>CM037880.1:22904050-25478631 GCA_021292165.1 Shinisaurus crocodilurus | reverse complement strand
GAAGCTGCATGAAAATGTCTTATCAAAAGGAACAAAAGGTTATCCAATCACCATTGGCTGCATGCCAGTTATAGGAATCCTTTGTGTGAGGAAGGCAAAATGTGTGCTGAGTCTTTGCCTTGATGGGGCTTGGGTTTATACCCTCGGCATGGAGTGGAGAGGCAAAACCTGCACTGAGTTGTCCAGCCACAGAGCTGGGCTTCCTTATCAGGCAGCGTGGCCGGCAAGCAGGTTCCAAGCTGAGCAGGCATTGGCCACACCACTGGGCCTTTTTTACACATTCCATCATTGAGTTCCACGTGGCTGGTGGGCTGCATTCAGTGTTGGTTGTCATGCCATGCTGTCATCAATCTTCTGGCAATTCTTAAGGAAGTGTCTTGCACTTGGGTGACCAAGGATTTAGTCTAGCTGCTGCTAGTTATTGCTGATTGTGATGAAAAGTAAAAGAGGGTGGGGTTTATTAAAAATAGACAGGGGGCTGATAATCTTAGATTAGTTGTTGATCTGATTCCTTTAAATACTTTAAGGTAGCCAGGTTTGCTCTATCAATATTTAAAGCAAAGGAGCAAGTGCAAAAGTGAGGGCACCCTTAGGACACATGAGTCCAAAAACCCCCCACAAGTATTTGCTGCAAAGGGGGTGAACAAGCACACACACACCGTTTTTGCACGGCAAGATCACTTGCACCTTTGGTTACATTTGACAGCTCACTTTTTGACAGCTGTCAGATGTAGCCAAAGGGGAACATAAATTACCTGCAGCCTCTGTAGGACAATGCCCAGGGTGGGTACCTGCTGGACTTTTCCAGCAGCCCCCCCCCCCGCACATTGCCCACCCAAGGCTCCCCATACCCTGTCAACTGTGAATGTCCACAGTTGCACAAGTGCGGGCAAAGAAAGAAAGAAAAGAAATAGCAAATATTTATGAAAATTGGGGGGATTATTATTTTTTTTAAAAGGGCTGGCAACCATGAGCAGCTCCTCCAAGGAGTTTCTGGGGCACTTTGAAGGGATTGTCCATAGCTGCCAAAACAGGGATCGCAAAAGCCGTCTTGATAACCAGCTTTTGCAATCTCAAGGGGGGAAAAGTTTAAAATGAAAAAAGCTGTGGCGAGCCCAGAATGGCTTGCAATTGTGGCAGAGAGGGGGGAAGCCAGTGTCAGCTGCCTCCAAATGCTGCTTGGGCACTTTTGGGGCAGCTGGCACTGGCGATCACCCGGGAGCCGCTTGGCGAAAGTGGCAAGGGTTTTTTTTGCCATTCTTGCCAGGTGGCTCAGTAGCTGGTTCTCGGTACCCATGATGGGGTCGGTCACCCTGGTTCAGATGACATGCCAACCCATAGTGGATACAACAACCCCTACTACAACCCATGGGTTGTCAGAGTGGCTTGTTCCCCTCAAACAAGCCACCCTGTGGGAATCGGTTTGGGTTCACATGACACGACAACCCATCATGGGTAGCAACACCAATGGGTTGTTGTGTTGTGCGAGCCCAGTCATACAGACTTAGTTCACGCATCGTGAATGAGCAGGAGCAAGCAAGCGTGCTGGCTCCCACCCACCCTCCCTGCTGAGCTACCCAACCCAGGGACACTCCATCTCTGGTTGTTGACTGTGACAACGGAAACCGGAATTCTGAGTTGTTGGGGGAGAGCCAAGCCAGAGTTTGTTGTTGGGTCCTAACTCCCCCTCAACAACCCACAATTCTGGGTCCGGATGTCATGGACATCAACACAGGGACAGAGTGCCCTGGGTTATTTACCTTTGCCTGGCTGTAGCCCAAGCGATCAAGCATGCTCACTCGTCCTGTTTCCTTCACAGCAACTCAGGCTTCAGACAACCCTGGATTGTTGTGATGTGTGAACTGGGTAGTCCTGTAAAAACATATTTATTATTTATTTATTTATTTAAGGAAGAAGAGCTGGTGAGAAGGACACCCAATTGCTATGACAAATGAGAGAGATACTCCTGTGACTTCCATTTGTTGGCTTTCTGCTGGCAAAGATACAGCTCCCAGTCACTGCAAATGAGTTGAGCAGCAGCTCACCCTCTACCGCTCTATTTGGAATGAAATGATGGTGCAGTTGGCCCTGACCCAGGAGAGATAAAGGAAGGCAGCATTTTGTTCCCTGACCATGTAGCTTCTAAGAATAGACATGAACTGATGACTGTTTGGGCTAATGAGATGCACTTGATTGGCATTAGAAATCCGAGCTGCGTATGAATAACCACAAGTCTTCCCCACCCCCTGCATTTCACTTATTATGAATGGAGAATCTTAGCATCCTGTAAGGAGCTTTTTCCTAGCAGCATTATCCAGTAAGAACACTAGTGTTGAGTTTCAAGAGTTTCCTGTGCAGCGTGCAGTCTCGAGTTTCCTTGTTACTGGCTTGGGGTGCTTTCTAGTTGTTTGTCTCCTTTTAAGAGTTGTACGAGAAGGCATTTTTGTTAGTGGCTATGTGAGAAAATTGGCTGTTGGAGACATTTCTTCCCTCCATACAAGTAACCTGAATTGTGACTATGGATATTGTTAACTGGACTTCTTCTAGAGAGCTGGTATAGTGTACTGGTTATCCCAGCTCTGCCAAACCCCCTCCGCAGTATGAGGCTAAAAATGCTGACCTGATTTAGGATTGCTGTAAGAATTACAAAAAATAATGGATGTGAAGCAATTTGAATAACCTTTGTGTTTTGCTTGCTTCACTCTCCAGTGAGTGGGTTATGCCTCTTTATAGGTGAGTAGCTTTTTAAAGAAGGGAAGAATTTCAGAAGTGCATAGCACTAAAAGAAAGATAATGCATCTTCATCTGGCCAGATAGTCCCATCCTATTTTTTCTCCCAGTACCTGATGTGTTGACATTTAAGTTGCACTTGCTCAGTAGCAAAGGGAAGGTGCACTGCACACTTCCTCTTCCTTCTTTATATTTTATTCTTACATTTTAATCCCCACCTTTCCTCCAGGGGGATCATAGATTCATAGATCATCGAGTTGGAAGGAGCCTACAAGGCCAACCCCCTGCTCAGTGCAGGAAACTAGAGGAGGGGTCTCCCATCCAAGTAATAACCAGGCCTGACCCTGCTTAGCTTTCCACGCTCAGACAAGCTGAGCCAGCGTAAGCCACAGGCCTGTGTACATGGATCCCTCCACCCTCAATTAGCCCCACAACAACCATGTTAGGTTGGGTAGGCGGTGTGTGTGGGGGGGGAGAGAAGCCTGGGTCATCCACTCACTTCAGTGCTGAGGATTATGGGAGTTGTAGGCCAACATATCTGGAGGGCAACAGGTTCGGGAAGGCTGCTTTATCTAATACACCATACCTACTCAAGGGCTGTTTTATTATGTTTTCATGTGTCCTAAGGCCGAGCCCCAACACTGAAAGCTGGTACTGGTTCTGGGTCTGAGCACAAACTCAAACTGGGCCCCTGTGATGCCCTATTTTGAAGCTCTTCCTGTGCAGGTCCTAATATTAAACCACGGTTTGGATAGGGAGGCAGTGGCAACCCACAGACATCCTGGGGTGCCTGTGAATTTATTCCTTCTCCCTAGTGAGAGGGAGGGAGCCCAATTTCTCAGGCGCTTTGTGTTAAGGAAGAGATTTGGCCATCGGAAAGAAACAGCTTTAAAGATAGCTGCTGGCAATGAAAGTTTTGAACTTTAAGTTCTCCCTGTGCGAGTCACAAACTGGGGCAGGCCAAAATGTCTCTCTGGGTCCTTTCAAGCTCTCAGGGAAACTTGAATATGCTAAATAGAATTGTTTGTGAATGAGCCAATAGAGATGCTAGGCAGACAGGGTATGGGCAATGTGTGTTTTTTCCCACAAGTGGGGAGGAGGGGGTGAATGAGCCAGAAGATATAAGCTCAAACAAAGCCAAGCTGTGTCTCCGAATCGTTCACATACACTGGATAAGTGAGGCCTGGTTGAGAGAGAGAGGAGAGAGGAGAGAGAGAGAGGGGAGTCATGATTCTAACAATGGAACCTGGTATGGTTTTATTTTCTCAGGGTGAAGGGAACAGCAAAACAAGAAATGTGCATGTTTTAAATTGCTATATTCTTTAAAGGACTGGGGTCTTCTTTAGTGTGCACCTTGTCATGTAAAACCCTTTTCAGTAGAAGTCTAATTCCTTCTGGGAGAAAAGAGCACACTGTGGGAAAATATGTGCTTTCATATCAGCTACTTGGATTGGGATCAAGGGACCCTCGCAATATATCCTTTATAATGCTCCCAGAAGCTGGAGGTATGATGAATGTGCACAGAACGAGGAGGATCAGAAGGGGCAATCCTTCATTTTAGGACAAGTCATGGCATTTATCCATTACACAGGGAGTCATCTGTGCTTTAGTATTGAGAAGTATCAAGGAGGAAAACCTCTGGCAATAAGCAATGCTTAACAACATAAACTGAAGCCTTGTGGTTTTTGCAGTGTCCTTTGCCATCTATACTTTTGTGTGACTAGCAACAACATCTCTTTTTAATGCTTTGTAAAACGTTTCACTTTTGGAATGAGAGAAAATGGCAATTTATACCCTGAATTGTTTGTCTTAGTTTGCTGAGAATTTCGGATGTGTTATGCAAAGTTGGTAATATAGGCTTTACGTAGCAGTGGTGTTGGTTATTGGTACAGTCGTTTTGGTAAAATGGACATGAAGCATTCATGTAACAGCTGGTGCTCACACTATAACTATGGAAATTGATGTTTTTGTGGTTGTATTAGTAGTGAACTGTTTGAAATGTGGTAGGTTTCACCCTAAACATAATGCTCAGTTCTAATGTTCATGTTTTGTTTTGTTTTGAATAAAGATGTTTAGGATTGCACTGTTAACAAGTTTAACCTATTTTCCTCTCCCCAGGGGAACCTGGGAGTTGTAGTTCGGGGTGGGTGTGTTGGTGCGTGTGGAGGTAATGCTCTTTGTCAGCTGCCTCTTCAACCTAAGATTCCCAGTATTCCTTAATGGTAGCCATCACTGTTAAACTGGTATTCAACAGAAGTATTATTCAGTAAAGACATGCCTTGCATTGCACCTAGGACTGCTAACTTGCCATGGAAAACAGATGGTTGACTTTAAATACTAGTGTGACAATGGTGTTTTCTGAAAGAGTACAGTAATTAAGGAAATTCCAGCATCCTAACCATGTATGTCAATTACAAGAGGACAGCACTAGCAAGACCCTGTCATTTATGTAGAGTTTGAAGATGCCCATTACATGCAAATGGCTCTCTTTTCCTGTGAAAACTCAGGTTAACTATAAGTAGTTTCCAGCAATGCAACATATTTCCTGGAAGCTGAGTACTACTTCTAAACAATAAATTGGAAACAAGATTTCTTATATTTTATTTATTTATTTACTTACTGTACTTTGAAACCACCCAATAAATGAAGTTCTCTGGGTGGTATACAGTACATATAATGTACTGTATGATCCTGTTTGTATTATTATATTCAGCTTACAGGTGCAGGGTGATTTTTTTGTTTAGACACATGTGAATTATTGCTACCTGCTTTCCTGCCATTTATCTGGCTCCAAAGCATGCTTATTGCTGTGTAGATGTAGAATTAATTTTTATTTATTTATTAATTATATTTATACCCCACCTTTTTTTCCTGAAAGGAACCCAAGGCGGCTTACATAATCCTCCTCTCCATTTTATCCTCACAACAACCCTGTGAGGTAGGTTAGGCGAGAGTCAGTGACTGGGCCCAAAGTCACCCAATGACTGATGCCCAAAGGGTGGGCCGCATTTGGCCCATGCCATTAAGGCATTAAGTCAGATGGAGGTAGCACAAACCCAGTGGTGGTGGAGCAGTATCAGAAAATGCATCATGCTTGGGGTTTGCTTTCTGCAACCATCTACTACAGATGGAGAACAAAGATGAAGCCTCTTGATAACACTGCAGATGTCATGTCTGGACCATACAAGAATTCACTATTGCCTAATGTCTGTGATGAAGACCTTCCTAGTGGTTGTTTATTGTCTAGGGATAAGGGAATATGATCTTGTGAGTGGCACTTCGGAAAAGTTCCAGGCTCCCCTGCTGTCCCAGTACATTCTTTCAGCAGGCAACACAGCTTCCCTCCTCTATGCACTCAGCTAATGGCCCGCCCAACAATCAGCAGGCAAAGAGTGCGGTGCCTATTGGTCCCTTGCAGGAAAAAAGGTGGGATATAAATATAATAAATAAATAAAATAATAAATAAATAGCCCCTGCTGACTGGCATCTGCCAGCCCATCTTTTCTCATTATTATTATTATTATTATTATTATTATTATTAATAATGATAATAATAATTTATTATATTTATTTATTTGTATCCTGCCTTTCTCCCAACACTGGGATCCAAGGTAGCTCTCAACAGCATCTTGTGTACAGGAATTGATCTTTATAAATCGAGAAGCCCTAAAACTGGGTGGTATCCAATGTGATACTACCACTAATGTAAATTAGGTTGCGCTGGCATAAACAACCTCTAAAATGCCAACAGCACTTGCTGGCGTGACGGGTTTCCCTGGAAAATCTGTCATGCCAGAAGGCACTATTGGCCATGCACTAGAGGTTGTTTACGCTAATGCAGCGTACGTTGCGTTAGCGGTGGTGTCCGCATTGGAAACTGCCCAGGGAATTTGAAATGCTCTCCAGAATCTCAATTCCTGCACTTTAGCTCCCTAGGATAACTGAAGATGTTATGCTTCATACTTCCAAGGGTAGATTTGGAGGACTGTAGAAACCTGAGACACAAACAGTGTGCTTGTGAGAGCTTCCCAAGGTAGAAGGGCATTGACAGAACTCCATGAAGCTTTGGGTTGCATCAATCGTATGAAACATTTTATTCCTTCTAACTTCCTTTCCTTCTGCTTAGTTTATCATACCCTTTGAATTAAGGAATAGTTTTTATACTGATTAACATATCCTTAAAATCCATGGTTTTTCTTCACAAAACATTGTTCCTTTATTTTTTTTAAAAAATGTGTGGATACTCTTACAATGCTGTTGATATTTTTAATAAGCTGCATGGTACTGCTTTTATAAGGAGCAAACAGTGATCAGCCAGGGGCTTCCATCTGACTGGAGCTCTAAATTACACTGCTGAGTTTTACTGGGACAAACGTATTTGTCCAATGTGTTGAGGAAGCATTTTATTTTAAAAATGAGTGCATCAAGGCTTTTTATAGCTTCTCAGTAAACATATTCTAACCCCCTTTAACTACACATAGTAATTAAGAATGCCTAGTGTTTAGTTTTTTAATAACTGTACCTCTCAGTACCTATCGCTCTGTTTTCCCTAATATCGTTTACCTTGCCGAGTGTGAAGTGACAAGGACAGCTTGTACTGTGATTTGGGCAACAGTATTAAATTATTAACTTACTAAATGATGTTGACCATCCAGTGCATCCTTTTTCTTTGCTGGAAGTATCTTCCTCTTACTTTTATCCTATCATTCCAAGGCATTCTTCTTTCATACGACTGACTGGTTTTGTCTTTCCTTCATTGTCTTTTGCATACCCTTTTGTTTTCTTTGGAAAGTTCAGAAAATTTGGTAGGATTGAAAATTTTGACAGTGGAGCAGGATTGAAGGAGCTACAGGCCAGGCCTGTTGTAACAGCTGAGCTGATCCTTCTGCATTTCAGAGCTATTTATGGTAGATTAGCTGGTATCAAAGCTCCACTGTTCAGGCCCATAAAAGGTTGGTCCTGTGTGAAGTCACCACACTGCAATTTGGCTTAGTCCTCTAAGGTTGGAGAGTCTATAGTTGTCTGTGAAAGAATTCCAATGATGGATGAAATGCTGACTGAGGAATTGTTCTATTGAGGATTTCAGGTGTCGGAGAACATTTAAAGGGATTTTTTGCCAGTAACGTTTTGGTCCAGTCTCTCAACCCTTGGAATATAGCTTTTGCACACATATTCTGCTTGGTGTGTGCACATACTGGAAAGCACCGTTCTAAATTCAACAGGCTCTGATTCATCTGGGCCACAGTTGAACTTGTGAAGCCTGCATGCTAGTAACTGTGTGATGTGTCACTCCTGTTTTCTTAGTACCTGAATGCTTGTTTGGAGATAAATTTTAGCTGAAGCAAGGAGTCTCTTCTGAAGTCTAGCTTCTATCGTTGAATAAAGAAGTAGGACAGATTTTTTTCTTATTGTATGAAAACTGTTCCTTTATTTTTCCTGCATTAAAAAACCCAGGCAAGGATTAAAACACACACACACACACACACACACACACACACACACACCCCACAGGATTTTGAAGTAAGTAACATATCTTTTCCTAAAATGCTTGACTGCAAAACTTTTCAAAGCCAGTTGTTTGAGAATGTTTGAAGCGTTGTCAGGTTGAAATGTGAGTGAGGGGGTTTTTCCCCCTCCAGAGCCTGTGCATGTTAGTCATTCAAGGCATTTTGCATCTCTTTTCTTCTTTTTGCCTATGGAGTGAGTTAATTTCACTGTGGATGGAAAGTCTGCCTCTTAATTGCCTTCTTGTTGAAGTGTGTGACAATTAAATGCAAACGTTTGGGCCCGAACTACCCATGTGATACACCAGGGTACAAATGCTATAGAAATATTTTCTGCATAGTGGAAGCTTTATATGCTCTTTATTGGATGGTATAAAAGCTGTGAACTGCAAGTAAGTTCTTTTCTAACCACGGCCAAGTTACTAGTGTTAGACCACTTCTCATGTTCTGGTTGGGCTTAACCTTTTGGGGGGGGGTCATCCCCAAATTGACAACTGGGTGTACTGGCACTACTCTTCACAAAATTAATGATTAGCATCCTTTGGAGAGGGCTTGCGGGAATTAATAATTCTGGAAAATAAAACCCCCGTATTTACTATAGATAAAAACCCTTAAGTCACCACAGCCTGGTTTCCTAGCCACGATTCTCCACAAGCTAGGCTTACCACATTTTTGGGGGGATGGGTGTTGGGGGAGAGGGAGGAGGATCATTAGCATATATCTACTGAAATGCAAATGCTAATTTGCTTATTGTAGTAACTAAGAATGAGCTGTGAGCCAGGAAGCCCTGAGTTCAAATTTCATCTCAATTGCAAGCTCACTAGATTGCCTTAGGCATGCTATTATATATCTTCAGCCCTGTCCACCCACCTTGCAATATGGTGGTATTACTGGCCTACCTTACAGGGCTGTTGTACATATGTGAAAGCGCTTCAAACATTTCAAATGTACTATATAAATACTGAATATTATTCAATGCATGCAAGTTACCCGTTGTCACAAAGTGATGCCAGTTTTTAAACTTAGTATCTGGACAGGAAATGAAAAGAGACGGGCCTTTAAAAAAGAAAAAAGGCTGGTCAAGGTGACAGTCTCCTTGTAAGCAAGAAATATAGCATTCCTGCACAGAAACAATATTGTGAAGATGAGAAAACATGAAGTAAACAGGATGTAGAATTTGGGCAGTTTCTGTGTAGGAATCCTGTATTCAGTCCCATACTTAATATGCATCAGTAGAGCCTTCACATTCATAAATAAAAGCAGATTTGCTAACATGAAAACAATCCACACATGCTTATTCAGTGAGGAATATTATATGTGAGGAATGAAGACTTCCCTGGCAGTCAGGTGCCCTTGCATGCATGCCAAGTAGCTTATGTGGTGAATTCTGACTGGATAAGGAGGATAGGAGGGGTGAAGTCTTTGTTTCCTGTGGAATTAAGGCTTCACCTCTTGCAGCCTGTACAGCAGGCTTCCCCAGCCAGGTGCCTCCAGCTGTTTTGGACCACAAACTCCCAGAATTCTTGACCATTGGCCCTGCTAGCTGGGGCTGATGGGAGGTGAAGCCCAAACATCTGGAGTGCACCAGGTTGGAGAAGGTTGCTGTACAGCACTAACTTCCTAGGCCTTCCCAAAGGTACAGCACTCTTGTGTAAGATACAGATGCTATGAATACATCCCCAGAACAAACAAACAAAAGCTATAATTTAATGTTGTGCTTCCAGGACCAAAGGGTGGGTGGCTGTTTTTAAATAGTGGCAAGTAATGATCAAAAGCCCTTCCCCAATGACACATTTCTTCAAAGCGAAAGAGGAAATGGCAATTACTTAACCTGCCAGGGAAAAATAAAAGCAATTTGTCAAGCATGAATAACTCTTCCCCCCCCCCGCCCCCACTCCCAACAGCACTGACTTGTTTCTGTGAGTTTAATCATACATATGGAGACTTGCTCTTGGCAGGGATATGCTCAATAACACCCAAAAGAGTTGCAGTGCGTTATACTAATCAAAGAGATACAGTAACAATTAATAGGTCAATGGTGGTGCTAAATCTATAAGGTGCAATCCTATGCAAGTTTAGACAGAGAAAAAGGCCTACAACTCCCAATATGCCCCAGGGCGGGAGGAAGTAGCACCAGGGTCATTCTGCCCTACATCCATTATAGGACCACCGTGCACCATGTATAAGTCAAGTATTTGGAATCTCCCTTTGAAGAAAAAGCAGCTATGTGATTACGTATTACTTTCAGACTCCGCAACCGCCAGATGTGGTAGACTACAACTCGTATCATCTCCAGCCATTGTCATGGTGGGAGCTGCATTCTGACTCCCTGGAGGGCAACAGATTTGGGAAAGGAAAACCAGTGTTGTGTGGCTCCCTCACATATCACTGAGATAATGGCCCAAGATAGAAAATGGAACAGTGCCCCTCTGACAGTAGTAAAATATCTAGATACTAAATTAAATCCAACAACTGGCTGTCGTTCAGTGGTACTCCAGTATACTGCCACTATTCACTTTTTTTTCCCTGATATAGGTAGGTGGCCTTGCATGATACTGTCTGTCCTAGCAACTGATACAATGCTAGCACGGGATTGTAGCCGATCCATTGGCCCCTTCCACATGAATTTGGGGCGTCTGACATTGTCTCAGTAGCATGTTAGGGAGTCAAGCTAAGCAGCTTTCACACCAGATGGTAATTAACCCTACCATGGGGAATGTCTACTTTCATGAGGTAGTGGAGAATGCAGTCCAAGAAACCATATCTTAAAACAGAAGGCATGGCCACTCAAGGTTCACTCTACCCTGGAAAATAAACTTGATTGTGAATACAGTCATGTATGTTGCAACTATTCCAATATCCATGAAGTGGATCAAAACTCTAAAAGTGTGTCAACATATTTAGGGTCCTGCATAGCATGTTCTTTCTAATCTATGGATATTATAATTTACCATCCAGTTTTGCTGACTGGGTGTATCATCCATCTAAATGGGAAGGACTAAGGAACATCAGTATTTCTTACATTCTGCTGTAATATGTAATCTTGTTTGTCTCATTGGTCAACTTTATATATGCAAAGTACAGTTGATATTAATTATAATTATTGATGAGATACAGCTTTGAGAATGTATCAGTGTTAGTAGGATCTCTGACTGCTCAACTTCCAGAAGCATTGCCGGTGATGAGAAAACGTACCTTAGGTTTCTGCATTTCCTTCCTGGGAAAGAGGTCTACCCTCTTGTCAGACTGAAGGGCATAATTTCTTCCTCTTATCAAAAGTAGTAGGTAAGCATATATATTTTTAAAAAAATCCAAAACCATTTAAAGAAATACAATAATCACATGTCTGTATTTGAAAGTTTTTGAAGGAAGTGAGGTTTTGTTTACATCTGTAACCTGAGTGAGGAGAATATGTTCCAGCAGAAATTTGGCATGAGCAAAGAAGAATACAGCAGTACATATACAGTATATGATAATTTTAGAGTTCATCCATACAAAAATTGATAGGGAAAATAGAGAAGTATAAATTAAATCTTAACTATGGGACTGGAATAAATATTAGCATGGCTCACATTCAAGTAGGAATGGAGGTGGCCTTTCACAAAGGTTCTATGGACTTTGAAGAAGCCCGAGTGCAAGGTGAAAGGGAGAAACGTGCTAAGCGAAAAGCACGTCAAACGAATCCTTTACAGGACCATCTTCCATCTGGTAACCTGTGTCCTCACTGTGGGAAGCTGTGTGGATCTAGAATTGGCCTCCACAGTCACTTACGGACCCATCGCTAGAGTCTACACAATTTTCTTTAGAATTTTCCTCCTTTTAAAATCTCCTTTTGTAAAAAAAAATTTTTATCCTGGAAGACAATCTTACTTGGTCACGAGTGATCGCCTGACTGACTGACTAAATAATGATGCAACTTGAAACTAAAATCAAGAGAATGTATCTAGAGTGCAAATATGACACAATCAACACATTTGTTGCACCCAGAACAGACAGCTGAGTCACAGCAGCAAACCTGAGATTGGGAGACTTCATGACTTAAGGCACAATCTTATGCAAGTTGAGACAGAAAAAAAGGCCTACAACTCCCAGCATGCCCCAGCCAGCCTGGGAGCTGTAGGCCTTTTTTTCTGTCTCAACTTGCATGGGACTGCGCCCTTAGAGGCTGTCCCATAACTATGACTGATCCAAGTAACAGCCTGTAGCATCTCGCCATAAGCAATCCTTTCCAAACCTGGGTGCCCTCCAGATGCTTTGGACTACAACTCCTGTTGACCCCAGCCAGCATGGCCATTGTTCAGGGATGATGGGAGTTGTAGTACAAAACATCTGGAGGACACCAGGTTGGGAAGAGTGCTATACACTGTGTTCCCCACCAGCTGCAAATAAGAGTTGGCACCCTCACAACCTGTAGGGCATGTGGTCTCTAAATCTCCAGTAAATCTGGTACTTGCCAGCACTGAAGGTTGGTGGGAAGATGCAGTGTGACCAGTACCATTCTGCATTTATAGTTCACAGCCTGTTTTCTTGCATAGTGTGAATCTTTTCTTTTAAGCCTGCGTAATGTTTACTACACTGGGGAGTGATCCTATGGTGTCTGCTATGAGCTTGGAGCATGAAATAATGCCATGCAAATCATATGGTGGTGGTTGTTGGCTGTGCAGCTGTCTGAGAAGGTAGAGCAGTTGGTGAATTAATGCTGTTTTCTGGAAATAGAAACGATTTGGCTGCCTCGTGAATTATTCATTCCTGATCTTTTGATTACGGATGGAAACTTGAAAGTATTTGTGGTGTTACTAAGATGGGTTGTGATATTGAACTTCACAGAATAATGTGTCACAGACTTTATATAGATGCTGCAGTTGTGCCAGGTTCTGGCAGGCTTCGAGTATATGCTAGAGCAGCTTGGATATGTTGTAACCATTGACTGAGCAAAGCTTAGACCTTGAATGCAAATGATCGAAAAAGGCTTGAGGCTCTGTGCTTTTCCAAGGGATGGTCTTGAGAATGCTGTTGTTGATTTAACTCAGAAAACATGGGGGGGGGACAGGAGTAGATAAGCAAACAGCTTTGTGGGGGGGGGGTGCGGGAAGAGAACCACTAGACCTATTAGCATGTTAAGCATCCTGACATCCAGCAGGGGCATTAAGAGGCATGTTATGCAGGACTCGCATTTCAGTTGCTCCAGTTAAATCTGTGCAAGTGACCTGGATAGAAGGACCAGATGCAGCCTAGTTTCAGATTGATAATGTTAAATTGCAATTGCGATGCAGAGAGAGAGAGAGACAGAGAGAGAGAGAGAGAAATCAGCAAATGCAAATTGAATATGCTCTGGAATTGTGTCATCCTCAGGATTTTATGCACACAGTACTGCAATATAAGAAGATAGGCATGACTTGAACATTCACACTTACAAATCTACATGCGATTTGCACAGTTTTCACTCTTCTCAGTCCCTTTTGGGCGAATGGGGGTTGTGGAAATTGGGTGGATCACACTTGTGGACTTGATTCACATATGAATGGGTTGCATGTGATACCCTGCGTGCAGTGATAGTGAGCACATTAAATCTAATAGACCACCACAACATCTAGGCTGTTAATGCTTCAAACATCAAGACTATTTAATTGATCATTCTTCTCATTTACTCAGTGTAGCCCCATGGGCTAAATCGGCGGTGTCTTTGCCTGGAGTACATTAGGGCCAATGGGTTGGATCCAAATTTAAGCGTGTGTCACTGGGCTGGTGGTAGCCCCTCCTTTCCATGACAGCGCCTCCAGCCACCTGAAAATGTTACACAGAGGGCCAGGGGACTCTGCTGAATGGGGTGAGCTCTGATGCAGCGGGGAGGTGAACCTGCCAAAATTTGGTGGAGGCACCTGCTGTGAGTGGATGCATTCCATCAGCAGAAGGCAGACCCTGGATCAAACCCATAAATTGATGTTTGGGATAGCATGCACCTCTGGACTGACTTGGAGAATTTGCAGCATCTGTAACATGGGATTTGCAAAGTGGGAAGAAGCAGCTCAAACTTACTTTGTGTTTTTCTTGTTTATCTGTAATTAGTGAACCATTTCCCAGTGCAGAAGGATGTAGTTCTTTATTGTCAGGTATGATGGTGCTATGGTTGGACCAGCTTCTGTCAAGGAAAAGGGGGAGGGGGAACTTCCAGGTTTTTTTAAAAAATCTTCAAGCCAAATAAGAAGAAAAGGTTACCTGTCTATATATGTTGAGAATTTTGCAGTATTGTATTCTCTTCGGCAGAAGTGTGTCATATTTATTTCCCTTCTAGCTTGGTTTGTATGTGTCCATTCCTTGAAAAGGAAAAGTTAAAATCTGATCTGCTTTAAGATAACATTTCATTTCCTTCATGTAAATTATGTTATTAAGAAGAGCTTTCCTTTCACAAACGCTAGAGTAGGGTTACTATCCACCAAGCTGAACACAGTGCTCCATACCTGTATGCCAACCCACTGGGTGCTCAGTAAATCTTCTGCTTTCACCATGAGCCTGGGGGTACAAAAAGAAGAGGTTTATCAAGCACCTGAGATGGGTGGTGGGGCTGCATTCAGTTTGGCTATTCACCTTTCACTGTGAAATACTGTTGTGACGGTCTTTGTTCTGAGGAAGACAAATCCGTGTCTGTAACCTTGATAAAAGTTTGTGGCATGAATCATCTCCTGCTTTAAACAATGAATTCAGAGTACACAGCCAGTGAGAAATGAAAGATGTCTTGTGCTAGAGATTCAAATGAGGGCAAAACTGAATGCTGCCTAATTTCAGATAACTAGTTTCTCATGTGGTATAAATTACCTTTGGAAGCAAACTGAGACTATCATTGGCTCTGGGTTCGGAAAGAATCTGAGCGCCTGACTGTCCCATTTTCTTCTTCCAGGGTTTGTAATTTAAGAAGCATTATAAACACAGATGAAGTGCTTCTGTAATCTGGCAGTTTTAAAAAAAAAAGAAAGAAGAAAGAAAAAAGAAAAGCGTACTTGTGGTTTAGAGGAGAGAGCCCCACAAATTTTTAGAACAATCAAAAATGTTTCTTTAGACTGAGGTCCGTCCAAAGGTTGTATTCAGTTTTAAACGTTCCAAGTAGTTAAAACTTTAGCTGCTGTGTGCATGGGGGGGTAGCAAGACATGGACACCAAGATTTCAGTTTTCCTTCTGATTAATTTGGCAAATATAGCATTTATTGTAATAAATCAAGATAATGGCTGCTGCTATTATCCAGCTGAAATCCAGCTGGTAGAGTGCAGCTGAAACCTGCTGGCAGCAGCTGGGTGATGTCCCTGCATGATTAGGGCACATAGCAGATGTTAGTTTATCTGTCAGTGACTCAGCAGAGCCAGAAACCAAAGGCAAGCATTGTTTACTTCTGGGATAGCTGCTTGTTTTATACTCTACTCTAGCTCTGAAAACCTCTCATGTAGAAACCCATCCAGAAAGTAATGTTGGCTTGAATGGCATTTGGTTGAATAAAATATATGTACAGTCATCTGATGTTGCTGTAGAAACATGCAAGCTGCTGAGTTAATGCAAAGCTGCCTCCAAGTGTATCTATGGTTGAAATGAAATAAATCTGGTTTTGGTTGGCCTTCCCCAGAAATTGGCTTTAAAAAGGACCAAAGGGCAGAGGAAGAACAAAGCTGCTAATTTCCCCCCATTTTTGCTTAATTTTATTTGCAAAAAGGTGTAATAGTGCAATTGCAATCAATAGGGAGATTAAAAAGACTGCAGCCTCTTGCCCCAAGGTCTTCAGTGGCTAGTTGTTTTTTGCTCCCCACCAGGTCATTTCTGTACTAATTTCAGTGGATACATCATCACACACATTGCACAATTGTGGGAAAGTTTTTAAAAATAAAAGACCAAATTTAGCCTTATTAGTCTTACTGTCTGCTCCCCTGTTCACACCTGCCTCATAGGAAGCTGCCTTATACTGAGTCAGACCATTGGTCCATCCATCCCAGTATTGTTGACACTGCCTGGCAGCAGCTCTCCAGCATTTCAGGCAAGAATTTTTTCCTAGCCCTACCTGGAGATGCAGGGGAGCAAACGTGGGACCTTCTGCATGCAACGCAGGTGCTCTGCCGCTGAGCTACAGCCTCAGTTGTCTGGACTGCCCTGCTCTGCTTCTTTGACAGATGATTCTGCCTTGCCCTTCATTTTGATAGCCCAGCCCTCAAGGAGATCACAGAAACTCCTCCAGTGTCGAAGAGAGGCTTAGCAATTCACTCTGTCTGAAGATTTCCGAGCAAATGTAAGCCCCTAAGGCTTAAGCCTGCTTTTCTTGTGATCTCTGAATTTTCCTCATATATCCATCCACCCATCCATCCATCCATCCATCCATCCTGTATTCTGGTACTCCAGTCCTTAAATCTTTCAGAACTGAGCTTTTATTGTGCAAAATACTTTTGCTTAGTGTTGTGGGGAATTCAACAGCCAAATGACTGCTGATAATTGTGTGTGTATGTTTGAATCCTCTAGAAACATCTTTAGAAACACTAGCATAAATAAATAAATAAATAAATAAATAAAATAATAAACTTCGGGTACTCCAGGAAGCTTTGGTGGGGGAAAAACTTGTGTGTTTGGGAGATGTTCTGAATAAGCAAGGTAGCCAATTGAATGATGGGGTTTTCATCAGGGATGAGTGAATCTGCCAATTTTGGGTTGTCTCTCATTTTTCCAATCTTAAATTCAGTTCATCCTGAACTTTGAGAATTTTTCCTGTCTTAAGTTCTGTTCATCCCAAACTTTGAGGGGAAAGTTTTCATGAAAATTCATACTCATTTTTTGTGTGTATTTCTCCTAACATACATTTTTGTACATAATTTTGTCTAATATACACATTTTTTGCAACCATTTTCCTGATATGCATTTTAATGTTTTCAATTTTGTGCAGTTTTCTGTAATATTCACATTTTTGTATGCATTTTTTTAAATTGGAGAACTCAGTTGCAAAATTCGGAGAAGTGCGAATTTTGAAGGATAATGGAGTTTCCATTCACATATTAGTTTGAAAGTACAAAATTCGGTAAGTTCGTATTAAAATGTGAACCAAATCAATTTCTCCCCCATCCCTGCTCCTTCTTTTCAGTCACTTGAAAGTCGCAATGAGCAAGCCAAGTCAAAATAAATATTTTGCCGATTGAACCATTTTTACTGTAAGCAGAGACTAGTTTCCTCTGCTTGCTTTTATTACAGCCTCGGAATAGTCCATTTTACATAGAGACAGGCTTGTAGGAAGTGGCATTTATTTTAAAAATGAAACATGTAAATTAAAAAAAATGTATTATGTTGACAAGAGAGCAATGGAGGCAGCAGCAGCAGCACATGGCTGTGCTGCTAATGCCAACTGAAGTTGTCATTCATTTTGCCAAGGTGTTGCATATTTTGTAGGTAGCCAGGTACCATTGATGAAAACAGCCAGGTACACAGACTGCTCTTACTTTGTTTCCAAATAAAGGCAGAGCTGAAAAGAGTTTCCTTAAAATGTCCCAACAGTCAGGCCTTGAGAAGAAATGAATCTCCTTAATTGTGGGTTGAATGGAGGTGATTTGCTGGCTGTAAGCTCTTGTGTTGTTGTTGTTGCAAATTACAAAACCTAGGAATCTTAAATATTTCAAAAACTACCTTCTGGCTATGAGAAACATGGTTGCAGTGTTCAGTTTTGTAGTCCTTGACATGGCCCTGCAACAGAGGCATTCTTTGAAAAGGCATTTTAAGTGCTGAAGATAATGTTTGCATTCTGGAGGTCCTCTAATGATTAGAAAGAGTTGGCTCCCGATGAAATCTAGTCTGCATTGTGCCTTTGTCCAGACCGGAGCATGCCCCATCGCTTTGCAGAAGTGTGGGTTGAGAAAGCTTCCTCAAGATGCAACTTAAGGTAAAATTGCTGCAATGTCTAGATTTTGAAGATCCTTTTAAAGCAGAACAGTTCTTGAGCATAGTTGGCGGGGGGGTGGGGAACCCTGCGGTGTTTCAGGGCCACTTCACACACAGCACTTTTCCTGTATTTGTAGAAACAGTGTTTCTTAAGTGGCAATATTTAGAAGAAAGTCATGCTGAGTTTAATGGGACTTTAGAAGTAAGTCCTGCTTTAGAAGTACAGTCATGCCTTGGATTGAGAGCATAATTCGTTCCGGAAACGTGCTTGTAATCCAAAACACTCTTATATCAAAACGAAATTCCCCCAAAAAAAATTTGTACAGAGATTTTTAATTTAAGCCGTACTACAGTACTTGTATTGCAAGACGTCGCTTGTATATCAAGTAAAAAATAAATAAATAAATATTTAAAAATTTGCTTGTCTTGCAAAATGCTCTCAAACCAAGTTACTTGCAATCCAAGGTATTACTGCAAGTCATGCTGAGTTTAATGGGACCCTTCGGAGTAAGTATGCATAGGACTGCAGCCCTATTATTCAGAGAGGAAGCAGGACGTAAAGCTTGCACAAGAGTAGTCTTCCCCAACTTAGTGCCCTCCAGATGTGTTGGGCCACAACACATGGCTGCCTGGAGAATGCTGGGAATTGCAGTTGAACACATTTGGAAGACACCAGGCTGGGGAAGGCTGCATTAGAGTTAAGATTTAAAAAAAAATAAAACACCAGCACACAGCAGTATATTGCTTCTACTCTGTGGAGATAAATGCTGTAGGCCTTGAAGACCTACTGTCAGCTGGTGTAGACTAGGGGTAGGCAGATGTTCATGCTTGTTGGGACTCATGGGAACTGTAGATCAAAACTTTTGGAGGGCACCAGGTTTCTTAGCCCTGTTGTAGATCGTACTAGGCTAGGTGGACCAATGGAATATCTTGGCATAAGATAATTTTATGTATCCAGCTGTATTGGTGTTTCAACTGATCATAATGCAGCGTTATCATTATTCATTAATGGTTTTGGAAGAGGGAAAATACTGTCTCTTCTGTTTAATAAACAGAGGCGGCACAAAAATGATTTTGCGATTGAAATTTTCTGATACATAAACAGGCACATTCTCCCCTTCACTCTTCCTCTAAAATAATCCTTTAAAAATCACCAGGACGATGTCCAGACATGACCAGTGCTAATAAACATTAAAAGTGCTCAGAAAGCAGGGGATTTAAAACTATAAACTATGGCTAAAGTTCAGATGGGTAAGTATACATTCAAACTCCCTAGAGTTTAAAAAGCAGATTGGGAATTTACTAGCAAAGAGCTTTCCAAAGGGGCTTGCTGCTAGTGAAACGAGCAATGTTTCCGCCACAATTACCCATTTAAAAAGTGCTTGTGTTAAAGCTCCAAACTGCTTTTTGAACTCTGGGGAGTTGAAAGAAAAATCTTGAGGCCTTCCCATCAGGAACACTTGAGAAAGATACTGTTGTTGCACAGGAGCAATTGCCCCTCTGGATTTTGGCTTATGAATGAGATCACAGCATATTTAATTACATGAACGCATCATAAAGTAAACAAATAAATGCCTTGCTTATATGAGAAAGTTGCTGAATAAGATGTTTCTGAAGTATTGGAACTCTGGACATGCAAGAATGTGATACCCTTAAACTTGATTAGTGCACTCTGTTTGAATAATTAAGTGTCTGGAGTTAAAAACACACAAATGGGGTGTGGGGTATGTTTACTGCTCCCCCATCCCCAGTGCAGGGAAGTTAGACATGTGGACTTTGGGATTTTAGTGATTCCGTCAATGTTCCATTTCTAACCCTGGAACTATGAGGATTATAGGCTGTTGGGGCAGCCATATGCTATGTGAAAGTCTTGGCATGTCACCTAGTTGAGAGTCCCATAGAGGAGTTTATTACTGCATTCCTCTTGATAAGTTACAACTAATTGAAATAGGTCTTGGCAGAAAAACCAAATCCAAAAGGGATTATTTGCACACATGGTAAATCACTTAAATGTGGTTTTATTGTCCAAAGATGAGAATGAAATTGAAGCATCTGTCCAATAAAATTATTTGGGTGAGATCATTCCTCTTCAGTCATCCACTCCAGTTTTTCTTCTGTCTTCAGGCTGCTTCACACACAATTACTTTTCTACACTGAATTTATATCCACCTAGGAAAATTGGTCATGTGCAAAGCAGCCCTTATTTTTCACTGTATTCGAACTGTCCTGACAGTACAATCCTATGCAGATTTATTCAGAAGTAAGTCCTACTAGAAATTGTGTTCACTGAGGTTTTCTCTCAGGAAAGTACACATAGGATTACAGCCACATAGACATGCTAGCCTTTTTTAAAAGGATATTACAAAGAAGCAATGTTGCTGCTCTTTTCATTTTACCTAAGTTTTATTTTAAGGAAAATACCTATTTATATTAAAAGACAAAAATACTTTGGTTTCTTTGGAGGGGATTCCTAATTGTAATGGATTGTTGGCTTTCCAGAATCTTATCTAAGGATGAATGAGTGCCGGATCTCATGTAGGCAGAATCCCAGAACAGAAACACAGCTACAGTAAAGGAATCTTGGGGGCGGAGTGGCAGTGGGGTTAATTTCATTTTTACCCTCCCTTTCTTCCATAGAATTCAGGCGTGTATACTTAAGGTTCCCAGGCAGTCTCCAATCCATGCACTGATCAGATCCAGACCTGCTTAGTTTCAGCAGGGTTGCTGCATCATGTCTCTTCAGAGTGTTAGACCATAACAGCAAGATTGTAGCTTTTTGTACAGGCAGCCACACTCGCACATAATGATAAGCCAGGAATCCTGGCTTATTAAACAACATTGTGAACAAGCAGTATGCTTGTGCACACAGCTCCTTCCTTCACGTGCACAGGCAAATATACTAGATGGGGATAGCCTAGCCTAGCGTCATGTCTGAACCTGGGATTATTGTTTATTGTGCCCAAACAAGCCAGGATCATAAGCCGGGCTTAAATTGGTGTTTTTTTTAATGAATCTTGGCTTGGTTGGGTGCAGTAAACAGTAATCCCAGATTTGGATGTCATGCTAAACTGTCCCTTCCTGGTTTGTGTAGCTGCTCATGCAAGTGGGAGAAGCAAAGCAGGAGCAAATGGCCTGAGTGCAGTAGCATGCAGCTCATTTATACTGTGGTTTAATAAGCCAGGGTTCCTGGTTTATCATTAGGTGAGAAAGTGGCCAGTGTGCTGGCTATGATCTGAAGCCTTACATAGTGAAGGTAAGCAAGTCCCTATTAAGCAAGCCTTACTACTGTACGGCTTGCTTAATCTTCAGTACAGGGAGAGGGTCTACCATTGCTTCCTGAAAGGTCATTCAAGAAACAAAAGTCACTATCAAGAGCCAAATAAATATATTTTCTGTGATAGTTTTGCAAATGTGTTACTTCTTAAGCCCAAAATGTTATCTGGAATTCCACCAGCAAAGGCACATTGCAATCAATTTTAAATTGTAGTAGAAAATAGTTTTGTAATCAGCAAAGATGCCATTGTCAAGCGTAATTAATTGAACTCCCCTAGGACTGATCAGGTCATCTGAATAAAGTGTATCATCTGAACTTCCTGTATGTGGTTTTATTGGGCTAGTTGATAGGTTTGCGGGCCTTCAAAGCACAAGTTTGTATTGGTGGTTTTGCAGCTGTTCTTCCTTTTAATGGTGTGCTTTGTCTTTCAGCGTCAGCATATGGTCTTCATGGCAGTGGCTTTTTACTTGAGAACATAGCAAGTTGCCTTATGCCAGGTCAGACTGTTGGTCCATCTAGCCCAGTACTGCCTGCTCTGACTGGTAGCTGCCCTCCAGGGTCTCAGGCAGAGAGAGGACTCTTTCCATCACCTGTTTTCACTGGGGATGCCAGTGATTGAACCTGGGACCTTCTGCATGCAAAGCGTGTGCTTCTGCCACTGAGCTACAGTCACTTTCATGATAATATAATTATGCATTTATACAACCCGTGTAGGAACCATCTTGGAGTTGTGCAATGCAAGTCTTCTGTTGTTCCTCACTGCAATGCTCCCTACTTGCGTGAAATCTACATTTGGTCGACTTTGTGTCCTATGGTGATCTTCATAGGATCTGCTTGATTCATTTCTTGCCACTGGTGGATTCTGATTATTGTGCTGAGCCTTGTAGACTCTTGGCATGGATGAGTTTCCAATGGTGCTAGCTGGCCATGATACGCTGTGCTCGAAGTTGTGCAACATTTGTGCCAAAAAGAGATTCCAAAGGCCAGCAAGTTTGAAAAGCAAGGATTAGAATGGGAACGGCAGTCTGCTACCAAATACCTTCTGCTGCTATTTATCTTTGTAATGTTATGAAAACCTTTTAGACATTAAATCTCTTTTGATGGGAATTCCTTCATTCATTGGCTCGGGCTATTGTAGTGTGTAAGCACTTGCATTTACACTATGGGGGGGGGAAGAGTCTGTTTCAAATTACTTCAGCTAACAGGAAAAGCATGAGCTTTGGTCAAGTCAAATGCATCATACAGAGCCCAATTATAGTCAGGATGAGGATGATCCTTAGAGATTGAGTAGGTATATGTATGTAGGGATGGGGGCTTGAATACATATGGCTTTAAAAAATGCTTTACATAGGGACCCTTTGAACATTTATTCAACGTTGTTCTGGCCATGTGGGAACTGCTTTTCCATGAGCAGCTCCTGCATGCCTGAGGAAACCTTTAAATCCACCTTTTCCAACCTGGTGCTCTCTAGATATGTTGGACTGCAACTTGCATAATTCCCAGCCCACAGTGGGCAACCCCATGCCTATGGGAAGCCCACCAGCAGGGCATGAGTGCAATGGTACCTTTCAGCTTGTTGCAACAGCTGCAGTTGAAACAGGGGCAGCTCTAACGTAGTGGTTGTAGTGACATTTCTTTCCTTTACTTGCAGGAGGCAAATTTCGTGCTTCACTTCCCCCAGGTACCATATTCAAGACCTGTTGTAGGCTTGAGCCCTTAAACATCCTGAAGCAGTATTCTTGAACTTCAGCCTTGTGGTATATTGAATGTATCTTTGAGGGTCCTGTAACGGAACAGTCTAATTTCCCCTCTGATATTTGCCTGGTGCAGCTCAGTCCCAATGAGTTTTGTTCCATCTCTCTGTAGGTACATTGGAGCATGTGGAAGTCTGCATAATCCACTTTGCTCCGCTTCTGGAAGGTGATGTTTCTTAAGAAGGAAGCTGTTTATCATCCTACCTGTGTCTGCTGAGTGCTGACCCGAGAGCAGAACCTTTGGGGGCATGGGAGCCTGAGCAAGCGCTCCACCCCTGCAGGCAGAGAGGAAGTATTCTAAGCCCTCCCCATCTAAACGCAGTTTAGCTTCTGCCACTACCCAAATCCAGCATTAGCCATGCATTCCACATGTAACTGCATATGTGCAGGCTACTACTGCACTCATAGATATCCGAATTGGGACATCAACCTTATTGGGACTGAATTGGGACATCAAGTGGCTACTAGGAGGAGGGCCTTTTCTGCTGTGGCACCCCAGTTATGGAATGAGCTCCCCAAAGAGGTTCGCCTGGCGCCTACTTTGTATTCTTTCCGGCGCCAGGTGAAGACCTTTCTGTTCTCCCAGGCATTTTAATCATTTTAATCATTTTAATCTTGTAATTGTTTTTAATTCCGTTATTGTAACTGCTGCTGCTAGCTCTGCTGTTTGTTTTTAATCTGTGGTTTTAAATTTTATATTTTATATTGTATTTTATGATTTTAACTGTTGTAAACCACCCAGAGAGCTTCGGCTATTGGGCGGTATAAAAATGTATTAAATAAATAAATAAATAAATAAAATAAACCTTACATCAGCATTAGAAGAGCAATAGAAAAGGGCATCTCTGGCATCCTCTTTAAAAGAGCAATAGAAAAGGGCATCTCTGGCATCCTCTGGGCAATCTGTGGGACTTTGCCCCAGTCCGGGAGGGGCCGTAACTTCAGACACCGATTCTGACTCGGAGGCAGAAGCTGTAGAGTCAGGCCCAGCCATGGGAAACCAGAGTCCTGAGAATTCAGTTCTGCCAGGCCTCCCACTGCCTAGTGAATAGAGAGGGGGTGAGGTGCTGCAGACTGATATGGCCTATCTTCCTCAGCTGGAAGACTTGACCTTGGTGGAGGCCCCTGCGTCTCAGCGAGGTACGTAATCCCTGGGAACAGGGCAGCAGGAGGAGGTCTCTGCTGGAGAGGGTGTTTTAGGGGTGCCTCCTTTGGTCCGTCATCAGCAGAAGAGGGTGGGACAGAGATGCCCAGTGAGACGCAGCAGCTGCTTGAAGGCCAGGTTTCCCTGCCAGGATCGAATGTCCAATAGTGATCCTTAGCATCCACTCCCCTGTATTTACACCTGTGCAGCTTCCAGTAGGCTTTGCAGGAGACAACGCACTGAAAACCTGGGAAGCTTTCTGCCTTCTTTGGAACTGTGGACTTTATGGGAATTTTCTGTGAGCTGCACTCTGGGTGATTGCCTCTTTGTCGTGATATTCCTGAAATGACTTTTCACCTGGGACTTTGCTGTAAATCTGTTCCTGTCCATCATTATTGTGACTGTAAAGGCCAAGAACTAATTACTGGAACTACTGCAATAAAAGTTTTACTGGGACTCTTGCCTTGACAAGAACATTAGAACCAGAGCCACAGCTTTTCTTGGGATTCTGTTACTTTAGGTCAGTAGGGGATGGCAGGGCAGTGGGAGGACAGCTACCCCCAAGAAAGCAATGTGAATCAATAAGGACCTTGTCATCCCACCTAGTGTCTCTGCACCCACCCTGGGTTTTAATCTCACTCACCCTAGAGCTGTTTCATCAAAGCTTGCCTTGGCCTTTGGATAATGTGCCTACCAGGACTGTAAGGAGTAGTTTGTGGGCCCATGACCCTGCAGCTATGTTGCACCCAGTGCTACCTAACCACCTGATGGATGAAGAAGATGGTGAGATCAGTACCCTGTGATTGTTAGGCAGCCACAGTGTGTTTCCTACTAGAATTGAGAGCAAAATGGCCTGTTGGGGACTGAAACATGGCAATAGCCAGTGTGGTGTAGTGGTTAGAGTGTTGGACTGGGACTCAGGAGATCTCTAGTCTGCACTCGGCCATGAAGCTCACTGGGTGACTTTGGGGCAGTCACTGACTCTCAGCCTAACCTAGCTCACAGGATTGTCGTTATCAGGATAAAATGGAGAGGAGGAGGAGGAGGAGGAGGATTATGTAAGCCACCTTGGGTTCCTTACAGGAAAAAAGGTGGAATATAAATATAATAAATAAATAAATAGCAGCACTAGGGATCAGTTGACCCCAAAGGAAAGGAGAGAAGCAGGAGACGAGTGGGTGTGGGCCTGTTCCTTAACAACTAGAGCTGGACGTGCTCCTGACCAATATAGGAAGCTTCTTCAGTCACAAGCCTGGCAGAAGAGGGTGAACTGTTTTTACCATTACTCCATCCTAAATATACTGAGTGTTCTCACTGCTGATCTTGCATTGAGGCACCATTAGTAATCTTTAGGATGACGGCAGCTAGCAGTTTTAAAATGACTTTGGGAGCTGTCAAATTCTGGATGAGCTGATGAATAAAAGCTGGAGTAACAGCTGAAACACTGTGCAGTGGGTGGAGAGCAAGTGAAATCAGCTTTGGGATGTAGTAAAAGGGCATGTAGTTGACCCCCACTGCTCAGTAGGCAGGACCATTCTTTTCTGCCCTCCCCCATATTGGATGAGCCATAGTTACTTTAATATTTATTCATTTATTTATTTTAACTTAAAATTATTTTTAGATCACCTTTAAGGGTAGAACTTTTAACTCTCTATCCTAAGGGTAGAGATTCATAGATTAATATCTCTCCTACAGGGTGGGCAACTGGTCACCCTCCAGATGTTGTTGGACTCCAATTCATAAGAACAGAAGAAGAGCCATGCTGGATCAGGCCAAAGGTCCATCTAGTCCAGCATTCTGTTCACACATTGGCCAACCAGCTGCCCACAGTGGGCAACAGCACCTTCCCACCCATGTTCCCCAGCAACTGGTGTACATAGACATACTGCCTCTGATACTGGAGGTAGTATGCCCCAGCCAACATGGCCAGTGGTCTGGGTGATGGGAGTTGTAGTCTGGAGCTGTAACCTAACACCATCTGGAGGACCGCAGATTGCTCACCCCTGCTGTACTAGAAATGTGAACATAATATGGAATCTCGGGCCTAAAAGAGCTAATTGCCCTGACAAAGAAGTAAAGAACTGGATCCAGGTCGGCACAACCATCAGTTGGCTTGTGCCTGAGCTGGGCAATCTTATCATCTTGGGCCACAAAGCAAGTAGTCCTATGGAAGTTTAGTGACTGCTAAACTCCCATTGTTCTTTTATTTATTTACACACACACACACGTTCCTTAATCTTGTAAATTACTTTGAACAGGAGCTGAAAAAGCAGGATAGAAACTATTAAGGGTCTTGTCACAGCAGATTAGGAAAGATTTGAGCAACTTTATTATGTATTCAACGTAATTGTTGCTTCTTCCTGACTTTCAGCTCATTAAGTGTTTATTTGGCAGGTATGTTCTATTTATAGCTTGTACATATGCAAGCATCTGATCCATTTTCAAGTAAGTAGCAAAAATCATTTCTGTGCAAACTTGTTTAAAACTGGGAATATTTTGAATAGGAAAATAATGACTCTTGGAAAGTAAGTTTCTGTGCAGCACAGGAAATCATTTTATCATATCTTGTAACACAACTACATAGAATGTGGTCTGGGGCCTATGAATGTGACTCACCCCCTTGAGTAATTTGTATTACTTCACAATATTATTGTACGGTGCATCCATCCTTCCCCCACCCGCAGCATGCATTGTTGATCTGAAGATTTTCTATGACTTGACAGAAAACCTTCTACAGCTGTTGAGAAGGGATAGCTGAGCACCCTCTGTCTGCCAAAAGGTAAGCTGTCAGTTGCTTGCAAGGTAAACACTGCATGACCTATAAGCCAGCCAGTCAACTTGCACATTGCCTTATTAGGTAAGCAGCTGGGAATGGTGTCTGGGGACAGAATTTAGTAGATGGCAAACTGAGCATCCATCTGAGAGATAGATGCAGCCCAACCCCCACCCCACCCCGGGATGTGGCCCAGCAGATGTTCACTGTGCTGAAATTACGCTTCACTTTTATTTTCATTAAATGTGGAATTTCATTTTTCATGCATCAAGGATAGGGTGAAAAGATCCATCTAAATAGCTCATGAATTAAGAGATGAGCTAAATGTATTGTTTTTCCTCCACTGTATACAGAGCAGTAAGTTCTGTGTTATGTATAGTCAACTAATGTTAATGCATT
The DNA here is from genome assembly GCA_021292165.1 of Shinisaurus crocodilurus. Taxonomy (NCBI): domain Eukaryota; kingdom Metazoa; phylum Chordata; class Lepidosauria; order Squamata; family Shinisauridae; genus Shinisaurus; species Shinisaurus crocodilurus. Next base: position 25,451,162 of record CM037880.1, on the reverse strand, counting down.
TTTTCCATTGCTGGTCTTTATTCATTCTTGGTTCTTCTCACGTATTTATAATATAAGAACTAGTCTTGGAAAGAATGCAGTTCTTCATATTCTACTATTTCTTCTAGCTCATCACAAATTTAATGTTTGCGGCTTTAAAATATTAGCATTGAAAGCAGGCTTTTGGTGTGCTAACATTGACTGATGACCAGATAATTTTGTCTGCTGTGCAAAACATAAGCATAAGAACAAAATGGTGGATCAGGCCAAGGGTCCATCCAGTGCAGCATTCTGTTCACACAGTGGCCAGCCAGCTGCCAACTGGAACCCACAAGCAGGATACAACTGCAACAGCACCCTCCCTACCCATGTTCCCCAACAACTGGTGTACATAGGCATACTGCCTCTGATACTAGAAGTGGCATATAGCGATCAGTTCTAGTAGCTGTTGATAGCCTTATCCTCCATGAATTTGTCCAGTCCCCTTTTAAAGCCCTCCAAATTGGTTGCCATCACTAGGGGTGTGCACATTCGCCTCGCGCGGGCGTAGCAGGCTGAAATCGGCCCCACTTACGTCCGCGCGGGCCTCATGCGGGCCTACCTTGATTCAGCGGCGGCTCGCCTCTCTGCAGCGAGCCGCCCGCGCCACCCGCACCGGTCCTGTTGCGTCACATCCGGCCCCGGAAGTGATGCAACGGCGCGCAGGACCCCCGTGCGACAGGGTCCCGTCGCGTCACTTCCAGGGCCGGATGTGACGCAACAGGACCAGCACCGGCGACTCGAGCGGCGCGGAGAACTGCTCCGTGCCGCTCAGAAGATCGAGGTGGGGGGGCTGCTGCCGTGGAGAGTCGAGGTGCCCCCCCCAATTCGTAAGCATCTCTAGCCATCACTACCTCTTGTGGAAGTGAATTCCATAGTTTAACTATGCGCTGTGTGAAGAAGTACTTCCTTTTATCTGTCCTGAATCTCCCACCAATCAGGTTCTAGTATTATGAGAGAGGGGGAAAATGTCTCCGTATCCATCTTCTCCACACCATGCATAATTTTGTACTCTTCTATCGTGTCTCCCCTTACTTGCCTTTTTCTAAGCTAAACAGTCCTCGCTGTTGTAGCCTTTCCTCATAAGGGAGTCACTCCAGCCCCTTCACTCCAGCCCCTTGATCATTTTAGTTGCCCTTCTCTGCACTTTTTCCAACTCTACAATGTCCTTTTTTAGGTGCGGTGACCAGAACTTTACACGGTATTCTAAGTGTGGTCACACAACAGATTTGTATCAAGGGAGTATAATATTGGTAGTTTAATTTTTTATTCCTTTTCCTAATTATCCCTAACATGAAATTTTCCTTTTTCACAGCCACCACACACTAGGTCAACGTTTTCATCAATCTGTCTACCACAACCCCAAGATCTCTTCTTTGGTCAGTCAGCGCTAGCTCAGATCCCATCAGATTATACTTGCATAGTTGGGGCAAAAATCCCAACTTCATTACTTTACTGCATTTGCCATTTTGGTGCCCATTCTCGCAGTTTGGAGTGATCCCTTTGAAGCAATCCCTTTTTGTTTTAACCACTCCTACATGGTGTCATCAGCAGATTTGGTCGCTTCACTGTTCATTCCTAATTGCAGATCATTTATGAATAAGTTGAAAAGCATTGGTTCCAGTACAGATCCCTTTGGGACCCCACTGTTTGCATCTCTCCATTGGGAGAATTTACCATTTATTCCTACTCTCTGCTTTCTGTTCTTTAACCAGTTACTGATCCAGAAGAGGACCTCTCCTCTTATTCCATGACTGCTAAGTTTTCTCAGGAGTCTTTGGTGGGGGACTTTGTCAAAAGCCTTTTGGAAGTCCAAGTAAACAATGTCTACTGGATCACCCCTGTCCACATGTTTATTGACGCTCTCAAAGAACTCTAAACGGTTAGTGAGACAGGATTTTGCAGAAGCCATGTTGGTTCATTTTCTGCAGGGCTTTCCTTTCTATATGGTTACTAATTTTATCTTTAATAATTCTTTCAACCAATTTACAGTAATACCTTGGATTGCAAGTAACTTGGTTTGAGAGCGTTTTGCAAGACAAGCAATTTTTTTAAAATAAATTTTGACTTGATAAACGAGCAAGGTCTTGCAATACAAGTAGTCGTTGGGATGTAACCGCTCGCTTCAAGCGGGCGTAGCGGGCCGAAATCGGCCCCGCTCATGCCCGCCAGAGACTCGCTTTGATATAAGAGTGTTTTGGATTACAAGCACAGTTCTGGAATGAATTATGCTTGCAATCCAAGATATTACTGTACTCAGAACAGACATTAAGCTAACTGGCCTGTAATTTCCTGGATCCCCCTTGGATCCCTTTTTTAAAAATTGGTGTTACATTGACCATTCTCCAGTCCTCTGGTACAGAGGCTGTTCTTAGGGACATGTTACTCTCTTTTTTTTTTTAAAGAAGAGCATTAATTTCATATTTGAGTTCTTTAGAACCCTAGGATGGATACCAGCTGGGCCTGGTGATTTATTAACTTTCAATTTGTCAATAAGGTTGAGAACCTCATCTTTTGTCTCCACGATTTGCTTCAGTTCCTCAGACTCCCTTCCTGAAAACATAAGTGGAGGCACATATTATATATATATACATACTAGCTTTTGCCTGCGGCTTCGCTCGTGTGATGAAGAGTGACCGTGCCAAGTTTGCACGGGTCGTCATTTTCCTATAGGCACTATTTGTTCGAAATTCTTTAAGGTCGCTGACCACTGTTTTGAATCGCTCCATAGGAAAGGTCCCCTGGGACTACATAATGGAATCCTAGCTCCCCCGGGACTTCCAGCTCCCCCGGGACTTCCAGCTCCCCCGGGACTGCACAATGAAATCCCAGCTCCCCCGGGACTACCTGCTCCCCTGGGACTACACAATGAAATTCCTGCTCCCCCCCCCCCCAGGACTACACAATGAAATCCCTGCTTCCCTCCCTGGACTACACAATGAAATCCCAGCTCCCCCAGGACTGCACAATGAAATCTCTGCTCCCCCCACTCTGGGACTGCACAATGAAATCCCTGCTCCCCCCCCCGAGGACTGCACAATGAAATCCCTGGCCCCCCGGGACTATACAATGAAATTCCAGCTCCCCCAGGACTACACAGTGAAATCCCTGTTCCCCCCCCAGGACTGCACAATGAAATCCCTGCTCCCCCCCCCCCCCGGGACTACACAATCAAATCTCTGTCGTCGTCCCCCCGGGACTACACAATGAAATCCCTGCTCTCCCCCCGGGACTACACAACAGTGAAATCCCTGCTCTCCCCCCGGGACCACACAATTAAATCCCTGCCCCCCTCCCCAGGACTACACAATGAAATCCCTGCTCTCCCCCCCCGGGACTACCCAACAGTGTAATCCCAGATTGCCCCTCCCCCGGGACTACACAACAATGAAATCCCTGCTTGCCCCCCTCCGGACTACAAAAGTAACATCCCTACCAACAACGTAATTGTTGGGTAGTCACAGGGGGGGCTCCGCCCCGGCTGTGGTTCATATGAACATTCTGTTTTGACACAGGAGAGATTTGCATATCCGCTCCTGATTGGCCCCTGTGGCAGTTCATACGAACATTCTATATGTCGTTGGAGCAATTCGCATAACCGCTCCTGAATGGCCCCTGCGAACATTCCAAGTGACACCATTGGCTCTCATCTATTTTGGGCCGTACAGGCGCAGCGAGGGTTTTTCAGAGATTTGAACCCGCCAGTCTTTGTGCTTGGGTGATGGAGAGTATGCGTACCAAGTTTGGGATGGATCTTTCAAAACGTGATGGAGCCTATGCGACGACACCCCGCACACAGCAGTCATTCAGTCATTTAAAAAGTTTCCCTCCCTTTTCACCCCCTCAGAGAACATTCTAAATGGCCGGGAGGAGATTTGCATACCCACCCCTATTGGCCCCTGCAGGAATTCATACGAACATTCTAAGTGTTGTATGGGCTATTTGCATAACTGCTCCTATTGGCTCCTGCAGCAATTCTGAGGTGAGGCCGATTTGCATAACTGCTGCCCTGTTGTTTTGTCCATCGGAGATATGAGAGTGGGGCGATTTTGCCCCCTTTTTTCACCCCCTTAGGGACGGAATTTCCAAAAATCCTTCCTTAGTGGGGCTCTACGTCATAAAAGCAATGTTCCTTCAAAATTTCACGTTCCTAGATTAAACGGTTTAAGCTGGGTGTTTATGAGTCAGTCAATCAGGACACTTTCTTTTATATATATAGATATTATATTTATTATATTTATACCCCGCCAGATGAAAAAATATTCATTCAGCTTCTCCACAACTCCTTAGCCTCCTTTAGTACTCCTTTAACTCCATTGTCATCCAACGGTCCAACTGCCCCTCTTGCTGGTTTCCTGCTTCTTATATATTTAAAGAATTCTTTATTGTTGGCCTTGATATTGTTAGTGATATGCTCCTCAAAATGCTTTTTTGCATCTCTTCTTGTCTGCTTACATCTCCTTTGTGAAAGCTTTGTTTCCCTCATTTGGGCAAGACTTCCATTTTCTGAATAAGGGCCTTCTTTTTGCTAATAGCTTCTTTGACCCTGCTCGTTAACTATGCTGGTGACCCCTTGGACTTGGTGCTACCTTTCCTAACCTGTTGTATACATTCTAGCTGAGCTTCTATTATTGTGGTTTTGAGTAACCACCAAGCATTTTGAAGGGATTTCACCCTCTTGAATCCCCATTTCAATTTCCTTTTTTACCAGTTCCCTCATTTTAGAGAAGTTTCCTCTTTTGAAATCAAATGTGACTATGTTGGATTTCCTTGGCAATTTTCCACACACACACACACACACACACACACACATATCTGATAACATTGTGGTCACTGTTTCCAATTGGTTCAACAACATTTACATCTCGTACTAGGTCCTGGGTGACACCACTTAGGATTAAATCTGGGGTTGCACCCCTCCCCCAGTCGGTTCCGTGACCAGCTGTTCTAGGGCACAGTCATTTAGGGCATCGAAAAATGTAACCTCTTTGTCATGACTGGAACATGCATTTATCCAGTCAACGTGGGGGTAATTGAAGTCACCCATTATTACAACACTTCCTCGTTTGGAGGCCTCCCTGATATCATTTTCCATCTCAAGATCACCCTGAGCATTCTGGTCTGGGGGACAATAGCATGTTCCTAGTACTAAATTCGTTTTGGAGCCTGGCACTGTCACCCACAGCGCTTCTGTGGAGGAGTCTTCCCCTTTTAGGTTTTCTAGTCTGCTCGACACTTTGACGTACAGAGCAGCACTTTCTCCAGTACACCCTTCCCTGTCCTTCCTATAGAGTTTATATCCAGAGATGGCCATGTCCCAGTGGCTCTCTCCATTCTACCAGCTTTTCATAATACCCACTATATCTAGGTTCTCCTTTAAAACCAGGCACTCTGACTCTCCCATTTTGCCCCGGAGGCTTCTAGCATTTACATAGAACCACCTATTCACAGTGTCCCTCCCCTGATGTCTCTTGCACTTAGGCCTCTTTGACTGGCTATCATGTTTCAGCATATACTCATGGCCTATTTCCTCCCCTTCTACATTTTCATCTTCATCCCCTAGGGAAGATTCAGCCCGAAATGGATGCTTCCCAGCTCCTGTCAGCTTTCCCCGGTGGTTCAGTAAAAAAAAAAAAAAAAAAAAAAGCTGCTCTGCCAACATTTTTATGGGTTGTTGTGAGGATAAAACAGAGAGGAGGAGGAGGAGGAGGAGGAGGATTATGTAAGCCGCCTTGGGTTCCTTGCAGGAAAAAAGGTGGGGTATAAATATAATAAATAAATAAAATAAATAAATGTTTAGTACCAGCAGTCTGGTTCCACTTTGGTTCAAGTGGAGCTCTGGCTCGGCCCAAAATGTTCCCCATTGCTTAACAAATCTGAATTCCTCCGTCCTACACCACCATCTCATCCACATGCATCTTCCAAAGAATAGAACCCTTCTAAGGGATCATTTCCCTCTTTTTCAGAATGATGCCTTCCTTCCCTGACACCCCCATTCCCCATGACAGCAGAGGAACTGTCACCCAGGGACTGGGACACCGCTGTTAGGTCCCTAAAGGTCTCATCCACCAACCTCTCTACCTCTCTTAGCTTCTCCAGGTCAGCAACCTTGACTTCAAGGGAACGAACTTGTTCCCTAGGAGCCAGGCACTTATTACACCGAGCACGAACCTGTGCCTTCTGTCCAGCTGGCCGATAGTGTAAGAGATTGTTCATTACAGAGTTTTGCATTATATTTTACTATTTAATAATGAATCTGGGTTATCTTTGGATAGAGCAGGGTATCAATACTCAGAAATGACGCAAAAATAAAATCTGACTTGAATGTGTTCCCTTTCACTGTGCTTATAGGTAATTAGAAATTGGCAGGAAATTACCTGTAGGACATATTAGAAGAATCTTTACTTTCACAGCACTATAAACGATGCTTGCACACAGAACTCAGTGCTAAAAAAACATGGACAGATCAACACAATTTTTAAATGTATTCCTGTTGACTCAGCTAGAGGAAACACATTTGCAGTCATCTGGTCAAGTGAGTAATTCCTCCACCCCCAGGGATCATGTTATATCAACATCATAGTTGGCTGTTCCACATTGTGTACTGACCCAGAGTAGCTGGATCCGGTATGTTCAGGTTTTCTAAAAGACCTCCAATAAGACATTAAGGCTGCAATCCTAAGGTAGGAAACCTGGTGACCTTCAGATTTTTGGACTACAGATCCCATAATTCTGATCATTGGCCATGGTGACTGGGGCTGATGGGAGTTGTAGACCAAAACCTATACACACTTTGCTGGGAGTAAGCACCATTGAGCTCAATAGGGATTACTTCTGAGTAGACACGCATAGGTTTCTGCACTATAAGATTCTATACATCGAACTCTCTGATCTCATGACTTTTGTCAGGTGTTGAATTGAATAAAGCGTCTTCATATCTTATTCTTAAAAAATAATTTGATCTTGGAAATGACTTCACACCATTAAGTGGAGGTTTTAATTTGGGAAGGAAAGCTTTGAGAGATGAAAGCCATTTGCATATGAATTCCTACCTAAACTGGAGACTGTTTTGGGTGGCAGGGGGACCATTTATTTTTCTTTAGCTGGAAGGAATACCCCTTTGACACACAATGCTGAAGACCAGCCAGGATTTTATGATGGAGCACAGACTCCTTTCCCCAAACGAAGATGTGTGTGTAAGTCCAAGTGGAGAGAATGTGTGTTTTCAACACATCTGGCATTTGCAGTTGTTCACTTGGTGTCCTACATGTTCCTCTTTAAGGACAAATACTCTGTATTTTTATCCTCATCTGTGACCTGTTTTAAATAGTAGCCTAATGTTAGTGGCGTGCAGTGCAAAATTCTAGTTGTACAAGGATGTGTCCAAACTTTCAGCACTCTCCAACACAGCCTTGAATTATTGCATAACAATAGATGTGACTGAAGGAAAGTGAAATGGATTAAACATGTTCCTCACTAGGGGGATGATCTCATGTCGGGAAATTTTATACCCGACTGGAAGCTTACATAAATAACATCCTCTAGCAAAACAGAGTATCACCTCCAAATCTTGCTTTGAGGGGGGAAAGCAGGAGGAAGCTCTCTGATGTTAGCCACTCAAAATATATGGTATGTTTAAAAAGTCTCCCCCATATGATTATGCACATTGGGTCATGGCGTGCGTGACTCCCACCACCACATGGGGGCGTAGCTGCTGTTGAAAAATATCCAGCTCATGCTGAGCTCCAACTTGACAGCACAAAGTGAGTGGGGCTTGTTTGACAGTATGCATTTGAATACCGTTTATGGCAGGATTGGGGAACCCATGACCCTTCAGATGTTGTTCTACAACTTCCTTCATCACTGAACATTGGCCACCATCAGGCGATCACTCGTGACCGAGTAAGATTGTCTTCCGGGATAAAAGGAGGAAATTCTAAATAAGATTGTGTAGACTCTAGCGATGGGTCCGTAAGTGACTGTGGAGGCCAATTCTAGATCCACACAGCTTCCCACAGTGAGGACACAGGTTACCAGATAGAAGATGGTCCTGTAAAGGATTCATTTGACGTGCTTTTCGCTTAGCACGTTTCTCCCTTTCACCTTGCACTCGGGCTTCTTCAAAGTCCATGGAACCTTTGTGAAAGGCCAACCTCCATTTAGATCGTTCATGGGCCAGGGCTTCCCAGTTTTCGATGTTTATATTGCATTTTTTTAGATTAGCCTTATGAACATCTTTAAACCTCTTATATTGACCACCGATATTCCGCTTTCCATCCTTGAGTTGGGAGTAAAGTAACTGCTTTGGGAGACGGCAGTCAGGCATTCGAACAACATGACCGGTCCACTGAAGTTGGCGTTGAAGGATCATTTTTTCAATGCTAGTAGTCTTTGCTTCTTCCAGTACACTGACATTTGTTCGCCTATCTTCCCAAGTAATTTGCAGGATTTTCCGGAGGCAACGTTGATGAAACCTTTCAAGGAGGTGGAAGTGACGTTTATAGATAGTCCATGTTTCGCAGGCATACAATAAAGTTGGTAATACAATGGCTTCATAAACCAGTGTTTTGGTCTTCTTACAAATATCCCGATCCTCGAACACTCTATGTTTCATTCGAGAAAATGCGGCACTTGCGGAGCTCAGACGATGCAGGATTTCACTGTCGATGTTAGCTGTAACAGAAAGATAGCTGCCAAGATAGAGAAAATGATCGACATTTTCCAGTATTGTCCCGCCAAGCTGGATAGATGGCATCACCAAAGGATTGGCTTGCACTTGCTGATGAAGCACTTTGGTTTTTTTGATATTAAGTGAGAGACCAAGTTTTTCGTATGCTTCCGCAAAAGCATTTAGGATAGTTTGGAGATCATCCTCTGAATGTGCGGAGACCACATTATCATCAGCATACTGAAGTTCCACGACGGAGGTTGTAATTACCTTACTTTTTGCTTTCAGCCTGCTGAGATTAAAAAGCTTTCCATCTGTTCGATATATAATTCCCACACCGGTGGGAAGTTTCCCCTTGACAAGATGTAAAACCATGGCGATGAAAATGGCAAATAATGTTGGGGCGATAACACATCCCTGTTTAACACCTGATCCCACTTTAAATGGAGCACCATGAGAGCCGTTGTTGTCCAAAACCGTTGCCGTCATGTTGTCATGGAGAAGTCGCAAGATATTCACAAATTTATTGGGGCATCCAATTTTCATAAGGATAGTCCAGAGAGCTGTACGGTCTACAGTATCAAAGGCCTTAGCCAAATCGATAAATGCCATATAAAGGGGTTGATTTTGCTCCCGGCATTTTTCTTGGAGCTGACGTGCAGTAAAAATCATGTCTACTGTCCCTCTAGAGGGGCGGAAACCATATTGAGTTTCAGGGAGGATCTCTTCTGAAATAGATAGAAGACGGTTTGCGAGAATCCTAGCAAATATTTTACCAGCGGTTGCTAAGAGAGAAATGCCCCGATAGTTTCCACAGTCTGTTCTATCACCCTTCTTAAAGAGGGTGATAATTATGGCATCCCTGAAGTCTTCTGGGATCTCTTCTCTTATCCAGATTTTTTCGATGAGTTTATGAAGATGTTGTACAAGTTCGGGGCCCCCTTCTTTAAAGATTTCAGCAGGAATCCCATCTGGTCCACTAGCTTTGTTGTTCTTCATTTGATTAATGGCTTTTTTTACTTCATCCAAAGTGGGGAGTATTGCAAGTTCCTCTTTAATTTGTTTTTGCGGGATTTGCGAAAAAATCTCATTATCCACCTTAGATTTACGATTTAAAAGGTCATAATAATGCTCTTTCCAACGCAGTGCAATAGACTCTTTGTCTTTTAAGAGTTTGGTGCCATCTTTTGATTGTAAAGGGTTTGTACCATAGGTTTTTGGTCCATAAATGGCCCTTGTGGCCTTAAAAAAGCCCCGTGCATCATGAGATTCTGCAAGTTGTTGAATTTCTTCAGCTTTCTTTTTCCACCAAGCGTTCTTAAGTTCTCTTGTTCTTCTTTGGACCTCAGCCTTTGCGCTAGCGTAGGTTTTTTTCTTGGCAGCGCAGTTAATATCATTTTGCCATATTTGGAAGGCTTTCCTTTTTTGGTCAATTATATATTTAATCTCATTGTCATTTTCATCAAACCAATCCTGATGTTTCTTAGTTTCATATCCAATAGTTTGTTCACAGGCTGCAGTAATGGAGGTTTTCAGCTTAGACCAATGGTCCTCAATGTTGTCAGGAGGTTCCGTAGGTAGATGTTCCTTAAGAAGTGATTGAAGACGAGTTTGCTTAATAGGATCTTGAAGGACTTGGATGTTCATTTTACGCGTTGGTTTCCTTCCTTGAAGCCTACGTTGGGGAGCAATGTTGATAACCATTGTGGACCGGATTAGTCGGTGGTCTGTCCAGCAGTCGTCGGCACTCACCATGGCCCTAGTAAGAAGTACATCGCGGCGATCTCTAACACGGACAATTACATAATCCAGAAGATGCCAGTGCTTTGACCGTGGGTGCTGCCATGATGTTTTAAACTTATTCTTTTGTCGAAAGAGCGTGTTTGTGATAGTGAGATTATGCTCTGCACATATAGACAAAAGTAAGAGTCCGTTCGGGTTGCTATTACCAACTCCGTCTTTTCCAATAGTTTCTGGCCATAAATCAAAGTCACGCCCGACTCTTGCATTAAAATCGCCCAGGAGGATAATTTTATCCTCCTTAGGTATCTCTGACAGGAGAGTGTCCAACTGGCTGTAAAAACTTTCCTTGATGTCATCATCAGCATCTAATGTTGGTGCATAAGCGCTCAAAATAGTTACCTGTTGGTTATTGGCGAGCTTTAATCGAGGAGAGTTCACTAGTTCATTTTTGATGGCAAAGCCTACACCATGTATTCGTCGGTCCTGCTCAGGTAGTCCTTTCCAGAAGAAGGTATAACCTCCTTTTTCTTCTTTCAGCTGTCCCTCTCCTGCCCTTCGAGTTTCTTGAAGTGCTGCTATGTCAATTTTAAACCATCTCAGCTCCCTTGCAATAATAGCAGTCCTACGCTCAGGGCGTTCACTATCTATGTTATCCAGCAATGTCCGTATATTCCATGTTCCAAAATTCAAATGTCTTTTTCGACCGCTAAAATGGTGACCCCACTGGACACGGTAATCCAGTCAGGGGAGAAAGAGGACTATGTTTAGGGCACCTTTTCTAGCCCCCTCCCCATACGGGGTGAGCAGAGTGGATCCTAAATAGGGCTGCTCAGTCATGGATACAGCTGCCGAGCTGCTCGACTACCTCGTTCCTTGAACAGGGCGACTGAGTCTGCATCCACCGCCCATGTGCTGGTCCATGACTAGGGGCTTCCAGATTCACAGTCCTGCCCCCGTTGCCATTCGCCAGTCGCCATGGGACTTTTTTTGTTTGTTTGTTTGTTTGGGTTGGGTTGGGTTGGGTTGGATGGGTTGGGTTGGAAGACGCCTGTGCGTGAAACTGTTTTATGTGGGGAGATCGGTGCACAACGAATCACCACACAAACTTGCCAGAGTACGGCAGAGATCCAATGGCACGGTTACCCTGACGATTGGAAAACCATTCTCTGCTGCAGCCTTCATCCGCCTTCACAGCCGTTGTAATTTAGGTTTAATTATCTTCCGCCTGTTCTGCCGTTGAGGACTTTATGTTTTGGATCGTTCTTTGTCTGGTTCCTCTCCCCGGACCTTACCGCCATGGGTGACCCTACTGGGAGTACATAGCTCCCGACGGCATTGCTCACAGGATTCATCGGAACACGCAAGCCCACTCACCACTTCAAGGTGATGATCCGGTGAGGGGAACATTGGCCACACTGGCTGGGCCTAATGGGAGTTGGAGTCCAACAACAGCTGGAGAGCCACGGGTTCCTCACCCCCGATTTATGGGGAGCAAAATCATGGAAGGGCTCATGTTTTCATATCCTGGTTGTGGGCTTCTAGGTAGCGTTCGTTTGGCCATTGTAGAACATAATGGTGAAGGAGATGGACCTTCAGCCTGCCCTAGCAGGGTTGTTATGTTCATATGACTACTGTACATGCTGAGAGTAGCATAGGTAGGCTTTTCACAACTTGGGGCAAATAGCCTCTTTAAGTGAAATCTTTACTGATGGGAACCAATAAATGGCTGCTGGATGAGTTCCAAACATTATTTGGAGCATCTTTGCTTTTCTGTGATTTATACGGAAATCATTTCTGTGCCTGACAATAACAGAAACATTGGTTGTGTTTGGATGTCACAGTAAGCCTGGATTTTTATAAATTCTGGCTTACCATGAATGAGCAAGTGCACTGGTGCATGCTCCTCAATCGCTCCTGCCATGAGGAATGGAATGGCTAAACAAGCCAGGGACTCTTCCTCCATGGTTTGCTTAGCATGACTTCCAAACCAAGAACTCTGGCTTGTTCCTCTCAGAACAAGCCAGGATCATTAGCCACATTTTTCTTGGCTTATGATTCTGGCTTGTTCAGAGAGGAACAAGCCAGAATTCCCAGTTTAGATGTCACACTAAAAGCGGGCAGGGAGTCCCTGGCTTGTTTAGCCACACCACTGGCGGCAGAGCCAAGAGGGAGTGATCAAGGAGCGTGCACCAGCACACTTGCTCATTCATGGTAAGCCAGAATTTAAAAATTTTCTCACTCACTGAGATGTTGAAATGCGGGCATTGAAAATGCAAGTCTCAGAGAACCACAAAAATGAAAATATTTTTAAAACCTGGTTTTATACATTATTCTGTGCGAAACTGAGTGAAATAAATGTGTTTGTTTTCAATGCGGCTTGCATAGAGGTAGTTCTAGTCAGACTGTTGTGTCCGCCTGTTGGTAGAGTTTGAGCATATTCCAAGTGCAGTTTCATGTATTTTGACTTCTTCATGTTCTCCAGCTGATCTTGGTTTCAACATACATAGTTTGTATTACAAGGAGACCTCAGTGACCTACCTCTCCCTTTGAATGGGTGCAGTCAGACAGGGATTATTTCTCAGTTAGTGGGCACTCATTCACATTCATAGGGTGATATGCTGGAAAATGCTGTACTTCTATGGCTTCCTTCCCTCCCCCATCATGCACCAATTGTTAGGGGTTGCACAGAAAACAAAATTCACTTTGTAGCCCACTTCAGAAGGGGGCCCACTTCACTTTGTCCTGCTTTGGGCAAGACCTGCTTCACTTAGGACCCTCGTTTACAAAGTGTTGGATGTCTCCCCGTTGGGGGCCCTCTGCATGGGTGTGCTTCAACTTCCCTACCACCAGCCGTTTTCGTGGGTGCAGATTTTATCTCCCCCTTGTGACAGCTTCCCCTATATGGCCTTGCTTTCTGTTAATCAAGCTTGCTGACTCTTTCCTTGTATGGTAGGAATGATACACACAGTTGACGTTTCTGGGTATCTTGCACAGACGTCTGGCTGAAGCCCATGAAACTCTGTGCTTTGTTGCTGTGTGCACAGTCATTGTACCTTCTCTCATCCAGTAAAGCCTATGCTGTTAGTTGCATATTCTAGACCAGGGGTGGGTAATTTTGGAGGGTTGAGGGGGCTGCATTGCCCCTCGAGCCCTCTAAGGGGCGCATCCTTCTTCTGCTGCGGCCACTGCTGGAAGTGAACACGTGGCTGTATCCCTAGCAATTTTGCTGCTCACCAATGCAGATTACCATGTTTCCCAGCAGAATTGCCCCCCCCAGCTGCCAAACAGCTGGGGGAGCACAATTCTGCAAGGAAACAGGGCACACAATCCTCATGTGCCCTATTTCTCTGCAGAACCAGTGATTCTGCTGGGGAACAATCTAGAATCTAGATCCTACTGCAGGCCAAGTGTCCTGCTGAGGGGAAAAATATAATGTGGATATTTTGTCAAGCCCTGCCTATATCATGAACATTGTGTAAACATGCTTTGCTCTCTGGTGCATTCTTAACATCATAGATATATCATAAGGTTTGCATTACCTGATAGAACTGGCAGCTTTTCCGGGATCTTGAGTCTAGTTTTGCATCCAAGAAGTAGGTTTGAAATGCATATGAATAAAACAATTTATATGCAAACATTATATTCACATTATGCTATTTGGAAAGCACTTCTAATATTTGGAAGCGTCACCCATCTTCTGAAGGTTTGGGCAGGTAACAATTGATTAAAATATCCCCTAAAATCAAATTAAAACAAAATGGAGAGGGTCTTTATGATTCCCCTCCAGGGGAAGGGAGTGCCACAATTTGTATGCTTTATCTGGGCCTCTGTGTGGCTGCGTCATCCAAGTCCGATACTTGGAAGGCAGCCTTCGAAATCGGGCGCCAGTGCCTGAGACTGAAAAAAGTTTAACCACTTTGGATTATGAAGTATTTTCTTTTACAATGTTATAATATTTAAGACAAGGTGTTCATATATTGCTACCCAGTCTTTACTCCCCCAAAATGATTTATTAAAATTATGTAATAGGAAGACTTTTATAGGAAGATGTAAAATTTCAGGAATTTTTGAAGCCGCGGGGGGGGGGGGGTTGCTTGTTATTGTTGTTTTTTAAAAAATTGTAAAGTTCCCAGCATAGTTATTTCTTCCATTCCTTATTATAAAATATTGACTGAATGCTGCTTTCCCCAGCCTCGGGCCCTCCCGATGTTTTGGTCTTCACCTCCCGTCAGCTGTAGCCAGCATGTCCAATGGTTATAGACATTTAGGGATGCTCCAAATTCTACTCAGTTTCCCAACATGTGACCAGAATCACCATACCACAACAGTGAAGAAAGTTTTCATTCTTGACTGTTTGGGTTTTCTTCTGTTTCTGGGCTTGTTCTGGTTAGATGCTGTAGCCGTCAATGAATGTAGTTTTAAAACCCACATGTGAGAGAAACACAAAGTTATTCTGCCATTGCTACCACATGTGATGGAATAACATCTGGGTTATCCCACCTGTTTCTTCTTTTAAAACAACAACTTCTTTGAGCAGTCTTTGGAACTCATTGCCACAGTCTTTAATGAAGTTCCCAAATTTGAGCAGTCTTTCAAATTCATTGCCACAGTCTTTAATGACGTTTCCAAATTCACTGTTAGAGAATGCTGCCTCAGCTATAAAACCTTTAATTAGTGCCACCAAAATAAACCTTATATCCTTAAAAGAAACTCAGTAGCCTGGTTTCTATGGCATAGGCATAAGATTCACACCACCGCTAGAGACAACCTTTCAAAATGAATAAAATTTAAGATGTTTTTAAGGGGATTTTCTTTTACAAAAGGGAATAAAATGTCACTCTTCAAATAATAGGTTGAGATTGCTTAAAGAGTCTTAAATTAAAAATGCTTTGTTAACATTATTAATAGGTAAGAGAGTCTTCCCCTGCTAAATAAGCTCTCAATAGTCCTTTTGTTCAGACCAGATTTCCCTAAACTCTACTCCAACCAGTTCCTCACAGCAGCAACATATACTGTCTTCCTCTGCCTCCAACTCTTCCTGCTTCTTCTGGCTTTAAGGATGATTTGGTTGTTTTGGCCTACAATTCCCATCAGCTCTAGCCAGCGTAGCCAATGGTGAGGGATGATGAGAGTTGTGGCCCTCCAGATGTTTGGCCTGCAAGTTGCCCACCCCTGTCCTAAACTAGCAAAGTGACTTTAGATTTGTAAAGAGTGCTACAAAAAATAAGTATTGCATCATTCAATTTCCCCCCAAAATTTCAATTCTCCCCCCCTCCCATGGCTTCAGAATTTCCAGAAATTTTACATCTTTAATCTAATCAACATACTCATTGGATCCTTTTGTTTGCTAGGGTGATGGGTGGCAACTGTCCAGTAGGATGGGAAGTGCATGGGCGAGGCCAGCCTGCTGTTGAACTGGGTCATCAGCTGTCAGGGTCAGTGGGAGAAGCCCTTGGAGAGTTCAAGAATCCCACTGTATCCTTGAAGCCTGAGGGAAGATGGTACAGTTGACCAAGCTGCTCTCTGGAACATAAATGGACACAGGGCCTTGTGCCTGCCAATGATTCAGCATGATGTCTCCCTTCTCAGTCATTGAAGCACTTGCTGACCTTCAGCAGTACACATTTCTGGTGTTATCTTGAGGGAATGTGCTGTCAGCTGTGATGGGTCCTGAACCCTGGAAGATGGAGAATCCTGCTGTGGACTAGGCTTTGGGTTTGATCATTTGTCTGAGTAACTAGGAGGCTCTTGCTGACTACCAATTACCTTCACCGAAACCCTGTTTCGCCTTGCCCTGCCCTCCATTTAATAGGGGTCAAGTCTTGACAGGCTGATTAAGTTCCTTACAAAAGGGATGCAAGAAACCTTCAGTGTAAAGTAACATGGCAGCATAGTGCTGGCTAGAGCCTTTTGACTCACTAGCTTAAAGGCTTCCACCCACAGACCAATGCTGAGGGAATATCTAGACCAGCCTTCTCAAGACTTCAACCACCATCAGTCCCTGCCAGCATGGCCAATGGTCAGGAATGCTGGGAGTTGTAGTCTAAAACATCTGGAGGGCACTGGATTTCAGAAGGCTGATCTAGACTAATCTGTGAAAGGCAAACTTTGTATTCCAGAAGATGTGAAAGAAAATGGTGTGCATAATGGGGTGTGTGAGCGCCAGTGTGGTGTAGTGGTGAGAGTGCTGGACTGGGACTCGGGAGATCTGGGTTCTAGTCCCCACTTGGCCATGAAACTCACTGGGTAACTTTGGGCCAGTCACTGTCTCTCAGTCTAGCCTACCTCACCGGGTTGTTGTGAGGATAAGATGGAGAGGAGGATTATTATTATGTAAGCCAACTTGGGTTCCTTGCAAGCGGGAAAAAGGTGAGTTATAAATGTAATAAATAATAAATAAAATAAGTCTAACTTCTAAGATTCAGTGATAACCTGCTTGTGGCAAAATGGCACTGATGGGCCTCGGCCTCCTTTTGATGTTAAAAAAAAATCAATAACTTCAAGAGATGGCTTATGCTGGCTCAGCTTGTCTGAGCATGGAAAGCTAAGCAGGGTCAAGCCTGGTTATTACTTGGATGGGAGACCCCTCCTCTAGTTTCCTGCATTGAGCAGGGTGTTGGACTCAATAGCCTTGTAGGCTCCTTCCAACTCTATGATCTATGAAATCTATGAGATTATTTAGGTGTTACATGAAATGACCACCAGATGGCTGTATTCTGGAATTTTCATGTGTGCTGCTTCTCTGCAAGAATCACAGGAAAATCTTTATTTCAGCTACTTAATCCTGACACTTGAGAAGGGACTGGATTTGAGTTAAGCACATGAGCTAGGAAGCTTAAAATGATATATTTGCCCCTCCACCTAATATCAGTCCCTTTACACTCTCAGCAGATCGCTGTTAAACAACATGTACCATTTGTTGATTTAAGCATGGGACAAAGAAACAAGGTATCAGTTAATATCAAGCTTTCTTAAAACACCATTTCAATGCTTCCATTTTAATCCAGATGTATTGAAAATACACCTGGGCTTGCATTATAAACTAGTTCCTTTCCTAAAGTTGCCAGGTTTTTGTTTTTTGTTATAAAATGGCTTTATACAGAGTCAGACTATTGGTCTATCCAGCTCAATATTGTCTACCCTGTTTGGCAGCAGTTCTCAAGGTTTTCAGACAGGGGCCTTTGCCAGCCCTACATGGAGATGCCAGAGATGGAAGCTGAGACTGAGCTACAGCCTTTCCCTATAGCTTATGAAATAAGGTTGGTATTGGAGCAGCTTAAATAAATAAATTGGGGTGGGGAGTAACCCACACTTGTGGAGTTGTGGTATCCCAAGCAACTAAGGATATTCACTATATTCTTTGGAACTGTGGATGTATAGGCCAGAATCCAAAGGGACTTTATTTATTTATTTATTTATTTATTATATTTATACCCCGCCTTTTTCCTGCAAGGAACCCAAGGCAGCTTATATAATCCTCCTCCTCCTCTCCATTTTATCCTCACAACAACCCTGTGAGGTAGGTTAGGCTGAGAGTCAGTGACTGGCCCAAAGTCACCCAGTGAGTTTCATGGCCTGAGTGGGGACTAGAACCCGGATCTCCCGAGTCCCAGTCCAACACTCTCACCACTACGCTACACTGGCTCACAAATCCTCCATATCTACCCATTTTTCTATCCAGAGTTAACCATTCCGAATTTGCAGCCACAAGCCATTGTTCAAAATTCTGAAGTTCAAAAGTTTGGGAATTAGATGTGAAAGCTGTTCATGTTGTAAGTGCCATTGCTGTATTCATGCCACAGTTTCCCTTTTGAACAGCTGTTGTGCTTAATCCCCCAAAGCTCTCTTAGTACTCTGGATTTAAATATCTGTAAGGGATCATCTCCTGAAAAACTGACTCAGGATGCAGGTTATGGGGTGCATGCAGAATGTATGTGTCCCCCTCTTTTGAATTGCTGCCAGAGGGCATCAGGTATCTTTTATGGGTCTTTGATGTCTGGAATAAGAACTGACCCTCAAAAATAAGATACCTGCAACATCTACACTCCCTTCATTGGACAAATCATATTTCTATCTCTTCTTTTTTAAAATAAAAATAAATAGGGGGGATACTTACATTTGAAGTCTTGTCATTTGAAAGCAGATTATAAAATTGAGTTGGAAATGAATGCAGCAGTTAGATTAATGGCATCCTTCCAAATTTTGTACTACTCTTAGCATCTTGTATCTGAAAATTTGAAATACTTTGTGAACTGGTATCTGTTCTCTGGTCCTTAGTTGCTCATCATCTCTTCCCTCTCAACTGTCAACCATAAGCTATTTTGCTGATATGTTGTCCCTAAATCTGAGCTGTTTTAATATTGACTATAGACTATATTGGTCTATAGTGGGGCAAAAGTTTAGCATAATGAATATGATTTCCAGCATCAATCCTTCTAGAAAGGAAACTGTTTTGGCTGTTTCTGCTTTTTGTTTAAGTTATCCCTGCAGTATATTCTGATAAGAGATATCAAATTTGTCCTTGCTTTATGGGAAATGAATTTTTTAATTCACCACCCCCAGCCCTGCAAAAAAGGTTTTGACTATTTAATTGCTATAATATAAATAGCCATTTAGTGAACACTTTGAAGTGGTAATATTATGAATCTCCCAATCACTATTCTCCAATCTGTTTTAGCATTCATGTGCCTAATTTCTGCTTGTAATCTGATTACTGTCTTGAGCTGCTCGCCTGCTCCAGTTTGCAGCCTATTGCTATGCATTTACTGTACTCCCTGGGATGCGATAGCCTGACAGCTCCAGTCCTGTGCTATGAAAAATCTCTACACAATATTTCTAAGACGGGCCTAGGGCTGTGGCTGCCTGAGAATTAGCTGCTATTGTAGTTTTCTCCTTTGCGGAGTCCCTTTGTTTTGTGCAACCATGTTCCGAAATCCTTGGATATCCAGCTATTTGCGAAATGTCAGATACTCTGAAGAGCAAGGTAAGAGTTCGAAGCACATTGAAAATAATGTAAATGATTGCAGTTGATTTGTAATCTAAATTCATTTTTTTTGTCAGGGTTTCTCTCCCCTCCCCCTTCAAAAAACATTTTGCCACTTTAGTTATATGCATTCAGTTTGGCATCTAGTCTTATTGTTTCCTCAAAGGACGCTCTTAAAAATCCGATTAGATGAAATCTTCTAATTAGCTTAGCTAGCAGTTGAATTAAGGCCTTGTAGATACTGAGTAACCATTAAGGTTCTTTTTTTAATGGGTAATGCTTGTAGCATGCATATGTTAAGGAAAGGCTTGGTTGCTTGCTCAAAAAAATTGAGTGGTAACCTAGTGAACAGTTCAAACTTGGAAGCAAGAAATAATTTTATTACCTTTAATAAATATACTAAGAAATCTATGCATACGTGTGTAAATTGCTTCCATTAAGGAGTTTTATGAATACAGTTGTAATCCTGTGACCGTTCAAGGAACAAATTATTGACACTTTTGCAGTGGCTGCTCAGTATTCTGGAGAGAATCCTGGACGTGCTTTTTAGACGAACCACCACAATAGCAGCTGGACCTCTTGAGAGAGCCTAGAAAACAGAAATGCTTTAAACTCTTCAAGGTTTTAATGTCATTTAAGCAATCTTGTTTTGTTTTTGACAACATGCTGTCAAAAATGTGTAACATCACTAAGAGCTCCAGTTATTGAACTTACTGAGGCAAGATATCAGAGCATATTGAAACATTTTAGAATTCGTTCTCGAAAGTGTGCCCCCTAACCGTGCACGCCAATACAGGCAGTCCCCAGGTTACAAACGAGTTCCGTTCTTAGGATTGTCTTTAAGTCGAATGTGTATGTAAGTCGGAACAGCATAGCGTTCTATACGTTAAAATCGGCATTTATGCAAACTGCGTAAATTACTCAAATTGCGTAGTATACTATGCTATGTACTCTATGTAAATGACGTAGCGCCGGGGAACCCAGAAGTCCGTTCTTAAGTATGGGTTGTCTGTAAGTTGGACATTCTTATCTCGGGGACTGCCTGTATTTAAGAGGCTCTGTGCATTGTAGGCATTAAAATGTGGTTTGGTACTTCATGGGCAATGGAAAATCAAGCCACAATATCACACAGGCCTTTTCTTTTGGTTATTTCCCACCTCCTCCTTCGTTGAGAGCCTCTCCTGTTTTGGCTTGGGACAGAGAGGAATGTTCTCTGTGGCCTCCTTCAGGCTTTCATGGCGGAGTGAGGTTTCCATGCCAAAAGCTGTGTTGGGTTATACACCATTTAGAATTACTATAAATTTTTACGCATGCCTGGCTTTAATTTAACCAAACTCATAAACCGTTAGAGAATTATTAACAGCTGCTCTTTCCAAAAATACAAATATATTCTTTTTAAAGGCCATTCTCTTCCCCCACTTTTTGGGGGGTTGTTGTTGTTAAGATACCGAGTTTCAAACAGAACACAGTATTCAGTGTTTGGCTTGAATACCGAGTGCGGGATTTGTTTTTGTTTTTATTTAAGTTGCCTTTCCTGAAATAAGTTTTATTATCCATTATGTTGTTTTGGAAAAAAGAAACTGGAGGCATCATAGTGAAAAAGCAGAAACATAAAGAACCCAAGTTAGAGAATGATGTTTACTTGCTGACAAGATTGTGATTGTTTGTAACTTGAAACAATATTTTACTGACTACTTATTTCCTCCTCGCCAACCTTTCTATACTCTGATTTAAAAAAAACCTAAGAATTGTTGGGGGTGGGGGGAATGGGGAACATACTTTTATATAGCTTTATTAGAATGTTCCAGATGAAGTTTTGTATTTTTTTAAAAAGCCATTCAATAATATCGAAGGCACATCCTACGGGTGGTATGGATACGGGGAGCAAATGCAAAACAGTTGCCATCACTCAACAGAGTTCATCTATGGACTGAAGTAGCCACTGCTGGGGAAAAAACCCTATGTTGTCATTGCTTTCTCTCATATTCTCCCATACAGACTATTCTATTGACTGCTTACCTTCTTAGAGTATCTCTGCATGGGAAACTTTATTGGGGCTCAGATACACTAATTCAATACATGTTGTGGCAACTCTGTATGTCCCAGCTAGTCCACAAGGCATACTGGGAGAATTCTAAGGTCAATTTAGATATGCACAGATTACTGTTGCCAACTTCCTGTGCAATCTGATAGCTCCTCCCTTTTGTATAGCGACTCCTGCATTTCCAGCTTAGGGCCATTCCACACTTTAAGCAGCAGATGCAATTACTGCAGCTACACCATTGCTTGGGATTTCTTGTGCAAATGTGAAATACGAATGTGTGTGTCTCTCTCTTTTTAACATACACGTGCCTGGGAACTCTGGGTCAGAGATCCCCAACATGTGTACATAGCCACCTAATACAAAACCCCCCACTTGTGTTCATTATTTTCACGATTGCTGTTCTGGGAGTGTACCCTTGGGCTGGTTAGTTGGGGATGATGGGAGTTGTAGTCCAGCACATCTGGAATGCGCCAGGTTAGGGCAGGCTGCTCTGTCTTCCCCTCACCCCACCCACTGTTCCACATGGTCCACTTTGAGCCTATGAACTCTTCATCATGGGTACTTAGTCTGCTTTGCTCGGCTCCAAACAGAAGATAGACATTTCACTATTTAAGCCAGAGGTGAGGAACTACAACTCCCATCCCTGCCTATTACCCATGCTGGCTGGGATTGATGGGCATTGGAGTCAAACATAGTCTGGAGCTCTACAGGTTTCCCCACCCCTGATTTAAGCAGTGATCAACAACAACTGATTGACATGGTATATTTTCCTCCCTTCTAGATTTTGACAAAGAAAATTCGGTCCGGTATAAAACTCCAAGAATACTCCAGAGGAGGAGGACGCTAAGGTAAAATGTGCTTAACTATTCTTGAGTGTAACTAGTTAGTGCCTAGTGAGAACTAAGACCAACGGTTGACTTCATCTTCATTGTCATAATATTTATACAGCAAAACAACGAAGAGTTTCGCATCACCTTGGAGATGACCAGATTTATAGTGACATAACCTTTCATATGGCAGAGCCCAGTCTGCAAGATGCATGAAGCGTTACCTTCAGTTGGCAGGGTAAGAAATGTTTAACAGAGGGACAAAAAGGCCATGAAATACAAGAAGATCCAGAGTTCTGTGATATATCGATGCAGAGCTCAAATAGAAATGTCACAAGCTTCCAGTGCTTTTCTTATTTCATGGCCTTGTGGCCCAGCTGTTAGCACCATTCTCCCCGTAGCGTGTGTGTATCTGAACTGAAGATAACCCTTCATGCATCTGAAAAGTGGCCTCTACCTAGGGATGTACGAATGTTGTAAAATCCGCCTGTGTTTCATGGGTTGCCAGGCGCCTTTCATACTGTCATCCGCTTATTGATGGAACCAGATTTTGTGCAAATGCGTTCATACGCATTTGCGTAAAGTTGGAGTTGTATAAATTTGCACTTGTGAAAATCTGCAGATCCCTGAAAAATGCATATTTTAACATTTTAACCTGTGGGGAAAATGTCCATTTTTGGTCTCTGTGTTGTTGTTTTTTAACATATTTTTCTACGACTAAATTTGCATAAAATTACGTAAAATAAAAAGAACTGGTCCACAGATTCCACATGACTCAGGAAAAGCCGGTCCACTGCAGAATCTACGTGTCAGATTCTTTTGAGTCTTGCAGATTTCTCAGACATCCCTCCCTCTAGTCCACAAGACCTTATGCCACAATAAATCTTTAAAACTGGGCTGTTTGGGTTCCCCCCCCTTAAGATTTTGTGTTAAAAAAATCGTCTTTCTGCAAACCTTTGGGGCTCTCCTGAGCCATCTGATACCTTCCTTCTGTGCATGAATGGGGCCATTTTGGCTACTTAAGGACTGCCACTTGGACAATTGAGATCGCTCTTGGTACATATTAACCTTCCCCAACCCAGTGCCCTCCAGATGTTTTGGACTTCAACTCCCATCAGCTGAAGCCAGCATGACCAATGGTCAGGAATGCTGGGAGTTGTAGTCTAAAACATCTGGACAGCACCAATTCGGGGAAGGCTGGTATGTATGATGGGGAAAGGAAAGGAAGAAGTATGCATATGTTTGCCTTTGTTTTGTTTGTTAAATGTACAGTCTGTTCATTTTTGCTGCCTTTCCATGTAGGAGTTCAAGGTGATGGCTTCTTTGGGTGTGAAATACAATGAGTCATAATGACTAAATGCAGTTTTCCTTGGGGTTTGGGTTAACAGTGTTGCTGACTGTTGGGAGTTGTAATTAGGTTAATAGGACAGATATTCATAGACTACATGTCACAGCGGTAGAGAGCAATGCTTATCCTTTTCTTCTTAAAACATTCGCTCCTTGCCCAAAATTGACAGCCATGTAACAGGAGCTCAGTCAGATAGCTTGGCAGTTTGTTCAAAATTAGCTAGCTTTAAAACAGTCAGAAGTTGGAAGATTGGAAAGCCTAGTTCCATGGGCCATGTTTTTATTACCATCTTGCAAATGCCAAAGTGCCACAGAAATATTTGCAGGCTACTTTATTTCTTTAAAGAAAAAGGTAAACATTTGTAACTCATGGCACTCTTATTCTCATGGTTGTTTTGGTGAAAGTATCACAAGATACTTTCCAGTTGAAGAAGCTGGAAGTGTTTGCGTGTGTTTTCCCTGGCTGCTGTGAAGTATCTAGATCTTAGCAAAGGATTTACAGTGGGAGCTGAGAGTGGGAAGCCGGGTCATTGCACCAGCCCTGCTGAAGGTCTTAATTCGCACCCTCTTCTTCCCTTCCATTCCTTTTTCCTTGTGTGTTGTGTCTCTTCAGATTATAAACTTGCTGTCAGGAACTGTCTTCTTTTACTGATTATTTGTAAGCTGCTCTGGGAGAATTTTTGGCTGAGGAGCAGGATGAAAATACTTTAAATAAATAAACAAATTAAAGTAGGGAAATTATGTCATTGCCTCTCTTAATTCATACCAGAAGAAAAATGCAAGAATGGTGAAGAAGTATAGATCCGGCAGCCTGCCACAAGTCATTACAATCCTATACATGTCTACTCAGATGTAAGCCCCACTGAGTTACTTACTTACAATGGGACTTACTCCCAGGTAAGTGTGCATAGGATTGCAGCCTAAGTTAGAAAACTGGCCATTATTAGAAATCTAGCCTGCACTGGTGCATGGAGAGAATAATAATTATAAATGCCATTCTGTTAAAATCATTTGAGGATGGTTTTGGATGTATTGTGTCATAGCTGGAAGGCACATTTTTCCCTGTGTTAATAAAGGTTACACTAACTCTTTAGGGCACATTAGTATTCACACTGTAGAGAACATCATGCACCTATAATGAAAATATGACACAGGAAAGCAGGATTGACTTCCAAGTCTGGAGCATCCACATAACTTTAGAAATAAATAAATAAACTTCTTACTTATTTATTTTTATTACACAGATTTATACAGACAATCCCTGAGTTAAGAACATCCGACTTAACAGACAACCCATACTTAAGAATGGACTTCTGGATTCCCCGGTGCTACGTCATTTAAGTATAGTACATAGTGTAGTATACTATGCAATTTGCGTAATTTACGCAATTTGCGCAAATGCCAATTTTAATGTATAGAATGCTATGCTGTTCCGACTTACATACAAATTCGTTCTTAAGAATGGAACCCGTTCATAACCTGGGGACTGCCTGTATATCACTTTCCAGTGAACTATCAAAGCAGTTAACATAATATTAATAATAATAATAATAAATAATAATATAATCATAAAAATATAACAATACAAATACAATAAAATAATCACTGGTTGACAATGAAACTATAACCATATTGGCTGGGTCATACCTCCAGGGAAAGCCTGCATGAAGGGACGGGTCTTAAGCAGATGTCTAAAGATCAAGACTGAAGACGCCTGTCTGATGTCTAATCAGGAATATGCACACAACTTTAAAAATTTAATTTTGATTAATTTCCCATGTAATCAGCCCAAACCTACTTACAAGCAGAGTTGGCTCCCAATCCTTTGAATCAATATGTCCAACTGGAAAGCTAGCTACTGCAATGCAGGTGGTTCCATTAGGACATATTCTCAAGGTTCTTTAATCTGGATGCCTCTAACCAACCTTTTTAACATCACAAAAGTAACACTAAGCAACCAAGAATCAAAAGAACTGATGAGGACAGGACATGTGGTGAAGTATTGACTGTATCAGATGAAGTTGCGTGATCCAACTCCTATCCCGTTATTCAGGCCAATGCTATGAGCTATCCCAGTATCATTTAGCTACGGCATTGGTGTTCCTGGTAGTACAAACTGTCTGTATGCCTTAGCATAACTTGATTAATAGCTTAACCTTCCACAGCTTTGTTAAAACAAGATGGTGGTGGTGTTTCAGTTTTCAGAAAGAGTTTTCATTTGAGGATAAAGAAGAGCTTGTGAATAGCACTAAGGATATTGATGCCAGCCTACTAGCAGTGCTGCCGAAAGGTAGGTACAGAATTGTTTGTTGTATACAGGCTTTTAAAAAACATCCTAGACATACAGAGTTGGTTCCAGGATCTGCCTTCTGTTGACATCAGAGCTCCACTTATGGGAGGTGTCTCCACCCGATTTTGAGGGATCCCTCCTCCAACCCGGGCCACAGCTCACCCCATTCAGCAGGGTCCCCTGACCCTCCGTGTAGCAGTTTTAGTGGGTTTGAGGGGCTGCCATGAGGAGGGGGGGGGAGGAATTCCATTTCTGCCAGCCCAGTTGCACACACCTAAATCTGGATCCAGCCTGCATTCTTTATAAACAACGTTATAACTCCCTTTCTGAGATCATAATGCTAGTTCATGCTGAATGTGACATGCCAAAATAAATGTTCAACTTTATTCCAATGTGTAAGATCTCCCTACAGTGTCTGTTCACCTTTTGACTAAAAGTACCTGGGAACATGCACAAGGACTTTTCTATTTTGTCTATGTAACAAACCATTAGCAACACATTGGAATGTTATACATAGAGCAGCTTATGTGAAGGTTTAATAACTTCTGCCTTTAGACTTCTGTACCTAATTGCTGCCAACCAAAATTGGGCTCTCTTGGAAAGATCTCTCATTCAGCCACTTGCACAAAGGAAGGCCATGCACTCAATTAGACCCCCAAAGACAAACTGCTCAATTCTATCCACAGTGTGCTGTAATCATAGAGCAGCAGCATCACAAAAGCTCTTACAGAGGATAACTCGCATGTGAGCTAAAGTGCATACTTAAGGGGAAGGCAATGACCACCTCCAGGGGTCACTACTTAGTCTGCCTTGGTGATGGGGGGAGCCTTTTTTTTTTTTTACACTACTGTCCATTCCCTCAGGGCTAGCCATTGTACCTCACAACACCCCCACTTTTGCTCCTGAGGCTGTCATTGTCACAGTGTTTCCCTGAAACTGTCCACAATCCAAGTCCATTCAAATTCCCATAGCATTATGAAATAGTCACAAACAGAATGATGCAAACAAACAAAACATGTGTGTGTTTGCATGAAGTTTTTGAGGGAATTAGGTGTTGTTTTGGAATTAGAGATGTGGAATTCTCAAGGTATCAATTTAGACCTTTCTGTGTCTTCCCCTTGTGGAATGAACTGCAAAAGGCTTTTAATTTTCCTCTTAAAATAGACTGCACAGGACTGTCATGTGAGTTATATATCTAAGTCATATCTTTTTCCTGTCTGAAGACGTTTGTGCCACAATGTGGGACATTTATTAGTATGATTGGAGACTGTTACTTCCTGAAATTTAAAGCTTCTTAGCAGGCACAAAATATAGACAAAAATATGTTCTGTGTCTTTCTTCCTTTTTTAAATGTCCTTGTAGTGTATCTAGGACACTCTTGACATATGCATTTTTCATTTGCTGAACTATAACTGGTGTCTTAAGAGTAAATACACTTTGAACAATATATAGCTTTCAAAACTAAGATGATTTCTGATGGATTTGTGTGTGTGTGTGCGTGAGTGCAAAATAACCTAGTTTAAGTACCCTGAGCAGCATTCTGAAATAGATTCTAAAGACTGTGACCGCTCTTGCCCTGTTGCTTATGGAAGAAGAGTTGGCACTTTTATGCTCTATGTCAGTGTTCTCCAACCTTGGGTCTCCAGATGTTTTTGGCCTACAACTCCCAGCATGCCCCAGCCAGCAGAGCTGGCTGGGGCATGCTGGGAGTTGTAGGCCAAAAACATCTGGGGGCCCAAGGTTGGAGAACACTGCTCTATGTAATATCCATGCAACTAATCAACTTAAGCAAAGCTGGTGCAAATATATACTGGGTCACACATCTTAACAACGTTTCTCCCCCTCTCTTGTAAATGTTCTGTATTTTGCAGCTGTGCTGGATAACGTACTGTAGCTCAGTTTTACTCTTGACAGTCAAACATTTATACTGATGTTTAGACTGGCCCAGCATGCCTCTGTGAAATTGTATACCACACAATGGAATCATGAAAATAGTGAACGTGCAGGTGGTTTTGCACTGATAACGTATACATTACGGGATGTATGGGGAAAGCAACATCTAACTGACCATGTTTTTCAGGGATTTACTAGCATCTGTGGGAACGAAATACCTTTAAACATAAGTGAATGTGAATTTTGCTTACAGGCAGCACACAGAGGAGCTGTGTACAGGCAGCCTACCTGTTTGCTCAGTTTAAAAGGGGGATGAGATGGGAGCAATGTCACTGTGGGAGAGTCTCTGGTCATCTTTTAACCTATGCAACTGATACGACTGTCTGGAATCTCAAGTGTGGAAAAAGTGTAACGCTGCACAGGCTAGGCCTGTGCTATTTTTGTCACAGTCTTGCTTCAGAAGGTGTTGGGGAGATAGTTCACCGGGCCGTTGCTTTTATTTAGGGCTGCCAAACTGCAGTTGAATCCCTACCGCGCTGACAGTACCAACAGACACGCATGGCATTCGTACCGTTGGGATTGTTTTTTGGACCTCTCAGCAAGCTATTGGCTGGCATAGATATCTCCCGGCACTACTGTAGCCGGGAAGGGGAAGGAATCAGGGGCGTGGGAAAGAAAGTGTATGTCTTCCCCACCCCCTGGCCCTGAACGGGAGCACTTCTCATAGGAGGTGGGGGGATACTTTGCAACATTTTGTTGCAGGTCTCACTTGTAAATAAAATAGTAGAGATTTTGCTTCAGTGAAGTGGAGACTATGGTTCCGTTTAAAAGAAAGAAAAATCCCGGCTGTTTCTGTATATGAAGTATGATGATGGCTCCACTGATAGCAATAAAAAAGTTTATGGTCTGAGCATGGACCTAAATAACTGTTGGCTAAGTGAAGGTGTTACTTATGGAACTTAGGCCCTTATCTCTTAAAAATGTACCTAAAAATTGCAGCCTGAAGGGAAATGACTGCATATATACCCAAAGGCCTTCTTCAAAACCTGTGCTGTACTTTGCTTTAGTGTTGCCCAGCAGCTATAGTGTTAGTGGTCTGAGCAGCTAAAGTATGTACTGATCAGGGTTGGATTAGTAAGCATCAGTAAAAACCAGATGCTTGTCATATTCTGAACTGGTTCCACCTTGACCCACAAGATCACCCTAGCCCGCAGCCAGCTTTGACCTGAGCTTTCCTCTTG
The DNA here is from genome assembly GCA_021292165.1 of Shinisaurus crocodilurus. NCBI lineage: Eukaryota > Metazoa > Chordata > Lepidosauria > Squamata > Shinisauridae > Shinisaurus > Shinisaurus crocodilurus. Next base: position 25,422,108 of record CM037880.1, on the reverse strand, counting down.
ACTTGCCAGATGCAGAATTTGCTTTGACCCTAACCACTGTTGGGGGGGGGGCATCATAGGTGTGTTGTTGTTTTGTTTAAACAAAAGTTGCAACCCTGTTTCATCATGGGGCTTCTCTACATGAGGCGTTTAACCCGACGCTTTACTGAGGCTTCTTCCATTTTCTTTGTGGGTGGAAGAGCGTGTTCTTTACACATGGTTTTTTTTCTGTGCGTGGGGGTTCTTTCTCTGCCTTCCTATATGTTCTATTACACAACCACAAGGTGATGCTGCGGTATAGCGCAATTGCGAAAAATACACGGCCATTCTCTAGTGCTTCCTAGCGTGATGGGAAATAATAACTGACTTTCCTCGCTCTAAAAAAAGCTGCGAAAATGGCTGGAAAACACGGGAGAGGCCTGGAGGATGACAACATTGTGTAAAGGACCCGCAAACTTCCATGAGTGAGAGATCATGAGTGCAAAATAAATGCCTCGTGTAGTGTCAACGTAGCTATTACCTTAAGTTCAGTGGCCCACGTTTGGCTTAGAGGCCCTGCTCTGGGTGCCAGTATTAGCAGAAGTGAGATGTGTGGCAACTTTGGTCATGGCCTTTTCAGTGGTGGCACCCCAATTGTGGAATGCTCTCCCTAGGAACACTCAGCTGGCACAGATGTTACTACTTTCTCTTTTTTTCTCTTCTTTTTTGTTACCAGGTGAAGGTGTTCCTCTTTTCCCAAGCTTTCAACATATAATTTTTACCTTGAAGTTTTATTGCTTATATTGCTTTCATTGTAATTTTTGTTTTATTGTTACATATGCTTTATTTAAATTGTCTTAAGTTGTTATCTTTTGGAAGTTATCTCCAAAACCTTTGGCTGAAAAGCAAGGTAAAAATCTATTAAAGAAATAAAATTTAATTCAAAATATCTAAGCTAAATGGGTAAGCAACTGAAAATGGTCATTTTACTTCTGGAGAGAAAGAGTTGATTTGCAGAATCCTTCTAATGCATGTTTTTTCCTCTTAAAGGTTGAGCACTGACCTTAGATAATATGATATATGAAGTTTTCACATAACCAGGTTAGACTATTGGTCCATGTAGCCCATGGACTATTGGTCCATGTAACTCTGTCAGGCAGGGGCCCTCCAAAGACTAGGGTAGAGAGAGGTCTTTCCTAGCTCTGCTAGCTCCTAGCAGGCTGCTAAAGGGCTGTGGTTTGCAGAATTATTTCCTCTCTGAAGCAAGCCCTCTTTTCTAATGCCTCCTCCATCTAAGAAACATGGGATTCGGGAAGGCTGAGTTTCAAAAAGGGAATGGATGTCTGCTGTTGAAGGAACATACAATTCTGGTACTGTAACTTCAAAACAGAAGCTGTTTAAGACCTGAGAACTAGCTGCACAGTGACCTGATCCTCTTTTCAAAAGGCAGTATATGACCACACCACACATGGTTATGGTACACTCTGAGCAGACATTAGAATTCTAGTAGTATTCCACTGGAGAAGTCCTGTTTGTGATTTGGAAAGTTTTGCATACTAGTAATTTCCCCCCCAAAGAAAGTAAAGTAAGAAAACCAAAGAAGAAAAAGCTACTAGCCTTTTTTCACGTTGGCTGAGTTAAAGTTTGCTAAGAATTGTTTCGTAAAATTCCAAGCCAAATGCATTTGCAAAATGCATAGTTTCAGATTTCTAATCTTTTTTTTTTATGTGTGGGGTGTTGTTTTGTTTTAGTTTCTGAATTAAGAAAACTCTTTGAACCAAGCAGGCAGGATACCTTGGAAATGAAAAGGTAATTCTACAACTTCCTCTATGTTTTATAGAATAATCTGTACTTTATTAAACATTATTTCGTTAACTTGTTACACCTTAAGATAAATTTACAGTTCCTTGGGCAATATTTCTGGCATGACCTTTTCTTTCATATTTCTCAGGAAAGAGAGGATAGCTAGGCGTTTAGAAGGAATTGAAAATGATGCTCAGCCCGTTCTTTTACAAAACTGTCCTGGATTGGTTACCCATCGCTTGCTAGAAGAAGACACACCAAGATATACACGTGCAACAGATCCATATAGTCCTCACTTTGGTGAGAAATATATTTCTCTAATATATGCTGACCTTGGCCAAACACTATAGCAAATTTGAGCTTACAGAAGCTCTACCTGGCTATGAGTGTGTAGTGTACAGTCCTTGAATTTTATCGCATTTTAAAGAACGTGTGGTACAAAAAAAATCTTAGAACTATTTTTTTTTAGTTTGTTGGGCTGGATCTAGGCATGCCCTTCCAGACTCGGATGCAGCATAGGGTCCCACTGGATGAAGGGGTGGAGGTGATTTTTTTGCCAATTCCCCCCGTCCCCAGGCAGCCCTCAGTGCCACCTCATACACTGTTCTGGAGGGTCCCCCAACCCCCTGGAGTAGATTTTCGAGGGGGGTATGTTGGTCTGCAGTGGGAAGGAGGGATCTGCCTAATCATCTCCCGAGCAGCGCATTGTGTGAGCAGAACTCAACTGGCTGCATGTCTGGATCCTACCCATAGTGTGTACTACCGTATAGTACAGTATACAAGCAGATGACTTTAAAAGGGGCTTACACAAATTCATATCTTATCAGCTGCAATTAGCCACAAGAGCCAAATGTAGTCTGGATGTTGAGAGGAAGTATGCTAGGGAATGCCAGGTATTGGAGACCAGTGGTGGGGAACAGAGGGCTAAGCCTGTTACCTTCATACCCTGTTTGTGGGCTTCCAGGATGCATTTGGTTTGCCACTGTGTGAACAGGGTGCTAGACTTGATTGGCCCTTTGGCCTGATGCAGCAGGCTGCTCTTTTCTTCTAATGTACTAGTTTTTAAAAATATAACTCCTGCTTAGAAATAGCTATTTTCTAGCCTTAAGGATCTGTGAGAAGCAAGACTTTTTTTCTCTCTTTAAAGTAGTTTGTACAAAAAGTAGGTGACTAGAAGGGAAGTTCAACTGCACTGTTATCGAGGATTTTACAGTGAGATATTCCACTTACAAAGTAACGAAGCTGAAATAAAATGCACACCATATAGGAGATTCTACTATATTTTGGTATAATGCAGCAATAGATGAACTCCCCTAAGTTTGAGTCAGAAATGGAGCAGTATCTCTAGATCCCCCCCTGAGACCCACCTGGCGCCAACCCTACGTATCTTTTCGGCGCTAGGTTAAGACTGCCCTCTACGTTGAGGCTTTTAACAACTAAATAGTACATGGTGTGGTGGTTAATTCTTTTAGAGGTCGTGTTATATTGACTTGTTTTTAGTTATTTGTGACTTTTAAAAATTGGTTTGAAATTTTTATAATTTTTTATTGTATATATTTTATATTGTGTTTATTGTACTTTTAATTGATTTTTTAAAACCGCCCAGAGAGCTTCAGCTATTGGGCAGTATAGAAATAAAATAAAATATAAAATTAAATTAAAAAATAAATAAATAAGGAAATGCCCATAAGGGGGATGTTTAAGGATCCAGGAACTGGTGGGCTAGCCCAGTGATGTTCCTCAACCATGTGAGGGGTGGTGGGGGAGAAGAAAGAAGATGCGTAACCCCAGACAATTTTCAAGCTAGCACTGGGGAGCTTCTTAATCCAAGGAGCCATTAACAGAAGCAAAGGTTTTGTTACTTGTTCTGCTAGCTATCCTGCTAGCCTATGTACCTCTCCCATATTCCTTGGTGTCCAGTGCAAATATTGTAATTTGTACTGAACACTGAGGCATCTGGAAGGAAGTCTTCGGGTACTTCCAGATGGAGTGTTCCAGTGCTAATGACCAAAAGGCATCTGGAAGCACCATGAGAGAGAAAAAGTGGATGATTGGTAAGATAATACTTTCAACTTCGTAGTTTTGTTTTTTGTTTTTTTTTAAAAATGAACAAGAGAACTATTGAAGAGAAATCAGGCGAAACTGCTGATTCTTCTATATCGTTACAGGAAGATCAAATGAAGAAGAAACCTCAGATTCTTCAGTAGAGAATCAGCCTAGATCCAGATACCAAGCAGAATCCACTGGGGGGAAAACAAAGCCATCTTCTTACAGTCCATTAGGCATGGATTCCCAGGGGCTCGAGTCCAAAGCAGAAAGAATAGCTAGGTACAAGGCAGAGAGACGACGCCAGTTAGCTGAAAAATATGGACTCTCAATAGATTCAGACGTGGACTCAGAATATTCATCCAAATACACCAGGACAAGGAAAGAACAGGATGTGGCTGAGAAGAGGGTACAGAAGAGTGAGAAAAAGGACGATGAAAGTAAAGATTATTGTTCTCTGTACTTGGCGAGAACTGAGAATAAGGAGCTGAGGACTGCTGCTTCAGAGTCAAAGGAATATTCTGGGCTGGAAAAAGAGAGTTCTCCAGAAAGGGAAAAAGTGTATTTGAACGAGGACAATGAAAGAAAAGCCCCAGAGCCCAGTTCCAATCTGCCCTCTGCAACAGAGAATTCCACATTCTTCTCATTTTCAGGCCGTGACTCCTCCCTCAGTGAAGTGCCAAGTTCGCCAAAGCAAACTCGCAGGGTTTCCCTTTCCTCACCAAAACAGCTAGCGTCACCAAGTCATTCCCTCAATGACACCAGATTAGGGTAAGTCTGGTATTGCTGTCACTGTTTATAGAGTGGTGTTAGTATTGTGAACTGTCCAGAGAGCTTCGGCTGTGGGGCGGTATAGAAATGAAATGATAATGATAATAATAATAAGGTGCCTACTTCAAGGGCCTTACAATATCTGAACGTTTTATGATGATGATAAGAGGAAGGCTGGGTAGGAAGAAAGTAGTAAGAGGGTTACCCATCAAGAGGTATAATACAACCGCACATACTGTGTTGCTCAGTTTTGGTGTTACAGAAATAGGAACAAGAGCGGGGAATTGGAAGACTTTTCAAAAATGAATTTTGAGAAGGAATTTGAAATATGGCACACATCACATGGCATAGGTCTCGTGCTTGGAAAGCAAATCCACTGAGGAAGCAGAAGGTGTTCATGCTAACTGCGTACTAGTATTATGAGATCAAAGGTGACAGTAAGTTACAGCTGGCCAAGGTAGGGTTCTGCAAGTCTGAGAACCACTGTGAAGTTTATGAGGACTTTTTGTTCAATGAAGAGAGAACCACTTGTGGAAGGAGTTCTGGAAAGGACAACATGATTAAAATGCTTATGACTTAAAACAACAACATATTATTTATGAATTTTGAAGGAAAAATGCATTTTATTCATCCTTAAATGACCACAGACAAAACACAATGTTAAATGTCAAACAATCCAGATCTCAGTTCAAAGTGAGTCAAGAATTTAAGAACTTCCAAGTTGGATTTTTCTATCCACTCACAATATAAGCCAGAAGTACATGACCATTACCAAAAATGGCAAACACGTCCTCCTTGTTCACCAGCCTCTCCCGCTCCAGGTAACATCTAGGGCAACTTAACCTGTGTCCTGATATTACCGTATGTTCTGTTTCCCTTCCCCACATAATTGGCTGGGTGTGCTGCCTGAGGATATACACAGTGCTATGATGTCAGAATACAAGTAAGCTCTCTGAGACTTTACAGAGAGGGAGGTGGGAATTTTAATACACAGTTGCCTTTTTTGGATTGAATTGAATTCTCTATGGGCAGAGAGAAACCAAAAACAAAGCTATGTGTCATAGCAAATATGCTGAGTGATAGTGATGAGAGAGAGAAAAGAGAGTTTCAAAGCACTTTGAACATTGAGGCAAGTTTTAATGGGAAAAGGGCAGAGGAAGGAGCTGTGTTTAGCGGGTAAACACAACTGCCAAAGCCTCTGTTCTGAGGGGCTGCGGACTCCCCACTGGGGAGGTTGGCAAATGAAAGGCTGTTGAAGAGAAATGCAGCCTAGAGAGAGGGCCAGATCGCTTGAAGGGACCTACTCTTTGCTTTATAGGCATCTTAACAGAGTTGGCTAATCAGGAATAACCATCCCAAATGGTGCCTTAGTTGCAATGGCAAGTAAACCAATGGAAAGAGGATCAGTCCAAACTAAAATTGAGGAGAGACCTACAAGAGTGGCTTCCAGTATCACACATTCAAATATATAGACTTCTTGGAAGGATGCTGTAATAATTTCCACATAGTAAAGATTATTTTCCCTTAACCCAGCCTCTAATTTATGTGCCCATCCTAAGCTCAAATGGAACATTGTCCCCCACCTCCTAAATAAAGCCCCCTCAGGAAGTTGTAAAGAGACAGAGGCGTAAGGCTACATAAGAAAAACAAATTAGTTTCTACAATTCTCTGGGTTCTTTAGGTTGTTTTAATAAGTTGTTTATAAATAACACCATTGCCATCAGTCGGACAAACTTTAAGCAGGCTGCAGGAAAATGCAATCTTTTGGCTTCTCGTGTTATTCTGCAGTGTTATTCCGGTATTAATTGCACAACCTGCATTTGAACTTGCCAATGTTTTATTGTGCACTCAGAAATGAGACAACAGTGGTAATTCTTAATTGGTCATTGTTTTGGCTATGCTTCTTGCCATACAACTTATCTAAATTTCTGAACCAATTAAAAAAACCCAAGAAACTAGGATTTTCTAGCGGTTTTCTAAGTTTTACATGTATCGGTGACAGGGTTACCATCTCTTCCAAAGTTGCTCCTATGAGAGCATTTCTGTGTTACCTAATTATTTAACTACCCAGCTATGTTGGCAGAAGTTTTTATTCGATCTAAGCCATTCCTCCCCCCCCCAAGGAGGGGAATTTCATATACACTTTCAGCAGTACCAAAAGGTCCCCTCCCACTCCAGTCTTCTCAGCAGTTTTTTTTTGTATTGCTGTGGAAGCAGATAAAAGTACTTGCTTATCCTGGAAGCATTGCCATAGCTCTAAATAGGCTTCATTTGCCCTTAGTGACACCAGCATGCAACCAGATCTGGTTGGCTTTGTAGAATTGTGATGTCATCAGGTCTGCTACATGATCACTGGCTGAGATAACAATAAGCAGAAGAATCCCAACCAGGGGAAAATGAAGCCACAGTAGCAATGGGGTTGAATGGCTTCAAAGAAAATATATGGATGAAATATTCACCCTGTCAGTCCAGGTAGTGAAGTGTAGTAAATGATGGAACTTCTTTAGTAACATCATATTTATATATATTTTTTAAGTGCAGCACCTAGAACTTCGAGTCACTTTATAAATAAGAAACATACATTTAATATTTATTACTGATTTAAATGGCTTTTATTTATTTTATTTATTTATTTATTATATTTATATCCTGCCTTTTTTCCTGCAAGGATTCCAAGGCGGCTTACACAATCCTCCTCTCCATTTTATCCTCACAACAACCCTGTGAGGTAGGTTAGGCTGAGAGTCAGTGACTGGCCCAAAGTCACCCAGTGAGCTTGATGGCCGAGTGGGGACTAGGACCTGGATCTCGCGAGTCCCAGTCCAACACTCTCACCAATACGCCACACTGGCTCTTTTAGTTCTTGCCTTCTGGACCCAGAGAATGTGTGTGTTTAAAACCACTCCCAACTGGAATGATTTCGTATCATTTCTTTGAATTGCACCTGATCCTTTTGTATGCATTGCTCTCTAAAGTGTATGTGCACACACACCCACACACACACCCTCAGCACAGATCAAAGTACACGTACGAAGGAGATCTAGACCAGGACGCTCTCAGTGGGATTCATGGGGTCAGTTTCCTCATTCTTTCCATTTTGGCTGCATCTCAGGTCAGTGTGACTCCCTCTAAAGCTTTTCTGTGAGAAAGATTAGGCTAGTTCACTCTGGCATCAAACTTCCTAGCTTACATACCTATCAAGATCTGTCAGCTCCTTGGGATAGGAACGCTGTCTGTTGGAGGGGAGCAAATGTGGTTGCCATTGCTCTACTTAAACATAATTAAAAAAATGTTTGCTGTAATTTGTGCCTGACTGAAAATTAACACAAGTTGCCTTTTACCAGTGTAAGTCAGAAAACAAGTATTTGTTAAGAGAACCTGGTCTGAAATAGCTAAGTTTAGGAGATAATTAGTCATCGAGGATCCAGTGTCTGTATTTTTGGATCATTGCCAAGTTTTATCGTTTTCTTGTACACATCCTACTGCTTTTTTTCAAATGAGAAATGACTAAGTGTACATACGTCCTTATTCTCATGGTTGTGAGGCCTAAAGGCACGTTTCATTATCAGTTTTACTGCTGGCTGTTTAATATTTGAAATGTTTTTAATGTCTTAATTTTTCAATATTTTCATCTGTGTTGGTTGTGATTTTACTGTTTTGGGTTCTTATCATTGTAAACTGCTCTGAGGGCATTTTTCAGTTGGACGATATATAAATTCAATACATAAATAAATATTGGCAGAAGAGGAGAACATTCTTTCTCTAGGTCCAGGTTCTTCAAAGGCTATGAAAAGGTTCCTTTCTTTTGAACAAAATACAAATAAAAACTCTTATCTCTCTCCACAGTAAAGGATTCTATTTAATTTAGATGATAAGTTAAAAGATGGGTTTAAGGTAGTGCTTCTATTTTAGGTATATCTGACTTCTTCTTTTTTTATCCTGTAGATTAGAACATTCTCTTTTCTCTCAATTTAACTTTTCATCCTACTTTTAAAATGAAAATTCAAAATAAACCTCACTTTAAAAAAATACCAACAAACACTTCTGAATTAGCTTCATTAAGTCAAGATATCATTTGTTAATTTGAATGTGTTACTACTACCCTAGTTTTTGGGGAATATCTTGCTCAGATTAAGTATCAAGCGAGAGAGAAAATTATGTCAATGTATAGTTTTACCAAAACACACATATCTAGGTGAAGTAGTCCATCTTGTGGACATCTTTGTCTTAACAAAAGTTTAGCTTTTCTGTGTATGTTGTAGATATGTTCCTAGTTAAATTCACATGCAGCTATACTAAAACTGCAAGTCTGCCTTTTACATTTTGTAAGCTAAATTTTATTTATTTATTATATTTGTTAATCGCCCATCTGGCCGGCCACCCTAGTAAACTTACTATGAATCACAAGAAAACTGTTTTAAGATTAAGGGTGCAATACTATGCTTCTTTAGATAGAAAATGGTCAGCATGCCTGGCTGGGGCATGCTGGGAATTGTAGGACTTTTTTCTGTCTAAATATGCATAGGATTGCACCCCAAGTGTGTGCGGGGTGAGCAGGGGAATTGAGTGTGCATGCATTGACATACTGTCAAGAAAAAAAATCTGAAGCTCTATTTTCTATAGTAGTGCAGGGAAAACAAAACTCGATTGGTTTCTTCAGAAAGATTCGGATGGGGACACAGCTTCACTTATCAACTGGCCCTCCAGGTATACTACCATGTAGCTGTGTGGCTTAAATAATAATAATAATCAGACTGTTAACTTTCCCTCTCCTTTTCCATTCTCCCACTATCATCTTAACAAATGTTATTGACATCCGTTAATGGCATTGGATTAGAAAATACAGTTTCTGTTTAATGAACTGTTCTGATGGCACTCCCCCTCCCCCTGGGAAATCCTGCTCTCTCTTTTTTTGTCACTTACAACTAATGGTTGTTTTGGTAGGAAGCAGTAGAAATGCCCCTCATGTTTGCTCCACAGCTGTAAACATCATGGCACTGGCTAAATTAAGGCCTTGTCTTCAGCCTGTCATTAACACGTTTCTCTCGCCTTGCAGTCTGCAGTGCAACAGAATATTAGCCTGTGAAATGTTGCAAGCACTGAATACAGGAGCTTCTTTTCTCATACTGTGGAGTTTCCCTTAATTTGAAAATGTGTAGGAGTGTATAGTTAATACATTAGCCGGTCCTTGGAGTTGTGAACACCTTGCATGTTTACACATACAGTTCTCATAAAGGGATGTTATGCTCCCAAAGAGCAGGTCTCCAGTAAAGAAACAGGTAAAGTATTCATAAACCGGGTTACTAAAACATTCTATAATAAAGTTTTATTTGTTTACTGCTATACATCATACGCACAATGAGAATTTATTTGTTAATAATGTAATGTGTGGCTACTCCTAAGCCATAATAGTTCAAAAAGAAAGGAACATATAGAAGGTAACACTTCAAACCTTGCAAATACCTTATAGGATGAGTGCAGTGATACTTAAAAGAGAGGGAGTTGGGCATGGATTGCATATTCCACTCAGACTCCGTTCTCTGACACACAGATTTCCACAGCGCTGCTGGCCTTAACCATAGTTAAGGCCAATCAGAACTTGCTAACCAGCTTTAAACCATGGTTGAGACCACTATTAATGTTAACCATGGTTAAAGTCATTCTCTATCATCAAGGCCAGTGGAGGAATTTGCACCTGGGAGCATTACATCTGCACAGACTCATAGGTTCCTTACCATCTTTAGGATCTTCAGTGTCAACTTTTGTATTTGTTGACATGCACAGCTGCTTAATTCTGTTAAGCAGACATGGGTGCATAAGTAGCTAAAAGGCTCTGTTGACAAACTGAGATGGTATTCTAAGTTTGCAAACCTATGCACACATAGGAGTAGCTCCAATTGAATTCAGTAGCACTTACTCCTGAGTAAATATACATAGGATTGGATTGCAGAATTGCATAATAGTAAACACATTTTCCAAAATTAAAGTTACAAGTTTAAGACATTATAGCTTCAGAATAATAATTCCAATTAAACATTCTACTTGAAATCCCAATATAATGAGAAGTGATTCCCAGTATCAACAAAAATCTTAACTTCTTCCTTTTTTCTGTTCCCTCCTAGAACCTTATCAAGTGAGTAATTTTTACAAAATAATAGCCTGGTTCAGCTGTATTCAGAAAACATACGTTTCTGTTATGTGAATGAGCCTGTCTAAACTGCTGCCTTGCACACTCTCACCCAGTTACTATGTTTCACATACCAGAGGAGGAGATTGAAAGTATGCACTTTCACATTTAAACGAACTACAGTTCCCCGTGATATTTGAACTCAAGGAATTGTGGCTTGTTTAATTTAAACTATGGTTAGTGTGAACAAGCCAGGATCAAACCATGATTTCAGATCCTGGCTTGTTTTCAAACCATAGTGAAAACCAAGTGTGAGTCTGGACATCACAAGGAACTGGTTCATTTTGTTTAAAAGCGGAAGATTTCAATCTCCTCTTCCTGGTGTACAAAAGAGGAGAAAAAAAGTGCATGCAGAAGCTTGAGAGTTCAAACAGATTCGTTCACATAATGGGGACCATGGTTTCCCATTGTGTCTGAACCACACCTTTTTAGCCAGTCTTCAATTATTGGGTCCCCTGAAAATTGCATTTATGTACAAGCTCTATTCTTACTAATTATAATTCAATTATGAATTAATTCTTGATGATCTTTGCCTACATGATTAAAGTTCATGTAAGCATTTGTCTATTTCCATCATACCATTTTACTGTATTTCTGTTTAGGAGGTCCTTCACGTAGTGCATAGTCAAACTGTGAGATTCGCTACTGCAAGATGTAGTGATGACCACCAACTTGGACAAATTTAAAAGGGGATTAGACAAATTCATGGAGGATAAGGCTATCAATGGCTACTAGTCATGATGGCTATAACCTCCTGTATCAGAGGTAGTATGCCTCTGTATGCCAGTTGCTGGGGAACATGAGCAGGAGGGTGCTGTTGCACTCATGTCTTGTTTGTGGGCTTCCCACGGGCAACTGGTTAGCCGCTGTGTGAACAGAATGCTGGGCTAGATAGGCTTTTGGTCTGATCCAGAATGGCCTTTCTTATGTTCTTACACTGTCTGTTCTAAGGTATAAGTAATTTTCCTCCCTTGAGTTGTGGATAGCTTACATGCTTTCAAATTGCTGTGTTTCTCAGCATAATATGCAGAAGTGGGAACCTTATTTTTTTTTCCCTGTTCACACTTCTCCTTTATTTTGCTGAGGAAAAGAGCAAGTTAGATAGACATGTCTCATTCACAAATGAAATAAATATCTCTATGAATTGGCTCTCAGTTTACATGCGAAGTTTAAGTTATGTCTCTTCTTTACCTCTGCTTAGAAAATTCTCTCACTGTTTGTAATTCAATGGGCTCTTTTCCCTTTCCCACATTTCTTCTCATAATAGTTATCTGTCTGTGTGTGTGTGTGTGTGTGTGTGTGTAAAAAAGGCTAAGGGAGCCATCCCATTTTTTTTCTACTGGGAACTTGAATAACCGCCAGTGTTCAAAACATTTCAGAATGAAGCAGCTATTTATGAATTTTAGTGGTGCAAGTGCCTAGATGAAAAAAAACTAAAGTTCTTAATTCTCCATTTGGCCATATTTAGTTCCATTTCCTCTTCAGCAAATGGGACACAGTGGACTATAGATTGTTCAGAACACTCTTGTGCAACGCATGAAAGTAGAAGTGGATAGAAAAGTGGCTGAGCTACAGTCAGTGTCCTGATCCTCACTGATGATCAGCCCACCGTGTCAGTGGGCTGGTATTTGGCAAAAGGCAAAACTGGTTGGGAAGGTTCTCTGATATCCCCCACTAGTTACCTAGTTTAACAATGCTTAATACTGAATGTTGCTGGAACTTCCCAAAGTTGGTGCATGATTCTCTCTCTCTCTCTCCAACTTAGTTACAGTTGTGCCACATTTTTAATCCATTTTTCTTTCTTAAAGAGTAAAAGTTAGAGAGAAACTGGTGAAAGAGGAAAGTGCTCGTGGAAGCCCTGAACTTCTAACAGACACTGTATCTCAAAGAAAGATTCGCCCAGTGCCTGTTAATGTCGTGCCTCTTCAGTCAGAAACATCTGCTTTCCATAGGGTTGCTAGTCAGCCACTTGGTTTGGTATCCCAACCAACACATGGCTATGTCCAACCTGCTGGAATTGCTCATATGGCTAAACTGGTGCCAGCTGAAGAACCAGAAAGCAACCCTGTTAGCAGCCTCCCTGTGCCAGCAAATGCCAAGTTTATAAGTAGGTCCCCACCAGATGCTATGATGGACAATGAAAAAAGTGACTTGCTTCAGAGTCATCGATCACTGAAGCTTGATTACTCCAGTTTGGAGGCTGAGCAGGAAAGACAACCAGTTTTACCTTCAGAGATCCGTAAGCAAGAGAAGAGCAGAGAGAGCCACTTCAGAGGAGATGATTTTGAGAAACTTACTGTTGGCAAGCCGAAGTCTTTGGAAGCTGAGAGAGAACTAGACCATTTTAAGCAGTGGATGCGTGGACCTCAGGTGAAGACTCATGAGAACATTGAAAGGAGTGAAAGAGTCATGTATCTACAAAGTGCTAAAGGGAAGGTTCAGGCTCAGGAAGAGATTCCAGTGAAGCATAAGCTCTTTACTCGATCACTGTCTGATTATACCGGTTCTCCTAAATTAGAAATTTTCAAAAGTAAGGAGCTTGTTGCAAAGAACACAATGGAGTTTCAGAGCACTGAAGCAAAGACCGCTGAAGCAAAGATCCCCAATGGTGAGATAACCGTGGTTGACACAAAAGTCTCTGTTGCCCAACTCCGTAATGCCTTTTTGGAAACTGCCAATTCCAGCAAGAAACCTGAACTGTAGGTGATGTTTTCTGAATTCTGTTTATTTGGTGTGACACTTGCACGTCCTTGGCATAAATGGCACTCAAAACTCAACATCAGTTGCGTTCTGCAGCACTTCAGATACACAGTTCAACTCCCATCTACTGTGTCTTGGAGACGGAGTTGGCCTGAATTCTCTTGTTCGTTTGTGCTTTTGCTTGCTTAGTGCAAGTTCTGATGTTGGGTGGCTGGAATGGAATGACTTTGTTCCTTTTCTGTGCATGGTTTTCTAGGAGCATGCAGAGTGATCTATAATGGATTTATTTGATGGGATGCTTTTATTTGCCCTTCATCTCTCTCTCTCTCTCTTCTCCCCCATCCTAATTCTTTGTTTCCTCTCTCTGACTTTCTGTCGTGGTAAAAAGGGAACCTCATTTTGAGATGCCAACATCAGGTACTGATTTGTCTGGCAGTGCTGAACAAGAAAGAGGGTCACGCAGGCCAAGACGCTATTTTTCTCCTGGGGAAAGTAGAAAGACTTCTGAGAGATTTAGAACTCAACCTATAACTTCAGCAGAGCGAAAAGAAACAGATAGGTAGGCATTTGTATAGCTGAGCACACTGGGGTAGCATTAACCAGACTGACACTTTGCATTAATGAAATTAGTCTAGTCTGGGTTTTCCAAGATCTTGAATTTTTCAGTGCAGCTTAAATATTATTCAGTTAAGGCAGGGGTGCAGAACCTTGGGCTCGGGGGCCAAATCTCACCCTCTTGGGATCCCAACCTGGCCCCCAGGGGTTCCCCAGATGGCCACATGCCCTTTCCCTGGCCCCACCTCCTTTCCCCCAACCACTGATCATTTGGTGGCTTCCCAGCTTTTGTGCAGTCCCCCCCTCATTGTAGAAGGTTGAAATGCTTCTCCTAAGGCTTAGTTACTTGCAGTAAGAGTTTTAAGCTAATATATGCTGGTATTTTTGGTCCTAACCCTTTGGCCTTTGGCCCCGCCCACCAATGGAATGTGGCCCCTGAGAGCTTCTCTGAAATCAAATTTGGTCCTTGGGCTGAAAGAGTTTCAACACCCCTGAGTTAAGGGAATAATGCAGTTTGAGATGGCTGCTTTTAATTCTATAAAATGTTCAGTGTTTACTCTAAAGTGAAGGTTGCAGTTTACCACTGTAATGGACCTAAATGTATCTATATGCAGAAAATAGGGGAGGTTGTTATATGTTTTCAGGTAAGGCGGGGGGGGGGGGAAGAACAGTGTCTAGACGTAAGCCAAACATTAGTGCTGTGTATAACAAATGGCAGCGTATTTTAAGTTCTGACCTTCTATGGGTTATCTGAGATCATTCTCCTTTATGCAACTTACACCTGGCTGGAATTGCTTGCCTTCCTGCTTTAATGGTAATTGTAAGTGGAACATTATTGTAACTTGAAACACACTCTCAATTTTGCGCTATTTGCTGTCCCTCTTGACCATGATTAGGCATAGGGATTTGTGACTTCGTTCTTCTTTTCTATTGATTTGTGCTTTCCTTTGTAAAATCTCCATAGGTCTGCATTCAGCCCAGAAATGCCAGCTCCTGATGGTAAGAGATTTTTTTTTTCTATCCATACTTTCTCTGAGTTATTTCAGATTTCATGTCTTTAAGCCTTCAGTAGCAACTGGTGACACCTTGGTCAAATCTGGCTGTCTGCATAGTATATCTGTCCTCTATTAATCAACCCCAGAGTTGAAACAGGCAGTGCGGATGAGCAGCATCTTTGACAATGGAAATAGGCACAGGCGGGCAATTTTGTTATGGGGATTGAAGTGCCACTCTCTAACAGGGCAATCCTATGGCCCCTAGATAGCATCTTCCCTGCACTAGGTTTTCTATTTATTTATTTATTTACTTACTTACTTACTTACTTACAGTATTTGTATACCACTCCATATCTAAGCAGATTCTGGACCGGTGAACAATTAAATAATAAAAAAAACTGATAAAGAATAAAGACAATTCATAGAAAACAAGCTATTATTAAAACTGTGGCTGGTCAGTAAGGAAGGCTTCCTGGAACAAGGACGTCTTCAGCAGGTGCCAAAAGTTTATAAAATACAATGTCGGAGCCTGTCTGATCTGCAGAGGCAGGGAGTTCCATAGAAGTGGAGCCACCACACTGAAGGCTGTTCTGGTGGACTCCCATCGGGCCATAGGTCCATGTGGAACCACCAGGAGAGTGTCCTCTGATGATCTCAGTGACCAGGCAGGTTGGTAAGGGAGAAGGCGCTCTCTCAGGTATCCTGGTCCCAAGTTGTTTAGGACTTTGTACACTAGTACCAGAACCTTAAACCTGGCCCAGTAACAAATAAGCAGCCAGTGCAGTTCCTTCAGTAAAGGAGTTTTATGCTGAAAAGGGGCAGCTCCTGACAACAGCCGAGCTGCTGCATTCTGCACTAGCTCCAGCTTCCAGAACAGCCTTAAGGGCAGCCCCACATAGCTCAATTTGAACATTAGTACACTCACCTTGAATTGTGTCCAGTGACTGATAGACAACCACTGCAGATCTTGAAGGGCTGGTGTAATAATGTCCCTTACAGACATGCCTGTTGACTCTGTGGCTGCTCCAGCTGCAGTCTCTGCAACAACTTCAAGGGAAGCCCCTTTCACATTGTTCCATTCATGTACACAGAGCTTTATAGTGGATGAAAGGACATTTTACAAAAAAATGAGAGGAAAGGTCCCTGCCCTGAGGGGATTACAATCTAGACATTGACACAGGTAAGGAAACAGAGGAAGGGGGGAAATGGAGGCACAGGTAAAACGGGGAAGAATGTACAATTATTTCAGTTATATCAACATACAAAAAACATGTTTACTAGATCATGAGGCTGTGAGCCAGTGGTCTCCAGATCTTCTGGAAGTAGGTATATAACTTATCTGTCTTCAGTATAAATTGCAGGCAAAAACAGAAAATGACTTCTTTGTTTTAATAATTGGGATTGGAAACCCCATTTTCACATTGGTGTTTACCGTATAACTGCCAGGAAGTGGATCCTGCCAGGAAAGGGGGGAATTCTTTGGCTCTTTGAAAATTGCTTTATATAACGTACTGCAGCTAAGATTCTCATTAAAAAGTCATGTTTCCTCCCTGCCCAGAGCTGAACAAACCTTCACTTGCTGATGTACTTCCTTGCCAATCATTCCCTGGCTTATTCACGTGTCAAAAAATTAGCTCGGAGAGTTTCTCGGAAATAACTGGGGATATTACAATGTTCTGTTCTTTGTTTCCTGTAGATGAGGAGAAATTGGATGAGCGAGCCAAGTTGAGTGTTGCTGCAAAGAGGTTGCTTTTCAGGGTAAGTGTCCTACTTACATGGAGTTTATCTCACTGTTTCAGCTTAAGCTGCAGAACCACAAGCCTATGGGAGTGTTTGTGTGCTTGTGCAAAATATCATCATATATGTGCCAGAAACTTCTCTGTATGTCTCATTGGTTTCCTACTTCACAAATGTGTGGTTTTTTAAAAAAATTAAATCATGGCTATTTTGGACAAGGGTGAGCAATGTACAGTCCTCATGTGGTCCCCCCTGGGCTTTTTTACAACCACCCCCATCCATCACTACTGTTACTGATTTGCCATCATTGCAGTGGCAGCAAAAAACAACAACAACCCAGTGAATTTGCTGTAGAACATGGTGCATGGGAGCACGCTCCTTGATTTAAGGCAAAATCACATTCCTGGAAGTCTCCCGGGCAGCAGTGGGCAGGGTTGCAGCCCCCAGTGAGTTCCATTGGGAGAATCATCCCTCAGATGTTGCCCATCCTGACTTGGGGGATCTGAAAAGGAAATGCTCAGTGTGTTTCTGGCCTTCCTTACTAAACCTAATGGTGCCTTTTTGATGCTGATGCTAAACTAAATAAAATACGATAAAGTATGGGAGCTCATACTTAGTTCTGCAAAGGCAAGGGATGTGTCGCTGCCTCATGTTTTTATTTCTAAGGGTTCGAGTTGTCACAGTACATCCCTCTTTTCACCTCTGAACTGAATGCCTACCCAAGATTGTCAGCAGTAAGGGGTGCTCAGCTATTGGCTGCTTGGTCCAGTAAACCTCCTTTCCTTTAGGCTGTTAATTTGTGTGCCTTTGGTTCTAGGAAATGGAAAAGTCATTTGATGAGAAAAGTATTCCAAAACCACGTTCAAAAAATTCTGCTGTGGAGAGAAGGTTGAGGCGAATGCAGGATAGATCACGCACACAACCTGTTACAACCGAAGAAGTGGTCATTGCAGCTACGTAAGTCCTGGAAACGTGCGATCTCTGCCCTGCTGTTCTCTTGGCTTTTTAAATGGAAATTTACTATTCCGTTCACAAAGTCCTTATGGGTTGGCAGTTAGAAAAGGCATTTTGCTAAGGGATAACTTCCTTGACAATATATGGTGAGGTGGAGGTAACAGCTATATAGTTACATTTAGACCAGTGTTCTCCAACCTTGGTTCCCCAGATGTTTTTGGCCTACAACTCTCAGCATGCCCCAGCCAGCTGCTGGCTGGGGCATGCTGAGAGTTGTAGGCCAAAAACATCTGGGGAACCAAGGTTGGAGAACACTGATTTAGACGAACGGGGTATGGAGCAGGGGATACTGCATGAACTTTAATCTGGCAAAAAACTTATGAAGTAACAGTTGGAGGATGGTAAAGGAGGAGTTAGTTGCAGTTTGGATTATATGAGCCATTTAAAACAGATCTCTTGCCTTGAGGAGCCCTGCACAATTTGTGTATGGAATCTACTATAATTGTAGAAACCATATAGAATTGTAATCCTCACAATCAGTAATTAATATATCCTGTATTTTGTACATCTTGTAATGTTCCTGCAAACCACCAGTATTGTTTTCTGCTTCTACAGCCAAGATTTTAAAAGTAATATGAGTATGAAAATTAATTTATATTTTATGGGGAACCAGGTCTTTGAACCTCTTTATTTAAAGATATTAATGGGCTTGGCGATGCAATTTTAATATATAAAAAAATTGTCAGATAACTGGGGGAAATTATTGTTTGTCTTCTTTATGTAGTTAACGCTGTATGCTTTTCTTAATGCTGTTCTCTTCTCTCTCTTTGTGAATTTTTCCTTCCCTTGACTATTTTTTTAAAGTGAACCTACCCCTGCCTCATGTACTGTGAATACCTACACTGTAGTGCCAAGAATACCTAATCCCACTGTAGTTAAGAGCACTGTACAACCTACCAGGTACTGGGGGACGCAACTTGCATGCTACAGGGAGCACAAGGGTCATTGCTAGCAAATGCAACTATAAATGCAAGTGTCTTAAGTGTACCGAGAGTAGTTTGATGGAACTTTTAGGAATGTTTCCCCCCCCCCCCTTGTCACCTTTGCTTATTGAGCATTCGATTCAGGAGCTTTCCAGTTAAGCGCAATGGCTTCTTGTTAGAGAGTGCAGTTCTCAAATACAGAAGAGGGGGGGAAATGCATGATAAAAACCTGAGTTAAAGCTATTTGTTGTGTCACAAATGAAAAAGAAAGCTAGGTGAGGTGAGATCACAATCTGCACCCTCCTCTGCTTCTCTCCAACTTCTAACAGCTTGCGAAATAAATGGAAGGATGAGAAATTGCACCACCTATAGGTGTAATTAAAAAAAAAATCCTCTGTTTGCTTCAGTTTCATTTAGCGTACCTGATATGTATAACTGAAAGACAAGAGATTCAAAAGACAGCATCAGAAAATAACACTGGGGGAAAGTCAATGGAGACCTGTGACTTCTTAAGGCTAACAGCTTGATTGTGCCCTCTGCTTTTGTTTACTATAGCCAACTTTGTTTTAAGCTGCCAGAGGACATTTAGCTGTTGCTGGCTGATTTTAGGAGTTGTTGGGGGTTTTTTTGCTACAGCAGACCAACATGGCCTATCCTTCTGGATCTGTAAAATATGAACACTAAAATACCACCCCACCAACCCAGACCTTCAGGCTACAGTCACTTATATTAGGATAGCCGCACGTCTTTCTGGCTTTTTAAAAGATAGATTGTGATCAAAGGGGTCTTTCTCCTTTCTGTTCCTCTAGTCTGCTTCCTAAACCTTCTGTATATTTCCTGGGCTCCTTCCCCTCTTGGGAACCAACAAGGTGCTGTGCCCTTATAGCTCAAGGAGAAAGAGGCAGCAGAATTGGTGAAGCCAAGCCACAGGGTGCAAAGTTTGAAGATTTGAGTGAAATTTTGTGACGTGTAGTTCTAATCCTCCCCATCACCCCTTTAAATCTTCTTATAGCATATTTTGTGTTCTGAAGTGGGATCAGACAAACTGCGTATCTCCTTGACTCAACAAATGTTGACTCCCAACATGTGTTTTTAGCCACTTAGGCTAAAGGATAGGAACATATAAAGGCACCAGATTCAGACCATTCTTCAATCTAGCTCAGTATTGTCCATACGGACTGGCAGAGGCTCCCAACGTTTTCAGACAGGGGCCTTTCCCAGTCCTACTTAGAGGTGTCTGGGATTGAGCCTGGGACCTTCCAATGCTTTACCACTGAGCTACGGTCCTGTGCCAAAGTGTGAGGAGCCTCGCTGTATTTCTCTGTGTTCCTCCTATATACATGCAGGAAGCCCAGAACCAGCACAGTGAATGTAGAGCAGCTTTCCCCAACCTGGTGCTCTCCAGATGTTTTGGACTATAACTCCCAGCATTCCTGACCATTGGACATGTGGGCTGGGACTGATGGGAGATGTAGTCCAAAACCTCTAGAGAGCATCAGGTTGGGGAAGTCTGATGTAGAAGATGGAGAGAGAGAGAGAGAGAGAGAGAGAGAGAAGAAAGAAACTACAGTGTTATTGTTTTGCTGTCCTTACTGTCTGCTTTGCCTGCTGGGTCTTATGATGCAGCAAGGAAGCTGATGCATGCACAGCTTAGGGTAGCCCTTATGGAATCACTGCCGCCACCACTCCTGTACCCTCCTGTATGAATTGGTGCTGCTATACTAAGATTAATATTTTCTTCTTCTTTTTTCCTTTTGTGGATGGTACATGCTAGACGAGGTTGCATAGGCAGTAGCAATGCAAGAGGCCAGTCTGCTCCTGCCATCAGTGTTCTTTCCTCTCCCTAGATTAGGGGAAGATCCTATGGGCAGTGTGGGAAAAGCCAGAAAGGACAGCGGCTGTCCTAAGCCTAGGAACCAATACCTAAAAAGAGTGTGTGCAGGAGTTTGGACATTCTTCTTCCATGTGGGCCCTGTGACTCCGTTGGTTCATTGTGCAAGCTAATGTGGAATCTGTGCAAACTGTGCACTGGCCTCCATGTTACCCCTGGGGGGTCAGAATGAGAGCTCCAAATAAAATATTGTGTAGACATGTGTTTAGAGCCTGGGGTGGGCAATTTGTGGCCCTCCAGATGTTTTGGCCTACAACTCCCATCAGCCCTAGCCAGTATAGCCAGTGGTGAGGGATGATGGGAGTTGTAGGCCAAAACATCTGGAGAGGCACAAGTTGCCCACCCCTGGATTAGTGATTAGGTCAGGATGAAGAGTTTGGAACAGATTGACCCCAGCAGTGTGGAATATGCTCTTAGTCCTGTGCTTATATGCAGCTACATCCCCCTGCATGGCAGAGTTAATGTCGTGCCTAAGACTTAGAAACTTGAATGTCCCTATGACTCTTCCAGGGCAGCATATGTCTATCTGCAAACACTGCCATTGGGGGAACATTTATAAAGAAGGTACAACTGCTATTTTATGCCGATAGCTCCTCTGGCAGAATAGATAACATTGTTCCAACTACAGAAAGCCAACTACCAACACCTCTTTCTGTTAGCTTTTCTTATGCGCTGTCTGAAGCTTTCCTGATTTTTTTTTTCACTGTGTAAAACTATGATGAAACTACTAGCTGCTTAGGAACACTAAATATTAATTCCCAGTTCCACTTTTAAGGCTGCAGGCATCTGCACACCAAAAGACTTCAGCTAAAGAAGAAATAAAAGAAGCCAAAGATGCTGTTGAACAAGATCAGTCTGGGGAACCAGATTCCTCCACCTTGAGTTTGGCAGAAAAGATGGCCTTATTTAACAAATTATCCCAACCAATAACAAAGGTAGTCTCTACGAGGAGCAGAGGGGACATTAGACAAAGGAGATCGAAAGCTCGTTACCAGACTCAGCCTGTCACACTTGGAGAAGTTGAGCAAGTATGTGTGTAGAATGTTTTCTTCTAGCAGCCCAGTCCTATGAATGTTTATTCAGTAGCCATTGGTTAAAGTGACCTGATTTGCACATAATGCTAACCCATGGTTTGTTGCCCTATGCAGGGTTTGTCTGGCAGATGATCGAACAAACCATGGTTTGTTTTCTCAATCCCTGGGTTGTTTGTTTCCCTGCTCCTTTGCCTGCTCCATCCCTGTATCCTAAATGCCTTTGTGGCACTGTAATACTGGCATGTCGACTGCCTGGTGTATTTTTTTTTTTTTTTACTGCTCTTGCCCGCCACCTCTGTAGACTGGTGAAACAATGCACAGTTCTGGGTTCGTGCATAACAACAATCTATGGTTTAAGCAGCTCAGAGTTTACAACCCAACAATAATCCATGGATTCTTTTTCTGGGTTGTTTGTGGTTTGTTAGCATGGCTGTGTTCACAAATCATGACAACCCTGAATTCAACAATCCATACGTTAAGTAAATCATGGGTTAGCATTATGTGCGAACCAGGTCACTGAGTTCAGTGGGGCTCAACTCCCATAACCCCTGACTATTGGCCATGCTCACTGGGGCTGATGGGAGTTACAGTCCAAAACATGTGGGGGGGCACCATATTGGGGAAGGCCAGCTTAGAACAAAACAGTAAATCACACCAGTAGGTGAACTGTATAATTGTAATATAAGGGGAAGATCCTTTGAGCACAGTAATAGGGATGCACTACAAATAATGTTTGTAAATTATATTACCAAAAACATTTTGTTATGATAAATACCGCTGCTCACTAAAAACATGGCTATTCAGGCGGGAATATGGGGTGGGTTAAGATTTTAAAATTTTATACTGTTTTCAATGTATTTTATATTTTATTATGTTGTACATCGCCCAGAGTGGCTGGTTTGCCGGCCAGATGGGCGATTCATAAATACAACAAATAAAAATAAATAAATTATGTATTACATTTTTATCCCGCCCTTCCTTCAAGTTGCTTACATGGCTTTCACCGTCTTCATTTTATTTCACAGCAACCCTGTAAGTCGGTTGCACTGAAAGAGTGTGACTGGATTCACACAACATGCTAAGCCACGGTGGCTACAGTGAATCCTAGAACAAGCCATGTTCTAGGCCTGGGTTTACTGTAGCCACCATGTTTAGTGTGTTGTGCAAACCCAGCCTGTGTCTGGCTCAAGGTCACCCAGTAACCTTCATGGCTGAATAAGGATTTGAATCTGGGTCTCTCCAATCCTAGTGCCACCCTCTAACCCAGGGGTGGGGAGCCTGTAACCTTCCAGATGATGATGGACTGCAATTCCCATTAGCCCCAGTCAGCATGGCCAATGGTCCATGATGATGGAAGTTGTGTTCCATCAACACCTAGAAGGCCAAAGGTTCCCCATCTCTGCTGTAACTACTAACACCGCACTGCTCTCATCACATTAGCCAATATTTTCTGATATGTTCGTGGGGGAAGAGTTGATTACAAAAATGTACTTACCTACTGGTGAAAGTGTAAACCTTTGAAGATTTGCTTTGATTAGCAATGGTTTCCACAAGCAGCTTGAGAAAATATGGAATTATAGGGAAGAAAGGGCAGGAAGCACAACTGCTCACTTCTGTTCCTTTTTACTGGTCCTGTGAAAGTTGAGCCTGTTTTGTGTATTTCACTACTACTCTGTATCACTATTTGAAGGGATTTGCTCATTAAATCTATGATCATTAAGGCTGTGCTTGTGAATTACCAGTTCTAAGCCCGTGTGTTGCTCCATAGGTACAGAGTGAGAGCAGGAAGATTGCTCCTTTGTCTCCCACTATTGTAACGTCAGTATCAACCATGGTATCTGCCTTGTCGCCAGTATATAGTCAGGATCTGCATGTGAAGGCAGCAGAAGATGGGACAGTCGGTGAGATCGGTAAATCTGAATTCCGATACCACTCTTTAGTGGAGAATGTGGATACTTCATTAAAAAACATCTTGCAAACAGAACGGTGGCAACCTTCGGTGGAAATGCGAGAGAGCAACCAACATTCGAGGGAGAATGAAGAGGCAGAACCCAAGGGATTTGTAAAACGTGAAGAGAATGGCATAAAAAAAGCTCGGTTCCTTTGAGGAAGAGCCCCCACATCCTGTTTCTGATAAAACAGAGGACTACAACAAAGAGATAAAATACGCATTCCCTAGGAAAAGCAGCATGGAATTGTTTAGCACACAGCCTCTTTGTGAGCCTGCTGAACAAAAGGAATTTGTCACTGACATCCTGCAGGATAAACGAGAAGTCAAAGGCCAGTCCTTTGAAGACACGATGGAGTTCGAGGGAATCGCGACAAGATTGACCCTGGAGAGAGGTAAATGTCTCCGTTCTAGCTGTTCATGCAATTTAAAGAAACCTTAGTCTCTTTATTTTATGACCTTTAGGGAGCATTCCAGTCCAGATGCCCATAGCCCTCCAAACGCAGAGGATTACGGGCGTCCTATGCAGGGCGGAAGGAGCACGGAGGCGAAGGTTGCCTCCGCACTCTTCCCGCCATGCAAACCACTTAGAGGGCCAGTTTTGGCCCTCTAAGTGCGGTGCTTATGAGGGGGGGGGAGGCTGAGGTGGCGCCTGTCTCCTCACCTCCCTGTCCCTTGGAAGACCCACAAAACCCCTTCTCTGGGGTCGCGTTTGTGGCCTCAGAGAAGCAGCAGTCGGGGCGGTTCTTTCCGTGCCAGCTGTGAGGTGTGGGGGGAAGGCTCTCCGAGCTCAGAGTCCCAGCTCCGACCTCAAAGCAATTTTCCGAGGTCGGAGCTGGGACTCCAAAAAATGCTATGGCTGTCTAGACACTGTCTAGTGGCCATAGGATTGGGCTGTTATTTAATCAAACGATTAAATCTGTATTAATTTGTAAATGAATAAAACTGTTATGAAGGAGGAAAAAACAGTTTATAGATGATGTGTCCTAGCAAGCTCCACCTGAAGAGGTATGCTCTCCTGTGTGAA
Organism: Shinisaurus crocodilurus; assembly: GCA_021292165.1. NCBI lineage: Eukaryota > Metazoa > Chordata > Lepidosauria > Squamata > Shinisauridae > Shinisaurus > Shinisaurus crocodilurus. Next base: position 25,397,519 of record CM037880.1, on the reverse strand, counting down.
AGGAGAGGGAAGTGGAATGCCTCATCTATTGTTCTGTGTATGTGCAAGTACTTGTATTAAAAATAATTACAAATATTTTTTTAAAAAAAAAACCTGCCTGAATTAATCAGGGGCATGACTTTAAGTCAGTTGATTGGTTAGCTGACTGGTTAGTGCTTTCTGTTCCACTGTTCATCAAATTACTTTGGGTGGGTTTCCCGTCCCCTCTTCCTTAATTAAAGTGTAGTGGTGATCTCATTTTCAGGTCAATCCACAATAACTTTTCCAGAGTACGCCCTATTGAAATTTTATATGTATGTCTGCAGAGGCTGGGGGGAGGCCATGTTCTCTCAATAGGGTTTCTGCAGAATGAGTTCCTCTACAACACACCCAGTTTGAGCTCAAAGTTAGCTTTGTGAAGGGAGGGGTTGGGGGGGATCAGAGGAAGAACTTCTACCTTTTTTCCGGAACTGACTTGAGATTTCCCCAATGTAAGATTTGCTTAAAAGCTTCGGATTTTTTTGTCTTCCAAAAACTGCTTGATGATTCTTCTTTACCATACCCAAAATAGTGCTTTAATATCCATGTAAGACAGGCTTGTTGAATGCCTCTCAGCCAGAGGGCCAAATTGAAGGCTTAAGTGCAAATTTCTTACCATAAGAGAAATCACACAAGATCTAACATCTAATTGGCACCTATATGGCAAGATATGATAAATTGAACGGATCTGTGGCTGTATAATAAACTTTGATTGATTGATATGATAATTGTATGCCTCAATGCACATAGTAGGTGTAGGTTAAAATTATGTATAGACCTTCTTTTATCATTAAAAAAAAATAACAAGACTGTTTACAAAATAAAACAGGTACAATAAAACCTGCAGTAAATATCCAAAATTTAATAGGCTGGTACTAAAAACCAGTGTTCGGGAATACCCGCATGAACAGATGCAATTTTACTAACTGGTGGAACACCTGCACCACAGGTGCCAGTCAGATCTCTAAGGGAAGGTCGTTCCACAAAATGGGAGGGGCACCAATTTGGCTAATTGCTGGTGGTGCAATGCAGCTGACAACATAAGAAGAGCCTTGCTGGATTAGACCAAGGGTCCATCTAGTCCAGCATTCTGTTCACATGGTGGGCATCCGGCTGCCCTCGGGAAATCCATAAGCAGGGCATGAGTGCAACAGCAACTGGTGTAAGAAGCTAATGCTTCTTTTAAACATATGTTTTGGCAATGTCCAGTAGTTGCTTCTTTTTGGGAGGTGGTTATTATATGGATAAATTTTGTATTGGAACAGTCTTTAATATTCACTGATGTACACACTCTTTTAAATTACTTATCTGCTTCATGGAAATTAATGAATGGTTAGCATCAATGGAGTCTCCCCGCCCTCTTGACAGCTAAAAGACTGGTACTGCAATATTGGAAGGATAAACACTCACCTCCTATAATGCAGTGGATTGAGGACCTTATGCTTTCAACATTTGAATGGGTGGCATATACACACCACCTTCAAATGGATACTTTTTTGGATATCTGGTCTGCTTTCGTTGATGCCTATGTATAATTCCTAGAAAGCTGTATTTCATATGTATTCATTGCTATGGATATATACAAATGCATGTACATATATATTTTAAAAACTGAAGGAAGGAAGGAAGGAAGGGGGCCACCATGGAAAAAGTATAGCTATGTATAAACATGCAACAGACTTACCTTTTTTTTGTTTTTGGAACTCGCCATCCTCCTTGATCCAATTTATTTCAGTATATTTCAATTGGTTCCTAAGCTGGTTTGCATTCAGTCCTAAATATTTGATGCTGTAAACTCTTTGCCTGCCTACACAAGGCCTTCTTGGCCACCATTGTTTCATTCTCTGGCAACAAAATGAGCCTTACCATTGTGTTGTTATAGAGCAAATTCTTTGACCAAACTAGACTTTATTCCATCTTGAGCAAAGCTGGAGGCCAGCTTTCAGTCATAAGATTTTTTAAGCTTATGAAGGAAATAAGTACAATGAAATATACTGTACTCTAATATTCTTTGTACAGTTCACTTCTTAAATAGTGCAGGAAATATGGGTCTCTATCAATTCCTGTTTACTTCAGGCAGTGTAATAGGTAACTTTTCAGGCTCCTTGCAGAGAAAACAACTTTCCAGGGCTCTCCTGGAATAATTGTGTATTTCTTCAAAACATGCAAACCAGCTAGTATAGGTCTGAGTGCTGGCAAGGTGCAATTCCCATCACAAGGAGAGCAGAAGAGACAACTGGCAAGTAGCAGGGTAAGCAGTCTGGAAATAGGCAGCAGGGAAAGAGTGTGGAAGCACAGAAGTGTGTGGTGATGTCCTTCCATTAAGAGTTACCAGACTGAGGGAATGCAGCAAACCTTACAGTTGGACAGTTGCATGGGATTGGCTCTTTAAGATCACCTGATTCCAGGAACCAGGATGTTGTGTTTATATATTGGCTTGAACTGTCTCTGACTTCCCTCCTCTGCAGGGAGTCAGCACCTAACTTGCCGATCTTTTGGTTCATGCCCTCCAATGCCCAACATCTATCAATTCCAATCCATACAGCCCCAGTGCTGGTCCATGCAACTAACAGCATCTTAGATAGAAACAGCATGGGCTGAGCATTGTGCACAGGTGTCATCTAGCATAGGGCTGTTTGGAGGGGGAGCAGTGAAAGTGCCCCACTTCCTCCATAACACTGGAAGTGCTGCTTTTTAGGGGGTTGTACAACACAAAGTTGTGGTATGACATGCTTTAAGGTGCAATGCATTAAGAGTGCTTAGTCAAGTCCTCTTCCTGGGCAGGGGGCAGCAAAGTCTCCAGAAAACAGTATTTGGGGAAACTTTTGAATGAAGAAGCTTGCTCCATTGCAACCCTGCCCCCTTTCTCTGCCCTACTTTTTCCGGCGCTGGCTGGCAAACAATGAAAAAGGTGCATTGCCTCCTATATTGTACCATTTGGGAACAAGTACACTGGCACTCTTCATCCAGGCTCAGTGATAACTCTTAATGTGAAGGATCAGGAGTACCCTTTCCCTAGGTCCTGTGTGCGCATGCTGCAGTGTCAAACTTCTGGCATCTCAGGAAAGATGTGATGAACCCACCATCTCAGATCATTGCACTGGAGTGTTAAGAGAATTTGGGTGAATAAGTTCCTCTGAATAGGTTATCCAGCCACAAAGTATTAGCATCATTTATGGTGCTGCAGTTTTGTGAAGCATGTCAGTTATTGTAGTGGTAAGTATCTAATTTGTATCCGTGAGTAGTATAAGAAACAAGAAGTAACCTGTCAGTTTCAGTGATGTGTTATGCAGGATTTTTTAATTAATTTTTTGGGGTGATTAAGCACTAATCCTGAATTTCTCCCCGTCAGAGCATGATGAGCCAATTTCAGAACTTGTGGGAACAGCAGCAACAAAGAGTTTTTCTCAGTCTGCGGCTCTGGTATCCTGTAGGCAGCAGGAAACCTCTGAGCTATTAGATGGAAAACTAGACTCCAGGGAGAGCAAAGACGAACTAACGGAGGACACCCTTGATGCATCCAGCAAAACTATGTCAATTAAAGAAAGGTAAATAAACTCTTCCACTTCTTGAAGTGTGTGTTTTTCCCTTCTTTTATAGTAGAAGGATTTGGTGTGGTGTGCAAGAACATGCATTGTGAAATCCCTTGATCAGTACTTTAAAATATTCTAAACTTGTTGACTGTTAGAAAGAAGAAAGCTTAGTTGTATAGAAACTAAGTTTCTATAGTTTTCCTTAGTTGTGTTCAAAGGAAAGCATCCTTGTGAATTTGGGAAATCAAAATTAAAGTTGAGTCTGAAATTTACTTTCTTCATCATATTCTTCTATTAGATATCTGAACAAGTTGTTATAGACTTTCAGAAGAACTAATAAAACAATAGCTTGTTATAAGCATGGCTGTGGATATTCTGTGATCAAAGTATCATACTGAGTGCAGAATTCAGCATTTTGAGTCTCCAGTCTTTGCTGTTAATCACAGGAAGTGCCCTTAATGGCTTTGGAAATGGGCAAGATCTGGTTGAGAAACATTTTATTTATGCTTTGTCCCCTGCCAATGACTAACAGAGGCAGAATCAATCATGCAAAATGACCAAATCTTTGTGTATATGCGTAAATTATAAGCCACAATTCAGTTTCTCCTGGTGTAAAATTTGGGTAATCTTTAAGCACATAAAATACACAGCCCTTATTATAGCTGCAGTTTTTACCACTTTCATGCATTGCATTTGATGATCTAGAAATACTGCAGTGTCATTTCCAAAATACTACAGAGATGCCAGTTTTGCATGTACTCAGCACAAAAGGTCCTCTGAAGAGTGGCATGCTGCCCACTTGTCAGAAGGACGAATTGGAAAAACAAATGACCAGGCAAGGATGATGGCCCAATAGTGTGGCCTGATCCTTGATCTTCTTTTTCCCTAGGGAAATATCCCTTGGGGATTCTTTAACCCCAAGTGTCAATCTGCCACAAAACCTCTGGCTGTCCCCAGAGGCAGTTGAATAAGCACGTTTTATACATCAAAGAGAATAAAGCAGAGCTCTCTTGGACAAGAGGCCGCAGGAATGGGACTTTCCTGTGCAATCACTTGCCCTGTCTTTGCAGATGAGGATGGAGGAGTACTCAACTCCAGATAACTTGGATATTTCCCTAGGGAAAAAGAAGATCAAGGATCAGGCCACACTATTGGGTTGGAGAAGCAGTGGTGGTTCTTATTTTGGCATCAATATGCATAGTGCTTTACAGAGTGATACAAGCAAAAGGACAGGTCTTTACCTCAAGGTGTATATAATCTAAAGTTTGATGGGGAGAGAGAGTAGCTTAGTATGTCTGAATGGTTTTAATATATTGGCTGCTGGAGTGGCTGTATAATATACAAAAAATGTATATTTTTGGCTCAAATATGAGTTGTATTTTATTATTTTATTATCCCCTTGTTTCTTGATTTATTGTTTATGAATTTTGTATTTATTCAGTATATCGACTGAATTGGTGTTTTCCTAAGTATCGAACTGAAAGTTTGTTTATAAGGAGGAGGGGTGGTTAGGATGACTGTGGAAGAATATACCCAACTTAGGCTTAGTTTCAGTAGGGGTTAAGGAGTTAAGACAAAAGCCTCACAAAAAGGGTGGGGTTTGTTTTGCAAAGGGGTGGGGGTGGGGAGCATGAACTGGAGCAGTGTCTTCTCCTGCTAAAGTTAGGCGAGTTCTGCGTTTCCTTTGTAGGCTTTCTTTGAAAGTGCTACTTTTGCTTAGCAATGCATTCAAGCAAGGCTAGTTCAAGACATTTCGCTGCCCTTCCTCCATTCCTACAAAAATGCTGCTCTGCCTACCCATCAGAACACACACACACACACACACACACACACACTATTGCCACTGGCACTGTCCTGCCCAGGGTCTCAGTGGGCATGCTGCTGGCTTGCTTCCACCCATGAGACTGGCCCTAGAGGGTTGGGGCCCAAACTACAAAAAATACCAGAACATTGTAGCTTAAAGCTCTTACTGCCTTAGGGGAGGCATTTCCACCTTTTAGAATGGGAAAAAAACTGCACAAAAGCTGGAAAACCACCAAAGAATTGGTTGTTGGGGGAAAGAGGGGGGCCATCTGGGAACCCCAGAGAGCTGGATTTGGCCCATGGGCTTGAAGTTCCCCACCCCTGCCCTAGATATTATATGGGAGATGGGAGAGACTCCAAAAGCTGAGGTGGGGCCAGACACCTGGGGACCCTAGCATCTAGTGCTGAGGAAGTTAAAGGGGCCTGCTCACCACCAGGAGAGGCAGGCCTGCTGCAAAGATGTACAGGTAGCAACAAGCTCTTTTGCTCTTAAGAGCGAGTTAGAGATCCAAGCAGCCTCAAGCCAAGCAGCACATTTCCTCCTCCTTCCCTAATGTCAACACACCTGTTTGTCCAAGTGCAGCAGCAGGAACAGCAGCATGCACCTGTTACCTAACTAGAATCCCAATATCTACCAACTGAAGCAGGACCCAAATGGTGGCACAGGGCATAGAGCCAGCTACCTAGTGCATCTCATAAGGCATACACTGGGATGACCCGTACATTATGCTGGCTCAGCTTGTCTGAGTGTGGAAAGCTAAGCAGGGTCAGGCCTGGTGATTACTTGGATGGGAGACCCCTCCTCTAGTTTCCTGCATTGTAGCCTTGTAGGCTCCTTCCAACTCTATGATCTATGAAATCTATGAAACATCAAACACCCTCAGATGGCCAGCAGAGCTGGATGAATACCTGTGCAACGTTAACCAGTGAATACTCATATTTTGCAGGCCAGGAACACTGAGGCTGAGAGATAAAGCCAGCCGTTAAATCCATGCCAGCAAATTCTTTTATTAGTTGTAATTTTTACGTGACAGCAAACTGTCCATATTCTGTATCACACTATCCCATTTTAGAACTAGGGAAAACTGAGGCTCAGGGGTATACAATTTGTCCAAGCAAGCAGTTGTGCATAGGATTGCACGTGAGCACATTTTCAGCTGTGCCACCTCAGTGAAAGTAACAGCCTGATCCTTTGCGTTTTTACTTAGCTACTCAAGCGACTGTGCATACAGTTGCAGCTTTAGAAGTTAATCCCAAACAAATCCAGCACAGTTAACTGTTAGGCTTGCTATAAGGCCTAAATCAGTGTTCTCCAACCTTGGGTCCCCAGATGTTTTTGGCCTACAACTCCCAGCTAGCTGGCTGGGGCATGCTGGGAGTTGTAGGCCAAAAACATCTGGGGACCCAAGGTTGGAGAACACTGACCTAAACCTCGTTACCAATACCATGCCTTATTTTGCTGAAAATTACTTAAACATGGGGATTTATTTTATTTATTTTTTACAGGAATTCTGACAGAATGGGTGCAAAGGCCAGGGATAAAGATTGGTGAGACTGGTCAATTTTAGTGGAAGGGGGAAAAAATGTGGCTGCAAAGATGGGAGGAAGATGAGCAATGGCAGGAAAAACCCCGAGGGTGGACACGCATGTGTGATGGGAAGGGAGGGTGAGAAGTCATGGAAGGGACTGGAGAAATAATGCCCTGCACTATTTCATAGACGAGAACAAGGGACACCCTTTTGTGTATGAATACTTACTTGTGTGGGGCAGAGACAGGTGAGGGAGGAAAGAGTATGGGCATTTGCAGCAGAGTGCCTTTTGCTGGACTCTCAGCTGTGAATAGAGGAAGCCCTAGGCAGGCAAGAGATGGGGGCGTCTGGCTGGCTGAAGAGCTAGAGATTGGGATACACAGGACCCCAACCTTGTGCTGCACTGAAAGTTGCATCTGAGGTGGTTGCTTCAGTTTGTCTCATGGTCAGACTCGTTCAGGGAGTCCTAGTGCACAAAAAATCATGGCCTTCACCATTGCTCCCCTTCTCAGTTCCTTCTCAACAGCCCCCACACCCAGCTGCTATGAAGTAGAAACTTGAGCTGTGTTAGCAGTGGCATGTTCATCTATCTAATTCTCTGGTTTCTAAAAGCCCTGTAACACCACTTTCCCTACCAGAGACTCCATCTCCTTGTGGTGGAAGGAACCTATGGAAACTGGATTAAATCATTTATTTATTTATTTTCTTATATTTATTAATCGCCCATCTGGCCGGCCACCCTGGGCGATGTACAATTAAAACAATACAATAAAATATGATAATTAAAACAGTATAAAAAATTATTTTAAAATCCTAACCCACCCCATATTCCCACCTGAACAGCCATGTTTTTAATGCACGGCGGAAGCTCATCACGGAGGGGGCATGGCGAAGGTCACTAGGGAGGGAGTTCCATAACGTGGGGGCCACCACAGAGAAGGCCCTCTTCCTAGTCCCCACCAGCCTGGCTGCTCTGGCTGAAGGGACAAGGAGAAGGCCGTCCGTGGCAGATCTTGTTGAGTGGCCTACTTGATGTTGCTGGAGGCGCTCCTTGAGATAAACTGGGCCAGAGCCCTGTAGGGTTTTAAAGGTCAAAACCAACACCTTGAATTCGGCTCAGCAAGCAACTGGTAGCCAGTGCAACTCCTTAAGCACTGGCGTGATGTGATCACGCCGGCAGCTGCCCTTAATCATTTGTGGGATAGGTGAGGGGGTAGAATGCCAGGGCCCCAAAATGGTGTGCGGTGCCTCCAGCCCCTACATTTCCTGAAAGGGGACAAGAGAAACAACCAGTGGGCAACTTATTAGAATAGGAAAAACAAACACTGGGATTTCTTTAACGGGGAGCATAAAGAGTGGAGGGAGCAAGAGGAGCAACTCAGATGGGTATACAGTTTTAAAGTCAGTCTCTAAGCAACACAGTAACAGGGAATGGAGTCCAAGAACTGAGCTAGGCACAGGTGAGTGTTCGACCTTCCTCTGTCTCTGACCTTCCTCTGTCTCTGGTGTGGGCCTCAGGACTCTACTCTGTGAGGGCAGAAGGCAACGGCTGCTCTCTCTTCCACAGTCTCCTCTCTGGTTCCTTCTCACTCACTCCCCCTCTGTAGTCTGTCAGTTCTCTCTCCAATCTTCTACTCTTCTCAGAATCTCCTCACACCACCCTTGCTATTCCACATCAGCATCTTCAGGTCAAAAAGGGTGGTGCTCCAGGCATCCCACGAGGGGCTAGAGTGCACAAGTTGTTGTTGTTATCACCACCATCATCTCATGGTTATCTTTTTAATGTACATGGTTTCCAGAGTATTATTTAAAAAATAGGCATCCATGCATATTATCCAAATTTTGACAGGGGGAGACAAAAGTGGAGAGGAAGAATAAATAGAAGTGAGAGGGTTCAGGCAGGGGTTTAATGTGACAAAAGGACATGTGTAGGAATGACTTAAGCAGATTTCTTGAACTGGGTAGTCTACTTACTATCCAGTGCACTAGTCGCCCAGGTGTGAAGGAACTGGCAATTCTGAAATAGAGGGAATCAAAACTCCATCTCTGTGGGCTATTGACCTGGTTTACACTTAATGACAAACCATGGTTTAAACAACCCATGGGTTGTCATGCACAAGTGTGAGAGAGTGACGTCTGCTTTTACTGAACAACCTACAATCAGCTGAGATTGATGGGTTGTTTAGCTCCTAAACAACCCAGCCCTCAGGATCGCACGTCTCGCTCAATAACCTATGAATGAGCGAATTGTAGGTTGTTGATTAGAAGCAGAAGTAGCTGGAATGCTGCAGGAAGTGTGCCTGCTCTCTCCTGCTTGTGTACAACAGCCCATGGGTTATTTATTTTAACCCCCAGGCTGTCATTATGTGCGAACTGCCCCATTGTTTTCTATAGGGAACAGTCAAAGAATAACTGAGCCATGGCGCCTCTCTACTCTGCCCTCCTAGCAGTTCCTTCAGCTGCTTCAGCACCATACACCATGAGCACTGATCGGTTATCATTTTTTTCCAGCTTGCGCTCTCTCTCCCCCCTTGCCTGGTAAACAAAAACATCAGCTGCTTTCAGTGCAGTTCCTCCTCATTTTGCCACTGTTTACCTGAACCCAAGTGCCCACTTTTGGGCTTGCTTTGGCTTCTCTGTGTTCTGGCAACCTTGTCTGCCTCAAATTTCAGTTTTACTTTTCAGCTAGAGGTGCAGTGGCTCCTGCATGAACTGATTGGTTATCTGTTAGACAAAGCAGGGTGGCTTATTGGCATTTAAAAGGAAGAACACAACACCCTGCATATATATTATTTTTGAAGGAGAGTTCAAGATGGCTCATTTGTGGGCTTTTGGGTTTCTGTTTTGGTGAGTCAAATAATTCAAAATCCACCCTCTCTTTATTCCACATATTATTTTTCTTTAAGTGCTCTGTCACACATTGTATCCCAAGGGTGTTTTTTTTTTAAGTATATACCTAAAATATAAAGTGTATACATGATAAACAGATGTTTGAAAACATGTGCATCGTTCTATTACATTTGCCAGAGGGCCAGGATTGGCTGTGGTTCCCCTAATGAGTAGCACATTCAGTGGAACATAGCAAGCTGCCTTATACAGGGTCCAGACCATTGGTTCATCTAACCCAGTATTGTCCATACCTTGTGGCAGTAGCTCTCCAAGGTTTCAGACTGGAGTCTTTTCCAGTCCTTAACTGGAGATGGCAAGGATTGAAACAGGGACCTTCTGCATGTAGCACATGTGTGCTATCACAAAACTACAGCCCCGCTCACAAACCCGTTTGTTCCTGTATAAATGTGCAACAACCCTTGAAAGAGTACAGAAAGCTGATGCTGAATTTAGTATAGCCTTATTCAGTGTGGCTTGTTTGGGTTTTCTTTCCTCCTTCCTCATTTTCAGGCTGGCGCTCCTAAAGAAGAGCGGCGAAGAAGACTGGAAAAACAGGCTGAACAAAAAGCAGGAGCATGGCCGGGTGTCCGTCATCGAGCGTGGCCCTCAGCTGCAGGAGATGGAGCAGTTGCTTACAAAGAAGGTAAAGTTGCCCATGTTTGGGGAAAGTATTCCACTTGAAAACACTTCAGCACTGCAGATGCATCATACTAGACAAGCACGCCTGTCTTGAGGTAACAGCTTGTAGCATGGCATCCACCCTCAGCAGGGTTTGAACATGAAACAGAACGAGGTCTATCTCTTTATGCAGCAAGGACTCTGAGCAGCGTTGTTTTCTTAGCAGAACAAAGGGATTTTTCTGGTCATGATAAGAGGTTTACATCTAAGCACAAGAGCAGTAAGCACATACTTTGAAGAAGTATTCAATACTGTAAGAGGCTCACAGTGAACTGATAAACAGAGCCAAAGTTCCATTAATGTTCATCTAATGTGAAGGAAGCTTTTTTTGCTGTCCAAGTTAAGATCCTTGCTTTTTAAGTTCAAAAGTTTTCCTAGTGAGGAAGGATTTCTGAAAGCACAAAGTGTTCTGCATACATGAATATGACATTATTCTATCTCCCTGTGTTTGTAGACCTTTTAAACCTTAAGTTAAAACTTAAATCAGTCTGCCATATAATAACTTGTATGTTTAAGTATCCTAATAGTTTCTTCCAGAGAGGTAACCATCGTGGTCTGTTTCAGCCAAAAACAGCAGTCTTGTGGCACTTTAAAGACATATTTATTGTGGGGTAAGCTTTTGGGGGACTAGTCCATACAAGCTTATGCCACTATAAATCTGTCTTTAAGACACCATAACACTCTGGTATTTTTATAGTTTCTGCAACCCTTGAATGGACATTTAACTACCAAACTGGTTATTCTATGGTTTTGTTATAAGTGGAGGTTAGAACTAACTTAGAAAAGTGTGTCCACAACAGGAAGAACTCTACAATTCTGGAAAAGCACCGGTAATCCAGAATTGTTTTAGTGTTTTAAGATGCTACTCTTTCAAAAGTCTCTAGATCCCTGTCTAGAGAACTTTGAAAGTAAAATCTTAAAACACCCAGACTTGATTTGGGTTATGCTCCTTACAGCAATTAGTTCTTAAACTAGAAGATCCAGTTCACACACAATGAACAACTCATGGTTCACAACTCACAGGAGCGAGCAAAGATGCGGGCTCCTGACCACTTGCCCACTTCCACTTTGCTTGATTACGCAGAGACACGCAAACCTGTAACTCTGTTGCTGAGGGAGAAACAAGCCAGAGTTTTAAACCAAGAACAAACCATAGGTTAAAACTCTAGCTTGGTTCTCCCTCAGCAACCCAGAATTCTGGGTTCACACATCACAGACGACAGCCTAGGAATGGCGGCATCCCTGGGTTGTTTAGCAAAGCAGAAGCAGGTGAGCAGTTGGGAGCCAGTACACTCACTCCCATGCACTGCCGAACGACCCATGCAGCCCCGCGCAAGCTCTCTTCCCTCCTGAGGTGGGAGAGAAATCACATGGCCGTACCATGACTTGCCTGCCCACCGCATTGCGCCCCGCCCCACCCCACCATGCCTTCCTTCTCCTTACATTTGCCACCGCCGCGTCGGCTCTCACAAGAGCTCTGCAGCTGCTGCTTCCAGCTGTGCAGCAACAAATGTAATGGGAAGGGGGGCATGCGATGAAGGAAACCGAGGGCAGGTGACAGCCCCACCAGCTGCCCTCTTGCTGCAGCAGATGCTATGGCAGGGGAGCAGCTGGCGGAGCTGTCCAGAGCACCCGCAGGGTGACAGTGGGCCCTTCTGGCGGGGGCAGGGGGGGGAACACAATTCGCAATTCGCCTCACCCTGCTTCATGGGGGGACCAGCCGTGGACCCCTGGCTAACAAACTATGGGTTGTTCATTGAACCAGGACATAAAATGTTCTTTTAACCTAAATAATTTCCTCCTCTTGCCTCTCCCTTTTACATTTTGTATGGTGCAAGGTAGGGATGCAAGCTTTAATTGATAGATTCATCAACTAAAGCTGCAGTCCTATGGACACTTACCAAGTCCCATTGAATTCAGTGGGACTGACATCTGAGTAGACATGCATAGGATTGTGCTGTAAAAAGCTTTAGTTGATTAAGGCCCAGAATTAAGGGCATATTTGGTTGTTTTGGTTTGTTGGGTTTTGTGCTAGTTAATATAATTATAGAGCAAGAAAAAGAATATGTCCTCTCCTTCAACCTATGAATAGTAGCTTTTGTTAAGCAAGTTGTAATTGGTCTTTCACTTCCTTCAGTAATCTCAAAAAGGAACTTGTACTAAGGTTCTGGTAATATGAAACTGCATTTGAATTTAAGTGAGTAATTGGATTAGTTCAAAAGGCACATGATTAATCAACTAAAAATTCTTTATAATCACTTGATCTACTGCAAACATATCCCCTCTCAGCCTTCATTTTTATTCCAAGCTTAAACTGACCCCATTCTTCTAAACTTTGTTGCTAAAATAAATTCTCCATTCCTTTAGTTATTCTAGTTAAGAGGTTTTCAAACTGATATCTGCAACCCACTAGTGGGCCATGAGCACCATTCAGGTGGTCAATGGAAAGGTTGCAGAACAGTTCAGCATATCCTGGCCTTGCACTTTATTTATTTATTTATTTTTCTGATGACAGAGATTGAAGCTGTTTTGACGAGGGCTGGATTATCAAATAGGTTAACAAGGCCCTAGCCTAGGACCTGGTTTTGACAAATGATGCCAGTGCTGAAGAAAAAAAGGCTGTTAAAACACAAGCTATGCATCTACTTTGATTTGTAGAACAACTACAAAAGGTGTATTAAGTGGTCTGCTGAGTCCCCAAGCAATTTCCAAGTAGCACACACACACACACACACACACACACAGTTTGAGAACCACTGTTCTACCATCTATCTTCGATAAGGGCAGTAAAAATGGATGGAATTCTAAATGTTGGCATATCAGTGCCAGATACCTGAAGGGCCTCATCCAGAACATTCAAGAACAGTGGTTTAGTCATGTCATGGCAAACCAAAATCTCCCTTCTCCCCATTCACCTCTGTAGAATCACTCTGTTTAACAATTGCCTTGCTAGATAGGACCAAAGGCCTAACAATGTCCAGAGCAGGGCAACCCTTGGAACTTGCTGGAAAGATATGGTAGACATTTCTAAAATAAAATAAACTGTCTCTCCAAGAAAGGCCAGCCAGATGGTAATGGGAAAGCTCATCAGTAGGAAATAATGAAAAGGTTCATACTAGCAATTTATCTCCAGGAAAAAGCAAATATGCTATTAAATCTGATCCTGGAGATGCTTCCAGCCTGTATCCATACTGGCCCAGATATTTAAAAGCATCCATCCTAGAAAGCTGAAATTCAGTCATATTTTGCTTTTAAGCCCAGTCCACTAAAAAGTTTTTTAAGTATAGGACTAGCAGGACACAAAAGTTCAAATGCTGAAATTTATATCCTGACTTTCTGCCAAAATAAATAAATAAATGGTGTTTAAGTTTCTTGGTCTCATGAAAAGAAGAACCAAATACTGAAGGCACTTTTATGTGATTCCAAAAACGGGGGGGGGGGGTTCTGAAATTTGAGATCCAGGCCCCTGTTGACACCTGGTATCCTTAGGCAATGGCTGGGGCCCCAGCAGGGACCAGCAGCACGTATACCTGTACCAGATGTACCAGGCCTTCCACATGAAGTGACTGTGTCTGTGAGCCTGCATTTTAATTTCCCACAAGGTACCAAGGTAACTTTGTTCAGGGCTTCCTCAAACCCAGAGTCGGCCCTATTTGAGACAGTGCCATCTGTAGCAAATGGAAGCATTGAGGAGACTAGGCATATAATGGCATATGGCGGTGTCTGGGAAGTAGTAGCTTTTTTTTTTTAGTGGGATAGGTTAAAAAATGCTCATCCTTTTTGCAAAGCCTTGTCTAAACCTACTCCAGTTGTTTGGCCTTAGGGCAACCACCTACGCATTGCCAAAAAGGGAGACAGAAGGGCATACAGATTTGTATAACGTTTGCACATGCCAATTTATATGTATAGATGCAAATTTAGAAAGTATTACTGTCATTTAAACATAAATGCAGTATACCTCACCATATTGGGGAAGACCATGACCAGATGACCTGTGTGCCGGCTCAGTTTGCTGTCTGAGTGCTGTTGGTGGGCAACCACAAGGCCCCTCCTGCTCTCCCTTCATATGGTTCTTTATCTATAAACTGGACTTGAACCAGACAGCCCTTCAAATAGAGGACTGTCCTCTGTAAAATAGGACACATGGCCACCACAAAAATCTGCTACTGAAATGTGTGCTGAGTTAATAAATATCAGTAGTGGAAGTTACTGTATGTTTTAGTCTTGCATAGCCAAGATTGTGACACAGAAAGGAGTTTCAAAATAAAATAGTTATGCCAAGACAGCATGTACTTGGTAGAAGAGGTAAATGTTTGTGAGAGGGATTTCTTTTTCAAGGTGTCATAAAACAGGTGTTACCTCAAGAGAGCCAGTGTGGTGTAGTGGTTAGAGTGTTGGACTGAGACTCGGGAGATCTGGGTTCTAGTCCCCGGTCGGCCATGAAACTTGCTGGGTGACTTTGGGCCAGTCATTGACTCTCAGCCTAACCTACCTCACAGGGTTGTTGTGAGGATAAAATAAAATGGATAGGAGAAGGAGGAGGATTATGTAAGCCACCTTGGGTTCCTTGCAGGAAAAAAGGCGGGGTATAAATATAATAAATATAATAAATAAATAAATAAATTGGAATGTCCTCTCATTGCAATTTTGCTACCATGGCTAACTGGCCTTAGGTTCCAAATGACAGTTGTTGGTCGAGCATCTTGTGTGCGAATGAGTTACGGTATATCTTCATTTTAGAATGTAGCATCGAACTCCTTAAAGGCTCTCTTTTACTGAGTACATGCAATCTGGCGTCTCTTTGATATTTTATAAATGACTGTATTATCTCTAGTGCTGATGAAAACTGCGGTGGCTGCTAAATCCTGGATGCTGCTCTGATGCTGTGCAGATGTTTCATATTTGGGAATTGTTCAGGAAGTGAACAATACTAGGGCTAGTTTCCTTTCTATCATGCAAATTATGTTTGCCATTGATCAGCTGCTAGTGCATGCTGTTATGTGGTATTGGAGCCTGTGGCTGATTTTGTTTGGCGTGATTTGCATGTGTTTTCATATGTAATATGCAACAGTATTCTGTAACACTCCTAAATATCAATGGCATGTTTGTAAAATTGTGCATGCATCAAATGGAGTAGAACCTGCAATGCTTTTTGGCAATAATATTGCTCCAGCCAAATGCTTCAATGAGCTTTAGGGCGCAATCCTGTGCAAGTTTAGACAGAAAAAGGCCCTATAACTCCCAGCATGCCCGAGCCAGTTGTAGGCCTTTTTTCGGTCTAAACTTGCATAGGATTGCGCCTTTAGGCACTTTGCCTCTAGGCAAGATCTTTTATTTCCCCGGAATTAATAGCATCCCTGAAACGTTTAGGTGTGTTAACTCTTTCAAAAGAATGTACAAAACATAAAGCCTTTTAAAAAGAGTTGTCCATAAAACAATTATTTATAGAATGAGAAGTTTTAAAAGTTTTATATCCTTAAAATCTAGATGCTCATTGAAATGAAAAATCTTTTTAACTGAAATTGAGATGTACTGTGCATACCAGTATGCTGAATGTTGAAAATTTGTACAATTCTATGTAGAGGACAAATAGTATAATATCATCTGCTGACTTTTGAAGGAAATATGTTCAGTAGAATTTTATACCTTTTCTTGTATATGCCAACCTTTATAGTGCCAAAAATAGCTGTAAATAGATAATGTAGGCATTATTTTTGCAAATCAGGTTAAAAGGCACAATATTTGTGGCAACATTTCCTTGATTAAAACATACTCTACGTTTTAATGGTAACAAGTTATTTCCATGTTACCTTATAGAGTACCCCAGCTGTGTCAGCATTCAAGTCCATTGCATATATCGATAAAGTTGTATTTGGTTCAGTATGTTAAACTCTCTGGATATGAATAAAATTATAACTAAGGGCACAATCCTATGGATCCGAGTATCCAATGCCCTGCCTCTCTGTCTTCCCTTTTGTACATTTTCCCCTAGATGGGCCTCTGAGCTGTCTAGAGCAGTTGTGCTGCCAGGGGAGGGCTGGGGCTGGAAAGGCCATAGGGTTTCCCGTATTCTGCCTGGCCTCTCCTTTCTCCTCCCCTCCTCGCCCATTGCAACGCTTCCTTTTGGATCCCTCTGAGGTCCTCCAAGGCCGCTTTTGTGACCTTGGAATGCAGGCACGGCAGCTCTTTCCGCACTGGCTGCGAGGGGGTGGGATTGGATTCCGGAGTCCCCTGTCCAAGGTGATAGCAGTGTCTAGCCTCAGAGGAGGGGACACTCCAAAGAATCCTACGGTGCCTGGGACGTTCTCCTGGGACCATAGGATTACTCTATAAAGCTGATCAGTTTTCGTATCCCATTTGCCTTTTGGACTCGTTCCCCCTTCCCTCCACGATTATTTTCATAATAATACAAGAAAAAGTTCAAATCCTCTCTGTTAGGTTAGCTGTCTCATTACTGAAATGTGTGCTCTTATTTCCTAGCCAGCTCAGCATTCCAGATTATTCAGTGAGCTCTGGGTCAATCCTCTTGAACATTAAATCAGCAAAAGGGGGTTGAAATGTGTTTCATCCCAGCAAAAAGAGCTCCTGCCAAAAATAAATAAATAAATAAATAAAATAAAATCTCTTGCAGAGAGTTAAAAGTGATTTTCAGTCAGGGTTGTGCACAGAGACATCATGATCTATAGCTATTCTTATGTCAAGTGTTGATACTGAAAATAAGGGTCAAATGAAACATGGGTCTAAGACAGTGTTCTCCAACCTTGGGTCCCCAGATTTCATAGATTTCATAGATCATAGAGTTGGAAGGGGCCTACAAGGCCATCGAGTCCAACCCCCTGCTCAATGCAGGAAACTAGGGGAGGGGTCTCCCATCCAAGTAATAACCAGGCCTGACCCTGCTTAGCTTTCGACACTCAGACAAGCTGAGCCAGCGTGAGCCACAGGCCTATATCCTGTTTTTGGCCTACAACTCCCAGCATGCCCCAGCCAGGAGTTGTAGGCCAAAAACATCTGGGGACCCAAGGTTGGAGAACACTGGTCTAAGGCATAGACAGCAGCTTGCTTTGCTGTTTGAATTTACAGCTTTTATTACATGCAGTGCACCCATTGTGAGCTTTAATCAGACTGGGAGCAAGGGCACTTGGAATGCAAGCTACTTTTCTGTAGCTACCCTTTTCTATCGCTCTCTGCAATGTTTCCTGTTTGTTTTAACCTGTAGGAAGAAGGAGGAGTTACAGATGATAATGCCATGTCTAAGCTGCTTTGGGTAAGCCTGACTCTTAATGCGCAGAGGTTATTATAGGCAATAGGCTCACCATTCCTTTTCTGGGTGTGATCACTATTCCCTTCTAGCCATATTCTCAAGTCTATTTATGGTGGTGGTTTATCAACATCATGGGCACTTCTTTGTTCCAGCAAGGGCTAAATATATTGCCAGGTGAAAGCATTGCTGTTGTGGCTAATGGGTTGCTGAACATCAGCGGGGCTCTTCCCCGGGCTTGCTGCCTTCTTTCAGAGCACTTCATTATCACTAATACTTTTAATTATTGCATGGGGGATATACTGTCTGTGTGTGCGCGTGTGTTTTCTTATTTTAATGTTATAACATATTGTCTAGGGGAAAATTCTGGAACATTATGATGAAAACTTCTCTGAGTTTATTCTAACATGAAGCAATCATCCGTTTCCCCCCCTCCCCTTAGCGTCTAGCAAATCACTTCCATTTCTAATTCTCTCATATGCTTCTGCCCCTGTCCATAGGAACCTGTCTATGCTTCTACTTATTCTCCTGCTATAGCTGCTGCCCATAAACTTCATCCCTTTGTACCTATTAATCAGGTGAGCAAATCTTGCACGCTCTGAACAGGTCTTGCAATGATTTGTTGAGCACTTGTTCTTGTGGAGGATGTATCTTTCTCTCACCTCCCACTATTTTTATCCCCACGTCTCTCTCTCTCTCAATCACTCATGTATGCCTGGAAATCAGTAGTCCAGAAATGTTGTATGCCATTATGTACTCCCTTCCAGTATATACCGAAACTGTCCGGTGGACAGACCACCGACTAATCCGGACCACTATGGTTATCAACATTGCTCTCCAACGTAGGCTTCAAGAAAGGAAACCAAGGTGTAAAATGAACATCCACGCCCTTCAAGATCCTATTAAGCAAACTCGTCTTCAATCACTTCTTAAGGAACATCTACCTACGGAACCTCCTGACAACATTGAGGACCATTGGTCTAAGCTGAAAACCTCCATTACTGCAGCTTGTGAACAAACTATTGGATACGAAACTAAGAAACATCAGGATTGGTTTGATGAAAATGATGAGATTAAATATATAATTGACCAAAAAAGGAAAGCCTTCCAAATATGGCAAAATGATATTAACTGCGCTGCCAAGAAAAAAATCTACGCTAGTGCAAAGGCTGAGGTCCAAAGAAGAACAAGAGAACTTAAGAACGCCTGGTGGAAAAAGAAAGCTGAAGAAATTCAACAACTTGAAGAATCTCATGATGCACGGGGCTTTTTTAAGGCCACAAGGGCAATTTATGGACCAAAAACCTATGGTACAAACCCTTTACAATCAAAAGATGGCACCAAACTCTTAAAAGACAAAGAGTCTATTGCACTGCGTTGGAAAGAGCATTATTATGACCTTTTAAATCGTAAGTCTAAGGTGGATAATGAGATTTTTTCGCAAATCCCGCAAAAACAAATTAGAGAGGAACTTGCAATACTTCCCCACTTTGGATGAAGTTATAAAAGCCATTAATCAAATGAAGAATAACAAAGCTAGTGGACCAGATGGGATTCCTGCTGAAATCTTTAAAGAAGGGGGCCCTGAACTTGTACAACATCTTCATAAACTCATCGAAAAAATCTGGATAAGAGAAGAGATCCCAGAAGACTTCAGGGATGCCATAATTATCACCCTCTTTAAGAAAGGTGATAAAACAGACTGTGGAAACTATCGGGGCATTTCTCTCTTAGCTACCGCAGGTAAAATATTTGCCAGGATTCTCGCAAACCGTCTTCTATCTATTTCAGAAGAGATCCTCCCTGAAACTCAATATGGTTTCCGCCCCTCTAGAGGGACAGTAGACATGATTTTTACTGCACGTCAGCTCCAAGAAAAATGCCGGGAGCAAAATCAACCCCTTTATATGGCATTTATTGATCTTGCTAAGGCCTTTGATACTGTAGACCGAACAGCTCTCTGGACTATCCTTATGAAAATTGGATGCCCCAATAAATTTGTGAATATCTTGCGACTTCTCCATGACAACATGACGGCTACGGTCTTGGACAACAACGGCTCTCATGGTGCTCCATTTAAAGTGGGATCAGGTGTTAAACAGGGATGTGTTATCGCCCCAACATTATTTGCTATTTTCATCGCCATGGTTTTACATCTTGTCGAGGGGAAACTTCCCACTGGCGTGGGAATTATATATCGAACAGATGGAAAGCTTTTTAATCTCAGCAGGCTGAAAGCAAAAAGTAAGGTAATTACAACCTCCGTTGTGGAACTTCAGTATGCTGATGATAATGTGGTCTCCGGCCGCACATTCAGAGGATGATCTCCAAACTATCCTAAATGCTTTTGCAGAAGCATACGAAAAACTTGGTCTCTCACTTAACATCAAAAAAACCAAAGTGATTCATCAGCAAGTGTAAGCTAACCCTTTGGTGATGCCATCTATCCAGCTTGGCGGGACAATACTGGAAAATGTCGATCATTTTCTCTATCTTGGCAGCTATCTTTCTGTTACAGCTAACATCGACAGTGAAATCCAGCATCGTCTGAGCTCCGCAAGTGCCGCGTTTTCTCGAATGAAACATAGAGTGTTCGAGGATCGGAATATTTGTAAGAAGACCAAAACACTGGTTTATGAAGCCATTGTATTACCAACTTTATTGTGTGCCTGCGAAACATGGACTATCTATAAACGTCACCTCCAACTCCTTGAAAGACTTCATCAACGTTGCCTCCTGAAAATCCTGCGAATTACTTGGGAAGATAGGCGAACAAATGTCAGTGTACTGGAAGAAGCAAAGACTACTAGCATTGAAAAAATGATCCTTCAACGCCAACTTCAGTGGACCGGTCATGTTGTTCGAATGCCTGACTGCCGTCTTCCAAAGCAGTTACTTTATTCCCAACTCAAGGATGGCAAGCGGAATATCGGTGGTCAATATAAGAGGTTTAAAGATGTTCTTAAGGCTAATCTAAAAAAATGCAATATAAACATCAAAAACTGGGAAGCTCTGGCCCATGAACGATCTAACTGGAGGTTGGCCTTTCACAAAGGTTCTATGGACTTTGAAGAAGCTCGAGTGCAAGGTGAAAGGGAGAAACGTGCTAAGCGAAAAGCACGTCAGATGAATCCTTTACAAGACCATCTTCCATCTGGTAACCTGTGTCCTCACTGTGGGAAGCTGTGTGGATCTAGAATTGGCCTCCACAGTCACTTACAGACCCATCGCTAGGGTCTACACAATTTTCTTTAGAATTCTCCTCCTTTTAAAATCTCCTTTTTGTAAATTTTCTTTTTTATCCTGGAAGACAATCTTACTCGGTCACGAGTGATCGCCTGACTGACTGATACCGAAACATTGTTTGTCCATAGTTGTCCCCCTGCCCAAAAAAAAATAAAAATAAAGGAAAAACATGATTTAGGCAATATACAACCTAATCATTTTAATATCTTAAGACTGCTTTCAAAGATGACCTTAAATTTGATTTTTGAATTCTGAACCACAGTACAATACAAATCTGTATTATGCACATTCAAATGTTCATATTTTCTTTCATTTTTAGAAACACCCACTGTATCCTAATGTAGGAGAAGCTGTAGCTCCCAACCTTCATGGGGGGGGGGGGGGAGCCCAGATTCTATGTTTTTGGATGATGATGATGATGGTGGTGGTGGTGGCGACGGCGGCGGCAGTCAGCAAACATTAATGCACGTCGGGTCATGATTCCCCACTCAGAGAAACAGGATAATATGTATCCACTGGATTGTTCAACTTAAGTAGCCCCCTGTTCAGAGACTATCATTTTTGAAATGGGTGATTCCTAGTAACTTGCTGCATTAGTCATGTTTTTGGTTTTTTAATGTGCAAGGGGATGAAAAAAGGCATTGTTAGTATCATTTGTGAAAGTTCCATAGAAGTGAAAAGAGTCTGTCAGTCATTAAGTATTTTACATATATTGTTGAGCACAGAGTGAAACCCTTCCTTATTTGTTAGTTTCCTTTCTTCCTGTCTGTCTAGTAGAATAATTACTGCTGCACATTCTGGGTGTTCCTCTATGCTTAGAGAAAGGGGTATCTGCACAAGTGTGGAAATGGTAGTGATTCCCTTTTTGGCATGTGCCGATTTGCTTGGCTTCATTCTCTTTTCCATCCCTTTATGAAACTGGAGGCAAGGACAGAAGCCAGAAATAGTGAAATGTGTGTATCAATTATTTACTTAAACCATTTTTACCGCTCTTCTGCCAGAAAGGCTCCAAGAGTGGCTTGCATAAGCTCAATGACAGCCAAGGCAGTCCCTGCCCTCAGGCTTACAGTCTAAGGGGCATAGCAAAAAAAAGGGGGGGGAGGGATGAGGAAGGAAGGGGGAAACTAGCAAACTCAGGCACCAGCTCTTAAAGTTACAAAGTTCTTATAAAGACCAGCTTGAATGGGAACAGTTGAGGGGAAGGAAAAGTGAAATGGAGCTGGTCTTTCAGCTGCGTTGATGGAGTGACCCTGTTTGCCGCCTCTGCCTCTGCTGCAGCCTGATGGAATAATCATAGAACAGTAGTAGAATTGGAAGGGACCTATAAGGCCATCCAGTCCAACCCCCTGACTAGTTCCGTTGTAAGCATCATTTTCACCCATCATTATATTATCATTTTAGACGTGGCTTGCATGTCTTTCTCTAAAACATAAACCCAAGAAATACATCCAAGGCAGATTACAAAATTAGTATAAAGGGCACCCAGTTTCTGAAGCAAACTTCTGTGTCTGTGGCTAGATTTCAAGGCTGTGCTTTGTACTGTCTTGGGGAAGTTATATTCTATAGATTGGGGGGTCTAGTAATGATCCAGAATGGCTGCTTCACACACATGCTTGATGTTCTAGGTTTAAACTAGTCTCACTCTGTTTTGCTTTAACAATTCAGCTAGGAAATGGGGGTGGAGGCTTCCTGTTTCTGTTCCTGCTTCTCTGCTGTGCCTATCTTTCTGATACTTCTGTTTCTTTTCCCTTAAGGTCAGTAGTGCTAGTTTGAAAGAGCCAAGCCCCCTGGTCTTTGAGCGTCACCCCTGGAGATGGAAGGTGAAATATTGCCTTTTCTGCCTGTTTCTTTAGCTTAGTGAGAAATGAGCTGAAACTAGGTTTTGAAACTCATTGGTAAAGCAATGATTTTTAGTGACAATTGTATTTAGGAGGTTTGTCAGAATACAAAGATGCATATTTAGCTGGCTGGTTTGCAGAGTTGTGCCAAGTAAGCATCTTTGCAGTAAGGTTCCACATACATTTCTCTATGTGTGGAAACACTGTCTTAACATGTGTATGTATACTGAAAGTAACCTTGGAAGCAGACCTCAATCTTATGCATGAATGCATTTGTTTTCACCTTTGTTCTGTACTTTTCCATTAACCTTTATGAAATGTGCTACCAGCTCTAAAATCTCTCTTGATCTGTGTTCTCTGTATGTTCAGCTATGCAATCTTGCCACACTGTTGATGCCTTCAGAAATTTAGCTGGTCATGGTAGATCACTTCTTTTGTGTGCCCATCACGTCTTGCAAGTGCAGCAATTGATAAGTTTCTCTTCATAGAAAACTTTCCCTCTCTTTGGTTTAGTTTTGAACCAGATGTTCAAAGCGGCCTGGTTTTAGTGTAGAACTAATTATTGTACACCGCCTTGATAGCCTTTTAGCAGATAAGGTGGTATATAGGTGGTGGTGGTGGTGGTGGTGGTGGTGATGATGATGATGATGATGTAATAATAATAATGGAAGTAGTTTATGAAATGAAGCAACAGTGCTCATTACTCCAAGGAAGTGATTGGGAAGGATGTGCAGACTTAATAATAATGAGAATGAGAAATAAAGAGAATGTATTAAGGTGAGGGGAAAGACGTTTGGACTGTATAGCATATTTTGCCTTTAGTTTAGGTAATTTGATCTCTACTTTGGGCTATGTTTCAGCCCCTATGACTGTGCAATATATTGTGTTGCCATGGTTTGTTCGATGGAGGTGGAAATGAACCTTGAGTGTGTTGAGGTCCATGCATACTCAATAGGCAGAGTTGTCTTCTGAATTAATGGTCTGCAAGCACCATATAATCAGCCAGCGCTAGTTGTAGCAGTATGTTTGATGTTTCATATTTGCACAGGTTCCTGGATCGTTCCTCTTGTCGCAGTAACAAGCGTGAACCCCGTTGGCAGTCTGTTTTCCTTTGGACTTGCAGTAATATTTTTGTGTGAATCCCATCACTCTTTTAGCAGTCAATAAAAAAGAGGTGTTAGAGCAAATGTTTAGTACTTAGCAAAACAGGTCTCTGCCGTTTTAGCAGTGATCCAGAGCACACTTTTATTTTTATACATTCCTTTTTTTTTTTAGCATTGCCTTGTATCCAAATGGACTGACTGCACAGACACTCTGCACCTGTATTCATTACAAAACAGTTAAATACATGTACAAAAGAAGGGAGAGATTAGGAAGCATAATAAGTTCTCTTCCAGACATCTCAAAATCAGCTTTCAGCTGATTTGGTTCTCTCAGGAGACACTAACTTTATGCTAAAGCGAGGTACCACATTAGGATTAGCCCTGGGCAGTCAGTTCAGAAAATCTAAAGCAACCACCCAGGGCCATTCATATTGCCATTCCAAATACCTTGAGGGATAGATGCCTTCTGATAGCCTCAAATTAGTCAAGAGCAGTTCAATCCCTACAGGCAGTACTTCAGTCCCTACCCAAGGCAGTACTTGCTAAATGTAGCTATTAATTTAGCTTGATCAGAAAGTGATTTTAGCAGCTAAAGAAGCAGAAGAGAACCTACTCTGTTGCATTGCTTTTTCCTAACTTGTAGCTCATGCTCCTGTAGAAATCTTGAGGTTACTTTAGGTGAAATATAGATGACTGTTCACCAAGTAGTAACCTGGCACAGCATGCATATAATTTATGGTCATTGGGAGCAACTGCTCATTTTGTAAGGAGGATTCTGCCATGCCACACCGCTAATGGGAAAGTTGGGAGAGTAGGGGGGTTGCCAAAGTTATCACAGTGTGGGCAAGCACTATTGGAGAATGACTACCCAAAGGATCATGAATACAAATGGCAATATTATCACTTGGTGAATGGCCTTCATTTATCTCATGATAGGGCTAAAATTGACAGCGTCAGCCATATCTTCCTATGTTGTGTATACCCATATGCAGTAATCAGGTGGTGAGAGCAGGTAGTAAAGTTTGCAAATATATCTATAAACTTTGCACACGTGCATGCACACACATGAAATAAGGCCGTGAGACCCATTATGGGCTTGTGAAGCTGACAAGGAGTGGGTAAGCAGTCCTGTGGTGCTTGAGCGAGGGGGCGTAGCTCAGTGGAACAGCCGTTTTTGTGCATGCAGAAGGCTGCAGATTCAATCCCTGGCATCTCCAGTTAAAAGGATCAGGTAGCAAGTGATGGGGGGGGGGAAGAGCTCTGTCTGTGACCAGGGGGAGCTGCTGCCAGTCAGAGTAGCCAATACGGGGATAGATGGACCAGTGATTGGACTCTGTATAAGACAGCTGTATATCTTCATATGATTTGCCACTTGCCTTTGTAGCCATAGAACTGTTGCCCATAACATGATCCTCTACCATATCCTGTTTTACACATGAAATAAATACAGAGTACTTTGGATCTTCTAAATATACCTACCCGGAATCTATCTGACTCTTCAGATTTAGCTAGCATGTAATACTGCAAATTGAGTAATAAAATGGCAATTAGACACATATATGCTTCCTAAGTCTGTATAGAGACAAGTTTAGTTGTTGTTTTTTAAAAAAAATAATCACTGAACTATCTTCCTTCTGCATGTCAATGTTGTTAACTATGAACTGGTGCATTTTGGAAGATTATTGAAGAAATAATTTACAACATGTTATGCAGCCTACTATGCTGCCCTGTTAACAAGTCTTACAAAAAAATATTGCACTATATGAATTCTGCAACTAAAGCAAACAAGATTAGGCCAAAGGTGTTTCATGGATGGAAATGGCATCTAACTATAGCTTAAAAGGGACCAAAACAGTAGCTGTGAGGCACTGGAAAATTTAAAGGGTTCAGGGACAGGTGGGTTGTGTGCCTCGTAGAACTGCCATGTTGCAGACATTATTCATTGTCACCTCTTATCTGTTTGAAAAAGCAGAGGATGCCGGATACCTGTGAAAGTCAAATGACAATTGAAGAGAGAAAGCAATTGATAAGCGTTCGGGAAGAAGCTTGGAAAGCGCGGGGTAAAGGAGCAGCAAATGACTCCACCCAGTTCACTGTTGCTGGCAGAATGGTAAAGAAAGGTCAGTAATTTATCCATCCTTTGTACTTCGATTTAAAAAAAAAAAAAAAACTGTTAGTGAAAAGCAAACATGCCAAGGAACATTCAGTTACTTTAATTTCTGGAAGCTGCTGATTTTCATTCCCCCCTACATTATTTGTACAGCCATTTCAATTATATTAAAAGCTCAGTAGGACAATATAGCAGCAACAGCAAACTATTTGTATTCTGAAGCTGACAGTATGTTTAGTTTCTTGGTGTACACAATTGAATTGCCTTGTAAATTAGAAATCAAAGTATGTATCTCTAAGAACTGAGCAACTGAACTGTGTTCTGATCGCATCTTGTTAGGATACTTAATGTATGAGTATCCTTCTTGTTCAGTCCACCAAATAGTTAAACTCATATTGTGTTGTGGTGATTTATGTTCTGCAAATGATAGAATTTGAATATGTCTGAAGCTGAATGGTCTGGACAGTGGTTTTCAGTCTGAATGCCAGGGAACCATGGAATTCCATCAACTTTTCTCAGGGTTTCTCCAATGAGAAGAACAGTAATGGTGGACAAACTTCCCTGAAAGATAGTTTGCCTGCTGCTATTGTTCTTCTGCGCTTCACTACTGCAGGGGGAGTGTTGCCACTTCTGAGGTGAGAACCAATAGGCCTGTAATCGGTGATCCATGTGAATGGACTATGTGCTCTGTGTAGAATATGCCCCAGAATCCTTTGCAACACACTGGGGTTCCATGTCAGATACATAGGGATTCCATAGCCTGTCTAGGCATTCTGTACCTGAAAGGGCAAACACCTGAGGAGAAAGAGTGCCCTTCTCCTTTCTCGCATCCATCACCCTCTACTCGTGGAAGGCAACTGTCTGAAGAGGAGAGCCTCATGTATCCGTGGAGGCTCTCCATGCAAGCCAGAATACTTGAAAATCTGCATTCTGTCTCATTGGAGAGCCTGCATAGATAGAAGAGGCTCTTCTCTTCAGGCAGTACCCTTCCATGAGTAGAGGGTGATGGATGCAATGAAGGGGAAGGGCAGGACTGAAGCACTCCCTCTTGTCCCTATTCAGGTAGAGGGCTCTTGTCAGATGCGTTGAGTGGAAACTGTTCCCTGAAAGAGGAAAGTTTGAAAAACACTGGCGTAATATAGGATAGCATTGACTCAATTGTCCTAAGAAGAGAGCATGTCCCTGAATATGTTTTTGAGGATTTATCACAATAATTCATCCCTGTGTCTGTGATTGACAAAACAAAGGAATTGGTCTGCTTGTAGTCTGTCCTTCCCCTGAAGTCACCTCATCCACCTATGCAAAAGCTACCCAGGTCACCTAATAAATGTGGGTAGGTGCAGGGAACAGAACTGGAAGTTGGAGACTCAATTTTTCTAGCTCACATCAGGGATTTTGGCAAATGCAAAGTCTGGTTTGTTGATCTGCAAAATATGGACTTACAGCAATCTTTTGTGATTGCCTGAAATGTTCTATGTGTGTATTAATTTGATAGTGAGTATAGAGAGACAGGTAAAATATTTAGACATGTTAATTTGGTAGATGTTGAAGCATCCATTGTGTAATGTGAAACTGAAAATCTGCTTATCCTGCAGGCTTAGCATCACCTACGGCTATAACCCCAGTGGCGTCCCCTTTCTGCAACAGACTGAAGTCAACAACACCCATCTCAAAACCTCTGGAAGGTGGGCCATAAAAAAAAGTGTGATGCCTAATGAGAACAGTTACAATTATCTTTTTTTAAAAAAATAAATCACAATGACTATTTCCATTCTTACTTTGTTTAGAAATTGAAGCTAGACCGGATATGCAGTTAGAATCAGACATGAAGTTGGATAAACTGGAAACTTTCTTGGGAAGGCTGAACAACAAAGGTCTGTACCATCTTAAGAAGGCAGTCTGTTTTTCATTTGCCCTCCTACTTCTATTGCTTTAAGGCACAATCCTATGCAAGTTTAGATGGAAAAAAGGCCTACAATTCCCAGCATGCCTCAGCCAGCTGGCTGAGGCATGCTGGCAGTTGTAGGCCTTTTTTCCATCTAAACTTTGATAGGGTTGCACCCTTCGTCGTTGTAGCAAAGCTTTTGCTTAGTTCAGGACATAGGCTGAATAGCTTTGCTTGCCAGTATATAAAAAGTACAATTACAGTAATACCTTGGATTACGAGTAACCCGGTGTGCGAGCATTTTGAAAGACGAGCAAAAGTTTTGCAAAAATTTTGACTTGCTAAACGAGCGAGGTCTTGCAAAACGAGCACACCGGGTTACTCGCTGCCGCGTGGAGCCGCCCAGGAGCCGGCGCAGAGCAAGCGGCCGCGCCTGGCCTCCACGGCTCCCTGCCAGGGAGCCGGCAAAGCACTGCCAGCTCCATGGCAGGGAGCTGCGTGGAGGCGCTCCCACCGCTCCCTACCTTTTCTTTTCCAGCGGAGGCTCACTGAGGGGAGGCGAGCCGCCCACGCTGCCATACCCGGTCCCATCGCATCCTGAAGCGGCTCCCTTTTCTTTTCCAGCGGCGGCTCTGCTCTCCTGAGCGAGCCGCCCGCGCTGCCATCGGCGGTCCCGTCGCATCCGGAAGTGATGCGACGGGACCGGCGGCGTGGGCGGCTTGCTGCGGAGAGACGAGCCACTGCTGGAAAAGCGGCTCCCTTTTCTTCTGCATGTGGCTCCCTTTTCTTTTCCAGCAGCGGCTCGCCTCCCCTCAGCGAGCCGCCCGCACCGCCATCGCCAGTCCCGTTGCGTCACTTCCGGGGGGAGATGACGCGACGGGACCGGCGATGGCAGCGCGGGCGGCTCGCTGAGGGGAGGCAAGCCACTGCTGGAAAAGAAAAAGGAGCCACATGGCGAAGAAAAGGGAGCCGCTTTTCCAGCAGCGGCTCACCTCCCCTCAGCGAACCTCCACTGGAAAAGAAAAGGTAGGGAGCGGTGGGAGCGCCTCCACGCAGCTCCCTGCCAGGGAGCTGGCAGTGCTTTGCCAGCTCCCTGGCAGGGAGCCGTGGAGGCCAGGTGCGGCCACTCGCTCTGCTGGCGCCTCGCACTGCTGCTTCCCTGCCTGGGAGCCGGCACGGCAGCGCGGGAGGCGCCCGCAGAGCGAGTGGAGGTGTGGCGCAGCGAAGCCGCTAGCTCTGCAGGTGCCTCGCGCTGCCGTGCCGGCTCCCAGGAATTCATTCCACAAGCATTTAATCACTGCTTTGCCGGCTCCCTCCATGGGGCTCCCTGCCAGGGAGCCGGCAAAGCAGAGATTAAATGCTTGTGGAACGAATCATCTGAGTTCCCATTATTTCTAATGGGGAAACTCGCTTCGATATGCGAGTTTTTTGGATTACGAGCATGGTTCCGGAACGAATTATGCTCGTAATCCAAGGTACTACTGTACAGCCTTTATTTATATTCTGTCTTGCTTCCATTTGAGCTCAGAGCAACATATGTGGGGACCCCAGGTGGTCTCCCATCCAGGCAGACCCATATCTTCAGCAATGTAGCTGAACCATGTGTCTTCAAGTCCATGCCATAGGTCCTCCCTGTCATTTCCTAATCAGAGCTTCAGGAATGTACGGGTGGATCAAAGCCTCAAAGAAGGGGGTGATTTTATAGTATGTAGCAGCAAAAGTATGACTGAGTTGGTTATCCCACCCATGTTGCAAAAAGAAAGGCAGCACCCAGCAATGGTGTACAGCATACAGGGGTGAAAATGTGCGCAGCTATCTGTGTACATTTCAGCCATACACACTCCTTCTCAAGGATAGAAGTTAAAATTTAAACACTACTAACAGCATACAATATTGTTCCAGATAACCTTTTGTTTGTTTGTTTGTTTTTTCTATAGTTGGTGGAATGCAAGAAACAGTGTTGACAGTCACAGGAAAATCTGTGAAAGAAGTTATGAAGTTGGACGATGATGAAACATTTTCCAAATTTTATCGTTGCATGAATTACCCCACTCCTTCCTTGCCTCTAGAGCTGGATGAGGACTTTGATGCCATATTTGATCCTGATGCACCAAAGTGAGCACTTTTATTTTCATACTTTTTAAAAAAAAGCATATTTAGGGAGGGCGAAGTGCTCCTGTGAGTTCTGAGATTCTCCTTCCTCTCTAGTTTGCTTTATGCAGCATTAGTCTATCAAGAGGCTCCTACTGGAGACAAGTAGGCTACAAACTTGGATCACCAAGTTTCTAGGTAGATTCTGTCTAGAATCTATCTAGACAAATTCTGGAGCAGTGAACAATAAAATAAAAGAATAAAAACAATGCATTAAAAACAGAATAACATTAAAACTGTGGCTGGTCAGCAAGGAAGGCCTCTCGAAACAAGAAAAGTCTTCAGCAGGTGCTGAAAATTGGAGCCTGCCCGATCCCCAGAGGCAGTGAGTTCCATGGAGCCACCACACGAAAGGATTTTCTCCTGGTAGACTTTAATCGGGTCATAGGTCCATGTGGATCCACCAGGAGAATCACCTTCGATGACCAGCTCTATTGTCATCTTGTCTGCGTATCTATGATCAAACACTAGCCACTGTTTTTTCTTTCTAAATGATAAGAGGCCTATCCCTCCTTGGTTGAGTCCAGGTGGTGGTAGAAGTACCAGTTCCTCATTGTCTGGAAGGAGGAATGCGGGGATATAAAAACTCTGCAGTTTGAAAGCTAAGAAATACATACAAGCAGTATCAGTGATGGTAACAAATGCAGTGTAATCCATCAGGGATTATTATATGATTTATGTGGCCAATGTGGTATTACCTGTCCATCAGTAGCATTTGGCTGTGTTGATGAAATTTGTTCGGGTTGTGTGTGTGTGTGTGTGTAAAGAGCTAGTAACTTGGCAAATGCCACCTACTGAGATAGCAATTTGAAAAAGACCCACCAAGTGAGCTTCTAGGACAGGGGTAGGGAACCTCAGGCCCGTGGACCAAATCTGATCCATTTGGGGTCCTGATCCAGCCTTCCAGGGTTCCCCAGATGACCCTTCCCCTGACCCTACTCCCTTTTCTCTAACCACCATTCATTTGGTGGTTTCCCTGCATTTGTGCAGTTTTTCCCCCATTTTGAAAGGTAGAAATGCCTCTTCTAAGTCTTAATTACTGTCAGGGCTCTAAGCTACAATATGTTGGTATTTTTTGTATTTTGGGGGGCCCAACCTTTAGCCCCACTGAAGTTTGGCTTTTAGCCCCACCTACCACTCGAATACAGTCCCTGAGCTTCTCCAAAATTGAATTCAGCCCTTCGGCTGAAAGAAGTTTCCCACCCTTTTCAGGGATTTGAACCCAAATCTCCTCAGCTGGAGTGCTACACTCTATCTTCCATGCCACTCTAGCTCTGTCAAATATATATTTTTGCATAACCCCAAATTAATGGTTATGGATCAAGAGATAGTCAATTCATCAGGTATTTCAAAACATGAGTACGGTTGTGTTTCCCTTTGCTTCCTTCAGAGTGATGAAGTTTGAACCTTTAAGGGAGTGGTGGCCAACCTTTTTGCAAGTGTGCCACAAGTCAGGTCCAAATTATAAGACAGTGTCATTGCAGTGTGCATTACATAACAGATTCACCTCTCATCACCACCACTGTCCAGTTTTGCCTGTAGTCTACTGGGAGCATGCAACAGAGCACTGGTGCATAGGCCTGACTCTGTGCCATAGCCAGGTCCATGCATAGCCTCTCCAAACTTGTCAAAGATTCCAGTGCCAATACCACTTGTGGCTTCCATGCTTTAAGGTAGGGGTGCAGAGCTGTTCTGGGTAGAGGGCTAGATTGCCCAGCATCCCACAGACTGGATGCCATCAGGGGGTGTGGCCCTGCCCCCTGACATCACCCCCTTTTTTTCTTTGTTGGTGGCAGGGATTGGGATGCTCTTCCCCCCGTGTGGATGAGTCCCAACCCCCACTTCCTCTAATTCCCGCTATTACCTCCAGCAGCAGGAATGAGAGACGGCGGGATTCATAGGGGGAAGAGCACCTGCGAGTCCTAACCCCTGCCGCTGGGCATCTCAGATCAGAGATAGCAGCAAGGATGCCCTCTGAGGGGGGTCCCCCAAGGGGTGGGGCTTGGGCCCTAAGCCCCACCCCCTGGAAGAACCCCAAGAGGCAGTGTGGGCCAGATTAGGGTGCCCTGTGGGCTGGCGGTTCTGCACCCCTGCTTTAAGGCTAGAGTGGAGTCATGTGTTCATACTTCTCCCTCTACAAGGGCTAGTAGATGATTTTATTCAACTATGACATTCTCATATAAAACCATTGTCATTGTAGTAAGAAGGACTGAAAGGCAGGTGGCAGTCTGGACATTGGTTAGTACATTCAAAGGTAGAAGTCAGTTGCATTGAATGCCTGCAGAAAAGGCTGCAGGGAGTCTCTGCCACTGCCAACGTTTAATGAGATGCTGATAAAGTTTAGGTTAACTGGAGATCTTTTGCTTCTCAGATTAATTTCCTCAGTAGCAGAGCACAAGCGTGCGGTGAGGCCCACGCGCAGAGTCCCGGCTTCCAGGAACCCTTTAAAAATGCTAGCAGCAAGAGAGGACATTCTTCATGAGTACACAGAGCAAAGGCTAAATGTGGCCTTCATGGAGTCAAAGCGGATGAAAGTTGAAAAAAGTAAGTTTGATGTCCCAAGGCAGGCCTTCTATGCTGCTGCTGACAAGCACCTGAGTGCAGTGTTCTCAAGACTCTTGGTTTGGCTTTGAGGAGTAACAACGCTGGCAGTATGTTCCCATAAAAAGTACGCTATGGGCCTTGTTCAGTCATAATGATCTCAAACCAATAAATCATGGTTTATCTGCCTGAGAACAAGCCATGTGCCTGCACTCTCCATCCTTGCTCTGTCCTTCTCACACCTGACCTTGGTGCTGATACCATGGCTTGTCTAAACCACAGGATGAAACCATAGTTTCCCAGTTCGAATGTAATAGGATACTGTGGTTTAAACACAGTTTAAAGCTGCAGTACCCATGCCAAAGCCAGCTGTGTGTGGGGAGGTGTAGCCTGTGAGCACGTGGGTACAAGAAGACTAGTTTTCAGTGGTTTATCAGCTTGAGCTTGTTACATCTGAACTAGACCTTACCCCGGGGGGGGGGGGGGGTTGGCCTTAAATAGGCAATGCCTAAAAGCATATTTTTAAATAATTTACAGAATGGTGCAGGCAAGGGAAACGAGTTGTCAGTCATCAGCAGGGCTGTCATGGCAGCCTGTGCAATAGGAGCCCCACACAGCCCTCACACAAATGCACATTCCTTATTATCATCATGCGCTTAGCCAGGGGTGGGGAGAGATTCTTCATTTTCTGGCTAACAAAACATTGTAACTTGAATTCTGGGGAAATGTAATGTTTTTTTCCTGCAACATAACTGCTAACCTATCTGGATCCCATGCAACAACTGAGTAACTATTGTGCCAAGAAAAAAAATGTCTGCAATGATCCTTATAGACATTTGGACTTACTACTCTAAAATACATCTATAACAATATTAAAAAGAGTTAATTGTTTCCATTTTTCACCATTACCCTGAAACGTTCCTCCTGGAAATGTAAGGTTCTTCAGATTAG
The DNA here is from genome assembly GCA_021292165.1 of Shinisaurus crocodilurus. NCBI lineage: Eukaryota > Metazoa > Chordata > Lepidosauria > Squamata > Shinisauridae > Shinisaurus > Shinisaurus crocodilurus. The sequence goes on along the minus strand of CM037880.1, from coordinate 25,363,983 downwards.
TGAGTAATTTGAGCTCAACCTGTTTTTTGTTGTCTCTTTCAGCAACAACAAAACAAAACAAAAGTTGGAAATGAGCCATGCATGAAAAAAACTAAATAAAATATGGAAATGAAACATAATGTAGTTTCTTTGTTGTTCTTTGTGTGTGGCCTTCTTTTTCTTTTTCTCTTGCTTTTTTTTTCTGTTTGTCTTTTGTTACTTCATCTGTCTTAAGTGTCTGCAAACTCAAATTTCTCAGAAGTAGCACTTGCTGGCTTAGCAAGTAAGGAGAACTTCAGCAATGTTAGTCTGCGTAGTGTCAATCTAACAGAACAGAACTCAAACAACAGTGCTGTGCCATATAAGAAGCTGATGCTCTTGCAGATCAAAGGTATGTGAAAGAGCTCTTGCATACTATTTTTTAAAATTAATTTAAAATGCAAGATATTAAAAAATATAGATAGGGACTGATGATTAATTTGTAATGGGTGGAGAAGGCGGGACAGAGGGAGAAAGAGACTCATCTTTCCTGCCTCCTCCAACATCTCCCCATGCTGGGCAGCAGTAACACCCATATACTGGGAGTGGTTCCAAAATAAAATGTTGATAATTCTAGATTCTTCAGTCTAGATCAGGGCTTCCTTTGTATTGACTATAGTATGAACAGAGGGGTCTATTCTTGATCCCAGACAACAGAGCCAAAAGACAATAAAACATATGGATCTGGATAAGAAATTTAAGTTATTTATATCCCATCCTTCCTCCAAGAAGCTCGTTCTCCCGAGTCTTAGTCTGAAACTCTGAACTACTACACCGCACCCGCTCTCAAATCAACTATCCAAGCAAGACACCTAGTATGCAAGCAAGACACCTAGTATGTAAGACAGGCCTGTGGCTTACTGCTGACTCAGCTTGTCTGAGCGTGGAAAGCTAAGCAGGGTCAGGCCTGGTTATTACTTGGATGGGAGACCCCTCCTCTAGTTTCCTGCACTGAGCAGGGGGTTGGGCTCGATAGCCTTGTAGGCTCCTTCCAACTCTATAATCTATTAAATCTATGAAATAAGTCTGGGATATTAGCACAGGTGAAAGAAATATGACTTGTGACTGCTGTGTATTTGAGCTACTTTAATTCCAATGCCTTTTACAACTTGCTAGGCAATGCAGCATCACATATTGAAGTACAAATCTGCTGGCAAATAAGTGACAAAATCCATACTAATTCCCTCTATTGCCAATGTTCAAACTGTGAGTGCCAAAATTGCACCATCCACACACAGGAGGGGGTGGTATCAGCAAGCTTGGGACAACCCTTTTAATTCCAATGGATAGAGCATCCTTGGTAGCCTATATGTGCATGTTTGAACCCCATGCCCATAGCAAACTGTTAGAGCAGGAGTCAAGACAAATGTTTGCTAGTATTTTTAGCTGCTTTGTCCATTTCTAGCAAGCTGAAATGTTTAAAATTTACCACTAGATGACTCCGGGTTGAAGGAATTAAAGTAAGTTTGTAAATAGAAATGTGTGTGTGTGGTAGGGGTGGGGCTTTCACTACAGTTTATTCCTTGTTGGCTTTTTACTTGAAGTGGTAACATAAAAGCAAAGCAGCTAGGATAAGACATAGAAGAAGTGCATTGGAACATAGGGTTGTATCTAATCTTAATCCTAGTTGGAGTTGACCCATTGAAATGAATGAGACTTAAATTAATATTGGATACAATCCATAAGAGGAGTCCTGCTGGATCAAACCAAAGGTCTAGCATTCTGTGGTCAACCAAATGCCTACAGAAAGCCCACAAGCAGAACACAAGGGCAGTGGTCCTCTCATACTGTTATTGATCCCCAGCAACTGGAATTCAGAGGCATGCTGCCTCTTATCCTGGAGGCAGCATATAACTGTCCTGGATAGCCTTATCCTCTATTAATTAGTCTGTTTCCCCTTTTAAAGCCTTCAAGCTGGTAGTCATCACTACATCTTGTGGTAGCAAATTTCATAGTTAACTGTTTATTTATTTCATTTCATTTCATTTCTGTACCGCCCAACAGCTGAAGCTTTCTGTGGTTACAAACCACAAATACAATAGAACATAGTATATATATATTTTTAACATAGAAAATTTAAATTAATTTAAACAGCTAAAAACAATTTCAGTAAGGTACTAGAACTGTTAAAGACAACTGACATAAATGCCCCATCACTAAATGCCTGGGAGTAGAGGACAGTCTTAACCTGGTGCCGAAAAGATGACAGTGTTGGCGCCGGGCGGGCCTCAGTGGGGAGATCATTCCAAAATCGGGGGGACTACCACTGAGAAGGCCCTCTCCCTTGTTGCCACCTTCCAAGCCTCCCTTGGAGGTGGCACTCGGAGGAAGGCCTCAGATGTTGATCGTGGTGCCTGGGTAGGAACCCCATGCTGGAGAAACAACGAGGCTGAGCAATATTCCCCAAGCACCACCTTCTGGAACCAGCTATCCAAGTATGAACAGAGCCACTGCAATGCAGTACGCACCACTCCCAATTCAGACAGTTGCCCCAGAAGGATACCATGGTCGATGGTATTGAAAGCTACCGAGAGATCCAGGAGTATCAACAGAGTCACACGCCCCCTGTCTCTCTACTGACATAGGTCATTATACAGGGCGACCAAAGCTGTATCCATGCCAAACCCCAGCCTGAACCCCAACTGAAATGGATCCTGATAATCAGTCTCATCCAAGAGCGCCTGAAGATGGTTGGCCACCACCCGCTCAAGGACCTTGCCCAGAAGCCACCAGCCTCATGTTGCTAAGATCTTCCAGGTCCAGGGAGTAATTCTTCAGAAGTGGTCTCACCTGCCGCCTCTTTCAGGCAGCTTGTGACCACTCCCTCTCACATGGAGGCATTAATCACCTCCCTCCCTGGTGGTTTTTATAAGCCAAGAGGGGCAAGGATCCAATACGGAAGTGGTTGCACGAACCTGTCTAAGCACTTTGTCAATGTCCTCGAGCTGTACCAACTATGCGCTGTGTGAAGAAGTACTTCCTTTCATCTGTCCTGAATTTCCCACCATACAGGTTCATGGGATGAATCTAGGTTCTAGTATTATTTCTCCACACCATGCATAATTTTATAAATCTCTGTCATGTGCCCTCTTACTCACATTTTTCTAAACTAAAAAGCCCCAATCGTTGCAACTTTTCCTCGTACGAAGTTGCTCCATCAAGTAGCTTTATTCTTCTTGTACATGAATCGTCTACTCTTCATTAAGCCTCCTCTTACATAAAATGAGGTTGGGGGAATGGAATATTTATTTGAGACAGAAGTTTTCATTTTGGAATAAGCAAACCTGGAAGTTGTCTCCAGTACTTATTTATAGGAATGTAATTAGTTTGGGTTTTTCTCTCTATGTAGGAAGAAGACATGTTCAAACAAGATTAGTCGAACCAAGGGCTTCATCACTTAACAGTGGTGACTGTTTCCTGTTACTTACTCCTCATTACTGCTTTCTGTGGGTCGGGGAGTTTGCAAATGTCATAGAAAAAGCAAAGGTTAGTGCTCTGAAACATCAAGATACCACAGCTCTGTTCCTCCTTTTCCGTAATTTGTTTCTGGGGCAGTTCAGCTGTGGACAAGACACAGAATAACGTGAGCTGGATAATACAAGAAGTAGATGACTGTTCCTAACATGTAAAATATGTCATGATTGCAGCAATTCTCCCTTCTGTGACTCCCCGCTTCCCAAAGCTGGTGTGATAGTAAAACCTTACAACTGGGCAGTAGGAAATCATTTTGGGAGGAAATATCTACATTCACACAGGAAAATGGATTTAAATAGTAGGATGTCCTTTTTGGCTTCTGAAATTAAATGGGATAAATTCACATTTAAATGGGAACAAGGGAACATATATATATATATATATATATATATATATATATATGGACATAGTTTCTGTGCTTAGCACTGTTTGTTTAATGAAAATAGCAGAAAACATCCATTCTTTCTCTCTCTCCTGAACTGAGCTATTGTCCCGCCAACCTATTCAACTAATTGTGTTCAATTTCTTAGGCTTCAGAACTAGCAACTTTAATTCAGACAAAGCGAGAACTTGGCTGCAGGGCTCCTTATGTGCAGACTATAGAGGAAGGAATCAATACCCATACGCATGCAGCCAAAGACTTCTGGAAACTCCTCGGTGGCCAGACAAGTTACCAGTGTAAGGAAGCAAATGTTTTCTCCCATCTCGGTGCTGCTCTCCGGTTGTAAGAAAATTCTTGAATGGCTTCTTCCAAGTTAAAATGCCTGTGTTACATTGGTAACATTTCTGTCTTCTCTGCTCATTTCCAGCTGCTGGAAGACCAGAAGAAGATGAAATGTATGAAGCAGCAATAATAGAAACAAATTGCATTTACCGTCTTGTTGATGATAAACTTATTCCAGACGATGACTACTGGGGAAAGATGCCGAAGTGTACGCTCTTAAATTCAAAAGAGGTATAGTAAGTGGCATTTTAAAGTTCAATGGCAGCTTTGGTTCTCCTAAAATGGGGGTGCAAGCAAACACTTTCCTTTTGCCCTGTTTCCTAGGTTCTTTTCTCCTTAGGGCTCAATTGAGTCAAAACTGGAGCCAGAAGCATCCGTTCAGTAGACGCATACTGCTTTTCCCTGATAACTGAACTAGCACAGTTGACCCCAAAACACTCCCTAAACTAGAACCAAGACCGTATATGTCAGCATATAGGAACTGTGGGAACCAGGCAGTACTGTAGCACGTTGATTGTGTGGTTCACTTTTCTAAGCAGAGAAAATAACCTGTGCCCGGGAGTGGGAGAGCGCATGATACAGATGGACACCCTTAAAGGAGCTACATGTGTTAAAAATATGACAATTAGGAGACAGCATTTCTTTAAAAGATATGGATGTCGTGGTTTTTCAGTGAAGTTACATAATAGTAAATATGCAAACCTGCCAAAAAGGCAGCCAAGAAGCCATTTATTTACGAATGTATTTTATTTATAAATTTATGAGTTGTCTTTCGGTCCAAATTAGGCCCACAAGGCAACATAGAGCCAAACTAAATGTTTTATTTACTTTTGCGTAAGTGTGCATGGGTGTGATTCGGATTGGGATCATGGTGCTCCCACCCACACCCATTTTCATCCCGCAACTCCACATATACACCCACCGGGGCGAGGGCTAAGAAAAGGAAAAAGGTCTCCAGTAGAGGCATTTTTTTCTCTTTTTTTAACCTGCCCACCCTGGTGGGTGCGTATGTGGAGGGTAACCTATTTGAGTGTCACTGTACTTCCTACTGATTGGGGAGCACGTGAGCCTGAGGCTTGTTCTCATAAGGCAGCCAATGCATGTGATGCCTGAAAAAACACAAATAAGAGCCAGTGTGGTGTAGTGGTGAGAGTGTAGGGCTGGGACTCAGGAGATCCGAGTTCTAGTCCCCACTCTGCCATGAAGCTCACTGGGTGACTTTGGGCCAGTCACTGACTCTCAGCCTAACCTACCTCACAGGGTTGTTGTGAGGATAAAATGGAGAGGAGGAGGAGGAGGATTATGTAAGCCGCCCTGGGTTCCTTGCAGGAAAAAAGGTGGGGTATAAATATAATAAATATATAAATAAATAAATAAATAAATGAATAACAAGTGAACAGCATACGGGTGCGAACAAACTGTCCACAAATGAAACCTTTGACACCCCAGAATTTCATTTACCTTTCTTAATCTATACCATTAGTTATGTGTTGTTATAATCAGCATTAGTACCAGTTGTTACTCAACTATAGAGCCCAGTATTTACTCAGCATTTCTTTTCCCACCCACTCCTTTTATGGCTAAATGAATCCACATTGCTCCCTTTTTTCCCTGTCCTTCAGGTCTTGGTGTTTGATTTTGGTAGTGAAGTATATGTTTGGCATGGGAAAGAGGTCACACTAGCACAAAGAAAAGTGGCATTCCAGTTGGCCAAACACTTGTGGAATGGTACCTTTGACTATGCCAACTGTGACATCAATCCTCTGGATCCTGGTGAATGCAACCCCCTTATTCCAAGGTATTAAACCATATGACTCGTAATGCTGAAATTGCTCTCCCAATTGATGCCTCCATAACAAGCATTGTTGGGTATTTAAGGATCTGAATTACTTGTAGACTATAGCGTTCCCTTAACTTGCCAGTTCTCATGTGTTTGTGGGAGGGAAAAGATGGCCACTGCATTCACCTTGGCCACTGTTATGGAACATACAACGCTTGTGCCAGTTTAAGAGAGACAGAAAACAGATTAGGAAAATAAATGTTTCAAGCTTACTTTTTAATTATTTGAAACGGGCATGCATCCTGTTACTCTAGTTCTTTGTTCACTTTTACAGTCCTTAATCAAAACTATGCTTTTCTTGCAGAATCTCAAGTTCTTGTAATGTTCAAAAATCAAGAATTATGACTTTCAGAGTTGAACTAGGCAAAATGTGTAACACAGTTTTCTTTTTAGCTCTGCTTTATTGAGTAGCATGAAATGTTAATTGATGTTGACGCATTTTCTGTAATGTCCTCTCTTTTCTGTAACAGAAAAGGACAAGGCCGACCAGACTGGGCTATTTTTGGCAGGCTCACAGAACACAATGAGACAATACTATTTAAAGAAAAGTTTCTTGATTGGACTGAACTGAAGAAACCTGCCGAGAAGAATTCTGGTGAATCTCCACAGAAGGTGGCAGAATTATTTACTTATTCATAGTAATGATATTTGTGTTGAATGACACATGGCAGATTACAGCATGTAAAGTACTGTAAATTGCGGTTAAGGCAGGCCTGGGCAACCTGTGGCCGTCCTGATGACCCTTGTGGACTGCAACTCCCATCAGCCCCAGCCAGTATAGCCAGTGGTGAGGAATGATAGGACCTGCAGTCCCAACTGACATCTAGTGGGCTGCAATTTGCTCTCCCCTGCAGTAAGATATGACATTACTTTAAGTTAATTCTGCAGATGAAAAAACTAAGCCAAAGGATGCAATCCTATGCATGTTTAGACAGAAAAAAGGCCTATAGCTCCCAGCATGCACCAGCCTTTTTTCTGTCTAAACATGCATAGGATTGCACCTTAAGTGAGTAATTTGCCCAGGGGGCTTACCTAGTGAACTTATGGATAGGGAATTGCTTCCAGCTTGCACTATAGCCACAGGAGTACCCTGACTCTCTATATTAGTCTGACTTCACGATTGTAGCATTTCTTGTAGTTCCTTAAAAACAAGGAACTGAAATTTTCATTTGCAAGGCTGCATTTTATCATAACAAACATAACATCCCTCCCTCTGGCACCTGGGGCCAACTCTCAATTGTTTGGAAGTTAGATTTGTGATCGGCAACCTAAGTGAGTCGTTGATAAGCTTTTGTATACTTTTCGTCTTCTGATAAATGCTTTAAATCTGGCTGTTTCTTTTCTGGCTTTATATCCTGATATGTTTAATGGGCTTTCTAAACTAGCTGTCTAAGATGAAAACTGGTTGGTATCTTGTTTCAGGAAGAAACCAAGTCTGATGCTAAACCGTATGATGTCATGCGAATGGTCCCAGTGCCCCAGACAACAGTCGGCACAGTCTTGGATGGGATGAATATTGGCCGTGGCTATGGATTCATTGAGGGAGATGACGGGAGACAATTTGAGATTATCACTGTCTCTGTGGATGTCTGGCATATCTTGGAATTTGATTATAGCAGGCTCCCTAAGCAAAGCATTGGGCAGTTTCATGAAGGGGACACGTATGTTGTGAAATGGAAGTATCTAGTGAGCACTTCAGGTTAGTGAAAATCTGAACCTTCTATATCAGTGTTCTCCAACCTTGGGTCCCCAGATGTTTTTGGCCTACAACTCCCAGCATGCCCCAGCCAGCATAGCTGGCTAGGGCATACTGGGAGTTGTAGGCCAAAAACATCTGGGGACCCAAGGTTGGAGAGCCCTGTTCTATATTAAGGTATTGATATGCTTGAATCAGGTAAAATTGATCTGTGCTGCTCACGATGCATTTAGCTACTCAAGCACATCAGCAATTGATTTTTGTTTTTAGTATAGTAATTGCTAGAAACTACCTTGCTTCTGAGGAGGGCAGGATATGAATATAAACAAGTGTTTGTTTATGGTGCCACACAATCCTTCATAGCCTTTTGGAGGTTTCAGAAGATACCTATTTATCATGTCTTAAAATAGGTCTGATGTAGAGTCTTAAGTTGCTGTTTTAAAATGATGCTGTTATAAAACACAACCACTAAAATGTTCTTATCCTCGGCACTACCAGAGAGTTGAGTGCTTTACATAAATAAAGAATCAAGAGACCACTTGTAAAAACAATATATCAGCAATGTAATGTTCCTGTACCTATCTCTGTATTTTGGAAACCTTTTAAATAGTTCTTTTCCAAAAGAATTTTGCACCGGAAAATTGCACTTCACACATCTTTTGCTGCCCAGCTGTATCTTTTTCCAATATTGTTCAGCAATATCGGATGCTCAGCATCCCAAACCAATCATAGCTGTCAAAGACTTGTATAGTATTGAAAATTACACAGGATGTTTATTTTAATGTGGCAGCATTATTTTAATGTGGCAGCATGATGAGGACTCATATTTTGACATGCACACTGCAACTCTCTTCTTTTATTTCAAGCAAGCAGTGCTATTTACTTTTTTATTCTAGTGCTTTGGTAAGTATAGGCTGCTGGCCAATCTGCGGAGGTTTTCTTGTAGTATGTTTGTCTGCCAGATCATTTATGCACCAGTTCTTGGTAGGAATACTTTTCACTTATTTGGTTTCAAGTTTGTTAGCTCAGCCTTAGATGTGATGTTTGCGCTGGACATGTGCCCTCCAAGTTACAGCCTCTTCTGGGTTTCCTTTGCAGTTGGAAGCCGACAAAAGGGGGACTTACAAACCAGGGTTGTTGGCAAAGAGAAGTGTGTGTACTTCTTCTGGCAAGGGAGGCATTCTACGGTGAGTGAGAAAGGAACATCTGCACTTATGACAGTGGAGCTGGATGAAGAGAGAGGTGCTCAGGTGAGGACTTTCGGATTCTTCCATTTTCGGTACTGTCCAGATCTTCCGAGCAGGCAGGTGTTGCCAAATTAGTGCACCCAGCCTCATTCCTGCAAAAGGAGCACGTTGGGTTTCATTCTAGCTGCAAGAAAAACAGAACTAGATTCATTTAGGTAAAAACCTCCGTAGACCTGGACCATATTGCCAGGTACCGCTGATCTTCTGTGCCATTAAAGAGCATTAAGGGCAGTTCAGATGTTACTTTGGATTACAGGCAGTCCCTGAGTTAAGAACGTCCGACTTACAGACAACCCATACTTAAGAACAGACTTCTGGGTTCCCTGGCACTACGTCATTTACGTACAGTACCTAGCGTAGTATACTACGCAATTTGCGTAATTTAGACAATTTGCGTAAATGCCGAATTTTAATGTATAGAACGCTATGCTGTTCCGACTTACATACAAATTCGACTTAAAGACATTCTTAAGAACGGAACTCGTTCGTAACCTGGGGACTGCCTGTGTTTGTTCACTGGAAGGAGTCCTCCCTAGCATCTAAATTTATATCAGCAATGTAACATTTGAACTTGGGTGTTTGTGAACCTCAGCCATGGCAATGTGTGTGACTTCCAAAGCATGTTACGGAGCATTGGATGGTGATGCCGGGGTTGAGAGCAACATATGCATTAGATTTCTCATGTGACTGGAGATGCCGTAAGAAAGACGCCCTGCAAATGCAAAAAGAATGCAAAAATGCAAAAATTAAATTAATTTTTAAAAATACTGTGGGCTCTGATGTTATAGTCAGAGCTAGCAGTATTTTTAAAAATCAATTTATAACACTTGATGTTATAGTCAGAGCTAGCAGTATTTTTAAAAATCAATTTATTTATAATATTTGTATATCTCCCAATAACAGACATTCTCTAGGCAGTTAATAGTAAAGTAGTAGGAATAATACTATGGGGTAATCACATCACTCTAGTGCTCAAAGAGTTGCACTGGCTGTCATTTGCCGAGCCGAATTCAAGGTGTTGGCATTGACCTTTAAAACCCTGTACGGCTCCAGTCCAGTTTATCTCAAGGAGCGCCTCCAGCAACATCAAGTAGGCCGCTCAACAAGATTTGCCACGGACGGCCTTCTCCCTGTCCCATCAGCCAGAGAAATCAGGCTGCTGGGGACTAGGAGGAGGGCCTTTTCTGTGGCAGCCCCCAATTTATGGAACTCTCTCCCCAGTGACCTCTACCATGCCCCTTCCTTGATTAGCTTCTGCCAGGCATTAAAAACGTGGCTTTTCAGGCGGGAATATGGGGTGGGTTAGGATTTTTAAGTTTTGTACTGTTTTTAATTGTGTTTTATACTGTGTGTGTGTGTGTGTGTGTGTGTGTGTGTGTGTGTGTTCCCCCCCCCTCTTGTATTTTATTGGACTGTACATCGCTCAGAGTGGCCGGATGGCTGGCCAGATGGGCGATTCATAAATATAATAAATAAATAAATAAAGGCTTCTGCTCCTTGGAAAGCTAGAGATAAACTCACTGCAGGTCCTACGTCATTCTTGTACACCCTAATTCAATGAACATGTCAATTTGCATGCTTGGTATTGTGCTGCTGTTTAGTATTTTGGAGACAAGAAAAGGGAAGGACCATAGATCAGAAATAGGGCACATGCTTTACGTGCAGAAGGTCCCAGGTTCAGTCTTTTGCCATCTCCAGGTAGAGCTGGGAAAGACTCCTGTCTGAAACCCTCTAGAGCCACTCAGTGTACTGTCGACAATCTGGAACTAGATGGACCACTGATCTGACTTCGTATAAGGCAGCTTTCTGTATAGAGCTGCCCATTAGAGACAAAGTTGCTACCAGAAGGGAGTAATTTAGAGACATAACCCCGGATCTCCCTCCTCAAAGCCTGGAGGTGGGCCTTTCAGAGGAGGCGCATGGCGCTACTCTGGGTGGTGTGGACTTCTGGAAGCAATGCAACACAGACCATGAGAATTAACTAGCTAATTATGGAAAGAATTCCCATACTTTGTTATAAATGCTTTTACCAGCTTTCTGAAAGCGAGGTAGCTTGGCAGGCTCCTTTGGGCCGGGAATTCTGCACTTAAGGTGCTACCACTGAAGAGGCTCAGCTTTTCATAAACCCCTTCCATGCCTCAGAAATCTGTGACATTAGTGCAGGGCCTAATCTGATGACCTTTAAGGCATAGGGAGGTTCATATGGTACCAGGTGCTTCCTTCGGCCCAAACAGTTTATCATAATATGTACAGTGTATAATATTTCATGTGCTCTTACATTGCTGAGATTCCTAAATACTTACCATTTTTCAGGTGCAAGTTCTTCAAGGAAAGGAACCACCATGTTTTCTCCAGTGTTTTCAAGGTGGAATGATTGTTCATACTGGGAGAAGGGAAGAGGAAGAAGAAAATACACAGAGTAAAATAGCTTCTTGTTACTATTTTTCTGCTGTGTTTTAGAGAGAAGGGAGACGTTTAACTGTGTGAGACTTTTACCTTAATTTATTCTGTTGGTCATCTAAACACACTGGGATGTGATTTGACCAGTACTTGTTTTGAATGTTAGGGGTCAGCCCTGAGAAATGAAGCAGTGCTAGTGAAGGCAAGTACCTTTGCGCATGAGTGAAGTTTCCTTTCTCTATAACTGAAAGCCAACTCATTGCACGTTGCCTTGGGTACTGTTTGTTGAGAAAGGTGTCCCCAGAAATGTAACTGATGAAGATGATAATAGTAGCAGTTGTCATCATCTTCTTCTCACTAAGCTAGCAGTACTTTTGAGTCAAACCACACTGTATGTGCCTGTGATGTTGAGTAACGTGTGCCACAATTCGGTATCCCTCCTCCAGCAGCATAACGATAACGAGGGAGTGAGACAAAGTAACAACAAGTAGCATGGGACAGAAGGGAGGGTGGAGCATTAGCTGCTGTTTTTGCAGCACAAGTGAAGTGGTTCCACCTGTGCCGATCCTGATAGTCGGCACTGGGGATCTGCACAGGCCGTCAAGATGTGGATTGCAGGTGTCGGGAATAGTGATTCAGCACACCTGTCACTCACGAGCCTTGGCCGTCAAGCAACTCAGGCTAGTTCTAGTTTGTCCAACCCAGGTGTGCAGCTTAACCTGGAAGCAGCCTTGTCAGTTGTGTAATAATGAATCTGTGTTGTCAATTCCCATTGCAGGTGATTGGCGACTGTATTGTGTACGAGGGGAAGTTCCTCTTGAAGGAAACTTGCTTGAGGTAGCCTGCCACTGTAGCAGCCTGAGGTCCAGGACTTCAATGATTGTTCTCAACATTAACAAAGCCCTCATTTACTTGTGGCATGGCTGCAAAGCCCAACCACACACCAAAGAAGTAGGAAGGACAGCAGCCAATAAAATAAAAGAACAGTAAGTAGCAAAGCTATTCTTTTCTGGTGATTTGTATGGTCTGTCTGCAGTTTTTCTGGAACTCTTGTATAAGAGCCGATGAAAAGTGACTAAAGGTGCAATCCTATGCATGTTTAGACAGAAAAGAGGCCTGGCTGGGGCATGCTGGGAGCTGTAGGCCTTTTTTCTATCTAAACATGCATAGGATTGCACCCTAAGTGGAGGCATGGCAGAGGTTTATTAAAAATAATGTTGTTATTTATTTTATTCATGTAAGAGATTTCCAAGCCACCTACCAAAATATCAGTATTTTTCCTAAAGCAGCACAGGGTATAATAAAACCATATTTTTAAAAAATCAAAATTCACATTAAAAATAATAAATGAAGAGTAATAAAACCTTTTCATTTCAATCCAGCCTTCCCATCATATAAAATACATTCATATCCTGCCTTTCCTCCAAGGAATGTTCAAGGTGACATAAATGATTCTCCCTCCCGTTTTATCCTCACAACAGCCCTGCAAGGTAGGTTAGGCTCGCAGCTGGCTGGCTGGCTGGCTGGCTTGAGATTTCAAGGCTTTCTGGGAATTTGACCCTGGGTCTTCCAGTTCCTAGTCCAACGCTTTAACGACTACACTGCATTTGCTTATAATTGCACATTATATATGGTATGGATAATATGGATACAGTTAAGCTTTCCTCTCCCTCCCTCATAAAAAGAAAACTCGGAGTCATCCAAATGAAATTGATTGGCAGTACCTAAGAACATAAGAAGAGCCCTGCTGGATCAGACCAAAGGTCCATCTAGTCCAGGATTCTGTTCACACAGTGGCCAACCAGTTGCCCATGAGAAACTGCCAAGTAGGACATGAGTGCAACAGCAGGTTCTGGACAAGTGAAAGAAAGTACATCTTCTCACAACCCATAATTAATTTATGGAATTCACTGCCATAAGGGAGCACATTCCAGTGTTAGGTGGGGCCAGAAGCAAAGGGGCGGAGCCAAAAAATACCAGCCTATTGTAGCTTAAAGCTCTTACTGACAGTAACTGAGCCTTAGGAGAGGCATTTCAACCTTTTAGAATTGGGTGGGGGGGACTGCATAAAAGCCAGGAAACTACAAAACCATTGTTGGTTGGAGGTGGGGCCAGGGGAAGGGGGTATGTCCTTCTGCGGAACCCTGGAGGACTGGATTTGGCCCCCAGACTGAAGTTCCCTCCCCCTGGGCTTTATGGAGCATCTTGTGTTGAGAAGCCGCATGCGCTGAATTCTAACTGCTTGGGGGCAACAGCAGGAGAAGTCTGTTTCTTTCTGGCCCTGCTTGTGGGCTACACAGATGCATCTGGATAGCCCCTGTGAGAAGCAGGACGCTAGGCTAGGTGGACCTTTGGACCGATCCAGCAGGTCTGCTCTTTTGTTCTTAAGCAGGGGAAACGGTACAGAATCCTTGACTAAGCTGATGCCCAATTCATACAGGGGTAAGGATGCAGATTGATGAGATCAACTGATTAAGAGGAAATAGGAATTAAGAGAGTTGCCAAGTGGCTATTCTCAGCCTTTTTGGCAAAATGGTGGTGCACAAAGTCTGTCTTGGTATGAATTGTGCTGCACCACAAATTTGCAACACTAACAGTGATGCTGATGGATGAATGTTGCATTTTAGATGTCCGTTGGAAGCTGGATTGCACAGCAGTAGCAAAGTGACGATACATGAATGTGATGAAGGGTCAGAGCCACTGGGATTCTGGGATGCCTTAGGAAGGAGAGATCGGAAAGCCTACGATTGTATGTTGCAAGGTATGGTATTGCTTGGTTCTTCTGTGCAGCTTTGTTGGATAGCCCAGAACACTAAAATCTAGTATACCTCACCAGAGAAAGTGTTTTCTCTAAAAACTTGGGAAAACTCTGAGTAACATTAACTCATTGGCAAGAAAATGTCATGAAATGTTGTCTGTTCTCAAGAGCCAACAGGAAATATCAGCAGATATTTGCCCTGTTATCTAGCTTACACAACTAAGGCCATCTATTACCTTTATTCCTTACTCGCAATACTTATGCAAAAAAAAATTGGTAAATTCTACGTAAAATGTGTTGGTTTCTAAAATGCTAATTGAACTACTTTTGTTGTTTTTCCTAAAAGATCCTGGGAAGTTTAATTTCACACCCCGCCTATTCGTCCTTGGTAGTTCATCAGGGGAATTCTCAGCCACTGAATACATATATCCAGCAAGAGACCCTGCTGTGGTGAATTCTATGCCATTCCTTCAGGAAGACCTCTACACAGCTCCCCAGCCAGGTAAGTGAATGTAGTAATGTACAATATTTATAGCAATGTGACTTTTTGCATGTGAAACACCTAAGAAGCTCCTGGGCTATAGAAAGATGTATTTATACAGACATACGGTGAACCTTGAATCTGCCAAACCGCAGTTACTTGATTGTGTTCCAACCCAAAGCTGCAAACAGGACTTAGAAAGGACTAGCAACACTTTGCAAATTTGAAGTACAGTATAATCAGTAGTACTACCCCAGCAGTAGGTACACAAAGTGCTTTACAATATTCATCCTCAGTTTGCCTCATAACACTTGTGAGGTGGTGTTGGTGTTCCCATTTTCCATATGGAAAACTTACGGGGTGAGAGAGTGAATCCAAGGCTACGCAATGGGCTGGTTCGCACAATCAGTCTGCAGTCTGCAACTCCCATAATCCCTGACCATTGGTCATGCTGGCTGGGCCTTATGGGAGTTGTAGTCCCAAAACATGTGCAGGGCACCAGGTTGCCTACCCAAATGGTAGAAGCTCATAATGAAACAGGAAATGCCCTTGTGACCTGGTCAGTGCAGGGCCTGTTATGCCCCTTTTGTCTTGCCCGAGACGACCAAGGCTGCATGGCCTAGAAAGATCCCATGATGTCATGAAGTTGTTTTTAGGTAACCCATCCATCTGTTCTACCAGCACCAAAAACCTCTACTAGCACGGCCATCCACTGACTTTTCCGTCCTAGCGTATTTGTTAGAGAAATAACCTGCCAACAACACACACATGCACAAAACTACTCTGTCTGTACTGTACTTTTTATATTCATTATCTCCAAAATGTATAGTATCCTACTCTGTGCCAGGCTGTTTATGAAGACTTCTTGGAGCAAACTATGAGGATACTTCACACACAGACACACACAGGTATACAGTGCGTAAAACAACTGTGTCATTTGACTCTTTTATTTAACTTGTGCAGCCCTCTTCCTTGTTGACAATCACCATGAAGTGTACCTCTGGCAAGGCTGGTGGCCTGTGGAAAACAAAATAGCAGGATCTGCCCGAATCCGATGGGCTTCAGACAGAAAATGTGCCATGGAGACTGTCCTCCAGTATTGCAAAGGTAATAATAACAAATAAATGTTTGTGTTGACACGTGCTTCTTATATGAAGTTAATGCTTCTTCCCACAAAAGTGTCATTTTTCAGCCCAGAGAGAGAGTGGACAGTGGGGTGGGGGGTGAAAAAGCATTCCTGTGTAGGATTTCCCCTGCCTTTCCATGGTGCGTTTCCCTGTCCTCACCAGCAGCAGCCCGTGATATGGAGCAGGGACAGGGAAACACACAGAACTTCGGAACATGGGGTAAGTTTACTATATGTTATGGGGGCATGGAGAAGCACACATGCAGTTCCCGTTTTGGGCAGGAGCTCTGTGTTTCATGTAATGTTGAGTTACATCTTTGTAGATGGCCCTAACAGGTTTCCAGCTAATATATCCAAGAGGTCGGTTCAGGTCTAAGTGCAGCTTGATTTTCTCGGAGCTTCGATTGTACCAGATTTGATGCTAGGATGATAAAGATGTTTGCTATCATCATCATCATCCATTTCTGTAGCTCTTGAATGATGTAGGTGTTTTACTGCCCTCATGTCTTGCACACAACACCTCTTTTTGAGGCAAGTTTCCGAGGATTAACAAACTGAGGCAGGAAGAGGGGGAGGGGGAGGGGGAGGAGGAGGAGGAGAGATTTAAAAGCCAGGTCTCCCAAGTTATGCAGGGGCACACACCAGACCTTGTGGGGCCTTCTTCTTTTACTTACATTTATGGTCTGTTGCTCTAAGACAAAGTTCTCCAACCTTTCCTTATCTCTCATCTCCTCTGAGGAGAATTCAGCTGGCTGGTGAGCATTCCCCGTACTTCTGAGACACGCTGAAGTGGGCTCCAGTAAAGGGTTATTCCCCTTTAACCTGTTGTATTTAACAAGTGGAATCTCTGCATAAACCTGGAACCTTGTAATAACAACAGTGGCCCTACTTGTGTTTAAACTGGTTCTAAGAGTCTCCTAGAACTGCTCTGTTTAAATATGATGACCCATAAAAGTCGAAGTGAGAGTGTCTAGTAAGATTAAAATGTCGTCCTGCTTCTTTAACCTCATGTCAGACACAGAACACAGAGAGAGACTGATTTACTTAAAAAAAAAAAAAAAGTAGCGTGAGGCGACACAATGAGAAGCTGCAGGGCTAGAGTTCATTAACAAATGTGGCACTCTATCTCTTGGTTTAAATAAGGATTATGGGTGATTTCCCTTAATAGAAAAAGCAATTACCCCACAGTTGGTGTTAACAGCTGTCACTTAGAATTCATCATTTCTTTCAACAGATGCAGATTTAGATCATGTACTGTATTCTTGCAGCCATGATGTGTTTTTGCCTCTCTGTTGCCTTTAACAAGTCTTGCCTTGTTTTTTTCTCCCGCTGCTCCTGAACCCATGTGTATTTTGTGCATTTGATGGAAGTTAGGTTATTGAGTTTAAAAGATCATGCCACGATAGTTGCTTTATCTTCAAGATGCTGAAGGGCCCCTTGCATCTTGCTGCAACCAACGGATATGGTTGCTCCCCTGGTTACAGACTTGAATCTGTCTTGGTTTTGAATGTGATAGGAGGAGCTCATCCAAGCTGTGTGAAAGCTGAGTTTTTAATAAAAGCCAGCTCCAAAAGTTCTGTGTCACCGTAGCACAGTGTTCTCCAACCTTGGGTCCCCAGATGTTTTTGGCCTACAACTCCCAGCATGCCTCCAGCCAGCGTACGCTGGCTGGGGCATGCTGGGAGTTGTAGGCCAAAAACATCTGGGGACCCACGGTTGGAGAACACTGCCGTAGCATCACCAAAAACAGGACCTAGGATTGGGCTATGCTCGTGAGGGGGGAGGGGTCACGCAAATGGGAGCCGGTTTGATTTTCCGTAATTGGGGTCTGTAGGGGAAGGAAGAATGTTTGGCCCTCACCCCAATAATGTATCTGAGTGGTGTAGGGTCGACGTTCAGGATTGGCATAGACTGGCACCTGTCAAGACCCACACTCTGCAGGGGGCTGCTGCCAAGTCCTCCTGGCCTCTTCTGCCACTTCTCTTAACTTGCCCACCTGTTCTTTCCCTTTGGATAAGATGGGGGGGGCAATGAGTGGTGGTGGTGGTGGTGGTGGTGGTGGTGGTGGTGAGGAGCAGCCGCCGGTCTGTCCTTAGCAAGCGAGCAGGCAATGGGGATGAGGAAGAGCTGCAGCTGGCAGAGAGGCAGATGTGGGGCCCTCCCAAAAACTGGAGCCAGCACTGGCTGAGCTGTACGTATTTGCTTCACGTTTATGGGGAAAGCTAAACAATTCTCTTCTAAGGGAGAAAGGTAAACTACTGCACTTGGGGGCAGTGATGGTAACAGCTGTGCTTGCAGTGGCTCCCAGCCCTCACTGGCAGAGATCCAGTGGTGTACAGGCTGTGTGCCGAACACCCTGCAGAATTGCACACCCTCAAGGAGAATGGGAATGCTGTGGAGAGGGACTCTATTTAGGTTTGCATATTTGCCGAGTTTGGACTTGTGTCAAATAGCTGGTGGCAAATTCAAGCAGGCTTCCACAGTTGTAGGTGGGACACCAACATACCGTACTTTTAAATGCATATTAGAGGATTAAACTGTATTATAGTTACTAGCTGCTGCTTACAGTAAGTTAATGTTTGAACATCCATACAGTAATACCTTGGATTGCAAGTAACTTGGTTTGAGAGCGTTTTGCAAAACAAGCAAATTTTTAAATTTTTATTTATTTATTTATTTACTTGATATACAAGCGACGTCTTGCAATACAAGTACTGTAGTACGGCTTAAATTAAAAATCTCTGTACAAATTTTTTTGGGGGGATTTCGTTTTGCTATAAGAGTGTTTTGGATTACAAGCACGTTTCCGGAACGAATTATGCTCTCAATCCAAGGCATGACTGTATTTAAAAAGACATCCTGACAAATGTCACACTAGTCATTTTGGAACGAAATGTTAGGTCTCCAAATGAGCGTTTGATGCTTGCCTGTTGGAAGATCTTATCAGGGTGTGTGTGTGTCTGTGTCTGTGATGATACATAGATTTCTCCAGCAATCTGTTTGGCAATCCATTTAGGTGGTGTTAGCACCAGTAGTTTCTGCAGGTAGCTTTTCCTACCCTGTGAGTGCCAGGCATCCATATAGAATGTTTCAAAATATTTGTCTGCGACTAAGTGCAGTGGATACAAGCCTTTGTCTTGGCAGTAGCTGCAATAGGGCAGTCCAATCCCCACCATTTTACATTTACAGTATACCCCAGCTTTCTTTCAAGGACTTTCAAGGTGGCATTCATTGGGACCTCCGGGTGATCTCTCATGCTGACCTACATACAGTGCCTTGCAGAAGTATTCATCCCCCACCCTTTGACTTTTCCCCATTTTGTTGTGTTACAACCTGGAATTGAAATGGATTTAATTGGCATTGTTACCACTTGATGTGCACAAGATACTCAACACTGTGAAGGTGCAAAATATTTTTACCGTGGCACAAAAGTTAAGTAAACAAAAACAAACTGGCTCTTGTTGGTTGCATAAGTATTCACTCCCTTTGCTATGACATACCTAAATAAGCTCTGGTGCAACCCACAGCCTCCAGAAGTCACATACTGCAGTTGAATGGAGTCCACCTGTGTGCAATTCCAGTGCCACATGATCTCAGAGTAAATACACCTATTTCCAGAGTTTGTCGGAGAGCATATCTAAATAAACAGCATCATGAAGACCAAGAAGCTATCAAAACAACTCCAGGATAAAGTTGTGGAGAAGCACCAATCAGGGTTGGGTTGTAAAAAAATATCCCAGATTATGAACATCCCCCCCAGAGCACCGTTAAATCCATTATTACAAAAATGAAAAGAATTGCTCTGCCTAGGGAAGGCCATCCACCAAAACTAATGACCGGATAAGGAGGGCATTAGTCGAAGAAGCAACCAAGAGGCCAATGGTAACTCTGAAGGGGCAGGAGAGATCCGCAGCTGAGATGGGAGAAACTATCCATGGAACAATTATCACCTGGACGCTCCACAAAGCTGGGCTTTATGGAAGAGTGGTGAGAAGACAGCCATTGCTGGAACAAACCTATATCAAAGCCCATTTGGAGTGTGCAGAAAGGCATGTGGAAGACACAGCAAACGTGTGGGGAAATGTTCTTTGGTCTGATGAGACCAAAATGGAACTTTTTTGCCTTGTCACAAAACGCTATGTGTGGCACGAAGCCACAGCGCTCACTGCCCTGAGAACACCATCCCCACGGTGAAACAAGGTAGTGGCAGCATCACGTTGTGGGGATGCGTTTCCTTGGCAGGGACTGGGAAACGGGTCAGGATTGAGGGCAAGATGGATGGAGCCAAAAACAGGGCAATTCTAGAGGAAAACCTGTTTCATTCTGCAAGGGTCCTGGGACTGGGTGGAGGTTCATCATTCCAGCAAGACAGTGACCCTCAACATACAGCCAAAGTAACACTGGAGTGGCTTAAAAACAGGAACCTGAAAGTCTTAGAGTGGCCCAGTCAAAGCCCAGGCCTCAATCCGATTGAGAATCTGCGGACAAGAGTTGAACGTTGCTGTTCACCAACGGTCCCCATCCAACCTGACAGAGCTGGAGCAATTTTGCCAGGAAGAATGGGCAAACGCTGCAGGATCCAGATGCGCAAAGCTGACAGAGACTTACCCAAGAAGACTCGCAGCTGTAATTGCTGCCAAAGGTGCTTCTACAAATACTTATGCAATCAACAAGATCCAGTTTGTTTTTGTTTACTTTTGTGCCAGGGTGAAAAAATTTTGCACCTTCACAGTGTTGAGTATGTTGTGTACATCAAGTGGTAACAATGCCAATTGAATCCATTTCAATTCCAGGTTGTAACACAACAAAATGTGGAAAAGTCAAAGGGTGGGGGGTGAATATTTGTGCAAGGCACTGTAGCTTCCACAGGGTTGCTGCATCGTATGCCTTCAGACAAACTGCCTGAAGCAGTTAAAGCTCTCTCTAAGGACTGAGAAAGGCCTCTACCAGTCAAAGTAGGTAGTGCTAGGCTCAGTCAACTAGTGTTCTGCTTTGCTATATAAGATGACTACTTTTACCTATTTTTTCAAATTATTTATATCCTGGTTCCTACCAAAGCAGCCAAAACAACTTGCAATTATAAATAGATGCTGATATAAAATCAGATGAAACGTGCCAGATAGAACATGCAGCAGCACTAAATCAGAATAAGAACAATTTTCATTAGAACAGGAGAAAACAACCATAAAAAGCCTATGGAATAAATTTATTTAATATTTATTTATTTAATATATTTCTACACTGCCCATCAGCCAAAAGGCTGCCTGGGTGGTTTACAAGAAAAAAACAAACAGAATAAAAACAATCATCTTAGAACCAAAAGTATCATTAATATAGAAATACAAACACAATATAATATAATACAATAAAAAAGGGTTTCAGGGCCTGTCTGGAAATGGGGAGAGGGGGCTTGTTGGATCTCCCTGAGGAGGGAGTTCGACAGCTGCGGCGTGCCACTGAGAAGGCCCTGTTCCCTGATACCCATCAAATGTGTACCAGTAAAGATAGGCCAGAGACCAGGTCCTCTGAAGCTGATTTTAGTGCTCAGACAGATTTGTATGGGCTAAAGAGATCCATCCTCAAGATAACCTGGTCCTAGGCTGTTTCGGGTTATATCTGTTACCAGCATTTTGTGAGAAAGGATTACAATAGAAAGGTGTTTTTTTCCCAGCAGTAATTCATAAAAGAGGGGGCGAGGAAGGTTATTCATAGTTATTTTGAGCATTCATATTTTCTTCTTTTTCTTCTTTTTTATGTGTAGGAAAGAATGTGAAGAAACTTCCGAAATCATATCTAATTCACGCTGGCCTCGAGCCTCTGACATTCACCAATATGTTTCCCAGCTGGGAACACAGGGAAGATATTGCTGAGATCACTGAAATGGTAAATGAACCTTTCTCATCACCTTCCTCAGTTTTCCATGCACTGTTGGAAATGCAGGTGCCTTGTGCTGAATCCAGGGGATTAACCTGAATAGGAAGCATCTTGGGGAGAGGGTTAAAACAATAGGCATGAATGGATTCTGACTCAGGTTTTATTACCTCTTCAGCATAAATTTTCCAGAGCTCAAGGAAACGTTGTAATGTTTGAATAACGGAGAGATCTTGCTGAAACATGTGTTTTGTACCTGATTGGGCACTGGGGTCATGGCTTCTACTCATCTCTCTCAGAAACCTGCTGTCCTGGCTTTGTGAAAAACAGGGTTTGTGATAGTTCCAGCTTCCTTTTCAAAATACAGCATATCGTTTTGATTAGAAATGCAAAGATTAAAATGACAATGTGGGAACTACGTACTTCTTTTCATAATTAAATGTTTCCCCTCCCACCCAAAGACCCCCATGCCTTCTTTAAAAAGCCTCTCCAGAGGATCAGGGAGAACCTACCAGCCATTGTGGGCTGTGTCTTACAAGGCTGCAGTGGCAAAGGGAGTCACTGAAATCAGGAACTTGCATAAGTGGAGCAAGATTCCTTCACTCAATTTCACGTGACTTCCCCTCCCACTGCAGCCCATAAGACACAGTCCAGAGTATTTGGAAGATCCTCCAACCTCCGGAGAGGCTTTTTGGTGGTGCCGGGGGGGGGGGGGAGGAAAGATCCATTGCCCAAGGGCATTCCAATTAACATCTAGACCCAGGTGGATCACTTTTTGGCCGGTTATATTATGTTCTTTCTGCCTCAGCTTCCACATCTGTAAAATGAGTGCAAAACTGGTCAGAGCTCTTTGGATGAATGGTACCTTTTTTGTATGCCTGTTACAGCTGGCCCTATTCACAATCTACTTCTTCTTGGGCCACTATCCACTTGACCATATTTTAATGTTTTGTTACTTGTGAAGATGGCACCACTAAGCCTTCAGGATGGGATGAGCTAGAACTCAAAGTAAATAAATGTATGTACAAGGCAGGGAGCTGGAATGTGGATACACTATGGAAAACCTCAGAGTCAGATGTATTTAAATATTTGTATGTCACTTTTCTACTTTATAGTCTACAAAGCAGCTAATAACAATTTTGAAAATCACCCAAAACACACACCCCTCTTAACCTATTCAAACAAACAGAAAAGGGAAACAGAAGCAGCAGAAATACCACTAGTATCGTACAAAACAAACATTAGCAGTTATATTAGAAAAACTAATTAAAAAATGGCAGAATATGGATTTGCCATTAAAAGCGTTGGTGAATAAAAGTTTTAAGCTGATGCTTTAATGATGCTAGTATAAGTGGCTCCCTTACTCACCTGGGCAGGGCATCCCATGAATAGGGTGTCCCCATTAAAAGGGCCTCTTTCCAGTCACCACCCACAAGAGGGCCTCTTTTGCTGGTTTCAAAGGGTGGGCAGGTTCATGTGGGAGAATAGGGCCATCCCGTAACATTTTGCTGCCTGAGGCAAAGGCAAAGGACAAGATGGCCCCTTTCCATGTGCAGAAGCCATCCAGATGTGCAGTTGAATCTTACTTCAATGCTGGTAATAGGACAGTGTCCTCCACTGGACCTGAGGGCAGCTGGCTAGCTTAGGGGGTGCAAGGCTGGCACACACAGCTCTGCCCTCCAATACTTTGCTTCTGCTTTCTCACCGCTCCACCTGGTGCCCACTTGAACAAATGTTGCAATGTGGCAGCACCAGGATGCATCAGTGTAAGCAGAGCATTGTATGCATACGCATGATGCCTGCTGGAGTGCATGGCCTGGGTTAGCTACCTCTTTAGCTGTTTACCTAGGGTTGTTCCCCCAGCGGTGTTATCTGGGATGCATTGGGAGAAGGCAGAAAGTACAGGCCAGTAATAAGTGAACATTGTGTCCAAGCATGGCCAGTGAAATGAAGGCTTTGGCAAGGCTAATGCTTGCCTTGGAATGATGCTATGTCATCATGAAGCATCGTCCCAAGGGGAATTGTGGGGGTGGACCGGGGGGGAGATGGTGACTGCCAGCCACCAAGAGGAGCGCTGGAAGAAATGCCACTTCCGCATGGCAGGCAGTAGTGGCAAAATAAGATGAGCTGGGGCTGGAGGGCAGCTTCATCCCTTGAACTCTCCATAGAGAACTTTTGGCTGGGTCTTGGATATTACCCATGGTCCAGCTGCCATGTTCTGAACTCGCTGAAGTATTGAGACCTAGCAAGTTGTTCCATTTAGGTTTCCCCCCCTAAATGGCCTCTCTTGAATTACTTTTTTCTAGGATGCTGAAGCTTCTAATCAGATAATCCTTGTGGAAGATGTGCTGGCCAAACTGTGCAAAAAGCTTTACCCGCTGGCCGAACTCTTAGCAAGGCCCCTCCCTGAGGGAGTCGATCCACTAAATTTGGAAATCTATCTTTCAGATGAGGACTTTGAGGTAAATGGGAAGAAATAGCTCACGACTATCTCTCTTCTTTGCATTGCTTTGTCTTTTATACAGTTTTAATGCTTCCTCTTTAATAAACGTTGGCCCATTCCTTCTGTTTTATGTCAGTCTGCGTTACAGATGACAAGAGAAGAATATAATGCACTGCCTTCCTGGAAACAGGTGAACCTCAAAAAGGCAAAGGGGCTTTTCTAAATAGCATGGTGGTGGTAATCAAGGGCTACAGCTGGAGTGGGAGCTGTCATCATTTGCAACACCTCTTGGACCAGCAGCAGCCGCAGCAGCCGCAGCAGCAGGATAAACTGGTGCACATCCGTTTTCACGAAGCAAACTGAAGTCTATACTAAAATTATGTAATATTGTAAATGTGTGAGAGAACTCTTTTGGCAAACTCTTACTTTTGGGGGAGGGGGCTCGAAGGGTAACTAATGTTTATGAATCGTGTTCTTCTTTGTACTTTTAGCAGTAGTTTCTCACACTGCTGCTGCAACCGATATTTTGGCTACGTACACTTATTTGCCATTTGGGTTTTGAAGATGTTCCCTTTGTAAAGTGTTATTTTGTTAAAGCTGTGGATTTTCAAGAAGAATTTATATTTATATGAAACACATAGGACAAGGATGTATTTAACAATGCAATGTGTATTATTCACTTTCAAGACTTCTGTTAAGAAAGTTTCAGGAAAGTAGCTGGACAGTGTGGTTGCTTGTTCTGGACTAGTTAAACCACCAATATCTGCACTCTCTCTCTCACTCTCTCTCTCTCTCATTCTGAATGGTTTCTTTTTAATAGGCAATGAATTGGTCTCAGTGCTGCTTCAGGTGCTAAACTGAACAAAGCATTATCACACGGGTTTCTTGGTAAACTCTCTGAATTGAACTTTGATATCCCAAAAATGTATAGTGCCTTGGGGGTTTTTTTGTGT
Organism: Shinisaurus crocodilurus; assembly: GCA_021292165.1. Taxonomy (NCBI): domain Eukaryota; kingdom Metazoa; phylum Chordata; class Lepidosauria; order Squamata; family Shinisauridae; genus Shinisaurus; species Shinisaurus crocodilurus. The sequence goes on along the minus strand of CM037880.1, from coordinate 25,338,952 downwards.
ACAGTTTATATACAAAAAGATTGGTCTGCTTTTTGACGATGGCTCAGAACAGTCTCCTCTGCTCTACTTTTATAATAGTAGAAATTTAAGAAAAACCATCTCAGTTTCTAATAACCTGTTACAAACATAAACTGTCTTTTGCGACAAAGACTTAAAGCAAAGCTTCAGAATAAACTCTTAGTAATGCACGGACGTGTCCTTATTCTAGCCCATGCTGTCTGCAATAAATAACTGCTTCCATAATAAAACATCTACTTTCACAAATAACCTTAGGAAATGTTTGCACCGTGCTGTGACAAAGAAGAAGCAGCTGATTCAGAGTAGTGTATTTCTTGATCAAGATAAAAGTGATCCAATTTTATCTTTATCACATGATCCAAAGCCTTATGTGCACAGCAACTTCCTACAACCCTCTTTTTATGAAAAGGAGTGTTCTGTGCAAACAGTGAAGATTTTCTGTTGTACTCTGAGAGTTCCCAACTCATTAGAGAATGGTGTAGTTTCATAGATTTTATAGATCATAGAGTTGGAAGGGGCCTACAAGGCCATCGAGTTCAACCCTTGCTCAATGCAGGAAACTAGAGGGGTCTCCCATCCAAGTAATAACCAGGCCTGACCCTGCTTAGTTTTCCACACTCAGACAAGCTGAGCCAGCATGAGCCACAGGCCTGTTTGCGCATGTATGTCAGAGCAATTTCTGTATTCTCAGGGGAACCTTCTATTGTCTAGAAATCTGAACCCCTAACACATGTTCAGGCTGTATGACACTGTCTAGCACGAAGGGCTTCTCAGGTGTGGGGCACATGGGATCAGGTGATTGGTTGTCATTTGTGGCAGAGGTGGGGCTGAGGAATGGATACCTTTCTTGAAAGTTTCCTTCAAGAGGAAGATTGACAGTGCCTTAGACACACTGAAATCAATGGGACTATGGATCCAACCCAGAGTCTCATCATGGCTGCTTTTCCTTTATGAGTGAAAATGAAAGAAAAAATTATCACTTTGATTAAACTGTGGTAAGGCAAATGGGAGCCAGATAAAATTGCTCTGGGGTGCAGATTCATTCAGTAGATCACCTGCCTAAATCTTGGCTGGCTTTTGATGCTTTGGATAACTTCAGATTTGCCAAGGAATTGTTTATACATTCTTGAAACCTAACTTTATGGCACCTAATTCAATTTATTTCAACTAAGGATGCATAGCCATATTTCTGTTAGTTTGATTTACTCTGGAACTTTTCTTACACTCTTGGAAAACATTCTCCCTCACCGCACCCTGGTTTTGAACCATCAGAAATACAGTACAGGGTATTATATCTTCCATGCCTGCAAATTCAAGAAGAGCACTTCAGTAGAATGTAAAAGCTGAAGATTGCTTTACACAGAGAAAACCTTCAAGCCATTGTTGCTAAGTGACATGATGATCTCTTCAGATACTGTTTTTAACCTGACCAAATCAAATACAATCAAAGCACATTCACTGAATTGACTGAATCAAGTGGGGTGGGATTGGCCTGGCCCACAAACCACTATCTTTAAAAAAATGTTTTGATGTCAAATGCTGTCTAAAGATGTCAATAAATGCCATTGGTCTATAGTTAAAAGGAAACAACTAGAAATTATGAGCTATTCTTCCATGACATGTTTGAGCTTAAATTCTGGGCCAAGTATTGTTGCCCTGGGTACCTGAATATGCTAGATGAAAACTAGTAATTGTTTACTATGGGAAGAATGGCTTGGGTTACTGCTTAAAAACATTCCTCAAAATATGTTCACACCAGCTTGTCTTGGATACAAAGAGTTCACTTTTGGTGCATACAATGCATAGCACTACAGTTTCCGGAAGTACAGATTTCTGTCAAGATAACAGAATATTCTTTAATGACAAGTCCTGAGAGGTAGCAGTATTAGTTTGTGGCTGCAAAACCAGCAAGTAATCTTGTGGCTCCTAACAAATGTATTGTGACATAGATTTTCATAGCGCAGATCCCACTTCATCACATGCTTTAATTCCCCAATTAAAGGGTCCCTCCAGATGTTTTGGATTACAACTCCCATCAACCCCAGCCAGCATAGCCAATAGGGGTCATCGGAGCTGCAATCCAAAACACGGAGAAGGCACAAGGTTGGGGAATATTGCTGTAAGTGATCGCTTATACAATAGGTGTGTACACCTATTGGTGTACACACCAATAGGTGTGTACACACACACACACTGAGCACAGGGAGAAGTGAGGCCAAAAGGTCAAGCAATACAAGTATTAGCAGTATGTGTGTCACAATATTATGCAGAAGACAAATTCAGATTCCAGTCAAATGAGTGCAGGATCCCATCAGTTTGGGCACCTACTGGAGAATCTAATAATGTGAGACCCAACCTGCAGCCAGAAGTGGTTGGTATGACCCAGGTTTATCACCTCTTCTGCCTTTTTTTTTTTTTTTTTGAGAGAGAGAGAGAGAGAATGAGAGTTGGGTTAGCAACAGAGTCATCTACAATCTTAATACATTAGGTGGCTTACGCTGGCTCAGCTTGTCTGAGCGTGGAAAGCTAAGCAGGATCAAACCTGGTTATTACTTGGATGGGAGACCCCCTCCTCTAGTTTCCTGCATTGAGCAGGGGGTTGGACTCGATAGCCTTGTAGGCTCCTTCCAACTCTATGATCTATGAAATCTATGACCTGGCTCTCCAACCTTGGGTCCCCAGATGTTGCTGGACTACAGCTCCCAGAATCCCTTGCCATTAGCCATGCTGGCTGGGTATGCTGGGACCTGTAGGCTAGCAACATCTGGGGACCCAAAGTTGGAGAGCCCTGCATTAGACCAATCTTTAGTCAGGAAATGTAGTCAGAATACTCTGATAGTTGCGCTTGAGTTAAATCTATACTGATTTGGATTTGTGGTCATTTGGGACTCTCTTCATTTGTGTTGTACATTGCACTGTGAGTGACAGTTCTCTCTTGCATCGCTTGACCTTTTGGCCTCTTTTTGGTTGTTGTAAGAAGGATAAAAATAATTTAACTCAATCAGGGTTAAAATTTGCTTACCCTGCTTCATTATGCCACAATAACTTCATATTTAAAGTACTATAAGTATTATGTTCAAATATGTCTTGCTTTCTCCAAAGAAAGATCACAGCATTGTTCATGGAGTGTTTTTTTAAAAAAAAACTTCTAAAAACCCCTACACAAAGGCATCTTTATTTTGAGGACGAAAGAGCTTTCTCTAGAAACAAGTTTACAATAACTGTTCAGCTCTGCACCTCTTGCAATACTTGTTTTCAGGTGGTTGAAGTGATTGATTCCCCATGTAGACGACTCCACACCACCGCACCATCCACTTGCCAGTGTGCCTGATTTTAACATGATCTCTCCCGGCTCTTGCTGGGAGAGAGTAAAGAGTCCCATGAATTGGGTACATGTACCATCCAGAGTCAGCATAGTGCCTCTTGATTCTCACATGAGATCATCTCCTTGGTGGGTGGGCACACCTGCTTCTCCATGACATGAAGAGGACCACTGCGAGGGTTTTTGATGACTCCCCTTAACTTCATGAAGTTACCCCAGTTATTTACTCTCTGAATATATTTATTTCTTACACTTGTATCTCTCCTTTGTTCCACTGAACTCAGAAGTGGAATACATAGAGCCGGAGTGGGGAACACGTGGCTCTCTAGATCAGGGCTCTCCAACCTTGGGTCCCCAGATGTTGCTGGACTACAGCTCCCAGAATCCCTTGCCATTAGCCATGCTGGCTGGGTATCCTGGGAGCTGTAGGCCAGCAACATCTGGGGACCCAAGGTTGGAGAGCCCTGCTCTAGATGTTGGACTGCCACTCCCATCAGTCCTAGCCAGCAGAGCCAATGGTGAGGGATGATGGGAGTGGCAGTCCAACAACATCTGGAGGGCCACAGAGTCCCTATCCCTGACATAGGGGTTCCTAGGCCAGCCTTCCCCTAACTGGTGCCCTCCAAATGTGTTGGGGTGCAATGCCCATATTTCCCAGCCAGCATTCAGTGGCCATGCCAGCTGGGAATTATGGGAGTTGCAGTCCAACACTTCTGGAGTACACCAGTTTGTGCTTTTTGGTTTCTTTGTTTTAGAAGAAGAAGAAGAAGAAGAAGAAGAAGAAGAAGAAGAAAGATTGCTAATACAATAAACGATTGGCCATCACACAATTCCAAAAGGAAACCACAATCAAATTCCATATAGCAAAGTAGATTAAAATTAATAAAATTAAAAGATATTACAGCAAAAACAGTCTGATTATACCTAGACAGCAGAGTATAGAGGGCAAGATCCCCCAGCTCCTAAACTATATAGATAATACAGATGAAGTCTTTGTTCCAGTTACTTCTGGATGCACTTTCAAGGCAAGTATAATAAACTCTGCAGTTCTGAATGTGGTATATCTCTTCCCCGGGTGGGAGGAGTGTTGGTGCTAGTACAATAATGTCAAATTATAGACATTCAACACAATAAACAGAATGAAATAATTGACTGACGTGGAAAAATTCTGAACTGTACCACTTCAGGCTGGGGCAGGGAGGAATCTCTTTTCTTGAGTAACACCCTCCCTCCCAAAAGCTCCCTATATGACAAAAAAACCCACAAACCTTCATTGGCACCAATGGGGATCTTTTAAAAGCCTGATTGCAGGTGGGGAGGGGCACATTTTTTAGAGGGGATCACCCACCCAAAAATGCCACCCTTGCTGCAATTAGGCTTCGGGGGAAACCCATGAGAACCAATGGAGGCTTTTAAAATGCTTTAATGCAACATGGGGAGGGAGCAGGGGAAACTGCCTTGGAGAATCGGTGATTGGAGATAAGGCTGGGGAAGTTGGAGGGCTAAATGGGGACTTCCTGTGGGCTGCGTTAGGCCCGTGGGCCATAGGCTCCTCATCTCTGCTGTCTGTCGTAAACGAGCATCAAGGGAAGAGCGCTATGCACAATTGCCTCTTGCTACGCTATTCCCACCTGCTCTAGTTCTGGCCCCTTCACTCTCATCTTAAGCGACAAGCATTTGTCGGTTTAAATCTCTTTGGGAAGGGGGGAAGATATCAGACTGATTTGCAATGCCACTCAGGTTGCAGGAATACTGATCTCAATGACATGTATATTCCAGGCTTGTCCAGGACCTTATCTGAATGGTGAGCGGGTCGCACTTGTCTCATTTTGTAAAACCTCGTAGGTTGACTTTGCGCTTGCCAGCTCTCCTGTTACTTTGCATGGTGCCTTGGTACAGACAGAGCAGTGCCCTTCAAGCGAAGGGAAGGCACTCTGGGCCAGGAGCCAGGAAACCACAGGCTGTTAAATCTGTCTGCTTTTCCTAAGGGTATAATTTAGCTGCTCTGTTCCTGCCAAAATCTGGCAATAAAATGGTGAAAGTACTTGACGTGTCACCCCCAACCTGCCAGCGGAGCTGGAAATCTGATCCAAAACATTTTTTCTTGTTCTTTTCCTCTTAAAAACCAAGGATGATGGAATTGAGAGGTGGACGGCGATGCTGTTTTAGTTTAGGCTCATTAACAATCCATGGCTCTTTCAGGTATTTCTCCAGCCTGAGACCACCCTTGGGGGAAGCTGAGGGGTCTTGCAGCTGATTCCCTCATTATTGATTGCCGTTATATCTTCTCACTCTGCCTCCAATGAGCTCCAAAGGCGGCAGGGAGGGAGCGGCTTGTCCCATGTTGTCCTCACAGAGACCTGTGACATACGGCTTGGTCCTTCAACAAAGTTGCCCAGTGAGCTACAACTAAGGAGGAATTTGAGCACAGGTCCCTCTGGTCCATGCCTGGAGGTCTAAACAGACATTACATCTTTTTCTTTTTTTTTTACTCTAGAGTAGGTGCAGGGTCACCGATCCAGACTGGGACCCTGGAATGGGGAGTGGGGCTCTTAAGATCTGGATTGGGCCCCTGTTCCTATTCTAGAGTATAAATGGTGGGTGGAAATGTAGCTGCTAGACACCCATTTAAAGTAACGTCCGTTTTGGCCATAGCACTATGCTACACTGCTGCCCCATTCATCCATCTATCCATTCATTCTTTATATTTTTAATCATAAGAGTTCGCTGGGAAGATTACATAAAGCTAAAATAAACAAACGCAGAAAAAAAAAACACAGCACAGGAAAAACAATATATATAAAATAGCCATAAAATCTAATATCTGAAATGGCTGGGGGGAGGGGGGAGAAAGGTCTTTGCCAGGTGCTGAAAAAGTAATTGTGGGTGCCAGATGAGCACTTCGGGGAGGGCATTCCAAATTAGCCACCCAGCTAATTTCCTTTGGTGGGGGCACCCGGAAGAGGGCTTCTGAAGAAGAGCTTCCAAAGATGACCTAAGGGTCCAGGCAGGAACATATAGGAGGAGAGGTTGCTGCTGCGGCTGCGGCTGTAATAATACTAATACTACTAATGAATGAATATACTGCTTACCATATTTAAAAAATATATCTAAGACATTTACAAAGAGAATGCATTAAAACAAAACACTTGTCAAAACATCAAAGCCAAGTATTCACCGTACCAGGATTAGCAAACACACTGGGGTGGGCGGCACACTCACTCAGGGAAGGCCTGGGTAAAGAGTTGAGTCTTCTATGGTGCCTAAAGCCACAATTGGTGCCTCCCGAATCCCAGTGCGGGGGAGGGCATTCCATGAGGTGGGCGGGCGCCACCACAGATGACAGCCTCCAGGACACGGGACAACCAGCAAGGGTCTTAATGACTGCACAGGTCCATAGTGGGGAAGGCAATCCACCAGGTAGCCTTTTGATCCTCTGGCCCCAAGTCGTTTAGCTCAACACCAAGACTTTGAATTTGGCCTAGAAATGGACTGGAAGCTGGTGTGTGCAGCTGACAAATGCACTAGCATCACATGATCATCTCAAGCAGTCCCAGTTGGTAGCCTAGCTGCTCTATTTTGAGCTAACCGACATTTCTGAACTGTCCTCACACAGGTAGCCACTTGCACTGCACAACGCATTGCAGTTATCCAACTGGGAGGTTACCAGAGCATGGATAACTGTCGCCAGGCTATCTCTGTCCAGATAGGGTCGCAGCTGGTATATCAGCCTAAGCTGATAAAAAGCCCCCTGTTTTTGCAGAGCTGTGTCGATGGATGCATTTTATACTGTGGGGATGGCCTCATTAGGCTAATGAGCCCTGAATTTACCAGCTAGTGAGTAGGAATTGTGGTTTATCTAGTCTCAAATGTGGCAGTTTTTTCCCTCCCCACCCCACAAATGAGTCCTGATTATGATATTGCAATTAAATATGAAAACCAGGTGTTGCGAAAGGGTTGAAAGAAGCTTGTTTGGGGCTGGGTTCAAGGGTATCACAATACCATGGAAGGAGAGGAACTAGAGCCCTGTGTGCTGAGGGACTTGAGTCTGCGTGCTCATATTGTAACCTGCATGACGACAGACGCCTCTTATGACATCAATACTGTTGAGAGGAACATGGGAACATAGGAAGCTGCCTTATACTGAGTCAGACCACGGGTCCATCTAGTCCAGTATTGTCGACACTGGCTGGCAGCAGTGGCTCTCCTGGGTCGCAGACCGAAGTCTTTCCCAGGCCTACCCTGGAGATGCCGGGGATCAAACCTGGGACCTTCTGCATGCAAAGCAGGTGCTCTGCCTCTGAGCCACGCCCCACCCCACGCTTACCTGCGAAGAGATAGGACTCTAGCTTGTGATGTAATTTGGATGAACCCCAGCACAGTGGCAATAGTGGGATTGGAATGGTGGCTCTCAGCTCTCCAGATGATGTTTTGTTTATGAAGCCCAGAGCTTGGAAAAGTTGATCCAACCCCAACATACAGTAAGCAAGCCGGCTTTTCGTAGATGAACTCTTCCTAAAAAAAAAATTTTTTTTAAAGGAAAAAAGCATCATCCTTTCAAATTTGCTATTAAACCTAAAAACACCCATTCACAGCCCCAGGTACATTCTGAGACACTCTCTACATTTTCAGTTGCCTAAATGTTAAACTCCTTGCCTAGAAAATGCACTATTTTGTCACAGTATGTTAGGCCATGATTAGATCAGGCTATGGGGTTTAATCGGTGTTAATTTTCATGGTTGGACATTTTGGGTTGATTACTGTGATGCTGCAAACAGTGAGAGAAGCCATTGTACCTTCTGCTTTTTTTTATAGCCCATCTTAGGCAGTGGTGAGTGACTTACTGTTAAGAAATGCATTGGCATTCTAAGTCCATAAATTAGATGTTGTTTTTATAATAATGTAGCTGGAGCTGGCAACATTTTATCATAAGTGCTTCAACTGTTGTGCGCTGTATACTCAGTGATGAATGGGGGCATCACGGTAGAGAGCGGGGGGGGGGGGAGAGGGAGAAGAAAAGAAAAGAAAAGAAATTGATCCGGCTGGTTTTTATTTACCAGGCCCTTGTGTGATATTTCACCGTCTAACTCAAATGTCTTTTGTCGGGTTTATGCTCTGCAATTCATTCAAGTAATGAGGTTTTTGCTCTAGTAATATCTGAACTAATTTACCTTGACTGCTTTTACCCTTTCTGGCCTAGTCTAGGCTCCTATTAGGGGCCCAGCAAACAATATTCAAGGGACAGCTAAAAATGCCTACTGTGAAACCCTTTCTTGCATTTATGTTTCTGTGTAAGGGGATGAGTGATTTGGGCACCGAAACATCAGGTGACACCAAATGGGGGGGGGGGGGAGTCAGTATCACCAGGAAGGGCAGCAGCAGAGGGGCAGTTTTGCAAATTTGTAATAAAATAAGGGCCAGCATGGTGCTAAAGCAGTGGTAGGTAAGAACCTAAGACCAGCCCTGCTGGATCAGACCAAGGGTCCATCAAGTCCAGCATTCTGTTCACACAGTGGCCAACCAGCTGCCCATGTCCCAAGCAGCACATGAGTGCAACAGCACCCTCCCGCCCATGTTCCCCAGCAACTGGTGGTGTACATAGGCATACTGCCTCTGATACTGGAGGAAGCACATCGCCAATCAAGACTAGTAGCCATTGATAGCCTCCTCCTCCTCCAGGAATTTGTCCAATCCCCTTTTAAGGCCCTCCAAATTGGTGGCCATCACTACGTCTTGTGGAACTGAATTCCATAATTTAACTATGCGCAGGAGGGAACCCAGTGCCTTCTAGATGTTTTAGACGGCAATTGTCAGTACCCCTAGCCATTGGCCATGCTCGCTGGGGCTGGTGGGAATTGTAGTCCAAAACATCTGGAGAGCACCAGATTGCATGTCCCTGTGCTAGAGACACCTACCTGGCCATGTTGAATTGGACACCCATTCCAGCATCAAAAATATCACGTGAACCATGGCCGGATTAAGATAGGGGCTGTGGGAGCGGCCGCTCCAGGCCTTTAACAGACAATCGGCCCGCAATTATAGGGACACGCGGCGATTTTTCCCCCTTCGGTTAGCTCTGATCGTTATCATTCAGCATAATTAATGATTTTTTCAAGATTAGAAAGGTGTTCTAAGCACATCTGCATTACAGGCTTGAGGCAAGACCTAGCAAGAACTGTTGTTCTCAAATTAGCATTTCAGTATCTTTGCATTTCAATCACTGTTACTACATTTCTTTTGTGAGAACTCTAGCACATGGGGGGCTTGCTAGGGTCTGTAATATTCAGATTTAGAAGGGACCTCTCTCTCCAGCCTCGAGCAAAAGATCTTTCTGATTCGCAGCTCAATTGTTCAAATGCTAGTTTAACAACAACAACAAAAAAAGCAACAAGAACAACACAATTATTCTTGGTCAAGCAAAGCTTCCTGGCTTTTTGTTGTGGCTTTTTTTTTTTTTTTAATAAATAATTTGGGGAAAATTCTGCAAGTTCTCCTTCTCCTTCTTTTCTGTAAAAGGGCTTTCCCTCTTTTGTGAGCCAAACTGAACGTAAGGGCTGTGTGTTTGTGGGTGTGGGTGTCTGCCTTTTGGGGGTGTTGATCCTCCTGCCGCCTGCAAAATGTCACCTGCTTGGCTAATACTGTGTGTGTGTGTGTGTGTGTGTGTGTGTGCACGTGCGCTTTCATGGGGAATTGTGTGGCATTTTAAGTTTTATTTTGAAAAACCCCAGAGAACAGAGTTCACCAAATATCCCTCTTGGATATTTTGGACTACAGTTCTCATTTGCCTCAGGCAGCATGGCCAGTGGCTGGGGAAGATGGTTTATGTTTATTTAAAAATGGTTGTTGTGAATGTTCTATTTATGTGAATGTGTCTGCCTTTTGGGGGTGTTGATCCTCCTGCCGCCTGCAAAATGTCACCTGCTTGGCTAATACTGTGTGTGTGTGTGTGTGTGTGTGTGTGCGTGCACGTGCGCTTTCATGGGGAATTGTGTGGCATTTTAAGTTTTATTTTGAAAAACCCCAGAGAACAGAGTTCACCAAATATCCCTCTTGGATATTTGGACTACAGTTCTCATTTGCCTCAGGCAGCATGGCCAGTGGCTGGGGAAGATGGGAGCTGGGCCCCCAAACATTTGGAAGGGCCCCGGTTGGGGAAGACTGCCCTAGAGGTTAAAACACGTGGAGGTACTTATCATCAACGATATGTGATGAACGGTTTTATTGAGTTAACAAGCTTATTGTTTACAAAAAAAGAAATATTTTCAATATGTTTCTGTTTTGGCACTTTAATGGTAATTAAAATATTTAATTTGTTTTAATATAAAATTGCGTCTTCATTTTATTTATTTCCATAAAAAGGCCCACCAAAATCCTCAGCACCAGGCCCATAATGCTCTTAATCCGGCCCTGACGTGAATGTGGTGGTAATTTGTTTACAATACAAGGGGGTAAGAACATCAGTACAAATAGAACACAATACAAGGGGGCAGGGACATCAAGAAGCCAGTTAAGAATGGAAGGATCAACAGATCTCTACAACGCAACCTGCATCACACATCTGCAAACTTACAGACCAATCCTATGCATAGAAGTAAGTCCCATTGCATTCAGTGTCATTTATTTATTTATTTATTTAATTATTTATTTATGTGTCACACATTTACATACAGTCATGCCTTGGATTGAGAGCATAATTCGTTCCGGAAACGTGTTTGTAATCCAAAACACTCTTATATCAAAATGAAATCCCTCCCCCCCAAAAAAAAATTGTACAGAGATTTTTAATTTAAGCAGTACTACAGTACTTGTATTGCAAGATGTCGCTTGTATATCAAGTCAAAAATAAATAAATAAAGATTTAAAAATTTGCTTGTCTTGCAAAACGCTCTCAAACCAAGTTACTTCCAATCCAAGGTATTACTGTATTATATTCCTATCTTTCTAAAGATAGAAAATGCCTATCTTTCTAAAATACATTATATTGTATTTTATTATTTTAAATATTTTATTGTATTTTGTTTTTTACTGTTCTATTGTATTTTAGGTTTTTAAACAGTTTAGGTTTTTAAATATTGTAGGTTTGTAATCCACCCAGAGAACATTAGCTATTGGGCACATTAGAAATGTAATAAATAAATAAATAAAATATCTGACCCTCAGTCTTAAAGACAGTTTTAACAACTGAAGAATCAAGCTAGAGTCCTTTTTTTAAAACCTACTTTTGTGCTTTTGCTTTTATGATGTTCTTTCAACTTCCTTTCCTTCAGCAGATTTCCACTGTTGGCCACAGTACAGTAACCTAACCGGTGTGTTATAAATATTTCCTGATATGGGAACAGTCTGCATCTCATTGCAGGCCAGACCTGTTAAGCTTAAGAAATCTACCACTTATGGAGCAAAAGATTAAAGGCAGTGTGTGATTCCTGGTGGGGGGGGGGTGTTGCATCTATGATCTCTTGCCACATTTGGGCAGCCAGAAAGTAAAAAGTAACTTGATACGTCATATCAGTACTCTTTAAAGGTAATCTCCAAAAATTCAGAATAGTTTTTTAAAAGAGCAGCAAATTTCTTTTTACAACTTAAGGCTTCTCTACACAAGGTATTTATTGTGCACTTGTAATTTTTCACTCACGGTAGTTTACTGGTGCTTGACCGGATGGTGCCATCTTCCAGGGCCTCTCCTGTGCTTTCCAAGCATTTCCATGCTTTTTTTTTTTTTTTTGGCATGGGGAACGTGAGCTATTATCTGGCTATCATGCTAAATCATGCTAAAACAGAGGTGTGTATTTCTGCAATTGCGCTATACCACAGCTCCACCTTGTGGCTGTGTAATGGAACATGTAGGAAGGCAGAGAAAGAAAACTGGATGTATGCAGTGGAGCCAGGGCTCACAGAGATACAGCGCTGGCACTTTAAAACATAAATAAATAGGGATGCCGACATCACCAGCCACCCCACCCCACCCCCAGACTTTCCTGTTCCCTCCGAGCTGAGCTGCAATCCTCACAGAGTAGCTGGGAGGAAATTAGTTTCCCAGCAACAATATATTAATTGTATATATATTGTAATGCAAAGTATTTTGGGGCGGCCTACTCTTGAATGGGCAATGAAGACCCAATAGCTTGACAAAAGCCCTGCTCCTGGTGGAGAGGAGGAAAACTGCTAGGACTGGTTTGTCGATATGGATGAATGCAGCTGCCTGCAGGTTTGGACTCTCCCTGGGGGCCATGGCAGTGGGCGCTGTCATGATGAGTGACAGTGGGCTGCAGTGAGGCCACATGGACTACTGAGAAGAAGAATGAGGTGGGGATGGGCCAGGCAGCCGGCCAATCAAAATGGGACTGGCTGGGGCTGGGGACTGGCTGCTTTTCTTTTTGTTGCCCTCAGCCGTTTTGCCTCCCTTTCCTTGGTTGCTTCACCACGGGATTGGTTGCTTCTCCAGAGTCACTGTCTAGGGGATTACATTTCTGAATTTAGCATTAAGTTTGTGTGGGAGAGAGCGAGCATGCCCTTATCCATTTTAGTTATTTTTCTTCAATATTTCCTGTAAGAGAGGAGCGAGCCAGAACAACTACGAATTGTATGTAAATATGTATTTTTCGTTTCTTCCTTTTATCTGGTGGGGGAGTTGCTTTGTTGTTTAGGGCTGTGAATCTTTTAAAATGGCTAAAGGTGCTTGCAGTGGGGCTGTGGATTTATTTTATGTTGAAATGTGCTTGCAGTGTGGCTGTGATTTTTTTTTTTTAAGGGCCAAATGTGCTTGCAGTGGGGCTGTGGATTTCTTAAAGGGTGGGGTTGTTGGGTGTTTTTTTTTAGGGCCAAATGTGCTTACAGTGGGGTTTGACTCTGGAGACCCCTTAGCTCCACCTCAGCTGACCCATCCTCTGCTCCACCAGATTGGCCACCAGCAGCCACTGCACAGAACCTCAGTTGTTTTAGGCTCCTGACCTGACCTGAGGCTGAGAATCGAAGTCTGGTGGTTACAGGATGGCAGGCATGCGCCCAGCGTATGAACTTCTCAGAGATGTCCAGCAGATGGCGCCTCAGGCTAATTAAGGAGGGGGCTTGGCTCTTCTCGGCCTGACCAGCGACGAGGGCTGTGCTAGCTCTAGCGCGCTCCCTTTTGGCACGAGGGCCTGACTGAGCTCGCTGTACTGGAGGACACGCCAGCAAGCAGGAGGCAAGGGCTGATCTCACGCAAGCAACCGTTCAAGTTTCCCCATTAGGAAAAATCGTGCAACTGATCGGTGTGCTGCGAGAGTTTGCAGCACATTTAGCACCGTGAGACAGAAACAGTTAAACGCTAAGAAGGAAGCATACGGCCGGGGTACGCACGCCTATGTCCCGAACCTTAGCTACCAACCCTCGGGATTGCTTATGGCAGGCTTCCCCAACCTGGTGCCCGCCAGATGTGTTGGGCTGCAAAGCGCGCGGGGGAGGGGGACACACGACCTGCACCCGCAACTATTTTGTACAATTGCAGCGGTTTGTTTGTTTCCTTTCCTGCTGTTCTGATGGTGCACGTTGCTGTGGCCGTATACGTAAGCTTTTGGTTCGTACGCCTGGCATCTCCGCATGATCTCTGCTGTTTTGTGTGCCCCCCACGCTGCACACACACACACACACACACACACACGTGCCCACAGGAAACACACAGGGGGAGGCAGCAACAGCGTGAATCACCAGGGCACGCAGAAGGTGGAGATGTAATCACCACGAAGTTGCTCGCTCGCTCGCTCCCCTTCTACCCTTAAAGCAACTTTGGGGGAGGGCCGTAGCTCAGTGCGGTAGAGCATATGCTTTGGATGCAGAAGGTCCCACCAGCTTCAATCCCTGGCATCTCCAGGAAAGCCTGAGAAGACCCTTCTCTGAAACCCTGGGCTGCCGCCGCCAGTCAGTGCTATACTGAATTAGGCGGACCCCTGGTCTGGCCAGGCACTGGAAGGCAGCTTCCGATCTCTAATTGTGAAAGTGACCCCTTGTGGCGAATCACAAGTTGCAACTTCCCGAAAGCAGCTGGATTTCGAGCAATTTTGCACATAATGATGATAGCTTGGGCTTCTACCAGCCACCGACCTTTCACAAGGCTCCTTGTGCCTGGAAAGTTAGAGGGGGAGGGACGACGACGACACCCCTTTAAAGTGGCCACGTGAGCCGGTCCTAATGATCAAGTTGCCTTTTCATATGTGCTGCCCCACTGCTTGACCGCCCACGTGGAGCTCTCCCTCCTTGACAAGGCTGCAACCCGTTGCACTGAGGTACTTTACAAAGGCCTGGGGTCAGCACCCAACATGGTGGGGCCCACGGGCCCTGGAGGGCCCAATGCAGCTTTGCTGCCATCTTGCACGTCAGGAGTGGGGCCCAGAGGGACTGAAGATAATGAAGATGGTGTCCACTGCAGCTCTCTCTTCACAGTGCCATGGGGAAGGAGCACTGCTTCCAGCACCGTCCCCACTGCGGCCTGCCGCCTCTGTCTGTCTCACTGCCTGTCCCCATCTGCCCCTCTGGTAAGCATTCGGGGGGGGGGCACCAGACGGCCCTTGTGGGCCCATTGGAGCACACTGTCGCCCAGGGCCCTCTCAAACCTGGCAGTGGCACCTGCTTTTCTGATCCCCCGACAGCCAGACTACTGGGCATTTGGACTGACCTTCAGGGAACTCCCTCTGCCGCACGGCCATGCTGGCCTGCCGCAAAGTGACATGTCTCGATGGCCTTCCGCTGAGATCTCCATACGTGGAGCGCTATTGGGGGCCACTTCACCTTTTCTGTGATAAGAGCCACCTCCGTGTCTACGATGCCGTTCACAAGATTGGAACGCCCTGAAGTGTGAAGGGCAGCAGTCGCCAGCGTTTGAGTAGGGTGGTGGTGCCATGCTCCCCCAGCAGAAAAAAGACACCGTCGGCATCATTATGCCTCTCCCATCCTCAAGGGAGCCACTGCCTGCCACCGTGTCCTGTCCCCTCCTCAGGTGTAGTTTCTCCCCTTGGGATTGGGGATTAGGGTAGCAGAGGGAATCAATCGGGCCTTTCGAGCATTCTTTTGAATGTTCGGAACCCCTCAGTGAGGTTTTTTGAGTCCTCGAATGGAAGAGTCAAAGGGCATGATTCCTTTATGGGGTGAGCTCAAGGCTGCTCACCCTTTTCTAATGGACGCATTGCTCATTTTATTTATTTATTTATTATATTTATACCCCGCCTTTTTTCCTGCAAGGAACCCAAGGCGGCTTACACAATCCTCCTCCTCCTCCTCCTCCTCTCCATTTTCTCCTCACAACAACCACCCTGTGAGGTAGGTTAGGCTGGGAGTCAGCGACTGGCCCAAAGTCACCCAGCAAGTTTCATGGCTGAGCGGGGACTAGAACCTGGATCTCCCGAGTCCCAGTCCAACACTCTCACCTGCCTGTAAGTCCCTAGTATGCATTTGGAAATCCATATCTTCAACCTTGCATCACACACAATGATGTTTAGCCATCACTGCAAAACCCAGCTACACACAGCAACCGTGCTTCCCGTGTAAACATGTAAATTGGTCTCAAAGGGCGGATGAGTTGCCCACATGGATTGCAGGTCCATGTGGGCAACAAGTGTTTAAAATAAAACCCGGGATTTTATTTATTTATTTATTTATTACCCGCCTTTTTTCCTGCAAGGAACCCCAGGCGGCTTACATAATCCTCCTCCTTCTCTCCATTTTATCCCCACAACAACCCTGTGAGGTAGGTTAGGGATTGGATCCAAACTTAGTCATTGACCCATTGGAATCAATGGGACAAGTAAATCAGGGCTAACACAAGTCCCATTGATTTCAGTGGGTCTATTCTAAGCATGACTAAGTCTGGATCAACGCCCTGGCGCCTAATGGACCCGCTCTATGTGGATTTCACCATTAAGGGTGCAAGCCTATGCATGTTTAGACAGAAAAAAAAGTCCTACAACTCCGAGCATGCCCCAGCCAGCTGGCTGGGGCATGCTGGGAGTTGTAGGACTTTTTTTTCTGTCTAAACATGCATAGGCTTGCACCCTAAGTGACCTAGATAAAAATCACCTTGTGGCCTGTCCAAGTGGATCATTGGTGCGGCAGTTTGAAAATGGGGCAAGGATTGTGCTTTGAATGGGCAGCGGCATGTTGCAGGAGATGGACCCTTCCTCCTTCGATGAGGAGGCCTGCAGCTCAAAACCCCTGCATGGCTTCTTCTGTTTGTTATTTGCGGGGCGGGGGGAGGGATTGTGTAAAACTGCCCTCAGCCAGAGCTCGTGGCCCTATTCCAAAGGCTAAATTGATTCCGTGGCCACCTCACTATGTTGTAGGGAATTTGGGACAGAGTGACGGTAAGCAAAGCAGGGCTCATTAGCTCCAGCAGTCGTAAAACGGGCTGGCAACTTCGCCAGGGTGACTTCATCCAGCTAGCAGTGGGCTGCAACGCTCACCGGCAGCACTGGCGTTTTTTGTTTTCATGTCCTGCTTGCTTATAGCAACCTTCCAAGTGCCGATTAGAAGGTACATGGCAATCATCCAGCAGCAAAATGCGAGCAAGCAAGCAGATGCTTTGCTCTCATTGGGTCGGCAGGGGTGGGGTTGGTTTGTTGCTGTTGTGGTGATACAGTTTATTAGATATTTTCATTTCTCAATACAGTACAAACAGTCAACACCTCCCCCACCTGTTCCCTTGTCCCCCATTCCTTCCCCTTTACGTTTCCCTCTCCATATCGTCACTCCATTTAAAGAGTAAAGATTTCATGTATATAAGCAAAACCATTAAGCACAAATGGGATATATAAACAGTTACACAGAAATCAAAACAAAATAAAAGGGTTTAGTGTCACACACACACACACACACACACACACGTCTCTTTGTGGGCCTGCACTGGTTTTGTGGTGGATCACATTACTCTCCATATAATTCAAGAAAATTTCCCCATATCAATTGGAATTTATTTTCTTTTGATAATTTGGTGTAATATACCTTTTCATGGGCGGTTGGGGTCAATAGATCTTGAATCCAGTTGCGTATATTTGGGGTTTTATTTGCTTTCCAGTGTTGTAAAATAATATGCTTTGCTGTTCTTTGTGTGGCCTTACGAAGCCAGGCAGCAAATGCAGCATCCCTCCCTGCCAGTTCGCATTTGCCCAGAATGTGTCCCACAAAGCGAAGGGCGTCGTTTACATGGAGCGAGGCTTCATTGCGTCATTTTAGCGGTAGCCCCTTTCGAAGGACCTAAGGGCGGTGTTTCCAGTGTGGCTTTGAAAACCTGAAAATGTGACATCCCAGATTTAAGGCTTGATAACACTCTAGTTCTCAGTCTGGGAAAAATACATCCCACAGTGCTTGTGAAGCCAGAGTGCAGAGGAGTCTATTACTCGGCATATTGATGTGCATCAATAATTCAGTCCCCCGATCTCTTTCTTGGAGGAGGACATCTCTCACAAAGTGGTGCTGGGCACAGCCAGCTGACACGTTTCCAAACAGTCTCAGTCTCTGTCCACCTTTTCAACAAATATATTGCAACATTTATGAACATTACTCTAGTTTTTATTCCTGCATTTGTAATGCCCAGCGTACTCAAATCTACTCACATCTTACCTACTCACTTGTGTGATCATCTGAGGCATCTGCCCCATGAAAGCTTACTCCACAATACATTTGTTAGTCTTTTAAGGTTCCACAGGCAGTTTTGAGGTAGTCTGCAGTTTGACTTTAAAGTAGGGGTTACCGATGCATCCTACTGCTGGTGTACTGTTGGGATTTATTTATTTATTTATTTATTATTGTTGGATAATTAAAATTGCAGTCAAAACCTATGGCTAATGTTTCACCAGGTAATTGGGTGAAATGGTTAAGATCACTGATACCTTCTAGAAGGTACTCATTGAATTATTAACAGCCTGAACAGGAAGTGGGCGTTGCTCTCAGCTTCTTCCTCTTTCTGTTCAGACTCTAGTGAGCGTGGCACCACCAGGTTGTTGTCTCCACGTGGTCCTTGTAACAGCATGTAGCCAGAGTTGCTGGTCTGAACTCCACAAGTTCAGACCCCAAGTAACTATAAATGTACTGTAACGAACTGTAAGAAACGTCTTTTAAGCCTGCCTGAATGAAACTGCATAATCTGAATGAGTAAATGTTACTTTTAACTTTTACAAGACTGTGTCTCTGATTATTGTTCTGAGGGAGAGAAAAGGGGGCAAAACCAGGGAAATCCAGTCTGCCTTAAAGCATCCTGGATTAACAAATGCTAACTGGCTAACATAGCCAAATCTAAGCTTCTTTTAAGCTGGAAAGGGACTCTACTCTGCTGATCTCACTAACGTGAGATAGGAAGGATATTACTCCACAATATATCCTCTCCTAGTATCTTTTTCAAGTCCCAACAATTATATTTATACCCCGCCTTTTTTCCTACAAGGAACCCAAGGCGGCTTACACAGTCCTCCTCCTCTCCATTTTATCCTCACAACAACCCTGTGAGGTAGGTGAGGCTAAGAGTCAGTGACTGGCCCAAAGTCACCCAGTGAGTTTCATGGCCGAGCGGGGACTAGAACCCGGATCTCCCGAGTCCCAGTCCAACACTCTCACCGCTACGCCACACTGGCTCCTCTTGATAGGTACAAAGAACATCTTACTGGTGCCTGCTCTGGGCCGACTCCAACTCCTGAGCAGGTGCAGAGAGGCTGTTTCAATCCTTTCTAGCTGTGGAACTTCTTTCCTCCCAAAAAACAGTGGCTATGTATGTGTCCTACTTTACATAGAGCGGTCCTCTATTTGATGGGCAACTTCAAGCAGAGGCCTTGAAGTTTCTCATGTACACTTCGCACCTGGACAGCGGACTGAGCAGCCCGCACACAGATCGCCTGGCCACACCCTTCCCGTCCCCCACTATGGTGAGATGTACAGTATTGCATTTCTATGTAAATGATAGTCATTATTTCTAAATTTGCATCTATACAGATAAATTTGCATTTGGAGATTAATGCAACCCAATATCCTCTTTTGTCTTCTCTCTTGGGAATGCATTTTCTCTTTTTTTTGGCAATGTGTAACTGGCTATCCTAATATCAAATCAAATCAAATCTGAACTCCAGTATTTCCTGGAATTTATCTCCCTTTGTTATCTCCAAGCAAACATTTTGTTGCCAAGAATGAACACAGGCTTCTTTTACTGGCTGATTTTTTCTTTTTAAAAAATATCATCCTCATTAAATTAATAACAGTGCAATCCTATGTATGTCTATTCAGAAGTAAGTCCCATAGCGTTTGATGGGACTTACTCCCAGGTAAATGTGTATAGTATTTCAGCATCAACTTTCCATCCCATTAGGTAGGGATCACATGGGAGAAGAACCAGACATGATTATTCTGATGATATTAATAATGTTTAGTATTGATACCGTGCTTTGGATGGCTTAAAGCACTTCACGTACACTACTTCAGCAAACCTTACAACAACCCTGTAAGGGAGGTTGGTATTATTGTCCCCGTACTGCAGATGGCAGGCTGAGGTTGAGCGTGGCTTGCCTCATGCCCATCTAGTGAGTTCATGACTGATCTTGAGATTCAGACTGGGAATATCCCAGCTCATGCTCTTAGCTGCCCTCATTAATGTGCTATTAATGACCCCAAACAGTCTTTGGGAATGGATTGAAACATGCAATAGCAGCGGCTTTCTTGTTGGCAGGATGGAAGCAGTAAAATGGTTATATATCAGGTGGTGCTGATCAGCAGCGTTACCCTCAAGCCGGGCTAGTCGATGGACTATGTGAAGTTATGTGCTTGGGATCAGAAAAGCGTTATGATTGCACAGCTTACAAGTGAGTAAACTGAGCCATGCAGGGGAGTTCACTGGCCTGGTCAAGGGTAACTGAGAACCCAGAGCCAAGGCCAGCAACACTTGCTTGGAATTTCCCTCTCTCCTCATGACACAGCATCACACAATTAGACAGGAATTGGGCGGAGGGGAGAAGGCATTTCCCTTCTCGGAGGCCCAGTAGGGCACCCGTCTGAAGAGCCGACCAAACCGTTCCTGTGCAGAGACACCTAGTCAGGCCTGGCAAGCACAGAGAAGTAACGTTTCCTCCGATAAATTTCCTTTGTGTTCCATATTCCTTGACAGCAAAGAGAGAAAGGGGCTTCTCTAACACTGCAAGTTTAACCACACATAAGTTTGCAACAGGGTTTTCTTATTGTTTGTTTGTTTATTTATTTATTGTACAGTACTTCAGTGGTAGAGCACAGACTTTGCACGCAGAAGGTCCCAGGTTCGATCCCCAGCATCTCCAGGTACGGGTGGGATTGTGGGAAGACTTCGGTCTGAGACCCGGCAGAACTGCTGCCAATCAGTGTTGTGTACGTAATGCTGATTTAGATGAACCGATGGTCTGACCTGGTCTAAGGAAACGTCCTCTGTATTCCTATGGTTCTTTTTTCTTTCCCTGTCAAGTTTCCCGTCCCTTTTACACTTGCAAAATAATCAGAAATTCAACCAATGAAGCCTTTCCTGTTGAATTTCAGTCTGTCACACATTGGCTCACAGGCACAAAAGAGGTCCCACAGAGAAGGGGGGGGGATCTTCAAGGTTCTCAGAGGGTAATTCCTGGTGAGCTATGGACGGGTTTCCCTGGAGCCTGTTGACTTGGTGCCAAAGTGCTCAAGGGGACACGTGAAAGAGCAAAGGAATCATCATAATATCCGTGGCCCTTAAGCCCAGTCTGCTGCCCATGAAACGGGACCGGAAATCCCAAAGGGAAATTTGTCTTAAATAAATGAATAAAATTGGACCGCCTTGATGATGCATCATTGCAATCCTTGGAAACGATGAGCCGAAGGAAACATATTTAAGATTGCAGGTTATGACTCAGAAGGGAAGCAAGCACTCCCTGCCTGAAGAGGTGCCTCAAGAAGAACGCCGGAGGAGGCGAGTGAAGAAAGAGAGGACAAAAACAGCTGGATGGATGCACGGAGGTGGTGCATGTCGATGTGTACATGTCAATCATTTTGCTCTGAAGACACACACACCCCGCCCGAAATGCAAGCGGTTGGCATGTGCTGTCGATGAATCAACAGCGCTTCTCATCTGGAATGCATCAGCCCCAGAGCTCTGTCTCACAGCTGTCGTGGAGGGCCTTGGATACATTTTCTTTCTTTCTTTTTAGTCTTAAGATGCCCCAGGAGAGGTTTCCATCCATATCTGACACTAAATATAACAGCCACCAGACATTTGCCCAGCCGTTGCCCAACCTGGCGCCCTCCAGATGTGTCGACTACAACTCCCACCAACCCCAGCCAGTGCACTGGCTGGGGTTGATGGGAGTTGTAGTCCTGACACATCTGGAGGGCGCCAGGTTGGAGAAGGCCACCCTTGCCAAATTCCCAGTCCTTCCCGTATGTGAAAACACGGGAGGGCTACAAATGGAAGACGACATCTGCCGCCACCCCCAGTTCCCCCAGGAATATCCCATGAATGTGGCACTGCGGTTGCACAATAAAAGCCTCCTCTGGAAGCACCATAAGTCTCAGTCTCGAAGGAAGTTATAAAGAAGAATCACTGTGAAGAAAGAGGACAGACTGTTCCTCTCAGTAGGGGTTGATTAACCGATAGCACGGCGTGTCCGGGAGATGGGCTTGCCAAGCAGCGGAACTGAATAGATGTGAGCTCCCATATAGTACACATGTAGAAAGCCTGATCTGGCATGCTGAAGCCTTCACCTTTGGCTCTAGCGCAACTGACATTCCGACAAGCTGGCTGTACTCTTGGTCAAGAGAGGGAGATCAAAATAAAAATGCAGAACAACTTGCATCATACCTCCCCTGCAGATGTTGTTAGTCTGTTGAACTGGGGACTGCATATGACCCTCACCACGGCTTCTGCGTTTG
Organism: Shinisaurus crocodilurus; assembly: GCA_021292165.1. Lineage (NCBI taxonomy): Eukaryota > Metazoa > Chordata > Lepidosauria > Squamata > Shinisauridae > Shinisaurus > Shinisaurus crocodilurus. The sequence continues at coordinate 25,316,745 of CM037880.1, read as the reverse complement.
TAGATGTTCTCGGCCTTGCACTGAATCACATGATATGCATGTCCTGGAGGGGGGGGAAATTCTCTCTGCCACGCCCATAGCCTTCCTCCACTCGGGAGTGCAGAAATTTAAAGCACGTTTTCCAACTTGCACCTGATCAGCATACTTTGCTGCAGATGTTTTTGGGTTTGACCGTCAAAGCATTTTTCTTCCCTCTTGCTTTCTGTCCCTAGAAGTAGTCATCTTAAGGTTTTGACCTGAACAGTAGTTCACGACACTCTGCGATACTACAGATCATCTGTCTTTGCAAACGACACGTTCGGAAATTCAGAGATGCACGAGTATCCCGTTGCTCACTCCAAGTGGGCTTTGGCCTTTGTGAGCACCCAAACCTCACCCCCAGCAGCACTTGCCTCCTTCCTTCCCTTGCCCCAAGGCAAGTCACTCAAAGTAAAGGAGGGGAGAAGGTGTGGCAGTGCTTGGCGGATTGTGGTGAGCCTCACGAGCATTTTATCTCTTCACGTATCGAATGGTTTGGATTCAGATTTCACCTGCTGCACTGACAGAAGTGAACTTCCCAACCACCTCCTTCCCACGTTAGCCCCTCCGCCCCCCTGAAAATGCTACACACAGATTCAGGAGACCCTGCTGAATGGGGTGAGCTGCGGTCTAGGGGGGATCCTCCAAAATTGGGCAGAGGGACACTACGCGAGTGGAGTCCTTCTCGCAGAAGGCAGATCCTGGATCCTACCATGGAATGTATTGTTGGTGTAGTGTGTGCGTGAGCAGCAGAGTGTGTGTGTGCATGGGAGATTTAAAATCCTGTCTGTGTGCTAGCAGAGGCCTGTTATTCCACACACAGATCTTCCAGATCTCAGCTCCCCCCTTTTCGCAGCGTGCAGCGTGTTGTGAAGATGCCAGCCCAGCCTGCCTGTAATCCAACTTGCTTCCAGCTTCCCCGTTTGCAGATTAATCCATGGAGTCAGGAAACACTCTGTAACACCACAGGTCTAATTCTACCTGTTTATTCACTTAGCAAGTAAAGTTCTACAGAGTATACATTTCCTAGTTACAGTCCATGTGCAGAGTATAAATGCATAGCAAGCATTGCATCCAGTGGAGTAAGTTGAGCTTCACTCCACCTCAGCAAAGGCGTTACATTGTTGCAGTGACAAAAGTCCAGCAAGAAGAACAAAGGAGAAGAGAGAAAGCAGTCCTGCCTCTCTCTAAGATGGCTTGAGACAGAAAACAAGTTAGCACGTCATCAGAACATACAAACCATGTGACTAGCTCACATACAGTTCTCACAGTCCAGAAACCACAGTTTCTAGTAAGACATAATAAACCTGTTTACCTCGCCATTCTGTCCCTACCATGTGTAAACAACAATGTGCTGCAGCTGGTAATGTGATACATATCACAACATGTATATCCTGTCTTTCCACCAAAAATGGCTCTCAGGGCAGCTAAAAACCATAACAATAGGGTTGCTTTTGCAAGTGCCTCTACTGGAATGTTTAAAATACTTTCCTTCTCGTTCCTAAACACAAGTTTGCCAGTCTCTTGTGAAAAGACCTGTGTGAGATCCACACCACAGAACAAACTCTGGAGCTAGACTGAAGCCTTTATTATAGGTTTGATGTGACTCGCCCTGGGGACTCTTGTCTTAATCACTTGGATAAATTGCATAAAGAATTAGCTTTGAAGGAATGGTTGGAGAATGTCTCCCGCTGTATTTGTGGAAGTCCCGCGGCAGTGACAGAACACAACCGTGGAAGAAGACTAAAAAGAATTAGAACTGGACAGCAATGTTGGAACCTTTTCTTCTGCTTCTTCTTCTTTGTGCCTCAGTAAGTTGCTCCCAGGATTTATGGGTGCTGCTCTCAGGTTTGTCTCCAGAGGTCTAATTCTCATACCACCCTATTTCCACAAGCAGCTCCCAGCAGCGGCTCTGTCAGCACCATGTAGCAAATTATTTGCTGGCAGGAGCGAGACGGCTGGCCGGGTTCCAGGATTCACATTCATGGGCCATCTTTTGACCCAGACAATGGAAAACAAATATGATAGATGGGAAAGAGAAGAATGGAGAGAGATTCTTGGTGGGGAGAGATTATTCCCTGCAGAACCTTGGCCAGGGGTCTCATCAGACGTAGGGTGGCCACTTGTGAAACACTAAAGAGGACAGGCTTCACCCAAAAAGAGGACACAGTTTGCATATGCTAATTTGTATGTGTAGATGCAAATTTAGTGATAACTATTATAATTTAAATAGAAATACAGTACAGATCTCACCATAGCGGGGGAAGACTGTGACCAGGGGACCTGCGTGCCTTATTCAGTCTGCTGTTGATGGGCAACTTCAAAGCCCAGCTCTTCTTTCTGATGGCTCTTTCTCTTTATACTGGACAACCCTTCAAACAGAGGACATCTTCAAAATAGAGGACAGTTCTCTGGCAGTACATCAAATAGAGCAGTGTTCTCCAACCTTGGGCCCCCAGATGTTTTTGACCTACAACTCCCAGCATGCCCCAGCCAGCGTAGCTGGCTGCGGCATGCTGGGAGTTGTAGGCCAAAAACATCTGGGGGCCCAAGGTTGGAGAACACTGAAATAGAGGACTGTCCTCTGTACAATTTTTTTAAAAAAAGGACACAGAAGCAAAATAGCTATTCCAGAGGCAAAATAGCCACTCACAGCAGACAGCACAGATGGACAGCTAAGCACCCCTGTGATCACTGTCAGTCCCTCCATCTGTTCATGAGCAGAGGCCTCCGACAGCACTATGTGCTTGGGGAGCTGATCTCTGGATCAGCCCATATTTCCCTATGAACACCTAGATCCAATGCGCACAGACATACAGGGAATGGATCCAGATTTAGTCATACTTAGGGTAGACCCACTGAAATAAGTTAGCCCTGACCAACTTAAATCCCATTGATTTCAATTGGTCCACTCGAAGTATGACTAAATCTGGATCCAACCCCGTGAGAAATAAATTGTTTGAATCTGGATTTTACAACCATTCTTCAACTGGAACTGCTTTCCCCAAACTGGCTACCTTCCAGGTGTTTTGCACTACAACTCCCACCATTCTTGACTATTGGCCATGCTGGCTGGGGCTGATGGAAATAAAGTCCAAAACATCTGGAGAGGACCAGGCTGGGGAAGATCAAGTTCCCTACTCATGGCCTCATCTCCACTCGCCTTACTTTATTAGCTGCCGCAATTGGTTTGGTTTGGTGTTCTGGGAAACAGCAATGCAATGCTACAGCTTGCAACCAGGACCCATCCGGCATCGCCCAGACTGCCATGCCAACAAGGCCACCTGCGCCTTCACTAACGTCAAACGAATCCCAGAAATGCTGGCATCTGCTCCTGAGGTTTGCCACTTAAGTGCTTTTTCAGAAACACAAGTCGAGGGACTCTACCTGGAGCAGTGCTTGGAAAATGTTTGACATTTCTATAGAAGGCATTCGCTCGTTTAGGAAAAACTTACCCAAAGAAAAAAATTGGGCTTTGCTCCACGGCCAATTCTGACACACGGCTGGAGCACTCTTCCATTCTTGCTTCATTTCACAGTTATCTTGTTTCTCCAACTGAGGGACTCCCCATGGCTATCAATCTGAGTGAAGCTGACACACTTCCCCGTAGACCTATATTTCAACCACTAATAAATTGGCAACTTTTCTTGTCTTTTTTGATCACTGGACAGCAGGGGGGGAAACAATGATAAAACTTGTTTACATTGTTCAATAGGAGAAATGTGTAATTGACCAGTAATGGGTTCTGTAAAGAAATTTCTACTTTTTGCCCAAATGTAGAACTCAATTAATCATATCTGCACAGAGAGGCCTGATTTGTTGCAAACCCACTGCTCTGATCCCTAAGAAAATTGACATGCTCCCTGGGTACATGTCCCTTAACAGATGGGGAATTCCTGGCTCCCTGGAGCCAAGTCATCAATGTGAAGCCGTTTAGTCTCCATTCAAAGAGAGCGGCCTAAATTATGCATGGCTGTCCTAAATTTATGTACTTATTTGAAAAAATTATATCCTACATTTCTTTATAAATGAACTCAATGGGACTTACAACAAATTAAATAAGTCAATAGTTGCAGAATCAGCCAAGCCCCTATCCGCCCCCCAAAAAACCAGCCCACAATGTAACAGCAGAAAAAAGCAGTTCTAAAAATAAAACAATGCCTCCAAAAGCGTGGAAAGCTAAGCAGGGTCAGGCCTGGTTATTACTTGCATGGGAGACCCCTCCTCTAGTTTCCTGCATTGAGCAGGGGGTTGGACTCGATGGCCTTGTAGGTCCCTTCCAACTCTATGATCTATGAAATCTATGAAATAGCCTGTCAGTCAGTCACAAAAGCCTTCTGGAAAACCCAGGTTTTTACGTGGCAGCTAGGGATATACACTTGTTGGGCTAAGCAGGTCTCATTGGGATGGGCATTCCACAGAGTTAGTGCCACCACTGATAAAGCCCTGTTTGTGGCAGACTTGATTCATAGGGGCGATCAGAGCAGGACTTTAGATGTTGAATAGAATACACAAGTGGAATATGCAGAGGGAGGTCAATCCCATGCCATTTAGGGCTTTATGGGCAAGAACCAGCACCTTGAATTGAGCCCAGAAACAAACACACAACCAGTGCAGGTCCCATAAAATTGGAATAATATGCTCGAGGCATCCAGTTGCAGCATCTGTCTGCAGAGCGATTTGCAAATAAGTCACAGCAGGCTTCTGAGAGCAACAGGGCCAAACTAAGGTGACACAATTCATACACTTAAGAATTGCATAAATGGCTTTAAAAAGAAAAAAAGGAAGGCACACACACCCCCATCTGAATTGGAACCCTGGCATGTGGGAGGTAGGGAAGCTTTAACCCTTTGCCCACTGCTGTGGGCCTGAGCCAGACTGCCCCTCCTGCATGACTGCTACTTGCATTGAGAAAAAAGCTCCCATTGGAGTGAATGGGAGCTCCCCCCCCCAGTGAAACTAGCAAACACAATCTGGATCAAGACTATATGGGGCCAAACGGTTAAAGCCCCCCATGCCCCGCACCTGCAATTTACTTTTTAAAAAGCCATTCATGCAACTGTTAATTGTCTATGTTGCCCCTTGGGCTGCAATTCTATGCACACATGCTTGGGAGTAGGGATTGATCAGTTTATTTCCAGTCAGTGCATGTGATCTTTGCATGTGTTCATGCCTAAGCCCATCTCTTCCCATTCCTACATTAATCTGTTATTTAAAAAAATATCTGCGCAAAATTCATATTCATAATAAGTATTTAAATATGCATTTTAAATATATTGTTTGCCACAAAACACACACTTATGAATGCATTTTCTCTCAAGGTCTGCACTTCTAAACTGATTTTACCTGCAAAATAAATGCATTTTTAATACATTTTTGAGCCAAGAGCCGCATCACGAAATTCAGAGAAGTGCGAAATCTGGGGGATAGCTGCATTCTGGCCTGCACATTAGTCCAGTCCATGTGTGGGGCCGTCAGTGCACACATCGGACATGAAGAATAGCCTAACCCCCCATTAAACTGGTGTTAAAATCATTAGCCGGTGATGATACCGTCTTTCCATTCACTCATATTTTTTTTGCAGCACATTATGAAAACCAAGGGGCACCAGAATGTTTTTTGGAGACCATATTTCTTTAATTTATGGCTTCCAAAACAGACCCGCTAATGCATTCTGGAATTGGGGAATGTCTTCCAAAATTAATGTCTAATCCCTTCACCCCAAAGCCCCATTTCATTATAACATGGGATAGGGAACCTCCCGCCTGTGGGCCAGATTTGTCCTCCTGCCAGGCATCCCCATCTAGCCCATGAAGGCCTCAGGTGAGGCCCTCCCGCTCCACAAAGCCCCACCCCCTCAGAGAAGGGAAAGAGGGTGGGAGAGACGCAGGCTTAAGAAGTGTTCCACAAGGCTGGGGCTCAGTCGGCTTTGCTCTTGCGTCTTGCCCCCCTCACCTTTTCCTGATTGGAGATGAAGGGGGATGGCTGAAGCCAGCTCTGAACTGAGACACTGCCTCAAGAAGCCACTCCTCAAAGCCATGGCTCAGTCTGCTTCGCTTCCCTAAAGTGAGCTTTGCTCCTCAATTGGGAAAGGCGAGGCAGGATTGAAGCTGGCTCCCAACTGTAGCCACCAGCAAAGAGCGCTCCTTCCTTCCTTCATTTTCATTTGTTACATTTTTATACCTCCCAATAGCCAAAGCTCTCGGGAATGTTAACAAAGATTTAACACTTTAAAAATACAATAATGTAACATGGTATAAAAGCCATTTACATAATTGGGGGGCCACCACCAAGAAGGTCCTCTCCCTTGTTACCTCAGTCAAGAAGCTCTCTCTGCTCTTCAGTTGACCATCGCAGATCAGTTGCAGATTGGAGTGGGCCCAATTTTCAATGCACCATGATGGGGGTGAAAATCAATGCTCCCACCTCAGCTGATCAGCACAAATCAGCTAAGGGGTGGTGGTGGCCTGGGAAGGTTGTGTGAGTGTGTCTGTTTGTCTGTCTGTGTGAATGGGGTGTGCGTGCGTGCGTGCGTGCGTGTGTGTGGCACATGCCAACAGTGGCCCCACCCACTGCTGACATGTGGCCCCCAACATCCCAGCCAGGGGTCAATTTGGCAGTTGGACCAAACTATTTCCCCACGTAGCATTACAATGTGTCAACCTATCATATTTTTTACATCAGACATATGTCATAAAACCACCATTATTGGTATTTAATGGCTCCTAATAAATGTCAAAAATGAACCTGCTGATGGTCATTTTTAATATATTGGGAGCCTTTAAACATCAATGAAATGATGTTTTAGTAATATTTTATCACAGATTCTTTTTAGCAGAACTTCAAAGGGAGGTGGGGATTTTTTGGCTGTTTTATCTAAGACATCTTAAATGTTCTTACTGATTTCATTATGAAACATATTGATTTTGCTCAGGCTTTTCTCCTTGGTGAATCTTTGACAGCCATCAGGTAACCCTGATCAGCTGCAGAAACTTGGAATTTCTGCTACTCTACCTAGATTAACAAGAGGAAAAAAGCTGCTCAGGGGGCTGTAATATCCCTTCTCTAGAAAGAAGTGGCAAATAAAACCACCAGCAGTTGCCTCTGCTTGTTCTTGTTCAGTGAAGGAAAACTTCAAGTCAGAAAAGTACCCTATCTGGTTATAAAGGGGAACTGATTCAGATGTGAAAGAACTCATAGGAGAGCCCTTTCTGGACTGTGCGACTTCAGAGAGCTAGTTGGCTTTTAAGTGTATGGGACCCCAATCCATATCAAGACAAGCACATGTACATAGAGGTCTAAATGTTCACACCCAGCAGCTTTTGCCCCCAAATACACCCTACTCCCCTCTGCCCAGGCTGAAAAGGGTGGGGTGGGGGCTCCATTGGCACCAAAGGAGGTTTCTTCCACTCTTTTTAGCACCCAAAAGGGACATGCGCACATGCATGCACGCACACACATTTAGGATCATCTGCATGCTACGCATTTAGTTTAACCCAGACCGAGCCAGTCTCCTAGGGAGGGAGGGGCATGCAGGCGCTAGCTAAAAAGAGATCCTGCCTGGAGAAATCCTGTGTGGATCGGGATGAACACCCTGAGTAAACAAAGCTCCATAGAGCTGGAGACCAGGGAGATGCGTTGGAGAGGTCCAGGCCGGAAATGGGGCATTGGGAGCCCTTGAACACAGGCACCAGAGGAAATCACATCCACACTTCAGGCCTTCTTAAACAATAGCTAAGAAGGCCATTTCACAATTCAGGAGGCCTGGGGCTGCTCGCTCCCAGTAGGCAATGCAGTGCCTTCCAGATGTTTTGGACCACAACTCCCATAATGCCTGACCGTTGGCTATACTGCCCAGGGCAGGTGGGAGTTGCAGTCCAAAACAGTTGGAGGGCACCATATGGGCTCCCCCTGCTGTCTGCTATCTTACCTTGAAGAGTTTCCCATGCACCACTTCTGTCGCTGTTAACCTGGGAAGGCCTTCCCACATGCAACCGCCTTCCCCGCAGCTGCATTCTAAAGTGGTACAGTTTAGGAAGAGTAGCGCTGCGTGATTTTTCTGAATGTGTCGATCAGCTCTTATTTGCCCAATATTATTGAAAATCATTGAGGTAACAAGGTAGCTACTGCTTATTTTAAACTTGTCCCTGCTGAAACATTTGCCATAGGTTGGGCAGTCGTGCCATGATGTGGGTGAAGACAGTCGCAAGTTATATGCATCCCAGAGTAACCGTACAGCCATTTATCTGTATATTTAGTACATTTGTATCCTGCCTTTCTGCCATCATGGAACTCAAGGTGGCATGCATAGGATTCTCAGGTGGTCTCCCATCCTGATCAGTGGTGCACTTAGGGAATTTTAGACTCCAGTCTTAATGGTCTTATGTTATGTCATGGGGGCCCTCTGGACCTAATGATCTTACATGAGTGGGTGGGTGGTGGACTCTTAGATGGTAATTGGTAGCTTGCTTTGAAATGTGGTAAGCCAGCCCTGCTGTATTTGGGGGCCCTCCTGCTCACTCTGCTGAGTGGGGTTCTGGACACCAGCCGCAAGTCCTGCCTTGAAGCACCACTGATCCAAGCACTGACCAGACCACTGTTTAACTTCAGCAAGATGGTTGCATCTTTTGCCCTCAGACCATGCGCTGGGCCTTTTCGAACTCCTCAACCTCTGATCTTGATCGATTGCACAGAATCAGATGCATTCAACCCATATCCACCAAGTGTCAATTTGATCATTTGTCCTGGCCCTTGGATGATTTTCATCTCGAAATCATTAGATGACCGGGGGGGGGGGGGACCTATCTCTCAGCGTCTGCACACATACACTCCTTCTGCGATACGGGGAATTAGAACAACATAAGAAGAGCCCTGCTGGATCAGACCAAAGGCCTATCTAGTCCAGCATCCTGTTCACACAGTGGCCAACCAGATGCCTGTGAGAAGCCCACAAACAGGACATGAGCACAAGATCACCCCACCCCACCCCGGCTCATGTTCCCCAGCAGCTGGTATTGAGAGGCGTACTGCCTCTGATCCTAGAGGTAATACAATCATACTATTATTACAGGGTGGCTGTAAGGATCACTGAAATAATCTATGCAAAGGGCTTTGAATACTTGAAATACTCAGTGTAAACTAAATGTAGGTATTATTGGCAAGCGTTATTACTACTGGGAAAGATCTCATGCTGTGGATGGCGTGAGCCATGTGGGAAGATAACTTCTACATGATGGGGGAAAGTAAACAACCCATCACTTTGTTATACAAGTAGCTATTAGCATTCAATAATGGTCTATTGTGTTATTATACAAATGTGTTATTATCCTCCACCTTCCTTTGCTGTTTCTTGAATCATTGCTATGGCTACCTTTCCCTGGGCCTTCCCCTTCTTCTATAAATTAGCAAGTAATAGATCTCTGTTAACTAAAGCTAAACAACCCTTCAACCTCTTTCTTTGCGATAAAGCTGTAGACGAGAGCATTTTCGCTCTGAAAATAGTAAATGGGCACCATATGTCATCAACAGAACAAATGTCTCCACATACATGTAAACCTGGGCTAATGTGCCCTGCCAAAATATGTTAAACCATCTGTTTTGACTTAGCTGTTTTTGAGAAATTATGTTTATCATGCTAATTTATTGTGCTGTCAACAGCACCAAGTGACACAGTTGCTGCTAAACAACATCATTATATACATCGCTTTTCTGGCACAATACCAGAGCAGGCTTTTGCGTCTCCCATTCCAATGCAACCAGAATAAATAAATAAGCAACAACATGTCCGTGCATTCAAAGATGTAGCACAGGGTGGTAATACATCTGCCCAGCTCTGCAGTGTTCCAGCGGGTGCTGCTGGTGGAGTACATCCGTAAGGACAAGTGGCAAGACAACCCTAGGAAGAAAAGGCAGCGCGAGCTAGTGTATCTACGGCCAACCAGTAGAATGGGTGTCAAAGGCATGGGGATCTGTGGCAGGCCTGGAGAGGAGCTAAAGGGCCTCTGGGCTCTGTCAGTCTCTCTCCTGCAATGCCCATGTCAAAGGTAAGCATGGTTTGGCACCTGCCGAGGGTCCACACCCCAGCAGGGGCCCACTGATGGGAGGCCCTTGGAGTTTCTCCTCCTCTTCAGCATTGCAACCTGTTTGTTCACCTGCTCCTCACTCTGGCCCAGACAATGGTGGTGGGGAGGAGGAGGAGCAGTAGATGCCACTGCCGACTTGCTCACTGGCTCGCTGCCTGTCAAGCAAGCAAATGATGGGGGGAAAGATCAGGAGCGATAGCAGCTGGTGCCAATGGCGGTGAGAAGGTAGACTCGCTGAGGGAGAGGGCCAGTTGAGGTTTCTTTCCAAAAAGGGCCCTCAAAAACCCAGAGCCAGCACTGCTCTCATGCACTGCACGGCTGCCTACTCCTCCATGGCTAAGTGGACTGCACAAAGCTGCAGTGGGATACATATACCGCTACCTCCAAAAAGGTAACTATGCTGACCATAAGAAAAATGCCAAAATCCATATTAGGGTAATACCTTCATTAGGGCAACTCAAGGTCATACAGAATGTGCTGCCTTTCGAGATCTCCAGATCTCTTCATCAGGCAAGATGTTTTAAAAAAATAAATAAGCAGGGGTGTGTGGAAGCTGACCTGATGTTGAAGTCATGGAGATATTTTGGACTCTTAAGATGAGACGTAGAAGGAAGTTGCAGCCATTCAAATTAAGCTCTACCAGGTGATGTGAGGCTTTCAGGTTGCACCTGGCATGGCCCCTGGGACTGTCGGGATGAGGAAGCACACGAACAAGAGTTGATCCTGCCTCAGAATACCAGTTTCTGGGGGGAAACGGTTGAAAAGGGTGCTATTGTCCTCATGTCCTGCTTGTGAGCTTCCCATAGGCCACTGTGGGAAACAGGATGCTGGACTAGGTAGAGCCTTTATTTATTATTATTTATTTAAAATGTTTCAAGGCTGCCTTTCAGGGCAGACGCCCTCCCAAGGCGGCTTACAACATTAACATTCATATAATAATAATTACAACAAACAAACCATACCATAATAAAGCAGCAAATAGTCATAAAACAACAGGCACTAGCTGATAGGGATGTGCATAGAGCTTGATTGGGGGCTGGAAGTCTGGCAAATTCACTGTGCTTGGCCCCCCAAGTTCCGCTTGCCCTACCTTTTCCCTGGCTCGACTCGCATTCTCACGAGCTGAGCTGGGGGAAATGACTTTCAGTTTCCAGCACTCCATTGTTTACGTAGAAGATGGCATAAGATACGTTAAAAATAGCTGCGATTTGCATAATTTGTGCTAATTGCGGCCTAATTTGTGCAAACCGCAGCCGTTTTTAATGTATTTTACGCTATTTTTTACATAAACAACGTAAAGCTGGGGACCCGGAAGTCCAGCGAGCACCACAGCTGGCACTTGCACTCAGCTCATGTGCTGTGAGTCAAGTGCCAGGCGGGTCGCCCACCCCTAAAACATTACTAAAAAGCTATGGCATAATTGCAGTTACAGAGCAGAACAGCTCAGTAAAAGATAGTCAGGGGAAGGCCAGAGTAAACATGTCGGTCTTCAGGGCTTTCCTAAATGCCTGCAATGATGGGGCCTGGTGGACCCCCTATGGCAACTTATTCCAGAGGTGTGGGGCCACTGCAGAAAAGGCCTTCTCTCATGTATGTGCCCACCTAATGGCCCTCAAAGGTGGGCAAGTGAGAAAGGCTTGATGACCTTAAAGTGCAGGCAGGCTGATATGGGTGAAGGCGGTCCTTCAAGTAATTTGGTCCCAAACCATTTAAGGCTTTAAAGGTCAAAACTAGCACTTTAAATTGGGCTCGGGAACACTGATAACCAGTAAAGCTGGCACAATATAGGCATTATATCATCTGACCACCTTGCCACCACCAACACTCTTGTGGTCGCATTGTGCACCAGCTGAAGTTTCCGAACCATCTTCAAAAGCAGCCCCATGTACAGCACATAATAGTAGTCCAGCCTGGATGCTGCTAGGGCATGGATAACCGAGGCAAGGTCCACCCTCTCCAGATAGCCTGGATTAAGCCTCAGCTTGTTCACCCTCATCCACCCTCAAACAGCCTCCAGACACTGTTTCAAGAGTTCCACAGCTGCCTCCCTGGGATGTGCAGATGGAAATGAGAGGTACAGCGGAGTATCATGCAAATACTGTTGACACTTCAGCCCAAACCTCCGGATGACTTCCCCAGCACTTTCATGTTGATGTTAAAAAGTATGGGGGACAGGATGGAATCTTGTGGCACCCCACAGGCTAACAGCCATGGGGTGGAACAGAAGTCCCCCCACAGCACCTTCTGAGACCACGCCTCCAGGAAGGACCAGAACCACTTTAACACTGTGCTCCTAAGCCCAACCCAGATAGACAATCCACAAGTTTACCATGGGTGATGATATAGAAAGCTGCTGAGAGATCCAGAAGAACCAACAGGGTTGCACTCCCCCTATCCATTCCCTGGTGTAAGTCATCAACCCGGATGACCAAGGCTGTTTCCATCCCATAACCAGTTCTGAATCCTGATTGGAATGGATCTAAATCATCAGTATCATCCAGCACTGCTTGGAGTTGCAAGGCTACCACACACTCCAGCACCTTGCCCAAGAATGGCAAATTTGACACCGGGTGGTAGTTACCCAATACCATAGACTCTAAATTTGGTTTCTTCAACAAAGGTCTCGCCACTGCTTCCTTCAAAGCTGCAGGGACCACATCATCCCTCAAGGAGGCCACCTCAGAAGTCCAGATATGCCAGCCCAGCTCTGGCGGATTTCACAAGCCAGGATGGGTCTAAAGAGCACATAGTTGGCCACAGTCCTCCAAGCAGTTTGTTCACCTCCTCAGGTAGGTTGCACAAGCTGAAAGGTATCCATGACATGACCAGATGGTGCACCAGTCCTGTTCATCTCAGACTCTGTCAAAACAATGACACCCAAGTTGGCACAAATATGAGTGACTTTATCTGCAAACTGTCCAGCAAATTGCGCACAGTGAGCCTTTGAGGGTTCGAGCTGTTGCCTTCTAGAGTCTACATGCAAGAGGCCTTCACCACCACCAAATAAGATCACAAATGGATTCTTACCTGAGTTCGATCATATTTGTTACGAGTCCTCTGCCATTTACACTGTAATCCTTGACAAAATCGTTTCATCGCCCTCAGCTCCTCGGACTCCAAGGCGCTGACATGGTTCTATGACTGGGTTGAGGACATTTGGGAGCGATCATATCTATAGCCTAGGTCATCCCCTCATTCCAAGCAGAGACCAGGGCCTTGGAAGGACTGCCAGCTAAGCCTACAGGAAAATCCCCAAGAGACCACAGAAATCCATCTGGATTTATCACCACTGGGAATGGACCATCAATCTTTGCCCTCCACTCCTGCAGAGGTTAAAGGTAGCCTGGAGTTCAAACTGATCAGATAGTGATCTATCCATGCCAGTGGAGTCACTACTGGCTCCCCCACCCACAGATCATGTTCTCCCAATCCAGTACAGAAAACCAGATCCAAAGTGTGCTCTGCTGTATCTGTTGGGGCAGATATTATCTGAGACAGGCCCATGGTTGACATGCCAGACATGAAATCCTGAGCCACTGCTAACAAGGTAGCCTTGGTATGAATATTAAAGTCCCCCAAGACGACAAGCCTTGGGGTCCTCAATACTACACTCGAGACCACCTCAGTCAGCTCAGGTAGGAGACTGTTAGGCAGTGGAGTGGGCAGTACACCAATAGAATCCCAATCCTGTCTCAAGTGACCAACACTAGGTACAAACACTCAAAACTGGCTAACTGTTAGATGGGGTATCTGACCAGGGAGATGGAATCTTTATAGACCAAGGCTATCCCCCTTCCAGCCCCTCTAGCTGAGCTTCATACTGCACAAGAAGCCCTGGTGGGCACGTCTGTGAAAGGTTAACCCATCCCCCTAAATCCAACCAGGTTTCGGTGACAGGTCAGGTCAGCATGCTCTTCAGCTTCAGATCAGAAATCAGATCAAGCTTTCCTCAATAGCTGATCTGGCATTCATCAACAGCATCTTCAGGCTAGAGGAGACTGCAGGCGAGCCACCAAAATTACTGAAGTTGGGAGATAGACTGGTCTGATCCAGTAGAACTGTTCTTATGTACTGTAGTAGCACAACACTAGAGTAGTGCTACTTCACACTTACATATATACCGTATTTTTCCGTCTATAAGACGCCCCCATGTATAAGACGCCCCCCACTGGGCAGTTTCGCAATTGCGCGGTTCTCTCCTTGGCTTACTTCTGTGTATAAGACGACCCTCAATTTTTAGTCTAACAATTTTAGGAAAAAGTATAGTCTTATACATGGAAAAATACTGTAATTCTACCAATAATTTATCATCTTGACCCAGTAAGGAGGATCTGCACAGGGAAACATACCCAGCTCCCAAGATGTGAACGCTGACCACCTGTTGGTGATAATAAAGTCCAAGGTCCCTTTAGTACGCTGGCTCACCTTGTCTGAGTGTGGAAAGCTAAGCAGGGTAAGGCCTGGTTATTACTTGGATGGGAGACCCCTCCTCTAGTTTCCTGCACTGAGCAGGGGTTTGGACTCGATAGCCTTGTAGGCTCCTTCCAACTCTGTGAAATCTATGAACAACAACAACAACCTCCTTCCCCAACCTGGTGCCTTCCAGATGTTTTGGACTACAACTCCAAGCATTCCTGACCATTGGCCATGTTGGCTAGTGTTGATGGGTGTTGAAGTCCAAAGCATCTGGAGGGTGCCAAGATGGGGAAGGCTGCTCTAGTACAATCAACAAGTGTGTCTGACCAACACCACCCCACACGAGGTCCAAGGTCCTTAATCAAATAGTTGCTGATCAGAAATGGTCAGCATGTTCCTATCCCAATCTCTGCGATCATCGGAGGGAGCACTTCTGAGGGAGCCACATGCTGCTGATGTTCACCTCAGGAGCACTTGCAGAAGAGCATTTAGTGCTGCAGGACCCATCCTCTGGAACACTTTGCCAGCTGACATCAGACAGCCCCCCCCCCCATTCTGACGTTCAGACGTCTTCTTAAAGCCCACCTCTTCACACAGGCTTTCCCTGATGTGTGACCCAGCCAGCTGTGGGTTTTTTTTTTAGGAGAGTGCAGTTTTACCTCTGAATACATCTGTATTGTGTTTTATTGCTGTTATGATGCCATTGCATTTTAGGTTTCACTGCTTTGCTACCTCTGTGGAAAGCGGTATATAAATTTGATTAATAAATACATGAAACAAAATAAATAAAACTGAATAGGCTGGATATGTGTACAAGATGACAAATTGTGGAATCATTACACATTCACCCTGCAAACAAGTATATTGAACATTTGCTACAAAGGCCATTGAAGAAGACTCTGGCCAAAATGTGTCTGACAATTTAACCCCTCTTGGACATATCTACATTCCAATTTTGGTTTTTGGTTTTGTTTTGTTTTTTAAATATTTTATTTACTTTTCAAAACAAATTATAACAAAAAATATATATAACAGAATACAAGAATATCACACAAATATAACATAAACAACATACAATAAATCATGAAGTGCTCCCCCCCCCCCTCCAAGGGACCAATTAATATACTTCTATCCTCTTGATCAAATAAATTCTAAATTCCAAAAATATAACATATCTTGACAAGGCATGTTACCCTTCCCTTTATTAATACATAGTCTAGTAATTGATTCCATATATCCATAAAATTATTCTTCTTTAGCAATCCTTTTTTGCATTTGATACTACTAGTTAGTTTATCATTTAGGGCTATGTCCCAAACTTCCTTATACCAGTCTGTTATTAGGAAAACATGTTGTACTTTCCAATTTCTCGCTATCATTAGCCTGGCCGCAGTTAACAAGTTTACAATTAACTCCTTCGTATTTTGGTCACAAATAAGCTTCTCCGTTATGCTAATAACAATGCTAATTCTGGACAGACCTCTAAATTAGTGCCAATAATTTTTTATATTTCTGTAAAAACCTCTCGCCAAAACGCCAATACATTTTTACAACTCCACCACATATGAGCATATGTCCCTTTTTCCTGACATCCTCTCCAACAAAATGCAGAACAATTATTATCTATTCTATTTAATCTTACTGGAGTTTAATACCATCTCCAAATTAGTTTATAAAAATTTTCCTTTATCCTAATTGACATCATTTTCACAATCCGTCTATCCCATATATTGTTCCACCCCACCTTCGAGGTCACCTCTTCAAATTCTTATCCATACTGCCTTAAGCTGATCCTCTTGTTCTTTTGCTTTTTGAATCAATCTATATAAATCCCTTGTTATGCCTCTTGTTGATGCATTACCTGGTAGGCCGTCTCTAGACATGACCATCTTTTCAAAATTAGTTAAATCTCTCTCATACTCAGTTTTCCTTTTCCATTTCTTCGACCACTGTTCTAACTGTAATAAATTTAACCACGATAATCTTCTTCTCCCAATAATTTCCATTATTTGATCTCTAGTCCCCATCTTTTCCACCCAATCGGACAATCTAATAACCCTTTCTTCTCTTAGTTTACCCTCCAGCTCTGATCTTAAGTTTTCAGGAAAATCCTTAAGAGCTACCACTGGAGTTAATGGAGATATCCCTGGTATAAATATGCTCTTCATAGTACCCCAAATCATTAACAAATTTCTTAGAAAAGGGTTGTCTATATTTTTTATCAATTTATTATTATTTTTTTGAAAAAAAATATTCTCCAAAGTACTACGTAATTCACATGTTTCTAACTCCAACCACATTATTTCTTTAGGGCGTGCTATAATATCCACTATATGTCTTAATTGATTCACTATATAATACCATTTTAAATTCGGCAAACCCAAACCCCCTACTTTTTGTACTTTATACCATCTTGTTTTAGTAATCCTAGATTTTTTCCCTCCATTACAATATGTATTAATAATTGATTGCCAATCTTTAAGTTCCTTATCTGATATCGCACTTGGCATCATCCGAAATAAAAAAATTATCTTTGGCAAAATCTTCATTTTAATCAAAGCAATTCTACCAAACCAGGAAAGTCCAATTTTTTTATACTCCTCTATTTTATTCTTTACCTCATTCTTTAATTTCCTATAATTCTGGTCTCCCAATTTATCTATATCTTTTGGAATTACAATTCCTAAATATTTAATTACATTATTAATCTTATAATTACTTTTTTTTTTTTACACATTTCAATCTCTTCTCTTTTACTATAGTTAAACAACAAAATTTAGATTTATCCCAATTAATCTGTAGCCCCGTTACTTCCCCGAACTCCTTTAAATGATTCTGTACTCTATCCATATTTTCCATAGGGTTTTCGATTGTCAAAAGAGTATCATCTGCAAAAAGATTTATTTTTATCTTCTCCCTAATCCCTATCCCACCTATATTTCTATCTTCTCTAAATACATTTGCTAAAATCTCCATTACCAATGCAAACAAAATAGGCGAAAGAGGACAGCCTTGTCTAGTTCCTCGACCTAGGTAAATTTGCTCTGTTAAACCATCATTTACTACAACTGATGAAACATTTTTTGAATACAATTGATTAACTACTCCTCTAAATCTTTCTCCAAACCCCATAATTTTAATTAAACTTTTTAATGCTGGCCATTCCACACAATCAAAGGCTTTGAAAATATCTAACGCTATTACCCCTGCTCTCAATTTATTTTTCTTTATTAAATATATTATATTTAAAACTCTTCTTGTTAAATCTGCCATTTGTCTTTCTTGCATAAAACCACATTGGTCTATCCCAACATATTTAGTAATAAACTTGTTCATCCTTCTTGCTAATATTGCTGTCATCAATTTTGCATCTTGATTTATTAAGGAAATGGGTCTATAGGAACCTGGCTCCGTTAAGTCCTTCTCTGGCTTCGGGATTAGAATAATCTTAGATTGCTTCCATGAAGAGGGGATCTCTCCCCCCCCTCCAAAAAAATATCATTAAATAACCTTTTTAGTCTTGGAACCAACATTTTCTTTAAAACCTTCTAGTATTCAGCGCCTAAACCATCTAGTCCAGGGGTCTTACCCTCTTTCATGTTTATTTATTGCATATTCTATTTCCAATTCTGAAAAAGGTTGTTCCATAATTTCTCTATCTTCATCCACTAGTCTAATTTTAGAATGCTTTCCTATATACTCATTAATCCTCTCTTCCGTACAGTCTCCAGCCTTATACAATTCTGAATAAAATTCATAAAATATTTTTAATTTATCCTGCATTAAATTATGTCCTTTCCCTTTTTTATCTTCAATTGCCCCAACTATACTTTTTTCTTTCTTTTTTTGTGTGGATCTTGCTAACATTTTCGAATTCTTATTACTATTTTCAAAAAACTGTCTTTTCAAATAAATCAAGTTTCTCTGAACTTTTTCCAAATCTTTCTTTTCCAGCTCTTTCCTTTTAGCTTGTAATTCAGCAAAGACCTTGTTCTCCCTTTCCTTCAAAAACTTCATTTCCAAATCCCTAATCTCCCCTTCTAACTTTTGAGTAAACTGTTCTTGTTTTTTCCTTAGTATCACACCCTCCCTGATACTTATCCCTCTCATAACTGCCTTCATCGTGTCCCAAACAACAGCTTCAGTACAAACTCCTGAATCATTAAACAACCAAATCTCTCACATTTCCTTTTCTATCTTTGCTATAATATAATATGCTGTAAAATCTTGCAATTCAATATCCAACTCCTTGCTTCTCTATAATCCTTCTTTATTTTAATATCCATATTAACTGTAGCATGATCCGAAACTTTTATAACACCTATTTCTGAACTCATCACTCTCGACATCAGGGTCTTAGAAACAAAAATATAATCTATCCTAGAAAAGTTCTTCATGGCTGGTGAATAATACGTATATCCTCTTTCCAATCCCTTTACCCCTCTCCAAACATCAACCAGTCCTTCCTTATTAATTATTTTATTTAATACCATTATACTATTTCTCTTCTCTTGTCCTGTCAGATTTGATTTATCAATATTTTTGTCCATCACCATATTAAAATCCCCAGCCATAATTACCAAACCCTTTTGTGGCTCCCCCATTTCCTTAATCACTTTTTGATAAAATTCTTCTTGATTTTCATTTGGTGCATACATATTAACCAATATATATTCTTCACCTCCCAATAATCCAAATATTATAATAAATCTTCCCTTAACATCCTTCTTTACCTTAGTCACCTTAAAACCACATTTCTTTGAAATAATAATTGCCACCCCTCGTGACTTGGATGAACCATAAGCTCTCTCATATGCCATAGACCATCACAGTTTTAATTCATTTACCCCCTCCTTTGATTGGTGAGTTTCTTGTAAACATATAATATCTGCCTTATCCTTGTTGAGGAGTGCTTCAATCCGTCTTCATTTCAACATGGAACCCAGGCCTTTAACATTTAAAGTAGTAACTAGTAATTCTCAGATTTGAAACCATCTCAAGTCTTTGTCCATCTTAAATTGCTGGTCCCTATTAGTGAAATAAAACACAACAGCACACACCCTACCCCTACCCCACACCCTACCCCTACCCCACACCCTATTACCCCATTCCCTACATATATAAGCATTCCCCCCCTTACCAGCCTTGAAGAAAATCTTCATGACCCCGGCCTGCCACGCCAATAAAAGGGGGGGGAGACAAACCCACCCACCAAGCAACAGACCCATAGATCCCTCCCAATTAATCTTTTATCCTTATTCATCCAGGTTAGTACCCTTTAAAAAAAAAACATAAAGTAAAACAATAACATTATTAATCTATTATATATACTTATTAAAATGAAAACAAAAAGCAAAATATAAAGGAAAAAACCGAGAGAGAGAAAAGAGAAAGAAAATAGAGACTAATATTAAAAAAATATTAAAAGCACACAAAAAACTTTTTTTTCTTTTCTTTTTTTCTTTTAAAGGAGGAAAAAAACCCACAACTCCATTAAGAGAAACTCCTCTTTCAGATCCTTCCAGTTATTTGCACGATCACCTTCTCTTCTGCTCTTCTCCTCACCACCACAAAAACTTTTTCCTTCCATATTTCTCTTACTTAGCTGCTCCTTCCAACAGCTGCACATCCGCATCGCTCGAGGTTCCTGCCGTCAATCCCAGTTCTTCCAAAAGATCCATTCCTTGTATACAGGATGTTATCTTGTATCTCTTGTTTTTGATCATAAAAAAACACTTCACAGGATAGCCCCAGTTATATCTAATTCCATTCTTGGACAAGACAGCAGTACATGGCTTCACACTGCGTCTCCAATCAATTGTTTGCTGACACAAATAATTAAAGATTTGGACTGGAGTACTTTGATATTGCAGTTGTTCTGGACGTTTCTTCAAAATTTGGGTAAACAATTCTTTTTTATAAAAACTGGCAAAACACACAACAATGTCACTGGGGGTAAGCCCCCCCCTCTTCTTGAAACTCTATGGACCCTTTCCAAGTCTTGCTCAGTCAATTCCAATTCTGGGGCAATCTCACAAAACCATTTCAAAATTATTCCTCTCAAATTTTTCCCATCCTCCACACTAACATGTGGGAAAAGGCGTATACGAATATTAGACCGCCTCGCTCTGTCTTGGATATTAATCATTTGTAACTCCAGTGCATCAAATCTTAAATTTTGTTGCTGACTTTTACGTTGAAATTCCTGCTGTACATCCTCCACTTTGTCATCCAAGATCTTGACTTCCTCTTTCAATTGTTTAAAGTCCTCTTGAACTTTCTGGAATCCTGCCTTCAAACCCTGCTGAACCTGTAGAACTTCTCCTTTAAGTTGAGATATTTCCCCACTAATTTTGTCTGCAAAACGAGAGAGAATCGCCTCCATTTCTGTGGTCTGCACTTCCGAGGGATTTTTTTCCGGAGAAGACGGAGTTACTTTCTCTTTAGCATCCGCCATCTTAGCACCCGATCTGGCGTCTTTTCTCTCAGCCATAATTAATTTATCTCTACTACCGCAGAGACGAGACTCTGTTTTTTTTAATTCCGTTCCTTTTCTAGCCCCCCTTCCCTCCTCCAGTTCACTTCTCTCCAATCTTTGAACCCTAGAGAGGCTGTGGTCAGAGGGGTGAGCTCTTTCAGGACGACTCCAAAGAGGAACGCTTGGTGTGTGTGTTTTCTTTTTCCCGTCCACTCCGCATTTAAGACCTTAATCAGAAGGAATATGCTCTCTCTCCTTATTAAAATTGTCTTTTTGCAAGCCTCCAGTTTTCTGTTTGTTCTAGTCTGAGAAGCAAGAAGTTTAGTGCTGCGAGGCTTATCACCTCCCACGCTCTGCAAATCGCTTTCAGCGCCGTAAATCCATCTACAACTCTCACCGGAGGTCAGCAGAATACATTCCAAATGATAAGTAAAAAAACTCTTACCAAAGTTAAATCATTTGCTGGATGAAATCAATACTTATAGTTCAAACACCTTGGGAGGTTTCTAACGAACGTCTAGTCCGCCATGGTGGCTGGCTCTGCCCCCCTCCAATTTTGGTTTTATACCTGTTTAACTGTCATTGCCTTCCTTGAAGTATCCCTTCCTTGAAGTAGTTTGGTGAGGATGTTAGGTTCCTTCACACACACACACATACCACTCAAGCATCAGTGTATAGAATTCCCCAGGGAGAAGGAATAACAGTTAATTCATTCATAATATAGACATGACTAATGTTGATTGAACTAATGGACATTTATTTGATGGACTTTGATTTCTAACTCATTGATAATATACTATGTCTACCAATAAGAACATAAAAAGAGCCATGCTGGATCAGACCAAGGGTCCATCTAGTCCAGCATTCTGTTCACACGGAGGCTAACCAGCTGCCCACAGGATCCCACAAGCAGGACATGAGTGCAACAGCACCCTCCCGCCCACATTCCCCAGCAACTGGTCTTAGGGACACAAACACACAGGGGAAAATAAAGAAGGGCACACTGAGATTGCTAACGGCCACATGCTATGTCACTGCCAGGGTCCCTTCACCAACAGCCTCTTTTCCACCCAGAGAACCCAGGCACCCCAGATCCCAATCACTAACAATAAATTGTAGATGGTGTTTTTGTTGGGGTATGCAACAAGAAGATGTCAACTCTGCAGGGAGGGTTTTTTAAGTTGACTACCCAGTAAAGGGTTAAGATAGACTGTTATAGTCTAGTTAAAGGGCAAAGGCAGAAACCAAGCTTCTCTGAGAAGTCAGGGGGCAGGGTTCAGTGGAGCAAAGCACTTAGTGGTATCAGGGGAGGGAATGCTGGATGTTGCCTAGCAACAGGTTAGAATTCCATTCTACCACTCCTCTGAGAGTCAGGACGTCCTACAGATAACTGACTCAACTGGGTGTTAAGCAAAGGGACTTGACCTGTGTTCCCCTTACCTCACAGAATAAGTAACATATAAGAAATTGCACTTACAAAGACTATAACAATCAAGCTTATAGTACCTGAAAAAATGTATGTTACTGTTGTTTACTTTAAAAAGCACCTACTTTAGAAACAAGCCTGTGTGTACGTGTGTTTGTTGAGGTGAACTCTGCTGCTGCTATTGTGCTCTGCCATCAGTTTTGTTATATGATCTAACTCTTCCTGCTGTTTGCTACTGTCTGGGGTCAGATTAGAGATGGTGGGTTGGATACAGACGCAGTCATGCTTAGAGTAGACTCACTGAAATCAGTGGGGCACGTAGATCATGACTAACTTAAATCCCATAGATTTCTGTAGGTATACTCTAAGTACAACTAAGTTTGGATCCAACCCAGTTTGTTTTTGTGTCTTGTGCTTGAACATAGTAGTGCATAGGAAGTAGATGTCCTATAACATTTCCACCCCATCCCTTTGGCCTGGGAAGAAAAGAGCCAGCATTCTGGGACAGGATATATATTAAAGGAACCAGAAGTCCTCTTGCCATTTCAAAAGGGCTAATGATCAGATATTGCATACACAAACATCTTGTGCCATCTTACAGATACCGCAGTCAGGCTGTACTTAGCTGGTTTCCTCACCCTAACAAGGATCGTTTGTGTAGAGTTGCCAAGGAAGTAGCGGTTTCTGCATCCACTACACTGCCAACCTTTGTCAAGCATGCTAATGTCAGAGCAGAAAAGGATCAACAATTTAAGAAGATGTATTTCCCTGGGGAAAAAGAAAGTATATCACTCTATTTAGAAGGATGTTACTACACTGTTGTATTTTGAGAGTTAATGGTGCTCAGAAACAGTGCCGGCTCCTATTTTTTTGAAGGCCTTTGGGCAAGACGCCCTCACGCCCTCAGTAGGTCCCCTCCCTCAGTGAGTCTTCCTTTTCACCACCATTGTCACCAGCTGCTCTTGCTCCTCGTCCTCTTTCTCATCACGGCTACCATTTTGCTTCCTTGACAGGCTGAGAGCCAGTGAGCAAGTAGGCAGTGGCATCTACTGCTCCTCCTTCTCGCCACCACCATTGTCTGGGCCAGAATGAATGAGCAAGTTTCAATGGTGACGAGGCAACACCATGACCAGACCTAATAACATCAGCTACAGTATCAAGGGCTCATTTACCTAGTCACATCTGCCAGCAGTGCCCTTCTGCCTTCTGCGTAGGACAAACAGGTCAGTGTCTGTCTACATAAAAGAATTAATGGACACAAAATTGACATTAGAAATTGCAACATTCAGCAACCAGCAGCAGAAAATTTCAGTCTCCGCCAGGACACATGCATCTGACAAAAGTTTACAACATAATACATGTACACGTGTTAGTATCTAAGGTGCTACAGGACTCCTTGTTGCTTTTGCTTAAAGGAGTAATGTAACTGCTGGTTTATGGTCTTAAATTAGTAGCTTAGGGCCCAAGACACCTTGCCAACCCTTGCAGGAAATTCAGTGACATTCCAGGTTGGACAGCAGAGAGCTGAATCCAAATAGGCTCATTCATTGACCAAATTGGCAATGAGAGTCATACCACTTAAGCTCATTTTATTAAAAGTATTAGAAGTAAAAGGGAACAGGTCTGTGTCCAGTTCTGGGCACCACAGTTTAAGAAGGATATCAACAAACTGGAATGTGACCAGAGGATAGAGAAAAAGATGGTGAGAGGCCTAGAGACCAAGACAGAGGAGGCTGAAGGAGATGCTTAAGAGGTGTTATGATTGCCAGGTTCAAATCATATTTGAAAGGCTGCTTCAGAGCAAACTAATTACAGTAATACCTTGGATTGCAAGTAACTTGGTTTGAGAGCGTTTTGCAAGACAAGCAAATTTTTAAATATTTATTTAATTTTTTTGACTTGATATACAAGCGACGTCTTGTAATACAAGTACTGTAGTACGGCTTAAATTAAAAATCTCTGTACAAATTTTTTTTTGAGGATTTTGTTTTGATATGAGAGTGTTTTGGATTACAAGCACGTTTCCGGAACGAATTATACTCTCAATCCAAGGCATGACTGTACAAGAAAAAGAATTTAGATTAAATACCAGGAAGGATTTCTGGACAGTACAAGCCATTCAACAGTGGAACAGACTACCTCAGAAGGTGCTGGATTTCCTTCATTAGAGGTCTTTAAGCAGGGCTGGATGGCCACCTGTCAGGGGTGTTGTAGCAGTGGATTGCCTACATCAGCTAGATAACCTTTCAAGTCTCTGCCAACTCTGTAATCTTGTGGAAGGAGGGAAATACAAGCTCCCTGAGGAAGTTAGCCATTTTTGCAAGCTTCCCCTCAGCTGATTCGTTTACTCTGATTAGGATCCGGCCAATAACGGAAGTAAACCCTTTGCTGACTTTTTCATAAAAATGCAAAGCTCAAGTGAGACTCTCTCTCTCTCTCCTAATGTTTCCTGCGCATTAAGGCCACTTCCTGGATAAGCCAGGAAGGACATTATAAGGTATCTTAAGTTCACACTGCAGGACATCCAGACAGGAGACGTACCCCCCAACTCAATCTAGTTATCCCACTTCAGACATCTGCTAGGAAGTTTATTCAGCTGGACAAACAGGCAAGGTACACAAAAGGAAGGTTCTTTTAAACAATAGAGTGTGAACACAGTCTTTCATTTGCATGAGTTACAGCAAGATACTTCTAAATGAAGACATGGAAATCTATAATTCTGATAGGTACCATCACAGCCAGTATTTTTTTTAAAAAAACACAAAAAAAAACCTTAATATCTAAGGGTCCCTTTGTCACATGCTTTACCATGGGAAAAACACAGGGGGATGTCACCTTGCAGTGACTTTCTGAAGTCAGAAAATTACTGTGTGTTCAACAGCATCTGATCCACGCAAGATCATATAATTATTACACTATAATCCTCAACTGTAATCCACCTAGCAGGATGTTGCAGATTGTAGATGAAAGACTACCACCCCCAAGTGAACTTGAAAGCCAAATTTTACACTTTGTGATGTAGAGGTTCACGTGCTAAATTGAGAGCAGGCAGCACCAGGGACAAAAATCTCTACTCATCCCTAAAGCTCACAGGGTGACCTTTGGCCCGTTGCCATGTTTCAGCCCGCCCCTAACCTAATCAGGGATGCCTTAACTTGGATTCCTGCATCGAGCAGGGAGTTGGACTCGATGGCCTTCTAGGCCCCTTCCAACTCTACCATTCTATGATTCTATCTCACAGGGTTATTGTGAGGCTAAAATGGTGGAGGGAGCAACCTCTTGGCCTATATTCAAGCTCATGTGAGCCTGCCTTAGGTTAGCATGAACGGCTGAATAGCCGAGTCCACAAAGTGAAGGCTTGACAAAGCAAAGTCTACTTGGTTATAAAAGGCACGCAAAATGCTGAATAGAACTGAATGTTTATATACAAGAAGCACAAGTTAAGAAGCAAAACTCCTGGCTGTTAGGCAACATGCCCTGCCCTTGTCACCCCTTTGTACCCAGGGGTAGCTGCATGCATCTAGGGCAGTTAATGAGCTTGAACCCTGCGCGTGACCCCGATATTATACCTTTAAAACTACAAGGATAAATTAACCCTTAGGTGACTTGTGTCTTGCTGTGATCTCCTGCCATCACTATTCCAACACCTTATACCGCATCATACCATTATATTATCATCATCATCATCATCATCATCATCATCATCATTCCTGTACTGCCCAATAGCCGAAGCTCTCTGGGCGATGTACAACAATTAAAAATACCATATAAAATACACAATAAAACATTATAAAAAATTTAAAAACCAAATTTAAAATAACACAAATAGCTAAAAACAAGTTAATACAATGTGACCAGTAGAAAAGTTAAAAATAACCCATCTCCCACCATGCAGCTATTTAGAATTGTTAAAAGTCCTCGACATAGAGGGTAGTCTTAACCTGGCGCCGAAAAGATGACAGAGTTGGCGCCAGGTGGGCCTCAGGGGGGAGCTTGTTCCAGAGTTGGGGGGCTACCACAGAAAAGGCCCTCCCCCTTGTCGCCGTCCTCCAAGCTTCCCTTGGTGGTGGCAGTCGGAGGAAGGCCCCAGATGTTGAGCGCAGTGACCGGGTAGACTGTGGTTGGGAGAGGCATTCCATCAAGTATTGCGGTCCCAAGCCATGTAGGACTTTAAAGGTTAAGACCACCAGCACCTTGAATCGGGCTCGGAAGCATACAGGCAGCCAGTGCAAGCGGGCCAGAACATTGTCATTGTCTTCCTGTAGCCCGGTGCTGTCCAGTGGTGGTTCTCCATGACCTAGAGCAGGGATCATTCCCACTTCTGCTGTCCTAGTACATCCTTGTAAGTAGCGATGTGTGAGGAATCTGTTTGGGGGGTGAACATTTAATGGATTTTCCTGACTTGACCCTCCAGATTCCATTCCGCTTCCCCCACGCTGGCGCCAATTCGATCTGACATGAGTGGAGCCAGCAGCGTGCGGATTTCCACTTTAAAAACGGGATGCAATTCGCGCAATTTTAGCGGGGGCGAGCTCAAGAAATGTGCTCAAATTGTGGCACCCGATATTTGCACAAATATCAGGCGCCACAATTTGTGCAAATTTCCTGAGCGTTTAAAAAGAACTAGACGAAACTGACAATGAAAAGTTCTTTGTGAAGTAGGGAATATGGCGAGCTGACAACGAAGTATTGAGAGGATGAAAACTGACAAGGATAATTACCAAGGGAATATGCTGTGCCTGGGATTACATAACGAACTTGCAAATGTGATAAAATATTAAAAATAGCGCCAACCCATTTATGCAAATTTAAAGATTCAGACCGGATTTGCGCAAAAGACCCGATTTGCACAAATCACCATTTGCACAAATGGCACTACAAATATGCAGATCTCTGTTCTCAGTGTGCGTAACTATTTTGCGTACATTTCTGGAACCCAGGGGGGGAAAATCCAGCATGGTCTGTTTCTGATCGCCAGATCGGAAATGCTGTGGAAGTCCATCGGGCTCCCATGAAACAGATTTTCCAGCATCGCACATCCCTACTTGTAAGTAGAAACTTCAAGGACTGAATCTGGGATCTCGTGCATGCACAGCACAGCATCGTTTCTCAACCTCTGAACCATGGCCTTCTCTCCGGGGTTGGCTCTGGGTTGGGGTGGGGGCATGATTTGGGCAAGACACCTTCAGTGGGCCCCCTCTGTCAGAGAGCCTACCTCCTCACCGCCATTACCACCAGCTGCTCTTGCTCCTCATCCTCTTTCTTATCATTGCTACTACTTGCTTGCTTGACAGGCAGAGGGCCAGTGAGCAAGGAGGCAGTGTATAAATATGTATGGCGTTTAAAAGTAAAACCAGCAGTAGCAGGGAGGTGGAGTTTGAAGGAGGAACAGGAAGCGAGGAGGAGGGAACAGAGTCAGAGTGTTAGAGAGGCAACGAGAGAGCTGAAGGCCCTGCAACTGTTTTGTAAGAGACCAACTTAATAAGGCACACTGTTTATATGAGGTGGGGAGTGGATTCTTTGATTACATAAGCAGTGTCACATGGAACAGGCAGTGGCATCTATGTTCCTCCTTCTCACTCCCACAAGTGCCTGGGCAAGAGTAAGAGGCAGGTGAACAAGCAGGTTGCAAAGTGGAAGAGGACAAGCAAGTCCAGGGCTCGCTGGCCAGTGGCCCTCTTCTGGGATGTGGGCCCTCGGCAGGTGCCAGCCCAACCCATGCCTTCCCTTGAAGCCAACCCTGCCTCTCTCCTCTAAGTGTGGCATTCCTGTTCCTGGGTGATTGGTCAACTTCACCTAGGCATGGATCCAAGGCCGGGTCACGCCCCCGACCCAATCTTCCGCGGGGGCGCCGACCCGACTCAATTTTCTGAGCGGCGCGGAGAGGTTCTCCGTGCCGCTCAATCGGACTTCTCCGGCCCCGTCCGTCACTTCCGAGA
Source organism: Shinisaurus crocodilurus (assembly GCA_021292165.1). Lineage (NCBI taxonomy): Eukaryota > Metazoa > Chordata > Lepidosauria > Squamata > Shinisauridae > Shinisaurus > Shinisaurus crocodilurus. The sequence continues at coordinate 25,288,386 of CM037880.1, read as the reverse complement.
CTGGAAATGACGCGATGGGACCCTGCGCAGGCGCAGAACACGCCACAGGGGTCCAGCACGCCAGCGCAAGGTTCCGTCGTGTCATTTCCGGTCCTGGAAGTGGTGGGATGGAACGGGCCGCATGGGCGGCTTGCCTGCGGAGAGGGCGAGCCGCCCCGAAGAAAAAGGTAAGGCCTCGCCGGGCGTGAGCGGGGCCAATTTTGGCCTTGTTTTGCCCCGGCGAGGCTCGATTTCACAAGTATAACTTCACCCCAGTCTGCACTGGTCCAACGTCGTGACAAGACAAAGACCAACTGGCTAAACTTACAGGCCTGTGGCTCATGCTGGCTCAGCTTGTCTGAGTGTGGAAAGCTAAGCAGGGTCAGGCCTGGTTATTACTTGGATGGGAGACCCCTCCTCTAGTTTCCTGCATTGAGCAGGGGGTTGGACTCGATAGCCTTGTAGGTTCCTTCCAACTCTATGATCTATGAATCTATGAAATGCCCAAGGTTTCAGACAGCGGATGCTTCCTTCTAGATGAGGCTTTTATAGTACTATCACCCTACCTCATTCATGGAATCTTACACAGGAGTCCATATGACTTGTAAACGTCCCATGCTTTCCCACCACTTCTGACTTTTTTCTCCCCAGTGCACAAAAAAATCTGTTAAGGAGAAAAAGATGGAATACTTGCACAGTGTCTTTTGAATTTGTGAGCACTAGGAGCCCTCCGTCTGGAAGCAACCCAGAGAGTAGCAAAGAAAGGTGTTTTGTGGAAGGCAAAGATACACCAATCTCTGTAGTTCTCAAAGGCCAATGACTTTATTATTACATTATTTTCCCCACCTTTTCCCCAAGATGGTGCACATAACTATTCCCCCCCACCCCAATTTAATCCTCACATCAAGCCTGTGAGATACCGGTAAGTTAGGCTGAGAGCCAGTGACTGGCAAAGGTCACCCAGTGATCTTCGTGAGTGGGGATTTGAACTGGGGCCTCCCCAGAGCTGCTCCCACACTGACCACTGCACCGTGCTGGGTCTCCCTGCAAGAGATCGAGGACAAGCGATCCTCGTCCACCTTTTCAATGTCAACTAAGATGCCTGGAAAGAATAGGGAGGCCTCTTACACATCCCCGAAAAAGAGGAAATGCATCATCAAAAAAGAGAACAAAAGAGGGCACAGATTGGCATGTGCTAATTTATATTTATAGATGCAAATTTAGAAATAATAAGTATAATTCAAATAGAGATAAAACCCATCCCCTCATAGTGGGGAAGACCATGATCCAGTTTCCTGTGCGCCTGCTTGTCTGCTGTCCAGGTGGGCAACTCCTGGTGGGCAACTTCAAGCCAGGCCCGGGCTGCTGCTCTCCCTTCTTGGGGTTCTTTATTTTTAACTTGGACTGGAGAGCCCTTCAGATAAAGGATGCCTTCAAACAGGGCACTGCCCTCTCATAGCTCTTCAAATAGAGGACTGTTGTCTGTGAAGCAGGACACCTGGCCACTCTAGCCAAGAAGTTTGGGCTGAAGACAGACAGTAATATGAAAAAGATGGTCAGCTCCCTTTCTGTATTACCAGAATACCAGAGGAAGGGACCGTGGTCCACCAGGGGGAGCCCAGAAGGCCAGATTGGGACCCCAGGAGAGCTGGATTTGGCCTGCAGGCCTGAGGTTCGACACCCCTGCTACTCAGAAGTAAGCCCCATTGTTTTCAATGTGGCTAACTCCAGGTAAGTTTTTATAGGATTGCAGCCATATTTTACCAATCTAAAGTGTTGGTAGTTTTGTTAGGATCCAGTACTGATCTGAAACTTCTCTTCCTCTAAACTGAAACATTGAGCTCTGTCATCATCAAATGAAATACTCTTGTAAGATACAGAGACAAAAACAAAAACCAGGAAGTTTGGTTTCATTGGCATGGCTTCATAATTTTTTTCCCATCTAAATACAAACCAGCAGCTACCCTCTTGAACTTTCCCATGCCAAGCAGTGCTTATAACTGTAATGATTAATCCTGTTCCTTTAAAAATAAAAATAAAAGCTTTTCCCATTTTAATTTGATTTTTATCTCCTAAGCCTTTTAAAATCCCATTTTACTGGGCATGCTTCCTGTTTCAGAATGTGACTTCTACCCTCAACATGCATGAGACCACTTCCCCCACCTTCCCTCTTGCAACTGGGATTAATATAATTGCTGTAAAAGGGGAAGAAGAAAAAATATTGCTTTATTCATATAAAGGGATTATCAGGGGCCAGAAATAAATCTACTGCTCTGGGTGTAGCTAGAGATCACATTGCAGAGCAGCGGCTTACGGGAGAGGTAAAAAGCAGCTTCAGGACAGAATGCTGCGAACTATCATTCGCTTGTGGGGTTGGGGGATGAAGTATATTCTCGCAACTGTGGCTGATTTCCTGTGCAAACTAAAACCGGGTGATATTCCATGAAGACAATCCAGCTCCAAATTACAGGAAATGAAATCTATTGTGGAAAAAGGCAGCTTCAAAATAAATTCTCAGATGAGGTATCTTTATTGCTACATTTCAGGCTGATTTCATTTTTCAAGGGTCACTTGCATACCTGTTAGTGATTGCAATGGCGGATGATAGATTTGCATAGGCTAATTTATATAGAGAGAGATGCACAATTAGAAATGCTGTCATTTAAATAAAAGCACTATGCATCTCACTGTAGCGGAGAAGACTGTGACCAGATAACCTGTGTGTCTGCTCAGGCTGCTGTCCAGGTGAGCAGATTCAAGACCCCTTTTGCGCTGCCTTCTTATGGTTCTTTATGTTCAGAGAGGAAGTCACTGGCAGCCCTCCAAATAGAGGACTGTCCTCCATAAAGTGGGACACATGGGCCATCCCACATATACTTAAAACTGCCTCCAGGAACACATCCATCAGGGGTGGTGAACTCCTTTCAGCCTGAGGGCCAAATTCAGTTTTGGAGAAGTTCTCAGGGGCCAATTAAGGAGGGTCTTAAGCCAGTAATCAAATCCCTTAGAGGAATTGTAATCTTTTAGAATGGGGGAAAACTGCAGAAAAGGTAGAAAACCACCAAATGATTAGTGGTTGCAGAAAAGGAGTAAGGCCATGGGCAGGACCGGTGCAGGGCAGTTTGGCACCCTAGGCGACACTATATTTAGCACCCCCCTCTCGTGCTGGGGGGCGCTCCGGAGCAAAGCAGCCCCGCTACCTACCTTCCCCCCGCCTTGGCCACCGCCTCCGAGGAGGAGGAGGAAGTGACGCGACGGGACCCCCGCGCTCTGTTTTGGGCCGGGGAAACCAGGGCAACAGGGCTGTTTAAGCCCTGTTGCCCTGGTTCCTCCCGCCAAAACAGCGCGGGAGGGGCTCCGGAAGCGGCGCGAAGGTAGGTGGCGGGGAGGTCGGGGGTGGTGGTGGCAGCGGCGGCGGCGGCGGGGGGGCGGCGAGGCGGGGGCGAGGGTGAGGGGTGGGCGGCCCGGCGGCGGCGCAAGGGGGGGCGGCCCGGCAGTGGCGAGGGGGCGGCGCGGCGGCAGCGAAGAGGAGTGCAGCGTTTCTACGCCCTCTTCAGCCACGCGCCCTAGGCAACCGCCTAGTTTGCCTAGCGGTAGCGCCGGCCCTGGCCAGGGGAAGGGGAACCCCAGAGGGCCAGACTGGGGCCATGGGAGGTTATATAACCTCATTATGTAATGGTATGAAAATGTTGGAACCTGAATTAGCTTATTTTCCTCTTCCCTCCCTCTTCCTTTTGTATCATGTGTCTTAGACAGGAAGTGGTAATTTTGAACTATAAACTGCCTTGAGTGCATCACCAGAAAAGTGGCAAATAGATCTAAGAAAGAAGGGAATATTCCATCAATCCCCTCACCCCCAATACCTAATGCACAATGACAGTGACTCAGAGATCAGCTGATGCCTCTTCTAGCTGAGCCCTCTTCAGACACTGGCCCATTGATCCTTTGGCCAGTGTCTGAAGAGTTAAGTCAACCCAAATGATTGACCACAAGTCATAAAGGAAGAACAGAATACAACAGGTTTTTGCCAACCTAAATAATATTTTTCAGAATAGTACTCAGAGAAGAAGGAATTCTAACAATAGCAAAAGTAAACCTATAAAACATCTCCAGTTCCCCTTCTAACCTCTTAGCAGTTCACTGAGCCTCTGTTGGTTTTGTGTGGGTGATCTGCTGATTCGTGTAAATCTGTAGATGATCCCGTGTCAGTGCTAAAACGAGAGAGGATTTCTGGGCTAAAAAGGAGCAAACCATGTGTTTCCTCAATTTACGTAGATGTTACAACCCAGCAAATAATGAGACAGACTCTCTAAAATCCTCGTTCTTCAAGGATGATATTTCAGCGATATCTCTGTGCCAGTTGTTCTTAAACACTGAATGAACTTAAAAAAAAATCACTAATCTAACTGATTCTTTGCAGATTTCCACAAGGTATTTGTAATATGCTTTTCCACCTTGCAGGCCTGTTAGCAGCTTTGGAGGGATGCTTTTCAACAGAGGTGCAGAACCTCTTTCAGCCCGAGGGCCAAATTCCATTTCACAGAAATTCTCAGGGGCTGCATTCCAGTGGTAGATGGGTGGGGCCAAAAGCAAAAGGGAGGCAACCCCTCCCCAAAATACTAGCATATTTAGCTTAAAGCTCTTACTGCCTGTAACTAAGCCTCAGGAAAGGGATTTCAGCATTTTAGAATGAGGAAAAATACTACACAAAAGCTGGGAAACCACCAAACGATCATTGGTTGTGGGAAAGGGGATGTGAAGGGGTGTGGCCATCTGGGGAAACATGGAAGGGTAGATGAGGACCCCGCGTGGGCCAGATTCGACCCCCGGTCCTGAGGTTCTACACCCCTGCTTCATAACGTGGAGAAAACGGTATGGGGGAGGTTTAAAAGTAAAAATCAAAATGCCGGGAGATCAGATCACAGGCCTCCTGTCCACTTCGTGTGTGGTTTAGCCCATAAACTAACGCTCCTAGGTAATTCAAAATGAGCACTGAAATATGAGTTCTGCTTTTGATCAAAGCCTTCGTCAGGAGCTTAAAATGTCACCATTGTAAACTTTGCTTTTAGGAAAGAGAAGTCTGCTCTTTCCCACCTTCTGCTCCTTTTTCCCTGGCCCTCTTCTGCCCTAACAAATATTCGTAAGTATATACTAAAAATAACCAAAGTAGGCTGAGTGTAGTATTACATTTATGCAGCCCAAGGGACATTGCTTGAATGTGCTGAGTGAACCTGCTCTAATAACTTACATGGGGAAAATCCATAGTGCAAATCAGTGTACTTAGCTTGCCTTGATATAATGAACTCTATGTGATCAAAAATAACCCAAAGGAAAGATGATCTAGAAAAATATATTATTATTATTATTATTATTATTATTATTATTATTATTATTTATTTTGAAAGGGATTACTTTACAAAACAGATCACTGAAAACACTAAGACATTACTATTTTTTAGACATTTAATACACTAAAACCTATTACAAACATTAAGAAATAGTGAGACCAATCAAATACCTTATAACAATAAAATATCTAGACATAAATAATCTTTGAACACTGAGACACTACAATAGAGGAAACAGATTACCACGTATCACACCTTGGAGAAAAGAGATATTCTAATTGTTGGGCTACATGTTACACACACCATGGGGTTACCAGAAATAACATTCCAGTGGCAAAATTTCCTCCTACTCTGACATCACGTTTAGGCGCTCATATGTGATGCAATGCTAGCACATGGAATTTCTCCATCCCAGCCAACTTGGCAGGGTTGGGTAAACTCACAACATGATCATGCTTGTGAATGCTCCTAAACTTTTGTGAGAGATAGAACTCACCACAGTAGCTTGGATTGCTGGATAGGTACAATGCTGTTTGCGATGCTCCATCGATCCAGTCATAAAGGCCTTTTGGGATAATATCAACTAGGATTTCAGAGGTACTTTCAGTGGCTTTCCATTCAGTATGGATGCGAGGGTCATACGATGGGTAACAGCAAATGATTGTAATAAGAATTGCTAGAGGTGATGAGTTGGATCCAGGATCTGCCTTCTGTTGATCGAAGGGCTCCACTCATGGAAGGTGACTCTGCCTTATTTGGGGGGATTCTCCCTTCCACCTTTCACCACAACTGAGCCCATTCAGCAAGGTCCCCCAACCCTCTGTGTAGCATTTTCAGGGGGCTGGAGGGACTGCCATGGGCAGGAGGGAGTGAGGAAGTCCACTTTCACCATTCCAGTTACACATGCCTAAATGTGGATCCAACCCAGTATAGGAACACGGGAAGCTGCCTTATACTGAGTCAGACCATGGTCCCATCTATCCCAGTATTGTCGACACTGACTAGCACTGGCTCTTCAGGGCTCCAGGCAGGATTCTTTTCTAGCCCTACCTAGGAGATGCCAGGGATTGAACCTGGGACATTCTGCATGCAAAGCAGGTTCTCTACCACAGAGCAGCATCTTCTAGCTCAGAGAAATATGTATACTGGTGCTGTTTTTTTTATATGTTATCCGGCATAAGCTGGAAGCTTCTGGTACCTACCCATATTTCATCTCAAGACCCCAGAGTCCAGGAAGAACTATGGTAGATGATAGTGGGGTACAAAATAGTGGGGAAGAGGGGCAGCAGTGTAGTCAATTACCTATTGTGCCCCATGAGCCATACACTGTACGGCTCAAACACATGTGAGTTGCTGTAGATCAGGGATTCTAACACAAAATTCACAAGGCGGTTAGTAGATAGGATGGCCATGTGTCCTGCTTTATAGAGGACAGTCCTCTATTGGAAAGTCTGTAAGAGGATAGTCCTCTGTTTGAAGGCATCTCCTATTTGAAGGGCTTTCTGCTCCGAGTCCAGTTTACAGATTAAGAACCCTAAGAAGGGAGAGCAGCCGGGGCCTTGAGGTTGCCCATCATCAGCTCCAAGTTGCAGCTTCTGAAGTTGCAGACTGAGCAAAGACACAGGTCACCTGGTCACTGGCTTTCCCTGCTAGGGTGAGATGTATTGTATTTCTATTTAAATGATAGTAATCATTTCTAAATTTGCATCTGCACTTATAAATTAGCATAAATAAATTTTATGCAAACCTTGTCCTCTTCTATTCTCTTTTTTTTGATGGTGCAGTTCTTTTTTCCCTTTTGGGGGCTATGTGTAAGTGGCTACCCTATGCCTAAAGACCGGGTCAGTATCAACCAATTAATACACACATTTTACAGGTAAGTAACACTGAAGCTAGAAGATAAGTGATGAGCACAGAGGCCAAGCATGGCAGAGACTTAAAAAATATATAAGAAGTTCAATTTTACTTGCTGTTGTTAAAACTATTCAGAGACAGAAATCCTTGCTGATCCACTGCAAGTCTCACAGGGATCTCCCAGTAGATCTCAGCCTACTTTCTGCCCTGAGATACAAGACATAACAGCCACAATAGCAAGCATGCAAACTATTAGCATATTGTTTTACAGAGTAAAAGAACCCATCCAGAGAATGAAAATGACAAACTACAATAACATCAGAATAAAATAGCAGATATCAGAGCAGCATAAATACATCATAAAAATTTAATAGCCTGGAAACATTTTTTAAAGGTCTTCCCTGGCACGCAAACACACACACACACACACATACACATCAGAGTAGGCACCAGGCTAGCTTCCCTGGGGAAAGAATTCCAAAGTTGGAGTGCCACAACTAGGGTGGCCACTTGTGAATCACCAAAAAAGAGGGCACGGATTTGCATAAAATACGTTAATTTATAGGTATAGATGCACATTTAGACACATTTATTATGATTTAAATAGAAACGCAATGCATGTCACCGTAGCGGGGAAGACTGTGGCCAGGCGACCGGCATGTCTTGCTCAATCTGATGTTGATGGGCAACTTCAAGGCCCAGCTCTTCCCTCTGATGGTTCTTCATACTGGAATTGGACAGGATAGCCCTTCAAATAGAGGATGCCTTCAAGCAGAAGATGGTCCTCTGGCTGCCCTTCAAAGAGAAGTCTCTCCACTGTAAATGGGAACACATGGAAGAGCCTAACATACATCCGTTGCATTGGTAATGTATATAAAGGGCCCAGGAGCTGAAGATGGCCTGCAAATCCAAAGATTTTACCATTCCTGATTGGGGAGTGTGAGTTTGTCAGAGAGAGGGGTATATCTCATTTATAAAAGGGTCCTGCAGATTAAAACAATACATGTACAGTACATACTATTTCCATAACAAGCAGTACATTTGAAAAATTCCACACCATACTTCACATCTGTCAGTAGTATTTGACCTCCATGATGGACTTAGGCTTCTTTTTCCAGGATTGCCAACAAAGAGTTAGATTGTATTAATCTGTGATGCTGAAATGATTTTCCCCCCTCTTTTTAAAGGAATGCAGCGATACATCCCTGGGGAACTAGAATGAAACCAACGTTTTATTTTATATAACTTGCTGAGTGGCCATTATGATACAAAGTCACTCTTTCAAATTGCCACCAACCCAAAGGGAGATTCAAACCAACTCTCTCTACAGGTAAAAGGTCAACATAGGATAGTTTTTAAAAGAACATTTAAGCAGGAGGTTATGTGCAAGGCTCTGCCAAGCATTAACAAGGCGGTGAGTATGGAAAAAGCTGGTATTTTAAGGGTAACAATCACGACTGGGCAGAATCCCAAGAATGCAAATAAAATTAGACGCATTTTTCCTCCTCTCTAGATCTTGCCCACTGTAACTTTGGAAACGTCATTAAAAATAATGATAAACCAGCTAATACATTTTTTTATGCATTATAACCTTTAATCTTTCACATTAATGACAGAAAGGTTACCATTAGCTGCCCTGTACTTGGCTGTCCAAATCAGGCTTTGTTATAAGCATGTTTTGCTGCTCGCCACACAGATGGTAGCGATTTCAGTCCAGATCCATTAGATTAACATGTGGAGCTTCAAGGTTGGGAGGGTGGAGCCAGCCAGCCCATAACAGTGTAAATAAAATAGCACAATGTAGGACTCGGGAAATGCATTGCATTAACAACACAGGCCATTCTTAAGGGCGTGTCTCCGTGTTGAAACGGTTTCATAAACATCTCTGATCAAAAGGAATTCCATTTGCTTCCATTGCTAAGATGCACTGGCGTAGACTTTTGCATGTTCTCTAGAGTGGGGATTTCTGGCTGGCTGACTGGAAAATCTCTGTTTTTCTAAGTATATCGTGTGAGAGAGTTTTAGCATAGCAGATCATGAGAGATAGAGCTGGGAGACTATGATTTTCAGTTTCAGCGTCCTCCATGGCTTGTACACAGGGGTTATCCCATTTCACCCTCGCAACAATTCTACGGGGCAGATCAGGCGGAGAGGCAGAGACAGGCCCAAGCCACCCAGCAAGCTTATGAACCCTAGTCCAGATGCTTGAGAATGGCGGGCGGGACGGTCAACATGTGGACTGGGGGCAGGGCCGGTTCCTACCATCAGGCAGAGTGAGGCAGATGCTGGGAGCAGGAAGTGGTGGCAAGGCGCTGGGGAGAGTGCTGTGTGTGTGGCAATCGTGGTCTGCCACCTAAGCTAGCCTGCTGCCTTCAGGTATGGTGGGAGTACTGTCCCTTCGCTAGTACTGAAGTAAGTTTGAACTGCCAATCTGATTGGCTTCTGTGTGTAATGTTTTGGGTTTTTTTCTGAAATCAAATGCCCTCCACTCCCCTGTCCATACACCCCTTTTTGCAAATCAGGGTGTCCTTAGCAGACAGGGTCCTTTGAAGACACACACACACAGAGAGAGAGAGAGAGAGAGAGAGAGAGAGAGAGAGAGACTTCAGAGCATATGTAAATTAGCATGCGCAAATGTGTGCATTTTGTTTGTCCCGTGGGCCTGAGCCCTGGATCTTTTTGGTACCTGGCACCGCCCCTGGCCAAATTCCATTTCAGAGAAGCTCTCGGGTGGGTGGGGCCAAAGGCAAAAGGGGCGGGGCTAAAATACCCAAAATACCAGCATATTTTAGCACAGTGTTCTCCAACCTTGGGTCCCCAGAGGTTTTTGGCCTACAACTCCCAGCATGCCCCAGCCAGGACCCAAGGTTGGAGAACACTGTTTTAGCATAAAGCTTTTGCTGCCAGTAACTGAGCCTTAGGAGAGGCATTTCAGCCTTTTAAAATAGGCACAAAACCCCGGAAACCACTGAACGATCGATGTTTGGGGGAAAGGGGTATAAGCTTTTGGGGTACCCAGGGGCCAGATTGGGACCTCAGCCGCACGGTGGGCCAGATCTGAGGCCTGAGGTTCGACACAGCCTGTTCGAAATAGACACGACATGTGTAAAGAGGCTATTTGGGTACAACATTTACACATAGATCTATTCAGATCGTCAAATTTACACATGGAGTTTGGGACAGTGGGTGCAGCCCCACAGCCCCACTCTGTTGTTCCCAAATATCTGAATAGGGCTATCGTTAAGTGGGGACCTATACTCAGGTGTTTCTAGTTCAGGCCCTGTACTCTATCCACTAAGGGTGCGATCCTATGCAGGTTTAGACAGAAATAAGGCCTACAACTCCCAACATGCCCCAGACAGCAATGCTGGCTGGGGCATGCTGGGAGTACTTGTAGGCCATTTTTTCTGTCTAAACCTGCATAGGATTGCTCCTTAAACCACTGAGGCTTTCATCACTCTGAAGTGCCCCAAAAGAGGAAATGCATCACCCAAAAAGAGGATAAAAGAGGATATCAATTTACATATGCCAACTTATATGTATAGATGCAAATTTAGAAATAATTACAGTTTAAATAGAGATACAGTGCATCTCACCATAGTGCGGAAGACTGTGACCAGGGGACCTGTGTGCCTGGCTGTTCCGTCTGCTGTTCACTTGCTAAATGCGGATGGGCAACAGTTCTCATGGTTTGAACCAGAATTGGACAGGAGAAGTCCTCCAAACCAGGACAGTCCTCTTAAAACAGTCTTCTGGCAGCCCTTCAAACAGAGGACTGTCCTCTAAAAGAGGACACATGGACACCCTATCACATGAGAGCCCTGTCCCTTGAAAAGACCATTCTACCATAATTTCCTAATCTTCCTTTCCAGGTTCCAAAGGGCTGCTGGGGCGGGGGGTCTGAATAGCCACCAGGTTAGTTCTTGACATAGTTACAGCCCCAACCACGGCAGTGTCACAAAAGCATTACAATTACATACATATATGATGAGACCAATTCACAACTGTTTTCCTTTTACCTTGCTACCCCCCATGGAAAGGCATAAACAAGATTCATAGATTCATAGATTATAGAGTCGGAAGGGGCCTACAAGGCCATCAAGTCCAACCCCCTGCTCAATGCAGGAAACTAGAGGAGGGGTCTCCCATCCAGGCCTGACCCTGTTTAGCTTTCCACGCTCAGACAAGCTGAGCCCAGTGGAGAATGGGAGAAATTGCTGACCTAGGCCACACACACTATCCAGTTTATGCCTGAGGAAGACATCTGGTGGGGAGGAAGTATAGGCCCCAGCTACAAATTCTTCCCTCACCTCCTGTAAGCCCCATAAGAAATGGTTAAATTTATGATAGGACATTTTCTATTCTTAAAAGAAATCTGAAACTGTGGCTCCTATAGAAAAAAAAAAAACCCTTATCTCTATGGTTCCTATATAAAATGTTTTTGCTAATTTACACAGTTTTATGGTGGCTCTTATCTTAATTTTAACATGATAAATAGTCCCCCCCAAAACACACACACACACACACACACACACACACACACACTACAATTTACCATGACCTGAAAATCACTGCAAAACTAACCATTTCCCAAGCAAGGTAACTTAGGATCTTTTAGCGCATTGGAGATGAGGTTATAAGACCATTGTAATAATGTGAAAATGAGTGGAACAGTTGCCTCCCTTTTCTGCCTCAAACATGGTGGAACTTAACCCTCTGAATAAAGCCAAAGGATAAGGACTTAGATTTCAGGGACACCAGAACAGGGAACAAAGAAGCATGGAGAATTCTTGTGTTACTTTTCACAGGTCCCTGAAGCAAAATAATGGCTTGGTCAAGGAGATTCTTTGGGACTGGGAATGAGACCTACTCGGCACAGCAGAATATGCAGTTAGCTCTGGGCCCCAAAAGAAGCCATATGGAAGGGTTTAGCCTAGATTCCTCCCAGATTATGGAGCCAAAAGGAGCTGGGCTGGAGCACTAAGCTCATAATGGTGACCTGGTTCCTTGCAATAGAAAATCAGGTACAGCGGTGTATTGTTTTGTGTGAGAGGATTTGCTCCTTCCATTAAACTAAATGGGGTTCCCCCTGTGTGTTCAGGGTTCTAGATCTGAGCTCATTTGTATACAGCAGGGGAGGGCAACGTGTTTGGCTGATAACTCCCATCAGCCCTAGCCAAGATATCCAGTCGTGAGGGGTCATGGGAGTTATAGGCCAAAACATCTGAAGAGCCACACGTTGCCTACCCCTGGTATACAGAGATGGGTGGGGAGACTGATAAATGAATGTATTTTGTTATATGAAAGGATCTGATGAAAACTGGTGTTCTCAATTCCATATCCTTTAAAAAATATTGCTTTCCCATAGGGGTATTTTGGAAGACAACTCTACTGCTAAGCCTCAGGTGATGCTGGGAAGACTGATTTTATTTTCTCCAAATCTAATCTAAAATTGCCTTCCAAAGATGAAACCATTGAATTGTAAATATTACAACTGCCAGCCTTTTATCATTAAACCACTGAGCTCAGCAGGAGCAAGAGCAGTCTTTCTTTTATATCTACATTCCTATAATACCTACATTTGCTTTTTGAAAATGAAGCACTGGATCACAGCCACGATAACTTTGAAAGTCCGCCAAGCTGGAGTGACATGATACATTGGAAAAGGCCCAGATAGCCATTATGCAGGATTGTGTCAAAGATTCGCTTATTAAAATCGTGATGTGCCTGACCCAATAAATCAACATGGTTACAATGTTTTGTTTCCATTAACGTCCTTGTATTGGAGGTTTGACATAAGTCTTCCCTGCTGGTAAGAACCTGTGTTATAGAGTCTGTGTTAGTGTTGCACATAATTCCAACTTGTCTGTCTCAGCTTTAATCCACACTTGTCATATGTGGATGAGGGTGTGTCATGTGACACCAAAGCTTCATATCCTTCAGCCTCCATGTGCTACTTTCACAAATCACCTATTAATAGTAATAATGATGTTGATCCAGCCATGTTACGCACACACCTATGGCTGCAATCCTATGCAATCCTATCTTGGGAGTAAGCCCCACTGAACACAATGGGGCTTACATCTGAGTGAAGTTGCATAGGATTGCACGGCAAGTCTTGACTTTAATGGAAAAACTAAGCATATGCTGAATTTATTGGTTTATGATATTCATATGCTGCCCATTACATAAGGTTTCCTGTCCAGTTTACAATAAATAAATTAATAAATATCAAAACAATTGACATAGGAAATAAGACATGAAACCAGAACATTAGAATGCAGCAGAAAATACAACAGGAAATTTTAAAGCTGAGAGGCCCAGGCGGCGTAAGTTATTTAAAAGGCCTGGGTGAACAAAAATACCATGAGGATGGCGTCAGACAAACCTGTCTGGGAAGGCTGTTACACAACCAGGAGGCTGCTACGGAGGGGGCCCCCCTTTCTGTTGGCCATCTGCCTCACTTCACTTGGCAGGGGTACTCAGAACATCTCTCCCACTGAATTCACTGGGTCTTAAAAGTAAAATGGGGCCTAATGTTTCCCGTCACCACCACTTTCACAGGGCCATTCATGCCCTGAGAAAGGGGGGGATTTGGGGCAATTGGGGGGGGTTTGTCAGAAATCTGTGAATTGTCATCATGGGGGATTAACATTATTGAAAATGAGGCAGAAGAGGGTTTTGCGTAAAGACGCTCTATGGCATACGCTGCAGCACTGAACACAGAGATGGAAGCCAGCTGGCATCTGTCTCCACTGCCCGACTTACTGGCCGGGTGGTTTATCACTCATCACCACCAGATAATAGGAAGATCAGAGCCACTTTGCCATCCTACGACATTAAGGTAAAACGAAAAAACAAGAAACCCCGTAGCCTTCCTTCCCCACTAAAGCAAATTGCAAATTCCCCCCTCTGAAAATCAAGGGCCAAAATTTGCTCCCCAATTTTGGTTCAACCCTAGTTTCAAAGTGTGGGTTCAAATCGTTATGTGTTTCAGCCCTAGTTTTAAACTAGGAGCACAAATGTGAATATAAACAGTATAAAACTATATTACAAACTATTGATGCTAATTATAATAATGAAACATAAAAACAAAACTTGAACGTGTCACTCTCATAATTTTTTATCAATAGTAATGCACCGTCTGGAAGCCATTACTTACATTGCCAATCTAAAGACACCAAAGAGTTTGCATCAAATGAGATTGTTGGTTTGCATGCAAATAAGTGTTACAATTTTGCAATCTTGAACAAGTGTACGGATGATCTACCCTTTATAGATTTATTCCTGTGGAGTTAATTTGGGATTTTGTTAGATGACTCCTTAGTATGAATTTGTTCCAAGTTGGTTGTGTATTTAGGGTAAAAACAACAACAACAAAACAGGGTAAGCAGTTTAAGGGCTTATAACTATAGATAATAGATTATCTTAGGCTAAGGGGTTTTTATAGGGCAATTGAAGCTGGGGATGCTACGACCTCTCAGCATCCCTTGTTATCTCTTTTCCATCACAAGCATATGAGACCAGAAAAATATAAGAGTAAGGAAAGTGCCACACACTAGTTTCAGCAATACCGATACAATGCTTTGGCAAGTACCTGAATAAGAGGAGGAAACAGTACTAAAGCATCAGTCTACTGGTTAGAACAAAGTACTGTAGATGCTTGATAATCCAGTTTTTTCTGCAAACAAGCAGTCGGGAGGGATGAGAGATGAGCAAAGCATTTCCCATTCAACTATTATCTTTACTTCCTCCATCCTTCCCCCCCCCCCAACACACATACACACCACTGCGTCCTCTGGTTGCAAATCAAAGGTCTGCCTTATGGTCAGAGGTCACTAAATTAATCACTTTAAACAAGAGCTTTTACTGAGCTTTCTGTATCTGTAGTAGCACAACCTGCTCTGTTTTCCACCAGGTCCCCCTGCTGCTTGCAGGACAAACAAAAGTCACTAGGATTAGGATCCTCATGAGAGAAGCAATGTCCTGAAGCATCAGGGTTCAGCTGAACCCCGCAAGATAAGAAACAGCTGCCACATGGCTAGTCAGAAGACCCTGTATGTCAGCCTTTCCCTACCTGGATCCCTCCAGATATTTTGGGCTACAACTCCCATCAGCCCCGGCCAACATGGGCAGGGGTCATAGATGATTGGAGTTGTAGTCCAAAACATATGGGGGGGGCTGGTTGGGAAAGGCTGCCATAGGTGTTGTATTCTGGGGCTCCAGCAAGCTACTCAATTAAAGTTAGTGCTGAACCTTAGACTAGGAATGCTTGAGGAATTTGACCTTCGTGACTTCCAAGATGAACTGACCTAATCTACACTGGAACATGGGAAGCATCCTTATTCTGAGTCAGACCATTGCTCCATCTAGCCCAGTACTGTTGACACGGACTGGCAGCAATGGCTCCTCGGGGTTTCAGGCACGTTTTCCAGGCCTACCTGGAGTCAGATAACGGGAATCAAACCTGAGACCTTCTGCATACAAAGCATGTGCTCTACCACATCTGCACCTCCTCAACTAATGGGATGGGTCCAGGTTAGTCATACATAAACTAGACCCATTTACATCAATGGGACCTAAGTTAGATATGACTAACAAGTTAAATGGGTCTACTCTGTGTATGAAAAAATCTGGATCTGGCCCGCCATGTGGATCGGACATTAGTTATCCAGCAGGTTTCACATGTCCCAAATGTTCTAATGCAGTTCTCGGCTCGAAATACAAATCAAAGTACGACGTTAAAACGTGCATTTTGAGAGAAAATACATTTAGAAATGCCTATTTTGAGCGCAAGAAAACTTGGGTAAAGATCCCAGTGAAGCTCACCGAACAAAATTCTTTAGCATCCCTACAGCCTAACCTATCCTTGTGAGAATAAACTGGAATAAACCCACTGATCTCCTTGGAGAAAGTGTGTGATCCAGATGCAACAAATAGATAAGTAAGTCCCATTCAAACCAGTGGTACAGTAATGCTCTGATGCAGCTCCATTCATTTTCCTGGGGTTTGTGCAGAAGAACCGCCCTGTGGATGGTTGTCACAGTCTGCTGCTTACCTTGCGGCATCTGTACTTTTTTTTTTTTTTTTTAAAGTCTCATAGTATTTTATAACATTTCTGAATGGCTTATTTGATTATTTTATAAGGGCCAAGACAGGCAGGAACAGGCGTAGGTTTTTCTGCTGCTGCTTCCCTTTGGCTTTGCTTCTTTGCTTTAGGATGCTTTTAAGATGTTTTATAATGTTTTTAAGTAGTTTTAAGATGTTTTAATAGTACGTGTTGTGTTTTGATTAGTTTATGTATTTTATATTTGTGTTGTTCCCCACCTCGATCTAGATGGAGAGGTGGGTAAGAAATAAATTATTTATTATTATCATCATCATCATCATCATCATCATCATGTATTGACATCTGCACCTGGCTCTGATTCCAGCATGTTCTCCTTGGGCCGGCATCAAGACTAGGCCTGGCTGGGCAGCTGCCAAGGGCCCACGCTCCAGGAGGGCCCCACTGACAAGAGCCCCCCGAAGTTGTTCCTCCTCTTCATTATGGCAAGCTGCTTGTTGACCTGCCTCTTGCTCTGAGCAAAGCAAGGGAGGAGCGGGAGATGCCACACGGCCTCCTTGCTCACACTGGCTCTCCGCCTCGCAAGCAAGCAAGCGGATAGCAATGATGAGAAAGAGGATGAGGAGCGACTGCAGCTGGTGACAACGGCGGTGAGAAGGTCCACTCACCGAGGGAGGGGGCCCATTGAGGGTGTCTTGCCCAGAGGTCCCCCAAAAACCTGGATGGACACACACAACTTTGGGCAGGTACATTTACCCAGTATAGCATTTTTATTCACTGGCCTTTCTAAAGGCAATCTGTTTGATTTTTATGGGCTTTAGTAGGGGCAGGTAAAGTGCTAGCCAATCAGCACTTTAAACAGCCGCATGGGGAGGTGGCTTCTTGATCAGGGCTGGCACTAGGTTTGAGGGGGGGGCTGGGCAAAGTGCCCTCTAGGGCAGTGTTCTCCAACCTTGGGCCCCCAGATGTTTTTGGCCTACAACTCCCAGCATGTTGGGAATTGTAGGCCAAAAACATCTGGGGACCCAAGGCTGGAGAACACTGCTCTAGGGTACCCCAAACTGCTTTCTCCCTACCACAACCAGGCTCCTTCATCCCCTCCTATTGTCACCCTGGCCACTCTGTCTGTTCTCCTTCTTCTAGTCACTCTACTGCACTCCTTCCCCCCCCCCCAAATAAGCTTTCCAGATGGCAAGAAAGGATCCCTCTTTTTTAAAAAAACAACACATTTTTACAGGGTGGCTGGGCCTGCTGCAAAGCAGACTGCTTGCTGAAGTGCTGGTCATGCACCATCTCCATTTCTCCAGCATGCCTCTGGGCACCATGTGGGAAGGTGGCTGGTGCTTTGGATAGTGCTTCGCATTGCAGTAGGCCTAGCGACGGGCCTACCTGCTGCCTCCGTGCCGGCCGCGCTGGACCCGCCGCTGCCCGTCGCATCATGTCCTGCACGCCGGATCCGCCGCCCGTCGCATCATGCCCTGTGCGCTGGATCCCCGCGCTCTGTTTTTGGCGGGGGGGAACCAGGGCAACAGGGCTGTTTAAGTCCTGTTGCTGCCTTGGTTCCCCCCCCCCCGCCGCCGCCGCCAAAAACAGAGCGCGGGGATCCAGCGCACAGGGCATGACGCGACGGGCTGCGACGGCGGAGCCGGCTTCAGCAGCGCGGAGAACACGCCGCTCAGAAGAGCGACGGACGGCAGCAGCAGCTTGAGCGGCGTGGAGAACGATCCACGCCGCTCAGAAGAGTGAGATCGGGCCGCCGCAGGAACGATCGGAAGAGCCCAGGTAAGGCTCGTATTACATCCCTGCCCGTGCGTTCCCATGGAGCCGCCTCATTCTTGCCCCCCAGCCGCCTCATTCCCTCCTAGCCAGCACCTCCTCCTCCTTTCCCCACATTCTCCTGGCTTCTTCACAATCCCCCCTCTTTCCCCCTAAATTACCTTCAGGCTATGTGTACAATGTAGTACTATTTAAAAAAATTGAGTTGATGTTTTTTTATTTAAAAAATGTATCATTGAAAGCCCTGTTATTGTGTTTTCTTTTAAGACAAAATATGTTAATTAGTTCAGGCAACTGTATGAGTTGTTTTTACTAAACTAAAACCCAGTATTCAGGTTTAATTGCAGTTGGCACTTTGAAATAAATAAGTTGGTTTTGTGTTGCAGTTTGGGCACTCGGGCTCAAAAAGGTTTGCCATCACTGCTTTACAGTCGCGCGGGGGGGGGCGCGAAATGTTTTCTTCTTCCTAGGGGGGGCATGACAGAAAATAATTGAGAAGCACTGGCCTAGCCTAGCCAGCCTGTAAAAATGTTTGCTTTTTTTTTTTTTTTTAAGGGACGTAATGGGGCATGGCATCAGCTGGGCCTATTCATGATTGCTACAAGAGCTAGCCAATCAGCAATCTGAACAGCCAGATTCCAGGAAGAATGAGTTTCTCCCAGCCTCGATTCTCTTTGAAACGGGTATACATTTATCTTAGACCAACAGTGGGTTCACTGCTCAGGATATATACCTCTGTCTGGGGCCTAATTTGATTACCTTTTGCTATACGCCACCTTTGTCTCTGTGCTTTCAAAAATGATGTGCTATAAACTTTAAAATAAACATGAACAACAAAATAAGCAAAATGCAATGGTTTTTGGATGATTATTTTTAAAAAAACAACAACAACAACAACAAAAAGCACGTTACTACAAAAGCCAGGACGTTTGAAATAGCTGAGATAGGTAAGACACATGGGAGGAAATGACTCCAACCTTCAGGTTCACTCCTACAGGATCCTGAGCCAGGAAAGCACTTAAACTCTAAGAACACAAGTACTCGAAGGTGAAGAAATGTTTAAAGTGACCAGGATCTAAAAGAACAAAACAAAAACTCAAAACAGGAACTAAAACTCACTCCCTTTCCAATTATCAAGCACTAAGATCTCTTGATAGGAGGTACCGTGCTTGCTAATATGTGGGTGGCAATGGGGGAAATGTTTTTCATACTGAATATGCCATTGGGATTGGGTGTAACTGTGTTGCTCTTTGCTGGGTCAATGGCATACAGGGGGCTATAGCATATATCTCTACAGATGCTTTGAGAATTCTTTTGCACAAGCGATGTCCAGGGGCAGTGCTAGGTACCAAAAAAGATCTTGGACTCAGGCCCACAGGACAAAAAAAAAAGCACAAATTTGCATATGTTAATTTACATATAAAGTCTCTGTGTGTGTGTCTGTAAAGGACCCTCTCTCCTAAGGACGGCCCTATTTGTAAAAAGGGACGTATGGTCAGGGGAGAGGAGGGCATTTGATTTCAGGAAGAAAAAAAAAACTCAGGCAGAAAGATTCGAGGGTTGGGGGGGAAGCAGGAGGTGAAGCACATGTGGGCAAAAAGCCAGCTAATCCAGGCGGGATCAGATGCAACAGAGATCATCAGGGCCCCTGTACCTTTATTTCAGCAAGTGCCCATGGACAGCAAGGTGGTGGGGCAGGTGGCGTCTCTGAGATTCAGGGCTCCAAATGAAAGATTCAGGGCTCCAGCCCTAGTGGGAGTTGTAGGCCAAAAACATCTGCCTAACCCCGCCACTGGCTATGTCAATACACTGATGATCATGCAATTAATATTTCTTGGGCCTAGCAGACAGTTCATTCGCACTTGTGGGTTTGAACATTGGGAAATAAACTATAGCACACCGTAATTTCTAATACTGAACTTTTCTCTTATATCAGCCTTCCCCAACCTGGTGTCCACCGGATATTTTGGACGACAACTTCCAGCATTCCTGAGCATTAGTCATGCTGACTATGGCTTATTGGAGTTGAAGTCCAACACAACTGGAGGGCACCACCAGGTTGGGGAAGGCCTGTCTTATATGTTTCTACAAACACACTACAAATGTTGTTTAGAGAATACTGTCTTGGTGCAACATAGTGGTAAGAGAATGAATTAGGAACCTGGAAATCCCTGGTCCAAACATTGCTTTTATCATGAATGCATTAGGGGGCCTTAAGCAAGCTACTCAGCTTTGCCTTGGGCTAAATTCTGGGCTAGATGGATTAGTGATCTGTCAGTATAGACCAGTG
This sequence comes from Shinisaurus crocodilurus, assembly GCA_021292165.1. Lineage (NCBI taxonomy): Eukaryota > Metazoa > Chordata > Lepidosauria > Squamata > Shinisauridae > Shinisaurus > Shinisaurus crocodilurus. The sequence goes on along the minus strand of CM037880.1, from coordinate 25,268,072 downwards.
TTCTCCAACCTTGGGTCCCCAGATGTTTTTGGCATCTGGGGATGCGTAGCTGGCAGGGGCATGCTGGGAGTTGTAGGCCAAAAACATCGGGTGACCGGCCAGATGGGCGATTGATAAATGTAATAAATAAATAAATAAATAAATCTGGGGACCCAAGGTTGGAGAACACTGGTATAGACAAAGGGGAGGGGCTGTAGCTCAGTGGCAGAGGTCCACTTTTGCATGTGGAAGGTCTCAGATTGAGTCCTTGGTATCTCCACCTAAAATAATCTCACTTAGGCAGAGCTGGGAAAAGCCACTTGCACAGCCACTGCCAGTCCGAGTAGAAAGCACTGGGCTAGATGTACCAATGGTCAATCTTAGTATAAGCCAGCTTGATATGTCTGAGCTTCCTTCTAGAAGCCTACTGCTCACAACAGAACAATAATTCTGAAGCTGTGGCAGGCGAGATCCATTCCCTTGGGGGTAATCTGTCAGGGGGCGCATGCCGGTGGTGGGTGCAGCCAAAGCCAGCAGTGGGCACAGCCAGAGACAGATATGGCTCCCCCCCCTCCCTCTTCCTTTCTGTTCAATGGACTGCCATGGGAAGGACTGATCGCTGTCAGAGGGCTTTTGAAGTTAGGTCAATGGGCATATGCAGCCCAAGGGCCACAGGTTGCCCACCCTTGAAATAAATAAACCATGACAGCAGCGGTGGCTGATTCCAGAACCTAGTTTCCTTAAATGTTTTCCAACACTCCCCTGCTACATCTCTGCTTGAGATCCATAAAGGATCTCCAGATCCAAGAGCCCATCAATTACTCATGCCCGTGCTGAGGCATCCCAGATGGTTGCTGCTGTCAGAGAAAAAAAATATTAAGTCAAGTTGTCTGGATCAGCAAAGGCCATTCTATTCTTTCAGAGAACTCAGAAGCGATAATGCTACCATTCTACCAAGCCTTCCCGAGTCAGAAGAAAATGTTTCTCTCTGACTGAATGTATATACAAACCACAGCAGATGTCTGTCTCTGATCTAAAATGTTAAAATGCTTCACAGTTCTAAAGTGGATCACCATGCTGAAGCTGATAAACCCCTATCCTCCTCTCACCACAGGGACAGCTGAACGGTGAACCCAGGGAAAACAACTCAACGCTACCTTTTGCATGTCAATATACCTTAAGCGCTTCCATATGTTCATTTTTCATTTATTGCTCTCGATTCAGTAACTTTTAAAATTTATTTTGGAAGAGCCCAGTGCAGGCCCTTTCAACCAAATGGAGGATAACAGAGCGTGAAAGCAGGATACGTCTTTGGAATCCAAATGTCAGCTGAAGTTAAGATGAACTGCTCCGTTTTAAGATCCAGCTAGTTGACTTGTGCTTTGCTGGAAAATTCCGGAACAATACAAAGTAAGGGGATTGGAAAGAATGCTGGGTTGCACTGGGATTGAGTCTGACAGATTTCTGGCTGCATGAACTCTCAGCACGATTAACTCCTCACTCGGAAATACCATGAAATAGCAGCTTTGTTACAGAATATGCAGTTAAAAAGACCATTGTCGGAGCTTCAGCTTCTCTTTTCTCAATAGGCTTTGTATTTCACAAAACTGTCCATATGTGGCTTACAATCTTTTTTGGATCACATAAGTGGCAACAGAATTTAATGTGGAGGAGTGGCGAGAGTCCCTTGCCACCGCCATACACCTTTTGTTTTGCTTTACTTCCATATACAAACTGTATTCACGGAACACAGGATGCTGCCTTATACTGGGTCAGGCCATTGGACCATCTAGCCCAGTATTGTTGACACAGATTGGCAGTGGCCCTCCAGGGTTTCAGGCAGGATTCCTTCCTAATCCTACCTGGAGATGCCAGGAATCGAACCTGGGACCTTCTGCTTCCAAAGCTTGTGCTCTGCCACTGAGCTATGGCCCCCTCCATGCCAAGATGGTGAGTAGTGTCAGGTCCTTTTTACGTACTGATAGGGTGCATTTATTTATTCATTTATCATTACATTTATAACCCACCTTTTTTCCCTCTTGCAAGGAACCCAAGGCAGCTTACATAGTCCTTGTCTTCTCCATTTTTATCCTCACAACAACCCTGCGAGGCAGGTTAGGTTGAGGGTCAGTGCCTGGCCCAGAGTCATCCAGTGAGTTTCATGGCCAAGTGGGGACTAGAACCCGGATCTCTAGAGCTCCAGTCCAACGCCCTAACCACTACACCACACTGGCTTATAGGAGTAAGAGCCTTCTAAACTCTTCACACACTTCACAGGCATATCTCACTTTTATCCCGTATGGAAAAGCAAACTCAGTGATGTTATCACTGGATATTTCGTATGGGGTTTTTTGGGGGGGGAGGGGTAATTTCCCATTTGAAGAATTTTGAAGTTCTGTTCAAAACCCACTAACCACACACATTCCATACTCTGTAGATGGCGGCTGCAGAGGCTGGCTTCATATATGACTGAAGAAGCATGCAAGATTGTTCCCTGTGTAGCACGGCCCCACGCTGCTCCTGTAATGTCTGTAGTGAAGAACCATATGGGTAAGTCAAATGACTTTGCTCTTCCCCCGGGGGCTAGTGAAGCCAGTGTGGGAAGAAAGCACGTGGTTCTGGAGAGGTATGGACAAGACTATGGAAGATGACTGGGAGCGGGACGGGAGGGGTCCCACAGCACAGTGCTATACATGTCTCCTCAGCCGTGTGATTCAGAAAAGGGATGAAATCTTATAATGTCCTTATGAAGACAGACAGGTTGGAAATAAAAGCCTGCACACTTTTTTTACAGGGCCCTGACTCCTTCTTTACTTGACATTTTCTTCCAGGAAGAACAATACCCTTTAGCGTCACACTCAGCTTCCCTTGGTTTGTAGGGCTGCGCTGTTCGTTACCAGCCAGGAAAGGGATCTTACGCCAGTGTGGCGTAGTGGAGAGAGTGTTGGACTGGGACTCGGGAGATCCAGGTTCTAGTCCCCGCTTGGCCATGAAACTCACTGGGTGACTTTGGGCCAGTCACTGCCTCTCAGCCTAACCTACCTCACAGGGTTGTTGTGAGGATAAAGTGGAGAGGAGGAGGAGGAGGATTATGTAAGCCGCCTTGGGTTCCTTGTAGGAAAAAAGGTGGGGGTATAAATGTAATAAGTAAATAAATAAATACATCTCAGGGTTGTAGTGGAAAACTCAGTGAAAACATCAGCCCAGTGTGTAGCTGCCGTGAAAAGGGCAAATTGCATGCTTGGGATCTTTAGAAAATAAATAAAATAATACAACTGTCAATATCATACTGCCCTTATACAAATCTATGGCATGACCACACCTGGAATACTGTGTACGGTTCTGGCTGCTACACCTTGAAAAATACAGTAAAACCTTGGATTGCAAGTAACTTGGTCTGCAAGTGTTTTGCAAGACAAGCAAATTTTTACAATAAATCTTAACTTGATAAACAAGCGACGTCTTGCAATACAAGTACCGTAGTACGGTCAAGAAAAATGAAGACTTTACACTATCATTCTTTGTTGCAGCTTAAATTAAAAATCTCTGTACAAATTTCTTATGGGGAATTTCGCTTTGATATACGAGTGGTTTGGATTACAAGCACGTTTCCGGAACGAATTATGCTTGCAATCCAAGGTATTACTGTATATTGTAGAGCTGGGAAAAGTGCAGAAAAGGACAGCCAAAATGATCACGAGGGTGGTGCAAGGGCTGGATCACCGTTGGTCTGATCCAGCACTGCTGTTTTTATTGCTGTCCTTACGTTTTTGACTGTGTTCTTATGTTTCTGATTGTGAGCCTGCAGGACAGCCTGTCTTTCCTTATCTATTTAAGGGCACAGTCCTATGGGTTGTGTGCCCTTGTGAGATGGAAGCCTCCAAATTCGGAGGCTTCTGGGTATCCAATGCCCTGGCAAGCTGTTGCTGGTAAGGCGGGAGGAGCGACGGAGCGATTTTCGCCACTCCATCCCCCATGGGGTTTTTTCCCCCTCTAGATGGGCCTCTGAGTCCATCTAGAGTGGGCACACTGGTGGGGGCGGGACTGGGCTTGGAGAGACCGCAGGATTCCTCATATCCTGGCTTCTCCTCTTCCCCCCCCCTCCCCTCCCCTCCCCATCTACCGGAACATCCCCTTACAGGCTCTCTAAGGCTGCTTTTGTGTCCTCAGAAAGCCGCCAGCCCCGGTTCACAGATTTCATAGATCATAGAGTTGGAAGGAGCCTACAAGGCCATCGAGTGCAACCCCCTGCTCAGTGCAGGAAACTAGAGGAGGGGTCTCCCATCTTTCCATGGCATGGCGAGGGGGGGGCGAGGGGGAGGGATTGGGTACCGGAGTCCCCCTTCCAAGGCTGTAGCAGTGTCTACAGCAGTGCTCTCCAAGCTTGGGTCCCCAGATGTTTTTGGCCTACAACTCCCAGCATGCCCCAGCCAGCTACGCTGGGAGTTGTAGGCCAAAAACATCTGGGGACCCAAGGTTGGAGAACACTGGTCTACAGCCTCAGAGGGGGGACTCCAAAGGATCCTATGGTACCTGGGACAACAACCCAGGAACATAGGATTGCTCTCTAAAGCATGTTTTCTTCCTCATGTCCTGCATAAATTGTCACTGTATAATTAGCATGTATACAGAGTCAGTGTGGTGTGGTGGTCAGAGTACTGGACTAGGAATGTGGAGTCCTGGGTTCAGATCCTCACTTAATCATCAAACTCACTGGGTGACCAGTCACTCTCTCAGCACAGAGTTGTTGTGACGATAAAATGGAGAGTGAGCAGAAAGCTGGATATACATGTAATAAATTATTATTATTATTATTATTATTATTATTATTATTATACAAAGCATGAGTTCAAAGGTAATGGAGTTTTTTGTTAAGCTGAAGTCACCAGTAACATTTTTGTCAATGTTTGAACTGGGAGGGGTCAATGATGGATTGGTAACGAAGAAGAATTTCTATCCATTTAGCCTAGTTTCAAAGAGTTGTTCGCTTTGTGAGAATATTTTCCAGATATTTTTTTTTAAAAATGCTATGTATTAATATATATTAGACATCTGGTTTGTATTCTTAGTTAATTCAGGTTGTGGTGTTCTTTTATATTTGTAATGTACTGAATTTGGTATATGTAATGTGGTTATTTTTAATTTATCTTTTTTCTTGTTTTGTTGTAGTTTGCAAAAATTAAAATGATTAAAAAAGAAGTGGTCCCAGTCAGTTTCTTTCTGGGGTTTGTTTGTTTGTTTGCTTTGTTTTTTGTTTGTTTCATTATTTATTTATTTATTTTATACCCCTGTGTCTCATTTCAATACAATTAATTAGTCTATTTCTTTAACATCCATCCCTAGAAGCCTAAACCTCTGATTTCTCGCAAGGGTTCCCACGGCCTTGCCAAGCTCTTATACTCAGCCTCCTCTTGGCATAGTCCCCGAGTGTCTTATTTCCAGCTTTTAAAATGGTTACTTTCAAACTGGCTAGCAACAACCTTGCAATCTCACAGCTGTGGCCTATTACTCACTACTGTCAACCGACTCACACTGGGTTTCATTCTGAAAACACCAAAGAAGCAAGGCCAGTGTGCATTGCTTGACTGTCGTGCATTGTTCCAGACATATAGTATGTCTTTTGGACAGCTTCCTAAGCCATAGGCCTCCTGAATTTTCCTAATCATTAACGCAAGGCCAGCGTCAAGTGTCAAGAAGGGGCCCACGGACAAGAGCCCCCTGGACTTGCTCCTCCTCTTCACCATTTGTGACCTGCTTCTTCTCTTGCCTCTCTCTCTGGCCCAGACAATGGTGGTGGTGAAAAGGAACAGCTGTAGATGCCCCTGCCGACTTGCTCCCTGCCTGTCAAGCAAGCAAATGCTAGCCATGATGGGAAAGAGGATGAGGAGCAATAGCAACTCGCACCGATGGCAGTGAGAAGGTAGACTCCCTGAGGGGGCTAACTGCGGTTTCTTTCCAAAGGGCCCTCACAAACCCAGAGCCAACACTGCATTAACGTATGCCATTTGCTCCACAGGATAAAACTGATGGAATTTGCTGCTGCCTGAAGGAGCGCCTCCCCCTGTACCAACAACTTGCCTGTGCGTTAGGAACTTCAGATGAGGCCCTTCTCCAAGTACCAGTAGCAGAAGATGTACATTAGGTATGTACAAAGGAGAGGGCCTTCTCGTTGGTGGCACCCTGACTTTGGAATACCCTTCCTAAGGCAGCTTGTCTGGCACTGGCATTACAGTCTTTTTGGCACTAGGTCAAGCTATTTTTATTTGCCCAGACATTTTAATTGATGATATTGCTTCCGCTTGTGGTATTATTTTTTTCACTTTTGCCCCTCAGTTTTATTGTTTCTATGATTGGGGTGGGGTGTTAATATAGCTTTTTATTTGTAATTTTGAAGTTTCTTTATGTACAGTGCCCTGGAATGCATTGTAAAAAAAAAGGGTGGTTTACAAACTTGAAATAAAATAAAACAATAAAGCAGATGTGCAGACCACTGGCTGAGGGTTCCTACCTTCACATCTATCTTAGGACTTACTGGGGACATCTGGTTGACTATGGCAGGAACCAGGATACTGGACTAGATGGACCTATTAGGTAAAGTGAGATGACCACCTTAGGTGGCATATGGTGTTCCTCCTCCTGGCTGTTCTCCTCTGTTAGAGGACAGTGTGGTGTACACCACACAGCCTGTCTTGTCTCCCCTAAACTGGCCTGTTGCCTGAGATGCAGATGGAGGATGCTACCCCATCACCACCAGTGTTGAAGCAAGATTCAACGGCCAGTCTAGTCAGCTTCTGTACAGGGAACTGGTTGGGGACGCCATCTTGTCCTTTACTTCAGGAAGCAAAATGTTTTGGGCCAGCCCTGAATGGACCGTTGGCGTGATCTAGCGTGGCTCTTCTTACATTCTTATGAATTTGACACTCAGTTGAAATCTGAACATGGATTCTATGCACCTGAAGTGGGAAAGCACAGTGGTACACCTCATAAAATTATGCACAAATTAACTAACAATCTATGCCTTGGATTGAGAGCATAATTCGTTCCGGAAACGTGCTTGTAATCCAAAACACTCTTATGTCAAAACGAAATCCCCCCCAAAAAAATTTGTACAGAGATTTTTAATTTAAGCCATACTACAGCAACCCTGTATTGCTTGTATATCAAGTTAAAAAAAATTAAATAAATATTTAAAAATTTGCTTGTCTTGCAAAACGCTCTCAAACCAAGTTACTTGCAATCCAAGGTATTACTGTAATTGTAAACTAGATAACCGACAATTTCCCACCTTTTAACAGCATATCTGCCATCTGAGATTGACCACCTCATTTTGTATTAATAGTACAGTTTCCCATGAATGTTAACATAACTTTAACTTTTGTTCACTTTAGGTAACTTGGGGGTCTTAAGATGAGAAAAGAATTATCTCTGTGTTTGACTTCCCCGCCCCCTCCAGCTAATGCATTGCCATCTGACAAATCAGATCTGCTCCTCTTCTGCAGTTAAGTTAGTTGAACATATATTTGTAGTTAAGTATTTAGTAACTGTACAGCCGTAATATAATTCCACTCCAATATTCTAGGCCAGATGTGATTTTCTGCACAGCTGGGAGGCATAGTAAGGGGCTATTGCATAACTTCCATCCCATTCTAGCACAGAGAGAAATTAAAATCTGCAATTCAAGAACTGTGTCCCCAAATCACTCTTGGTGCTTCCTCCTGGTCTGTTTCACCTGTCAGTTTATAGTTAAATAAAATCCTGCTTTTCATTTTAATCTCTGGCCAAGACACCGGTTCATCTCTCATTTTCCCCTCACTCTTCAAGCATATTAGTTCTATACCTTTAATTGCCTGTCATTTTTGTTGACCGGAAAATGGAACATTGCAAAAATCCAGATTTCAATGCCATCAAGCCTATAAAAGACTCCTTCATTACTCCACCTGATTTAGGAACATCCTCTTAACAAATCTACATTTTCATAAGCAGGGTTAAATCATTAGCTTTGAAGTGAAGGTTATTCAGATGTGATCCTTCTTTGAGGACTTATTAAATAGAAGAAGGGATGAGGTATGTAATTTATGACAAAAGGGACCTGGAAGAACTAACTTGTAGATTAGAAGTCCAACTGCAGTTGAATGTGCAACAGATGTCTGGCAAACATTTGCCTCTGTGCTGCCAAGTGAGGCAAACATACTAGGTCTAGATTTGGGAAGAAATACAGAGGATGAGATTAGAAGGTGGTTTAAGACTACAGTCCTAAACCACTTAGGACCGATTCATACATTACACGCACCTACACACAGCAGGGAGCCACAGCCAAACCCAGCTCTCTGGACTGTGTACCTATGTGATTTTGATTGAAAGCATGGGTTTGTTGAATGCATGCACACTTGAAACACTGAATGGGAATACATTTCAAATGCAATGGGTGAAGGAGCCCTTGCCCAGCTATCTTAGTGGATAAAGGCATGGAGCTAATCCAGCAATGATCACCGAGAGTGCAACTCTAGAAGCTGCAGGCAGAGCTTTTCCTTTGTCTTCTGTGCTTTAAGTCAACATCCGGCAATGTGAACCCTGCACAGAGGTCTATTCCACACATGGAACACTTTGACTGGATTGGGTTTTCCTCTTGAAACTCACTCCATCCCTATAGTTTTGTACCGTTTGTTTTTATTCGATATACATTTCCAAAGTGGTGTGTGGTATAAAATGTCAAATATCAAATTATAAAGCATTGATTAAAAAAAATACCATAAAGTGTTTAAAAAGAAAGAAACAAAAAAGAGCAAACTCCATCAGTAAATAAACAGCAGATCAAAGACTCAACTTCCAAAAGCACAAATAGTAAAGGAAAGTCTTAACCTGCCTCTGGAAGGAAAACAGAGAGGGGGCTATATATGACCTTCAATGGGAAGACATTTAAAAGTTTCAGGGCTACCACAGAGAAAGCCCTGTGCCTCGTTAAGGACAACACAGTCTCCACGTTAGATGGGATTTACAGCAGAATTTGATTTAGTAGATTTTAAATCTTGGGGGCAGGGATTCATATGGAAGGAGACATTCCCTGAAATAATCTGGACTCAGGCCATTTAAGGGCTTGATAGATCAGAACCAGCACCTTGAAATGGGCCAGAAAGAGGTTGGCAACCAATGCGAGAGGTCTCAGAGCAGGCATAATATGTGTTCGCTGATTTGTGCCTGTGACCAATTGGATGGCAGCATTCTGCCCTGTCCTTAGGTGAAATCAACTGTACCAGTTGATACAGAGTCTATCACCAAATGTAGCATCCTGGTTGGAGCAGATACAAGTAACTTTCTCCTCAGAATATTTGAGGTCCTGATGGAACATTGATGATTCCACAATTCACCAACGGGAGGCTGCTCAAGTCTCCTACTGACCTGGAATTGCTCTACTTGACAACACTCTACAGCTGGCATATAGATAGAAGATAGAAAGAACAGAAACCAAAATATATGGCCAGGGAATTCCTCACCCACTCATATCTGATCTCATTCTCATCCTATCTCCAGCAAGCACTACAATAATGCTTAAATCCCAGTTGCCGGAGTGGAAAGATCCCAGGGCTTTTCTACTGCATGAGGTACGCTCATCAAACAACTCATAGTTGTTTAAGGGTTCTTTAGATGACATTGTTATCCTCCAGTTTCGCTTTTGTGTCTTGCCAGCACTTTCAGTGAATTTTTTTAGAGCAGGGGAAATGCAGCATTTAATTGTGAAAGAAAAAGAAAGCGTAATTTCCTCGTGTATTTGTGCTATTCCACTCTACCACAGTGCCACCTAGAGGTTATGTAGTGGGAAAACAGGAAAGGAAACACTCCTCGTGTGGTGCTCAGATCTCAATTCTACAATGAAACTGAAAGTAGATACACCAGATTAACAGCTGATTAACAGCCTTATGTAGAAAAGCTCTCAGATTATTGGACCAGTTCTGATGGGTGCAGAAGAAGATCCATTCATTTCATTAGCAATTGATTTCTACTGTTATTATCCTGTCTCCTGATTGTTCTGACATTGTGATTCTTTTTTTCATGTAAGCCTCTTTGGGGGAGATATCATTTTAAAAGGCAAGTATATCTAATTAAATCAAATAATTCATTCAAGAAGGCCTGATCTATACATGTTGTGAAATGAGATGACATAGTCCTGAGGTGCTGGAATGGACTGTACCACTTCAGATTGTTAGTTGGGAATACAATTTTTTAATGTTGTCCATATTTTTATTTTTAAACCTGTACAAGGTGTTTAGACACAGGTGGTAGAATTCTGCCATGTATCACTTTTGGCAGCTGCTGGGTGTATTTGAATGTTGTTTCAATGCTATTTTAATGTTTTTTGGGGGGGGGATTCTGAATCGTTGTATACCGTCTTGGTGACATTTGTGGAAACGTGGTCTATAAGTATAAATAAAGGTGAATGCTGCCACAGATAAAAAGTTTGGCTCTACTGAACCTTTCTCCCTGATCTGCTAGTTGCATAGGAGTCTTGGTGTGCATTTGTTTTATATTGGGTAGTGATCATGAATACACTGGCTGAAGCTAAGCAGGTCTGGTCTGGTCAGTGCCTGGATGGGAGGAAGCCTGGGAGCCCAACAAAGTTCCATCATGGAAGAAAGGCAGGATTAAAAAATATATATTTTTGGTATTGTGTAGGCTGCTCTCTCAAGTCAAGATAGTTGGAATATTATTATACACACAAATAAAGAATACAGTCTCTTTCTACACAGCTGTTTGGGCTTTGTTTTGTTTCCCCTGGACATTTTTACAGCTGCTCCCTCTTATTGCCTTGGAAGGGTTGTTAGGCTTGTACTATGATGGACAGGACAGTTCTGCTCCCCTTGTTGCTTCTACTAAGTGTTAGGCCCTTACTATAATATAAAAATTAGTTCTTGATGATAATATGCAATATTGCTTTTTTGTTTTTATACCATTAAGAAGTTGACTTTTACCATGTCAGATTATTTGTCCGTCTAGTCCACCACTGTCTATTCCAGCCTTCCCCAACCTGGTGCTCCCCAGATATTTTGAACTACAACTCCCAGAATTCCTGACCATTGGCCATGCTGTCTAGGGCTGATGTCTAGAGTTGAAGTCCAAAACATCTGGAGGGTACCAGGTTGGGGATTTTCTGTACCCTCTTGACAGCCAAAAGACTGATATTACAACACTGGAAAGATAAACGCTCACCTCCTATAACACAATGGATTGGGGACCTGATGATGCTTTCAACATTTGAGCGGGTGGTATTTAGACGCCACCTGCAGATGGATAAATATACATGGATATTTGGTCTGCTTTTTCTGAAGTTTATGCATAACTATTTATATGGATAATTGTATTACTACATACTTTTTGATACTTATGGATATATATTTCATACATATTTACTGTAAGTGATCCATTTAAAATACTGTAAGAAAATTGTATTTTTTGTTGTTCATGTTTTCCTTCATATTTATTTATTTATTTATTTTCTATACCAGCCAATAGCTAAAGCTCTCTGGGCGGTGTACAACAATAATTAAAAACAAACAATAAAATACAGTTTAAAATATAAATAATAAAACATTATGAAATTTTTAAAACCAATTTTAAAATACCTCTAAAACAAGTTAATAAAACACGACCACAGAAACAGTTTACCACCCCACCATATACCATTTAATTATTAAAAGCCTCAAGGTAGAGGGCAGTCTTAACCTGGCGCTGAAAGGTTAATAGAGTTGGCGCCAGGTGGGCCTCAGGCGGGGCCGGGGAGCTTGTTCCACAGTTGGGGGGCTACCACAGAAAAGGTCCTTCTCCTTGTCGCTACCCTCCCAGCCTCACGTGGAGGTGGCAGTCGGAGGAAGGCCCCAGATGTTGATGGTTTTTGTTTTGTTCTGGTGCAATTCACATTTTAAAAAACTAATAATTATTTAAAAAAAAAAAAAAAAGTTGGGGAAGGCTGGTCTACTCTGATGGGCACTGACTCTCCAGGGTCTCAAGTAAAGAAGGTCTACCAGAGGCTCTCTGACCCTTTTAAAGCTACACACACCAGGGATTGGACCTTGGATCTTCTACATGTAAAGCATGTGCTCTACCACTAAGCAATGGGCCCTTCTTATTTACTAAATAGCATTCTTGCCTTAATAGTGTGATAGTGTCTAGTTCAGGGGTATGAGATTATACTGCGGCAGCTACAAAAACGAATGATTTAAGATTCATGCTGCTGAACCAAGATCCCCAGGGCCAACCATTTTGATGCTGTACTCTGCTAAGTTCCTTTTGTTTAATCTAATGCTATCCACGCACAGCTGAGCATTAAGCAAACGCTGCGTCCTGATCTTTCCAGGACACAGTAATTTGCAAGTAATAGGATGTCTAGATGGCGAAAGAATAAATAATGAATTTATTCCAGATAGCATCTCAGACTCCTGTGCTGCATTTTCCCCAAAAAATCAACCGGCACCTTTCCTGTTGGAACTGACCATGTTTTTTGCACAGTATATATGCAAGTGTTGCTTTTAAAAGAAAGGCTCTGACAGGCAGGAAAAGGTAAGTCTTGAATTAGTTGGAGTATCTGACGCTTGAAAACCAAGGTGTTACAGATGCACCGATATGTGCACTGATACATTCAATATGGTTACATATTGAAATGTTCCCTAGTTACCACACAGATCATAACATACCACATCAACAAAACATCTGGTCTGATTTTTTTCCCCCAAAGTTGAATTTAAGGAAACAGCATCCTTGATAAAACATGCATCCAAGTCTGTGGATTGTCGTGGTGTTTCATTTAGTGACATGCTTGAGAAAGACCCCGTGGTCCAGCTTTCACCTTCAGGGTTAATTACAGCAGAGTTCTTATCTGGAATGTCTCTTATAATTGTGTAATTACACACCTCATTTATCCAATTGTTAAGCCAGGAGTTTGATTAAATATTAACAACTGCTTGGCTCTTCTTGTGTCATTAGTTGGAAAGCAACCCTGTAATCTCAGGTAACACACGATGGTAATTATCTTTCACAGCCACACTTAGCCGGCAAACCCAGTACAATCAGGGCAGATAAGGCCGCTCAGTCGAAAAGACATTACCTAAGATTGTCTTTTGTTATCTTAACAGCACGGAGGGTAATGTAGGTTTCAAGCCAGTTATCCACTAGATACGAAGTAAACGGTAATATAGAATTGCATTGCACTGTTAATAAGCAGTTAAATGTTTACTCTGCCTATGCCACCCATTTCTGCAATATAGTCCAGACAGACCTATTTGAGCCCTAAACTAGGTATGACTGAATTACATAAATGAAATTAAGGTGCATGTTTTTTTTCTGAGCTTCCCATTGAAATGGAAATAGCAGTTTCAGAGGGGCGTTTTTTGTTGGGACCATGGCAGGAAAAGAAAGAGTTAAACTTCCCTTCCCCAAGGTACTGAGGTTGCTCAAGCTTCCCCATAGCCACTATTTACATACAGTAATACCTTGGATTGCAAGTAACTTGGTCTGAGAGCGTTTTGCAAGACAAGCAAAAATTTTAAAAAAAATTTGACTTGATAAACAAGCGATGCCTTGCAATGTAGGGATGTAACCGCTCGCCTCGAGCGGGCGTAGCTGGCTGAAATTGGCCCCGCTCACGCCCGCCAGAGGCTCGCTTTGATATAAGAGTGTTTTGGGTTACAAGCACGGTTCCGGAACGAATTATACTTGCAATCCAAGGTATTACTGTAATGAAAAATGTGCATGTTAATTGCATCCATGTAATTCAAGCCATAGGGTTTACTTGTGGCTGCAAAGAACCTGCATGTTAATTGTATTAATGCAATTAACATCATATCTAGTTTGGCCCTGAGTTTATAGCCATTGGGAGGAGAGACATCATTGGTTTTGTAACTACCAAGCAGAACTAGTTAGGCGCTACATTTATGTGGGTAGTAGTATCTAACTACAAAGTGAAGCTAAGGCTACGTCCTGATTTAACACTGCTACTACAGCACTAAGCTGGAAATTGGGTTAGGAGAAGCAAAAGGTACAGCCAGTCTGGAAGATCTTCTGCTAGTCACCACTTTGGACAAACAATACAGAGCTAATGGCACCTTAAAAGCAAAGGTAGGGTATAAATATAATAAAATAAATAAATAAATAAATACTTTTACTGTGACATAAACTTTAGATGTGTTGTTTTAGCCAGAGTCTGGTCTGCTATTTTTGACTAGCATCTATCAGCACAGGAGTTGGCACTTGGCACAAACCTCATGGAAGTTGTGAATGCTCCAAACCATTGCAGGCCAAAAGGAGCAGATAGATTGGAAGATTTATTTATTTATTTATTTATTGTATTTATTATATTTATACCCCACCTTTTTTCCTGCAAGGAACCCTAGGCGGCTTACATAATCCTCCTCCTCCACTCTTCCATTTTATCCTCACAACAACCCTGTGAGGTAGGTTAGGCTGAGAGTCAGTGACTGGCCCAAAGTCACCCAGTGAGCTTCATGGCCGAGCAGGGACTAGAACCCGGATCTCCCGAGTCCCAGTCCAACACTCTAACCACTACGCCACACTGGCTCTCGATGCCATTGCATGACTCTTTTATGCCATGGCAGGGTCAGGAGCCTAAGCACCAGGGTCAAAGGCTGTAGCTACACAGAGAATGGGACCTGGCTACATTGCAAAGGCATCATATGTACCCTTGTGCTAGAGCTGGAGCCATTATGCCCCATTCTATCTACTCTGGCAGCAATGCCCCAGGGCATAGAATTGGTTTATTGACTGACCCAGCTCATATAACTGCAAGAGGTCTTAGTTATGACCTGATTATATTGTGCCCATGGTCAATGAATTGATTTCCTCCTCTTGGATCTTGCAAGTCTTCTTTCAATTTTTGCAGCTGCCAGTTATGCTTTAGGAGCTATTTATTATATAGCAAATGAGATACGCCCTGTGCAGGCTATCTGTAAAACCACAACACAATGCTGAGAATATGGATTGAAATTAACATAATGTTGTTGAGTTGCGTAATTTATTAGTCAAATTGGTATCTGAGGAGTCACTGGGTTAAATCCAATGGTGTCAGTCTGGCTGCAGAAGGGAAACAGCTGGCACAATGAATTTCCCCTCCCTGCCCCTACAGTCCCCCACGTGCCCTCCAGATATGCTTGGGAGGGTTGAGAGACCCTCCGGAGCATATTTAGGGGGACAGCAGGGGGAGGACATGATGGGGAAAGTCCCTCTGCACGAGCTAAAGTCCCGCTGCACGAGTGGACATCTGCTCGCATAATGCTGGATCCAAGCCACAAGATTTCAAATATTGGTTGCAAGGATTGGAGTGGAAGAGGACAGACAAGGATGGGAAGCATCACTTGAGGTACCATACAGATAGAGGCACTTCTGTTACTATATCATTACTCCTTCTAATAGCAGACTCAGGCAGTGAGTGCCAACAGGATTGAAGCCAAAATAGGGCCACTGAAAAACAAGAGGGAAGTATCAGCATGCTCAGGGGAACCCCGGGATTTGCAGAATACTAGAAAAACCTTCAATGAAGGGAGCATCCTCCACTGCCAAAAAATACAGCCCCATGAGCATGCTCAGGAGCCATGGAATGTAGAGTGATACTTATGGGAAGGGGACAGAATATATGGGTGGGAGGGGGAGAAAGTAGAATGCCCGGCTTGGGGGGAACGACTGGCTAGAACCCCGAACAGGAGCACTCCTTTTAAGAGGGGAGGCTACGCTGCTACATTTTGTTGTAGGTCCCACTTGTATTTATTTATTTCCCATGCAAGTTGATCTCCATGAGCGCCGGAGGGCACGAAAGCAAGTCTCCCCTTTTGCTGTGTGTGTGTGTGTGTGTGTGTGTGTGTGTGTATCCATCCTTCAGCTTCTTTCAAAGATATGCTCACACAGATCCAGCAGTCATTTGTGGGGATGGGAGCTCCAGTGTGTACCTGCCAGAATTTCTCCATTCACTTCAATGGAGGGGGCAGTTCTCCACATGCAAGTGGCCTGCCTGGTGCCAACATTGTTATCTTTTCAGTATCAGGTTAAGACCTTCTTCTACTCTCAGGCATTTGGCAGCACATGATGTGGTTTTAATCAGGTCTTGAATTTTTCTCCTTGTTGTTTAAAATTGTTTTTAGATATGTGTGTGTGTCTGTGTGTGTTGTATGCTGATATGTTTGTAAGTATATGGTTGTTATCAGTGCTTTTTTTCTGGAGAAAAGGGTACCGGAACTCTTGGATTACATTTCCTCGGGAGTAGATGGCGATTAAATTGTAATGTAATTAATAGAAGAAAAGGTGCTGGAACTCAGTTCCAGTGAGTTCCACCAGAAAAAAAGCCCTGGTTGTTATACTGTATTTTTAAAGTTTTAATCTTTGTAAAACTACCCCAAAGAGCTTCGGCTATTGGGTGGTAGAGAAATGTAATAAATGAAATGAAATGCCTGCCCATGTTGCTCACTGAAGTGAATGGGAACCTCATGTGCATATCGCAGAGCTCTGGATCTGGGAATAATGCCGCCAGAATTACTTGACTGTGAACATGTGGGGAGGGTGGAAGTGAGAAGGGATGGGAATGTGATATACTTTATTTAAAAAAATTAATGCTCAGATACTCAGGAAACATTGCAGATCATTCCAAACATGTGATAAATGGGAAAAGGAACATTGCACAATAGGACACCCTATAAAGTAACTGGCTAAGGATTGCAGTCATTAAATAATCTAATGTTAAATAAAGCCAGATTCTGGCTAAATGATCTGTTAACTAGATATGTAATACTGCAGATCATCATAAACATTGAGAAAGTGAGTCATTAAAGCTGAATTTCCTAGATTTCAATCTCACTCTTTTTGTAAGCTGAAAACACAGAGATAAACTTGGGCAATGCATAATTTTTTTCATTTTGAATGCTCTTAGCTACCCTTTTTGGAGGAGACATTTGGAAGTCTTTTGAAGGTTTGATTAAGGTGCTTGAAGGTGCTTATTTGGCCTATTGAAGATACAGAAAAGGTAGTGTAGAAAGCTGTGAAGAACTGATATACGAATATTACATCTAACCTTGATATTCTGAAAGGCGGACACCTTGAAGGGGGAATGATGAGTTACTTACAATTCAGTGTGTGTGTGTGTGTGTGTGTGTCTGTGTGTGTGTGTGTGAGCTATACCCCATCATGTCAGCTCAGCTGTAAGCTAGATACTCTGTTGCTTTGTAGACTTAGCAGGGATGAAAACTAGCATCTATTTTCCAAATCAAAGCAATACTTTCTTATTTGGTCACAACAAAGAGGAAAAACAAATTCTATGCATAGAATAGATGTCAATGCCAAGTTCGTGCCGCTTTATTTCTGCCCAATCAGAATAAAACCTGTTTAAGGCTGCAATTCTCAATGTATTTAGTTTAAAATAAGTCCCAGAGTAATCAACCAAACTTACTCCCAAAAAACATGGTTAAGATTGGGGTGTCCATCTTTTACTATGAAGGATATAACAGCTGCTTTGGGCCAGTCCAACAGTACATCTATCCCAACAGCAACTAATTCTGAATTGATTACTTCACATGGGCCCTGTTCCATAGATGTACGTGCAGCAGGACTTTTTCCTCTACTCCTTGATCCACAGGGGAAAGCGATGTTTTAAGCTCTGATAAAAGCAGCTTGCAAGCAATATAAGGCACAGAGCACATGCGGTTCCAGAATGGCACTGAGGCTGCAATCCTATGCACACTTACTAGAGAGAAATCCCCATTCAAATCAGTGGAACTTACTTCTGCATAAACTTGTTATAGGATTGTACTGTAAATACCACTGTGCACTTTGAAGGTCATGACTGCATGCAAATAATGCGCGCTCCACATCACAGCAATAAAGCTGGAAAGAATCTGATGGATCATTTGGTCTAGCCCTTTAACCCCAAACAGGATATTCCATTCCTAAGGGCTTTTCTACACGGGACACTTATCGTGTGCTTGTCTTCCCTAGTCACAGTTGTTTATGGGTTCTTTAAATGCTATTGTGACCCCCCCACTTTCGCTCCTGGGTCTAACCTGCACTTTTGGTGAATTTTTTTTTGGGGGGGAGCAGATAGTGCTTTTCTACATGAGGCTGTTAATCGTCTGTTAATCTGCTGCATCTGCTTTCAGTTTCATCACAGATAACACTACATGAGCATTTCCTTTTCCGCTTTTCTGCTACATAACCTCTAGGTGACACTGTGGTACAGAGGAATAGCGCAAATACACAAGAGGAAATAGAGCTTTCTTCCACATTCACAATTAAATGCTACATTTTCCCTGCTCTAAAAAAACCTATCAAAAGTGCTGGTTAGACACAAAAGTGAAACTGGAGGGCCACAATATAATCTAAAGAACCTGTAAACAACCATAAGTAGGGATTGAGGAGCACACAATAAATGCCTCATGTAGAAAAGCCCAGAAAGTGTGGTATTTAATTGTAAAACTGAAAGGAAACACCCTTTTTTAAACTTGTGTATTTGTGCTATTCCACCATGCCAGAGTGCTTACCCCATATGCATTTCCTCCAAATAAAGCAGGTTATGCTTAAACAATTTAGGAAAATTACATACATTCAGAACAATATACCGTACTCAGCACTATAGAACTCCCTTTTGTATTTGTTCCATTGGGGCATCAAGGGGAACCCCTTGATGGACTGATGGTGCTGATTATGTTCTCAATGGAAAAATACAAAGGATGATGGCGATGCCCCATCAGCTAATAGGGAAGAATGTTAAAGAATCTACAGATCTGTCAATAATTGTGTGGTATAACTATCTTTACAACATTGTGTTAGCTGAAAAATGAACTAAACAGATAAGGGCACAAAGGCAACAAAAAGAACCTGACACCTTCCATACAATTTGGTATAAATTTATTTATTTTATTAACAAACAAGTTTCCCAGAGAAAAAAACCCGCCAGCATATCATGGACAGATATGGAAATATACATTTAGAGTGCAGTGGGAGACGCAGCCAGCGCAGTTCTTTCCGTGCTATCTGTGGATGGGACTGGCACTCCAAGCCTGGAGACCCAGCTACGACATTGGAGCGATTTTCCAACCTCATAGCCGGGTCTCTGAAAAATCCCACAGCTGTCTAAATGCTGTCTAGCAGCCATAAGATTGTTCTGCTAGCAGCTAGATGATTACAACTAAATCTTAAACCTCTGATGAACTTCTGTGGATACATATAAGGTAATTAATATATTGGACCTCCTGTGATTCCTGTTAACTGTAATTTGATTCCTTATGTAATGTCTGTGTCTTGCCAATTCAAAAGGTTGTAATATTTTCTATATACTCGTTGGTAATCTCGTAAATATATAATTTAAAACTCAATAAAATAATATTTAAGAAAATACACAGGAGAAAGGTGCACAGCACAGCGTAATATATGTCTACGTACAATGGAAGCCTAGATACAATTCCAATGTAGACAGCAGGATAGATGAGTGTAGAAGCAGTGGGAAAAAATTAGATGCAATTAAAAACAATCCTTTTTCAAAAGGGGCCAGAGAAGCATAAGCCAAGAAGCTTATATCATCCTGCCTCTGCAGAACAAAACAGGAAGCAAAGTTCATGGTTGACATCACATGGTATAATAAAGACATATTCTAAAGACATTCTCTACTCTCTGGTAGTTACAGCTGACAAAGACCTTAATTACGAGTTTCGGCAGCAACGGTTTTCATCTCTCGGTGTATGTAAGTACTCTGCTCATATGTAAGGAAAGGGGAGATGAGATATAAACCCATTCCACTGGGAACCTCCATTGCTTCCTAATGCAAACACATCACAGCAGTAAAGCTTAATTCCAGATTTTTCTGCTAGGCTAATAAATCATTATTTGAAATAGCATTCTGGATTCTGTATGTACCTTAAAGACTAGCAACTATAGGTAATGTGTTTTTTTCTCCCTTGATAGTACGTTTTGAACACTTGTATTCAATAGAACTGACAGAGGATAACACTTTAGAATTAACTGAAAAATTAAATAGTAACAAGTCGCTAGAGCTAGATCCCATTCCTGCCAAGATTTCCTTAAGGTCTCAAATGCAAAAGCACTGAAAGATATATTACTAATTATCAGCCTTCTTGCCTGAAGGCTGGGGAAGGAGGGAACCAGTGTAACAACACTTATCTTTTAAAGAGGAACTGGAAAGGATCCAGGAAGTTAGATTTGCCCGTGTTACTTCTGTCCCAGGTAAATTGGTCGAAAGCATTATTATGGCTTTGCAGAGGAAATATTGGTATGGCTATGTCAGTCTTGCTTCACAAATTGGGTGTGCCAAGAACACATGATCTGGATGATGGGATATACTTGGATTTTAAAAAGCTCTTGACAAAGCTTCTCGCCGTGTTCCTAAACAAATATAGCAGTTATAGGAAAAGAAGATGATCCCAACTATGAATCAAAATGTGCCCATAAACCGGGAAGCAGAGAATTGGAATAGTTTTCACAATGAAAGGAAGCAAACACAGCTGTAGGGTGGCATTCCACATCATTATAAAAGAGCTGGAGAAGTAGGGGTGAATTATGAGATAGTCAAATTTGCAGACAACAACACATTATTTAGGGTTATAAAGTTCCAGACAGACATAGAAGAGCTCCAAAAGGATCTCGCCAAACTAGGTTATAGGTTCAGGACAAATAAAAGGAAGCAGTCTTCATACTGATATAATTAACTTATTGAATTTAATGCCACAGCATGTTGTGATGACCATTAGATATCTGGAAGACAACTTCAAGTAAGGTTGGTCGGTCAATAACAATTAGTCATAAGGGCTAAAAATGGAATCTCCAGATTCCGTGGAATTATAAACTCAGTTGCCAGATCCTGGACTAAACAACTGGAGATGGCTATCATCAACATGCCTGGTAAGCTTTCCAGAAGTATTTGGTTGGTCATTGTTAGAAAAACAGAATGGTGGAGTTGATGGACTTTTGGCTAATGCAGCAAGAAATTTTTCTTCCTCTTTTTAAGACTCAGAAATTGATCCAAATTCCCAGGTATTTCTTTGAAGGCCATTTCTTATTTCAGGTTTTCATCATCATCAGGCGATCACTCGTGACCGAGTAAGATTGTCTTCCAGGATAAAAGGAGGGAATTCTAAAGAAGATTGTGTAGACTCTAGCGATGGGTCCGTAAGTGACTATGGAGGCCAATGAAAGCAGAGCTCTACCGTTAGTAAATAAATGATTAATGCCAAATTATATTAACCCAGTGAACACAAAAAAAGTGAAGTGGGGGAAAACACAGTACTGTCAAATACATTTTATCTCTAAACAACAACCTGCGGAATTGGGAAGTTCTTTTACAACTGATATCTTCTAGTTACAGACAGGATCTAAACAGCTGTACAATTCATTCAGTGTGCCCAAGGAGTCTTTACAGCACAAATTTATGCATGCTTGCTCAGAAATGCCCCACTGAGTTCAATTAGGCGTACTCCCAAGTAAGTGTGCATAGGACTGCACCCCAAGATTTGTTTTTCCACAATCAGCACTCCCCCATGTCTCCTGGAAAACTGCTGTTGAAATAGAGGGAGGGACTTCGAAAGATACTTTTTATATGGCAAGGGAGTCAGCTGTTCAAAGCAAAAAAAGTTCCACTGAGCTACTGCAAGTCCCTTATATAACCTCAACAGCTCTTGGATTCCTAGTCATTGCAGCAATGTCACCTTTGACTGTCATTATACAGGAAGGCAGATTTTGGGTGAACATCAGGAAAAAACTTCTGAATGGTCAGAACAGTCAGACAATGGAACCAACTGCCCAGGGAGGTGGTGGGCTCTCCATCGCTGGAGATATTCAAGACTGGACAGCCGTCTGTCAGGGATGCTTTAAACTGGATTCCTGCACTGAGCTGGCCTAAATGGCCCCTTCCAATTCTATGATTTTATACAATAAACAGCCTGTTTCCACCTTGTGCTTGTCTCAAGTATTCATCAGTCATGCCTTTTGGGCCCAATTACATATAAAATGAGTGTAAAGTAAAAGGAATATTATTCATATTACGCAACTTGAACTCAGCATATTCAGAAGAGAGGAAAGGGTAGGGAAGTGCGACACTGGGAAACTCATTCATTGGAACCTGACGGACTTTCGACACGTTTCCAACCTGACGGCCAAAAGCAGGCCGAATCGGGGGGGGGGGAGGGGTTTCAGCTTCTGTGAAATTGCTTGAAATATTTGTGCAAGTTTGGAACCGAGAACTGTGTATCTCTAGTGCAATTTGAGCAAATCGGGGCCAACTTGTCAGCTTTGAGTCGTTGTTGTTCTTGTTGTAGCATTGAACATGAGAAGTATGGAAGCATCTTCTTCTCAGTGCATATGCACACACTCCACCTTGAATTTTCTGACAGTTAATTTCAGATTTGTGCAAAATTTCAGATTTCAGTTAATTTCAGATTTGTGCAATTTGCACACATTTGTAGAGCAGAGGCCCAAATTTGCACAAATTCCCTCAGTTTAAAAAAATTAAATAATGCAAACCACAGCCCACTTTAAAAACAGAAGTCCACATGCTGGCTTGACTCATGTCAGATTGAGTTAGTGCTAGCACAAGGTTGATGGAAAGGAATCCGCAGGGCCAAGTCAAGAAAATCCATCGGATTTTCACCCCCCTATCAGATTCCTCACACATCCCTAGAAAAGAGAAATTTCCATAGTTGGACAAACCAAAAGTATCCATCCAAACCTACCTACATACTGTTTTCATTCTTACCTTCAATTCTACATGTCAGCATAGAAAACAGACTACAGTTATCTGCCTCAGTTTTGCAGATATGTCATACATCTTCTTTAATATGCCTAACAGCAACAGCCTTCTGGAATCTGTCTATCCTTAAAAGTATCCCCTCTCAAATGTTGATTAGCTTGGCAGAACATATACCAGGTGACCAGATGAAATAAGGGCATAAAGGCAGATTTACTGGCAATCGTGTCTGACTTGCACTTAGGACAAAACATATTTTGGCAGATAGCAAGAAGTGGTTGGATGAGATTCAGGATCCAACTGTTGCCTGATTGGCTAAGAAGCACAAAAGGATTTATCTGAATAGCACATTATGACAGGTCCAATTTACTTCAGTCAAAAATATTGAGATAGGGAAGGAACTAACCTGCCATGAAAGCTGCCGGCACAGCTCTTGACCTGAGGTTACAAATACTCGCCCAAGAAGATGCATCCCACTTATCCTGCACCACTGTGATTTGTTACTTCTGTCAATACTGGAGAATTACCGCTTTCTTTGAGCAGTATTATGCCAAGTCATTCAATCTGATGCACCTGATGCTGATGCAATGCAACTCATGCAGCAGAGAGGGCTTCCTTTGCAATATATGTAAAGAGCCGATTTTGTATTTCTGTCACTTGGTCCCACTGAACTTCAAACCTAGCCAAGACTTAGAAAAGCCTCCTTGGGTGGCTTCCTGGACTGGCATCTCTCTGTGGAAGAGACATCTCCAGGGACACATTCTCTATGGCTACTGTGGCCTGCCACGGGTTAGTCTCTGCCTGAGCGCCACAGTGCAGAGTGATTTGGTGAAGCTGGCTGGGTGCAGGTGAAGAGTCTCGCCTGTTTCTCAGAGCCTGTAATGGGGGCCCCTGGGGAAGGTGGGGAAAAGTCACTGACTGGCATAGTGGAATTGACTTTGCGTGGAAGAACGCACAAACCCTGCGAGAGCCCTTGCATTGTGGTAAAGGCAGCTTCGTTGAAAAGCTGCTAGGCAAAATGAAGGGGAGACAGCACGTCACTCCCCACCCACAGTATCCCAGCCAAACCGCTGCCACTTCCTTCCCACACAGTGAGGTGTAGGGCAGATCCCAGGAGTGAGGCAGCCACTCCCCCAATGAAACTCTTGACGCCCGCCCATCCCTACCTAATCATCGTATTTGGCAAGCACATAGCTATTGTATTATTTTAATAGAATTAGGGCTGCAGTCTTTTATCACTTACTTGGGAGTAAGCCCCACTGGACTCACTTCTGAGTAGACATGTCTAGGATTGCACTGTAAGGCATTAATCTTTGACAAAAGGTACCAGACAAGATTGTGCTTATGGAAGGGGAAACCACTCCAGGCACAGTTGGAAACCTCCATTTCCTACCAATACACATATAAACAACTGGCAGATCAGTCAGTGGTAGCATAAATGTAGTCAAGACACATGCCAGGGTACATCAGCCATGATCTAGAAGAACTGTCACTATGGCCTCAAAAGAATTTCTTACTGTAGCAGCTCCTCCTTAGATGACAATGGTGGGATGGTTCATAGAACAGAAGGCCTTGGCTTCCGATAATGATTGAGCCATTGGGGTTTTATGGGCTGGGGTTCATGCTGGTTTGCTGCAACCCTGGGTTAATTTATTTAAATTATTTACTAGGGGTCTTTCTGAGTAAGCCCTCCCAAGGTGGCACAGGTAACAAAATAAATAAAACAGTACTGAAAACTGCAGCAAGAACAAACAAATAAAAGCTGGCAACAAAGATTACAGAAAGGTCTAACAGAAAAGTCTTTAGAGCTCATCTAAAACTCTGAAGG
Source organism: Shinisaurus crocodilurus (assembly GCA_021292165.1). Taxonomy (NCBI): domain Eukaryota; kingdom Metazoa; phylum Chordata; class Lepidosauria; order Squamata; family Shinisauridae; genus Shinisaurus; species Shinisaurus crocodilurus. Next base: position 25,243,530 of record CM037880.1, on the reverse strand, counting down.
GAGGGGACAAAATGGATTTCACAGGGGAGAGGCTTCTGAAGATGTGGAGTCACCACGAAAAAGGACCATGCCCCTGGTGCCCACCAGGGACTATTTCACTGATTGCAGTAGTATTTCCCCTTCTGGGGAAAAATAACGGACGATTATGACAGTGGAAAAAACTGTGCAAAATCTAAATTACATCTACCTTGGTGACTCTGGAGCATGCTGCTTACAGGTGCACTGAACTTGGACAGTCTTTACATGACTCTACTTTCTTCACTTAGAAGTTTACTCCCAGGAGCCGCATTCACATTAGCAATGAAAATAATATGTGAGCCAGAAGCTCACCCATCTCATCCACAGCAAGTTGCATTTCTTTGGTGCCTACCTCTGAAACAGCATTTCAGAGCTTTTGAGTGCAGTACATTCCAGTTTCCTTCTAAGATAGTCTAGGTAGGAGAAGCATATTCAATTTAGAAAGCTCATATACAAGGGCTTGCAGTTTAGTAAAGCCCTTGCAGTTACAATTCTGGACCAAGTAGAAGAGTTGGCCACTTACAATCAGTTGCTTGCCAAGGCCTCAACTACTTCTCATGTCAGTGACAATCCCCTTCCCCCTAGAATGGGGGCACAGTGGTTTAAAATAACTATGGAGAATGTAATCCAATGCCCTACCCTGCTGGTCCCATGGCATTGGCAACTGGCACTCAATCTGTTTTCTGGCTCTCTCCTAGTGAGTACAGCTCCAAACACTTGTGTACGAAAAAGAAAACAGCATGAAAGTCAATTCAGGATCTTGTAGGAATGTCTAGGGAGGAGTTTACATACTCCATGGTGCTTAACGTTTCTTTTTTTTTAAGACACACATGCCACAAGGACCTAGAGAGAGATTAACGAGCTAGGATCATAATTTGCAGTGTACTTCTGTTTGAAAGGCCAACCAAGGGATCAGGATACCTGAAGACCACCTTCTCTTTTTCTGTATCCAATAAAACACCTTTTTGGTGTCCAATATAACACTTTTGGGGTGTCTGTACTCAGGCATTGGAACTCTCTGCCTAAGGAGGCCCACCTTGTCCCTTCCCTAGTGGCCATTCCCGACAGTGTGAACACCTTTTTTGAGGAAAGATTTTCTCCTTAGCTGCTTCACTGAAGCCTTTCTGGTTGTTTAGACTGGCCATCTTGTTTTTATCTTCTGCTTGATAACGGTGTTGTTTTTATTACTTTGCTTGTATCTTCATAGATTTCATAGATTTCATAGATTCATAGATCATAGAATTGGAAGGAGCCTACAAGGCTATCGAGTCCAACCCCCTGCTCAATGCAGGAAACTAGAGGAGGGGTCTCCCATCCAAGTAATAACCAGGCCTGACCCTGCTTAGCTTTCCACGCTCAGACAAGCTGAGCCAGCATAAGCCACATTATGTCTGTATGTTGCTGTATGAGCCAGTGTGGCGTAGTGGTCAGAGTGTTGGACTGGGACTCGGGAGATCTGGGTTCTAGTCCCCGCTCGGCCATGAAACTCACTGGGTGACTTTGGGCCAGTCACTGACTCTCAGCCTAACCTACCTCACAGGGTTGTTGTGAGGGTAAAATGGAGAGGAGGAGGATTATGTAAGCCGCCTTGGGTTCCTTGCAGGAAAAAAGGCGGGGTATAAATATAATAAATAAAAAAAAATAAAAATAATTACTCACCTAGAACTTTTAGATAAATATTTTAGATAAAGATACAAAATAAACTTCCTGGGAAGTTAGTCCTCAACCTCCTGGCAGTTTAAGCATGGTTAAGATACCCCAGGATTTGTTAAAGCATATCTCTGATCCAAGATTTAGAACCATTTCCTAGTGTTTTAAGAGAATGTAGTTATCAATAAGTAAATTCAGCATTAATTCTGTAATCTTCCTTAGAAAAATGCAAGGAGTTATTTGGATAACAGAAGTAGGGGAAATTGAATCATTTTACCATTCAGAAAAGCAATTTTATGAACCACTCTTTTAAATAAATGTTTTACTTGGCAACAGTCCCATACTGTATTGTTAATTCCTTGAGCTGTGGAAGTTCTAGGCCAACATTCCAGGTCCAGTTTCTCCTTGGGAGGAGTGATAGTTTATTAATACAGTAATACCTTGGATTGAGAGCATAATTCATTCTAGAACCGTGCTTGTAATCCAAAACACTCTTATATCAAAGCGAGTCTCTGGAAGGGCGTGAGTGGGGCCGATTTCGGCCCGCTCCGCCCGCTCGAGGCGAGCGGTTACATCCCTACGACTTGTCTTGCAAGACGGCGCTTGTTTATCAAGTCAAAATTTATTTTAAAAAATTGCTTGTCTTGCAAAACGCTCTCAGACCAAGTTACTTGCAATCCAAGGTATTGCTGTATACAGCTCAAGTAGGTAGGAACAAGTAGGTACATAGTAGGCAGTGTGAGTACCAAAACTATGTTTTCAAAAGCAATAGCAGAGCTCCAAGTTCTAAAACATAAGATTCTTATGTTGCTAGCAATGCATGAAAGTTACTATGGTGCGGCTTCTCTCACAACATTCTGGTCATATTTGAAGTAGTGTTGTGGAGCAGGGGGGCATTTAGTTTCTTCCCACATTAGTGCTGCTCCCCCCCCCCCCTAGATAGGACTATGCTGGCACGAGGGCAATAGAGCTCTCCTACTGTTGTTCCCCATCAACTGGTTCCTGGGGGTGGCATGTAGCCATCATTGATAACCTTATCCTTCATGCACATGTATTTGTCTAACCCCCTTTCAAAATCTATGTTGGTGGCCTTCGACACATCTTGTGGAAGGGAATTACACCGTTTATAACTACACACTGTGTTGAAGATGTACTTCCTTTCACTGTCCTGAATCCCCCACCATTCAGCTCCATTGGATGACCCTGGATGGGAGAAGAGAAAATAATCTGTCTGCTTTCTCCACACCTGCATAATTTTATAAACCTCTGTCACGTCCCCTCTTATTCCCCTATTTTCTAAATTAAAGTGCCTCAGTCTTCATAACCTTTCCTTGCAGGGGAATTACTCCAGTGACCCGATCACTTTGGTTGCCTTTTTCTGAACCTTTTCCAGCTGTACAATATTCTTTTTGAGATGGGGCGATCAGTTCAGAACTACACAGTATTTGTGGTTGCACCATAGTTGTGTATAAAGGCTTAAAGGACCAATGTCTCCTTGAAGTATAGGGATTCCCATGTATGTGGGGATGGCTAATTTTGGGAACTGGCTGATTATTTCGAACCAAGGGTTTTTTTTCATTGATTTTGCCTGCAGGAAAAACAAATCATAACAGGATAAATCAGCTGTAAAACTGTATTAAAATGAGAACAGACAGGCTTTGCTGCTCTTTTCAAATGCTCACATTCCATTTTCTTCAAAAGGCTGGAATTTGTGTCTCATGCAATGTTCAGGGCAAGCAGTTTCACACTCCAGGAACAGTACAGAGAGTTGACATGTAAGCCCCATACAGTTGATAGCATAATGCAACACGTGATCAACACAAGTCTGTGCCGTAGATGAGTTTCAGAATGATATGCAGTTCTATAAACTTAGAAGGCTTTCCTTCCAAACTAACTGCAGAGCAGATATACAGTTGGTGGAATCCTGAAGGAAACAGAATAAATGGGGCCACATAAGCTGGGTCTTCTCAGGCATTGGCACTACCTGAACAAAGTTAGGGGCTATGTAAGCTGTTCTTCCAAATTCCTGCTCGCCCCCTATTTTCCAACAGCAGAGTGAATGGAAGGTAAAATCTGTATCTAATGAGACATGACAGGCAGCTTTGGTTGAGCTAAATGGCAGAGACCTGAATTCCAAGACGCAAATGAAGCTGAGCGTTTGTTGCCAGCAAGGCTGTTAAGCCGGCCATAAGAAACTACATACAGCTCTTCGGTGGCAGGAGGAGGAAAAGGTTCTGCAAGCCAGAGAAGGCAGTGGAACTCATCCAGGGTCAGCTTATTTATGGTAGGATGAGAAGGAACCATTTTCCATGTGGGGAACTTTAATAGCATGAATGGAAAGGCGCAAATGGGGAAACAAACAAAGACCAAACATTGACAATCACTGCAACGCTGAAAGCCGCTGTTAGTAAGAGAAAAGCAGGATCCACATCTTTTAACGACAATATGGCACAATCTTTCCCTTCTTGTGTGCATGGAAGGTGGGGTGGGGGATCCCCACAGACTCCTTCCTCCTACTCCTCCCTGATGCTGTGCCTGGGGGCAATATAACCTGCCCAGCCATTCTGTTAACATGAGGCACTTTACTTATAGCTGTCCTGCAGCCCAGGAGAAAAGTGTAACACAGTTCCAGTGCAGAACCCAGACCCAACACTGCTATTTTAAAATGAAAAGCCACCTTGGGAGGGAGGAATTTAGATCAGCGAAGAAAGGGGGTGGAAATGGGCTGCTCAATGCTAAACACACACATGACACCACCACCCCGTGGCATTTCCCTGCCATGGATCCCAAAAGCATGTTTGTCCTGGCATGGGTGCTTTTGGAACCCTTTCCTGGCCTTGGTGGTAAAAGAGAAAGCCCCCCCCCCCCCTGGAGAGAGACACACACACCCCCACACCACAATCCAGTAACAGAATATACATGCAAATCCAGGCTCCATTTGTATACATCCCTGGTTGGATGGGTATTTACGCATGTAAACTGGTACCGCATGTTCTATTCCACTTCCTGAGCCAACAGCTGAAGCTGTGCACAGATGACCCTTTAAACTGAGATTCCACCAACTGCCTGAATGGGGGGGGGGGAGCTTGATTAATTCTCTCCCACTCCTCCTTCCACCACTAGACATCTGATTTGACAAATTCACAGCTAGATAGAATCCGCCCCAGTGTTGACTCCAGGTTTTGGACCCTCCCTGGGCCTCCTACCTGCCTCGGCCCACCTCTTCCTCACTGCTGTCACCCTGCTCATTTGCTTGCTCCAACACTTTTAGGTCCAATTTAGGTCCCCAGAGGGAGAGGACAGAGTGAGTGGAGGCTGCTGCTCATTTCCCTTGCTCCTGTCACTGCTTGCTAAAGGATGCCAGGTAACAGGCAATGACAATGAAGAGAAAAAGGCAGGACTAAGGGGCTCCAGGAGTTGGCAGTGGGGGCCCTGCTGGGATGTGGGCCTTGGCAAGTACCCAGTGATGCCGACCCCTGATGGCAGCCCAGGCATCTGCAAATCCAGAGGCAGTATCTCTCTGAATAATTACAGACAAGGGAGAAAAACAGGGGAGGGTTGCTACCTTCTTCAGACAAGATTCTGATCCAATCCAGCAGGGCAGTTCTTATATTCTTATTTCTAGATCCCACACCACACTTGGACTTGGGAAATCCAGGTTCTAGTCCCCATTTGGCCATGAAGCTCACCGAGTGTATTTGGGCCAGTCGCTGACTCTCAGCCTAACCTACCTGACAGGGTTGTTGTGAGGATAAAATGGAGAGGAAGAGGACCATGTAAGCTGCCTTGGGTTCCTTGCAAGAGGAAAAGAAGGCGGGATATAAATATAAAAATAAATAAATGTTGTGGTTATTTCAATTGTTTGATAGTATTTGATTTATATTAACTGGAGACGCCGTGTCCTGACTATATACGTGCCACTAATTTGGCAGACAGATCATTAGTCTCGTTTTCATCCAGTCCTGTACAATAATATTCAGAATAATCCTGTTTGTGTAAAAAGAGAGAAAATGCAAAACAAATTACATTTAAAAACAAGTTACATGTATATAAGAGGATGTACGGATGTGCACGAAGGAACATTTCGAACTACCTCCCTTTCAAAAAGTGCAGGGGGGAAATGATGATATCGAATGTCATATTTATTTATTTATTTATTTATTATATTTATAGCCCGCCTTTTTTCCTGCAAGGAACCCAAGGTGGCTTACATAACCCTCCTCCTCCTCCTCCTCCTCTGTTTTATCCTCACAACAACCCTGTGAGGTAGGTTAGGCTGAGAGTCAGTGACTGGCCCAAAGTCACCCAGTGAGTTTCATGGCCGAGCGGGGACTAGAACCCGGATCTCCCAAGTCCCAGTCCAACACTCTCACCACTACACCACACTGGCTCTCTTTAGTATTTTAACTTATTGTAATAATAAACAGACTAGTTAGTATTGTGATGTGAATAATACAGCAGCACAGATTTTATGTGGGCTGGTATGAATGGTTATGTAAAATCCAAAAATTAGGATTTGAAAAAATAAATCAACCCTGAGGCCAAAAGAAATGCTTCCATAAAATATTAACTTTCCAGGAGGAAATGAAAAAATAAATCTGCTGTGTTGGCAATCAATATATTGCAGCACTGTGCCAGAAAAGCAGTAAATTAAAAGAAATCAAAAGAAAAATTAAACTAAGTACTTGTTTGGCTTGACTTTCCACAAGATGAAACATAAGAAAAATGGAATGTTAGTGATCTTTTCCCACTTTTAATAACCCATAACTAAGACCACAAAACTCATTATTCAACAGAGATATGATTTATACTTTGATTAATAATAAATATGGAAGAGAAAGGAAACATATACATTAGAGGCAGAGTTTTTTTCACTTTTCTAAAGCATTTGGGGTGGGGAGAAACACTGTTATGCCATGAGAGCTGCTTACTTGTGAGAATCCATGCAGAGATTTGATATTTGGGATGCTATCTGAAAGTGCTGCTGCGCAATTCAGTCTTGCTTACTTCTGAGTAGACACACAGAAGCCTTGTTCTGCTTACTTCTGAGTTTAAAATGGTAATAATCACATTAGGTCCTACCTACTCTGCCTTTGGCCCCACCCACAGATGGAATGTGCCCCCCCCCGAGATCTTTTCCATTTTGCAATTGGACTGAAAAAGTTTCCCCACCCCTGCCTGATGGAGTAGCTCTGAAACTGTGGATGATATGGGCAGGCTTGACACTAATACATACCTGGCTAAAATATATTACCAGGGTAATTTTAAACAATTCAGCCATCAAGCTGAAGAGTGATTTAACTGAGGAGTTGTAGTGTCTACTCACATTATGATTACTAAATGTCAAGATGATTATTCAGAAAGCACCATCAACATACAGCATAAAAGAGAAGCAAAAGAAAAAGAGGTCCCTGCCCCAATAAGCTTGCAATCTACATTTGGACAATGGGACACAGCAGAGCGAAAGAAGGGAAAGGTGTGGATAACAAATAATCAAGAGGCTGGAGACGAGGAGTGGCAGTAGCGTCCATTTGATGTTTTAGAACAGTGTTCTCCAACCTTGGGTCCCCAGATGTTTTTGGCCTACAACTCCCAGCATGCCCCAGCCAGCTATGCTGGCTGGGGCATGCTGGGAGTTGTAGGCCAAAAACATCTGGGGACCCAAGGTTGGAGAACACTGTTTTAGAAGCTAGAGCAGGTAGCTGTAGCTGAACTGGCCAAATGCTAGTGCTGAAGTATATCGCTGTCCCCTGAATCCAGTGACACTATCCTTCATTTAATATATACAACTGGATACAGTTGATATTATTGGCTATTCAGGAATTGAAAATCACATAGAGATTTGTACTAAGGGAATGGAATGTTATTTGGGGCCAATCACTCTGTCAAATGATGAAAAGGCCCCCTTGTTTATCCATGTAATCACTGACATGCTTAACCAAAAACGTCTATGCTGGAATATGTGAATTAATAGAGGACTTGCAGCCCATTCCACAGCTGTGTCTACATTCACATGGGAAAATTTTGGAGCAGATTATAAAGAAGTCAGTCTGCAAGCACCTTGAAAACAATGCAGTGATTACTAGAAGCCAGCATGGATTTGTGAAGAACAAATCCTGCCAGACTAATCTGATCTCATTTTTTGATCGCATAACCTCCCTTGTGGACTGTGGGAATGCTGTAGACATAATATATCTGGACTTCAGCAAAGCTTTCGACAAAGTGCCTCATTATATCCTGATTAGCAAGCTAGCTAAAAGTGGGCTAGATGGAACAACTATCAGGTGGATCCACAATTGGCTACAGAATCGGACTCAAAGAGTGCTTATCATTGGTACCTTCTCAAACTGGGGAGAGGTAACGAGTGGGGTACCACAAGGCTCGGTCCTGGGCCCAGTACTATTCAACATTTTTATTAATGACTTGGAAGAGGAGGTGCAGGGAATGCTTATCAAATCTGCAGACGACACAAAGTTGGGTGGAACAGCTAATACTCTGGAAGACAGAAACAAAATTCAAAGCGATCTCGATAGGCTGGAGTGCTGGGCCGAAAACAACAGAATGAAATTTAATAGGGATAAATGCCAAGTGCTGCACCTAGGGAAAGGAAACCAAATGCAGAGTTACAGAATGGGGGACACTTGGCTCAACAATACTACAAGTGAGAAGGATCTTGGAATTGTGGTAGATCACAAACTGAATATGAGCCAGCAATGCGATGTGGCTGCAAAGAAGGCAAATGCTATTTTGGGCTGCATTAATAGAAGTATAGCTTCCAAATCGTGGGAAGTGATAATTCCCCTTTACTCAGCACTGGTTAGGCCTCATCTTGAGTACTGCGTCCAGTGGGCACCACACTTTAAGAAGGATGTAGACTAAGGTGACCATTTTTTTCAAATTTAAAACCAGGACATTTATTTATTTATTTATTTATCTATTTAATTTCTATACTGCCCCACAGCCGAAGCTCTCTGGGCGGTTCACAACAGTTTGTACATAAAAACAACAATAAAAACATACAAAAAAAAAAGATTAAAAACCAAATTAAAAAGCACAGTTTAAAAAACAATCCAAAAGTTAATAAAACTAAGTCTACAGGTGACAATCCCCCCCCCCGTGCTATTTTGAGCTCTTAACTATTGAATGCCTTGGCATAGAGGGAAGTCTTAACCTAGCACTGAAAAGATAGTAAGGTTGGCGCCAGGCAGGTCTCAGTGGGGAGCTTATTCCATAATTGGGGGGCTACCACTGAGAAGGCCCTCCTCCTTGTTGCTACCAGCCGAGCCTATCTTGGAGGTGGCAGTTGGAGGAGGGCCCCAGATGTTGAGCGTAGTGTCTGGGTAGATTGCGGTTGGGAGAGACGAGACGTTCCATCAGGTATTGTAGTCCTAAGCCGTGTAGGGCTTTATATGTTAGAACCAGCGCCTTGAATTCGGCTCAGAAGCATATTGGCAGCCAGTGCAGACGGGCCAGAACTGGTGTAATGTGCTCGGACCTTCCAGGTCCACACAATAAGCCTGGCTGCCGCATTTTGCACAAACTGCAGCTTCCGAACAGTCTTCAAAGGCAGCCCCATGTAGAGTGCATTGCAGTAGTCTAGTTTAGAGATCACCAGAACGTAGATTACTGAGACCAGGCTATCCCTGTCCAGATAGGGCCATAGCTGGGCCACCAGCCGAAGCTGGTAGAAGGCACTCCTTGCCACTGAGGACACTTGAGCCTCAAGTGACAAAGATGGCTCCAGGAGCACCCCCAAGCTAAGAACCTTCTCCTTCAAGGGGAGTGCAACCCCATCCAGAACAGGTTGAACACCCTCCATCCGGTCAAAGGAACTACCCACTAACAGCATCTCAGTCTTGTCTGGATTGAGCCTCAGTTTGTTAGCCCTCATCCAGTCCATTGTCGCAGCCAGGCGACAATCCACAGCCTCACCTGCTGAAGATGAAAAGGAGAAATAGAGCTGCGTGTCATCGGCGTACTGATGGCAACGCACTCCAAAACTCTGGATGACCCCACTCAGTGGTTTCATGTATATGTTGAAAAGCACGGGGGATAAGACCGACCCCTAAGGAACTCCATATTGGAGAGTCCACAGGGCCGAGCAATATTCCCCAAGCACCACCCTCTGGAGCTGGCCATCCAAGTAGGAGTGGAACCACTGCAATGCAGTGCCCCCAACTCCCAACTCAGACAGCCTCCCCAGAAGGATACCATGGTCGATGGTATCGAAAGCCGCTGAGAGATCCAGGAGTATCAACAGGGTCACACTCCCCCTGTCTCTCTCCCAACATAGGTCTTCATACAGGAGCGACCAAAGCTGTTTCCATGCCAAAACCAGGCTTGAACCCTGACTGAAATGGATCCAGAGATAATCAGTCTCATCCAAGAGTGCCTGGAGCTGGTTGGCCAGGAAAGGAACATTCACCACCGGCCTAAAGTTGTTAAGATCTTCCGGGTCCAGAGAGGCTTTCTTCAGGAGTGGTCTCACCACCGCCTGTTTCAGGTGGCATGGGACCACTCCCTCTCACAAGGAGGCATTGATGATTACCTCTCTGGCCCAGCCGGCTGTTCCCTCCCTGCTAGTTTTTATAAGCCAAAAGGGGCAAGGATCCAGTATGGAAGTGGTTGCACGAAGCTGTCCAAGCACCTTGTCAACATCCTTGAGCTGTATCAACTGAAACTCATCCAAAATAACTAGACCAGGCTGTGCTCTGGGTACCTCTCCTGATTCTACTGCTATAACATTGGAGTCTAAGTCCCTGCGGATGCAAGAGATTTTTTCCTGGAAGTGCCTAGCAAATATATTGCAGCGGGCATCAGATGGGTCAATGATGTCCCTGGGGCCAGCGTATAACAGGCCCCGGACTACCCTAAAGAGCTCCGCTGGGCGGCAAAAAGATGATTGGATAGAGGCAGTGAGATGTTGTCTCTTTGCCACCCTCACTGCCTCTAGGTATACCTGGCTATAGGCACGTACCAGGGTTCGATTGCATCCACTAGGAGTTTTCTTCCACCTGCACTCAAGCCGTCTCCTGTTTTGCTTCATCACTCTCAGCTCTGGGGTATACCACGGAGCCGTACAAGCTCTACTACAGAGAGGGAGCTCAGGAGCGATCGTGTCAACCGCCTGGGTCATCTCTCTATTCCAGAGATCAACCAGGGATTTGACAGGACCACCAGCCATATCAGCCGGAAACCCCCCAAGGGCGCTCTGGAAACCATCCGGATCCATCAGCATCCGGGGGCAGACCATCTTAATAGGTCCCCCACCCTTGCAGAGGGGGAAAGCTGCCGTTAGCCTAAATCTCAGCAGGTAGTGATCTGACCATGACAAGGGGACCAATTCAAAGTCCCCCACCTTCAGATCACCATCTCCATGCTCGGCTGAAAAAAAAACAGGTCTAGAGTGTGCCCTGCTACATGTGTTGGGCTGATGACATGTTGGGACAGTCCCATGGTTGTCATGGAGTCCATGAATTCCTGAGCCACACCAGACGAGGTGCCCTCAGCATGGATGTTAACATCCCCCAGGACCAACAGCCTGCAAGACCACCTCCGTCAGCTCAGCGAGGGAGTCTGTTGAGCAGTGGGGTGGGCGGTACACCAACAGAATCCCTAATCTGTCCCGCTGGCCCAACAAAAGGTGCAAACACTCCAGGCGAGTAGTGAGATGGACAGGGAGCCTGGAGAGAGAGAGAGAATTCCTATAGACCACGGCAACCCCCCCTCCCCGGCCCTCAGGTCTACCCTGATGCTGCACCAAGTACCCCAGTGGGCAAAGCTGGGAGAGACTAACTCCTCCCTGTTCTCCCACCCAGGTCTCGGCAATGCATGCCAGATCAGCCGCCTCATCCACTATTAAATCGTGGATGAGGGAGGTTTTCTTTTGCACCAATCTGGCATTTAGAAGCAGCATCCGGAGACCCAAGGGCAGGCTGATAGGGCAACCACCAAACCTGCGGGTGCGAGGACCGGAACAAGGCACAGCCATTAAGTGTCTGGGCCGTGTTCCCCTTACCTGGCTAGTCCTCCTCCCAATGCCATATCTCCCTCTACCCATCACTACACTAATTGGGGCCCCCACAGAACCCCCCACTTGGCCCCATGACTCCCCTCCAAGGCACATGTTCAGGCCCTAGACAGGTAAAAACAATCCCCCCCCACCAAGGGCACCGAGCAACAAATAGCAGTGTTAGGGGGGTGGCCCTTGCCCTTGTGGCACCCCCGAAGTCACAAATGCCCCCTCCCATCAGGAGATATTTGGGCCTTCAGGCTTCAACCTAACTCAAGCCTGGGTAGGCCTCAATCCTTCACAGTAGTCCAACAAGATCTGGTCATAGGTTCCCCACGCTTGATCTAGCTCATTGTTGCCTACACACTGACTGGCAGTGGCTCTCCAGGGGTTTACACAGGAGTCTTTCCCAGTCTCACCTGGAGATACCAGGGATGAAACACAGGACCTTTTGCACGCAAGATGGTTGCTCTGCCATTGAGCAATGGCCCCCTCCCCTCTGATAAAGAAGCCATGGTGTAGTGGAGTGGGAACACTGGGTCCCAGAGCTCTGGCACTTTTTTTAGCTGATCCTAATAAATTAACTAGTATGCTATGGACTGATTTTCTTTGGGCCCAGGGTTCGGCGCCCGCCAAAGAAATGCAGGGCCTGTCTGGCTGGATGCTGCTGCTGGCGCTCGGCAGCTGGCTCCAGCTGTGGGTGAAGGGCGCTGTGCCCCTGCCTGATTTCTACCCCTTCAGGCTTGCGCAGGGGGATGCGGTTACCCCACAGCAAGACGACAACGGCTCCGGGCTCTGGCCCATCGCCGTGAAGTTCCCTTTCTTCGGCGTGGCTCACATGGCGCTCTAGACTATGTCAGTAGTCGCCCTTTCTAAGGGTTAAGGAGAGTGCGGGAGCAGCTCCGCATGGGGCTTGGCTCACCCCCCCCCCCTCGAGGTTTCTTAACACGGAGTGTCTTATGAGAAATAAACAAGCCGCGTTCAGTTTTTTACAAAAAATTGTAAAACTATATATAGTTTACTAAAAATGGGACAAAATGGACATTTATATTAAAAAGAAGGGACGGTCAGGAAATATGAAAAAAATGGGACTGTCCCTTTTAAAATGGTACGTATGGTCAGCCTAGTCCTGGCGAAGCAGCGAGGTGCGCCGTGAAAACGGCGGAGCGAAAAGCTCGAGTAACCGAGAGAGCATGGAGCTCTGAGGGCCAGTGTGGCGGTCCGAAGATGCCAGATCACTAGTGCTTGTCTTGTGCTGTGGAGGGCCTTTTATAGTCCGAAGCTAACACCGAATTGGTCGATTTTGGTGGGCTCTGTGTGATGACGTCATCATCGAGTCCCACGGTCGGGCTGTATGTACTGCACGGGAGTATTATCGAAGAGTCGCCGCGGCCACAATATAGTGAGAGTGCGTGTGCTGAATGCCGAGTATTGCCGAGATACAACGACGAGAACCATCGTGTAAAATAAAACTAAAACTAGGATAAATTAATAAAATTGATTTAGGCTGGTTTATCAAGGATTGATTTGATGTACTCAATCTTTTGATAAATTAATAATTTTTGATTTTGTAGTCCTAAACTGTATTGGTTACATCTCACAACTAACCAGGACAATGTCCAAGAAACCAGTACTGTACTGGTAAAACCAGTACATATGGTCACCTTAATGTAGACAAACTGGAGAGGGTTCAGAGGAGGGCAACAGCGATGATAAAGGGACTGGAAACAAGGCCCTGTGAGGAGAGACTGATAGAACTGGGCATGTTTAGCCTTCAGAAGAGGAGACTGAGGGGAGATATGATCGCACTCTTCCAGTACTTGAAGGGTTGTCACACAGAGGAGGGCCAGGATCTCTTCTCGATCACCTCAGTTTGCAGGATCATCCCAGTTTGAGGATATAAACCCATCCCTGTATCTGTCTAGCTTGATGTAAGCCCCACTGAATTCAACGGGATTTATCCCAGGTAAGTGTGTAGGAAAGGGATGGGGAACCTCTGGCCCATGGCAAATGTGGACTTTCAGACCACTCAAATCCAGGCCTCTTGACTCTCCCCAGGCCACCCTTTCTTGCCAGCTGGGTTATTGGTATGATTTATGCCATCCTACCCAGTCCCCAAGCTACAAGGCTGACAGAGGGAACTTTGCACAAGTTGGAGAAGGGGGCTGCCTGGATGCAAAATGTCTCCCAACCCCCCACCAATCGCTCTCATTATGTACTGAGCAAATGTCAGAATCACATCTATAACTCTGCCCACTTTGGGCTTTGGCCACACCCACTGCTGGAATGCAGATCTGGATACATTCTGATTGAGGACATGTGGACCGTAGTGGGAAAAATTTCCTCACTCCTGGTGTAGAGTATTGCAGCCTAAGTGATGAAGTACTCTACAAATATTAAGGCAGTTCTAGCATCCTGTATGTATCTGGTTTGGGGAAAGTGGTCTGAATGTGAAGAGATCCCAGCCTGGATGAACGCTAGTATTTTAAACAGCATTTTTGATAAATTACTATTTATTGTTTTCTCACAGATCTCCTGACCTGTCGCTTGTGAAAATGACTCATGTCCAGCAGCTACAGTGGGTGCCCCCTAAAGAAACTAAATAATTCATTGTGCATGAGAAGGGGAAGGAAAAGAGATAAATCACATGATGGCCATTGCTTTTTTGACAACAACAACAAAAAAGAGAAGGAAGGGTATTATAAGTTTTAGGAAGAATAAAGAGAGAGGGAAAACGTCTTCCTAGAAAACCAAAGAGATAAAAGGGGGCGGGGGAAGCCATACAATATAGGCCCAAATTCATATCATGTAGATTGTTTCCTAAAACAGACTTTAAAACAGCTGAAAAACATTCACTGTCAAATGGACAAGGAAGAGGTAACACAGAGTTTTCCCTCGCATCCGTGACTACAACTTTGATTTTCAACAGTACTGTCTCCAGGATCATAGAAAAGTAGAGTTGGAAGGGGCCTACAAGGCCATCGAGTCCAACCCCCTGCTCAATGCAGGAATCCAGGTCAAAGCATCCCTGACAGATGGCCATCCAGCTTCACCTTGAATGCCTCCAGAGTGGGAGAGCTCACCACCTCCCTAGGTAATTGGTTCCATTGTCTTATTGCTCTAACAGTCAGGAAATTTTTCCTGATGTTTAGGTGGAATCTGGGTTCCTGTAACTTGAGCCCATTATTCCGTGTCCTGCAAACTGGGATGATCCAGTTTGCAGGACTGCACTGCATGTCTTATGTAGGAGGAAAAATTGGATATTTCCTTTGGGGTCTGGTAACAAATTTAGAACTACACTTGATCTTAGCCAAAAGGCCAAGCAGCAACTATTTTGTAATTTTACTCTACTTTGTTATCTTACATATTTCAATAACCCCATTTTATTGTTTAAATAGTAAACATTTTAATAATAGTAGTAATTGTTTTATGTACAAATTTGTGGAAAGGTCTATAGACCAAATAAACTCTTTGAGTTGAGTTATTTAGAACTGCACGGAATATTCTCTGCTATGAAATAGCTTTTCTTTCTGGAAAACAGTTAAGATACAGTCCAGCCACTTATAATATCCCTTCCTGGATCCTTAGTAGAGCCTTGATATGAAGGATGTTTAAGTTTCCTGTTTCTTCCTGCCAAACATGAAGGAAGGAAGCAGGGCTCAAAGATGGAAGGCATCATGCATCATCTTCTGGTCTATGCTGCAGCTTGGGTCCATTGCTGTCTCTGCTCTTGGGGTTAGCTGGAACAGTATTGGGTGTGTGACCAGTTAGGAGGCACTGGACCTCACAACTATGCACATTGCCTGGGTCATGCATCTTCCAGGGTGGTAGCCATTTGTTGTTTCTAGTATTGATGATGATGATGATAATAATAATTATTATTTTTAACACGCCTTTCAGGGTGTACTGCCCTCACACGGTGGTTTACAATGCTACAAAAACATGAACATACAATTACAATTCAGCACACACACACACGATCAGTAGCAGCTGCTAATGATTTTTAAGTACCAAAGGCAGACTGGAACAAAAGTGTCTTCAGATGGGTTTTTGTTTTTTAAAAAGCCAGCAGTGATGAAGCCTTACATATCTCTCTGGGAGGGGAGTTCTAAAGGTGTGGGGCCACCACTGAGAAAGCCCTGTCCCTAGTACCCACCAGTCTAATGTCTCTTGCCAGTTGGCCAGAGAGTAGAGCCTCTGATGCTGATTTTAATGTTTGGGCAGGCTCATACAGGTGTAGGTGGTCCTTCAGATAACACACTCCCCAAACCAATACTGGCAGGTTATGCCAATTGCCCTTTATCCCGGTACACACTTGGACCAGTAGTTGGAATCCACCACCTCTTCTGAGGATGTCTCATTCCATTCCAAACCAAGGCATCGAATGGACCTGATATTGGCAATGAATACTATGATAGAAGTATTTCTTGGTCTGTTAAAAATTGAAAGAAAGATGTTTATAGTGGTGAGATCTCACCTTTTTGTGGCTCAGCTATGTGGATTTTTATTAAGATTATTCCCCCCCCCCCCAGCAGAAAACATTACAGTTGCCATAACTTTGGACCTGGAAAATCATGGTTTTCGTGGTGCATAAGAAGTTGTCAAAACTATGCAATCTATGCTGGCTGGGGCATGCTGGGAGTTGTAGGCCAAAAACATCTGGGGACCCAAGGTTGGAGAACACTGAGTTAGAGGAAAAGGGGGAATTAATAGAATAGAATAGAATAGTATACCGTTAACTAGAATAACAGTTGCTCTTTTTTTATGTGAAAGGAAGAAAAAAAAAGAAACAGCAATAGGATTTGCAGACTTATTTTTAGAATTTCTACCCACCTTCCCCAAAGTGGCCTACAGTCATCCATAAATATGCTACAGTAACATCATAACCCTGCTCAACATCATAAAGCAGACTCTAATAAAGTTGGAATACATCTGTCATAAATATCGTAATGGCATTCCAAAAAGCAATGCTTTGCAGTTCTCTTGAATGGACTGTGTATACTGATTTTTCAGTAGGCCTCTTTAGGTACGCATCCTATAGGACTGGGAGCTACCACTGAGAAGATCCTGATACAACCATTTAAATTTTCCAAGTAGAAGGAATTTTAAGTGGGGCTGTTCCTGTTGCTCTTTTAATAAAAATGGGAGGACTTATCAGAAAGAGGGCCTCATAATGACATGCTACTGATGATGCAGAAAATATTGAAGCCTTTGCTTCCCCCTGACTACTTTATGAAGTGAGCTGTAAAACAATGTTAGTTCAAATTGCACCACACTGTACAGGGAGATGTTGATTGCTGTTTTCACAACAGGTTATCCTTTGTAAAATAGATGTAAATGCCCCCTTTGAATGAATATGAATGCATTAATTTGAACTCTATTAAGGGAGCTGATAATGCACAATATAAAATGGTAATTAATGCCTTATTTCCTCAGTGCTGCTAGAGAAAATTATGCTGACCAGGTCTCACGGGGGGGGGGGGGGGGATGGGGATATTAAGGCAGAATTCAAAAAGAAGCAACAAAAATAAAGATCAAGTGGAGACATCTCATGAATCAGTCATGGAGTAGGAATCCTGCTTTGCTTACAAATCACAGACAAACTCAAAATACCCCCAACAATTACAAATGATGGTTCAAGTCGAGTGCCTCCGGTCAAGTGCCCTGTGATGCAAACAGAATCCTTGTGCACAGATCCTCTTCTACTTAACTCATGGTGGGGAAGCCAATACATACACGGCCCTTTGCATATGTAGAGTATTTATGCACTGAAACATTTCTCTAGAACAGTGTTCTCCAACCTTGGGTCCCCAGATGTTTTTGGCCTACAACTCCCAGCATGCCTCAGCCAGCGTAGCAAACACTGCTCTAAAACCTTCAGAAACTGCCCTATATCAAGGCAGACAACTAGACCTTCTAACTCAGTATAGTCTGCTACACTGATTGGCAGAAGCTTCCTAGAGATCTTTCCTAGCCCTACTTGGAGATGTCAGGGATTGAACCTGTGGCCTGTTGTATGCAAAACATGTGCTCTACTCTTCCCCCTCCATATTGCCTTTCAGTCTTAGGATCTCCAGTATGGTTTGCAAATAAAAAACAACAACTATAAATAATACTTAAACAGCAATATAAAATCAAAAACTTTTAAAAATGCTAGCTTACATAGCACCAAAAGCCTGCAGTAGCAAACATGTGTTTACACAGTTTGACGGAAAGCAAATAGTGAAGAAATCTGTCAGGCCTCCCTTGGGAGAGCATTCCACAATCTTGGTGCCAAGACTAAAAGGGCCTGTCTATTGTGCCCACAAACACATCACACCTCATTGGAGGACACAGAACTAAGTCAAGTGAACATACATAGCCCTCTCGCAGCAAAGCAGGGACAGAGTTCCAGGGAATTAGTCAGTACCAAAGGCAAAATCAGTAGGCAGTCCAAAGTCCAAACACAGGACGGTCCAGAGAAGATAATCTAGGCGTAGGTTATCAATGAAATACAAGGCAGGAGCTGGTACCCAGCCATTATTCCAACACTCTGCCTAGAACTGAAGGTGCTTAAGCCTGAGCCTTCAGAACCCCTCCCAGAGCACAGCTGCAAGTTGTCAGTGCCACATGAGGAATCATCTACTCCTACTCGTGAGCAGAGCCTTGCTCATGAGTATACCTTTACTCACAAGGAGTCCTTGTTCCTCAAGTGGGCACTTCTGCATCTGGCAACTGCCCGACCTTGAACCTTTAGGCCTCTGCACTCCCTGGAACTAGGAAGCCACTTGCCATCTGCCTCTGACTCCGAGAGGAGGCTAACTGTGTAGCGAGGGGAAGGCTTGATGGCTGTCTCCCCCAAGGGCCCAGGAACTCCCTAATCTGTTTCAAGGTCACTAGATGCAGGCAGCTTCTCCACGATGTTTGGCTCAGGAGGCTCCAGTTCATCTTCTGAAGAGAAGTCCTCCAGAGGGGGCATGACCATACATCCAAGTGAGTTCAATGGGAACTAAGTTCAACTAATTAAGTCTGGATCTACCCACATGTTGCAGAGGGACCACGGCTCAGAGCACATGCTTTTTATGCAAAAGGTTCCATGTCCAGTCCCTAGCACCTGCAGCTAAAAAAAAGAAACAGGTAGCAGGTGACGTGAAAGACCTCTGCCTGAGACCCTATGGAGCCACTGCCAGTTGGAGCAGACAACACTGGGATACATGGACACATACTATGACCTGGAGTAAAGCAGCTCTATGTGTTTATTTGCATGTATAAAGCATGGCAAATTATAGAGATGTGTGGATCTTGTGAAATCTGCTGCATCTGTGTTTTGTGGACTGTGTCAGGCATCCTTCATTCCACTGTCTGCTCATTGAGAGGATTGCTATTTTTTTAAGGGATGTAAGAGAATTTCATTTTACTTGCGCGAGTGCACATTAGCACTAATGCACATCGGCAAAAATGCACACTTGCACTAATGTGCATTGGCACAAATACAAATTTGCGCAAATCCTCCCCCCCCCCCAAGGTAAAAAACTGGTCTGCTATGGAATCTGCCAGTCGGATGCATAGAAACCCCAACTCATTTGATTCTGTTGCTGGTTTTTCTGACATCCCTATCAGGCAAAGCCAACCATTGACCTATTAAACATCATTATTCACAGCAATCCTTTAAATGTCTTCCTGCAGAATACTTGAAGTTTTGCACCAAACTTGGACAGCCTTATTTTTCCCAACCCAAACACAATATATCTGTTTCACTAAAAGAGTTGCTAAACATTATATATATATATATATATATATGTATATATTGATTTCCACTCCTACTTGCGTTACATATCTGAGAATAAAATATAGACATCTTAGCACAATTTTTGTTATTGTTGTCATGTGACACAGGAAGTCTTTGTCAAACTTCCCTGCTTTTATCATCACCCAGCTCATCACACAAGCCATCTGCATAAATAAAGACCTAAGCATCTGGTGTATGGCAAATGGTCTCAGGGGCAGATGTTTCAATCCTTGTGCTCATGTCACTGAGCATGGATACATTATTTGAACAGATGCATGCAATATGAAAGTGTTGTGCCCCACAGTGAAATGCCTCCAACTGCTTCCTATCAACATACATAAATGCTATTTGCACCTGCATTTATGTTAATGATAGAAAGGCAGCAGGGGGTCCCCACACAGAGCGAGCGAGTGAGCGCTGATGCTATGAAATACATTCAGATGGTTAATTGAAGTTGAACGTCTGTCTCCAAAAGCCGGCATTGATACCAATGCAAATAGGGTTCTAAAAAAATGAATGTTATTTTTTTAAAATGTGCAATGGATGAAAAATAAATAGATTGTTCTGCTATATCTAGCAATCAACAGTTCCAAAATAGTTCCATTTTTTTTCCTGTTTCTTTTTTTTTTTTTAAGCTATGATAAAAAATATACAAGAGCAAAAGGCATATCTATGCAATTCATTTTGCATTCCTTTTTGTTCTACATTTTACAGAACAGGTTTTAAAAAGTGACAGTTTTTCCAGCAGTTGCTGTTACAAGTTGTTCCAAGGTTCTAGACCTCCAGTTCTCCAGCCAGATTCTTAGGACTGTAAGTCCCCACAACAGCCTGATGCTTTGCTCCAGATTTAAAACTGAGCCAAAAGGGGACTGTGTGTTTTGTGAACATTTTGGCAGCAGTGAAAAACATTCTCTCATTTAGCAATCTTTCAGCCATTTGAAAGTAGGAAAAAATATTTATCCATGCAAAATAAGGGCCATCGGCGATCCTATTGGCTAGAATAACCAGTGAAAGAATATTTGCCCTCACTCTCAGTTGGCTTTCTTAGCCTTCACTTTTGTCATCACAGCAGAATATGATTGGACACATGGCCAATCAAAAAAGGGAAAAGAGAGGAAGCAAACAGCAGAATTTTTTTGGAAAAGTTGAACATTAAGGGTAGTACTAAGTACTAAAATATTAGTACTAAGGGGGTGAGGGCTGGAGAAAGGAGCCCGGTCGAGTCACAAAACAGGCACAGCGAGAGAGGCACAATGGTAATGTGACTACTGTGCTCATAGGCAGAGTCTACAGTTCACTAAATCCATACAGATGTTGCATCTGCTCACAGGTCCCCTGCTACCAAAGTGATACCACCTATACATGATATTAGATCACCAAAGATCAACAGAACTCAATCCAAACACAAAGGAAGAACTAGAAGTGTATGTGGATAACTAGCAGGTGAGACCAGCCAAAGATAGGGATGTCCAGATTTTATTTAATCCATTCTGTATGAGTTGCGTAGATTCAATTATTGAATCCATTCTGTCATTCGCAAACCCACGAAAGCAGATTTTTTTTTCCACTCCGAAAATTACATGAATAAATCCACAGCAAAGAATGCAATTTTTAAAAAGTGCCTTTACATTGCGTATTCATTATCATAACTTTTCTGAATAGGGTATCATACTTCATCTAACTTGCAGTTTTGCCAACAAATTAATGTAAATTTTGGGTTTATTTATTTTTAAACCACATATCCACAGAATCTGGCTGACCTGCAGATGCCTGTCCGACGCAGAACCCATGGACCAGATGAGCAGGAATTCAAGCTCATTTCAATTAGTTTCCGATTTCTCCAACATCCCTGGCCAAACTCTACATGTCAAGTCACATATACAACACACATATACAACACATTGTTACAGGATTAAGTTTTTGGAAAGCCTTCTAGTAAACATGACCCCATTTTATGGGTGAAGGACACCAAGGCCAAGTCTAACTCCAAAGGCACTCGGGCTCAGTATTCTTATGCACAAATAACCGTTATTTCATGGTACATCATGGCCAGTCTTAATAAGGAACAGAGGAACTGTCTTATATCAGGTCAGGCTTCTTGTCCACCTAGCTCCATATTGCCGACTCTGACTGGCAGCAGCTCTCCAGGGTTTCAGGCAGAGGTCTTTCTTTTATATCACTTGCTACTTGGTCCTTTTAAATTGAGATTCCAAGGATTGAGCCTGGGATCCTCTGCATGCAAAGCATGTGCTCAGCCACTGAGTCATAGTCCCCAAGTATCTCTCTCACCTTTTAACATAGTTAAAAGGCCCTTTCACTGAGCCAGTCTACACACTCTTACCTTGTACATAGTGGAACTATGGAGATGCAGTGCAGGGCCCTAAAGGGAAAAATGAGTTAGGGTTCCTTGATTTCCTTGAATTCTAAAACAAAAGGTGCTACATCTCACACCTGCCCAGACATCAGATATTCTGCTAAGCCATTTGTGTGTGGAGCAGCGGGGGGGGGGGGGGGAGGTGTTTGTGGTTACTCAGTTGAGACATCATCATCATCATCATCATCATCATCATCATCATCTCACACTTTCCAGTATTAAAGCCAGGACTCAGTCCTAAAAATCTATATTATAATGCCAGGGCTCATTCCTAAAGATGTGAGCGTAGCATCTAATTTCAGCTGGTAACATTCAGTGGGAGAGCCAGGTCCAAACCTCAGTGCAGGTGCAGCCACTGAGATGAGCCCCACAGTTACTGGCTGTATCAAAAAGCCAGTGATGGGAGGTTGAAAATACAAGGAGGACTTGGAAGGACTCAAGGACACACACACACTCACACACACTCAAGGACTCACACACACTCAAGAGTACAGTATAGAGATTTCATTTCTGCCTCCAACACCACCTGTCCATAAAATTGTCCCTGGTGTACTCTCACATCAGTATTTACTTTTGGGACCCAACAGGCAGAGTAAAGAACTGAATCTTTTGACCAATGTACAGAAAGAAAGGCCAAAGAGAACTATACACCTTCACAGATCTTACAACTATACAAATGCTGAAGTTTTGTATATCCAAGCTTGGGACCTAGGTACCTAAAGGAACATCTACGCCAGCCTTCCCCAACCTGGTGTCTTCCGGACTACAGCTCCCATCCCAGCATGGCCAATGGCTAAACTATGGTTTATTGTGATGTGAACAAGCCTAGGTGAACCTCGGGCTCAACAATTAGGGAACTGGAAAGCTTTTGCTTTTGTTTATGATTAGTTACCTATTGTTATGTTGTCCAAACTGACAAACTGGGGTTAATTTTAACTCCAACACCAGCCTTGGAATGGCCTTGTGTTTAAGCACTCACCTGGTAGCCATGGTTGAAAAGGAACTGCATGCATCCAAGTGCATAGGATCCCATGTGGCTGAGTGTGCAGGCAGGTGTGCTCCACCTCTATGCCCAGCATAGTAACCAAGCGGGCTGCCGGAGGAGGGAATTCCCCTTCTCTGCAGTCAGCACAGAAATGTAGTGAGGGGTTCTGTCCCTCCTCTACCAGCCCCCCCCCCCGCCCGGCAGGTTAGTAGAATATTTTGCAGGCAAGTAACTTTTGTGGCATTAAGTGGGCTGGTTTGAAAACAAGCCAACTTGAAACCACAGAGCTTACGGGTAGAGAGGGAAAGAGTTCAACTGGAGAAACAGTATAGGAGGAAACTGATAAACATGTCTTGCTGTGGCAGCTGGTTGGCCACTGTGTGAACAGAATGCTGGACCAGATGGACCTTGGTCTGATCCAGCATGGCTCTTTGTTCTTAACAGCAGCAAAGCCCTCCTGACTCATCCTCTGTGCAGCAGGCAAGGGTGAAGGGGCACTGAGGGAAATGCACACAGCGCTGGCTAACTCAGCACAGAAGACCGTCTGTTGGCAAAGTGGGTAGGCCAGGTCTACACATGCAGCAGGTTGAGGCAGTAGCCCCTGTGGTCAGTCATCACCCGTGAGTGATGACGAGCAAGATGGATTTGCTCCACATCTGATTTACAGTCTGATGGACCTTAGAGGTCACCAGAACTTTCCCACTCCCCAGGCAAAGCAATGATAGCAGTATCTGTGGTCCCCAGGAGGGTGGTTGTGAACAGAAACTGCCCCTGGGCACTGGGCTGCAAGTCACTTTTTAAGAAGTCCAAAATAAATGTATAATATATATCTTGCTAATTTTGTACTGTATTTCTATTACATCAGTCACATTACTTAAATAATGCTCTCTTAAACAGTTGTCCAGTGCTGGCACCAGTGGCCACCAGTGCTGGCAGTACAAAACAAGCAGCCACAGGGCTGAGCCTATGGCTAGTGGTGGATGTTGCTGTGGTGTGTTATGAAGGAGATCCAACTCTGACCTTATTGGTCTATCTTTCTGTTTATCCTGCCCTTCCTCCAGGGAACTCGGGGAAGTGTACATGGTTCTTCCTCCTGCCCATTTCACCCTACAAACAATCCTGTTAAGTGGGTTAGGCTGAGAGATAGTAACTAGCCTATGTTACCCAGCGAGCTTCATGACAGTGTGGGGATTTGTGTTCCATTCATGGATTTTGCTAATTGGATACACTACTAGAGACGATGAAATTGATAAGGGCCATTGTAGCAGCAGTTGTGATTTTGATATAACCATTGATCAAAAATATTGCATAGAATGTATTAAAAAAATTGACTGCCTGGACATATACTGAACCAGATTTGACAAATCATTACTGCCTACAGCTTGCATATATACATTTCATGAAGAAGGAAAGGAATATGGATTACAGAAAAGGAATTAATGCCAAAAATTAACAACACTCAGAGGATCTGCATGCCATGCCTTTGATCTTTCTGCTCCTCAACAACAAAATCAAGTGCTGAGTATTTAATATAAAGTAGCATCATGTTACTGACAATTCTAAGGCATTATGAAAACTCACATCAATTTTATTTTAGTTAAGCCTCACAATCACATCTATCCTCCATCATTCTAGCTGAAGAAAATATTATTTTCTTCAACAATCCATCTGAATCCATCTACATAAAATCATATTTTAGTATTGCATTGTGGCATGTTTCTCTCCATCCATCCTTCTGTCAATACAGGAATATTAGTGATCTACCTCACTTGTCACTGTGTAGATGAATGAGAAGGAATATAAGAATTGCAATCCTATAGAGAGGGAGAAGGGTGATTCATCCTACAAGAGGCTTTCTTGCTCCAAGGAGCATAGAGTGATGATGGCTTACTCCAAAGGGCAGTTTAATTTTTCAAGCTTCTTTCAATGCACATCAGTGTGTCCCAGCCCACAGTTTGGTTAGAAACCTCTCTTTTGGTATGGAGCAGATGAAGTGAATGCCACTGCTCTCTAGCAATGTTGTAACTGCTTGAGTTTTCTCTGCATTCTATCAGGATTCACAGGCACAATGAAATGCAAATAAATGCAAAAATTCTCAACACCAATGCTTGTTCAACATTCAGTGTTCAACAAAGTTTAGTAATGGCAACCAATCTGGATGGCTTTAAAAGGGGATTAGGCAAATTCATAAAGGAGAAGTCTATCAATGGCTACTAATGCTGCAGTATCAGAGGCAGTATGCCCATGTACACCAGGTGCTGGGGAACAGGAGTGGGAGGGTGCTATTGTGTTCATGTCCTACTTGTGGGTTACCCACAAGCAGTCTGGTTGGCCACTGTGTAAAAAGAAGGCTGGACTAGATGGACCCTTAGTCTGACCCAAAGTAAAAGCGTATTCACTGATCTATTAAGATGATCCAGCATGGCTCTTCTTCCTATGTTCCCATGTTTCTGCCACAGGGAAATTTAGCAAAAGAGGCCTTTGCTTTCCATCAAACTGATTTCAACAAAACTATTACAAAAATCACATTAGAAATTCCTTTGGTCACGGGGTTAGAGAGCCAGTGTGGCGTAGTGGTGAGAGTGTTGGACTAGTCCTCACTCAGCCATGAAACTCACTGGGTGACTTTGGGCCAGTCACTGACTCTCAGCCTAACCTACCTCACAGGGTTGTTGTGAGGATAAAATGGAGAGGAGGATTATGTAAGTTGCCTTGGGTTCCTTGCAGGAAAAAAGGAGGGGTATAAATATAATAAATAAATAAAAATAAAAATAGATGCAGACTGAGACTCAAAACCTGAATGCAATTTCTCAAACACCTTTATTTAGATAAAATGCAATTAAATTCAATCCATTCACACTTTCCACATTCACTCAGATAGTTACCAGTGTTGGAGCAATGGAACCTGGTGGCCAACCCAAGTCGTATACTCAGAAGCAAGAGCTGTGCTAGCATGCAAGCTGCTTCTCTGGTGTTCGCGTCTTCCTCAGAGTTCTGCTGATTTTGGTGTATCTTATATTCTCTTTCCCCAAGTCTTTGCATGATGTGGAAAAAAACCCAAGTTCTTTGATTATGTGTTTTGGTTGTACAGTAATACTTTGGATTGCAAGCATAATTCGTTCCGGAACCGTGCTTGTAATCCAAAACACTCTTATATCAAAGCGAGTCTCTGGCGGGCGTGAGCGGGGCCGATTTCAGCCCGCTACACCTGCTGGAGGCGAGCGGTTACATCCCTACTTGCAAGACCTTGCTCGTTTATCAAGTCAAAAATTTTAAAAAATTTTGCTTGTCTTGCAAAACGCTCTCAGACCAAGTTACTTGCAATCCAAGGTATTTCATAGATTTCATAGATCATAGAGTTGGAAGGAGCCTACAAGGCTATCGAGTCCAACCCCCTGCTCAATGCAGGAAACTAGAGGAGGGGTCTCCCATCCAAGTAATAACCAGGCTTGACCCTGCTTAGCTTTCCACGCTCAGACAAGCTGAGCCAGCGTAAGCCATTACTGTACATTAATTGGGCTCATCTTGTTTCTTTTGGAAACTCTTCTTTTTGATGCTGAAGTACATCACCTTTTCCTTAAAAATTTGTACAACCATCATTCCACCTGTTAGCAGCATTACTGAACTATCAACTCTGGGGCTTATCTTATCTGGTATTTTCTATAAAGTGTTTCCCCGCAAACTCAGTTATTTACCCACAACTTGTTGTTCACGTTCCAGTCAGTTTTGTAATTTCACACTTAGCTTTGCACATAGATACACCTGTTTTTCCAGTTGTTGTTCTTGTTGTTATTATTATTATTGTTATTATTATTATTATATTTATTTGTATCCCGCCTTTCTCCCAACACTGGGACCCAGGGCGGCTTACAGCCTTTAAAACTCATACAATTAAAACAAAAATAGAAAAATACAAAAGTTAAAAATAGAATTAAATCATCAATAATATTAAAATTATATCTATATCTATATATCGCACAGTACAATATATATAAGAGTAAAAACAGCATTTTCACTCTTCAGCCTGTTCCTTCCGGCAACTTTGCACATTCTGTTTGGTAACTTTCTTCCATTCAAACCCCAGGAACCCTTTCCCCAGAAAGGGTTCCAGAATTTGTAGGTGAAAGAAATAAGGGATTATTGTCCCCAGACTGCACAGAGCAAGGACCTCATTAGCAAGACCACTAGAGAAGAATTCACAAGAAAACTGACTAGAGAGAGAATGGTTATTGAGTGAGTTAGATAGGAGATCCCAGGTGAGAAAGTGACCCAGGTTGCAGGCCTCTTTATGGGCTTCTAATACAAGGTGTAATTTTGGAAGCTTTCCTATATCTCTGAATGCCTTTTAGCTGGATGGGAAGAGCTTATTAAATATATTTAATTTTTCACTGTCTGACCAGAATTTGAAAGAAGAATGAAGCATACAACTCAGTCAGCAGGCACTATCACAGAAAGATTATTCACATGTACAGACCTGCTTGCCTATTGTCCACTTTGCTCAGGGTTTTATTACCATGTGCTGCCAAGAGGTACAATGGCTCATCATTTTAATGTAGCTGGGAATGTAGTGGTTAAGAGGAGCTGAGAGGTCCCTGGTTCAAATCTCACTTCAGCCACAAACTCAATGTAGGCTGCAATCCTATGTACACTTACCTGGGAGTAAGCCCCATTGAACACAGCGGGGCTTACATGCCTAGTATTGCTCTGTTAGTGGCCTTATGCAAACTACTATCTCATAACATTTGACTACCATCTGCTACATGGGAAGAATATTTTATAGGTCCTATCTTACAGTGCTATTACAAGGATTGCTGAAGTAATGTCTCCTCCCATATTTACCAACCCGGACACTAAGATCATCTTCTGAGGCCTTCCTCCAGGTCCCCCTGCCAAGTGAGGTGAGGTGGGTGGGTCTTTTCAGTGGTGACACTCTGTTTGTGGAATGCTCTCCTCAGAGAGGCTTGCCTGGAACTACATAATTGTCTTTCCAGTGCCAGTTAAAGTCCTTTTAATTCTCCCGGGCATTTTAAGAACTGTTTTTAGAACTCTCTTCTGCTGGCAGTTTTAATTTAGTTTTATGATGTTGTAATGGTTTTATTCTTCGCTCCTGGTTTTATCTTGATTTTATTCGGTGCTGTTTTTATTGTTTTAATGTTTGAACTGTATGCTTTTAATGTATTGTACACCACTCAGAGAACTTTGGTTATCGGGTGGTTTAAAAGTACAGTTAATAAATAAAATAAAGAAATAATAATGAATGTGAAGCACCTTAAACACTCAAGAAGTGCTACAGAAATGCGAAGCACCACCCACTGGGGGTCATCATTTTAATTTCCTCAAAGCCCCAGAATGCTTTTAGAAACACTACATGACACTACATCAGGGGCATTGTTGAAAATTAAAATGGCATCTTCCAGCTGCCCAGCACTTCAAAGAGGAGTCCAGCCAGCTGCTTGAGGATGCTATGCCCTGTCGTCAGATCTGATTTTCATCAATAAAATTACTAGAGGACAGTTTTGGAATGTGCTTGTTTTACTCCAAATGAGTGCCTTTAAAAGATGTTATGGAAAATATGACTGGAAAACAGGTCTCTGGGTGTGTGTGTTTGTGAATTGCAACCACACAAGCAGGAACTTCAATCTAAGGCCACAATTCTCTTGTGGAACAGGGATATGGGAAACACAAATTTTAGACACTAGGGTTAGAAATAAATAGTAACTGTTTATTTTGTTTTTGTAAACAATGTAGATCTGGAAAAGAAATCCCAACTCCATGCAAAACTGTTAGTGGAACAGTTATTATGTTTATTATATTATAAATATAATAAATGAATAATGAACTCAGATCGAGGGAGCCTAAGGCTAGAACTAGGCTGGTTATCCTTCTTCTTCTCATGTAATGTGGAGTTCATGTGAAGCTTCCTTTTCACAGCATGCATTTCCCACACACACAAATGCCAGTGGCAGGCTGGCAGCCAATAATGTTGAGTGGGGCTGGAGAAACACATGACATCACCTCACACATTTCCTTAATTATATATTAAAGGACAAGGAGGGAGAATTCAACATGATCACCATTATATCTACTTCTGGCTTTGGATGGTTTGCCAATTTCATAGGCAAAAATGAGACAGTATAAAAATTTGCCTGTCAAACCATAACCTCTTTTCTAAATATTCTTAGCAAAAAGATCATCTTTAATATGAAACTGAAAGCCATTCATCTAGGATTAAGCAAATTCTAAACCCACACAGCCAATCTGTTGAATACTTTTTGATTCCTATATCTGACTTGAAAAGACTAATTTTCTTACCATATTATTGTTTTGAAAGGGATTTCTTCTTCTGGGATTGTAGAGCAAAGGACAGCACATTTAAACTATCTTACACAGGAAAGAGATTTTCTTTTCCTTGAAAGCAGGAGGTTCGCCCACATAGATCACCTGGGACAAACTTGGCCAGTGCAAACAGACTAGAAGGTTATAGGAGCCTGGGAATGTTTAACCTCAAGAAAATAATTACAGCTCAGCAGGATCAGAAGGAATTACACAGGAAATGTGAACAGTAACCCTTTAGTTCCATTTACCACCACCACCACCACCACCACCACCACCAAAAATCACTTAGCGCTGAATCATTCTTCTACTAAATGACAGAGCTAAACCAACCAACTACAAAGTGCAGGAACAGGGGGTGGGGAGGGGGGAATTATATAATGCATTATAAAGTCACAATAACGTGATCAAATTTTGTTTCCAGAACAAGGCAATCTTTGGCCTTTCCTATTACCCAGAGTACTTAAAATTAAGAGCTATGAAGAAATGTGTGATTGCAAACACCGTGTAAAATGGAATTGAAGTCAGTGGTTTCTGCAGATGTTTGTAAAAAATGTATTCAAATAAATAAATAAAAACCTCTCCTAACAAAATAGTAGCTATTTCTTAATAGCTGCAGTCCAATCCCTTGTTTGTGTTTGGATGTTTGTCCCTTTACAGTGTCTGTAGTCTGGCCTTCTCAGGACAATGTCCCAAGATGTTCAGGGAGAAAGGAAGGAAGGAAGGAAAAGGGCTGTGACAATAGAAAAGGGGGTAATAATAAGCTAACATCTTGATCCAATGCAGAGTTACAAGTGTCTCCTGTGTGACAGCAACAACTAAGAAAGGTACTAAAATGCTGAGCCCACATTCAGCTAGAGGAACTTCCTTCTATAAACGAACAGCATTTTTGTATTCAAGAAAGAAAAAAAGTGAGTGTTCCCTTTTTGCCATAACTTTTTGCCACAACATAAAGAGCCAGTGTGGCGTAGTGGTGAGAGTGCTGGACTGGGACTCAGGAGATCTGGGTTCTAGTCCCCGCTTGGCCATGAAACTCATTGGGCCAGTCACTGCCTCTCAGCCTAACCTACCTCACAGGGTTGTTGTGAGGATAAAATGGAGAGGAGGATTATGTAAGCTGCCTTGGGTTCCTTGAAGGAAAAAAGGCGGAGTATAAATATAATAAATAAATAACTAGAATCAAATGTTGAAATAGAGAATTTCTTAAGATTAATTATGCTGCCTATATGCTGTGGAAGAAGATTGAAAGTCCATTTTAATTTTCTTTGTTGTTTGTTTTGATTTATTATGATTAATATAATTCTTTTTTTAAAAAGGGGGGGAAAGTGATGCGGGAACTCCCCTCAACTCGAGTGTCATCAAAGTTTCAAAAAACAAATTGCTTTTTCACGAGCCCTAAATAGGCTTGCCATGCTCCTTGGAAATTGTTGTGGGAAAGATGACAGCATGTTTCCTGGACCAAAGTGGTCCAGGAAGCTTTCACACAACCTCATGCACCTGACACACAAATAAAACAAGCAGCCATGAAACACATGAGAATCTTCCTGGTAATCTCCAAGGAAACCTCCGGGGGTGGGACGTGGGGGTGGGTAACTGCCCTCCCACTCACCAGGGCTGGCCCAAGATATTTTGCTGCCGGAGGTGGACAAGATGGCACACACACACAGTGCCCCGTTCAACCTACAGAAGTTGACCAGACTGGATGTTGAATCTTATTTCAACACTAGTGATGGGGCAGAAACATCCTTCACTTCACCCGAGGGCTGCAGGCTAGCTTAGGGGGCGAAGGGCAGGCTGTACAGAACACACAGCTCTGTCCTCCAGTGGAGAGCTGGTCAGGAGCCTGCCGTTTCTGCTGCTCCCTACAAACCACCCGTCACCTGAGGCGACTACTTCATGCTGCCCAACGGTAGTGCTGGCCCTGCCACTCATACCAAAAACACTTGAGGCTTTTGGAATTTTCCAAACAGGTGAAGAGTTTGTAAGTTCAAGTATTCAATTGGAAAATGTAAAAAGCCCCATAGGGCACCAATTTCTGACCCAACTTACTGCTCAGGATCCCAAATATTGTTCTGTAAATACATTCCCATGTTAAAAATTTCAGATTAATGTCAGCATCATGGACTGTTTCATTTAAGTAAGGGGTCAATGTAATCAGTTTCTGAGCTTGTACTACCAGTGGTTACCAGCTTTGGATCTGTCTACTGAATGCCAACCATGCAAGTGCAAAATCAGCACATACACTCATAATATATTTTGATTTCAGAGTAAGCATTTCAGAGCAAGGAAGCTCAGCATACAATAAAATCAAGTACTGTGTGAACTAAGGGAGCGGTTATTTTAAGCCATTTCTTTTCAACTTCAGTGGATTCAGTATTTTTATTTATCTCAAAGAATTATCCAAGACCTGATCTAAACTTCAGAAAAAGCTGCAGCTCCTCAGAGAACTACAAGGAAACCAGAATGCTCAGAGAGTACAACTGAATCAGGTTACAAAAATACTCAAGTGCCAATTCAGGGGTGGGAATATTGTATTGTTGATAGCCTTCATTGCACCTATTACCCACTTCAACCTCTGGGAATGATGGCAATCAAGGAAGCTGTTAGGAGACTTTTCTTTCTATTATACACTACAGTATTTAAAAAATTAATTTAATTGCATTCATTAGCAGGCAATGGTGTAAGAAATCTTTAAAATCAGCCTAGGGTGGAATCCTATTCATGTTTAGACAGAAAAAAGTCTTACAAGTCCCAGCATTCCCCGTCCCCAGCCAGCCATGCTAGGAATTGTAGGACTTTTTTTTCTGTCTAAACATGCATAGGATTGCACCCTTAACAGACTAAGAAAAAAAAAAAAAATGATGCCAGGTAAAGGAGTTATGTGGGCTGTCTAGTAAAAGTCAGTTTTTGAGAGAACCTTCCATTTATGCAAAACTGCATCCCTTTAAGTAAAATAACAACTGGCTTATGTCTGCAGTTGGCCTGTAAATGATGAATCTAGCATGTTTTATTGGAAACATAAAGCAAGGAAAGCGACAGTGGAAAGGCAACGAGGATGGTCAGCATCCTCATGGGGATATACATCCAGAAAACACTACACATTTCTTACTTTTCCACTGGTTCTTTCTGTGCTCAAAATTGGAAAGCAGAGAACATACATTTTCATATCATTAGAATACAAATTTTTAGATTCATTCAGATTTCTATTTTGGTCCATTCAGTTCCTCCAATCCTTTCATATTTCTTATGTAGTCTGGTTTTCATGAGAAGCTGGCATTATTTTCCAGTAGGGGTTGGTGGTGGGGTGGGAGAGAGATTACAGTGAAGACCTGAGGATCATAAGATCACATGCTAGCATAGGAACACATGACTGGAGTAAAGGGTATAAATTGAGGACTTGAAGAGAAATGCGCTAGTTCATCTATTAAATGCAACAGAATTGTACATGGAGGAAACATTTTTTCATTATATTGTCTAAAGTAGTTCTGAAAATACATGCCATGGTGGGCAATTGTCCAGAAAGCTCTAGAATTATTCTGTTCAAGGCTGATGTACTTAACTCATGTTATTCCATAAAGGACAGAAGAATAATTCTACATGAAAAGTATTGTAAATGAAAATACAGATAGAAAAGCATATATTTCCACAAAAGACTTCTACTACTGACCACCTCTGGATAATCATGTACTTCTGTAGTTGCAAACTCACCAGGCACAAAATGGTTTTGTTGTTTTTTTCACTGCTAGGGTTCTGCCTTCTTCAATTCTTACTTTAGAGCAAAAAATAGAAGCAGATGATTTCACTCTTCATTGCTACAATACTGGAGTATCACAGATACAAGAATATTTTTTAAAGTGCATATATAAGAGGATTACTATAAAACTGTTCCACTTCTTGGAAAGGGAGTATTACTTAAATGCTTTGCTAAAGTATGGGGAACAACTCTCAACTGTGTCTCAGATGCTACAAATCTTGACATTTTATAAAAAGGACTTATCCAGTGTTTATTTACAAGGATAAGTTCAGAATTCAAACTGTGTATGGGTACTAACTCTCTCACATTATTAAGCAGCAACAGAGGCAAATCAATCTAGATTATTTCTCTGGTACCTTTGCCAAATATATATTTTGACAACTGTTCATATGGAGTTTCCATAAGGTAACAATCAACTACTCATAAGAATTTTAGAATTGCAAAATACAACATGTCACTGAGGTCACTGCAACACTCATTTGTCAAATATCTACATTACAATGGCATCAAATCACCCTTAAATGTGCACTGCATTACATTGGAAATTTGTAGTTTTATGGCACATCATAAGCCCAATCATAGACACATATAAATACAGCAAGTCTTGGCACTGGACTGTAAATGATTGAGAAAATTCTATGGCATAATCAATAATGCCAGGGTTAGTGGTTTAATGTAATCTGCAGTCCAGATTAATTTTTTGTCTGCCCTGTGCACGACCAAGAACTTAATCCAATTTCTCCCAATCATTTCTAGACTAGACTCAGCAAGATCTGCCCATTCCCCCAAGAGCTTTGTAAATAGAAGCGCCATTTGGGTTGTGGCCTTGGAACTCCCTTGGAAGGGAAGCCTACCAAAGCCCAAGCTTCTTGATATTTTGAAAATGTGCAAAATATTTATCTTTACCCATATCTTTTCTGGAGTTTAGTAGTTTATTGCCATAGAGGTTAATGACTCTGATTGTTACTTGTTTTCATTCTGGATTTATTCATAGTACAAGTTGTGTGCTAGTTATTATAAGCTGCCCCAAACCTGTCTTCTCAGATTGTGCAGGATACAAAATTTAAAAAATAGTAATAATCCTACCTGTGTGGTTAATTCAGCTCCCTGTTGCTTGCGTTACTTCCTCTACAAGGCAAGGAGGGCAACACTGGACAGCTTCTCCTTATTATCTCCTAAAACAAAGGGGGAAATCCCCTGGTGTCAGCTCTCAACCATTGCATGGCTGTGCTTGCACTAGAAGCAACTCGCCTGGTGTTAGGATTGAGCACAAGGGATGAGCAGAAGCTACACTCCTCTCAATCCTTAAAAAGAATTCTTGCATAGTACTCTTCTTGCACTATGTGAGGTCCCTTTCCCCCTACCTCACAACCCATACCCCAAATTTGGAACAGCTACGCCAATACTGCTGCTTGGGAGGAAGAATAATTTTTTGTGTTCTACACAGAACAGGCAACTGGAAACAAATAAAAGATAGTATAGCAGAAGTGCTCACATTATAATGAATTTGGATGTATTGATTCTATTAGTTTGGTCTCATTGAATGGCTGAAAACCTCTCTTCTCTGCCTTTGGAAGGTGACATCCTTAGCCGCTAGTGGGAAGGGAAGGGAAACCATTTGTAGCAAGTTTGAATTTGGACAGAGAGAAAGTTTTTTCTTTTCAACTTGGAGTTGGCTAAAACCTGGGGTGCAGTTTGTCTTTGGGAACTTGATGTAGGACTAGCAGTTGCGCTGCCTGCTATAGGAGTCCTTACTTCCAATATGCTCATCTTATATATTTGTAAATAAAGCAAATAATACAAAGACCCCATATGTCTCCAATGTTTTCTCATCAGAAGAAAAGTAAACTCTGTAGTGATGTCCTGGACTTCTCACTACTTCTGGAACTGGGATATGGATCAGTATTTAGAGCAGAATTGGGTTAAAGTAGCTCACTACTGTACTCCATATTCAGCACATTTGCTTGCATGCATGGATTTTTATTCTAGACTGATTATTTTCAATATAATCTGCAACACCCTGGATTTAGAACAAGGCAAAGCAAAAGATGGATTTGATGATAAACTTCATTTCACCATAAATGCTCTTATAACTAAAATATCAGCACTACCTTCAGTATGTCTCTGTATTTTACAGAAATTTAACTAATGGCTCTATAGGACTAAAACAAATAATATTTCCTCATTTCCCCCATCCAAATTTGCACGTAATTTAGCCTAGCAAGGATAAATCTGGTGAGAAATTAACCATTCTGCTTCCTGCTGGGCCCAAAGGTGGGAACACTCACTTGAGCCAAATTATTTCAATTTATCCATTTCGTCTGTGATTTCAGGAACAATAGTACAGTAATACCTTGGATTGCAAGTAACTTGGTCTGAGAGCGTTTTGCAAGACAAGCAATTTTTTAAAATAAATTTTGACTTGATAAACAAGCGACGTCTTGCAATATAGGGATGTAACCGCTCGCCTCGAGTGGGCGTAGCAGGCCGAAATCGGCCCCGCTCACGCCCACCAGAGACTCGCATTGATATAAGAGTGTTTTGGATTACAAGCACGGTTGCGGAACGAATTATGCTTGCAATCCAAGGTATTACTGTACATCAAAAGAAGCTGACAGGACTATCACATTTAATGATAATGAAATTCACTAGACTCACAGTCATAGAGTATTTCAGTATCTACATGCATAACAACTCTAATACTACCATAATGCAATACTCTATTCCATATAATATAGTTTCTCATTACTAATCTCTAGACGTGGACACACTGAGGGTCATACACTGAATTAAGATTGTCACATTGGAGTTGGACATAAAGTATACAATAATTTTCCAAGGGTGCATCCTATGCATGTTTAGATCGGGGGGGGGGGGGAGTCCTACAGCTCCCAAGCTGGGAGTTGTAGGACTTTTTCCATCTAAACATGCATAGGATTGCACCTTTAGTTATTCATCCTAAGGGTGCAATCCTATGCAAGTCTAGACAGAAAAAAGGCATGCGGCTGGCTAGCTGGGGCATGCTGGGAGTTGTAGGGCTTTTTTCTGTCTAAACTTGCATAGGATTGCGCCTTAAGGAACTTTTTATAAATCATAGAAGGAACACAGGAATTTGCTTCATACCAGGTCAGACTATCTGTTCATCTAGCCCAGCATTGGCTACCCTGACTGATTGGGACTCAGGCAAAGGGATTTCCCATCACCTGCTACCTGAAATCCTTTGAACTAGAAATACTGCCAGGCAGGGACTGAACCTGGGACCTTTTGCATGCAAAGCATGTGCTCTTCCACTGAGCTATGTCCCCTCCCCATAAAATAACCAAACAATCCCCATATAAGCTATTGACCTTGCCACATTTCTTATTTATTAATCATACATGTACTCTATTAGAGGTCCAGAAGCAACTATAGAAAACAGTTAAAAAATTAGATTACAGAGCTGGGGCCCACAACAAAACATTGCAGTGCTGGGTGCTTCTGACCAGGGTCACAGCCACTCCATTCCATTCTTCCTACCCCTAGTGTTCCATTACACACACACACACACACACCCCAACAGTAAGCATCCCATGCCCACTCAGCAAGCTTAGTTCTTATTCACCTCTTTTCATTCCCCCCCTCCATTTGGATTCTCCCCCCCCTCATTTTATTTTGTTAATGTTTGGGGGGGGGGTGCCCAATCCCAGTTACATTAAAATACTGGATTTCTCCACTGATTTCTATAAGCTAGTCTCTGTTCCATCCCTGGGATCATTTTAAAATAGGTTTTCAGGGTGAACCAGGAACTGACCTATCCAGACAAAAATAATTCTTTCTACCTTTTTGTATATCTATGTGTTTTCTCCTCCCTTTCCAGCCATTCCATTCTGTTCCCCTTCCAACTGGTTTTCAGTTTTTCCACACAGTCAGCCAATATTCTATGCTATTGAGTTATTATGGGGATGTTGGGAGGACAGGGTTCTCCCCAATATTTTAGTTTATTTAATTTGCAAATCTGCAAACCTCAGGTACCAAATCTGTAGATCTCTCTCTCTCTTGTGCATGGGTGGCATGTGGTACAGAAGGAATGTTGTTTTCCTACTTACAGGTTTTCATATGGTAGAATAAGCAAAGCATAAGAAAATACTGTGTTATATTTAATCTGGTATCAAAAGGCTTGAACAGGAAATAATTTCTTTAATCCAGTGCCTCTGCCCTCATTTAGAAAATTCTGAGAACACCCTCTGTTGCATCTTTCTCGACACAACATACTCAGTAACTGAAGAACTTGAAAGATTTCAAGTGGCCTAACAAAGGCATCAAATCTACCATAGAATACAGCATTTCTAATTCTAGGGAATTAGTGCTGCAATCCTGTGAACACTTACTGAGGAATAAGCATCACTGAATCCACAGAAGTTACTTGCATGAGTAAACATTGATAGAATTGTCTGTAAGGCTGCAAACTTATGTCCACTTACCTGGGAGTAAGTCCTATTGAACACAACTGGGCTGATTAAATATGCATAAAATGGTACTGACTGAGGCATCAAAAAGAAAAAGAAACAGAGAGGGGGAAAGAAAATAAGCTAATTCAAGTACCAACTCTTTTATATTGTTACACAATGAACAGACTGTGGAAACTATCGGGGCATTTCTCTCTTAGCAACCGCAGGTAAAATATTTGCTAGGATTCTCGCAAACCGTCTTCTATCTATTTCAGAAGAGATCCTCCCTGAAACTCAATATGGTTTCCGCCCCTCTAGAGGGACAGTAGACATGATTTTTACTGCACGTCAGCTCCAAGAAAAATGCCGGGAGCAAAATCAACCCCTTTATATGGCATTTATTGATTTGGCTAAGGCCTTTGATACTGTAGACCGTACAGCTCTCTGGACTATCCTTATGAAAATTGGATGCCCCAATAAATTTGTGAATATCTTGCGACTTCTCCATGACAACATGACGGCAACGGTTTTGGACAACAACGGCTCTCATGGTGCTCCATTTAAAGTGGGATCAGGTGTTAAACAGGGATGTGTTATCGCCCCAACATTATTTGCCATTTTCATCGCCATGGTTTTACATCTTGTCAAGGGGAAACTTCCCACCGGTGTGGGAATTATATATCGAACAGATGGAAAGCTTTTTAATCTCAGCAGGCTGAAAGCAAAAAGTAAGGTAATTACAACCTCCGTTGTGGAACTTCAGTATGCTGATGATAATGTGGTCTCCGCACATTCAGAGGATGATCTCCAAACTATCCTAAATGCTTTTGCAGAAGCATACGAAAAACTTGGTCTCTCACTTAACATCAAAAAAACCAAAGTGCTTCATCAGCAAGTGCAAGCCAATCCTTTGGTGATGCCATCTATCCAGCTTGGCGGGACAATACTGGAAAATGTCGATCATTTTCTCTATCTTGGCAGCTATCTTTCTGTTACAGCTAACATCGACAGTGAAATCCAGCATCGTCTGAGCTCCGCAAGTGCCGCATTTTCTCGAATGAAACATAGAGTGTTCGAGGATCGGGATATTTGTAAGAAGACCAAAACACTGGTTTATGAAGCCATCGTATTACCAACTTTATTGTATGCCTGCGAAACATGGACTATCTATAAACGTCACTTCCACCTCCTTGAAAGGTTTCATCAACGTTGCCTCCGGAAAATCCTGCAAATTACTTGGGAAGATAGGCGAACAAATGTCAGTGTACTGGAAGAAGCAAAGACTACTAGCATTGAAAAAATGATCCTTCAACGCCAACTTCAGTGGACCGGTCATGTTGTTCGAATGCCTGACTGCCGTCTCCCAAAGCAGTTACTTTACTCCCAACTCAAGGATGGAAAGCGGAATATCGGTGGTCAATATAAGAGGTTTAAAGATGTTCATAAGGCTAATCTAAAAAATGCAATATAAACATCGAAAACTGGGAAGCTCTGGCCCATGAACGATCTAAATGGAGGTTGGCCTTTCACAAAGGTTCCATGGACTTTGAAGAAGCCCGAGTGCAAGGTGAAAGGGAGAAACGTGCTAAGCGAAAAGCACGTCAAATGAATCCTTTACAGGACCATCTTCTATCTGGTAACCTGTGTCCTCACTGTGGGAAGCTGTGTGGATCTAGAATTGGCCTCCACAGTCACTTACGGACCCATCGCTAGAGTCTACACAATCTTCTTTAGAATTTCCTCCTTTTATCCCGGAAGACAATCTTACTCGGTCACGAGTGATCGCCTGATGATGATGACATAAATTAGCTTCCCCTCACCCAATTAGCTTATCCTTTTTCTGACCAAAGGCCTGACCAAAGAAAGACTTCTTACCAGAGCTTCTGAGATATGATCTCTTAAATCTGGGACTTTGGAGAACCTTGAAAAGTAAAGGATACAATATCCAGTGAAAGTAAAGAAATTGTGGAGTATCACTAATAAATACATTAAGTATAAACAAAACAAACAACAAAATATC
Source organism: Shinisaurus crocodilurus (assembly GCA_021292165.1). Taxonomy (NCBI): domain Eukaryota; kingdom Metazoa; phylum Chordata; class Lepidosauria; order Squamata; family Shinisauridae; genus Shinisaurus; species Shinisaurus crocodilurus. The sequence goes on along the minus strand of CM037880.1, from coordinate 25,204,189 downwards.
AAACATATTGGGTATCTGACTATATTGGAATAAGTTCATAGGCCAGTGTGATTTCAATGTGCACTGTAGTAGTATTTGCCTTAGCATGAGTAAGCTATTTATTTGGATTAATATCTCACATTCCAAATACCAAGGAAAGTAACAGAAACTTCCTGTGAAATAGAAGGGGTTTGTGTGTGTGTGTGTGTGTGTGTGTGTGTTAGAGGGCTTACGAGGGGAAATACTGGAAAGATACAATTTAAAAATTAAAGAGGGGGCAGGATTGCCACATTTTTTTCTAGTAGGGCTGCTGTGTCTTACACATCTGCATAACAGGCAGAAATTCGAAGATGAAGGTTTCCCCACCATGGCATCTCCAGGGGAAAGTTACACCCACCTGTTTTGAGTTTGTCTTTATTTTGTTTGTTACTATCGGCTGAAGGGCAGAATATAAATGTATTAAATTAACCAACAGGCATGGTAGGGGAGGAGCTTTGGGAACCTAGACTCCTCAAGATACACCAAGCCCCCCTCACTGAATTATTAAAGACACACACACACACACACATATATCAAAGTTATATTTAGATTTTATGTTTGCAGTTTTACATGGGGTGCTTCCAGACAGTCTTCTAGTGCTACTAAGCAAAAGGCATTGTGTGCCTATTCAGTCTGAATATTCTGGTAAGAAAAATGACTGAAGAGGCAGTGGGGAAAATATGGGAAGATTACAAGTGGAAGATGAGGACATCCAGACATCATTGGCTTCCACTTGTAACCCTCCTGTTTTCCCACCGCTTCTTCTGTCTTCTTGCTTAGCGCGAAAAAATCTGTTAAGGAGAAAAAGATGGAAAAGCCACACAATGCCTTCTGACTGTGTGGTGTAGTGGTGAGAGTGTTGGACTGGGACTCGGCAGATCCAGGTTCTAGTCCCCGCTTGGCAATGAAACTCACTGGGTGACTTTGGGCCAGTCACTGACTCTCAGCCTAACCTGCCTCAGAGGGTTGTTGTGAAGATAAAGTGGAGAGGATTATGTAAGCCACCTTGGGTTCCTTGCAGGAAAGAAAGCAGGGTATAAATATAATAAATAAATAATGACTGGTAGTGCTAGGAGCCCTCTGTCTGGAAGCACCCCTAGTGTTCCATTAGGCCTTTTTTACCATCACCCTTCCGTCAAATTTCTGCCTGTTGCCCAGCAGTAGCCCCTAAAGTTACCTAGTGCCCTTACTAAGGAAAACAATGTTCTTGTACCACCTTAAGGTGCAATCCTATGCACATTTAGACAGAAAAAAGTCCTACAACTCCCAGCATTCCCTGGCTGGGGAGTGCTGGGAGTTGTAGGGCTTTTTTCTACCTAAACATGCATAGGATTGTACCTTAAATCTATTTTCAATACAGTAATATCTTGGATTGCAAGTAACTTGGTCTGAGAGCGTTTTGCAAGACAAGCAAAAAAATTTAAAAATTGACTTGATAAACGAGCAAGGTCTTGCAAGACAAGGTAGGGATGTAACTGCTCGCCGCCGGCGTAGTGGACCGAAATTGGCCCCGCTCACGCCCGCCAGAGACTCGCTTTGATATAAGTGTTTTGGATTACAAGCATGGTTCCGGAATGAATTATGCTTGCAATCCAAGGTATTACTGTACTGGTTAAACTCAGTGGGACTTTTGACAGCAGACTGATATTACAACATTGGAAAGAGAAATGTCCACCTCCTATAACACAATGGATTGAGGACCTAACAATGTTTTCAACATTTGAATAGATGGTATTTAGATGCCAACTGCAAATGGATAAATATAGGGATATTTGGTCTGCCTTTCTTGAAGCTTATGCATAACTTTTATTGATAGCTGTATTTTCATATAAACCTATTTAGTCATGGTTACATATTTCATATGCACCTATTGTGAGCTATTTATTTCAATTTACGTAAGAAACGTGTAGTTTTCTTTCTTCCTTCTTATGGTTTCGTTTTGTTGAAATCCACAATAAAAATTATTTTTTTAAAAACTCAGTGGGACTTACTTCCAAGTAAACATAGATAGGATCAGGTTGCGCGAAACAAACATGTGCATGGCAGTGTGCGCGCGCGCGTGGGGAATGCAGAGAATTGCAGGACTTTTTTCCTGTCTAAAAGTGCTGATAGGGCTGCACCCTTAATCTAACCAATTCATTATGGGATGCTCTTACCAGGGAGTAAGCCCCATTAAACACAGCGGGGCTTCCTTCTGAGTAAGCATGCAGAGGACAAGTTAACTGTGGTCTTCCGAGGTAGACAAAGGGATTCTCCATCGAGGGGGGAGGAGGAAGGACCCAAACATGCCCGTCAGAGAAGCAGCAGCTCAAGGCTCTCCCACACTGTCCTCCTCCCCTAGAGGGCAACGAAACTCCACATGGGGAAGAACGCCACGGCGGCGCACACGGCCCCGAGTCAGGCGATACCAATGCGCGCCTTTGAGGTCCGGCTAATGGGACGGGGCGGGAGCCGTTTGAGAGCCAAGTTAGCATTCCGCGCATGCGCGCGCCCTGCCGAAGCTGCTATGACGGTGGACGCAGCTTTCCAGGCGAAGAAAGGGGCGGAGAGCGGGACTGGAGCGATGGGTGGGGGTGAATGATTTACAGCCCTTCTCTGCGCGGCTGCGTCACGCCCTAACGACGTCAGAAAAGTCACGCGGTTGTGAGCCGCGCCGAGTCATTGTTCGGGAGAGGCGCGCTCACGCTCGTAGAGGCTGGCGGAAGCGGCGCCTCTTGCTTCTTCTCTCAGTTTGCGCGCTTCGTAGGGCTAGTTCCTGCTGGTCGGAGCGGGAGGGACCGGTTGTTTGACGAGAAAGGGATTCCTTCAGCTCATTACCGTCTTCGGGTACCCTTCCCCATATAATTGGGGTGTTCTCTCTTGCTTGCCTCACATACAAAGTCGAACTTGCTGCTATTTCTCCCAGTGTTTAATTTAAGAGAGTTGCGTCATCGCTCAATCATAACCATTCCCATAAGAGGCAACCTATGCATGTTTAGACAGAAAAAAAGTCCTACAACTCCCAGCATGCCCCAGCCAGTCATGCTGGCTGGGGCATGCTGGGAGTTGTAAGACTTCTTTCTGTCTAAACATGCATAGGATTGTGCCCTTAATCGGTTTTAACAGTGCAGTCCTGTGTGTGTTTAGTGCTGTCGTCTGGGGTTGGGAAATGGTTTGGGGAGTGGGGTAGAAGTCTTCATGATAAATGGAGTAAAGATTTATAAACTAGGCTTTTCTATCCATACCTGTACTCCTCCAGCAATGTCTGGGGTGTTGTTTAGTTTTTGAAAAACGGTTTGCTTGACATCTAGTAGCCTGAAAAAGAGTTCTGGTAAACTCAAAAGCTTTCTCACCATGTGTGGTTTTGCTTTGTCTTAAGGAAGTCATTACAGTTGCTTTTGGCATTGCCCCTACTCCCTTCCTAACAGACCCAAACACTACTTGTAATATCTGCCTACCCCTAATGACTGGGGTACACAGAAATTATAAGTAGCATCGAACCTAATCTCATAGGCATGGTCGCTATGTGGAACCGCCACATCTGGAGGCAGTATGCCATTGGAGACCAGTTGCTGGGGAGCAGCAGCGAGGGAAGTGACACTGACCTGGTTCACACAATCACTACAGCCCACCATGGCTTATTTAAGCCACTTTGGGTTGTGGCTCGTGCTGGCAGCTGTTTTGAATATTCAAGCCTTTCAAGAATATTCAGACTTACTGTGTCCTACGAACCTGGTGAGGGTGGGATGTTGTAGAGTTTAATAAACCACCCACAACCCATGGTCTCTAATTTAGAGTTGTAAGTGGTTTCTTATCCATGTCGACAACCCACCCTCACCAGGTTCAGACCACACAATAAGCCACGGTGATCACCCACCGTGACTTGAATATTCAAAATGCCCACCGGCATACACCGCAACCCAATGTGGCTTAAATAAGGCACGGTAGGCTGCTGCGATCATGCAAACTGGCCCACTGCCTTCATCATGCCGTGGCTGTGGTCTTCGCAGGGGCATCTGGTTAGACACTGGGAAGCAGGATGTTAGACTGACTCACTAGACAGACCTTTGACCTCATCCAGCAGGGCTTTTCTTATGGTTGTCTATGTGGCTGACTAGGATTGTTCAGAGCTAAAGGAAAGGCATTCTGCACACGTTCTAAGTATCATTTGCTCAGTTCTGTGTGTTCTAAGTTGTGTCATGGTACTGAAAGCAAATGTTGGGACTAAGTCTAGCACAAATTTAAACCATGGTCACACTTTATATGGGTCACTAGTTGGGCCATCTTGACCGCAGCTGAGTGGTATAGCACATGCTTTCCATGCAGAAGGTCCCAGGTCAATCCTTTGCATATCCAGTGAAAAGCATCAGGTAAAGGGGAAGTACTTCTGCCAGAGACCCTGGGGCACCTGTATGTTCCATCTCCCCCCCCGCCCCCCAGTCCTGTTTCAGAATTTGGCACCCATACCATTTAGTGCTTTGAACCTTGATCATACTCTTTGTGTGCATGCATCCCAATGTTGTGCATGTAGGACAGAAAACAGGCAATTTTAAATTGCATGTAGTTTTTATTTTTTTAATTATTTTAAAAAATTTCAAGCAATACATAAAATAACTAAATGACAAACATACAACTTATATAGTGCTCCTGCATTCTATCTCTATAATCTATAATTATTCATTATTCCAAAAATACAACATATCTTGACACGGCATACTCCCTTTCCCCTTGTTTAACACAAAATCCAAAAATAAACCCCAAGTAGTTTTTATGTTTTAGTTATACAGTCAGGGAATGTAAAAAAAAAAACAACACCCAGAAATATTGTGAAAATGGCCCATGTGTGTATAGGACTTGTCTCATCATCAGCTTCTCTTGTGGTAATTTTAGCACAGTGCTACTCTGCAATTTGGTGGGAGGAAAGTAATCAAGAAAGATTGTGTTGTGTGTGCAAACATGCGGGTGCACAACAGTAGCTTAGTTTTCTTTTGTTTTGATAGTGCAATCCATCCTGATACTTCGCTCTTAGTCTGTTGTTTGATTAGATTAGCGGAAACCAGGATCCCTGTGTAATTTGCAAGTGTCAGGTATCATGTTTGCAGGTGCGAGGGAAGGGGCCATATAGCTCAGTTGTAGAACACATGCTTTGCATGCATAAGATCCCAGCTTAAATCCCTGGTATCTCCAGGTAGGGCAGGAAAAGACTCGTGTCTGTAATCTTAGAGAGCCACTGAGACAATACTGAGTTAGACAGACCACTGCTCTGACTCATGGGCTGCTTTTTATGTATACTGAATCAGCACACCTAACACTTGCAAAACCACTCCCACCTGAAGCACCTATTCTCTATTATCACCTTGTGTTCCTTCCACATCAGTACTAACCAAAATACGCTCACCATTTATAAGGGAGAGTGTTTGTGTCTGCCCCCTCTTTACAAAAGGGGGAAACCAGATCATGGTTGCAAGCCAGTGAATAGGTATTGAGTTGTGTGATGATTGCTGGGATTATTGAGTGGTAAAAAGCAAAGCAATCTGCAAATATTCAAAGCACATTATTTCTCTGTTACTTTACAATGCAGGGTTGATAACTGACTTTGAAAAATAGCTTTGACGGATGGCCCCTGGCCCTGTAATATTCATTCTGTGATAGAAGCTCTCATAAATATAATTCCAGTGGGTTGCCACATTCTTATCAATTATTACAGTTTGCTTTCTTCCATAAGCCACGCGGTATCCTGCTTTTGTTTAAATATCTGATTAGCTTAGATGGCTTGAAAAGGTATTAGAAAAATTCCATGGATGATGATACATCTCCTCATGGCCGTTAGCATGATGGCTATGGAACTTCAGGTTCAGAGGCTGTGGGTCACCGATTGCCAGTTGCTGGGGAACAGCAGCAGGGGAGGGTATCCCCAGGGCCGGCCAAGGATGTTTGGCTGCCTCAGGCAAAGGACAAGATGGCACCTGCCCCCCCCCCCATTCCATGTGGAGAAGGCAATCAGACTGACGGCTGGCTCGTCTTCAGCTCTGGCTACTCCTGCTGCCCCTGAGGGCAGCATGGTAGCTTAGAGGGTGCAGGGCAGGCTGTGTGGTACATGTTCAGCTCTCGCTGCCACTCCCCATCCCTTAGGATCTGCCGCCTCCCTCTGCCTAGTCATAGGGCATCTCAGAGGCATGTGGTTGGTCACTGTGGGAAACAGGAAGCCAAACTAGACGGACTTTTGGTCTGATCCAGCAAGGTGGTGCTTATCTTCTTAAACAGGGCCACATTCAGTTGTATGCATACAAAAAGGGCTAGCTTAAGGGTGGGCATAATTGGAGGGTTGCTCCGGGTTTTTATTTTAGAAGGCTTCCTCCTTCCCTTCATTTTGCATTCGTAAGAAGGGGTACATGAACCCCTGGTGCACATTGCCCTGAGCTGCTAATGTTGCCCAAGATCACATCCCTGTACTCTGGTTCATTTAATCTGGGATAACTACCATGGGCGAATGGTTCCATGCACATAACCATCGGTATAATTTAACTTTGCACTGCAGTCATAAGAGATCCGTTTGCACTTTTCCAGACACGCTGGGACGGAGCCAGCCTGAACAATGAAGGACATACTTGCCAGCAGAGTTGGCCTGGAATATTTAGTGGGCCACTGCTATTCCGATTTAACAGATGGCAAACTGTTGACTGTCATGCGAAGAATATTTGCAAATGTTTCAGACACAGAAGTGAGAAAAAGCCTGGTCAGTTTGAAGAGCTCTTCAAAAAAAGTTTTAAAAAATAATAATGCAATACCATATAATAAGTGTATTATTCCCAAGGGATTAGCGGTTTTGTGTATTTCTGCTCTGCTCTTGTATCTTATGACTTTTCAATGGGTCTTTATCAGGAGGAATAAGTAGTCAGCATTCTTTTGACAAACAGAGCCCTTTTTACAGTCTCTCAAGCTGCCTGGCCTGGAACTGAATCATGAGGTCACATACTCTCACTTTATTGGAGATCAGCATTATGACTGAAAGAAATAGAAAGCGCCTGCCCACCTCGTCCCTTGCATTTCCTATTCCCAGGACAGTCCCAAAGGGTTGGATAGACTGTTACTCAAAAATATGGGTGACGAGGGTAGGGATTGGAAGAAGCAGCAGCTGCCATTTGAAAACCAGTTCTCAGAGCACAATGCAGAAGAGAGGAATGCATTCTCCAACAACACGTATTTGCTCCTGTTACAGTGCAACCTGATGCATCTATACTCAGAAGTAAATCCCATTGAGTTCAGTGGTGCTTACTTTCAAGTAAGTGTGCATAAGATTGCAGCCATAGATGCTTTCTAGTAACAAACACTAATTCTCTCGTGGTATTTTCTCTCTTGATCCAAAAAAGCTTTATGAAACCCAACCCTGTGGTTGAAGATGCCACTATATTTGAATAGCTATCTTATTAATGACCTTAATGATCCGTGCAGATTGGCTGCTAATTCAGGAGCTTGGCAGGAGAGGCAAGAGCCTCTATTACTGCACTGGGGGGCATACAATTTGATGCCCCTCACTCCGCATTTCCTCTGCCCTGCTTTTCTGCCCTTTACAAAATACTGTGAGTCTCCACAAATTCAGTGTAGGAAAACGGGGTTGTAGTTTAAAGCAAACTATTTTAAAAAAAACTTTGTGGAAATGTTTTTCACAGATCTGAGATGCTCTGATCCAACACATCACTCCACAAGCCACTTGCATTGCTTTCCATGCTTTCAGGAAACACACGTATAACATTTCACGTCAGGTTTACCATGTTGTAGTGTGTGGGGGAACTCTGAAGGAGATAGGGCTGAAACTACTGCCTTTCATTGCCTAGCAACCTGAAACTATGATATGTAAACAAAAATAATAATCTTCAATTATCATATGATTTTCTAAATCCCAATTCAGTTGATGTCCAGATTTCATATTATACAGGGTTTTTTGTTTTGTTTTTTACATCTAAGGCTACAGTCCTATGCACTCTTACTTTGGGACTGTAAACTCCACCAATCTCTGAATGAGACTTACTTCCAATTAAATATATTTAGGATCAGGTTGCATAATAAGCAGCAACATTTTAAATAACAAATAACTTCTTGCAATCCCAACATGAAAAGGGTACCCTACTTAGGTTGAACATTGACAGCACTACTAATTGCCAAAAATGTAATGGCACAATTGTGTGTGTGTATTCAAATAGAATTATGGGTGGATTCCTTTGCAAAAAATTATGATGGTATTTCCTGAGGTCTTACACTTAAATTACATTTCAGAAGAAAAGTAGTGCACTACAGAGACTCTACACTGGAGCACCTTTTGTTTGTGAGGCACCACTTCTTTTTCCAATCCTCCCCTCCCCCCCTCCACAGTCAAACTTTAGACTGTAAACTCCTTGGGGCACAGACCTGTCTTTTTTCTCTTTTCGCTCTCTCTCTCTCTTTTCTATTTTGTTGTTTCTGTAAACCAACATGTAGATCAGGGCGGGGGAACCTTTGGCTCTCCAGATATTGGTGAAGTACTCCTCCCATCATCCCTCACCATTGGCCAAGCTAGCAGGGGCTGATGAGAATTGTAGTCCAACAACATATGAAAGTCCACAGGTTCCCCAGCCCTGATGTAGATAAATAGATCGATACGGAGAGATTTTATTAATTCTGAAATGCATACCCTGCTCCTCAATGGATAATTGGCATTCCAAGGGCAGCTTACAAAACAGTATGGTACGTAGGTAGGTAGGTAGATAAGAACCCTATTCAGGTGTTCTTAGGGATGGACAAATCTGTCAGCTTCATTGTCTCTCAGTTTCATAAATGTTTTAATGAGCATTTTCCCCTAGCACATGCACTTTTGTATGCCATTTTGCTTAATTTATTAATTTATTACATTTATACCCCGCTGTTTTTCCTGCAAGGAACTCAAGGCGGCTTACATAATCCTCCTCCTCCTCTCCATTTTATCCTCACAACAACCCTGTGAGGTAGGTTAGGCTGAGAGGCAGTGACTGGCCCAAAGTCACCCAGTGAGTTTCATGGTGGAGCGGGGACTAGAACCCGGATCTCCCGAGTCCCAGTCCAACACTCTCACCACTACGCCACACTGGCTACTACCACTGCGCTACACTACAATATACACACACTCAATACACACACTCTTTTGCAAGCAATTTCCCCAATATAATGCATTATGAGCATCACTGTCAGTAATATATGATCTTTGTGTGTGGATATTTCCCTAATACACACATTTTAAATGTACTTTTTTGACTGGAGAGCTCCATTGCAAAATTTGGAGCAGTGCGAATTCTGAGGGATAACTGAGTTTCAGTTTACATATTGGTTCAAAGGTGCTAAATTAGGAAAGTTTACCTTAAAATGCAAAGTGAACTAATTTCGTCCCCATCCCTGGGTGTTCTATATATCCCTCACACTATTGTGTGAGGGGGAAGCAGGGATGTGCTAGGTGGCCTCGCCGCTTTGCCCCTCCAGTTTCAATGCGCTGGAGGCTGAAGGGCTGCAGCGGAGGACCTACTGTGTGCACAGAGGCTCCCTGTGCAATTAGAACCTTGATTGTGCAGGGCTCTGAACTGCACAGAGACCATGCATGACGACAACAGGCGCTCGGCTGCAGATCTTCCAACCTCCAGCACATGGAGGAAGGCAGGACCAGTGGCGGGACAAAACAGAAGGTCTGGAGCCAGCAAACCTGGCCCACCGTCCCCACGGCCCCAACAGGGCTAATGTCTTGTAACTCCATTAGGCTACAGTCAGCAAAGTATTTTGAAGATGTGTCCCCAGGAGACTTTTCCCACAACAAGGAGGGATCAAAAGACAGCAGTAAGTAAAACAATCCACAAAAAGAAACAGTTGCAAGGGTTGATTCCAACAAGCTTAAAAAATATATTGATCAAGGGAAGTTCTTATTCTTATATGTATTACTTTTTAAAAAAAAAATATGACGAGGCCAAAAAATAATAATCTTCAAGCGGCTGCTGGAGTTAGCTGCAGGACAAAGTTTTTTGAGGAGTTTTTGCTAAAGATAGGAGAACTCTATAAATAGAAGAACATCCCTCAATAAAGATATTTTTGAAATGCATTGGGTTGGGAACTATACTTAAATTTAATTCAGATAAAGTGGAAGTGCTGTGGGTTGGGAATTCTGCTAACCTGGATGGGGGCACATTCACCCGGAAGGGCCAGGTACAAAAGTTTGGGAATGTCCCAGGATTCAGCACTGTCCATGGAGGCACAAGTGGGCGTGGCGTCACCTGGCAGGAGTTCTTATTTTCCAGCTTAGGCTGGTTCAGCAGCTGCGGCCCTATCTAGAGAAACCTGGCCACAGTGGCACATGCCTTGGTTACATCCAGGTTAGAGTGCTGTAATGTGCTCTATGTGGGGCTGTCCTTGTAGATGATTCAGAAACGGCAACTGGTACAAAATGCAGCAGCAAGAACACTTGTGGGAGCGAGGCGCTTGAATCAGGTCAGGCTAACTTATATGTATACATGGAAATTTAGGAATAATTATAATTTAAGTAGAAATACTAGACATCTCACCACAGTGTGGAAGACTGTAACCAGGTGACCTGTGTGATTTGCTCAGTCTGCTGTCCAGGTGCTAAGTGTTGATGGGCGACTCCAGGGCCTCTGCTGCTCTCTCTTCTCGGGGTTCTTCATCTTTAATGGAGAATTGGACTGGACAGTCCTTCAAACAGAAGACATCTTCAAATAGAGGATGGTCCTCTAAAGGAGGACACATGGCCACCCTATTGGCAGTTCTAGAAATAGACATAGAGATAGAGATAAATTTACTGTGTTATAATATGTTATTCTTAGCTGTTTTGAATTGTTGTTAGAAATAAATGTCTTTTGAAAATATACTAAGCAGAAATTGGATCATGCTTTGCTTGTATTCTTAACATAAATGCAAAAACAGAAGGGTACATTCCTGTCACAGTTCAGTACATAGCATAAAATTCCTGCCATATTTCCAACTAGATGCAGTAAAATAAGTAGTGCAGGAATGGAATAGAATTATTTTTTTTTAAGTCTAGTACTTCCTTGTAAAAATTGCAGTTATCTGGCTTCATATTCAAGGCTTTGAATATCTGAAACCCTGCAGCGAAAGCCATGGAAAACCAATTTTGATTTGAATAGTAAGTATCTTCTTTGTTACACGCAGTTATATGCGTAAGCATCCTTGATGTACATGTCTCCTGATATTTCCTCATAATCTGGAAAAAGGAAAAGTCACCAGTTTTATGCAGTAGACTTAGAATAAAATATGCAGTATTTGAAGCTGGTTAGAAAAATAGTCCACTCAGCTTCTGTTAAGAAGGGAAAGTTAAGTAGATGTTAATCTTCAGGGTGAATGTTCTTAAGATGATTGAAGCCTTAATTGCTGTTAGATTTGTGTACACTTCAATTACAATAATTGTAGCATAAACACATTTATAACCTGCCCTATTCTATAGACTTAAGCTGAATCAGTACCTTCACTGAACCCAACATATCTTTCACAGTCCCTAGATTTATTTATTTATTATATTTATACCCCGCCTTTTTTCCTGAAAGGAACCCAAGACGGCTTACATAATCCTCCTCCTCTCCATTTTATCCTCACAACAACCACCCTGTGAGGTAGGTTAGGCTGAGAGTCAGTGACTGCCAGTGACTTTCATGGCCGAGCAGGTACTAGAACCCAGATCTCCCGAGTCCCAGTCCAACACTCTCACCACTACGCCACACTGGCTCTGAATGAATGGAAAGGGAGCCTGATGAAAAGCAGGAGGACAAATCAGCATCATTTCATGTGTTTGAGGGACAGTTTCGCACATTACACACTGATTTGGTTGTCACTTCCCTATGGCTGTATCCTACACTGCTTGGTAGCACATGAAAAAGTGAGACCACGTGAGCTGTGTTAAATTTTTGCCATTGTTCTATCATTCCGGCTATTTTCAGGCTAATTGCTTTTTAAGAGAAGATTTCTTTAAAAAAAAAATTTTTTACTGATACAGTGATTTTGAACATTAATTATATATATTTTAGTTATATGCATAGCTGGACATATAGGAAACAAATTTGCCAAAGTCAAGCACTTTCAAAGTAGGTCTGTGTCAATTTTCAGGGACAAAATTCCTGGAACAAAAGAGGAGATTTCAGTGGGAATGGGAAATTTCCATGAGCTGCTGCCACCACCAATCTTGTTTGCATGGTGTTTGCTGCCTGTTTACAGATGCTGCTTTTGTTGTTCTGCAGCTTTGGTGCCATTAAAAGTAAGCCAGGGGCCTCTTCCTCAGGATATCCCAGTATTGGAAGATTGTGTAGATCAAGGATGCACAACCTGCAGGCCACAGGTGGTTCCCTAAGTTCTTTTTGGACTCTCCCTAAGGCCCGCTGCTGCCACCATCAAAAAACCCCACAGTGACGCACACCCTAGCATAGCAGTAAGGCAGCAGTCAGGTCAGGATTGCTGGTGCAGGGTGACCCCAAAGCAGCCTGAATTGGTTCTTTACCACCTACATTGTAGATGGTATAATTACCTGATGTCATGAAGCCAAATCAGAGTAAGGGAGAATGTTTTGCCCTCATTTTGAATGGGCTTCCTAGTGATGCCAGATAGACAATCAGGTTTGGCTATGTGATGATGTCATGAAGTCACAGAGTGAGGGCAATGTTTCCTGTCTTCATTTTTAAGTGGTTGAATATTTTCCCCCTCTCTACTTTGTAGCCCACCCCCCAAAATGGAGGATGCATTTCACAGGGGGCAATTTTTTTTTGCAAAACAAGCCCCATTCATTTTGGCTCACCCCTACTTTTAAAGCTAAAATTGTATGCATATTTACTAGAGAGTAAGCCCCTTTGAACTCAGTTGTACTTCAGAGTGAACATTCATAGGATTGGGCTTCACCTCTCATTGATTTCAGATCAACCAATTTTGCACATGCTTATCTCTTTAACTTGAGATGCACAATGAAGTCCAGTTTCACATCACTTTCCTTTTCAACAGATTGCCAATTTTGTAGTCTTTAAAAATTGTCACGATCATCTCCAAAGGTATCTCAGAGATCTTGTTAACTTTTCAAAAAACTTTTTTTTAAATGGGGGTGGGGAGCAGTTGTTTGCACACTGCTCTTTCTGATCCATTTTGGCTTTTGTAAGTTCTGATTTACATTTTCTTTCCATGCCTTTGCTTTGTGTCTCTTTGTTCAGTCTGCCATCCTGCCAGTGTTTTTTCTTTCCTTCTGACTTTCCCCAAATGCCTCCCCACGGCTCTTTTTCGCGGACTGAGTGTTCTCCAGCCACTGACCTCCTTTTCTTTCATCTTGTGCATAGCTTAGATCTATTGGATCTTTTGATCTATTGGCAATGAGCATCAGAAAGCACATGTTCACCTTTGGCAACATTAGCCTTAGTGGGTCATTCATCTGATACAAGCTGCTGCAGTTTTGCTACAACACCTCTTGTTCATCCTGGCCAAAAACAAACAAACAAACAAAGCAAATACAAACCAATTCTATATTTGGCATGAATTTTCTAGTAGAACCACAATGTACAGCTTCATTTATCTGAACAAGTCAGGGGACATCCTAAATGCAAGATAACCTGATATTTGGTAATATATTGTTTCCACAAGATTATGAAAACATTGAATTCCAGTCACCAGGACACCTGGGTAATGGAGGTTTTGATACTGTATGTTTTAAAGAAACATGACAAGAAGCAGAAGAAATCTTGTGCCCCAGTCCTAAACCCAGACATGGATTTGATATCTATTCCATTGAAAATCGGATTTGCTTCCATTCCTATGCGTAGGATTTAACACCCTACATTCAACAATGCACTTCTACCCCCATTTTGCATGACAGCTGTTGCTTTAGAGGAGAAATGCTCTGTATGCCCAAGAGCCACATGAATGATAACAGAATTGTATCTTGCTCTAAGTAGCAGAAAACCCTACAAAGTGATATTTCAGTGAGCCAGAAAAACTCCTCTACATCCTTCAATATCTCCAGCAAACAACTGTTCCTTATTTCCCAGATTAGTGCTATAATTAAGTCCAAATGTTCCTTATTTCCCCCTTTATGATCCCTTCGTCTGAAACCTGATGCTGGCAAGGGGCACTGTCCTTTTGTGACCTTTTCCCTTCCTGTCTCTGCAGCCCACCAACTTTTCAACTGTGAACAATTGTAAAACAGCAACAGTTGCAGGAGTTATCACTCTCCTCACACACCTGGAGGTCTGCCTACCATATTGATGAAGGCTCAAGCAGTGGAAATCTGTTTTGATGTCTGATCCCAGGACAGGTATAAAGCAACAGATTTCTACATGACACAGTGACGGTAAGTAATGTAGTGCAAAACCAGCATTGGAAGCCTTTTTCTTTTCTTTTTTAAACAGAGCAATCTAATTCATAATAATGCAACCTCAGGGTGATTAATTTTCTTTAAGATGGTGACCATAGTTCCTGAAAAATGTGTGTGTCTCCGTTTGTAGGTATGGTTTCTCTTGGAATGAGTCAGGCCCAAATATCCTCCATGCTTCATCGGGATGTGCCAAATCGTGCGATGAATTGCACAAGTCTTCTTGAAAAATATTTAGATCCCCTCAATATTCTTCTAAATTTGTTTTGAACTTTGCTCGAGGCAAAATCCAGTGTCAGGGGTGAGCTCTCAAATAGAAGCTAGCTAGGAGCCACAAGCCAGAGCCAGGAAGACTGTGACTGCCTAAGCAAAGTCCCATCCTGAACAGGAAGATTTTATAGACCAGGAATGGGGAAAACATGGGCTGCGTGTGGTTCCTGTCACCTCCCAGTGTAGCCCTCACTGCCCCTGTCACACACCCCCAAATGGTTTAAATATTTATTTATTTATTTTATTATATTTATACCCCACCTTTTTTCCTGCAAGGAACCCAAGGCGGCTTACATAATCCTCCTCCTCCTCTCCATTTTATCCTCACAACAACCACCCTGTGAGGTAGGTTAGGCTGAGAGTCAGTGACTGGCCCAGAGTCACCCAGTGAGTTTCATGGCCGAGCAGGGACTAGAACCCGGATCTCCCGAGTCCCAGTCCAACACTCTCACCACTACGCCACAGTTTGCCACCAAAATCTGGTGGCAAGCCACTATGGTAGTGGCTATGGAGGCTTTCTAAGGATAAATTTAGTTTGTTTCCAAACTCTCTTCTGAAGAGAGCCAAAGGCCAGCCTGGGTGGATGGAGCCACTCTAATACCTGGGAACCCTTTCCTGCTCAGAGAAATCCTCTGGGTTGTAGCCCCAGTGTCCCACCACATGGCAAACCTATGCAGAGCTGTAATTCCTCAGCTCCAGTGCGAGCTGCTCCCAATATCCAGTGACATCCTCCCCCGCAAATGTTGCTAACTTTATCCAACCTCTTTTGGTTCCTCTCAGAATTCCTCAGATGTTTTGCCTACAATCCCCCACTTGGATTTTGAAGTGGTACCATCGCAGGAGGTCTATATCATGTGTCTTTTTTGAATGTGCACATATTTGTTCTTTACCATTAGACTTTGAATAGTAGCTTCATTATTACACTGCTAATTCTACCTTCCGTTAGGCTTCTGCCTCTGAGGTATTTCATGGGCATACACCTGTTCTTTTATGTAATAATTTGCCTGTGAACTTTGCTGTCAGGAGAACGGAGTTTGCATCAAGGGCAGCAAGCATGCGTTGCTAAAAAGGGATGGTTAGAAAGGAAGTAAAAGGCAAGTTATTGGGTTGAGCAAGCAGGTTCTGACAATTGGTCTACCATGTAGCTTTCCCAATAAAAATGTCCGGGATGAATTGTATCAGCCATTTCTGCTCTGGTATTTTTTCAGCACATGTGATCCTAGTCTACGCCCCTCTTAACCATTAATCACTTCCCTCTTCTCCATATTCTCAAGGCAACACACAGGTCAGTTGAAAATATTTTGATGTGCTTAGATGCCTGTGCATTAATCTAGTCTGCCTCTTCCTCTAATCTTCAACTTTTGAGAGAACGAATGTAATGTTGTCTGTTTTGGTGGGGAGGGAGGGGGGAAGTGAGCTCTTAACAAAATAAGGTAGGTTTGACATTTGGAATATGAGTTGGAAACCTTTCCTCAGATACTGAGGGAATCTCACATATGGAGATGAGGGCAGTTCTGGCATGGATCTTGATCAGTGGACCATTCTAGATGGCCTTTTAGATTACCGTAAGTAATTATTCTATGATTTGATTGTTCGGATTGGTTATGTGGTTATCCCTAAAGAAATAATTTTGCAATTTTCTTTATTATATGTTTCTACACAGATTTTTTTTACCATGCATGCATCCCAGCTAGGGATGTTTGAGATTTTGATTCCTGTTCACAAATCATGTGAACATGTCCCATTCACAACCCTGAATTTTTATTACATTTCTATACCACCCAATAGTCGAAGCTCTCTGGACTGTTTACAATGATTAAAACCTTAAAAATGCAGTATAAAAACCATATACATACAAACATATAAACATACAACACACACACACACACATCTAAAAACAATTTTAAATAAGCAGGAATGCGAGCAGGAGCACAGTTCTCGGGAAATGTTCACAATTTCCTGAGCTTGTGTTTGCATTCAAAAGTGTGCACTTCCAAAAATGTGCATCCCCCCCCCCCCCAAATCTGCACTTGCATGCTTTAGCCTATTGGGGGAAAGTGCACATTTTTGATGCAATCCTTTAAAAATGTGCATTTTTCCCAGTAAAGAATGCCCATTTTCCTCGACTGCACTTGGGGGGAGGGCGGAGAAGGCACCCGGGAATGTGAAGAGGTGAACCAAGCTTCAAGGAGGAATTCGGAGAACCTCAATGAGCTCGAACATTGTGTGTTTTGCCCATCCTTAAGCTTATCCCATTTTATTCACACAACAACCTCGTGAAGTAGGCTAAGCTGGGAAATGGTGATGATAAGCCCAGGGCCACCCAGTATACATCATGGCCAAGAGAGATTCGAACCCAGGTCTCCACGTCCAATATTCTAGTATCCGGCCTACCACTTTTGGCTTTCAAAGGCTTCCTACATCAGATCTCCAGATCAATTGCTGACATCTCCAGTGATTTGATTTTTCTTAAAGTTATTACAAGAGTTCATACGGTAATGTTTCACAGCTGGTAAAGGATACGGCTCAGGGATAGTTAAAAAAAATAAAAATAAACAGCATGCCCTTGCTTCCCAGATGTATTTTATTACTTTATTGCCAATTCACAGGAAATGAACAATCATTTAGCACTGACAGGTACATGCTGAAATTCACTATCTTTCTTTGAAACCTTAAAATAATGTCTTACAGAAGTTTAGCATTAACCTTAAAACACACTACCTTCCCCCCTTTTTCTGGCCAGAGTTACAATGTCTTGTGAATGCTTTTGAGAGCAATGTGAAATTGCTGGCAGCAGCAAGGCCGAAAACCTAGCAAGAAAAGAATAATAATAATAATTCAAAACACGTTTGTCTTAATAAAATTACGTAAAGGTTTGTGGTAGGTCTGAGAACGGGAAGTCTGTTTTCCTTTAATTGCCATCTAACCAAAATTAATGGAATATTAGGGCCATTTCGTACGTTGAGATGCCCCTACACGGCGAATGTATTTTAAGTTATTTTTGCTGAAGAGGAAAATAAAAATGCATGAGGTGGACTTTAGCCTTATCATCAGACCAGACAGCAGATGCAAACCTCAGGGCGTTTTCAGCGGTGGCACTAAGGCTAGAACTTTGGCCAGGTGGCGGCAAATGTGGAATTCCCATTTTCCGTGTTTCCCCCTGCTGTATAACATGAGGGTGCTTTCGGAGGGGATAAACAGCACATCGGAGTGAGGGTACTGAAGGCCTGTGGCTCACGCTGGCTCAGCTTGTCTGAGTGTGGAAAGCTAAGCAAGGTCAGGCCTGGTTATTTTTTTTAATATATTATATTTATTTATACCCCGCCTTTTTTCCTGCGAGGAACCCAAGGCGGCTTACATAATCCTCCTCCTCCTCTCCATTTTATCCTCACAACAACCCTGTGAAGTAGGTTAGGCTGAGAGTCAGTGACTGGCCCAAAATCACCCAGTGAGCTTCATGGCAGAGCGGGGACTAGAACCCGGATCTCCTGAATCCCAGTCCAACACTCTCATCACTACGCCACACTGGATGGGAGACCCCTCCTCTAGTTTCCTGCATTGAGCAGGGGGTTGGACTCGATGGCCTTGTAGGCCCCTTCCAACTCTATGATCTATGAAAATCTATAAGCCTTCCATTGCCTGCATCCTCTCCCTACAGTCTTCTACTGTAATATCTGTTTTACATTTGCATTCAGCTCCTATCTAAAGGCCAAGCTAGGCATGATTGTTAATTGTGGGCATGCAATTTAGGGGCTCTCTTTCTCTCTCTCTTTTTATATGTACATATCGGCTGCAGGGAAGCCTGATGAGCCTAGGGACCCTGGATGGTGGGGTGAGGAAGTTTAACTCTTTCGCTCCCTCCCACGGTCCTTGACCACCCCCACCCCCAATACTCCTTGGAAGCTCCCATTTGCATTTCAGTGGGAGTTTCCCTTGAAATGTAAACGTAAGTGATTTTTGTGAGAAAGACTCCCCCTCCACTCCCTTTTACGGCCTGGAGGCTGTTCAGTCTTCCCCACCACTGCTGTTTACATAACAACAACAAATGTGCACATTGATTGCATTCGCACAATTAATGTCACATCTCGGATGTCCCTGACACAAAGTCGATTGGAGCTTGCATTATTCAAGAGTAGCCAATTGGTTCTCTCTTGGTCAGCTCCTTCCTCCTGCCGCTGTGAGCAGCAGCAATCTGAAACATCCATATCACTTAGGGCAAAATCTTATGCATGTTTAGAACAGGAAAAAAAGGCCTACAATTCCCAGCATGCCCCAGCCAGCAGAGTTGGCTGGGATGTGCTGGGAGTTGTAGGCCTTTTTTTCCTGTCTAAACACGCATAGGATTGCTCCCTTAGTGAGGACCTCAACCTTTATTATGACCAGTGCATGCACCTATTTTTCTCCATTTCAGGAGGAAGATTTTTTTTAAAAATTACATCCTACCTTTCTTCCTTTGGAATTCAAAGCAGTCAGCATGGAATTCTCAGGGGGTCTCCCATCCAGGCAGTGTCCAGTCTTGGACCTGCTTTCCTCCATTGCTGCTTTACATACCTTTGGCCCATGCCCTGGCCTCTGGAAGAAGACCCAGCGCCTGGCATCTTGACTTGTCTACTGCTGGGAAGGCCAACATTTGCTTATGGAAGTGGCGGGGTGGGGTGGGGGAGAACGTTATCTGTCATTTCGAGGAGTTCAGAAACTGGAACAGTGGGGTTACATCGCTGCCAAAATACAGCGAAAGTTTGCAACGTGTGAGAGATTTCAGGCACGAAATAAGGGAGATGTTTCAAATACTTTCGCTGCAAAAGACAAGAAGATACACTTGAAATGGGATTTGGCTCAGACGGATAAACACCGACAGAAGTCATATGATACAGATCTCAAACTGATATTTAATTTATGTCATGTTAATGGTCATTCCCTTTGGAGAATCCTGGCAATTTTGGTTCGGTGAGGGATGAGCTTTCTCTGTTAGAGATCCATAAACCCCATTTTAGAACTATATTTCCCTAAGTGCACTAGGATGAGGGCATAAATGTTAAACCAATTTAAATCTGTTGTGTAATTATATCCAGGGAATTTTAAAATAAATTAAAAAAATCAAAACTATTTAATAGTTTCTGTATTCCAGCCTGAAGAAGGCTGACTGGAGCTGGCCTAGAACCCTTATTTAAGCTATGCAGGCACTTTGTCAGTAGGAATTAAGCAGACATTTAGAGGAAGCAATGATTATTGAAACCAAAGTCTTAGAAGCAAATTTTCAGTACCCCCATGGGAGTATGAGTAACTTCGGCTCATGTGAACTGGTGCTTTTGGAAATAGGTCTTCATGGGGTGTAGAGGAAGATTAAAGATTTGTTATTATTCTTGGCTGCCATTCCTGCCTTGGCGTTTATATTTTCCCAGTAGAATTCCCCAAATTGGAAATGTAGAAGTGTCAGCGAGCACCGCTTCAGTTAAGGTTGTGTCAACATTTCCTATAAAAACGTTGTTTGTCTAGGCTTTATAACCAGACTGTAAAAATGTGCTATGTGCAGGAACTTGGCGTTGAGGAGTTGAGAGCGTCTAATTTAGCTTTTTCACAATTAAAAATGAAAAGCCTGTTCACCTGTTCCGTGCTAGTATTCTGTTGCTATCACTGAAATGAGCTGATCTACAGGTCCATTTTCATAATCTCCAAGTGTGCTTAAAAAAAAAAAAAGATTTGTAAAAGGATTAAAGTATCCATAACTTCAGGAAGGTATAGATATAATTTGACTTAGGCTGGGTTTATATGAGCCTTCCACCATTATGCTTCCTCTAACTCAAAATCATCTGGGGAGGCTCTGTTGGGAGTGCCACCACCATTAGAGGTACAATAAGTAGTGACCAGTCTAGAGCCTTTTTGGTGGTAGCTCCTTCACTCTGGAATCTCCTGCTCAGGCAAGATCATCTAGCCTTACTGTCATCATTCAGAACAGGGGTGGGGAACCACTGGCCCTTGGGCCAAACGCAGGTTACTGATATTATTTACTCCTTCCCACTGTGACTGAGTTTGCATGACACAACAACCCACCATGGGTAGCCAGTCCAAACCCAGAGGGTTTTCTGGTGGCTTATTTTTCACGAGCAAGCCATCCAGATAACCCATGACTTGTTGTAGGGTTGTTCATACCCATGGTGGGTTGTCATGTCATCTGAACCCAGGAGACCAATGCCATCGTGGGTTGCTGCAATCGCCTCTTGGCAACAGCAGTAAAAAAAAAAAACCCATGTCATTTGCTCTTTGCAATCTTGCCAGTGATTGTCCTTCCATTGATGACGAAACAGCACTTTGGAAGGACCATCACTCATTCCCCAGCTTTAAAAAAAAAAATTGGTGCCTCAAAAATGGGCAATTGGGGTTGTAATTTTCTTCTTTAATTATTTTTTGTCAGTCTTTTGCACGTGTGCACTTACAGCTGTCTGATATGTGTAGTCTTTCCTGGTCAATTTCCTTTTATGTTTTAGCTGTCAAAGGGAGTAGTGAAGTGTAGCAGCTAACATACAAGGAAATTGACAAGATGAGGCTGCATATAGGCTAATTGCACACAACTGTGAAGGACCAGGGAAGAAATAATAGTAAGACAAAGGAGGGACCCAGCTGCCTGCTCAGGGCTGTGTGTTTTTTTTAAAAAAACTGTTAGAGTAACTGCTTCGAAAACTGCTCTGAAAAGGAGCCGCGAAAAGTGGGGGGAGTTAATATCTCCCTTTTCTGGAGTAGCTGGAGAGTCGGGAAAGTGTTGAAAAGGTGGAGGACACTGAGAAGTGTCAGTTCAACTCATAAAACCAAGAGGATCACATTGCCACATATTGTGCACTTACCCCTTTGGCTCCCCCCGCGTGCCATTTTTGGTGCTTTTGAATTGCGCTATCGGGTCCCTCCTTTCTCTTATTATTTCTCCCCTGGTCCTTCGCAACTGTACACAAATTAGCCTATATGCAGCCTCGTCTTGTCAATTTCCTTGTATGTTACACACACTCCACTTCACTGCTCCCTTTGACAGCTGAAACAAACAAGGAAATTGACCAGGCAAGACTACACATATCAGACAGCCATAAGTGCACACTTGCGTACTTGTGAAAGACTGGGGGGGGGGGGAATAATAAAAGGAAATTAATACCCCAATTGTACATTTTTAAGGCACCAAAACAAAACAAAAAGCAGGGGAATGAAAAGGGGTAGCAATTGGAGTGGGGAGGGGCGAGGAGACAAGATGGGTTCTGCAGCAAAGTCCCCTGGGATTTGTGCCAGAGCCAGCTGGAGGACTGAGGTGGAAGGATGGGGAGAACAAGTTATAGCATGCCTGATCATCTGTTGGGCATACTGCGGGTTGTTCTGTGAATAACCAACCCACCATGGCTTATTTGCAAGGTAGCTTAGAGTGATGTGCAAACCTGCCCTTTGTCTCCCAACAACAAAGCTGATGCAGAGAACCATCTACCCTTAAAAACAGCCTAAAAATAATTTTAAATAAATAAAAAAATAAACTTGCACAGTTTGAGGAAGAAGATTTCCTGGATACAAGTGCCTCCTCTTTTATTATTGCATACTGAACAACGACAAGAGTCACATCTGTTTAAAAAACAACAACAACAACCATCAATCAATAAGAACTGTTGCGTCAGTATGGCTGGGCCCCTCCCTGCTGCAGCAGCTAACATCTGGAAATAGGAACCATGTGGCTCAAGCAACTGACCCCCCCCCCTCTGATGATGCTGGTGTGGGAGGTAATCATGCCATCTGCACCAGAGAGATATGTATGACACGGCTATTAGTTGGGGGGACACGTGGCATTGCTCCTAAGGAACCTGAGACCCATGCCAAGAACAGCAACATCCCACTGCACCCACCCATTTAGGGTGCCCATGTGTCCTACTTTACAGAGGGCAGTCCTCTATTTGAAGGGCTGTCAGAGCACAGTCCTCTATTTGAAAGCGTCTAGTATTTGAAGGGCTATCCAGTCCAAGTCTAGTTTAAATAGGAACCATGAGAAGGGAGGGGCCTTGAAGTTGCCCACCCACAGTTAGTACCTGGAGAGCAGCCTGAGCAGTCACACCGGTCGCCTGGTCACACGGTCTTCCCCACTATGGTGCGATGTGTTGTACAGGCAGTCCCCACGTTATGAACGAGTTCCGTTCTTAAGAATGTCTTTAAGTTGAATTTGTATGTAAGTCGGAACAGCATAGATAGCATTCTATACGTTAAAATCGGTATCTACGCAAATTGCGTAAATTACACAAATTGCGTAGTATACTACGCTATGTACTCTATGTAAATGACGTAGCGCCGGAGAACCCAGAAGTCCGTTCTTAAATATGGGTTGTCTGTATGTTGGACTGCCTGTATTTCTGTTTAACTACCAGTCATTATATCTAAATTTCCATGTATACTTATATGCTAGAATATATACAGATGTTACGCCAGTCGGTGTGTCCTCTTTCTTAGCAATGGGCAAGTGGCCACCCTACCCGCCATGACATTTCAGTGCTGTACAAGGTCACAGGCACACAACAGTGGCACAGACATAGACTGGGACAGGGCTAGAGATGGCGTCCATCGGACCGCCTGGGCCTTCATCACGTCTGTAGGAACACGTGCTTCCTATTTGTGGTAGCAAGGAGCTGGCTTAGGAAGTGGGGCAACACCGGGCAGTTAATCTCTTCCTGTGAGATTTACATTTGTCACCCTTTGCGCTACAGCAGCTAAAGGCAACCGCTCGCTCGGTGTGCAATGCCAACAAGCCGCTCGTTTGGAAAAGAGTTCCGCCGGCATCAGCGGTGCCCACTTTGAAGTCAATGACTGAAGCCCATTCCCCGGTGGCTCCTCCCTTTCTTGCTGCAGGCCCCTGTATGTTGAGAAAAGCTGCGGTTAACATGGAGGCGGCCGTCCAGAGGTGGCACCACACAGAGCCGCAGTTGGGAGACGTGATCAGGGAAGACCTGATCTGCTTGTGCATTAATGTTAAGAAGTAAAAGGCAATCTAGTTTCTAGTGCAGGCTTCCCCGAGCTGGTGCCCTTCTAGATGTGTCGGACTGCAATCACCATCATCCCCAGCCAGCCTGGCCAACAGCAGCTTTTCTTGACATACAGGGGCCTGCAGTAGGAAAGGGAGGGGCCACCGGGGAATGGGCATAGGTCATGGTCAATGGCCAGGCTGGCTGGGGATGATGGGGATTGCAGTCCAACACATCTAGAAGGGCATCAGCTTGAAGGAGACTGTTCTAATGATTCTGGTTCTTCTTCCTGCCTTCTTTTTCTCTCTCCCATTCCTTGCAGAATCGGGGACTACCATTCTGCATGGTACTGCCCACTCCTGAGTACTGCTTCCAAAAAAACCTGGCAGCCCCCCAGCCCATCCAGCGCCACCCACCCACCCCGCACAGCTGCATTCCAGTTTTTTTTTTATAAAGGCCCTTTGATTTTTGAGTGCCTTGTTCAGCCTGTGTGTCTGTACATTACCACAATACATTTGCAAAAGAGCAAGAGATTGTTTTTATTTTATTTTTTAAATTGCTTATCTGCCAAGCAGGAATGAATGTAAAGACCTCGTTCCCAGCTTATCCCCTTTCTCGAGAGTGTGAGAACAGGCAGGCCTGTTGGAACATAGTTTGCAGGTCGAGGGACGCTCTCGGCCAGCTGAGCGAGCGCCAGACCCTTGATCCAAAGCATCCTGCCTGCACCCTCCTCCCAGTTGAACTGGAAAGACTGTGAGCTCCAGTTCCTCAGCTGACTTCACATATGGTATTGATCACAATATCGCAGGAGGAGCACTGAGCCTGCACTCCCTGCATTTGGTCTGTTTCGTTAAAGGGGGGGGGGGGAAGATGGAACAACTTGTCCCTGGGTTTCGGATGAACATGAAGTTTATTGCGATGAACTGCTCTGTTAAAACAAATGCTGCTTTGCTCATAACAGTCTCTGAAAATGTTCTGTGGGCAAAGTCTTCTATACTGTAATAACTCTTTCTATACTGCTTTCTATTCTACAATAATCACCATAATCATAATACGCTCTTTCTATGCTGCAATAACTCTCTATACTGGTTTCTATTCTGCAATAACACAACAACATGCTCTTTTTCTACTGCAAGAATGGTGCAGGAGTCTCTTCCTGCACGGATCTGGCACCCCTAGTTTATCATACAACACTGACTCTCTGGTTGTCAAGCCAGTCTGTAAAGTTAGGCCTCAAACCAGTGCCAGCTCCAGGTTTTGGGGACCCTTCAGCAAGATACTCTTAGCACGGGGGGGTGTGTCTCAGTGGGGTTTCCCCCTCCCTAGGGTAGCCCTTTATCTTCTTTTACAGAGGACAGTCCTCTATTTGAAAGGCAGCCAGAGGACCATCCTCTATTGAAGGTGTCCTCTGTTTGAAGGTCTGGTCGATCCAAAATCCGGTTTAAAGTTAAAGAACCATAAGACCTGTTGCCCATTACCAGCTGGCACCTGAACAGCAGAGTGGACCTGGCCATAGTCCCCCACTATGGTGAGACGTACTGTATTCCTCTTTGAACTAGAAGGATTATTTCTGAATTTGCATCCATGCCTATAAATTAGCCCATGCACATTTCATGCAAATTGGTGTCTTCTTCTGTCCTCTTTTTTTGGTGATTCACAAGTGGCCACCCTACCTCAGTGGGAACCCTTCTCCACATCGCTGACAATTGTCACAAGCTGCTCCTTCTCCCCGTTGCTACTGCCTGCTTTCTTTCCAGGCCAAGAGCCACTGGGCAAGCGCAGGGTGGCTGTGGTTCTCATGGCTGCGGTGGGTCCCTTGTTAGCCCCTTCTGGGTCTGAGGGTGGGGGCAGGTGAGCAAGCAGGTGGCAATGGGGAGGAGGAGGAGGAGGAGGAGGAGGTGGTGGTGGTGGTGGTGGTGGTGGTGGTGGTCCCAGGGCCTCTTGGTGACGCCTCCCCCTGCTGGGATGTGGGCCTTGGCAATTGCCCAGCCATGGTAGCAGCCCTGCCCCAGACCAGTATCCTTGCTGCATTTCATGTCACTGCATTGAAATAATTTCCCTGCCCTTTCCCATGTACACAATTCCCTCCTGGGATTACTCATTCAGGTTTTTTTTTTCTATTGCTGCCTAGATACTTTCCAATAAGGTGAATGCAGTATACTGGGAAATGGGGTGTGTGGAGGGGGACGGAAACGGGGGAGTTTGAGAAGGGTTGTAAAATAGCCAGTTTCCAGGATCACAAGTTTTGGCCTACAACTCCCATCTTCCCTCACCATTGGCTATTCTGACTCCGGCTGCAGGGAGTTAGAACCCAAAACATCTGGAAAGCCATTAGGGGACTGCAGGTCCAGAGCAAAGAGCACAGCTGATGTGGGAGCCTTGGCTCTATTGGTTTTTACAAGTTCCCTCTTTCCTACTATAATCAGCCTCCTGATTAATGGGTGGGGTGGCGAGGGTTGATTTGCACAGAGAAACCTTATAAATAGTTTTTGCTAAGTGAAAGCCATGCATACACATATAGGTACACTTTGTACTTTTTAGCCGAAGAAGAAGAAGAAGAAGACCTTCCAAAATTACTGAGCAAAGCTCAGTGATTAATTTCACTGTTCTGGGTCTTTTAATTGGGAGCTGGCAGGCTAAGCTTTAAGTATATAGGGAATTTACCAAGCCAACCTTTACACCTTTCATAAACAAAAAAGTTAGTAGTGGAAACGTTGACAGACCGTGATCAAAGCAGCATTTTCAGGTGTTGCTATGATCTCTTTGGTTGATTGCTAAAACAGGGTGACAATCTAACCAGCCTGGCTGTATTTAATTGGGACATTCATCTGTATCTTTTGGGACTACTGAAGAAAACTCTCAGACAGCCTGTTTATTCATCCATCTCTCTCTCTCTCTCTCTCTCTCTCTCTCTCACACACACACACACACACACACACACGGTAATAAGATTACAACGAGCTGCCTTCAGACGTATGTATCATCACATGAATGTGCTTGGTTCTCCTCTCCTTGTGTTGGCATTTTTAAATTTTACTTCTTTATTTTCAAGCATTTTTATCCCCATTCTTCAGATGAAAAGAGTCCCTGAGTTGCTTACGTAAGATCAATGAAAGCAAGACAGTACCTGCCTGAAGGCTTACAATCTAAAAGGAAAACCACCATCAGCTCTGCTGAGAAGCCTGCTTCATTGGGTTTTTCCTCTCCCACAACCCTCCTTCAACAGCCATTCCATTAGGCTGTAGAAGAGGGCGAAACAGGGACACTCGATTGGTTCAAGTGAGAGACCAGACATTTTTGGCAGCTCCTCCTCCCTTTGAACTGTTTCCATTCCAGCTGCTCATGATAAGACCAACAACTCCCAGCTGTATTACACCTGTCATTTACAGCATTATATCTGCACTACAGCTGGTCATCGTAAGAACCTTATAACATTAAGTATTGGTGCATGAGTTTTCTTGTTTTCCTTTTCCCTCCCCATTGCCCTTTCCTTTTATGTCATGTCTTTTTGGATTGTAATTCTGAAGATTGGGGACTGTCTTTTTATTGATCTGAAAGCTACTCTGAGAGCCTTTCCAGCTGAAGAGTGGGGATATAAATGCTTCAAATAAAAAATAAATGGCATGACACAAAAGGAAAAAGGGATGAGGAGAGGAGAGGAAAGCAAGCAAACTCAGGCACCAGTAGTAGTTCTTAGAATGACTAGCTCTGGAATCGAAATGGTTGTTGAGGGAGAGGAGGAGCCAGCCAGAGCTGGTCTTACACTGAAGCTGATGGAGTATCCCTGCTTCCCATCTGTCCATCTAGCAGGGGTGGTACTAGGTACCAAAAAGATCTGGGGCTCAGGCCCACAGGACAAAAAAGATGCACAAATCTGCATACTCTAATTTACATATGTTTTAAAGTCTCTCTGTGTGTGTGTGTGTCTTTAAAGGACCTTTATTTCAGCAAGTGCTCATGGACCGCAGGGTGGTGGGGCAGATGGCCTCCCAGAGATTTGGGGCTCCAAATGAAAGATTTGGGGCTTTAGCCCTAGTGGGCTGCCCCCTAACACCGCCTCTGCTGTCTAGTGCAGCAAGGTTGAATGTGTAAGTAAGTCAGGGGGCGGGCGGGCTCCCTGCAGAGTGGCTTCGGCCTGAGAAAACGGCTGGTGCAGCTCTTCAGACAGCCGGCAATGGCAAGGCCCACATCCCTGGCTCTGAGGGGGTCCTTCTGCAGACCCAGGCATTGTGGGGGAGGGTGTCCCAGAAGAGCACCTATACTGTGATATACAGGCGGTCTCCTAGAACATCCCCTCCCATAATGCCTGGTTCTGAGGAAGGACTGCCTTAGAGCCGGGCATTTGGGCCTTGCCAGCTCTGTGAAGGGCCATGCCAGCTGCATTTTACAGGCAACGTGGCTCTTCAGAGAGCAGTAGTGGGAGGAGATGCGGTTGGGGTGATCGGGGTGCGTGCGTGTATGCTCTCCCACCTCAGGCAGTGGGAGAGCTTGTGGCAGCCCGAGACCAGTGTGGTGGTGCCATGGCCAGAGTGCTGAATTTGATCTCTGGAACCCCGGGTTCAAATCCCCACAGATCAGACATGGTGGTCACTACGTGGACTTGTGGCAATGACTCTCCATCAGCCTAACCTACCCCACAGAGTTGTTGTGAAAACAAATATGAAATGTACAGTGATGCATTCCCTGGAAAGAACTACAGCAATGATTAACGGCAACTGTGAGAGTCTGTGTCACCAAAGACAAACAACTTCCTTTTTACAATTCTAGAGCTGCGTCAGCTAAAATGTCTGAAACGAATCCACGTGAGTGATTCATTTCACCATCCTGCCCAGTGTGCAATCTTTTATTTTTGTCATTATCGTTTCTGTTTAAACTTGCATGGGATTGTGACCTTAATATGTTCACCAAAAGAAAGTGGTAATACAGCCCTTATGCTGTAAATTTAAAAATAAATCTGGTCCATTTTGGAATGTTGTTATCCCACCTTTCAACATAGAAGCTGCCAAGGTGGCTAACATCAAAATGAAAAAGCAATCCAATGAAATCATCAATAAATAACTATAAAACAGTTGTGGAAAACAGTAAAGATGAAGTAGCAGAGTAAAAACATGTCTTCCATTTTTGCATCTAACTTCTCTGCGTTTCCCACCTCGCTGTCCTGGTGCTTATCTTTGCACATTTCCCGAACATATGCAAACTGTCGTTAGAAAGAAGGTTGTCATCTTACAGAAAGGTCTGCACAGCAAGGGTTAACCACGTCTATCTACATTCTATCCTAAAAAGACTGAGGGTGCAATCCTTTGCATATTTAGACAGGAAAAAGGTCTACAACTCCCAGTATGCCCCAGCCAGCATAACATAGCTGGCTGGGGCATGCTGGGAGTTGTAGGCCTTCTCTCTCTAAACATGCATAGGATCACACCCCTAGTTCTTGATCTGTACTGTTAAAAATGGGCTTTTGTTTAAATTTTAATTGTTTTTTCCACTTGTGCCTGATGTTCTTACATCCCTGATGCTAAGCAGGACTTGGCAGTGCCGACTTCACTATGCAGGCAAACTATGTGCCAACGGCCTGCGGTAGATATTATGAGGCCAGCTAAGACCAAATGGATGCTCTCGATGCTTGTATTTAACTCTGTGTAGCCAGGCCTTAATATCGAGCTCAATGAGCAGCAGAACTATTGCTTGAGTCTTCATATTTGTGCTTAAAAGAACCAACAATGTTTTAATCTGGGTAAACCTGAATATTGCCTGTGGCTTCTTATTTTCTGTTTTCAACACCAACAAAAACAATAATAGGGGTTTTTGTTTTGTTTTAAATTTAAATACCCATGTGACTGTATGCAAGCCTGAATTCGAAGTGAACTCTGGAGAAGTTAGATTACCACACTCTGTACTTCAGCCCATGTGGTTGAAACACATTAAAGTATGGAAGCTTTTATTCATGGCTTTCACTGAAAGCCAATCTGTAGATACATTAGAATTTGTAAGATCGTGTGCCAGCAACTTGTTTAGTAAAATAATTTGGTTTCAAACCTTAGTTCTTGTAAGGAGAACTTCAAGTCAATGTGCAGCCTTTGTTTGTATGTTTGCTTTATGTATACCCTTTTATGGTTTAATTTTAATAATTTTATGTAAATATTCCAACAACTCTTACCTTGATGTTTAGATTGCTTTGAATTATCATGTATTGTTAGGGACAGTTCCTTTTTCTGTTCATTTCCGTTCAACTTCCTGTGTGAATAGAGTAAGGATGTGCAATGCTGGGAATTTTGTTTCGTTTAAGCCAAAAGGAATTCCTCAGCATTTCTGTTCCAGCAAGCGGTGGCAGACTGTACCAGATTTTTTTCAGGGTTCTGTCATTTGCACAAGTTGTGATTAGTGCAAATTGTATTTTTTTAATTGGTCTTTCGCAAGTGTGCACCTGCGCAGTTATGGGGGTTCGAAATGAAAAGCCTTGCCTGGTCAATGTCCTGGGAAGTGTCTGCTGTCAAACTGCAGTACATACCAACCATGGACATTGACCAAACGATGCTGCATATAGGTTAATTTGTTAGTTTGTTATTACTTGACTGCTTTCAAAGTGAAAGCAAAGCCGTGAGAAGATATTTATTTGCGAAAGGGGGTGGTGTGTATATCACCCCCCTTGCGGTGAGATCCGTTAGTTTTTGGTGTGTGTGTTTTTTTGGTTTGGACCTGACATTTCTCAGTGTCTTGCACCTTTCCCACCCTTTCCCAAGCCTCTAGGTGCTCAGGAAAGTGGAAAAGTGCAAGTCATTCCATTTACAGGAGCACAGCATTTTGACAGCTAGCTGTCAAAATTCAGGCTTACTTTTAAAATGGGTTTTTTGACAAGGCTACTCAGGGTTTTTTTTGTTTTTTGTTTTTTGTTTGCAAAACAAAATGTTTATGCATATGTCCCTGTCAAAAAGAACCAGATTAGACCTGTCAAAAAAACCATTTTAAAAGGAAGTCTGAATTTTGACAGCTGTGCTCCCATAAATGGGAGAACTGTCAGGTCCAAGCATAAAAACTAGAGGATCTCGCCATAAAGGAGGTGATATACACATCACGCCCTTTCGTAAGCAAAGATCTTCTTGCGGCTTTGCTCTCACTTGACAGCTCACCATTTAACAGCTGTCCAGTGCAAGCTGTGGCATGGGCAAGCATCAGGACAAATTCTTCTTTGTACATTATGGAGAAGTGTGAGGAACAGACAATATGGGGCATTTGAGCTTCCTCTCATCTTTTCCAGGTTCCATAATGTTTGGAATCTCTTCTAGAGAACTATGAGAATTCTGTTAGGGGGGGGGTTTGAAAACCCAACTGATTTTTCCAGTTTCACTCTCCAGATTTCAGCTTACCAGACAAAGATGGTAAGCCTTTGGACATTCATTATGGCCCAAGAGTTGTGGGTTGCTTTTGTGGTGTTCATTCTGGGTTGAGTGTGAATATTTGGGTGTTTGATGAACACTTAAGTATTGTAGTGCTTTTAGATCCTGTTTTTTATTTTATCTATTTATATTTATATTATTGTGTTTTATTGATCATGGTTTATATTGACTTCGTCTTGTTTGTTATATTGATTGTAGATTTGTTGGTATCTTTTCTTGCGTAAGTTGCTTTGAGACTGCTTTTGCAATGGGAAGTGATAAATATATTTAATAAACGAAATGGGGGGGGGGCGGATGGAGGCCCAGCTCTGTCTAAGGCAGCTCACCATCATCTTGAATCATCCCTGGCTCTGGGCCCCACCAGTGCCTAAATGGGAGATCATCTGGGAATCCCATGTAGCCCCACTCCGACAGAGTTGCCATGTCTCCTACTGTTACAGAGGACAGTCTTCTATTTGAAGGGTTGTCAGAAGACAGCCATCCATTTGAAAGCATCCTCTGTTTGAAAGGCTGTCCGGCTTAAAGAACCCTACGAAGGGAGAGCATGAGGGGGCTTGAAGATGCCCATCCACGGTTAGCAGCTGGACAGCAGACTGAGCAGGCACACAGGCCACCTGGTACCAGGGTTGGATGCAAGATCTTCCTTCAGATGATGGAATGGCTTCACTCGCGGAAAGTGTGTCTGCCCAGTTTTGAGGGGTTCCCCCCCCCTTCCACACACTTCACCCCATTCAGCAGGGTCTGTGTAGCATTTATCAGGGGGTGGAGAAGCTCCGATGGGGAGGGGGAGGAGGAGGAGGCGGCGGCAGCAGGGAAGTCCACTTCCGCCAGCCCAGTTGCACAGGCCAAAATTGGGATCCAATCCACCCCATTATGGCGAGATTAATTGTATCTCTATGTAAATAATAGTCGTCATTTTTAAATTTGCATCTATACATATAAATTAGCACATGCAAATTTTATGCAAATTCACACCCTCTTTTTCAGTGATATGCTTCCTCTTTTTCTTTTTTTCTTTTTTGGGTGACAACCCTGCACTCCGAGGTGCTCGGAGGAAGAGGAGTAGCTACAAAAGTAACGACTAAATTAAACTTGTTCTGCACATCCTTTGAACTCTGTAGGGAGTTAAAGTTGTCCTTTTAGGGCAATGTTCTCCAACCTTGGGTCCCCAGATGTTTTTGGCCTACAACTCCCAGCATGCCCCAGCCAGGCTGGGGCATGCTGGGAGTTGTAGGCCAAAAACATCTGGGGACCCAAGGTTGGAGAACACTGTTTTAGGGTAAGGGAGCCATTTGGTTAACAATGAGTGTGTTAACAGTCTTCCTAGGAGATTGTTTGAGCAGCTGAGGAATCAAGCCTACCCTTTACCCAACTTTTCCCCATTGGGCCCCCTTTGGCTATTTCGATGCTCAGAGTCTAGAAGCGAAGCTTTTGTTAGGAAGATAATTGGATGGATTCTCCTAGTTGTAATCCTCGCCCCCCCCCCCCCCCCGCTCAAACTATACAGCAATGCATTCTCCTCTCCATACCAAGAGCGTAGTCTAATGAATAGTGGTCAGAACTGCATAGGAAATGCAAGCTCGTGGGTACATTTCAACATCGAACGTGCTCATCAGTTGAATACTGAACTAGAAATTGTACTGCTGGATGCAGTCAGCCATGTCACCTGTTAACAGTGATGGCCCTGGAAAGCCATGAAGAAAGGACGTCATGAAAATACATGAGCTAAGAAGTACTTAAATACAACTTTACATTCTAGGGCTTTCAGAAGAATAGTTCCAGTACAGGGGAGGGCAAACATCAGGCTTGCCAGATCTACTTTGTTTTTCATCTAGAATGCTACGGTCCACCAACCAGAGGCAGGTGCAGAAGACATAGCCTTAGAATTCAAGAACAAGGTGCCTCTGAGCATGTTCTCAGACAAGGATCTTGCTTTCAGGGCCAGAATTGAACTGACCTCTGAGTCATTTCACACACACATCCACTCCTGATTACTGCAAGCCTGTACATTTCAGCAGCAGCCTCATTTAGGTGGTGGTGGTGGGAGAAATCATTTTGTTGCTGTTGTTGAACAACTGGGAGTCAGAAACCCTTGCCAATCTATTGCAAGTCACCCAGAGATCTACCAGTTGGTTCCGAATCCGATCTACCCTCTGCACACCCTTATTTTATTTACTTTCTTTTATGTATTTAAAATTATTTTTTAGGCTGCCTTTAAGGGTGGAACCCTCCCAAGGTGGGTGCAAGACGGCAGTGGAGGCTGGTGGCGCCAATGTCAGTGGGGCGGTGTATCCACTCCGGGTTTCAGTCGGAACTTTTAAGGAGCTGTCCGCGGTGCTGAACCCGACCCCTTAGTAGGTTCGGCACCGTGGATAGCTCCTTTAACGTTCAGTCTGAAACCTGGAGTGGATACACCGCCTCCACTGACACTGGAGCCACCAGCCACTGCTGTAAGATGGGCTGGATCCAGATTTAGACCTGTGCAGCTGGACTGGTGGAAGTAGAATTTCCGGCTCCCTCCTGCTCACTGAAAGAAAAGTTCCTGGGATGGAAGGCAGGCAAAAGGCAGCGGACATTCAACTTTCTTTTTACAAAGGGCAATTCAAAACACGATAGGTTTTTTTTTTTTTTAAAGTTAAATATGTCAATTGATTCTGATCCCACAGTCCTTAGTCGTGAAAGGGTTAGCCTTGGTGTCTTTTAAGCAATGAGAGTTGAGGAAGTTGGAATGGAAAACTAAACCCGAACAAAGTTCAGTGGCTAAGGACTTGTCCGCACGTCACCCTTTCCATGTGATCTGTCAAATCAATGTAGTTT
This sequence comes from Shinisaurus crocodilurus, assembly GCA_021292165.1. NCBI lineage: Eukaryota > Metazoa > Chordata > Lepidosauria > Squamata > Shinisauridae > Shinisaurus > Shinisaurus crocodilurus. The sequence goes on along the minus strand of CM037880.1, from coordinate 25,170,377 downwards.
TGTACTCAGGCTTACTAATGGGGGAATAGTGGACAACATGTTTTGTTTTTTTTAATTAAAGGACATGGAAGAGTGAAGGGAAATCCGGTCTTCCAGCATTGTTTAACCGCCTTGCCTGTATGGGCCAATGGCTGGGTAAAGCATGTTAAGGGATAATGAATACACACCGAGAAAAGTAATTTGTTTCTATGTATATATTAGTGGACACTTCAAGACATGCAAAAAGCACCAACCTTCTGTGTTATAAATGCCAAGTCCTTTATCGATCATTCCATTACCTAGAAGGTGACATGACTGATCTAGAAACCCATACTTATGCTTGCTTGCAGGAGTGGGACACTTCCCCTACAGTCCCTTTCTCCCTATCCAGTGGTGGAGGCATGTGCCGTGTTGCAGAGCTCTGAACTCCATACAGCATTTGCAACATCACTGTGTGGGGGGTTGTATCCGACGGGGCCACTGTGCTCCCGCCAGTTCTGTTGCGCAAGTGGGACCCACCACTCTTGCGCAACGGGGATTCAGCACTTAATAAAGCATGCCCCCCCCCCCAAACAAGCAGAAATGCTCATTTCTGGATTGGGACAGGTTGGTGGAGCCCCATTATGCGAGCTCCGCTGAAATGCCTCCTTCCAGAAATGAGCGTTTTTGCTTGTTTCCGGTTCCTGTCTGAAGCACTAAATCCCCATTGTGCAAGTGGAAGACATGTGAAGGGCCAGGAAAAAACAGGGAAAGGGTTTTTGTTTTTTTCAGAGAAATTCAGAATAACCCCAGGGGTTTTCAGTGGTGTGTGTGTGTGTGTGTGTGTGTGTGTGTGAAAAATGGAAAAAACCCGGGTTTCCCCCCCTAATTTGTCTGTTTTTCTTCTGGGCCTTCACATCTCTAGCAAGTGGTGGGTCCCACTGGTGCTAGGGCAGCATTGGATACTGCCTTATGTCATTTGGAGAAAAAAAAATTGTTCTGCTTTGCATTATTGGGGTTATCCAAGCATGGCTATTTTCAACATTAGGACCCTAGAGCAAGTCCTTCAAGTCAAACACATTGAAGATTCAATAAACATATGCAACTGATCCAATTCAAGTTCATGTCCAGTTCACCATTCAGCCAACCTGGACACTCAGACAACTGCCGAATCCCATTGCAATCAATTGGGTCTGCCTTACCACTCGGGGATTTTTGCTTAAACTTCAGGTTGACCAAGCAGGTGTCCACGTGCAGCCTGATCCAATGCCTGTTTACTCAGAAGTTCCATTGAATGTTATAGGGTTGCAGCCTGAAGTCCCTGCTCAGTTTTAAGTACAACTGAGTTTTCCAGAGCCGTGTCACCGCTACATATTTCCTCTACACTATGCTGGGAAGAATATTAATAATCACTTTATCATTCACATCTTCTTGAAAGGATTTGGAATTAGTTTTAACCCAGTTGGTCTATTATTGTTGTTTATAGATTGAGAGCAGGAGGTTCAAATTAACTGGAATAAAGAGTTGATTAAAAATTTATTTTATTTGGCTAATGTTCGGAGCACATGGCTGAGAGGATTCAACCTATCAGGAATGAAATCTGAGAGCAATCAACTGGCCCAGCTGCTACACTACGAACTCAGGCTATTATTTTTGTTTTATTACGTTTATATCTTGCATTTCCTCCTTGACAGAACTCTGGGCATTGTACATGAGGTTCCCAAGCAGTCTCCCATCGAAGCACTGGCCAGATGGAGGCCTGCTTTGCTTGAGCAAAATGGCTGAGTCATCACGGGCCTCTAGAGCAGTGTTCTCCAACCTCGGGTCCCCAGATGTTTTTGGCCTACAACTCCCAGCATGCCCCAGCCAGCTATGCTATGCTGGCTGGGGCATGCTGGGAGTTGTAGGCCAAAAACATCTGGGGACCCGAGGTTGGAGAACACTGCTCTAGACTATGGCCCCTGGCATCAGACCGAGACTATGAAGAGATCATCGCTTTCTAGGGAGCTGGAGCTGGCACAGTAGAGCTGGCATTGCCTTTGCTGCAAATGTCCGTTCCCCCCACCCCTATGTAACCTGTCATGGTGTTCGGTCAAACTGCTTTTGATGGCTTCTGTAGCATTTAAAGCAACATCTTAGACAAGCCGGAGCTGGTCTCCGGCAGCAAGATCAGCACTGGTGCGAGAGACGCCTGTGGGATGGCCCTGACTGCAGCGTCCCAAAAGAGGAAATGCATCACCAAGAAAGATGACAGATATTTGCATATGCTAACTTATATGTAGAGATGTGCATCAAGAAATAATTACTATCATTTAAATAGAAATGCAGTACATCTCAGCCATAGTGGGAAGACTGTGTGACCGGATGGCTGTTATGCCAACTCAGTCTGCTATCGAGGTGATAACGGTGGTTGGGCAACTTCAAGGCCCTCCTGCTCTCCCTTCTTAGGGTTCTTTAGGGTGGCCGGTTGCCGGCCAGATGGGCGATTAATAAATGTAATGTAAATAATAAATATAAATAATTACCTTTAAACCAGACTTGGACTGGACCACCCTCCAAATAGAGGATTGTCCCCTACAAAGTAGGGTACATGGCCAACCTGTATACCTTTCAATTTTGCTGTCATATATATACCGTGTTCCCCACACCCAGAACAGTTCTGGAATGGGTTTTAGGGCTTTTAAATATGTTTTAAAACCATGTGAAAGCGTGAAGACTTAACTCTGTATCAGGGATGTTGAAGAGTCAGTCACGGTGAAGAGTCTTGGACCGGTCTCGAGTCGTCTGTCCAAATGTGATCACGATCCTGATCACTCCAAAACTGACTCCACGAGTCCCTATTAAAATCAATTGGGTTTCCCCCCAACAAAATAAGGCTACTTCAGATGTGTAGCTTAAATAAATTCTAGGCACAAGTGTGCCTTTTTATTTCAAAACTCTGCAACTGATTTTGGCAAGAACAGACCAGGCAGACAAACCCAAAATAACCAGGCAGGCAGAGGAGGCAGGGAACCCCAAAGCAGGCAGGCAGAGGCCTTTGTCTTGGACAATTCAACTGCTGAACAGGTCAAGAAGAGACCAGGCAGGCAGAGGAGGCTGGGAACCCCAGACAGGCAGGCAGAGGCAGCCAAACCCAAAATGTCTGACCCTAACCCAAACCCCCCACAACAACACATCAATCAAAATAAATCTCAACACATCATTGGGGCTGCACTCCTGGTAGCTGTCCATAGTGGCCGAGCAGCGGCGCGCCTCGCTTCCATGCGCTCTTCACCGGTGATCGCGCTCCTTCTGGCACAGCCAGAAGACTCGTCAACAGCCCAGGGATGTTGACGAGTCCTTGGTCTCGAGTCCCGAGTCGAGTCTCGAGTCCCATTAAAAATATTGGGACTCGAGTCTCGAGTCCCATTAGAAATATTGGGACTCGAGTCCGAGTCGAGTCAGAGGGGGGACTCAGTCCGACTCACGAGTCGAGTCCTCGAGTCCGAGTCCCCATCCCTGCTCTGTATACATATAGCTAAACATGTAATCCTTTCTTTCTCAGCATGAACAGCCTTTAAGAGCACAATCCTATGCAGCATATTTAGACCGAAAAAAAGTCCTACAACTCCCAGTATTCCTCAGCCAGCATGCACCGTAAGTGTTTTTTTTAACCAGTAAATATCTCAGTCTGCTTATCTGGTCTTGTCAATTTCATAATGCCATTTTGATGCAGTGTATGTATTGTATTCCTACTGATTATGCAGTGCTCATGGCAGGTTGGTCATGTGGTTTCATTGCCACAAGCAGGACCTGTATTTTGTATGCCACATAAAACCTCCTCAGCACAGATGTGTCTGTATAAAATTCCATTTATTTGTTTAAATATTTATATCCTGCCTTTCAGTTCGAAAAGCAAACAAAGGCAAGCTTCAAAGGGCAGCAACATACATTAACAGAAAGGAGTAAAAATCTAGCCGCCAAAGTGCAGTGAAACAAAATGACTTTCACAGTAAACCTGAACAAAGAAGAGGCCACATGGGCCTTCCGGGGTAAGATGTTCTACAACCTGGATGCCACAACCAAAAAGGCCCTGTCACATTTTCCCATGACAGTGGTGGGATGCATAGCAGGGCCTCCATTGGTGATCTGTGGGTGGGCAACATTATGCAGAAGAAGGCAGTCCAGTAAATACCTGGTCCTAAACTGCTTAGGGCTTTAAAGGTGATTGCCAGCACTTTGAACTGGGGTTGGAAACAGACCAAATGTCAGTAAAGATGGGATAATATCAGAGTCGCATGCTCCAAAGAATGAGCCCCAGCCAAAATGTTGGCTGCAGCCTTTTCCATCAGCTGAACTGCAAATACTGTATATATTCTGTATACTGCTTGGGACAGTAATGCCTGTCGCAGCGCCTCTCCTGACCCAAATCTACCCAGACACTATGCTCAAGATCTGAGGCCATCCTCCAAATGTCACCTTCAAGGGAGAGTCTGATGGTTGCAACAAGGAAGAGGGCCTTCTCAGTGGCAGCCCCCCAATTATGGAATGATCTCTGCACTGAGGCCCTGCCTGGTGCCAACTCTGTTATCCTTTTGGCACCAGGTTAAGACTGCTGAGGCATTTAATGGCATCTGATGGCCTATTGGGGGCTTATGTCAGGTTCCCCCCCCCCTTCTCTTAACAGGTCCAGTTATATTGAATTTGTTTTATGTTGGGACTTGAAAAAGATGCTAGGAGAGGATATATTGTTCAGTATTATCCTTCCTATCTCGCGTTAGTGAGATCAGCAGAGTAGAGTCCCTTTCCAGCTTAAAAGAAGCTTAGATTCGGCTAGTGTTAGCCAGTTAGCATTTGGTAATCCAGAATGCTTGAAGGCAGACTGGATTTCCCTGGTTTTGCCCCCTTTTCTCTCCCTCAGAACAATAATCAGAGACACAGTCTTGTAAAAGTTAAAAGTAACATTTACTCACTCAGATTATGCAGTTTCATTCAGGCAGGCTTAAAAGGCGTTTCTTACAGTTGGTACAAGTACATTTGGAAATACTTGGGGTCTGAACTTGTGAGTTCAGACCAGCAACTCTGGCTACATGCTGCTGCTAGAACAACGTTGAGGCAACAACTCTTGCAACCACACACTCAGAGTCCCAGCAGAAAGAGGAAGAGCTGATAGCTACGCCCACTTCCTGTTGAGGCTCTGTTAATTATTCAATGAGTATCTTCTAGGAAATCCACCCTAGAAGATACCAGTGATCTTAACCATTTCACCCAACTACATGGTGAAACATGAGCCAATGGTTTTGACTGCAATTTAAATATCCCACATTTTAGTTGTTCAAACTGTTTTAAATTCTGTTTTAAATTTTGTTTTGACATATTTATGTTGTTTTTATTGTACTTGTATTTAATGGTATTGTATGAATTGTTGTTAACTGCCCAGAGAGCTTCGGCTATTGGGCGGTATAGAAATGAGATGATGATGATGATGATGATGATGATGATGATGATTATATATGCAGACTTTCAGACTGCGCTCATAGAGAACATGAACCAATCAGATGACCCCTACCTGCAAGATCCAGCAGCAGTCGTCATGGGCACATGCAAACAAATGAAAAACATCTGTTAGGAGCACCTGCCCATAGGATCAAGGAAGATAATTAAACTTTGTCTATACTTCCCTTTCCTGGCTAGCTAAGAAAGTGATGTTTGAAGGATAGCGCTTTCCCTGCTTGGTGTATAAAATGGTTGAACCCCGTTCACTTTCTTCCTGCCCTGAAGATGATCTGTGTTGTGACTTCAACCTTGATGCATTCTCCCGAGGGAGGTGAATTTCCTCATTATTGAAATGTCGGCCTGTAACAGCTTCTGCCCCAGTGTTGCCAATCTGGAGTTTATCTAGGCGGTAAATGGCCCAAGCCTTCCAGTGAAATTAGACCCTGCATTCTAAATTAAGTTGGCCAGATGTCTTCAGTTTAGCCAGACAGTCCTTGGTGTTTGCTGGGAAATCATCAAGACCGTGAACCAGCCCTGATCTGCCAGTTTTTCTCTGTACAGATGGCCCCACTTTGAAATCCATTCCTTCCCCATCTCCACAACATGCAAGATGCAGATTAGCCAAAGCTGCTGCTGGTCAGTTTAAAAGACAAAACCTCTTCCAAGCTGTGCTCCATGGCTGGGGAAGAAAGAAAGAAAGAAAGAAAGAAAGAAAAGCCCTCCCTTAGAGGGCCCCTTTGGGTAACAATGGAAATCCTTTGGGGGATCTAACAGGGGAAAGCTCTTACAAAGAGATACATGACTCCCACCTCCAGCTGCTGCTTCGGTACCAAACAAGGGGAGAGAAGATTTGGCCACTTTCATCTCAATCCTCTTAGACAATGTGAATTAGCAAGGGAGTGTTTGTGCCCCTTTTGTTCCACGCTCTGTTTCAGAATCAGTGCAACGTCTTTGGGTGGAGGAAACGGGATGCATCATGTGGGCAACAAATTACTGTAGCATCTTATTATGATCTAGTGGCTCACAGTTAGATGAGACATATTTTCCCCCAGAGATCTGAAGGTGCTATAAGGGAACGCAATTTTGCCTATTGCATGTTCATTCATCCCACTCTCTTCACTGTGCAGAGGTTTTGCAGGTTTTCCAGTGAGCGCACTTCCAAAACCTGCAAAACCTGCTTGGTCAGTAATACCAAGTGAAAAGAAATGTCACAGGGTGGTGTGGAGAGACCATGCTTCTTTTATACTACCCTGATCCTTGTTGGCAGAGTTTGTAAGGCGCCTCCCCAATGCTTTTTAAGACTTGAGACAGTTTGGGTAGTTCATTGCAAGGGGGTGCTCGTTGGGAAACATTCCAACTTAAATTCGCTGGCCCTGTCATGTTCCTTACAAGAACGTAAGAGCCCTGCTGCATCAGATGAGGGAGTGACACCAGAAAAATTACTTTAGGGGAGAGAAAAGAGATGCCAAAGACCGTTCTTAGGGGAGCAAGGATTAAATCCATGCTATATAGGAACTTAATATAATGAAAGCTCCTTGCCCCCAAGGATGCAATTATGTTAAAGGGCTGTCAGCTTTCCTTCCAAGTAGCCTTGAGTGCTGCTGGCTCTCTTTTCAGAACTTAAGCACCAGCCCAATCTTACATTTGGTTCTCCTCCCTTTCCGCATCAGCATGTCTTTGCTGCGAGCCTACTGTGAATGGAAGGTGAGACCATTTGCTATTAACACCGGTGTGGCTAGGCAGCATCATCCTACACAACGCCACTGAAAGAACAACCGGGGTGGCCAGGTGTCTTCTTTTACAGATGACGGTCCTCTGTTTGAAGGGCTGCCAGAGGATAGCCCTCTATTTGAAGGCATCTTCTGTTTGAAGGGCTGCCCGGGCGAAGTGTGCCGCCCTAAGAAGGGAGAGCAGGAGCCTTGAAGTTGCCCATCATGAGTTGGCACCCGGATTGAGCCACGTGCCGTGTGGGCACAGTCGTCCTCACCATGGTGAGACGCACCGCATGTGTATTTAAATGATAGGAATTATTTCAAATGGTGCATCAAATGGTGCGCCTAAAATTATCACGTGCAAAATCTATGCGGATCTGCGTCTCGTTTGTCCTCTTTTTTTTGGTGATGCGTCAGTGGCCACCCTACAACAAACCTGCCTTGCTCTTCCACTTGTCCATTGTAAGCAATCCCTATTATAACAGCTTCCTACAGCAGGTCAAGTGGTACGTCTTGCTTACTTGTGGCAGAAAGGCTGTCAGCGATGGCATATGAGTCAGGTGAGAGGGAGCGCAGGGCCATTCCACCAGCCCTGCTGAAAGGCCGCCCTCCTGAAGGCTCCTGCTCCCTCAACTGCCGCCAGCAGCAGCCATTCCAGCAGGCTGTGCTGAGGGAGAAGAGCAAGAGCCCTGCCAGGAGTGTTAATTAATATTCCCCCTTCTTCCCTCCCCATTCCTTTTGCCTTGTGTGTCGTGTCTTTTTAGATTGTAAGCCTGCGGGCAGGGACTGGCTTGTTAGTTGTTGTAAACCGCCCAGAGAGCTTCGGCTCTTGGGCGGTATAAAAATGAAATAAATAAATAAATAAATAAATCTCCAACCTGGTCACTCTGTCCTCCCGAGCCACACTCATCTGCATCCATTTCCGCTCCCTATGTGAGCTCTTGTTTAAATACTTCCCTTACCCGCCACCCACCCCGGCACAGCCCATGGAAGAACCCTTATTTGTGCCAACAACGTACACTGGGAACATGATGTTCCAAAGCTCCCTGCTGCATTCACAGCCCCCAGCACATGTACGGTCTAGATGCCACTGCTACTGCTGCAAGCACATGCATGCGCTGGGGGATGCACACAGATTAAGGATCTTTAGGGCCAAACAGACATTACTTTAAATCTGTATCTAGCAGCTATGTCTCTCCCCCCCATTTTTACCCTATGCAACAGGCCTGATCCAGATCTTAAAAGCCCCTTTAGCCCCCATGCTAGGGTCCCAATCCGGATGGGGGGGGCTGTATCTACTCTAGAGTAAAAATGAGGAGGCATAGACATAGCTGCTAGTTATGGATTTAAAGTACTGTAATGTCTGTTTTGGCCCTTAGAATATCACACGTCCCACACGCAGTAACTAAGGGCATTCCTGTATCCAGAGCATAGGGTTAATAAAGTTTAAACTGGGCCACGGTTTTGCATGCCATTGCTCTGGCAATGAGCTAGGTCAGCTCCCATAGGGCCAGTACAGCCTTCTTTGCAAAGGGTCCCGTATGCTTTAATTTGCTGCTGCAGAAAGCCCTAGGATCTTGCCATCAGGTTAGCATTATGAGGTTGTGATCCTATGCACACATAGCTGGGAGTAAGTCTCACTGAACTCAATGGGACTTTCTTCTGAGTGGACAGGTATAGGATTACTGTGCAAATGAGTTTGCACCACTGCATCTGATACTGGAGAGGAGAGCACTGCGGAGGGAGAGAAACTGTAACAAGCAAAGTTCTGCGAAGACATAAAACATGCAACATGATCCTGAAAAGCCTTCGTGTTCTTTCCTTAGAGGGCTCCCCGCCACACACACTCCCCTTCTGCATGGAAGGAGCAGAGAGTTGCATGTCCCAAAAAGGCCAGATGAGTAGTGCAAAGTTATTAGTCACCCAGGTATTTACAGTGTTTTTCCTGCTTCCTTTCTCCCATGGCCTTTGTGGTCAGCAGAACAAAATTCCTGGGAACTCCCACCTAAACACAAGTTTCCTGTTTATGTTCTCCTAGTGCTTTTATGTTTTTGCTGTTGAAAAACCAATGGACCAACGTTGCCATTGAACAATGCCAAACAGAGATTGCAGGTGAGCAGAAAGCACTGAATAAACCTGGTCTCCACATGCATGTTCCTTTTCTGGGTGGAAAGGGGATGAGATGAAAGATAACTATGATCAACGTGTAACTTTCCCCTTGAGATTCTCTATACAGTATTACAATGTTGTGTTATAACCTAAAAGGGGAAGGGGGTGTTTTGCTTTCTTTTTATCCTATCACGTTTTGCTACCCCTGGGTAAGGGAAGGGGATGTTAGTCCAGGTGAGCTCCTGAGAAGTAGTAGCTGAGTCTGGCACAAGTATGCTGGCAGAATGTGTCTTGTGTGGTGTGGTGGCTAACTCTGGAAAAAGAAGATGACGGTCCAGGTAGCATATCCAGCAGAATAGATCTGAGTCAGAGAAGCTAGCACTGCAGATAGTGTAGGCTGGCCAACCATGCAGCCATATACACGGATAAAATACTGTATTGCTATGTAATGATCTCCAAGGGATGGGAAATATCTGCTATACACTCTTCTGGCGCTTGCTTCTCAATAACCAATTTTAAAAGACTATGTACGTAGAAAACTAGCACGGCTTGAGCCCAGTCCTTTCAATGTTGTGCTAGCTAGCTTTAAGTGGGGGAGCACTGAAAAGGGGCATCTCCCCCTTGGAATTTGAAGTGGTCTTATCTTTTCTATGGGCTGTTCCATTGCATTCCCACCTAATTCTGCTGCGTGCATAGATCTCACCTTCCAGGATCTTTCTCAGGCCCCTGTAGAGTCATGTCCACTATTGGCCGAATGGAGAGTGATCCTGTGGGATTCCCTGATGTAGTTAGTGAGAGAGGAGGCAGCCATGGCTTCTTCTATCCTTTCCTTCCCAGTTATTGGCCCGCCTTCTTCACCTGTAGTCCAGGCATGCTTCCCAGCAGTTGGTGGAGAAGAGCAGACAACAGGGCTCATACATAAATGAGCAGGACAAGCTGAGGTTGCCTCCCAGAATCATAGAGTTGGAAGGGATTGTGGAGATCATCTAATCCACGGGTACCCATCATGGCACCTGTGGGGACTTGGAAAAAAATATTTTTTTAAATGTTTTCCAGTTTTTTAATAAAAGTACATGGATTTGTATGAAATGCATATAACTTTCTAGCAATTATACATAGGCTTCAACAAAAGCGGACCAATTATCCAAATAGGTATCTGTTTGAAGGTGGTGTCTATAAGCCACACATTCATATATCAAAAACGTTGTAAGGTCCTGAATCCCGTGCATTATAGGAGGTGAGTATTTATCCTTCCAATGTTGTAATATCATTTTTTAGCTGTCAAAAGGGTGCAGAGAATCCATTTACACTGACCATTTGTTAATTTCCATTAACAAATTAAATGAAGCAGGTAAATAATTTAAAAGACTGTTTACATCAGTGAATATTAAAGACTGTTCCAGTACAAAATGTATCTGTGTAATAACCTCCTCCTAAAAAGAAGCAACTACTGGACAGTGCCAAAACATATGTTTAAAAGAAGCATTAGCTGTATTGCATCTCCAGCAATTAGCTGAATTAAACAATCCTTTATTAAAGAGACATTGCAGTGTCCAATCGACATGAAACAAAAGGTTTTTGCTGAATAGGATGCAGCCTAAGATCCATAGACATGACAGGTAGACACCAAAGCAGCAATCCACTGATTAGGCATTTTGTGGCGGTGCCCACAGCAGTTTCTGTAGTTTCAAATTCCCAAATGTGCCCACAGGCCCAAAAGGGTTGGGGATCCCTGATCTAGTCCAACCCCCCACTCAATGCAGGATCTGCGATGCAAGATGCAGCTACAATATCCCTGACAGATGGACGCCCAGCTTTGCTTCACTACCTCTAGCAAAGGAGAACCCACCTCCCAACTTCCAAGGCAATCTGTTCCACTGCTGAATAGCTCTCACTGTTACAAAGTTCCTCCTAGTGCTGTGCCAAAAATTTCTCCCACATATTTTTTTGACCATTCTCATTCAATTCAGTAGTAAAGTAATTGCTTTCAAAAAGAAATTCAGTGGTGAAGAAAATGTTGGAGAAATTCTCCACACTAAACACACCCAGCTCTTTCAACCCTTCCTCATAGGACTTACTTTCCAGCCCCTTCACCATCCTGGACGCTCTTCTCTGGATATGCCCCAGTTTGCCGATGCCCTTCTTAAAATATGGCACTGACACAGTACTCTAAATGAGGCCTAACACAGAACAGAGTGGAACTATTAGTTCCCATGACCTGGACATTATTATGCTTCTGCTAATGCAGCCCAAGATTGCATCCGCTTTTTTTAGCAGCCACATCACATTGCTGCTGGCTCATACTCAGTCTCATCTCCCACTGCACTGGGGAATAGAAAGATACAGCGGATTCTGGCTTGCAACCTGGCAACCATAAGTAGGATAGATATTAGGCACAAAATTAAGTCTGGGAGGTAGGATTGTCAATCTATGCCACTAGTAGCTACAAGAAAGATGAGCAGAAATTTAGCATATGAAGCTTTCCCCAACATATACAGGTGTGCAATGATGGAAAAAGCCTCATGGGCTGAATTTCCTCCTGCTACGGTGAAGTTAACAGGCAGAGGAGCCCTACCAAAGGAGAAAAAAAAAGATGGGCTTTGTGGTAATCTTCACCCCAAATGATTTTGGTCTGGCAAGGAAACCATGGGATAGATCCAGACTTAGTGGAGCTTAGAGCAGACCCATTGAAATCAATGGGGCAAATCATGACTGACTTATGTCCTGTTGATTTCGATGGGTCTACTGTAAGTATGACTAAATCTGGACCCAACCCCATAACTGAGGATCCTATATACTAACAGCAGACTCATTTTCCGAGCGTGAGTCCTTATGCAGCCAAAATGACATCATCCACACACAAGGAGATATCAGCAGGGTTTGGGGGAAGCCCAAGATTTGCAGAAGTATACAAAATCTTTAGGAACCTCCACCACCACTGCCAACCCCCTTCCCCCCAAAACACACCCCAACATAATGAGGACTAAGCATACTTAGCGGGCATGGAATGCTGTCTGTTGGGGGGAGGAATGGGGAACTCTGAAGGAAAAGTGGAATGCAATGGAGTATCCCGGAAGAAGAAATGGCTGTCTAGCTCGCTGGCTAGAACCGTGAACAGGAGCACTCAACACTGCAACATTTTGTTGCAGTTCCCATTTCTTATTTCATAATGAGGGTTTGAGTAGGGCTGTCAAGTAAATCATGGACACGACAGCTACAAATGGATGATGTTGCATTTCTAGCCAATTTTGCTTTCCGGCACTGTATACTATATGTCAGTGATGGCGAACCTTTTTGAGCCCGAGTGCCCAAACTGCAACACAAAACCAACTTATTTATTTCAAAGTGCCAACACTGCAATTAAACCTGAATACTGAGGTTTTAGTTTTAGAAAAACAACTCATACAGTTGTCCGAACTAATTAACATATTTTGTCTTTAAAGAAAAACACAATAACAGAGCTTTCAATGATACAAACAGGTCAACTGTTAGGGCTTTACATCCAAGCCATGCTCTGTGCATCATTCTTCAAAATCTTTTAAATGTGATAACAATGTAGAAAAGAATTCTGTAACAGGAATTCTAGAATAAAATCATTCTGTTCCACACTGTGAGAAAGAACAAGATCATTAGTGTTTTGCAGAAGGGGACAGTCTTTTCGCGATCTGGTGACCAATGGCTCGAGTGCCCACAGAGAGGTCCCTGCGTGCCAGCTGTGGCACCCGTGCCATAGGATCGCCATCACTGCTATATGTTCACGACACGAGCGTATTGCAAAGACTAAAACTAAGATGCATATGAAAATCTTAATTAATCCCTTCATTGCTTTAGAGTTGCCATTCCCCCAACACCCTTGGTGGTGTAGAAAGAAGCTTTACCTGAATTTCTGCCTTTCATGACGGCTGTAAAATCGTAGGAATCCTGGCTGGGAGACAACAACAAACATTGTGACAAACCTATTTAAACCCCAGCAAATGCACAGCGGCAGCCAGCACACCATCCACAACATTCTTTTTATTCACATCCGTTTGACTTGGAAGTGGAGGGTTAATATTACCTTTGATTTCCTGGCTTGGTTTGCTTTGAGCAAGACCCTTAATGTTATTTAAACACAGTTTTGTGTATTTAATTATATCATGAATTATGTCATTTTCACTACAGACAGCCTCGGAACTGAATTTATTTCAGCAGCTGCTAATCAGAAAAGAATAATGGAGCTTTTCATGGGCTTTGTATACTACAGGATGTATCCACTGTATAGCACTCGTTAAAATGGCTAATTTTTTATCCACTCTTGCCCTGTGCACCAAGAGGAGACCTAAGACCCAAGAACAGCGGCCAAAGCAGTGTTTTAATCCACTTTTCGTAAATGTGCCATCTTTCTGCATTGTAGCAGCACCATAGTCCTAGTACTGACTAAAGAATGCAACCGTAGGGTATTGTAATGTGTAACATCTCCTTTTAAGATGAAGCCCAAACAAAATGAGAAGTGAGTTTAGAGTTCTTCCTCTGGAGAAACATCAGAAGAATTTCTAGGGGAGCCAAATGAGGCTTCCAAAGTTCTCAGGGGATTTTGCTGAAATGTGAGAATAATAAATGATTTGAGAAATTTTGAGGAAGCCAGAAGCATTTCAGGAACTATCTAAGCCAGGGGTGTTCACCCCGAGGGCCAGATTCAATTTCAAAGAAGTTCTCATAGGCTGCATTCCAGTGGTGGGTGGGACTATAGGCAAAGGGGGTGGGGCCAGAAGCAAAACAGACGGGCCAAAATGCCAAAAATACCAGCATATTTTAGCTTAAAGCTCTTACTGCCAGTAACTAAGCCTTAAGAGGGAGGTATTTCCACCTTTCAGAATGGGGAAAAAACTGCACAAAAGCTGGGAAACCCCAATGATTGGTTGTTGGGGGAAAGAGAGTGGTCCAGGGGAAGGGGGCGTGGCCATCTGGGGACCCCCAGAGGGCCAGACTGGGACTGCAGGAAGGCCAGATTTGGCCCCCAGCCCTGAGCTTTTCCCACCCCGATCTTGGTTTTATTTATTTAATTTATTTAATGCATTTCTACACCGCCCATCAGCCAAAAGGCTCCCTGGGCGGTTTACAAGAAAAAACAAACAGAATAAAAACAATCGCCTTAAAACCAAAAGTATCATTAAAATAAAAATACAAACACAATATAATATAATATAATATAAAAGACAAAAGTGGCCAAATGAATCAGTCCGGAGGTACAATAGTGATAATAAAAATGGGAATCAAAATGTAACCATTAAAATATTGGGAGAATAAAAAGGTTTTCACCTGGTGCCTAAAAGAATAGAGGGTAGGTGCCAGGCGCACCTCTTTGGAGAGCTGATTCCACATGCCAGGCGTACCTCTTTAGGGAGCTGGTTGTCTACAAGCAAAAGTCCAAAGCAAATTTGGGAGCTTCCTCTTGAAATGCGTGTTAAAAACAGAAGCTGTAAGTACTTTAATTTTGGAACCAAAAGAAGAAAAGGAAAAGAAAATTACTGGAAGGAATTAAAATTTAATGTGTTACTGCAAAAAGTTTGATGAAGAGAAGGAGTCTTGGAAAGGAGGTTCCAAATCTATTTTGTTTTCTCATGGAGCTTACTTCTGAGTAGACACACATAGGGTTGCACTGTTAATCCCCTCGGTATGTATTAAATATGAGTTCATGACGATATGTTATTTCCTATTGTTGTAAGTGTAAAATGAAAACTTAATTAGAAAAAAACATTAAAAAGGGGAAATCAAAAGGGTTTCAATAAGGACAGGACCATGTGTGTGTGTTTTCCAAGAAGGGTTTGCAGGTCTCTAGCAGGCACACTTTTGAAATGACGGGGCATTACCTGCACAATTGCGAATATGCACAATTTGTATGTTTTTGTTAGCTGCCCTGGGGTTGAAAGCCGGGATACAAATATATTAACCACTTAGATAGATAGATAGATAGATCTAACCTATCCATTAACAGAGAGCTTAAATAGAACAGAACTGTGCTGGTGGTGACACAAGACGTTGATAGTTATTGTCACAGCACAGAGAATCCATCAAAAAATCTGCAGGACAGCTCAGCATGAATGCCCACAGTGAGAAGGGGTTTATGCTAAACTGCAAACCAAATGAAGACATTGTGGGGATCTCTCACGGACCCTTCAGATTCTTACTGCAGGTCACTCAAAGTACAATCCTATGCACGTTAGGCAGGGGGGGAAAGCCTTGTAGGCTTTTTTTTTTTGGTCTAAACATGCATAGGATTGCACCATAAACCACTCTTTTTTTGGCCAATGACACAGGTGTGTGTATGTGTGTGTGTATGGCCCACGTTGGGGGGGGGGGCAGTTGTCCACCTATAGTTGCTCACCCCTGCCCTAGACCAACCTTTCCCAACTCGGCACCATCCAGATGTGTTGAAATACAGTTCCCAGCCAGCATGGGTGGGTCCAGAATTCTATCACCCTATTACGCACAATGTGTAGATTGGCTTTCAGGCTTCATCATGAGCATGAAAGCATAATGGAATTCCCACAGCCCAATGTTTCATTGGTGGCCTATTCTATACTGGACTGATGGCACACATTGCTAGTAACCAGGGCATCTTAGGCTATGCGTCCTCCAAATTTCTACTTTCGCTGTCTTGTAGCAGTCCCTTAATCATTTGGCTATCCCTCCCAGTCAGTGAGCAGTTGCAGCAGGCCTTTTTTATGCCTAAACATACATAGTATTGTCGTGGCCGTAGTCCCCTATATTGCTAATCTTAACATTTAATGCTCCCATCTTTGAACAACAACACCCCTCCTGACAAGTGTGGCCTTTCCTGTCTTAGGCTGGTACTTAAGAAAAAGATGAAACAGAAGTGTACTCTTTTCTGTTGTGTTATATCGAGTTACAAAGCAGATGCTTCACATGCAAAGTCGGCTAGGTGAGGAGAACAGATGGCCCAGCAGATTGGTGTATTTCCTCCTATCCCCAGCCTCTGTGGGAGAGCAAAGGAGGCAGTTGCCACCTGGGTCTTGCACAGGTGGTGGTAACAACAACAACAACAACTGCAGAGTAATAATTTAAAGGAAACAGGCAGGCACTCCCATTCACCTTTTTCACCCATGTGTAAACAAAAGCAATCCATGTATTGAGACATATGACCTTGCCAGAAGTTTTCCGGGATTCCTGTGATGACCAAGGTTGCTTCCAAAGTAGGGTCCTTTAGCGCTGCTGGGGCATTGCTTTTCTGCAATCAGCTAGATGTAGAATTAAGAGTGGTGGCACACAGCACTTAACATAGTGTCATATGCTAGGGCTGATGGGAGTTGTACATCAAAACATCCGGAGAGGCAAAAGTTGCCCAACCCTGCACTATATTATCCAGCAATGCCCTTCCCCATGGCCAAGATCTTTCTATAATGTTTACTCAGAAGTAAGAACCAGTCAGTAATGGTCCCCTGCAATGTTAATTGATAGCTTCTTCCTTGCAGGCTCTGCCACTTTTATTGCTTCCTGCTCATCATAGCTAGGGAAGTAGTGATGAATAACCTGTTAATTGCTCCTTAACATCAGTTCCTGTTCCCTGGTTGGGAAGGAGGCTTTCATTACTGTTTTCCTGTCATTATTGCTTTCTTTTTGTACAGCCAAATAGCATTACTTCACATTTATACATAGATAGAGACAGACAGACAGAGACTGTGGGGGGAGTAAATCAGTCACTGAAGGATGTGTGTTCCCATGGGAACAGGAACTGATATTAAATGGCAATTAACAGGCTATTTCAGAGGCAATTAATAAGCTGTTCATCAGTAATTCTGCTGCCGCTACTTAATAAGAAACAATAAAACATGCAGAAGTGCAGGGAGGAAACTTTTATTAAAGATACAGGAGCCCTAAAACACCTCAGTAGCACTTTGCCATTTCACAGTGGACAGGCTGGTGCTGCCCCCCAAAAGTGCAGGCTAGTTTCAGTTTGGCTCAGTGTAGGCTCAGGTTTTAGGCCTTATATAGCAGCTCATAAATTAAGCTCAGAAATATGCTCATCCCAAATTTGAGAGTTCAGCCTATCATTTAGTTTTTAAAAACATACAAAAAAGGACTCAGCCCTTGCAAACCACATTCCTTCCTAAATCAGATACCCAAGATCAGCCCCTCATCCCTTTGCATCCCCAGGGGAGCCTTAATCACATTCCTTCCCAAATCACCTACCCTTTGTCTGTTGTCCCCTCCAATGACCCATTGACTATTGTCCTCTCTCCTAGATAGAAAATCTCATATTGACTATTGTCCTCTCCCCTAAAGAGAAGATCTCCACTCCCAGGGGCATCAACTGACTTACATTCCCACTCACTGGAAGCTAGTGCAGACCAGTAGTTCAGCCACAGCTCTCCCTTGCATTTCAGAGGAGGCCCTCCAATCAGATTGGCTGCAGCAGCAGTTGGGCCAAGATACCTAGAGCTATATAAGGAGGCAGGCTTGCGAAGGAACCAGCTCTCCGAGCATGAGGAGCCTCAGTGATGAAGTGTCTCAGCCCCAGTGACAAAGCATCAGAACACAAGCGAGTTAAGCACCTGTGTGAGTTTAGCAATAGGGCGAAGAGGCCAGGGCAGTCACCTCTTCCCTCCCTTCTCATAGTAACTGTAAATAAATAACTGTAAATATAAACAAATAATTGTAAATAAATTCCCCACTTTCTCCTAGTAAACAATTAAGTTTTCCAGATAAATAAACCCAATAATAGCAAAAAAAACCCACAAAAAAACCAACAAAGCAAACAAACAAAAACAGTTATGAAGGTAGAAAGCCACCAGGGCCATATGGGCTATCCAGTGTATTGCACCGAGTGCCACATGTATGACTATCTACTGGCTGGAAAGAAGTCATGGGTGTGTGCTTGGAGTAATGAGAGCCTGGCTCTCAGGGAACAACTAACTTAGCCTCCCCACAAGGTGGTATCTGGAGCAGGACTTCCTCCAAACAGCTCAAATATTCTTCCATGTGACAAACTGCTTTTGGAAGTTCCTTCAGGCTTAAAAGAGGTTTAGCATGCTGGGACGGCTGCTCCAGAAAACAGGTCCAAAGTGCACCTGGCCATACAAACTTTATTGCACAGTTCTTTGGATCCAGGCTAATCATAATAATATTTAATTTTATCAAGCACTTAGAACAGGTAGTGCTGCATATATAACTTTTTTTTTTTTTTTTAAGCCATGGTCTATTTTTCACCTTGAGAACCAGAGTGTCGCCTTCTTCAAGAAACAAACTCTGCTGAGCTGGGCATTGCAGCTCTCATGGTCCTCAAAAACCACTGAATTGAATATGAAATCCTGTGCGATACAAGCCAAGGCAGAAATGTATTTCTATGTGTTTTCTGTGAAGGAAGTGAGATATTTATCCATTTCCTCCATTGGCTCCAGCATATCCCATAGCATTTAAACTAATATCTTTCCATCTCTTTACAGAATGTAACATACAAATATGTTTGTTTCTTTCAGTCCCATCTACAAGCTTAAAATGGAAGAACATCCAGATTTTCTTTCTTCATCCCAACCAGTCCTAGGGACAATCCTAGAGTGAAACCTGAAACCATCACTGCATCTAGTAGAGCCTAATTCCAATGTCTGCTACCTACCTCCTCCTACATTCCAATTTAAGATTGTAACTATATTTTATTTTATTTATTTATTATATTTATACCCCGCCTTTTTTCCTGCAAGGAACCCAAGGCAGCTTACATAATCCTCCTCTCCTCTCCATTTTATCCTCACAATAACCCTGTGAGGTAGGTTAGGCTGAGAGTCAGTGACTGGCCCAAAGTCACCCAGTGAGTTTCATGGCGAAGCGGGGACTAGAACCCGGATCTCCCGAGTCCCAGTCCAGCACTCTCACCACTACGCCGCACCGGCTCTAAGAGTGCTCACACTAAGAGACATCTTAAGACTCCATGGCTTCAACAGCAGCCACTCACCACTCTTCCCCCCCTTTCCCCCCTTTGTTTACCAGCTGATGATGATGAGTTCTGGAGAACTTGAAAGCTTGCACACTACTTGTGACATTTTGATTAGCCTAATAATGGTATATTGCCCTTATATGGATTTCAGATTTAGAATTGTATCCAAAGTTTTCTAAATCGAAGGAGTTAGATCCAGATTTAGGCATGTGCACTGGGCTGACAGAAGTAGTCTTCTCTGCCGCTGCCCCAGGGTGGCCATGTGACCTCTTTTACAGAGGACAGTCTTCTATTTCAAGAGCTTTCCTGTCCAATTCCAGTTTAAAGATAAAGAACTATCAGAACTGTTGCCCATCCACAGTTGGCACCTGGACAAAAGAATGAGCAGGCCGGCACACAGGTCACCTGGTCACAGCCTTCCACACTGTGGTGAGATATCCTGTATTTCCATTTAAATTAAAAATAATATTTTCTAATTCTGCATCTAGACATATAAATTAGGAGATGCAAATTTTAGTTTATGTATTTTATATTTTTGTTGTTCCCCGCCTCGATCTAGACGGAGAGGCGGGTAAGAAATAAATGTATTATTATTATTATTATTATTATTATTATTATTATTATTATTATGCAAATTGCTGTCCTCTTTCGTCCTCTCTTTTGGTGATGCATTGGCAGTTCATAAGGAGGGCGCCACCCTGCTCCTCCACACGACAGCCCCTCAAGTCCCCTGGAAATGCTGTGCAGAGTCTGGTCAGGGGACCCCGGTGAATGGGGTGAGCTGTGGTGCAAGGGGAAGGGGGGGATCCCTGAACATCGGGAGGAGACACGTTCCATGAGCAGAGCACTTGCATCAGCACAAGATAGATCCTGGATCCAGAGCAAGATGTTTAAATGGGTTGCATCTTGAGTGGGAGGGCCCCCCACATGCCAAATATTTAGATGTGTGAGTTCACAGACGGTTTATTTATAAAGTAAAAGAGTAGGCCCAAGTGACTTTTAAAAAGCAGCCATGGGGCAGCCACCTTCAAATCCATTGCACTAAGGTGGCTGTGTGTGGCAAGGGCTTTTCCTGGGCAGCCACGTGTGCCTGCCAGACCGATCCAGCAAACGGACAGGACAAATCTGTCGGTTTCTCTTTCTCCCTCATACTTTTCTCTTTCTTTCTTTCTTTCTTTTAATTTCAAGTTCTCTCCATCCCAAATATGAGAAAAATTGGGAAGTTTGGTAAATTCTTACCAAAAACGAACTGAAACAAATGTCTCACTCACTCACCAGCATTGGCCAAATTCAATAGGTACAACTATTCCCAGCATGGAAATGCCCGTGTTGTGCCTGCCTGCTATGTAGCTGTTAAAGTTGATAAGACTATCGGGGGGGGGGGAATGGCAACCCTAATTCAGCACCATAAACGTGGTTGAATACACAGGGATACAATCCCAGGCTTTTAAGAACACAGGGATGCAAACCCAGCCCTAGCAAATATTCACCACACTTCTATCAGCTGGAAATAAAAGCATCTGTGGTTAGCATCCTGCAAATCACAAGATCTGTACGGCTGGCAAGATGCCCTACACAAAAAGTTTGCCATGTGGAAAGACCTCCGGCTCGTGTGTATGTGCGTGCGTGTGAATTGATCCCGAGATCTCTCTCATTGTTTACTGTTACATTTTGGGATGGCTCGCACATGCTTGCCAGGCCTGCCACTCAGTGACTGCGACATCAAGTGATAACTTTTGCATATGAGTGAACCATCACAGATCATATGCCGCAGGCCAACTTTTCGTATCACCCCAAATGCAATGAGAAGTCCAGATTCAGACATTCAGCTGCTGCAAGTCACCAACTGTTGAATGAGAAGTGATTAAGTCATCAGTCATCAAGCTGATGTAAATGCATGTGTGAGCCAGTTCTTTGCCTTCTGGTCAGAAATGAATTCTGGGTGGTCCTATTTCCGTGCTACATGATTAGCTCTATTATAGTACCTCTGAACTATTACTGAGCGAGCCTGGCTGGCTTGAAGTCTGCAACCCTGGCCAGGTTTTGCGTAGGAGTGATTCAGCTGTAGCTTACCTGAACTGCGATTTCTGTCAGCTTCAGTGGGACTACTCCAGTGAAAACGTTCATTGAGACTCCTAAACCTTTTGGTGAACTCAACATCTTAAAGAAACCTGGGATATATTTACGATTCCAGGTGGGAATAAGGTAACACTGCGGTTTGGCATGTTTTCTTTAATAACCCCAGATCTGCCTTAAACCGGGGAACTCACTGAACTCTGAACTTATGCCATTTGTGAATCATCACTTGCAATTCTGATGTGGAGTTGTGCGCATGGCAGAAAAAGGTGTGACGTGGTGGACCAGTACACAAGGGGAGGAAGTTGCTCAAAAGCAAGCGAGATGTTCAGTGCAAAAACATCTGTTGAATTCAATCAGTTCTAAAGGGAAACGCTCGTCGCTCCAAACTTTTAATAGGGATGAATTCTTCTGTGCATTTACAGGCTGCATAGCATGCCGGGTGTGAGTCATGGTGTGCACTGTGCAGTCCTCTCTCCCATCAGTAGATTCGTTATTTCGTAGTGTACCTCAGACAAGTCATTTTAAGTTGCAATAGAGCAGTGTTCTCCAACCTTGGGTCCCCAGATGTTTTTGGCCTACAACTCCCAGCATGCCCCAGCCAGCTACGCTGGCTGGGGCATGCTGGGAGTTGTAGGCCAAAAACATCTGGGGACCCAAGGTTGGAGAACACTGCAATAGAGCGATGGTTTCCCAGTTTAATTGAAGGTGCTCGGCAGTGATGCAGAAGAGCCTGGGCTTACAGAAACATGGGCACCAGCACTTTTTGAGTAGCAGGGATGCTGACATAATCTGCCACCCCACCCCTCAGCATTCCCTGTTTCCTCTCAGCTTAGATGGCAATCCTCACAGCAGCTGAGGGGAAATTAATGTCCGCAGCAACAAAATATTGTTCCCTGCTGGGCTGGCTTGTTTTGGGGTGACTTGTTCTTGAATGGGCAATTAAGATCCATCAGCCCTACAAAAGCCCTACTCCTGGTGGGCTCAGGATGGGGTCGAAGGGGTTCTTTGGGGCCTCAGGTGAGGCATCCCTGCAACAGGCCTCCTCCAGCTGCCCTATGCCTTCTGTGTGGGAGTGGGGTTTGCTGGGATTCTGGGAATCCTCTGCCTTCTCCTCAAAGAGGTCTCCCCTGGGCTTGGGCCAGCCAGGAGCCGGACAAGCAGTCTTATGTGCCTTTAAGGTCAACTCCCTTATTGATTACACCTTTAGCTATAAGGTAACACCATTCCCCTAGAACAGATTCCCTTAACCTGTGCCCTCCAGATGTGTGGGACTACAATTTCTAATGGCCATGCTGGCTGGGGATGATGGGAGTTGTAGCCCAACACCTCTGGAGGGCACGAGGGTGGGGAAGGCAGCTCTAGAAACCCTTGCTTAGGCTTACTTAGGCAGGAGTGGGCCATTTCCACTACAAATTCAGTGCTTTCTATCCTGCCCAGCAGACCCAAGTGGAGACAAGTGGTGTTGCAGAGCACCTCTCTCCTGCTAAAATGATGCCTGCTACAAGTACAACACACACGTGCATCATCTAAGAGCAAAGAAAATAAACAGTAAAGACAGATTTTGGCACATGCACACTAGGAAAGGATGTTACAAAATATTTTCCCATCTGAAGGAATGCCTGGATTCATGTGGCTAAGGCAGGGGTGGGCAACATTTTTGGCCCTGAGGGCCACACATGCAGTGCTGACTGGTGAGTTGGGAGCGTACACACTGTCGAGGCCATGTTTTCTCTCCAAGAAGATCCACACACCAGCGTCTAACCAAAAAGCTTTATCAGTACAGAGGCCAGCCTAGCAAACTGGCTTAGAATTACAGAGAAGTGATTTGCAGAGTCAATCACAAAGGAGACTAGCTTAGTTAGAATACCAGCCATTAAGGAAGATTGCCCTATTGTTGAGAAGTTGATTCTGGGAACCTCTCCTCCCTTTCAGACTCAAATTACCCACACCCCTAAGGCGGTTCCTTATTCTTAAGGGCCAGTCTGTTGAGTGCCTGACATTCCTCATCTGGTCTGCCCCCTCCTTAGCTGACGTCTAAACCCCCCCCCAGGGGGGGGGGGTTTAGTGATGCTTGATTCACCCTCCTCCCCATCAGAGAGCTTAGACTGCTGTTTATCTCCAAGGCTCTTGGCCTTGAAGATTCAGTTGCCTCTCCCGGCCCTTCCAATTCCTCCTCCTCCCCCTCTTCCTCAGAATCTGTTCCCAGATCCTTCTCTGTAGGATGAATGGGCCCAGTCCCTACCCACACACACACTCATGGGATGGGATCCTTGGGGAAGGGGGAAGCTAAAGCCTCTTCCCCGCCCCCCGCCCCCACCATGTTCCTGATTGGCATCACTCTTGCCCAGCCATCATAACCCAAACCTTAAATCATGCCCCCCAGACCCACAGGTAGCCTGTACACTTGAGCTGGGGAAGAGGGTGTGCAGCAAGGTTGATCTTCACACACCCTCTTCCCCAGGACAATCGGGCTGTTTGGTGGGCTGTCAGAAGAGCGACTGAGCCGGGCAAGAGGGCAGAGGAAGAGAGTCATCCCCACATGCCCTGTTCCCCAGCAATACTGCCATGGCATGGGAGGGGAAACTGGGGGGGGGGCACCTTGGACACCCTTGTCTAATGCTGAGCTAACGGCTCTCCTGAAGGTTAGCTGGGCCTAGGCCATGCTATCCTATATATGCGTACTCAGAAGTAAGTCCTATTGAGTTTAATGGGGATTACTCCCAGGTAAGTAGATTAGGGGTAGGCAAACTTTTTGGGCTGTGGGCACATTTGGCAATTTGGGAAACTGTCCTGCGTGCCATCACAAAAGGGCTACCATGGGAGGCTGTGGCAAAGGATACAAGTAACCTGCCCAAAAGCCTGAGTACAAGGCAGAGGTGGGGCTGGGGCCTGAGACCCCCCACACTAAACCACTCCTTTGAGCCCACAGTTTCCAGCACCAACAGAAACCTCTTTCACAGCCATCCCACCTGCCAGTAAGAAAGGTGTCTGGAAGCGCATTGGTACCCATGGGCACCATGTTGCCTACCCTTGGGGTAGAGGATTGCGATTTGCCGCCTTATAGGTCATAACCAGGGCCTTGCATCACATCCCAAACCCCACAGGTAGCCAGTGCAAATGCTTAGGAATTGGTGTCATTCACTCTGCAATGAGAGACAAGTATTCACATATGGCTGTGGAGTTCACCATTTCAGAGAGAGGGAGGGAGAGAAATTCACCTTGTCAGCTGTTTGATGCAAACTAGCCCAACACTTTTAAATTGCAGGATTTATTATGCCAGGTTCGCAAAACAGATGTCACAAAATGTCCCCAGATGTACTTGAGATGCTTCCCAGAAGCAAAAAGAGGACTCCAAGGTATGCAAATGTTTGAACTGAATGCTTGGTTTAAACGTGGCTCCCGCATCCTGTTTTTATTTCTGTTTGAGCTCAGTGGGAAGACCAGACTTTTGACGGAGGGTATGACATGACGATGATTTTTTTGGGTTTGTTTTGCTGACTTTGGCGCATGAACATATCCTGCTTCTATGGATGATGAACCCTGGCCCCTGCCACAGCCAGCTGGTGGACCCTCACAAGGGATTACCTTCCGTCAGAATAAATTGTTTTCTTTTCTCATGGAAAAGCCAGCAGACATCTGCAATAAATGGTCCAAGGTACTAGATTTTCAGGATTCTAAAAGATAACAGCCAGACAGCCTGAATTCAGAAGGGGGCTAGAGGGCTAATCCCCACTCCCCAAATAATCCCCAACTTTTTACAGATGATTACATCAAAGAAACCAAGCTCTCACATGTGACCGCAAGGTGAACCTTATCTCCTTACAGTAGCAGCACCCAATGACCACCAACTCAGTGGAGACTAGTGGGGTGAATCGGATACCGAGCACCAAATTTAGCATCTTTAAAGGCTGCTCTGTTTTTAATGAAGCAAGTTTCTAGTTCTTATGGATGTGTAGATAGGTTTGAATCATATCTTTAATATGATCCTTATATTTAGATAGTCATCACAAAACTGGATTCTATATCCTCTTGTTCTATGGTTCTGGTAAGCTGCCTTTTCCCCAAGTATTTCTCTGTGCCCTGGTCTTTGCAGGCACACATAGAATTCTATAAGGTCCTTATTCCTTACTTGAACCCAGTGGTTTCAAACTGTGGCCTGGGGAGCCCTGAGGGTCCTTGGGTGAGTCAGCTTCAATAATGGCAGACAACCCCAAAAGACTCACTTCCCCACTAGAGGGAAAGTGTTGTATGTGTGTTCTTGGGCTGACTCTCAGTTAATCAGAAGGCCGTAGATATCCAACAGGTCTGGCCACTGCCCCGCAGGGATGTTGAAGAGTCCTTGGTCTCGAGTCATGAGTCTTTGGACCCGAGTCTCGAGTCCGAGTCCTTGGTCCAAAATGGTGACTCACGAGTCATGAGTCGGGTGAGAAATATAACTTGGTCCCAAGAGGTGGGGGGGTGCACAATGTTTATGTTGTATTTTTTGTTGTTGTTGTATTCATTAGTAGTTGTAAGATGTGAAAAATTAAAAATTAAAAACAAAAACAAACAAAAAAAAAACGAGTCACGAGTCACTCCCAAAGCTGATTCCATGAGTCCCTATTAAAATCAATGGGGTTTTTCCCCAACAAAATAAGGCTACTTCAGATGTGTGGTTTAAATAAATTCTAGGCACAAGTGTGTCTTTTTATTTCAAAACTCTGCAACTGATTTTGGCAAGAACCAGGGATGTTGAAGAGTCCTTGGTCTCGAGTCACGAGTCGAGTCACGAGTCTTTGGACCCGAGTCTCGAGTCCGAGTCCGAGTCCTTGGTCCAAAATGGTGACTCACGAGTCCCAAGTCCCGAGTCACTCCCAAAGCTGACTCCACGAGTCCCTATTAAAATCAATGGGGGTTTTTCCCAACAAAATAAGGCTACTTCAGATGTGTGGTTTAAATAAATTCTAGGCACAAGTGTGCCTTTTTATTTCAAAACTCTGCAACTGATTTTGGCAAGAACAGACCAGGCAGAAAAACCCAAAATAACCAGGCAGGCAGAGGAGGCAGGGAACCCCAAAGCAGACAGGCAGAGGCATTTGTCTTGGACAATTCAACTGTTGAACTGGTCAAGAAGAGACCAGGCAGGCAGAGGAGGCTGGGAACCCCAGACAGGCAGGCAGAGGCAGCCAAACCCAAAATGTCTGAAAGGTTGCATTTTAGAAAAATGATTTTAAAAAATAAACTTGCTGTACTTCCTAAAACTTATCCATGTTGCATTTGAGGAACACGATTTTTTCTAAATGTTTGGCCCCCATTCTGGAACGGTGAGGTCTCATCACAATTCCACCCTCACTGAACACCAGCTCCACTGGTGATGAACTTGCTGGAACCAGAAACACACTCAGAGCAGCCACACAGAGTAATCTCAGATCCTTCCTCTGCCTCTCCCAAGTACGCAACACATCAATCAAAATAAATCTCGACACACCGTTGGGGCTGCACTCCTGGTAGCCGTCCATAGTGGCTGAGCAACAGCGTGCCTCGTTTCCATGCGCTCTTTGCTGGCGATCGTGCTCCTCTCCACTCTTTCTGGCACAGCCCAGGGATGTTGAAGAGTCCTTGGTCTCGAGTCCCGAGTCGAGTCTCGAGTCCCATTAAAAATATTGGGACTCGAGTCCGAGTCGAGTAAGAGGGGGGACTCAGGTCGAGTCCTCGAGTCCAAGTCCCCATCCCTGCTGCCCCGTCTGGACAGAATGTGCTCCTAGTGGTGCAAATTGGACTGGACAGGGCCCCGCAGCCCTAAAGCCCCCAAATGACAACCCAGAGAGCAGCAAGTGATGGGCACAGCAGCAAACAGCCCCGGCATCAGCACCTGGACCAGCATGACCGTGTCAGGGCACAAAGGGACTGTGTGGCTTACGCTGGCTCAGCTTGTCTGAGTGTGGAAAGCTAAGCAGGATCAGGCCTGGTTATTACTTGGATGGGAGACCCCTCCTCTAGTTTCCTGCATTGAGCAGGGGGTTGGACTCGATGGCCTTGTAGGCCCCTTCCAACTCTATGATCTATGAAATCTATGCTGGTCGCTGCACCACCTTTTCTTAGTAAGAACAAAACCAGGTATTTTGTAGGCAAGAGGCAGCTGGCTGAGCATGTGTATGATCAGAGATGCTCATACATATTAGTATTTTTACTTTTAAAAACCATATTATCCTTTTCCACAACAAAATGGTGTTCATTCCTAGGTCAATGCGTTTAGCATCAGGTCGGCAGACATCAACTGCCATTTTATTCTGGCAGTCGTGAGGATGCGATGATTTCAGCAAGTTTAAAATGCAAGACTGCACATGCTTGGGGTATTTCTTTCTCTCTTAAATCAAGGTTGGCAAGCAGGTGAGGGTTCTTGTTGTTTCTTGTTTGTTTGTTTTTTGGGGGGGGCATTTTGTTCTTGCATATCAGGAATATAGAAACAGTTGTAAAGCAGGTGAGGGGCGGGGAAGAAGAGAAAGGTTGGTTGTGTTGTGTACTTTGCGACACACATAGCTGTCTACAGGGGGCATAAGACCATGAAGGGTGCAATCCTATGCATGTTTAGACAGGGAAAAGTCCTACAACGCCCAGCATGCCCCAGCCAGCTTGTCAGGTAGGCTGAGAGTCAGTGACCGGGCCAAAGTCACCCAGTGAGTTGCATGGCTGAGTGGGGACTAGAACCCGGATCTCCCGAGTCCCAGGCCAATGCTCTATCCACTACGCCACGCTGGCTCTCCAATTTTCCTCCTGTAGATCAACCCACTATGAGTACACAGTGCTGCTCGCGCATGCACAGATTTTAAAAGAAGATGCTGTTTGATCTTGCTGATAGCAATGTAATTAAAAGCGGCTTGGCATGCACAGATGTCTCCAGCAGTCGTCTGGCACCGTCCCATCCTGCTACCGGCAGCGCTCCTCCGCTCTCCTTTGGCTGCTCTCCTAGATGTCTTACAGTTCATCGAAACCTACACCTGGTTGACTCAGGGAATTGCCTGGCAGGATTCCCGCATCAAGCACGGCATGGCGAGACAACCACCACGACATGGCATTATAGTGCAATTTGGTTCTCTTTCCCCACGCTGCCATGGCACATCCTGGAAAGATGCAGTAAATATAGGAAGGGGAGACAGACGAGGATGTTTTATGGGACGTTGCAGAAGCCACTCTTCTTGGTCTCCCGTTGGATAACAAGATTCCTTCCAGGTTCACTTCCTCACCAGGATGCTCTTTTGACATCTATTTTTGACACCCTTCCCCACAGCACCGTTTACATGGGATTTGACTGCCTTTTGAGCTAGCGAGGACCCCAAAAGAGATGAGAGAGGCGAATTACAGGTTAGAGTTTACCAAGTGGTAACTGACTATAGTGCAGGGGTGAGAAACCTCAAGCCCAGGGTCCGAATCCAGCCCTCCTGGGCTCCCAAGTCTGGCCCTCTGGGGTTCCCCAGAAGGCCACCCCCTTTCCCCTGGTCCCACCCCTGTTCCCACTCATCCCACTCGCTTTCCCCCATCCACTTATCCCTGGGTGGTTTGCCAGCTTTTGCTCAGTTTACACACACACACACACACACACACACACACACACACTAAAACAGGGCTCTCCAACCTTGGGTCCCCAGATGTTGCTGGCCTACAGCTCCCAGCATACCCAGCCCCAGCCAGCATGGCTAATGGCAAGGGATTCTGGGAGCTGTAGTCCAGCAACATCTGGGGACCCAAGGTTGGAGAGCCCTGCTCTAAAAGGTTGCCTCTGCTAAGGCTTAGTAGGAGCATTAAGTTAAAAGAGGCTGATATCTTTTTTATTTTGGCCCTGCCCCTTTTGCATTAATTCACCTACAGGGCTCTGAGACATGCACTGACCAACATTTTGAATATGCAAGCTATGGCAGGGGTTGTTCTAGGTTACCCGAGCGTTGTTTAACCCTCAAATAACCCATGACACCTCCCGCCGCCGCCGCCGCTTGCCTATTCAAAATGGCGGCCAGCAAAGATCTCAGACCCCTGGGGGTGAATTAACCCACAGCGCCTCACCATGACCCTTGAACCTGGTCATTATGTGAGGCTGTAACAACAGCACAAGACAGCTGGCGTAGGACATACTTGTGTATCATATGGTTGTTACATGTACCGTACAAATGAGAACACTTATGAAAACATAAAGTGAAGTAGGAATATGTTTGAAATAGAAATTAATCTGTGAAGCCAAAATTGGGCAGGAAAACAAACAGGGAAACATGTTTACGGAAAGACAGGGAAAGCAGCGATAAGAATCAAACAGGGCCCATTCAGATGAAGAGGTGTAAACACAAATCTTGATGGAAGAGGAGGTGACAAACCTGAGTGTGTGCAGTGCATCTATTGGAGGAAGGTGAAGGAAGAGGTGGACACTGTTGCTGTTCACAGCAGAGTAACTCCATACATGCTGCAGTGCTTAGCCAACCTATGTAGGTGGTGGGTGCCCTGTTAAAGCATCCACATGGTAGCTAGGCCTTCAGGACCCCAGGTAGAGCAGAAAGCACAGTGCAGTAGCCTACTAGTCCAGGGATGCTTCCAGATGAGGCTTTTAAGGTGCCGTCATCACCCTGCCTCATTCATGGACATTTACCAGGGGGTCCAGACAACATCTTCTGCTTGTAACCCTACCATGTTTTCCTGCCACTTGTTCCTGCCTTTTGCCTGAGCACAGCAATTCCATTAAAGAAGGGGGCGAGGGAAATGGAACAGCTGCACAATGCATTCTTTTTGCTAGTGCCTAGGAGCCTTCCATCTGGAAACACCCTAGCTTAGGCCGTGAGAATCCGAGAGGTGAACGAGCAGGCTCTCTGAAGCCCGGGAAGACTGAAGGGGTTCTTCTCCGCTCAGGCAGTGGGGAGCACGGTGTGCGTGTGGGGGGGGGGGAGGCTAACTGCCTGGAGAGAGTGTTCCACTTTGTGGCTAACTCTGGGGGTTGTCGCTCCCCAGAGGATTAAAAAGCGTTTGAACCTCCTTAATGTTAATGCCAGGTAACCTGTAAATATATTGCAGGGGGGTTGCCCTATTTAGAAGAGGGAGCTCCTAGAGCAGTGTTCTCCAACCTTGGGTCCCCAGATGTTTTTGGCCTGCAACTCCCAGCATGCCCCAGCCAGCATAGCTGGCTGGGGCATGCTGGGAGTTGTAGGCCAAAAACATCTGGGGACCCAAGGTTGGAGAACACTGTCCTAGAGTAATAGGATGGTGGTGGTACTAGGTCACTGGGACTGAGGCTCAGAGGTAGCAGAGGCTAACATCAGAGGTAGCTACGATTAGAGGGAATGTCAGGCAGCATGTGCTTTATACGTGCATCATGTTCTCAACCAAACCGGCTGGTCATGCGTGCCGAACTGAGTGGGGCTCCTCCTTATCCTTTTGTTCTGAGCTTCATAGGAGCTATCCATGGTGCTGTACTCCAGCCCCAAAATAGGTTCGCCGCCACGGAGCCCCATGGATAGCTCCTTTAAAGCTCAGAATAAAAGCTGCGATGGATAAGGAGCCCCGCTGACACAGGAATCTCTCGCCTCCCCTGCCGATTTGCTAAACTTTTAATGGCCTGAACCAAAACCAGACTGGAACAACTTCGGCTGCAGCTGAACCAGAGCTGGAATTGAGCCTCCCCACCCTCACCCTGCCACAAAATGAATAGGGTGACTCTGTGGTTGTATGGACACTGTGATGGCCATCCACAGGGCTGACAACCAGGGAGGGCATTGTCGGGCACCTTCCAGGTGACAAAGAGCCCCCTGGAGCCCACTGACAAGAGCCCTCTGGAGTTGCTCCTCCTCTTCGCCATTGCAACCTGCTTGTTCCTCTGCCTCTTGCCCGGACAATGATGGTGGTGAGAAGGAGGAGCAGTAGATGCCATCGCCTACTTGTAGCTGGCTCTCCACCTGTCAAGCAAGTAAGTGGTTGTAATGATGAGAGAGAGAGGAAGAGGAGCCATAGCAGCTAGTGACAATGGCAGTGAGAAGGTAGACTCACTGAGGGAGGGCACCATTGAGGGTATCTGACCCAATGGTCCTCAAATCCCTGGAGGCACTGCTGCTGGCCATCCACATTCACCAACCATCAGGAGTGGTGATAATCCAAGGTTGCGTAGTGATATTTGGCTCTTTACCTTGTTCTAACCACTTTCATTGCTCCGTCTTCAAAATCTGTCTACCATACTTCCCCTCCTTCAATATTCTTAGGCTGTCTTTCCATGTTGTAACTTAATACCTCTTCATTGCCTTGAGCTTTCCCAGAAAGCTCACATTTCAGTGAGGGGTGAAGGATTCAGAACCAGAACTAAGACCAATATATTCAAAACATCCACAATTGTGCCTGGTTGGCTCACAAAGGAAACTGCCCCTAGCTACATTCAAGGGGGAAATTTACCTCTCTATCTGTATCGTCATGTTTTGTTCATGTTACAGGTCCAACATAAATACCTGTTAAAGCCATTCTTGTACTTTATTGGACTGTACATCGCTCAAAGTGGCCGGATGACTGGCCAGATGGACGATTCAAAAATATAATAAATAAATAAGAGAGCACAGTTTAAAATCAGAGTCATTTTGGACTGAAAAGGAATTGAACTGAAAGCCATTCGTAGAACCTCATTAGTTTGAAACTTTTTGGCTTTTCTGCAAATTGTTATTGGGGTTCCCCCCCCCCGCCAGTATTCCTTCTTTTTCCCTAGAAAAGAAGCCAGCATTTTTATACAGTGGTGTAAAAGTCATTTAAAGTAAGAATGAGATTAATTTTTACACTACAGTCATTCCATGAAATGGCGTGGTTAATATTCTGCCAAAGGCTAAAACGTATTTGGGCTTCGTTCCGATTTTAATGTAAAGTATATTCTGCTCAGCATTAACCCCTAAACAATATTACCTAGAGATATGTTAATAATAGTTTTTTTGTGGCTCACAGGAATATTAAGGCTCGACAATACCTCTAGAAGAAAAGCTTTCTATGCAAATTACCTGTAAACCTTGAAAACAATACTACAGGCCAGTTAATTTATTTATTTGGAAAATGTTGCTAGAGTACGACCACTGAGATGAAACATCTCATTTCAAGAACATCTTCGGGGACAATGGTAAATTATAGGCTGCTCACGGTTGTGCAGTAGGCAGTACAGAATACAATATATGATCAACCCCGACAACTGCAGGACTTGCTTAAACAGGACAATAAATTTTCCACAAGATGGAAGGGAGAAAAATAGAATATTCTGTATTAATAAGTTCCAGCCAGATGGTTTGGAATACGTAAAGATCCTCATTCAGCTTTACTTTGGGGGAAATTTTAAGCTCTTGTCACCTCTGTTGTTCACACTCTCTTGTTAGAAATCAGACAGGAGAAGAAACTGCACGGAACAAATATATAATTCAATGATTAAAAACACACACACACACACAAAATAATACCTGATTGTTTAAGACAAAAATTAAGGCTATCTCATCATGTTGCTGCAAGCTCCACAAAGCCAGGAAATTGGAAGCTGATGCCTTAAGAGACATGCCCGGTAATCAGTAATGATGCTGTGCAACGTCACAAATTGTGCTTGCTTACAACTTACCCTCCATGCACCCACACTTTTCCTTGGGCTTTCAGGCCCAAATCCAGATGGGGAGGATGATGGAGTGCCTCCCCACCTTGCCCTGGTCCTGTATTGCTTTATTAAGAGAGCAATCCTATGGTCCCGGGAGAGCATCCCATGGGTCATAGAATTCTTCAGAGTCCCCCCTCCAAGGCTGTAGAGCAGTGTTCTCCAACCTTGGGTCCCCAGATGTTTTTGGCCTACAACTCCCAGCATGTCCCAGCCAGCGTAGTTTTTTGTAGGCCAAAAACATCTGGGGACCCAAGGTTGGAGAACACTGCTGTAGAGACTGCTGAAACCTTGGAAGGGGGGTGGGGGGGGACTCCAGGTTCCTTCTACCTCCCACACATTCATTAACAGAAGGGTGGCCATGTGTCCTACATTACAGAGGACAGTCCTCTATCTGAAGGTCTATCGAGGGACAGTCCTCTGCTTGAAGGTGTCGTCTGTTTGAAAGGTTGCCCAGTCCAGGTCTGTTTTAAAGATAAAGACCCAAAAGAAGGGAAGGAAAGAGGGGCCTTGAAGTTGCCCATCAACAATTGGTACTTGGACAACAGACTGAGGAAGTACCCAGGCCACCTGGTCACATTCTTCCCCACTATGGTGAGATGTATTGTGTTTCTATTTATAGTCATTATTTCTAAATGTGTATCTATACATTTAAGTTATCACATGCAAATTTTTATGCAAATTGGTGTCCCCTTTTGTCCTCTTTTTTGCATATGTGTAAGTGGCCAGTCAAATAAACAGGGATCCCACAGGAGACTGCAAGATGCATCTCTTTCGCACACACCCAGGGTCCTGGTCATAGCACTTTCTCACAAAGGTGTCCTGAAAATTCCTGCTCCTGTTTCATGGAATAAATCTTGTTATTTTTTTCTGCTATTTCTTTCTTTTCAACAAAAAAAATCTCAATACTAACTTCCACAATGTCACAAAAATGATACCACCATCAAGAACAAGCCAAGGACCAATGAAAAGCTTTCTTTCTCCTATGTTGGAAACTACAACACAAACATATCTGATCAAAGCATTCCATTTTCTAACAAATTATAAAATTATCAAAGTAATCCATGTATTCAACTGGAGAATCCCAAGGACATAAAATGTATGGAAATATTTTTAGGAGTTCCCTTGTATGATACTTCACATTAACAAAGGAATGAAGTAACTCTTTTTCCCTTCTTAAAGTACTCATGTTGAAGAAAATCCAGTTTAAAATAAATATATGTGAGAACATATACTTCGATCTGGGACACTAAAGGTGCAATCCTATGCATGTTGAGACAGAAAAAAAGTCTTACTACAACTCCCAGCAATGCTGGGAGTTGTAGTAGGACTTTTTTCTGCCTCAACATGCATAGGATTGCACCCTCTATATGAGAACATAAGAGGAGCCATGCTGAGTCAAGCCAAAAGCCTATTTAAAGGGAAGCATCAGCATGCAGACATGGAAGGGTTTTGCTCATGGCAGGAAGTTTTAAAACTGATGTAGTGTGAGGAGAACTGCCTTGGCATGAGGAGTGGTCAACTAAAATGGAACGTGGGTGGGCTGCTGGCCAGTTCCAGATGCTATGGGAGTTAGAGAACCCAAAGAGGGAGATGTCTACTGGGAGAGAGTCTGAGAGAGTATCAAAAGGCAGTTGAAAAGACTTTGGGTTTGTTATTGGGTTAACCACAGGGTTGTTCACACATCACATGGACCAACCTATGAAGGAGCTGATCATGTGTTGTGAGGTAAAGAGGAAGAGGCGGGCACGTCCCCAACAACCCATTGGGTTTTAAACCGAAGGGTTGTCGTTATGTGCGAACAGCCCCCGTCATCCTTCTGTCAGCCTTTAAATTCTTGCTTCTCTTTCCCCTTCTCCCACATGAAGTCTTAGTTAATACACCTATTTGAAGTTGCTGTATAGAAATGACATTTTTTTATTTGATCGTGCTTTTTTCAAACCCAAACAATCACATAATCAGAGAGGATGGGTTCAGGATGAAAATTACAAGGAGAAGCGAAACCCTAAAACTCTGCAGTCAGTACAGCAATTTCCTGTGAAATCGTATAGGGAAAAAAAGTATATTTATGCCACGGCATATAGCTTCAGAACATCTAAAAACTGCTGACTAGTTCTGATGTCATCTTTATATTTCTTTTCATTTTTTAAAACTGCCACTTTTCTTTCCTGCTTAGGATAATGGCAGGTTAAAAAAAAACAACATTAAAAGGTATGCATTAAAAAAATAAATCCTGTGCTTTGAAACTCTTGTAGCAAAAGGCACAACCTAATTTTAGATTTGTATATATTCTCACAATTAGGTTAACTTTGGCTATGAGCAATTCAAGGTTGGGAATGATCCCTATTCTGTACAGTACTCAGGTCTATAAGTCCAGTGCTGATAATAATTATTAACAGCAGTAAGTTAAATGACAATGAACAGAGTCTAAATGCAGATTATAAAAAGTATAATCCAACTAAATACATGAATGAATCCATATGGACAAGCCGCTAGGTCAGTTCTCCCTTGGGTCCCCAGATGTTTTTGGCCTACAACTCCCAGCATGCCCCAGCCAGCGCAGAGCAGTGTTCTCCAAAATATGCTGACTGGGGCATGCTGGGAGTTGTAGGCCAAAAATATCTGGGGACCCAAGGTTGGAGAACACTGCACTAGGTGCTATATAAATTGGGATCTACAAATATCACATGCAGCTTGCATCTTATGGAGGGAACGATGCTATGGCCCCCTTGACATTGTCTGGGAGGCCATAGGATACCTTGGATTCCCAGCTCTGAGGTCAGAGCCAGCGCTCCGACCTTTGAGCTGGGAATCGGAGCTCCAATCCCCTTCCCCACCCCCTTGCAGCCGGCACAGAAAGTACCATGCCAGCTGCTTTCCGAGCTTGGGAAAGCAACCTCAGAAAGGGTGTAAAGGTGGCATTTTGGGGGCCAGGGAGGGGAGGAGTGGCCAGGATACGAGGTATCCTGAAGCTGCTCCAGCCTCCTTCCCTCCCACTTTAATATTCCATCGCTAGAAGGCAGAAAACAGCCGTCTAGTGAAATGCAGAGCAGGTGGGACGCGGAGGCCACCTGCACCATTCCTCCCGCTCTGCATTGGATGGGCCTGAGTTTGGAGGCCCCTGCTCATCTTGATAGGATTGCACCCCAAGATTGGCAGCAGGGCCAGCCCGGCCATTAGGCAGAGTGAGGAAGTCACTTCAAGCAGCAGATTTTGGGTGTCATGAAAGGGCAGCAAATTGTTAGTTTGTTTGAGGTGCAATCCTATGAAAATTAGACAGAAAAAGTCCTACAACTCCTACAAAAAAGAAACAGGTTCAACCATCCATAACTAGGACATGCCAAAGATTGAACTTGTGACCCTCTACCTGTAAACCATTTTAACCTTTAAGGCCCTAAACAGTTTTGGGCCAGGTTGCCAGAAGTAACGTCTCCTCCCATATTTACCTACCCAGACATTATGATTGTCATCTGATGCCCTCCTCCAGGTGCCTCCACCAAATGATGCAAGGCAAGTGGATACAAGACAGAGTGCCTTTTCAGTGGTGGCACCCTGTTTGTGGAATGCCCTCCCTGGAGAGGCTCATCTGGCGTCTATGTTATGGTCTTTTCTGAGCCAGGTGAAAACTTTTTTATTCTCCCAGGCATGTAAAGAACTGAGGGGGTAGAGCTTTTAGTACTTTACTCTGCTGCTGGCTTTAATTTGGTTTTATGTGTTGGAATGGTTTTATTCTTTGTTGCTGGTTTGGTTTTATCTTAGTTTTATTCTGTGCTGGTTTTTAAAAGATGTTTGTATTTTATATTTTTAATGTATTGCACACCACCCAAAGAACTTCGATTATTGGGTGGTTTAAAAGTACAGTTAAATAAATAAATAAGCAATCTTATTCTTAGGATTCTTTGGATTCCCAGATCCAAGGTCAGAAAAGAGTTCTGACCTCAGAGGTGGGGATCCACGCTTGGATCCTCCACCACCACCCCACTCTTTGCAGCTGGTGCAGAAAGAGCTGTGCCGGCTGCGTCTCCAAGATCGTAAGAGTGACCTTGGAGAAGGGGTAAAGGAGGCGGGAAGGGGGCAGGAAGGGGAGGAGACCAGGGCCACCAGGATATGACATATCCTGGTGGTGCTCCAGCCTCCTTCCCTCCCCATCTGAAGCACCACAGCTAGACAACTGAAAGTGGCCGTATAGCTGACTTGCAGGGTGGGAGGAGCGGGGGAGGCAGAGATCGCCTCCGCTGCTTCCCCTGCCCTGCATAGGATACCCGTAATCCTCTGAGTTCGAAGGCTTACAGGCATGCCCATTGGATTGCGCCCTAAACCATGGGGTCTACTACAGCCCCTTCTCCCTTTTTATAGATCATAGAGTTGGAAGGAGCCTTGTCTGGGCTTTGTGCATCCCAAATTGTACAGGCCTGCTATAGCTAAAACATCCCTGACAGATGCTTACCCAACTATTTTCTTGAACACTTCTAGGCCCGGAGATTCTTCAAGCCTATCACACTTTGCGACTTCTTCCAACTATAAACTCCTCTTTGAGTTAGGACAGCAGCTCCATATTATTGAGCCTCCTTTGGAGCAATGCAGTCTCTTAGAATGTCTCCAGAGGGCTCAGGGCTTCTCCGGGGAATTTATAGGCATGAAGGTAAAAGCCAGAGAGAGACAGAAACCAAACACATTTTTGCATCCTACGTAACCGCCGCTTAAGATTGCCTAAGGAAATCTTTACAGTACAACTTTGTTGATGCCAGTTTGCTTTACTGATTACAGGATAGAAGATTTGTGAGGGATTAGAAAAGGCAAATGTTGAAAATATCAAGGCCAAGGAAAAAGGCTGCAAGGTCCAGTTCTATACATGAATGGCCTATTAAGGGATAAGCATATGGAACAGGGAAATCTCTTGGATCAAAAAAATAAATAGAATGGATAGTTTTCTTCTTTGATGGTAAAGGTCATCACTGTGCCATCCAATCTCGACATTCAAAGCTTTCGAAATTACACTCGCAGATCCTTTTGCAAGAGGTATGACAGCTAAAACGCCAGCTGTTGTCCCTGAAAACTGCCAAGAAAAAAGTTTGCTGGAAGAAGTTAGACAGCACATTGTTGAGCTAGGCCACTGAGAAAGTACGTACTTTTGATTCCATTTTGTATTTGCCTAAGTAGAAATCTTACACTCTTGTAAGATGATCGAAATATGCTGTTGTCAAAAATCACACATAAAATATGACATTTTGGGATGGGTGGGTGGGATATTAGCATGTGCTTCAGTCCTAGAAAGAAAGAAAGAAAGAAAGAAAGAATATTAGTCAGAGAATGTACAATAAATTGCTCTTTCCTAATTAGAAATTTCCATAAAGCTACAGTAAGCTTTTAAAGTAAGAGTCTCCTATGTTCTTCGCCAGGATCTTGGCTCTCACTGGAAGCTGCTGGAAGTATTTCTGCTGAGTTAGGCCATAAATGGGCCAACCACCGATGGCAAACAATATAACTGCCTTCATTATTAAATTTCACAAGCGGACAGACGTTTTAAATGTTTGTGAAACGTATTAGAAAAGGGCATTAGCACAGCAGCGGTGAAACTCAAGTAATGGCCTAGGTAGAGATGGGTGAGCTTGCTTCCCATCTCCTGCCCCCTCGCCCCCCAGGGCCGGCACTACTGCTAGGCAGACCCAGGCGGCTGCCTAGGGTGCGTGGTGGAAGAGGGCGCGGCGTTTCTGCGCCCCTTCCTCACCTCCAGCGCGCTCCTGCCCCGCCTGCCGCCTCCGCCGCGCCTCCCCGCCCGCCTGCCAGCCGCCGCTGCCGCTGCACCTCCCCCCCCGCGCACGCACGCCAGCCACCTACCTACGGTTCCTGCTTCCCGTTCCTGCTTCCCGTCGTTTCTGGAGCCCCGCCTGCGTTGTTTTGGCGGGAGGAGGAACCAGGGCAACAGGGCTTAAACAGCCCTGTTGCCCTGGTTTCCCCGGCAAAAAAAAAAAAAGCGTGGGGGGTCCCGTCGCGTCGGAGGAGGAGGAGGCGGCGGCGGCAGCAGCAGCCAGCGGCGGGGGCGGGGGGGAAGGTAGGTGGTGGTGGGGCGGCGGCGGCGCAGGGGGGGGTTGAAGAGCAGGGCTGCTTTGCTCCGGAGGCCCCCCCCACGGCACGAGAGGGGGGGGCGCTAAATATAATTTCGCCTAGGGCGCCAAACAGCCCTGCACCGTTCCTGCCGCCCCCATTTGCCTTGCATTGACTTGGAAGTAAACAGAGCTATTTCTGCAAAAGTCAGAAATAGCTTTTATTTTCTGAGCGAATCTGCCAGCCCTCCCTGGATCCAAAAGTGCCCTCCCCACTAGCCCCCCACTCCCTCAAACACCTTCCTCCCCTTCCATTTAAGGCAGTGTCCTCCGACCTTGGGTCCCCAGATGTTTTTGGCCTACAACTCCCAGCATGCCCCAGCCAGCTAGGTCGGAGGACACTGTTTTAGGGTAAAGGAGCCATATGGTTAACAATGAGTGTGTTAACAGTCTTCCTAGGAGATTGTTTGAGCAGCTGAGGAATCAAGCCTACCCTTTACTCAACTCTTCCCCATTGGGCCCCCTTTGGCTATTTTGACGGTCAGAGTCTGGCCCCCGGCCCCACTCCCTTTCCCCAAAGCACCAGTCGTTTGGTGTTTTCCTGGCTTTTGCATATTCCCCCTCCTCCCCATTCTAAAAGGTTGAAATGCCTCTCCTAAGGCTTAGTTACCGGCAGTAAGGGCTTTAAGCAAAATATGCTGGTATTTTTGATCCCGGCCCCTTCGCCTTTGTCCCCGCCCCTCCACTAGAATGCAGCCCCCAAGAGCTTCTCCGAAATGGAATGCAGCCCTCAGTCTATGGCACTCTTCTCCAACCTTGGGTCCCCAGATGTTTTTGGCCTACTACTTGCAGAGGGCCGGTGCTACCATTAGGCTGACTAGGCAGCCGCCTAGGCCACATGGCTAAAGGGGGCGCCAGAAACGCCTTGGGGGGAAAAAAATACAGCGCTCTCAAGTGGGAAGGGGGGGCGCTAAATATCTGATCTTGCCTAGGGCACCAAACTGCCTGTCCTGAACTCCCAGCATGCGTAGCTGGCTGGGGCATGCTGGGAGTTGTAGGCCAAAAACATCTGGGGACCCAAGGTTGGAGAACACTGACTTAAGGCCTTACCAGGCTGGACAACAGGAGTAGCAGTGGCAGACACAGATGGAGGGAAGGGGGCAGTGTCCTCCCTCCCTCACCCAGCGTACTGCAATTGCATGAGCCCTTGGGAGAACTGCTCCTTCCCTCTCCCTACACACACCACAGCTGCTCTTGCTGCCATTGCCTGGGTAGAAAAGGCATGAAGGGAAAGGGGGAGAGAGAGCAGGTAATATGTTTTGGGAATCGGGGAGAGCTGCCAGGGAGTTGGGAATTTTTCTCTGGTTTGGATTTTAATCTGAGCTGGAGAATAATTTCATTATTCCTCATTGTAACTGTGGAAAACTCAATAAATCAGAAAGTTATATATATATTTTAAAAAAAATAATTTGAAATGGGCTTTAAGAGCCCCCGATGGCTCAGAATGGCTTGGATGAACTTCACCAGTATCTCTAGTTCCTAGGTCTATCCCTAGTTTTGTCTCAGTGGAATGGAGGTCCCCAAACCTATGGAATGGGCTGCTACAGGAGATTGTGGCCCTATGCTTGGTCATTCTTAATCCCAGTTCCTGTACAACTGAGCTTGGAGCACTGCATGCTGGGAGATCAGATGATATTACCATTTTGCCACATACTCTACCAAATCACTTTGGTAGTTGATATATGGCAATATTCTGCTTGAGAGGATGCGGCAAAGCTTGCACGGGGTGAGAAAGCTCGCTTCAGAGTCGTTTGATTATATGAGCTCATCATCTGAGAGGACAAGATGTAGGAAGGACGGAGAACAGTCTGGGCCTAGACATACTTTCAGAGCTATGCCACATTTCTTGTGTGATTTTTATTTTTGTAAATAAACCTTGTTGAAGCAAGCTCTTGTACCTCAGTTACCAACAGACTGTCCGGGGCCCTGTAAAGTTCATTGACCTTACCTGTGGACTCATTTCTGGAGCCAGCAGCACTCTTGCATATCCATTGCTTACTAGCTTTCCTTAACTAGGGTAAGGTAGACAACCCCCTACCCCAGGTTCAGGAAACCTTGCCTGCCCACCAGCCTTGGGGTGCTTTTGTTTCATCACACACCCCACCCCCATGAATTCCCAAAGAAAGCTGGGCCAAACATGTTGGCTCAGCTCTAGTTCTTCCATACTTTTAATAATTGTACTGAGTGCCCCCTCCAAAAGAAGCTAGGAGGGTGGCTACTAGGGGAAGGGCCTTCTCAGTTGTGGCACCCCATCTATGGAATCAGCTCCCCAAAGAGGTGCGCCTGGCACCTACCCTGTATTCTTTCAGGCACCAGGTGAAGCCCTTTTTATTTGCCCAACATTTTAATGGTTGATTTTATCCATTTTATTATCACCAATGTACCTCTGGATTGAATTTATTTTGGCTGCTTGGTTTTATCATGTTACATTTTAATAGGTCTGTATTTTTATATTATTATTGTTGATGTTTTTGTTTTAGTGTTTCTTTTTTTTTTTTTTGTAAACCACCCAGGGAGTCTTTCGGCTGATGGGCGGTGCATAAATATATTAAATAAATAAATAAATAAATTGTGAGGGAGAAGGAATTACAGCAAATTCAGCTTTTTTCTTTGCCTGCAGGATTGTTTTATGGCATGTTGCAGCGGTCAAAATTCTACACAACAGTGTTCCCGAGGACTAGGCGGTGGTGGCTCCATCTCTGAACCAGAAGCGGGTCTCTCAGCATCCTGAGGAGACAGGTCCACTAATGTCTCTCCCAAGGGCATAGGGTTCCCCTAATCCCCACCCCCAGGGTTTCCAGAAACAGTCTACTTCTCTGAAATGTTCAGGTCAGGGAGCTCCACATCATCTGCTGATGAGGATCTCTCTGGAGGAGGCATGACAGAAATGCTACCCAAAGACTGCTGGGACACAGGGGTGCCTGAATCCAGAAAAATGAATGCCAAAGAAATCTACACCATGCAGGGCATGAGTGTGTAGAGGGAGAGTGGGGTTGGTATTACTTTCAGAGTTGCTTCATTGTTCCATACTTCGGGGAAAGCTCTAAATCTGTTTCCTTTAGGGCAGTGTT
Organism: Shinisaurus crocodilurus; assembly: GCA_021292165.1. NCBI lineage: Eukaryota > Metazoa > Chordata > Lepidosauria > Squamata > Shinisauridae > Shinisaurus > Shinisaurus crocodilurus. The sequence continues at coordinate 25,128,327 of CM037880.1, read as the reverse complement.
CTCCAACCTGGGGTCCCCGGATGTTTTTGGCCTACAACTCCCAGCATGCCCCAGCCAGCTACGCTGGCTGGGGCATGCTGGGAGTTGTAGGCCAAAAACATCCGGGGACCCCAGGTTGGAGAACACTGCTTTAGGGGAATGAAGTTGCAGTGGTGTGAGAGCTTGGCCCAAAGTTAGCAATTACTTAAATCCAATTTCTCAACTTTGGATGGTCTGAAAAGCCTTGAAGCTAACAGGCCTCGTGCCAATAGACCAAACTGGGGAATCAGGCTACAAAACAGGGGGAGTTTTGAAAGTCTCGCAGGGAGCAGAGTTGGTGGTTAACATTCACTAAAATAGGAATAGGTTCGGCAGCCCCTTTCCCACATATTTCTAGCCTCTTCCCTGTTGTGAAATCCTATAACACTGTGGTATGTGCGCGGATGCCAGAACCATGTTTTCATGGCTTTCACTACTTGAAAATTCTTAAATTACAAAAGTGCACACCTTTCACTTTTATTGACAAACTGCAGATTGGTGTAGGAAAAACACTCTACTACCACTCAGCACAAATAATGGCAAGACATGGATATTTTGTCTAGGGGCAAGCTGGAACTATACAAATATTTTCTTGATAAGCCGCTGGCTGCCTTTGGAGAATACAAGCCTATACTTGGTATATCAGTGGTTCTCAACCTTTTTTGCCCCATGCACCCCTTTCACCATATGTCAGAATGTCATTCCCCCCTTCCAAGATTGTCTGACTTAATCTGTGCCATGCAATAAGGTGTGATGTCTTGTAGATTATGTACAATCTGTAGAATTGTAATTTGTAGAAAGATCAGTATTCCAACAGTTTGAGTCTGTGGTCCCAATTCCTCCCCTGAAACCCTAAAATCCCCCCCGGGGGGGAATTCCCCTCTGGTTGGAGAACCCCTGTGGTATATTTTAATTTCACTTTTTTTGCACTGTAAGTAGATGGTAACCCTAAATGCGTAGGTTCCAGTCTAACACAGAATCAAGCTCGTTGCTTGTTGTACTAGGCTCTTACAGCCCAATTCTATGCGCATTTACTCAGACATTCAATGGCTCGCTTGTATCCAGACTAAGGGGCGCAACTCTATCATGTTTAGACAGAAAAAAGTCTAGACTTTTTCTGTCTAGAAATGCATAGGATTGTGCCCTAAGTTAATCATACTTAGTTCCCATTGAACGACTGGAACTTAAGTTAGTTATGACTATCATTTCACATTGATTTCAATGGGACCTAAGTCCGATTAACAGTCTGGATCCAACCCAATGACTTCTGGAATCAGAAGAGACCCTTGAAACCATGTATTCCAATGCTCTACCTAGAAACTAGATAATCTATAAAGTATCCCCATTGGGTACTTGTCCACAATGCCTTAAGCAGATAGCTGCTGTCACAAGTTAGGTACATAGGAAGCGGTCTTACAGCAAGTTTGACCATTGGTCCTTCTCAGTCAGTACTGTCTACACCAGTGTTCTCCAACCTTGGGTCCCCAGATGTTTTTGGCCTACAAATCCCAGCATGCCCCAGCCAGCATAGTTGGGGACCCAAAAACATCTGGGGACCCAAGGCTGTGGAGAACACTGGTCTACACTGACTGACAGTTGCTCTCTAGTGTTTCAGTCAGACAGGAGATTTTCCCAGTCCTGCCTAGAGATGCCAAGGACTGAACCGGGGACCTTTCATGTGCAAAGTATGTGCTGCTGTACCACTGAGTTACAGCCCTTCCCAACTGAACCTGGGCCCTTCTACATGCAAAGCAGCAGGTTGCTCTACCATTGGCCTACAGCCCTTCAACATCAGAAACAACTGGAACAGGTTATTTGGTTGTAAATAGAAAACTCTATAGGAGGTGTATTGGCCAGCTAGTCTCTTTCCTTCCAAGCTCAGGTATGTGCTTTGTGGTCTTGGGCAATAGTATGTTGCTCATGTTCACAGCTCTTATTTGCAAACAGAGAGAGAGAGAGAGAGAGAGGAAATAGTTACCAGTCAACAGTTAATTATTAATACATTGTTCTGAAAGGCGTTGATCATGTTCAATTTTCCAATGTGTTGTAACTGTCTTGGCTGATTGCTTGAATATTTTATGGACAGTGAACTATTGCAGAGCTTTGAAAGCTGGGTATGTTTTTCCAGAGCAAAATAAAACAAATAAAACACAAAGAACTTCCCAAGTGCACATTTAGACACACACACACAAAATCCCAAATAATAAAATTCTGGAACTAATTCTAAAGGTCTGCTTCTCCTTACATACTGGCTTGGGCATCGGTGTAACTATGATGACTCAGTGGAGTTGGTACTGAGTCATGATGAGGAAGTGGGAGGAGAGCTGGGCTCATAGTTTCCTTCTGATATTGATAATATCCAGAGGGATGTTGGGCCCTTGTGCTCTATGATCTAGCTGTTGGTCCCAAAGTAGGCCTTGGAAGAATTACCGTTTCATCCTTCTGTGTTTAGAATGCACTTCCTCTCTAGTTTGATGTTATTAAGATCATTCTTCAGAACCAGTGTAGTGTAGCACATGTGTTGGGTTAAAACCTTTCTTTGCCCATGAAGTTTACTGGATTAACCTTGGGCCAGGCATATTTTCTCAGCCTAACCTACATCACAGGATTGTTATAACAAAATACCATACGAACGCACATTTTGCATATGTGGCCAGATACAAGTGGAAGATATCATCCATTTGTTAATATGCCCTTTATATAGAGATCCCAGAAAGAAATTCTTGAGTCCATTGCTGCTGAATGGAGGAGGAAACACCCAAAAAGACATAGTGCTTTTTCTGTTGAGTGATACAAACAGATTAGTGACACATAAAGTGGCCCTTTTCGCTTTGGCAGCAAAAAAGATTAGGGAAAAAGAACTTGATAAAATCGCCATTAATTGCCATGGTGATTCGGACTACTAACTTGCACTCAAACAAGATGATTTTATAAATTACTTTCTTTGATATACATTGTTTCTTCAAAGTAATTATTTCATACATTTGTATATGTGCACAACCGTATAGTTGAGTTTTAATTTTGTCATGGCCTTTGGCTAGTACAATAAACTTAAACATTGACCTTGGGCCAGGCATATTTTCTCAGCCTAACCTACATCGCAGGATTGTTGTGAAGATATAATATGTTAACCTCATGTATGCTGCTACCCTAAGCTCCTTGGAAAGAAGAGTGGGATAGAAATGTGACAGAGAATTCAAGGCTTTGCTTCTGACAAAGTCACACTCCGGTTTCAGAGGCAGCCAGAAACATGGCTGAGTGAGTACACAGGGATTCAAAGCCAGACTTTTTAAATAGCTAAGTATGCAAAGCCCTCTGCCTCCGTGGACAAGTCTGACACTTTCTCTCACATTCAAATATTTTAAAATCTCAAGTTCTTTCTGTCCCGTTTCTGGAGAAATCTGAAAATTTTGGCAAGTTCTCATCAAAAAACGAACCAAACAAAATGCTCGTCCATCTCTAGGTAGCTGCTGTTGCTGATGCTGCTGTGTGGCGGCACGTCAGGAGTTGGTGATGTGAGCCCTCCCCCCATGCCCTGGGAGGTTCCAAGATGTCCAGGGACGTAGACCCTGTCAAGATGGCATTACAGGATGGCATTGGATGGACCTCTGCTCCCTTTGAAACACCCTTAAACTGCCCTGGCCAGGAATCAAACCACTTTACTTTGCCTCAGTTTAGTCACTTGCTAATCGTTTTTCCTGATGTATTCTATATTCGCAAATCATGATGTTGCCGCCCCCCGCCCCCACAGTCATCAAATTTGGGATCAATTTAATGTTTGAAAGTACCGTAAAATTATTTCAGAATCACAGTCACCCTTGGCTTATGTTTTCCCATATAGGAGCAACCAGTCGGTGGAAAATGACCCTGACTTGAACTCATATATTCAAGTACAATCTCTTTTAATTTTGTCTGCCTGTGTGGAAAAATAAGGCTCAAGAATGCACGGGGAAATGCTCAGTTTTGTCTTTCTCAGGAATGAAGTGCCCTTTGTAATAATGTGGCATTTCTGATTACAATTTCTGACCTGCAAACGAGCCCATTTAGTTCACAGCCGAGCTGTTGGAAAGTAGCTTTGTGAGTAGCTTTCTTTCTTTTTGTTTTGTTTTCATTCTTCAGAAATGCAATTCAGCTAACTGACTTAACACACTTAAAACTTTGTTTCCCTGACTCAAGAGCAGCTGCAAAAGTTCTTCCATTTCCCACATCTAACCCATGCTGGCTCGCGTCGGAAGCTGAATTCCTGGCACGTCCAGAAGCAGAGAGGAATCTACGAGAACAAGAAGTGCCTTAGTGGTGCTCTCTGGTTACAAGGCAGGTGGAAGGTGGCACAGCTTTTAATGAAAACAGAACGGCGATCAATTTCCAGAGATCATGGATGGCTCGCATTTGTTCTCTCACTCTCTCAATTTCCCTGGAAAAGTCATATTTATGAAAGAGGGAGAAAATATCTGCATGCCCTGCCAAGAGTACCCTTGTTACTCTTTCCTCTTCTGACTAAACCATTAATAAACACATGGTCATTTTTGAAGTTCTTCCAAGCAGAATAAAACTATGATATATAAAATAGCTTTGCCCTTGGACTGTTCTTCTATAGAGGAACCTGTTTGGAAAAGAAATATCTGTGTTTCAAGAAATGTTATGGAATGCCGATATGATAGGGCAAAGGGAAACTCCGCTGCTAACATCATTAAGAATAAAGCATGTGGAAGATTGGGAATAGCTGGTTTCTAATCAAGCTTCCCTTAGAAAAGTCTGGCATCACAACTATTAAAGGGCAATGTATTTTATTTATTTGAAATATTTATAGCCCACCTTTTGGGTTACAAACACCTTCCAGGAGAAAAATTAAAATACAGTTTTAATTGTAAAATTCTCAGAAATGAGAAGGTCTTCTAGCCCAGTGCCCTGACCATAGCAGGATCAGCCTCATAGTATTTATACCTGGCCTGGCCAATCGAGTGGCATTTTATTGCCTGCCTATCACACAGGCTGATGTTTGTTTGTTTGAAGCATATTTACCCCAGTCTTCAGCCAAAAGGCTTTCCAGAGTTGCTTACTTAAAATGAATAAAAAACACAGACAAGACAGCCCCTGCCCTCAGACTTGCATTCTAAAAGACATGAAACAAAAGGAAAAAGAGATGGGGAGGGAAGAGGAAAACTCAGGCACCAGCTCTTAAAGTTACACATTTCTTGTAAAAAGTCACTTTGAATGGAAATAGTTGAGGGACAGGAGGAGCCAAATGGAGCTGGTCTCTCAGTAAGCTGATGGAGGGGTCCTGCAGTCCCACCTCTCCCTCTGCTACAAGCCAGATGGAATGGCTGCTGCTAGACGATGGCCAAGGGAGGAGAGTAGTACAGTGGAGCTGGACTCTGCAGAGCTGATGGAGTGGGCCCTGCTGCAATCCCAGCTCTTCCTCTGCTGCGGCCAGATGGAGTAGCTCTGATAGATGCTGGGCATTGCCTGAAGAATGCTCTAAATCAGGGCTCTCCAACCTTGCGTCCCCAGATGTTGCTGGACTACAGCTCCCAGAATCCCTTGTCATTAGCCATGCTGGCTGGGTATGCTGGGAGCTGTAGGCCAGCAACATCTGGGGACCCAAGGTTGGAGAGCCCTGCTCTAAAGCTTGAGCGCCTATTGCAGCATACATTTTATCAACAATTCTCAAATGGTGGCTCTGAAAAATTTCCTCTCATCCATCATCAAAGGATTCTTCATCCATGGAGGCTTGTGGGCTGGCCTCCAGAATGCTAACAGTGGATGACTTGGGCCAGAGTGAGGTGTAATGTTGCCAGTGTGTTTGCTCCAGTCAAGTATTGTGCGATGCCGCATGGCTTCTCCCCCTTGCCCCACCCCCTGCCCCGCCTTTCATCAAACATGACTTGTGGGTCTGTTTTATTACACTGTGGAAACATATCCCATCAGGCTTTGGTAGTATTGAAGCAGACATTTTGCCTTCTGTTTCAGTAGTGTCTTCTGCCCTTAACCAACATGGCCCCTCTGCCCAGGCAGATATAATTATGCCCCCCTTCCTTTATGCCAGTGCTTTGACAGGCAACCATAGAGAAAGAGGGCCAGATTGTATCTGCAAGATCAACCACTTGCAGATGCTGCACAAATGGCTCTGGCAGGCAAATAGCCTCCTCTCAAGCCATGACCCATTTGAACTTAATGTAAACGTTGCGCTTACTATGCGACTAGGATAGCATATGTCCAGGGGGTGGGGGCAGTGGCATGCTGGGGGGTAGCCCCGATCATCACATGAGCACCCCTTCACACATATAACACATAGGGGGTGGGGTGAGAGAGATCTGGGAAGGAGGATGTGGAGAGAAAGATGGAACAGGAAGTGCCACGGTGGGCTAGTAAACCTAGCAAGAGAAGGGAGTCTGAAGGGTTAAAGTCAACAGGAAGACTAAGAGAGAGGCGGGGCCAGTGGACTGAAGAGTTAAAAGGGACAGCCATGGACCAGGGAAGGAGAGAGTTCGTGATGGATGTGGGTGAGGGACAGCGAGCATGCGAGGAAGCAGAATGGAAGCTTGAGAGACCAGGCCCCCAGGTCTTTATGTATGTACCGTATGTACTGTACGGACTTTGTTAAATCTGTTCTGGCTGTGTTTCGCAGACTGTTGGGCACCTTTCATTCCGTCGTCTGCTCATTGACGGAATCGGATTTTGTGCATGTGTTCTTGCACATTTGCACAAATTCACACTTCCAAAAATGTGCAAATCCCCTGAAAATGCACATTGTCACACTTTCGTCTATGGGGGGGGGATGCGTATTCTCAGTCTGTGTTGTTTTTATTTATTTATTTTATTTCTCTGTAACTTAAATTTGTGTAAAGTTGCAGAAAGTTAAAAAAAAAAAAAAGGTAGACCACAAATTATTTATTTATTTATTTATTTCATTTATACCCCGCCTTTTTTCCTGCAAGGAACCCAAGGCGGCTTACATAATCCTCCTCCTCCTCTCCATTTTATGCAACTCAGGAAAAGCCAGGCTGCTGCAGAATCCGTGGGTTGGAGTCATAGAAATTCAAACTCATTTGAATCCATTGCGCATTTCTGCAACACCCCTACCCCCAGGTTGGGGCTTGGCACCAGCTATGGAGGGACGTCGAGGCAACGTCTAGCCAGGCCTGCACTCGTAGCTGGAGATGGAGAGACGCTTAGCAGGCTTTACTTCCAGGTCAGGAATTTTGACTAAGAAAGCTTGCTTATTGAAGCCGGTAACTGACAGGATCTCTGTCTTTTACAGGCATACTATTAAACAAAAAGACCAAGCTTTAAGTACACACATGTGAACACACATGTGGCTGACGTTTCAAGAAAAAAATCATTTTTTATTCCTAATCCTAAATATATCCCCCCCCCCATGAACAAAATTGGAGTAATTCCTATAGGAAATCATTCTTATTTTCTTTCACACATTTATATGCCTCCTTTCCTCAGGTTAGTTTTTCCCCTTACTCCCAGGTAAGTGAGTATAAGATTGCAGTCTGTTTTGCCACTGCTGAGGTTGATTGCCTGAAAACTAGGTGGCTTAGGTCATTCTGTCTTGTAAACCAAATGTATACATAGCACATGAGCAAGTACAAATCTCAGAGTCCCATAAACATTATATTTCATCTGCAAGACCCTAAAATAACAAAGAGGGCAGAGTCAAAAGGCTTCTCTTGAGAGACAAGTTTTAAATGTGTATTAAGGGTCTTTGAGACACTAAAATAACAACCACCCTGAGAACATAGACAAGAAGACTAGAAGCAATATTTATACTGTATTGTCCCCCCCCCCCCCGGCCCCCTGATTTTTAAAGTTTTCCCAAGTAAAGGGCATTGGATTCTGTGAGGAACGTCTGTTGCATTCCCAAAGCTTGGATACAATCTATGCAAAAGAAAATGTTTTTTACAGGCTCAGCTTCTCTACAGCAGTGTTCTCCAACCTTGGGTCCCCAGATGTTATTGGCCTACAACTCCCAGCGTAGCTGGCTGGGGCAAGCAGGGAGTTGTAGGCCAATAACATCTGGGGACCCAAAGTTGGAGAACACTGCTCTACAGAATCAAAAGTTGTTTTCCACAGCAAAAGGATATTTACAGCTGTAGTTTAAAAATGAAAGAAGGAGTGGGGTGCTGTTTAAAGTCCCAACAGTCACATGCCTTAAAATATGGGGAAGCTATTGCCCTTCCATTTGTCTTCGCTATCTCACCATCCTTATCTGTTTCTGGCTACTGCACATTTTCAATAAAGCTGTGTTCTTTGTCATTTGGGAGAACAATGTCAGAAGCCCAATCCAACTTAAATATGGAAATTGTGAAAACTTTGTTTATTTGTGCCGATAGCTCGATTTCTTAAGGATGCTTAGACCAAAAAATATCCTACAACTCCCAGCATTCCTCAGCCAGCCATGTTGGCTGGGGAATGCTGGGAGTTTTAGGACCTTTTCTGCCTAAACATGCTTAGGATTGCGCCTTAAATAAGACCTTAAAATGCTGTGTGATGTTCACACAGGCCATCTTAGTGAGTGTTGAGTTAGGCCTCCCAGGGCAGATACTGCACAAAGGATAAAATGGAGAGGAGGAGGAGGAGGAGGAGGAGGAGGAGGAGGATTATGTAATTCGCCTTGGGTTCCTTGCAGGAAAAAAGACAGGATATAATAATAATAATAATAATAATAATAATAATTATTATTATTATTATTATTATTATTATTATTATTATTATTATTATTATTATGTGACAAACAGAGCAATCAGTTAGAGGACAAACAGTATAAAGAAATGAATATTTTTTATTGGTGTGGTGTTTTCCACTGAATTTATGCTTTTTTAAAGAAAAAAGAAGGATTGTATTGTAATTTTAAATTGTGAGCAACTCTTGAGTGGTGCATGGACACCAGAAGGGTGGGACATCAATTTCTATATAGATAAATAAAATAAATGTTGTATGAGCCAGAATGCGTACCTCTCCGATACACCTGTATAACCCTAGAACGGGTAGGCAACCTGGTGTCCTCCAGATATTTTAGACTACAACCCCCAGAAGCCCCAGCTGACATTGCCAATGGTCAAGGATTCTGGGAATTGTAGTCCAAAACATCTGGAGGGCACCAGGGTGCTTATGTCTGCTCTAGAAAATACAAGATTTGAAGGTATCTCACCTTCTGACAAAGTCTCACGCACAAAACTTCCACTTCATATTCTCCCAACATTTCACAGATGAAAATAGGAACACCCTTGCAAACCTCTAACAACCTTATTCTTAACCTAAGGATGACTGCCTGAGCCACCACACCATTACATATTGCTTCTCACAGGTTGTTTGTTACATTTCTATGCCACCAAATAGCCAATGTTCCCTGGGAAGCCCAATGCAGTCTATTTATTTTAGGGTGCAACCTATGCATGTTTGGACAGAAAAAAGTCCTACAATTCCCAACACTGACCAGTCGGAATGCTGGGAGTTGTAGAACTTTTTCTGTCCAAACATGCATAGAATTATGCCCTTTAAATACGTAAAAGAATGGTTCTAGGAGGATGTGGTTGTACTTATTACAGAATTTGTGTGACTCATAAATGTTCAGCAACATTTACTATCTGAATAGGTGGCAATGCATGGGATGCGGCAGTACATTGACATTTTGTGTTTAGGCACATGCTTTACATGCATATGCACCAGAGTCAAGATGTGTCCTGGCTATGCTAGATGCCCACAGAAAGGAGCCTGCAACACATACACTCGCAAATGGTTCAGTGTCATGTAGAGAGGGTTAAAGTCTGGTAAAGCAGGGTCAGGTTCAGGAGAGCAGGGTCATAGCAAGAGAAGGAATTGTCAGAACTCTGAACAGCATACTGTAGGGGCTACTGACTGGAGTGTTTCCTCACAAGAAGAGCTGTTGTTCCAGCAAAAAGAGTGCAAGCAACTGAGGCCTTGAGAAGGCTGGCCGGCCTAGAACTTTCAGAGGCTCCACCCCAATAGATGCTAACTGTAGCCCTTCAAGGGAACATGACTATTTCTATAGCCTCTTGCTCCTATATGGCCGAGGGACAGGAGAAACTGTGGGGGAGCTATCTTCAGAGTTAGAGTCAGAGACTGAGGTTGAGGGGAGGACTATGTCCTCAGGCCTGGAAGGTACATGAAAGGGTGCAAAGGGATCTCACAGAACTGAGGTGACCAGTGGCTCATCAGACTCTTGAGTTGTCCTCAGGAAGCTGCTGAGTCTCCAAGCCTGTGGGCATGCCAAAGACGAATCTGCTCTCCACTCAGAGAGTTAACAATAGACCTGAGAGAGAGAGAGAGAGCTGGAGCCTGAGTAACTCTAATGCACGTGTCAGAGATGAGCTGGCACAGTGATCCAAACATGCTATACCAGTCAAGGTTTTGGTTTTGGTAGCTGTATGCTACACTAATTGAAGCTTCTGATAACCATGGTTAAACTAAAAATGAGATGGAGGGAAGTTGTTAAGCACCCGGCAAGCCTCAAGAATTGGCTGATGGGCTGGATTAGGCATTGAGGATCACATTCTATATATACATGTCGGACTAATTTCAAGTCAAGCATCTCGGTTCAGTGATCTCTTCCAGGTCCAGACACTTTGATACATGTACAAAGCTCCCCATCCCCTAACAATTTCTTCATGCGCTTCAATGGAAGAAGTAAACCCACAAGCAAGCACATATTTATTTTAATTTTTGCAAATGAATCTGCTCTCACCCATTTAATTAAATGCACAGTCATTGCATTCAAGACATCTGTGTTCATCCAGGAGAATGCATAGATCTCTGGATTAATTTAAAGGATACTTGAGGTACTTCTGGATGACCCACTATCAACAGCACTCTTTTATAACTGTCAACGTTTGAACATCCCAAAGAGTGTAACTCTGCCTATATTTGCCTACTCAGAAGTATACCTCATTGTCCGATGGGACCTATTCCCAGGTTGGACTATAGTCTTAGGCTACACTGATAAAGTACCATTGAACTCAGTGGGACTTATATATGAGTAGACATGCGTAGGATTGCACCGTTAGACTCCTCACTCTGACCTTCAAATCTCTGTGTCTACTATTCCCACTGCTTTCACTTAGGATAAAAGGAAAGCCAAGGAAACTAAGGTAGGTATTTGTAATTTTTGCATCCATGTTCAGATAGTATTCCCAAATCTCTACTAAAAAGAAAACTATTTAGGAAAGTTTATCCATATCCTGTTTTTGAACAGTCCGTCTACACCTGGGAAGCGAAGGATGGAAATAGGGGAAGGGTTGAGTAGGACAGCACAGATTCTCTATTAATGATAGACCTTCGTGCAGAAAAATAGTGCGTGTTAAACTAAGGGTCTGCAGTTATGTGATAGAGATGATGGAGCAAATTTGTATTACGGTATGTTTCTCCAGAGCATAAGACCTGAACCAATAGGTTCAAATGACAAGAAAAGGGATTTAAACCAAACATTGGGGAGCATTTTCTAACAGTAAAAGGTGCTCAGCAATGGAAGAGACTGCCTCAGAAGATGGTGGACTCTCTTCCATTCGGAGATTTTTAAAGCATGGTGCACAAATGGAAAACTACTTGATTTCTAGGAGTTTATAAGACACTTGTTGTGAACTTGATACTCACTAATGAGATTTACCAGGTAGAGAAATAGCAATCTCTTCCACTTTCTTCCCCACAAAGAGAAATCATTGTTCTTTCGAACCGCATCTATTTATTTAAGAGCAAGATTTCCAAGAATGCTTGTGAACATTCTTTTTGCACTTTGTCAGCTGAGACTTATATTCTCATTCCTTGACTTCTGCCAGCTGTTTTAGGGATGTCTCTGTGGAGAAAAACATCTTGTCTCCATAACTGCAAACAAATAACTCCATAACAGAGTTATTCAGATATCATTCAATCTGCAGAGGCTACCGACGTTTTCAAGTAATATGTTTTACCCATGGCCTCTTATTAAATGTATTTTATTACTTGTATGATGTGGTCTGGAATTTCTGCCAATGCTGCAATTTGATCAGTGCCTGACAGTTGGCACTGCTGTCATGGTTTCCCCCATTTCTTGCAGGAAATCAGTCAGCCACAGAGCTAACTCTAAATAGACATTTCACAGACATTGGCTACTTCTTAAAAAGCGGACACTGGGAAGGAGGTTTCTTCGTGTTCTATTGCGAAGTAGCAGATGTGGGGCTTCACACATCCTGAAATGTCCCCTGGCCCTCTCCAACTGTCCACCCCTGGATGACACATTGCTGCTTGCTATTAATACTGTCCTTGCTATTATATATCATTTTAGAGCACCTATAGTAACCAGGCATTGTAAATCAAAAATAAATACAATCCAGCCAGGGGTCAGCTAGCCCTGTTTGTAGTCTGGACACAGTGCAAAGAGTGCTTCAAACGGTGATTGTCCACTCCTGAAAATGCCTTTCCTTATACTCCCCCCCAGCCTACCCCAACAATAATGGAGAATTCTTAACCTCTCTCAAATGCACAGTTCCAGGGCAAGTTAGTGGATTATGAAATGGCATGCTGGTTCCAGACATTTCTGCATGATCCCAATGATTCTAGCATCATTTCAGTCTGGGTTCAGAATCAGGTTGTGGGACAGAAATTGCAGTGGTGGCCATTGCTGTCTTTTTCTTTGGATGTTTGCTCTCTCTGTGTGTGAGAGAGTGGGGGGAGGAAGAGGGAGAGAGAGACTAACTCTTAGTTCTTCTAGACCAGTGGTGGGGCAACGTGTTTCCATGATCCCTCACCATTGTCTATGCTGGTTAAGAACTGTAGGCCAAACCAACTGGAAGGCCACAAGTGGCCCACCCCTGTTCTAGATCCTTAGTGGCATTCAGAAGTATTGACCATCAGATTTTACTGGTTTACCTGGAATGGAATGGTGTAGAGACCCTTGTTAGGATTCTTGAAAACAGGGTTCCAGTTGACTGCAGCACCTGCTGAACGAAGTTCTTGAGAACATTAAAGTGTCACGCTCAGCTCCTGTGCCATCAAGAGCCAGATGAGGCAGAAGGTGAAGCAAGGCTGAAGGTGACCGTAGCTGCGCAGGAGCTGGTCTCTTATTTAAGGGCTCGGGAAACTGCCTTATACCATGTAAGACCACTGGTCTATCTAGCCCCATATTGTCCCCTCTAATTGGTAGTAGTTCCCCAGGGTCTTAGGAAGCAGTGTTTCACATTCCCTGCTACCTGAGCCTTTTAACTGGAGAGTGTGAACCTGGGATCATCTGCGTCAGGGAGTGGGGAACCTCTTTCAGCGTGAGTGCTGAATTCAATTTCAGAAAAGCTTTCAGGAGCGGCATTCCACAGGTGGGTGGGGCCAAAGGCAAAAGGGACAGGGTCAAAGGCAAAACGGGACAGGCCAAAAATATATTTTTTTAAAAACCCAGTATATTGTACCATAAAGCTCTTATTGCCAGTAACTAAGCCTTTGGAGAGGCATTTCAAAAAACTGCACAAAAGCCAGGAAACCACCAGATGATCAGTGGTTGGGGGGGAAGGGGATGGGGCCATCTTGGGAACCCCAGAGGGCTAGATTGGGACCCCAGGAAGGCCAGGTTTGGCCCTGGGCCTGAGGTTCCCCACCCCTAATCTGCGTGCATTGCAATGCAGCCCCCTCCCATAGTTGCTAGGTCAGTGAGCAAGCCTAATCCAGAACCTTTTCTAGTGGCCAGTAACTGTCACCTGACCTGCTCTAGCCTATTGGTACAAGAAGATTTTCTTGGCTGGTGGGGGTGGCCTTCTTGCAGTTCCCTTCCTTGGCCAGAGCTGGGTGGTGGCACAGAGGCTCATATCCCTCAGCAGGTTACCAAGACCTGCTATGGCAGGGCCGGGGAACTTGAAACTCTTTAGATGTTGTTGGACTGTAGTTCCCATCATCCCTGATCATTGGGCATGCTGGCTTGGACTGATGGGTGTTGTAATCCAGCAACATCTGGAGGGCCACAGGTTCCTCAGCCCTGTACTTTGGACTCCAGTCCTGACACCAGGGCATGATTCAATAAAGCAGCAGTTCTGGGCAAACTTTCAGGACTTACTAGTTCTTTACTCATTCTCTCTTCCCCCCCAGCTAACAGTCCCACATAATACACTGGATGTGAGAGAACATCCGGCATTCATGATCAGCCATCCAGAACTGTGACTTGCTCAACCACTTTGATCCAACTGGCAATTTCCCACATTAGTTTTCATTATTCTTGGGGGTAGGGTGAGGTGTTGGTGTTTTGTTTTTGTTTTTTTACTAATTTTCTTCCAAGACATACATACCTACACACACACACACACACACACACACACACTTTAAAACTAATTGCTGACATTTAAATATCTGGCCATTTTGAGCGCCAATGAATTAAAGTCTGGCAAAGAAACTGAAAGCTTGGACAGCAAGTTGTTTCAATAAAATGGCTCTATTTAAGGGCAAAACCATGATGAGTTTTCTCCTAGTAATCCCCTTTCAATCCCAGTTCCCGTGAGAATCCCCACCGTGAAGGTGAATCACTCTGAAAGGAACTAGTTTGGTAAAATGGCTGTCACTTCTGGCAACAGATGCATCGAGTCAGTTCTAGAGCTAAAAATGTGTGATTGGGATCTTATTTCAGGTGTTTTCAGTAACCAAGCTGTATGTAGCCTCAATACCATTCATTAGGAAAAACTTCTCATATTTTATTTTATTGCAAGATGTACTTCTTATTGAAGTGTGTGACTAAAGCTGTCTTCCCCGAACTGGTGCCCTCTAGATCTGTTGGAGTACAACTGCCATAGCTGGCTGGGAGATTATGGGAGTTGGAGTCCAACACATCTGGAGGGTTCTAGGCTGGGGAAGGCTGGTCTAAAGCATACAGTAACACCCTTGAACATTTACTATTTGAGACCTATTTTTCATTGTGTGTTTCCTTACATTTGTACTCCATTTTTCAGCCAAGATTGGCTCCCAGAGCGGCTTAGAATTAAAATCCACACAAAAATACAACATAATTAGGGATAAGAGGGTGCGTAGCAGTACCTTCTGGCTTCGGCCAGTTGGTGACACAGTCCAGGTTCCAGGCTCTTCCCTCCAGAGGGAAGGTGAAGAAGAAGAACCTGCATATGGATTCAAGTAGACAGGGAACGTAAGAAGCTGCCTTATACTGAGTCACTCAGACCATTGGTACATCCAGCCTAGGATTGTCTGCACACTGACTGGCAGCGGCATTCCACAGTTTTCAGAATCAGCCTTTCCTGGCCCTATCTGGAGATGCCAGGGATCGAAAAGCATGTGTTCCCCCACTGAACTAGAGCCTTTCTCCAAAGACTGATCCACAGGAGCAGCCCTTCTGTTGATTTTTAGAGTCTTTTCTCCCATTCCTCTCGGCTGGAAGGCTCTTGCAATCTCCCCCTCTTCCGCAGCTAATGAGTGCTTTACAAGCAGAAGAGCAGGGCATAGATCACTTGTGATCCTCCAGATGTTTTGGCCTACAACTCCCATCATCCCTCACCACTGGCTATGCTGGTGATGGCTGATGGGAGTTGTGTAAGCCAAAACATCTGGAAGGTCACATGTTGCTCACCCCTGGCATAAATATATTCAATGATGATTAAAAATAATAACATTTATTGTCATCCTGTTTGGGGGAAATGTGGCTGCTTTGGTGTGAGGAAGGTTTTTTTGTTTGTTTGTTTTTAATTCCTTCCTGAAAAATGTATAACTGATGCTTACATACATGAACCACATTGGGGCCGAGTCTGGCTTTATTCCCAGCCAAAAGCCCCCCATACAAGACACCCCTTAGGTTGCAGCACTCCTTAAGTTCCCCTCCCAAACCTTCTGCCAAGCGAGATCCAGGGCTCAGCTGCATGCAGAAGCCTAAAACTCCATTGACTTGCATGCAGACAAGTTATGCTTTTCAAAACTAAAAACAAAACAAAAAACCCAATGGTGTGTGCGCGTGCGTGCGTGCCTACAAAGACAGACACGTCAAAAAGAGCACTGACTCTTGCCTTTGCTGCTACTCTGCTTTAATTTCTGGACCTGTTCTTCTATGATAGGTACAAATGAGTTCTCCATCTCCATTTATTTCTATTATCCAGTGGGAGATTTTTTAAAAACAACAACAACAACAACCCGCAATTGAAAGTGGAAATTTAAGGCATTTGTGTCTCTGTCCTTCATTTATCTATGCAGGAAGAGGCGGGGAATGGCAGGAAGCGGGTCAGAGCAAGTGGGGTGCAGTGGGCGGGAAGGGGAAGGAAAAGGCAGACGAGATTGTTGCAGGGAGGGGAAAGAAGAAGGGGAACCTAACGTGTTTATTTAGTCGATAGACCAGTGTTCTCCAACCTTGGGTCCCCAGATGTTTTTGGCCTACAACTCCCAGCATGCCCCAGCCAGCTACGCTGGCTGGGGCATGCTGGGAGTTGTAGGCCAAAAACATCCGGGGACCCAAGGTTGGAGAAGAGTGCCATAGACTGAGGGCTGCATTCCATTTCGGAGAAGCTCTTGGGGGCTGCATTCTAGTGGAGGGGCGGGGACAAAGGCGAAGGGGGCGGGATCAAAAATACCAGCATATTTTGCTTAAAGCCCTTACTGCCGGTAACTAAGCCTTAGGAGAGGCATTTCAACCTTTTAGAATGGGGAGGAGGGAATATGCAAAAGCCAGGAAAACACCAAACGACTGGTGCTTTGGGAAAAGGGAGTGGGGCCAGGGGCCAGGGGCAGGGTGTGTGGCTTTCTTGGGAACCCCGAAGGGCTGGATTGGGACCCCCAGAAAACCAGATTTGACCCCCAGGCCTGAGGTTCTGTATTATTTATTTATTTATTTATTTATTTCATTTATATACCGCCCCATAGCCGAAGCTCTCTGGGCGGTTCACAACCCTCTATACATAAAAACAACATTAAAACATACAAAACAGTTTAAAAAATTAAAAACCAAATTTAAAAACACAGTTTAAAATAACAATACAAAAAGCCAATAAAACTGAGCCTACAGGTGACAATCCCCTCCGTGCTATTCCAAGCTCCTAACTAAATGCCTTGGCATAGAGGGAAGTCTTAACCTGGCGCCGAAAAGATAGTAAGGTTGGCGCCAGGCAGGTCTCAGTGGGGAGCTGATTCCATAACTGGGGGGCTACCACCGAGAAGGCCCTCCTCCTCGTTGCCACCAACCGAGCCTCTCTTGGAGGTGGCAATCGGAGGACTCCTGGCATAGTGCTTTATATCCAGTCCATGGTAGAGCAATATTTATGAAAACCTAGGAGTACTGTGGAATGATTTGCACAAAGCAGTGCTTGGAAAGTACCTAAAATACAACGTGTCATCTCTTACATATACCCAGATCTGTGCAGTGCAGTCCTATGCATGTTTACTCACAGGTACCACTGTGTTCACTGTGGTGGGCCTTGCTTCCTAGTAAACGTGTTTGGGATTGCAGCCTCCATGGTTGAATTTGGCAACCTGAAGGATGAAAACACTATCAACACAAGTACAGGAGGGTAGGAGGCAATGCCAAAGAGGGCCTACTGACACTCTGTTGCCCCAGGGCCCACAAAATCCTGGAGCCAACCCTGGGGGAAGTGTAAGTCCTGGCAGGATAGGAACCTGAGCCAGCTCAAGTTCTGTGGAAGTTTAAGGATTGGAGCCAAGTGGACTGCTGGGGCAGTCCCACAAAAGGTCCAAGATGGAGCCAGAGGTAGCCGCAAACCAGGGCCTGGAACCAGTTAAGCACTCCCAATCAGGGCAGGTAGTACAAGATGGAACAGGAGCTGAAGGCAGGAGCAGGCAAGCTTGCAGCCAGGAAAATGGTCCAAACACAATGACAGAAAGAACGAAAGTCAAGATTAGCACAAAAGTCAGAACAGAAAGAACAAAAGTCAAGATTAGGAGCCAGGCAGTCTGTTCATGGAGCAGGAAGTGGGAACTTAAGGATAGGGATGTTGAAGAGTCCTTGGTCTCGAGTCCCGAGTCGAGTCTCGAGTCCCATTAAAAATATTGGGACTCGAGTGGGACTCGAGTCAGAGGGGGAACTCAGTCCGACTCACGAGTCGAGTCCTGGAGTCCGAGTCCCCATCCCTGCTTAAGGAGCAGGGAACATAGGTTGGAAAACATAGAGAGGAAGCTTGAGCTCAATTTTTTAAATTTATTAAATGCCTCATAAAATATTTTATTGATTGATTGATTTGATTTGTACCCCACCCTTCCACCAAGAAAATGGCAATCAAGGAAGCAATACATTTCTCAAAGCCTGGTTGATCAGGCAAAGACTCAGACCTGACCTGGAAGTATTTATAACCAGGTAAAGTCAGGAGTCCTCAGTCGGCTAGCTGGAAGGTGGAACCGTGCATTCCCCGTCTATTCCGCAGCCTTGGGTGGCTCCCCACAAGGGCACCAAGCACCCAAACCAGGAGTCATGGCATGAATTCTCACACAATACTGAGCTAGGGTGCAATAGAGAGAAATAATTTGAGTGGGTGGGTGGATAACTATAGAGCAGGGGTGGCCATGGCAATCTACAGCCTGAGGGCCACCTATATGTGGCATGTGCGACTTATGTTCCACTTTCAGCTTAAATTTATGCAGGTGGTGGGAGCCCAGAGGCAGAGAAGAGGGGTAGGAGGGGAAAAATGGGTGGGGGGAAGCTGAAACAGATAGAACAATGGAAAGGGGGGGAGGCCCTTTACAAGCGGTCAGTTCAGATCTCTGGCGAGGAAGAAAAAAACGGGGGAGGAAGCAAAAAAAGACAAAGTGATCAAAGGAGCAGTCCTCTGCAAGTCATTCAGCCAGACATCTGGCAAGAGCAATCTGTCCCTTCCACAGCTGCCTGGTGGGTGGGAGAGGTAGAGAGTAAAGGGGGTGGCAGAGAGAAAGAGCCAGGGTGGTGTAGTGGTTAGAGTGTTGGACTGGGACTCGGGAGACCCAGGTTCTAGTCCCCACTCAGCCATGAAACTCACTGGGTGACTTTGGGCCAGTCACTGACTCTCAGCCTAACCTACCTCACAGGGTTGTTGTGAGGAGAAAATGAAGAGGA
This sequence comes from Shinisaurus crocodilurus, assembly GCA_021292165.1. Lineage (NCBI taxonomy): Eukaryota > Metazoa > Chordata > Lepidosauria > Squamata > Shinisauridae > Shinisaurus > Shinisaurus crocodilurus. The sequence goes on along the minus strand of CM037880.1, from coordinate 25,109,306 downwards.
GGAGGAAGAGGAAGAGGATTATGTAAACCACCTGGGGTTCCTTCCCAGAGGAAAAAAGGTGGGATATAAACCTAAGAATAATAAATAAATAAATAAATAAAGTGAGAAGAGGGGTACTCCTGCCCACTTTGGCTCCAGCCCCACCCATTTTTTACTCTGGCCCTGCCACTGGTGGCGTGTGGCCCCCAGCAGGTTAGCTGCAAGGGAATGGAGACCTCAACAGACAAAAGGTTCCCTGCCCAGCCTGCCACAGAAGGTGATCCAAAAGCCACACACCGCAAGGTAAATGACCCTGAGTGTTTGCAATGTCCTCCCTGTCGTGCACAACTTTTGCATTTTGTAACTGCCAAAGAGCAGGTTTGGTTTTACGTTTGGGCACTGCAAAACATCTCCAGGATTTGTGCTACATAAATATCATGTTTGTAAATGTTCGTTGCGGCCACCAAGACATCATCCATGCCCTCAGCTTTGTAATTACAATGTCATTCCAGAGCCGAGCTCCAGAAATGACCTGGGACACATTGGCCACCAAACCTACAAATACGCTCAACCATAGGTCTAAACCTCCATAGATGATGTATATGAAACCACACTGTACGGTAAGGCTGAATTTCCCTGCACACATAACAAAGCATGTGCTATTTTTAGAATGTGCCGCTCTTAAGTGGACATTTTAAAGAGGAACCTACAACAGTTAGGTGTACTTTCTGGTAGTAATTACCTCCTACAAAACGTGACTCATTCCTGCAGTTTGAATGTATACGTTTGATGTCCCAAAATCAGCAGTCTTATAAATAAATCTCTGAATCACAGACGGAAAGCCTTAAGTGTTCAAATATTTCTGGCTGCTCTGGAAAGCAGTTTTTGAGCTTAAGCTTTTCAACCTCATAACAAAATTCCAAAGTAAAAATGTTGATATTTAAGGTTGCACTCAGGCTGCACTGAGAGATGTGTATAAGCATCTTGTACTTTCCCTTGTCTCATGCGTATAGTTCTGTAAACACCACCCAGGCTTGCAAAGTTGGAGGTGAAGAGTACTGCTGAGTCTGGCGGAGCTCTTTCGTTGGGGAGGGGCTGCAGCTCATCGGTACAGCGCAGGTAGAAGATATCAGGTTCAATTCCCCACATCTCCTAAGGCAGTGTTCTCCAACCTTGGGTCCCCAGATGTTTTTGGCCTACAACTCCCAGCATGCCCCAGCCAGCTATGCTGGCTGGGGCATGCTGGGAGTTGTAGGCCAAAAACATCTGGGGACCCAAGGTTGGAGAACACTGTCCTAAGGGTTGGAAAGACCCCCGTCTGAAGAGGAGGGCTCGATGTAGTAACGGTCTGACTCTGGTATAAGGCAACCACCCAGAGAGCTTCAGTTACCATGCGGTATAGAAATGAAAGAAAGAAAGAAACTTCCTGTGTTAAACTGTCTCAGTAGACTGCATTACTAAAAAAAAATAAGGAGAAAGAGCTTGATTGAAGACTTTTCTTAGTGCTCCAAAAAACAGAAACTGGAACAGAGTTGGCTGGGTTGATCCAAGATAATTAATGGATGGCAGTCAACAGATACAAGTAAATGCAACTGTTGAGGTGGAGGGTTTGTCCACATGTAGTGTTATCTGTTCAGCAAATTGACAGCAACTGGACAACATGGGTGTCTGGAAAATGTAGATAACTTGTTTTCTCAAGGCAAATGTGTGGATCTTACCCTCTGTATTACACATACACATGTGTGAATGAGAAAGGGGCCCAGGCAAGCACAGGATGATGATAGGCTCATCATGCAGACTACAAGTGTTGAATATTTGCGGACGTACAGGTGGGAAATGAAGAGTCGAGACACTCAGTTGGTGTTTAACTGGGCCACGTTTATTTACATACAATGAACTGCAAAGGGATAGAGTGCGGGTTATTCTATTCTGGCCTCGTAGGCCGCTCTGTTATGCAATTGGGCTGAGCATCCAAAACCGGGAGGTGGCGAGGAATCCGCCGCCTCCCCATTTTGCACTTTCCAGTGTTGGCAGCCTTTGTTACGTTGCTCCCTCTCGGAGTCTCGTGACAACAAGCTTGGCGAGAACAAAGGCATCACAGGCGTTCCTGATCCCCAGCTGTCTGAGCCTACTGACCCATCCGAGGCATCCTGAAACTGCCTGTCACCTGAATGGTGCCAGGGATGCTCACCTCATCCTATCAATACCTTAACCCGCACTTACCTGCCCACTATCTACCTGTGACCATTTTTCTTGCTATGTACACTACTATAATACTCCCAACTCTGCAGTAGTATGGAGTAGGCGAAACGCGCCCATCCCCCTAGTAGGAATAAGCCAAAATTCCTACAGGGCCCCTTAACGGCGACCAGAGGAGCCTATACTGTATACAGGGTGGGAGGGAGGGAGCTGCAGAGAACAAAGAGGGTGTGGTGCGGGGCCGCAGAGCCTAATATTGGCTCCTGTAACCCCGCCCCCCTACCTGAGGCGTACCTGCGAGAACTGGTAAGTCTCGCCTCACCTCCCCCCACGTCCGCAAAATTTCTCCCCGCCCACAGCTGCGCGTGATGCGGGGGAAGGTCATACTGGATGTGGGCCAATCCTGTTCAACACTCCCTTCATCTTTCCTTTTCCAGGTGCTTGTTGTTGTCAGATCTTACAAAATTCCGAACATTTGTCCTTTTCTTTCTGTTCCTAGTACAAAAATACTGGTTCAATCTTTAATTAATTTCTCATTTTAATTGTAACATTTTATTTGGGGGTCTTCCTTTTCATCACCTTAAACCAGGGGTGGACAACTTTTATTTTTAATGTTGAGGACCACATTCCCTTGTGGGTATACAGGCATGTGGCTTACGCTGGCTCAGCTTGTCTGAGCGTGGAAAGCTAAGCAGGGTCAGGGCTGGTTATTACTTGGATGGGAGACCCCTCCTCTAGTTTCCTGCATTGAGCAGGGGGTTGGACTCGATAGCCTTGTAGGCTCCTTCCAACTCTATGATCTATGAAATCTATGAAATAATCTGCTGGGGGACAGGACACATGTTTGAGGTAGATGGGTCCAGAACCAGCAATGGGTGGGGCCAGAGCCAAAAGTGAGTGGGTCACCTCTTTTCTTTTTCTGCCACCCTCTTTTCTCTCTTCTTCTTCCTTTCCAAGCAGTGGGCTTCCAGGGAAAGGACAGATAGCTCTTGCCAGAGGTCTGAACTGTTCGCACACAGAGGGCTTTTGAAATTAGGCTGAGGGATGCATGAAATTAGGCTAAGGGCCCCATGCAGCCCAAGGGCAACAGGTTGCCCATCCTTCTTAAACCTTTGATTCCAGAATTCTGCTGCCTGCATTATTTATCTTGCTCACCATTACAATCATACACCAAAGAATCCTGCAGCTTAAAGATGAAAGGAGGAAGCCTATGCACACTTGAGTGCAAACTTCATTTATCTCAATGGGACTTACTTTTGAGTAAACACCCCTAGGATTAAGCTGTATCATATTTATTAGGTTAGGGCATAAGCTTTCATGAACTAGAGAAGACTTAGATTCATGAAGTGTTATCCTCTATTGATAGATATGTACACACAGAGGCATGGGTGCAGAGAAAAGGAGTTGTAAACAGTGGGAGTACAATTTCACACCGGACTAGAAATTATCAGCAACTTTTATTCCAATAGCAAGTAGGGATATCTTTCCCACTCTGGAAAGTAATGGTCTCTCTTCAGTTGTTAAATCAGCATTGCAAGAAAAACGGTCGGCGTGACCACCAGTGGCTGGTGTGGGTCACTCTGTTCTTATCTCTTACATTTGGACTCTGCATAGAAATATGACAGACGTACCGATACCCTGTGTATTTCGTGGCCTCCTGACCCTGCTGTTTGGTCCACAACAGTTTATGCCACACAATAAAAATTAGTCTTGGGAGTGTCATAGGACTTTCTTGCATTTGCTAGAGCAAACCGACACAGCTACCTCTCTGGAATTCATTATGATCACATTACTGCTCTCATTTAACCTCTTAACTGGATCTCAGGGTTTTGTGTCGTCGTCGTCCCCAATGTTTGGTTTAAATTTTTGGCTTTCGTTTTTGAGGATCTTAACAATTGGGCTCTTCTGTATCCTTCATGGATTTGTTGCTAGACGCCAGTAAGAGCTTTCCAGTCTTGATCTCTCTGTATCTCTTCCTTTTCCCTACTCCTGGGATGGTCTTCCTGAACATATTTGTCACTCTTCCTCTCCTTCATCTCTGAAGAAACACATCTTTTTGCCTCCCTTTCCCTCCTAAATCTTTTATTTTCCTTCTTCTACTCATCAGATATTTCTTATATTTTAAAGTTTAATTCAATAATATATGTTGCAACTTCTAATTGTGTTAAAATTTAACATTTTAAGTTTGGGGAAATAAATTTGCATGTTATAGACTTGTGCTCTGTTCCTTCCCTATCACCTATTGGACCCCCCCCTCCCATTTATAGTTTAGATTCCAAGCTCTTGTGCACAGGGATGTGTTTCTTTTTCTCACTTATAAAATCACCTAATATTATTGTAAAGTTTATGAAAAAATAATGTTGTCCAGAAATTTATGTTGTCTTCTCCAGAAGAAATTTAGAATTTCGTAACCTCTCATAGAGATTTTTTTTTAAACTCTAAATGGGGAATTAAATCCTTGCTTGGTTTTCATATAAGGCTATGTACCAAAAACAAAACTTGCAGCACTTCCTTTAAAGAAAAATGCAAACAGCGTTTATGCAAACAAGATGCAAACAGTATATATTTCTGATCTACTTTCTACCAATTGTATACTTGCCAATTCTGTATGTCAAGAATCGGGCATGAAAACTCTGTATAGTTCTAAAACTGTAAAAGAACTGCATTTTCTGTGCAAGTCCTAAGGAGGCAAATAGCTTTATGCATTATCTTTCAAGGAAGCAATACATTAACAAAGGGGGAGGGGGAAAGCCTTGATAAGTTCTTTTTCTGTTCTTAATGCTTCTCCTTAAATCAATTTTCAGCTTCTTCTGGATGTGCTGCCTGTTTTGCAGCTGTTCTTTGCTGCTGGGTTTGCCTGCATGTCACCAAAGAATCTAAGGAAACACATAAGCTCTTCTGCAGCTAAAGGAAGGAGCTGGTGCCAAAGTAAGGGAACTGCTGATGATGGAGGTCACTGCCAGCTGCTAAAAGTTTACAGCTGGAGCGTCAACGTTCTTAACCAAGGAATATTCCTTACTCTGTGAGGTCACCCATTCTTCTGCATTTATTCTGAACATGGTGTAGCAGTCTTGCAAACACTGCTCGTCTGCTCCAATGCAGCAACAATGCCTTTCTTAACAGGGCTGTGTCTGTGTAGTCCAGCCTTCCCCTACTGGGTATCCTCCAGATGTGTCAGACTACAACTCCCATCAGCCCCAGCCAGCATGACCAATGGAGCCAGAGAGGCTACATCAGCCTTCCCCAACCTGGTACCCACAAGATATTTGGGACTACAACTCCTGTAATTCCTGACCACTGGTCACACTGGCTGGGGATGATGGGAACTGTAGTAAAAAAAACCCATCTCAAGGGCACTAGGTTGGGGTACAGTTGTTGTAGCTCTCCCATGCAGAGCTGTCCTACATCAGAGTGAGAAAATCCACCATGAGGGGGAAATAGATGGAGGCAGAAATTGGCGTATGAATGATGCAGCCAGATGTTTTATAAAGTGTTGGACCTAATGGGGTGCATGTATGGGGTCACTATTGGGGCTCTGCTTTAGGCAGTAAAATCTTTTGGGCCAGCATTGGCTGCCAGTGTGCAGTTGGATCAGGGCCCAAGGATGTAATCCACCTCTGTTAAATTCATTTGGACATTTTTTCAATGCCTTCAGTGAGAAGTAGATTGCATCCTAAATCCTTAGTTAAATACACATGAAATAGTCCTGATATTGGGGCAGAAATGTTTATTTTCCTCTGGTCTTGATTCAAGTTTGCTAGGATCAGCATTCCTTGTTCTCAGATGCCTCTCTCTCCATTTGTGTTGGAAAACTTCACTTGTTGAAAGAACATTGTAAAGTGAGACAGTTCCTGGGCTCTGTGTGCACAAAGGTAAACGTTCCAAGGCAATCTTCTGATTGTTCAGTTTCACCACCGAGAAAAGAAACTGGGCCTCAGGAGCATGTAGGGTTCTCGCATGTTGTTTTTTTTTTAATTTTATTTATTTATTTTTTAAATGGACACACATACAGAAAAAACACACACATAAATCTACAAATCATAAACTCCAAGTGCACCCATCACCCCGGGACCAAAACAAATTCTATCCACATAATCCATTATTAATCTATATTCCAAAAATACATCATATCATGACACAGCTTACTCCCTTTTCCCTTTACTAAAACATAATCTAAGAATGGTCCCCAAATATCCTTAAAATTATTTTTCTTTAATTGTCCCTTTTTACATTTAATACTACATGTTAGTTTATCATTTAAAGCAGTATCCCAGACCTCTTTATAACAATCTATTATTAAATACTGGTGTTGAACTTTCCAATTCCTTGCTATCAGTAATCTCCCTGCCACTAATAAACTTACAATTAATTCCTTTTTCTCTTGTGAGCACAGAAGTTTCTCCGTTATTGATAACAATGCTAATTTTGGACAGACCTCCAAATTAATGCCAATAATTTCTGCAATTTCTACAAAAATTTTATTCCAAAAATCCAATATGCTTTTACAACTCCACCACATATGAGCATAAGTACCAAGTTCCTGACATCCTCTCCAACACAATGGAGCACAGTTACTGTCTATTTTGTTTAATCTTACTGGAGCCAGATACCATCTCCAAATAGTTTTTAAAAAATTCTCTTTTATCCTTACTGACATATTTCTTAATATACGTCTGCCCCAAATATTTCTCCACCCCGCATTCGATATCTCCTCCTCAAATTCCATTTCCCATATCGTCTTAAGGTTATCTTTTTTCGCTTCAATCCTTTGGAACATTTTATATATCTCCTTAGTTAACCCTCTGAAAGAAACATTCCCTTCTATAAGTTCTCTAGACAACACTTTCTTTTCAAATCCAGTAAGTTCCCTCCCATGCTCATTTCTCTTCTTCCATTTCTTAGTCCACTGGTCTAATTGCATTAAATTTAACCACGAAATTCTACCTCACATATTTGTTATCAGCATGTTAAAAAGCACAAGCCCTGAACTTCCGAACACTATGAGGATACATGCCAATAAGGAACACAAGATGTGATTGGAAATTAAGTAGGCCTGGCCTACACATGCAGCAGAATTGTGGTGACAGAATCCTGAGGTGGTGGTAGCATGGAATGTACAACCTCAAACTTCAGGTTGGTGATACAGTTTTTCATTTCCATATACGCACACATACGCGCACGCATACACACACACACAAAGATCTGGGGCTCAGGCCTACAGGACAAAAAAAATTGCACAAATTTGCATATGCTAATTTACATATCCTCTAAAGAGTGTGTGTGTGTGTGTGTGTGTGTGTCTTTAAGGGACCCTGTCTCCTAAGGACATCCCTATTTATAAAAAAGGACATGGGAGAGGAGGACATTTAATTTCAGGGGGAAAAAAACCTCAGGCAGAAAGATTCAAGGGCAGGGGCAGCAGGAGGTGAAGCATCTGTGGGAAAAAAGCCAGCTAACCAAGGGGGATCAGATGCAACAGAGATCCTCAAGGCCCCTGTACCTTTGTTTTAGCAAATGCCCATGGACAGCAGGGTGGTGGGGCAGATGGCCTCCCAGAGATTCGGGGCTCCAAATGAAAAATTCGGGGTTCCAGCCCTAATGAGCCACCATCTCTGACACAAACACACACACACCTAGGGATGCCATGAGCCTTCAATCAGGGGGGGGGGCTCTCAGTTGTTAGCTGAGTACCCCTGCCCAAAGGTTTATGAGCAGGATTGGGGTGTACACAGCCTTGTTGACAGAGCTGTGCTCACCTTGATCATCCGAACCACTTCTACCACCATCCCCTGGCCCAAGCTGCCCCCAGGAACTTGCCTTGGAGCAGAGGATGGCAGCAACAACTTCTGATGATCCCAAGCCCTAGCAGAGCACTATTTTCTGCTGCTTTGAAGGCAGAAGGTTCCAGGTAGGGCTGGGGAAAGACTCCTGTCTGAAACCTTGGAGAGCTGCTTCCAGTCAGTGTCAATACTGAACTTACTAGATGGACCCATGGTTTGATTTGGTAGAAGGCGGCTTCCTATATATCCCTGTGTATAAGTCCCAGCATCCCATGTGGGAAAGTGATGCTCTTCATGATTCTCACTAAGGAGAAAGTCCCCGAGCCTCGTCAGCAGGAATTGTGTGCAGAGCATCATTTTTCCTTTAAGGATGGTGGGACTACAAGTCCCAGTCTAGTCCCCAGCAAGGAAAAATGCTCTATCGGGCCTAGTAACACCTGAAGCTGCCACCACCACATCTGCCTTGCCCCGGACCCAACGTAAGTTTAGGGGTGCTTGGGGTACAGGAGGCAGCATGCACTTTGCGAGCATCACTTGAAACAGTTGGTCGTTTGGTCCAAAACAGGGCAGCTTTTTTTTTAGTCATTAACTGGGACTGGCCGATACAATCATATTATGCCAGGTACATTGCTATCTGCACTGGCTGCCAGTTCATTTCAATTCAAAGGTCCAGTTTTAAACCCTAAACCTTTAAAACCCTAAACAGCTTAGGATCAGGTTACCTGAAGGGGTACCTCCTCCCATATTTACCTACGTGGCCCCTAACTAAGGTCAGCATCTGAGGCCCTCCTTCAGCTGCCCGCACCAAATGGGACAAGGCAGATGGCTACGAGATGGAGGGACTTTTCTGTGGTGGGGCCCTGTCTGTGGAATACCCTTACAAGAGAGGCTTGTGATGGTCTTTTCAGTGCCAGGTGAAGACCTTTTCAATTATCTCTGGCATTTTATGAACATGTTTAGTGCTTTTAGAAAGAATGCTGGGAGTTGTAGGCTTTTTTTCTGTCTAAACTTGCATAGGATTGCACCCTTTATGTCTTTGACTGTTTTATTTTGCTGCTGGTTTCACTTCGTTTTTTCAAGCCGCTTTGTTTTTCCCCTTCGCTGTCGGTTTTATCTTGGTTTTACTGTGCTGTTGTTGTTTTTATCATTGCTTTTTTGTTGTTGTTCTTAATTTGGCTGTACACCACCCAGGGAACTCCAGTTATTGAAAAGTGCAATGAATGAATAAATAAATAAAACATTTGCAAATGCTTAGGCACTTCCTTCCCTTGAGGCAAAGTGTCAGCTTTATGATTCAGTCCTAGCTTCAGTCATCAACTATTTTCTCATTTCAGAATTGTCAACAGCCAACTGGAAGTTAAGTTGCCATGTCAATGGCAATCTTCTCATAAGAAATGGCAAAAGAAGTGGGACTGCGGTTGTAACTGGCATCAAAGGCCACTTTTAACTATACTGTGATAGTCACAAATAGTCTAAGATTATAGCAAGACCGAGTGAAGAAGAAAAAAAATCATCCAGATGGAGAGATTTCCATTTCCAGTTGCCATTTCTATCTTTCTTCAGACTGAATTTTAATTCCTGTCCTGATATTCTCAAGCTCTCATAGTTTGGCCGATATCAAATTAATAAAGTGCACTTCAAAATATTTACAGTACAATGTCCTTAGAACGAGCTCAGAAGAGCATTAAAATTGGGATCACAGTGAACTTGGGAAAATAAGCCAGGCCACAAAGTGTTTATTACCTAAAGTTTCCCAAACATGATTTGACTGACTACGAGGAGTCTTAGAATTGTTGTTAAGTGGTGTAAAAATATTCTTCTGCAATCTGTAAAATGACAGCAATTTCCATTTTTATTTATTTAGTTATTTTGCAAAGCTAGTGGCCAGTTTTCACTTTTTCTGGGAGCTAGATGGAAGAACAGAAAGACAGGGATGTGGGGCCACCCGTCACCAGATGGAAGAACAGATTCTGTCCTTGTTGCTGGTGTATTCTGATCTCTCCCTCCCCCCTGCCCCACCAAACCTCCTTCCCTTTCTTCCAGGTATTAGTTGAAAGGTGCCTCTGGCCATGCTGCCCAGGAATTATGGGAGTTGCAGTCCAACACATCTGGAGGGCACCAAGTTGGGGAAGGCTACCCTAGCATCTGTTGCTTGAGGCAGCTGCCTCACTGTCTGTGTCTAATGTAGGACAGCCCTTCCAATTGCTTTTAGGAAGTAAGAGGAAGATGTGGCCAGGTCCTACACACAACAGCACACAAGGGAGGAAGAGTACATTACACCCAGCCCTCTTCAGCAATTCAGTCACCACCACGACCAATTTTTTAAGTGCCAGTGGTGACCTGGTGCCCATATTTTGACAGCCCTGGTAGTAGCCGTCACAGTAATTAATATTACAACTATTAAGTAGATGCATTGATAGAGAGTAAGAGTTCAGAAAATGTCTATACCCATTTCTTTTCTCCTCAAAACAACCTTATAAAATAAGCTGAGAGATAGTGACTTGCTGAAGTCTGAGCAGAGATTTCACCTTCAGTCATTTTTCTGCCCCTTCCATTTTCTCCCCGCTCCCATGGAAGTATGTTTACCCTCATTTGCCACTCCAAGCAACCTTCTCTCTATTAATCCACCTCTCCTTCAAGGACAATACATGACCTAATAAGAATTACCACTAACACCTTGTCTCCACAGATATCAGGTATAATTGGGCTTCATTTACCAGAATGTTCCAGTAGTACTCTTGTGTTGTGCCTGGCAAGAGTCCTTCATTGCCATTTCAGGGAATATCTCCCATCAGGTCAATGCAGACCTCAGGTTTGTGGGCTCTGTTTTGTCTTGTACTACAACCCTGAGGTCTACCATCTGGAAGCAGGGACAAAACAGTGGTGTTGGATGGATTCAGACACCAGAGAAGTGGAGCCAAGTGCTCTGCATGCCATGAGCCGTTCATTGAAATGACTGTATATACATCAACAGTGCTGTTGGAATGGACTTCTCCTCCTTCCCTCGTCCCCTGAAAAGGCTACACATAGACTCAGTTCAGACAACATGGTAACCCGTACTCAAGGGTTGAGTATGGGTTGTCATTGAACCGTGGGTTGTTGTTGGAACATGGGTTATCATGTTGTCTGAACCCAGCCATGCTAACAAACCATGGTTTATTAACCACGAACAACCCATCAAGAGAGCCCATGGTTTGTTGTTGGGTTGTGAACTGTGGGTTGTTCATAGTTAACAAACCATGGTTTGTTAGCATGGTTGGTTTCAGACAACACGATAACCCATGTTCCAACAACCCATGGTTCAATGACAACTCACACTCAACCTTTGAGTGTGGGTTATCATGTTGTCTGAATCCAGCCAGAGTTTGGAGCCCCTACTGAATGGGGTGAGCTGTTGTGTGTGGAGGAGGCAGCATCCCAAGATTTGGCCAGAGGGAGCCCTTCTTCCTCTCATAGGAGGCAGATTCTGGATCCACCTGTATATATGTCTAATATATTCAACTTGTAAAGTGTGAACTGGCCCTCAGGAAGAACAGCTTCCTAAACTGAAGACAGAATTTGAATGTGGGTGCTTCCAGACAGAGCGGTCCTACTAGCACTACTAGTCAAAAGGCACTGTGCAGCTATTATGTTGTGTGTGTGTGTGTGTGTGTGTGTGTGTGTTTCCTCCTCAAGAGATTTTCTGTGGTAAGGGAAAAGACAGAAGAAGCCGTGAGAAAACACAGGAAGGTTATGATTGGAGGATGACAACATCTGCAGACCCCCTGTAAAATTCCATGAGTGAGGCAGGGTGACAGCACCATAAAAGCCTTGTCTGAAAGCACCCTCTGTTAATTTGAAATGAGAAGAAATTGACCAAAATATTCCTCTAACGTGTGTGTGCGCGTGCACGTGTGTGTGCGTGTGTGTGTATAAACCCAGTACAGGTCAGATCATAGCATTCTGAACTCAGCAAAGTTCCTCATCTTCAATAGTGGGGAAAGGATGTGTTCCACATTGGGGGTGGGAGAGAAATATTTCTGGGAAGCCTTTGGATTCTCATACCAGAAGGCTAAATCTACTACTGGTTGGGTGGATTTTATTTAATAGACTATTGAAGTGCATATGGAGAAATACTTTATAGAGCAGGCATTTAAGTAAGAAGTGCACCATGCCTAAAGGAATAAGCTTTTAAAAGTGATGAAGCCTTTGTATTTATCTATAATGCCTTGGTGCAGTGCCATGCATTTCCTTTGTGATTTATCATAATTTCTCAGGTTAGTGCTTGGCCTGGACTCTGCTGGAGTATTAGTGTGCACGCAAGCCAGTTGCTTGCCTGATTTTGGTTATGGTTTTTAGCTTGAGGCTCTGAATTACATAACATTTCTCTCCTCCTCCCCCCCCCCTGCCCATTTTTCTTTTACAAAGCCTGCTTTTTAGTATGAATTCTGTGTGTTCCAGTCCTTTTCTGTAACTACTTTCATATGACATTCTATGATGTGTGGAATAATGTCCTTAAAGAGATATTCCAGAGATCTTCGTGTTGATTACTACTGGGGGTAACTTTGAAGAATTCTCTACTGCTCTTTGTGGTAATTAATTTACTATTTATTTCCAGATGGCCAGCAGAAAATGGTGAAGTCTTTGCATCTCATAGGAAGTGTTGAAAAGGACATACAGTCATGCCTTGGATTGAGAGCATAATTCGTTCCGGAAACGTGCTTGTAATCCAAAACACTCTTATATCAAAACGAAATCCCCCCCAAAAAAATTTGTACAGAGATTTTTAATTTAAGCCGTACTACAGTACTTGTCTTGCAAGACGTCGCTTGTACATCAAGTAAAAAAAAATTAAATAAATATTTAAAAATTTGCTTGTCTTGCAAAACGCTCTCAAACCAAGTTACTTGCAATCCAAGGTATTACTGTATGTGAGCAACTCACACTTCCTCTTTTGGCATTCTTGAAGTAACATTTGAAGGGGAACTTGCTCACTTTTACTGTGGTGAGGTGTGCAAGCCCACATACACATACAGCATGTTGGAGTGTAATTTTGGGAGCGTGGAGGTCATGGTGCCCCCTTCCCCATGTTTCAGACCACATGCAATTATTCTTCAGAAACTCCTGTCTCTAACCAACTCTCTGGTTCTCAATATCAAGTGGCTACTGTTAAAACCAATTAGAGCGATAATCCTACATCCACTTACCTGGGAGTAAGCTCCATTGAACTCATTGGGGCTTGCTACTGAGTAGACACATACAGGATTGCACTATAACTGGGCCTCATACCAGGTATGCATACCAAATGCTAGAAATGGGGGAGAAATTTGTTTACTTTGCATTTTAAAGCAAGCTCACCTAATTTTGCACTTTCAAACCAATATGTGAACCAAAACTCTGTCATCCTTCAAAATTTGTACTCCAAATGTTGCAATGGAATTTTCTAATCAAAACACGCATACAAAAGTGTATCCTGTATAAGGGAAAATAATGTTTAAAAATGCATTATATTAGGGAAATTGCTTCCAAAATGTGTATATTAGGCAAAAATGCATATAAGAATGCATGTATTATGAGAAACGTACACAATAATGCTTATGAATTTTCATGCAAACATTTTAAAGTTCAGGATGAAACCTAAGACTGAAGAAATTCACAAAGTCTGAGATAAACTGAACTCAAGATTGGAAAAATGAGAAACAAATTGTCAGATTTATCCATCCCTAGCAAAGACATGCATTTCATGCTGGCTGGGAATGATGGGAGTTGTAGTCCAGCTTGTCTGGAGGGCACCAGTTTGGGGAAGGCTTAGAGTAAGGCCACTATCAGAAAGATTTGTTTGTTTAAAAGAGTTATATCCCACCCTTCAGTTTACAGGACTCTCAGAGTGACATGAAATCAATTAACAACATAAAAACAATGTCAATTACGATTTTTTTTTTTTTAAAAGCAAAATAACAGAAATGTAGCAGAGTGATAAAACCTGTAGAATCAGAAGAAGAAAAAGGTTAAAAGTAGCTTCAAGTTGCACCTTGGAAGGCCTGGGCAAAGTAAAATGCTTGCCTGGTGCCGACATTTGGCCACATACAAGGTGCCACAAGTGAGGAGGTTCTCTCTGTGGTTACCATTTGTCGAACTTCAGAAAGCAAGGGGCCTTGGAAGAAGGCCTCTGACAATGATTGTAACGTTCAGGCAGGCTCATGTGGTAGACGGTGGCCCTTTAGAGTCCCATGTCTTTTAGGGCTTTAAAGGCAGGCACCAGCACTTTGAATGGTGCCCAGAAATGGGCCAGCAGCCAGTCTCATTTGGGTTTTACAAGATATTGGGTTGGATCCAGACTAAGTTAGTCATGCTTTTTAGTCCCACTGAAATGGGATTTAACATTAGTCTTGACTAACGTCTCTCTTTGATGTCAATGGGACTAAAGCACAACTAACTTAGTCTGGACCCAACTCACTGTGTGCTATTTAGCTCTTTGCCACATTGCACTGCTGGTCCCCAAGTGCAGTCTTAGTTTATAGCCCTTGGCCTGCACCCTCAGCCTCACTTCTGATTAGCCTTGCTGTAGCCTTGTGTCTGCTTGATGTAATTCTGCAAGGCTACAAACGTTGCAGCCTACCTTGGCCACATGGTAGATCTGCCTTCCTGAGGAGTATAGAAGGACGTTGTATATTGTTCTCTGGAGCTTTCTTTCAAATACTTGTTTCCTACACTAGATTTTCTGCATCATCATCATCATCATCAGGCGATCACTCGTGACCGAGTAAGATTGTCTTCCGGGATAAAAGGAGGAAATTCTAAAGAAGATTGTGTAGACTCTAGCGATGGGTCCGTAAGTGACTGTGGAGGCCAATTCTAGATCCACACAGCTTCCCACAGTGAGGACACAGGTTACCAGATAGAAGATGGTCCTGTAAAGGATTCATTTGACGTGCTTTTCGCTTAGCACGTTTCTCCCTTTCACCTTGCACTCGGGCTTCTTCAAAGTCCATGGAACCTTTGTGAACAGTACAATGGATATCCTGGTCTGGACATTACACCAGAGCATAACTCATGGTGATTATAAGCTAAGTACTGTGTAAGTGCTGTTAAAGTTATTTTCCAACCATAGTGCTTTGCTTTTTGATTTAAGGGAAGGGCTTCTAGAAGACAAATATAGAATAGTTATATACAGTAATGCTCAAGTGGGGAACCTGTAGCCCTCCAAGTATGGTGGGACACCAGCTTCCAACATCCCTAACTACTGGTCATGCTGGCTAGGGCTGATGGAGTTGGAGTCCAACAACATCTGGAGTGCCACAAGTCCTCCAACCCTGCTCTAGGTAATCCAAGGACAAAAAGCAGCATAGGGTAAATTTGGAAGTAATAAGCACAGCTCATCTACATTTTAAGTACAGATTTTTGCTCTCTGGATGAAGCTCCCTGAGCAGACTTTTTGAAGGCATGCACAAATGCCATTGCAAGATGGGTGTGACAGAGGTTTCAGTCAATGAACAAACATTGCAGGTTTGAACTGACAGCAGTTTTAGAAAATGGGATGGGTGAAGGGAACATAACAATTTGTGGCCCTGTATAAAATTCTAACTTCTAGAATTTCCAGATTTGTGCTCACTGGGAATGCTTTTAGAGGACACACAAATGGGTGGGGAAAAATCTCTATGACATCTCATTAAAAGTGAAAATGTCAACTTACCCTTTTATTTTAAATACACTGCAGGATTCCATTACTGATTGAGCCCCTTTCTATGGAATACTATTTCAAATCTCATTTAAAACTTACGGTAAATTCTTTTCCACTGATTTTTATATGCCTTCCCTCCCCATTTTGTCAAAAAGTAAAAAGGGGATACAGCTATAACTTGGTAGTCAAGTTGAAAATAAGCATGTGGAATGGAGGAAATGAAATTCCTATGAAAAACACACAAATATACATCTTTCCTCCTGATTTCATTCTTTTTTTTTTCTTTTTAGCAAGCACTGTTATTATGTGCATTAACAGAGATCCAAAAGGGCCTATTTAAAATGTGCCCAGCGCTGTTGAGTTGTTGTAATATACAAATAGTGTACCTGCCCATATTGTATCAGAAATAGTCTGGGGCCTGTTCCCTAAATTACCGTACTGCCTTTGCCATATGAACCTACCAGGGATTTTAAGATCATCTCTGGCTCTGCTCACCAGTCTCTCTTCAAGCCAGCCTTCCTCAACCTGGCACCCTGGTTTCTGGCTGGGCATGACTGAGGTTGCAGTCCAATATGTCTGGAGGGCACCAAGCTGGGGAAGGCCGCTTTCAACCATACTCCTTTGGCAAGTATCAAAAACCAAGGCCTTTTCTGTATCAGCATCAAGGCTATGGAATTCCCTCCCTGGGGAAATCCATCAAGGCTCCTCATTGTGCATTTTTAAGTGTGCTTTAAAAACATAGTCTTTAAATGCCAAGCTGCTTTTTCATGATTAATTTCTGTGCGTGCCAGTTTGTTTTGTTTTAAGTTACTATGTGTTTACTGTTTTGATTTTACAGTTGACTTTATTGTTTTTATGTTGATTATCAACAAGCCACCTTGTGAGATTTTTCTTTTCCTTAAAAAATCTGAAAATGAATTTAAAAAAAGCAAAAAAAAACAAAACCTAAACAGCATATCAAACTCCCCTCTGTGGTTTGCTGTGTGGCATGAGGGGCCGCTGTTGGCGAAACGCAAGGCTGGTGTGCAGTTCTTTGGGTCCTGGCCAATGACAGCAGGTACTCTCATTTTCAGAAAAGATGTGATTTGGCTGTCTCTTTAAAGTGTACATTATTTCCAAATAGGAATCAGGTGTTTTCTTTTTCTTTATTGTTTTAGAAAAGTAGGCATGTATAATTGTAACAAATGTTTAATCATGGTGACATTTGAAATTCTTTTTCATTTTTTAAGGGCTGACATAGCAATTAAAAAGTACTTCTATTTAGGAGGTTTATTTTAGCAACTAATGATCGTTCTTGCCATAAATAAATATGAAAGTGATATAGAGACAGAAAGCATGAGGCAGGAGGTCCTCAGAAATGGGGCAGGGGAGAAGGATTTAATAAGGAAGTAGAAAGGAACAAGGACAAGTGTTAGCACTAACAATCTGAGTCAACATTAACAAGGAAAGACTCCCTGAAGGGAAAAAGGTCCTTTTCTCATGACTTCTCTGTTTATTGATTCAGATGAAAGAAGATAGATTCCACACTGGGTTTGTTTATTAATTAGAATGGTGTTCGGAGGGTTACAATTTAAGCATTTGCATGTTTTTTAAAAAACACACAGAAGAAGAAAACCTATTGTTTCAACTGTCTCTTGTTTAGTCTACCTTGAGTGCTTCAGAAGTTTACTATCAAAGGTTGGCGAGCAGATGGAGAAATAGAAGTGCTGTCTCTCTACCCCCCCTCCCAACTCAATCTCCTTTGTTCACTTACATGGTGATATTACAAAGTAGGTGTCTATCTTTTACTTTGTGCTAATCAGCTATACGACTATTTTGCAGCATGCACTGCCTGCCTGCCTGCCTATATATTTGGAAGGACTGGGTGCCTATTCTAGTTCTAGTAAGTCACCTCAAAATATTCATTACATTCTTACACAGAGTTGACTGGTCATAGTTTTTAACAAATGTTTTCTGCTGTGTCAAAAACCACCTCCCTTTACAACCATTTTTGGATACTCCTTGCAAAAATGCTTGGCTCTTCGTTTACAATAGCCTGTTCCTACGCTCAGTTGACTTCACTAATACTCAAGTGATGTTATTATTCCAGTATCAGAGGCAGTATGCCTAGGTACATCAGTTGCTGAGGAACATGGGTGGGAGGGTGCTGTTGCCCTCATGTCCTGCTTGTGGGATTCTG
This sequence comes from Shinisaurus crocodilurus, assembly GCA_021292165.1. Taxonomy (NCBI): domain Eukaryota; kingdom Metazoa; phylum Chordata; class Lepidosauria; order Squamata; family Shinisauridae; genus Shinisaurus; species Shinisaurus crocodilurus. Next base: position 25,091,509 of record CM037880.1, on the reverse strand, counting down.
TGAGCAGCTGGTTGGCCACTGTGTGAACAGAATGCTGGACTAGATGGACCCTTGGTCTGATCCAGCAGGGCTCTTCTTATGGTCTTACATTCTATTATGTAGGCCACATAGCACTATTATATCATCCCTTTTATTGTGTGTTCCCTGATTATGTGGGGTCACCAATGTGACTAAGAGAACAATAATATGATCTGGGTGAGGGTGTTCCAGGAACTATAGAATTGTGCAGATTCTCCTCTCCAAGGCTGTAGGTAGAGCTCTGACCTTAGAGAGGAACGTCTGTCCATGGACCTCCCCACCCAGCCACCATGAAATGCTCAATGGTGGCTTCCTCCTTCAGGCTGGTGTAGGTGTTTTCCCTCCCATTGGGTTTCAATGGGAGGGATTTTTTTTTTTTAAAGGAGAGAAAACACCAGGAGCATGAGAAGCTGCCTTATACTGAGTGAGACCATTGATTCATCTAACCCAGTATTGTCAACACGGACTGGCAGTGGCTGCCCTTCAGGGTTTCAGGCAGGATTCTTTCCTAGCCCTACCTGGAGAGGCCAGGGATCGAACCTGGGACTTTCTGCATGCAAAGCATATGCTCTACCACTGAGCTACAGTCCCTGCCCTCTGCTGCCATCTCCCACCTTGGCCATTTGTGTGCATGCAAGGCTCTGGATGCCACAGTGGCTCTGCAGCAGAACTCTTCTTTTGCCCCACATTAGGATTTCTGTTAGGCTACATTTCTATACATTCTTACCTGGAAGTAAGACCAATTGAACTTAAGACAACTTACTTATGCACAGACATGGATGTAGGGCATCTCCCACATCTACCGTGGGGAGAGCCAATGTGATGTCATTCTTTTGGCACTCCTCCTGATTTTTTGTTGTTGTTGTTGCAGAAAACATAAGACATCTTTTTTGTTTGTGCAATGAAGCCTAAGGAAGTTGGCAATACTTTGCAATATGAATACATATTTGCAATGTGCAAGTATCTGAAGCTGCTTATATTGTTCATTTGTTACAATAAAATGCATGGAGTTGGAGCTTCCTTGCCCTGAATTACTTCTACATTTGACTCTAGCAATACCACATACTAGCTTGCCCCTTGCATGCATTTAAAAGGAGAGAGCAGATATATCTGGGGCCCAAATCATAGATCAGTGAAACTAATGGGAATAATAATTGCTTTCAGTTGGCTTTAGATCAGACCCTAGGCTCTTCAGCATTGTGCTCTCTCATCTAGAAGTTCCTTCCAAAAGAAACATATTTCAATTTATGTATTAGTGTTTTATTAAGGCAGACAGGTGGATGAATAACTACTGCCAACATTTTCCCCACAGAAAATAAAGTTTTAATGAATTGTACTGTTACAGGGCATAGCATAAGAACAAATTGTTCCAAGACATATGATGGATCTAAAAGACTAAGTCAAAATTCGGCATCTGGGATAGTTTTTTAAAAAGAGAGAGATCTAGGGCAAAATCCAGGAAGGTAGCCATGACCCATGCATTTTACTGAGGTGCATCTATAGCTTTCAGTCAGTAAATAGATCATACTAGAATAATGAGTTTATAGTTCTGCCTGAAATCTTGCTGCTGCTGCTGCTGCTATATTACTACTACTACTACTACTACTACTACTATTATTATTATTATTATTATTATTATTATTATTCCGCCCAACAGCCGAAGCTCTCTGGGTGGTTCACAACAATCCATAAAAACACGCAATACAATATACAATAAAAACATTATACAAAATTTAAAAACCAGATTTAAAAATTACATATAGATAAGACAAGAAATGCAATGAGACCAATTAAAAAGTAACCACCCCACCATGCACTATTTAGTCATACTTTTAGTCATAGACGTTCTGATTACAGTAGGATTTAGGGCTACTTGCCCATTACTTCTAAAAGAATGCTCAGTGTCTGAAGGTTCATGCAATGGTGCAGTCCTATAGGTTGCACCCTCAATGCTCGTAAGCCCCCGAACTCAGAGGCTTCTGAGCATCTTATGCAGAGCAGGAGTGGTGGGGGCAATCTCTGCCCCCCCTGCTTCTCCTGCTCTGCATTTTAGCTAGCCGGCCTTTTTGGGCTGTCTAGCTGGGGCACTTCAGAGTGGGAGGGAAGAGGCTGCAGAGGACACAGGATATGTCGTAGGCTAGCGTCTGCAGTCTTCTCCCCTCCCAGCCCCTGGAATGCCCCCTTCCCCCCCTCCAAGATCGAGTTTCCGATCTCAGAGAGGCAGCTGGTGCTGTTCTTTCCATGCTGCCGGGGGTGGGGTGGGTCAGAGTGTGGGTTCCCAGCTCCGAGGTCAGAGTGCTGTTAACAACCTTGGATCTGGGAATCTGAAGTATCCTGTGGCCCACCAGACAATGTCTACGTCTCCCCAAACATGAGAAAGGTCATGCTGAATCAGACCAAGGTCCATCTAGTCCAGCATTCTGTGTGCACAGTGGCCAACCAGCTGCCTGTGGGAAATCCACAAATAGGACATGAGTGCAATAGCACCCTTCTGGTTGTGTTCCCCAGCCACTGGTGTGCATAGGCATACTGCCTCTGATACTGGAGGTAGCATATAGCCATCAGGACTAGAGTTTTGCCTTGCATCCTGCTTCTCTCAGAGATGGATGTGTTATTTTAGTTTCAGACTTATTTTTCACAGAACTCTAAGAGATGCACACAAATCCCAAGAGTATGCCCATGACCTTCAAAAAAAGTAATGTAAGAAATAGCTCTTGCAGACACTTAACTATGGAGAATAGCAGGCATTTGGCCACAATGGAATGAGAGAGACTTGCACACACACATCATAGTAAGGTGCAAAGGCCAAATAATTTCCAAAAGAACACCTCTTCCCACACTAAACTGCTGGTGTGCTTAGGTCATCAACAGAGGCTCTCTTCCAGGTGTCCTTGCTGTCTGAAGTGAGATGGGTGATGACTGGAGAGGACACCTTCTCTGTTATGGTGCCCCTCACTGGAATTCCCTCCCAGGCACCTACATTGCTAACTTTTCTGCACCAGGCAAAGATCTTTTTAATTCTCTCAGGCTTTTATTAAACACCTTGATTATTTCACTGCTTTATCAATGTGTTATGATGAATTTTAAGGATATTGGGCTGGATGCACACTATGTTAGCTGCACTGAGTTCCTATTGAAAGAAATGGGAGTTAAGTCATGACTAACATGTCCCACTTTCAATGGGACCTAAGCACAACTAACTTAGAATGGATCGAACCCCTTGTTTTTATTGTTACCCAAGTAGTAGCCTATCTTTGTTGCTTCATGGTTTCATCCATTCAAAAATGTGTGTTGCGCAGGAGTTCCTAACTTTTTGGGGTCACAACGGGCACAACTGGAATTTTGAGAGTGTTCATGGGCACTTTCACAAAATGGCTACCATGGTCAGCATGGCTGCTAAAAAAACAAACAAACAAACCAGACACAGTATTTCTTTGGATTTACAGGGGAACTGAAAAGCGTTTAGAGTCTGTTTATTGAAACCTAAGATAAGCCATTATGATACAGTGGTTACCATCTTTGCATAGCAATGTATGTGTTTGCTTTCTGGGCAACAGAGGTTTACAAATGGGACCTGTAACTAAATGTAGCACTGAGCACTGAGTTCTTGTTCAGGATTCCAGCCATGCCCATTTGCAGGATAATATTCCATTTCATTTCCCCACCCCCTCTAGCATCCCATGCCCATTAAGCATGCTATTTTGTGTTGTTTTCTCCCTAGGGTTCTTCTCCCCCAAATATGTTGTACTTCTGCAAATCTTGGGTTTCCATCAAGCCAGCTGATATTTCCCTCTAGGGCAGGGCTCTCCAACCTTGGGTCCCCAGATGTTGCTGGCCTACAGCTCCCAGCATATTACCCAGCCAGCATAGCTGTAGGCCAGCAACATCTGGGGACCCAAGGTTGGAGAGCCCTGCTCTAATGTGTGATGGAATGCTGTTTTGGTTACATAAGAATCACACTATTAGAATACAGGATTTCGCAAATCCCTTTAAAGTTCATCTTCCCTAACAAAATTATAAGAATTGAAGGTTTTGCTATATTTGCTTTTACCATTTTAACTGAAAGAACTTGCAGTGCTCCAATCAACATCAAACAGATGTTCAGTGGATGAAATTATGTTTCATAATTTGGTGAACATGTGGTTTTGCAAGGATGCTTTTCATGGTGACTGACTACTATTTTGAACATTTTTCTACTGCTTATGCACAGGGAGAGAGAAATTCGTTCGGTTCGCATTTTAATGTGAACTTACCGAATCAATTTGCAGACTGAAACTCGGGTATACCTCGATATTCACACTTTTATGAATTTTGTGATGCAGTGCTCCGATCAAAAATGCATACAAAACTGTGCATATTAGGGAAACGGGCAAACAAAATGCATATATTCATAAAAATAATGAACAAAAATGCATTGTACTGCTGGAAATTTGTGCACAAACATGTATCTTAGGAGACATGCGCACAAAATGCATACACATTTTTGTGCAGAGCTTTTTTAAAAAATTCACAGACTGATGTGGAAATGGGATGAAACAAATTTAAGGTTGGAAAAATGAGAAACTGAGCAAAAACAGACTCTTCTATTTCTACTGATTTGTCAATTGCTTGCTTTTTTTGTTCTCAACGTTTTGTGATATTGTTGGTGTTTTTATGGTTGTCAAAAGGGCACAATCCTATTCAAGTTTAGACAGAAAAAGGCCTACAACTCCCAGCATACCCCAGGCAGCATGGCACATTTAACTTCTGTGCTGTGAGCCACCTTGAATGTTCTTGTAAAAGAAACATGGGATACAGATGATTAAAATAAATAAAATAAAGCTACATTTGGAAAAAAAAAACACTTTGAGGCAGGATAGAAATATATTAAAAATAAGGAAATTTAAAAGCAGCACTTTTTCAAATCATTCAGTCACAAAGTACCATACTTTTCATGCAATCAAGTCTACAAAGAGTTCATGACCCCCCACTGAAAGTATTTATCTAGAGGAAGGTTTCCTGACCCACCAGCTCTGGGCATCCTGCCTCTCGGCAGTCGCTGATTAGCACCAACTTCCTCATTTTGGTTTCCGTCTTTGTTAAGGGTTCCCTTCCCCTTAACTCTCTGTTATGCTCAACAAGCAATGACTCCAAGGTTGCAAAATTTTGTGGGAGCACCATCCTGCCAACATTTAAGGAGAAACTTATTTCAGGAAATTTACTGAGATTTTTCTGCACCGGATATTCCAAGTTACATTAGGTATTAATTCAAATCCAATGTACTGTTGCAAACAGTTGTTCCTAACAGATTTTTTTTACTGAAAAGGTTACACCTATTCTGCCTTTTGAGATTTTCCTCCTCTTAGGCCCTAAGACCTGGGGCCTCTTCTCTAGACATTTTTCTACTTGGACAAGGATACTGAAGAAGAGCCATATCTTCTGGTATGTTCTGCTGGTTTACAATTGTCATCTAAAATGCCCTAAACTAGTATGGAAACTAGGGCTGGGCCAAAAGTTTGCCAATGAGAACTTTCAGCTGAATTTGTGGGATGGTTGTGGCAAAAGGCTGGCCCTGTGCCTGGCTTATCTTTTTTCAGCCCTGCCAGTTTCACAGTGAGGGTAGGAGTGGAGCTGTTTCCAATGAATGCCAGTTGGCAACTGATATTTGTATTTCCTGTAATGGTGGCTACCACCCCCACCCTGTAATTCCCTTGGAAGGATGCTACATGATGACACTGTATTGTCCCTAGGAGAATTATGGGAAATTTAAATAGCAGCTAACAAGCTGCTATTTTGCCACTTTGCTAAACAGGCCACCCCTTTTGCCCCTCCTGAAAATTGCCACCCCCATTTTTACTGCCAGTGAAACAAACCTGCTCAAGGAAAACCTTGGGTGACACTGAGGTACCAGTGGCTCTTGTCCTACCTACATACTGAAAGTATCATCACTGGGCACTCTATGGCTCTAATCCATTCGTGTTGCATTGAAACACTAGGCTGGTAGCCACAGGTGACCAGGAATTGGACATAGGCAAGTGCATGGAATTCCATGCAGATGACTGATCAGGCTGCCAGAGGAGGGACGGTGTACTCTGTCCCATCTCTGTGCCCACCAGCATAGAAATGCAGCTCTCCATTCCACCTCTGCCAGCCTGTGGTTGTTGTTTGCAGGCTAGCAACTTTGGAGGGCTTATTTACAAGGCTACTGCAGCAAGAGACACTCCCCTCTGCCCCATTGCTAAATGTATACTGCCACACACAACACAAATATTTCAAGTTCAATGGCCACATTCTCTTCTCCCAGTGCAATTCATCATCTGCCCCATAGCTATTCAGTGACAGTTAACACTGTCCTGAGACATGACTTGAGCTACAGTCACCACTGCTGAGAAGCAACCCTGGAAGATTCCCCAGCACGGGGCTGGCTGCTTGACAAACAGTCGGGAAGCAGCATAGCAGAAGCAGGTGGTGTGTACACCATGGAGGATGCAACCCTTATCAAGTATGACAAGGAAGAGATGATGGGGTGCCAGTTATGCCCCAGGAAGGCAACACGGGTGGCATTTTAATTGTCATGTAAGTGTGCCAAAATATTGAAGGCTGATCCTGGAAGAGAACATAGAATACATAACAATACTATTGAGAAACATAAGAGAAAACTATTTGAAAAATGGAACCAATAACCTTATTCAGTTACTGTGTTGGTATACATAGTTCCTACATACTGGATTTTAAAAAAAATATATCAGGTGATCAAATAGTGAACCAAAGCTAGTGTTGTTGAGTCAAAATAAGCCACCAAACAAAGCTCTGAATGGCAGCAAAGAAGTAACACCCATTGGTTGATCAAGAAAAGAGCCACAAAGTTGTTTTTCTGTAATGAATTTTCAAAGGCTTAGCAGAAATGGCCTCCCAAAGTTCTCCACCCTAATTGCCAGTGGTGAAATATGGGAGGAGCAGAATTCTCCAACCAAATACAGTATTCTCCCATTGGGGTGGTGGTAGAATACTTCCAACAATTCTAAAAAGAAAATTTCTGAGGAAATCCTCCTCTGAGAAATTTTGGCTCATTTAATGAAAGTATATTGTTAGTTTGTACTGGTGGATGAATGAAGCAATGGGTTAAGAAATGATGTCTGGAAGGAGTAGGGGCCAAGCACATTGCTTCCTTCAACAATATTAAACAATATTCAGTCTATATCAAGAGTTGGACCAAGAATTCTCCACCCCATTCATGGGCAGAGGAGTTGGAGAGTATTTTGCCATAGGTTCTCTAGCGACCCAGTTTTGAGGGAGCCGGGGGGGGGGGATTCTCAGAAAATTACTTTCTGAGAAATTTCAGCCCAGCTATATACTTCCTGAATAATTCATGATCACCTAGCAAAATTAAGCCCAATGTAAGTACACTCATAGACATGCACAGAGCATTTGTAGACCTAGTTCGGATACATACTCTGGCCAAATATTCTGTTCCTGTAATAGAGCAGGCAGGAATACCACAACACATAATGTAATGAGGACATTTAATGCAGTTGTCCATACAACTGGGGAGATGAATTGGACAAATTCCCTTCCCCACTTTTGAGGGGAAAGAATTGCATGATTCATGTATCTTGCTTTATGGAACAAACTATGACAACAGGTGGTCTGTGATCTGTGAATATTGAATTCAGGCTCTAGACAAATGTTGGCAATGTAACTGATTTATTTACAGCATTATATATGGCTCCTAGACAGAGCTCCTAACACCAGCCACAAAAGGTTTCTCCTAGTTTCTCTAGAAAATGGGTTTTCCTTAAGGGAGCCATGGAGAACCTCTAGTCCAGGGGCCACCCCACTGGGAACCCCACTTTTCTGAAGCCACGCCCCATTGCCTTTGATCTGAGCCAGACCTCGAGGCACCGGTTGAGTCAAGAGCCAACTTCACCCACCCTTCACTTTCCCTGATTGAGGAAGGCAAGGAATAGGTGAAATAGATGGTGTATGTCCCTGTGTGTGCAAGTGTGTGAATGAATGGGTATATGTGAGTGAACAAGGGGACAAGCATGTCAGGGGCCACATGCCAGCAGTAGGGGTGGCCCTGCCGTGCCCTTGGCCACGGCAGTCCCCAGTGTGCTTCTCCAGAGTCTGTTTGGTCCTTGGGCTGAAAAAGGTTTCTCACCCCTGCCTTAAGGGACAGTACAGAATGAATTCACTGTGCTTGAAGATCTTCTAAATCAGAAAAAAAATCTGTTCATCTTTAAAAATGACCACCTTAATACAACCCAGAAAAAAAGGTTTCACCTAAGGAATTTGTAACTTGTATAGCATTTTTGGAATTCAGTTTATTGCTGTGTGTGTGTGTGTGTGCATGTGCATGCATTCATGCCTGTTATTTAAGTTGGAAATGTGTTTTTTTGCACACATTTTAGCTCTTATGTAATAGCTCCCACCACCCTTCTCCTTCAGTACCTACTGTGTAAGAATATATGCCAAAGAGAATAAACAGAAGGTAGGGCGAGGACTGACAACAGCTTTATTATGTGAGATTTGTAAGAAAGTACCACATTCATCTGCAAAACCTTATCCTTATGGAGAATAGCAGAAAAATTCAGCAATATACAAGGATACAAGGTGTAAGTAAATGGGATAGCAGCAAATCTGGAGGCAGGGGAGTGCTTTTAGGGGGAGAATCATGGGCAGGAGATAGATTCACCACCTCACTTTCGCATGAAATTGCCCTTTACACCTCTTTATAGCCATTTGGTATGACCATCTTCTAACACAAGTGTGCCACTATTCACTTTAGTTGAACACTACAGTTAGCCATGATAGAAACAGATGCAACAATTTGGGAAGGCATAAACAGAACAAAACAAAACAAAAAAACCAAAATAATTGAAACATTTTGTGGTTCTACCATGTAGATATTTATTAAATATACTTTTACCTCGCCTACCCATTAAAAAAATAGTAAAAATCATTCACTTGCCTTTTTTTGAAGATACCAGGGGAAACACTAGTAAACTATTGTTAATTTTTTCAGCAGTAATTTAACTCCAAAGTATTGGAGGCCAAGTGTGTGAACCGTACAGCAATGGAGACACATTCAGCAAAAGTTCCAGCGTAAAAATTAAGACTCTTGATTAGAACCTGTTCTGGATCACAAGATTGTTCACTGGTGGAATCCCACAAGCATAAAGTTTCTTTTGTCCTGTTCAGATCTATATGAAGCTACTGACTTAAAGCGATAAAGTAACCTATACTTTAAAAAAAAACCAGAAAGTGACAAAACAGTATATAAGCTACTACTACAAAGGTGGGAAACCCCACGCCAGTTGTCCAAACTAAGCCATCTGCTCATTTAATACATCTACAATTTTTTCCAAGGCATTTACTAATTTGGTGTGACTTCCAAGGAGCAAAGGGATGGAGATGCAGAAAAGACTCTTAGGGTGCAATCCTATGGGATTACACCCCGTCAGACTAAAGCATCTGAGCTCAAAGGCTTCTAAAAATCCAATGACCTGCCAGGACATTGCTGGTATGGCAGCAGGACGATAGAGAGGCATTTTCACCTCCAGTTCCTCCTAAAAAATAAATAAATCCACAAACCAGCTAGATGGGTCTCTGAGCCTGTCTAGTTCATTTGCTGGCAGTGGGTGGGAATGCACAACAGACAGTCCATGGGTTACATTGGTTCTCAGCCTCTCTTCTCCTTGCCCACCATCCCGTCCCCTTTTCGCCCTCCCTGAAGCTGTCTAAGGTTGCTTTTTTTGCAACCATGAAAGCAGGCATCATGGTTCTTTCCAAAGTGGCTGCAAGGGGTAGGATCGGATCCCAGAGTCCCCCTCCCAATGTCCTAGGGGTGACTATGACTTTGGGAGGGGGACTCCAAAATATCCTATGATCCCTGGAATGCTCTTCCGGGGCCATTGGATTGCTCTCTTATTCTCTTTCCCATGATGCTTCTGGCTGCTTGAGGTGAACAGAGGGCTCCACTGCTCTATTTTTTTAAATTATCATTGACAACTTAGGCATGTCTAACTTTGCATAGGATGGCAGCCACAGTCTGAAATGAAGTCCATATCTGTGGGGGGTGGGAGGGAGGAGCAGACAGGACTGTGTATGCTTGTGTCATATTTTTTTTGATGAAGTACCACTATCCAGCTTGAAACCGGTATGTTCCCACATATCAGAACTTGCCACCTACCATATTGTTGCAAGTTATACATCTGTAACTTCGTGGAAGAAAATGAAGTGACTGCTGACACCCAAGAAGCACTTAAGTATAAATAATTCAGCACGTTTGCAATATCAAACAAGAATTGAGAGACAAATAGGATATAACAACATCTTCAATGACATGTGCTTGCAATAAAAGCATAAACATGAAAAAAAATTGGTGAAATAATTAAACAAATCCTGCAAAGAGTTAGAGAATTAAGTGAGCCAACTGTATAGAGACTGTAATCAAGAGAATAGCTCCAAATGAAAGCCAAATGAGCAACAGCATAATATTTTGGGAAAACAACTAGCAAGGATTGCTGTGTGCAAAAGAGCAAAGCCAGAAACAGCACGCACATTGCAGAAGGCAACAAAAATACAGCATATGGAGAGGAAGAAAAAAATATTAACACATTTTTGTTTAATAACAAGGCAGTGGCAATCATAGCAAACAAAGAACAAATAAAACATTTGTTACACATCAGGAAATCTGTTTGCTTGCAACATGATGTGAAATTTTGAAATAAAATAATTTATCTTTGGCATATTACATTACCACATAGCACAGGTTACAAGTACTTTCCAAGGAAAGAAGTTTACTGATGTATGGAGCATTATGAGAAGTTGGTTCTGTGGCACTGTGAAAAAAATAAACCTAAGAGTGTTTGAAAGAAGTCAATCGCTATTTTTTTCTTTTTGAACAAACTGTGATTTATTTATTAATTATATTTATACCCCGCCTTTTTTCCTGCAAAGAACCAAAGGCGGCTTACATAATCCTCCTCCTGTTGGATTATGAATCAACATGAGCTTGCTTAAAGGTTTTTCTTTCAGTAAAACTTAGCAGTTGGCAATTCAGCATTGCAATACTGAAGGTCTTTGGAACAGGTGTTCCTCGTTCCCATATCTAGATGGACATCTAGTAGTAGGAGAAAGTGGGTGTCACGTAATATGACAGTTGCTATACTGTCATATGTCTGTCCTGATTCCCATTGGCTCTCAGGCACAGCTGGGTGTGTATGTTTGCTGTGCTTGCTTCTTCGTTTTCTCTTCTTCTAATTTGGATGTCTATGTTATGTTCTCTGAACTGACTCTGTATTAGTTTGTAGTGTGTAATTGTTTTATGAATATAATAAAACAATTAGAATAGAAAGGCTTCTGTTTCCTGATTGCTGCAACAGAGCAGGAGAACTAAAAGTCGGACTGTGGGAGGAATTTACTCTATGTTTGCTGGAAGCTAAAGCAAAGTAGCAGGTGTGAAGGATTGAGGCTTAGGTTAGTTGAAGCCTGAAGGCCCAAACACTTCCCTAAATTAGTTGAAGCCTGAAGGCCCAAACATTTCAGGATGGGAGGGGGCGTTTGTGAGTTTCAGTTCACCCAATAGAAGTTAAGTATTGTTTCTCCTGTTCAAGGTCACATGGTTATAACCTTCCAATCCTGGGAAGGCTTTATTTGTGTGGGGTGTGGTCAGCTAGAGCCAGAGAGAGACTGACTGCAGAGGAGAGAGGTAGACTGAAGTTAGAGAACCTTGTGTTATTTGTCTGTTTAATTTTATCATACTTGCTTTTGAATTATAACTGCTCTATTATGTAAATACCCTAATGTAATAAGTAAAGTGTTGTTGTTTACCCTGAGTTGTTGGAGTGTCTTATTCACCACGCCTGAAGTCTATTCTCATGCTACTGGGAACAGGAAAGAAACAGGCAAAGGATTTGATCTCCTGGAACGGGAGAAGCTTTGAGAAGAGGCAGAGATCTTCCAAAGGTAGGTCAAGGGGTCCCTGCAGTAGCGGAACCTTGACAGCAGGCACACAGGTAAAACCACAGGACTTTAAGCAGGTATCTAAAATCCAACAGTCCTCCTCTACATTTTATCCTCACAACAACCCTGTGAGGAAGGTTAGTGATACACTAAAGGCTACACAATAATACAGTTTATTGTGGTTTTCATAGGTAAGAGCTTATATATTCAGATGCATTAAGTGGACTGGAAAAGGGGTAGGATTAGGATTAAATAGAAAGCTAGACTAGAAAGTCAAACCATTAAAGCAACTGGTTGGGTATAGCTGGGACTAAAGCTGTTCCAGTTTGACTCCAGTTCCAGCTAATAACTGATCTGGCAATATGCTTGGTACATCTGAACAGTTGAGTTTCACTTACATAGGAAAATTTAAATTTCATTCATTCTCTGATGCTGATCTGCATAGATGGGATTATTGATATCATTAGGCTGCATCTTAATGGCTAAACATACTAGACATAAAAAAAACAGCAACATGAATAAAAACAGTGGAGAGAGTGGAAGGAAATAAGAAAGGAGCACAGGGACTGGAGAAAGGCAGTGAGAAGGCAATGACTGGATTAAAATATGCAACTTCATTACAGTTTCCAAATTTAATTTGACATAACAAGGATGAAGCCTAACATGACAGCCTGGCTGCTGACAGTGAAATCTCCAGCCCTTCTGCTAGGAAGGTATCTAGGAAGAAGGTAAGCTGAAGACACACAATGGTGTAGGCCAGGCGTGGGCAACTTTTTCTGGGCTGTGGACACACTTGGCAATCTTGGAAGCTGTTGCAGGTACCACCAAAAAATGGCTGCAATGGGAGGTGTGGCAAAGGACAAGTAACCTGCCTGAAAAACCGAGTACAACAAGGCAGAGGTGGGGTCTGAGCCCCAACACACTAAGCAACTCCTTTGAATACACAGTTTTCAGCACCAACAGAAACATATTTCACAGCAATCCCAGCTGCTGGTAAAAAAAGAAAAGAAGGGTTAATTTAAAAAAAGGGGGAACCAAGAAAGGTGACCGTGGGGTGTATCCGTGCCCGTGGCACCACACTGCCTACCCCTGCTGTAGGTCATTTTCTCCACCTACCACCAAGCTATGCGTGTGAAGAGCACACAGGTTGGCCCATGAGTCCTCATCCCACAGGTCCCTTAAGGGACCGCTCTGTGGGGCATGAGGGAAGCCCACTGCAACTCAGAGCCAGTTGTGATGTGCAAAACTAAAAAGAAGCATTATTTGCTATGAAGAAAGTGAAAATGGTAGAATCAAAAGACCGGTCAGGAATACAGCAAAATTCCTTCCCAATCTCATCAACCAGCAGGTGATGCATAGTCCATAGCAAGGAGAACAGTGGCTAGAAGGAATAAGGAGCGATGGTAGATAGGCAGATAAGCTAGCAACTGGCCTACTAGGTCCAAAATTTATTGCCCATGAGTAGACCAGGGGGAGAAAGCTCACCCTCTAGTCTACTACCATAACTTGCAGCTTGCTAGCCAAGCCACAGCTGATTGGGAACAGCTGGAAGCTGCCAGGAAGGAGGTGCAGCAGCAGAAAGAAGAAATCACTGCTCTCCAAGAGCAGAGAGCTCCCCTGAGAGAGGCACTGGAAAGTGCACAGGAGAGGGGGAATGTGGCTGAGGAGCGAGCCACTACAATGGCTGTACGCTTTGCTCAGCTGAAGCACCAAAAGCAGGTTAAACGGAAGTGCGTTCCAAACTCTCATAAAATCAGAACTCTCACAAGATCTCATGACTAGAACCCAGAAACCTGGGACGGAGATATGTGGAGTGCTGAAGAGTCAGACTGGACGGGGGGGGGGGGGGGGGGAGAGATGAGGATCAGGTAGTGGAAGTGAGACCCTTAGTTACTAACAAAACGAAGGGACCACCTGGCAGTGGCAATATTGGTGCTGCACAGACCACCGGGACAGTGAGAGATTATACCCAGCAAGAGCTGGCAGAAATCACAAGGAATGCAACCCAGCACCAAGGGGAATGGTTGAGCCAATGGTTAGTAAGGCTCTGGGACCAAGGGGCAGATAGCATTTATCTAGCCACAGAGGAATTGACAAAGTTGGAGGCATTGTCAAAGGACACTTTAATTAACCAATACCTGAAGAACCCAAATCCAGGAGTGGTGGGGTCTGTATTGAATTGGTGCATAATGGCTGTACAACAGCGGTACCCAGCTGCTATGGACTGGGAAGAGCAATTGCCTTTGTGGCACACCATTGATGAAGCCATAGCACAGCTGTGAGGTATGGCAATGCAAATGGGAATTTATCAGGCAGGGTTTCAGGGACCTGATAACCAGCGCCTCACGGCTGGAATGAGGGCACGGCTGAGGAGAGCCCCCTCTCATATGTGTGATGCATTGCTGGCATTACTGGGGCCAGCACAAGGTTCGCCTGTAGGTCAGGTGACAATCTTGCTGGGGCAGTTGGGAGATATTCAAAGAGAAACCAATGTGAACCCACGGACTAAAGCCAAGGAGGGGGAGGCATCCCCCAAGCAAGCAAAGGGACAGGGTAATAAGAAACCCCGCTGGCAAATGTTTAGAGAGCTGCGAGAGAAGGGCATGCCAAAAAATGAGATTGATGGCATCCCAACGGCTGAGTTATACAAACTGGACAAAGAAATGTGCCAGCCAGGAGAAGCAGAGCAGGGGTAACTCACAAGTGAGGGCTACCCCCAGTGCTCTGCCAGAGGATTTATTGCACTCCTTGCCATTGGATGAAGGAGTGGGGGGATGGAAAATGCCCCAACCTTTGGATTAGGGCAGTGGCAAGGATCCAGAGGCGAGGCTAATAAAGGAAGCCATCCCTGGAGACCAGCGCCCACATGTGCCACTAGATGGACATACTACTGAGACACCAGAAGGGGTGGGCCAAACCCCTTTACAACGGATGGTGGGATTGGTGGCACCCACTCCTGTAGAGCACCTTAGGGTGTGGAAAACTAAACCCTACAGAATACTGCCCCTCCAGACAACACCTGACAGCTGCAGGAGCAGATCTGGCCACACCAGAAGGGGTGGTGGTACCTGCTGGAGGGCGGGATCACTGTATCTCTTGGTGTGGGGGTGACAGTTCCCTGCGGAACCTATGGGCGAATTGCGACGCGATCCGGCCTAGCCCTCAAAGGAATACAGGTATTAGGAGGGGTGGTGGATTCAGATTTCCAATGGGAAATAAAGGTCCTACTGCATAATGTAGGCACTGAAGATGTGGTCCTATCAACTGGACAGCCCAGTTGATTTGCGAAAAGCTAAGCATTCCTGTTATCCAGGAAGTAGCTGGGCCAGGTACCTCACCGAGAGAAAATAGGGGGTTTGGGTCTTCAGACAAAAATCTGATGCCTGGCCAGAGGGTATGGGTAGAATA
This sequence comes from Shinisaurus crocodilurus, assembly GCA_021292165.1. Classification (NCBI taxonomy): domain Eukaryota; kingdom Metazoa; phylum Chordata; class Lepidosauria; order Squamata; family Shinisauridae; genus Shinisaurus; species Shinisaurus crocodilurus. The sequence goes on along the minus strand of CM037880.1, from coordinate 25,076,137 downwards.
CCCTAATCAGCCTAGGCAGGCTGGGGAAGTTCTCAGCAAGGGACCAGGGGCCACATACTGGGTTTTGTTGGCAGATGCCACATCCCGTTTGTTTAGACATGGCAAAGTTAAAATGCTGCGCTTGAGAAAATATCATGCTGATGTTTTCTCCCCCTCTCCTTAGTAGATAAAGCACCTTGCGAACAACCAGAAAAGAAATGAAGATGGGTAGTCATTTTATGTTGTAATAGGTGTAAAAGGCATAGAGGAGAGCACTGTGTGCAACAGGGGTGGAGTGTAATGGGAGTTGCGGAAGATGGCGAGGAGTGCAGTGTTGCACAACAGTCCTGTCTCAATGCTCTGTATGATACTACTCTATTATGCTCTGTATGCTGTATTTTGCTCTGTAATAGCAAGGCATGACCTTGCTATAATTGCTAGCATGTGAGTTGGCTGCTAGCCAGTTGTCAGCCGACAGGCTGATGCAATCCCCAGTAATGTGTGACCTGGCTGTTGGCCAGAAGAATGACACTGCACAACAGCACAGGTGCTATCAATTAAGCACGAGATCTGCAGCCCATGAGGCTTGGTGCTAGAATGGTATTTAAGACTAGCAAATGCAGACTGAAGTGTGGTGGTTGGTTGGGTGTGTGTGTGTGTGTGTGTAGTGGTGGAGTGCTGAAGAATCGGAAGGAGCAAGAAGGAGCAGAGGAGGAAGCTGTTCAGAGAGCCCTGCTGAAGCCCCAATGCTGAAAGCTGATACCCAGGCGGAGAGCTGCTGGAACTAGCATTCGGGTTGGTTCGAAATAATACAGTGACTGTGTAGCTAAGGGGTGGGATTTCCACCAGGGAACTTGGAGGAAGGCATAGCATTGTTGTATTTCATGTTCAGCTTTGCAATAAAGATGTTTGGCTTTAACTTCCTGGAGGAGTATTCATTATGGTCTGAAAATCATTCAAAGAACCTTTGCCAATCCCTTTTGAGGAACCTGTGGCAAAACAACATGTTGTATTCAAACAAATTCAGTTTTACTTAGAAATTATTTTTAATTGAATTTTTGAAAATATTTTCACAACTCAATAGCATACACTTGCCTTATGTAGTTTATATTTTGAGAAGAAGATTTAAGGTACTGACAAGCTAACCTACTAATTTTAGCATGTCCAAAGAGCTATGCATGATATGTTAGTTCTAATAATCGACTTCAACTTTCGCTGAGAGCTAAATTCCATTCATTTCATGCATTACATTTTATTCTCATTATTTCCCAATGTCTCTTATACCAAGGAGATACCACTAAATTATTGTGAACTGATTTTGTACATGATTATTGCTTCCAGAGTAAACAATGAACCTTGGAAAGTATCATTCATTTCCACAAGAACTGAATGGGAAAACAAACTGACTGAACATGCTGTCAGGACAAAACTAAGTATATTAAAGCAAAAACAAGAAAGCAATAATTTAATAAGTTTATTAATTAGGGGCAAAATAAGGCTCATACATTAAAAAAATGTCTCATGTATCTATTTTGCTGTAGTAAACTGCACAGACTGTTACTGATGTCTATAAGTTAACATTTATATTTTATTATAAAAACTAACAAAATATATTTTAAATGTTTACAAAATGGTGCCAAATTAATTTGAGGTTGTCACTCATTTACCATACTTATTCCACATGACTACACATTGTAAGACAAGAAATTAAAAGTTTTAGTAGGGACAAACATGAAAAGCTAAACATTTTAAGGACAATGTTGATGGGAAGGGGGGTGAGGCTGAGGAATTAAATGGGGAAGGGGGGAAATATTCATATGAAACTGTTTCAAAGAACTTTTTATTGATTGATATGGGAGTTGCTACAGCCAAAAGAGGAAGGAAAATTGGTATCATAGTCTCTATGTTTTCTGCTAGAGGTGTGCACCGATCCCCGATTCATCTCGGATTCCGATCTGGAAAATTGCCAGCTTCTGCTCAGACCAATTCGGAGTCAGTCCACTTCAACTCAGTAGCTAACTCAAGCTGAAGTATGGAAATCTGAGGGTCTGTGCAATCAGGGGCAGATACTAACCTTCTGAGTCCTGTCTATATGGTATGTAAGCTCTGTGGAGCAGGAACGTATTTTTTTTTTTAAATTACTCTTTAAGACATCATGTACAATGATGGTGCTGTATAAAATATTAATATAAAACACTAATGCTTTATAAGCTTAACCTATCTTTACGGATTTGTTCAACTTAAACTGCATATTAAAACATGAAACAATTCTAAGAATACAAGTGTATTTGAGCCCAAAGGCATCCACGTTATGCCAATGTAATTTACATTTGACTGTACAAAATCCTAGACTGGGAAAAAAAATCTTTTGCTGAAGAACAATCAATACAAGTGCATTCGCACTTGTGTTTGTTGCTATGACAAAGTGCACTATTAAAACCTGTAACCAGCCCACACCGGCTTGCAGCAGCAATGCTTACCTGCAGGGAAATGCCCCACCCACTGACTCTGCAATCCAGCTGCTACCTGCAATGAGTACCAGTTTCCCGCACAGCAGCTGCATCATCTTGCAGCCTCAAAGGAAAGCAAGGTAAATTGTGGCTATTGGAATGTGGTCTGGATGGACATGTTGTGCTAGGGGCAGGCCTCCCAGCCTCACAAGTGGGCCTTCCAGCCTCCCTTCTTGAGTGGGACAACGGGGAGGGGCAGTGGCAGTAGCTGCCAGGGAGGCTTGGTGAGCAGGATTCCCAGCTCCGGACAGCCCTTGAAAACAGGCAGAACCCCGCCCCTTTTGACTCTAGACATACCCCCTCAACAAGGCAGAAGAACCAAGCTGGAGTCAGATGCTTCCTTGCAGTGTTTGTCTCTTTTGGCTTCCTGCGGAAAGTGACTGTACCCCAGTACTTCTGTGGTTTTCCACTCTTTATTAAAAACCTGCAGTGGTCATAAGCCGCAATAATCTGAAAAAGTAAAACACGTTGGGACTCCAAAGTTTCAAGCCCCACGTAATGCTCCCAGGCCGCCCTTGCAAGGACATATCCATCAGTGGGATGTTTCATCATGAAGTTATGGCCCTTGCCCTTGCCCCATAACAATCCTCAGTTGTCCACAATGGCTATCATCAAGTGTGCAGAGGAATATTTTGCAGCTTTTAATAGGTGCCAAAATCTTACGTTTAACATGTTGCCAAGAAGTGAATTATCTCATTTTGATAACCTGGATAAAGTGTATGGCTAGCTTGTTATAGGAGTCTTTTAAAGATGTATCTTCAAATATCTATATTAGCTTCACAATTTTAAGAAATTTGTTATTGTTGAACATGAACATCTTATCTGCATTCCCACACAGTGCTGCTTTGAATCACAAGTACTCTTATAATGGCAATGACTCTTTCCAAAATATTTTGCCAGCGCTGCATCTCAGATGGGATTATGTCTTAGTTTCTGTTATCAATGCTTGCATTTGTCTTATCATATACTTTCAAGCTCCCAGAAGATATGGTACCTTCTTGCAGTTCTTCCGTTGTCTAGACAAGGTTAGCGGATCCTTTGCTCCAGTTGAACCAAATGCTGCAGATACAGTATTAATCCAAAACAGTCTACTGCCAAAGCAGTAAACTGCATTCAAGCACTTTGGATATTTCAAATATGGCCTATTATTTCCCAACTGTGTAATTCATGCATGTAGCACCCTTTATTCTTGCGGCCCTTTCAGAACTTAAAGCTACACTCCTATACACACTTACCTGGGAGTAAGTCCGATTGTGATCAATGGGGCTTAGTTCCTTGTTGACATTGCACTGTAACGAACTTGTTGTTGTGGGCCATTTAGTAGAAAGATTATCAGATTATTGGTCAAATTTAACCACAGTCCTAGATCTTCAAAACACAGATGCATTAATATCAGTGCTAACTATGATTAGTGCTCCACTGTATACAAATCAGTTTCTTAATCAGGAAGACTTGTCACTGTATCCACATAAGATGAGGATGGAGGTGCTATCGGTAGATTTCATTCAGTCACGACTGACTGACCTACAACATTGCAGTTGCCTCTCAGTATGTCCATTTAAAGGTTCAATAGACTCTCCACAGCAGAGAATAAACATTCTTCATGAAAACTGGTTTCAACAGATTTCAAGTGATGCAAAGACACATTAAGTTTCCTCTGTTGCATGACTCTTTCTTCAGTATCCTGCACCGGACAAACAGTATCTTCCATCTTATATGGCTGTGGTATGGTTTAAAACAGAGGTGCACAACCCACAACCCACCCCCCCGGGGCTAGCTTCCCTCTACTTTCACCGCCAGTGATCCAGATTGTTCTTTTCCTATCGGAAAGAAAAGAAATATCTATATCAGGATCTGTAGGATATGTTCGTGTGTCCTGCTATGGCTGGGTCAAGCTCGGTCATGGGGCAATTTCATTCAGCAACCTCAGAAGGCAGGCAAAGATCAGAAGCACAGTATTACCAGTCAAGAGGGGCAGCACAAAGCAGGGTCTGAGGCAGAGGTAAAACACAGGCAAGCAGTCCAAATCAATCACAATCCAGGGGAACAGGGTCTTATCAGGATTCAGAAGCATGTGAGATGAGTCCAAAGAAGAAGTAGGATCAGAAAAGCTAGGCTGCATGATTCTGGGAGCTGAAATAAAGGTATTGTTCCAGCAACCAGCAGGTCTCAACTTATGTAGTCAAGTCTCTTGGCTTCAGAGTCTCCCTACTTCCAAGCAGACCCTTGCTCTTGAGAAGCCCTTTACTCTTGAGTAGCCTGGTTGCTGAGGGTCTTGAGGCATGGGTTTTGCCTCCGAGTGACAGTCTGTGTCTCCACCTTCTGGCACCAGCATGCTCTAGGGCTGGGCAGATGCTTGGCCTCCTCCTCTGACTCCACAGAGGTGGTACAGTCCTCAGGGACCCTGTCCAGAGGTTCCTCAGAGCCCACCATTCCAGGAGGGCCCAATGCAGCTTCTCCACCGATGCTGGAGGTGCACTAGTGTCACAAGGGGGCACAGGATTTTTAGGCTCTGCAGTATCAGAGTCTTCATCTGAAGAGACATCCTGGCCTGGATGTGGGTCAGGCATGACAACTGGTGTGTATGTGCATTTGTGCATGCACGTGTGTGCATGCATGCATGCACGTGTGTGCATATGGCCCTGCCTTCTCCCATATTAACCTGCCCATGCATTAAGATCACTAGAGGAGGCCCTGCTCTGTACACTTTCTATGAGAATATGTTTGTCATCAAGAAAAGCAAGGGCCTTCTCTGTGGTGGCGCCCCAACTTTGGAATGCCCTCCCACAGAAGGTATGCCTGGTACCAACGTGGTACGATTTTAGCACCAGGTTAAAACCTTTTTATTTGCCCAGGCATTAATTATTATTTTTTTAAGCTTGTTAAAAAAGTTTTCATGCCTCTCATTTTTATTGTACCGGAGTTTGATTTTAGGTTGTGTTTATGGTATTTAAAGTTTCATTTTATGTACACTGCCCTGAATAAATAATATTTTATGTGACCAAGCCAACAGCATAAACCAGTTTGAAGTTAGCTTGTTCAGACATAATATAATTCAAACTAACCACCGTTTGTCCTGGTATTGACATAAAGAACTTCCAATGGCCCCTATGTGGAAACAGGGAGAAGGCTTGCGCGTGGGGGAGGAGAGAGGAGGCAGGCACCTGGTCTGGTAGGTCACGGGAAGAGCCAATGGCTCAGAAGGGCGGGGACCCAGGTAAGAGCTTATTTAAGCTCCTGGGTTCCCGCCTTCAGCCTCTTTGCTCCTGTGATCATCCAGTGGCACCTTTCAAGGTGACTGACGTTTACCCAAGGCTGCCCTCGCCAACGCCAGGAGGCTTGGCACGAGGGAGATTGGGACGCCTTTGGGGTTTTACCTTTCTCACCTATTTTGGGAGCCTGGAGGCGCCAAAGTAAGGTGACGATGGTAAGGCCCTCCAGCTCCACATGGAGGGCAACTGGCCGGTGGCGGGCAATCCCGCCTCCAGTTCAGTTAGGATGCATTCGCCAAATATTGGTCTTTTTTCCCGGCCAAGGGCCGGGCTAGGTTAGAACCGCACTTCACCCTTCACAGATCTTCAATTCAATAAATGTGGCCCTGATTTGAAACCATATACCCTGTGTCTGCCTCTTCTTTATCTCGCCCTTACACGCGCAATGACAAACCACAGCTAAAGCAAATGCTTTCTATCTCCTCCTTGAATACACAGAGGAACAGATGAAGAACTAGGGCCAAAAGATGGCTGCCCCCATTGGGTTAAAAACCCTTGGCCACCTCACATTTAAAGGTAAGATCACCCCCTGAAAATTCTTAAAATTTGTCTGCCCCCCAAAGGTGATTCTAGTCTTCGGGGGGTTGCCCCACCCCATGAAACTTAGGAAATTTGTCTGGGCCAAATACAGCACTAGTATCCGCTGGCTTGGGGGAAAGGTTTTCTATTCCTTTCCTTTTTCAAAACAACAAAAACAACAAATTGCTGCTGCTTGAAGCAGCCCTAGAACTTCATCTCTTGTCATCAACTATTTGCCTGTTCTTCCTTCCTGAAAAAATCAGTTCAGGCATGAGTATGTGCCCTATATCTTCCACAGTGAAGACAAGAGGCAAATAATTCATCACACCTTTGACTCCCTTGTTGTCTAATGTTCTAGCTGCTAGATGTTCTAAGCTGAAAAAACACTTAGAAGTTCCTAATGCTGAGCTGGCATCCACCTTCTATACTTCTTTAAAAGTCCTGTAAGATAATAATTATTGTTGACTATGCAATTCATCCTATGGCAACACCTAGACTTTTAAGTACATGACAAGTAAATCCCTGTTGCTAATCTACAGAGAGGGTGGGTGTAGCAATTAGAACAGATGAAGCTGTATTACAGAACTGGAGGAGGAATGATACTCTAGTAAAACTCCTCCATCATCATCTGAGTTGCTCAGCTTCATTCACCTTGTCCAGCCCAATCCTATCACGTTTACTCAGGAATAGTTTATTGAATTCAGTGGAACTTACTCCTGCGTATAGGACTGCAGTCTTTCCTATTTAAGAATACAATTGCCTTATTGGATCAGACCAAAGTCCATCTAGACCAGCATTCAATCTCCAACAGCAGCCAGGCATGACGGGAAAAGGCATTCCCTTCATCTAGTATTCAAAAGTATACTGCCTTAGTATGTGGAGGTTCCATTTAGCATATTTCCTAACATCAAGGTTATCATCATAGGCAACTTATGATTTCAGGCTACTGGGGTAAGGAATACGAGAAGCAGCCTTATACCAGGTCAGATTATGTCTTTTGACTGGCAGTGGCTCTCCAGGTCTCACACAGAGGTCTTTCATATCATCTCCAACCTCATCCTTTTAACTGTAGACTGAATGATTTATTTTATCTACTATTACATTAATATCCCACCTTCTTTTCCTGTTGCAAGGAACCCAATGTAACTTACATGGTCCTCCTCTTCTCCATTTTATCCTTGCAAAATCCCTGTGAGGTAGTTTAGGCTGAGAGTCAATGACTGGCCCAAAGTCACCCAGTGAGTTTCATGGCTATTGGCTAAGTGGGGACTAGAACCTGGATCTCCCAAGTCCCAGTCCAACACTAACCGCTACACCACACTGGCTACCACAGATGGGGGGGGGGGGCTGTGAACATTCCTAAAGGCCACTGCTTAGAATACTAATAATGTTTTATCCAGTGAATAATGTTTTATTCTATTAGTATTAATAGAATACTAATAATGTTTTATCCAGAGCCAGTGTGACGTAGTGGTTAGAGTGTTGGACTGGGACTCGGGACATTCGGGTTCTAGTCCCTGCTCAATCATGAAACTCACTGGGTGACTTTGGGCCAGTCACTGACTCTGAGTCTAACCTACCTCACAGGGTTGTTGTGAGGATAAAATGGAGAGGAGGATTATGTAAGCTGCCTTGGGTTCCTTGCAGGAAAAAAGGTGGGGTATAAATATAATAAATAAATCTCCCCTACCTCTGGTGGCTCTCAATATGCTCAAAGAATTACAAAATTCTAATACATCACTCAGGACAAGGTATGTTTTTACTACTGGGGGAAATGGACTTGGAGATGTATTTAACAAGGCATAGTAATATTACATGATTTTAGTATATCCTGATCGCCTTTTGGAAGGACTTCTCTTCCTCTGTTGGGTGGGGGAGGAGATGGCATAGGATTGGATGTCTGACTGGTCAACCAAATTAGCCAATTAAGGGTGCAATCCTATGCATGTTCAGAAGAAAAAAATCCTATAAGCTGGCTAGGGGAATGCTGGGAGTTATAGGACTTTTTTTCAGTCTAAACATGCATAGGATTGCACCCTAAAAGGTCAAATATTGAACAAGAACATAAAGCATTTAATTACTAGAACTGTAATAGACTTAGGCAAACTTTTAAGTTAAAAATGTTTTTTTTAATAATTACAATTATTTATAACATACTACACACATAAATGGCTTCTACATTGCTGATTCTGGCTCCTAGTGCTTCATATGGCTTAAATTGGAGAGGGTCAGAGGGTTCTTGAAGCAAAATAGTCATGTTTTTTCAATGGTGGGACCCCAGTGGTAGAATGCCCTCCCCAGACTCACCCGGCACCTACGTTGTAGTCTTTTTAGTGCCAGGTGAAGACCTTTTTATTCTCACAGGCTTATTCCATCAGTTTTAAAAACAGTGTTGGTGCATGTTTAGATCTTCACACTGCTGCTGACTTTTACTTTTGTAAAAGGTGTGGGGGGTGGGGGGTAGGGGAACAGCAAGAGCTCTCACTCCATTTGCTATTAGATAATACTATAATGTATTATTTTAACATATTATACTTGTATTTTATTTCAATTTTTGTATACCATTTTGTTGGTATGAATGACTGAGGAAGCTTTGCAAGATACTAATATTTTAAATATATAAACAATGCAAAAAAAAGGAGACCATGGGCATTTGTGTCACTGGCGCCTATACACATTGACTAAGAAGTAAGCCCCATTGACATCAAGGAAGTGCACACAGGACTGCAGCCTTAGTTTCACAAAATATCTGAAGATATTTGACCAGTTGTATAAAAGGCTGACAGCATCTGACCAGCCAACTGGCCAATGTTGCAATCGCAAGACAGTGAGAACGCTTTCTTGTTTATATCCGCTCCCCTCTGTATCCTTCATAAGAACCTAAGAAGAGCTGTGCTGGATCAGACCAAAGGTCCATCTAGTCCAGCATTCTGTTCACACAGTGGCCAATCAGCTGCTTGCAAGAAACCCACAAGCAGGACATGAGTGCAACAGCACCTTCCCACCCATGTTCCCCAGAAACTGGTGTACATCCTCATATTGCCTCCGATAGCCATCAGGACTAGTAGCCATTGATAGCCTTCTCATCCATGAATTTGTCCAATCCCCTTTTAAAGCCATCCAAATTGGCTTTAAAATTCGGCTTCTTTGTGCGCTGTGTGAAGAAGTCCTTCCTTTTATCAGTCCTGAATCTCCCACCAATCAACTTCATTCTAGTATTATGAGAGGGAGAAAAATGTCTCCTTATCCACATTCTCCACACCGTGCATAATTTTGTACATCTCTTGTCATATCTTCCCTTATACACATTTTTTCAACGCTAAACAGCCCCAGATTTGAAACCTCTCCTCACAGGGGAGTCACTCCAGCCCCTCGATCATTTTAGTAGCACTTTTCCCAACTCTACAATATCCTTTTTTAGGTGCGGTGACCAGAGCTGCACACAGTATTCCAAGTGTGGCTGCACCGTAGATTTGTATAAGGGCAGTATGATGTTGGCAGTTTAATTTTCGATTCCTTTCCTACTTATGCCTATTATGGAATTTGCCTTTTTCCACAGCAGCCGCACATTTTCATCGAGCTGTCCACCACAACCCCAAGACCACAACTTCCCATCTTCTTTCAGTGCCAGTAGTTGTATACCAAATGTCAGTTCATTCCCATTTGATCATTCAGAAGCAGCTCTGGATGTCTCCCCACCCGAACCTTTTTTTTTTTTTTTAAATGGAGGTGGATACGCGCGGGGAGGGGGACCCCGACTAACGGAAGCCCTGGTCAGTGGGCACAGCATTAGGGGCTGAGGCTCGCTCATTCATTGGCCACTTCCCGCACGCTCACGCAGCTTCGCGCGTCTGAGGAGATTTCTCTCTCTTCCTTTCGCCGGCCCCTCCCATTGGGCGCACCCCCCTGTAAAAGGGACCCCCCCTTTACAACCCATCCCCGCTCTCTCAGTCTCCCCCCTCCCCGCGCGCCACAGAGTACCTGCGTGCGGCAACCGGGCAGAAACTTTTCCCTCCTGCCGGTTCAAACGTGCTGCCGTAAAGTGGCCGTCTCCCCTGGCAACAAGGTTCCGGCGGCCGAGCACTAGGTGTAGGAAGGTGATGTAAAAAAGTAAAAAAAAAAAAAAAAAGGGAAAAAAAACAGACACACCAAACCACCCAGTGTCGTAAACCAGGTCCGGGCGGGGGTTGAGGGGGGGAGCAGCGAGGGGGAGGGGGGAGGAGGTGACTGGAGCATTTAGACACAAGCGAGAGGATCATGGCGGATGGCCCCAGGTGTAAGCGCAGGAAGCAGGCGAACCCGAGGCGCAATAACGGTCAGTCAGCTCCGCCGGGCAGCGGCCCGTGCTACGCTGGGGCCGCTCTGGGGACCGGGCCGGGGGTCGGGCTGAGCTCTTGAGTGAGGGGGGGGAGAACGGGAAAGAGAAAGCGGCTGGGGGGAGAGGGAGAGGCGAGAAGTAGAAAGTAATTTCCCGGGTGCTCTTCGCGGAGAGCCCGGCTCCCTCTGCACCGTTAGATCCGCTACCTGGTGCCTGCCTCCCTCCCTCCTCGCTCGCTCGCTCCCTCCCCGCCTAGCTGCCTCCTTCTCCGCCTAGCGGTGCCTCCTCGCTCAGCCTGCTGCTCGCTAGCCCTCGCCCGCCCGCCCGGGGACCGTTACACGCCGCCCGCAGCCTCTTCGCTTCCCTCCCGTCCGCCTTCGTTGTGCCCCGGCTGCTGCTCTTGCGGCATCGTCCGCTCCTTCTGCCCCGCTTCCCCCTCCGTGTGCAGGGCGAAAGGGGCTCTACACGCTCCGGTCCTTCGGAGCGGGGAGGAGGAGGCCGCTCCTTCCCCTTTCGGCGACCTTAGCAGCCCCAACTTGGAAACTTATTACCTGAGCTCAGGAGGCTCTCGTTGGCCTCAGAGTGGGGGGCGACGCCCCCGCCGGCCCCACTCCCCAAACTTTTTCTTGGGGGGTCTTGAGTGGTTGGGGGAATCTCCCCCTCCTCCTTTTTCCCCGCACGCTGGGAAAGTCCGAGTGAAACGTAGCGCTTTGATGGCTCCCCTCTGGCTGCTCTTTTCTTCCTCCCCCCAGTTTGTTGTTGTTTTGGGGTGCTTCGGATAGTGGCGGGCGGGGCGCACGGAGACGGTTTAGTTTGGGGAGAGGAACTGCGTGTTACTACTCAACTACCTGCTTGCCAGACGTGCAACGAAACTGTCGAGGCAGAATGACTATATAATGGGGACTTCGTTCTCTGGAGTGTGGCGTGTTTTGGCCCCGACGGGGAAAGAAGGGGAAAGCGGGGGGGGGGGGGAGGCGATTGAAGCACTGTTGCTTGCTGCAGTGTGTATTGATTTTATTATTTTTTTGCAAGGGAAACGCACCACATGCGCACCCCTGAGATCGCCTTGAAAGGGACCACCTCCTCCTCCTCCTCCTCCTCCCCTCCCCTCCTTTCTGCTTTTTCTCTTCTCCCCCCCCCCCCGCCAGCACTTTCGCCTCCGCCTCTTTTAGTGCCTGCAGTGCATGTTGATTTATCTCCGTAGCCATTGAACATATTGTTTCTCCCCCACGCCCCCGCCAACCTCCAGATCTTGGCAGAAGTGTTAGAAGTGGGGTGGGGTTTCTTTTTTTGCCGTTTTTAATTTTTCCCCTCCTTAATCAGTGTGATGGGGGGGGAGACAGTTTTCTTCTCTATGGGTTGGGGAGGGAACGTGAATCAGCTAAGTTTCTCTTTCTCGCCCTCTTCATGGATTTCGAGGTACCTGTTTGTATAATGATCATAATAATGGGTGGTAACGGTTTGGCCGCTGCGCCCCCCCCCCCCCAGCTGGCGATGAACTGCTACAGCCTATATAAGGAATGACGCTTACTTTTCAGATTTAAGGGCTGTCTCTTTTCTCTCTCTCTCTCCCCTTTTGGTACATACGTATTACTTTGAAATGAGTTCGGAACGTACTTTGAAAAGTGGGGGGAATAAATACACAAAACTTAATCTTGTTGGATTTTTTTTCTTATTTATTCTAAAAACATAACGGGAAAGCTGGTGACTTCATAGGATGTAAAACGGGAGGTTTTGTAATCTTTTTTGGCAGTTTTTTTTAAAGCTTTCGTGTGGCATTTCCTGTATACGATTATGGATAGGAAGGGTTTTAGTGGTTGGTCCGAGATCAGTGACGTTTTGCCCTGGTTTTTAATATATCCAAAGAGGAATTATGGTTTCCTGGGGGCGGGAGGGCGCCACGACTTAATGATATTGAACGTGTGAAACGGGCACATAAACATTGGCCTTCTAACAAGTTGATTTGATGGTTGTGAACTAGTAGTTCCCAGCTCTGTGGGGTGGGTTTATTTATAGCAAGTATCAGGATATATACGGGATATTACAATGCTAATTTCCTCTTTTAAACCACACGTTGTGTGTGTGTGTGTGTGTGTGTGTATTTATGTTGAGGCTATATTAAAGGTAAGTTCAGAAAGTGCTCCTCATTACCTTATTTAAAATGTTAATGATAGAGAAAGGGGGCTTTTCTTGTCGCTGACGACATGTGTGTGACATGCGAGTCTGAACCACCCAGACTCCTCTGGGCAGGAGCTGTAAACATGTTTACCTGAGCAGGAAAGAAAATGGATTTTCTCTTAAATATACTCTCAATTGGAATATCATACTTCTAAAGCGTATCAACAGATGCCTTGAGAGAGTGCCTGAATACCTTGCTTTTGAAATCAACGGGGGAAAGGGGATTCTGACGGCTGCAGCAAATGGCAACTTGTGCAGGTAGAAAAAAAAATGGTGTGTGAGGTTTCTCTAGCATGCATGTCAGCCTTCTCCTGTCTGCTGCTTTCGTTCTCAAGGGAGGGATTTATTTACCATGCTTGCTGTCAGTGTTTTTCCTTTGTGCTTAATATTAGAAAGATTTGAGGCTGTTTAGCACAAACGTTTTGTCTGCAGCATGTATGACTTGGAGAAAACAAAAGGTGTGTGGGATAAAATGCCGTTCCAGGTATTCTTTTTATTTTTCATGATTTTTTGTTGAAATCATCACACCTGTGTGTTCTCATTTTGGAGAAAAGCTTTTGCTTTATCATTGGGTGTTTAAAATAATAATATAATATTATAAAAAATAACTTGAAGTGCTCTACATTAAGCATCACTGGATAAGCTAGATAATAGGTGCTTGATAATAGAGGTTTCTCAGCATTAGGTTCCTGTTTGACTTGCAAATGTTGACTGATCAAAATTGCTAGAGGAAGTTAACCCTTAAATCTTTGCAATAAATAGGTAATGAAATTATTTCTATACCAAATCTCTTCCATAAAGAGGTTGTTGATCTTTTGCCTTTCAAAGATAGGTACCATGTCTGCTGCTAATCCTGTGTAATATTTTTTCTGTCACCAGTCTTAAGGAGGACAGACTACGATAAGCTAACCTCCAGAAGTGTTGTTTTTACTTGGTTGTCATACCAGATTAAATGCTGCTGCTGCTGCCTTAATGGAGCAATATACACTGCTTTTAAAAGATAGATTTTAAAGAAAGGACTCATTAAACACTTTTTCTGCTCACGCCTTTGCCTCCTTATGAAACTGTAAATTGATGCCACTACCTTTTCTCTGTCCCCCACCTACTTAATAGTATAAAGGTATATTATCTTTTTGTGTTAACTTAGGTGTATCTGAGATGTGACATTTTAAATCTCTAAATATAATTACTGTGCTATCCTATCCTCAATTGGCTAGTACAGGGTGCTAATAAAAATACTTCAATACTGTCAGAGGCACCTGCAACAAAGTGTGGCATTTTCTCTCTGTTAGATTAATTCTGTAATCTTATTCCATAATCTTGGTAAAATTTTGTCGCATATAGCTATAACCAGGCCATAACTTTCCATAGTATTTATTAATACTTGAATTTAACAGTTGTCATGTAAATGTGTTTTGAAAGCTGTAAATTTAGTACACCTGAAAGGAATTCTGTATAAGTTCCAAATTTTGCAACTTAAAATGCAGACATAAGAGTACAGATTTCTGCCACACTTTAATTTTTCTCAAATCTTTGCCTGAAGTAGTCTCAATAGAGTTCATAGGAAATTCCAGATATTGACATGTGTAATCAAGAATTAAGAGATTAAGTAGCATATAAATATTATTTCATAAAACATGTCTAAGGCTGGAGAAATCTTGTAACTTTAAATATTGAACACTGTCTGGAAAGTTGTTTGGTATAATTTGATCGAACATTCATAATCCATACACATCAAAAGTACAGGACTAAAAGTGGACTGGTTCTGAATCAGAACCAGGTATCAAATTTGACACTTACCTTTTTAGTTGAAAATTTAAATATTTTCTGAGATTCGGAATGAAGCATGAAAATTAGAAGTATGACAACTTGGGTCAGAAAATGTGTTCAACCTGAATATTATTTTTCACCACAGTTTAGTTTAGTTCTTGTCTAGTTTAGGCAAGATATAAAAATGACATCCAAGCTAACCGACGGTAATCTACTAATATTATATGAAATTGTATTTCCATCTACTTAGTGTTCTGCTGATGTTAGGCTGTATAGCTTCTCTTCTGTCTCTTTTGTACTCCTGAAGTTTTCATATAAAGAGATCTACTCAAATTACTTAAATCAGCTAAAATTGTTATCGTGCTTATATTGTACAGTTTAAGTTTGATCCTAGTACTTATTTAACAGATACATACATTTTATTTAACATATTTAAATTCCAACTTTCCACAATTTAAGTCAGGGGTGAGCAACTTATGGCCCTCCAGATATTTTGGCCTACCAACTCACATCAGCCCTTGCCAGCATAGCCAATGGTAAGGGATCATGGAAGTTGTAGGCCAAAACACCTGGAGGGCCACAAGTTGCCCACCCCTGAATTTACCTAACTACCCGCCCCAGCATGGATTGTTGTGTTGTCCGAACCTGGACAGCATGGCTTGTTTGAGGGGGACAAAACTCTCAAATAATAAAACAGGCCATGAGTTATTTGTGGGTTGTTTCCCCTCAAACAAGCCATGCTGCCCAGGTTCGGATGACACGACAAGCTATGCCCAGCACATGCCACGGCTTAAACAAGTCACTGTGGTGATTGTGCAAACTGGTCCATTAAAACAAAAACAAAACAGGGCACGCATGCGCGCACACACTCAGCACAGGCAAAACACCACCACCCCAGGATGCTGCCTCCCAACCCCTCTACCCTCCTAAGACACTCCCTACCAGCTACAGATTATATTTTTTTGTGGCTGGGCATGCTTTAAAACAGTATTTTGCTGCAGCCACCTACCATTTTTATTTTCTAAGAATTCCTCTTGGGCCTGCTTGCAGCATGCTAGCCTCCCAGTTAATTTTTTAAATATATATGTGTGTGTGTGTGTGTGTGTGTACACACTTTTTTAAATAATCAGGAGGGACAGGGAGCCTGGTGGCCACCAAGAGAGGTGTCTGTGGGGCCATTGGTGCCCATGAACACCATGCTGGGAACCCCAGCTCTAGATAAAGTTGGTATAGTTATCCTTTGAACCTTAAATTACTTTCCCCTGAGGTTTCTTCGGTATCACCAGACAGGTGGCTCCTTAGCTAATATATGTTGTTTTAAAAAGAAAAATGCATATCTTCTCTCTCTGGAATGTACAAACATAAGTGTATACAGTGCCATATGTACAATATTGGTGTATGCTTGAATCTAGTAAATAATGACTTTTTTCAGTGCTTTAGCTATCTGTATTTTTCTAAAGTGAAAACTTATAATAGAGCTACTCATAGTATGTTAAGCAAATAATTGTAGATGGCAGATGTTGGAATGCATTTTTGTTATGCTTTTGTTGTGCCTCTTATTTAATATTGCTGTGAAAAACATGATGCTCTAAACTTGCAGTAACTTGAAAGCTCCAAGGATAACAAACAGGTCTGCATAGCAAGGTGGTCAACAGTTTCCATGGGAATACTATCCTAAAGTTTAGCTCATGATCATGAGGAAACATTGCATTTTGTAATTAGGCAACCTAAAACTACCGTCTCACCTCTACACTGTGGCTGATGTAGTGACATCCTTGAAGGTAGTACTTCAGTGGGAATCTTCTGTAAGCCATGTAGAGCTCCTTGGAGAAAGGGCAGGATACAAATGCAATTTATAGTCTCAAAGTGGTCCACTATGCAATCTCCACTTGCTTCAGTGATGTGCTCTGCAGATTTAGGTTCCAGTCTTGAAATATCCATTCTGGGAACTTACCTAGTAGGAAGAAAAGTGTTGGAAAGCATTAGTAACATCTTTCTGAGAACAGCATCAGTAAAACACTGCATGCAGTTACTGGGTTTATTATCAGGCTATTAAACACCACTTTTGTTGTTGTTGTTGTTGTTGTTGTTGTTACAAAGTTGTACAACAAACAGGGAATGAAGCCTCCAAGGAAGAGGAAATGCTCAGACTCTACCCTGTGTTTTTCTAGTGCCATCCACAGTATCATGTAAGATGATGATGATGTTGATGTTGATAAGTAGGCCATACTGTCTACTGGTAACCTCAACAGACTGTTTCTCCCATCACTGGATCATGAAAGTGAAAATGTGCCTCTCAAAATTCTAATTCTGTGCAATCATTTAAAGTACAGGAACATTTCCTTTAGCAACCTGATTGGAGGACATCCAATAAGGAAAACCTGATCTTGCCGTAACAGACAGTATTCTCTATTGCCCAGTGCAACCATGAGCCATATAAGCTGTGAAGCTAACTTCTTACGTTGAGATTTTTAAAGGATCATGTGACTAGGATTGTTCAATATTTAGCAGCCATACTTATTGTGAATGTCTAGAAACTAATAGGATTTTTTCCTGAAAAGTTTTTCATTCCACATCTCTAGCATTTCCATGGGGTATGATGAAGCTCTTTGGACACTTGAAAGTGATAATGTTCTCCTTGTTAGCTCTTCAAAGTACTTTCTTGCACTTAAAAACTTTATTCTAAATATTAGGTGAATACAGATTGCATGTGTTCTGTGAATATTTTTCAGGTACTTTAATGCAGTTGTATGTGTCTTTCAATAGACTTCCAGTATCAGTATGTTCTGGTTGCATCAAGCTCCATTTGGTTTGTAGGAAAGGCTAAGGGTATGTGAATGTCTTCATTCCCCACCCCCTGCTCAATTTATTTCCTTATTAGTTAGCACTGTGATTGACACTGTTGAAATCTGAAGTATGGTAGTCTGGTTCAGATGTAGGAAGTGACGTGCTCTTAAAAAATCTTTCTACGTAGGAGACAAAAATACCTTGTTTTGGGGTATCAAGGTATTTTTTGATAGTTGCATATTACCTGCTTTGTGGGCAGGGTGGGAAGAGAAGTGTAAAAGAGTACCAAGAAATGGAAACTGTCTGCATCATGGTGGCCGCCACAGCTGTGACTTGTCCTGTAATGACTCATCTGTATCAGGTTCTGCCACAAGCTGGTGGGGAACCTATGAAGGCTGCTACCTCACTAATTTAAATTAAGACTGCTAAAGAGACTGCGGTCGGCTCCCTGATATCTGCCATCTTCCAGAGCTAGAGGGGCAAGGCCTCTCTGGCCATAGAACAGGGAGCCATTCTACCTGAGCCTGCTGAAGTGGTATAAAGTATGTACAGTAAAACCTTGGATTGCAAGCATAATTCGCTCTGGAAACGTGCTTGTAATCCAAAGCACTTGTATATCAAAGCAAATTTCCTCGTACTCGTATTGCAAGACCTTGCTCATTTATCAAGTTAAATTTTATTTAAAAATTTTGCTCGTCTTGCAAAACACTCGCAGACCAGGTTACTCGCAATCCAAGGTTTTACTTAAAACATTGGATTGCAAGCATAATTCGTTCTGGAAACATGCTTGTAATCCAAAGCACTCGTATATCAAAGTAAATTTCCCTGTACTTGTATTGCAAGACCTCGCTCGTTTATCAAGTTAAATTGTATTTTAAAAATTTGCTCGTCTTGCAAAACACTCGCAGCCAGGTTACTCGCAATCCAAGGTTTTACTGTATTTCTTTAAGTTGCTCTGAGTGAATTTAGCTAAAAAGCAATGAATGTATTAAGTTTATTTTTGACCATTAAGTGGATACTTTCCCTTCTCCTCGCCCCCCCCCTGGCATCTATAACCCTCTCCCCACAAGTGGCTTAGGCACTTTTGTACGTGAGGGGTAGGGGGTTGGTTTTAAACCCCTGTACTTATGGCTTACTTTTCCCAATGATGGCAGATCATATTGAATACTTGGTGTTTGGGACAAGTGAACTGAACAAGGCATGGCCTGAGAGGCATGGCAGCTGTTCTTTCCGTGGCATGGGTGGTGGCGGAAACAGAAGGGCCTGGTTATTTGGGAACAAGCTCATATTGCGTTGGATGGTAAGACTCTCTGGGAAGATGGTGTGTATTCATTGTCCTCCCTCTCTACCCTTTCACTGCTTCTTCCCATTCTCTGTTAGCTTTCAAAGTGCCGTTAAGATATATTTCCAAGTAAGTTTGTTTGTGTGTGTGAGAGCTACCTTGATGGGAGGGAACTGTATCAACCTTGCAGACAGCACTCCCTAGGCCAACTACTGATCAGTAGAAAATAGCAACAAAAATGAATGGGAAATTTACACTGTTCACCAATACTGACATGAAAGTTTATTCTATTAAAAGGTTTGAGAGAGACTAATTTGGACTTGTTCTTTCTTCTTCTTTTTTCAAAGACAACTAATATGCCGGGTGCAGGACAGCTGCTGCTTGTTGGGCTCATGCTTAGCTGAAGATGGTAACTAAGGAAGGGTGCTACTGGTTGCCTGGACTTACACAAAACAAACCATGATCAGAACTAAAGTTAGCATGATTTTGCTTTCTAATTTCAGAATCTGCCATGTAAATCTTTAGGCTTTGCTCATAAGAGGGGGACCTTTTTGTTGGGATCATTAAGTTGTACTGAATCACTTTATTTTTGCTTTGTGTTTTGTTGAAAATAATCTGTGGCATGGGCTTTTAAATTTACTTGTTCATATTTACATCCTGCTTAATTTTTTTGTTTGTTTGTTTAAATCCCAGGTGGCTAGCACAACCCTATAAATACATTTAATCTCAGCATACCAATGGACCTAACTGGGTCGCTCCCTCTTCTGTTAGCTGCAGGGTGTGTGTGTGTGTGTCTGGGTAGTAATTGGTTCCAGTAAACCAATAGAAAGATTGCACAGTATGTGCTGATGTTTTTGTGTTTAAGTTTAATGGGAGATCTTTATATGGTAGGAATGTCCTCTGTTTTTCTAGACTAGAGAAACAATGTCACCTGGTATGACTACTTTCATCCACTGAAATATGAGCTTGAGCAGAATGAAAAAAGAAAACTGTTTAAAATGTACTCTACTTGTTGGAATATGGCCTAGCTGCTACTGAAGTTTAATCTAGGGTGGGCAGACTTCAGGCTTGCAGGATCTACCTTGTTTTTTATTAGAACCTTGAGATCCACCAACTGGAACCTGGTGCAAAAAGCTTACACTTAGAATTAAAGAATTCTGAGATCAAGAATTTGTCCTGAGTACCAAAACTGAATGGAGTTCATAGTCTTTCCTCACAAAAATCCACTCTTGATTAGGTGTTTGTATCTTGCACAGAGGTGGAGGTGAGAAGTGGACCTTCAAGGAACTAACTCTGAGGTGGGTGCTGCAGGTAGAGCAAGGGGCAGAAGCAGGCCAGCTTGTGCTGACACAACCCTGCACAAAGCTTCCCCAGGTAGAGCAGCAGCCACCTGAAAGCTCACTTTTCATCTTCACCTCTGTGCAGGATCAATAATAATTCCTTCCTTTGTTTCAAATGTACAGCTAGAGAAGGGCAGTGGGGATCATCCTTGCAGTTGCTGAAGCCTAATGTTGCTCTCTGGAATATCTCCACCTCATCTCCAATTCCAAGTTAAAGTTGGAGGAGGAAATTGTTTGGTACCGGCTGCCAAGATACTTGGGAGTGAATGGCAACCCAGCCTCTCTCCACCTTGGAGGCAGGGGATCTTCCCTGGAGTTGAGCTGTGCTTTTGAGCATAGCACTATGGCAATGACAATCCCTGTCCCTTCCCTAGCATCAAAATGGAGAGGAAGGCTTGGACTCCTATCATCACTCTTCAACAACAAGCAGTTAAACATTTGCCATGGCAAGTGGAACTGTGGACCATTGATGGCCAATCTCTGAAGTAAATATGACCCATCTTTCTGAGAGTAATTGAGTAGTTTAGAAAAAAACAGCATAAGAATATTCACTTTAGTGTGTCTCAGATATTATTTGCACAACATTCTGGGGCAGATGTTGCATACTTAACATTGGTCCTTTAGGGATTTATATTCAGCTCTTCTAGTGCTGACACACCAGGATATCTTACAACAATTAAACCAATTATATAATAAAATAATATCCCATAAAAATATGTTAAACAGACAGGTTCTGCAAATAAACAAAGACGTCGGATAGGAAATGTCTACCTGGTAAAACAAAGGCCTTCCAGCCATCTGATGGAACACAACAAGAGAGGGGACTAGCTGAGCCTCAAGGGACAAAAACTTCCATAATTTGGTCACAACCACTGAGAAGGCCCTTTCTCTTGTTGAAAGTCAGCAGGAGAATCTCAAAAGCCAAATAAGCATCTTGTGGATTACCTTAGCTGTTAATTACTATTAGCTTTGTATAAGAATAGATACACTTCTCTAGTTGCTGCCTCAAATTGGGTAAGGGTCAGGAGGATGAGACCAGCTTCTGCAGACATCACCCTGCCTCCTCAACAGGCCAAAGCAACAACTGCTCATTGTCAGATGTGAATAAGGAAAGCCTTGCCTTGTGCCCCCTTCCCTAGGAGTTGAGTTTGGGGGCAGGCAAAGCATTCCTGGCTGAATTTTCAGTAGGCTGTGGTTGTTGCTTGGGGAAGCTTTGAGCAGGGTTTGGTCTACACAAGCAGGCCTGGTTTTGCGCCTTGCTCTACCTGCAGCAATCTTCTCAAAAAATGGATAAAAGAGGGCAAGAAACTTCCACAGCCGCTTCATCTTCACAAACAGGATGGAGACCGGTCTCCTGTCCCCTGCAAACCAGTATGTAAAAACTGGTGGCATTTTGGATAGAAGTGACGTAGGGGCAGAAGCAAAGGTTGTGACAAGGATTAGGGGGCATAGAATGATGTTGGAAAGGGTTGGAGCCCTTTCCCCACCCCATCAGTGAAATTTTCAGAGGCCTTTTCATGACCTATATAACCAAGTTCCCAGGCTTGCATCCTCCTGCCCTCTACAGAGAGGCATAACCATATATGCAACTGCTCTGATTCTTTCTTATTGAAGTGAATGACTGCCAGTTACATATGGGCTAAAGTAAAGTGTACTTAAGTCACTAGGCAAATCCTGGCCTTTGCCGACAGGAAATGTGCAAATGTAGAGAATGTGGATGCATAGTCCTGCCACCCACAGTTCCCTGAATTGTACAGGACCTCTTTCCTGTTATAACAGTTGGCATTTTGATAATAAAAAGCACTGTTAGAAGATGGGGGCAAAACCGAAGGATTACCTATAGCTTCAGAATCTTTAATATGTTTTGTGTAGTCTCAAAATGTTCCAAATATTTCAACATAATCAGTTTACACTTTGTGTCGTGTGTGTCCCCCCCCCCCGTGCCTGCTATTTCATATAAACTGAATATATAATTCACTGAGATCTACAGATCAGGCCTCCTTTTTTTCCAGTCACCTGCACAGGTACATTGGACAGCAACCAGGGAAGAACCTTTTCTGTTGTGGCGCCCCTGCCTTTGGAATTCTCTCCCCCCTGCAGTGTGACTGGCACCATTCTTGATGGTGTTTATGCACCTCTTGAAAATGTATCTGTATACCCAGGCATTTGCTGGTTTTTAATACTTAACTTAGTAGATTTTCTTTATTTTTATTTTCAACTTTGTATTTTATTTTAATTGTTGTTTTTAATGCATTTTGTTCATAGTCCTGTAATTTGATGATGATGGCTGGTATGTAAATATTTCAGGGGTAGGTGACCCAGTGGCATCCAGATGTTTTGGAATATAACTCCCATCTCCCCTGACAGTTGCCCATGCTGGCTGGGGTTGATGGGAGTTGTATTTCATAACATCAGTAGAGCACCAGGTGGCCTAAATCTGTGCTATTTGTATGGAGAGAAGAGCTTCAGTTAGCTTCACTGAAAGCTTTTTTCTCCCCATGAAATACCAGGCACAGGAGGCCTGATTTGGATTAGGACTGCAGCATCGGACAAAGAGTTCCATCATACAGACCAGGTTGAGCTTTAAATTGTGTTAAACACAATTACAATTGGTTATTACATATATTTGTATCTTTGCCAGTATGAATAGTTGAGCTCTGTACTTGTAAAGTTCCAGCCCGATATTCTCCATGGTTAGACTGTCAAGAATGATCAATTGCAGTGTTTGGGAACAATTCCAATCGCAGTCAGGCTGCAGTATGACAACTCCTTACTCATAGAGTCTAACAGCCTGATCTGAAACCTCTGATTAACATGTGAAGTTCTTGTGTAAGTCTTTCATTGACTTCAGTTTTGGGTACCGATGCATCCACACATTCCCACTGAAGTGAGTATGACAGTCCCTGCTCATATGGCAACCTCATAGAGCTCTGGATTGTGCTGTAGTGTCTCTTGTGAATTTAAAAGATCTTATGTTTCTTTTTAGTTCTGGAATATTTTTACACTTCATATGTACAACAAAAACTTAGTTCCAGTTGAAGGGTTTGTCACATCACGTTTGGGAGTCATTTGGGGTTAAGCCTGGTTTCTGTGTGTTAGTTCGGCATTGTTATTTCTAGTGTGACCCAGTAAGATTTGTCCACTTCCTCTAAAGCATAGTAGTTCTATATTTAGAAGCAAAAATGTCTGGCATTTTAAACTTTTTTTTTTGTAAGCCTAAAGTAATAGTGGAGTAGATTTGTGTGATGCTACTTGACTGGATCATAAACTAATTTATTATAGAAAACCATTTTAAATGCTTGAAGGATATTGTCATTTTAGATATTGCACATCTTTTCAGAATGCATAAACAGAAGGCCTGTTGGAAACTTTCTTTTGTGACAAGACCAATGTAGATTTTTGACTGGCACTGCAGTTTCTTGCCTCTGAAGTTCTTGGTGTAAGGACCTGACCTGAACACAAGCTCTGCTAATTTTTCAAACAAACAAACAAAAAACTCCATTGTCTCCAGCAAATCTGTCTTGGCAACTGATTTCAGTGGCTGCCACCTTAGCATCCCCAAAATGAGTCACACTAACTATAATGATTAATAATAATGAAACTTGTACCAAGAGGCAAGGTAACAATTTTGCTCTTTCAGGCTCTTTCCTAAAGTGACAGCAAGGTGTTCCTTCCTTATTGTAGCTATGAGTTCTGTCATTTCTCTTGCTTTCTGAAGCCTCGTTTATTAAGTCCAGACTTCTTCTTCTGTTGTAGAACTCAATGAAAACAGTGTAATATGAAGGCTTTTGCTGATATTTAGAAATTGGCATTCCATACAAGTTGGTGGTACCTACATTCTTGACAGAAAACATGCAGCAAGTTTTGGTTGGCAAAATCAAGATTTTGTCAAAACATGTAGTGTACAGAGGATTGACAGTTCCATATCAAACTTTAGTTGAAAGCTGAAAAACTAACAACCTTTGACACAGGAGAGCTTGCAAATGCCCTGAGTATGACTTCACTTTCACTACATTCTTTGAGCCTGAATGCTTGTGAAATCAGATGTGTATTTAAATCTTTTCAACCGGGAGGGGAAGAACAAAGCATAGGGTCAACTTGTAGTAATCCCATATTCATCAGTACACTATTGTAATGGTTTGTGCAGGATGGATAGCTGTTCTTTAACAGTTTGAAATAGAATCCGGACATACAAAGATTATTGGTTGTTTCCTATACTTTGTTCACAGGACATCAGCTAGTTTTAAATGTTAGTTATGTGCATGGTCGACTGGGCAGGCTGCTAGCTGCTGTGCTTGATGGCTATTTTCATCTGTGTGCTCAATGCATGATAGCAACATCAGTTGGGGAAATGTCTGAAGTAAAATTGTGGTGATTCCCCTCAGCAGTAGATATTGGAAAGAGGCTTATGGTAAAGGCTTGAGGAAAAATGATGCCTACGTGTTACCTCTTGCGAGTCCTACCACCAAGAGAGGTTAGGTTGGTGGGTATGCGAGACAAGGCCTTCTCTATAGCAGCACCCCTCAACTGTAGAACTCCCTTGCAAGGTGAGTCAGGCTGGCTCCATCCCTGACAGGCAGTAAAAACGGTATTGTTTTTCCAGACCTTTGGCTTTTAAAATTGTGACTGATATCTTTGTAAAGAATGTTCCGGGCTAGGGGCGGGGTTGCTTTATGTTGTGGTGGTTTTATTATACATCGCTTTGAGGGCCCTGGAGGGCAGAAGAGTGATACATAAATATTTTTAATCAAATAAATACATAAATAAAAATACCTGTAACAGTTGATGCTGTGCCATAAAGATGGCTGCTTGTGTTGAACTTGAGTGGTCAGGATCTATAAAGGAGATACTATGCCAAGAAGAAGGAGAAGAAGAAGACGAACAAGGGATTAGGTCTAGATAACAAAGGATTTAGCTACATTTTACAGCTTGTATAAACTATAAAACTTGTTTGTTGTGGAAGAAAAGCATTATTTAGGGGCCAGTGTACAAAGACAGTCTCCCACAGAAGTTGAAAATGTTCAAGTTAGAAAATCTATTTTAGAAACTCAAGGCAGCTGATCAGTTGAGATAATTTTCCTTGTCTTGGCACTTCCAACTTTACGGTTTTGTGAAATACAAATTGGAGGATAATGTATGAAACACAGTGATATGGTTATTAGCTTCATTTATAAAAGAAAATAATCAAATATTCTTTTTAGATCCTTCTTAAGACCAGCAGCACTGATTATCTGCACTTTTGCTATAGAAAATTAGTTTTTCCTTATCAGCTAGGAATTGCCATATAAATTCTGAGATCAGACTCTTAAGTGTGACAGTCATTCTCAGGCTTACTTTAAATGTGCTAATGTGTAGTTACTTTAAACATGCTGTAAATAACAGAAGGCTATTTTTCATGTACATTGGAGCACAGGACTGGTTCACAGTGTGCCTGTCAGGTAAGCTCTACACACCCTGCTCCCACACCCTATTGCAGCCTTCCCCAACCTGGTGCTTTCCTGATGTTTTGGACTTCAGCCCCAGCCAGCATGGCCATTGGTTAGGAATGCTGGGAGTTGTGGTCCAAAACATTTGGAGGGCACCACCAGGTTGGGAAAGGCTGCCCTATTGCATGTAGAGGCTAACTGTCAGGATGCATTATGAACTAGCCAGTAAACTAAAATCCACTATACTTGAGTAAATGTTTCTTAATGTAATTGTGTGAAGGCTTAAAACACGACCCTGTTCTCTGCTGCTAGAACTGCGAATGTGTGCTTTTAGTGTGTGCTTTGCCCGTAGCCTATCCTCGGCGTCAGAGATTCAGTGAAAGAGGCAACACACCTGACATTATTGGATAGCAGCTTGCCCAAGGGCTGTGAACAAAAAATATTTTCTTTCTAACAGAAGAGGAACAACTTCACCCTTTAGCACTTCTGTGACACTACCCTGATTCAGCATTAGTAGCTTCATACCATGACAAATGTAGGGGGAGGGGAGGGGTTGGCTCTGGAATGTGTGTGTGGGGGGGTTGGGGAGAGCCTATTTGATTTGTTTTTCCTAATTGCTGCTGCTTTTCCTAGTCTTATAGTCAAAGAAATGCTGAGAATTAACTAGATCAGATCAGAAACAACTTCTGTTTTAGTAAATTTCACTCTTTAAGGAGGAAATCAAGGGTTGTGGCTAGTAAGGCATTGCTGCTGGGGAATGTGTGGTCTTGCTATGTCACTTTTCTTAAAGGTGTAGTTGAGTTGCTTGGAGATGGGCACACATTATTTAAAAATATGATAAAAATAACTCTTAAATCCATTACAAATATACATTACTGTACTTCAGAGCCCCAGGTTTTCATAGCTGATTTTTTTCTTTTTCTTTTGCACAGCTATAGATAGTGGAATAACTCAAGCTGAAGACTCCAAAACTTTTATCAGAGTAATCTGTATATCTGCAGGCAGCCTTACAAAATGCCATGTCACCAGATGGTGGTTTCTGCAGCTGATTCTGAGCCATAGAACTTCCACAGAATTTTCTTTCTTCCTCTCCCTTCCCTTAAGGGTAGAAGTTTACTTTTGACAAATTATTGCTTCCCTTATCTTTGCCTTTTTGTGTGTGTTTGAAACTACGTTAATTCATGCCATGTTGCAGGATAAGGTGGAAAGCTCAGCTATTTGTGTGTGCATATGCGTATGTGAGGGACAATTGATTAATGCCATGTCCTTTGGGATATAGAGTAGATTGAGAGCTAGTAAAAAATAATCTTATTTAGATTTATAGCCTGCCCCATCCTGAAAAGATGGAATCGGTAACAAATGAGCCCAGCCCCTACTTAAAACAGAATTTTAAAAATCCACTGAAATTTTCCTACCTTTCCTGAGTGAACCCTGAGCTCAAAGCCCAATTGAAATAGTTAGAATGATTGGGTTGGCCTCATCAATACTTGCACATATTAAAATACATTAAGGCAGAGAGAGTTCTGAATGTCTTGATATTGTGGTACTTCAGCACTTGAGCAACAGCGTTCTGTTCCTATCCCTTTATTTTCATTTGCTATAACCCTGAAAAGCCCAACATACTTTGCAAGCATTATGCCTTTTTACTCACTAGACTGGTGCAGCTTA
Source organism: Shinisaurus crocodilurus (assembly GCA_021292165.1). Lineage (NCBI taxonomy): Eukaryota > Metazoa > Chordata > Lepidosauria > Squamata > Shinisauridae > Shinisaurus > Shinisaurus crocodilurus. The sequence continues at coordinate 25,049,088 of CM037880.1, read as the reverse complement.
CAAAACAGATGCATGCTAATTACTTGCTTACATGGTTCTAAATAGAGGCTTATCCTGTCTTCTGAAAACTTTCTATAGGAAATTCTGCAATTTCTGCAACTTTTTTGGAGAGTTTATTGTATCACCCAGGTATTTAAAATTAATTTTATTTTATTTATTTATTATATTTATACCCTGCCTTTTTTCCTGCAAGGAATCCAGGGCGGCTTACATAATCCTCCTCCTCCTCTCTATTTTATCCTCACAACCCTGTGAGGTAGGTTGGGCTGAGAGTGAGTGACTGGCTGGCCCAAAGTCACCCAGTGAGTTTCATGGCCGAGCGGGAACTAGAACCTGGATCTCCTGAGTCCCAGTCCAACACTAACCACTATGCCACACTGGCTCTCTATTTATTAATTTATTAATAAATTAATTAATAAATGAATATATATTAATTTATATATATTAATAGTATAGTATATATTAATAAATTAATTTATTAATATATACACTAAATCATTTTTTCTAAAATTAATTTTCCTCTTTATCGTGCCCATCTCTGCCCATCTTCTGAGTTGTACATGCGTAGCTTATTCAACTGTTCCTCGTATCCTTTATGCAACACCTTTTCATTGTTGCTTTCCTAAGGGTTTTTTTTTTTTTTTTGCTGAAAGCCAAAGTGGTACTGGAGAGCTCTCCTATGGTTGCATCAGCAATGGTTAGATGTCTACATGCCTAAGTCACTTTAATTCCTTGCTCCTGATTGGCACCTGTCTTAAGCAGACAGGGCTTTCTTTAGCCAAGGAAAAACAGATTTTAAAACAAGCTTTGTTTTAGGAAGTATAAATGGGAAAATAAATATTTAATTGCTGGATATAGCATTAAAACATGGTGTGGGTCTGTTGTTTACAATTAGACTTTATATTACCTATTTTATGCATGTCAAATGCCAGGTAAGAGCAACAGCAGCAAGATAACATGGCTCTGCATTTTGCTTATAGTCTGGGGGGGGGGGGGAAATAACACCCGCAGATCTCGCTAATCTAAAGCTACTTTGTCACATTCAGCTGGTTGTTTTGAATCTTCTCAAAATCTCACCTTGTTGGCTGCATTTCCTGTGATGTTGAGGCAGATTCCACAATAGTTGTTTGTTTATTTGATTTTTTTATTTGATTTATTTTATTTGTAACCCCAATTTGTACCTCATCTTTCCACAAAAAAATTGCACACAAGGTGACTGAGGTGGCTGTGGTAGTCTTGGTCTTGTGTGGAACTGCTCCTTTATTCCACTAACGTAGCAGGAGGTAATTCAGCCAGGAGGCTGCTATTATCACATTTGGCATTCTAGCAAAGTGCTTATTTCCAAGCGCTTTCCATTCCACTTGCCAGTAGGTCCACCTAGGCATGGCTTGGCTTCTTGTGCTGTGGGTTCCACATTGAGATCATCCATTAGAGCAGGAGTGTGGAACCTCTTTCAGCCCGAGAGCCAAATTCAATTTCAGAGAAGCTTTTGGAGGGCCACATTCCAGTGGTGGGTGGCTCTGAAGGCAAAAAGTGGCAGGGCCAAAATACCAGCATATTTTAGCTTAAAGTTCTTACTGCCAGCAACTAAGCCTTAGGAGAGGCATTTCAGCCTTTTAGAAAGGGGGGGGGGATTGCACAAAAGCCAGGAAACCACCAATCAGTGGTTGTAGAAATGGGAAGGGGCGAGACCATCTGGGGAGCCCCAGAAGGCTGGATTTGGCCCCCAGGCCTGAACGTCAACATCTTTGCATTATAGGTTGCTCTCCCAGTGCATCAGGTGTTGCCCAGGAGAGTACAACTCACCATAATTTCCCACCCAGTTTGTTCCTGACAGTGATTCACCTTCATTGAGTACTTGGGGGGGACGGACTTCTATTTGTTGGGGCGGAGGCTCTAATATAATCAAGTGGTAGAGAGGTTTGCATTACTCGGCACAGGTCAGTCCAATATTAATTTGCATAGTGTTTTCTTAGCTGACGAAGTCCTGTGATTGTATTTTGACAGAAGCTTCATTATTTCAGCTGTCACAGAACGTGTGTGTGTGTGTGTGTGAGAGTGAGAGAGAGAGAGAGGAGAGAGAGAGAGAGAGAGAGAGAGAGTGAGAGGCCCAGGCTACTTTCAGCATTCCTTCAAGCTGGGAAGGAAGGAGACCTCATTAAAGCTTTTGCTCTCTGATAATGCCATGAGGCAACTAAATATAGGTCATCAGGTACATGGTGGTATTGGCATTCTTGGTTCATGGAATATTTGGTGGCATTTGACATGGCTGGATAATTGATCACCTAACTTTTATTCCTGAGCCTGGCTAGCTTGTAGAGATTTGTGAAAACATACAGCCTGCCTACCTCTTCAGTAATCATCTTCACTATCATCTTTAGCCTTTGTTCCTGCTGAGACCGACTTGTAAGGAAGTAAGAAGTAGGAGCTTACTTGATGGCCTGTTCCACAGTGCCATGAGGTTATAGGGATACTTTATACATGGTAATGGCATCCAGCCAGTTCTACCATCGCCTGGAACTGCCATTTTTCTGAATTATTTTTTTTTGTTGGGCATCTCTTATTTCACAGTGAGCTTCCACTTAAGGCTGCCCTACTATTTACGCGAAAATATCATTATCATGTCCTACTGTCTGTCGTGTATGCTTGATAGCAGTATAATTCTGCCTTAGGAATGCTTTAGTTAGTGCTATCTAAAATACTTTCCTGCCTTGGAATAGCATCACACAGGTGACAAACTTAGTGATCCATTTATTGTGCCTATTATTTCCATTTTGTATTCTACTTATTCCCAGTACATAATACTTCATCTCAGTGGACAAAGATAGTTTTATTTGTTTTACGTCCCGTTTGCTAATGGGAAGGAAGGATGTTTGTTAGCACCTGGGTAGCACATTTTGCTGTAACCACTGTTGAAATCGTAGACCAGTTCTAGAAAGCAACATGATCTGCTGTATTAGGGATGAGTTGGAAGGGCTTTTGGTATCATTCTGTATTTACCTCTCAAATGTTATGCCAGTTTCCTTCTGTCTGTCTTTAGAATTTTGTGTTGTTACAGATTTGTAGCTTAAACCACCAAGGGCTATTTCCTGCATGAAAGTCTGTATTTGCAAATTCTTCCAATTGTGTGCTCTGAAAACCTGTGTGTATTATTCTTTAATCCAAGTCTAATAGAAACCACAACAGACTCACATGAAACCAGTTACCTTCTCAAATACCTATGGTCGTTGTTCCCTCTAAAAAAACATGATATTAATTAATATCCATTAATATTGTTGCTCTCTGGAAGTGGCTGTCTATCAATGTATATTCCACATTTGGTCCTATCTTGCCTATATTTCTTTAATTTTGCTAATTAGAATGTGTAGAATAATATCTTATGATCTCTTTAAACAAATAAGGAAAATATTTGGACTCAAGCTTTGTATATTTATGAGGATTTTTTTGGTTTCTTCTTTTGCTAGCAAGTAAAAGGGGGAATGCAGATAGGAGGAATGCCTGCCTCTATATTTTTAGTTGCTGGTTTTATGGTTTTTATTGTGAGGATTTATTTATGGCCACATTGACAGCATAATAATCCAAAAACCAATAGGCATTTTTAATCTCCCTAAGTGCTTAAGGCAGCTTTTCTGCTGCTGGAGTCCTTCAGATGTGTTGAACTACAACTCTCATCATCCTTAGCCATTGGCCATGCTGGCTGATGATGATGGGAGTTGTAGTCCAACACATCCAGAGGGTACCAGGTTGGGGAAGGCTGTTCTAAGGGATGCATAAATCTGTGCATAGTTTGTAACAATTTCCAGAGGGGTAGCCATATTTATTTATTTATTATTTATTCTTATATTTATTAATCGCCCATCTGGCCGGTCACCCCGGCTACATTTTGCTGTAGCAAAAATGACAAAGCGCCTTGTGGCATCCTTAAAGTCTGACCGTTATTCTGGCATAAGCTTTCATGGACACTGTCTACGTCAAAGCTGCCTTTGAATCTTGCTTGCTTTTGGAGGTCAGATGTACAGTCTTCCTCAGACTTGGGAGCAACCAGTTCTTGTTCCCAGTAGAAGCTGAAAGAGTGCTGTTTGGCTGGCCCTTGCCTTGTCAACTCTCAAAGCCACTTGTTGATCCCCTGCCCAGAGCAGTGTTTCAAATAGGAAAGACTTGATTGGTTTTTAAAAAGAAAAAAGAAAGAGGGGAAATGTTTCTTCTGGCCCCTGGAATGGTCTCTCTCTTTTAAAAAAAGGAAAAAGCAGCAAACATGCCTGGATCAGCAGTGGATTCAGAGCCAATACAGGTATCACTCCAAAAGTGAAGGAGTGGGGAACAGAAAACCCCACAATGCTTCCTGTAGGTAAGTATGCGTGCAGCCTTATTTTGTTTTTCAAAGAGCTATGCTAAAAACTGAGTTAACACATGTATCTCTGTTTTGGCTGTTTCATTTTGAAGCCGCTTGAAACTGGCAAAGTATAATGGCTCTAATATTTGGCATAGAAGGACACTTTCTGGGGTTATCCTGAGGTCTCTTGTTCTTCTTACATAACTACATAATACAAGTCCATGCAACATACTGCAAAGGGTTAATGGAACTGAACAAATCTTGATGTACATGACACAGACATTAGATACACTGCAGCAGAAGAATGGTAGATAAGCTGGGTCTTCTGTTTGGTGGGGCTGGAAGCAAGGGTTCACAGGTTTTGGTTGGCCTTGGTGATGTCTGCTCTTGTTTAGCTGTTGTGTGGTTTAGGCACTGTTGGCACTTCAGCTGCACAGCAACAGGAATAGGAAATGGTGTTGGGCCTTGCTGTAGTACATGACACTGAGGGGGGAAATCTAGCAGTTGAACAACTCCCAGAGTTCTTCTCAAACCTGGAGCTGAGGAGGGGGCAGGGATCACTGTGCAACTGCCAAGACTATCCCTGCCCATAAAGTAAAACAATAACATAAAGCACCAGCTTGGCAACAGGAAACACTCAGCCACCAAGCCTGCCTCTTTAAAGACCCTGTGGAATAAAAACATTTCAACCAATTTCTTGAGAAAAAAGAGGAAACCATCCTGAGAAGCTGCTTTGGGCAGAGTGCTACAACATGGGATGCCACCACAGAAAAGGCTCTGCTCCTTATCATAGCGATATGAATAGCTGAAAAAGTTGTGATTTATTAAAAAAAAAAAAAAAAAAGTTAAAACTGAATTAAAGAGGACAGGAAAAAGACACATGTGTCTAAATTTAACTTTCACTTTACAATATGGATCTCAATTTTTCTGTTATGTGCACAGTACAGTGTTTTTTTTGTTACCTGAGCATGCATTTTTAAATATATTAACATAGTAAAACTGCTTAGAAGTGCCCTATGACATGGCTGCTACTTGTGTTGCTTATTACTAACTGATGTAGCTTGCTACTGCCAAGTCGGTTATTTCATTATTTTAATAGTGATTGAAAGTAGGAATTGCATATTTTAATGAATCAGGTTGGATTTGGAACCATAACTTGAAAACAGACCATCTAAAGTCTCTTGAATAGCTTTGTGTATCATATAGGAACACAGGAAGCTGCCTTATACTGAGTCAGACCATTGGTCCATCTAGCCCAGTATTGTTGACACTGACTGGCAGCAGCTCCAGGATTTCAGGCAGGAGTTTTCCGAGCCCTACCTGAAGATGCCAGGAATTGAACCTGAGACCTTCTGCATGCAAATCATGTGCTCTACAGCTGAGCTAAGGGTCCCTTTACCACAGAGCTATGGTACTATATATTAAGAAGCATAAGGATGCAAGGGACTAACTAGCTGATCATAAAATCCATTGCTCCTGTCCCATGTAGACTATCCCCATAGTCTCTCTGGGCTTTCTAGTGTAGTGCCCTTCGGAAAAACATCCATGAATACCTCCTCTGGTGCCTGCCCCTGCCCCCCCCCACTGCTTTTTGTCCCCACCTTCAGTACTGGGGAGCAGTTCCAGCCTTGTGTACATAGATGTGAGAGGAAGTGGGGTGATCTAAATCATTTTAACAATAATACTGTACCCTTCTATGCTGAGTGTGACACTGTCACGCTCAGAGCTGGGCGAGGAAATGAGAAGAGTCACTCCTTCCCATTTCCTCTCTCTCTCTCCTTTTCCAGGCTAAGAGGAGCAGCAAAGCAAAAGGTGAATCAACCAAGATTCACCCGGCAAAAACCCTACAAAAATGGTTGGAAAGAAAGCAAATGACTGGAAAGAGAGTGGAGCAGCCCCATATGGGATGGATGAGAGGGAAGCAAAATAAAAGAGCAGAGCATGTCTGTATTTACTTTCTCTGGATCTGTGTTTCTCCCCTCTCCACCAATTCTCTCTCTGGGTGTGTTAATTCCCTGGTCAGTTCATGTATGCATCTTTGTGTGGCATGGCAGCCATATGTGAATGGCCTTGCCCCATGGCAGCCATTTTGTGATAGTGCTCATGACACTTCAAATGCACCCCAAAATTCCAAATGGGCCCCAAAAGATGGGAGACTCGACTCCTGGAGACAATTATGTCATAGGATGCTTCTTGAGCTTTACTCTAACTTTTCCCCATATTGCTTGCTGGTGAAGAACATTCGGTGATTTTAACCCTATACTAAAATGTTTACCAGATATTGTTTTACTGTGAGGAATTCAAATACATACCAAATCTGAATAAGGATTAGTAGTAAGGGTGTGGCATTTTTGCACTACTATATCATTTAATCAAAGCGCTAGAATGAATTTCACTAACAGTGTGTATATTTGATGCATTTTTAATTCATTATTTGGAGACAGGGTGCCATTATTATTATTACATTTATATCCTGCCTTTTTTCCTCTTGCAAGGAACCTAAGGTGGCTAGGGCAGTGATGGACAATTACCACCACCCCCTTGGATTTCGAGTCTCTTGTGATCAGGTTTCAGTAGTGTCTCTAACCTGTAACTCTGGCATACTAAATTATGTTATGTTATAGAGTTACATAACTCTGTAACTCTTGTCTCAGTAGCAGCACCCACCCATTGGAAAACTCTCCCTTGTGCAGTTTGGGAGGCAGAAACTGTGGCATCTTTCAAATGCCTGTTGAAAACATACATGTTCACCCAGGCTTTCCCTAGCTCATAATTAAATTAATCATGCTGCTCCATTTTACTGCTCCTGCATTGCTCTGTGTTGTTATTATTACTGTAATTGGAATTGTTTTTAAAATTCTAATTTAAATGTGATTTTAATATTAATATTTTTAATGTGATTTTACTATTTATATGTAAACTGCTTAGGGATTTTATTACAGTTATCAGTATATGAATACTACAAATAAATAAATATACTTTGAATGGCTCAGCATTGTCATACCTTTCTAAAATAGCCCTTCTATTTAGGAATTAGTATTTTAGTCCACATTTGATAGATGTATCGTATACCTTCTAGTAATGACGTTCATCTCAAACCATTAATCTTCACAACATAGTAATTGCATATGTTGGAGGAATATAATGCATGGAGTGGTGGGAGAAGCATAAACAAACTAGGGATGCTCGAGAAAATCGGTTGACCTGCATTCCCAAAGTAAACTCAGATGAACTGCACCTCCCAGATTAATGTGCAGATCCAAGTGTGGTCTTCCTCTGGAATCCACAATACTACCAAATTCTACAAGGTGGTCAGGGGGCTACCTTTTAATTTTTTTTTCTTTTTTAAACAGGCAAAACCTGTAGAAGCAGCGAGAAAACACAGCAGCTGCCACATGCATTGAAAATGGGGCCACAAATGCCCCTGGGAGTGACGGGACATGATGACCATGGGGCCCTATCTCCTTTTTCCACACAGCGTCTCTGGGAGGGATGGCATGTCATTGTATCCTGTCACTCCCACAGGCATTTGTGGCCCCATTTTTAAGGAATGCGGCAGCAGCCACACTTTCTAGCCACTCCAAGAAAAAGAAAATAAAAATAATGAATGGGAGGCTTCAGACCCCTTCGTAGAATGGTTATTTATTTATTTATAGTTTTTAAAATCTTTTTTTCACATACAGTACAACCATAAAGGAAAGGGGGAGGGGGGAAGGAGTTTGAAATCTGAAAGCAGATCGGGTAGGAATGGTAGCTCATCTTAAGTGTTAGTCTATAAAACATGTATTGATAAGAAATCAAGCAAACAAGTCCTTGTGTAGTGAGTCCAAATGGGTGTCCCTCTGGTGTTGCCTGCAATAGGTTACACATTCAAATACAGTGAAGGAGGGAAGTTCTTCAGTCCACCAGATCATAGGTAGCAAGAACGTGTCTTTCCCATGTTTTAGCACAAGGCTCTTTGCAACCATAAGTTCTCACCTAAGCCAGTACTTATATTTGCCTTTCTGTAGAACCCAGAACACACCAAGTAAATTAGCAACACATGAACATCTGCACATTTCCAGCTTATTTCCTTGGCAAGATTGATACATGCTATGATCTCAGCCCCAAAAGGGGCTGCACCCGGGCAAGACCACATCATCTGGGTCAGAGATGCAAGGTCAGCGTCACACCGTCAACATATCCCCCATGTCACTGTGGGGGAAATAAGCCTTAAAGAGGCAAAAGAAGGCCAATAAGTATGAAATAACAATTTTGCTGTATTTGTTTTAATTTTAAATAAAGGAAATCAGAATACACATACCCAAGGGCACTTTTCCACTGCTGTTCCCATATGGGATGCTCACATTCCTTATTCCCATTCCCTTCTATTATGCTTTGTATCAACTTATGTATTTCATAGATTTCATCGAATCATGAGTTGAAGGACCTACAAGGCATATCTAGTCCAACCCCCTGCTCATGCAGGAAACTAGAGGAGGGGTCTCCCATCCAAGTAACAACCAGGCTTGACCCTGCTTAGCTTTCCACACTCAGACAAGCTGAGCCAGCGTAAGTCATATCTAGAAGTTGCCTTTTTAGCTGTAACTTATGCTTAATCAAGTCATCCAGCAAGGCTGAGGGTGCAGAGGCACTGAGTGCCAAGGAAATATAAATAGATGTCAAAACATGCTTTAATTGTAAATGTTTCCAGTTTGCCAAAGTCCCTAAGTTGTACTTGTTTCTTAATTCAGAAAGTGATTATTATTTTTTTAAATCCCCATCTGGGCCAACAAAATGATCTAGTGTGTGAATATATTCAGCCCATTTTTCCACAAAAAATATTGTTTCCCAATGTTTAGGTCAAAATTGCACATGGGAATAAGGATCAAATTGCAATGGCAGCCTGACAGGACACATGCCAGGCCTCTGGTTTCAGAGATAGTGGGTGGAATTTTCCTCTATATGCATATGTGGAAGGGTGCCAGATAGATTCCAAATTGCCCCACAAGAGGGCCCTGTAGAACAGCGAGGTCTGCCACTCATGGACATGCCTGGCAGGGAAGGTAAGCTTTGTGATATACAAGCTAAGATCTGGGAGGGGGTGGGGAAATTAAGCTGTCTTTAATCTAATGGGTAGTTGCATTTTTGGGAAAGAGAATCTAGGAGGAGGAGAGCCCTAAATAAACCTACGGAAGACTGTTAGATTTATTAAAACAAACCTTGGGGATATGTAAGGGAATTCCCTGAAGGACATATATGATATAGGATAAAACATTCATTTTAAGTATATTAACTTTTCTTCCATGTAGTCATGAGAATTAGGGCCCATCTTTCCAGTTCCAAAGATACTTCTCTGATAGGTTCCACATTCAGTTTGCTCATCTTTGGTATATCTTTGGAAATGTGCAGTACCTTGTAGAATTGCAGGTACAGCTCTTTTTATCTTTCTCTCTTAGAATTTTGTGTGGGTTTTTAAAAGTCCGTACTAAATTCTAAAAAAGGGTGTGTGTGTGTGTGTGTGTGTGGAAATGTACTCATTAATATACAAATGGGACAGAACAGACTTATAAATGAACATATGGTAAAGCAAGCACAGAGCAAAGTTAGAGTGAAACCCATCCCTAAAACAGCCTGCCTCCCCTAGCCAAATGTAGCAGTGCGATTTCACCGAAAGATCTTTGCCAATTTGTAATCTTTCAACTTCCTCATCTCTGAAGTGGATTTTGTGAGGATCTATAAGGATTAAAAAGCACTTCACACAATTAAAGTGCTATACAAATATTACTTTAAAAAATAAACATTTTTGCCCTAAAATCTGATTGTAATTTAGAAGCCTGTGACTTTGTCAATACACCATATACCTGGCGTTGTGTGTGTGTGTGTCTCTCTCTCCAGCCAGAACGTCAAACGCAGCTCACAGGTTTCTTTGTAGAGTTTTATTAAGCAAAAGCAGGCAACTCAGGTGGTTGCAGAAAAGTGTTACACAAAAGTAAAAGTGATTCAAGACCTTTCCCCCCCTCAATGGGAGGTCAGGAAGGTTAAACAGTTGATTCTGCACTGAGGTGTTTCGCACTTCCTCGCCTTCAAACTAGAGAACCGACTCCGCCCCTAAGGCGGGTCAAAAGTCTTGTTAGCCAACCGAGCTGATCGACGAAGAGACGTCAGCTGTTCTGCCTACGTAATTTACGCCGCTCTCGAGCATAAGTTACAGAGGCTGATCCCCCCCTTCCCCGCCTCTGCCTTCCCTGTTCCTAGAGATTCTTCTCCCCCCCCTTCCCCGGCCTCTAGCTCTAACCTTGACGGTGCAGCTGGGTCCTGGTTATCTTCACAGAGAGGCATCTCTGCGGCCTCCTCTTCTCCCTCCCCCTCCCAGTCTGTTCCAGAGTCCATTCCCACGGAATCTGACCAGTGCTGTTTTGGAGTTAGGGAATCAGAACTGGAGGGGCTCGGAGAGCTAGCCCCGACACCTGGAGTAAATTATTTAAATGGCTTTTACAAGGTTTAACCATTGCCATAGGGCAGTGATGGCGAACCTTTTTGAGCCCGAGTGCCCAAACTGCAACACAAAACCAACTTATTTATTTCAAAGTGCCTTAAATTTGGCAGGAAGGAGGAGGGGGCACTACACTAGCTAATCGCGCCCCGCTCTGTCTCAGGACATGGCTCTTCACCAGGCGCGCAAAAATTCGGGCGCGTGCGCGCTGTGCTTCTGAGCTGTCTGTTCAGTTAGAAGGAAGGCTGGGTGCCTGCGCAGTCCGCTTCTGGGGGTGGAGCTGTTGGAGTGTGCCTGCCTGCCTGTGGAGGCCAGCGAGGAATGAGTGGAGAGGAGTTACTATGGAAACCCGATGCTGAATGCAGAAGGGGACGGTCTTTTCGCAATCTGGCGACCAATGGCTCGAGTGCCCACAGAGAGGTCCCTGCGTGCCAGCTGTGGAACGCGTGCCATAGGTTCGCCATCACTGCCATAGGGTTAAACATGGCCGCTACCATCAAGTGCCATACCCCGACAGAACATGTGTTTGTGGCGCAGGCGAAATAGAAGATATTGCGCACGTCCTACTTAATTGCAAACTCTATGCCTCAGCAAGGACCCAATACCTACTTCCGCTTCTTGATACAACTAAATTCTGGGATTGTCACAAATGATTGGGTTATTTCCTCGAGGGCACAAGTTCATATGTAGCTCTAAGAACTGCCAAATTTATAGCTAGGGCCACTCAATTGAGATCACAATACATAGTAGATCAAATTGGGGTTGTATGCAAAGGTGACGAATTAATCTAAACTTATACTATATTAGTATTTTACTTATTATAAGTTTTCCATTTGTCTCTCTTCTTTTTAATCATCTGATTTTATTAAATTTTATTTTATTTTATATACTGTAGTTTTGATATGGTCAAATGGTCTATCTATCTATCATTGCCATAGGGGACAATGACTAGGGCTGCTATTTATACCAGACTTTACACCAATGCATCTGGTAGACTATGGCTTGAACCCAAATGTCCAGCTGTGTACAAAGAGGCACTTTTTATTTGCACAGGGAGATCATCACCAATTTTCTTGCTGATTACACTGACCATCCTGTAGTCATAGATTTTATAGATCATAGAGTTTGAAGAAGCCTACAAGGCTATCGAGTCCAACCCAATGCCCAATGCAGGAAACTAGAGGAGGGGTCTCCCATCCAAGTAGTATCCAGGCTTGACCCTGCTTAGCTTTCCATGCTCAGACAAGCTGAGCCAGCGTAAGCCACAGGCCTGTCAGTTCATGCCATTCCAGAACTGTCAAATTCCCCTCTAGAGTGCCCTTTCCAGGGGCATGGTAGCCAAGAAGGTACTCCCACCGCCCGTCTGCCCCCATGTGCAGAAAGAAATGTTTCCAGTTATAAAGCAGATAATGCATTCCTATATTATGAATACAGAATTTGGTTGCTCTTAATTTTGGTAGAAAAAGAAATTATGCAGTTAACTTGGTTCTAGGCAAATAGAAGTAGGCACCCAAATCCTTTCGATATTTTACTGCTACCAGATAGTTGCCCTGTGGTCTTTACCCTGTTGTGAAACGATGTTACTTGTGCTTAAGATCCAAATATATAGTTATACCTGTCACAATTAAAACCTCATTAGCTGAAGTGTCTGGGAACTACCTTTTTCCTAAAGAGATTTCTAGCGAATTCCTGTTAGATCACTAAACTTGTAATACTATTTGAATCAGCTAATTCTCTTGATTTTCTACTTATCTGTTAGAAAGACGGTCCCTCTGGGCATCCCAGGCCCTGCCCCCTAGCACTGGGAGGCCCACACTGCGGTGCGGGGACTGCTGGCTCCACTGGGGTCCACCCACGTGCGCTGGGCGCAGGTCATCTGTGGTGCCCCTCCGGACCCCGCAGATCGATCGCCCCATGGTGCCTCCCCCGCCCGCAGCCTGGGTCGTGCGAACCGGCCCTCAGGGAATAAAATGCAGCCCAGCATTTGGAAAGTGTCCAGACTGATGAATTAAACGTTAGTGTGGCATAGTGGTTAGATTACAGGATGGACTAAGGAGACCTGAGTTCATGAATCTCATTGGGTGACAGTGGGCCAGTCACTATGTCTTAGCTTAACCTACTTTATAAGAGTTGTTGTGAGGATAATGTGGCAGGGATTGAAGCATGTATGCCGCCCTGTGCTCCTTGGAAGAGAGGCAAAATATAAACATAAATAAAATAAAGGGATGAATTTTGTAGGCTTTCTCAGTTTCTGCATTGCATACTATCCTGGTGGGAAATTTAAAATATGTAACAGAAATTGCAAAACTTTTTTTTGACAGTCATCAGACCTTTAGAGGTGCATAGCACATCAGTCCAGTCCACTAGCTGTTCATTTCTGAAGTGGGGTCTATCCTCTCAAACTTTGTTTTCCTCCAGGGCAGGAAAAGTGGTAAAATAGGGTGGTGGTCGTGGTGGTGGTGGTGGTAATAATCATTTTTCAGTGTCTAGAATCCTTAGTTATAGAGGCTTTCTTGTGGCCCTTTATGGAGGATGGCTTCTGTTCCTAAATTACCTTGAGGGCACAAGGGATTGTATAGCAATGGTGCTACATTTTTAGTATGTCTGTCTGTTCATGATCTGGAAGACAAGAAACTGGGACGACGAGAGCACCCCACGAAACAGTTCATGATCGTTGTAGTTGGTATAAGGTAGATAGAAAAGCTCATTTTGGGGGGCAGCTTCTATCAGGTTAAGTCGTGTTCAGACAAGTCATATAGGTACAGGTTTGACCGTTACGTTTTGTGTTTGTCTGAAAGCGGTCTGGGGTGTTTCAGGTACGTTGGTAGTTAGCTCTGAGTTTATCAAACCACAATTTGATGGTGGGATTTCTGCTTCAGAATGAGAAGGGGCACTTTAGCACTAAGCTCATTAATTTTAAAGTTTGGCTGAGTCTAAGTTAGTGTTGCAGGAAAGCATATTCTAAATGAAAAATAGAATTGATATTTTTATACTTTCTATACAGAACTACTAAACTGATACCCTTTGGATCAACTTTCATAGGCTGAACAGTAAAGGTTAACTTGAGGTAATTTGTAGAACTGAATAATATAGGTATTCTAGATGTGAGGTCTCCAGTCTCTGGAAATTGTTCAGGTAATATCTAATATAAAGACTCATATCTTTCCTATGAGAATACAGTTAAAAATATTGTAGTGCAGCATGTCCACCAGCTTTAGTTTGGCACCTGCCAAGGTTTATGAAAATGGAAATGCAAAATAAGTTTATCATACGAAAGTACCATTTTAGTATAGATATGTAATGTTTGGGAAGTATTGCAGTGGCAGTTACTCAAGTTGGTTTCTTTTCCACGTTCCCCAGTGTCCTCTCCCTGCTCATCTGTCTGAAGGGTAATACTAACTTCTTTGGCCTTACCAGACCATTTACATCTTCCCCAAGTTCTTAAATAATGGGAAACAAGTCAACGGCTCAACTTATTCAAGTAGTTCTTTCAGCGCTCTTTATTTTCTTAACCATTCTGTCTCATAGGGAATTGCAGCCACTCATAAATAGGGTAGTCATTTCTAAATCTTTGGGACTCCTTCCTTTATTTATTTATTTATTTATTATATTTATACCCCACCTTTTTTCCTGCAGGGAACCCAAGGCGGCTTACATAATCCTCCTCATCCTCCTCTCCATTTTATCCTCACAACAACCCTGTGAGGTAGGTTAGGCTGAGAGTCAGTGACTGGCCCAAAGTCACCCAGTGAGTTTCATGGCCGAGTGGGGACTAGAACCCGAATCTCCCGAGTCCCAGTCCAACACTCTAACCACTACGCCACACTGGCTCCCATTTATGAACACAGAAATGTGTAAAATGTAAAAGAAAAAGAAAAAATAAATAAATGGTCTGATAACCTGCGAGCTTCCAGGACTGAGAATATTCAGGTGTCAGTTAAGGGGTGGTGGTGGAAGAAGCTCAAATTGAGGAGAATGAATTGGCCTGCTCAAACGCCTAACAGTAAATGTAGTAAGTATCCTGGAGGGCAGGTTTATAGTTAGGAGGGATGACAAGGTTATCTCCTGGTTAAACTCTCTCCGTGTACTATACCAGAATGTTTCAGGAACAAAAGAAAAGGGCACCTCTTCAGGACCCGCCAACATTATATAGTTATAAAATGTTTAGGTTCAGAGCTAATACAGTAAGAGGTTTTGTGATGAAAAACATGTCCTTTTTTTGTTCTCCCCCCCCCTCCCCAAACAGCACTACAAAGCTCCTGTTTCAGGCTGGCTGGCATTCTGGATAGGAACACTCGTCCTGGAGGATGGCGATACAATTTGTTCCAGGCATCTTTTGTATTTATTAACAAGTTTCTATATTGCCCTTCAAAATGTCTATACTGTCCTTAAAATGAGTTCTCAGGACATTTTACAAATAAAATGAGAGAGACACCAATTCAAAAAATAGAATCAAAAGAATTAAAAACAGCAATTAAAGCAGTGTTGGTTGTTGCTTAACATTTTTATAGAAGCTTCCCTGAAGCATAATCTGCTGGGGTGCATTTTAGCACAATGCTGTAACAACTTGACTTGTACTTATACCTGATGGAGCACCTCTCCTGACCTGAACCTACCCAGACACTACGGTCAACGTCAGCTCCTCCAAATGCCTCCTCCAAGGGAGGCTTGAAAGGTGGCAACAAGGGAGAGAGCCTTCTCGGTGGCAGCCGCCCGATGATGGAGTGCTGTCCCCAGCAAGGCCCGTCTGGCGCCGACACTGTCATGTTTTCGGCGCCAGGTTTGTCTTCTACTCCCAGGCATTTGATGACATATTTGTTTTTATCAGATCCAGTATCTTATTGTAACTGTTTTAGCTGTTTAAATTGTTTAGAGATTTTATATTATTTTTTATTACCTTGTATTGTGGTGTGTGTTTTTATGAACCGCCCAAAGAGCTTCAGCTATTGGGCAGTATAGAGATGATGATGATGATGATGATGATGATGATGATGATGATGATGATGATGATGGATGAGGAAGAGGAAGAAGACCTTTCCTGTTTTAACCATGGGATTCTAGCAAAACTTTAGATTGAGCATTCTATTTTTTATATTTATCTATTTATGAATACCTATATTAAGAGCGAAATGGGATTTTATATTTATGAAAGGGCAAGCGTGGGATTTAAACTTTTAAAAGACTCTGGATGTTTCTCTGAAGCTAAGCTTCTTATCTCAAATGGTATTGTTGCAAATACGCAGTTCAGAGAACCTGGTGTGTTTAGCCCAGTCAGAACACAACAGGCGAGAAGCTGGATCTGGATCTTGGAAACAGATTTATTTCATGAAATAGGGACAAGCAGGAGTGTAAGCCTCAAAGCTGATGTCCAAAGCACTCTTATTTGGCTATGCCTTTTAATGCAATTTTCGCTGACATGCGCAGATGTTGCGAGAAGTTTTACAGAGTAAGTGAAAAAGTACTCCTAGGCATGCGCTGATGTCCTGGGAAGTAAAAGTAAGTGGGAAAGTACTGAACTGGGCCCCTTGCTTTTGGCTGACAAACAACTTTTCGTAAGCGTGAATTGTACTTTTGGACATCTGGAATGTCTAGATAAGCGGTAGCTTCGCTCTTGAATCTTTCTTACACCCTTCTGTGATTTTGACACTTAGGTTCTTCTTTATTACTTAGGTAACATTCTTCTTGGGGCTCTTTGCTAGCCAACAACCATGCTTATCTTTGATTACAAACCAGCCTGTGGTTTCTTGCAAAACAGTTTCTTTCTGAAAAGGTGAATCTCAACCTTTCCCCAAGATGGGGGGTAATATTTTTTTATAACTATCACATGCAATGAAAAATCAAGCACAAGTGTTGCAGGACTGGGGGGGGGGGGGGGAATTAGGAAGTGTACACCTGTGTGGCCAAAAGATTCTCAAAAAGCAGTAGTTCACTGACTTGCAGTAAATTATAATCACTCTTGAAAGCAAAGCACCTGTCTTAAATGATAGCTGCTATTTATGCACACTAAGAAAGGCATATTAAATTTGTGGTACTGTACATCTTGATCTTTATAGAATGTCTCAGTGTGTACAAGTGAGTGAATACACAAATATTTCTAATCTCAGTCAAGTTGGGAAATTATAGCTCAATGCTAATTTGGAGATCTAAATTGATCCTGTATCTTCATTTAAAAGGCCAGTAGATAACTTGAAAACACAAAGAATCTTTGCCATTTATCTTTGCTAGATCGTCTGGTAGTCTTTCTGCTTCATTTCTTCTTGTATAGAGCTTGAGTGAGCACTTTGATTGCTTTATGTGTGAACCATGACTTGTAAGACCTCTTAAAAACTAATTAACCTGTTATGCTTTACTGGAGCCAACCTGTGAATTTGGGGGCAGGGAGGGCTTTTCAGTGGTAACAGTGCAGTTGAAAGTAAACTTGGATTTGCAAATTAATTATAAAATATTATGTATGTAATCATTTTCCTGTTACAATTTTTGATGAGTTTTACAAACGTCCATAATATTTCTAGGGATGCTTGAGGAATTTGTTCAGTCCACATTTTGAAGCCAACCAACCTGATCTGCAGCTCCTGGACTAGTGTGCACATTAGAACGCAGTTATCCTTTGCATTTCACAGTTCTCCGAATTTTGTGATACAATTCTTGTCTCAAAAAATCTACCAAAATGCCAACTTTAGAGTAAAATATTGTTAGAAATACATCTTTTTGTGAGAAAAGGCATTAAAATACTTAAATATTTATTAATTTCCATGTGTTTTTAAAATTAAGATTGATTTGGAAATGGAACAGACTTATAAATGAAAGCTTGCGAAACTGACACAGACTGGAGACTGATTTGTCCATCCCTTTGGGGCAATAGATGTAGCTTAACCTTTCATTGTAGGGATTGCATTTACAGTCATATCAGTCCAAAACGTATTCAGTGTCCAGCATACAACCTAGGCTTAGTTTTTGTGTTAAAATACTTAGGGTATCTTGTTGCTTGGGTATCTTGAGTAGTAATGACTCTAATTGCTAATGCTTAACACATGCAAAACAAGTTCTGCCCTACCAACCTGGATTGTTCCCTTCTGACAGCTATTGACAAAGAAATCTCACTTAGAGTACCTGGCTAAATAAGTGAAAAGTGACTCTAGCTGCAGAAATTAATAGTGCTCAAGAATCATGTTGGCTTGGGGAAAGAAAAATCAGGGTCTTTGCTTTTCAGTTTTGGGAGAATGGATAAACTGTTCTTGCTAATGCTAAGATTCTAAAGTGTTTCGTAAGCCCAAACAAAACTTTGGCAGAAAAGCATATCCATCATGCAATTCTAGAGCAATTGTGTTATAATTCCTGGGAGTTTAAACTTATACTTTTCAATCTCTTCCATAAACCTGCATGCATTTTTTCTTATTAAAACTCAAGAATAACTTTCCAAAACTTATGTGGGGGAGAGCAGGAAGACTAATCTATATTCCATGTAATTTGTGTTTTTAAAATGGCTGGAAATGTCTCAAACAAAGTTTATAAACTATAACTATGAACAAACATGGATGATACTTTGGCCACTGGAGGGCTCCCATATTATTATTATTTTGGTTTTAGCAATGAATCCTGAGTGAACAGATTCCTATGGTAGCTTCAGTTGGATCATTATCGATGTGCACATGGATTCGTAGATCATAGAGTTGGAAGGGGCCTACAAGGCCATCGAGTCCAACCCCCTGCTCAATGCAGGAAACTAGAGGATCTGCTTATAGAACTTCAAAAGTGAACCCTTTGTAGCTTACCTCTCAAACAGGCTGGAAATTTTGACGGATGATTCTAACAAATTTGAGAGTTTTATACGTTTGTAGGCTTCTGTCCTAAAATGAGCTTAGAGCAGTCTTTAGGCTTCCTAGAAACAACAGTGGTTAGATCAAAAGAGTGATTTACTAAAGGACTGTATTCTGAGGATTTGGGTGGAGATTTCCAACATCCAGACCCAGTATTTTACAGAACACTTGGTCCAGAGTTCTTTTCTTTATCTTGAAAAATGAATGTACCATAAGATTAAGCCAGTGTCTTCATAGTCTATCCCTTATAAGACTTTAAATGTAAAATCCATGTATAAGTTTAGTATGGCTTGTTTAATGCTGATAAGAATTAAAATAATGTAGAAAGCTGCCTTATAGCAAGTCATATTATTTGTCCATCTAGCCCAGCATTGTGTACCTTGGTCTTGCACCTTACCTATTATCCCATAATTTTAAAGTTGGAATGCTAGGATTAGTCTTGGGACCTTCTGCATGCAAAGTGCATGTTTGAACACTGAGCTGTGGTCCTCCTCTACAATAGTAAAGGAAAAGCAGTAGTGATGCAAAAGTTTAGTAATGTCCTTTTTAAAAAAATCTGGTTGGGGAGATTCAGGTTCAAAACCTACACAGCCAGGAAACACACTGTGTGACTTCAGGCCATCCTCTTTCAGCCTAATCTACCGCAGAAGGAGGCTGTGAGGATAAAATGGGTGGGGGCAAACCATGTATACTTTCCTGTGCTCCCTGGAGGAATGGCGCTATAAAATTCTGGCAAATCTCAAAGAGGCATCCTAATGTTCAAGTGCACTGCTATCTAAAATGTAAGACTTTTTGGCTTCACAAGTACTTGTCACAACTTTAAAATATGCTATTGCCCTTTTTTTAAATTGATTTGCACATAAAAGAGAAGGCACAATTCCACCTCCCCTCACCAGCCACTACTTATGCCAATGTCCATGTTAAGTTAAGCACTGATCCCAGTTAGTCTTTATAGGAATTGTGCATTTGCCTGCCATTCCCAGATATTTAAAACTGCCAGTTTGGGGTGGGGGGGGGGGGAGGGTTTCTTGTCCACCATCTCCATTACATAAGCAGACAACAGCTTATTCCTTGGCTGCTAAGCTTCTTCAGAAGTTGCGAGAAAAGCAATCTTATAAAACAGTGCAAAATTTAAGAGTACCACCTCAACCCAGTCCACACGCTTGATACCTTGAAAGAATTCTAATAGCCTGGTGAGATATGGTTTCCTCTTGCCAAAATCTTGTTGATTCTTCCCAGCATGGCATGTTTCCTTCACATTTTAATGATTTCTTTCATTATATCTGGGGCAGATGTAAAGTTGCCAGGTATGTAGTTCCCTGGAACCTTTTTAGTAAAAATAATAACAATAATAATAATAATAATAATAATAATAATAATGTGGTTTTGGTTTGGTATAACTTGAATACGCTTTGTAAAAGGCAAGCCGTTTCAGGTGAACACCACCCAATCACTATGATTTCTAGTTTCACTTTTATCTTTTTCTGTCACCTGTTCTTTAACTTTTTTTCAAAAATCCATTGATTTCTTGCAATAGAAGACAGAATTCCCTATTTTATCCTCACAACAACTCTGTGAGGTAGGTTAGGCTGAGAGGCCGTGCCCAAAGTCACCAGTGAGCTTCATGGCCGAGTGGGGACTAGAATCCAGATCTCCCGAGTCCCAGTCCAACACTCTAAACCATTATGCTGCTCTGGTTAGTATGGATTGCCAAGATGTCACAATTGATTTATACTTACATTTATATTCCGTCTTCCTTCCAAGGAGCTGAAGGCAATTTACAGAGCTCCTCCCCTTTCCTCCATTTTATTCTCACAACAACCCTGTGAGGTAAGTTAGGCCAGCAGTCCCCAGCCGGCTGGTGCCCTCCAGATGTTTTGGACTATTAACTCCCAGGATTCCTGACCATTGGCTATGCTGGTTGGGGCTGATGAGGTTGAGATTGGCTGAGAGTAGTGGCTGGCAAGATTCAACATATTAACAATTTTGGTCTTTGGATTACCTGAGGATTTATTAATCGAACCGATAAAATGTTGCTCCCCTAAGATGAACTACATCTAATTTTTCCTGTGTGGTGCATGTGTACATCTGTTCCCAAATATAATTGTCTAGATTCTAATTGTACTGTATCTGAAATATTTGAACAGACTAGTAGTACATAGCAAAAAAGCAAACATTTTCCTAATTAGTCTTAAGGGACCTGTTGATTATAATATACAACTACTTTGTAGCTCAACTATTTTTAGAACTGGAACACTTTTATCTGATGTTCTTTTTTAGACATGCCAATAGGTTAATTGTAAACACACTCGAAACAGTTTAATGGAAATCAGGCTAAGCATGCTTAACTGGCTGAAAATCGTTGTGCTTTATGTTGCCTAATACTTTTTAGCTACATTTCACATCTTCCCTCCCCTCCTCCCATTATGGTATAACCTTTGTGGGTTAGTTGGGGTAAGGTCCAAAGAGCCTTTTATGTTAATCTCACTCGGTCTCTACTCTAGTTTGTTCAAAAGAACAATGATATTGCTACAGTGGTATGACTGACAGCTGTAGTTTTTGTTTTAGTACTGCTTTGCATGAATGACATCCCTGGTTCAATTCCTGGCATTTCCCGGTTAAAGGATCTCTCATAGCAAGGTTGGGAAATCTGTCAGAAACACTGTAGAGGTACTGCCAGGTTGCCTTTCTTCACAAGTGTTCATCTTTCAGCTGCAAGTTGCTTGTCTTGCAGTAGTAAGCTGCTGACAGACACAGTCTTTGCTTTCTGTGCTTGGGAGAAAGTCATCTTCAGGACTCATGTCAAGCCTTCATGTGCCATGAAGCATTCTTCCTGAGGGCCCTCCTTTGGGAGAGGGCATTATAGGCCAGGCCTTCAGCCACTCTGATCTACCCAGTGCTTTCCATAGGCCTGTTAATGGATCAGTCAGTTCTTGTTTCTTCTGCCTCAGCCAAGACACCCCATTGGAGGGAGTTTGTATTTGCTCTTTGAAGGCCGCTTCGACATGAATGGCTCTGGAAATTTTAACTAGTTGAGTTTAAATCTCCAGGGCCTGACGAACTGCATCCTAGTGTAATAAAGGAACTGGCAGAAGAACTCTCAGAACCACTGTCTTTTATCTTTGAGAAATCATGGAGGACAGGTGAAGTGCCAGATGACTGGAGGAGGGCAAATGTTGTTCCTATTTTCCAAAAGGGCAAGAAGGAGGAACCTGGGAACTATAGACCAGCCAATCTGACATCAATCCTTGGGAAATTTTTGGAGTAGATTATAAAGAAGTCAGTCTGAAAGTACCTTGAAAACAATGCAGTGATCACTAGAAGCCAGTATGGATTTGTCAAGAACAAATCCTGCCAGACTAATCTGATTTCATTTTTTGATCGGGTAACCTCCCTTGTGGACTGTGGGAATGCTGTCGACATAATATATCTGGACTTCAGCAAAGCTTTCAGCAAAGTGCCTCATGATATCCTGATTAGCAAGCTAGCTAAAATATCAGCTTAACAAAATAGAGCATCACAAAAAAAAATGTGACGATGATGATGATGATGATTATATTTATTTGTATCCCGCCTTTTTCCCAACATTGGGACACAAGGCAGCTCACAGCCTTTAAAACTCATACGATATATATATGTATATATTTCAAATAAGACAAAATTAACAATTCCATAAACATGGCCTAAATTCAGTATTACAATGTAATAATGTAGGCTTAATGGCTAACACGTCTGAAACAAAACCAAAATTAACAGAAAAAAACAAACCCAATCCTCACTCTTATTCTTGCTGCAAGGCCACAAATGCTATCTTGGGGCAGGTCTTTTCTCATCACTGATTTACAGCTGGCTCCCTCCTCTCTCTCCTCCAAAGGAGGTTAGCAGCAGCAACAAGAGGGAAATGCTGGGGAGTGGCAAAACCTGGTAAATGCTCTTCCCCAGCCTCCTAGATGTTCTGGATGCTATTGCTGATCTTACTGCTTCCTGCTGACAGAGATGCTTGGAGCAGGATTAAAACCTGCACAGGGAATTCCTGTTAAATTACCATTTCACCCTGCAGCCACTATATGTGCCTGCTGAAGCTACACAAAGGAATGACTCTCTACCCCAGGGGTGGGCAACTTGTGGCCCTTCAGATGTTTTGGCCTACAACTCCCATCAGCCCTAACAAACATAGGCAATGGTGAGGGATCGTGGGAGTTACAGTCATGCCTTGGATTGAGAGCATAATTCGTTCCGGAAACGTGCTTGTAATCCAAAACACTCATATCAAAATGAAATCCCCCCCAAAAAATGTGTACAGAGATTTTTTATTTAAGCTGTACTACAGTACTTGTATTGCAAGACGTCGCTTGTATATCAAGTAAAAAAATAAATAAATATTTAAAAATTTGCTTGTCTTGCAAAACGCTCTCAAACCCAAGTTACTTGCTAATCCAAGGTATACTGTATAGGCCAAAACACCTGGAGTGTCCCAAGTTGCCCACCCCTGCTCTAACCTCTACCTTCTCCTTACCTCCTCCCTGCCTCTTCTGTATTAAGGCTGACTCTGACCTGAGGATTTGTAGGATTCATCATTATATGTGTTGTTCCTGCCAGTGAATGTTAGTTTAGTTTATTCAATTTAGCTATCACTTCATACAACAAAAAGGAATCCCAAAGCGATGTACAAAAATGGCTTATGGAGTGCAGGTGGTTCCCTCTTAAAGCTCTTGTTAGTGCATCTTTAGGATTCATTTGTAGAATCTTGTATCTCTAACAACATCCCGTCTGAAAGAAACTTTGCAAACAGTTTGTGAACTAGTGTGACTAATCCCCTCTCTGGATTTGATTTCTTTCTGATGTACTCAAACTGAAACTTATACAGAAGTGTATTGTTGGAAAAGCATTCTTACTACTTACTTTCAAGGTGTTACTTACAGGCCTACAGGTGCAGGGCAGGTTGGTGGAGCTTTTGAGCACCACCATTTTTGTAGGGGTATTAACCACTTCTATTCTCTTCATTGGTGCCTTTGAGAGAGCAGTGCAGCCCCCATCCCATTGTTTCAGACCACATATATTCTTCAGAAGTGCCAACATTTCTGGTCAGCTTCTGTTTTCGCATAGCAAGCGATTATTGTTGCAAACCAAAGGTACAAAATATCAGCAACAAAAGGAAATTCTCTTGCCTAAACATATTACTGTACTCTATTTACAAATTCGTCGGAATGTTGTAATCAACCTATTAAAGAACGAAACCCCAAAAAAATGTACAATTTGGTACTACGTTTGTATGCTTCTAAAAAAAAATTATAATTTTAAAAACTTGTTTCTGCCCCTTTATTTAATCAAGGATCACGTTTTGTTTTTTTTTTTTTTCACCAGTGCTGTAATCAGACCCTTGACACTCCTATTCTGCCACTGGGTTTGAGGATTAGACATAATGAATGGGAAGGACTCAAGGAGGCTATTCGGGTTGATCATTTGGATGTACAAAGCAAGCACCTGCTTAGCTTAGCTTAGCCAGTCTCTGCTTGTAGATGTTGTCATAGTTCCTCCCTAATACTGCAAATGATGCTACGTGATTTAATCCTCTCTAGTTTTGCACAGCAGGAAGTAGATTCTAAAAATATTTCTAAGATTTCCATATATTCTCAAGAATTAACATACAAATATCTCTACTGCCCTCCACTGTTCTTTCAACTTGAAAACATGTGTCATACTGGGGCTTTGGTGGGTGAAAATACATGATTCAGCATGAATGCTTACTACATCACTTCCCTGGTAAGCATATTTGATCTGCTAGGTACATGTTTTGGGTAGTGTTTTTTAAAGAATTGTCTCTGTTTTGTCAAGAGTTTCAACTAATTGTCAGCATTTGCCCAATGTATTTATTCCAAATAGCTAATTGCAGGGCTTTCTATTTAGAAAACAAGAGACCTAGAAATGGGTCTTGAGGTGTATTTTGCAATGTGTCACTGTGCTGTAATCCTATCCATACATACTTGGGAACAAGACCCACTGAATACGGGGAAGTTACTTGCATAGGATAGAGCTATAGATTCTTTCTACCTTTTTTTTTTAAGGGCTCTTGTTACATGCATTATGAAGCTTATTTCAGACGCAGGCCTGTTGGAATTTCTATTCAAAGTAAAAAATCTTGGCTAAAAATATTTCTATAAGAACCAAAAGATGTCAAGGTAATCTTTTTAAGGAAGAAATAAAAGAGAACATGAAAATATTGGGATATGTCAGAGGGAGGGACTTAAGTAACCATTCTTCTCCTTTTCAGTTCCTTTTATTCCTTGCCTGTAGCATTTTTTTTCCTTTTCGCTTCCTACATTCCAAGCTCTTGGAGAGATTCTGAATTTAAAAGCACTGACAATGTAAGTCTCTCAGGGCCAAATTATGTGCAGTGCAGGAGACTGATTTTATTTATTTATTTATTATATTTATACCCCGCCTTTTTTCCTGCAAGGAACCCAAGGCAGCTTACATAATCCTCCTCCTCCTCTCCATTTTATCCTCACAACAACCTTGTGAGGTAGGTTAGGCTGAGAGTCAGTAACTGGCCCAAAGTCACCCAGTGAGTTTCATGGCCGAGCAGGGACTAGAACCCGGATCTCCCCAGTCCCAGTCCAACACTCTAACCACTACACCACACTGGCTCCCTGTGTGTGTGTGTTTTTTTTACTGAAATACAACTCTAGAGTAGTTACCAACTTTTTTCAAAGTGGCTGGTGAGGTTTGTTTTAGGGCAGGGATGGGCAGAAGGTAGATCTGGATCTGCTAGTAGATTTCTGGGTGATTTGCTATAGATTGGCAAGAATTTCCAGTTGTTTAACAATAGCAGCAACAAAATGAGCCCTCCCTCCTGCTAAATATGTAATACTGCTAAAATAAAGCTTAAGGAAACCATAAGTAGATTTTTGTGTGGAAGGACTATGAGTTCTGTTTAGTTCTGGTACACAAAACAAGTTCCAATCTTGAGCTCAGAATTCTTTTATTCTGAGTGTGTATTTTTTGCACCAGGCTCCAGTTGGTGGATCTTGGTGTTCCAGTAAAAAACAACAACACACAACCCTAATTGGTCCCACAACCCTGAAGTCTGCCCACACCTGGTTTAGGGAAATAGTGTGGGGGAGAAAGGCTTAAACACCCTCTCCCTCCTGCTGATGCCACCCGGCGACTGTATTTCAGTGGGGTTTAAAAAAAAAAGGTGACCAATTGCAGATCTCCTATACCTATATAATGTGTAGTTTAGCCCTCAGGATCTACAAATGTAATGCAAACTGTTCTTCATATTAACACCCATGGGGACTCTTCACTCTTACAATAATTTCTACAATATAATCCAAAATCTTCCTCTTTTTTTCACAAGCTAGAGATCCATCCAAGGTAGGTATGTAACTTCAAAATGAGATCTGGCCAGCCAAGTTCTTTTAACCAACTCCAGCTCTAACTGCTTCTATACTGTCTGGCTGTGGATACCTAATTTTTATTTTTTTTAAAGCAGTGGAACTAACTTACTCTTAATCCTATTGTACTAGCTCTGTTACAGAATTGGTTGCTTGATAACTACAAATTTTAGGATGAAGGGGGGTGGGACGGAGGAGAGCCTAATTCCTTTTCTGATGCTGGGGGTGGGGGGTGGGAGACTGTTCATGAATAGCTGGACATGACTGAAGAAGCTAATGCTGTTCTTGTTCTTTCAAAGGGCTACATGTGGAGATACGTTACATTTATTTTTTTCTACACAGTTTCATTTTTCAAAACCATTACAGAATTGCTCCAGGGAGGGGAGAGGGAGATAAGTGTTCCTAGGTTCCCTTGACAATCACACAAATGTAGTTATAGCTATCATGGCAGAGTTGGTCATGCTTCTTAGGACTAGTTTATGCTCTTCCCAATCCCAGGTACTGCTTGAAGTGCTACAGAACAAATCCTGCCAGACTAATCTGATCTCATTTTTTGATCGGGTAACCTCCCTTGTGGACTGTGGGAATGCTGTAGACATAATATATCTGGACTTCAGCAAAGCTTTCGACAAAGTGCCTCATGAATTTTATCCTGATTAGCAAGCTAGCTAAGAGTGGGCTAGATGGAACAACTATCAGGTGGATCCACAATTGGCTACAGAATCAGACTCAATGGTTCCTTCTCAAACTGGGGAGAGGTAACGAGCGGGGTACCACAGGGCTTGGTCCTCGGCCCAGTGCTCTTCAGCATTTTTATTAATGACTTGGATGAGGAGTTTCAGGGAATGCTTATCAAATTTGCAGATGACACAAAGTTGGGTGGAACAGCTAATACTCTGGAAGACAGAAACAAAATTCAAAGTGATCTCGATAGGCTAGAGCGCTGGGCTGAAAACAATAGAATGAAATTTAATAGGGATAAATGCCAAGTGCTGCACCTAGGGAGAGGAAACCAAATGCAGAGTTACAGGAATGGGGATACTTGGCTCAACAATACCAGAAGTGAGAAGGATCTTGGAATTGTAGATCACAAGCTGAATATGAGCCACCAATGTGATGTGGCTGCAAAAAAGGCAAATGCTATTTTGGGCTGCATTAATAGAAGTATAGCTTCCCTCTACTCAGCACTGGTTAGGCCTCATCTTGAGTAGTGCGTCTAGTTCTGGGCACCACAGTTTAAGAAGGATGTAGACAAACGAGAGGGTTCAAAGGAGGGCAACAAAGATGATTAGGGGACTGGAAACAAGCCCTGTGAGGAGAGACTGAGAGAACTGGGCATGTTTAGCCTTCAGAAGAGAAGACTGAGGGGAGATATGATAGCATTCTTCAAGTACTTGAAAGGTTGTTCACACAGAGGAGGGCCAGGATCTCTTCTCTTCTCAATCACTTCCAGATTGTAGGACACGGATAATGGGCTCAAGTTACTGGAAGCCAGATTCCGCCTGGACATCAGGAAAAATTTCCTGACTGTTAGAGCAATATGCCAATGGAACCAACTACCTAGGGACGTAGTGGGCTCTACAACACTGGAGGCATTCAAGGTGCAGCTGGACAGCCATCTGTCAGGGATGCTTTGACTTGGGTTCCTGCATTGAGCAGGGGGTTGGACTCCATGGCCTTGTAGGCCCCTTCCAACTCTACAGTATTCTATGATTCTATATAGAAAAAGGCAGAGAGGGAAAACTCCCAGGGGGAGCTATAAAACATATAGAAAGAGGAAGATGCAGGCAGCCCTGGTAAAGCTCTGGGTTAAATGCCTCATTTAGAGAAGCCCTTTGAGTCTGACATATTGGAAACATGATCACTTTGAGTCATTTAAGACTGAAGCTTCTCTATATTTCTGATTCCATTTTAATTTTTTAGTTAGTTTTTTGTTCAGATACACAGTTCTGCTAATATCCTTTACTAGCTTCCGAAATAGTGATCCTGGGCATATTCTGTGATGTTGATCTTAAGAAAGGACTGTGTGTCGATTTATTAACTTTCTATATTGGGTTGCAATCCTGTCCGCATTTACTTGGGTGTAAACCTGATTAAATGCAGTTGTACTACTTCTGAGTAAAATTGCATAAGATTGTATAACTCCATTCGCACATCACAACAACCTGTTGTTCAGACTCTGGCTTGCTGCAGGAGAGACATGTCACAACAAACAACCCAGGGATAGAGTGTTCCTGGGTTGTTTAGCCACTCCCACATGCGTGCTCCAGCACCCTGGATTATTCTGACATACAAACTGGGTTTGCAGGATCTATGAAAGGATTCCGCAAACAATTGCAGCTCAAAATAGAAGCTTCCATTTTAACATTTTCCAGAGGGGTAGTTGTGTTAGTCTGTTGCAGCAAAAACAACATAGCGTCTTATGGTACCTTATAGACTAACAAATTTATTATGGCATAAGCTTTCATGGACCCAGATGCATCTGATAAAGTGGACTGGGTCTACAAAAGCTTATGCCATAATGAATGTGTTAGTCCATAAGGTATCACAAGACTATTGTTTCAAAACAGTTATGGTCTGCATATTATAAGATACCTATTTCTGATCAATTGGAGTTGTAGATTACTAAGTGGAACAAGATTCTTTTTTCCCCTCTAGAAAAATTAGTAATGCCATCTCCCTCAAGATGTTGTCTTTCAAATATACCGTACTATAGAATGGGGGGGGACGGACATGTTAAGTGTTCCCAATTTTTTGTTTACGTCCAACATGAACATACTAAGTTAATATTCCCTTGCATATGGAGAGAAAATTAAGAATTGGCCACTTATCTTTATAATGGTTATTTGAATATTATAGCACATTTAAATTTAGAACTGCTAGGAGCTGTTTACATTTTCTAATTTTTTAATGCTCTATAGCAAGAGCTGGGAACATGTGGCCCTCCAGATGTTGGACTGCAATTTCCATCAGCCCTAGCCAGCATAACTAATGGTGAGGGATAATAGGGGTTGCAGTCCAACAACATCTGGAGGGCCATGGATTCTCCACCTCTTCTCTTTTTGTGTTTGTGTTTTGACACACATTTTTTGGTACCAGTTATTATATTAGCCTTTTCTCTGAACCTTGAGAATCTTCTTCTTACACTTGATAATCAGTTTACAGCAGCCTTCCCCAGCCTGGTACCCTCCAGATATTGGGTACTACAGCATCCAGCATGCTGGCTGGGACTGATAGGAGTCGAGAGCACATAATGCAGGCCACATGCTGAAGCTAAGCAGCTATGAGCTGGGTCAGTGCTTGGATGGGTGACTGCCTGGGCTGCCCACATCTGTTCTTCTGCATTGAGCAGGGGGTTGGACTCGATGGCCTTATAGGCCCCTTCCAACTCTACTATTCTATGATTCTTTGAAGTCCAAAACATCTGGAGGGCACCTGGTTAGAGAAGGCTGGTTTACAGTAACTGATTTTTTAAAAACAAAAACAGAAAAACACCACACACTACTAAACCCTAAGATTCTGTTAATTTATTTTGATAAATAAGTTTTCATTTAAAAAAGAGGGGCAGTACCAAAAATAACTGGAGACCCCCAGCCCTGGGGAGGTAAATTACATGTTGAAGTAATAAGAGAAAAGAGGTATGATGTAGCTTCTTTCGAAGGGTTTTTTAAATCAAGGCTGTAAGTATTAATTCTAGAAAATTGTAAATTACCTAGTATGTGCTGTGGTGATGGAAGGAACAGGACAACCTAACACCTTTGGAAAAATTGTAGCTTCATCATTTCCCCTGATGTTAATCTTTTTAAAATCTGATTTACAAAGACCACCACACGGTATCCCTGAACTTATTAGTTTCAGTCAAGAATTTCCAATTACAATTTTCTATAGTATAATAGGTGAGATCTGGGGGGGGGGGGGATTGGAGCTTTTTATCAATGTTGATACTAGGCTTTTCCCATATTTCTCCTGTTACTAATTCAATTTGAACACACATTCTCGTTCTCCACAAATCTTCTGAACGAGTAACAACTACTTCTGAACTAAGTCTGTGGGCTGTCTGAATCTTTGTTCCTGTGCCCAGTCCTAAACACTGATCATTCTGCTAGATAGTCTATTCAATTCATGCAGTTTCTTTCAAACCTGTTGTTTTAATTTTGTGTTTCCTACTTTTATTATACAAGTCCTCAATTTTTCTTTTCATTTGTTATCTTGAGTCCAGTTATTTAGACTGCTACGTTTTCTATCTTTCCATTGAACTCCTGGTTACTTTTAAGTGGGTTAACACATTAATCTCTTGTATAGTTATTTTTTTTTGCAGTTTTATCCTGTTTTCTATATTACTAATTTTAATGTGCAGTTCAGATTTTATAACTTCTAGCATGTATTTGTTCACTATCTTAAGCGGTAAAGAATGTTACACTAGTCACACCACTTGTTTTTCTTCCATTAGTATCTATTTCATCTCATTTTAATACTTTTTCCATTAATTTTTGTATACTTCCCGAGTAATTTATCTACATGCCTTTCTAATACTGCACAACCTGCTCAATTGCATGGTGCTGATAAAAACAGACCACTGATGACAGCACAGCCTGCTAGCTGTATGAATTGAACAGCTGCCTAAATACGGCAAAAATCAGTTAAATATTTTCAAACTTTTTTTTCAACTAATTTTTATTTTGGTTATTCCTTCTTTTGGTGTGGGGGAGATTTTCATCCTCAACACAAAAATACTTGCATATGGATAAATGTAAAGATCAGCTGCTTTCTGTAACTGTTTCACAAGCTTCTTTCTATCTTCCTGGTTTGTCAGCGAGTGATTTTGTTTGCACCACTTCAGAAACAGAATTCACATCCATCACATGAGCTGTCTCATGCACGTGGCCTTCTAGATTAATAACCCAGGCTTGCATGTACATCTAATTCAGTCTTAACCATTCTTCACATTGGGTTGGATCCAGAACAGACCCATTGAAATCAATAAGATCTAACCAATTATGACTAACTTAAGTCCCATTGATTTCAATAGATCTACTCCAAGCTTAACTGTCTGGATCTGACCCACTGTCTGAATTAATCTTTAATTATAGGAAGGAAAACCATGACTGCAAATTTCAGGATGATTTGGCTATTCTGATGTACTGGTGCCTCCTTTACAGTACTTTCTATCCTTTGGTAATATGAATTTGTTGTCTCTTTAAACTGAACTCTTAGAATGTTCAGCCGTGCTACATTTTAGAACTTGAATTGCTTATGTTCTGGAATATTTACTCCCTTTGTTTCATTTCAGAATGACCTTATTTAAAAATGTATGAGGCTATTTATAATTGACTCCGTGGCAGTGATTAAAGAGGTGTGAATAATAGGTTATTGGACGTTGACAGCTCCTTGTCTGCTAGACTGCTGTTAGAACATTTATGCTGCTCAATCTTACCTCATTTATTCTAAGGTGATATCTGCATTTTGACATGTGCATTGTAAGTTTATGTATTCTTGGGAGCAGGTTGAGTTTCGGGTTTGTGAATAAATAATATATATATGTTATATTAACATGAGTATTTCAATGTTGAGTTACATTTATGTCTAATGATACTATGTACATATTTATTTTAATTATGCCCTTATCAGCTGTTTAGTTACTATATTTGAAGTTTGTCCTCCAAATGTACTTGATTGGGAACTCAAATATCTTATATCTATCCAGTATTTGGCTATCAAAATGGTTTTATTTTGAAACAGTGTTTACATGGCTCTCGAACTCTGACCAAAATGGAAGTGATAATCCAATTTCCTAAAGAGGGAGTTTTAAAAGAAAAATCTGTGAAGTTCAATTTTCATTGCAGATCTAGCAATGGAGGGTGGTGGGGAGGATGAAACTATGAACAAATATAGAATTATAGCTAATACTTTCCCTATATAGTAACAGCCAGAATCTCAAAAGCAGAAGAACTTCTAAATTGATTTCTCCCCCCCCCCCCGTACTGTGGTCTTTAATTTGTATAGAACATGTCTAACTCTTAATTTCACTTTTACAAAATATCAAATTTGAGTCTGATATGCAGACTGTAGTGTTAACCGCTAATCCTTCATTTTAAATATTCTTTTTCATATCCTACTATCTTCACTGTCATCCTCCATAAGAATTTGAATGTCAAATGAAATCGCTGTTATTCTAGTACTTTTCTACGTAGTAAAGAGTATTTAAAAGTAATGTTACCGAATCATATTCTGACCTTGTGAGGAACTTTTCAAATCTTCCTAAACCTTTTAGTCAATACATGAACACATTCCATAAACCCTTTCCCCATAAGCAGGGGTGAGCAACTTATGCCCCTCCAGATGCTTTGGCTAAGAATTCCCATCTGCCCTAGCCAGCATAGCCAATGGTGAGGGACTATGCCATAATGGTTATATCCTCACCAACCATCTTCCACTATGTGAAAACCTTCATGTTTAGACAGGCCTTTGGCCTGTAAGATTATTAATTTTTATTCTCTGTGACAGCCTTCCCCAATGTAGTGCCCTCCAGATGTTTTGGACTATACCACCATCACCCTGACTATTTGTCATGTGGAGCAGGGCTGTAGTTCGAACCATGTGGAGGGCACCACATTGAGGAAGGCTGCTCTATGACATGTTGCTCTTGCTAATTTTTATATTGTCTTATGAATATCTTATATATTGCTTTGTTATGTTTTAACCCCACTTGGATGTGCTTGTCTTTTTATTTTTGAATGTAATCAATTTTGTTGCTATTTTTAATTTGATTGTGTGTGTTTTTTAGATATTTTTGTTTTTAGCCTTGTTAGTTGCCTTGGGCATGATTGAAAATGCAGTATTACAATTACAAATACAAACGGTATTTTAATAAAATATTATGTGTTTAATTGCAACCTCATGGGGTCCATGTTCATCAGCAGTGGGAAACTTGTGGCCCTGCACATGTTGTTTCACTGCAGCTCCCATCAGCCCTAGCCTGCATAGCCAATGATGAAGGATGAGAGGAGTTGCAGTCCAACAACATTTGGAGGGACACAAGTTGTGCACCCCTGATTTATTTATTTATTTATTTATTATATTTAGACCCCGCCTTTTTTCCTGCAAGGAACCCAAGACGGCTTACATAATCCTCCTCCTCTCTATTTTATCCTCACAACAACCCTGTGAGGTAGGTTAGGCTGAGAGTGAGTGACTGGCCCAAAGTCACCCAGTGAGTTTCATGGCCGAGCGGTGACTAGAACCCGGATCTCCTGAGTCCCAGTCCAACACCCTTACCACTACACCACACTGGTTCTGATGTTGATGCTAAAATACCTTTCCTACTTTTCCTCCCATTAAGGGAAGATAAACGTTACTGTTTGTAGTCTCTGTATATAAGGATTGCAGTTGCTAGAATGGGTGCTTCTTTCATTTTGTCCTTGGAGATTAACTGGTTGGAAAGTTTTTATGCTGAAGAACAATGTGGCCCTTCATGTTGCTCTGAGCCAATAACTTTCCTTTCTTAAGAGAAGATTTGAAACCTCCCAGGACAATGTATTAAATATTTTAAATATTTTAAATTAAATAAATCTGTTGATATGAGCTATGTACATTCTGTTAATTTGGCAACAAAATTTAATTTATAACTCTGCACTATAAATAAATAAATAAATAAATTTACCCTAATACTAAAGGCTGCCTCCTTCATACTCTGTGGGCACATTCACACTTCACACTAAGCCAGCCTGCTAATAAGCCACGGTGGGTTAGTTGTTCGGTGAACAACCTGCAGTACGTCCGACAGACAGTCGAGCTTACCCGCCCTCCTCCTCCCTCAGTCCTCCAGCCGGCTCCAGCATGTATCCCAGGGGACTTTGCAGCAAAATCCATCTTGTCTCCTCCCCCCCCCCATCCAATCACTACCCCTTTTTGTTTGCCACTATTTTTATTTTTCAGAGCCTCAAAAAAGCACAATTGGGGTCATATATTATTTTACGGCCTCTGAAAATTGTGCAACTGTGTTTTTGTTGTTGTTGGTCGGTCTTTCACAAATGCACGCTTATGGCTGTCCAATATGTGTAGTGCTGCCTGGTCATTTTCCTTCTGTTTCAACTGTCAAAGGGACTGGTGAAGTGGTGTAGGTAACAGATTGACAATGTGAGATTGCATATAGGTGATAAAATTATTGTGTATCATCCAGTATGTGTTCCTGCTGGATGTCCTTGGAAGCAAGTGAAGGTCTGAAATGTTCTTCAAGCTCTTACCACCTGCTTTCTGCCTACACCTCCTGAACTTTGTAAGCCTCACAGTTGCCACAGAATGAAGATAGTTATGTCTATACTATGGTGCAATTTACACAGGCAATACAATCAAGTGGTAAAGCGTTGCCTGATAGTTTCACTTCGGGCTTCTCTACACAAGGCATTTATTGTGCACTTGTGGTCCCTCACTCACAGAAGTTTTTGGGTCCTTTATACAACGTCGTCATCCTCAAGGGCCTCTCCTGTGTTTTCCAACCATTTTCGTGGCTTTTTTAGAGCGAGGAAAGTCAGTCATATCCTGGATGCTGCCATGATTCACTATCCTAGCCTCGTGTATATTGGCAATTCCGCACCACCTTGTGTTGTGTAATGGAACACATAGAAACATACAGAATGGCAGAGAGGAAACCCCCCGGGGGGGTAAACCTTGTGTAAAAGGACGTTCTTCCACTCACAAAGAAAGCGGAAGAAGAAGCCCCGGTAAAGTGCCAGGTTAAATGCCTCATGTAGAGAAGACCTTTGATTTGCAGCTGGAGGTTTGTATAGTTGAATTCACCGTCATGGAAAGAACTCCCTGTGTGTAGCAAAATAGTACAGCAGGAGAAGCTTAGACTCTTCCTTCCTCAATATGATGCTCTTTATTGGCAGAGATGTTGAGATGCAGGAACATTCAGACATATTGTTGCACTCACACCTCCTTTCTCGGGAGAAGTGATTTTATACCTGTACAAGTTGAGCATATGTGGAGGCACAGTTTAAATACTCCAACCAACAGCCAAATCCACTGTGCTGCATCAGATCTCTAGAGAGAGGCACTGCTGCATCCTCTAATGGTGTTAGCTTACAAAGCCTTGCAAACTCTGCATGCTGTCTGTCCAAAATTACAGTCTGTCTCCTGTGTTTGCTCTCATAGACGGAGAGAGTCTGTTGGGAAGGGGAAAGGTATGCCCCCTTTCAGGGTCTTCTGGGTATTCCCTAGCTGTTCAGAAAGCATCCATTGTCATTGAGCCAGCAGTCTTCCTAACTAAAGGAAGTTATAGAGACACCTGGTGAGCAGCCTTGACCAACTTTAAGCAGTCCTCCTGGCTCCATTAACACCCCCCCCCCTCCAGAGCTCCAATCTTACAGCAGTATTGTTTTCCCTCACCTGCCTGAAGTAGTGGAATCTCGGAAAACCTTTACCATGATGTACTGGATATGAGAGTGGCTTATGAAGTGGGGATATGAGGTTCACATATGAGACCGGCTTATGAAATGGGGAGGCTCTGAGGTTCAGTTGCCAAACACGAGTTTTACATGCAGAAGGTCACAGGTTCAGTCACTAGCACCTCCCGTTAAAAGGCTCAGCTAGCAGGTGTTGGGGAAAGACTGTTTACTCTGACTGGTAGCAGAACTCCAGAGTCTCTGACAGACTCTGGAGTTCTGCTGCCAGTCAGAGTAAACGTATAGTCTGACCCTGGTATAAGGCAGCCTCCTATTCCTCTCCAGTGGAAATGCTACTTGGCATAATCATAATGCTTTTCTCCTTATCACATGAGAGCTTAATACCCTCTCTCCAAGCTACTCTTCATCTGTTGGTGATAACTGTCACTCTGTAAAGCTTCAGAAATATGCGTAGCCACTTTATTGGGCTTTCAAGGCT
This sequence comes from Shinisaurus crocodilurus, assembly GCA_021292165.1. Classification (NCBI taxonomy): domain Eukaryota; kingdom Metazoa; phylum Chordata; class Lepidosauria; order Squamata; family Shinisauridae; genus Shinisaurus; species Shinisaurus crocodilurus. The sequence continues at coordinate 25,013,184 of CM037880.1, read as the reverse complement.
GCCTTCTGAATATTGAGAGCGTTGCAAGGACACTGGTTCAGTAGTCCTAAGGCTGAGGAGGATAGTCTTCCACTCCAAAACCATACAGTCTAGTCCATGACTCAAAGCTTGATCAGTGCAAAATTACACAAAAACTGTTTCACTCCATCTCCAGAAGCAGGGGAACATTATCTCTAATATTTGCACCTTAATTTCATTCTGTTATGGGAAGTATAGAAGGTAGGAATAACATGCAAAATTTCATGCAAAATGTGAAGAATCTAAAAATTGTCTAAGTGTATCCAACCTTTTCATACTTCATGTTGCATGTTAGAGGTAAGGTGCTATTCCTGGAAATTGGAACGCTGAATTATGAATTGCATACTTCAGTGATTTGAGTAATGTTGATCTTACTCTTGCTCAACCTTACATCAGACAATTGAGTATTATGGCTTCTTTATTTATTACATGTTTATCTTGCCTTTTCACCAGGAGTGACATACAAGATTTCCTCTTCTTGCTTTCCCCATTTTATCCTCACAAAAACACTGTGAGGGTGTAGGTTACACAGAGGTATATTGATTAGTCCTAGCTCATCCAATAAGCTTCCTAGATCATCTTAGGCCATCAGCCTTGCATAGCAATTTAGGGCACAATCCTATGCATGTTTAGACAGAAAAAAGTCCTACAACTCTCAGCATTCCCCAGCTAGCTGGCTGTGGAACACGGGGAGGTGTTGGGCTTTTTTCCTGTCTAAATGTTGCGCCCTCAATGAAGTTTTCAAATCCACAATTTTCAGATCTAAAATTAATGAGAAGATTGCATCAACATTCAAGAATGTCCTGTGTCTAGATGCCTATATAATTTTATGAATGGTAATCTCTTAAATGTATAATTCAGTAATGAGAACCAGCCTGGTATACAAGATAAGAGTGTTGAACTAGGCCTGGAGAGACCTATATTCAAACTCCACTCAGACATTAAGCTCACTGGATGTGACCTTGTGCCAATCTCTGCCTCTCACTCTTAGCCTTACCTACCTTGCAGGCCTGTTGTGAGGACAAAATGGGGCAGAGCCAGACCAGTTATGCTCCTTGGAGTAAAAGTGGGATAAACCGTTTTTTAAAAATAACTATAAGCATTTAAAAATCCATATTCAGTAGTCCAAAAAGTTGGTACAGTCATGCCTTGGATTGAGAGCATAATTCGTTCCGGAAACGTGCTTGTAATCCAAAACACTTGTATATCAAAACGAAATCCCCCCAAAAAAATTTGTACACAGATTTTTAATTTAAGCCGTACTACAGTACTTGTATTGCAAGACGTCTCTTGTATATCAAGTCAAAAAAATTTAAATAAATATTTAAAAACTTGCTTGTCTTGCAAAATGCTCTCAAACCAAGTTACTTGCAATCCAAGGTATTACTGTATCTCGTAATTGCTTCTTTTTTGGAATGTACAAGCTCACTGCCATAATGTCATAACCTTCATCGGCTGCTATTTTCCCCAACAAAAATAAAGTTTCTTTTTTATGTGTACATTTTAGGGTTGCTTTTAAAAACCAACCACATCAAAAAGCACACTACCCGCAGGTTCTTAGCCTGTGGAACATATGAGATGAGTCAATCCCCTGCATAAGTATTTCTGTAAAGTTAAACTTCAGCTGTGTGTATGTTATGTACTAGTATGCTGATAAAAAGATTCATTTGAAGAATAAAGAATATCATGAAAACGAAAGCTGATCTAACTTATTTTGAATATGTGACCTTTTTTCCTGAAAGTCTGGTAATGTGCCTCAGCAGAGAAATATTCAGCAATATATCCTTCCTGTGTAACATGTTGCTCTTCAGATGTATGTTTGTGAAGCTTCGGTATCTTAGCACTGAAGAACTGATGTTGCATCTATGCATATATGAGTTGACCAAAAAGAACTTTCAGACACTGGCCCCTTTCAGCTGCTGTGTTATTAAAAATAAAGTTCCAATTAACAATGCAGTTTCCAATATATCTTGCCTTGTAATCATTAGTATACCAACTACATAAAATCCAATAACTTGAGCAGTTTGGCACTCCTACATGCTAAGCTACATAAATTTTGCATGGTATATGCTCAGGCTGCTGCAAGGCTATGTTAGAGCTATATATGGCATTTTTCGTGTTTTTAAACAAGCTTCACCTGGCCACTTTTATTTTGGAGAAAAAGCTGTGGAACCCTGATTCACAATGTGCTCCTTATCTGGACCAGCATCCAGCACTGGTTTTCTACCGAACATTGCTCTCTTCTGGCTGCATTTCACCCTCATGTCCTGTTTACTGAAACTAGCACTTGTGGGGGCAACCAGCAGTGAAATAGGGTTGATTTTCAGCAGAAACCTGAGGCCCAGTTCTGGAACATGTTCTGGATTGGGGCCCTATGGCTGCCTTTTCTCCAAAATAAAAGCAAGATTAAGCATGCTTGTTTAAAGATGTGACTGAAATCACATGTAGTTTGGCCCTTAGAAGGATAGGACATTGGCAGAAGGTGGTACCCGTGGCCATTTTGAAAAATCAAATCTGTTTGTTTTTTCCCCTACCAACATAGTACATTCTCAACATGGATATATTTTCTTCACCCTTTTGTCAGCCTGGACCTGTGCATTCACCCCTTTTTCTGTAGTACTAGATGCTAAACTCCTTTTGTGGTGCCAATTCACACAGGCAGTTTCCCCTACACGTTAGCTACTGTGGCCTTTCAGCTATGTATATGCTCATCACATGAGGGAGATGTTAAAGATCTTGTCGGTGCATGGATACAGCCAGTGGCTAGAAAAGATATTGCCAACCTGATTCTGAGCTTTTAATGTGTGAAAACTGAACCTTACTTATATTACTTAGAATGGTAGCTTCTGATTCCAAAAACACACAGTCATGGATAGGGTGTAGCAAGCAACCTATCAACGAATGCAATGTTACCTCCCACTTTCCATTTTTTCCAAGACAAGTTACGGCAGGGGTCGTCCAAAAGGAGATAGTAAATAAGAGATGCAAAGAGACGCAAGCACTATGCCACTACCGTGGTATAATACATGCTTTCTCATAATATAGACATTAACTAACAGAGCAACTCAAGTTCCCATGAGTAACCAAATGCTTCTGCGCTGCATTCTCCTACAGCTGCCAAAGATAAAGCTTCTGAAAATGCTTCTACATGGCTGATGTTTGCTTATTTTAATTTTTTTTTTAAATTCTAAACTGCCCTTCCATCTAAACAGATTCCAGGGCAGTGTACAAGACACAATATTTTATTGTAACAAATACAATACCATAAAAACAACCTTAATAAAAACAGTAAAACTGAGAGGGAACAAACTGAAACCTATACGGCAAGCAGATGCAATAGAACCAGTTAAAATGCCTGAGCAAATAAAGATGTCTTGACCTAATGGTGAAAAGACTAATGTCACTGTCAGTCAAAATTCCATAGGGAGAGTGTTCCAAAGTCAGAATGCCACCACAGAAAAGGCCCTCTCCTTTGTACGTACATAATGCACTTTTAATGCCAACTGTACTGAGAGAAATACCTCATTTGATGATTTTAATGCATGGGCAAGTTGGTATGGAAAGGTGTTTCTTCAGGTATTTGGGTCTCAAGTTGTTTAGGGCTTTAATGGTAAGCACCAGCACTGTATTTGGGCTTGGAACTGACAGCATTCCCTGCCCACTAAGCATATTCAGCCCTCATTGAGTGAGGAAGGGGTATCACCTGGTATTTTTTTTTTTAAATATTTTTTATTAAATTTTAAAACAATACAAAGAAAATAACACACACACATAACTAATATTGTGCTCCCATCACCATGGGACCAAACAATCCAATAACTCTATAATTGTTTATTATTCCAAAAATACAACATATCTTGACAGGGTAAACTCCCTTTCCCCCTTTTAAACACATATTCCAAAAATAAACCCCAAATATCCTTAAAATTATTTTTCTTTAATTGACCCCTTTTGCATTTAATATTACAAGTCAACATATCATTCAAAGCCATATCCCATACTTCGTTATACCATTCAGTAATAGTGAAAACTTGCTGGATTTTCCATTTCCTTGCTATCATTAGTCTACCTGCCGTTAACAAATTTATGATTAATTCTTTAACATTTTGAGAACCGATCACCTTTTCCGTTATTGTTAGCAAAGCTAGTTTAGGGCATACCTCTAAATCAGCTCCAACAATTTCTGATATTTCCTCAAAAATCATTTTCCAAAAATCCATTACATTTTTACAACTCCACCACATATGAGCATATGTACCCAATTCCTGACATCCTCGCCAACACATTGGAGAACATTTATTGTCTATTCTATTTAATCTCACTGGAGTCAAATACCATCTCCAAATTAGCTTATAAAAATTCTCTTTAATTCTTATAGACATATTTTTCAATATTCGCCTATCCCAAATCTTATTCCACTCATCCTTTGATATTTCCTCTTCAAACTCTGTATCCCAAACTATTTTAAGATTTTCTGCTTGCTCTACTGATTTCTGCAACATTTTATATAACATCTTTGTAAGACCCCTAGCTGATGCATTTCCTTCTACGAGTTCTCTAGACATAACCACCTGCTCAAATGCAGTGAAATCCCTTTCATGCTCATGTCTCCTCTTCCATTTCTTACCCCATTGTACTAATTGAATTAAATTTAACCAAGAAATTCTTCCTGCCCCAACCCTATCAATTATTTGCTGTCTTGTCTCCATTTTTTCCAGCCAATCCATTAAAGTTATCACCTTTTTCTCTCTAAAAATTCGTTCTAAATGTCTAACATTCTCGGGAAAATCTTCCATAACCACCACTGGAGTAAGCGGGGATATACCTGGTAAAAATATTTCCTTATTTCTACCCCAAATTTCTAACATATTTTTTAAAAAGGGATTTTCTAATCTTTTTGTCATAATATGTCCTTGTTTTGTAAATAAGAATTTATCCACCCTATTACCCAATTCAAATGCTTCTATTTCCCACCACATAAAATCTTTTCTAACAATAATATCCATAATATATCTAAGTTGATTAGCTATATAATACCATTTTAAATTAGGGAGACCAAGTCCCCCTATTTTTTGAGCTTTATACCATCTATTCTTAGTAATCCTTGATTTTTTTCCCCCATTACAATAGCTATTTAACATTACTTGCCACTCTTTAATTTCTTTCTCTGATATCTTATATGGTATCATTCTAAATAAAAAATTAAACTTCGGTAAAATCTTCATTTTAATCAAAGCTATCCTACCAAACCACGATAATCCCAATTTTTTATAATCCTCTATTTGATTTTTAACTTCATCTTTTAGTTTTTTAAAATTACATTCCCCTATTTTATCCATATCTTTTAATATATCAATACCTAAATATTTAATTATGTTTTTTATCTTTATATCCACTTTCCTTTGTTTAAATCCCCTTTCCTCCACTTTACTATAATTAAATGTCATTATCTCCGATTTATCCCAATTAATTTTTAACCCTGTTACTTCTCTAAATTCATCTAAATGTTTCTCTATCCAATCCCAATTTTCTATAGGCCTTTCTAATGTTAACAAGATATCATCTGCAAAAAGGTTTATCTTACATTTGGTCTCTATTCCTATCCCCAGTAATTTCTTCTCCTGTCTTATCGAATTCGCTAACAATTCCATAACTAACACAAATAATACTGGGGAAAGGGGACAACCCTGTCTAGTTCCCCGGCCTAGGCTAATAGTTTCTGTTATTCCATCATTTACAATTACCGACGTGACATTATGAGTATATAATTGGTTAGTAATACCTATAAATTTTTCTCCAAACCCCATAGTTTTTATTAACATCTTTAATGCAGGCCATTCCACACAATCAAAGGCTTTAAAAATATCCAATGCAAGAACCCCCGCTTTCAAATTATTTTTCTTTATTAAATAAATTATATTCAGAACCCTTCTTGTTAAATCTGCCATTTGTCTTCCTTGAATAAAACCACATTGATCTATCCCTATATACTTATTTAGAAAACTATTCATTCTTCTAGCTAAAATTGCTGTCAATAGTTTAGCATCTTGATTAATTAATGATATTGGTCTATAAGAACCTGGTTCTGCTAAATCCTTCCTTGGTCACCTGGTATTTTTTCTAACTGATTTTTTGTACTTCTGTAAACCTTGGTGTTCATGGGGCGGGTGATGTTTTGATTAGGTAAGGCAGGAGTGGGCAACTTGTAGCCCTCCAGATGTTTTGGCCTACAACCACCACCATCCTTCACCATTGGCTATAATGGCTAGGGCAGATGGGAATTGTAGGCAAAAACCTCTGGAGGGTCACAAGTTGCTCACTCCAGATGTAAGGTTAGGCATCAGTGATATGGGTGACATTTCTCCAGGGCTTTATTTTCCATTGAAAATTTTCCGTTTCATACATACATTAGTAACAATGAATGGATGCTAATTGCCAATACATTATTAGGCAAGCTTGGCAGTTTCAAACTTGTAATTAATGTTTTTCCTGTGATTATCCCTGACAAGTATATGAGAGAATACATATATGTCATTAAAATACAGATATGTCTCAATGTGAAATAAAACTAATATCCCAATAAAAGTATTCTGATTTTAAAAAATTCTACATAATATAACATTTAAATCACATTAAGGGTTCGATCCAATGGGATGCCCATAAGCCTCCGAACTTGGAGGATACAGGCCTGTGGCTCACGCTGGCTCAGCTTGTCTGAGTATGGAAAGCTAAGCAGGGTCAGGCCTGGTTATTACTTGGATGGGAGACCCCTCCTCTAGTTTCCTGCATTGAGCAGGGGGTTGGACTCGATAGCCTTGTAGGCTCCTTCCAACTCTATGATCTATGAATCTATGATTACGAGCATCTTATGCAGTGCGGGAGGAGATCTTTGCCTCCCAACTCCTCCCGCCTTATGTCAGCTAGACAAGTGTTCTCCAACCTTGGGTCCCCAGATGTTTTTGGCCTACAACTCCCAGCATGCTGGCTGGGGCATGCTGGGAGTTGTAGGCCAAAAACATCTGGGGACCCAAGGTTGAAGAACACTGAGCTAGACAGCCGATTTCTTGCCATATCCTGGTGGCCCCGGTCTCCTCCCCACCCCCTTTACCCCTCTCCGAGGTTGTTCTTACAACCTTGAAGAAGCAGCCAGCACAATTCTTTCCGCGCCAGCTGCCGGGGGGGGGGGATCTGAGTGTGGATCCCCAGCTCCGAGCTTGGAGCTCTTTTTCCGACCTTGAATCTGGGAATCCAAAGAATTGCCATAGGATTGCTCTGCCCATGCGCTTTAATTCCCCCCCCCCCCAATATTTCAAGTCAAATACTTATGGTGTATTAGGACAAAAAATTAACATGGGATACTTTTTTTTTTTTAAGCTATGTTGTTTACTAAAGAGAAGTAAATAAACATGCTAATTAGATCACTCTATAGGCACCATGAAATGTTCAATGTGAACTGAAAAATTTTCCAGCGCTAATTAGCCTATTCAAATTAGCCTGATTTGCATAGGAAGATTTTCCAGTTCAGTTTTCCCCAGAAAACCCGCATCAGTTTTAGGCACTCAGAGAATGAGTTTGTTCTTAGTATATACAAGTGTGCCCCTGCAACAAAACATTGCACTGTGTCCCTGGTGTGCATGTGTTACCTGAGCCTGAGGGAGTTGAAAATGACAAAAGTTAGCATCAAGAACAGGCGTGCCTGTTCTAACTTGGGTATTACTTAATGTGCAAAACAAATATTTTAGTTTTTGAACATTTAACAGTCTGCATGCAAGTCAATGGAGCATGAGGCTTCTGCATGCAACCCTGAACTCAATTTGGCCTGAGGTTGCAATTTCAGTAGCTTGAACCTTTGCTGAAACCTAAGAGGTATGGTGGATTTTTAACTGGGGGGATGACGACTTCCAAACAGGAGGCTCCTAGAGCTACCAATCAAAATACTTTGTACATTCTAGCTTTTTCTCCTTAACAGATATTTTGTGCAGAGAAAAAAGATGGACGAAACGGTGTGAAAACACAGGAGGGTTACAAGTGAAAGACGACGCTGTCTCTCCCACACACCCAGACACACATAAAAATGCATGAGGCAGGGCAATTGCACAATAAAAGCTGTGTCTGGAAACTTCCTAGGAATCCAAACCAGCTTCAGCCCCACATTTGTTTTGCAATGGACTACATTGAAGGACTGCTGCAAGCTACTCTCAGTACAGCCTTCCCACCTCCAGGAGGGGGTATAAACATGAACTACATTTCATAATTGGGGGGGCACCACTGAGAAGGCCCTCTTCCTTGTTGCCAGTGACCGAGCCTCTCTCAGACGTGGGAGTCGGAGGAAGGCCCCAGATGTTGAGCATAGTGTCCAGGAGAGGCGTTCCGTCAGGTATTGTGGTCTGAAGCCATGTAGGGCTTTATAGGTTAAAATCAGCACCTTGAATTGTGCTTGGAAGCATATAACTGTGGTTATATAGGCAGCCAATGCAAGCAGGCCAGAACTGGTGTTATGTGTTCAGACCTTCTGGTCCTGGTTATTAGTCTGCTGTGTTTTGCACAAACTGCAGCTTATGAACAGTCTTCAAGGGCAGCCCCATGTACAATGCATTGCAGTAGTCTAGCTTAGACTACTGAAATGCACTTTATGTGGGGCTGCTCTTGAAGACTGTTCGGAAGCTGCAGCTGGTGCAGAATGCGGCAGCCAGACTTATTAGTGGGACCAGAAGGTCGGAACACATAACACCAGTCTTGGCCCACTTGCACTGGCTGCCTGTATGCTTCTGAGCCCAATTCAAGGTGCTGGTCTTAACCTTTAAAGCCCTACACGGCTTGGGACGACAATACTTGACGGAACGCCTCTCCCAACCACAATCTACCCGGACACTGCGCTCAAAATCTGGGGCCTTCCTCCGGTTGCCGCCTCCGAGGGAGGCTCGACGGGCGGCGACAAGGGGGAGGGCCTTTTCTGTCCTAGCCCCCCAACTCTGGAACAAGCTCCCTCCTTAGGCCCACCTGGTATCAACTTTACAATCTTCGGCGGCAGGTTAAGACTGCCCCTCTGTACTGAGGCTTTTAACTCTACATAGTGCATGGTGGGGTGGTTACTTTTTAATTGGTCTCTGCATTTCTTGTTTTATCTATATGTCATTTTTTTTAAATCGGGTTTTAAAATTTTGTATAATGTTTTTATTGTATATTGTATTGTGTGTTTTTATGGATTGTTGTGAACCGCCCAGAGAGCTTCGGCTGTTGGGCGGTATAAAGTAGTAGTAGTAGTAGTAGTAGTAGTAGTAGTAGTAGTAGTAGTAATAATAATAATAATAATAATAATAATAATAATAATAATAATAGAGATTACCAGAGCATAGATTACTGAAACCAGGCTATCCCTGTCCAGATAGGGGTGTAACTGGGCCACCAGCCGGAGCTGGTAGAAGGCACTCTATGCCACTGAGGCCACTTGAGCCTCAAGTGACAGATGGCTCAAGGAGGACCCCCAAGCTACAAACTGTTTCCTTCAAGGGGAGTGCAACCCCATCCAGGAGTTGTAAAGCACTTAGAGCTTGAACTGCAGGGCTGTTACAAGCCTCTCTCTCCCAACCACAGCATCTTCCAATTGGTAATATAGGAACAATGGAATCCATTTGCTTTGGAATTTGCATTCGTAGGGTGTTTTTGTTTTTAATGCTTCACACAAAATAACTGATTTAGAAAGAGCAGGAACTCTTATTTGCTGCTATCTTTGGGGGTAGTGGTCCCCAACGCCAGCTAGTTAAGATTTTGGATTTCTCCACTGATTCCTATGAGCAGTTCTCACTTCTGTCCCTGGGGACATTTAAAAAAAGCTTCTCATGGTGAACCATGAAATGACCTCTCCAGACAATGAGAGTGTTCTCTCTACTCTCCTTATATCTGTGTGTCTCTTCCTCCACCCTCCTTTTTCAGTTGCTTCATTCCATTCTTCTACGCAGTTTTCAGTTGTTTTCTTCAAGAGTCAGTCAGCATTTTGTGACTGTTGAGCTGAGCTGAGCATGCTCAATCCTCATCCAGCTGCTTGGAGGAATCTCCCTCCCCGAGTTTCTTTCTAAAGGTTTTCTGTACTTCTGCAAACCTTGGGGGGGTTACCTCAACTCTGCTGACACCTCTCTCTTGTATGTAGGTACTGCTGTTTTTGCTGCGTAGGATACCTGGAGATTTGAATTTGTTTTAGAATATAGATGATACTATTATATTAGAAATATCTCCTTTTTTTACCTCATAAATCAAATTGTAATCATGGAGTTATGGTAGTATGTATTACATGATGCATGTATGCAGAAAAAAAAGATGCCAAAAGAAATTTGCCACAAGTTATGGAAATGTGATTGGTAGCTTGATTCTTTAGAGCCGCTGGCTGGGGCATGCTGGGAGTTGTAGGCCAAAAACATCTGGGGACCCTGAAAGGGCGATGACACGACCCTGAAGGTGTTAACAACCGATCCACCCTGAAGGCCCACCGGCCTCGTGGAAAAGCAGAGCGCTTCACTTCTATGAGATGGAAGATTTAAGATCCTATGTCTGTGTGTAACGGCCCATAAAGCTACACACAGAATTCCAGACCTGTCTCTCCCTTCTGCAGCATTCCAAGCGTATCGGATATCAGCCAGCCCAGCCTCCTCCTCCTGCAGCTTCCAGTAATAAGGAAATAACTCTGTAAACGCCACAGGTTTCTTTGCTACCTGTTTATTACTACAGCCAGTAAATCCTACAGAGTATACATCCCTTAATTACATGTGCAGATTACAATGCATAACAAGCATTAGTCCAGTGGAGCAAGTCCATTTCAGCTAAAACGTTACATGATTGCAATAAGTCAGCAAGCACTAGTCAGAGCATCAGAGAGAAAAAGAAGCAATTCATCTCTCTACTAAAAAATGGCTACAGAACAGAAAAATAACAAATCAGTACGTCACCAGAAAGTACAAACCATGTGACCAGCTCGTATTTCTTTCACACCTACTTTTCCCATGAGAACAGGACAGGAAGTAGCAGACAAAACATGACTTGTTGTTCAGCCATTCTGTACCTTTACAAATGTCAACAATGTGCCACAGCTGTTGTTTGTGTTACATGTCACAACATCCCCCCACAGCCTGTGATACATCTTGTTTACATTTACTCAGTGAGGCCTAGTGCCGTCATTAGTTTCCTGTGTCTTACTACAGGCAATGGTTTTGTGAAAAGATCTGCCACCATATCCCCTGTTGCACAGTACTTGAGTGTTACCCACCCTTTTTGCACACAGTCCTTTACATGAGAGTAACGAACATCAATGTGTTTGGTTCTTGGCCTACTTTTTTCATTTTGAGCCATGCTAATGCAAGCTTGGTTGTCCTCAAAAATTGTAACAGCCTTGTCTACTGGTATGTGCATATCAGCAAACAATTGTTTGAACCACTCAATCTCATTACATGCTTGAGATAAACTGATGAATTCAGATTCTGCGCTAGATACCGCCACACAAGATTGTTTACGTGTAAACCATTCAATTAAACTTTTGTGTCATACACGAGCGCAGTCCCACTTGTGGACTTCCTATCTGTTGCAGATCCCCAATCAGCATCAGTGTACACACAAAAACCTCCCTCTGTGTGTGATGACAATTTCAGTTTGCAATTCATGGTACCTTTTAAATACCTTAACACACGTTTAACAGCTAGCCAATCATACATAGAAGGATTTTGCGTTTTCCTGCTAAGTATGTTTACAGCATTGCTGATGTCTGGCCTACTCACATTTGCCAAATATAGCAGGCTTCCAATAACACTCTGATATTTTCCAATATCATCAAATCCAGTGTTATCTGTGTGTTTCTGATATTCAAGAGTCATTGGAGTAGTAACTGGGTTACAATTCTCCAACCCATGAATTTCCAGCAATTTCTGAATTTTCTCACTTTGTTCAACCATGAAAGAACCTTCCTCATCTTGAGATAATTGCATTCCAAGATAGTGTTGTACCAAACCCAGATCTTTCAGTTCAAAGTGTGCTTGCAATTCTTGTGCAATTTTGTCTTTTTGACTTACTGATTGTGTCACCAGTAATATATCATCAACAAAAAAAGACCAACAAATACACCCAGTTTCCCTGTTCTGTGTGATTTGTATACAGACAGTGATCAGCCTTGCTTTGTTTGAATCCCAAACTAATCAAAACTCTGTCTAGCTTTTGGTTCCAGCATCGAGCTGCCTGCTTCAACCCATATATAGACTTGTTCAGACGACATACAAGACCAGGATTTTCTACAAAACCTTGTGGTTGCTGCATGTAGAGTTCCTCTTGTAATTCACCATATAAAAAAGCAGTTTTTACATCAAAATGAAATGCCATCATTTTTCTTTGTGCTGCCAATTTCAACAACAGTCTGACAGTTGCATACCTTGTTGTTGGTGCAAACACGGAATCAAAATCCACCCCATGTTTTTGTGCAAACCCCCTTGCAACGAGCCTTGCCCTGTATCTCTCCACCTGCCCCTGGTGATTTGTCTTCACCTTATACACCCATTTACAGGTGATGGCTTTGTGCCCCACAGGCAAAGATACTAGACTCCATGTGTTGTTTTCATGCATTGCATTGATTTCATCCTGCATGGCCTCAAACCAATCATTCTTCATTTTTGGTTCCATGCTTTGAATTTCCTCAAAACTTTGTGGTTCTAAAGCTATTTTGAGAGCTTTATGTACAACAGTTTTCCCACTTTGGAATTCATCCTGATATCTAACCGGTGTTTTGCGTTCTCGGGTTGAACACCTCAGAGATTGTTCACCTCCCTCCTGCTCCCCAGATATCTGCCCAGTGGCTTGTTCTGTCCCAGAAGCATCCTGCTGTGTTTCAGACATTGCATGCATTGGCAATTCCACCAGCTGTTTCTGGTCATCTGTTTGCTCGTGAAAAATCACATCCCTGCTCAGAATTACCTTGTTGTGGTGTGGTGACCACAACCTGTACCCTTTTGTTTGTGCATCATACCCCAGCAGAAAACATTCAAAGCTTTTAGCCTGTATGTGAACAAAACATTTACACCGAAAAATGCGCACGTGTGCTATCTTTGGTTTCCTCCCATGAAACATTTCATATGGAGTTTTCCCAATTGTGGTATTTGGTAACCTGTTCAGCAGATAATTTGCATTTGACAGTGCATCCCCCCAGAAACGGTTTCCCACCTTTGATTCAGTCAATTGAGCCCTCATCATGTCCTGGAGTGTCCTGTTTCTTCTTTCAGCAACGCCATTTTGAAATGGGGAGTATGGGGCAGTGACTTTGTGCCCTATACCCTCACTTTCCAAAAATTTCTTGAACTTTGTACTCATGTACTCTCCCCCACCATCTGTGAGTAATTCTCCTATTGGATATTGTTTATATCTGTTCCCAGCCCATTTAACAAATGATTCAAATCTCTCTTGAACCTGAGATTTATGCTGCAGAAGATAAACATATCCAAATTGAGAAAAATCATCAACCAGAGTCATATAGTACCTGTTCCCCCCATAGCTATTTTCAAATGGACCAGCAACATCAGAGTGTACTAGCTCAAAGATTCTTGTGCTAACTATCACTGTGTTTCTGAATGTTAGACCTGTGTGACTTTGCTGTACTGCATACTTCACATTCCACATACTTAGAACAAGGTTTCATTTTCATACCCTCACACAGACCCGGCATTTTTTCTATGCTCCTGTAGTTGGCATGTGCAAACCTCTTGTGGAAAATATGCAAACAATTGTCATGGGGTTTACAATTCGCATACTTTGCCCTCTCATCATGTGTTACAAATGGATTTATAACATACAGAGAATTCTGCAAATCACCTTTTGCACAGATCACCCCTTCATGTGAAATTACACAGTTGCTGTTAGAAAAACATATTTCATATCCATCATTAGCCAATTGTGATATACTTATCAAGTTTGTATCCAGTTCTTGAACAAGCAGTGCCCTTTGTTGACCCAAAGTAGCAAAGTCAATTGTTCCTGCAGCTGTCACCTGGATTCGTTTTCCATCAGCCAGTTCCACAAATTGATTTGTATATCCATCATCCAGAGATTGAAACATGTCTCTGGAATTTGCCATGTGGTGTGAGGCCCCGCTGTCCAGTACCCACATGTTGTTGTTGGAAATTCCCACCCGAGCAATCAAACTTTTGCCCGTTTTAATTGTCTCCTCAGGTGTACTGGTAACTTCCTTTTTTTTCTTTTTCTTGTTGCTCTTAAAATTACAGTCTCTTTTAAGATGCGAAGTCGAACCGCAACAAAAGAATTTTCTCACTTTTAAAGCTGCCGCTTGGGTAACTCCCACCAGCTTGCTGCTATTCCCAGCTTGGCTGTTGCCTGCGTCAGCCGCGCTGTTTGCTGATTTATGTTCAGCATTCTTTCTCTTCCGTTTCTCCCTCTCAGAGAGAAGCTTGCCTGACACATATTCCATGGTCAGATTTTGATCTGGCTGCCTGCCTGTCAGCTCAACTGGTACAGCTTCCACACAATTATAATCCTACTCCCAGATCTGCTTTACAGTGTACAGAAACTGTATTTGGTCTCCCACTGCAACTGCAACTGCTTCTTGTATTACAACATTCCAGAGCCCCGCATGAGTTAAACAATGCTGCATCTGGTCGTTTCATAATACACAGTTCAAACCAGATAGCTTTACCACTATCTGTGGGATTTAGAGCTGGTGCTGCCACATTCCCGGGAACAGGGTTTTCCCCCTCCTTCCCTCCAGAACTCTCGGCTTCGCTTTCTGAGCTTTCAGCTTTGAACGGAGCCTGCAAGCCCTCAGCATACACACCTCCCTCTTCTTCCCTTTTCTTACCGGACGAAGGCCCAGGAGATTTCTCTTCCGCCTTGATGTCCTCCTCTGCCATAAATCACTGCGTTCCGGAGTCGAAGCTGTGAACACACAGCAGCTGGAAAAACAGCTCCCGCTGCTGCTGCTGGCACTGACCTGCGACCTTGCCCTGAACTTGCTCCGCTCGGTCCCGGCACCAGTCCAACAGGTCCCGCTTAATCCGAATTTTCTGGGCCCATAACCCTGAAAGGGCGATGACACGACCCTGAAGGTGTTAACAACTGATCCACCCTGAAGGCCCACCGGCCTCGTGGAAAAGCAGAGCGCTTCACTTCTGTGAGATGGAAGATTTAAGATCCTATGTCTGTGTGTAATGGCCCATAAAGCTACACACAGAATTCCAGACCTGTCTCTCCCTTCTGCAGCATTCCAAGCGTATCGGATATCAGCCAGCCCAGCTTCCTCCTCCTGCAGCTTCCAGTAATAAGGAAATAACTCTGTAAACGCCACAGGTTTCTTTGCTACCTGTTTATTACTACAGCCAGTAAATCCTACAGAGTATACATCCCTTAATTACATGTGCAGATTACAATGCATAACAAGCATTAGTCCAGTGGAGCAAGTCCACTTCAGCTAAAACGTTACATGATTGCAATAAGTCAGCGAGCACTAGTCAGAGCATCAGAGAGAAAAAGAAGCAATTCATCTCTCTACTAAAAAATGGCTACAGAACAGAAAAATAACAAATCAGTACGTCACCAGAAAGTACAAACCATGTGACCAGCTCGTATTTCTTTCACACCTACTTTTCCCATGAGAACAGGACAGGAAGTAGCAGACAAAACATGACTTGTTGTTCAGCCATTCTGTACCTTTACAAATGTCAACAATGTGCCACAGCTGTTGTTTGTGTTACATGTCACAACAGACCCAAGGTTGGAGAACACTGCTTTAGAGAGCTTTAAAAGAGGCTTGCGCTACAACTGCTGAGCCCCAGTCTGTCTAGCTCTCCATCATTTGCTTTTTCACCCTCTCTTAATAGAGTCCCATTGCTAGTGCAAAACATGTAGCTGGCATGGGGTGGGACTGTGGCTGTTCTCACAGCCCTTTGGAAACCACACGGAGAGCTACCTGCTCTGTCCACCTTCCCAATGTCCTCCAGGCACACAGTGCTTTTATACCACATGTACACTTCTAGTGCCAGTCATGGCTGCTGCTATCCTGGAACAGGGTCAGGAGGAATGGAAACCGGTCACAGGTCACCAACAGCTGATCATAGAATTATACATTACTACTTTGTCATGTATGGTTAGAATTATACTGTAGGTGCTGCTGTGAATCTCCCGCTGTAGTATTCTTTTTAAGCCACAGGGCTGTAGTAGCAGGACTTGACTTGAGGCAGGCCTTAGTCCCAGGCTGTGTCTGCGTCTGCCACATCAGCCCTTCCATCTTGTACAGATATTACTTGGTAGGAGGCAAACCTCCCAGTCTACCAAGGCAAGTAGGTTGGAGTGCTTACTTGTGAATAGATTTGATGGCTTGAGGGGCTCAAGTCTCTGCTACTTAATGTGGTAGGTGGGAACCCTTCCTAGCAAGTAGTTGTTTGGAGTGTATGGGTGAGATAAAGAAGAGTCAGACACAGAGTATATGGTTTCAAATCAGGGCCACATTTATTGAATTGAAGATCTGTGAAGGGCGAAGTGCGGTACTAACCTAGCCCGGCCATTGGCCGGGAAAAAACCAATATTTTAAATATTTTGGCGAATACATCCTAACCGCACCGGAGGCGGGTTGGTCCGCCCCCGGCCAGTTGCCCTCCATGTGGAGCTGGAGGGCCTTACCATCGTCGCCTTACTTTGACGCCTCCAGGCACCCAATGTAGGCGAGAAAGGCAAAACCTCAAAGACGTCCCAATCTCCCTCCTGCTAAGCCTCATGGCATTAGCGAGGTCAGCCTTGGGTAAACGTCAGTCACCTTGAAAGGTGCCATTGGATGATCACCATAACCCTAAGCCATACTGCCTAATCCCGCACTTCCCGCAAATGCGACCAATTTACTATGATCCCCCTGGTGGGTTCGAGATCGAATTCAAAAATTTCCCTACACTGATTAACAGTGTAGAGTAGGCGAAACCCGTACCCGCCCATTGCCCAGGCCAATTGAGACAATGAGCCAAAATTCATACTCGGCCCCCGTTAATGGGCGACCAGAGGAGCCTACACTGCTAACAGGGCGGGATGGGAGGGAGCCGGAAAACAGCAGCAAAAGAGACCGTGGGCAGGAACCCAGGTGCTTAAATAAGCCCTTTCCTGTGTCTCCGCCTTAGTTGAGCCATTGGCTCAGTACCTGTGACCTGTTACCTGACTCCTCTCTCCTCCCCCACTCGCAAATCTTCTCCCTGTCCCCAGGTGAGGGGCCAGTGGAAGTCTGTTGCGAGTGTATGGGTGAGATAAAGAAGAGTCAGACACAGAGTATATGGTTTCAAATCAGGGCCACATTTATTGAATTGAAGATCTGTGAAGGGCGAAGGGCGGTACTAACCTAGCCCGGCCATTGGCCGGGAAAAAACCAATATTTTAAATATTTTGGCGAATACATCCTAACCGCACCGGAGGCGGGTTGGTCCGCCCCCGGCCAGTTGCCCTCCATGTGGAGCTGGAGGGCCTTACCATCGTTGCCTTACTTTGACGCCTCCAGGCACCCTTTCCTGTGTCTCCGCCTTAGTTGAGCCATTGGCTCAGTACCTGTGACCAACTTGACCTGTTACCTGACTCCTCTCTCCTCCCCCACTCGCAAATCTTCTCCCTGTCCCCAGGTGAGGGGCCAGTGGAAGTCTGGTCTAGTCAGTTGTGGGGGGGGGGGGACAGAGCTTTATTCCTGCTTAAGAGTGAAATTGACAAGACCTCACAGTTTCTGGCTTGAAAAGGCAGACTTGAGTTGACTACAGTGAATGGATTGAGTAACAAATAAGCACCCTCTCCTGTAGTTTCAAGTAACAAGCTTGCTGGGACAGTGTCTTGAACTTTGCAGAGGAACATTGCAGAGAAAAATGAATATCACTACTCATTTTTCCGGGAAAGAAAAAAGTATCCTTAATGAGAGAGATTTCAGAATAAGGAACAGATTTTACCAGCTGTTCCTAGATTGCATCTCAGAAATTCAGCTAGTGTGGGGACACCCCAGATCTTTTTTCAATGCATGGTCTCATCCCTGGAACATACAAAGAAGTAATAATGAGGGAAGTGCCTCTGAACATGGGCAGAATGCCTTTTTTGCTCCATCGTTAGCTATAACATGCTGCATGTCTGGAATTGAGGGCAGATCTAATAATCAGTACTCTTATTAGAAATTAACCATTTCTAAAAAACATATACATTGATCTTTTCTCCTTGTTTCTCTGCAGTTACCAGTTACAATAATGTTGTCGAAACAAATTCAGATTCAGATGACGAAGACAAATTGCACATTGTTGAAGAGGAAAGTGTAACAGATGCAGCAGATTGTGATAATAGCGTGCCAGACGATGACTTGCCAAAAGACCATACAGTATTACCGGAACGCAATGAGAGAGAAGGAAGTGCAAACAGTTGCTGGGAAGATGAAGGTATGTGTCAGGATATGTGTCTTTACCTAGAAGGTTTTGTAGACATAGTAATACATTGCTAACTTGTTTTATAAAATTGTATTGCACTGAAATAACTGTTTGCATTCTGCATTAAAAAGTGAAGGAAAGGATACTGCTGTTGTAACCCAAAAGGACAAACCTTTTTGAGTCCTTTTCAAATAGTGCACCTCACACACACCCTTTAATTATTTACATAGTAGTGGAGGAAAAACATTTTGGCTCACATGCTTATGGGATGTGCCTACTTCATAGAAGTTAAATGCATATAGAACTCATAAGCGATAAACCCCCCAAAAGAAGGATTTGAGTCCCACTGCAGTATGAAAGAACATTGGTATTGGTGTCTGAGGTGAACAAGCTTTTTGAAAGGGAAAAAATCCCAACCCCCCACAACCCAGTGGCATCAGCATCTTCAGCACAAGCATACACGCATGGTTACAGGAGCAGTAACTAGTGGAGGGCACTGAGATTTTGGACTTCCCTTCTCATTCTTGCTGGTGCTCCAGTGGCAAGACGCAGACCCTAAAAACAGAAGGACTAAAGGGACAGCTTTCCCTATCACTGCTCTAACGTGCTTGGTAAAGCGACACATGTCTCTACAGTCTGTCAAACAGCTTTCAAAGGCACAGGAGCCCTGCATGAACAAAAAGATGCAAGTAGAAGAGGTGGCTTCAGAGGGTGCCATCAACTAGATACCTTTTCATTCCAGTGCCTTAGGCCGGCTCACCACCCTCTGCCTGGGTTCAGACAACACAATAACCCACACTCAAGGGTTGAGTATGGGTTGTCATTGAACCATGGGTTGTTGAAAGATGGGTTATTGTGTTGTCTGAACTCAGCTGCACTATCAAACCATGGTTGGTTGGCCACGAACAACCCATGAAGAGAATCCATGGTTTGTTGTTGGGTTGTGAACTGTAGGTTGTTCATGGTTAACCAGTCATGGCTTGTTAACGCAGCTGGGTTCAGACAACACGATAACCCATGGTTCAACAACTACCCACGGTTCAACAACAACCCATACTCAACCCTTGAGTGTGGGTTACCATGTTGTCTGAACCCCGTCTCTGTGAATATGTACTTACCTGGTAGATCTCCAGTGTCAAAGTTTGTGGGTTCACCTGTTTAGGAGATAATAACCTCATCAAGACAGTGGTCACCCATCTGCAATAGGGAGTTTCATTGGAACTCGGAACTGCTGCCAGTTGCCCTGACGCTGATCTTGCAAGGAAGAGCATGTCATGAGTGTTTGACCAGCCCCACTTTACAATATATGGAATATAAATCGTATCCTCTCATGTGTCTGAGAGGTCGAGGGGGAAAGATTTGGTCACTCCATTGATACCAGTGGCATTTTTAACATATGCTCTACCTATTTTAGTGTCACAGTGTTATGCTGGTGCAAGAATATTTAAGCAAGGACAGCACTAAGCTCCACTATTCCTCTGCCATGCCCCTAATTTCACCTTATTTACCCCTTGCGCTAGTGGTATCCCACAGCCATACGGGTTGTGTCAGTGGTAGCCTACCGCCAGTACAATAGTACAGTAATACCTTGGATTGCAAGTAACTTGGTCTGAGAGCATTTTGCAAGACAAGCAAAAAAAAATTTTTACAGTATTTTTCCATGTATAAGACTATACTTTTTCCTAAAATCGTTAGACTAAAAATTGAGGGTCGTCTTATACATGGAAGTAAGCAGAGGAGAGAACTGCGTGGTTGCGAAACTGCCCAGTGGGGGCGTCTTATACATGGGGGCGTCTTATAGACGGAAAAATACGGTAATTTTGACTTGATAAACAAGCAAGCTCTTGCAAGACCAAGTGTAGGGATGTAACCGCTCGCCTCGAGTGGGCTGAAATCGGCCCCGTTCACACCCGCCAGAGACTCGCTTTGATATAAGAGTGTTTTGGATCACAAGCACGGTTCCGGAACGAATTATGCTTGCAATCCAAGGTATTACTGTATTGTTTTTCAAGGGCTCATTCACTGCACCAGCATATTATCGTACTCCATCGATGCAAGGGGATTTAGTAGTGATCCTATCCTCATTCAGCACAAAAAATCACAATCACAATTATAGTTTATCTGTACAAAGCTTAATCTAAAGCTTTGTTTTCCATGGATACAATTCCAATGTGTTGGGAATCCAATTGCATATAATTCTACAGATACCTTGTGCTCACGTAGTTCAGACCTTACCTAGAGCTATATGATATGATCCCTGTTGGCACTCAAAGAATAATGAAGACTAACTATTTTCAAGCTCTTTTAAACTACCTAATATAAAATTTTATAGAGGTGAAGTTAACTGCTATGTAACACTCTGTAGCTCCATTTTATAGTGTGCCTAACGAGAAGCACAGTGGGCTATAAGTCTGCTAAAAATTCAGTTTATTTGCTTAAAGCAACTTTCCCCAACCTGGCGCACACACCCACCCCAGATGTGTTGGACTACAACTCCCATCATCCTCAGCCAGCATCGGAAGAGGGGAACGGACTTGCTTTGCAAGAGACAAAATGGCTCTGCAAACAGAAATGCATGGCAAACGATCGAGAAAAGAGGAGCATCCCTATTCTACCTTCCCTAAGGATATCTCCTCCCATTCTGCCTAAATTTCACACTTTCCTGTCCACATCTGCTGAAAAATTGCACTGCTATTCCACTCTTTGCTTCCTTACCAGATTTTTTTGCAGTTAGAAAAAAGACAGATGCAGCAGTGGGAAAACACAGACTGATTGCAAATTGAATACTAACCCATATGTAAATCTGAACCCGTATGTAAATTTCCATGAATGAGGCAGAGTGATTACAGAATAAGGGCCTTGTGTAGAATTTAAAAGGTAATTTTAAAAATTACATGCAGGACAATGTCATGAGCAGGTATGGTGTACATACATGAGGCAAACATTATTTGTAAGTAATAAATTAATTTAAAAATCTCACTGAGGAAGTCAGATGATATACTTTTTATATTTGCGTTTGTGTGAATAAAGCAATACTTAAATAATAGTATGCATATAGTGGTTAGATCATCTTCCCATGAAGGAAGTAGAACTTCTGAAATGAAGCAGAGGATACCCAAGAATAATTTCACGCTCTCCAGTATCATATTCAGATTTGTACTTAAACTTAATTTAATTTCCAGTCAAATTTTAAAAGTCAAGGCTATTTACAGAGGCATGCTGTCAATTCTTTAGGCAGAACCTTCCAAATGGTGTCAACAGCAATCCCTAGGCAACTCCTTCTCCATAGTCTTCCCTTTTTGCATGGTTTTCTAGATTAGGAGGTCAAATAAACACTTTAAAAACATATACACCAGTATAAATAGTGGATTGGTGGCTGATGATGCTGAATGCCACATTCTGAGAACACATGTGGTTCTTTGTGGTCTCTGTGCATCACACATATGTACTCCGCGCCTGCACAGAGCCTCTTCAGAAACTTCTATAGCTGAGGAATTTTGGCGGGAACCCCTCCCCCACCATCCTAGTATGTTTCTCCCTAGTGGGTTCCTGCCCATTCCCTCAGTTCTCTTTCGACTGCCATTGTGGTGATCTCATAGGAGACTCTTAGGGAGACTTCTTAGTCCACTGGACTACATTTTTTCATAACTGCTGAGGTTTTATTTTTCTTATAATTCTTTTTGTGATTTTACTTTACTTCATAATTTGTAAATTATTCTTTCTCCGCGATCTTTATGGTTGTTTATTTCCCTCAGGCCGTTGGGTCTGAGGGACCTGTTTACAAAGTGAGTGAGATATCTTAGCTCCTTTCCCTCAGGCCATTGGGGCTGGGGGGGGGGGGCTGTTTACAAAGTGTGTAGAATTAAACTCCTTGTGAAGGGGCACTTGCTTGTATGTTTCCAGTGCCTTCTCCCACATCCAGCCATTAGGCCACACCATTGGACATGCAGCTTCACTTCACAGCCTCTAATAAGCCTCAGCTTCTTCTCAGCCTCTAATTGCTGCCTTGGGTGCTAACCATGAATTGGGTGAACTCATCACAGGCTGAATCACCACCTCCAGCTCTGAACAAGGGCTGTGCAGTTCTGTACCAGGCTGCGTCACTAGCTCCAGCTCTAGACAAAGGCTGTGTGGGTTGGTACCATGTTGCATCGTCACCCCAACCTCTACTTGGCCTCAACCTTCAGTTGCCACCTCTGGTTCTAACCATGGACGGGGCGGTCTCATCATGGGCTAGAATGTCACCTCCAATTCTAACCATGGGCTGTGTGGCTTTCGTACCAGGCTATATGCCAATCACAGAGGCATGCCTCTCCAGATCAGGCCAAATCGGCCCTCCATCCCAGGCCTCCGGTATCAGTCACTGCCTCTCTGTCAGGCAATGAGATACAGGATCCAGCCAGCACCCACACACACACACACACCATCCACAGCGATGGTAGCAGCAGTAGCAGTTACAATGCACGCCTAACTCTGCTTTGCTGGGTGTTCTCAACAGGTTAAGTCTCGGATATAGGACTTTCCTCTTGGTAATGCAACAGTAGACTCTGTGCAGACAGCCAAACCACAGCCCAGGAAAAAGGGTCTCTGTCAGTCTCTTCCATTTTACATGCGACATGAGTGGGAAATGTATTCTGCTATTTTCTCCCCTCCTTGAACCCGAGCCAATAATATGCAGCAGCTCAGTACTGATTTAACAGTAAGGGAAAAGACACCGCTAACTGACGGCATCTTTTATTTAAAAAAATAATATTAAAAAAAAAATGAGGGGTTGGTTCTGAACATGGACTTGGTCTGAATTGCGTTGGTGTATATGAAAGATGAGTTGTTCATACTGGAACCAAGAAGTCCAGCTAGGACTTTCTCTGCCTTGTCATCTATACTTATGCCTGCAGTGGATCCAGGATTTTCCAATAACTTGGCGAATGGCCATTTGTCACCCCACAACAGCAGATCTATTGAGAACAATTTAGTCTCTCACGATCTGCTACTGGGATTGTCCCTATCTACCAACATGGGGACGTCTACGCTAGTGTCCACATAGTCCACTGCATTTGGGGCACCGTTTTATTCGACGACGGGAGGAGCTAGATTGCCTTGGGACAGACCAGCTACATTGCCTGCAGACTCCCTCCTTACAGTTTATCACTGCTTACTCCATACAGTGCTTTCTCAACCTCATGGCCACCTTCATCCCAGTCACCGAATAGACCAGGCTTCGCATGCAACCATTGTAACTACAGATCCTCAATGCTTTCAACCCGAGCAGCAATGCTCGGGAAAAGCGGCTCCGTCTTTTAAGGTTGGTCAGGACCTTGCTTTGGTGGTGGATGTCTCTACGGAACCTACATAGGGATGCAGGAACCCTTTGTGCTATCCCAGCCTTCCATTGCGAAAGCCACGGTTCCTTCTCTCACAGGTTGGGAGAGCTCATTCGATCTCTCACTGTTCACGATTCCTGGTCACCTGACAAGTGTTGCACCATATAACCTGTCTCGAGCTATTGGCCATCTGGAATGTCCTTCCATCCTCTGAGATCGTCTTCACCCACAACCAAGTACAGGTCCTAATAGTCATCACTTCCATGATATGTTTCTTCAACAAGCTGGTACGCAATCTGTTCCCCTTGCTGTGTTGACAGTTTGGATCATAGAAGGGTGTATCCCGCGACAATGCATGTTGCTGGGACAGATGATTTATTCGGCAATGCCTTGAGCCACTCTAGACAAGTGTCCTGCGAGTGGCCACTCCAACTGCCATGGCTAAATACCCACAGAAGCAACTGACATAGTATTAACCAGCTTCGACTGCATTCCACCCATGCAACTGCGATCCCTGTGGCAACTGCCATAGCAGTAACCAGCTTTGAGCGCTTTCCACCCATGGAACTGCGATCCCTGTGGTGCTCTGACGAGATCTCGTCTTGCCTGACTGGGATTGTGCAGCTATTTAGGTGGCTCCATCCACGCTATTTACCACTGTCGACTGAATGGCCGTGCCCATAGAATCATAGAATAGTAGAGTTGGAAGGGGCCTACAAGGCCATGGAGTCCAACCCCCTGCTCAATGCAGGAACCCAAGTCAAAGCATCCCTGACAGATGGCTGTCCAGCTGAACTTTGAATGCCTCCAGTGTTGGAGAGCCCACTACCTCCCTAGGCAGTTGGTTCCATTGGCGTATTGCTCTAACAGTCAGGAATTTTTTCCTGATTTCCAGGCGGAATCTGGCTTCCTGTAACTTGAGCCCATTATCCGTGTTCTGCAATCTGAGAAGAGATCCTGGCCCTTTTGAAGGCTAAACATGCCCAGTTCTTTCAGTCTCTCTTCATAGGGCTTTGTTTCCAGTCCCCTATTCATCTTTGCTGCCCTCCTCTGAACCCTTTCTAGTTTGTCTACATCCTTCTTAAAGTGTGGTGCCCAGAACTGGACGCAGTACTCAAGATGAGGCCTAACCAGTGCTGAGTAGAGGGGAACTAGTGCTTCCCGCGATTTGGAAGCTATACTTCTATTAATGCAGCCCGAAATAGCATTTCCCTTTTCTGCAGCCACATCACATTGCTGGCTCATATTCAGCTTGTGACCAATGCTTTATTCATTCATGCAGGGCTCCTGTCCATTTTTTATTTTATTTTATTTTTTGCAATAATGACACCTTACCCACCTCCAGTAAGCCAGCTTGTTAAACCGCCCATCTGTGTGATGCACAGAGACCACGAAGAAGAAGAACAGGTTGCTTACCTGTAACTGTGGTTCTTTGAGTGGTCATCTGTGCATTCACACAACCCACCCACCGTCCCCGCTTCGGTGTCAATGCCGAGCTTGATGCTAGTACCTGAAGCGGATATATTTTCAGTATCGAAGCCTATACCATTGCTGACATCAAGATTCTCTCGGTTCCAAGGCCAGAACAGACGGTCTCAGAGAACTGAGGAAATGGGTGGGAACCCGGTAGGGAGAAGCGTGCTAGGATGATGGGGGAAGGGTTCCCGCCAAAATTCCTCAGCTATAGAAGTTTCCGAAATGAGGCTCCGTGCAGGCACAGAGCCCATATGTGTGAATGCACAGATGACCACTCAAAGAACCACAGTTACAGGTAAGCAACCTGTTCATCTCTTGTGCTTGTAGGCTCTCAATTACAGCCGTTACCTTTTGAGTTCACTATCAATAATCTTTAGAAAGGGGGAAATGGAACTTGGCCACAGTGATCAATGCTCTGATAACGTCCAGATTAGAGAACTGCAATGTGATCTATGTGGGGTTGCCTTTCAAGTCTGTTCAGAATACAACCGCAAGGCCCATATCTGGTACTGATAGTAGGGAACAACTCACCCGTACTTACAGAACTTCAGTTGCTCTTGGTTTGTTTCCTGGCACAATTCAAGATTCTCACTTTATCCGATGAAAGCCTTAAACAGATTGGGGCTAGAGTACCTAAAGGGGCCCCTTGCTCCCATATGAATTTGCCCAGTTACTAAGATCTTTACCAGAAGCCCTGCTCAATGTGCCTCCACTTTCTGAGGTGAGTGAAGTAGGTAGCAATGATGCAGACATGGCCTTTTCAGTTGTGGCACCTCATTCCATCTCCTGTCCATTCACTTAGCACCCATTTTGATGGCTTAGAGATACTAGCTGAAGATACTGAGGTTTGCGCAGGCTTTAAATGGGATTTAATATCCCTTGATCAGATTTTCTGTTCCTGTTTTTAAAACTGATTTGAAACTGTTTTTAAAAACAGTCTACAATTCTAAAATTTCTTGGGACTTTTTGCTGATACTGGACTTCTGGCTGTTGTAAAATTGTTGAGCTTTAATTATATTGTGAATCACCCAGAAAATCACTATTGAGAGGTAGAGTATAAATAAATATGTATCTGCAGTCAGTGCAGAACTGGTGTACAGGACTGACTGGAAAACTCAAAATCTAACTACTAAAGTTGCTTTATCTCAGTAGCAGTATTACATAGTACTCCCATTTCTATAATTACACCTTAGAAGAACTCTAATCAGGGTTACCCAACTGATTAATAAATGTTTTGCTTACGTACTGTATTTTTCCCAATATTATGCTCCATTTTCCTTTAATTCCTTAGTTTTAGGATTAGTAGAACCCCTATGCTATTTTTATTACGACAAAAAATGAGATCAAATGTATTCGTCTTAGAATTGGTCCTCCAAGAAAGATTTTCTAATACAATATCTACTGTTGTTCATACTACATACAAAACATTCTTACACAGCATACATTTTATTTATACCAAAGGAACTTACACTATAGAAAGAACAATAATTGAATATGTAGCAAAACATTTCTTTTCATATTATTTCTCCCTCAAATAATATAATTGGCTGGGTTTCATCAGTCTTCTTGCTAGCAGCTCCACAGTTCCAGGCCAAGGGTGCATTCCCACTGGGCTTTTGCAGGAGGTGCCAGCAGTTGGTTGCTTCTGCAATAGCTGTCACTGGTACCTTCTGCAATAGCCCAGTGAGTGATAAAAAAAACATCCAAAGGGATAGGGGTAGTGGCAACCACAAATTTTGGCTGGCTAGAAAGTGTACCAAGACTTACATGGAAACCTATTTGTAGTTATAGACTCTTTCTCTGATTGATTTCTATTGAAATAGCAGCATCTTTTCCTTCTAAAAGCTGTATGGCTGAGAGATTCTGTGCACATAATAAGCAGTAACGCTGTGAGTACACATAGTCTGCTGTCTGAGGGAGTGCTTTCCTCTGACAGCAGGAGAGTGTTTCAGATAAATTAAAGAGTTTCTGGATTGTGTAAAAGATTGATCTTCTTGTCTGTCATGTTATATTTTAGCTAGTAAAGAAGCAAAGGAAGTCCTGGGGCCTGAAGCTCAAGCAGATGAATCTGGATGTACAGGTATTTGTCACCACATTTCTTAGTCTGTGTTTGGGATACTTAGGATATCCTTGAGGTTTGCATAACAGTGCATTCTTGCGAAAGGAAATTCTTCTTGCACTACCACCCCTCTTCCTTCTGATCTCCTTCTATCTATCTGTCTGTTTGTACACACTGCTGAGTCTTTAAGCTATAAAAATACTACTACTGAAGAAGGGCAGCTTAGTCTCCCATTAGAACCATTTTGAGGTGTTGCTAATGAATTATGCAAAGCAATCCCTTCCCCTGACTGCAGAGCCTCTGCATTCTCTTGGCTGCTTTTTGGTTCAAAGAGCAGGAGCAGTGGATGAACAATTTATTTCTGGTCTGTTGCAAGATTACAACAGAGCATAATGATGGGATGCAGCTGAGGTAATGGTATTAGCCATAATATTTTAATATTACACTTTATGCTCAACAATGTATGTAAAATTAGCTCATACAATGAGCCCACAATATACCAAGGATGTCAGTACCTCTTCTTTTGTTCATATGGAAATTAATGATTCCTTGCATGGGGTTTTTAATTGGCACTATAACATAGCTGTGGACTGAACAATGTACCCCTCAGTGGCACATGTGGTCCCCCAAAATGTTTATGCATCCTGCAAGCTCTTGTTAGTATTGTAGGCGTCTGAGTTTTCTTGCCCTGGAGATATATTTGAAAGTGCAGCGGCCAAAGTGTTAAAGGATGAAAATAAGGAAGTAAGCAAAAAGAAACGGAAATTCTCCTACCACAATAGAAACTGCTACACATGCTGTACTTCCCGCACATCACTGTGAGAAGGAAATGCTATGTGCATGAATATACATTTCACATTATAATGCCAAAGAGGGCCTTTTCATAGACTCTGTATATGTAATTGGAGCTGCTAGATCATTGCTGTTATGTCTTCCAGTGCTCTAAACTGAGGCTTTTAAAGATCAATTTAGTTTTAAATTTGACATTAGCAATTTCTGTAAAAAACAAAACAAAAATAATGCAATATCTTGATATTTTTCAAGTTGTATTTTTAAATTAACTTTTCTCCTTGCTTTTTAAAAGAAGGACATAACAATAAAACAACCAGTCAGTAAAAGCAGCCAGAATTAAAATTGACATTCTGTAGGCCTGGCAGAACAAATATATATTTAACATTGTTCTGAAAGTCATTATGGATTGCATTTTGCGAGCTTACTCTCAGGAGGGAATTTCATAAGCATGGCCCCAGAACAGAAAGCTGTCCTGTGATACCATAAGCCTAAATTCTGCTGGAGGCTACACAGGGAGAAAGCGGTGCTCTTTCTTTAGATAAGGGGGCATCTGGAGTAAGACCTTGCCAAATGTTCTCAGAGGGTAGGTGGAGGTTTGGTATAACAATAACATTATTATAGTTGGTATAGCAGTATCATAAAGTTGAACTTGTGAGTCTTTGATTTATGATTTCTCTCTGATAAATCTTTCACTTCTGTAACTGAGACCTGAGGAAAGGATGAGTATAGGAAAGAGTGTTTGAGGAGTGTAGAAATTATATTCGTAATCCACCCAGAGAACAAAGGTTATTGGGTGGATTAAAAATGTAATTAATAAAATAAAAGACGCCTGAGTTAAAGAGAAGCAGAGGAGGTAAGGACTTGCCGAATGAGAAGCTAAGGGATGAATGAAACTTTTCAATACTTTTCTCAGACTGGCTAAGGATTTTTTTCAGGCTTTTAAGAAGAAGAAGAAATTAAACTCAGAAAACCAAGTGAGAGCTTGGAGAGGTATCAACGTCACTCTCTTGGAACCCCCAAAGCCACCTCCACCAGCCTTGAAACACACTTCCCCCTTTCTTACTGGCAGTGGCACAGGATCAGCAGCAACGGAGGAGGCCAAAGGGAGCCTTTTTCTCTTTCCCATCCTTCCTCTGTCATACAAACCTAACAGAGTAG
Organism: Shinisaurus crocodilurus; assembly: GCA_021292165.1. NCBI lineage: Eukaryota > Metazoa > Chordata > Lepidosauria > Squamata > Shinisauridae > Shinisaurus > Shinisaurus crocodilurus. Next base: position 24,983,956 of record CM037880.1, on the reverse strand, counting down.
TGGGGCTCGGAATATTGTGGTAGCTGTAGTTCTTTTCAAGAGCTTCTGGGTTGCTTTTCAGGAGCTCCGGAAAAGAATTGCAGCTACCATAATTCACCAAGCCTTATCACTCTTTTAGTCTGAGTAGGGGTAGGGGGCTCCCTTTTGCCACCTCTGTTGCTACCATTGCTCTCACACCACTGAACAAGGAGGGGAAGGGGGAGAACGTGTTTAAGGAGTGGCATATATAGCTTTCGGTGAATGCAGAAGGGTGGCAGAGACAGCGGGGGGGAGCTGAGATTTCCTCTCTGAACATTCAGTTTTTAAGCCAAGCAGGAAAGGAAATTTGTGCGTTGGAAGACTTACCTTCCTTTTTGAGACATATTTTCCAAACCCCCAAGGCTCTGCTTCTGCTGATATCTCTATAAGAAGGGTTGGTTAAAAAAAATCCCTACATCACTTAAATCAGTCAGTGAATCAGGTGCTTCCAGTCCAGAAGGATGGCTCCTAGCACGACCAATCAAAAGGCATTGTGCAGCTACTTCATCTTTTCCTGCTTAACATTTTTTTGTTTTGTTTTTTTGTGGTGGTAAGAAAAAAGATGGAAGAAACAGTGAGAAAAAAAAAGGGAGGGTTACAAGCGGAAGACAGCATCATCTGAATCCCCTTTAAAATTCTGTGAATGAGGCAGGGTGATTGTACGATACAAGCCTCATCTGGAAGCATCCCGAGTCTTTTAGATCTTTAAGGAGTTTACATTGTTTTCAGAAAGCTATTGTATCCAGAAGGTCTGTAATTCTGCAAGCCTTGAAAATGGAGGTGAAAGAGCTTGGCAAATTATTGATCTGATTTAGAATAAGTTCCTTGAATCCAAATATGGATTTTAAGTATGGCAAATATACTTCAGTTTCCACTTACAACTTCAAAGTTGCTATGGTAGTTGTTTAATCCGAAAAGCTAGGTCTGGGCCACATGTTCACCCATGAACATTGTGGGGGCAAACATAATGTTTTTGAGAATCCTGAAATATATATATCCCCTTCCCCACCCCCTCCATTCTGCTTGTTCACCTTATTCACAGCCTCTTCACTGATCAGCTGTAATTTTGATTTATTTTTTTATTTTCATTTTTACTTTACTAGGTCAACTTCCTGAGAACAGTGATGTTATGACATGGCCAATCAGATTTGGCTACATGATAATCATCCTTGGAAAACAAAGCCAATTCAGAGTGATGGCAGTGATTCCTGAAGCATGTTGCCCTCACTCTTACCTTCACACGTTTGTACCTTTTTGAGTCCCCTTCCCTCTGCCTGCCCCGAAAAATAGTTGAAATGGGAGTTTCAGCTCAGCACTTGTAAAAACAGGTGTCATGTCATCTGCAGCCTAGCTATTGACTAAGCTACTAAATATCATGGAGCAATTGTAAACATTCAAACTGCTCAGGATAAATGTATCAGAAATAGTAGGTTGGAAAACATTGCATTTTCTGTGAAGGAAGTAAAAAAAAATAATTTTGGGAGAGACACTTCAAACCAGGCATTTTACATATACTTTTGTATTTTACATGGCTCCAAGACTTAGGTTTTAAAGCATTTTTAATGTTGTTGCAAAGATTAGGATAGTGAATGAAAGGCATAATATGAAGATTACACATAGGTGGTCTGTGGGTCCAGAAATAGTATCCATGGGACAAGCGGCCGCATAAAACATTGACTCTCCAACACTGGCTGCTGAAACCCGTTTCTGGGTTTTTATCTCATATCGTCCACATGCTTTCAAGCTTCACAGTCATAAAAGCTATTATCTTTTCTTTAAAAATGAAAGCCAAATTCTAATATTTGTTATTAAAATCTGTTAATGTTTTTAAAATGGTCCTTTACTTCTAGTAAAAGAAGATGAATGTGATTCTGATGCAGAAAATGAACAAAATCATGACCCTAATGTTGAAGAATTTCTGCAACAAGAAGATACGGCAGTTATCTACCCTGAAGCACCTGAGGAGGATCAGAGACAAGGCACACCAGAGGCCAGTGGCCAGGATGAAAATGGTAAGTATTGCTTCAGTTTTCTGTAATTTGTAAAATGGTTTATTTGGAAGCAGGTGCTATATACATTGTCTTCCATTTTGAATTTTTTTTTTTTAAATGGTGCCATTTTAACAGAAGAAATATGATTCATATGTCATAAAAATGCAAAAGGTTACTTTACTATTCAAAACTTATATTTATCTTTAGGATTTCCTTTTCTTGTCCCATAGATTCTGAATAAATCCATATTCTCATTTCTATAATTCAAGCATTTGGTTTAGGGTAACTTTAACAGTAGAGTTAAACATGCATATTCTTTCTTCTAAGCAATTCAGTCTACTAAATGCCATTGGATTAGCATGTAAGTATGGCTTCTGGTCCTCCCAATTCCCATTGTTGAATATGTTTTTAATGCCAGCACTGTGTAGCAGCAAGAGTGAGCAAAAGGTGGATTTGGATCTACTGGTAGATCGCTGGATGATTTGCAGTAGATTGGCAAGAGTTTGACACCCAATTGTTCAATAATAGCAAAAAATACTTCCCCAGCACCATCAACAACAACAACTTAAACTGTTTAGAATCCCTGATCCATATTAGCTCAGATGTAGACTGTATTTGTGCCTGCATATCATCTCAGTATATGGCTCATGGGGTGCAATAGGTAATCACCTCTACTCCCTGAACCAGCATTTTGTATCTGGTTTTCATCCACTCACCACACTATTTTGCACCTGGCTTCAGTTGGTGGACTTCAACATTCTGCTAAAAAACAAAATTGATTCTGCAAACCTGAAGTCTACCCATACCTGCTGTACAGAATGTAAACATTCCATGTAACCAAAGAGCTTAGAATCAACATTACAGATTCTCCCCAAAGAAGTGAAAGTTGGGAAGAGCAGAAACAGGTGGAAGTGGCCTTATAAGCAGGTGATGGGGAGAAAGATCTTTTTCTGAAAAGCAGGACTTGAGGGGGGTCAGAGGAAGAGAAGGAAAAAAGCAGTACCATATATGAAACAATAAAACATCCTGTCCCTGTTCTGCTTTCCCCTTTCCTCCTATTTCATGTCCTCGTTAGGATCAAATCAGATGTGATACAGGAGACTCATAACTGACTTTTTTAAATTTCCCCTCCCCCTTTTAAAGCAGTTGTGGGGAGGCGTCCAATTCTGATCAGAGTCATGTTTAGCTCTCTGTCTACACTATTTTCCTTGCTGAAATTGCTCCTATGAAGCTGCTCTTAGCCTGCTGGGGAGAAAAGACAGCTACGATATAGATACCTGTCTTTTTTCTCATGTTGGTCTGATTGTGGCTTCAGTGGGGAATTTAATTTGGAAAATTATTTCTAGGGAACAGGCTAGGTACATTCTTCTTCTTCGAGTGCCACTGCTCTGATCAAATTCAGAACCCCCTATCATCATGGCTGCTTTAAGATCTGATTGTAGATCTGTTCTGACCCCTAGGTTGTAAACAGGTGGGCAGGGTCCTTGTCAAATTGTGTATGCTATACAATGTCTAGTATATATTAAATGCCATACAGTGCAATTCTGTATATGTCTAATCAGTGGTAAGCACCTTTGAGTTCATTGGGGCTTACTCCTAGGTAAATAGGCATAAGATTGCATCCTTAGAAATATCAGATTGTCTTTATTTTTTTATTTGATTTGTACCCCACCTTTCTATGGAAAAAAAGGGCACTCAAGGTGGCTGGTGGTGATGATCCGATATAATTTAAGGCAGTAAATTCCACATTAAAAGGAAGTGCCTTTTATGGATCACGTAATCAAACCTTAGTATTAACTACTGTAAAATGTCATCAAAATAAAACTACTTTTAAAGGGACTGGCTAATTATACTGGTATCAATAGCTGCATTTTTACTTATGCACAATAAAAAAATGGTCCACAGTACTTATACCTTAAGTGATAATCTGAAGAGCTCAGATTAAAAATATGTGCACTTCACCCCACAGGCATGTATACCTCCATAGCACTGCACAGTTGAATAACTGAGTCATGGCAAAAAATGGCCTTCATTTCCGCTGAAGTATGGTTCAAGTGGCTAGAGGCAAGGCACTTCATTCTGTAGATCCATAACCTGATCCAATATGACAAGTAGCATTTTTAAAAGCTTTTGTTAAGCATGAAAGAGTAATGTTATCCAAAATATGAAAAGCTATTGTAGATGAGCTATGTAAATATGCTTTTTTAAAAAAGACTTTTCTTTTGACCTAATCTACCTAATTACTGCAGTTTGCTTTAGCTTTTTGTACAAGGCGAGCAAGTGCAAAGTAGGCTTATTGCACAAGCCTAGATTCCAGGTGGTGTTGAATTGGGTTCATATTTTTTTAAACTACAGGAAACTGCCTGTATTTCCCTTAAGGAAATCAGGGGTGGTGAGGCAGCATGACTGTCCCTTCTTGCCTATCTGTTTTGACCCCAGGATATGAAGATACATCTACCGTGGTTCTTCTTTCCCATTTCTTCTGTATCTTCTCTGTCGGTCAAGCCTGGTTATTACTTGGATGGGAGACCCCTCCTCTAGTTTCCTGCATTGAGCAGGGGGTTGGACTCGATAGCCTTGTAGGCTCCTTCCAACTCTATGATCTATGAAATCTATAACATGCTCAGCATCTAAAGCAGCCTTCCTGGTGCCTTCCAAATGTTTCGGCCTACAACTGCCCTGACCATTGGCCATGTTGACTGGGGCTGATGGAAGAGCACCAGGTTAGGGAAGGTTGGTCTAAAGAATACTTCCTTATTGTTTATACATTTTTATAACAACCAAAGTGGATTATCCTCAGTCAGTCAACCTAAGGAGATCCATGTGCATACACAGACATAAATACATAGAATCATAGAATAGTATCTGTTATTTGCTGGGCTGGATATCATACTATTCCAGTCTCATTTTGACATAATCTTTCATAAACATGGTAGATAAAAACTGGATTTAAATTCTTGGTCACCATACTCCCTTTTCATAGTTTTACTACTTTATCTGTAAGGGTAATTTTGTTCCTTTTAAAACATAATTAAGCTACCAGAGACTCATCTTTGACTGCACTGTAGTCATGGTTTATAGATGGCTTGAGTATAGTACCTTTCAGTTCCTTAAAAACTGACTGAGGGTGAACTGATGAACAATAGAAGCCAATTTCAAATTGGAATTTAAGCGTAAGTAAGCTATACTTCCTTCCATAAATTTAGCTTTGCATATCCTTTTCCAAGCCTCATTGGTTGAACTGTGGAAGCTGGCTAATTAGCTAAGTTTTGCTCTGCCATGGTGGAAATCTTGGCTGTCATCTTTATTGAGGTATTGATTCTCACAAAGTTACTTGTTGTAAGTCTCTCTATGCTGTAGGAGTGGAATTCAGAAGAACTTTTGGACACCTTATACAAGTTCCATGCACAATGGAGAGTCAACATACATCCTTAATGTACTGATGCATTTGCTTATGCCCTGTGCTTTAATAATTAGCAAAAGAACAGTGTTTTCTTATTCTTATTCAGGCACGCCAGATGCATTTTCCCAGCTGCTTACATGCCCTTACTGTGATAGAGGGTACAAACGCTTTACCTCGCTAAAGGAACACATTAAATATCGCCATGAAAAAAATGAAGATAACTTTAGTTGCTCTGTATGCAGTTACACGTTTGCATATAGAACACAACTTGAACGCCATATGACATCACATAAATCAGGAAGAGATCAAGTAAGTGATTAACTACATACTCACTTTATTGTTCTATATCTTTAATGGATGCCTTAAACATCTTTGTTTTTGTTTTTGTGTGCCTTTGAATTTGATTTTATGTACAAATATCTTAAAAGTATACTGTACTTGCCATAAAAATATCATGGTCCAGAATAACATCTAAAATAATTGCTTTACTTGGAGTGTCTTACACTTTATACAAGGTTATGTTCATTCATTGTTATGCCAGCTTTTTATTGTTGTCAGGCATCATAGATTATGATCAGCTCACTATATTTTGTCATTTATGAAGACTGTTCTCTTAACTTTAAATATTCAGTTCTATACTTTCCTCACTGAAGAAAAGTTTAACAGGTCTAATTTCCTTGTTTGGAATGTACATACACTCTTTGTGGGAACATAAAAATAATTGTTTATGCATAAAGTGATACAATCCTCAACAAATCCATTCAAAGATTCAGCATTGTTTTAAACATGTTTTTTTTTTCCTCTGTCACATAGAGAGATTTTAGACATACGGTAATATTCCCAACCCTCCAAGCCATGATTTCGAGGATCAGAACATGCTGCCATCTTGCACACTTCCTCCGTTTTCCGTTGGACACTCCAAATCCCTCCCTTCCTTGTTTGAGTAAACCATAAGTTGCCTTTACAAATGAACCGGGGAAAATATGGTTTGCAGGCAAAATATGGTTTGCATCAATCATGGTTTGCCCAGTTCACTTGTAATAGCAAATGATGATTACCCAAACAAGGGAGAGGGAGAGGAAATTGGTGTGCATGAGGGGAGCAGAGGAGAGAGACAATGGAGAATGTTGCATAAGAACTGAACAGATTTAGTCAGTGCTGACCAAATCTGGATCCAACCAACGGTTTGAATTTTTTCTGGTTTTGAGAGTTAATCTTATACCCAAGATTTTATACTCAACTACACTGTCAGCGACACATGTATTAACAATTTATCATTTAACTAGGGCGTTTTGTATTGGCTGAATAGCTGTGGTAAAGTGGCTTGGCCAGAATCCTTTGATGAAAGCAAAACTAATGTGTTATGTTTGCATTCCATTGGACATTTCCAGACTGCTTCTATTAAACAATCTAAAGCCTTGGTTGTGATCTTTGTAGAGAAAATTATTGGCATACTGCTCCCGGGGGTGGGAGGTGCTGCTGCTAGCTTTGTTGTTTGTTTTTAATCTGTGATTTTAAATCTTATATTTATATTGTATTGTATTTTATGGTTTTAACTGTTGTAAACCGCCCAGAGAGCTTCGGCTATTGGGCGGTATAAAAATGTATTAAATAAATAAATAAACGGGAGCAATAACAATGCATAGGCTGAAGTGGATTACCGCTTGTGTTGCTTATAGCTCACAAGAATCTGGTGTGTCATAGAGCTAGGATCCAGTCATCAGGAAGCCTGCGTGCTGGCTAATAGTACCACCATCCCAAGCCACGTGCTGGAAGAACATTGATGGGAGTGATGGTTATCTCATGCCCACAGTGGTGCCAATTGATAACTGCACATCCTGCAACCTGGGTTTGTGGCAGGTGTACCGGCTTCCCAAGCTGGTCTGAGGCCTTGAAGTGACACCCCAAGATCCCTTATGGGGATCCCCCAGTGGGGAATAGGCTGTGGATCCAGCCTGATGCCTCCAACATCACAGGAAGCTCACTGCCAAACACCATCTGGCCTGAGCAAATCTTTCTGTTTAATTTATTTTTATTTATTTATTTAATACATTTTTATACTGCCCAATAGCCAAAGCTCTCTGGGCAGTTTACAACAGTTAAAACCAACAGTTTAAAGCAGGGTTCTCCAACCTTGGGTCCCCAGATGTTTTTGGCATGCTGGGAGTTGTAGGCCAAAAACATCTGGGGACCCAAGGTTGGAGAACCCTGCTTTAAAGGAAATAGCTGCGTAGATCTGAATGTCAAAGATGCAGGTCAGGCCTCCTATTTATGGCCTAGGAGTGGACCAGAGGGAGAAAGTTCCCCCTCAGGTCTTCCCTAAAGCCCTGCACCCAGAAACTAACAAGCACAGCAGATTGGCTCCTGGGGCAGGGTCTGAGCGACAGTGCAGCCAGGCGAAGAACCGGCCAGTAAGTTGCCCGCCACACACAGGAGAGGATTTCCCTTGCTCACTCTCCCCCCTGCCCAGCACGGCAGGCACAAAGATAACCTTCTGCTATGCAGGGACACGGAGCTTATGCAGATATCACAGCTCAGGCAAACATACAAACAATGCACAATGTGGTGCAGATCACATGGACTGGCTAGATGCTAGATGCTGACATCTAGCCAACATTTTTTTTAATTGATAATCTGCATTTCAGGGCAAAAACCCTCAATTGGATATTTCCCTTCTAAAGTTTAGGGCAAGCATTGAATACAGTAGTATGTACAGGAATAAGAGTAACTTGTTACAAGGAAACTCAAATGTTGTGGCAGGAAATTTGAAATCCTACACTCCCCATTATTTTTAGCATTTATATACCCTTATAATATGCAATGTGCTGCTTAATGTTCTTGATCTTGCTGGCTTGCATCCTGTGAGGCAGATCCTCATTATTATTTTGGATTTACAGGATGTGAACCTGTAGTTGAGAGATAAAAAGCTGCCAAGTCCACCTGGTGAGTGCAATTGAGAGAAAATCAGTGGGACAAGCACAGAATTCAGTCATGTCTGATTTTCTCTGGATTGCATGACTGAGTTGAACCCAGATACCCTAGATTTAAGGACCACATGGCTCCAGAAACTCTGGGTGTTGGCTTTATATTATACTTGGCTACTATAGAAGGATATAAGGATTAGAAACTATGGCAATCATTCCAGAGGGATAGCCATGTTCATCTGTTGCATTAAGAACAGTCATATGGCACCTTAAATATTAAGAAGATTTGTTGTGGCATAAGCTTTCATAAACTAGAGTTCACTTTCTCAGATGTGTATAGTGTTGTTTTAAATTGGCAGGTATAGATACCCATGGTTTTAGAGAAATCTCTTGTAAACAGAAGGCCAAAAGGCTCTGATTACCTGAAGGCTTTTCATGCACAAGTTTTTGCCATCCTCAGACTCACCTAGAGATTTAAGATTGCAGTAGTACTGTGTTTCCGTCCACCTTTTCTGTGCCCTTAGGATCTTTACCTTTATTGAAATGATAATGTTTGTTTTAGTGTTAAGCAAAATGCCCACCCACACACGCGCACACTCCTGCACCTTGTTCGCAGGCTGAATTTGGTGGTGGCATTTTTGGCAATTTGAGCGGGTGGGGTGTAAACAGGAGTAAACATCAAGTGTGGGACATACTTATTGCTGGTGGTCATTGTGTTTGCGCGTGTAAGGGCGAGATAAAGAAGAGGCAGACACAGGGTATATGGTTTCAAATCAGGGCCACATTTATTGAATTGAAGATCTGTGAAGGGTGAAGTGCGGTTCTAACCTAGCCCAGCCCTTGGCCGGGAAAAAAGACCAATATTTGGCGAATGCATCCTAACTGAACTGGAGGCGGGATTGCCCGCCACCGGCCAGTTGCCCTCCATGTGGAGCTGGAGGGCCTTACCATCGTCACCTTACTTTGGCGCCTCCAGGCTCCCCAAATAGGTGAGAAAGGTAAAACCCCAAAGGCGTCACAATCTCCCTCGTGCCAAGCCTCCTGGCGTTGGCGAGGGCAGCCTTGGGTAAACGTCAGTCACCTTGAAAGGTGCCACTGGATGATCACCATAACTCTAATTGTTCCTGCCTAAACCCGCACTTCCCGCCAATGCGACCAATTTAGCTAAGATCCCCCTGGCGGGATCACAATCGAATTCAAAAATTCCCATACCCTGCTTCACAGTGTAGAGTAGGCGAAACACGCCCAATGCCCCGGCCAATTGGGACAATGAGCCAAAATTCCTACTCGGCCCCCAGGAAACGGGCGGCCAGAGGAGCCTACACTGCTCAGAGGGCGGGAGTGGAGGGAGCTGGAAAAACACAGGAGCAAAGAGGCTGAAGGCGGGAACCCAGGAGCTTAAATAAGCTCTTACCTGGGTCCCCGCCCTTCTGAGCCATTGGCTCTTCCCGTGACCTACCAGACCAGGTGCCTGCCTCCTCTCTCCTCCCCCACGCGCAAGCCTTCTCCCTGTTTCCACATAGGGGCCATTGGAAGTTCTTTCTGGTTTCTGCTAGATATCTCACAATACTCCAGAGTGAAGACATCTGAAACCAAATTATGATGATGTCTGAAGTTAAATCGGAGTGGGGGTAATGCTTTCTGCACATACCCTGGAATATTTATTTATTTATTTATTTATATTTATATCCCACCTTTTTTCCTGCAAGGAAGGAACCCAAGGCAGCTTACATAATCCTCCTCCTCTCCATTTTATCCACACAACAACCCTGTGAGGCAGGTTAGGCTGAGCATCAGTGACTGGCCCAAAATCACCCAGTGAGCTTCATGACCCACTAGAACCAGGATCTCCCAAGCCCCAGTCCAACACTCTAACCACTACGCAACACTGTCTCTCAGTGGTCAAAACGTAAAAAAGGCACCCTGCAGCAGCTGGGAATGTAATTGCCATCGCTCAAAAGACCATGTATCAGGCAGCAGGGAAGGAAAGCAAGCAGGGTTTTGTGAACAGTCTCTGCCTCTTGCTCTCTCTCTCTCTCTCTCTCTCACTCTCAAAAGTAAGTCTTAGAAATGTACTCTTGTTAGAATGCAACATTCTTTTTAAAAGTTTCTTGAGATCCCTTGGTCAGAAACACCAAACCCTCTGTTTCTGAGTGAAAAAGTTCTAACAAAAACCTTGGCCTGGCTCTAGTTTGGTTATAGTCTAGTGTTCATTGAACGGCTGGAACATGTCACAGTCTCTCTATCTTTGGGATTTCTATTTGTAAAATGTACCTTGTGTGCTTTCTTGGGTGTGTTAAAGTACTGAGCAGTTCTAGACCTTGTTTGCTTGCTGCGTAATATTATCAACTGAGCAGTAATGCAATTTAGAATACTATCTACTATGAATTCCCTGGATGACCCTGGGCAAGTTACTATATCCCAGCCTCAGTTGTATATCTGTCAAAAGGGGGGGAAATAGTGACTCACCTTGCGTTGCCCTCGTGATGATGAAGGTGATAGGGACTAGCACCTTAAATTATTAAAGAACTGAATAAGAACTGCTTTATTACCCATGCTTTTGATACCTGCTGAAAAGACTTCTTGCTCTTAGGCACATTTAGTAAACCATCAGTCATGTATTTTAATTACAGTCATGCCTTGGATTGAGAGCATAATTCGTTCCGGAAACATGCTTGTAATCCAAAATACTTGTATATCAAAATGAAATTCCCCCCAAAAAAATTGTACAGTGATTTTTAATTTAAGCCATACTACAGTACTTGTATTGCAAGACGTCACTTGTATATCAAGTCAAATTTTTTAAAATAAATATTTAAAAATTTGCTTGTCTTACAAAATGCTCTCAAACCAAGTTACTTGCAATCCAAGGTATTACTGTACTTATAATTAATTCCTTACATTATTTTCAGATCCTCTCAGCCTGCTGGTATCTATCAGGCAGTTATGGTGCAATCCTATGCAAGTTTAGAGAGAGAAAAGGCCTACAATTCCCGGCATGCCCCAGATACCTATGCAACTTGCATAGGATTGTGCTCTTAGTAGGTGTAGGTCACTCATGACTGCCCAATAGATATCAGCAGGCTGAGAGGATCTGAAAATAATGTCGGGCTTACGGCATATTCTGCCATGCAAACTGCAAGTGCAATCCAGTTCTGTTAAAGTTAATGGGGGACTTTTCATTTGCTCATTCACACTAAACATGGGTTGGTATTTGTAGGGACATGATGCAGCCATAATTGAGCACATTTAAATTCCATTAATTTCAATGGAGAAATTAAGCACGTGCTTAAATCTATGACATCAAAATCAGTGGGACTTTAAAATGCTTAATATTGGCTGGACTGTGTTCTAATAAATTAGTGCTAGTGAATTAACTCTTCACTAGTAATTGTAACTAAAAGTAAAATAACACTAGCTCTGCACTGTTTTTATTTTACGATACTATTTTTGCTGTGATCTATTTTTATTTTTATTAAAGCAAATACAAATTGAAAATAGATAATCTCTTGGCTGTCTCAGAACAAAGACATTAACCTTAGCTGTCTCAGAATGAAATTGAAATTTGTTGAATATCTAAAGGTGCAATCCTATGCAAGTTTAGACAGAGAAAAAGGCCTTCAACTGCCAGCATGCCCCAGCCAGCATAGCTTGCTGGGAGATGCTGGAAGTTGTAGGCCTTTTTTCTGTCAAACCTTGCATAGGATTGTACCCTAAGGGCCGGTTCATATGACCCAGGCGGCGAGCAGGGGAGGCACCATGGGGCCGTCCGTGGGGTCCAGCGGGGCACTGCAGACGACCTGTGCCCCACACGCATGGGCAGACCGCAGTGAAGCCGGCAGTCCCCGCACCACAGCGTGGGCCGCCTGGCGCTAGGGGGCGGCAGCTCGGGATGCCCAGCAGGGTCGTTTGCCCCTACAGGCCGGAGTGGCCACAGTTCCAGCCACTCTGTGCGGCCACAGGAAGGGCCCGCGGGATGGCCACCCGCTATTCGCACTGGCAGGGTGGCCACATGCAGTAGGGGCTTACCCCTCTACTGCCCATGGTGACTTTCTGTGCTTCCCATGCACAGCCGTCCCGCGGGGGTGCCCCCGGCCAGTGTTCGCACGACACGGGAACCGCGGGGGGCTTCTGCTCCCCTGCGGTTCCCGTGTCCTGTGAACCGGCCCTAAAAGTGCCAACTAGACATAATACAGTGCTCAGTTTATCTGGATCAGAGGAGTAAACACTACAGTACACACACAGTGTGTAGGGCATTGTTGCCCAATATCTTCAGTTCAGTGTCAGGTACAACTATTTTCCTAATATTGAATTGAGTTGAGCAGCCTTTGCTTTTGTGGGTACTCCATTGCTCCCTTTCATTTGCCAGAATCATCTTCCTGTAAAATCCCCTGTTGCTGGGATATAATGGATTGCTATCCACTGAAAGAGAAATTTGCATCCAGTGCATAGGCTGAATTGCATGCATTTCCTTTTTCATAACCACAGTATGGCAGCCTGTCCTGAGTAGCCTTAAATGGTGCCATGGCCATCCATCTTCCACCTTTACACGTTGGGAGCTCTGGGGAGTTTTGAACTGGGGAAACATTTACTAAGTTCAGTGACTCAAATCAAAATGCGTAAGTGGAGAGCCACCTACATTGTAGCTCTTTTTTCAGCAAAGCCCTCAAAAATCAAGATGAACAAGAATGTCTGGAATCTAAACTGTTATGAAACTGTGAACTTCACTAAAACCAGTTAGATGTGTGTGTTTTAATTAAAATGTTTTAAAGTGGGGACGGAGACCTAATTTTTCATACAGTGGTAAAAACATGACTACTTATTACAAAAATATGTCTTGTAAATATCTTAAGTCCATCTCTCTTAGCTGTTGCTACCTTAAAATAAGTATGCCTCCAGGGCTAAATCATATTGCAAATATTTTAAAATATGGTGACAGCTTCTATTTTATGAGACCATCACATTGATTCAGCATCTTATTAATTATGATGATTAGTTATTTGTGAGTTCTACTAACTTTTAAAATATAATTTCTATGCATTTATTTGGAGAATGATTTGTGACTGCATTTGTTACTGGACCATCTTCTCTAGAGCAGTCCTGTGATGTCGTTACATAAAGGAATTCGATGCCAACAGTAAGAGCTGGAAGCATGTAAATGGAAAAAATCAATTAAAATTTGAATAGGCTTTAATGTTTCTTTGTCTCATAACCCAGATTCTTTGGATGTCTTTTACAAACAGAATAAAGGAATGCCTTGCTGAATTTCCTAGGCATGTAAAATGGCAACACCATCTCTGCCTGAAATGTTGATAGAGGGCAAAGTGATTTATGTGGCTTATTTTTCTAACTTTGCTCACCTGTTACCTTACTTATTTGTTTGTCACAAGCAATATCTTCAATCATCTGGTGATTTTTTTTAACTCTATTAAAATTTGAATTCATCTCTTTCTGTTGCAAATAAGAGATTCCTAGCATTGTGTGTTTTAGTAGACCTGTTTTCTCTTTGTCTTCTGATTGATCTGCATATTCTCTTACAGAGACATGTGACTCAGTCTAGTGGTAACCGAAAATTCAAGTGCACTGAATGTGGAAAAGCTTTCAAATATAAACATCACTTAAAGGAACACCTACGAATCCACAGTGGTAAATATCCTAGGTCTTGCTTGCTTGCATGCATTTTAATTTGCCTTTTCTGTCACTTGTTCTGTTAAAACTATGGTATATCTACTTATACCCTGAATTATCAGTTATGTCTGTTTTGAGGTATTGAACATGATCAGATAAAGTAAAGCAAAAGCATATATAAACAAGCTAAGGAGGCTCTGTAAAGGCAGGATTACTGTCCAGTATGAGAGCAGTTGAACTGTATGGCTGCTAAATTGGCTAAATTGTAGGGTGACTGACTAGGTTCAGACCACACAATAACCCACATTCAAGGGTTTAGTGTGGGTTGTCATTGAAACACTGGTTGTTGTTGAAACGTGGGTTATCGTGTTGCCTGAACCCAGCTGCACTAAAAAGCCATGGTGAACAACCCACAGTTCACAACCCAACAACAAACCATGGGTTCTCTTCATGGGTTGTTTGTGGTTAACAGCCATGGGTTGTTATCTCAGCTGGGTTCAGACAACACGATTTCAACAACCCACAGTTCAACAACAACCCACACTCAATCCTTGAGTGTGGGTTATCGTGTTGTCTGAACCCAGTTATTAAGTTGTTTTTGTCATTGGTTATCCAGTGTTGCTTCTGACATGTGCTGCTTTTTAAATTATAATTGTTATTGGGCTGGATCCAAAGATGTCTTCCAGTCATGGGCTGGTTTATACAATGTGCTACAGCCTTGTGTGAGAAAAGTGAAACTAAATCCAAAGATGTTATTCCATCTAGACCACAGATTGTGCAAACTCTTCTGGAAGTCAAACCAGGTTTATAGAACCTGATACAGTATTGCGTGACCTCTTATGCAAGCATTTATGAAACAGTGCTAGCGACTGTTTTCTTTCTGCTCACAGCTTTGTGCCTCCAACACAGAATGTCTGTCGTATGTCTTGTTAACTATAGCTGTCATAGCTCCATGCTATGCATATGTCTTTGCCATATTTTTTTTTTTTAAACTTCCTTGTTTTGCCTTATTGAAGGAGGTGCATACCAATACTTTGTTACTGGTTCAGCTAAACTAGTAACACCCACAGGATATAAATATATCCTTTGGAAACTTACCCTTTATGATATAGAGATGTTACATGGAATCTTGATCATAAAGAAAATTGAGCACATTCAGAAAACGTTAGTGATGATTAAATCCCCATCTGTGGAGAGAAAGTGAACAGCTAAATGTTCAAGTCCCATTGATTCCAGTGGGGCTTAGTGATAACTAACATTCACTGGATTGCGTCAATTGTAATTTTTTCCCTGAATGCTTTAATGTAAAATTACTTGAAGGAATGTGATAGATAGATAGATAGATAGATAGATAGATAGATGCACATATGAATCTGATTTCCATTAGTTTTGCATGTAGAAACTTAGAGGATTTGCTGTGCTGATATTGGGTTGGATCCAAAGGTTTCCTTCTGTACGCGGAAGGCATCTTCTGCTCACAGAAGGGCTGTTTTACATCATGAGTTAGCATCATGCAAAAAAAGTGAAACTAAATCCAAACTGTTACACAGTGGCCACATTTGCCTATCACAGTAAGCCACATTTCTAAAGATTTTTGTCTTATTGCGAATGAGCCAGCATGCTGGTGCATGCTGCTCAGTCACTCACACTGCAAGCAGGAGAGGCATTGACCTTTCATCCATTGACCTTTTATTGTGATGTGCAAACCGAGAATTCTGGTTTGGCCCTCCCCAGACAAGCCAGAGTCATAAGCCATGGTTTGTTCTTGGCTTACAACTCTGGCTTTTCTGGGGAGAGAGAAGACAGCGATCTTGGTTCACACATCACAAAACACGGATGAAAGGTCTGTGGTTTGTTTAGCCACTCCCACTTGCAGTGAGAGTGATCGAACAGCATGTACCAGCTTGCTGGCTCATTCGCAATAAGCCAAAATTCATTAGAATACTGGCTTATTGTGAGGTACCAAGGCAGCCAGTCTCCTATGTAAGTATGGCTGCTATAGAACCTATCTTTTGTAGCAGTGTGTGAACTCTTGTGCAAGCACATGCTTGCAGCTATTTTTCTTCCACTCTCGGTTCTTTGGATCCAACCTTACAACTTCTTAGTTGAGATGGCTATATTATAATATTGTCTCTCCCCCCCCCTTTTTTTATATCCATGTATTTATAGGAGAGAAGCCATATGAGTGCCCAAACTGCAAGAAACGTTTTTCCCATTCTGGTTCCTACAGCTCTCACATAAGCAGTAAGAAATGTATTGGTTTGGTGCCTGTGAATGGCCGAGCACGATCAGGGCTCAAGACATCTCAGTGCTCTTCCCCTTCCCTTTCTGCATCACCGGGTAGCCCAGCAAAACCACAAGTACGACAAAAGATAGAAAACAAGCCCTTACAAGAACAACTCCCTGTAAACCAAATTAAAACTGAACCTGTGGATTATGAATTCAAGCCCATAGTGGTTGCTTCAGGAATCAACTGTTCAGCCCCTTTGCAAAATGGGGTTTTTAGTGGTGGTAGCCAATTACAGGCAACCAGTTCTACTCAGGGTGTGGTGCAAGCTGTTGTTTTGCCAACTGTTGGTCTGGTGTCTCCAATAAGTATCAACTTAAGTGACATTCAAAATGTACTTAAAGTTGCCGTAGATGGCAATGTTATAAGGCAAGTATTGGAGAACAGTCACGCCAATATTACATCCAAAGAACAAGAAACAATCAACACTGCATCCATACAACAAGCTGGACATTCCGTCATTTCGGCTATCAGTCTTCCTTTGGTTGATCAAGATGGGACAACCAAAATTATCATCAATTACAGTTTGGAGCAACCTAGTCAACTTCAGGTTGTGCCACAGAACCTGAAAAAAGAAACCCCTGCCCCAACAAACAGCTGCAAAATTGAGAAGTTACCGGAAGATCTTAGAGTGAAGTCTGAAAAAGAAAAAAGCTTTGAAGGAGAGACCAATGATAGCACTTGCCTTCTTCGTGATGGCTGTCCAGGAGAGCCTAATGCACTTCAAGAATCAAAGCACTATGATAACAAAAACCCCACCCAGCCACCTCAGCTCAGTGGCGCAGAAGCTGAGAAGTCTGAATCCTCTCCTTCACCAGAAGCAGGGGAGGCTAACCTATCTCCTGGTCAACCCCCTTTAAAAAATCTTTTATCCCTTCTAAAAGCCTATTATGCATTAAATGCACAACCAAGCTCAGAAGAGCTCTCAAAAATTGCTGATTCAGTAAATTTGCCACTGGATGTAGTAAAAAAGTGGTTTGAAAAAATGCAAGCAGGCCAAATTTCTGTACCATCATCTGGACCATCTTCCCCTGAGCCTGACAAATTAAAAAAATCTGTTGATAATGATGACCACACAGGACTTACAACTGCAAATGAACAACAGGACAGCACATCTAATTCTGTAAGTCCTCTCAAGACAGATAAATCACAGACTGTTTCAACAGGATCAGCTCACAATGGTTCACGAAGTAACACACCATCCCCATCACCCCTTAACCTCTCTTCATCTAGAAATTCACAGGGTTACTTGTACCTTAATGAGGGTGTCCAGGAAGAGCCACAGATAGAACCTCTTGACCTTTCACTACCAAAGCAACATGGAGAATCATTAGAACGATCTACAATTACTAGTGTTTACCAGAACAGTGCTTATTCTGTCCAAGAAGAACCTTTGAACTTGACTTGTGCAAAAAAAGAACCACAGAAGGACAGCAGTATTACAGACTCTGAACCAGTTGTAAATGTAATCCCACCAAGTGCCAATCCCATTAATATTGCTATACCTACAGTCACTGCCCAGTTACCTACAATTGTTGCCATTGCTGACCAGAACAGTGTTCCATGCTTAAGAGCTCTTGCTGCCAATAAGCAAACCATTCTTATCCCACAGGTAGCTTATACTTATTCAACCACGGTTAACCCTACAGTTCCAGAAACACCAAAACAGATGCAGGCCAATGGAAGTCAGGTACCTACATTTATATCTGTTTATATGTAAATATTTTAGTTGATAAGGCAAATGTCAAATGTAAAAGATCACAAAATGTGGTTGAGGAAATGTAGTGTTCATTTTGCTAATATTAGATTATTTTGAATGGCTGTTTAAACTATTTTTTCTGTGCAAATACTTCACACTCAGAGTATAAACAAGGGGTAGACTTTTCGTTCCATCTGCTAGTTGCCATTTAATTATACTACATAGCCTAGTCTCAGGTCTAGACACGGATTAGATCAAGAATCTAAGAATGGTATTGCACTTACTTCACTCTTCCCTGTGAAAATGCCTATACAATACAACTTCTCAGAGCTCCAACAGTAGTGGTATCACACACACGCTTTACCTGTGTTCAGTATATTCTAAGACACTTCCAAAAAGGTCTAAATGAAACACTAAGTATGTATGATATTTGGGGCGGGGGTGTCTCTCCATAATCCATGTCTGCATTTTATCATTATTTAGCAAAAGGATGCTGTGATTAGGGCTGTATCAAACATTTTCTCATTTTGATATTTATCCAAAAAATTTCACATTTGGCACACACGACCTTATTATTAGAAAAATACTGATCTTGCTAATAATTGCATTGTTCCAAGGCTTTTTTGCACTGTTTTTTCCTCTGGTTGCTGCTTCACCTTGCCTCCATTTTCCTTCTCCATCATCCTCACCCGTATTTATTTATTTATTTATTTAGTTATTATATTTATACCCCGCCTTTTTTCCTGCAAGGAACCCAAGGCAGCTTACATAATCATCCTCCTCTCCATTTTCTCCTCACAACAGCCCTGTGAGGTAGGTTAGGCTGAGAGTCAGTGACTGGCCCAAAGTCACCCAGTGAGTTTCATGGCCGAGCGGGGACTAGAACCCGAATCTCCCGAGTCCCAGTCCAACACTCTAACCACTACGCCACACTGGCGTATTGTCCTTTGTCTCATTTGCCATACTTGCCACGCTATCTTCTGTTCCAGTTGGGTGAGCCACGTGCTTTTGTTTACAGTAAGCATAGTATTGTTTACAGCAGCCAAGCATAACATGTTGTTGCCACAGCCAATCAGATTAAATGTCAGTAAGGGTTACGTTATGTGGAATGTGGCCAGGTGTCACAGACTCTCCAGCCTGGGGTACCTCTTCTAGCAAGGGCTCCACTAGCACAGCCCCTGCCCCTCAATTGCAGATTGCCTATAGGGGACTGTCAGGCTGCTGCCAGCATGGAACCTCCACACAGTCCATGCAGGAATAACCTAAGCGGAAGGTAACCCTGGGCACTTTATGTCTAGCTAGGAGGCCCGGGAAGGGTGGCTTCTATTGCCATGTCAGTGTCTGCTGTGCAGGAATACTCCTAGCAACCTGGGGATTAGATGTAGGTGCTGGCAGATGTTATACTTTGCCCCCATGGTTCTTTTATGCACATGGAGCTGTTTGTACCGTGCTCTGTGGCTGGAGGCAGAACCCCGCCAAATCACGTAGGGATGTACAGAGTTTGTTAGATCTTTTCCATCTGTGTTTCATGGATTGTCAGGCGTCTTTTGCTCTGTCATCTGCTTATTGACAGATTCGAATGCTTTCTCCCCCCCCCCCTTCAGAAAAGGACATAAAAGAGTCCACCGCAATTTACAGAACTTTCGGTGGCATGTCACATTTTGCATATTTTTCTTAGTTTGGCATACAATTACTTAGCAGAGTGCAAAAATAAAAGATTGCTACATGCCAGAGACTGAAGAGAGATCAGAGATGTATAAAAAGTTTTGGGGGTTTTGTGTGTGTTTATATTAGCATATTTTCCAGCAACTTTCATATTTTTGTACAACTAGATTTGTGTACAAGTCCGGAAAGCGTACAAGTCCACAGAATACATGCAGCTCGGAAAGAGACGGCCCTCTGCAGAATCCGTGGGTCGATTCATAGAAATCCAAACTCATTTGAATTTGTTGTGGATTTCTCCAACATCCTTACAAATGAGTCTTCTTTTTATTTCATTTTCTACTCATTGGGGAGTTCTTAATCCTACATGAATATTACTTAGATTTCCCACTCATCCCAACATGGTGCAACTAATATTATTATGTGTCTGGTCTAAATCTAAATTTAATCTGACATTACTAAGGAAAAAACAGCTTGTAAATGGCTGACTATGTAGTGATCACATTATTATTGAAATGTGTTGCTAGAAAGTTTATTTTTTTAGCATGTTGATACCATTAGAAGATGCTTGCTTAGGCTGGAATTATTTAAAATTACTTTTCTGGTTTTCACCTTAATGGTTGCGGATGAACCTTTCTTTAGCACAGATACATTAGAAATACATGCAGATCTATGAAGGAGAAAGTAAGCAATTTTAAGCACATACATATATTTATAATGTTACAGTACCTTGGAAAACATTTTTTTCTGATTAACAATATATCAAAGTAGTTTAATCTGGAGCACCAATGTTATACATTACTACTAAAAACATTTAAGAGAGCCAAATGGACACATAGCCCAATTGCCTTCTTGCAGTTTTTCACATAACCTTCTTCTCCATGAAATATCTATTTTTATTTTATTTTTCCAAAAGCTTTTTTCTTGGAAGCATGTCCCAAAGGCAAGTCTTTATTCTAAATATTTTCTAATCTGTGAGTTGCAGATCTTCATGGCTTTCCAGCTATTAGTGAAGTTAGAATGGTAGGCTCATAAAAAGTGAGATGTCACTACATAAACGTTAGTTGAAATTTAAATGAGTTACCAAAGTGCAGTAAAAATAAGCATTCATTTTGCTTTTTATTATACAGCCTGTTGTGTACATTGAATTTTAATAGATTTAAGAATTCCATTCCTGATTTCTTAGGATGAAAGACAAGACACTAGCTCAGAAGGGGTATCCAATGTGGAAGATCAGAATGATTCTGATTCCACACCACCGAAGAAGAAGATGAGAAAGACAGAAAATGGAATGTATGCTTGTGATTTGTGTGACAAAATATTCCAGAAGAGTAGCTCACTCTTGAGACATAAATATGAGCACACAGGTATGTGAATAAGACAGTAAATGTCTAAAGTGTACTACTTTGGTCCAGATCCATCTATAGCAGTGTTCTCCAACCTTGGGTCCCCAGATGTTTTTGGCCTACAACTCCCAGCATGCCCCAGCCAGCTATGCTGGCTGGGGCATGCTGGGAGTTGTAGGCCAAAAACATCTGGGGACCCAAGGTTGGAGAACACTGATCTATAGTCATAGGCAATTAGTCCTGTGTAATGGCTGGCAGCCCCAGAAGGGAATATGCATCCCTGTTCAGGTCAGCTCTAGTGTGTTCAAATTGCATTCAGATGAGCAAGTCTATGCAGATAGGGAGGCACTGATAACAGACAGCTGCCAACACATCTGCCTTACTGGATTGAGACTTTTTTCAAGAATATAAAAAGCTGTACCTAATTCATTAATTTAAATTTAAATTACAAGTTATACTTTAAAAATAACATGTAATTGTGTTTGGGAGGAGGACAAGACTGAGAGAAAGCAATCGGCTGAGTTAGCTATGGGCCACATAAATGTGACAGGGCAGCTACGTTTGTTGGTCATTGCGACGACACGACCCTTTTCACTTTAGGACCACGCGCATAAACCCTTCTCAGGCCAAGCATCAGCACTTAAAAACCTGAGGGGAGGGTCAAATAGAGCTGTACAATCGAGCCTCGCCGGGGCAGAACGAGGCCGAAATTGGCCCCGCTCACGCCCGGTGAGGCCTTACCTTTTCTTCAGGGCGGCTCGCCCAGTCCGCTGCGAGCCGCCCACGCGGCCCAATCCGTCCTGTCGCATCACTTCCGGGACCGGAAATGACGCGACGGAACCCTGCGCAGGTGCGCTGGACCCCTGTGGCGCATTCTGCTCCTGCGCAGGTTCCCGTCGCCTCTCAGAAGCGACAGACGGGCCGGAGCAGCCTGATCGAGTGGCGCGCCGCTCAGAAAATGGAGTCGGGTCGGTGCCGAGCCCGAAAATCGACTCGGAGGCGCCGACCCGGATTGGATGCATCGCTAGGGTCAAATGAAACCTTTCCCCTACTAATGAGGGAACAGATTAATGCTGGTTATTAAGGATCTAGCTTAAATTTATGATGCTGTGGGTACAAAGGTGTGTGTGTAAATTTAAAAGTAAAGCAAGTAATAACGCCAAGCTGACACGTAGGATTTTGGTAGTTAACAAAATAAAAATAAGTTTATTTTAATTCTCAAAATCTTAGTTCCAGAAAATAAACCTGCCTACACCAAACACTTTGTAACTAACCTAACTCCCAAACTCTCCCCACACACTACAAACACTCTCCCATATCACACTAACTCCAACCACCTAAAACTCTCTAACCCAACTCCACACTCCCATAACTCGACTCACTGACATAAAACCTAACTGACTCAGACATCACTCAAACACTCCTTATATACTCCTCCACCCACCCTTTCCAATACATCACAAACCACACCCACTTGGTTCAACATTCTAGACACACTAAACATACTAATGCAGACAGACACCAGGGAACTGAATTGTGGGGTTACGCCACAGTCATGTCTGTCCCATTCATGTCTAAAGTGAGGGGTGGAGTAAGTGAGCCAGGCTGGGAAGAGATATGGCCAGGGGAGGCTGGTGACTCCTGTGTCAGTGGGGCTCCTTATCCATTGCAGCTTTTATTCTGAACTGTGTAGGAGCTATCCATGGTGCTGTACTCCATTTCCAAAATAGGTCCCAAACCAGCTGTTGCAAACACAAGTTACTTGAGGACACAAATGCTTGGAAATGATATTGGGTTTTTTTTTCAGGTAAAAGACCTCATGAGTGTGGGATCTGCAAAAAGGCATTTAAACACAAACATCATTTGATTGAACACATGCGACTGCACTCTGGAGAAAAGCCCTATCAATGTGACAAATGTGGCAAACGTTTCTCACACTCGGGGTCATACTCTCAGCACATGAATCACCGCTACTCCTATTGCAAAAGGGAAGCAGAAGAACGTGACAGCCCAGAACAGGAAGAGACAGCACAGGAGCACCTAAGTCATGAGGACGCCGGGGCTGCGGCTTCTCCTTCACAACTCGACTCTGATGAGAGAGAGAGCTTAACGAGGGAGGAGGAGGAGGAGGAGGAGGAGGAAGACAGTGAAAAAGAGGAGGAAGAAGATGAAGACAAAGAGATGGAGGAACCGCAAAAAGAAAAAGAATGTGGGAAATTGCAAGAGGAGGGGGGGGAGGAGGAGGAGGAAGAAATAACTGAAGGTAGCGTGAAGGATGAAGAAGCTGTAAATGAAGGAAGCAGTGTTAAACAAGACGTTATACAGAAAGAGGAGCCAATGTCAGAAACAGCAGCAAATAAAGCTTAGCTAATGATGTGGTTTTGTACGAGGAAAAGAAATCGCAGCTGGTAATGAAGGTTGTTCTATACTCTACATGCTTTTCATGGAAGCACAGTAGCCTGTGCACTGTGGTTCCTGTTCACTACTGTGTAACAAAAATGAAAAGAAAAACAGAAAATATAAAATATATATATATCCAGGTGTGCCTGAACCTCAAACCTAGTAATTTTTCACACAGTTTTCAAAGTTAGGAACAAGTTCGTGACCTGAAACAGATTAGAAGAACATGGTGACTCTGGAAGCAAATAGTTAACATGTTGTAGGAAACATGTTTTATTTGATATGTGTTGGACATCAGTTCGTTTTTATCAGTATTAATTTTTTTTCATTTTTTGTTGGTTTAATTTTTCGATTGTACAATTGGGAGAGATTTATGTTTTTCTTTTGTTTTTAATTTTATCAGTGAAACAATTCTGCTAATTCCGCTTCAGTATTTTATTCTATTTTTAAAATGTGAGAACGTCTGCACTACAGAATTCCCTTAAGCAGAAAGGTATGATGCAGTTCCAAACAGTGCTTGACTACCTTTGTAAATTCAGCTTAGAAGGTAGCAGTTTATAACATTTAGATGTTGTTAGTAGAACATGTTCTCATTTAAAGTGTATTGTTAGCCTTAAGGAAGCATCTGATAGAAGAACTGAAGTTTCTTACTCATGTGGTTGAAAATGTAGTTTGAAAAGATTGTGGTGGGGTTCTGATTGCAGGGACTAACAGTGTTAATACTGGTGAGGACAGCCAAGTTGTCAAAATCAGTGTTTGTAATTGTGTCTGGGGTATGTAGTAAAAAAAATATGAAGGATATGACATGAAGCTTTGTATCTCCTCTGGCCTTATGCAAGACCTTGTGTGCTGTAAGTGCCATTTCTCAGTATTTTAAAAGGCTCTGACCAGCCTTTCTCCAATGTGTGGCCTACAATAACTAGCATTTGTTGATTTGTATTAAACTGTAAACTAAATCAAGGGGGAAAAACACTCAGCCATCCGAAAAGTAAAAGCACTGGTACATTTCATAATGCAATTCTTCAGTATTATTTTTTTCTTTTCTTTAATTGCTTACTAGGAGAATTTCTCTACAGTAATTACGAAGGGAAATTTCTAATCTGTTTTACTGGTTCACTTAATTTCAGACACATACATGATATGTTATTGGGCTCATATGTTTCCAAATGTTAGTTATTCTGGACCCCATTTATTGACAATGTTAGCTGATTTTAACCTATCAGTATTATTTTATTTCTTTTAGTTTTTAGATCTGCGCAACATTTTGTACTGTATGTTTTCAAACCTGGCAGTATTAATACCCTTCTTACTGACATATGTACCTTTTTAGTTTTAGAAAACTTTTATATTTATGTGTCTTATTTTTATATTTCTTTATTTATTACACAGTGTAGTGTATAATACTGTAGTTTGTATTAATACAATAATATATTTTAGTATGAAAATTTGGAAAGTTGATAAGATTTAAAGTAGAGATGCAATTGGTTCTCTTGCATTGAGATTTGATTTAACAGTGTTATGTTAACATTTATACTTGCCTTGGACTGTAGAAGAGAAGAATTAAAACGGGAATGTATCAATTTTACAATTGCAATCAATTCATTTTACCGTTTCCCAGTTTTTAATATAAAGCTCTTAAATTTTGAAATTCACTGTATGACTAATAGCATGATGCTCTGCAGTTTTATTAAGAGATTAACGTAACCATAAAACACTCATTTCCTTAGGTAAGCCAAGCTAGAATAATCTTCTAAACAATGTTGGGAACAATGTTTAACATTTCTGTGCCAATTTGTTCCTGTATTCATGTATGTGAGTTACAAATCTGAAACTTCATTTTTTTTTTTTTTAATTTCCTTGTTACATCATGGTCATTTTCTAGTTTTCTACCAGACTCCCCATCTCACAATAAAAAGCGTCAACAAGCCTGACTTACTGTCATTATTATATTAATAAAGTAAGGAGATTATCCTTCGACATATTTCTTTGAGACAGTGCTGATATTATATCCAGGCGATTATTTCCATACAGCAACAGGAGTGACTTCCCCCTTACTGATATCAAGGCTCTGATACCCTCACTGATAGCTCTTTAACTGTACACATGCCATGAGGGGTAAGGAGAAGATGTCTTACTATGAAGAAGAAAGCAACTTCACTGTCTTCCTAATCGTAGCCTCTTTACCTAGTCCCATGAAAGTAAGCGGAGTGGTGAAATCAGCTAGGTGGGATCACACTACAATTTGCTGTAGCCAGTTTTACTGTTAAGGGAAAGTTTGTAATTTTTCTTGTAAAGGGGATGCATGTCATGTGGCTATGTGCCCATCCTTTCACTTTCTAAAACATTTCAAAGCATTTCTACAAATGCTGCAGACTTGTGGGGGGTGGATAATGCTCATCAGCATTACCCAACAGATGATTTCAACAGCCCCACATACATTTACACCTTATCTACAGCAGCAGTACCAGGCATGATTCTGGAAGCTTGCTTCCATTTTTCTAGGGGACAACTTTGAAGCACTGCGAATACCTGAAAAACTAATTTGACTAGAGGCCATGGCAGGACATGAAAATGAATGTATGCCACTACACGCACTGACAAATCTCCAACACATTCCTGAAAATGTATTGCCTGCCTCAGACTTTGCTTTGCTTAGGTGCAAGGAACTAGTTTGAGCTTGGTGGGAGAACAAATCTATTTAGAACAAGCATATGTTGTATGCGGACAAATGGATTACTTGAATGGTTTAGAGAGCAATCCTATGCATGTTTAGACAGAAAAAGACCTATAATTCCCAACGTTCCCCTGCCTGTATGGCTGCCTGAGGAATGCTGGGAGTTGTAGGACCTTTTCCTGTCTAAACATGCATAGGATTGTACCTTTAGTAGGCATTTTCTTGGTTTTTAGATTTGCAAGAATTTCTAGTTAACATCTCACTACGTTACTATTTAAAGCAGGTTCTGTATTTTCCCTTGTTTGAACAGCATGTTACAGAATACTGTGGATCTCTTATGAAAGGAAATGAGCTAATGTTCCTGCTATACAAAAACAAGTATACATATTCTAGGAATTATAATGCTGAATTCTTTTTAAATTGTCAAATTTTTGCATATAATAAATGAAAAGAAAAATACTATAAATGCATTGCTCTCTACGCATAGTTTTCTATACTGACCACTAAAAGCATTTTGAACATCATGTACATTGTGTCCTAGTTATCTCATTTCATGTCATTTTACCGCTAGCAAACATATCATGTGCTGTTCCTGTATAAGAGAATTTCCTTTGAAGATTATACAGTATATATGCTACCAAAGTCGTAGGAATTAACAGCTGCTTAACTAATATACTTACTAAAGTAAGAAGGCTAGGTTCTTATCCTTGGACATAAACATGGAATTGGTATTTCAATAGCAAACAAAGAAATTGGCATTGAATATGTTTGGATCGTATCCCAAGGAGGGTTAAAATTATTTAATATAAAGTTAAATTTATACTTCATGTAAATGTGCATTATATATCTTTCATATTCTGAAATGCTTTTAAAAACCTTTGGGAGGGTTCATGTTAACATTTCTGACCCCATAATTTAAGGCAGGGCTCTCCAAGCTTGGGTCCCCAAATGTTGCTGGCCTACAGCTCCCAGCATACCCAGCCAGCATGGCTAATGGCAAGGGATTCTGGGAGCTGTAGTCCAGCAACATCTGGGGACCCAAGGTTGGAGAGGCCTGATTTAAGGCCTCCCCCACACTCCTTTCTCTAAAGAAAATGTCTTAGGAAAGGTAAAGTAAGCAGGTTATTAAGAATTTTGAATACATCTAAAAGTAGAAGAAAGAATCCAGATGAATTGGTTTGCTTATGCCTGAAGGTCCCATACACACCTCTGGGAGTAAGCCCCCTTGAACATAGTGTGACTACTGAGTAAACATAGGATGCACTGCAGAGCTTCAATCCTATGCTCATGTCCTTGGGAGTAAGTCTCATGAAAGTAATGGGATTTAAGTGTCAATGGTAGAACTGAATTAGTAAGTCTCCCCCCTCCCTTTCCAGATTATGAAAGGGGGGCATTTCAGCTATTTGGGGAGTAAATTTTGAGAGCAGGATACAAAACACTGGTGCCGCTCCTGAACTGGCAGACACCAGTTTTTCCCCAGAATGCCCCTCAAAACAATGCTATGTTGCAACATAGTGTCATTCCAGGCATTCTGGGAAATGAATATGGCATCCACCAACCCAGGAGTAATGCAGGGAAGCACCATAATCCCCCCCCCTTAAATTCGCACCCCTGCGGGCCCTGAAATTGAACTAGCAAGTCTTGCTTGCTGCAAATTTATATTTAAAAATTATCTCGCTAGGCATCTTAGCTTTAATCTCTGTTCAGCAACAACTTCTAGGGCTAGCGCTTTCTTGTTTTGGTAGTATATAATTCATCTGAATAAGGCAACTGTGGCGCTTATCTTGCATGTTACCTGAATAAAATAACTTTCTGCAATGTAAAAAGATTATAACACTATGTTACATTTCTGGAGAAAACGGCTTCAGGATGTTTAACAAAAACAATGCCAAGAAAGAAAAGCCCCCAAAGAATTATTCCTCTAGATCATAAATGACGACAAAAAGTCAATATGTGGATTTGGCAACAAGCACTGTACTTAAATGGTGAATGCTGGAAATAGTTTTGAACATGCCCTGATGAAGCATGAACCCACTCAAAGACATGACAAGTTGGTAGCTTGATCAAACCACTTGGGTGCACACTTAATGATTTTTTGCTGTTTTGAGTTCAAGATTGCCGGAGTATTTCTTAGCTTGGTGAATTACATTGACGAGAGAGCACAGGTTGTTCTAAAACCTAAACCCGTCATTCTCTCTTAGATGGCAAAGGAAGCAGGCTACACCTACAGGTGGAATTAATCCCGGTTCAGATATGGAAATAGGGTGGTTTTGTGCACCAATTTTAATTTCATGTGATTTTTCTCTAATACACATAGATGAAAAGGTGCAGCCTGATGAACTCAAAACCTGGTTTCCTTGGTTTTTTTCCAGCAGTGTAAGCCACAGAAAAAGGAACTGAAATATCCTGTACTTGGAAGCATGTCCCACGTAATTCAGAGAAACAGAGCCAAATCACGCATGGTGCTCAGTTGCTTGAGGTTTTCTTTTTTAAAAATGCAGCTACAGAGGTTGCAATCTGGAACAGAAGATGAATTTCTAGCTGGTGGAGAAAGGGTTAAGATGTCCCTTTCCCTGCTGATGGCTCTAGATGGCTGTTGGTGGAGAACCAACTGTGGATATCCACGCCCCTCAATCCAGGTCCCCAGACTCTTCCTAGGCCACACCCATTCCACCAGGCCATGCCTCTTCACTGGTCCCACTCCAAGTTGTTAATATGATTTACTCCATCTTGCTCTACAGAGTTGATGGAGGGAATCTTGCACAAGGTGGGGAAGGAGAATGCCTGGATGTGCATTTCTTTTGTTGCTATTGTTGCATGCTGAACAAAGTTGAGTCACATGCATAAATCCACTGATTTCTTGACTCTGGCCATGACCACTGGTGGAATGTGGACTGACAGGTTTCAATGGAGATAATTAGGTTGTAGCCTAACAGTGCAATCCTATGGCCACTAGGCAGCATCTAGATGGCTATAGGATTTTTCGGATTCACTGCTACAAGGTCGGAGAATCCAACCTTGTAGCTGGGGATCCGCGCTCAGATCCCCCCTTCTTCCCCACAGCTGGCATGGAAAGAACCACGCCAGCTGCTTCTCCGAGGTTGTAAGAGGAGGGTAAAGGTCGTGTTCCAGGGGGCAGGGAGTGGAGGAGACCAGCAACGCCAAGATATGACATATCCTGGCAGTGCCTTGGCTTCCTTCCCTCCTGCTCTGAAGTACCGCACTTAGCCGAAATCAGCCATCTAAGTGCTTTGCAGAGTGAGAGGGATGTGGAGGCAACCTTCACCTCTGCGTTCCTCCCACCCTCCATATTATGCCCGTGATCCTCCAAGTTCAGAGGGTTACTGCATCCCCATAGGATTGCACCCTAACAATATGATGAAAGTTCAGCTGTTTGTTCATTGTGTCAGGCTTCTGTTGTTGAGTCTGCTCTGCCCAACACTAAAATCCGCTGTATTTGAGTATCCATTGTACAGTAGAAGATGCTTTAAACTGTCGTTGCCCACACACACATGGGCAACATGAAGTTTCTTAAAAGCCATTTTAAAGCAATGGTTTTAACTGCAAGTGGCAAAGCAGTGGGGAAATAATGGTGACGAATAGAAGAATGTGGAAGCAAAAAGGTAAGCTCTGATTATGTGATCTTTTCCTGAACTGATGTGTGTTGAAGATTAAGAAGATTTGAGAGAGCTGAAAATGAAATA
The DNA here is from genome assembly GCA_021292165.1 of Shinisaurus crocodilurus. Classification (NCBI taxonomy): domain Eukaryota; kingdom Metazoa; phylum Chordata; class Lepidosauria; order Squamata; family Shinisauridae; genus Shinisaurus; species Shinisaurus crocodilurus. The sequence continues at coordinate 24,954,220 of CM037880.1, read as the reverse complement.
AAGGTTTAATAAAAGGTTTCTTTGTCTTAAATGGAAAAGTGAATAAGCGCTATCTGGACATCTGCTTCTGTTTCATAACTCCAGTGAACAGGGAAATTTCTCAAATTGCCTAATAATACCAAGTCATATAAGGTTAGTATCCTGCCCTTCTGGAGCAAGATGGACCTAATGTTCTCCTTGCATCACAGCACCCCTGTGTGGTGGGTTAGATACCTACCTGATAGTGATATGCCCAAGGCCACCCAGTGAGCTTCATGGCTGAGTGAGGATTTAAACCCTCACTCCTGGATCCAAAACTCTGTTCTTTACCCTATATAGCCAAAAAGACCTAGAGTGATCAGTCCATAATGGTAAAGATCTGAATGTCATCTCCAAAATCTGCTGATAAAGCTGCTACTACAGGTATTTCAGATTAATGGTGTTATGTATAAAAATTACTGTGTGAGAAACTACTTTTTTCTTATATTGTGTTTGGGGGTTGGGAAGGGAACAAGCAGCAAACCAGTCAGAATTCTCAAAGCTAACTTCATTTTCTATCCCATCTCAAATCAGAACGTCTTTTTAGTCTTTTATTTGCCATCTGTTTTTTCATGTTCTCCCACGTACTTGTGTCCATTATTTTCATGATCCAAGGGCAGTTCTTGCCTCCAACATAAAACCTTTCTTCACCAGACTCCATATTTTGTTATTTTCAGTTATTCATTCTTGATATTCGGAGCTGTTTTAAGACTTCAGTCATCTTTGCCATGGTTGTCTTTGGCCATTCCCCCCCACCCCTGGAAAAATTGGGAAATTCTGATAAATTGCCCACTTATTCATTCACTCACTCTTCAAGAGTGCATTTCAAAGCCATTACATAATGTAGGACACTGTTTTTGCTAATAATCTTCCAAGTTGCTGGAAGTTCCAACTGTAAATGGGTTGTTATATCACATGAATCTTACGTTTTTTCATTCCTTAGGAAAACTTTTAAAAGTGAGCCTCATCATGAAAGCTGTTATTGTTGATAGCCAATAATTCCTATCTTTCATTCTTAGGAATGAAAACAAATTCAAATTCTGCTACAGCGGTGTTAAGACACTTCATGGAGTACTTTTCTTTCTAATCTCACAACACTCAAAAGTTCAGCACAACTTGGGGCACAATCCTATGCAAGTTTAGACTGAAAAGAAAGGCCTACAACTCCCAGCATGTCCCAGCCAGCATAGCTTTGGACACTCTTTCCTTTGAAAGACCTGTCCTGGAAAATCTCAACACTGATGCATTCCAGCAATCAAAAATTCACTCAGAATTGTAAGCACTTCATTTATTGGGCTCTTGAATTGTAGTTTTCATTCACACCCAAGCCAGGTTTGTGCTCTCATAGTCTTTGGCTGCTCCCTCCCTCCTATTAGCTGTTCCATTTCAGGGTTTTGGGGTAAGAAAAAGCAACACCTGTTCTAAAACAGAGTGCTTAGTAAAGCAGTAGCTGTTCAACCTTGTCACCAAAATACAACCTATTCACAAGTGTCTTGCAGTGGTTCTGGAAGATTCCCAGGCTTGGACCTCAGAGAATCATCAGGGGCAGGCAGAAGGTAGATTGGAATATACTGGTAGATCTCTGGGTGATTTGCAGCAGATTGACTTGACACCCAATAGTGTAATAATAGCAAGTAAAAAAAATGCAAGAACGAAAAATAATTCCCTGCCATGGCTAGCCTTGCTGCCTTGAGCACCATTTTTGTGTTCCTCACCTTTGCTAGCTAGTTTTTGACCTGCATAGAATCCCTGATCTAGAGTAACTCAGGTGTAGTTTAATATACTCAGGTTATACCAGCTTGTGAGTTGCAGACAGTAGAGAATTTTCTCCACTCCCATAACCATCATTTTGACTTTAGCTCCTTCCCCACCCCACAACACCCCCCAGCCACTATGTTGCACCTGGCTCCTGGGGTTCTAGCAAACAAAATAAAAGTATATCCTGCAAGCCTGCCCACCGCTGATCTACACAAGAGATTTCCATGGTCCACAAAATCTGCTTTCTGTATTTCTTTATTAAAAAGTACACAGATGGAATAATTAAGAGATCACTGTTGGCAGCTCTGACAGTTCACCAGTTGTCCGAAGTGTCAGTGACATGTGATTACCTTTGACTGTCTATGTTAGACATAGGTTTTAAATAACTGGAAAAAATATAATTAAACCCAGATTCTCACAAAGTTCACAATATTACTCTACTCCCTTAGCCTGGCTAGATTTTAAAAAAATTACTGCTTTCACAGCCCAAGTTCAGATTTTAACAGCATGGAACATGTGGCCAAGCCAACTTGAGTGTGACTCCTTTCAGCTGGCAGTCTGTAAGCAAAGGTGAAGCGTATTTAACCTTTGTGGGAAAGAGGAACGTAACATGTGAAATATTTTCAAAAACTGGAAAGGAAACACCTAGACGCCAGCTTTATTTTCAAATAATATCAAAATTTTCAAAATCAGTCTCATGTTTATTTAAAGCTTGGAGCTGGCAAATATCTCAGCATACACAGCACACTGCAGTGAGGGAGAATAAAGGGCCGGCTGTCATCCCTTTTTGGGGCCTGCGGGCACATTTGGAAATTTGAGAAACTGTTGTGGGCACCACCACAAAATGGATGCCATAGGAGGTGTGGCTAGTCACAAAAGACAAGTAACCTGCCCAAAAGACTAATGGCAAGGCAGAGGTAGGGTCTGGGCCCCAAGACACTAAACAATTCCTTTAACCCACATTTTTCAGTGCCCACGGAAACTTATTTGTTATTTTAAAAAGAAAAGTGGGAGGGGTTGGGCACCTTGGGGGTGCCAAGAAAGGTGGCTGGGGGCACACTAATGCCCGCAGGCACCATGCTGCCTACCCCCTGGTCTAAGAACTATCCCACATCATGGCTTACCCCAGTAAACTGATCCTGCATATTCAGCACATTGCTGTGATGTCCAGATCCTATAAAGGAGGACATGGCTGCCAGGGGAGGCTGGTGACCCCTATTTCAGTGGGGCTCCTCTTCCATTGCAGGTTTTATTGGGAGTGTCATAGGACCTGTCCGTGGTGTTGAACTCCATCCCCAAAATAGCTTCACCACCATGGATAGCTCCTATGATGCTCCAAATAAAACCTGAAAAACCTGCAATGGAAAAGGAGCCCCACTGAAATAGGCGTCACCACCAGCCCCCCCTGCTGGATTCTGCCACACATTCTAAGGAGATGGGCTACACTGCAGAAGCACCACTGCCTGCCTCTTTGAGTCCCAGATGCCTCCTTCTCTAAAGCACTTGAGAAAACTTGCCAGGTAGGCTTGGGATGAAATCCTGCTGCACGAAGTCAGCTCGATAGCCTTGTAAGCTCCTTCCAACTCTATGATCTATTAAATAAGCTTGGGATGAAATCCTTCTGAAACTCCCTATGCATTTCCCCTGCTGGGATTATTCATACTCTCGCAGATCAGAATTTCCGGCATTAAAGAAAAAAAATGTGTGGGTGGCTGAGCGGAGGCCAGCTGGTCGAAATGGGGAACCTGATGGAGTCACTTGTTCTGATCTGAACTCACTTGCTCGGATTAAAACCTTCCGTCCCTGGATCACACCACAAACCCACAGTCCATGCAAACCGGGCACTCACTTCAGCCCCTTTTTATCGTTCTGGGGTGAAGTCAGCGGTTTCACGCTTTCCTCACCACCATATAAAAACGTACAGAGGTGCTATTTTTTCTCCCCATTTCATAGACAAAAATTCAAGCCAGAAGTTTGGCCTAAGGAATTCATTATTAATTCTTCCCCCATTTAGACATTTATTCCGTTTTTCTACAGTGTTTTGCCATAGCGAAAGCTACATCTGAAAGCAGCGTTTGTCAGCTCGCACCATAATGTGGCTTAATAAGCTAATTTGTCTGTCACATTTGTTATTACAACATTTCCATCATCATGCTTGTTGTACTGCTGCACTCACTGCTGTGAACTCCCTCTCGTGTGAGTAATCCACCACGGTTAAACAGGACCATTGAATTCAGGGTTTCTCAGTTGCATTTAGCATGCCGTCGAGCTGTACTTAACAGGTACATGTTGGTGTGACCTGCCCCTGAAGCTGATCTACCAAGGGTGCCTCTTTTAGGCTGGTGTGCACGGAGTGCTAAAATTAAGGATGTATTGCTGTTTGGGGAGAGATGTTGCGTGGCAATAAAATCCAAATGTAACATCAACTGCATGTGGAAAGGGTGTTCCCCCGCCCCAGCTTGTTGAGAAAATGATCATTTGATGCAAATGTTCCAAACATTCTTTGATTGGGCATGTCACCAGACCTCATGGCAATAGCTTGTTCATTTGACTTGCACTCACTTTTATGAACCCTTGTTCTCATATCATAAAACAGGTTTACCTACTTTCATCTGTCAGATGGTGGACAGTATGATTTAGCACTTCCTGAGCTTTTCCTATAGAAAATCTTATAATGTGGGGGTGGGTGGGGGGTATTTATTCAGCTTTACACGGGCTTTCTGGGAACATTTTATCAAAGTCCTAATGCTGTCCTCCTATCTCTTTTGCTGCATCACACTGACACATTAGATGCATTGCTCATCTCTTCACAGTGGAAGTCTATACATCACAGTTGTGCTTGCATCCTCCAACGTACCTTATAGAAAATTCATTTTAATTAGCAGTAGAGCCCAATGCTGAGCTATGCAGATATTTCATCTATAGAGAAGTGGTTCCCTTAAGACATTTTATGGAGCTTTACTTTAAAACATTGGTAGGCAAGTGCTGTAAAAACCGTGTTCCTGTTATCACTCTGTGTAAATAAGATTTCATTGTCTCTGCCCTCTACGGGTTGTATGTACTGTTATAAAGAAGGCAATTTGCAATAACTGAGTGGGAGACCGTCTGAGTTAATTGGTATAGTGGAACCACATAATGCATTCAGACATAAAGAATTGCTTCTAGCTGCATTGTTATTTGTTTTGCTTTCTTTATGTAGTGTCCCCAAAATCCCTCTTTAAAACTTTCCCATCATTTCCAGTAAGCTCCTACATAAGCAACAGGGACAAACAGACTCTTTTGCATGATCCCCACCCCCACCCCCCATTGATATTTTGAAGCCCTCCTCAGCTGTCCATCCTCTCTCACTTCTTGATGATGTATGAGAACAAGAATATGTGGCTCATAAAAACAACTTTATGGTTAAGGGTTCTCAATTGATTTATGGGGTTTTATTTTCGTTCAGCTGTCTTGCTTTTAACTAATTGATTAAACTGATTGAAAATCAGCACCACAGTTTCTTGCTACAAGGGGCACGTTACAAGATGTTTAATGAAAGCAGACTTGACTCCACAGTATAGACAAAATGTTCTCAAATGCATTACCTGAATCAGTTCATTGCCAGATTGATGGATGAATGGACTGAAAAACATAATCACTCAGTTCCTTTTATTTAAAATCGCACATTTTAAAATTATGTTGAATTTCACCACTGCAGTAACTAGGCGGTTAATACTCAGCATCAGGGGCAGTGCTAGGTAGCAAAAAGATCCAGGGCTCAGGCCCAAAGGGCAAAAAAATGCACAAAGTTGCATATGCTAATTTACATAGGCTCTAAAGCAGTGTTCTCCAGCCTTGGGTCCCCAGATGTTTTTGGCCTACAACTCCCAGCATGCCCCAGCCAGCGTAGCTGGCTGGGGCATGTTGGGAGTTGTAGGCCAAAAACATCTGAGGACCCAAGGTTGGAGAACACTGCTCTAAAGTCAGTCAGTCTCTGTGTGTGTGTGTGTGTTTAAAGAATCTTGTCTCCTAAGGACACCCCTGTTTGTAAAAAGGGATGTATGGAGAGGAGGCCATTTGATTTCAGAAAAAAACCTCAGGCAGAAAGATTCGGGGGGAGGGGGGCAGAAGGAGGTGAAGCACATGTAGGCAAAAATCCAGCTAATCCACGGGGATCAGGTGCAAGAGAGATCATCGATCAGCAGGGCCCCTGCACCTTTATTTCAGCAAGTGCCCATGGGCAACAGGGTGGTGGGGCATATGGCCTCCCAGAGATTCGGGGTTGCAAATGAAAGATTTGAGGCTGCAGTCCTAGTGGGCCACCCCCTAACACCACCTGTGCTCACAATTCTTGTATGGACTACTTATTTGTTTATTTCTTTATTTCAAGCATTTATACCCTGCTCCTCAGCCAGAAAGACTGCCCAGGCAGCTTGCAGATCAATAAAAGCAAGACAGTCCCTGACCCTCAAGCTTACAATCTAAAAAGAATGAGACAAAAGGGGGGGGGAAGTGATGGTGATGGGGCGGGTTAAGGAAAACAAGAAAATGCAGGCACTAACTCTGAAGGTTATAATGCTCTTATGACCACCTGTAATGCCGATGTAATACAATACTGCTGTGGTCCAAAAGCAGCTGGAAGTTGCTGGTCACAGCAGGCCAGTAGGATGGAAACAGTACAAAGAGGAGAGCCAAAAATGGCTAGTTTCTCGGCTGAGTTGATGAAGCGGCTCTGCTTCCTGCCTCTCCTTATTCTTCAGCCTGATGGAATGGCCGCTAGACGCCAGTTGGGGGTGAAGCAAAGCCCAGTGAAGATGGCTTTTCTGGACAGGGCTTATGGACTCCCCCTCTGCCTCAGCTGCAGCCTAATGGAATAGCTGCTGGGTGACAGCTAGTTCATTATTTGGAACAAACAACTAAATGAGCCTTGAGAGGTACCCTTTAAAGACTAGCGTGCATTTTATGGACCAGAGTCGACTTCAACGGGTGCCTTGGGTTCTAGTCCATGAAAGCGTACAGCACCATACATCTGTTAGTGACACTGCCTCACTCCAGTGATGCAGCAACGGAGACCCCTCTTGGGGGGAGTGGGGGAGCACACAATTCGCCACTCCTCTCGGTCCACTGCCTGAGGCGAGGGATTCCCCCTGCCTGATGGGAGGGCCAGCCCTGTGAATGAAAATTGCTTTCATTAATGGAGGTATTTGTGTATGTTCAACCCTCTAGGCAAAACAATGGGTTGGATCCAGATTTAGACATACTGTACTTAGAGTAAAAGTAGACCCACTGAAATCAATGGGACTTAAGTCAATCATGACTAATTTAAGTTCCATTGATGTCCATAGGTTTACTCTCACCAAATTTGAATCCAACCCAACATCTGAAGGGTGGGAATTCAGAGGACTAGCCATGTTAGTCTGATGTTGCAAAACCAGAGTCCTGAAAAACTAATGTATTTATTATAATACAAAGTCTCATGGACTAGAGCTGACTATCTAATCACAAAGTGGTAGCTGGAGGAAGAGAACTCTACCCACCTGGCTCTGCCTACTGACCAAGGTTTCAACAACTAGCATGATTCTGCTCATCCTTCCACCCAGCAGAATGTCCATCTTAGCTGTCTGCTAGAATACCTCTAAAACAGTTGTGCACAACTTGTGGCCCTCCAGATTTTAGCCTATCATTCCCATGAAATGACCCCCCCCCCATTGGCTATTCTGGCTAGGGCTGATGGGAGTTGTAGGCCACAACATATGGAGGGCCACAAATTGCCCAGCCCTGCTCTAAAGGTACTCAGACATAAGCTGGCAGCAGAATCACTTAGGTTAACACCTGAAGAAGACACATTGAGCACCAGAATTGATCGATAATGTATACATTTGAATTAAATACTAATTTGCAGCAAAGAACCATTTCGTTTTGTTTGTGTTATGATGCACAGTTTGTTGCAAGCTGCTTCGGGTCTCTGTGAGGAAAGTGGAGTGAAATGTTGGCTGGGCGTGCTGGGACTTGTAGTCCAACCCATCTGGAGGGCACCAGATTGGGGAAGGCTCTTCTAAGTAAATGCATTCTGGAGGCCTAGCCAGTTGCTAGTACTAATAATAAAGCCCAGTCTCCCCATGAATAATAGACCAAACATTAACAGAGAGGGAATGAAATCTGCTGTTTACCAAAATCTCTGAGTCACCTTGGCATGGGGCTGTGAAATTGTCTGTATAATTCAAGGTTGCTAATGAATTGGCTCAGGCATTCTGTCCCCCACTGCTTTCATCTCTTCAGCACATGACCTCAGCACGGTTCTTCAGTTTCCGGCTGTGTTTCACTAAGGATGGGTGTGCCATTCTTTCACTGGATTGGTTGATGAGCAAGATATCTGGATGCAACTTCTTCCAGAGAGCTGTTCTCTCTGATTGAACTATAATGGATGTAATAAAGTGAATGGCAATGATTTCCACAGGCATTCTCTTGAAGTGGTGAGTCAGGAGAAAGAAGTCATCACATATCACAGCCATGGCATCACAATTCTTTTTTAGAACAGCAGCGCATGTGTGATTCTTGTCATCAGTAAGACAGGAAGCATAACTCCTGCCTACTCCCATGACTGCAGGAAAACGCAACGTGCTGATTCAAAATAAAAAGGCCTTTGAGCTATTTGGATGGAGGATGCTTTAGAAACACTAAGGGCGTGATCCCATACTTGTTTAGACAGATATGGCGAGCTGTAGCCCTTTTTTTCTATCTGAAGTTGCAGATTGTGCCCTAAATATGACTATTTTGCCATGGGCTGCCTACCGATGATGATGATGATGATGATGATGATGATGATGATGATTACATTTTTTTAAAAAACCCAATCAATTCTCAGATAATTTGTCTTCCCACAAATGTTTGAAACAAGCCAACATAAACATGGCGTTCCCATTCTTGTGGTTCCAAATCTCTGTACTTAGGCTGTGATCTTATTTCTAGGATCTGGCAGTCAACGTTCTGCCTGTAATCAATGAATTAGACACTAGCTGTCTATGTTCCAGCTTAACACAAGGTTGCGTTGCACATACCCAAGGAAGACCATTGTGGGCATCACTGGAGACTCGTACAGACACAATCAATGCCTCAGGTACAGAAAATGTGTTTCTTTACAGGTACGTTATATCAAAGGTAAGAGTTAAGGCTGATTTGGTTGCCCTGTTTTCTTAAGGGCAGCATATTAGGATACCATTCTGAAGGATATCCACATTCTGGCTGGGAGGGGGGAGCCAAAATAACTCCATTCATTTCTACAGGTGGGCTCCAGACAGTCTGAGTAGATCTATTGAAATCAGTGGGAATTATGTTAGTGATTAACTTAAGTCCCATTGATTTCAGCGGGTCTCTCTAAGTAGGACTATGCCTAGATGCAACTCATAGAAATGAATGGAACTATTTTGGCTTTTTCAGCCAGAATGTTTTACCTATGTTTACATTTTCTTTCCCCCACAAGTTTTAATATATATTTTTCCAGTTGATTTTTAGTGGTATTAAGTTAAATTTTCTTAGGGCCAACTGTTTCTTTCTTGGTCATATCACAATGGTATGGCCACTATCATATTCTGGGAAAGATTTCTCTTTTAACAGAGCAATCATATGCATGTCTACTCAGAAGTAAGTCCTATTGATTTCAGTGGGGCTTTACTCTAGGTCAGTTGGTATGGGATTACAACCTTAATTTTGTCCGCCCTTAATGCTTTTCTTATTGAGCTTTCGATCATCTCTTTTCCTGTTCACTCAGCTGTTGTAAGAATGTATAAAATTCCAAAGTTATCTGCTTTCCTTGGATTCTATTATTTCATTCATTGGTAAGTGTCTTTGAGAATGTTTGCATATGTGCTTGTTTTAAAATCAGTAATACAGCTTAGAGTAGCTGTGCTCGACATGTTGCTATCCTCACGTGCTTCCTTCCTTGTTTCTGTTATTACTTGTGTCATATTGCTATATTTGGAGTGATATCAGATAAGAGTACGTGCTGAACAGAAGAGGGAAGGAGAATAATTTCAACTGAATCGCATCTGTGTTCTCCAGCCTTGGGTCCCCAGATGTTTTTGGCCTACAACTCCCAGCGACAATGCTGGGAGTTGTAGGCCAAAAACATCTGAGGACCCAAGGCTGGAGAACACTGGTCTAGATAAAGGGTGTTGAACCTCTTTCAACCAGAGAGCCAAATTCAATTTCAGAGAAACTCTCAGGGGCCACATTCTAGCGGTGGGCGGGGCTGAAGGCAAAACAGGGCGAGGCTGAAGGCAAAGGGGGCAGGGCCAAAATCCAAAAAAATGCCAGCCTATTTTATTTTATTTTCAAAATATTTTATTTACTTTTCAAAACAAAATATAACAAAATACAAGAAAATCTCAAAAATATAACCTAAACAGCCAGCCTATTTTAGCTTAAAGCTCTTACCGCCAGCAAACTAAGCCTTAAGAGAGGCACTCCATCCCTGTATCATAGGGGGAAGACACACTAACTAAAGCTGGGAAACCATCAAATGATTGGTGGTCAGAAGAAAAAGGGTGTGGGACCAGGTGACGGGGGCATGGCCATCTGGAAACCCAGAGCTGTGGGATGGAGCTTCTGCACCCCTAGTCTAGATCAGTTCTAGAGAATCCACCTACATTTCTCTCTAGCAGTTTGCCTGCTGCATACATGCTCAGAGAGAAAAAGAGTCAAAGAGCATCATACAGAACAAGTCAAGTGCATCTACGTGCCATTTAACTTAATTGCACCGAGGGTACAATCCAACGGGGATGCTGGTAAGACTCCAAACTCAGAGGACAACAGGCATCCTATGCAGGGTGGGCGAAGCAACAGAGGCAATCTTTGCTTCCCCGCTCCTCCCACCCTGCCAGTCTGCTAGATCAGTGTTCTCCAACCTTGGGTCCCCAGATGTTTTTGGCCTACAACTCCCAGCATGCCCCAGCCAGCACAGCTGGCTGGGGCATGCTGGGAGTTGTAGGCCAAAAACATCTGGGGACCCAAGGTTGGAGAACACTGTGCTAGATGGCCGATTTCAGCATTCTAGCTGTGGCGCTTTGGAGGGGGAGGGAAGGAGGCTGAGGAACCACCAGGATACATCATATCCTGGCAGCCCCAGTCTCCTCCCGCCCCCCAGAATGCCCCCTTTGCCCCTTCTCCGAGGTCACTTTTACAACCTTGGAGAAGCAGCTGGCAAAGTTCTTTCCATGCCGGCTGCGAGGAGAGACAGATCCGAGCGTGGATCCCCAGCGCCGAGGTTGGAGTGCAACCTCCGACCTCAGATCTGGGAATCTGAAGAATCCTATGGCCCCCTAGATGCTGTCTAGGGGCCATAGGATTGCTCTGCTAAGCACACAATTAAGTACTTCAGTGGGATTGAGCTGAATGAGAACTGATGCGCCTGACTTTCCCTGGATTACACCCAAAGGTCCTGTTGCTGTAGAACCGTCATTCATTTCAGCGGCACTAACGCAGGCGCCGCATAAGCTCCACTGCAATAAATGGACATGTCAGAAATGGCTATATTTGATGGATTGCACACAAATAACAATAGACAAATTGCAATGTTGATGTTCCAGGGCATGTAGTATATTATTTGAGTGATCAAGTCTCATGACTTTCAGCACAGTAAATGTTCTTAAGCCTCCCTAAGCCCCACAGGAAGCTTTTGCTGTACCACAATTGCACATCCTTGCCCTACACTGCATGGTAAGGGGGAAAGTCTATCCTGCAAGGCCTAGAAAAAGGATAGGGGACCTTTCCTTGCTCTCAGGCTGCATTCCCTCAAGGGTAAACCCAACACAAGCTTCCTCATAGATCAATCTGGCTATTGTTCCAAGAATTTTACTGGGAAGGTCAAGGTTTTATGACAAGTGTGTGTAGAGATCCAGATTCTAAGCAGCTTCAATATCTCTATAGCTTAGAGGGCTCAGAAGACCTGCTGCCAAAGACTGGTGGGCTATTACAAATCAGTCTGTGGACTTCAGTCTTCCTCACCAGAGCAGCTTCTGGCCATATGCATGTCTATTCTATGCCAACTCTCTCTATATATTTTCCTTCCCTTCACATAAGTCTTCCCTTTGGTCTAGATCATTCCCTCGGATTCTTCCCCTCAGTCCACCCAGGCCAGCAGCTTTCTCAGATCCCCTGATGCCTTCTTTTCTAAACCCTTCCTTCTTCTACCCCTCCTTTACTAGGCCGTTTTGCCTGGATTGCCCTGCCCTGCCTTTGCCTAGTAGCAGCTCAGCCAGTGGCAGCTAGACATCCTTCTACCAGCCCCTCTATGACATTAGGGCAGGCCAGCCAATCACTGCCACAGTCTTCACTAACACCCACACCCTTCCTGAGTCGCCATCCAGGTCTGCAGCAGCCATATTTGTTTTTGTGAAATCCAATCCCCTTTGACATCTTCCCAAGCATGCGTTGAAACAAAAGGGTGGAAAGGGGCCAAAGGCAATTACATACAAACTCCACCCCACATTTTGGAAGGGTGTTTCACTTAGCAACCTGCTCTAGAATAATTCAGCTATGAGTGTGCTACAAGCAGGGAGGAAATGAAAGCACCTGCCTACAGCACAGACAAGCGCTTGATGACTCAAACAAGCCAGCCATGCTGCAAACCACATTTCTGCCTACTGATTTGGCCTTTGGTGCAAACTGATACGTATTCTCATCTCTCTGGTTTTATATTTTGGTACACTGAAGGCTATCATCAGGGGAGCAATATAAATTAATAAGCCTAAATGTTTACGTAACTCCCTCTGTGTGATCATTAAGTTAGATGGATCTTCCTTGCCAATCCGTAAGAAATGAAGACATCGAAAACAGCTGGGCCTGGAAAGTTGCACGTATTGACTATGTGGAAGATAGAATTGAGCCCTGCAAGACACTTTAGTGCCAGGACACAGCAATCAAATTACTATTGGCTCTAAGTAGGTCTCCCACACGCTGCTAATTCATTACCTGCAGCTAAATGGCAATCAGAAAAGTGCAATATTCTTTCTTGTCTGGGGTAAAATCAAGTTATAAAAAATCTCTTTCCCCTCAGTACTAAGCCCCTGTGGGGTTTTAGTACCAAAGGGTGAGTAAACCTGAACCCAAGGGAACTAGCTTTCAGAAAACAAGACTTAATCCATGTAGACACTTTCTCAACCAGTGGAAATTGAATTCCACTCTGGCAAATGGAAGGGAGTGCACATTAATAGCGAGGGGGAATCACTGCCTGACACCTTTTCCTGCAAATAAAGGTTGAGGCAACATGAAGAGGAGAAAAATGTTCTTCAACTTCAGTGGTGACTTTCTTGTGAGTCTGCTACGAAGTGTGGTTCAGCCTGGGTAATCCTTACATTCATATTAGGAGCCACTGTCTATATAGCACTCAGAGAACTTCTTACTATTCAAGGATGCAATTCTATGCAGAACAGAAAAAGTCTTACATGTCAAAGGCTGACCTTCTCTCACTCCTTCCAGGCAGACACCGACAATGGCTTCTTAACTAAGCTTTATAATGTAAATGACAGCCAGACTGACTGACTGACTGACTTAAAAGTACAAATGAAGTGCATTGCAGAAGTCAATAACAAAAGGAACAAGCATAGATAGAATACTAGCCATTCAAGAAGTGTGACCTATAGGTAAGAAGTTGATTCCAAAATGAATTCCCCTCCTCTCTTCCAAACTCAAATTGCCCACACTCCGCCTCTAAGGTGGATCCTCTTGCGTAAGGCCCAATCATTTGGAAAGTCAGCTGGTCCGCCCGCTTTAGCTGACTGCACCTGATCCACTCTCTTCCTCATTAACATGATCAGCTTGCCTTCCCAGGAAGACTGGAGTTGCTTCACTCCCAAATACTGTACCGCCTGGCTTATCTCTGAGTCCCCTGGCTTTGGCATTTCAGCTGCGGTTTCCAACCCCTCCTCTGACTCAGAATCAGTTCCTAGATCCCTTGAAGCACTTGCGCAGGAACAATGGCCCAATTCCTACACTACAACTCCCAGCTTTCCCCAGCCAACATGGCTGGCTCGGGAATGCTGGGAGCTGAAGGACTTTTTTTCCTTTCTTTTTTTGTCCAATTTTTTTATTTCTATATAAAACAAACACATAATATCAAACATATAACAATTAACAAAACAAAATAGACCTCCGATTTTTCTTCTACAGCAAATACAGGTAACAATAATTTTTCTTACTCGATAATCCTTTTTTTTTTTTTCTTTTTTCCTTTCTTTCTAAACATGCATAGATTGTGCCCTAAGGGACTCAACTGGGCAGAAACCTACATACCTGTTGCTCCCAGACAACTACTGACATTAAGAAATTATTATTGGGCTTGAAATATTGAACAGAGATATAAGACAAGATGATAGAATTGGAGGCATAAAAAATTTAAAAGAATTTTGTTAGTTAAGAGCTTTTGCGGATGATTTGGTGTTAACCCTGGAAGATCCTCTGAAGGGAATTGAAGCGTTAATGGCTAAATTGAAAGAGTTTGGTGCTGTAGCCGGTTTTAAGGTTAATAAATTAAAGACAAAGATATTAACAAAAAATATGAAAATTCAAGACCAAATAAAATTGTCAAATAAATCAGGTTTTAAGATTGAAAAGAAAGTAAAATATCTGGGTATCACTTTAACAAATAAGAATTGCATGTTGTTTCAAAATAATTATGTAAAGTCTTGGAATGAAATGAAAAAATATTTAGTACGATGGGATAAAGCTCAATTGTCACTTATGGGGAGAATAGCCACAATTAAGATGAATGTATTACCTAGAATGTTATTTTTGTTTCAGACTATTCCTATTGTGACATCACAAATACCATTTAAACAATGGCAGAAGGCAGGGATAGGGACTCGGACTCCAGGACTCGACTCGTGAGTCGGACTGAGTCCCCCCTCTGACTCGAATCAGACTCGAGTCCCAATATTTTTAATGGGACTCGAGACTCAACTCGGGACTCGAGACCAAGGACTTGTGTTCCAAAATTGTGTTCCTCAAGTGCAACATGGATAGGTTTTAGGAAGTATAGCAAGTTTATTTTTTAAAATCATTTTCCTAAAATGCAACCTTTCAGACATGTTGGGTTTGGCTGCCTCTGCCTGCCTGCTTTGGGGTTCCCTGCCTCCTCTGCCTGCCTGGTTATTTTGGGTTTATCTGCCTGGTCTGTTCTTGCCAAAATTAGTTGCAGAGTTTTGAAATAAAAAGGCACACTTGTGCCTAGAATTTATTTAAGCCACACATCTGAAATAGCCTTATTTTGTTGGGAGAAAACCCCATGGATTTTAATAGGGACTCGTGGAGTCAGCTTTGGGAGTGACTCGTGACTCGTGAGTCACCATTTTGGACCAAGGAGTCGGACTCGAGACTCTGGTCCAAAGACTCGTGACTCGACTCGTGACTCGAAACCAAGGATTCTTCAACATCCCTGGTAGAAGGATATATCCAGATTTATATGGCAAGGGGAAAAACCAAGGGTTAAGTTTAAGATTTTACAGGATGCAAAAGAAAGAGGGGGGCTGGGTCTACCTGATCTGAAGTTATATTTTGCTGCTTGTTGTTTAGTATAGATCAAAGAATGGATTCTGTTGAAAAATAGTCAATTATTAGACTTAGAGGGATATGATTTGAGATTTGGATGGCATGGGTACATGTGGTATGATAAAGTTAAAGTGAATGCAGAATTTAATAATCACTGTGTTAGATGTGCCATTTTGAAAATTTGGAATAAATATAAACCTAGGTTTTGTCAGAGAGTACTACTGTGGTTATCAGCACAAGAAGCCCATCATAGAAGAGAAATGCTAAGTAAATACAATTGGTTGACATATCGTGATTTGTTGGAATTCTCCCAAGATGAATGTAAAATAAAATCAAGAGAACTGATAAAAGAAGGTAATACATGTCAATGGTTTTCCTGTTTACAGATTGTAGAAAGGTTTAAAGTTGATAAAAGGTTGTATGATTTTGAACAAAGTGTATCTGACTTTGAAAGGGAATTACCGTATGTCTAAATGATGAACATCTTATTTCAAGAATGTATATAAGCTTTTGTTGAAATTTGAAACTGAGGAAGATCAAGTGAAGGAATGTATGATAAAATGGGCCCAAAATTTTGGCTATAATACATTAATGACACAATGGGAAAATATGTGGTTAAAAGGTTTGAAATTTACATTATGTTCTAGTCTTAAAGAGAATTTTTATAAGATGATGTATCATTGGTATTTGTCTCTGGAGAAATTGGCTAGAATGTATAACGGTACATCAGATATATGTTGGAAATGTGAACAACAGGAAGGAACCTTTTATCATATGTGGTGGACATGTAAGAAAGCTAAAAAAAATGGGTTGAAATTCATTTATTAATGCAAAAGATTTTAAAGATTACTTTTCAATTGAAACCAGAGGCTTTTCTATTGGGAATAATGGACAGTCAGCTAGAAGGAAGGTGTGGAACTTTATTTTTATACATGACAACAGCAGTGAGACTACTATATGCACAGAAATGGGAAGGTCCAGCAGTACCTACGACAGAAGAATGGTTGGTCAAGATGCTGGAGCTGGCAGAGATGGCCAAACTCACATCATTAATCAGAGAAAGGACAACATCCACGTTTATTGTTGAGTGGAAACCTCTAATTGACTTTTTGCAGAGACTGGAAAACAATGATTTGTTTGTGGGTTCATGGAATAATAAGCGAATTTGGGACAACGGGAAGAAAGATTTCTCATTCTGATTATCGAGTAAGAAAAATTATTGTTACCTATATTTGCTGTAGAAGAAAATCGGAAGTCTATTTTGTTTTGTTAATTGTTATATGTTTGATATTATGTGTTTGATTGACATAGAAATAAAAATTTTTAAAAAGAAATTATTATTGATGAAAGCGGGGGGTGGGCTGGAGAGTGGCTTATTTAAACCACAGATAAACATGGATACATAATGCTAAACTAAGGAAGCG
The DNA here is from genome assembly GCA_021292165.1 of Shinisaurus crocodilurus. NCBI lineage: Eukaryota > Metazoa > Chordata > Lepidosauria > Squamata > Shinisauridae > Shinisaurus > Shinisaurus crocodilurus. The sequence continues at coordinate 24,937,499 of CM037880.1, read as the reverse complement.
AATGTATTAAGAATAGTTTATAAAGACATAAAGAACATGGTTGAGTCTTCCAGGAAGTTACCAAAGTACATGTGGGCGGGGGGTGGGGGACACCAGCCTGGAGGTGTTTATGACTCCTGATGCATCTTCAACACATCATACTGGCAAACACAAATGCTTGAGGGTTCAACACCTATACATGAAGGAAGGCCACCACCTTCTGGACCTTCCCCCATTAACCAACCATATTGGAAAGAAAACTTTCATGACCTGTCTCCTAATGTGGGTAGGTCCCAGTTATGATAGTATGAAAGATGGTGAGAGCCAGTTGCAGGTACCACCTCCACATGTTATAGACCCTATGTGTTAATGGAATAACTTCCTCATTTCATGGGGACCATGGTCATTATTTCACTAGTCCGCAGATTCTACTGTGCTACCCATTTCGGGGGGGGGGGGTCTGCTTCAAAAGATCGCTCCTTTGCACCATAATGGCTGATGCCTGGCCTCAGACTGATGGTAGTATAACACTGGGACAAGTTTTCATACCAATGAATAAGAAGACTAACCACAGTTCACGAACTCAGGGTTGCAGTCTCCACTTCAGCCTTCCACATCCAAACTGGGGGGACGGGGACACAAATAGCTGTCAGCAGGAGGAGGAAATAAATTACCTCCAATGCAGCAGGTCTAGAAAGCAGAGGGTAGCAATGAGTGATTATATATATACAGTTTTATTGTAGAGTAACAGAGTATTATAACTGCAGTCTCCCTGTACAAAGGGAGCTTACCATACAGTAGTAGCAGTTGTTTCTTATCCAAGGCACAGCAACACACAGTAGGAGGCTTGCAGCAACAGAGTAGCTACTGCAGCAACCCAGAGCACAGCTCAGCTGTCTTAAGTAGCTGAGAGTAGTGCCTCACCCTGTTCACAGGTGCAGGCACTTACATGCCTTCGCTGTGAGTCAAAACTTACCACGTGTGATGTTACACGAAATACCAACATCGAAATACCAACAATAGCCATAACACTTTTCTTAATCACTTTCCTGGTTTCCTTTTCCTCTTAACTTACCGTATATGCAAAGTAATGCTTTTTCAAGTGACTGGTTTTTTTGTTGGTTTAGGTTAGAGCTTTGACTATCCAGGAACAAAGGAAAATGGAATAGACCCATTGAAATCAATGGGATTTAAGTTAGTCATTACTAACTTAAATCTCACTGATTTCAATGGGTCTGTTCTAAGTGTGGCTAAATCTACCCCAACCCACTGATTAGTCAGTGTTTTACTAATAGCACATTTGGAAGAGTTTCAACCTGCCTTTAAGAGGCAGTGCTTTTGTACACATTTAAATTTGATGGAAACGTCAGCTATTACAGACCCTGTATAGATGGGTTTTTCCCCCCTTCTGCCACATAATATAAAATAATTTTACCTAATTTCACCTGACACCTGATTGGTGAATTGGGGGCAAAGGGAGAATGCATGCAAGATAGTGGCCCAGAAGTTCATTATTGAACAGGAGCATGAATCCAGGCTTCTCCAATAATTCACAAATGGTTCATCATGGTGGATCACCCTTCCCAACCTGCTGCCCTCCAGATGTGTTTGATTACAACTCCCACCATCCCCAGCCAGCATGTTGCGGAGTTGTAGTCTCACACAACTGGAGGTCACCAGGTTGGAGAAGGCTGGCATTGTTTAGTCTTGCTCAAGGAAGCAATAGGCCTCTTCATGAGTCTGGTACTTTGTGTTCTTTGAGGTAATACTGGGTTGGATCCAAATACTCCTTTCCTCCAATGGAGGGAGTTTGAAGTGCACTGATGTCCTTCCATCAGAGGAAGGGAACCTTTGAATCCAACCCAACACTGTGTATAAAGACTAATTTATACCAGAGGAGATAATGTTACCTCAGGATTTGTTGACAGTCTTCTGAGTAAGCAGCAATGCACTCTTTAAGAACTGGGACTGGTACCAAGGCATTCATTTAACTGACAGACGTTATGTGCAGCAAAGTAAGTAATACATGCAACTGAATTAGTAGATAACATGAAGCTTGTTAACCTCTCCAGTCCACTCCCTGGTCCTGATATAGGAAATGGAACAACATTTTTAACACGGCTTCCTGTCCTTGAGTGGTCCCCATGCCTTTCATTTGGAAGCCCTCCAGCAGAGACAGCTGGTCAGCAGAACACAATTAGGATTGTGCCTTGTGAATTTATTCAGTGATCTTTCGCAGTCAGTGATTTGTAGCAGAACCTTGCCTAGACTTGAGGTAAGGATGTTGCCACCATTTAGGACTGAAAAGTACCACAATCATTGGATCTTGCAGACGCATCTTCAAAACAATGATCCATGCAACCATGCTGACGTGTGTGTGTGTGTGTGTGTTTTGTGGATGTTGTTGTGTCCAAAGCACAATTTCAGTTATTTCAGGTAACACCCTTAAACCATGTGTCACTGAAAAGGAACCTCCAGGTTGCATCCTTCTTATTTAGCACAATGGCCCCCAGTGATAGTTTGCCTGTTTTAGCTGAAGGGCATAGGAAGACTGTCCACCAAAGTGGAAGGAAGAATCCCAGCCTCTTGCATTTTATTGCTTTTTTCCAGCCTTATTGAGGGAGTGGGGAATTCCACTTCTGCCAGCACAGTTGATCCAGCATAAATCTGGATCCAACACCCTGATTGTATTCCCCACATCCACCCCATGTATCTTGCTCTGAGATTGGGATGGTTTACATGCACAACACCCTCCATTCCTATCTGCCACCCCAACAGAAAATGTCATGTCAGTAAGATCATAGAATCATAGAAAAGTAGAGTAGGAAGGGGCCTACAAGACCATCGAGTCCAACCCCCTGCTCGATGCAGGAATCCGAGTCAAAGCATCCCTGACAGATGGCTGTCCAGCTGCACCTTGAATGCCTCCAGAGTGGGAGAACCCACCACCTTCCTAGGTAATTGGTTCCATTGTCTTATTGCTTTAACAGTCAAGAAATTTTTCCTGATGTTTAGCTGGAATCTGGGTTCCTGTAACTTGAGCCCATTATTCCATGTCCTGCAAACTGGGATGATCAAGAAGAGATCCTGGCCCTCCTCTGTGTGACAACCCTTCAAATACTGGAAGAGTGCTATCATATCTCCCCTCAGTCTCCAGATCTTGGGTTTGGATATACATGTCTTGAATAATGTGATTGTTTTTCTTAGATCTTTCTAGATGGGTGAGCTTTTCTTCTCTTCCCCCTCCCCTTGTTTTTCTTTTTTTGAAGTTCCAGGAACCAGAGATGCTTTGCTTAACCCCCATTGCCCTCTCTGCCTGAAAGCAAAAAGGGAATTTAAAAATGTTAATGTTTTGAGTAAACAAATCAAACATTTCTTACACACACATATGTGGAGCACTCAGTGGCTCACAATTAATTGTATTTCTCTACAAAGAAATGTGTGGGTTATAGGACACATTGAAGCCATACATCATGGGGGACCTGACAGAAAAACCATGAATCTACACTTAAGTGACTGAATTTTTGCTTCGCTAGCTCTTGGTGCGTAGCCAACAACAGCAATGTATGAGCTGGCTTGAAACGGCCACCATCACATCAGCAGCTCTGCAGCAGTTATTGGGCACAATCCACCAACCCCTGCTGCATAATCTCTATTTGTATCACTGAAGCTTACTAAGTGATCCACTACTGGCACCACTAATACAATTAGAAGTTGCACAAGAGCAGTTCTTCAGAGACATCACCCACTTCTATAGATATGCTGTACGGCAATCCAATGTTGTTGGTCAGGTGATGTTATTATTAACTAGCCCATTTGGCATTCCATTTGTTTGTTTCATTGTTATGCGATAATAACCTGAGATATTGGAATTAAAATGTGTATATCCGTCCAAGGCTCAAGTGTATGTTTCGGGCTTGTTGATGCCCTCCCCCTCCAATACACACCGTTTTTCCAAGGGGACAAAGAAAATGCAAAATATATTCCAATATCTTACTGGAAGACCAAGAAATGAAAGTTGCTGTGTATCTGAGTGTGGCAAGCTAAGCAGGGTCAGGCCTGGTTATGACTTGGATGGGAGACCCCTCCTCTAGTTTCCTGCATTGAGCAGGGGGTTGGACTCGATAGCCTTGTAGGCTCCTTCCAACTCAATGATCTATGAAATCTATATTTAGGACAACATTCTACATTTCAAGGATGAACCGCAGCTCAACATTCCCAACAGTTTTGGGGAGGAGACGGGGAAGATGTGACATCTCCCTCTAACACAGAGCCATCAGAAGAAAGTTGGTGTGCACCCTCAAGACAATATTCTATGTTTCAGATACAAATGCCAGCTTTAGCCCTGTAGCGGTCTTCAAACTGGGGAGGAAGGAATGCAAAATAGATTGTCATGTGTCATCTGCTGTGAGGCCTCTGCCTGGCTCCATGGGGTTTCAGCCAGGAGCCCAAGTTTCCTGCTCCCTCCACTGGGACTCCTGGAAGACGGAACTATAGGCCATTCCAGCTGGGATTTTGCCACTGTCTCCTATGTTGCTGCTGGCCTGGGAAGTCAGGTGATGCTGCTGGTGTTATGCCTCCATTTGGGATGGAGGAGGAGGACATAGGGCAACCAAGCCTGTGTTTGGGGAGGGGCCAGGCACGTGTCATCTGCAGCCTGGCCCAGCTGTGCAGCCTTGCCAATCAGCACTTGCTTAAAAGACAGGCCCCAAACACACTTCAGATGCTGGAAGCAATTGTTTTTGCAATCAGCTGTAGCTGGATGCTCCTGCTAGCTCTGGGACTGAAACTTGCTCATTTTGATTCCAGAACAACCTTGATGACTCTTTGGCCTGCTCCTAAACTGGTTTGTGTTTTTTTTATTTCAGATACATATTTTGGCTTCTAACCTTGGACTGTGATAACAACTATGGCTTATCTCTGGACCAGACTAATTTATGACAGCTGAGCCAATCTGGTACTACTGGATTTTCGCAAATCCCGCAAAAACAAATTAAAGAGGAACTTGCAATACTCCCCACTTTGGATGAAGTAAAAAAAGCCATTAATCAAATGAAGAACAACAAAGCTAGTGGACCAGATGGGATTCCTGCTGAAATCTTTAAAGAAGGGGCCCCCGAACTTGTACAACATCTTCATAAACTCATCGAAAAAATCTGGATAAGAGAAGAGATCCCAGAAGACTTCAGGGATGCCATAATTATCACCCTCTTTAAGAAGGGTGATAGAACAGACTGTGGAAACTATCGGGGCATTTCTCTCTTAGCAACCGCAGGTAAAATATTTGCTAGGATTCTCGCAAACCATCTTCTATCTATTTCAGAAGAGATCCTCCCTGAAACTCAATATGGTTTCCGCCCCTCTAGAGGGACAGTAGACATGATTTTTACTGCACGTCAGCTCCAAGAAAAATGCTGGGAGCAAAATCAACCCCTTTATATGGCATTTATCGATTTGGCTAAGGCCTTTGATACTGTAGACCGTACAGCTCTCTGGACTATCCTTATGAAAATTGGATGCCCCAATAAATTTGTGAATATCTTGCGACTTCTCCATGACAACATGACGGCAACGGTTTTGGACAACAACGGCTCTCATGGTGCTCCATTTAAAGTGGGATCAGGTGTTAAACAGGGATGTGTTATCGCCCCAACATTATTTGCCATTTTCATCGCCATGGTTTTACATCTTGTCAAGGGGAAACTTCCCACCGGTGTGGGAATTATATATCGAACAGATGGAAAGCTTTTTAATTTCAGCAGGCTGAAAGCAAAAAGTAAGGTAATTACAACCTCCGTTGGGGAACTTCAGTATGCTGATGATATTGTGGTCTCCGCACATTCAGAGGATGATCTCCAAACTATCCTAAATGCTTTTGCAGAAGCATACGAAAAACTTGGTCTCTCACTTAACATCAAAAAAACCAAAGTGCTTCATCAGCAAGTGCAAGCCAACCCTTTGGTGATGCCATCTATCCAGCTTGGCGGGACAATACTGGAAAATGTCGATCATTTTCTCTATCTTGGCAGCTATCTTTCTGTTACAGCTAACATCGACAGTGAAATCCAGCATCGTCTGAGCTCCGCAAGTGCCGCATTTTCTCGAATGAAACATAGAGTGTTCGAGGATCGGGATATTTGTAAGAAGACCAAAACACTGGTTTATGAAGCCATTGTATTACCAACTTTATTGTATGCCTGCGAAACATGGACTATCTATAAACGTCACCTCCAACTCCTTGAAAGGTTTCATCAACGTTACCTCCGGAAAATCCTGCAAATTACTTGGGAAGATAGGCGAACAAATGTCAGTGTACTGTACTGGAAGAAGCAAAGACTACTAGCATTGAAAAAATAATCCTTCAACGCCAACTTCAGTGGACCGGTCATGTTGTTCGAATGCCTGACTGCCGTCTTCCAAAGCAGTTACTTTACTCCCAACTCAAGGATGGAAAGCGGAATATCGGTGGTCAATATAAGAGGTTTAAAGATGTTCATAAGGCTAATCTAAAAAAATGCAATATAAACATCGAAAACTGGGAAGCTCTGGCCCATGAACGATCTAAATGGAGGTTGGCCCTTCACAAAGGTTCCATGGACTTTGAAGAAGCCCGAGTGCAAGGTGAAAGGGAGAAACGTGCTAAGCGAAAAGCACGTCAAATGAATCCTTTACAGGACCATCTTCTATCTGGTAACCTGTGTCCTCACTGTGGGAAGCTGTGTGGATCTAGAATTGGCCTCCACAGTCACTTACGGACCCATCGCTAGAGTCTACACAATCTTCTTTAGAATTTTCTCCTTTTATCCCGGAAGACAATCTTACTCGGTCACGAGTGATCGCCTGATGATGATGATGACTGAGAGTTATAATGCTGATAGACCTGCTGACTTGCCTCATTCTTGGCAACTGATCCCTGCGGGATGCCACGGTCCTCCTGCTGTTAAGAATGGTCAAATCTGTTAATTGTATTTATTTATATAATCCAGTTCTTAATTTCAGTTTATTTCAGTTTGTCTTATGTTTGGTTCATCCCGTCTTCACATCAGTTTGAGATTATTATTTTTAAAGCTCACATGAACATTTGTAGACATTTTCATGCACAGTTCTTTGAATGTATACATTATGTATGCAATTTTGCCTAATGTACACATTTTGCAAGCAATTCTCCCTGATATGATACATTTTTGTTCATTATTTTTTGTTAATATATGCCTTTTTGTACACATCTTTTTGATTGGAGAACTGCATTGCAAAATTTGTAAATTTAGAAGGATAACTGGGTTTCAGTTAGTGTGTTGGTTCAAAGGTGAGAAATGAGGTAAGTTTGTATTAATCTGAATGGATTTCTCCTCCATCCCTACCTGCTGTGCCACCAGACCTCTGGCTTCCCGCCAGCCTGTCTCCCACTTGCTTCCGGCCTGCCTTCAGTTTCCTGCCTGCCTCCAAGCAACCTGCTCACCTTTGGCTGGAGTGCTTGACAGCCTCTCACACACTCTGCTTTACTAGTGCACTCTTGCCTTTGGTCAGTTGCTCCCATCCAGCATGGCTGATCCATGCATACAGTATTTGGAATTACACCTGCTAAAAAGGATTCCAGCATGCTGCACACAGGGCTGCATGCATGGTTCCCCTGGACTGGGACTGCATGGAGCACCAAACAGATGGTCAGCCATGTGAGGACTGTTGGTGCCAACCACCTGAGTGGGGAATGGGTGACTCAATGCATGCGCTTCGTACACCTACTGCAACACGTGATCAGGGCTGTCAAAGCTCTGCAGCAGGGCTAGGAGACTGATACAGTCCTCTAAGGATGCATCAGGGGGGTTGGGGGCTGAGAATAGACACACACAGAGAGAGAAATGGTGAGTTGAGAGTTTCTAGCTGGAGTTAGCTGGAAACTGGGGTGCAACCTTGGGGGGGGGGGAGCAGCACATGTCGCTTACTGAGAATCTGCTGCCTGATCTAGTGTGCATACCCTCCAACATTTCACAGACAAAAATAGGGACACATATGTGAATTTGTAAGAGGTATGGTTAAGCAACATGAAGGTGTGATCAAGAGGGTGTGGCCAGGCAACATGAGGGTGTGGCCAAGGGTATGGCCACCCATCCCAGGATGCTCTAGCCATTTAAGGACTCTCTGACCACTCTGAAACCACCATCATCCTGACCCATGACGATGATGATGGTAATTGCTGTTGTCATTATTATTATTGTACCATCAATGTGCATGGTGCTTTACCGAGTATAAGAGAACAGTTCCCTGCCCCAAAGAGCTTACAATCTAAAATGTAATATAGAGGCAACAAAAAATGGTAGGAAGGAGTAAACCAGGGAGGAATATGCCATTATTTCAGTCAAACATAACTTTCAGCCTAGTTTCCCCACATTGTGCAGGAAACTCCTTGTTTTAAAGATCTCCCTCCCACTTTAAAAATGGATCCCTCCATGGTGGCTTTGTTCTCATTAGCAGTTTGCCAAAGAAATAATAATATTTAACATTTAGATATCTCTAAATGTGTGAAGAAGTATAGTGTAATTGAGGGATAATTGTGAAATACTGCTCCTTGCTAGAAGAGGTAGCAGCAGCAGGTCAATGAGTGCAGCTTTTCAGCAGGTAGATCATGCACTGTGCACGCGCACGCACACACATCCTCGCAGCATCTGTCTCTCTATGGAGACTTTGTGACTGTTCGAGCCTAAAAAGAGCTACACTTAAAGGGGTCATCCTAGCAGCAGCAGCGCCAGTGCTAGGATGACTTTTCCAGAATTATATTATATAATATCTTATATATTATAATTATTACATTATTATATTATATATTATTTTATAATATTTTATAAGTGGCTTTTGTAATTTTTTAAAAACCTAACTTAAACCCTTAATTGTTGATATCTGGTGTTTTTCATGGAGGGGGGGTGTCAGTGCATGCAGGGCAATATCTTTTTGTTTTAAAATTGTCAGGATTGGCTCAAATTCAACAGGTGAAGCTTACCCACCCACCCCACACCCTCAAACATGGCGCTTCAGAGAGAAGGGAAATTTTCTTGCATTTCCTTCTGACACTGTATCTCGCCTGTTAGAGACACAGAGTCAGCTCTGTTAGGAAATAAAATCTTTGGCAATATTAAGATAGGAATCATGTGATAAATTCCCTCATTCACCTCTTCCTCGGTCCAGGTCAGTGAGTGCAGCTTTTCAGCAGGTAGATCGTGCAAGTGCGCACGCACACACATCCTCGCAGCATCTGTCTCTCTATGGAGACTTTGTGACTGTTCGAGCCTAAAAAGAGCTACACTTAAAGGGGCCATGGCATGGGCAAAATTGCAGCTAAGCTTGCAGTTTTAGCTTAGCTGCAATTTTACCCATGCCATGGCCGCTTTAAAAAAAAGTTTAAAGTAGCTTGCAGTTGCAGAAGGTAGGGGAATTCGGGACCCTGCATGACAAAGTGAATGGTTTAAGGCTTTTCGTGATGGTCCCGGCATTTTGGGGGCAGTTGGAGACGATGAGTGTGCCTCTTTGCCTCCATTTATGTTCTGCTTCAAAGGTGGCTCCACAATTAGATCAGTGATGGCAAATAACCTTTCCTGTATCACAGCTTCTTCACACTAGTGCTCTTCCCCTGTCCCTACGCAGCCACACAGGAAAGCATAAGATGTGTTCTAAGGTGTATTTTCAGATCATGCAAGTAAAGGAGAGTGAGGCCCAACTGGCCAGTATCCCATGTGAATTGAGCATGCACCTTAGATGATGGCCCCAAATCCTCTACAACAGGGCTCTCCAACCTTTGGTCCCCAGATGTTGCTGGACTACAGTTCCCAGAATCCCTTGCCATTAGCCATGCTGGCTGAGTATGCTGGGAACTGTAGGCCAGCAACATCTGGGGACCCAAGGTTGGAGAGCCCTGCTCTACAACGTGCCAAGGTCCCTCAGCAGAAAAGTCAATATGGACACGGTCAGGGTTTCTTGAAGGCAGAAGGTTTTCATAGCGACCGACCATCTTAGGCTATGTCCAGGCACAGTCTCATGTAGTCTCCTACCATGACCAAAGTAGGAGATACAGTGACACAATAGATGGCTCTTGTTTCAATATTTTATACCCCATCTCTCCATGCACTCAAGGTGTCTACAACTGTTGAAATAATAAAAACTAGCAAAAGCTTATAAAACCATTTATAACAAAACAGTAAGATAGCTTGGTGATTATGCCCTTGCTAGCTGCTTGGTTGCCACCTTTTTATTGGCTTTACTCCTGTGCCTTTGTCAGCATCCTGATATGCAGAAATGAAGCGTGTGAAGTTTCCCCAACCATTTGTCTCCCGATGCTGGGGAAAGTGTCACCTTCTTAATTTCTGTGTATCAGGTTTATAGCTGCTAATATAGCTGCTGTAGAACACCAGGGGCCTTGTGCATATCAGCCCCACCCCCCAATTTCCTCCCTTTTGGTGTTTTGTTCCCATACACTCTGAGCCTTATGCAATTACCTGCCAAGTATTTGGTAATGGATTAGGAAAACTATTCATGGCAGAACTAATTAAAAGGCCTATAAATAAGACCAGATAGAGAATGAAAGCTCTCAAATGTATGTAGTGATCAGTAGAAATATGCTGACCAACAAGATAAACCATACCTTTTCAGGTCAGGCCACTGCCAGGTAAACTGTTAGGTTCTTCACCCACCCACCCAAATGAGTAAACAGTAAAATTTGTATCCTAATGGAAGTTCAAGCAACACTGCCCATGTGGACGGGGCTATTTTCAAGCAACACTGCCCATGTGAATGGGGCTATCTTCTCACATAGATCTAACTGAAGGACCACATTATTGTTGTGATATGTATCACTTCACCAGCTGTAGCACACTGTTTACACATGGAAAGAACAGAATGGCTGTAAACAAGTTTGTTATGTCTTTCTGGGTTCTCGTGTTTTTCGCATGGGAAGCCTAGACCGTGGGAGCATTATGAGCTAGTCACATGGTTTGTATGTTCTGATGACGTGCTAACTTGTTTTCTGTCTGAAGCCATCTTAGAGAGAGGCAGGACTGCTTTCTCTCTTCTCCTTTGTTCTTCTTGCTGGACTTTTGTCACTGCAACAATGTAACTTCTTTGCTGAGGTGGAGTGAAGCTCAACTTACTCCACTGGATGTAATGCTTGCTATGCATTTATACTCTGCACATGGACTGTAACTAGGAAATGTATACTCTGTAGAACTTTACTTGCTAAGTGAATAAACAGGTAGAATTAGACTTGTGGTGTTACAGAGTGTTTCCTGACTCCATGGATTAATCTGCAAACGGGGAAGCTGGAAGCAAGTTGGATTACAGGCAGGCTGGGCAGGCATCTTCACAACACACTGCACGCTGCAAAAAGGGGGGAGCTGAGATCTGGAAGATCTGTGTGTGGAATAACAGGCCTCTGCTAGCACACAGACAGGATTTTAAATCTCCCATGCGCACACGCACTCTGCTGCTCACGCACACGCACACCAACAATTATCTCATATGAACCTGCCCATATACGGCAGTCAACATTGGAGGAACTGCCCCATATTCCTCTCCTTCAGAAGAGAAGGGAGTGGTGACTAGAAATAGGACCCTTTCAACTGTGGCACTCTGGACCACCCTCCCTTTCGCTTCCCTTCTTATTGATGTGTTTCAATTGTTTTTTTAATCCAGTTTTATGATTTAGTTGTATTTCTGTTTTTATTGGAATCTTACGACTGTTAGCTGTCTTGAGCACCTGTTTTGGAAGAAAGGCGGGATAAGAAAGAAAGAAAGGCAAGCAGGCATGGATTTTTACTATTGGCATGTGAGAATGTAATGCTCAGTGATACTGGAAGTATTAATAGCCCCTCCATCACCAAAATAGCAGAAGACAAGTGGGGACCCAGGAAAGTCATAGCTGTTGGTGATCCTTTTGGTGGCAGCTGTTATCTGATGGCTCCAGGAAACCAATGGGCAAGAGTGTCCCAGGGAGACCGGTGCCTTGGAGCACTTGGGTCATGGGGGGGGGGACTTCCCAGAGTCTCTGGGAACCCTCCTGCTGGCTCCTTGTGTTGGCTGCATTGGCTTCCTTTTAGCCAATATAGTTAGCTCACACAACACCTGCACAGACTACTGAGAGCAGGGGTGGGCAATATGTTTCAGTTTGCTGCCAACATTAATTTTCAAGCTACATTTGTCCTTTTTTAAGCCTCCATGGCATTTTGTCAACAAATTTTGGCAGATAATTGATAGGGTGGTTTTCTCTCTCTTTTTTTCTGCCATTGCCATGCCACTGAATGTTGGTGATTGGACAGCAGCAGGAGGAGTGTGGACCATGCAGGGATTGGGGGGGGAGGGTTGACCCCTGTACTGCCTGAAGTTGCCACCCCTGAGCTAGACGGAACAGTGTAGGGAAAATAGTTAAACTCCCTCCTCCCACTGCAGAGTTCTAATCCAAATTGGGAGAAACAGTGGCCAGATTTAGGCTTTTTTTTTTTTTTTTAAGGGAGATCTAATCACACACACCTCCCCCACCATCTTGTCTAGTTGTTGCCCTGTTGACTGTGATGGGCAGTTCCCAGTTCAGATCTTATCTCTGCTGTAATTTCCCTAGGTTGCCTTAGGCAAACCACTGTCTCTCAGCCCCATCTGTGATATGGGGATAATAGTGGCCTACTTTACAAGGTTGCTGTAAGGATTAATGAGATACACTTTATGTATCTTGCTTGAACACTTAAAAAAAAAAAAGCTACATAGATATTAAGTGTAATTACTGTAGTGCTCAGAGGTTGTGTCAAATAGACTTTCTAATCATTCTGAAGTTAGTTGCTAGAAACTGGTCTTTCCCTAAAGAGTTTGTCTTGTATGAACTGCAGCTCTTTGATAGACCAGATACATGCACTCAGCTGTAAGAACATAAGAGCCATGCTGGATCAGACCATCTAGTCCAGCACTCTGTTCACACAGTGGCCAGCCAGCTGCCAATAGGAAACCCACAAGCAGGACATGAGTGCAACAGCACCGTCTTGCCTATGTTCTCCAGCAACTGGTGTACATAGGCATACTGTCTCTGATACTGGAACTGCCTCTTCCTTTGGTGGGGGTGGGGGGTGGAGAAGAAGACAGGAGTACTGTCATATTTTATCCAAGCAGAATGATGATGGAGGAGAAAGCAATTGCTGTGCAGCTTTTTGCCACCTCCGCTTGTGCGTTCCAGAAACTTGACACCTCCAGTACATTTTTTGTTTTGTTTTGTTCCAAAGTGCTCAGGCTTCAGATGAAGGTGTCTTGACATTCACATTCATTATGTGAATGAACTGTAAAAATAGCTGTGCTCAACTCTCTTTCTCTTTCTTTGTGATATTAAACCCCCAGCTGCATTTTGGCATAAAACTGCTGCCATTCTTTCCCTCTGATCAGAAGCGTGTAGATCATCCCACACAGCCTGGAGGGCTAGCCTGAGAGAAAAACAGGGTATTTTTAAAAAGGAAGAAAAGAAAAAGAATAGGCGTTTCATGTTGAAAAATGGAATTCCAAGTCAATTCCACCAAACTTGCACTTCTCCAACAGGCCACAGGTTTCCTGCGGGGGGGGGGGGAGCCACTCTGGAGTGTTCCCATCATTTAGCACAGTAGACTCATATCATGGGAACCAGATTGGCTCCATTTAACACCGGCTGGAGAACATCTGTAAATAAAAGCATCAGTTTCCTTCATGTGGCAAAGAAACATTCGCTTTGGGGCAGATGTGGCTGGGAACTTGTTTTACCCTGTTATATTCTTGACTTTTAGTGCCAGCATTTTAAATGCGAACACTGAAGGTTGTTTCAGACAGTGCAAGCTGTGGTAATTATTCCGTTTCTCAGTTTATCGCTCCACATAGCAGATGTCTCTAGGGATGAAACTGCAGAGGAAATAAGGAGAGAGACGATGAGAAAATGGGAGGGGAAGGGAATCAGGTAACTTTACCTCAGTAGAGCAGAACATTTTAGGAGTATCAGAACTGGAAGAGACCTGTGGGAACATATTTATTCAGACCTGTAGAGGTCCAGTTTAAAAATTGCATACAGGCTCCTAAAAAGCTGGTGCTGATACTGAGGCATGTGAAATATTATTTATTTATTTACTGCATTTGTATACCGCTCTATACCTAGACAGATTCTGGAGCGGTGAACAATGAAAAGATAAAACAGATAAAAGAATAAAAACAATGCATTAAAAACTGAACAACATTAAAACTGGGGCTGGCCATCAAGGAAGGCTTCCTGGAACAAAGATGTCTTCAGCAGGCACCAAAAACAACACAGTGTCAGAGCCTGCCTGACCTCCAGAGGCAGGGTGTCCCATAGGAATGGAGCCACCACTCTGAAGGCTCTTCTCTGGGTGGACTCCAATTGGGCCATAGGTCCATGAAGAACCACCAGGAGAATGTCCTCCAATGACAGGACAGGTTGGTAAGGGAGAAGGCTTTCTCTCCAGTATCCTGGTCCCAAGTTGTTTAGGGCTTTGTACACTAGTACCAGAACCTTAAACCTGGCCAAGTAGTAAATAGGCAGCCAGTGCAGTTCCTTCAGCAAAGGAGTTGCATGCTGAAAAGGGGCAGCTCCCAACATTTTTTTTAATAGTTTATAAAATAGAATATTTTTATAATCTTGCTCTTCCACGTATGAGCCCCCACTACTGATTAATCTGTATAAACCTGAAGCAAATAAGCTTGACAATGCCATGGTGTTTGTCCATCCAGTAGCTCCAGATGACTTCAGTAAGTGAGCCAAGCTACACTCTACTGCTGAAGGCTCCATCAGTGACCTATACATACCAGCTGACTTCCCTTTCCTAGTAAACCATGGCACTGACCTATGCAAAGCTGATCTAATATGTATTTATTTATATGCTGATTTTCTACTCTTGTATGCAGAGTGATTTACAGCTGAAGGATAAAAACACTACTAATATAAAAATACAAAAAACACAGATTGCCAAAACATATATTATAACCAGCAGTAAGAAAAGCAATAGCAACAGTACAATCCTATGCATGTCTACTCAGAAGTAATTCCCATTGACATCAATGAGACTTACTCTCAGGTAAGTGGGTATAGGATTGCATCCCTAAAGATGTTACTCATTAAGAGCTAGCAGCAGTCAAACTAAAAGATGTTAGATGATAAAAAGCCCTTTGAAATAAATGTGTATCCAGATCCTGATGGAAAAGACACAGAGGGAACCTGACAGATTTCAATGGGAAGACCATTCCAGAGCCGGAGTGCCACCATGGAAAAGGCCCTGTCTTTCATGTTTACCAAAGAGATACCTTGAGATGACACCAAGAGCACAACAGCTATGTGGGAGCAAGTGGCCCCTAAGGTAACGTGGTCCTAAACTGTCTAGAGCTTGAAAGACCAGCGCTAGAACTTGAATTGCTCGTCAAAGCAAATTGATGCAATTCAAAAATAAGACTCATTTTATTTTTTATTTTTTGCTCTAGGTCAAGTTTATCCTGCCCAGAATTGAGACTGATTCAATTACATTTTCAGAGTGTTTTTCCTGCTTCCCAGAGGTCAGCCCTATTTTACTGGGAAGGCATCTGGGTTACCAGGTGTCATGTTTATGTTTATTGCATTTGGTGTTTTTCCCCTTCTTCTTGCAATTCTCCCTGATGCTGTTAAAAGAAGGCACCACTATGATAAAGCTCTATGTTTGTTTTAAAAAAAGAAAAGGGGGGGGGAGCAGCATCTTAGATGCGGAAAACATGGAAAGCTTGAAATTTGTCCCAAGTACAATTATTTCCGGACTTTAGACACATTCTATCGCCCACCTGCTCAGTTCTATCAGAAGAGATGGAAAGGGAAGTGTATAAACAGGGGAGGGGAAGACGTGCGAGGACAAAGGTGGGTGTAAGTTGAAAGCAATGGAAACAAGAAAAAGCAAAGAGAAAGTGCAAGACTCGAGAAAGAGACCGAAGGCAAGCCAAGAACGAAGAACCCCTGGGCTCTGAAGAGCATATGATGTATGTTTATTCTTACCACAAACCAGAAGTATGTTCCCGTTTGAAATGGTTGAATCCACAGCTGTTTTAAAATCCCTCGGTACTTCTGAGACAAATGATTCAAGTCAGACTGTGCTAACAGGGTCAGCTCGAGAGCCAAGAGAGAGCTGTGACTGATGCAGAACCACGGCAATTCCATCCCTTTTCGCATCAATCACTGCTCAATGGAAATCCTGGGGGACCGTCAGACTCTCGTACAATACTGTTTACATTAGAAGATGATGTAAAGCTCCTCCTGAGATCCTCTAGGGCTGCTGCTGGATTATAATCCGGGCTAACCGGACAGACATGGGTTGTTATTGCAGCTGTGGGAGAGTGCTGGAAGGCACCAGGGAACAGCTTCCTCAATCCACGTTTGTGAAAGGACAAGCGCGGATGTTATATAAAACCAGCTCATTGTGTCATCTCTGCAGGGCAAATATTATCTCTTCTTCATTCCGATTACTATGAAGCGCCTCAGGGGCGAGTGTATGCCCCAAACACGCTGTACAGTAGCTGCTCCTGAAGTTGCTGTAGCTGCTAAAAGAGCTTGAATGCATTTCTTCACAGTAGCCATTTTAATTCACTTCAAAAGGGGTTCACTGTCAGTAAAATAATATTTCTGCTCTCTGATTCATGCCCTAAGGTGATAAACGTGCCCTAAATGCCAGAGCTAATCTATCACAGGATGTTTTCTCTCCCCCCCCCTCTTCCTCCCCTCGCCTCCTTCGATGACAACCTCCACTAGAAAGGCAAATAAGGGTCTTCAAAGTCTCTGTGTGTTTGAAACATGGAGTTTGAAGGATCAAATTAGGATTTTAAAACGGCAACAACAACATATTGTAATTCTTTAGTGGGCACTGGGCAGATTCAGCTGTTGAAGGAAAACAGTGCATCGAATCTTGATTGGCAGATCTCAAAGATCGTATGTATGGTCCACCATACAATCCTAAATATCTGCATATCAGAACTGCTCTGTCCTGAATTCAATACCTCTAAGTCACTCATTAGATTCTCACTTATTTTGCCATGAAATAGTTACCGGTATTTGTCATCTTCTTTATCCTTCAGGCGTTCTTCAATTGGGCATGTTTCAATTTTACACATCCTCTGGCAGCTTTACGGCAGCTTAGTTAATGGTTAGGGAGCACTTACAGACTGCAGGTAGCAGCCAGCCTGGTTTTACTATAGATTTTGTCTTTTTCCTGTGAATTATTTGGAAAATTGACAAAACTATTATTTTTATTCCAAATCTACTTGTTTTGTAGTTTATTTTGACATCCATGAGCATGGCAAGTGTCCTAAAAGGCATCTATACCTGGTAGGGGTAGCACTCTGGAAGTAGGCTATAGCTTAGTAGTTCAGATATCCCTAAACCATAATTTACACACACACAATCGCAAACATCTATGTATATCAGCCTCCACCAAGAGATCAGCCCACACAATACATTATGAGCACAGTGTGCCACAGGTAGTGAGCAGGAACCACCAGTTGCACTGTCATACAGCACCTCCAAAGCAAACAACTCCAGATTCCTCAATCAATTGAGCACTCAGGTGCTCAATTAGGTGCTGGAAGAGAAGCAGGGAAGGGAAACAAACCCAAATTCACAAGTCAAATTCCGGCTTGATTCCCAGACCATCAGTGCAACACTGAGTGCTTGTTCTCTCCAGCTCCTTTTCCTACATTATCTTCAGTCTGCTGAGGGTCAGCTCCCTGTGCTACTAGACTCCATTGTGAGCAGTGAACTTGAAGGACAAGGCTATAAATTGCTACTAGTCATGATGGCTATCTATTGCCACCAGTACCAGAAGCAGTATGTCTCTCTCTGTATACCAGTTGCTGGGGAACATGAGTGGGAGGGTGCTATTGCATTCATGAGCTATTTGTGTGGGCTTCCCACAGGCAGCTGGTTGGTCACTGTGGGAACAGAATGCTAGACTAGACAGATCTTTGGTCTGATGCAGCATGGTGGTTCTTCTGCTCAGTGTACATTTCACTGGCTTTTCCTATGAACCCTCTGTTAAGTTGCATATCATCTAAGCATGTGGAGAGGACAATGAGCTTTTCTACACGAGGCTGACATTCCACTGTGTGTACTTTCGGTTTTGTCGCAGAATTGAGATTTGAGCTCTCCCCGAAGAGCTTTTCTTTTCCTGCTTTTCCACTACATAACCTCTAGGTGGCACTGTGCTATAGCAATTACACAAGTAGGAAAATACCTTTTATTTCGCTTTCAGAAATAATAATCCATTTTCCCCATTCTAAAACAACAACAACACAGGAAAGTGCTCTTAAAAAGCAGAAGTGAAACTGGAGGATCTCATGATGTCATCTAAAGAACCTATAAACAACCGTGAGTAAGGAATAATGAGCACACAGTAAATGCCTTGAGTGGAAAAGCTCAATAGCTCAGTGGCAGAGCATAGGTTTTGCATGAGGAAGGTCCCAGGTTCCATCCCTGGCATCTTCAGCTAAAAGGAGGCTCAAGTAGCAGGCAATGAGAAAGGCCTCTGCCTGAGACCCTAGAAGGCCACTGCCAGTTAGAGTAGACAACAGCGGTCTCTGCCTTGGTATAAGGCAGCTTCCTATGTTTCTAACAGATTACTATTTCAGAGTGCAAAAGAAAAAGGTGCCAACTTGTCTCACCTTGCCATTTGCAGCACCTCCGGATTAATTAATGTCTGCAGGTTTCTCAAGACTTTTTTTTCTGGCACAGTTTTCAGGTGCAGAGCTCCACAGTGGCAGTTAAAATACACCTACAAGTATTTTCAATCTCTTCACTTGTAAACATCCAGGAAAAACACACCGAGATGCTGAATTGCCTTAATTGCCCAGCAGTGGCAGAAGGTGAGCTGGCAGTGTTATCTTCAGCCCACACAGACTGATTCTTCACCTCGCCATATGTCTGCTCAGACATTTGCTTGTCACCTGAACTGAACTGCACAGCGGCTGCTGGAAACTCCATGAAAGCAGCACAGAGTTTGCTGCTAGTGGTGTAGTTAAAATGCCTTTTCTCCCAGCCAAGTCTTGTTGAAGAATCAAAGAGAATATCATAAGCATTATTGTTTTCTCCTCCAGACCTTTTATCTGTTAGGATCTTTATATGTCTGCCAGGATCCTCTGCACAAAACCCTTTAACAAGAATTGCAGGTATCCGTTGGGGTATCGGCATTCTTGTGCGGAAAGTCCTATTTGTTTAAGTGCATCTTTGGCAGGAGAAATTCCTAATCATAGAATCATAGAAAAGTAGAGTTGGAAGGGGCCTACAAGGCCATCGAGTCCAACCCCCTGCTCAATGCAGGAATCCAGGTCAAAGCATCCCTGACAGATGTCTGTCCAGCTGCACCTTGAATGCCTCCAGAGTGGGAGAGCCCACGACCTCCGTAGGTAGTTGGTTCCATTGTCTTATTGCTCTGACAGTCAGGAAATTTTTCCTGATGTTTAGGTGGAATCTAGGTTCCTGTAACTTGAGCCCATTATTCCGTGTCCTGCAAACTGGGATGATCGAGAAGAGATCCTGGCCCTCCTCTGTGTGACATCCCTTCAAGTACTGGAAGAGTGCAATCATATCTCCCCTCAGTCTCCTCTTCTGAAGGCTGAACATGCCCAGTTCTTTCAGTCTCTCCTCACAGGGCCTTGTTTCCAGTCCCTTTATCATCCTTGTGGCCCTCCTCTGAACCCTCTCCAGTTTGTCTACATCCTTCTTAAAGTGTGGTGCCCAGAACTGGACGCAGTACTCAAGATGAGGCCTAACCAGTGCTGAGTAAAGGGGAATTATCACTTCATGCGATTTGGAAGCTATACTTCTATTAATCAGCCCAAAATAGCATTTGCCTTCTTTGCAGCCACATTGCATTGCTGGCTCATATTCAGTTTGTGATCTACCACAATTCCAAGATCCTTACTTGTAGTATTGTTGTATCAATTATTCCCAAAGGCATGAACAGCAACAGCAGCATGGGGCTGCTGCTTGAGGCAAACAGATCTAATACTCCCACCCATGGGGTCCCAGATCTAATTTCATGGTTCTTTAGATACAAGTGTAGACCCAAATTAAACCCACTTTATATATGAATGGGACAGACAGGAAACAGCAATCATGACTGTCCCCATTATGTCTAGTTTGGATCTCATCCTCCCTTTTCCTAAACTAAATATACCACACTGCTGCTGAGGTTAATTCTCCACTTATCCAATCTATACATTACATGGAATGTGATGGTGGAAGATGGAAGAAATCTGGGCTGTTCTATTTCAGACTGGGGCAGGAAGAAGGTATTTTTGAAGGTTCCTCCATGTAGAAACAAAAACAAAACTCCTGACATGTAGTAAATTAGCACATCTGAGAGATGTTTGGCATAACCCCTTCCATGATTTGGTAGCTTACTACATGCATGGAGGTGTGTGTGGTGTGTGTGTATATGTGTTTTAAATATGGAGAGTGTTAAAATATGACTCTTCTTCACCTGCATTTGGAAGTGGTACAGTCCAGAATTCTAACACCTCAGTCTACCACCTTATTCTGCATAATCTGTAGACCAGCCCTAAGTAGCTCTTCCTTGCATGCATTCCAACTTGAATTCATAGGAGCATAGGAAGCTACCTTATACAGTAATACCTTGGATTGCAAGTAACTTGGTCTGAGAGCGTTTTGCAAGACAAGCAAAATAAAAATAAAAATTTTGACTTGATAAACAAGCAAGGTCTTGCAAGACAAGCAGTCAGTAGGGATGTAACTGCTCGCCTCAAGCAGGCATAGCGGGCTGAAATCGGCCCTGCTCACGCGCCCGCCAGAGACTCACTTTGATATAAGAGTGTTCTGGATTACTACAAGCACAGTTCCGGAACGAATTATACTTTCAGTCCAAGGTATTACTGTACTGGGTGCGTTCGCACATCACGACAACCCACCCTGGCAATAAGACAATGTTAGTTGGTTGTTGTGTGAACAACCCACGGTGTGCCTGCCTGACAGATGATTGGGCTCACCGTGGGTTGTTTGTCCCCTTCCCCCCTCCCTCTCGATCCTCCCGCAGGAATCCTGGGGGACCCCACAACAGGACCGACTTGTCTCCCCCTCCCCGCCCAATCACAAGCCATTTTGGGCTCACCGTGGCTTTTTTTCACTTTACCCTTTCTTTTTCAGGAGATGGCAAAAGCCAGCTGTGAAGCTGGCCTTTGCAATCCCTGTTTTGACAGCTACTTCAAAGCACCAAAGAGGCACCTTGGAGGGGCTGTCAGTGGTTGCCCAACCATTAAAAAAAAACTTTTTGAATTCAATAATGTTCTCAAATATTTGCAAACTTTTTTTTGCCGCACTTGCGCAACTGCAGAAGTCTGTAGTTGCACAGGTGCAGGAATGGGGAGCCTCAGGTGGGCAATGCACAGGGCAGGGGGTACCTGCTGGCAAAGTCCTCTCCCCGGCCATTGCCCCAGAGAGGCTCCAAGTAAGTTTATTTTCCGCTTTGGTTCCATTTTACAGCTGTCAAAAGGCGAGCTATCAAATGTAACCAAAGGCGCTAGTGAATTTAGCTCACAAAAAGGGGGTGGTGCCTCAATTTGGGTTGGTTTTGGGGGGGTTGGACTTTGATGTCCTATGGGTGTTCTCACTTTTGCACTTATTCCTGAGATTCTATGTGCTCGGGAACATGAAAAAGTGCGAGCCACCCCATTTTTGGGAGTAGTTACTTTTGACAGCTGTCAAAAGTAAAGCTCAATTTTTAAAGTGGGACATATACCTGTATATTTTCCTGTTGAAAATAACCCTTCTAAATCCCACTCTCTATCAGATGAAATATGGAAACTTCTTTTTACATTCCTTGCATTTCTCATTATGTCCAATCTTAATAGTTCAAGAGCCCATGAGAAATAAATTAATTCATGAGGTATGAATGGTTTGGCTATTTAAAATACCTTTACAAGAGTAATGGAAGTTTGTCTTACATCTTCAAAAAGCCTCCTGTACCTTTCCTTTATCAGCATCAGTCCCTATGTGCAAGGCACACTTCCTTGCTGAATCCATTATGATGTCCCACAAACGAGGATGTAGCTGCTTACAGTGTTCTTGCTTTTCTCTCAGCACTGTTTCCTGTAACAATGAGAATGAATCGGTATAATCCAGTGACTACATTACATCATAAGTCATAACTACAAATATTATTTACTTTAGCATTTGACATTTTACTATCCATATACATGCCCTGCCTTATACTATCCCAGCCTAAACCTACATTAACTCTAGAAGCAAGGGGAGAGGCTAATCTCTTTCAAATGTTTAGGCAATTCCAACAAATAGAAGTACCAAAAAATTGTTGTAGCTGTGATATGGCTGCCAACTATGCACTATATAATTCTGTACAAATGCAATTGTTATGGCACTGACCACAACGGATGGACTGACAGGGTGGGTGCACGTAGAGTAGTCAGATAATACAGGAAGGAAATCTCTACCAGATGTATCTAGTACAATTATGTATCTTATGGTGTAAATATTAATCCTCATTCAGCAACACCTATTACCAGTACTTGTTCCATCCACATGTGGTAAAAACTGGGCCCCAGAGGCTGCTGCTCCCTAAACACCCAGCAGTTGCTCATAACTCCGGCAGTTTTGGAGATGCCACAATTTTTATAAGATGTTTAAATAACCTAACTTTTTGTATCTTATGAGGTAAATATCTCAGCATTTCTTGGCCAATAAGGGCAAACTGTCTTAAAATGGCAACCCAATGGCATTTGGCCCCCTGGAAAATCCATAAAATATATAACCTCCATGGGAAT
This sequence comes from Shinisaurus crocodilurus, assembly GCA_021292165.1. NCBI lineage: Eukaryota > Metazoa > Chordata > Lepidosauria > Squamata > Shinisauridae > Shinisaurus > Shinisaurus crocodilurus. The sequence continues at coordinate 24,914,723 of CM037880.1, read as the reverse complement.
TGTTGGTTTTCTCATAATAACAAAGGGTATTTTATCCTAATGTGGCGGAAATGTCTAAGAGACCAAAGATATTGAAATATGGCCACTGAGACAATCAACAAAATACTAAGAATACGATTACCATTAAATTCATTAATATATCTTCTGAATTACATCACTTGCAATCTCTGAAAAACAATATGAGCTCATGCTAAATGTCTGAGCAACTGCTAGGCAAACACTTTATAGGAAAAAGCAAACCAATACTTTTTTAAAAGGGAGAAAATAATGGCTATTGAAGGTTTAGAAGCTATTTAATTTAGTTGTTTTTGTTGATGTTGTTATTTATTGAGAGCTTCGGCTGTTGGGCGGTATATAGATGATGATGATGATGATGATGATGATGATGATGATGATGATGTTTGTTGAATGGTTTTTGAGATTTTTTACAATAAAAGGCTCCCCCTCCCCACTTCCCGATTAAACAGTTGGTGATACAGGGCATATCAAAAGCCTACATTTCCCATGCCTCCCTCCCCTATACCTCCCCTTCAGGGCACTGACATTTCAGTTTAAGATTACATACTGAAAAATTTACAATTATAGATTATACATATTAGTCCTAGGCCGAAGTTTTCGTCCAAGAGATTTTCTCTGATTTGTGGAGAGGGTGAAAACATGTCCTGAAAACTGGATAAATCTTTGAGATGTGGGTACATTTTAAGAATTTTAATTTCTTACCATACTAGGTGGCATTCTCTCCCTACCCGGTTTTTTAACAGGAGCCTAGCCGTATTCATAGATTCATAGATCATAGAGTTGGAAGGGGCCTACAACTACAAGGCCATCGAGTCCAACCCCCTGCTCAGTGCAAGAAACTAGAGGAGGGGGTCTCCCATCCAAGTAATAACCAGGCCTGACCCTGCTTAGCTTTCCACACTCAAACTCAGACAAGCTGAGCCAGCGCGAGCCACTGGCCTGTTCCTGATATAGACTGCCACTGGGAAAGATGCTATGTCGTTATGTCCTCTGTCCCCGAAACACAGCTTTTCTGTTGTTTTATAGAGCCCTTTTTTGTTGTTTTAAAAATGGTCAGAGCATGAAAACTCTTGGCTGCCTCATATTTAACGGCAAGACATTAAGAGAGCAATCCTTTGGTCCCTGGGAGAGTGTCCCAGGGACATAAGATTGTTCTGATTCCCCCTCCCAAAGCCATAGACACGCCTACAACTTCAGGAATGGAACTCCGAAAATCTATCCCTCCCCTCCACCCCCTCACAGCAGCCATGGAAAGCAACCTCAGATAACCCCGTAGAGGTCAAAAGGGGGTGTTCTGGTGGGTGGGGAGAAGGGAGAGGCGAGGAGAGGAGAGGCTGGGATCCGCTTTATCCTGTGGCAGTGCAACTCTTCTAGATGGGCTCAGAGGCCTGTCCAGAGGGGGTGGGGGAATGCAAAGGAGGACAGAAAATCACCTTGTCGCTCCTCCCGCTCTGCGAACAGCAGCCCAGCAGAGGCTTCCTTCTAGAACAGTGTTCTCCAACCTTGGGTCCCCAGATGTTTTTGGCCTACAACTCCCAGCTGGGGCATGCTGGGAGTTGTAGGCCAAAAACATCTGGGGACCCAAGGTTGGAGAACACTATTCTAGAAGGTGGCATTCCCATAAGATTGCACCCTAACAGTCTTAAAATTTGACCATCCCCAAAAGTCACCAGATATTTCCCCACTTTCATGGGACGAAGGGAGGAAACAAAAAAGAAAACAAAAACAAAAAAGCAAAACAAGGTGTTAATGGTAGAGAGATGGATGATGCAAGTGGGAGGAATCCATCTTCAACAACTCCTCAATGTACATAGAGTTCTAAGAAATTCTGGCAGATATTTTGACATTTATCCTTCCTCCCTCTTTTCATGTAAACTATTTGTTCATCACCTGCGAGATCTAAGATGTCTTTCTCCCACTGATCCACATCAGGGGACATTATGACTTTCCACTACTGGTGATGAGGGTTGCCTTGTAGAAGCAGGCTCTCTGTTCTTCAGACATGCCCCCTTTTTAAATGGGGGATAGCCTATAATAGGCCAGAGAAATGGAATAGTTTAGGATTTTGCTAATATTGATTCTTAATCTTCAGAAGAGCTGCTACAAGAATACAAGCAGTTAATGAGATCTGGATTCCAATTGTATGTTACAGAATATTAGAACATGGTCTAGATTTTATTGTATTGTACATCGCTCAGAGTGGCTGGATGTCTGGCCAGATGGGCGATTCATAAATATGATAAATAAATAAATAAATAAATAATTATTTTTACAGTGGATGCATGTGGTATGTAATAGGTTAAATAATGCTTTCAGCTGAACTATATCCTTATGTAAACATTATTTGACTTGCTACAATTTTGTTTTCCATAGCCACACAAAAAAGTTCATATTGTAAGAAAAATCGTAATACAAAATATTTCTAAGTGAACAATTGCAGATGCTACTGGCCCTTCTTTATGGTAAAGTAGGGGGAAGAGACTCAGCCTAATAGCTGGTCTATATTGATTTAAAAAATGCAGAGCTACCAGGTATGTGGCAAAGTTTAGGGGATTTTTTTTTAAGAGTGGGGGGGACTTTTTTCCTCTTTGAATGTAAACTCATCTCATCTGAGGTAATGCAGAGGCCTGGCCGGGCCGTTCAAGTGTTTAACTGGGCCCGCCCTAAATTAGAACATCAAGACAAAAGCAGACATCTGAATAAGAACAGAGCCTTTTCAACACCTCCTCTCAGTAAACTGAATAGTAGATAAAAAGGGGCCTGAGGAGAGTTTGGAGTCCATTATTTATCTATCCCCAGGGGCCCTTCCCCCATTCTGTGGTTCTATAGACTGGGCCAGATTGGGCTTTTAAATCTCAGACTGCAGGAGGGCAGAGCAGCATTGCCACAAGAGGAGAGCCAGGATCAGTTGTGCTTCCAAAAGCATTTTATAGGCTGAAGCAGCTTGCTCCTTTTTCTGCAGCCCATTGTGAATGGGGCCCAGGCCATCAGGCTTCAGCACCGCTTCTCAGCTATCCCGGTTGCCTCGGCAACGGGGCTCCTGTGTAAGCTGTGTAATATCTGTCTGCCACAGTGTATATCCACCCCACGGATGATGGTGGTCAGGCTACATTAGAGTGCTCAGTAAAGGCTAATCGAGAGGTAGATTGAGATGTTCTGGCTCCTATAAAGGCCTTCAGAAGGTAGGTCAAGTTGTCACCTACCAACATTCAGCCATGCATTGTATCCAGCCAGGTGCTGGACTGCCCCCACCAATTTTTGCAGTCCCAGATAAGAAGCAAAAATGGGAAGTCTTAAAGAAAAAGAGTACATGATAACAGGTTTGTCCCCAAGAAGACCGTGTTCAGTGAATTCATATTGGGATATGGGTTTGTTGTGTACACTACAGACTTCTCTCGGGGGGGGGGATGGGGGGGTGTTAATATAAGTTTAATTATCACGGCTTTCTCCAAAGAATCCTAGAAATTGTATTTTGGCGAGTGAGCTTAAATCCCTATTTCTACACACACACACACACACCCCTCAAAAAATTACAGCTCCCAAAGTTTCCTGAGGAGAGGAAATGACTACTAAATCAATGTTTGTGTAGAAATGTCCCCAGAGTTCTTCTAGGTTCTTCTTCCCATGGTGCAAATAGCCACATGCTCTTTGATGGACAGCAGCATGGTGAGAAAGTGAAGAGCAATCCCTAATCTTTTCAGTCTTCACATGAACAAATAGTAAAGTCATAGGAATATGTGTTTTTAAAGTACATTTGTTAAACTGAAATAATTGTGTCATCATGGTCTCTGTTCCCATATGTTATAGCCAAATGTCAATTCTGAAATAATCCCACTGGGAAACAAAAAAGGAATTAAATGAATGAATGTTGTTGCCATTTTGGGTCCTCATTGAGTAAGTATATGAACACAGAGAACAGGAAGTAAAGGTCTGGCAATAAGTTTGGTTGGCCCAGAAATGCTTGGTCATGTGCACTATTTCTGGATTCTCCTCTTGCTTTGCTTTGGGAAAATATGCAACACTTACAATGTTTTTAGGTGTCTATTCAATTTTGAATTTTCACTCCTTCTTGCTGTTCTTAAGGAGTAAACTTGAACACTCTCCAAGCTTTTGAAAAACCTTCTCTGTGGTAACAAAAACATCATATCAAACTGGATGGGAAGTAACATTCAGCAAGCTCCAAAGACCAGCTTAAATTCTGGAAAGTAGTCTATTTTAGGAGTGTTTTAAAGATTATTTTCTATTCTTTTTTCTTTTTGGTATTTCATTGGAATTCAGTTGGGAGGCTAGACATCCATTTTAAACAGAGGTAGCATAATTTTCAAATAAAAGTGCCTTCCTTCTTATTACCCCCATGTGCTGGTCACAGTTTGAACTGGCTCTTTCTTAGGAACTCAAAGCCAACAACACATTATGCTATTCACATTGTGTGTAGCTGAAGGTTCGCTTTTTCTTTACTCTAGTATAAGTGCCTATGACCCCAATTTGGATCAAGACCACCATACACTGGGGGGGGGGATTAAACCTCCCCTTACCCCATTTTCCCCCAATTCCCCCGTGGGGTTAAAAAGAGGGGGATGCCTCTATTGAGGCCAATGGGCAGTTGTTTATTTTTTCCCAAAAAACACCCCAACAACCCAGGGGGGATTTTAGGGGGGAAATGGTGAGTGAGGGAAGGTTTAATCCTTCCCTCCCGGTGTATGGTGGTGCCCATTTGAATCAGGGGCCCATGCTTTTACACCAAAGGAAAACCCGACCTTTAATTAAACGCCATGTGATTAGCATAATGTGTAGTTTGGCTCTCACAAATGAATATGGGAGGAGAAATGGAACTGCACAGCAGCAGCATGTATGTTGGAGGAAACAGAGTCAGTACTCAGTCTTTGTATAGCACTGCCAAAGTTCATTGGGAACACCTCTAGCCCACTCCGAGAGCCTATTCACACAACTATGAAGTCCATTGGAAAAGCACCGGAAAATGTGCATATTTGGTTGCACCTGCCACCAGCAGAATATTCAGATTTTGGCGCGCTGCCACAAATAGTTGAAAAGTGATGCTTCAGTGGTATCTGGCATCAGATGCACACAATCTGCTGCATGTAGCCTTTCCTAGCAGCTACTACCCACCCAGATGGTCATGTGAATAGACCCTAATTCAAAACTCAAAGAGAATTGAAAGCATATTTACACAAATCATCACATGTCTGCAAAAAAGTAGGACAGACTTGGATATTAATCTGCAGTTTTAAGCAATCTGTGAACAAGTTAAACATTCTTCAAATTCCCAGCTCAAGTGATAACATTTGAATAGTTTTCTACGCATTAGGTGGGCATAGATATAAACCCTGTAGACTTTTTTTCTAATTAGTAGTGACAAGTATAGCCAAAGTGATTCAGGTGTGTGTGTGTGTGTGTGTGTATATATATATATATATATATATATATGTGTGTGTGTGTGTGTGTGTGTGTATATATATACCCTCAGGGAGTGAGTAATATTTTGGAATATTTATATTCAAGAGTTATGAAAGCTTATCTCAAAAGCCCCAAGCACCAGACATATGCTGTTAGTATTCATTTTGTCTGGCATCTGACTGATCTCTCATACAGGAATATTATTAGTATGTAGCGATGTATTAGTAAATGCTATCAAAGTTATATAGCGGTATAATTAAAAATGCAACAAAAACAATAAAACAATTACAGTATTTAGGGTGCAATCCTATGGCCCCCTGACCTTGCCTTTGGGGCCATAGGATAGGTCAGAGTCTTCCCTGTGACCTCGGAAATCCCTCCTGAGGTCACTTCGAGGACTCTGCCTGCAGAGCACCTCCCCTCACAGTCGGTGCAGTTCTTTCTGTGCCAGCTGGGAACCAAAGACAAAAGACCGTCTTTGGTACTGGCATGGGGGGCGTTCCTGGGGCGGGGAGGGGAGGAGCGAGGCACCATCATCCTCCAAAGAAGACAGATGGTTCCTCAGCCTCTCCTCCTCGTGAGGAGGGGAAGAGACATTTAGACAGCCAAAATTGGCCGTCTAAATGTTTCGGAGGAGCGTGGTGGCAATCCTAGCCACCATGCTCCTCCCGCCTTCCATTGGATTCCCATAATCCTCCAAGTTTGGAGAGTTATGGGCACCCACATTGGAAGGGACTGTCCCTGGCTTCCCAGAGCTCCTTAGCTGCAACCTTCCACAAATTTGATCAGGAATAAGTCCCAGGTTGATAGATGAAGGACTTCAAGCCTTCCATACTTGGGGATCAGTCGCAACTCCACAGGGGCAACTGCGTTCCAGAGTTTGGGGGCAATACAGGAGAAAGCCTTTTCCTATGTGCCCAACAAATGGGCCTCTGCAAATGTGGGTATCTTCCAAAAGGCCTCTCCTGATAATCGTAATTCATACCGAGAAAGGTGGTCCCTCAAATAGCCAGGCTCTGAGCTGTTTAGAGCTTTAAAGGTTAACACCAGCACCTTGATTTGAGCCCAGAAAACAATTGGCAACTAGTTTATTACAAAAAGAAAAAGAAAATATACCTGAGCGGCATTCAGATTGAATTGGCAGCTATTTAATAAAGTCTACAGAGAAGTTTTTGGATGAAAAGAAGGATTAAGATAGACAGAGTGGCACACAGGGGTTTTAGATGTGGGGAGGAGGAGATGCTGCTCCCAATAAGGAGACAGGCGGGCACATGAGGGGTCTAATTGGGAAGGCAATAGAGAGCTCAGTCCAGATAACTAGAGCAGTGGAGACATAAGTAAACCTTCAAGTCAGTAGGGAGAAGGAAGGAAAGATTAAAGAAAAAAGATTTGAACTGCAAATATTACCTATTCTAAGTGAAGAGAATAAAGTAGGACTTTTCCTTCAATGTCTGCTGTGATCTGGGGGTTTGTTTCATGGACTAGAACACCAGAATTATAGGGACTGTTCCTAAGAGATTATGGATCACTAAGTGTCTTGACCCTGAAAGTACAGTCTGCTAAAGGTACAGGAAAGTGATGAGAGGGGGACCGAAGGCTTGTGATGCCTTGTTAGATTCCCTGGAGCCCTAACACTGGGCATTTTCGCACGTCACTCATGACAACCCACTCTGGCAAGGTTCTTTTGCTACTCTTGCTAAGAAGCTTGCTTGCCAGTTCCCGGTACCCATGATGGGGTCAGTCACATGACACAAAAACCCACTAGTGGGTACAACGACCCCTAAAACGAGCTATGGGTTGTCTGGGTGGCTTGTTTTCCACAAACAAGCCACCCTGCAGGAAATGGTCCAGATTCTTATAATACATCAACAACCCACCATGGCTTGTCACCCACGATCGGTTGTCATGTCATGCAAACCCAGTCTCTGAGTACAAAAATAATAAAAATGGAGTTGGAGGCGGAAGGAAAACTAGGAAAGGCAGGGTGGAGGATGATGTGGAAGCTGACTATGGAAGATCAACTCCCCCAAGGTGCTGGCATGAACTGCTGGGGTAACACAAACAGAACTTCTACTGGAAGTCATGTCCTATTGAACTCAGTGTGGGGCTTACTGTACAATTGTATTGTAAGGCTTTTAGATATTGGAATAGAAAACATGGAAGGCAGTCGATAGTTGTAGACGTGCAGATTAGTGACCCTTTCATAGGCTGAAATCTCTTGTACTCCTGATGCTTTTGAAATAGTGGAAACACTACAATAAATAATCAGTTAAAAGGGAGGTGCAGGTCAGAGAATTAAGGTAAGTATTGTTAGATTCTGATCTTTTATGGGCCAAATGTGGTGTCAGAGGTGGCACAACAACAGAAGCTGAGATGGTTCAAATGGGGAAGGGTTGCAGCTTCGTGGTAGAGCACATGCTTTGCATGAAAAAGGTTCCAGGTTCAGTCCCTGGCATCTCCAGGGAGAGCAGGGAAAGATGTCTGTCTGAAGCTCTGGAGAGCCACTGCTAATCAGCGTAGATAGTACTGAACTAGACAGACCAGTGGTATGATATGTATTTAGAAACATATCATATAATATGCTTTATATGTTTCTAAATGCTCTAAAGCACTCTCCACAGAACATCACTACGGATGGAGCTGTATTTTAGTCTGGGTTGACAGTGATTTGCACAAATGTGGCATGTAAAATAGCGTTGCTCTGACTTTTAGCTCTCAGTTTTTCTGTATTTTTATTGTATGTATCCATCTCTATTAGGCTGTAAGCTATGTTGGGAGCTCCAGCTGAAAGGTGGAATACACATTTCCAGATAAATACAACAGAGGCACTGCATTCACATGAATCAGTATGGTCATGCTGTTAGTTCTTCCATGTGGTTATGTTCATGGGAACACTCCACACTGGAGGGTTTTAATTTCTAGACTGGTCTGAACGAGAGAGAGAGAGAGAGAGAGAGAGAGAGAGAGAGATTTGACTGCAACAATACAGCCTTAAATATTAGATTCAGCGCAAATAATTGCCATGTTTGACAAGAGTGGGACAAACAGTTATCGGGGGGGGGGGGAGGAAAGAGCATTTACTCAAGTTGCAATCGTTAGTTGCCATTAGCAGTTAACCAGGTGTAGGCTGTGTGAATATTTTAAGTCTAATTTAATTTAGCACTTGCATGAGGTGTATGCTATTTATAAGCAAGCAACACCAAATGTTTCCCTGGGACGTGTAGCAGGTGGGAGCCAATTTAGCTCCGAGTCAGTGCACACTGTGCATAATTCAGAGTTTTGTCTCTTTGCCTTGCAAGGCGAAGCTGGGAGACCTGTGCATGCATCTGTTGGGCAGAGACAAACAGCTTGACTCATGTAAAGAACAGATCAAAAGCCATCTAATTGAATGAATATACCTATGAAGAAGTTGTGGGAATGTCACACACACACCCTTCTTTGTTACATAGTGCATTGGTTTGTCTTCCTTGGTATTTACATGAGAAAAGTGGAAGTGGTTTATATTCCTGCCAGATGTCTCTTTCTTGTTGAGAACAGATCCTGGCTTCTCCTTGACCATGAAGGGAACCTACCTTGGAGTGCAGTAAGGGATGTTCTGTGCTCTGTGAGAGATGAGGGCTGTTTCTAGGGATGGAGATGTAGCTTCTGGCCTTAGTGCAGAGCACTGTCTAGACACTGTGACTTTTATTAGCTCTAATTCAAGTTGGAGTCATTCATGGCTCCAGCAGAGTAACCAAAGTAACAAAACAGAATAGGAGACAGGGACACAAGGACGATAGGTTTAGACTGGAGGATTCACGCCCACTGAAATCTTCTCAGTAGGAGACAGAGCCAGTACCATTGAGGAAGGGGTAATAATTACATAGATTATAAAGAGAACAGGAGAGCAGTTGGTATTGGAGAGAACAGTCAGCTCATTCAGCAAAGTCAAATGACTCTCGCAGGCACAGGTTCTAAAAAAAAAAACCAAACCAGCTGTAAGATCTGGTTGACAAATACAGAAGGGATTGGTCCAAAGCAATATTCAGTGACTTGTAATATATTAGTTGCAATCGTGCATCAAGTTACTCATATGTAAGTTCCACAGTGGTTATAACATGAGACATACTCCCAAGTAAGTAAGTCCCATTGAAGTAAGTGGGCTGGGTTCAGATTTAGCCATACTTAGAGTAGACCCATTAAGAACAATAGAACCAAAGTTAGTTGTGAATAACTTAAATCCCTTTGTTTTCAGTGGGTCTACTCTAAGTATGGACTCAATCCAGATCCAACCTAGTGTGACTTGCTTCCAAGTAAAGATGCATAGGGTTGGGTTGCTTAAGTGAAGGGAGAGAACACATTTCCTGTTACACCTTTGGACTGGGACTCAGGAGATCCGGGTTCTAGCCCCCGCTCGGCCATGAAACTCACTGGGTGACTTTGGGCCAGTCACTGACTCTCAGCCTAACCTACCTCACAGGGTTGTTGTGAGGATAAAATGGAGAGGAGGAGGAGGAGGAGGATTATGTAAGCCGCCTTGGGTTCCTTTCAGGAAAAAAGGCGGGGTATAAATATAATAAATAAATAAATAAATAAAATGTGAACATGACACCTGTATAATGTTCTGAGCAGAGCAGAGCAAAGCATTTGCAGGAGATGAGCCAACCCAGGACTGCTTCACTAGACCAATTCTGGAATTTGTCTCCCACCATCCATGTCAATGTTCTGTGTCAGCTGAAGTTCAATGTGCACATGATAATATTGTTATCTGAGAGCCAATTCACAGGATCATTTCTGTTGGCAAGGGCCTTCCAAGCAATCGTCATGTCTGTACTTCCAGTCACATGGAGACTATACAGGGGGATATCCAGGGACACAAAGATTACTTTTTTTCCAGCAGTGCTTTTTGGCTGCAAAAGAGTATCCACATCCTCTAGTTCACAGTGTTTCCTCCCTGTGAATGCTTACATTGGGGTCGTCCATATGGAGAAATGACAGCTGGAAATGATTGCATAATCCAGCTCTGAGTTAGCTGGATGCAGTTACTCCTCCCCTTGTTTTGATGCACAAGCTTGTCCTTTAAAAGTGTCTTTAATTTGGGGATGATGCTTCCCATGAAACTTACCAAAGGAGGAAGAAGAAATGGAGAAGGAGGAAGGGGTGACTAGGAAGTGGCCCACTTTTGCAGGAAAAGTGGAGAAGTCTTTGCTGCATTGAGGGAACACATGCCTCCTGTGTCATTTGAAGAACCCAACATAACCATGTCATATCAAAAAAAATTAAGAGTCAGGTTGTTGACATTTGCTTGATGAAACCCATACAATATAAATATAATAAACTGTTTGGTTATTTTCTTTCGGTTTCTGAGTCTTTCAAGACCAGTGTGACAGAGTGGTGACTGGTGAGTGAAAGTGTTGGACTTGGACCAGAGAGAGCCAGGTTCATATTCCCACTCAGCAGTCAAGCTTGCTGGGTGACCTTGGGCACCGGTCATTGCCTCTCCACCAGGCTGATGTGAGCATGAAATAGAAAGGAATCCATACACATTGTCTTGCATTCCTTGGAGGAAGGGTGGAAAACAAATGTAGACAGAGAAATAAATGCAAGGTAGTCCCTTCACGAGAAAGGGAGCCCAGGAGGGGTGGGAGTTTTTTAAAAAGGAAATTTTAAAGGCACAATTGCAAATAATTCCCAAAAGGAAAAAAGGCAGAGGGCAACAGAAGAAGCCAATGTGGCTTCACAATAAACTCAAAGATGACCTGAAAACAAAAAAGGACACGTATAGGAAGTGGAAGGAAGGACAGGCTACAGGGGAAGAGTACAGGCAGGTAGCACAGAACTGCAGGAATAGTGTCAGGAAGGCTAAAGCTGAGAATGAGCTAAGGTTAGCGAGGAATGCTAAAAGCAACAAAAAAGCTTTCTTCAGATACATGCACAGTAAAAGACAGAAGAAACAACTGGTGGTTCAACTACATAATGAGGATGGCAAATTGATAACAGAAGACAAAGAAAAGGCAGAAGTGTTCAATTCCTACTTTGGCTCGGTCTTCTCCCAAAAGAGGGTCTATGACCCCCCTGGCAAACCTGAAGTGCAGACTGAAGGGGCAGGATTGCAGCTTGAGATTGATAGGCAAATGGTCAAGGAGCACCTGATTACTCTGAACGAGTTTAAATCTCCAGGGCCTGATGAGCTGCATCCTAGAGTAATAAAGGAACTGGCAGAAGAACTCTCAGAACCACTGTCTATTATCTTTGAGAAATCATGGAGGACAGGTGAAGTGCCAGACGACTGGAGGAGGGCAAATGTTGTTCCCATCTTCAAAAAGGGCAAGAAGGAGGAACCTGGGAACTATAGGCCAGTATGTCTGACATCAATCCCCGGGAAGATTTTTGAGCAGATTATAAAGAAGTCAGTCTGCAAGCACCTTGAAAACAATGCAGTGATTACTAGAAGCCAGCATGGATTTGTCAAGAACAAATCCTGTCAGATTAATCTGATCTCATTTTTTGATCGGGTAACCTCCCTTGTGGACTGTGGGAATGCTATGGACATTATATATCTGGACTTCAGCAAAGCTTTCGACAAAGTGCCTCATGATATCCTGATTAGTAAGCTAGTTAAGAGTGGAACAACTATCAGGTGGATCCACAATTGGCTACAGAATCGGACTCAGTGCTTATCAATGGTTCCTTCTCAAACTGGGGAGAGGTAACGAGCAGGGTACCACAGGGCTCGGTCCTGGGCCCGGTGCTCTTCAACATTCTTATTAATGACTTGGATCAGGAGGTACAGGGAATGCTTATCAAATTTGCAGATGACACAAAGTTGGGTGGAACAGCTAATACTCTGGAAGACAGAAACAAAATTCAAAGTGACCTCGATAGGCTGGAGCGCTGGGCCGAAAACAACAGAATGAAATTTAATAGGGATAAATGCCAAGTGCTGCACCTAGGGAGAGGAAACCAAATGCAGAGTTACAGAATGGGGGACACTTGGCTCAACAATACTACAAGTGAGAAGGATCTTGGAATTGTGGTAGATCACAAACTGAATATGAGCCAGCAATGCGATGTGGCTGCAAAGAAGGCAAATGCTATTTTGGGCTGTATTAATAGAAGTATAGCTTCCAAATCGCGGGAAGTGATAATTCCCCTTTACTCAGCACTGGTTAGGCCTCATCTTGAGTGCTGGGTCCAGTTCTGGGCACCTCACTTTAAGAAGGACATAGACAAACTGGAGAGGGTTCAGAGGAGGGCAACAAGGATGATAAAGGGACTGGAAACAAGGCCCTATGAGGAGAGACTGAAAGAACTGGGCATGTTTAGCCTTCAGAAGAGGAGACTGAGGGGAGATATGATCGCACTCTTCCAGTATTTGAAGGGATGTCACACAGAGGAGGGCAAAGATCTCTTCTCGATCATCCCAGTTTGCAGGACACGGAATAATGGGCTCAAGTTACAGGAACCTAGATTCCACCTAAACATCAGGAAAAATTTCCTGACTGTCAGAGCAATAAGACAATGGAATCAACTACCTAGGGAGGTCGTGGGCTCTCCCACTCTGGAGGCATTCAAGGTGCAGCTGGACAGACATCTGTCAGAGATGCTTTGACCTAGATTCCTGCATTGAGCAGGGGGTTGGACTCGATGGCCTTGTAGGCCCCTTCCAACTCTACTTTTCTATGATTCTATGATTCTATGTTTTCAGGATTTTGTTTATGAGGGCCAAACACAAGAAAGAAGGAAAGAAAGAAAGCTTCTTGGCCAAGAAAAACATGTCTGTGCTGTGAAACAAGAAGAAACTCCTGCCAAACCTTTAGCAGGCTATTCCTTGTAGAGATGCATGCAAACTCTGTTACTGCGTTGATGCTTACAAGGCTGAAGGTGTTAATCTGCTTGTGTCTGAAGCCCAGTCTGCATTCTGCCTGTAACTGCTTGGCCCTGTAAACGTGACTGTCACGCTGCCTTGGTCTTTAAATATCTGAACTCGAAATAGATGCTGGTGCAACATGTTGGGCCTGGCCCCATTGTTTTGTGAGACAGTGTTATTCATTTAGCTTTGGCCAGCTGCTCTCTATATTCAGCTTGGAGGAACAGACTGGAATTTATAACCAGACAGGCAGGCTCAGAGGTTACAGGCTATTCTCTAAGCTGATAGGAATACAGCCGCAAACAGACACCCACTGGGAATGTGTGTGGCCTCTAGAAATTTTTTTTTTTTTGCAAAGTAGTATGATTTTCCCCTCTTCATAAAAGATGAGACGAAACATTATTTTCAGCTTTGAGAGCCTTACTGCTTACTGAATGTTGGATGAGGCATGTTCCAGCAGGATATGGTGTTGTGAATTGGTATTTTTAACATACAGGGGCAGGGAATTGCACTCTTGTCTTGAATGGGAAGTGGGACTGACTAAGGAGCGTTTGATCAGGTTTCCCCCTGGTGGTAGACTCACAGCAGTGCTAAAATCCTGCCACTGCCAAGTTACAACCTTAAGGTGACAAGATAATGGTACAATAGTTAGTAGCATGATATTGCATGAAATGTGGAAGCCATGCAGAATGTGGTTCCTCAGCATGTATGTAATCACATGGGAGAATAAGGAGGATATGCACATTCTTCACTGCCAGCCTTAGACATTGCATTGAGCAGGGGGTTGGACTCGATAGCCTTGTAGGCTCCTTCCAACTGTATTTATGAATCTATAAATAGAGCTCATTTGTTTAAAATGAGAGAAAGGAGGCACCCTCTCTGGAACAGGCTGCTTTGAATGACTGTTTTCATTGCATTATTTCACTATTAAAAAACACAGAACCATAGAAGAAAGAAACCAGTGGCATCTTTGTAAAACTGTGTAGTGCAGGCCTACAAAACATAAGGCCCAGGGCCAACTCCCTCCCAGATAAGTTGCCATGCCTTTGTGGGAACATCTAAATGCCACCTGTAAAAACAGGGGGTGGGGAAGGGAGAATGGCTGTGTTGCTTCTCCTCCTCCCTAGCTTCAGAGGCATGTCATGGAGCTGGCTCTGTTCTTTCAGCCTGTTGCTGCCAGCTAGTCATAATGCTTGGCCCAACTATATGACTGAAACTCCTTCACTGGTATGAATTGCTGGGAGAGTGAAAATTTTGTGTGCTATTATCATTGAACACAGTTCACACGACACAACAACCCATCGTGGGTGACAAGCCACAGTGGGTTGTTATGTCATGCAAACCCTGACCACTTCCCATAGGGTGGCTTGTTTGAGGGCAACAAGCCATCCTGACAAGCCACGGCTTTTTCTGGGGGTCGTTGTACCCACGATGGGTTGTCATGTCATCCAAACCTGGTGAGATCCTCAGGGTTTTCAGTGTGTGTCCCCCGCCATAGGTCCCAGTGCCCCCAACTTTTCCACCCATTCCCGAGACTGGCATGGGAAGTGTTCGGGAAGGTGGAAAAGTGCACCCCTCTTTTCACTAACACTTGCCTTTGACAGCTGTCAAGGTAGGGGTTTCTTTAAAAGCAGGGATTTAGGCAAGGTTAGACAGGGTGGTTTGGACAGGGAAGTATACAGATTCCATAAGTCCTCAGCTAAAAAATTAAGGAAAGTTGCATACAGAAATCCGTATGTTAGGAAAAGCTGTACACAAAAATGCGTATATTAGGGTAAATTGCATACAAAATATGTCTCAAGGGAAATTGTGTACAAAAATGAATGTGATTTTTTGTGTATGCAAATTTTTAAATTTGCAAACTGATGCAGAAATTGGAAGGAAGAGACTTATGATGGAATATAAGTGAAATTGACACAGACCAGAAATAGATTGATTCATGTATCCCTACTGAGAAAGGTGATTCAGAAAGAAGGAAGAAAAGAAAAATATCACGGGAGCAGAAATAGTAGGGCAGAGCAACCTGAGTTTGTACAGAGGGAGAAGAGTAAGTGTTAAGGAGCAGGCACAGCTGAGAAATGGGGATGCTGGAAAAGAAGGTACATAAGAGATGGGAGAGCAGACCTGTGTGATCATGCAGAGTGACTACTATGGAACAGAGGGGATAAAGGAGTGAGGATTAACAGAGAGGGGGGCTCAGAGGTAGTGTTCTGGTACAGAGGAAGAAGACAGTGCACGCCACAGAGTGCAGAGAGAGAGAAAGAGGGCCAACAAGAGAATGAGTTCAAAAGAAAGCATTACGTTAAAATGGTATCAAGAAATTCTTTTTCCCTGGTTAACATAATGGCACAGCCCACTTGAGTGGGTAAAAATATAAAAGTGGCCCTGAGAATGACTTGGATTTTGCACCCTCTCCTTAATATGTGTATGTGTGGATATTCTTAAAAATATACACTCAGTTTATTTATTTGCAAAATTTATAAACCGCTCTATACGTTAAAAAAAGATTCTTGAATGAGAGATCTCTCTTTTGTACAATCTTACATTGCTTTTATACCACTTAATTGTCCAAGTTTGACCAAAATAATACTAGGAATTTTGCGGGGGCTGCTTTGGTTTGGGGTTTTTTTTGGATACTGACAATTCCCAAGAAGCAACCCCCAGCCTCCAACCCCCCTCACAGAATTGTGTTTCCCAGAATCCCTTTGGGGGAAGCCCTGATGGTTAAGCCACTTTTGCGTGTATTGTGTAGACATGCCCTGACAGAATGCTCAGGCTCTTTAGCACCTTCAGAAGTTCTATGCAGAATTTGCATAGAACAAGATCTGGCCTTGAGCCTTCCAAAACAAAAAGGCATGACTAACAGAATTATATTTTTCTTAAGACTTGGTCCAAGACTTTGATCTAAGCCAAAATGTTGCCATATGCTCTATCAAAATAATACTAGTGTGAACATCTGCTGCAGTCTGACGTGTGAGAGTGAAGTTTGGTCTCGGGAAAGGGATGCTGGGTGAGTAAAGCAGGAAGGAAGCTAGTAATAGATTGGCTCCTCATCAGGTGCAGTCTCAGTCAATGGAAATATTGACAAGAAGGTGGGGAAGGAACTGAGCTGCATGTAAAACACTGGAATACAAAGTCTGAAAACAATAATGAGATGGGAAAGGGCCGCTTATGAACAGGAGGCTGAATTTAGCCCACTTACTTTAGAAGTGTGAATTTAATGAGTAAACACCTGAGATTGTATAGCTGCTCACCGTGTGTGTGTGTGTGTGTGTGTGTGTATGTGTGTGTGTATAGATAGATATAGATATAAACATAGGAAAACTGAGCAGGGAGAGGGTGTTTGTTGCCTGCCATTTTTATATACATGCCTTCTCTCAGTTTTATTTAACTTAAGGACCCTCTATTTAAAAGGTACCTGGATTAACAGTGGCAGGCATGATAAATATTTATCAGCACTACTGTGCTCCCATCCCAAAGGCCTGAGTCTCCTGTCAGAAAAGTCTCTCAAAAAGAGGCGTTGTGGGATCGACAGGGCGATTAGTGGGCACTGTCTCCTGCCAGTTCTTCCATTACTGATCCCCCTGAGGCCACATAAAAGATTTAAAAACAAAACACTCCAGACATTTCCTTATCAAACAAACAAATAAATAAATAAAAGCAGCATTTCTGACTTCAGCCATTCCTTTGACGGGAGTGGAACATGAAGGAAAGAGAAAACACAGCCAGGGGGTAGGGAGGGGATCCATAACTGAGGGGTTTTAATCAGAGGCAGTGTTGGAGGAAGGGGATAAGGAGGGTAACTAGAGCCCGCAGTAGGAAGGATAGGGGAGGCTGGTTTAAGACTCACTCACATAATTTAGTCCTAAATGTGTGTGTGAGAATGCTGGTTTCACACCCTGGCCCATAGAAATGCCAACTGCTGGAACAGAAGACACGTCTCTTCAACAGAAAGCTCCACCTCCAAAAAGAAGGGTGCCACACCAACAGAATCCCTTGTAAACACTAGAGTTTTTATACACGCACACACACACTATATACAGTGCTTTTTTTCTGGAGAAAAGGGTACCGGAACTCTTGGATTACATTTCCTCGGGAGTAGATGGCGATTAAATTGTAATGCAATTAATAGAAGAAAAGGTGCTGGAACTCAGTTCCGGTGAGTTCCACCAGAAAAAAAGCCCTGACTATATATATATATATGTGTGTGTGTGTGTGTGTGTGTGTGTGTGTGTGTGTGTGTATATATATATTCATAGGTATTTGTTGTTTAATTAAAACATGTAATCTTATTTTTCTTCAGAAATCCATAGAGTCAGGCATAGGATAAAGTAGAAACATAGGAAACTGCCTTATACCAAGTGAAACTGTTTGTCCGTCTACCCCAGTATCGTCTTCTCTTACAGCAGCAGCTCTGCAGGGGCTCAGATGGGGATCTTTCTCAGACCTACCTGGAGATGCCAGAGATTGAATCTGGCAACCTTCCGCATGCAAAACATGTGCCCTACCACTAGTTCAGGTTCCTCCCCCTAATGTGTGGCCACCCCAATCAGTGTTTCACATTGAATGTCCAGTTAAGAAGATGAGGTTGAGGTGAACGTGGGCTCCTAAAAAGATACTTAACCCTGTTCCCTGCACCCAAACAAATATTTCAAAAGTCCCCCCAAATAATCAAACCTGTGGCAATGGTCTTCCATTGCATTTGTATCTGGGGTAGAGAGGATATTGGGTGACCTGACCTGACAACCTTACTCCATTTGCATCATAATTTAACCAAGGGTGTGTTGGGAATCAAAGTGTCCCTGCTGACTATTACGCTGTGAGGCTGCTCTTAGGAAGGGGCCGTAGTTCAGTGGTAGAGCACCTGCTTTGCATTAAGAAGGTCCCAGGTTCAATCCCTGGCATCTCCAGGTAGAGTTGGAAAAACCTGCCTGAAACCCTGACGCTGCCAGTCCTTGTTGACAATACTGGGCTAGATGGACCAAGGGTGTGACTCAGTATAAGACAGCTTCCTATGTTCCTAACTAGACAATGATTGGATCTTCCACTTGTTAAAAAAGCTAAAGGCAGTTTAGGGGGGATTTGGGTTGGGACTAAGGCACCTAGGATGGTTAATGCTTTTCCCTGTGCCATTTTCTCAGTAGGAATACCCCCTGCAGCTGCTGTTTCACACTGTGGGGTGCTGTACAAGTACCGTATATGGGGTTGTGTATGTTTTTATCTGCAGAACAAATAGCAGATTGGGGAAAGAAATTCAGATCAGGAAAACCTCCCTATCCCAGCACTACAATCCCAAGCTGAATAGCAGCCCATCTAAGTGCTTATAGCTTTTGAAGAATAACATGGAACAGCCAGTCATGGATAGCCCATCATCTCATCTAGTTTCCATCTTAGCATTTGTGGGTTTGGTAGGGATGTTAACTCCTGTGGTTGAAGAGCTTTACCACTGGGCATCTTGACTGGTGATATTCTGGCCAGTCCATACACATCAGAGCTGGAAAGAAATGAAAATGTATACATTTGAAACACTAGTATCTTAGCCACTCATGTGGACCTGATCCAACCCACACACTACATCAGTCAGGAAAGAACTCATAGATAACAGCCGATGTCCACTGATTCTTAGTGCCTAACCTGAGATTCTCTGCTGTTTGGCTTGCTTGAATGCCATGACAATGTCTGCAAATGTATCAACAGGTCCAATGCTCTGAGTTCTCTCCCTAGAGATATTCACCTGATCTACAAGACAAGATATATATTTTTTTTCTCCCAGACATTGATGCATGTTTCCCCCCCTACTGCTGTTTATGCATCCAGCATTTAGCTGTTTAATGTTATTGCTTTATCTGCTTATATCATTGTGAACTGCCTTGATGGCTTTTGAGTGGAAAGGCTACTTAGAAATTGTTTTAATAATAAAGAAATAAAATAAAGAGGCAGGGTAGGTCAAGGCAACAACACCCAGGATCTAGTTCTTTCCTTGTGGCATCTGTGTAAACCACAGCCCTGTTCATTCTTTCTGTATGCTTCAGCACTGGCCACTACATCAATATGTGCATAATAAAGCCAAATCAGTCCTGGAGGCACTAATATCCCTGGGTTTGCGGAGTTCAACTAACACCATCAGAAAAAACATAAAGGATGCATTTTTGTAGGCAAAATACATATGTTCTAGTAACTCAAATAAAAATATAAAATATTACATTAAACTGTATTTCAAATACAGACTTGAATAATGACATTTTATTTCAAATAAAGACTTAAACTGAGTATATTTTTGCATAAATCTATGTTTTTCCAGATTAAAATATTAAATATTCATTCAATAATGTATTTTATTAATATTAGGGCAACATGTACTGGGGTTTATTTATGGTTTTACAAGGAATTAGAAATGCATATTTATTGTTATTTAACAAATGGTTATCCTTATGTAAATATACTGTAAATATTTATACCATTGACAGTGCATGGCTACTGGAAATTAAATCCCATGAAGTTCTGTGGGACTCACTACCAGGAAAATGTGTATAAGATTGCACCCTAAATTATTTAATTTAGTAAATTATTATATTTATTGGGTTGGAACCAGGCTTAGTCATACTTAGAGTAGACCCATTGAAATTAATGGGACTTAAGTTAGTGTGAATCCAACCCTTTGTATTTATGTTTATTTAGCCAGGATAGCTGGCTGGAGCATGCTGGAGTTGTAGGCCTTTTTTCTGTCTAAACTTGCATAGGATCGATTGCACCCTTAACTAATCTCTCACCAATTGGCTATTTTGTATTACTACACATTCAGAAATGTTGCAAAATAAGCAATAAAAACAATTGTTCACCATTGAAGTATTTTATGGGTTTCGGGAATAGAGGCCGTTGGGTCTAGACCAAGTTAGTCAAACTTAGGTTCCACTGAAATCAATGGGACTTAAGTTAGATATGACTACGTTCTTATATTGATTTCAGCGGGACCAATGTGCAACCAATTTGGTCTGAGCCCCATTTGAAAGTTGTTTCTTAGGCCAAATTACTTGTCTTACAATGGAGAAGTAACAGATTTAGGCATTACAAGTGGGGCCTGCAATGAAATGTTGCCACCACCACCATGCCTTCTCTGCCCCCACCTCCCTCTTCTCTCCTATTTCAATGCCTCACCAATGGCATCTTTCTTCTCCTCCTTTCTGAATATGCAGGTGGAGCCAAGTTCTTCAGGAATACGTTTCCAGGAATTTTGTTGATTCATATACTGTCTCTGGTACTGGGTACATAACTTAGCCCCCATATCAATCACAACTTAAATTAACTGTGAGCATTACTCTAATAAAGGGTAATGTGTGTGTGTGTGTGTTTTTAAAAGTGAGAATAAAAGAAAACAGTGAGAAATTATTGCTTTTATGTCATAAATTACAGTTTCAGAAGAATAAAGGACCTTCCCTAGCACAGTCAGCTGCCACAACAGATGGTCTTTGGATTAAGTGGACCAAAGAAATATACTTGCTTTGTTTTCCTAGGTAAGATCCCAGGAAATCTGGGTTGAGCTGTTGATAAACATATGGGTTCGGCTATAGGTTTGTCTTTGACTCCTTTCTTGAATTTTGTGTTCCCTTTGTTGGAAGCATTGAAGTTACTTCTATTTATTGCCCAACACAATCAGATATTTGGGAGTCTGAGTGCCTTTACATCCAGTAGGGGCCAGACCCAAGTCCATATGTGTCGGGCCGGCAACAAATAGCAATGACTGCCTATTTTTGCAAACCTTGTTCTTGGAAAAGCTATGCAACAGATGCAGTGTTACTTGCCACATTTAACCCATCACTGCTTTTGAACCCTTTCAACACTCCTGACACAGACTGCCTACATATAGAGTTTTCCTTTACCCAGAAAACATTTCTCTTTTTTCATCTAGCAAGTACTATACACCTACGGGAGCAGCTATAAAATTAAGTCAGCTTGCCTTTCCAACATTCTGTCATTAAAAGGCCTGAAAATTCTATTAACCATAAAATTAAGATGATTTGTCCTACCAATAAGATCTTTGGCTTGGAGATGCTACCCAGCTTGGGCTAATTAATGCCCAGCAGGGCTGGCCTTCCCCTGGGAAGCTGCCGTCTCAGGTGAAGCCCCTGTCTCAGGTGGTGCAGCAGGAGGAGTGGCGAACTGCACTGCTCCCCCCCTGCCCGCGCCCCCACCCAGGAGGGCCCATTGTTGCTTCTGCCTCCTCCAACAAATGCTCTGGAAATCCCTGCCAGTTGCTCTCCTGCTGTGGTATTTGCTGCAGTGAGAGAATGGCCAGTGGGGTTCTCTAGAGCAGTGTTCTCCAACCTTGGGTCCCCAGATGTTTTTGGCCTACAACTCCCAGCATGCCCCAGCCAGTGTAGCTCTAGACCAGCCTAGACTCTAGGCTCTAGACCAGCCATTCTTTGGAGAGCAGCTGGCCAGGCCAAGATGCCTGGCTCTGAGGGGGTTCTTCTTCAGAGTGTAGAACTCATGTAAATGATGTGCAGGTTACAGTAGGCACTTTAGCTTACAATTAATATTCTTTTTGGTGTGTGAGTGAATATTGCAATGCCTTAACTCTCATTTTAAACCAAAGGATTTTGGAACCTCCAGAGGTGTTGGACTACAACTCCCAGCATCCCAGCTGGGAGGTGTAGTCTAATGCCTCTGAAGAGTACCAGCTTGGGGAAGGCTGATATAGGGGCTCTTTTTTGATCTTTTTTTTTTTTTTTTTAACAGAACCATAGAACTATAGGATTGGGTCTTTTACCATGTCAGGATCCATGCTGTCAGGATCCATACTGCCCATAACATCTGTATCAGATTAGCCCATATAATAGAGGGATACAGCCTGTAATTACATCAAATTATAGTATGCTAATAACAGAGAGTAGGAAAACCAAAGTCAGCCAAACCCAGATGTGCTTATACAAGAGAGTAAATTTAGTAAGATATGCCAAATGATCTAAGGAAGTAAACTGTGCCCCATGTGCCAAGAGAAAGGGAAAACAACAACAAACCCAAAACAAAATCCCCAGATTCTCCAGCTAATCTGCGTGGCATTTCTTCCCACGGTATAACATTCGGATAAAGTAGAGCATTCTGGTTAGAGTGAAGATTCTGGCTCCAGAAGAGGAACTGGACTGCTTCAGAGCTTCTCAGAGTTGTGAACAGATCTTGCATAAATAAAAAAGGTATAGGAGATTGGAGTAAATAGGTTTCTAAGTTTAGGGAGGGGCAGTTAAAATATGAGGAAACTGCCATCTACCCTACTTTGATATTGTCAAAAGGCAGCTGAGTGACTTCGAAGGGTGCAAATTTAGCAACGTTAATGCCCAACATATTCATTAAAACACAATTACCGTATTCTATGATGACTGCAGAAGAGGGATGTCACCGTTCTGGTTTTTTTTTTTTTTGCATTCATGAACGGTGAGCTGCTATGAGCAAAAGGAGAACGTTCGTGAACAGACTCGCGTGAGCCAAACAAGGCGAGTTTGCACTTGCTGAACGGTTCACCAAAAATTCTCACACAACCCCTAAGTACCGATCTGTTTTTTTGCGTTCGCAAACGGTGCGCGAACAGAGCTAAAAAGGAGAACGTTCGTGAACAGACTCGCGTGAGCCGAACAAGGCAAGTTTGCACTTGCTGAACGGTTCACGGGGAAAAAAGTAACATCCATAGGCCGGCCAAGTCCAAATCAGACTTTCTCTGCTAATTTTGAAATAATTTTCTGGGAACTCTGTTCATGGTTGGGTTTGACTGTGCTGATATCCCTGGATTTTAGAGAAGTGCAGAAAATATTTATGCTTTCTACATGGATTAATAGGCCTTTGAATTAAATCCTCTCACTTTGGCTCAATATTTTTTTCCAAAAATGTGATTTAAAAATCCATTAAAGATTGGATCCAGAATCTGCCCTCTGTGAGAGGAAGGGCCCTACTCATGTAAATTCCCTCCAACTGGTTTTGGGGATCCACCTCCACCCCCCACACAAACACAGCTTACCCCATTCAGCAGCAGCTCTCTGTGTAGCATTTTCAGGGGACTGGAGGAGCTGCCAGTGTGGCGTAGTGGTTAGAGTGCTGGACTGGGGCTCGGGAGATCCGGGTTCTAGTCCCCGCTCGGCCATGAAACTCACTGGGTGACTTCGGGGCCAGTCACTGACTCTCAGCCTAACCTACCTCACAGGGTTGTTGTGAGGATAAAATGGAGAGGAGGAGGAGGAGGATTATGTAAGCTGCCCTGGGTTCCTTGCAGGAAAAAAAGGCGGGGTATAAATATAATAAATAAAAAAAAATAAAATGTTTTCTAGCAGTGGGAGTATTTATGTGAAATATAACCCTTCTAGGGGAAGATCAAAAGTTAGCGAAAACACTCGAAACCTAAGAAAACTGGTTTGTCGTGTCCCCCCACCACACACACACACACACCTTCACCACATGGTAGCATCACTACACAAGAACTTTAGTACATAAAAATAATGTATGTGGATTAATCAGGCCTTAGTAAAATAAGCCCGATTAGGTGATTTTCACCTGTTCTTTTATCTTTAAAGCTGGTAGCAAAGCACCAGATGATTTACAGATGCTCAGCTAATTTGACGTGAATGTTTTATAGAAACAGAACTGTGTTCTCACCCCTTGCAATCAATTTTTTCACCTGTTCTGTGTGCTAGTTACCTGTAGCTTGTTTTCGCAATGCATTTATTAACAGTTAGAAACTTTCTAGGTTCAGAATTAGTTTTATGGTTCTTTGTGGAGACATTTGCTGTTTTTCCTTACTTTGCTATCTTGCTGAACATGATGTGACTGGATAATTTTAGTATGCATACAAACAAAGGTCCCCAAGAATGGCCTTCAATACACTGTCCTGCAGTTTGATTTTGCTTCTTACTGTTGATTAAATCCCCTTAACAAAGAAGCCATTTGAGGTTTCTGTGCACAACTACTTCAGTGACGTTAACAGTCTTAAAAATGCCTACAATAGCTGGAAGTGGCACGATATCCTGGACCCTGGGATCTTTGAATGACAAGTCTAAATGGAAGAACATGCAAGGCTAAAAATAGCTTTGCGGAGAGGGAATAAAGTCACTGCTGTGTTGCTTCGCATGTAGTTGGAACTGCTCAATAACAGTTAATTGTTGCAAATTTTGCTGCAGAGAAGACTCCCAGAATCTTGAGATCAGTTATCCCAAACTCTCAGTAATTCTATGGGCCAGACATTAGTTTTTCGCTCCCAAAATGCACAACTGTTACTCAGTAGTTGCAGGGATCCAGACATCTTTCCCCAAAGTATTACAGCTCAAATGTTATGGTTAATCAGACAGCTTTCTCCAAGATAGCATTTCTGTTGCAAACACACGCAAACAGAGAGAGAGAGAGAGAGAGAGGAGAGAGAGAGAGAGAGAGAATAAAAAGCGGGAGAGCAGTGAGCATAGGGCATTGAGCTAGATTTCCTCCACCCAAGGCCATTTGCCAACTGCCCTGGGAGGATCAAGCGGTGAAGGCCACCTATGGGAATGTGCCTCCAGCTAGACTTTCCCCTCCACCCACAGGGCCATTATTGCCAACTGCCCTATGGGAAGGATTCAAGGAGAAAAAAATAAATCTTGCACACTGTTGGGGCTGCACTCTGTGCCTCCTAGGGCGAGCAGTGACACCTCGCTTCATGCGCTCTTCGCGGCAATCACGCTCCCCCTCTCCGGCAAGCCAGGGATTTGAAGATCTTGGTCTGGGTCGAGCGAGTCTCGAGTCCCATTAATTTGGGACCGTCGGGGTCAGAGGGGGACTCGTCCGACCACAGTCGAGTCTCGAGTCCGAGTCCCCATCCCTGGTCAGATCCAGCTGGCTTTTCCTGCTCCCCCACCTTCTACCATCCACTGCCTTGTGGAATGCATGCTTATGAATCATTATGTATATATAGTATTATTTATTATGATTATATTAGTGCAACTTTATGTTACTCGCAAGCCACTTTGGAAGAATTTGTATCCTGAAAGTGGGGTATAAATAATTGTAATAAACAAACAAAGAAACCATTTCTGAGGAAAAGCAGTGTTCCTCTCAGCTAGCACATCCATTGCCAGCATGACCCCAAGAGTACTGTGGGACCTATGTCAAGGCTGATCCTATCATTAGAGCCAATTTTAGTCAATATATTAGCATTCCGTTAAAGGCCAGCAAATTGTCAACTATTTAATTTAATTTATTTATTTAGGGCTCAATCCTATGCATGTTCAGACAGAAAAAAGTTCTACAATTCCCAGCATCCCCCAGCCAGCCATGCTGTCTGGGGAATGCTGGGAATTGTAGAACTTTTTTCTGCCTAAACATGCATAGGATTGCACCCTTATTTATTTTACCACTACAGGAGGAGGCAACATTTGATATTTCTATCTCAGACACCAAAATATCTTGGACTATCTTTGCACTGGGTTATATTTCATGGGTAGGGTTTGACAAATTTCTCCCCTTCCAATTTGTCAGTTATCCAAAGTTTGCCTGTGCTTGGCTACCCAAACTGCTTGTCTTATGATTTTTAGTTGAGAATGTCTATAATTCATTCCAGAAGTGGCTCATGTGCTGTCTGTTTTTCTCACAGCTTTCCAGTCTGTTATACAACTGGATATAGCACTATGAAAGCTCGTGAGAGGAGTGCACTCGAGAAAAATATGTGATTGGTTACCATTTGCAGGATCGTGTGCATGGGATCTCTCTCTCGTGGCCCTATGTCATTGTAACCTGATGTCATATCATTCCCATCTCTCTGAATTTCTGGCTATTCAAAGGTTTTGGGTAAAGCTGGAGTCAGGATAAATATAGTAACCTTTGTAGTATTGTGGAAGACAATAAGACCTGGATCTCTTTATTACTTATTCATGCAGACTGGCAGCAGAACATAACCCTTTCAAAGCCATTCCATCTTGTAAGGAGAGTTTATTTTAGGGCACAATCCTCTGCATGCTTAGACAGAAATGAGTCTACAGCTCCCAGCATTCCCCAGACAGCATGGGTGGCTGGGGGATGCTGGGAGTTGTAAGACTTATTTCGGTCTAAAATAGGATTGTGCCATTAATGTCTTAAGGGTCATATTAATACACTGTTAGGGTTGGGTGTTTTGTTTTTTGACATCTTGTGATAATCTATATACAGAAGAATATATATTCTGAAAGAAAGCTTCCTTACAAATATTTGAAATCTGTTTTTCCCCCAAATCAAATGATCTGTGCTATGGATTCTTTGAACTGCTGATTAAGTAAACAATGGGTTGGAACCAGATTTACGCTGCACTAGTGGAAGTGGACTTCCCTGCCTCCTCCTCCCTGTGGTAGCCCCTCCAGGCTCCTGAAAATACTACACAGAGACTCAGGAGACCCTGGCGCGCTCCTGCCCTGCCCGCCCGCCCTCCTCTCCGAGAAAGCCAGGTAAGTGCGCCCGGAGTAGTGGTGGGGCCGAGCCTGGGCGCCTCCCCCCTACCTTGCCTTGCCTCCGCGCCGCCTCCCACCTCGCCTCGCTTCGCCTCTGCGCCGCCTCCCCCCCGCACCGCCTCCCCCCACCTCGCCTCGCCTCGCTTCGCTTCGCCTCTGCGCCGCCTCCCCCCCGCGCCGCCTCCCCCCACCTCGCTTCGCTTCGCTTCAACTCTCCTACACGCCGCCTCCCCCCCCGACACCTACCTTCTCCGTGCTGTTTCCGGAGCCCCGCCCGCGCTCTGTTTTGGCGGGAAGTACCAGGGCAACAGGGCTTAAACAGCCCTGTTGCTCTGGTGTCCCCCGGCCAAAAACAGAGCGCGGGGGTCCCTTTTCGGAGGAGGCGTCGGACTGGGAAGGTAGGTGGGGGGGCGGCAGCGGCAGCGTGCGGGGGGGTCCGGTGGCGGCGGGGGGGGCGGGAGGTTGCAGAGCAGGGCTGCTTTCCGGAGCCCCCCCCACAGCACGAGGGGGGGCGCTAAATATAATTTAGCCTAGGGCGCCAAACTGCCCTGCACCGGTCCTGGGGTCAGGGCTGGTTATTACTTGGATGGGAGACCCCTCCTCTAGTTTCCTGCATTGAGCAGGGGGGTTGGACTCGATAGCCTTGTAGGCTCCTTCCAACTCTATGATCTATGAAATCTATGAAATCCCCCCAAACCAGGCGAATGAACCTTCCACAAGCAGAGCCCTTCCTCTCACGGAAGGTCACCTTCTCGCAGTTGGCAGATCCTGAATCCAACCCTGTATCTTAGCTAAATACCTTCTGATTATATAGGGTTTAAAAAAAAATACTAAGAATTTTAGCAGCTGTTAGTATTTGGGGTACATGCTGTCATGTACAGCTCTTTCTTTTCTCATACAACAATTAACCAAAAACCCCACCCTTTTTAAATGCAAGTTTTTTGTCAATTTTCCTGTGAGTCTAATTCCTCTATAACCCTGACCCAAGTGACTAATGTCTGTAGCTGGAAAGCACTGTGCACCTTTGGCCTACTGTGTCATGTTGGCATGAGAACAATTCCATCAGCAAGAGGTAATTAAGTCTGCTAATACAGCATTAGCACAGCTTTAATGCAAGGTTTAGCTGTTAAAATAGATAGCACCTTCTTGTGGAAACTGTGTCCAATGTGCCTCTCAGAGACAGACTAATGCAGCCATTATCTAGGCAGCAACGTTGGTTATGCTTAAAGAACTTAGTTTCTGTATGATAACCGTGTGTGTGTGTGTGTGTGTGTATCTATATATATAAAAGAAGGTGTCCTGACTGACTGACTGACTGACTCATCAACGCCCAGCTCAAACAGTTTAATCTAGGAACGTGAAATTTTGAAGGGACATTGCTTTTATGACATAGACCCCCACTAAGGAATTTGGGGAAATTCCGTCCCTAAGGGGGTGAAAAGGGGGGGCAAAATCACCCCACTCTCATATCATATCTGCAGTTCTGCAAATAGGCCTCACCTCATAATTGCTGCAGGAGCCAACTTGCTGCAGAAGCCAAGAGCAGCAGTTATGCAAATAGCCCATACTTAGAACACTTAGAATGTCGTATGAATTCCTGCAAGGGCCAATAGGGCTGGGCATGCAAATCTCCCCTAGGACATTTAGAATGTTCTCTGAGGGGGTGAAAAGTGAGGGAAACTTTTTACATGACAGGGTGAAAAGGGAGGGAAACTTTTTAAATGACTGACTGTTCTGTGAGGGGCATCGTCACATAGGCTCCATCACGTTTAGACGGATCTACCCCAAACTTGGCATGGTCACTCTTCATCACCTGTAGACTCTCAGGATTAACCTGATTTGTCTTTAAGAACAGATATTTCTGTCACAAAAGATTTCTGCTGCCAGCACCCAGCCTAAATGTTACACTTTCAGTCAGAGACACTGCATCTTTTCCATACATGTTTCTTTTAAAAACAATTATACCAAATCCTAAAATCCACGCAAGCGCAGCCGCGGGCAACAGCTAGTACTGGTATATATATATATATATATATATATATATTTGCATTCCTGCAGATGTCAGTATAGTATAAAAAATACATTTTTGAAACCAAGGGTTTTAAATTCATAAGGGCAAGGTGTCAGTACAACAATCTGGATATTGAAAGAGGCACAGGAAGTTGTGATATGAAACTACTGCACTCAGTTGCAACAAGGAACATAGGAGCTTTAAGGAAACCAGATGCAAAGAAGGACTGGGTTCCCTTACTTCTAAAAGCTGTGCAGAAGAGGGAAATCCAGCAGACGCCGCTTTTCTCAGCCTTGCATTTTAAGTTTCACCTGGCTAAATTCACTCTTCTATCCAAGTACTAGAGGTACACGGACACCTGTTCTTTGCATCTGGTCAAGAAGATTGCAGAAAGAAAGCAGTTACTCAGCTGAAACAGGCCAAATGTAGTATAGATATAGATATTTCAATAGATATAGGAAAGGAAGAATGCTGGTTTCTGAAATACAAGCATTGCTGTTTGTCCACTGTCTTGTATTCAGGCACTGCTAATTAACTGTGCACAGTCCCCTTAAGTACAGCCCAACCTCCCCAGTCCCCAGTCCCTTCCATTGGACCTTGCTACTGCAAGCCTGTGTTTAGTACCCAGGCAGGGAACTATAGATTTTCCTATTACATTATCAACACCTGTGCAAACCCAGAATGAATGAGTGGACAACACACATGTGAAAGAGCCTCATTAACAAACAAATATGTGCTAGGAACATGGCTTCAATTTTAGTTTTAATCATTTTTATTGTTTTATACTGTATTTTGATGTTGTATTTGTTTGTGAGTGTAGAAAATGAGGAGGGAAGATGCTGCAAATTAAAACAACAGGAGGAAAAAAATCCCAAGCGTCGCTTAGTATGGTTTGTGTGAACTATTTATTATAAAAAGGCTCTAAAGTCTCTACGCGTTTCGAGACAAGGTCTCTTCATCAGGAGCAATTAATCTTTTGGTCAAGCTAACTCCTCTGTCTCTGGGAGTCTATTCCAGGGGTTTTCAACCAGGGGGGAATTCCCCCCCGGGGGGGGGGATTTTAGGGTTTCACGGGAGGAATTGGGACCACAGACTCAAACTGTTGGAATACTGATCTTTCTACAAATTACAATTCTACAGATTGTACATAATCTACAGGACACCACACCTTATTGTATGGCACAGATTAAGTCAGACAATCTTGGAAACAGGGGAATGACATTCTGACATATGGTGAAGGGGGTGCATGGGGCAAAAAAGGTTGAGAACCATTGGTCTATTCTTTCAACTGTAAGGGGTCTGAATGGATCAGAACCCTTACAGTCGACAGAATAGACTAAGTTTCTAGAGACAAAGAGTAAGCTTGACCAAAAGATTATTAGCTCCTGATGAAGAGACCTTGGGGCAATCTATACCTAAACAGTTATTGCAGTACTGGATCGCTTCTGTGACTTGCAGGGCACACAACACACTCACTTTTCAGTTCCAGTTGTGTTTGTCTTGCGTTATCGTTCTTCTTCTGTAATTTATCTTGCGTTATCGTTCTTCTCCCGTGTTTGTCCTGCGTTATCGTTCTTCTTCTGTAATTTTCAGGACTACCTTTATTACAATGTTCCCTGTTATTGCAATTCACTGTCACAGTACATGGCTATGTGTGTTTTCACTGGGTGTTGTCGTTGCATGTCCTGGTGTGGCTACGAAATCGTCCTAAGCGGCGTTCACCAATTGTTTTCGAGGGGCAGGGAACATTCGGCTTTTGTCTCCCAAAGCTGTATCAGGGCTTCCGCAAAGCAGAGATTTCTCTCCCCCTCTCCCCGCAGGGCTTCTTCCTCTTGCAAAGCGCACTGAGGAGTAAGTGCTTCCCCCTCCCTTCCCTCTTGAAAAAATAAAGTTTTGAATGCCCCTTTCAACTCCCCCCCCCGCCGCCCCTAAGTACAACTACCTGTAAATGAGCCAAAATGCATGTCTACTCAGAAGTAAATTGCATTATCTTCAGTGGCCTTAATCAGAAGTAAATCACAAAGTGAATAGGACCTATCAGGGCTTTGCGAAAGAGCAGCAACCCCGAGTTTGCTTTCCTGCTGCCCTCCTTCCCCACAGCTTCTCTCTGCATGTCTTCTCAGAAGTAAATCACATTCTCTTCAATGGCCTTGCTGAGAAGTAAATCACATTGATTTCAATGGAGCTTATGCTTGGGAAACTTAGCACGGGAGGAAGACTGCTTTGGGAAATTGGTTTTGGGTGGAGGGGAATGGGCATGCCGATCCTACTGGCTTCACCCCATGGAAGGATGGCAGCTGGCCGTGGCATAGCCCCCACTCTCTTCCCTTCTCCTTCTCCATGATGTTTTTCTGAGGGGGCAGGAGGAACTTTTTTTCTCTCTTTTTAAAAAAACAATCCTGCTCCTGTGGTCCTTTGCTCCTGCACATAGATGATGAACAAAACAAAACAAAAGCACCTTTCTCTTCAAGGGCCATTTTCTCTTCAAGGGCCATTTGCAAGGCAACACCCAGTATTACTGCTATGGAGTTTAGGTGTGGGGCGGCAAAACGGAATGACTGCGGTACATTTAACAAAAGTGCGCACTGTGAGTAGTGACTGCGGAACAGTACTGTAATGCTAACTTGACAATATACCACGTAGTACAGATCTGGCCCTTGTCTCGAAACATGTAGAGCACTTTAGAGCACTTTTATAATAAATAATTCACACGGGCCATACTCAGTGATGCTTGGGATTTTTTTCCTCCTGTTTTTGTTTGTGAGTGCCCAGAAAGCATGTTATGGGGCATCTATGTAAATTCAGTAGTAAATAAGTAAATTCGTACAGAGCAGGAAGCTCTGTCATGGGGTTGACAGCTTTTTCCTTTTGGAATGGCCCCTGCGCTTTCAATGACGGTATGGCAGGATGATGCAGTGAAGCTCCTCATCACTATACCTGCATGCTAGGAAAAGTGAAAGGAAGATTGATATTGAAAGCTGTCCACTCTTCAACTCAAAAACATTTTAGCAAAAGTGTCCTGCATTCTGATAGGTTTTCATTACACACAGAATCCTCCAATCACAATGCCAAGTGAAGGGACTTGTGAGTGTCTATATAAGAGGGAGGTGAAGGCTTGTTTTTTGCCTGCATGAGTGTTTGTTCCTTGGAGAGTGAACATATGCAAGTTCCTCTGCTGATCTGTCTTCGTGCAAAACAATTCCCAGTCGCCTTATGATTCATTTAAACATTTTCATTCCATTCCACATTGTGTTTTCCAAAGCTGGGGTTAGTTTTTTGTAGTTTGTGGGTTAGTGGACAGTATTAGTTAATATTTAGTCTGCTCTCTGTTAGACTGCATGTGTGCCTTTTTCAAAAATTGCCTATAAAACAGGGACCCCCCCCCCCCAAATATGGCGTGTCTCATCCCTTGGAATAGTATGATTGAAAATTTCATGTCCGTTGAATGGAAACCACAGAAGTTACAGGAGCAGAAGAGCAACTGGGCCTCCCACTGAAATCAATGGGAAGCAAATGAGGCTTATAATAACGGAAATGAATGTGATTTTAACAAATGAATAACTAATAAAATGAGGCTTTTAAACAATAAAATGGGGAGGGGGAGCGAAGAAACTTGCACACCCTAAAAACACCATGGAACAATCAAACCAAATATAGAGCCTCCAAAAAGTAAAGAGAAAAGGGCTGGAGCTGTTTTAAGCCCAATGTTCTGTGGGATGACTTGTATGGTTCAGAAGAGGGTGATTGTGCTTTTTTCCCCTGCCTCTCACTTGGGGAGAGAACAGGCCCCTTTATGACTGGCGATGTAAAGCTGTTGGCCCAGCAAGTGGACAGAGAAGCAGTGGAGGTGGGTGGGTGATTCCCTGGGAACACCTTTTGTAGAGAGGCAAAGTCACTAGAAAGAAACATCCCCATCCTCTTAAGTGACATGGCAAGATGATCAGTAAACAGCAGATAGTTTTTCATGTGCCGCCCTTTGAAGCAAGACAGCTTTTATTCTAACACCAGCTGCATTTTCTCCACATGAAGCCACCTATCTTTTGATGATGCTGGCGTGCTGGAAAGTATGACAAATCCTGTCTCACCGGCCAAGTCTTGTAGGCGGCTGAGGTAACCAACAGCTCTGGCAGTGCTACTTCCAAGTTATAGAATTAGAATGGACCGGAGGAATCGTCTAAGGCTAAAACTATACCCTATGTGCGTAGCCCATAAAACCCCACCATACTGCTGCTTCTCTGAAAAGGGGCATTGGGAAAGGACCCTCTGTAGCAGAGACCTGGCAGGTGGGGGGGGAGTGTATGTTTCCCCTGACTGCCCCTGCCAGCTACAGTGCCTCCCCTTTCATCCAGTATTCGAGACCTGTGCTTGTGAGAGAAACACATGGGGAGGGACCTTAGCTCAGCTCCCAGAATCCCTTGCCATTAGCCATGCTGGCTGGGTATGCTGGGAGCTGTAGGCCAGCAACATCTGGGGACCTAAAGTTGGAGAGCCCTGCTCTAAAGTCTGTGCCTGTGTGTCTTTAAAGGCGTCTGTCTCCTAAGGACCACCCTTTTTAAAAAAGTGATGTATGGACAGGAGAGATGACGGAATTTGATTTCAGAAAAAAACCTCAGGCAGAAAGATTCGGGGGGGGGGCAGCAGGAGGTGGAGCACATGCGGGCAAAAAGCCAGCTAGCCCAGGGGGATCAGATGCAACAGAGATCCTCAGGGCCTCTGTACCTTCATTTCAGCAAGTGCCCATGGACAGCAGGGTGGTGGGGCAGATGGCCTCCCAGAGATTCGGGGCTCCAAATGAAAGATTCGGGGCTCCAGCCCTAGTGGGCCACCCCCTAACACCACCTCTGGATAGACCCCTGATGGCAATCCATCCCAGAGGTGTGAGGCCCCTGCCTCACACATAGAAGGCCCCGTGTTCAATCCCTGGAGTCTCTAGTTTCAAAAGGATCAGACAGCAAGTTATTGGAAAGACCTTTTTGCTTGAGACCCAGGACAGCCGCTGCCAGTCAGTGGCAGTACTGAGCAAGATGGAGAAATAGTCTGACCTGGTCTAAGGCACTTCCTATGCCAGAAATCATAAAGGTCGGGGAGGTGGAGCAGCAGGGTAGGGGAAACGGGGGCAACCTAGGCATTCTTCCCCCGTTGCAAATTGCTCCCTCCCCAATGTCTCTTTTGCAGAGCGGCCGCTGCTGTTGAGATTTAAAAAGATGTATTGGCCACATAATGTCAAATTGGAAATGTTTCAGAATTATGGTCCATCCCCTCAGAAGCCCACATAATGGTTTAGGGGGCGTAGTGGTGAGAGTGTTGGACTGGGACTCGGGAGATCCGGGTTCTAGTCCCCGCTCGGCCATGAAACTCACTGGGTGACTTTGGACCAGTCACTGACTCTCAGCCTAACCTACCTCACAGGGTTGTTGTGAGGATAAAATGGAGAGGAAGAGGAGGAGGAGGAGGAGGAGGAGGAGGAGGAGGAGGAGGAGGACTATGTAAGCCGCCTTGGGTTACTTGCAGGAAAAAAGGTGGGGTATAAATATAATAAATAAATAAATAAATAAATAAGATGTGCACATGTTCTAAATTTTGGCTCATTTTCAAACCTTTCTTTCCAGCCATGACAGCTGAAAACATTTTTTTTTAAAGAATGAAAATTCAGAGTCTCTGCCTTTTCAGAGCACACCTTTTCCCCTGACAAGTCCTTTCCAGACAGCGTTGTGTATAGATTTCATAGATCATAGAGTTGGAAGGAGCCTGCAAGGCTATCGAATCCAACCCCCTGCTCAATGCAGGAAACTAGAGGAGGGGTCTCCCATCCAAGTAATAACCAGGCTTGACCCTGCTTAGCTTTCCACGCTCAGACAAGCTGAGCCAGCGTGAGCCACAGACCTGTGTATTATCACTTTCTGTCGCTCAGGCAACCCAAAATTCTCACCTTGGAGTCCCCCAATTTAAATGCTACTCTGCCTTTCTGTCAGGTAAGGATGTAGTTGTCCAGTTTGTATGTCATTCATGCCTTGCCCAGCAATGATTAATAGTTGGACAAGGGATAATATAATGTCATAAGTCAGTTGTGTACAATAGTGATTGGTTCATGTACCAAAGAGGGAAGATGGGATCATTTTTACCTACGTAGCTTTTCCCTCTAGTGCCAGGGAAATTCTAACCAGATTCAGATGTAGGTTCAGAACTTCTTTCTGGGAGGCTACTGCAATGGGTTAACTATCCATGTTCCGGCTTCTTTGTCCCATTCTAACATGTGCTTGGGCCTCGTGAAGTTGACCTGTTTTCAGCAATATTGCCTTCCATTTAATATGCTGAATGCCAAGTGATCCTGATTTCCTATTTATCTATTGCATCATTTATTTATCATTTATTTATTTATTACATTTATATCCCACCTTTCTGCCAGAAATGGCACTCATGTTCCTGTAGATTTAAACTCTCTATACCTACTTTTTTATGCTACCCTTTATGCATTAACAGATATTTTAGTTTATATGATATATTGAGGCGCCATGCCACCTCTTTGGAGCTCTTTGGAGTAGTGGCAAGCAATAACTGCTTTAAAAAAAAAGTTTGTGTGGTTTCTTATATTTTAATTGGGAGACATCTGAAAATGCAAGGCAATGAGGCTGGCTAAAATCCCTGCTTTACCTCATGGTCTTTCATAGGCTGGTTGCACATAAAAATCGAAAGAAACCCATGGGTGCCATCTTCTAAATTCTTCTAAGCCAGCGGTGTGGAATGTGTGGCCCTCCAGATGTTTTTGGAATCCAATTCCCATCCACCTCAGCCAGCATGGCCAGACCAGTTGTTGTCTGGAGGACAACAGGTTCCCCAGCCCTGTTCTAAATCAATGGTGTGCTATGCATTTTGTCAGGAACGGGGGAGATATTAGTAAGCAAATTCCAGCTCTGTCTGAGTGTTTCATGGTCCACAGCTTAAGGATTTTGTAAAGGTAAAGCTGCAAGCACGGCTCTCCTGGGAATCCCAAGGGAAGGCTTCCACACTAGGGAGAAAAATGTGATATGCAGAAATTTAAGCTGAGTCTTTAAGTTCAGAAAAACAAAATTTCCCCTTTGACGTCTAAATTTTTCTCAAGTGCCCTTTTTATTTAGCCCTTAATCAAGTGAAGAAACGTATACATTAGTTTAACATTTAACACCTCCCATTATTTAATATTATGGAGAACTAAAATGCTGACTCTAAAGAGGTGCTTGTTTGTGACATTTCTATATTCCATTACTGTGACACAGTAAAGTGGTAAATGATTGTTTCTTGCAAATGGTGCTACTTATTGTGTTTTCACATGTTGAAATTGGCTCTGGATTAGCCAAAGACAGGGGTTACATGACCCGGGGTTCTAGTATTATGAGAGAGGGAGAAAAAGGTCTCCCTATCCACTTTCTCCATACCTCTATCGTGTCTCCCCTTACTTGCCTTTTTTCTAAGCTAAACAATCCCAGCTGCTGTAACCTTTCCTCATAGGGGAGTTGCTCCAGCCCCTTGATCATTTTAGTTGCCCTTTTCTGCACTTTTTCCAACTCTACAATGTCCTTTTTTAGGTGCAGTGACCAGAACTGTACACTGTATTCTAAGTGTGGTCGCAATATAGATTTGTAAAAGGGCAATTTAATAACTTTGCATTTAATAACTTTCACAGTTGTGGTTCTTCCATGCTTTCTCCATTCCTCCTCCACATGCAAGGACTTCTGGATTGATATTTCCCATTGCTTTCCAATAGATGTGAATATCAATTTTGCATCACTATAGTCTTCTTTCACCTTGCTTCATGTTGATGAACAGAATTTAACATCACTCTTGATCACTGTCTGCGTTTTCTTTTACTCCACTGTCTTATCTACAGAAACCTTTCCTGGCAGCTTTCTCATCCTGTCTTAACATGTTTTAGACCAGTGATGGCGAACCTTTTTGAGCCCGAGTGCCCAAACTGCAACACAAAACCAACTTATTTATTTTAAAGTGCCAACACTGCAATTAAACCTGAATACCGAGGTTTTAGTTTTAGAAAAACAACTCATACAGTTGTCCGAACTAATTAACATCTTTTGTCTTTAAAGAAAAACACAACAACAGAGCTTTCAATGATACAAACTGTTTTTTGTTGGGAAAAAAATCAACTCAAAAAATTATTATAGTACTACATTGTACACATAGCCTGAAGGGAATTTATACAAACTTTTTAAATAATTAGGTACATGTATTTTTGGATAAGGGATTCTCAACTTGTAATATGATTATATGCCAGACTGAAATTGTATGGGGCAAGCTTTACTCCGGGTCCTTTCCCTGCTTCTACAGGTGTCGGATTAGTAAAAGTAAAAGTCAACCTGTACTAGGATGAGCAAGATAAACAAGAAAACTAAATGTGCGTAACACATTTTAAACACTTTATGTCTTGGACTGCAAACACTGCATTAGGTAAAAAATTGCATTGGGCATGCTTTTGTACAATTAATGTGATTTTTGCTATTGCATGCATGCTGATAATTTGTCAAACCTTGGCTCATACTCCATTAGTTTGAGAGCAACACATGCAGCACTCAGGTCAACTGTTAGGGCTTTACATCCAAGCCACGCTCTGTGCATCATTCTTCAAAATCTTTTAAATGTGATAACAATGTAGAAAAGAATTCTGTAACAGGAATTCTAGAATAAAATCATTCTGTTCCACACTGTGAGAAAGAACAAGATCATTCGTGTTTTGCAGAAGGGGATAGTCTTTTCACAATCTAGTGACCAATGGCTCGAGTGCCCACAGAGAGATCCCTGCGTGCCAGCTGTGGCACCCGTGCCATAGGTTCGCCATCACTGTTTTAGACTGTAATCCTATATCCACTTACCTGAGATTAAGCCCCATTGAGCTCAATGGGAATTATGTCCGAATAGATATGTTCAGGATTGCACTGTTAGTTTCTCTACTCCTTGCTGTTGTCATGCTATTTTAATCTTTCATTGTGCTTTTAACAAGTAGGTTCTTCAGGCTGTCACACTTATTTTTTGCATCTGGGTGATTTAATATTGCAGGTAAAAGGAAGAAAAGAGACGGCATCTTCTGTGATTAGGCTGCTGATGCATAGAGCAGTGCTGCTAACCAATATGTTATTTTCAACTTACTTTCGTTTAGTACACTCTACTGAGTTACTACTGGAGATAGTTGCTCTCAATTATTCCTGGTGTAACTGGCACATAAGCAAAGACTCTGCTCTATCTTTGCTTGCATGGAGGGTCATTTGTAACTCCAAAGAGTTGGCTGTTTTGCATGCATTTCTCCAGTGCTTATCTATGCTATAATGTATTGCAGGGGAGGTATGATTGTGATGGTAATGGAGCTTCTAGTACTATGTTGTCTGAACTATCCTATTGTCACATATTGGGTAGAATAAACAGAAAAGTCATAGGAAGGAGGCAGGGCTAGGTTCAGGTTCCTTGAGTCAAGGAACCTATAGTGGGCCCCCTCTCATCTGCAGTGGGTTCCCAGGCTCCCTTACATGCATTGAATTGGAACAGCTGGTGCCACCACATCTTCCTCCACCACTACAATACCTCCTCTTTTCCATTCCATTCCTTTTGAGCACCAACCATTGCTAAGCATGTGACCCAGTGCTGACCAATACCAAGGCACCCTTGCACCATCTATCTTGGTATCAGCACTGGTGGATTCTGGGAGGGGGCAGGAGAAGTTAGCTTCTGTACTCTTCATGAGCTGAAATCTGTACTAATCTCAGCAATATTGGGACTGTGTTTTGTTTACAGTAATCTGTTCTTTTTCATGTTGTAACTGTTTTTTGGGGGGGTTACACACACACACACACACACACACACACACAACTTTTTTTCTGCCTTGGCAAAAAATATTACGAAAGATCTGAGAAGATGGTGGAACCCATCTGAAATAGTTAAGATCCATTGACTCCATGGAGTCAAGGCACTCTGAAAATATATTTTATCCCATTTTAAATTTATTTATTTATTTCTTACATTTATTAATCACCCATCTGGCCGGCCACCCGGCCACCCTGTTAGATTTAATACCATGGATGGTGTTGACAACACAAAGTCTGAAACTCAACTCATACACAGCTCAGTGTTAAGACTTGCCTGACCAAGTGCTTCAGATGGGGCACACCAACAATGATGCCAAGAAAACATTGCAAATCATGATGTTATGTCACAGCCACATCATAAGCAAATATGCCTACAAATATGGCTATGATCTTATGTTTATTCATAATTATTTGGGAAAGTACTTGAAAAAAAATGAATGGAAATAAGTACTTTCATTATTTTGCGGTGAAACAATCTCTCAAAGGTCCCGACTCATTACTAGGCATGGGTGCAACTTCTTCCAAAAATTATGGTTTATATTGTGGCTGCATTTGGGAGCAGCCCTGAGAAAGGCAAGTAATAATCCCAAAATTAGAAATAAATTAAAACTATTAGGAAGCCTACAGTGAATTTAAGCTACATTTCCAGCTGAAAATGGAAAATATTCAAATCTGCCTATT
Organism: Shinisaurus crocodilurus; assembly: GCA_021292165.1. Taxonomy (NCBI): domain Eukaryota; kingdom Metazoa; phylum Chordata; class Lepidosauria; order Squamata; family Shinisauridae; genus Shinisaurus; species Shinisaurus crocodilurus. The sequence goes on along the minus strand of CM037880.1, from coordinate 24,875,477 downwards.
AATACATATCAGTTGTATTTCAGGTCCTGTTAGAGAACTTTAATCTATAGTCCCAAAATTTGGAGCAAGAATGAGGTTAATGCTTGTGTTCAGACAGTTGCCCTAGAAATGGATAAATATTTCACATTAACTTGTGTTCTTCTGCCAATTTTTGTCATGGGGACTGGGGTCCAGAAATGTCGCATTTGTGAATTATGGGAGTGAATGTTCTATTGCTTTGACCTTTGGAAATGGCTCCAGCATGATTGGCCAGCTACCGTTACCTTTTCCCCAGAGGTCAGCAAGGCTGTAAATATGGGAGCAATGGAATAGCCTGATAATCAAATTGAGACTTTAGCACTGCAATGCAGGGCTGTCACAAGAAGAAAGTGAAATTTCATTCTTGTTAGAGGCTGCCTTTCAAGAGCACTCTGGAAGTCATTGTAATTGCCTACTCCAACAATGTGTGCAATTGCACCGCATAAGGAGACTGTAGGGTGTTGTGTTTTTTTAAAATTTAGTACTTTAAAATACAACAAGGCAATTTCCTATTTGAAGTGTTGTGCTCTGGGAGCAAGAGGAGAGGCAGAGAGAAAACAGCTCTCCTGTCTTTTAGAAAGATGGATGAAGTTCCAAATCATCTAAAATGTTGGCTGCTGCATCAAAGAACAGAATGAGTGTTTTCACTCACTGTAGCCGCACTGCCAAAGCAATGTATTATATACTTTAGTACGTCCAAAATATGGTGCATCCTCATAGCTACAGTATTCCCCTGTTTGTGCTATGAAGCTTGTCCTTTTAGAGTTTCTATCGTCTGGTCTCCTTGGGAATAGATTTACATCTATTGCTCAGGGAGAAATGGGAGGAGGAGGAAGGAGGAGGCCGGAGCTGTAGCAAAGGACATAATAATAATTCATGTGTGTGTGTGTGTGTGTGTGTGTGTCTGTCTGTCTGTCTGTGCATGTGTTTAAACCCTGTCCTCCTCATCAAAGACAAACTACTGGAAATCATGGATGAGATTAAAGAACCACAGAGAGATTGCAGCCAGATGTTTTAGCGCTCTGACACACCTCTGTCTAGACTTGCTGATAACGATCCTGAGGAACCTTAAAGGACTTTCTGCTAAATGCTACTGGCTTCCTGCACAGAACCATCACAGGCACAGTGTCTATTTTTCCTTGTGCTGTTCTTGCTGATACATTCTGAAGTAGTGAGACTGCATGTGTAAAGCTGCAGAGAATAGACCATACACCACCAAGTGGTGGAGGTGGATAGTGCACTATTATTGCAAGAAACCCCAAAATTCATCACTGCAAAGGAACCTGCTTGCCTGTTGGGTGGAGTTGCACTGTATGTTTCACTGTGACTGTTGGAAGTAGTTAAGGAACAAATGGGTGCTTGGGACACTTGTGCCTTCTCATCAGCCACCCTCAGTAAGGGTGAGCACAAGTGGCATTTGGAGATCAGGGGGTGCAGATTTGGTCAGGGAAAAAGTTTGAAACTGGGAACAACTAAGACACAAAGAAGGCTTCTACAGAAGACTGAATCTTACTGTTATTTATTTATCTTGCTCTAGTCACAGATTTTAGCACAAGGCACCACTTCAGAAAACCATTTTGATCACGACTAAATGTTGTACCAAAACGTTGCAAGTTCTGTTGTCACATGAGCCCAATGATCAGGACATACCCTCTGTGGGACTTGAGTGCAACTTGTGAACTTGCTAATTTTACAGATGAGATTGTCACAGATTCGGTAATCATTAAGACAAATAATCTAAAAATCCATCAAAACTTTCCCTGGCCAAAAGGCCTGACTGATGAAAACAGTAGGATTTGCCTGAAGAGTGGAAAATGTTCTCCGCTGTCTCCACCAGACCAGGAATCTGAAAACCAGTAGAGATTCATGGTATTGGACACACAACTTGAATGAAAGGGTGCTTCTAGATGGAGTGCTACCAATAAAATGACATTGTGGGGGTCTTCCATCTTTCCCCTCCTTGACAGATTTTCCTCCTTAAGGGAAAAGATGGAAGTTGTGGGGAAACATGGGAAGGTTACCAATAGAAGGTGCCAACAACATCTGGGCCACCCGTATAATTATGTAAGTGAGGCAGGGTGATTGCCCAACAAAAGCCTCATCTGGAAGCACCCAGGATGCCAGCTGCTCCTTTTCCTTTGTAAACACATCACAGCTTACTGGTGCTACCTGTGGGAAAACCCCAGCCAGAAAGCAGATTTTATAGGGTACCTGCCAAAGAGTGTCTTGCAATATGTAAGGAATTCAAATAACAGGATATTTGATAAAGTATATAACTCTGCACTTAATCTTGTCAGATGTCCCCACAGATGAGGATGGAGATGTACAATGTCTGACAAAATTCTGAGTCAACCTTCTCAACATTACCAGGTGTGAATGAACGGCCCCGAGATGAGCATGCTAACCAGGACCGGTGCAAGGCAGTTTGGTGCCCTAGGCAAGATCAGATATTTAGCGCCCCCCCTTCTCACTTGAGTCCTCCCTCCCTCCAGCCCTATGCTCCTGGCGTCCCCTTTAGCCCAGCGCCCTAGGCAGCCGCCTAGTTGGCCTAATGGTAGCACCGGCCCTGATGCTAACAAATTCTGGTTCACCATGCAGCACATTGTGCTATCTGCTGCTATTTGTTAATAACTGTATCCCCCAGACATGTGCCAAGGAAGGTATGGAAAGTCTCCAGCCATTATTTCACTGCTGGTCTGGAATACAGAGGTTGTAATGCTCAAGGGGAAAGGTACGTAGCCCAACCGGGTATATCTATACTAGAATGGAGTCCTCCAAATGATCGGCAAATGGTTTCGGCTCCAAACAGCAAAGAACCCGTCCTGCAAACTGTGGAAAAAATCACATATGGAAAATTATTACCAGAAGGTTCAAACCCAGAATTAAGCTCAAACAAACAAACAACAACAGTATAATAGTGCAGCATAGAGTAAGAAATGTACCCATTACACTAAGAGAACGATTCAAAGAAAATACTCTCAATTTATGCAAACCTGACTTTGAACCCAGTTCCTCAGCATGGGTTTCTCCCATCATGCTGGAAAGGAAGGCTAATTGAACTATCCATATGTATATGGGGACCTGGTGACTCAGATGATGGTGGCACCTTCCCTGTTAACCCCAAAGCTGTGGGCTCAAGATCCATGGGAGGTGCCTTCCTTTAGGAAAAGAGCTGTAGCTGATTTGGTAGAGCACCTGCTTTTCATGCAGAAGATCTCAGATTCAATCTCTGGCATCTCCAGCTAATTCTGGGAAAGACTCCTGCCTGAAACCCTGGAGAGCCAATTGCTAATTAGTAGACCATACTGAGGTTTCATAGATTCATAGATCATAGAGTTGGAAGGAGTCTACAAGGTCATCAAGTCCAACCCCCTGCTCAATGCAGGAAACTAGAGGAGGGGTCTCCCATCCAAGTAATAACTAGGCCTGACTCTGCTTAGCTTTCCACGCTCAGACAAGCTGAGCCAGTAGCTCAGTAGATGAACCAATGCTCTGGCTCTGAATAAGGCAAGCTTCCCATCTAGCTTTGAAGGTCCTCAACCCAAACATTGTTATGGACTGTCATCCTCTGCCCAGTATCAGTGAAATGATATTCTACTTTAAAGGAACCAGGGTGTCTACAACTTTTGACTTATCCTCGTCCTATCATCAGATTTCATTAGCAAAAGAATCCCATAAATTCATCAGTTTTCTTTAGTAAAAGAATCCCATAAGTTCACAGCCTTTATCACTACAGAAGTCTTATTCCAATGTACATAGTCAAGGGGGTTTCCAGGGTGGTATTAAAAACTTGCTTTTGACTTGGCTTCTGAAGCATGTGTGTGCCAGAGAACATGCATCAAAGTACATGTTACATTAAATATGAAACATGCAGCTTTTGCCCCTCTCCTTTTTGTTTATTCACAAGTAAGTGTCCAGGGCCCCAATCTGGATTAGGACCACCACTTTTTGGAAGTGAAGGTTTAAGCCTTTCTCCCCCACCAGCTGTTTATCTCCGAGATCCCCCCCCCCCATCCTGGATGCAGGTTTAAAAAAGAAAAAAGCCTTAACTGGCGCCATTTTTAAAAATCCCTTGTTGGGGGGGATTTCTGGAGTGAAGTGGCTGGGGGGAACGTTTAAACATCCTTTCCCCCCACACAATGATCCTGATCTGGATCAGAGACCTGCACACTTATTTGTGACTAAATAAAAATTAAAAGGGCAGCTGCACACTGTGCATTTAACATCACATGTAATTTGACCCTAAGGCATGTAATATTTGGAGAAACCAATGGTGTTACATTCTTCAAAAATCATATTCTAGTGTACAGCTGGGATGAATCCGAACATGATTTCCTACAAGAGTCCTAGGAAAGTTTCAGCATTATGCACACCATCAGCAGCAAGGATTAATGTCAGTTTTAGGCAGTGACAAACACAGAGCATACTTTCTCTCTCAGAGTGCCATACTGCAGTAGAACCAAGTAAAAGCCATTTGTGAAGCACCCATACCGGACAACAAAGGCCAACTTCAAGCTTTCCTGGGACTATCTAAGTACTCTCAAAGCTTATATAACAACTTGCCACTAAGATAGCTTCTCTGTGCAACCTCCTAAAGAAGGATGTGAAATTTGAGTGGGATCCAAAGTGCCAAGATGTTTAAGGAGAGCAAGCATTCCATTTTCACCACTATCAAACTCTCTTAAGCCATTTTGATCCCAAGAAGCAAACAATTGTCACTAAAGATGCATGTGAGTACGAGAACGAGACTGATGCTGTCAACTTAGGGGGGGAAATGAGTTAAGGGTCGCAAATGCATTTGAACCCTAACCCCTTACGAACTCAGGAGAATCTTTCTCAGTTATTAATAAGGAAGTTTTAGCAGGGTTTGGGACAATGGGATGTACATTTGTTTGTTTCCATGAATTGCTAAGCGGGGTGTTAAATGAATGGACTTTGACTTTGAGATAGTGTTTCTTCCTGGAGCTAAGAATGTGACATCTGATTGTTTATCTTGCCCACTTGTACACAGGATCAAGTGGAATCCGATGGTGATGGAGAAAGTGTCACTGCACAAATCACTGCAAGGATTTGGGAGATGGGCAGCATCCCTGAAGGAAGACCAAGTACTAGTCGGCTGAACGGTCAGTTTTGCAAGAAGATATAAACATGTACAGTCATGCCTTGGATTGAGAGCATAATTCGTTCCGGAAACGTGCTTGTAATCCAAAACACTCATATCAAAATGAAATCCCCCCCAAAAAATTAGTACAGAGATTTTTAATTTAAGCCGTACTACAGTACTTGTATTGCAAGACGTCGCTTGTATATCAAGTAAATAAATAAATAAATAAATATTTAAAAATGTGCTTGTCTTGCAAAACGCTCTCAAACCAAGTTACTTGCAATCCAAGGTATTACTGTATTTCATGGTCTGTACATAGTGGATGAATGGATTTTGAGAAATGTGTCCCTTTTTTGAAGTATGTCCCTTTAGGGGTATCTGTAGTTTGGCCCCCAGAATTAAATCTCCCATTATGCTCAGAGAGAAAGGGAAGGAGACAGATGGAGGAAGGAAAAGGGCAGGGGCTGTAAAATAGCGTAGCAATAATAATAATAAAGCAAGGGTGGTGGTTGTAGTTTTTAACATGTTTCAAATCCTGCCTAGTGTGCCCCCATTGCCCAAGGCAAGCTATAAAAAGACAGCTCACCATCTCCAGTCATGCATGAGGACATGTCCCCTGTACAAGAAAACCACTTAGAAGCTTGAGGTTGCAGCTTGGAAAATACATTTCTGCTTTTTTTTAAAGGAGGGCACGCAATAGGGTTGTTTCTCTGTTAAGATAACAGTACTTCAAGCAGCATGATAGCATGGGCATAATTAATGTTTACTTATAATCAGCATCTTTCTGTGCCAGCAATCATGGCAGGCTGAAACGAAGCAGGGGAAAGGAGAAGCCCTGCTGCTTTCAGCTGTCTGCAGCAATAATCACACAGTGCCACAGCACCTCTGGGAGTCTGGCACCATTTATCCTCCCTGCCTCTCCTCATTGGTCACCTGCCACGAGGCAATCCCTAAAGCAGCCAATCCTTCCCATCATTTCCATACAAAAGGGGGAGAGAACTGCAGTTGGGGAAAGGCTCTGTCTACAGAAAAGCTTGGGCTGGTGCCTTAAATGAGTTTAAAATGAGCTCCAATCAAAGAGGTAAATATATATATATAACAAGGCTACTTGATCTTATATAAATACAGGAGAGATACAAGTGGAGGAGGAGAGAAGAATAAATGTCTCACGTAGGGTTTCTCTAGAGAATAATTATTAGCTAGGCACTGAGCAGATTGAACCAGGAGCAGGGCTGCTTAGCATTCAGGCCTTAGTGACTTGGGTGCAGAGTCACCGGCTAATTTGAATTTGTGGGTGGGCTCCCCCCCTTCTGCTCTGTCTGCAGTGAAAGCATCATACTTATTCTTCTGCTGGACAGTGATGGATAAAATCAATAGTCTCCTAATCTGCAGCCTAGATGCTGTTTCATATGTAACTGAGCATTGGTTTTTCAGGCAGAACAACACCCAGTTAATCTTTGAACACTAAATCTGATTTTGCATGAACAGAAGAACTAGCAAGCAGTGGCTATGAGAGATGTGTGTGTTTTCTTTAAGCATAAGAATTGTTTGCCTACTGGCAATTATTATCTCCTGTCCTCCTTCTGCAGTTAACCTAATTTACCATTGTGAGCTAAGCTGGTACAGCACTGGGTATGCAGGCTTCACAAGAATGCCTCCGGCCTCTTGATCACCAAGGTTAGCACAGAATCTTCAGAGGAACCAGCACTATGCTGGATCTTCCAACAGCTTGGAGGAACAAACGGAGGTTTTAAATCTGGCAGAGACAAGGAATGGAAAAATAATACAGGCAGTCCCCGGGTTACGAACAAGATCCGTTCGTAAGTCTGTCTTTAAGTCAAATGTGTATGTAAGTCGGAACAGAAGCAACGCAATGTTTTCAAAGTGTCGCAAAGTATAGTGCCTGTGTTCATAAGTACCAACCATTGTAATTAACTCAGATTTTTACATATATGGCGGTCTGTTCTTAAGTATGAGTTATCCATAAGTTGGAGTGCTACCAATAAAATGGCATTGGTACGGGACTGCCCGTATTTCAAATTCCTAGGCACCGCAATCACATTTTCTGCAGCAAGGGCCTATAGTCACAATGATTACAAAATTAGGGCCTGATTCTTTGTTGACTTTGAACAACATTCTTTGTTGATTTGCTTCCCAAATCAGGACAAGCTCTGCTTGCCGTTACCTGCTGGGCATAACTTCAGCCTAGCTAAGCAGCTCCTCCCGTCCGATTACCAGACATGCCTCAGATAGTTCAGCAGGCAGCAGCAGTGTGTATTTCCTTAAGCTCCAGGATTTGTCAGAATTGTGTGGGAATCATTGGCTTGGATCCAGATTTAGTCAGAGTAGGCCCACTGAAATCAGTGGGACTTAAGTTAGTCATGGCTAACTTAAATCCCATTGATTTCAGTGAGTCTGCTCTAAGTATAATTAAACCTGGATCCAAGCCATTGACTCAGTGATATTCATGAGGCACTGGATAATCTGGCTTTGATAACCTCCTTAAAGCACATAGTTACTGTGATCTCACTATATACTGAAACAAGCAATACAGCTATTGAGTGGTTACACAAATGTATTACAATATAACGAAGTTCCCGACTGTTTGCTCCTAGGGATGCTTGCAAGAGAGCTGCTAATGCACCAGCACTTGAACCAGTGTAAGCTGGTCAACATCTCATTTTTAGTCAGTATTCTCCATGCCTTTACAGGCTATGTGGCTTGAACGTATGATGTTCATGTTTATTTGTTTGCATCATTGAACCAAATGGAGTGATGCAAAGCGGGCGGGACCAGGATCTTTAGGGAATGAATAGGGTTGTGTTTAGTGCTACCTCAGCAACATCCTGGCATCACCACACACTCCTCACTGCCTACATCAGATCTGTGAAGATTTTGAATAATGAAGCTGCCCCAGCTTCATTATTTAAATTGTTATCACATTTAAAAGATTTTTAAGAATGATGCACAGAGCATGGCTTGGATGTAAAGCCCTAACAGTTGACCTGAGTGCTGCATGTGTTGCTCTCAAACTAACCGAGTATGAGCCAAGGTTTGACAAATTATCAGCATGCATGCAATAGCAAAAAATCACATTAATTGTGCAAAAGCATGCCCAATGCAAACTTTTACCTAATGCAGTGTTTGCAGTCCAAGACATAAAGTGTTTAAAATGTGTTAAGCACGTTTAGTTTTCTTGTTTATCTTGCTTATCTTGCTCATCCTAGTACAGGTTGACTTTTACTTTTACTAATCCGACACCTGTAGAAGCAGGGAAAGGGCCTGGGGTAAAGCTTGCCCCATACAATTTCAGTCTGGCATATAATCATATTACAAGTTGAGAATCCCTTATCCAAAAATACATGTGCCTAATTATTTAAAAAGTTTGTATAAATTCCTTTCAGGCTATGTGTACAATGTAGTACTATAATAATTTTTTGAGTTGATTTTTTCCCCAACAAAACACTGTTTCATTGAAAGCTCTGTTATTGTGTTTTTCTTTTAAGACAAAAGATGTTAATTAGTTCGGACAACTGTATGAGTTGCTTTTCTAAAACTAAAACCTCAGTATTCAGGTTTAATTGCAGTGTTGGCACTTTGAAATAAATAAGTTGGTTTTGTGTTGCAGTTTGGGCACTCGGGCTCAAAAAGGTTCGCCATCACTGTCCTAGTGGAATAGTGGCTTTGCATAAACAGGCAAAGTACCCACAATGAACAGAACATCAGGAATGTTCTTTTGTGACAGTGCTACAGTTAAAAGATGGAATACAGTAATACCTTGGATTGCAAGTAACTTGGTTTGAGAGTGTTTTGCAAGACAAGCAAATTTTTAATTTTTTTTTTTTTTTTTACTTGATATACAAGCGACGTCTTGCAATACAAGTACTGTAGTATGGCTTAAATCAGGGGTCTTCAAACTAAGGCCCGCGGGACACATCCGGCCCGCCTTGCCTTTTTTTCCGGCCCGGCAGCTGCTCACGCAAAAAGGGCAAAGCCCCTCTCCACTCAAGCCAGCAGCAAACGGCTGGAGGGGAGGCTGCTAAGAAGATAGAGGCACCGAGCCGAGCAGCCGGCTCCCAGAAGCAAGACAGAGGTGGATCATGGGAAATGAAGTCTCCACGTTCCTTCGCTGTTCATTTTTCCCCCCCCCCCCGGGCAAGGAGCTGCTAAAGGACTACAAGTCCCAGAGAGCACCGGGACATTTAGCACCTCCCCGGTGGGAGCTGCACCCAGCCGGCCATGTGTCTGGCAAAGGAAAAGAGGTGGGGACTGGGGATGCTTCTGGTCAGAGGAGTAAAAAGTCTCCGCAGCTGGGGCGTCTTGTCGTTTTGCAGGCCGGTTTCATACGCAGGGACAGCTTGTTGCATGTTTCCTTTACAGGTAATCAGAGCCAGGGATAAAGATATCGTGCGAGTTTAAGATCTCCCTTAATCCTGGCAGCGGTTTTGTGTGTTAGGTCGGTATGCGCAGGACTCTGGTAGGGAGCCTCTTGCTTGCTTGAGAGCCTGGGGCAGATTGTCTCAGTGTGTGTGTGTGTGTGTGTGTGTGTGTCCCGCGCTCTGGGCAGTCCATAAAGCAGGGAAATCCTCTCCCTTGCATTGTTTCCCCCTTGGGATCCTCAATTTCTTCCAGTCTAACCTACCTCACAGGAGGAGGAATATGTAAGCCGCCTTGGGTTCCTTAATAAATAAATAAAAATAAAACACAGCTCACCAAACACCCTCAGCCCACAAACACCCACAGTTTACCCCACACAAAGCACTCACACAGAGCAGCCAGACAAAAGCAAAACACTCCTATTTCTTATAATTTGTATGTAGCCTTTTATAATGTATTTCAATTTTAGACAGCAAAAAAGGTAGTACATTCTTATTTTTTAAAACCCTCTTTTGCCATCGAAATAAAATTCCATCCTCCATTTAATCACTTATTAACATTATAATCATTAATTTATAATAACTTTCCATTTAAGAAAAAAAAAATTTCACCCCTATCAAGTAAAAAAAAAAGGACCTGGGTCCTTTTTTTTTTACTTGATCCATTCGTTCATATTTTTTTCAAACTATAGTCCGGCCCCCCAACAGTCTGAGGGACAATGATCTGGCCCCCTGTTTAAGAAGTTTGAGGACCCCTGGCTTAAATTAAAAATCTCTGTACAAATTTTTTTGGGGGGGATTTCATTTTGATATAAGAGTGTTTTGGATTACAAGCACGTTTCCGGAACGAATTATGCTCTCAATCCAAGGCATGACTGTACTGACAAAATGGAACTCACTATTCAAGACACAGTGGGTTGGATTCAGACTAAGTTATACTATACATATACTATGCTTTCATGCCTGCAAATGTCCCTGTGAAAAAAACATGGGGAGCCCTGTCAAAAAAATCTTTTTTTAAAGGGGCCACAGTTTTGACCACTAGCTGACATCTCCCTTTAAAAGGTGGTGGTTTACACTTTTCCATGTTCCAAGCACCAAGAGTCTCGGTAACAAGTGGAAAAGTGAGAGCACCCTTAGGGCAGTCAAGTGTCGTCGTCCCCCGCACACACAAAAAAAGAGGACCTTGCCACAAAACGATTGTAAATTCCACCCCACCCCCTTTTCACGAGCACAGATCACTTGCACTTTTGGTTTGGCTTGACAGCTCACCTTTTGACAGCTGTCAAACCAAACCAAAGGGGGGAAAGAAGGCTATTTGGAGCCTCTATGGGTCAATGTCTCGGATTGGTACCTGCTGCACTTTGGCAACAGGTACCTCCCTGAACATTATCCAGGCAAGGCTGCCCATTTTCGGACCTCCATAAGTGCACCAGTGCGAAAATTATTGCCCACATCAGAGGGTGCAAAAAAATAATTTAAAAAATGTTTGGCAACCACAGACAGAAGGGGCTGTCAGTGGCTGGCAAAACGGGGATTGCGAAGACCAGCTGCGAAGGCGGAGATCACGATCTCTGGGGGGGGAAGGGGGGGGAGGCCACAGTGAGCCAAAAATGGCTCACATTCATGGCAGGAAGGGGGAGACAAGTCAGTCCTGCCGTGGAGTCCCCGGGGATACCCGTGGGAGGACTGAGGGGGAAGGAGGGGGCAAACAACCCACAGTGAGCCCAATTATCTGTCAGGCGCACTGTGGGTCATTCAACCAACCAACCTACCAACCCTGGCTTATTGCCAGGGTGGGTTGTCATGTTGTGCAAACTCACCTAGAGAGAAGCAGCTTGGGGGGATTTTGAGCAGAGAAGCTGTGTGTTGTGTTGTGTTGTGTTGTGTTGTGTTGTTGTGTGTGTGAGACTGTGTATAGCACAGGTTGGGAACCAGCAGCGCAAAGGCTGTATGCAGTTTTCCAGGCCTCCCCATCTAAATAAAGCCAATAAACAGTATAACTGTTACAAACCGCCCAGAGAGCTTCGACTATTGGGCGGTATAGAAATGAAATGAAGGGGAACGAACCTTGTCAAGATTTGTTACATTTTTGGAATATAGAATAATATCTATCTATATATTGGGGGGGATATAACTTGGTCCCAAGAGGTGGGGGGTGCACAATGTTTATGTTGTATTTTTGTTTTATTCATTATTAGTTGTATGATTGGAAAGATTCAATAAAACATTTTTTTTAAAGAAATGAAATGAAATGAATGGATAAATAAATAAATAAACAAACCAATTTAAAATGGCACAGTAACAGTTTAGAAACCAGCCTATAATTTTAACCAATGCCAGATGAAAATTAAAAGATCCTTAAGGCCCACTTAAAAGCAAACAGGGAAGGAGCCAATTATACCTTAGGAGGGAGTTCCATAGATACTGGGCCATCACTGAAAAGGCCCTGTCTTTTGTGCCCACCAGTCTAATTGACTTTAACTGGTGGGCTTGTGAGCAAGGCCTCTGTGGCTGATCTTAATTTGTTCATTTGAGCAGATTCATTTGAGTGCAGGCAGTTCTTCAAGTAAACCGGTCCCAAAGTTTGTTTCCTTATTTAAAGTAATAAAAGCTGTTACTGCTTCAGACGCCATCTTACAGCTGTGTTTTCTAAAGTAATATGTTAAAAGCACTTTTAGGGCTATGCCCTCATAAAGTGATGGTCAATCAAAAGGAAAGGCAAGGAAGGCAGTTAAAAATGGCCACACTACAGGATTCATTGAGAAACTGCTCTTGGATACGTAAACTACGGTAATTCTAATCTCAGATTACAGCATTGAAAAGGCAGATCTTCAAGCCTCACCTGGATGCCTATACAGAAGGGGCAAGTCAATAGGAAGACAGTTCCATAGTTTTGAGGGCACAACCAAGATGGCCCTATCTTTTGCGCACATCAACCTAATCAAACACAGTGGGCACTCTGAGTTAGAATTAAACAGATGGGCAGGATTGTATAGGTGAAGGTGGTCTTTCCAATAAACTGGTCCAAGCCATTTTAGGCTTTGAAGATTAGTTCCAGCACTTTCAATCAGCCAGTGCAGCTGATACAAAGCTATGGTTTCAGACTTCTGTCCACCAGCATTCAGGCAGCTGCATATTGTACCAGCCGCAGCTTTTGGCCAATACAGTCTCACGTAAAGTTTGGAGTCCCTCAGCTAGAAAAGCCTGAATGTGAAAATATTCATACCATAATGGACTTTCCCAATTCCAGATACTCATTTCATTAAAAAACCCTATGATTCATTAGTAGGTCTTTATACCTAAGTGAGCTATATTTTAAATTAGTATATGATACTACACACTTCAACAAATTGAATACTGGGATATACGTAATACAATGTCAGCAGGATAAGAGAAGTGTTCTGGATGATATGTAAAAGGTACAGGTAAAATGAATTTGCATTGAAAACTTTTCCCATCAGGATAACTGTCCATGCACCCTTTCCCGCAAAACACTCTTAGGGTGCAATTCTAAACATGTTTAGACAGAAAAAAGTCCTACAACTCCCTGCATTTGGCTGGGGAACGCTGGGAGTTATAGGACTTTTTTCTCTCTCTTCTAAACATGCATAGGATTGCACCTTTAGGCACTCTTTACCTGAGAGTGTAATCCCACTATTGAATACAGTGGGATTGATGTCTGAGTAAACTGGCATAGGACTGCACTGTTAGCAAGAGAGCCACACCATCATTTTAATGGCAGTAAACAGGAAGGGGGAATTGTTCTGCATCAAGTACATTTGATCATTTAAGTATCTCGTTTCCAAGCTCATTAGAAGGCAACTTGCAGGACTTTTAAAAGTCCTTTTTACGCTGTCTGCAGGCAAAGCAGCAAACCTGGAGCGCTTGCCAGGCAGTGCACATTCCTGCCTACATTCTCAATGAGGAGATTGTACAAATAAGGAAGCAAACAATCTCCAGTCACACTGACTTTCAGTGCAGGCGGAATGGCAGGTGGGCGGATGAAGAGATGGAGAAAAATCTATCTGTGCTTACCAAAAAGGGGAAAGGAATGACTGGTAATGAAAGGAGTGGTTCAAAAACAAAACAAATATATAATAAAGAGAAAGATCCAAAAGCTGTATCAAAGGAACTTGCAATGTGAGTTTCAGCCCAGTGCTCTGCATGTTTACTCAGAAGTAAGTGCTGCTGAGTTCAATGGAGTTACATACTTTTAAATTCTATTTATATCACTGGGACCGAGTTATGCACATGTTTAATTGTCCTACTGAAACCAATGCAATTTAAAATGGTGTAACCATGGCTTCATTGTACCCTGAGCTATTTAGGCTGCAATGCTATACCAACACCTGGGAGTAAGCCCCATTGGACTCAATGGGATTTACTTCTAAATAGACGTGTTTGGGATTGAGATGTTGGTTGCTTTTCCTGCCAAACCTCATGTTGTGTGGAATAAGTCAAAATGTATTTCTTCCTATTGAAACAAGTCTTAATGTACTTTTCCAGTATGTTGTCAGTACTAGTACAGAAATCTTGGGATACACCTCAAAAGATGGATACTCCAAGGATGCATGAGACGAAAAAGATTCAGAAGTGGTCAGTGGTAGGGGCAGCCTCCAGCTCTACTATGAAACTGTCCAGGTTTCCATCTCCATTGTTTCACCTACCTGCATCGCTTTGATCCAAAAAACAGCAGGAGGGGGATACAAGTGTTATAAATCATAGAATCATAGAAAAGTGGAGTTGGAAGGGGCCTACAAGGCCATTGAGTCCAACCCACTGCTCAGTGCAGGAATCCAAGTCAAAGTATCCCTGACAGATGGCCGTCCAGCTGCACCTTGAATGCCTCCAGAGTGGGAGAGCTCACCACCTCCCTAGGTAGTTGGTTCCATAAAAGCAGGTTTAGCAGAATAAATATTAGTTGGTTTTTTGGGGGACTGAAATGTATTATATCTATGATTTATATGTTGTATCAGCTTAAAAATAGGTAACTTCTGTAAAATTGGTAAGATCTGTAAGTGTGGAGGGGCAAGCAATATGCTTTTCCTTTTACTATGTTTAATGTGATTTCATGGAATGTCAAGGGATTGCAGAATTTAAATAAGCAGAAGAGAGTTGATCTCTAAGCTAAAAGAGCTTAACGCAATGTGGCTCCTCCTCCTCCCCCCCTCCTCCTCAGGTGATTATTGATCCTGATGGTTGCTTTTTGACTCTGGTTGGGAAATACATTGATAAAGTACCGGTAATTGCCATGATTAGTGTGTATGGGCATAATGATGATTCTTCAGTTATGGTTCATGAATGTTTTAGCAAATTGGTTGATATCACTTATGATTATTTGATTGTGGGTGGGAACTTTAATGAGGTTTTAGATACATTGCTGGATAGGCTCCCAAGAGGCAAACAGTGGTGAGATTTATACTTCAGGCCTATATATGACTGAACATGGTTTGACTGATGTTTGGAAAATTTTGCATCCTGGCAAGAGAGACTACACCTTCATTTCACCTGTCCATCATAACTGCTTTCGATTAGATTATTTTTTGGTTTCTACATTTGTCCTACATCAAATAAATGTTTGTAAGATTGATATGCTGGTAGTCTCAGACCATGCCCCAGTCTGCCTGGAGTTGCAGTTTTCAGATTTGCCAAGCGCCCCCCCCCCCCCTGAAGCTTTAATAATGATGAGGTGTTTAAAAATCAGATTTCTGCTGAGTTACTTGAGTATTTTAAAATTAATGAGGATACTGTTGATTCTTGTGCCATTGAGTGGGAGGCCAGTAAAGCTTTTATATGGGGCCCAATTATCGTCTATGCCTCCTAGAAGATTTTTTTTTAATGCAACAAATATCTCTAAATAAGAAGTTGAAATCTATAACCCAGTTTGCCATTTGCACAACTGTAAAACTTTATCAGGAGTTTCAGGATATTAAATACGAGTTGAATAATATTCTTTCATGACAGGAGGAATTTGCTTTAACCTGCTTATGACAGGCATATTGGGAAAATGGTGAACATCCTGGTAAGATTCTGGCACATCATCTTAAACAGCAAAAACATTAAAATGTTATTGCAGCTATTAAAGATGAGAGTGATACTATATACACCTCCCATAGATATAAACTCACAATTTAAAAATATATATAGTCTGATCTGTATAGTACAGGTAGTGAAACATCGGAGCAGGATATGGACACTTTTTCTCATGTTGATCTTCTATGTTTAGATTCCTCACAGCGGCAGTTTCTCTTAGCTCTTTTGTGTATTGAGGAAATTATGAAAGCAATTACAAATATGAATTCTGGGAAATTACCTAGTCCTGACTGACTTCCAATTGAGAGCCTGAGAGCAGATTAGGTGTGATTTATTAAACATAGACAGGGGTTGATAATCTTAAGATTAGTTGTTGATCTGATAGCTCTAAATACTGATAGAACAAACAAGGCTGCCATTGTTTCTTTAGATGCTGAAAAGGCCTTTGACAAAATTCATTGGAAATTTATTTTCACTATATTAAGTAATTTTGGCTTTCCTGTAGAATTTTTGAAATGGGTCAGAATTTTATATTCAACCCCAAAAGCTAGAGATATGACCAATTGTCTCTTCCCAGCTTTCTTTTCACTTGGGAGAGGTACCAGACAGGGATGTCCACTTTCTCCATTGATATTTATGTTTGGAACCCCTGACATGTGCTATTAGGCAGAATAGTAGCATTCACAGCTTTGTGCATGATTGTTTAGAATTTAAAATTATTCTTTAAGCTGATATTTTATTGTTTATCTTGAAACTTCAGTCATCTGTTCCAGCTTTGATGCAGTTGATCGATACTTTTGGTGATTTGTCTGGCTATTCAGTTAACTGGTCAAAGTCTGAACTGATGCTAATTGTAGATGCTATATCTTATAGTGTATTAGCTAATTGGCAATTTCGATGGTGCCCAGATCTTATTACTTATTTGGGAATACTTATTCTCAGAGACGTATCTCATGATCAAACTAAATTTGAGTAAGTTGATTAATAAGTTATCTTGGGATACAGATAGATCAGCATCTTTAAAGTTGAATGTGTGGGGTAAGGTAAACACACTTAAGATGAATATTATATCTCGGATTGTTTCTGTTATACCTGGGATTCCTCTACCTAAGCTGGAATTCCCCCCCCCCAAAAAAACCTCAGTGCTCTGGTTTGTAACTTGGGGGGGGGGTCCTCCTCCCCACCATGAATATCCTTGAAAAAGATGCAACTTCCAATTAAAGGAGGTGGGTTTGGCTTTCTGGATCTTGCTTTGTATCATTGGCCCTTTTTGTTGACCTGTACTAAATTTTGGTCTTTCCCCCTTAGATATTCCACCTTGGTCAGTCCCTCCCCACCCTCACAGCCAGCACAGAAAGAACCATGCCGGCTGCTTCTCTGAGGTCATAGGAGCGAACTTGGAGAAGGGGTAAAGGGGGTGGGATGGGGAGGAGACCGGGGCCACCAGGATATGACATATCCTGGCAGCGCTCCATCCTCCTTCCCTCCCGTCTGAAGCGCCACAGCTAGATGACTGAAATTAGCCATCTAGCTAACTTGCAGGGCGGGAGCAGTGGGGAGATGGAGATCACCTCCCCCACTTCCCCCGTCCTGCATAGAATGCCCGTAATCCTCCGAGTTCAGAGGCTTATAGGCATCCCCATTGGATTGTGCCCTTAATCATGTGTTTCGGCAATGCTCAATAGTTGCCTCTTTTGGGGAGGAGGCTATTATATGGATAAACTTTGTATTGGAACACTCTTTACTATTTATTGATGTATACGTAAATACATACAACAAGCTTACCGATGTATATCTCCTCTTAAATTATCTACTGCTTCCTGGAAGTTAACAAGCAGTCAGTGCAAATGGATTCTCCGCACCCTTCTGACAGCTAAAAGACTGATATTACAACACTGGAAGGATAAATGCTCACCTCCTCTAATGCAATGGATTGAGGACCTTACAACACTTTCAACATTGACACCTATGAATGGATACATATATGGATATTTGGTCTGCTTTTGTTGGAAGTTTATGTATAATTCTTAGAAAGTTGTATTTTCATACCACACACACACACACTTCATATGCAAATATTGAAACTTATATATTCAAAGGTATGTAGTTATAATTGTTCTCTCTTCCTCTTTATGGCTTTGTTGAAATGTTATGAATTAAAAATAAAAAGCAGCCCCAGCACAAACTCTCCTGCTGCATGAGAGCACACGTGCCACTGCATCACACACCTTCCTACATTGTGCCCCCTTCCCCTCCCCGTTACACCCAACACCCCCTTCTCTTTACTGCTGCCATGTCATGCCCCTTCCCGTTACAGCATCACACACCCCCACGTGGCACCCCCCTTCCTGCTACTGCATTGCACCTCCACCCCTTCCTGCATCGTGCCCTCCGCCCCTTACCTTTACTGCGTCATGCACCAGTCTCCCTTATCTTTACTGCTGAGCTGCTCAAAAGGAGATATCAGCCAGCATGGATATTCAGAGAGCCTGCCAGGCTGGGCTCTCTGAAGCACCTGTAGGTGGTGGCAGTGATGGGTGCTCCTAACAGGGGCAAGAAGCACAATATACTGCTGCTCCTCCTCCTCTGCTGCCTGAGGCAGGTGCTTCACCCCACCTCATGGGAGGGCCAGCCCTGCATAAAAGTACCCTGCATTCCTTATTCAGTGGTTACAGCAGCTCAGCTTGTAATCACAACACCTTGCATCCAATCCCTCCCAATAAGACAGTAAAGATGTGGGTAGGTGAAGAGGCCTCTCACCATGCCCCTAACACATTTCTTCTTTTGGATGAATCAATATTGAACTGTTCATTTACAAGAATGTATACACTGTTGGTTCTTGCGCTCTATTTTTAAAAAGGTCATTTGAAAAAACTGGAGTGGCTTGTTCAATGTTCACACAGACCAGCTGTGGGAATGTGTTAACACTCTGGCGAGTTGTCCAGCCATCTGTGTGAACAAATTTAAATAGAGAAATAACGTTTTGGACTTCAGCAGTTTTCTGTTCCCTGCCTAAAATCTGTGCGAGTTTGCAGCACCTTGAAGCAAAATGTTGCATAAGTAATTATAAAGGTATCCCTTCGTTTTGTGTGTGTGTGTGTTTTAACCATTCTAGAGAAAGTTGTTCTGGGTGTGTTTGTGTGTAATAGCTTACCTAGGCTCAAACTACAAACACCGCAGCTTTAATTCCAAAGTGCCAACTATTGCTTCAAGCTTCACCTGCTCTAGCAAGTCACCAGTAAAGAACCTACAGGAAGCCAGTGGCTCCTAAGCAACTGCCCTCTTAATGCTCACTTTGTGGTGTCCCTTGGTTTTTGGAAGGAGCAGGGATAATATCAAAAGATGGATTTTTGTGCTCCTGAAAAAAAGGTTTCTTTTGTGCAAGTAATTTTAAGAGGCAAGATTAAACAGATAAACATGCTCCCTACAAGCTCTAATAAGAAGAGAATGAGCGAGCGAGCTAGCTCGTTCTGCATGTGCAGTAATTCTTGCTTTTGTGGAACTTTAAAGATTACTGCACATCTGATTAGTTTGCTATGAACAATGCAAGTGGTAGTCAAAGCCCAAGTGCTGTTTCTTAAATCAACTTTCTCCAAGCAA
Organism: Shinisaurus crocodilurus; assembly: GCA_021292165.1. NCBI lineage: Eukaryota > Metazoa > Chordata > Lepidosauria > Squamata > Shinisauridae > Shinisaurus > Shinisaurus crocodilurus. The sequence goes on along the minus strand of CM037880.1, from coordinate 24,856,343 downwards.
TTAAATAAATCAAAATGTAAAATTCTAGCTTATTCTCCATAGGGATAAAGGGAAACCTACACCTACACACACAGAGAGAGAGAGAGAGAGAGAGAGAGAGAGAGAGAGTTCCCCTTCTAAATGGATTGCTTTACAAATGCTCCCTTTAAGCAAAATTGAAATGTAGAAAATATTCACTTAAGCTTCATTATTATTAGGGCAGGCTATTTTGTAAGGGCTTGATCCAGCAAAAAAACAACCTCAGCAGCTGCTCATCCACACAGCCCTGCAATTGTGGAAGCTCATTAAGATTCCCTGGAGCAGCTCCCTTCTCCTGCGTGGCTTTGGAATGCCTCATTAGACATTCAGTAACCGGCCCCTTCTTCAGAGTACTGTGTCCAAGTGATCCCAGCCAAAGTTTATGGTGTATAAATTAGCGATTTCAACAGATTGCTGCTCTTTTCTGCCTTGGCCTGAAGCTAGTTACTCACACAAAAAGACTTACTGTGTTTAACTTTACCCGTAACTACCAAGTGTTCACTCTGGTAAACCCAGCTCACTTCTGACCATGCAATTCCTTCTAACCTGTTCTCATTTATCAAAGTCTGTTAAGGAGTCAGGAATCTGCACAGCCACAATACAGGAAAGGGTGCTAGAAAGGGAATTCTAGAAGGGTCTTCATTACCACTGGTGGCTAAAGTGCAGAAACACGTCAAGAGGTTGCATGACATAATACATTTTAAGAGATTGCTTTAAACAATACAAGCACAAGTCATTATTAAATGTGTATTTTTCAATTCAAAATAGCATCAGGTTCAGTCTTGCTGCTAGACCTGCACAGTAATCCATAGTGACTAAACAAAGTTACTTAATTTGCAAGATAAGTTGTATGTCACTAATTAGTGGCTTTTCTTCCCACACTCCAAAGAAAGTAATGCAGCTATTTCCAACAAAGCAAGCCCTGAGTTAGCAAAACTCATTTGTTCTGAGGCACAGCCACACTTCAGTACCAGAGATGCAGATGTGTTAGAGCTGACAGCTTTTGATATGTTAATTGCAATATTATGCTTGACTCAAGTTATTTTGAAACACTAATTTATGTCAACACTTTCTAAGTCCAGTTTGAGGCTTGCAAAAGTTTATTTTCCTACAAAAAAAATAATAAATTTGCCATTGCTTCCTACTTAGGTATTTTAAGAAATAGAAAATGTAAATTTATAAAGCCTTTGAGAAAACATAAAGGCTTGTCAATTCCAAATACAGTAATACCTTGGATTGCAAGTAACTTGGTTTGAGAGCGTTTTGCAAGACAAGCAAATTTTTAAATATTTTTTTTACTTGATATACAAGTGACGTCTTGCAATACAAGTACTGTAGTATGGCTTAAATTAAAAATCTCTGTACAAATTTTTTGGGGGGGATTTCGTTTTGATATAAGAGTGTTTTGGATTACAAGCACATTTCCGGAATGAATTATGCTCTCAATCCAAGGCATGACTGCTCACACAATATGCACCAGCTGACAACATACATTATGTGTTCAGGGATTCAGGAACAGTTGTCACAGCATAGGGTAGCCTCGCATGGCATATTTCATAATTTCCAAGTCAGACCATTAGTCCATCCAGCCTACTGTGACAGGCAATAGACTCCAAGATCTCAGACAAAGGTCTTTCCCAGTTCTGCTACTCAAGTTCATTTTGAAATGCCAAGGATCGAACCTGGCACCTTCTGCATAGAAAGTATGCTATCTGCCTCAGTTCTGTGGCCCTTCCCCTATTGTGCTTTAAGGGGGAAAGGGCGAATTGTAGACAATTGCCCCAAACCAGAGTTGAAACAGAATGCAAATCAGAAATGTCCAGCCCCTGCTTATGCTAATTGCTTGAGTCAGACTCCCCAAGAATGCTGACATCATGCATGGAGAAATTTAGCCAACAAGTGACCCTTACCTATCTTGGCTGACTAGGTTAGAGACTGGCACCATTTAAGTTACAAAGATTATCAGTTGATCCTCTAAAGGAGAGGTTATGAAGGAGAATGAGGTGGTGCTTCTAATTAAGAAATTATCATTTGAGCCAACTTGCTGAAAATTTTCTGAATCTTCTGTAACTTGGGAAGGTAACTGAGCACATAGTGAATTACCAGCTTCAAGCATATCTGTTGAAGTATATTTCTAAACCTGCTTCTGTCCCAAAGCTTGACGAAGAACTCAAGTGAATTTTCTTCAGTGGGGCTGCTGGATGTGACCTTTGCTTAAGCCAGGGATGGGGAAAGTGTGGGCCTCCAGATATTGCTGGACTGCTACTCCCATCAGCCCTCACCATTGTTTATGCTGACTAGGGCTGATGGGAACTGCAGTCCAACAACATCTGAAGGGCCACATGTTTCCCATCCCTGGTTTAAGGGATGGCTCTGATGATTCTTCTGGATATAGCATTTAATACTATTGATCATCAGATCCTACTAAGCCAACATGGAGAAACAGTGAGTGTCGGGAATTTATTACGTTTACATTTACATTCCACCTTTCTTTCATGAAGCTCAAGATTCCCCCATTTTTATCCCAACCACCACCCTGTGAAGTAGGGTAGACTGTCAGAGAGTGCCTTGAGCCAAAGTCACCCAATGAGCTTTGTGAGTAAGTGGAGATTTGAACCTCGGTCACTCCAGTCCTAGTCCAGCACTTAAACCACTATGCCACACTGGTTCTGGCATTGCTGTGTTTCACTTTTGTCTTACTGGGCAATTTTATATGTGGTGATACTAGGTAACTTCTATTCTAAACACATGGGTGGTGATGGCTGGCAGGCTATGCCTCTGAAGAGATCTGGTCAACTTGAGGATTAGGACCACAGGTTGCCCTAAAGGAGCAAATTTACAGCTGGGATTATTCCATTAATTGGCCTTTCTCCTGAATGCCCAGGTGGCTGCTGCTAGAAGTGATTTTCATCAGGCACACCAACCATGCCCTTGCTGGAGGACAAGAACTTTTCATCGTCATTCATGCCCTAGTAAACCAGAATGTTACTGTCCTCCACTCCACATGGGATCGCCCTGAACGACAAGTTACAGGTGGGGGAGAATGCTACAACCAAGCTTCAGCCCAGCTATTTCTCAAACACACTAAAAACAATACATAGATACCAACGGACAGATGATTAGTCTGTACCCACAGTTTCAGCAGGGCAGAAGACCACCCAAATCTGGAGCACCAAATTCCAAAACAGCTAACAGTTCTCTTTATTCAGATTCCACATAGCAAATGTCAGATACAGCAGTTAGTCTAGAAAAATACATTTAAAAAATCTTCCGCAGACCACGTCTCCTGTAACAAAAATCTTCTGAAACCTATTTTACAAATCAATCTACATTATTAATGTAAAAAGGAATCCTGAAATTTAGCATTTTCATTATATCCAGACATCCATCTATTCAAACATAGGCTTTGCTATTTACAGATGTTAGAATTTGTAATACATTTATATAATGTAGCTCCTGTACATATTAAATAACATCAGAGGTTCTGCTTGTAGTGCATTAACCATGTCAGCAAGCAAACTCAGTATTTTCCAGTACCATTTGCATTACAATTATTTTCATGCAGATGTAATTAGCATTTAAAAGTGCACAGGGCCGTCCCCCGTCCCCCCAAAGTTGCCCATTTCTCTGTGGAAACCAAGAATCTATTTGAGGCATCACAATATCAGTTACTAATCTACACACAATTAGAAATGTAGGGCTAGAAAAAAGTACTCTGAGACTATACAACAGTGTATATAGATATTTGTTTAAAAGTTAGGGCTTCAGTCTGTATTTACATCCACTACCACAGATACATACCAAGAATTCAGAACAATGTTAAAATTAACCATTCAGTTAGGATTGTTAGGTATGATTTAATTTCAGACAAAATGTAGCCCAAAGCAGAACCTGAAAAACAAAATAACTTTATTATTTGAAAGCTCTGGTTCATCACAGACCATGGAATATCCTTGGGATATGTGTACCAGTTCAGTGTTTGAAGTAATACTAGTGTGCATTCAAGAGAACCAGCAAGAGTTTGTGCAACAAAGTTAAAACAACAACAACATAAAAGCAAACCTCATGTGAGGAATTTACACTGGCCACTGTTAGCATTTGCTTAAGTCTGTCAGATGAATACCAAAACCTTGTGGACAAGATACAGAAATTATCTTACAAGTTTAACATGTAAGCGTATCACGTAATCATCATTCACTAAAAATGCCCATAGAGGTTTTCCAAGTCAGTTGATGGGGTTAATTTCCCCCAAAGCAAGTGGTAAACCTAAAATTAAAAGTCAATGTTAACATGCTATTCCAGATTATCCAGACTAGGATTTAGGTTTAGCTTCTCTCACCATGGAATCCAGTGTGTACATCTATACTAGACCTGCAGTTTAAGTGTTACTAAAAATGTATAAACCTTGAAATATTCATAACATTAAGTGTAAAGAAATTCAAAGTTTTAATAGCTTCCACAAAACAAAAACAAAAAAGCCATCTTAAAAAAAAATAAATCACACTCTTCCCTCTCCCACAAAAGTGCAAAAACATCAAGTTGCTGCTTGGTCCACAAATACATCACGTACAAAAGAGATGCAGTTTCTGCCAGAGCCAAGTTGTTGTCCTACTACGGCCAATTTCACTGGAGAAATTCAGCGTGCAAAGATGAAGTTCAATTCCAGTAGGATTAACTCTACAATCTGGTTCTGATACACTGTGTGCACTGCTATGTTGCAAGTCTCTTTCTCTGGTTTTAGGAGGGTTGGACCAAAGACTATGGCTATGCTTTGATAGGTCATTCGGTTCTTCTCTCCATTTTCTACAATTCTAAGAAAAAAAGAAAATGCACTTTAAACTGAAATTCAGGTTTGCATCATGAACAAGTTGGCAGTTATCAAAAGTACTTCCCTCGTATCAAGCTGTACACAAGTGTTCCAAACCAGAGGCTAGGACATGCTTACATATGCACAACTCCAGCCAAGCAATGGCTGGCCACTCTCTTCCCTGTGCATAGTCTCACATGGAGTATTCCCAGAACATAAGATTAAATGATGCAATCCAAACTTGCACATAGCTCCCTGCCTGCACTGTAGCCTGGTGAAACTTTTACATCGCCACAGTTTCTCACCGTTGAGGCAGGCAGCCACACACATCAGCACCCTCCTCAATGCAAATCAAGACATTTCACTGACTGCTAAATTGCTTAATAATCGTGGTTCCTCCCCCACCACTCTCCACATCACAAATTTACACTATACTGAGCTTTTTTTAAAAAAAATATAAAAAAATAACTATGCTTGTGCTCATTTTTCTAGAAGGAAGATATATGGGGCTGGGACTGGATGGACAAGGTGACCTCAGAGGAAAATAGAAAAACCATGATGAAATTATGCTTCTTCATTTGTTCATGTGAAATACTGAATAAGTCAAATTTCTTTTCCATGCACTACTTACCTCTTGAGGTGTCTGAAGAGCACCTGCATCGTATCTTGATTTGGCTTTGGCAACTGTTTAATCAACTCTTTTACAGCATGAACACGCTGTCTAGGCTCTTGTTCTGGACAGGGAAGGAAAAGACAACTTCTATGCACATTGTTTTCCACTGTTTATGGTTGGATTGTGACATTAGCTAATATGTACTACCACCTACTGGCCAAAATTGACATTGCTATTCAACACACAACCCCTCTGTAATCTTTTTGTTGAACTGTTGCAGCATTAACTTCTAAGAGTTCTGAAGCCTCTTAAAGACTAGCTGGTTTATTGAGGCATAAGTTATCATGAGCAATAGCACATGTTATCAGATGCATGGTCACCTAAGGAGATAGGGAATTATACTCTGAGTATAGAAAAGAAACAAACTGAAGATAAAAGGTGTGCATCTTTAATCATGAGATTTTTATCACCTGCCAACAAATGGGCTTCTTCCTTTTTACAAAGACCAGTTTCTAAGCAAGAGAATAAATGGACACAATTAAGACATAAAGAACAGTAACAGAAACCATTTCTATCTCCAGGACTTTCTATAGCAGATGTTAAAATAAGATGCCAAATTAGAATCCATTAGCAACTGTGATACTGCAGAACTTGGTTTCAATGAATCCTGGGAATGGCCAGCTCACCTCAGAAAACAATTGTTAGTGTTTATTTACACTATTCATCTTGCTACGCCTACCCATTACTATTACTAGTGACTGCTAGTCAGGAGTGGGTCACACCCACACTGTTTGGATTCCATATTCATTTGGTTGCATTTATGCTCTGCATAATACTAGGAACACACCTAGTGCTATCTCTTGAATTGCTTGATCTTTTGGTCCCACTCGGTAAAGAAAAAAAATGCTTTTCTTCCTTTGTCTGCACTTAGGGTATACATACACCTACCCACTTAAGTGACCACTTCATGCATCTGACCCATGAATGCATTTGACCCATGACCCATGTCACAATAAATATGTTAGTCTTTAAAGTGCCACAGGGTTTTCTGCAATTTCCTTTCCAATAATATTAATAATATTTACTATTTATATAGCAATTTAGAGTGTTGAAAACACCTCACATAAATTTCTCAAAAGTATATCACTTTTATTCCAGTATTGCAGATGGGTGGAAGGTGCTGCAATTGACATAAAGTAGCTTGCTTAAGGCAAGCGTGAGTTCATGGCCAAGGTGAGATTCAAACTGGGGACTTCCTGATTTGCAGCTCAGTCTGTTACTTGTGTACACACATCCAACACAACTATTGTTCTGAAACTGCTATACAAACCCGTCTTAGAGTGAAAAGTTTCTTTAGTAAAAACTTACTGATTGCATTGACAAAGTCATTAAAATGACTGTAAGTAAACAGTGGTTCGGGCAATTCTCTAAAAAACATTTTCAGAGCTCCTGTAATGACATGGATATCCTCCCATTTACTGTCATGCAAGTCCAGTTTTTCATCTGAAAGAGATAGAAACATAACCATTAGCTTAGACAGAAACATAGCCATTACATCATAATGAGCTTTCACCGCCACAGTTCATACTTTCGAATGCAATACTCAGGTAAGGTCAGCAAGATATTCTGATAAAATATTCAGGCTAAAAATTAAAAAACTTTATGAGATGTGATTCAGTTTTCACTAAGACCAAACAGAATATAGTCCTTCTATTTCATAATCAAAACATAATGACTGGGTTCGCAGGACATGACTACCAATCGTGAGTGACAAACCCAGACCATGTAAACCTAGACCTGTTCCTGCAGGGTGGCTCGTTTGATGGCAACAAGCACCGTGACAACCCATAGCTTGTTCTAGGGGTTGTTGTACCCATGATGGGTTGTTTGAACCTGGGAGACCAAGCCATCATGGGTACCAGGAACCAGCCAGTGAGCCACTTGGCCAGAGAAGCAACACCACCACCACCCCGCTGCTCTTGCCAAGTTTGCCTGGGCCATCACCAGTGCCAGCTACGCCACAAGTACCCAAGCGACACTTTGGGGTGCCTGGCACTAGCTGGGTGTCTCCTGCCGCGATCGCAAGCCCTTTTCACTCACTGCGGCTTTTTTATCCCTTTAACTTTTGGCTCTCAAGCTGAAGAGCATGATTTCCGGGGGGGGGGGGGAGTTAAAGGGATAAAAAAAAGCCGCAGTGAGTGAAAAAGGGATCGCAATCGTGGTGCGGGGAGTAGCCAAGTCGGTCCTGCCGCAGGGTCCCTGGGATACCAGCGGGAGTACCAAGGGGGAAGAAGGGGGCGAACAACCCATGGTGAGCCCAATCCTCTGTCAGACACACCATGAGTTGTTCACACAACAACGAATCACACCATAGCTTGCTGCCAGGGTGGGCTGTCGTGACATGCAAACGTGTCCAATGTATTAGGACCTGTTCTGTTAAGCTCTTATAAATCAATTAAGCACACAATCATTTTAGCCCTACTTTGCAATTAGTAATTGTTATGTACAGGAACTTACCATGATTAACTGCAAATCTTAGCTTCTGAATTACTGCAAGATTGCCACTAACTCTGTACAATCCATCAACATCCAATCCTAGAACAAATTTAAAATTTTTGTTCGGTAAGTGATTTTCCTATAGCTTATTAGGTCTGATGTCATACATGATATTTTCTAATATTTAAAAGGAAAGGCACAATCTAAGGCTTCAAGAACAAATGCAAAATTATGTGTAATACAAGCCAGGTTTAACTATTACAGTACTTTGCTAACTCTCCAGGGTAGCTCATTTTTCCACAGAGATTTAATTTACATTTATATTGATACTAATCGGTAGGCAGAACTTTTGAAAGTATCAGAGGAAGGGAACTTCTCAGATCTATCTGGGAGCCTGTTTCAGCAAGACCATGGAAATATGGAGGATGACTGCCAGTGTGTTGCCAATTCTTTTTTCTCATGGTATCCTGTTGCCACAATCTGCCATGCCTAGAATTTATGAAGACAGTACTGTTTACATTTGGAATACATAGCCTTATTCACACCATGTTGAGTGAACATGTGCTATTTGAACTTGAGACAACAGGAAGAGAAGTTCTCTCTCACATTTGTTCACCCAACAGGAAGGAATGGTGGCACACCTGCTGAATTATTGTTCCAAAATCTATCCTTCACCGTTTAAACAAGAAGCTTGGATTAGCTTTGGCAGCATCTACATTTGGTCACGCTCAGCAATATAGAATCAGTGTTTCAGTTGCTACACCCAATAATAGCCCGACAGAGATGAGAATTCTCTCATAGCCCTTCCTCTCCAGAAAGAAACACTATGAGGATGAAATTCATCACAAAAGATTAGGTGACCATCTGCCAGTATCCTATCATTACAACTGACGAAAAGCAAAAAGCAAAAAGGGAAAAGGTAAGGACAGTTGTTTCTTGTAGTGATAAATATTAGCCAGTTCTTCATAGCCACAAACCAGAGGTGGGCTTACGCATGCCTATTTCTGGTGTTGGAATGTGGACTAAGGCTGCAATGCTAACCTGAATTCAGACATTATGGTTGAGTAAATTTTCTTATGATTGGGCTGTAAAGCTGCTTTTTAAAAAAAGGATTATAATTGTAAATTAAAGTTAATTTTGACTCAGGCAAGCAACCATCATAACTGTGGTATGAAATCACTCATTCAGGGACACATTTATATATTTAGTGACTGTCTAGAATTGGCCTCCACAGTCACTTACGGACCCATCGCTAGAGTCTACACAATTTTTTTAGAATTTCCTCCTTTTAAAAATTTTCTTTTTGTAATTTTTATCCTGGAAGACAATTTTACTCGGTCACAAGTGATCGCCTACTACTACTACTACTATATATTTAGGGATTTATATCCCATCCTTCAGAGTTATCACTCCCAGAAAGGCTTGCAGTAGTGTTCAGAAAATAATGCTCCAAACATTTAAAAACAAACTTGCATGCAGGCTGTAATCCTACACACTTACCTAGGAGTAAGTCCCATTGAACTCAGTGGAACTTACTTTTGAGTAGACATGCGTAGGATTGCACCATAAAACGTTAAACCAGGAGAACAGTAAAAACAGTTTCATCACGACTGTGGCATCTGGTGCATCTACTGGACTCCTGGGAAAGCCAGTATTCATGCTTAAACAGAATCACATTTCTAGCATTCACAATTGTGTAAGAATAGCTTAAATGGAAAGTCATGGTTTTCTAAAGTTTCCAGCAGTTGAGGAGGAATCCGAGCTGAGCCAAACTATTTTTTACAGAATGAATATTATGCCAAAATGCAGGGGTAGGCAACATGGCGCTCACAGGCACTATGCCCTCGGGCACCTTTCTTGGCACCTGCCAAGGTGCCCTACACCTCCTACTTTTTATATTTTTTAGATAACAAAGTTTCTTATAGGCAGCTGGGATTGCTTCAAAGCAAAGTGAGGGCCTCTAGCTGCTTCCCATCTTCTTTTCCCATGAATGCCTCTAGGCCACATGTGGGGCTCAGAGCCATTCTTAGGAAATGAAGATAGTGCAGGTGATTGCAGGCCAATGCTTTCATCTGCAGTTCACCCAGTTTGTGATAATGCCCAGGATAGTTTCTCAAATTGCCATATGTGCTCATGGGCCCCAAAAGGTTGCCTACCCCTGCCCAAACGTGTATCTTGGACATAGTATTTACATGCCCTGCCATATGAAATTTTATGAAGACATTTGTCTACTTTAAAAAAATATATACTTAGAATTAAAAAGCAAGAAGTATCTTCCTCCTACCATGTTCTTCGACATGCTCAATACACAGCTTCACAAATTTTGGCACGGTGCTGTTTTCTCTTTGACACAAACTGCTTAGATTGCAACCAAATACTTGATCTGAAGAACAGAGAAAGAAATATAGTTTACAAGCGATTGAGCTGAACTTGTCAGAATTATATAGAATAAGAATGGATGCAAATGACGACTAAGCTAATGAATATGGACACACTGTGCTTTTCTTAAGATTCCTCAGCCCTTAATGTTATATTATCCTTACTCAAAGTCAGGCCCAGCAAATTCTTCAAGTATCTTCTGTGATTTAATTTCCCATTGACATTTTATCCCTAAGTCACAAATTGTAAAACATTTAAACAACTACAGCATTCCCATAGAATCAGTTTCTAAAAGAGTTGCCCGTTGTAAAATTTTAGTATCTAGAAGTCCCTTATTAGAAGGGACTTCAAAACGGATAAGCATATTTTTCCAATGCACGTTTTGTATGTGTGTATCAAGGAAAATCCAAACCGTCAATCAATAACCTTTCAGTCATGTTATTATAAAAACAAACATGTTAGACACTCCACTTTTGCTTTCCCAGGTTTCCTTCCATACCCACACTGGAAAGTACAATGCACTGGATTCCCTTTTGCTGTATCACTACATTAGCCTCCCACAATACATTTGCATCAAATTTCTCTCAACTACATAGTAGTACTCTGGCACAGTAGGTAAATGGCATTAAATATGTTAAAGTACTTTTAAATCCAGATTACATAGTTCTAACGTATCTGGATATTTTATAATTAATCTCTGAATTGCAAGGGTGCAAATACATTAAATAAAAGAATCTTCAAAAAATATTCTTCCTGTCTTTAATGTGGTGATTTCAGAGGCTGTATTTTGCTGGGGACATGACTGTTCCCAAGGGTGAGGGTCTTGCAGAAATATCGTAAAACTGGATGGTTAAGAGGCTTTAGCTAACTTTATCAGTAAAGTTATCCTGGCCATCTCTTATTTAATTCCTTTGTGCACTAGGACTATGCTGGAAAATGATAAAAATCCTTGTGGAAACTGAGGAGAGAAGGCATTGCAAGAAAGCTGACTATATATCTTTATATTTCCCACGTATTTTTCCTCACCCCTTGTGAAAAACAAAACAAGGAGGAGTTTATCAAATTTTCCGTGTGATTCCTTACTTCAAAATGAGAACTCCTCAACACCTTGCACAAAAGTAACCTTGGACAATATCTGATCAATGGATACAGAAAACTGCCTCCAAGGACTATGCCTTCCAGTCGCTGAATTACCCAAAGGTAGTTCTGCTGAATTTCCAAGAATTTGGTTTCTGTCCTAGCACCAGCATATCCTTTTATAGTGCAGGGGAGGGCAACCACTTTTGGTCCAGGGCTTGATTACCCCATGCTGGATCAGGCCGGATAATGTCAAGGGTTTGGGGCCCTGCCCTAAAGCCCTGCCCCTTCCTATGGCATCATCCCTCCATTTAAAAAAAAATATCTCCATGCCTCTTTCTGTACAGAGAAAGGGACTCAGCTGCAGCTTGCATGAGCTGGCTCCTGCAAGCCCCAGCTGAGTCGGGCTCTCTCTTCCTGCACCGCTTCCTTCCTGGTCGGGGCAAGAGCAGCACAGGAAGGGATTCAGCTGGTGCTTGAACGTCAGGTTGCGCCTTCTCATGCCTCTCGCATCCCGGGAGTGGCACAGAAAGGCACTCAGCCAGGGCTTGCTGTGGTGCAGAGGAATCTCCATATTATCTCTGATCTCTGCAAGTCCCACCCTCTGATGGATTGCAAGCCGTGCAAAGGGGAATCCCTTGTTATCACTGATTGGAGATAACATGGGAATTCCTCTCCCCCCAGTGGGCAGGGCCCACAGAAGGTGCTCAGCCCTCCGTGGGGTGGAGCGGGCCCCAGTGCGAGCCAGATTAGGCCCACGGGCCAGAGGTTGCCCTCTCCTGTTTTAGTGCTCCAAGTCAAGGTGCCCCAGATGTGCTCAGCTATCCATTGATGGGACCCTTAAGAATGGCAAATCTCAACCCTTTTAAGTTTGACATGGCTTGATCGCTGCATGAGAATTTAATGACTGCAGAATATTTCCCGGATTGACAATACTGATGCCAGAATTCAGTTATCTGTGGCATCTGTATCCACAAATGTCTCCAATACTGAAAGTTTTTAGTTATCTTTTTTACAGCCCCAAGGGAGGTCTTATTAAGTTTATGGTGCCCCTTGGTGTGAAGGAAGTGAGTATTTATTTATTTATTTATTCATCTTCCATCCCACCCAATAGCTGAAGCTCTCTGGGCAGTGTACAACAGTCAATTAAAAAATACAATAAAATACAGTTAAAAATAAAAACAACAAAACATTATAAAAATTTAAAACCAAATTTTAAAAATATCACTAACAAGTTAATAAAACATGACTGCTAAAAACAATTTACCACCCCGTCATATACCATTTAATTATTAAAAGCCTCAACATAGAGGGCAGTCTTAACCTGGAACCGAAAAGATAATAGAGTTGCTAGGGATGTAGCCAAGCAGCCCGCAGACAGGAGCAAGGCCCGAACTGGGTCTGCTCGCGTCGGATGGGCTGTTCAGCCACGCACGCGAGCGGAGAGCCTGTCTTCCCTGTCCTCAAGGTCCCGTCACATCACTTCCGGCACGGAGGAAGTGATGCGACGGGACCCTGCGCTCTGTTTTTGGCGGGGGGGAACCATGGCAACAGGGCTGTTTAAGCCCTGTTGCCATGGTTCCCCGCGCCAAAACAGAGCGCGGGCGGGGCTCCAGCGCGCTGGAGCAGTGGCTCTGCAGGCGGCGGAGGCGCGCCAGAGCGCAGGACCAGGTAGGGAGACGGCGGTGGGGGGCAATGGGGGTCCTCCGGCAGCGGCGGCAGCAGTGGGGAGGGCTGGGGGGTCCTCCGGCAGCGGCGGCGGCTCGAACACGCTCCGCGCCGCTCTAAAGAGAGGGATCAGGCCGCCTCCGCTCGTGGGGTGGGGGTGAGCCCAGAACGAGCCTCAGCCGGCTCCAGCTCGGCCCCACCACTAGTTGGCGCAAGGCGGGCCTCAGGGGGGAGCTTGTTCCACAGTTGAGGGGCTACCACAGAAAAGGCCCTCCCCCTTGTTGCTGCCCTCCGAGCCTCACGTGGAGGTGGCAGTCGGAGGAAGGCCCCAGATGTTGAACGTAGTGTACGGGTAGATTGTGGTTGGGAGAGGCGTTCCATCAGGTATTGTGGTCCCAAGCCATGTAGGGCTTTATAGGTAAAAAACCAGCACCTTGAATCGAGCTTGGAAGCATATAGGCAGCCAGTGCAAGCAGGACAGAGCAGGTGTTATATGTTCGGACCTTTTGGTCCCGGTGATTAGTCTGGCCGCTGAGTTTTGCACAAGCTGCAGCTTCTAAACAGTCTTCAAGGGCAGCCCAACACAGATTGCATTGCAGTAATCTAACTTGGAGATTACTAGAGCATGGATTACTGAAACCAGGCTATCCCTGTCCAGATAGGGGCGTAGCTGGGCCACCAGCCAAAGCGGGTAGAAGGCACTCCGTGCCACTGAGGCAACCTGAGCCTCAAGTGACAAAGATGGCTCAAGGAGAACCCCCAAGCTACGAACCTGCTCCTTCAAGGGGAGTGCAACCCCATCCAGAACAGGTTGAAAACCCTCCATCCGGTCACAAGTATTTCCTTACCAAGAGGATATCCTCTTTTGGTCTTGTCCAAAGGAAAAGGTGATATTCAGGCCTGTCTCAGCGACCACTATTTCACTTTTAATCTAGACAAGTGTTCTCTCCCTCTGATGCAGAGATAAGAAATGCTGAATTCATGACAAAATTATGTTGTTGATGAAAACATTAGGACACTGATCAGTATTCTGAACACATGTGTAGCTTATAGTTGTAGGTCAAACACTAGGCATGATGGTCTCCTAACAAGAATGATTGGTCTGGAATCCACATGGTTGTTTTCGGAGTGTTCTTCTGTCTTCCAGCTTACAATGGCAGAACAACCATGCCTACAGAGTTAGGTCATAGAGGATGTTTGTGTATCATTGGTGTCCGTTCCCACCAGCTTCAGCAAAGGGACAGAGCCACACAATGTCCGCCTTAGCCTTGATTTTCTATCTTTCCCCCCCAAAGCATCCAGGTTTCATGAGCCTGGACAGCATAGACAAGAAACAAATGGAGACAGCTATTCTCCTGCATCCCCCACATATAATGCATTTATTTGTAATATTAACTTGTTCTATATGTCTGTGGATATTGTCTTGCCTATGTTTTGCCTAAATTCCTCTCATCCAAAGGAGAAATGGAAGAGCCCTCAATTTTTGAATATTTTCAACTATGCAATCATGGCCTGGAGGCTGGATGGCCATACCAGGTGGATAGGGCAGGGAGGCACAATCTCACTATATGTCACTCTACTCAGGAAGAGGACTATCCAATATTAAAGAATCAAAATAGTGATTTAACACCAAAGTATATTTAAGCTCAACATCCTTCTACAAGACAGGGATGGAAACATGCTTGTGCTGAAATATCCACCACAGGAAGAAACTTTCCTTTCCTGTTTGTACTTGAAGGGGTCCTGGTTATGTTTACTTTTGGGACGGATGTAGAGATCACAAAGAATCTTAGCCTTGAAGAGTACAACCTTTATTTTTTATGATGAAAATGTCCTCTGTGTCTAGTTGCAATACAGATCTTCAGTGTGCACCTACCCAGGATCTAAAAATATCAGGCTAAGGGCCACCACCTCTTTGCCATTTCCTGAGGAAATAGTTATCCTACTCAGACCTAAGAAATCAGCATTAATAGTCTGTTAACCAGGAGATATTACACCTCCCCGCCCAAAAGAAAAAGAAACCACCAACAAAAATTACCCTTGATGTAGCCCTTTTCACGGACTGCTTGTAATGTGGGTCTGCGGGTCAAAAATTTCTTCAGTTTTGTTTTGGTCTTCTTCTGTTCTGAACAATCAATGCTGCTTGATAGTTTTATTGCTGAAAGAAAAGCGAATGTACTGCATATTAAAAATGTAAATATTTTAAGCTAAATATTTTGTCCTTATTTATCAAACATAGCCAGTACTGAAGAAAGAAGAAACTGGGCCACATAACTAATTTTTCAGCCTAAGCTACCTCACAGGGTTGTTGTGAGGATAAAATGGAGAGGAGGAGGATTATGTAAGCCGCCTTGGGTTCCTTGCAGAAAAAAAGGTGGGGTATAAATATAATATAATTAATTAATTAATTAATTGGCTCTGCTTCATGTTGTCAACTATACAAACATCCAACTAGGCCATTTCTTAATGTTTATATGAAGATGTTGAAATCCAACACAAAGACATACAACAGCACAGCTGCGGCACTAGCCCTTATAGAAGCTGTCAATACATTTACAAGGATTACATAGCACAGCACAGTTGGCCATCTGAACTGCACAGAAGCTATCTTCCCATGAAGAGTTCTTTGTATACTCATGGAATGCAAATGTTCAAAAAGGCATAGCTACAGCTGCATTCATCCAGAAGGAGACATGATGGAACTGACTATTCCATCTCCCCACTTACCCAACTGGAAGCTGTGTTCTGTCACTATACCAACTGACTAATGTACTGTAGTCAAATCTTTACTACAGGAGTGGGGAACCTGTGGCCTTTCAGATGTTGCTAGGCTACAACTCCCATCATCCCTGACCATTGGCTATGCTGGTTGGGGTTGATGGGAGTCCCAACACCATCTGGCAGGACCCAAGTTCCCCACATTGGATTGCTGGAAATGAGATGTTATCAGGCATACCAACATGGTCAACTCAGGAAGGGATACAGTTGACATATCAAGCAAAGTTGACAGAATGTTCCTCTGGGTCATTGCCTCAACCTGGAAATCTGTTAGGAGGTTTGGATTCAGAAGGGCTCCTGAGCTACAAACCTGTTCTCACCCACTCTAGAACTGGAATTTCCCCCACATCGCTAGACATGCCATTACCCAGCATGAGCAACTCTGCCTTGTCCAGATTGAGTTTTATTCAGCCTTATCTAGTCCATTACCAACCTGTCATTCAGGGATGAAATTGCTGCATCTGGGACAGATGGAAAGGAGAAATAGATCTGGGTGTCATTAACATACCGACACTCCACTTCAGAACTCTTGCTTACCTCCATCCAGCAGTTTCACATAGATTTTGAGAAGATGGGGGACAAAATAGATCCCTGCAGGGTCTTACAAGTGCACTGCCACTGGGGAAAACAGTTCCCCAGAACACCCTTTTGAAAACTGCCATTGAAAAACTGCGGAAAAGAGTGTCTGTAACCCCACAAGTTTATCCAAAAGGACTCTGCGGTCAACAGCACCAAAGCCACTAAGAGGCTCAGAAGCAACAGTCACATTCCCTCTTTCAATTCCCTCACAATGACTGTCAACTAGACAGTCAAAGCAATCTCAGTTCTGAATCCTGGTCTGAAGATGGACTGAAAAGGATCTAGATAATCAGCTTCATTCATATTCACTTGAACCTGTCTGCCCACTGCTTGCTTTACTACTCTGGCTATAAATGGGATATTTGACCCTGATCTATAACTCCCTAGATCTTGAGGGTTGAGAGGTTTCTGAAGAAAAACATTTCACTGTTGTCTCCCTCCAACTTGGTGACATGTTACCCTCTGTAAGATATGTATTAATAACCATGAATAACCCGGCTTTTAGCTTCTCCTGAACAGCTGAAACAAGCCTAGATGGACAAGGGTTGATTAAGACAGATTGCAACACCACATCCTCAAGTGTCAACAACTGAATTTCATCAACAGAGCTAAAGCTGATATAGGTGATATTATCCAATTATCAGTTTTCCAGACACAAAATGCCACTTGCATATAATTCTTCTTTGTTGTGGAAATCACATTTGTCAAAGTAAGTGAAAAGCATAGATGTTTACTTTGGAATTGCAACTTACAGCGAAGTTTTTTGGAGTCTTTATGGTCCTTTTCTTTGTCCTGCTTTTCCACCCCAGGAGAATCTGGCACGTCATCATCTAACACTTCATCAGACTCTACAGTCTATTGAGAGTTAGAAAAAGATTCAATTAGTCTTCTTACAAAGTTTAACAGCTCCCCTAATTAAGAATATCCTTCATTTTTTAAATAGTAACAGTCTTCAGAGAACACCTTATGTATTATTTCAAACTGCTACCATGAAATCTAGTGAAACTGAAATACCATTATCTTGAAACGGTTTTCTTCTGTTTGATACTAGTTAAATGTTAACTTTCAATTGTTCTGTGATCCACATGGTGGCTGTGAATAGCTTCTGCAAGTGGAACTTGCACTGGTGCAAGCTAGTTGTCATTCTATACCAAGCAAGTGTGCCAAGCAATAGTACAGATAACTCTTACACTGGCTGCAAGTGTACTATCCTGCAAGTGTTGTTTAGTGCATTACCCTCTCTCCCTCCCAACCCCATTTTGTGGTCCATGGCTACATGGTGTTGATGTAATAGGCTGTGTGGAACTGCCTGATCATGTCAGTGCATCAATGAGTGGGAAATGTAGCTCTTATCTAGCACTTAGTATTCAAAGCCCTTCACATACAGTGGGTAGTATCCAACGTTACAACTTAAGCCTCATTCATTTCAATGGGTCTACTCTTCATAGGACTAACATTGGATATTGGATATTATCCACTATCTCAGTAATCCTTACAATAACCTTACAACAGTAATCTTTACAATAACCCTGTAGGATATTATCCCTACACTGCAGATCAAGGGAGCTGAAGCTGAGGCACAGTGGTTTGCCTAAGGCTACCTAGTGAATTCATTGTATCATGGTCTTGGGACTTGTGATTTTGGCTCAATATTCCTGTTCTATGGCTATAATAGTGTATCAGCCGAAGTCACCTTGTCAACATGGATTGCATTTAGTATTGCCATCTATTCCATGAGACCCAGTTGTTTTCCCTGTATCTACTTTAATATTCCTTTGTTACAGTTCTATTCTGTCCTTCCTCGGAGGAGCTCATGGGAATGTTTTAGACCCATCACAGTCATGTGGGATAAGTTAGACTGGTCTCACACACCACAGTTGACTGGAGAAAAATCCTAGATATTTTTCTGGGTCAAACTGTGGAGAAAGCCTGCGCACCCACACGGGCACCCACAGTGGCATGAACCCCAACATAGTTTCCCCTTTAGCAACCACACATAGTTCCCCTGGCAACCCCTGCCTGAATAATCCCCCACCAGGGGGAGGGAAACAGGAGATGCAGGACTGGCCAGACAGGTATACAATAGGGGAACATCTACTCGAATCCACAAGAGGACACCTGGATCATCCGGAGGTAAAGGGCAGTCTCAAAGAGCTGCAAAGTATCCCCTGCAGGCACCGGTAACTGCCAGACGCCATCTTTCCCGGGCAGGAATAAGCCCACCTGACCGCAAAGGGGCAGGAATAAGCCCACCTGATCGGCAAGGGGCGGGAGAGGGGGAGAGATGGGGTAGAAAACCCCTCTTCCCACCCGAGAAGGGTGGTTGGGAACACAGGCGAGCCAACAACGTCCAAGTCCAGCTCCGGCTGGGTCAAGCAGTTCTCTTCCCCGAGCCAGGCAGACTCGGAGTCAGCCTAGAAGCAGTACGGTGTAAAGTGTCTGGTCTAAGGTAATGCTTTACTACAATACGCTAGCCTGGGAACCAACTCATTCATAGATCTGAGGTCACGATCAGGTCTTGTTTATGTGTAGTATTCCTAGAAGTCTATTATTTATTTATTATTTACATTTATTAATCGCCCATCTGGCCGGCAACCGGCCACCCTAGTTCCGCTCCATTTAACCTATATTAGTTCCGCTCCATTTAACCTATAGTAAATAAAAGCGTCTATTCCTGTTTTATTAATGGGCTGGCGTGCTTTCTTGGTCGCGGCTGAGTTTAAGTTGGTTTAACTTGCTTGACGGGCTATACCTCAGTGCCGGTTAACCCGTTAAGTGTCGAACTCACGCAGAAGACCCAGTTGCTGGTCTTCCACACAAACCAATGTCTTTATTTAAGATAGTAAAATGGTGCAATGCCCCCTGCACCTTGATTTTTTCTGCTCCTTACTCTACATAGGAAACCAATCAATAATTTGAATATTTGCAGAATTCTGTCATGGGGGCATAATATAGAAAGAATCTCTTGAGTTCCTGGGAGGAATAAGCACAAACCATTTTCTCACTCAAGCCTTCCCCTTCCCCCACAATAAACAAATTTCACAGAACCCTGTGTTCCGCAGCAAACCTAGGGCTGTATGACAGAAATCTGGGTTCAGGAATGGTTAACTTGATCTCTATTTTCAATGGAGGTTTCTCAAAAGGGGTGATATGTTCATAACTTTGTCGCTAGGTGTTCTAGCATTATTGGAAATGTCAAAGCATAACAACAACAAAAAATGGGTGGGAGGGGAAGGAGCCACAAATATAGGGTCAGTTTCCATGCACCTTTAAAGAGAGTTATATAGGTAACATGCCCATACTAACTAGAAAAAGCTATATCCAACGAAGTTCAGGGGTGTAGGGAAACATAACAGTGTGATATGAGGCTGTATATGAGGTATATGCAGATGCTGCATGTTTGACAATCTGTATAGTAAACAGAAATGGGTCTGGATGGTTTCACAATCTTACGTTGGACTGGAAATACCTGTTGGCAAAAGCCTTCTCAGGCAGAAAGCCAGAGCTAGGCAGTTAAGTTAATCTAACACCATGACCTGCCAGCCTTTGAAAACTCTACTC
The DNA here is from genome assembly GCA_021292165.1 of Shinisaurus crocodilurus. Lineage (NCBI taxonomy): Eukaryota > Metazoa > Chordata > Lepidosauria > Squamata > Shinisauridae > Shinisaurus > Shinisaurus crocodilurus. Next base: position 24,836,367 of record CM037880.1, on the reverse strand, counting down.
TCTTTGTTAATGTCAGATGTTTAGCTGAAACATTCAGCTAGATGTAATGTATATAGGCTACTTTCCAGTGCCAGGTATCAATTCCAAACCAAATTCCAAAAGCTGTTGGCAGTGTCCCAGTAAGGTTATGTACTTGCAACATGATGCCTGGGACAGAGTTTCCAGCATATTGCCAGTTTTGTAAAGATCCATTTATTAAAGCTACAGTAAATAACATTAAATAATTAATGTTAACATTAAACAGGACTCCCTATTCTTGTCACTAAAATCCCTTCTAGGATTGCAAAAAGATTACTTTTCCTTTTATCAGTAAAATAGCTCAGTGTCACAGTTGAGTACTCAGTTTAGTATAGATGTACTATATGTAAGTGTGGAGAGAAAGCCTGACCAAACACACACTTCCCCCCCCCCCCCCACATCATCTCTGCCCAAGGCAGAGGAGCTCAGTCCTAGGCACGCATTTACATCTAGATAGTTTTTGCGAAGCACCCACAGTAAGTTGTCAAGTCTGGGACACACATTTGCACTGGCTTCAATGGTCTTCCCCCAAGCATTCTCAAGGGGCTGTCAAGTACCCTCAATCACCCTACAAGCACCTGTGAGGAGCCATGGACAAAGTGGCTCCGAAGAACCTCAGCACCCCTCCTGTCTGGCCGGACCTGAGCCTCTCTACCCTATCTTATTTCATCCTCAAATCTGAAAGAAGACCATATATAAGCCCTAAAATTCTGAAGCACTCAAGACAAAAGTAGAAAAGAATCATACAGAAACTTCTTTCAAGAGATTTTTTAACAGTATCTCCTACTCATCAGCATTTCATTTTAAACCACATGCAGGATTTTCCAGGAAAAAAACCAGTTCAGAACCTAACGTGCAAAAACATGTTCCTTAGAAAAATCCCACTAAGGTCTTTTTCATCAATAGCAGAAATAAATCTTGAACAGGCCAAGCACAACTGAAGGGCCTATAAATATGTATGTCACAATTCTATTACAAAGCATATAATATTGCCATTCACTGTAACACTGCATAGACATTAGGGAATCTCAGCAATATATCTTGCAGCTGAAGGAGTGAAGGTAGCAAGAGTCCTGTGTTTAAGAAAGGCCACAATGTAATCAACAAAACACACTGAACACTACTAAAGATGCATTTATAACATCCAGTCTAGGAATGGATTGGAGATAACAAGGGGATTCTGGCAGAGTGTGCTCTGCTTGTCCCTTGCCTGCCTGGCGCGGAAAAGTAAAGGGACAAGTGAAGCTGAGGCACAGTAGGCTGGCACTTTCAGGAACCCCTGGAAGCACCGACTGAGTGTGCTCCACTCACCCTCAAGCATAGGGCTCAGCTGGCCCCTGGAAGCACTGGCCTTTTGGGCTCCGTGCAGGGAAGGCAAAGGATGAGTGTGGAGAAAGCCAACCTAAGCCCCCTGCCTGACACACACACACTCACCAAGGAGGGGGGAAGGAGACCCAGGGGGGGGGAGACAGCCAGTCTCCACAGATGACAAAGGGGACAAACAACATCTGCATAGAATCACCCCAGGGGGGAAGGCAAGAAGCATCCCCAGGTTTGTCAATGCTCTCGCATATCAGCCCCATCTACATAAGACTTGAATACCTCTCCAGAGCAGACACTTCGGCACCCCTAAGAAATGGCCACTCAACACCATAGGATGGGACCATTAAGCAAGGGGCTTCAAAGGGACCCCATCCCACGGGGGGAGGGCGTCACCCCACCTGACCCAAAAGGCAGCCCCTCAGGGAGGTGTGTCCCAACCCACCTGATCACGGAGGGGGGGCTACCTGAAACACCCAATGTATAAAACATGCCCTGCGCTAAGGGAACTGAGTGTTGGACCTGATCAGCAATCTTGCCCATGCCTGGGTAAGAGAACGAAGGATCGGCAACCCCGGTACCACACCCGGCACGCTCAGCTAGCTGAAATCACTGGTCGCTTGGGTTGACCGGACCCCTGGGGAAACCAAGCTCTGAACCGGGCACTCACGGAACCCAGCTACGCTTGGGTAGACCGGGCCTCCGCCGGGAACCCAGCTAGCCGCTTGGGTAGACCGGGCCTCCGCCGGACCCAGCTAACGCTTGGGAACACCCCAGCTAGCTTGGTAACCGGCTCCTCCGGGAAGCTACCGGTTGGTGACCGGGCTCTACCGGGGAACCCAGCTAACGCTCTGGGTAGACCGGGCCTCCGCCGGGAACCCAGCTAGCTGCTTGGGTAGACCGGCGCCTCCGCGGGAACCCAGCTAGCCGCTTGGGTAGACCGGGCCTCCGCCGGGAACCCAGCTAGCAGTGTGCAGTTGACCGGGCCTCTGCCGGGACCCGAGCTGAACTAACTAGCTGAGAGCCCTGAAATCACGGTGTCTTCAAGACTTCTTGCTTGCTACTTTGTACCGTACTGATAAGCTGTATTGCTGGCGTGTGTCTAGGTTTGTGAAGGTAATGTTGTAAATAAACTTGTTTTCTAAAAGATACTTCAGTGGCTATAAGTTATCCCTTTGTTCTGGGCTAAGGGTGATAGTCGCTGGGGATCTCGGAGAAGGCCGCCCCAAGACTCGATACCCCCTTAGCATTGAACCCACGCAGAAGACCAGGTTGTCGGTCTTCCACTATGAGTAAAGTCAGCTCCCTGGGCAAAGAGGTCACTGACTGGAGACCTGATGTCATCTGGCATGAGGGGGCAATCTGGCCCCTGGAACCAATATATTTCCAACCCTTTAGGGATGCTCTAATCATATGTTGGGAAACAGAGCATGACTTAGAGCATCCCTAAATGTCTATCAGTAAAAGATACATTAAATCAATAATCGTAATAAGGATCAAAGAAATAACTATGCTGGGAATCTGAGAGAGATTTAATAACCCCCCCCCCCCCACCATGACTTCTTATCTTCCTATTGCAGTTTTTAGAAATCATTTTCTGGATAGCAATATATGAACACCTTGTCTTAAACACTATATTCATCATTCCAAATGAAAGTATTTCATAATCCAAAGTTGTTTAATTTTTTCAATTTTTCAGAAAAACACAAAAAGTAGCTTGGTGGAAAAAACAGAAAAAAGTTTTTTTCTGAATTTTTCCATTTTTTCACCAGGACTTCACATCTCTGTCCAGGAACAGAGGCACCTGTAAATCTATCTTCCCAATCCAAAAGGAAAGCTATAGACAAACAATGGCCCAAACAGATATTGGGCTAATTCGCACGTCACAGTGGCAATTCCTGGGTTATTTAACCCTGGTTAATTGCCCATGGTTTGTTATTATGTTAATTCTGGGTTGTTTAGCACAAAAGCAACCCAGAGTTTCCAGCTTCACATGTCATGAAATGACCCAGGAATGGGGTGCTCCTGGGTTGTTAACTAAAAGACTGATTATGCCCAGATTTTCCCAAGTCAGGGGCCAAAAATGAAATTGACCTGTGGAGGGAAGGCAAATTAACTAGTCAACCAAGACTAGTAGTTCCAAAAATTAAATGGACACAATTGTAGGGCATTTGGCTGCAAAATCAAGGAGGAATATTTTTAGTCCTTCCCCCAGAAGAGTTTCCTGAGTGGCTGACCTTCCAAGATTATGTACTGAACAGAGGCAATTACCGTATTTTTCGCCCCATAAGATGCACCGGACCATAAGACGCACTTACCGTATGGTACCAAAAAATTTTTTTTTAAAAAAAATCAGCTGTTCCGCGGGGAATCAGCTGAGAGGTGGGGGCTTCCCCCGCCCTGCCCAGGAGTCCTCCGCTCTTCCAGACCAGCAGAGGAAAGTAAATAATAATAATAATAATAATAATAATAATAATAATAATAATTTTTTTTTAAAAAAAATCAGCTGTTCCACGGGGAATCAGCTGAGAGGTGGGGGATTCCCCCACCCTGCCCAGGAGTCCTCCGCTCTTCCGGACCAGCAGAGGAAAGTAAAATAATAATAATAATAATAATAATAATAATATTTTTTTAAAAAAATCAGCTGTTCCGCGGGGAATCAGCTGAGAGGTGGGGGCTTCCCCCGCCCTGCCCAGGAGTCCTCCGCTCTTCCAGACCAGCAGAGGAAAGTAAATAATAATAATAATAATAATAATAATAATAATAATAATGTTTTTTTTTAAAAAAATCAGCTGTTCCACGGGGAATCAGCTGAGAGGCGGGGGATTCCCCCACCCTGCCCAGGAGTCCTCCGCTCTTCCGGACCAGCAGAGGAAAGTAAAATAATAATAATAACAATAACAATAATATTTTTTTAAAAAAATCAGCTGTTCCACGGGGAATCAGCTGAGAGGCGGGGGCTTCCCCCACCCTGCCCAGGAGTCCTCCGCTCTTCCGGACCAGCAGAAGAAAGTAAAAAATAAATAAATAAAATAATAATAATAATAATTTTTTTTTTTTTTAAATCAGCTGTTCCATGGGGAATCAGCTGAGAGGTGGGGGCTTCCCCCGCCCTGCCCAGGAGTCCTCCGCTCTTCCAGACCAGCAGAGGAAAGTAAATAATAATAATAATAATAATAATAATAATAATAATAATAATAATAATTAAAAAAAAAAATCAGCTGTTCCACGGGGAATCAGCTGAGAGGCGGGGGATTCCCCCACCCTGCCCAGGAGTCCTCCGCTCTTCCAGATCAGCAGAGGAAAGTAAAATAAAATAAAATAAAATAATAATAATAATAATTTTATTTTTTTTAAAATCAGCTGTTCCACGGGGAATCAGCTGAGAGGCGGGGGCTTCCCCCGCCCTGCCCAGGAGTCCTCCGCTCTTCCGGACCAGCAGAGGAAAGCAAAAAAAAAATTAAAAAAAAATTTTTTTTTACTGTATTCGCTCCATAGGATGCACAGACATTTCCACCTAGTTTTTTTTTGGGGGGGGGGGTGCGTCTTATGGAGCGAAAAATATGGTACTACTACCATGCCAATATGTTACACATAACATAATAGCGGTCAGACCCATTATTATCATTGACACAGTGCTTAACCAAAAAACATGAAGTGCCATCACCATCAGGTAGCTGAGAAGCCCGTTTGGCCGCAACAAAGATGAGAGCATGCCTTCTCATGGTTACAGAGAATGACTTAAAATAGGGCTTAAGGTCCAAACTACATGTTATATATGAAATAGGAGCTCAATGACCCCTTTTGGGGCATGAGAAGCCACTTCAAAAAAAGTTTAATTTGAATTCTTTTGTGGGGGGAGAAGCCATGGGAGTGGGGAAGGATACAATTTGGAAAGGAGAAATGGAAGTCAGAGAAAAGGTTAACTATAACACCTCCCAACACTTGCCCGCTCCCAAACAGCACATCATACCCGCCAAAAACCATTGGGCTATTATTACATGCATTTGCATATAATGGGTAGCATGGCCCCATCACTCAGCTGCCAGGAAATTTAGACAGGGCTTCTACACAGCTCAACCCTTCCCATAGAGCTAGCAGTAAGCTTAGTGCTCCAAATATCCCCCTATCTCTTTCCCTTCTACTATTCAATTATCCTGACTCATATAAAAAGCTGCGTTAGCTACTGTTCTGCCTGAACATTCGAGAGCAAATGCAGATTCAGTTCCATATTCTGGTTTGCTATTGCTTCAATTGATTGTTTCAGGCTGAAATATTTGTCACACAGCCAGCACACATTTTCAGGCGTGAGACGGGAAGGGGTGGGGAGAAGTTTAAGTACATACCTGATTACTGATAGCAGAATTAAGAACTTTAAACCATTCAGTAACAGAGATATCATTATCCGATTGAATTAACAATTCTGTCCCTTGCCGTGTTTTCAGCTGTAAAATAAAAGGTATCTGGGCATTAGAATTAGAGTACATATTTTAAGTGTGCCCCCCAAAATATACCCCATTACTACGATACTAATTATATTACACCCCATCTATTCTAAAAGTATCAAGATTATAATTATTGTTTCTTTGCCTCTATGGTTTCCCACAATTTACAACAATAAGACAAAACACTAAGAAAAGCCAACAATTGTGAGATTTATTAAGTTTTATTGTAAGTATTTTTCAGTGCTTCACTCGGCAGTTTCCCCCCTCTGCATTCAAGGTAGCTCCCAAAATAAAGCCTGGCAAAAGTAGAAAAAGTCACCTCAATCACATTCTTCTTGCTAGATTTCTCCTTTGAAGCCCAGTCAATAAACGCACCTCTGAGATCGACTGTGAACTCCGGCTTAGACTGGTTAACCCCAAACTTCTGGGGGGGAAAAACACTGATGAAACTTATTTTCTTAGAGGGCTGAGGTATTAGACAAGCCTCCTGCCCACACGATCACCATAAGGCTGTGTGATCCCGCCGCCCCCAAATACAGTCTGATTGCAGTGTATTGTCGCTACCTCAAAGAAATATCTTGGTAGCATGGTTTCAGAATAATGATTTGAAAATACTGTTTTTCTCATCCTGTCATCCCATCCCCTCATCCTCTTGTGTATGCTGCATGGTCTCTACACCTTCCCACCTTCCAGGAAATGCAGGATGTGTTGGGGGGGGGGGGGGCGCATGTTGTAGCCATGAGGTCATTGCCCAATTGTCAACAGTTTTCCCTCCTCAACGGGGAGGGAATGAGAGAAAGAAGATATGTACAGCACGCCTGGGCAGTTAATTTGCTAGCAGTTACTCCCTCCTCAAAACAGTCCTTCAGAGCTCTAAAGTCTTGTGGTATGTTCACATATGGTACACAGAATATCAAACCTTCAAGATTATGAAAACTAGTATTTATTTTAAAAATTCTACCCCGATTTCTACTTAGTACTTCAAGGAAGCTCAAATTAAATATATTGCAAGCTTCAGTGATCAAGGGACACCTAACCCTAATCAATTACTGTGCTTATATTCCAAGTTCAATCTGATGTTTGTTTGGGTGCTATGAGAGTGAGCAAACAATCTGGAGCTGATAAATGGAAATTCTACAGCCCACCATAAATGCTTTCCAAGGAGCTGACTAAATACAAGGGGGTGGGGGGAGTTCATTAAATACAACTGGTGATTAAAATCTATTATCTTCTAGATCCTGCTTAGAGAGTGAAGAACCAGTCAGCAGCTATAATTCTTCTGTCTGAAAGTTATTAGATATGCAGTTCATTTTGATTGCAAACCTAAGCAAATGTCAGTTAGTAAAGCACTGATGTGAATCTAATATAAATTTTAGCAGAGTAGAACTAACAGATCATCTTGTATATGACAAATGAAACAGAGCTGGATAGCTCCACCCTGCTTGCTTGTACCTGTAAAAAGGAAAGTTTATGCTACCAGTGCTATTCAGAACAAGGGTGCAGGAAGTCTTAGGAGCTAGCCACACCCCCTTTTCAAATTCCTCTACCACCCAGAAAAACTCTGCACCACTGCCTCTACTGGGGCACTGATGCTTCAATGCAGAGTAGAAGAACTCCTAGCCCTCAAGGAGTGGTCTATTTTTGTTCTGTCTTAATCAACCTTGGGAAGCTTGGACACTTCTGACAATTTAGGGATGCTCACTAAGCCCTATTTTGAGTTCTTCCAGCTTGAAGAGTCACTTGCTAGTTATATTAGTAGTGGATAGGGGAGGGAGAGAAAAGGAGTTGTTATCCATAATGACATGGATTCTTTGGAAAAGGTGATAATCTTCAACTACTTACCCAACTAGTCCCACTTCCTTGAGTCTTGGTAAACAATAATGAGGAACCCTGCAATACAGCCCATGATGACATCCAATTCTTCCTATAGAAAAGAGAGATATTTGTAAGTACATTTATCAAGTGCTGGATCATCCATTGGAGTTTGATAAGCTATCCTTTGAATTTCTGCATCTACAGGTACACTTATTAGTGATAAAGTGCCAATTTGGTGTGCTCAAACCTCAGGCACATGAAAGTTACATAAAAACACTTAATTATAAACATACATCACAGTAGCTCCTACTTACAGAACACATCGACTTATACTATTTATTATCTCACACATGTTAAAATGCTCAGTTGTGAAGAGAGTATCTTTGGTTTTCAACATAGAATACCAATCTATCAATACCACTGCAAGAAAAGAGATATGAATGGCACAAACATCTCATTTCTAAGAGTGATAGAATGGCATAGACATCTCATTTCTCAATTCCAAAGAAAATTCAACCAATATTGGTGTAGGCAGAAACTCAGAACTCTCCTAACCATGTTCCTTGAGATGAGCCAGACTATACTCTTAAAAATGGCGATCAATTCTATAATTTCCATTGAAATCAATGAGGCTTAGCTTTGATACAGAGGTGCTAACAATCTGGATGTTTGCAACCTTGAAACATTTTCTTGATTTGAAATGTTAGCCTGACCAAATCAAAACTGTGTCTCAAAGGACAGCTTTTTGTCTACATTCATACAAAATATTCAAGATTTATTCTGAATTAAATATTAGTACACTTACATCAAGTAAGTTTTTTAAAAAATAAAAGAAGACCCAGAGCTTTGGCTATTGGGCAATATAGAAATGTAATAAATAAATAAATAAAGTTATGGTGACACTTGCCGAACTTTTTTCCCATTTTCTGTAATTTTCGTTACATTTAATAATCCATACTTCTCTTGGTCCTGGAGAAGAGAATGAAAAGAAATTCAGTAATACAGTTCTCTGTTCCTTTCCAAAAGGAAATAATCTCTCCCCCTCTACAAACACTTTCAAGGAAAGACAAACGGCTGATACCTCAGCTGCTGAAATGCAACTCCCTAAACTTTAGATAACATTGCAATCCTATACATATCTGCTCAAGCCTCACTGAGTTCAATGATACCTATTACCAGGTAAGTACAGGATTGCAGCAGGACTGAGCAATTCAAACCCCTGCCAAAGACTGGCTGAAGGATAGGATGGGGTGGAAGTGCCCCTCTGCCAGCAGAGAGGAGCTTTGCTGGTGGGGCAGCCCCTGCTCCCTGGATGCCTCCAGTACGCCTGCAAAAAGCTCTGCAATTATGGGATTACCACCAGCAGCAGGCCCCAAAATGCTGTGTTTCAGGGGCAGCCTTCAATCCACTGGATCGAAAGCCCTCCCTCTCCCCTCAAAAGGCCCCTCGGCTACAGCAGCCTTGAGGTGGCATAGGAAATTTTCCTTCTTTTCTTTTCAATGGAAGAGGAATTTTTAAAACATGAAGCTCCACCAGAAAATAAAATGAAAAAACACACACATATACCACCTCCCACCATGGCCAACAAGAACCACTAATTTGGAAGTGGCAGATCACCTGCAATGAATCCACCCCATTTAGGATTGCTCTGTAAGTGTGTTAAACCAGCATATTAACTGAGTCCAAAATCCTAGTACGTTCTAGAATTGTTAATGGACTCTTAACTCATGTCTTGGGAAACTGACATTGAGTTCTAGGTTCCAAATGTCAGCAGCATTACTGATTTTACAGTTTATTCATAGTAAGCAGTGTTTGCTACCCAAAATTTCTGTTTGCTGACCAAGTCAGGATAAACTACTAGATCCACTGGAAATGCAATGCAGCTATCCACCCCTAGTGTTACTCATCTCATGATAAATTATAATGATTGCACACTAAGTAATTAAGGGCACAGTCCTATGGCTTGCATCCTCGCAGCTCGGAAACCCCCGAAATGGGGGGTATGCTCTGCCAGGCTGAAGCTCCCTGTCCTGTCCTCCTTTCTTTGCTTTTTCGCTAGACGGGCTTTTCCTGTCTCCGACCATCGGTGGGGAGAGTCCAAACTATCCTATGGTCCCTGGGAAGCTTGGCCAGGGACCATAGGATTGCTGTCTTAGGTAATGAAACATATTTTTTTTGTTTTTTTTTTAAAGTAAGAAATCTATTAGGATTTGCCACTAACATTATTCTCATCATATTAAGGAAATATTGAAGATTCCATGTACATTTTTATAGAGGAGTACTTAGAGGTAACAATTACAATAACCAAATTTGAAACACATGAGGTAACAGGCCTGTGGCTTACGCTGGCTCAGCTTATCTGAGTGTGGAAAGCTAAGCAGGGTCAGGCCTGGTTATTACTTGGATGGGAGACCCCTCCTCTAGTTTCCTGCATTGAGCAGGGGGTTGGACTCGATGGCCTTGTAGGCTCCTTCCAACTCTATGATCTATGACAAGACCTCTATGACTTATCACCCTGAAAAGAACTGATTAACATTACTTTATCTATGGCACTAATTTGGAAGGGCAGTTTGTAAGATTGAGTCATAAGAAGTGAAACTCTTAAGTACTCATCTACATAACACAAATCTCAAAATATCAGACAGATTTCCCTAACAGGATGTATACTACTAGTAACTTGTGTTATCTGCATGGGCCATAGGATAGAAAGTAGATTCCTAGTGACTGCGATATGGACAGTAGTATGTTTACTAATTATACTGGGGACAAACAAGTCCACCCCAATACAGGAGGACTTTTCGCTTCTCTGGAAAAAAAAACTGGCTCCTTTTCTGAGAAAACCAACATCTACATACCAAGGGCTGAACTGCCTCCTCCCTCTTCCACCAACCTACATGCACACAGTGGACTGGTTCACACATAATGACAACCCAGAGTACGGGTTGTCATAACGTGTAAACCCTGCACAATGGTTTAACTATGAATTGTTAACCACGAACAACAACCCAGGAAGAGAACCCAAGGTTTGTTGTTGGATTGTGAACTCTGGACTCTTTGTGGTTAACAACCCATAGTTAAACCATGGTGCAGAGTTCACATATTCAACCCGCAATTCAACAACAACCCATACTCAACCCGTACTCTGGGTTGTCGTTATGTGAGAACCAGGTCAGTCTAAGGAGAACAGTGTTCCTAAGAAGTTGCTTGGTTAACCAAAGCAGAAGACATGACTAAAGCCTGTGTACCTTGATACACCTTCTACTGCTCTAGATTTGTCTCAATATGCTGAACATTATATATGTTACAATATTTATACTGACTGTGGCTTGATGCTTTGGTGAGGAAGGAGATGAGTCATTTTCAGGAAACGTGGTCTTTGAAGCAAATGGAGAATCCTATGAAATATGTATTTAAATATTTATATCACAGAAATAAACTCCTGAAGATGTACATAATTTGGACATTGTGACAGAAAAGGTCCTTGATACAATTATGTACAAGTTAAAAACACTGTCATTAATTTTTCCTGTAAAGGTTTTCCATGCACAGGACAGTTTTAATAACCTACTAATATTGTCTATAAATAAATCAGGCTTCAGATACTAACTTGCTCCTGGTGTGTTGGGAACAAATATGCAGGATTAGGCAAGAGAGGTTCAGAAGAGTTAGTTGACAACTGTAAAAATACAAGAACTATTTTAATAAATCATTACTGTTTCACAGACTATTATCAGGAATGTTTTAAAGTAATTTATATTTGTGTTTTATAATCAAAACTAATTTGCTTCCTTTACTGATAAGTCTTGTGAATTAAGTATAAATTATGCATTTCACCCTGCAAAAACCTTCTACTTCTCAAAAGATTACACGAGTTGGAACGAAATTAGTGGCAATTTTGCTGAAGGCAGCCAATGATCACTCTTCATTAAAAAGCAGAATATAATTCCAGCAGGGATAGCTGATATAAAAATAAGTGCTTTGCAGTTATATTTTTTCCCTGCATGTTTTTTCCCCCATTGTTGGTAACTATTTCATTACAATAAATTCTCTCAAGAGTTTCATGACAGACTAAGGGTTTCTGAAATTCGTATCTATCTTTATCTTGTTTTTTGAGTACTAAAAGCACTTCACACAGAGACCTGGTTTGCACGATCACCATGGTTTAAATAAGCCACAGTGGCCTGTTTAAGCCACTCTGTGTGCCAGCATTGGCCGGGCGCCATTTGCCTAATTACCCACCCGGGCACGGCTTGTCATGTCGTCTGAACCTGGGCTGCATGAGAGGGGGAAACAACCCCTAAATAATCCAACAACAGGCCATGGGTTATTTGGGGGTTATTTCTCCCTCAAACAAACCATGTCGCCTGAGTTCGGACAACAACAAGCCATGGTGATCATGCATAGAAGAAAATCATTCCATCTATTTCTGACATTCAAGTACGAGTGCCAATGCTTATGGAGTGAAAAAGCAGTTGGGAGAAAGAGAGAGAATTCGGTTCTGGTGCTGCCCGCTATCAGCTCCAGCCCTGCCCATATGCAGCCCTCAACAGAAAAAAGGTTCCCCATTCCTAGCCTAAACAATCGGAACTAGGATCTCTCAAGTACTGCCTATTCCCATATGAAACTGCCCAATGTCTCTGGTGAACTTTGGAGACTTTGTTGCATATACCCCATGGTATATGTAGAGGTATTGTGAGTGACTATGTGACACAGGGCTTTCTCATTAATGGCTCTCACATTATCGAAGGCCCTCCCTAGGGAAATGCATGTGGCCTCTTATTTAGATCAGGGGTTGGCAACAAGCACTACCCCTGGCCTTTTTTGCGTTCCCTGCTGCCTCCTAAGTCATAGGAAGCTGCCTAATACGGAGTCAGACCATTGGTCCATTTAGCCCTTTATTGTCAACACTGACTGGCAGCAGCTCTCCAGGGTTTCACGCAGGAGTTTTTCCTAGTCCTACCTGGAGATGCCGAGGATTGAATCTCGGACCTTCTTCATGCAAAGTATATGCTCTACCATTGAGCTATGGCCCTTCCCAAAGTCACCACCACCAAACTGCAGGGACGCAGGAGTGGCAACTGCCCCCCCCCACTGCCTTTTCACTTTAAAACAAGGCACACAGGGAACATGCAGGTTTTTGTAATGCAAATTCTCATCCCCTGCCCGGGAACAAAATTATGATTTAAAACAAGGTGCGTGCTCCCTGCAACTTGTTTTAAAGTGAAAATGTGCCCTTTTTTTGCTGCCACTGAATTTTGGCAGTTTTGACTGATGCTTTTAGATTATTTCACATTGCTTTAAATCTTGATCTTGCATACACTACCTTAAGGTGCTTTTTTAGATGGAAAAGCGACATATGAATATTTTTTTTAAAGTAATTTCCTATAGAAGTCATTGACTTCAGTAGAAGAAAGAAAAGCAGTTCCCATCAGGTATACAGTTGAGAAGAGACTCACATTCCAAACTCTGACAATTCCATTATCACAGGTAGGGGCCACATTTGGAAAGAAAATATATGATAAAATGAGTTTGCAGAACACATAGCTATTAAGGCATAGGCTGGAATCCTATGCCTATTTACATGGAAGCAAATCTCATTGAAATCAACATGTATTGAGTAGACATGTATAGAATTGTCCTGTACATAGTCTACAGGGATCACCAACTAGCTAACAATCTGGCACCAGTGATTCTGTATATTTAGTGCACAGTAATTTTTGAAGGATATACAATGACACATACATGACAACAGAAGAGTCCAATGTGCTCTTTAGGAGATTCCTACCTTGTCATTTGTGTCCAACATAATTGAGCTGTGCCTCCATTTTGTTAAAACTATTGGTTCCTGTAGCCTCCTGTCCAGACTCCTGCTTTTAATTATCTCCCTCTGCTGTTGTGGTGAAGCATTATACTAAAACAAAAACAAAAAGAGGGAAAGCAACACGCTGTAAGTGTAATCAAACTGGTACTAACAATAAAAGCCAAGTGACAATAAAAGCCAAAGTAGCTACTTTCACACTATTATATATACAAAACTGCAAGTAAAAGGTCCACATTTCCTCCCTTGTTTCATCTATATTCTTTGACTTAGTTAACAAAAATTTGCCTAGTGACCTGGAGCTTTGTTACATGCCAAAACTAGTCTTAGAATCATTCTACTGATTGACTATAAAGGCTCTGAACAGAATCTCTGAACCCAGTTGATGCCTGATTTGAGTATGATATACCGTAGCTCCATCTCTGGAAAAGGGCACAGTACCACACACATGAAGAAAGGTAGGTTTCCCAGGTTACCATCTAGCTACCTGAGTATGCAACAGTAGCATTTACAATACAGGTCAAAGCAAATCTAGATTCAAAGGAAATTCAAGGTATGCCAGGGTTGGAGGGGTACACGGCCTGGAAACATAAGGCCCTTTTTATGTTCCATCTCCAATAGACCTTATTCAAATGGCCATATCCCGAAATTTAATTTTAAAGGAAGCTAATTTACAGAACTGATGACTGCACAGATAACTTTGAAAGTGTGATAGTAAAAAAGAACTGGGAATGAGGAGTCAAACTTTTTTTGCAACTCTTGCAATTGCTAGGTCTGACAGGTCGGGTTGTTTTTTGTTTTGTTTTTGTAATACAGTAATACAGAAGTGAAGCAATCTTGTACAACTGTAGGAAGCATGCTTCATTTGCATATGCAAATCATGCTCAATTTAATATCATCTAACAAAGAGAGTAAAGTGGCAATTAGATTGGCACACACTATAAAATGTATGTTAATTAAATGTGTTGCAAGGTAACAGAACATGTGAAAGCCAAATAACTGCTTTAACCATCAATACCAGAAAAACCTAGTGGCTAAGACAAGTATTTTAAAAGGTATTGGGTAGGTTCTCACGACATGCTAAGCCACCCTGTGAATAAACCACGGTGGGTTGGTTGTTTGCAGAACAACCCACAGCGCACCTGACAGATGATCGGGCTCAGTGAGCTGTTCCCCTACCCCTTCCCCCTTGGTCCTCCAGCTGGTATCCCAGTGTCCTTTGCGGCAGAACTCGTAAAAAATGTTTTAAAAAAACTTACGAAGACATTTGCGCACATTTCTGAGGCCAAAAAAATGGAGAAGGAAAAAAAAGGGGGCAGCGAACTAATGGCGGTTGCTCCAAAATGGCAACTGGGCATTGGTGGAGGGGCTGTCACTGGCAGTGGCACGGGTGAGATTGTGTAGAGCAGCAAAGGGGGGTTTGCTGCTCTTGCCGAGCAGCTCGCTAGCCACTCCTCACAAACCACAATGGAATTGGTCTCCCAGGTTTGGACACCATGACAACACATCGTGGGTCGAACCGCCCCTAGAACAAGCCATGGGTTGTCAGGGTGACTTGTTCCCCCAAAATAAGCCACCCTGCGGGAAGCAGTCTAAATTCAGACAACACGGCAACCTACTGTTGCTAGTTATCCACAATGGGTTACTGTGTTGTGCAAACCCAGTCACTACCTATTTCATGCAATGCCGACTTAAATGAATATTTATTTGTAGCATACCACTACCACATTCTAGAGATTCTCTGTATTAGAACAATGCCAACTGCAGTAATTTGTGCTCAGCTGACATGGTATAAAGACACATATTGTAGCAGTGAGATATGCAAACTCTGTATACATCATACCACAGGGTGGAGTGATTTAAACCAAGGCAATTTAAATCAGCAATGGGGGAAAAAACTGATTTAAAGGATTGATTTAATTCATGTTTCCCATTAATATTCTTCATGTATTTCCAAAACAACAGTGAAAATTTGACCACTAAACCATGTTAGTTTAGTTTATCACTTAGTTTAAAAACACACACACAAAAAGGAACTCAGCCCTTCCAAACCACATCCCTTCCCAAATCACCTACCCTTTGTCTGTTGTCTACTCCAAACAACCCATTCACTATTGTCCTGTTATCTCCTCCAATGACCCATTCACTTTTGTCCTCTCACCTAAATATAAGATCCCCACTATCAGGGGGCTCAACTGATATACAATTCCACCCACTAGAACAGGGCTCTCCAACCTTGGGTCCCCAGATGTTGCTGGACTACAGCTCCCAGAATCCCTTGCCATTAGCCCTGCTGGCTGGGTATGCTGGACGCTGTAGGCCAGCAACATCTGGGGACCCAAGGTTGGAGAGCCCTGCACTAGAAGCTAGCGCAGACCAGGAGTTCAGGCACAGCCTCCCTTGCTTTTCAAATGAGGCCCTCTAATCAGACTGGCTGCAGCAGCAGTTGGGCCAACCTCCCTAGAGCTATATAAGGAGGCAGGCTGGCGAGGGAGCCAGCTCCCTGAGTGCAAGGAGCCCCAGTGACAAAGTGTCTCAGCCCCAGTGACAAAGTATCAGTACACAAGTGAGTTAAGCAACAGTGCGAATTCAGCAACAGGGCGATGAGGCCAGGGCAGAGAGCTCTTCCCTCCCTTCTCATAGTTTTTTTTATTTTTTATTTTTTTAAAAAATTATATTTATACCCCGCCTTTTTTCTTGCAAGGAACCCAAGGCGGCTTACATAATCATCATCCTTCTCTCCATTTTATCCTCACAACAACCCTGTGAGGTAGGTTAGGCTGAGAGTCAGTGACTGGCCCAAAGTCACCCAGTGAGTTTCATGGCCGAGTGGGGACTAGAACCCAGATCTTCCAAGTCCCAGTCCAACACTGGTAAGTAACTGTAAACTGTAAATTAATAACTATAAATAACCCCCACTTCTCCTAATAAATGACTTGGTTTTCCAGGAAAACAAACCCAATAATACTAATTAAAAACAACAACCACCTAGTTATGAAGGTAGAAAGCCAGCAGTGGGGTGGGGGCTATCCAGTGTATTGCACTAAGTGTCACATGTATGACTATCTGCCAGCTGGACAGAAGTTGTGGGTGTGTGCTCGGTGTAATCAGCTCCTGGCTCTCAGGGAACAAGTCTGTTCCCTTGAAGCCAAGGTTGCTGACCTGGAGAAGCTAACGGGGGCAGAGAGGTTGGCAGATGAGATCCTCAGGGACCAAATAGCGGTGTCCCAATTCCTGGGTGACAGCTCCTCTGCTGTCACAGAGAATGAGGGTCTCAGGGAAGGAGGCCGTCATTCCAAGGAAGAGGGAAATGATCCCTTAGAAGGGACCCAATGCTTGGAAGACAAACATCCACTTGCGCTGAGGATGTGCCTCCGGGGGGCGGGGGGCTTGTGGTAGTGGGAGATTCAATCATTAGACACATAGACAGCTGGGTTTGTGACGGGCATGTAAATTGCCTGCCTGGTGTGAAGGTTATGGATATCACGCACCATCTAGATAGCTTTGTAGATACTGCTGGGGTGGAGTCAGTGGTCATGGTTCATGTTGGTACCAATGACGTGTGGAAATGTAGTCGTGAGTCCTGGAAACCAAATTTAGGTTGCTAGGTAGAAGATTGAAATCCAGGACCACCATGGTGGCTTTCTTTGAAATGCCAGCTGTTCCACACACAGGGCCAGCTAGACAGTCGAAGCTGAGGAGTCTCAATGTATGGATCAGACGGTGGTGCAGGAAGGAGGGGGTTAAGATTTGTTAGGCACTGGGGAACATTTGGGGGCAAGCTGGGCCTGTACAAGAGGAACGGGATCCACTTGAACCATAATGGAACCAGACTGCTGGCGCAAAATATAAAAAGGGTGGCAGAGCATCTTTTAAACTGCACCGTGGGGGAAACCCAACAGGAGCTGGGAAGCATCCGGTTCGGGTTAAATCATCCCTAGGGGATGAAGATTAAAATGCTTCTGATTGCCCAAATGTAGAAGGGAAGGAAATAGGCGATGAGGATATGGTAAAACGTGATAGCCAATCAAAGTGGCTTAAGTGCCGAAACAGAAGTTGCACACGCCAGAGACATCTGGAGAGGGACTCTGTGTATAGGTGTATATGCAAATGCTAGAAGCCTCTGAGTCAAAATAGGAGCACCTGGTTTTAAAAGAGAACCTAGATATAGTGGGCATTACAGAAACTTGGTGGAATGAACCAGTGGAATATGGTCATCTCCGGATATTAAATTTATAGGAAGGACCAGGAAGGGTGTACTGGAGGAAGTGTTGCTCTGCACGTCAAGGGGCGCATAGTGTCCAAAAGACTAGAAAACCTAAAAGGGGCAGACTCTGCCACAGAAGCACTGTGGGTGACAATACCTGGCTCCAAAACTAATTTAGTACTAGGAACATGCTTTCGTCCCCCAGACCAGAATGCACAGGGTGATCTTGAGATGAAAAATGAAATCAGGGAGGCCTCCAAATGAGGAAGTGTTGTAATAATAGGTGACTTCAATTACCCCAACATTGACTGGATAAATGCATGTTCCAGTCATGACAAAGAGGTTAAATTTCTTGATGTCCTAAATGACTGTGCCCTAGAACAGTTGGTCATGGAACCGACCAGAGGGGAGGCAACCCTGGATTTAATCCTAAGTGGTGTTGCCCAGGATCTAGTACAAGATGTAAATGTTGTTGAACCAATTGGAAATAGTGACCACAACGTTATTAGATTTAATGTATATTTATTTAAATGGAAGATTGCCAAAGAAGTCTAACACAGTCACATTTGACTTCAAAAGAGGAAACTTCTCCAAAATGAGGGAACTGGTAAAAAGGAAGTTGAAGGGTGTGTGTGTCAAATCCTTTCAGAATGCTCGGAGATTACTCAAAACCACAACGCTCAGATAGAATGTATACCACAGGTTAGGAAAGGTAGTACCAAGTCCAAGTGGTCACGAGCATGGTTAGCAAGCAGGGTCAAGGAAGCTATTAGAGATAAGAAGTCTTCCTTCAAAAAATGGAAGTCTTTCCAAATGAGGAAAACAAACGGGAGCACAAGCTTGCAGACAAGAGATACAAGCAGACAATAAGAGATGCAAAAAAGCATTTTGAGGAACATATTGCTGACAACCTCAAGGCCAACAATAAAGAATTCTTTAAATATATCAGAAATAGGAAACCAGCTAGGGAGGCAGTTGGACCACTAGACGATAAAGGAGTTAAAGAAGTACTAAAGAAGGATAAGGAGATTGTGGAGAAGCTGAATGAATTCTTTTCATCTGTCTTCACTGCAGAAGATATAGGACAGATGCATGTGCCTCCACTTATGTTTTCAGGAGGGGTGTCTGAGGAGTTGAGGCAAATAGTGGTGACAAAATATGAAGTTCTCAACCTTACAGACAAATTGAAAGTCAATAAATCACCGGGCCCAATATTTGAGTTCTTAAAGAACTCAAATATGAAATTGCTGATCTTCTTTAAAAAAAAAATTGAAAAGAGTAACATGCCCCTAAGATCAGCCTCTGTATCAGAGGACTGGAGAATGGCCAATGTAACATCAATTTTTTAAAAAGGATCCGAGGGGATCCGAGAAATTACAGGCCAAACAGCTTAACGTCTGTTCCAGGTAAATTGGTTGAAAGCATTATTAAAGATAAAATCAGTAAGCATATAGAAGGACAAGCCCTACAGAGAATCAACATGGCTTCTGCAAAGGTAAGTCCTGTCTCACTAACTTTTTTGAGTTCTTTGAGAAAGTCAACAAACAGATGGACAGGGGTGATCCAGTAGACATTGTTTATTTGGACTTTCAAAAGGCTTTTGACAAAGTCCCTCACCAAACGACTCCTAGGCAAACTTAGCAGTCATGGAATAAGAGGGGAGGTCCTCTTATGGATCAGTTACTAGTTAAAGAACAGGAAGCAGAGGGTAGAAATAAATGGTAAATTCCCCCAATGGAGGGATGTAAACAGTGGGGTCCCACAGGGATCTGTATTGGGACCAATGCTTTTCCACTTACGGTATTCATAAATGATCTGGAATTAGGAGTGAGCAGTGAAGTGGCCAAGTTTGCTGATGACACCAAATTATTTCAGGTGGTGAAAACAAATAGGGATTGTGAGGAGCTCCAAAAGGATCTCTCCAAACTGGGAGAATGGGCATCAAAATGGCAAATGCAGTTCAACCTAGACAAGTGTAAAGTAATCCCACGTAATGCATGCTTGGGTGAAAAATCCCAACTTCAAGAATAATCTGATGGGATCTCATCTTGGTGACTGACCAAGAAAGAGATCTTGGGGTTGTGGTGAACAGCTAGATGAAAATGTCAACCCAGTGTGCAGCTGCTGTGAAAAAGGCAAACTCCATGTTAGGCATAATCAGGAAAGGAATTGAAGATAAAACTGCCAAGATCACACTGCCCTTATACAAATCTATAGTGCTACCACACTTAGAATACTGTGTACAGTTCTGGTCACTGCACCTAAAAAAGGACATTGTCGAGTTGGAAAAAGTGCAGAAGGGGCAACTAAAACTATCAAGGGACTGGAGCAACTTCCCTATGAGGAAAGATTACAGCAGCTGGGATTGTTTAGCTTAGAAAAAAGGCGAGTAAGGGGAGACATGATAGGCGTACAAAATTATGCATGGTGTGGAGAAAGTGGACAGGGAGACATTTTTCTCCCACTCTCATAATACTAGAACCCGGGGTAATCTCATGAAGCTGTTTGGTGGGAGATTCAGGACAGATCACCATGGGTTATTCTACAGTTATCCAAGGGATGTTTAATGCTCAAATAACTCACAGCGCCCTGGTTCACACAACTGACAAGCTGCGGCACACCTCTGCCATGACTTGGCAAAATGGCAGCTGCTGCATGTCTCTGAGCCCCATGGGTTAATTAACCCACAGTGTCTTATTGTGACGTGCAAACCGGCCCACTGTTTAATTCTTATAACATGTATTTCAGCATTTTTTTTGTACTGTATACATTTTGCACACTTTCCTCTCTTTTTTTAAAGCTATATAGGGAATGTCCTTAAAATATTCCCTTAAATATTCCCTTACAGTGCCTGTCTTACAACGAGAACCCGTAACAGTTTGTGAGCTTTTTTTCTTTTCTTTTTTTAAAACCTACACAGGAAATGTCTTTAAAATATTCCCTTATAGAGCCTCTCTTACGTCCTGAACCCATAGCAGTTTGTGCACTGGACAATTTTCTATTTTCTTCTTTCCAATGTTGTTCCTTTGCTTCATTCTGCCTTGGCCCAGCCCCAACCTCACAAAAACAAAGTAGCAAACAAAAGTAAATGTCCATGACTGATAGGTTGAAGTAAGTTCTGGCAGTTTCTGGGCAGACTAGAGCAGTTTATTTTCATCAGCTGAAATTTTTATTTATTTATTTATAAACATAAACTTATTATTTACAATTGTTAGAAATCTTTTTAAAATCTTATTTTAAATTTTAAAAGTCCGATTTAAATGAAAAGTCAGTTTGATTTTTTTAAATCAATTTTTGTCCACCCTACCGCAAACAGTAGTATTCAAAGTGCAATTTAACCGTATAAGCAGAATTAAAAATTCTAAAACAGGAGGCTTAATTTAGTGCAGGGAAATGCAAGACAGTCTGGAACTGCTGGTTGACTGTAACTAGCATAACACATGTGTATGCTTATTTTCTGACCTAACCATTCCTGTATTTAACCAGCGGAACATGATCTTTTACATTTTAATTTCTTTTACATTTCTTTAACATGTACAGCAGTCTCTTAAGTGAAAAATCTGAATCAAATGAGTTTCTACACTAACTTAGATGTTACTGGAAAGTAATTCATTTACTAGAAAGTACGTATATACTCAAGAATAAGCCGACCCGAATATAAGCCGAGGCCCCCCAATTTTACCCTCAAAAAACTGGGAAAACTTATTGATTCAAGTATAAGCCTAGGGTGGGAAATGCAGCAGCTACAGGTACAGGTAAATTTAAAAATTACGGTAAATTTAAAAAATTTAAATTTAAAAAATAAAGATACGGTAGATACCAATAAAATTACATACATTACGGTAATTGAGGCATCAGGAGGCTGATGGGAGTTGGAGCTTTGGCGGCGGCGGTGAGGCTTTTTCGGCGGTGGGGGGGTGCAGGTACGGTGGCGGGGGGTGGCGGGGGGTCTGGGGGTGGCGGCGGGGGTCCTGGGGGGGCTTTGGCGGCGGCGGGCCTTCGGCGGAGGCGGGACTTCGGTGGAGGCGGGCCTTTTTCAGCCGCGGGGGGGATTTTTGGTGGGGGGGGCATTTTCGGCGGTGGGGGGGTGGCGGGGGGGTCTGAGGGTGGCGGCGGGGGTCCTGGGGGGCCTTTGGCGGAGGCGGGCCATTTTCGGCCGTGGGGGGCATTTTCGGCTGTGGGGGGTGGCAGGGGGTCTGGGGGTGGTGGGGGGTCCTGGAGGGGCTTTGGCGGCGGCAGGCCTTCGGCGGAGGCGGGCCTTTTTCGGCCGCGGGGGGGTATTTTTGGCCACGGGGGGCATTTTCGGCGGCGGGGGTGGCGGGGGGAGTCTGGGGGTGGCGGCGGGGGTCCTGGGGGTGGTGGCAGGGGTCCTGGGGGTGGCGGCGGGGGTCCTGGGGGTGGCAGCAGGGGTCCTGGGGGGCGCTGACCCGAGTATAAGCCGGGGGGGCATTTTTCAGCACAAAAAATGTGCTGAAAAACTCGGCTTATACTCGAGTATATATGGTAATTCATATATTTATTTATTTTATTTTATTCTATTTATACCCCGCCTTTTTTTCCTGCAAGGAACCCAAGGCGGCTTACATAATCCTCCTCATCCTCCTCTCCATTTTATATATTTAGGCATTTATTCCCTGCCGTTCTATGATAAATCATAGTGAAGAGGGGGCTTATAAATTAAAAAATATGCATACTAATAAATTAAAATAATCCTCACAAAAACAAAGAGGCATAAAAACAGCATCATAAAAACCATATTAGCAGGCAGCAAACTAAAAACCATATAATCAGACACTCCAGCTGAAAAAAAACCCCACTGGAATAAAAGCCTGCATAAAAGCAGGCAAGGAGGGGACCAGACAAACCTCCCTTGGAATGCTATTCCATGTTTTAGGTGCCACAACTGAAAAGGGCACCTCAGAGTTGAATATTTTGACATTACAGTTCTGTTATCTGTTCTCAACCCTTTCTTCTCCTGACCCTTTTGACTGGAGGGTTCTCCCCTTGTGGTATAACTTAAGAAAGATACTTTATTAATACACATTAGCACTTTTAGAAAAAACCAAACACACTCATGAGTCATGTTTTTTTGAAATGGAACAGGTAAGTCACTTTAAGCCCTCTAATGGCCCACTATGGCCATTTGTGCAGTCCTCACCCAATCCCTGCCATCACCACCTCTAAATTCCCAGTAATTCTGCTCCCAATGGCCTGCCAAACAGCCGTTTGGTGGGCTCTTTGGAGGGGAATTCTACTGAGAAACAGGGTGTGTGCTCTGCAGAATGGGGCTCCTCACAGCCTACCAAGCAGCTCTTTTGAGAGTTGTTGGGAGCCCAATTCTGCTGAGAAACAAGGTGCACACTTCCCAGCAATTGCTGGGATTGCAGTTGCAGCCACTTCTGGCAGGAAAGGGGCACTTCCGCTGTGGGGTTTCAGAAGGGTGAATGCCCCCCCAACCCCAGCAAGTGCCCACCCCTGCTATAAGTAAAGCTGTATATGAATATACAGGTCTTCTATTTAAATTTTAAAAATCTAGGTGGAATACCACTACTGATAACACTGAAAAATATATTGATTCCAGAATTGCCCTTCTGTTCGTGGAAGGGACCGAAATACAGCACAGGCTCCCAATGGAGGAGGATGGAAGGCAATTTTCACAGATTTCCCCTTTCCCCTGCAGCCACCAATGCCAATTTTTTCTCATGCTGTTTTAGACAGTTCTCTAACCTTCTAGAGCAGCCTCTTAGGTGACATGGGGGAAGAAGTAATAATTAAAAATTACCTCCCCACCTTTCGTCCAGCGGGAGCATCTCAAGAGCAGAGTTCTGCTCACAGGAACTCTGGATCCAGCCCATTAACTTTATTCTAAAGATGGTGGTGGGGAATCAAACAGGTTTACAATAAAGTATGGTATAAGAATGTAAAAATACAAAAAGAGAAATCCCATATTTTATCAGGGATGGACAAATCTGTCCATTTTGGTTTCCCTCAGTTTATCTTCCCACCATAAGTTTGTTTTGTTCAGTTTCCTCATAAATTGATACGCAGGGCAGGGGGAGATTAGAAGTCTACACAAACATTTAAATGCATGTGTGTGCATTTCTCCTAACAAACCCATTTTTCTACACAATTTCCCCTAATTAGCCCAGTTCCAATAGGCTGCTATCTGCTATCATAGGTCATCACTAAAATCCCACTGTGGTACAAACCAAGCTGCTGTATAAACCCTTTTTTCAGTTCAGAGAATTGTTCTCTATTACAGAAAAGTGATTTGCTAGACTTAAAATAGTCCAGTGTAGTTTCACTTAACATAGAGGCATATTTTAGATTTTCCCAATATTTCTACAACCATATGAAGATTTTTCTATTAAATAAATTTCCAAACCTACTTCCAAATCCCTGGGTGACTGAAACCAGTACAACCACCAGAACTAACGGTAGAAGCGGTTCTCATTCCAAAGCATCTAGCACAGAAGTGTCAGTCTTGATATTCAGCGAAACCTGTCTTCCCACCTTCTCTACTGCTATTGATAATCAGATCAAAAATATTAAAGACTGCCTGTAAATTACGTAGTGTAAAGGGGGAAATGGATAACCAAAACCAATGCATGTGGAGAAATACATGAAGAACAGGTCAACATAATGTTCCAAAAGACCCAGACCCAGACCCAGAAAATGGCATGAATAAGCATGATTCATTCCCATCTCTGAAGGTAAGCAATTCTAGATCAGGCCAGAATCTGGACAGGAGACCACCTGAGGAATGTATGTTGTTCTTGGCTCATTTAAGGAACGAGATGAAGTTTAACAAAATAACAAGAATTCATGCCATTTTACAAAAATGACAGCCCGTACAAGCAAGTGAAACCGACTAGGAGGTTTGCGTACACAAGAGGAAACTAGAGCCCTTTAAATGACCAAGTAAGGCTTTATTTATTTACACAAGATACGGAGCGGAACTAACAGCTTTCTAGGAATACTATAATGTCAACACAACCTGAGGTGACCTCTACGTTTATCAATGAAACAGGCTCCCAGGCTAGCGCATTGGGATTAGTCAGTTACCTTAGACTAAAGACTTTATGCTAGTCAATTGCAGCCTGGCTCCGGGTCGGCCGATCCGGGGATGAGAACAGCTTACTCCAGCAGCCGCTTGGAGGATGAACCTTGTTCCAAAGCACCCTGTGTTCCCAACAACCCCTCACAGGAAGGGAGAGGGGTTTTCTACCCGAGTTTCCCGCTCTCCCCACCCTCCAGGTCAGGTGGGGGCTTATGCCTGCCCCTTCGTATCAGGTGGGCTTATTCCTGCCCGGGAAGAAGGTGACGTACTGGGTACTTTACAGCTCTTTGAGACTGCCCTGATAGTTTGATGGTCTTGATGGTCCTTTCTTGGGTTTTGTGGAATTCAACCGAGACTCTCCATTGTTGGGGATGCCGGTCTGTCTGGCTGCTTCCCTGTAACTCAATCCCCCCTCCTCGCCCCCCTCCCCTGGACGGAGACTCTGTGTGTGTGTGTGTGTGTGTGTGTGTGTGTGCATGCATACTCGTGTCAGGCTTTCTCCACAGTTTTACTCTCCAAAATCACTATGACCAATTATACTTACTGACATGCCTTGAATGTTAAACCTTTTCATTATATAGCTACTGTTAAAACTATGCTGTCATCTCAAAATTGAGTCATATTCTATTCTCAATGGGCATCTCAGCCAAACAGATTAGAAACTCAAGGTCATCTACAAGTAACATTCACTTGTTTTGCAATTGCAGGATTGAAGAATATTAACTTGCGTAACTTTGTGTCACTGTAAGGTTTTCAGTTCAAATGCCTGGCCTTGCAGGCCACTATGCATGTTTATGTCAAATATATTACTGGCACGTATAACAGATGGCAAAGAATTCAGGCATAAACATTTACAATGCCTTCAAGGACTCTGACCCATATTTTGAGAACAATGAAGTGTAAAACCTATCGTTTACTACATTCCATTATATTTCATGCCTTTTCCAAAGTTTAGAGTATCTTTGACACTAAATATTGCTCAAATCAACCGTCTACAGCCCATATCCTAAATCGTTTTTTCTATGCACCCTTTCCTGTACTGTAATTATGGATATATCAATACGGTGAAGAAGGAATGCATACCACAAAGCTAGTTCCAAATAGTTTAACTACAGTTGAGAGAGCCACCTGCATCACCTCTAGGAGTAGGAAGCAAAACAATTCTTCAAGTTTTTCCATGACTCCATAAGCATACTACTGATGCCTATATTTTAAGTGAAAGATTGTGCCTTCACCTGTTTGCTGTATGGGATGCCAACATGGTTGTTATTTATGCTAACTTAAGATTTTGGTTTCCCTGAGAATTAGGTGTTTAGGAGTCCAAGGGATCAATTCAAAGTGCTGGGACAATGCCAGAGTATTATCTGCCATTTCCCTCCTTCTTTGAGTAAACATCACATTACAAAGGCCCAGTTCAGACTTAACAAACCATATATTATTACAAGCATAAGTTGCAGCAAGCCTAGGGCTCATACACTTCCTCCATTTCTCCTTCCCTCCCACCCCCTTTGTGTACCACGGAAGGAGATTAGAAAGTACAAGTGGAGCCCAGCAACAAAATGTTGCAGTGTATCCCTGGTGTGCATGTATTACTTGAGCCTGTGGCTGAAAAGCAAAAGTTCATACTTCATGGGCAACATTCTTTATTTTCGTTTTTGAACATTAACATTTAACATTTTGTTAAATGAACATTTAACATGAACATGTCCATGGGGACATTTAAAAATCCAGCATGCAAAATGAGAGCTGGATTTAGCTTGGAGGTGGTCTGAGAGGGCAATTTAAGTAGATTGGTCTTTGCAACCTGAGAGATATGATGATTTTTTGATAGCCCAACAACACTGCAGGGTTATGCAAACCGCACAGAGCCTGACCTGCAGAATTCAGCACAAAGTATACTGTGGGGCTATCATAACCTACTCTCTTCTAGCAACTTCCCCTTCCAACCTAGAGGAGGAGGACAATGAACTGCATTTGCTTTAGAATTTGCATTAGCAGAACTATTTTAAATTAGCAGGACTATTAAACTCTTCTCTTTGCGGCTACCTTTTGGGGTTTCTTTGGGCTGGGATGTACACACTGGTGCCCAATTCCAGCTACTAAAAAATCTTGGATTTCTTCATTTATTTCTATGGACAGCTCTGGCTTCCGTCCATGGGGACATTTAAAAATAGCTTATCAAAGTGAACCAAGAAATGACCTATCCAGACAATGAGACTGTTTATAGCTATGCAACTCTTCCTCTATCCTCGATTTATCTGTCATCTTTTGCTATGGACCACAAAGGAAGACACACAGAGAGAGAACTCCTAATTTCCCACTTTCCTCCTTACCCACTGTGCACTGCATCCTGCCTTTTCTCTTCTAAGCTAACCTCTCCTGCCAGCTGATCAACTGTGTTTTGAATCTTCCTGGGATGCTACGGACATATCCAGCCACTCAATTCTATTCCCCATCCCTACGATGATTTCCTTTTCCAACTGACTTAATATTCCATGGCTACTTAGAATGCTCAGCTTTCATTGGGCTGTTTTGAGGTTCCCCTCTTTACGGTTTCCCCCCCTAAATTTTTGTGTTCTTCTGCAAACCTTGGGGTTCCCTCTGAGCGTGCTAACACCTCCCTTTTCTTTCTCAGTAGCCCCAGCCAATGGTGGTTTATTGGTTTATTACAAACTGTGATCAGAAGCTTATGATCTTCTTCTCATGAAAGAGGGAAGAGGAGGAACATGGAGTTTGTGAGCCCAGTGCTTGCCACAGCTGATGCTCACAAACCATGGTTTGCTATTACATCAGAAGCAGGCCAAATTGTTAAAAGTTTAAAAATAGTTTGCTGAGTTGGGATGGTGGTTAAATAGCCCACTGCATCTGCACAACATGCACCCTAAAGGGGTGGATAACGGCAATTTTACTGGGAATTTTACTGGGATCATCAAGTTATATCATTTTCGAGAGTTTTACTATGTAGGGGGTAACACTCTGCTTCTCAGACAGAGTAAACTTCAGGATCTGCTCTATGATGCATCAAAATGGAGAGATCCATTAGCTGCTTATTGATTTCTCTTCTAAAACTAAAATACACTTCATAGCTCTCGAATGAATGAACCCTGTAGGGATTCATTCAGGGTTTCATAGTGAAGGCAATTCACTACAAGACTTTGTCAAGGATGTGTGTGTCTTGACTCATGTGGGAAGTATGCTTCTTATTAAACTTCAAAACCATTTGCTGATTCTGGAAGAGTATGCACAGTACATGCTATGATGTTTCACAAATTAAAAACTCATTCTTTGGAAAATAAGAACTTTTGTGATTTTTCAAAGTGTTAAATGAATGATCCTTTGAAAAGGTAAGGTGTCATATTTATTTTTTAACCAATTAAATATAAGGCGTTCAGGATGGATACCTACCGTATATTCATGCTTTCTTTCCCCAAGATTCAAAAGTGTCAAAAATATATAACAATTAAATATATTCCTGAGATAAAAATCATGTATTTTTGGTATGAACTGCAGTGACATCCATCTCTTGCTCAAAAGCTAGAAACAGTGTTGTGTTTTATTTTGATTACTCACTTTTGGCAGTGTCCATTCTGATCGAGATCCATCTGCATTGTAGTAGTATGAACGACCTTGTTCATCTACATGCCTTATCCACTACAGAAACAAAGAGTTAAATAAAATATTTAATACAAAAAAACAAGAACTACGGCGTTAGATGTTTAGTTTATAAGTTTGTCAACTGTGAGAACAAATGGAAATACTTCTAATTCTTTCAGTCAACTGAAAATGCACAAAGCAAGAGCCTCTACCATCACTCCCCACAGCATGACACTGAAGACTCAAACCCTTTTTTGATCATGTAGCTAGAGCTATAGTTTACAGTAGAGCATTTCCCCCCCACACAATTAGTTTGTACCGCAAGAATTAAGAATCATAATGAATTAAAATTCTACTACTGATCAGATTTGAGGCCTGATAGTTTCTAGATTAGAGTCTTTTTTACATAAACCAAAACACATAAGAAATGCTTGTCTTCAACCTGAACTTTATGGGAGACATGGATCTTGTAAGGGAAACATCTTGTTTTTCATTCAAAATATGATAGTGTGTTTGAAAATCTTCTGCCTCAAGTCTGAACCCTGTATTACAGGGGTGGGCTGACTTCAGTCTTAAGTATAAAGCAAGAGTGCATACTCAGGAGCTATTCATAGCTAAAGGCATAACTGATCATATTAAATTATCCGGAATATGCACTATTGCTTCAGCACAAGAAAAGGGACTTGCAGAATCGGATCAAATTCCACCTTGCCCAACATTCCTTGAGAGAATCCCAGAAACCAGCAGGCATTGGCCACTGGCGCACCAGTAGATAAAAATCTACATCCTGCCCATTCATGCTGTAATAGACAACATACCTATATTTCCAAGGGCAAGTAGAGTCCTTGTGCAGTCAAAAAGGCTCTACAAAGATGCTATTGGCATGCATTTCATTAGGGGATCACATTCTTCACTGAATCTCTTTAGGACAAAATTTTAATTACACCACTATATTTACAACATATTTAATAGAACACTGCATTTTATGAAATGTCATTGAAGGGGAGGGGAGTTTTCCTAAGGCTATGATTCTATATGTGTTGATTTAGAAGTCCAGTTATGTGTAGGAGTGTTGAAGTGTACTTTTGTAAATGGTGTATGTCATATGATCTGAAGAAATGTAATACCACTGTAACATATTAAAAGAAAAATTGTATAAAAGTTTCATCCTTGTTGGTAGCAGAAGAGGAGTTTACTTTGAGAAGAAGAGTGTACTACTACTGCCGTACGCAAGGCCAAAATAATTCTCTGAACAGGAAGTGGGGGAGCAATCTCCCTCCTCCTTCCCAGAATAGTTATAACCAAGCTAAAACACTAAACTCTCAGCATCATGAACCCCTAAAAACAACTAGTCTATAAAGGACAGGAAAGAAAGAAAATCCATTGCAGTCCCTAATTTAAGAAATATCCTACTTCCTGAACTCTGGAAGAGCAAACTGCTCTCCCATGACCAATGAGAACTCAACTTTATGGTAAGTCTAGTTTCTCTCTCAGTTAGTGAGTGACTGCAGTTTACTTGGGGATGTCCAAGAGTCATATAATTATGAGTGGAAGATCACTCAGGAACATTTTGCAGCATCTTCCTACTGAAGACTGCATCTACAGAGACATATAATGCCACGAGAATATGAGCAAAAAAATCTGCTTTGCCTATCTCACCTGTAGAGTTCTTTGCCCTGTAAGGCCACCATGTATGCTGCTCCCCTAATGGAGTGTATTACAATCCCCAGGGATGAGATCTTCAATACTTTTGTTGTACATGCTTCTACATTTCAATTTCTCAGGCCCCAATTATTTCCCGACTTTCCCTATTCATCAGCAGAAGACACAGACTCCCTTGTGGCCAAGCAGGCTGTTATATGCATTCTCTCCCCACCCCCATTCCTTTCATTCTTAAACAACTGAAAAGCTCAGGAAGAAGAGAGAGGAGTTGCGTTCAGAGCCCCATACTGGCATGTGGTTCTCGAATAAATCTCGTGAAGAACCCATTATTCAAATGGAGTGCAGCTAGTGCCCAATGTACTTTCTGTTCCTCTCCCTTTGATGGAGAGGAGAAAGAAAGGCAGGAACCATAGCTGCTGAGTGTAACTGGGAGTGGAGCTAGTTTCTGCTTTTTCTCTCTTCTGTTCCCACTTCTGGGGAGGGGGGGGGGGGAAGAGACTCAAGCCCAGCCTGCCAACATCCTTCCAAATGGATCCTTGTAATACAGAGCTCTATTCTGGAGGCGGCACATGGGGTTGCTCTCCCTCGGCCCACTCTAAGAGGACCCCACCTAGTATGCAGCCTTCAGAGAAGATATTTATTCTCCTTTCTAGGAGGATTCCAGGAGATAAGCAGCCTCACACATTGCTTCAAGAATTACAAAACAAAGGTCTGTCTTGCCTTATTGCCAGGAGGCCCAGGGAACCAGGCAAATTGTTCTTTTCAAGGTTGATCTGATGCCAGTCTGCAGAAATCTGTCATGTTTTTTAAATTGTGTTTTTCAAATTCTGATATAAATTTTTTACAGATAGAACTACATTAATACAACAGTAATGTATTGCTGCCAGGGGAAATTATATATCTCCTTCAAACACAATTTTAGAGTTACTCTTGTTAAACAAGCAGTACTTCTGTAACACAGGCTGAAGTAAAATAGTTGTTGATAATGCAACATTATTCACAGTCCATAGATGAGAAAAACTGATGGAATTGGTTTTCAAGCTTGCCAGGAAAGACTGGGTTGACAGTGCATATTAAAAACTAGGATTTGCTACTGATTCATCCGAGACTTACAGGGGATACAATAAGCAATGACAGCTCTAAATAGAATATTATTCTCAGGACAAGCAGAGACTAAACACAATATAGTCCTCATCTATAGAGCAGTTCCTTAGGCAGAAAGAAAATAGTGGCTTAAAAGGGACTGCTAGGAAGTGGGCACTAATCAACACTTTTCCACTACTAATGACATAAAATCACACCTCTCTGAGTTCTTACCCACTACATTTCTACCAATGTAGAAGATAGGTGATGAAGAAAAGTGTGTACCTTTTCATTAGTATAGTCACTGGTATATAGCATTTGGCCATGTTCATCCAACTCTTCTGACCACCCTTTAGGAGGAGAGCCATACTGACTATCTGACTGGCTGTTACAACAACTGTGGGAGTTTTCTTGTGATGAAAGAGTCTACAAATTGTCAAACACAGAAAAGTATTGAAAAGTGATATTAGTTCAGATTCTGGAAGATGTCAGAACTTGTTCAGAAGTTAAAACTTTAAATGAAAATGAAATTCAGGCTTTATAGGGAGGAAGGAGAAATAGCTGCACACTTTCAGAAAAAAGTCTGATTGTTGACTAGAAAGCTTTTAAAACAGATGGATCAGATGAGACTCCTATGCCTTTTCTGTGCACTGAAGCTAAAGAAGACTAATTTTAACTCAGCGTACGCTTAGGGAGCAATACACATCCTACAGAGGTGAATGGCAAAACCTATTGACTGACTCTACCAATTGAACTTTGCCATATTTCACCCTGATGACCACAAGTGGATGGGGCGATGTGCTCAATTCTCCCTCTACCCATTAATTGTTCTGTGCAAATGCTAGCCCCAAACCATTTTTAATATTTTTTCTCAGCCATTCTCTCAAATCCAGAACATTTGTTTCTATGCTTAATTTTTTTTCCTAAGAGAAGCTAGGGGGGGAAAGAGCAAGTTATTTGGCAATCCTGTTTCTCAAACCTAATGTACAGATTAAGTTATCACTAACATTGCAGAAATTCAAGACTGTAATTCAAGGAAGACTGCAGAGGTATTTTGGGAGGCCCTTATGATAGGGAAGAAATTGAAAAAATAAAAATGGTATATAAAAAAAGGATGCAATCATCAGTGACTACAGAGAGAAAAAAAGCAGATTATAGTTTGAAGGCAATAGAGGAGATTAATGAAAATTAAAACAAAGATGACTCAAGAATCAAGGGAATAAACTAAATGATATATTGATGACCCTAACATATGACAAAAGTATACAAGTTGGAGCAACACAAATAACTGAACTGTTTGATAAAGGAAAAGGAAAGCTAAAATAATCAGGAGATATTGAATACTTAGCATTAGCGCTTCCAAGCGTTCAAAGAACTTCACATACAATAATAATCTCAAGGATTGATATAACAATCAGCTAGTATTTGAATAATGCAGGGAAGATCAACAACTCACTTGAATTCAAGCAAAAGAAGAACTCAACCAACACCTAAATCCTAAAATATTTCGAAGTGTGTTCCACCGCAATCGCTTACACTTAGTCCTCAGTAGTGCCTGTGAAGACGTGCTCCATGGAGAACACACGTTATTATCCTGTCTGTATACAGTCAACTCACCTACACATTGACCACCAACTCCTGTAGCTGCTTCTCTTCAGAATGCTATACCAGATAACGCAACAAGAAGCATACCAGGAAAGCCTGGCACCCAAAGAAGGGAAAGGCAGAAAGTTGTGCCTAAAAATAAACTCTACACTATAGCTGAGTTGCAAGATAGAGCCAGCATTCTTAGAGTGAGCTACACTGAGCCTAACCATCAGGGTTCAACCAGTATGAGCAACTAGTCATGGAGTAGTCACTTCAATGGAGCCCACTATTTAAAGCAATGAATCTTGATATGCCATGGCTCCCCAAGTGAAGGCCCAGAGACACACAAAGAGGATGCATTCGCTTCCTCACTCAGGGTAGTATCCAATGTTAGCCCTATGTAGAGTAGACCCATTGAAAAGAATGGGACAAATTGGTTGTGACTAACTTAAGTCTCATTCCTTTCAATGTGTCTACTCTACGTAGAACTAACATTGGATACTATCCACAGGTCCCCTGTGGGTCAGAGTAACACTCTCATCAGCCCAAGAGAAGAAAAAGGACAAGTTGCTTACCTGTAACTGTAGTTCTTCGAGTGGTCATCTGTGCAGTCACACATATGGGCTCTGCGCCTGCTGCTGAGCCAGCTTCGGAAGATTCTTTAGCTGAGGCGAAATGGGCGGGAACCCCTCCCCCACGGTGCTTGCTCCTGGCACGGTTCCCGCCCATTCCCTCAGTTCCTATGGGACCGCTTATTGCGACCCCATGAACTGAGGGACACATGGTGATGTCATCATTATATGTCCTTGGACCATAACAGTAATGCTATTCCTCATCCTCAAAGACGAGTTGGAGCGATGCACCCAATCTCCACTGGCAGGTCCATCGAAATCGATAATGACGCCAAGCAGGGATGGATGGGTGGGTTGTGTGACTGCACAGATGACCACTCGAAGAACTACAGTTACAGGTAAGCAACCTGTCCTTCTTCTTCGTGGTCTCTGTGCATCACACATATGGGCAGAGTAACAAGCTGACTTACCGGTGGTGGGACGGCGTCACACTGTCACTGCAGCACCGATGAGAGGACTGCCCAGCCAAAGGCGTTCGCTTCCCGAGCTCGAAGATCAAGTTTATAATGCTTGACGAACTTCGATGGCGCGGACCAGGTGGCTGCTCTACATAGTTCTTGCAGAGGAATGCTTTTCCTAAACGCCACAGACGTTGAATGTGCTCAGGGTTGAATGTGCTTTTATCGTACCAGGTAATTGCTTGTTGGTTAATTGGTATGTAAGCTTGATTGTTTCCACAATCCATTTGGCAAACCTTTGCCTGGATACGGGTAGGCCTTTTGATTTTCCGCCATAGCAGACGAACAGTTGTGTCGATCTTCTGAACGAAGCCGTTCGGTCTTTGTAAAAGGCCAATGCACGACGAACATCCAAAGCGTGCATTTTCCTTTCCAGGTCTGTTGTTGGGTTCTGAAAGTAGGCTGGTAATATTATATCCTGGCTAGTATGAAATTCCGACACTACCTTTGGTATGAAGGAGGTATCTGGGCGGACGATCACCTTGTCCTTATGGAAAACCATATAAGGTGGATCCTCCCTTAGTCCACATAGCTCGCTGGATCTTCTCGCCCAGGTTATGGCGACTAGGAAGGCTGTTTTCCACGTCAGTAAGCGATAGTCTATGGTGGCGAGCAGTTCAAACGGTTTTTGTTGTAGGGCGCGCAGCACTAATGGCAGGTCCCAGCCTGGTGTCAGATTTTTCACCAGAGGAATAGTGTTCCGTAGGCCTTTCAGGAACTGCTTCACCAGAGGGTGAGTGAAGATTGTCCCTGTGATGGAGTAGGGCCTGTTGGCCGAAATTGCTGCTAAATACACCTTTATGGACGACAACTTTAAGCCCCTCAGCATCAGGGCGTGTAGGTATTCCAGAATAGTTTGTATTGTGCAAGTCTTTGGATCTTGTCCTTGCACCGTGACGAACTTTGAGAATGCCAGCCATTTTCTAGTATAAGATATCCTTGTTGCTGGTTTGCGGGCAGCTATTAGAATGTCCTGTATTGCTATAGGTAAGTCTTGCACTAGGAGTGCCGTATCCTCCATGCCATGAGCGCCAAACTTCTCAGGTCTGGGTGCCGGATCTCGCCTCGAGCCTGAGTTAGTAGAGTTGGCGTGATGGGCAGCGACCGGTATTCCCCTCTGGAGAGGTGAAGTAGCTGGGGGAACCACGGCTGTCTGGGCCACCATGGTGCTATTAGGATGCAGTCCGTCCAGTCGTTCCATATCTTTGAGACAACCCGTGTCAACAGAGGAAGGGGTGGGAAGATGTAGAATAGATGCCCCGACCACTGCATCATAAAGGCGTCTGAAATGGATTCTGGATCTGAAGCTGCCCTGCTGCAGAACTGGCGGCATGCGGTGTTCTCCAAAGTGGCAAAGAGGGTGACCCCAAATTGATAAGATCCAATGGCGAATGTCCGGATCCAGCTGCCACTCGTGGAACTGCAAGGAGACTCTGCTCAAAGCATCTGCTAAGGCATTGTCCTTGCCTGCAATGTGGATCGCCACGAGAGAGATGGATCTTTGGATCGCCCAGTGGAGAATCTTGAGGGTCAGCCTCATTAACCTCATGGATCGTGTGCCTCCTTGTTTGTTGAGGTAAGCCACGACGGTCGTATTGTCTGTGACCACCTGGATGTGTTGGTGGCACAGCTCGGACTCCAGCGCCTTCATGGCATTCCATACAGCAAGTAATTCTAGCATGTTGATATGCATCTTGCGTTGAATGGAGTTCTACGTTCCCTGAGTGGTACGGCCTGCACAGTGCGCTCCCCAGCCCAGAAGGGAGGCGTCCGTTGTTAATATTTTCGTTGGTGTTAGAGGATGAAAAGGGACTCCCTTGTTTAAATTCCCCCTGTTCATCCACCATAACAAAGTTGTCTTGACCGCTCTTGGAATGGGAAGGAGAGTGGAAGGAGACTGTTTTTGCGGATCGAAGGAACGGATGAACCAGTTTTGGAGGGTTCTCATATGTAGGCGGGCGTAATTCACGACCTGTATTGTTGAGGCCATGTGGCCGAGAAGACGTTGGATTGTCTTTGCTGTTGGCGATCGAGCCTGGTACAGACTCTTCGAGAGGGTAAGTATTTTGTCTACCCGGTCTTGTGGCAGGTATGCCCGGCCTCAGATTGAGTTGAGAATGGCCCCTATGAACTGGATCTCCCTGACCGGAGTGAGGACAGACTTCTTTGCGTTGAGGCAAAGTCCCAGCTCTTCGAGTAGGTGCAATGTTGTACTGAGAGCTGATTCGAGGCGAGGTTTCGTGGAGTCCACCACCAGCCAGTCGTCGAGGTAGGGGAAGATCCGGATTCCCCTGGCCCGTAGACTCACGCAGACTACTGCCATGCACTTGGTGAATACTCTGGGTGCAGTGGAGAGGCCGAAGGGGAGAACCGCGAATTGATATGCCTCGTCTCCTATCTTGAACCGCAGGTACTTCCGACTGTCTTGGTGAATGGCGATGTGAAAATATGCGTCTTGCAGGTCTATCGACGCAAACCAATCCGTCTTGCGAAGTAGAGGCAGTATTGACTGGATGGTGACCATTCTGAACTTCTTTGTTGTTATGAAGAAGTTGACAAGTCGGAGGTCCAAGATCGGGCGAAGTCCTCCTCCCTTCTTCGACACTGTGAAGTACCGAGAATAGAGCCCCTGCTGGAGGTGATGTGGGTGGACAGGCTGAATGGCGCCTTTCTGCAACAGAGAGTCCACCTCCTCCAATAATGGTGGAGTGGACTGGGTGGTACTGATGCCGAGGAAAGGGGGAAGGATATCGAACTCGATCCGGTAGCCGTGCTGGATGATGTTGAGGACCCAGCAGTCTGTCGTGATGGAGTGCCACGATGGCAGGTACACGGCCAGCCTGTCCTGGTAGGAGACGGTTGTGTCTGAAATATGTGTCATAGTCAAATCCGATGGTGCTGTCACAAAAGGAAGTTTTGTCGCAGTCCGGTTGTTTGTCATGTTTGGTGTATTTGCCATGCCGTACGCTGGTAGGCAGTCAAAGGCGTCGTTTGGCAAAGGAGGTACCTTTCCTTGAGCCTTGATACTTGGTTTGGAAAGGCTTCCTAAACCCAGTGAGCTGGCGGTCTTGTGCTCGTGAGTCCTGATTTTTTTGCTGGAAACGCGGCCGAAACGGTGCTGTTGGTTGGAATTTCGTCCATTGTCTTGGTCTGTACCTCTGTTTTGGAGCTGCACTAAGTCCCATCTTTTGAGCGGTGACTTTAGCTTTTTGAGCTGCGTCGAGGGAGTAGTCAGTTTTAGTATTGAATAAACCCTCTCCGTCGAATGGTAGATTTTCAATTCGTGCTCTTGCATCCGTATTTAATAATGTTGAGCGTAACCATGCATGCCTACGGAGGGCCACCGAGCTGATGAGTGCCCTTGCGTGGCAGTCTGTTTGATGTCGCGCATTGTTCATTTGAAGGGTTGCCATGCTTAGGGCTTCCGCTTGAAGCACACGTGCTAATTCCATTTTTTCCTCTGACAGTTCTTCGCAGAGGTTACCCAGCTTTTCAGTCAGAAAGTGTTGGTACCTGGCCATGATTGCTTGGTAATTGGAAACTCGGAGTCCCAGGGCGCTAGAGGAGTATACACGCCTCGCACAAGCGTCTAGCTTTTTTCCCTCCTGATCCACCGGTGTGGTGTGTTGTTTGCTTGAAGTGGATTGGGCAGACTCAACTATAATTGAGTTTGGGGCCGGATGCATAAATAGGAACTGAGCATCTTCTTTACGGACGTGGTAGAGGGACTCCAATCTCTTTCCTGTTGGAGGGATTACTGCTGGTTTACTCCAAGTGTTTTTCACAACTTTTAGCAGTGCTGGTAGATAGGGCACCAGAGCTGGTGAGGTTTGTGTTGCCTGCATTAAGTTGTATACAGGGTCGCCATCGTCTGGAGACTCGATGACGGTTTCTATGCCCAGAGATGCTGTCATTCTTAGTACGTGATCAGCAAAAGATCCTAGGTCCTCCGAAGGGGATACTGCCGCCCTGGATTCCACCTGTAGGTCTGGTGAGGAATCAGGGAGGCCTGACAGCATGGAATCCGAGTCCGAATACGGTAAATCAGAAGACGACTCAGGATCCCGATGCTTAGATGAAACAAGTGGTTGTTCTAGGTGCTTCCTCTTGCAGGATGCCTTCCTTGGGGAAGCATGACGTGTTTTTGAGCTCAAGGAGCGCTCTCTCGTACGAGTGGTGTCTTCTCTTATGGCCCGACTTCCGAGCTTGGAAGGGCTTCGGCTGCGTGAAAGGCCCCTATGCCTATGACGGTCGACATCGAGGGATGGGCTTCGGCGTCGATAGTAGGCATTACAGGGGAGTATCATGATGCCGGTATTCGGTGTCGGTCGACACACTTCGGCGTCGACGCTTAGCAGCGCGTGGAGGAGTTCTGCTGCGACTTTGCTGCAGGGGGCTCCGGCGGCGGCTAAGGTCTGGTGAGGGACTGCTGCGGTGATGCCGGTCGATGTCGAGCGAGGGGCTTCGACGGCGACAGCGATCGGCTTCGAGCGAGTGGCTTCGACGTCGACGGCAATCGGCGTCAGAAGAAGGGCTTCGATGACGGCGGTGGTCGACGTCAGTCGAAGGCCTTCGACGTCGATGATCGATGTCGATCGAAGGGCTACGGCAGCAGCAGGCGGTCAATATCAAGCCTGGGGCTTTGGTGCCGAGAATGTTTGCTATCGACGGATGAGCGTTGGTGTCGAGGAGAGTCGACAGAAACTCGATGCCGTGGGCTGTCAGCAGCGGCTGATTTTCTGTCATTTAGAGATCTATCAGCACGTTGCTTGGCACGTCGAGCAGCTTCCTCCGGTTCGGATGAGCTATGCTGACGATTGCTGTAAGACCTGCACTCTTCTCTATTGTGAGATTCGCGGTCGTCTCGCCCTCGGTGGGCGGAATCATCTCTAGGACGGGAAACCTGTCTTTTAGATGTTTCCGACCGAGACCGACTGCGTTGGCGGCTTGATGATCTAGATCGGGATCTCCCTCTCCGCCTGGACGAAGTAGAATGCAGGGATTGCGGCGGCTTTAGTGGAGTCTATGATTTCTCCCTCTGAGATTGAAGCCACACGAGCTATTGTCGAGTCTAGCTCGATGATTCTCGGTGTCGAAGGGTCTTTGCGGATCGATGTCGAGTGTATCAACGCCGAGTGTTTGCTCAAGGTTGAGCGTTTAGTCGAGGACGGGGATCCCAGGGCTTCAGCAACCTCCGCTGTTTCTTTTTGCGCCGCCGATTCAGTTGGGGATCGTGATTTCTTTTTCAGTTTTGCTTCCTTAAATTCCTTGTGAGATTTTTTCTTTTTAAGTGGGGCCTCCTTATTTGTCATAGGAGAGGACTTTTTTGACGTCGTGGCGCGCGGCAATGAGGGGCCGGCTGCTGAAAGGGTTTGTTGCCACAGCGAGGTTTTGAGCTTTAGCGCTAGCTGCCTTCTTGTTACTTTAGTAAATTTTTTGCAGTGGGGGCAGGTTTCAACTATGTGTTCCTGCCCCAGGCATAGAAGGCACGATGTATGTCCGTCTGCTGGGGGTAGTTTTGCCCCGCAGTCAGCACATTTTCTGAACGGGGCCTTAAGGGCCATTGTTCTAGGGGGGAAAGTGAGAAGGAAGCAAACGAAGAGGTATGTTGTTGTTTTTTTGATAGAAAAGAGTGAAATGAGGGGGAGAAGATAATTGAAACAAGAAGGGATATAAAAAGTCTACTCAGCCATTAGGTAGAATTAATCCTGGAGAACCTTTCGAAAGCTGCCAGTCGCAATAGCAGTCGAAAAGGAACTGAGGGAATGGGCGGGAACCGTGCTAGGAGCAAGCACCGTGGGGGAGGGGTTCCCGCCCATTTCGCCTCAGCTAAAGAATCTTCCGAAGCTGGCTCAGCGCAGGCGCAGAGCCCATATGTGTGATGCACAGAGACCACGAAGAAGAATTATCAATCTCCAAGACAAGGGTGGGGGATTAAGGCCAATCCAAAAGGTCACTGAAGGTCTAATATGTTTAAGATCAGGGTACCAATCTGATATCGAAACAAATACAGTGACCACCATGAGGATGTCATTAATTTCACAACTGTCCCCTAAAAGTTCTATAGTACTGAAATTCTATTTTAAAAATTGTGCTTCCCGCTGCTCTATCTTGACCGAGTTGAATGCATCGATACTTCCTGTTGCCTCGCAGTAATAATGCTACTTTGATTGATGTTGAATGCTATTGGTTTAAATCTTACTATTTTGATACTGATGAGTTTTTGCTGATATTTTAGTAATATGGATTAGTTAATGAAAAGTTTGCTAGCTAAAAGGGGATTTTCTGTGATAATTGTTAATTTAACCAAAATATTTTTTTATATGTTTAGGAGAAATTTAATTTTGGTTGGACACCAAAAGATTTTTAAAAGATGCTCTGCTTGGGCATTCCAATATTCTAAACTTAACATATTCATTAATATAATTTCAAGATGTGTCACATCATCTCTCAGCTCAAACACTCAAAGTTTTGTTAATGGAGGTTTAATATACCCGTGAATGTTATTTAGGGTTATCAGGTGATATCCTAGTAATCCAACCCAGCAAATGCTAAAGAAGCAAAATGTGGGTAAATGTATGTCACCCTGAGCTTTTTCGAAGAAAGGCAAGAAAAATGTAATAAATTAAAAATAGGCACACAAGTAATAACACCTCCAATAATAAAGGCATCTTTTACGGTGATTTTTTTTTCTTTTTTCTTATTAACTTGGAGGCCTTCCATTCTTCTAAGATTAAGACATATCGGTCACAACACTACAAAATGCTAGAAACTAAAGCTTTGGCATTTGAAATGTCTGGCAAATACCCATATATACTACTTGGCATAAGAAGATAGTTCAAAATAGGACCAGTTTGCATGGAAAAGGAAGCTGGGAATCTCTTACAGTAATATCACATCACATGTATAACATTAATCTATTGGTCTTGCTCTGCTCTTGCCACATAATGAGAAAATGTGTCACCATTGTAGGTCAAAGACCTCTGTCCCATGACATTTATGCAAGGACTATTTAATTTGTCTTGACTCCAGTATTAGGGAACTGAAATTTAAAAAACTCCAATGATATAGTTAATCAATTGAGGTAGGAAAAATTAAGACCACCTAAACATTTCCCCAAAGTTTTGTCCATTATTTATGCATACATATAACTCATTCACACTCCCTTTTACCATCAATTCAACTTACCTCTTGATCTACTTGGTTCAGAGAGTCTCCTTTACTTATGCTTTGATCGCGAGTCCAACGTGGGGGTTTCCAGGTTCTCTCTTGCGTTCCTTTGTTGTAATAGTAACAACGTCCTGTTGTATCTTTATGGGTCTCCCATTCCCCATTAATCTGGATTGGCGGACTTGTAGGTAAAGGCGGGAGTGCAGACTGAGATATTTTCAATTCTTGCAAATTAGCATAAACTGGTGAATCTGGCCTTCCTTGGCTTGGCGGTGTTGCTGGCTGTAATAAAATAAATTGCGTATGACTTAAATGTTATGATAGTATTACACCAATAAATTGAATTGCCAGTGTGGCGTAGTGGTTAGGGTGATAGACTAGGACTCGGGAGATCCGGGTTCTAGTCCCCGCTCGGCCATGAAACTCACTGGGTGACTTTGGGCCAGTCACTGACTTTCAGCCTAACCTACCTCACAGGGTTGTTGTGAGGATAAAATGGAGAGGAGGAGGAGGATAATATAATGTAAGCTGCCTTGGGTTCCTTGCAGGAAAAAAGGCGGGGTATAAATATACCGTATATACTCAAGTATAAGTCGAGTTTTTCAGCACATTTTTTGTGCTGAAAAATGCCCCCTCGACTTATACTTGGGTCAGCGCACTTATACTGGAGGCAATAAGTTTTCCCAGTTTTGGGGGGTGAAATTAGGGGCCTCGACTTATATTAGGGTCCACTTACACTTGAGTATATTCGGTAATAAATAAATAAATAATAAGAAACACAGACACTGAATATCTGGTATGGTGCATGCAAAGGAGAGACTGGCAACATAATTCAGAAGTACAGCAATGTAGGGGGTTACATTTTTAAAGCTGGTTCATGGTTCAATATTATAAGGAATATAATATAGCCAATAAATCTGTAATCTTACAAGTCTCTGCCAGCTATCTTGCTATAGTACTCAAACGGCTTATAAGTGCTGCCATGAAAATCAGTTTCATATGGAGTTAGGAGAATGTTTCTAGATTTGACTGCCATTGTTTAATAGTGCACTGGAGGGGGAGAAGCACACATGTATGCTGGGGTTATTTTTCCCAAATAGCAATAACCCTATGCCACATCAGAATTTACATTCTAAACTCCGAAGTATGCCTTATAACATCACAAGACATTTTTACCACGCTTAGCAGGAAGAAAAAAAACCTGAAGCTGTTTAAGAAACACTGTAACCAAGTGACTTAAAATAGACTGATCTACAGGCCGTTTACTCAGATTGACTCCAACAGTACTGCTTTTGAGTAGGTCTGCTTTGGTGCTTAACTCAGAAAAGTGAAAAGATGGATTGGCTGGGTTCGCATGATCACTGCAGCCAGGGCTTTTTTTCTGGTGGAACTCACCGGAACTGAGTTCCAGCACCTTTTCTTCTATTAATTGCATTACAATTTAATCGCCATCTACTCCCGAGGAAATGTAATCCAAGAGTTCCGGTACCCTTTTCTCCAGAAAAAAAGCACTGACTGCAGCCCATTGTGGCTTATTTAAGCCATGGTGGGTTACAGCGCATGCTGGTGTCCTTTTTGAATATTCAGCCTTCAGCGGGAAGTTGCCATGGTTTGTCATGTCATCTGAACCTGGGCAGCAGAGATTGTTTGAGGATAAAACAACCCTCAAATAACCCATGGTCTGTTTTAGGGTTATTTGAGGGTTGTTTAACTGTCAAACAACCCCGGCTGCTCAGGTTCAGACAACATGACAAATCATGGTAATCCACTGTGATGACTGGGTTAACAGTTAGGCAGAGTAGATGCGCCCAACAACCAATCGGGGCTCGCCTGGAGAGGGTTCTGATGGGAGGGGGAGCTCTATGTTTATATGTGCCTGTGTGTGAGATAGTTTTAGTTGAAAGTTGAGGGTTTAGAGTGTTAGAGAAAAGGAGTTGTACCTGCTTAGAGAAATGTTTACTTAAGAAAATAAACACCACAATAACCAGCCCTGGTATGTTAAGAGTTAATCTCCCACAGACAGATTGTCCGCTCGGGTTTGTCTGATGAGAGAGGGAAATCTTGTGACAGAGAGGGAACTGATGCCGTGGAACTAACCTATCTCAGCCACTGGGTTAGTGAATGTAAACTAACAGCCAGGTGGTAGGGAGAGAAATAAAATTTAAATAACCGGCCACGTTATCGTCACACCCACCATTACATGTTGAATATTCAAAGTGGTTGCTGGTGTGAGCCAAAACCCACCAAGTCTTAAATAAGCCACAGTGGGCTGCGGTGATCATACAAACTGGCCCAATGAAACAGCTTAGCCTCGAACACTAAAGTTAGCACCACCATCCATTCCTGCAGGATATTCCTTGCCTAGACATGAATCATGCAAATTTTTGCTATAAAAATCATTGTACTAGATAGAAAGTGACCCAGAAAAGATTACTAGAACTTTACATGTATTTATTCATTATTAATATTTCTATACCTCTCTTACTGCCAAATAGCCAAAGGGAGCAGCAAAGTGGAGTAGATAACAGATTAACAAGGTGAGTCTGCATATAGGCTAATTTGAGCACAGTTGCTAGGGACCAATTATGAAGCTGTCAACTGAAAAGGACTGGTAAAGGGGAAAGAGAGGTTAACAGGAAAAGGAAAGACATAATCTTGGGCACTAATATCCAGCCTATGCAAAACAGTTTTATGCAATTTTTCAGTGCTGATTAGATGCTGGCTTTAGTACATCTTTGGAGAGAGAGAAATGCAACATCAGATACAGAGAGATCATTCATTGGTCACAACTTTTGTTAACATTTAGTTTTTATTAATGGTAGCCTTCCAATTAATGATTTAAATTAGACAGTGTGTGTTTTAATAATCAACAGACTGCTACCAATACAGAAAACAGAACATTTTTTCCATAATCACCACTTTTTTTAAAAAAATACTCAGCAAGCAGAAGTCTGATCACCAGATGTCACTGTGGAGTCCAATACATTCACTGAATACTAGTTGGGCGCATTCGCACATCACACTAAGCCACCCTGCGAATAAGCCACAGTGGATTGGCTGTTCACTGAACAACACACAGTGTGCCCGACAGACGATCAGGCTTACCGTGG
Source organism: Shinisaurus crocodilurus (assembly GCA_021292165.1). Lineage (NCBI taxonomy): Eukaryota > Metazoa > Chordata > Lepidosauria > Squamata > Shinisauridae > Shinisaurus > Shinisaurus crocodilurus. Next base: position 24,792,388 of record CM037880.1, on the reverse strand, counting down.
GTTGTTCTCCCACTCCTTCCCCCTCAGTCCTCCAGCCGACTTTAGCACATATCCCAGTGTCCTTTGCAGTTGAACCAGTCTTGTCTCCCCATCCCTGCTCTGATCACTACCCCTTTTCATTTGCTGTCATTTTCTTTTTTCTTTTCTTTTTCCAGTGCCTTAAAAAAGTGCAATTGGGGTCATATTTTTTATTACTATTTTTCAGCCCCTGAAATTGCACAACTGTGTTCATAATTATGTTGTTGTTGGTCTTTTGCAAGTGTGCTCTTATGGCTGTCTGAAATGTGTAGTCTTGCCTAGCCAATTTCCTTGTCTGTTTCAGCTGTCCAAGTGAGCGCAAAGTGAGTAGGTAACAGATTGACAAGGCGAGACTGCATGTAGGTTAATTTGTGCACAGCTGCCAGGGACCAATTGCCAAGTTGTCAATTGAAAAGAGCTGGTAAGGGGGGGGGGGTCACAAAAGAAGGTGCACTGGGGACAGACGGACAATATCTCCCCCCTTAGCAATGTAATCCCCTCAATTTTAAGTGTTGAACTGACAGTTCTCAGTACCTTCCACCTTTTCAACACTTCCCCAAGTCTCCAGCTATTAACTCCCCTCCCCCTTTCCAGTGCACTTACTGCAATTCCCTGACAGTTCTAAAATAACGTAGAAATATACAAAAATTTAATAGCTGAGAAGTAAGTAGAGGGGAAATTTGTGCACCTGCAGTAATGGAGCAGTTAATGCAGGTGCACAAATTTCCCCTCCATTTACTTCCCCGCCATTACATTTGTGTACATTTCAGTGGGTTTTTTAAAAAAACTGTCAGGAAACCACAGTAACCACAGCAGAAACTGCTGCGGAAAGTGTGGGGGGATTGATATCTCCCCTTTCTGGAGTAGCTGGAAAGTTGGAGAAGTGCTGGAAAGGTTGAGGACACTGAGAACTGTCAAATCAACACTTAAAACCAAGAGGATCACATTGCCAAGGATGAGATATTGTCCCCCCACTTTGGGTGCACTTTCTCCTTTGACTCCCCCCCACACACACACATTTCTGTTGTGATATGTATCACTTTACCAGCTGCAGCACATTGTTTACACATGGAAGGGACAGAATGGCTGTAAACAGGTTTGTTGTGTCTTTCTGGGATCTCGTGTTTTCGCATGGGAAACTAGACTGTGAGAACAATATGAGCTGGTCACATGGTTTGTATGTTCTGATGACGTGCTAACTTGTTTTCTGTCTGAAGCCATCTTAGAGAGAAGCTGGACTGCTTTCTCTCTTCTTCTTGTTCTTCTTGCTAGACTTTGTTACTGCAACAATGTAACGTCTTTGCTGAGGTGGAATGAAGCTCAACTTACTCCACTGGATGTAATGCTTGCTATGCATTTATACTCTGCACATGGACTGTAACTAGGAAATGTATACTCTGTAGAACTTTACTTGCTAAGTGAATAAACAGGTAGAATTAGACCTGTGGTGTTAGAGTGTTTCCTGACTCCATGGATTAATCTGCAACGGGGAAGCTGGAAGCAGTCTGACAACAGGGCAGACTGGACTGGTCAAACTGGCACAACACGCTGCACGCTGCGCGGGGGGAGGTGAGATCTGGAAGATCTGTGTGTGGAATTTCAGGCGTCTGCTAGCACACAGACAGGATTATAAATCTCCCACACTCTGCATACTCTCAAACACCAACATTTCTGGTGCTTCTGACTTGCACTACCAGGTCTTCCTTTCTTTTACTGTTATTTCTCCCCCAGTCTTTTGCAACTGTGCGCAAATTAGCTGACAGGCAACCTCATCTTGTCAATACTCATATCCGATAGCTGCAAGTGAGCATTTGTGCACTTGCACAAGACCAACAAAATATTAAAAAATTATGACCCCATGGTGCATTTCTGAGGTACCGCCAAAAAAAAAAAGCCAGTGGACAAGTGACGGTCCTTCCAAAGTGTTGTTTCGACGTCAGTGAAAGGGCGGTCACTAGCGAGATCGCAAAGAGCAAGTGGAACTGGTTTTTTTGCCGATCTTGCTGAACATCTCTGCAGCTGATCACAGCAACCCATGATAAAATCAGTCTCCCAGGTTCGGACAACACAACAACCTACCATCGGCAAGAACAACCCTACAACAAGCCATGGGTTCTCTGTGTGGCTTTCCCCCAAAAAATAACCCACCCCATGGAAAACATTCTGGGTTCAGACAACACAACCACCCACCATGGCTGTCTGCTCACAGTGGGTTGTCATGTCGTGTGAAACCAGTCATTCAGCTCTACTGTCACATATGATCTGATCAGATTTCAGCTTGATTATAATTTTTTTAACTACGTACACAAAACCAAAAGAAATATTTTCCTTTTTTTCAACAAATTGTCAGCATCACTTACACAGCCAGTTGACCAACAATTCCAAGAGAACATCCTAGCAATTAGTTACGGTGCAGACTTACAGCTGTATCCAACCCTGACCATCCAGCACCAGCAAAATAGAAACTACTGGCAGAGCAGTTTCCCCCTCTCCCTGCAGCACCCCACACAACCCCCAAATCTGCTCCGGAGCACTGATGAACCCTCCAGAGCAGGTTTGGAAGGTGTGCAGGGACCTGCAGGGGAAGAAGAGCAAGAGGATGCCCACTCAGGCAACGCGCACCGCAAAATCTAGAACCAAGCCCAAGGATATGTACTCCCCACACTCTCACCTTGTCAGTGTTAACAATTTGTAGAGTTAAATGCTTACTGTTGATAACCTGAATGTGCAAACTCACAAACTATAGTTATGATAGATGTCTACAAACACTTTTTCAGTCTATTTCCAAAGCCCTGAATACACTAGAAATGTTACTAAATGTTGAAAGTAACCATTCGAACAAGCAGGAAAGCACATTTTCTACACCACAGAAATAGAAAACTTTGAGTTTAGGTTTTTTATTTTAAAAAATTATCAGTAATCTTCCAGGTCTAAATGTTGAAGTCATGAAGTAAGCATACATCTTTTAAATATATATATATATCTTTAGGGCACAATCCTATGGCCCTCCGACCTTGCCTGGGGGACCATAGGATAGACCAGACTCTGCACTGTGACTTCGGAAATCCCTTCCGAGGTCACAGTAGGGAGTCCACCCATGGAGCACTCTCTCCCCCCTAGCAGTCAGCGCAGTTCTTTCCACGCTGACTGGGACCAAAGACAGAAGACTGTCTTTAGTTCCAGCATTGGGGGCGGGGGTTCCCCCCGGGGGTAGGGAGGGTAGGAGCGAGGCACCGCCATCTTCCGCTGAATCCAGGTGGTGCATCAGCCCCTCCTCCTCACAAAGAGGGGATAAAGATTTAGACAGCCGAAATCAGCCATCTGAATATTTTGGAGGGCGAGGGGAATGCGGCGGCAATCCTATCCACTGCGCTCCTCCTGCCTTCAACTGGATACCCATAATCCTCCGAGTTCGGAGGGTTACAGGCACCCACATAGGACGGAGCTGCTAATCATCAATTAACAGGCGGTCAACATTTACACACAAAGCCCATGAACAAATTGTGTAACTGCTTGAGTTTTTTCTTTGTAAAACAAAATGTAAGAAGCGGAGTGCTCAAACTATTTAGGAAAGGTTTTAGAAGACATCTACACTCTGTTGGGTTAGCAGCAGCAAGCCATAAATACTGTAATGCTTACTTTAATGTTACATGCACATGCGCGCACACAATTCTACAGAAAGTTTTGCTACTTATGCAATTTAAACATCCTGTCAGTGTAAATAAAATAAACCATTCTCTGAAACCTGGCTCTTTCACAGTGTAGTCATGCATCTTAAGGGCAAAACAGATAATGCCCCAAACAGCTTTACACCATTTATGCTCCCAATATAAAACTGTATTTGCTAAAGTGTAACACCAATGTGCCTGAATTTCAAGGAACAGTATGACCAAGGGTCCAGTAAATAGCATGGTTAGGGGCAATAGCCACTTGCAAGATCAGACAAATAGGCTGAGTAGCTGAGTACAACTGGCCACATTTGAAAGAATCATTTATATTGTCTTTGTAATATAAATTTCCGAAATCAATTGTAGAAATAAAAGACGAACTTATGAACTATATAAATAGAACTAAATATGTGTTGTCCAAATTCTAGCAAGTGAGCTCAAAGCAAAAGTGCTACTCAGCACCATCTCCCACTCCCAGTACCTCCTTAGCTTCCTTTGGCACCACATTTCCAAAGTGTCTGGTCTGTCTACTGCCTTCTTAACAGTACACATGTCCATCCTTCAACTTTCTGCCTCTTTTGCCCCTCAGGCTTCTTTCTGTGGAGAGCCAGTGTGGTGTAGTGGTTAGAGTGTTGGACTAGGACTCAGGAGATCCGGGTTCTAGTCCCCACTCAGTGACTGACTGAGTGGGGACTAGAACCCGGATCTCCCAAGTCCTAGTCCAACACTCTAACCACTACACCACACTGGCTCTCCACAGAAAGAAGCCTGAGGGGCCACCCACCTAGCTTTCTTTGGTGGGGGCAACCTAGAGAAGGTCTTTGAAGATGACCTAAGTGTCAGAGCAGGTATACACTGGAGGAGATGTGCCTTTAGCTACTCTGGTCCCAAGACATTTAGGGCTTTAAAGGTCAACCAACACTTCGAATTGGGCTTGGAAACGGACTGGAAGCCAGCGCAGCTGACGAAGCACTGGTATCACATGGTCAAATCGGCCAGTCCCTGTTAGTAACCTAGCACTCTGTTTTGAACTAACTGAACTTTCTGAACCATCTTCAAAGGTAGCCCCATGTACAACTAGCGGTGCATCCAATCCGGGTCGGCGCCTCCGAGTCGATTTTCGGGCTCGGCGCCAACCCGACTCCATTTTCTGAGCGGCGCAGCACACCGCTCGATCGGGCTGCTCCGGCCCATTTGTCGCTGTCGAGACGCGACGGAACCCTGCACAGGCGCAGAACGCGCCACAGGGGTCCAGCGCGCCTGCGCAGGGTTCTGTTGCATCATTTCCAGTCCCGGAAGTGACGCGACGGAACGGGCCGCGCGGGCGGCTCGCCACGGAGTGGGCAAGCTGCCCCAAAGAAAAGGTAAGGTCTCGCCGGGCCAATTTCGGCCTCATTCTGCCCCGGCAAGGCTCGATCATACAACTCTATTACAACACACTGCAATAATTCCACCAGGAGGTTACCAGAGCGTGGATAACTGTCACCAGGCTATCTCTGCCCAAATAGGATCGCAGCTGGTATATCAAGCTAAGATGATAATGGCACTCCTGGCCACTGAGGCCACCTGGGCCTCAAGTGATAGTGATGAATCCAGGAGCACCCCCAAGCTGTGTGCCTCATCTTTCAGTGGGAGTACAACCCCCTGCAGGGCAGGTTGAGCGCCATTCAGCCAGGCAAACGAGCCACCTGCTAGCAGTACCTCCATCTTGTCTGGACTGAGCTTCAGTTTGTTGGCCCTCATCAAGTCCATTACCCTGCTGAGGCACCAATTCAGGACATCCACTGCCTCACCTGGGTTTTATGAAAAGGGGAGGTAGAGCTGGGTGTCAATAGTCATATTGATGGCACCTCAGTCCACATCCGCAGACAACCGCCCCAAGCAGTTTCATGCAGATGTTAAATAGCATGAGGGATAAAACTGAGCCCTGTGGAACTTTGTGATGCAATTGCCATGGAATAGAGCAATAATCCCCCAGCACCAACTTCTAAAAGCAACCATCCAAGCAGGAATGTAACCACTGTAAAACAGTGCCCCAAACTCCCAGCCCAGACAGCCACTCCAGAAGGATACTATGGTCAATGGTATCGAAAGCCACTGAGAAGTCCAGGAGAACCAACTGGGTCACACTCCCCATCTCTCTCATGGCAAAGGTCATCCCACAGGGCAACCAAGGCAGTTTCTGTCCCAAAACTGAGCCTAAAGACAGATTGAAATGTATCTAGAAAATCAACTTCATCCAAGAATACCTTTTTCAAAGTAAACTGCTGGCATGCGCCCCCCGCCCCCCCGATTTGGATTGGGACCCTGGCATGGGGGGATTTATCCTTTGCTAAAAAAGATTACAATCGCTCCAATGGGAGCTTTTTCACCAGTGCAAACCGGCATAGGACAACCATCCAGATCAGGACCACAGTGGGGTAAAAAGGGTCAACGCCCCTGCACCCCCAGTTCCCAATCCAAATCAGGTGTTTGCAATTCACTTTAAAAATTCATTAACACAGTTGCTAATTGTGTGAATGGTGTCGTGTCTAGTTTGACCCTCCTCCTTTCCAGCCCTCCTCCTTGCCTATTCATCAGCCGTGGCCTTTGTCCTACCTGCCAGCACCACACAGCTCCACCTATTCCTAGGCTCTATATGAGGTTGTTCTCCTCAACAGTAGCTCTTTCACTTCTGCTATGAAAAGTGAACAGTTTGTCAATACTGCCGATAGCCTTCTAAATTTCCCACGGAAAATTGGTGAATATTGAATGACGTCTTTATTTTTCTTAATTTATCATATTTAGGCATAGTGGTGAGAGTGTTGGACTAGGACTCGGGAGATCCGGGTTCTCGTCCCCGCTTGGCCATGAAACTCACTGGGTGACTTTGGGCCAGTCACTGACTCTCAGCCTAACCTACCTCACAGGGTTGTGGTGAGGATAAAATGGAGAGGAGGAGGATTATGTAAGCCGCCTTGGGTTCCTTGCAAGAGAAAAGGCAGGGTATAAATATAATAAATAAATAAAATCAGTGGTATCAGAGGAAGATACAACTACAGCTGAGCCAACAGCTAGAAGCAATACAGAATTAGTATTAGAAAAAAAGTAGCCAACTGGCCACTATAAATTGCCGGAAGAAGGCATTGTTACAGCAGATTTGTGATTATAATGCAGTGCAATCCAAATACTAGCTTCCTTGCCTAGTCACCTCACAATGCTTTCCAGCTGTTTTGTGCACATTGGAGAATCACTGCATGCCACCTTTTTTAGCAGTACAAGCCCTTTTACCTTCAGATTCCGAGACTGAGTGTTGAGTCTCTTTCTGAACTGTAAAAATCACAGAAAGGCTTTAAGAAAATTTGGTGAAATTTTATTTTGTGAATAGTGTGGAATTTTAGTTATGTTTCTACTATTGAAAGCGATGACAATTCAGAGCATCCTAGTTCATAAACAAAGCTATTATTTCAGAAACAGATCTACACAAAATTAATACTCAGCCCATCGCCATGGAAGAAAGCTCTAGGACAAATTATGAATATTTCTGTAACCCTGAAGCAGAAACCATTTTGGTTGAAAGTTTATATTACATTATGCTGCTAAAAAAAGAACTTCAGTGCCACAGAAGTAGCTGACCAAAGCCAAGTGAAGCTGGTTGGCATTTCCACAGTCTTCTATTCTACCTGAAAATGTGATAAAATTTGAATGAATCTTGACCACAGTAAGCAGAAAGCAACCCCTCCCCACCCCCACCAACACACACACACCTCCATCCCTCTAAATGAAAAGACACAACACTAAGGAAGGACAGGTTGCTTACCTGTAACTGTAGTTCTTCGAGTGGTCATCTGTGCAGTCACACATATGGGCTCTGCGCCTGCGCTGAGCCAGTCTCGGAAGATTCTTTAGCTGAGTCAAAATGGGCGGGAACCCCTCCCCCACGGTGCTCGCTCCTAGCACGGTTCCCGCCCATTCCCTCAGTTCCTATGAGACCGCCTATTGCGACCCCATGAACCGAGGGACCGCTGTTGGTGTCATCCTATATGTCCTTTGGGTCGTAACAGCAACGCAATTTCTCATCTTTGGGACGAGCTGGAGCGATGCACCCAATCTCCACTGGCAGGTCCATCGAAATCGATAATGACGCCGAGCGGGGATGGATGGGTGGGTTGTGTGACTGCACAGATGACCACTCGAAGAACTACAGTTACAGGTAAGCAACCTGTCCTTCTTCTTCGTGGTCTCTGTGCATCACACATATGGGCAGAGTAGCAAGCTGACTTACCGGCGGTGGGACGGCGTCACATGTCACTGCAGCACCGATGAGAGGACTGCTCTGCCAAAAGCGTTCGCTTCTCGGGCTCGGAGGTCAAGCTTATAGTGTTTGACAAACGTCGAAGGCGCAGACCAAGTGGCCGCTCTACACAGATCCTGTAGAGGAATGCCCCTTCCAAACGCCGTGGATGTTGATTGCGCCCGGGTTGAGTGCGCTCTTATCGCACCCGGCAACTGTCTGTTGCTTAACTGGTAAGCGAGCTTAATTGTCTCTACAATCCATTTGGCGAACCTTTGCCTGGACACAGGTAAGCCCTTTGAATTTTCGCCATAACAGACGAACAGCTGCGTCGATCTCCTAAACGAGGCTGTTCTGTCCTTGTAGAAAGCCAGTGCACGGCGGACGTCTAGAGCGTGCATTCTCTTTTCCAGGTCTGTTGTTGGACTCTGAAAAAAGGCTGGTAGTATTATATCCTGGCTGGTGTGAAATTCCGACACTACTTTTGGGACGAAGGAGGTGTCTGGACGGACAATCACCTTGTCTCTGTGAAAAGTCATGTAAGGTGGATCCTCTCTTAGTGCACATAGCTCGCTGGATCTTCTTGCCGAGGTAATGGCGACAAGGAAGGCCGTTTTCCATGTTAGCAACCGATAATCTATGGTGGCGAGCGGTTCAAATGGCTTCTGTTGTAGTGCACGCAGTACCAATGGTAGGTCCCATCCCGGTGTCAAGTCTTTGATCGGAGGAATGGTATTCCTTAGACCTTTCAGGAACTGCTTCACTATTGGGTGAGTGAAGACTGTCCCTGCGGTGGAGTAGGGTCTATTGGCCGAGATTGCCGCTAAGTATACTTTTATAGATGAAAGCTTTAATCCTCTTAGCATTAAAGTGTGTAGATATTCCAGGACAGTTTGTATTGTGCAAGTATTTGGATCTTGCCCTTGTGTCTTGACGAATCTCGAGAATGCCAGCCATTTTCTAGCATAAGATGCTCTTGTTGCTGGTTTGCGTGCCGCTGTTAGGATGTCCTGGATTGCTATTGGTAAATTTTGCACTAGGAGTGACGTATCCTCCATGCCATGAGCGCCAAGCTCTTCAGGTCTGGGTGCCGGATCTCGCCCCGAGCCTGGCTTAATAGAGTTGGTGTGATGGGCAGTGACTTGTATTCCCCTCTGGAAAGGTGGAGAACCTGGGGGAACCACGGCTGTCTGGGCCACCATGGTGCTATCAGGATGCAGTCTGTGCAGTCGTTCCATATTTTCGAGACGACCCGTGTCAACAGAGGAAGGGGTGGAAAGATGTAGAATAGATGCCCCGACCACTGCATCATAAAGGCGTCTGTAATGGACTCTGGATCTGAAGCTGCCCTGCTGCAGAACTGGTGGCATGCTGTGTTCTCTGAGGTAGCGAAGAGGTCTATTTGTGGGTGGCCCCAGATTGAGAAGATCCAATGGAGAACGTCCGGGTCCAACTGCCATTCGTGGGACTGCAGGGAGACTCTGCTGAGGGCGTCCGCTAGGGTATTGTCCTTGCCCGCGATGTGGATCGCCACGAGAGAGATGGACCTTCGGATCGTCCAGTGGAGGATTTTGAGGGTCAGTCTTGTTAGTCTCATGGACCGCGTGCCTCCTTGTTTGTTGAGGTAGGCCACAACGGTCGTGTTGTCCGTGACTACTTGAATGTGATGGTGGTATAGCTCGGACTCCAGCGCCTTCATGGCGTTCCAAACAGCAAGTAGTTCCAGCATGTTGATATGCATCTTGCGTTGAATGGAATTCCATGTTCCTTGCGTGGTAAGTCCTGCACAGTGTGCTCCCCAACCCAGGAGGGAGGCGTCTGTTGTTAGTATCTTTGTTGGCGTTAGTGGGTGAAAGGGAACCCCCTTGTCCAGATTCCTCCTGTCCGTCCACCATAGCAAAGTCGCTTTGACCGTTCTTGGAATGGGAAGACGAGTGGAAGGGGACTGTCTTTGCGGATTGTAGGAGCGGATGAACCAGTTCTGGAGGGTTCTCATGTGCAGGCGGGCGTAGTTCACGACCTGTATCGTTGAGGCCATGTGGCCTAGGAGGCGCTGGATTGTCTTTGCTGGTGTGGAGCGAGATTGGTACAGACTTTTTGAGAGGGTAAGTATCTTGTCCAATCTGTCTCGTGGTAGATAAGCCCGTCCTTGAATCGAGTTGAGAACCGCCCCTATGAACTGGATCTCCTTGGCCGGAGTGAGGACAGATTTCTTGGCGTTGAGACATAGTCCTAGATCTTTGAGTAGGTGCAATGTCGTGCGGATGGCCGACTCTAGACGAGATTTCGTGGAGTCCACTACCAGCCAGTCGTCGAGGTAGGGGAAGATCCGGATTCCCCTGGCCCTTAGACTTGCACAGACGACTGCCATGCATTTGGTGAACACCCTCGGTGCAGTGGAGAGGCCGAAGGGGAGGACTACGAATTGATAGGCCTCGTCCCCTATCTTGAACCGCAGGTACTTCCGACTGTCTTGGTGAATGGCAATGTGGAAGTATGCGTCCTGCAGGTCTATCGACGCAAACCAATCCGTCTTGCGAAGTAAAGGCAGTATCGACTGGATGGTGACCATTCTGAACTTCTTTGCTGTTATGAAGAAGTTGACAAGTCGGAGGTCCAAGATCGGGCGAAGTCCTCCCCCCTTCTTCAACACTGTGAAGTACCGGGAATAGAGCCCCTCCTGGAGGTGATGTGGGTGGACAGGCTGGATGGCGCCCTTCTGCAACAGAGAGTCCACCTCCTCCAGTAACGGTGGAGTGGGCTGTGTGGTAGTGATGCCGAGGAAGGGGGGGAGAACGTCGAATTCGATCTGGTACCCGTGCTGGATGATGTTGAGGACCCAGCGGTCCGTCGTAATATGGTGCCACGATGGAAGGTAAGTGGCTAGTCTGTCCGTGAATAGGGTAATTGTATTTGACGATTTTGATGGAGTTCGTTGGGTTGTCATAATCGGTGGTGTTGTCGTGTCCGGTGTTTGAGTCATGTCCAGTAAGTATGTCTCGATTCGTGTTAAGTCAAAGACGCCGTTTGCCGAAAGAGTTGCCCTTCCTTGGTCCTTGGTATTTAGGTTGGAAGGGTCTTCTTGGCCCAGAGGGTTGACGGTCTCGCCCTCGTAAGTCTTGATTTTTCTGTGCGAAGCGCGGCCGAAACGGTGCTGCAGGCTGGAACTTTGTCCACTGCTTAGATTTGAATCTCTGCCTTGGGGCTGCGTTAAGCCCCATCTTTTGCGCTGTGACTTTCGCTTTCTGGGCTGCGTCGAGGGAGTCATCTGTTTTGGTGTTAAAGAGTCCCTCGCCGTCAAATGGCAGGTTCTCTATACGCGCTCTCGCTTCTGTGTTCAGCAACGTTGAGCGGAGCCAAGCATGTCTGCGAAGTGCCACTGAGCTGATAAGTGCCCTCGCGTGGCAATCTGTTTGGTGTCTGGCGTTGTTCATTTGAAGTGTTGCCATGCTCAGGGCTTCCGCCTGCAGCACGCGTGCCAGTTGTCTTTTTTCTTCTGACAGGTCCTCGCATAGGTTGCCTAGTTTTTCTGTCAGGAAGTGTTGGTATCTTGCCATTATTGCCTGATAGTTTGAGACCCTTAGGCCCAAGGCGCTGGAGGAATACACGCGCCTAGCACAGGCATCCAGCTTTTTGCCCTCCTGATCCACCGGTGTGGTATGTATCTTACTCGAGGTGGACTGGGCAGACTCCACTATAATAGAATTCGGAGCTGGATGGGTAAAGAGGAATTGGGCATCCTCTTTGCGGACGCGATAAAGGGATTCCAGCCTCTTGCCCGTTGGAGGGATCACTGCTGGTTTGTTCCAGGTATTTTTGACGACTTTCAGTAGCGCTGGCAGGTAAGGCACCAGTGCCGGCATCATGTTATACACTGGGTCGTCATCATCAGGCGATTCAATGACAGTCTCTATCCCCAGGGATGCTGTCATTCTCAGCACGTGGTCTGCGAAAGTCCCAAGGTCCTCTGAAGGTGATACTGCCGCCCTCGATTCGACTTGGAGATCTGGTGACGACTCGAGGGGGCCAGACAATGTGGAGTCTGAGTCTGAGTATGGTAAATCCGACGAGGATCCTGGGTCTAGATCTTTAGATGGAGCTGGTTTTTTTAGATGTTTCTTTTTACATAGGGCCTTTCTTGGGGATGCTTGGGTCGGAGGGTGACGAGATTTGGAACTCGTAGCCTGGTTTTTGTTTCGTGGGCTAGAGTCTCGTGCAGTCTGTGCGGTGCTGTGATATCGCTCGCGTGGACTCCTACTCCGTGTCGGACCTCTGCGTCCATCGATACCGGGAGGTGAGGATCAGTGTCGACTGTGTCCAACATAGGGAGATCTGCGGCGTCGTTCGGCATCGATGGGTGGTGTTCGATGTCGATAGCGATCAGCATAGGGGGAGCTGTGGCGTCGTTCGGCATCGATGGGCTTCCTTCGATGTCGATGGCGATCCCCTGGCGGCGCGCTGCCGGAGGAGGTACTTCGGCGTCGGCGGTCGATTCGGTGCCGAGGCTCGTCGGTGTCGATCGAGTGGCTCCTTGACCTGCGATGTCGACGGTCGGCATCGAGCGATCGGCTTCGATGGCGGCGACGGTCGATGTCTGGCGAAACGGCTGGGCGATTGCGGTCAGTTGAAGACCCTCGATGGCGATGATCGGAGCCGTAGGGAGGGCTGTAATCGGTGTCGGTCGAGACACTTCGGCGGCGGCGTGCGACGCGGTAGGGAGGGCTGTATCGGCGCCGTTCGACATCGATGGAGGGGCTACGGTGCCGGCGGTGCTCGACGTCGTGTCGTAGATCCCGGCGGCGAGAGCCCTCGGTGTCGACCGATGAGTGTCGATGGCGGGTGTTTCCGGTGTCGGCAGCGGTCCATCTTGGGCTGCCAGCGTCCGCCGGTTTTTCAGCAGCGGCGCGCTGCGTACTACGTCGGGTAGCTTCATCCTCGGATGAGCTATCAGGACGAGTACTGTGAGACCCATGGTCTCTCCGGTGTCGAGGCGATCGATGTCGAGGCGATCGATGCCGAGGCGATCGATGCCGAGGCGATCGATGCCGAGTCGCACTATCCTCCCGCTCCTGATATGTGAGGTCGACTTTGGATCGTATAGAGGGTCTCTTGGACGCTTGCGATCCAGACCGACTGTGATGCCCAGATGGCTTCAATTGGGGCTCCTCTCCTCTCTTAGGTGAGGTGGAGTGGCGCGATCGAGCCGTTTTAGGCGGGGAGTCTAAAATTTCTCCGTCGGAGATGGACTCTGCCCGGTCTATGGCTGTGTCGAGCTCAATGATCCTCGGAGTCGATAGCTCTTTGTGCACCGATGTCGATCGTCTAGTTGAAGACGGCGATGCCACAGTTTTGGTTGCGTCTTGTTTTTTGTGAGCTACCGAGCCGATTGGCGATAGGGTCCTTGGTTTCTTTTTAGGTTTTTCTCCTGCAGGGCTCTTGTGAGACCTTTTCTTTTGAGGTTGGTCTCCCTCTTTCCCGGTGACTTTTACAGTCGCGGGGGAAGGTTTCTTTGAAGTTGTGGCGCGTGGGAGAGAAGGGCCAGCCGCCGATAGAGTTTGCTGCCACAAAGAGGTTTTTAGCTTTAAAGCCCGCTGCTTTCTAGTCACCTTAGTGAACTTTTTGCAGTGACGGCAAGTCTCTACAATGTGTTCTTGCCCCAGGCATAAAAGGCATAGGGTATGGCCATCTGCTGGGGGTAGCTTTGCGTCGCATTCGGTGCATTTTCTGAACGGGGCCTTAAGGGCCATCGTTTTAGGGGGGGGGGGAAGCCAGAAGGAAGATCAACGAAGAATTTTTTTTTTTTTTTTTTTTTTGAGTGAAGAAACGAAGGGGAGATAGTTGAATAGTTGAATAATTGAATAGAGATAAGAAGTAGTTAAGTATTTAAGTAGTTAAGTACTCAGCCGTTGGTAGAGGGATAAATCCCTGGAGAACCTTTCGAGAGCTGCTGGTCGCAATGGCGGTCGAAAAGGAACTGAGGGAATGGGCGGGAACCGTGCTAGGAGCGAGCACCGTGGGGGAGGGGTTCCCGCCCATTTTGACTCAGCTAAAGAATCTTCCGAGACTGGCTCAGCGCAGGCGCAGAGCCCATATGTGTGATGCACAGAGACCACGAAGAAGAAATAGAAGTTAGGAGCAAGCAAGTCATATATCTTGGATCTACTGTAACTAATGCCATCACCTTTGGAGGAATAGTTACTATAGGGTTTTTTCTTAACTCCGTTTATTTTTATCTTCTATAGTAGAAAATTTCAAAGTAAGAAATTTTTTCCCTATATAAGGGTCAGGAAAAGCACAACAGAAGAGTGTTTTCAGGCAAGGACTATTTCCTGGAGTCACCAACCATTCACAAGAGAAACAGTGAGGTGCAACTGGGAAAGTAAACTGCCTCCTTTGTCCAGTGTGAAACGTCTGCGTGGTCCATAGCCCTGGTCACATTATTACAGTACACTGAATGCCAAGGAAAGCTCCAACTCATATAAAAGCACCCCATGTGTAGAAAGTTGTTCAACACAAAATATTCCATTATTTTGATTTGATGGTGTACATTGTGTGTGCAGCAATCTTTCTTGTCCCGATGATTTTAAAGACAGTAACATTGGAAACATACTCAAACTATAGTTTCTCTTTTAAACACAAACCAATCTACACAATTTAAAATATTTCATATGCATCATGCTAAGCTGCAAGCTTTAGCCAGTTAAGGCTTTAATCTAATTAAGAATGCCTCCCAGTTGACAGTGGGAAATTAGCCTAGCTGCCTTCTCCCCCCCCCCCCACCTGCATGATATACCCAGACACAGAGACATTGTAAACAAGGGAATGAGGGGTTACACCTAGCATCTTCAAATTCTCTGCTGCTCCTCAGCCTATAAAGAATGCTGTCCATTTTGCACTTCATTGTGCTCACTGCTACATATTAAAGGGAATGTTTTGCTCCAGAAAGGAGATGGCTTGTTTTTTGATGCCCTAGCACAGGGATTCTCAACCAGGGGAGAATCCCTCCCCCGGGGGGGAATTTTATGGTTTCAGGGGGGAAATTGGGACCCGACTCAAAGTGTTGGAATACTGATCTTCCTAGAAATTACAATTCTACAGATTGTACATAATCTACAGGACATCACACCTTATTGTATGGCACAGATTAAGTCAGACAATATTGGAAAGGGGGAATGACATTCTGACATATGGTGAAGGGGGTGCATGGGGCAAAAAAGGTTGAGAACCACTGCCCTAGCATGTAGCAGAACTGGTTCCTGCCTCCTCTCATTAGGGTATAATTACCATAACTGGTAACGTTGATGCTGCCCATGCAGATGGTCCAAGGTTCAGCCCCCAACATCAGCAGTAGTTGCGATAGACCTTGCCTGCCTGAGACCTTGGGGAGCTTCTGCCAGTCAAGAAAGACAATAAATACTGGGCTGAATGCATTTACCTGACCCAATATAAGATAGCTTCATATATGGACAGCATAAGGTTCTGGACAAAGCAAAGTTGCTATGCAAAAAGCAGCTGCTACTAATGTCAAACAATGGAAATAGTCAGATAATACATTATGCAGTTCTTACAGCCGATACTATACCTACTAAGTGTTAACCCACAAGAACTGTGCAAATACTGCACTGACAATTTTCTTATACATTTTCTCACATCTCTTTCTGCTATAAAGCCACAGATAACTTATGGTTCGAAAGTTAACAATCAAGACTATCTTTTTTTAAATGTTAGGAAACGTTCTGACGGAGAAAGTAAGACTGATGAAAAGTGGATGAGTGCAAAACTTGGCTAGTCAACAAATCAAAGTTATCTGCCCCCACTCACTAGTATTCATTGCTGCAGTATTTTAACAGGGGCATGTTCGCGTGACATGCTAAGCCACCCTGCGAATAAGCCACGGTGGGCCGGTTTTCACGGAACAACACATGGTGTGCCCAACAGACAATCGGGCTTACCGTAGGTTCATAGATTATAGAGTTGGAAGGAGCCTACAAGGCTATCGAGTCCAACCCCCTGCTCAATGCAGGAAACTAGAGAAGGGGTCTCCCATCCAAGTAATAACCAGGCCTGACCCTGCTTAGCTTTCCACGCTCAGACAAGCTGAGCCAGCGTAAGCCACAGGCCTTGTTCTCCCCCATCTTCCCCCTCGACACTCCAGATGCTATCCCAGTGTCCTTTGCAGCAGAATCCATCTTTCCTCCCCACGCTCTGATCACTACCCCTTTTTGTTCACCTCGGGGGGGGGGTGCTGTTTCAGAGGCTGAAAAATGCACAATGGGGGTCGTATTCTTTTTTTCTCTTTTTTTTTGGCCACAGAAAATTGAACAGTTCTGTTCATAATTTTAAATATATATACTTATTTTTTCTGTCTTTCAGAGGTACACAAGCGCGTACTTACGTTTCTCAGATATATGAAGTCTTGCCTGACTGATGTCCTTGTAAGTTTCACCTGTCAAAGGGAGTGAAGTGCAGTTGGTAACAAATAAGGGAAATTGGCAATGCGAGACTGCATATAGGCTAATTTATGCACACTTGCCGAGCTGTCAATTGAGAATCAGCAGAAAACGGGGAAAGAAGTAGGTGCACCAAAAGGGGGTGGCAACAAGATCCCTCCCTTTAGTCAGTCAGTCAGTCATGCGATCACTCGTGACCGAGTAAGATTGTCTTCCAGGATAAAAAAAAAAAAAGAAAATTTACAAAAAGGAGATTTTAAAAGGAGGAAAATTCTAAAGAAAATTGTGTAGACTCTAGCAATGGGTCCGTAAGTGACTGTGGAGGCCAATTCTAGATCCACACAGCTTCCCACAGTGAGGACACAGGTTACCAGATGGAAGATGGTTCTGTAAAGGATTTATTTGACGTGCTTTTCGCTTAGCACGTTTCTCCCTTTCACCTTGCACTCGAGCTTCTTCAAAGTCCATAGAACCTTTGTGAAAGGCCAACCTCCAGTCAGATCGTTCATGGGCCAGAGCTTCCCAGTTTTTGATGTTTATATTGCATTTTTTAGATTAGCCTTAAGAACATCTTTAAACCTCTTATATTGACCGCCGATATTCCGCTTTCCATCCTTGAGTTGGGAATAAAGTAACTGCTTTGGGAGACGGCAGTCAGGCATTCGAACAACATGACCGGTCCACTGAAGTTGGCGTTGAAGGATCATTTTTTCAATGCTAGTAGTCCTTGCTTCTTCCAGTACACTGACATTTGTTCGCCTATCTTCCCAAGTAATTCGCAGGATTTTCCGGAGGCAACGTTGATGAAATCTTTCAAGGAGTTGGAGGTGACGTTTATAGATAGTCCATGTTTCGCAGGCATACAATAAAGTTGGTAATACAATGGCTTCATAAACCAGTGTTTTGGTCTTCTTACAAATATCCCGATCCTTGAACACTCTATGTTTCAATCGAGAAAACGCAGCACTTGCGGAGCTCAGATGATGCTGGATTTCACTGTCGATGTTAGCTGTAACAGAGATAGCTGCCAAGATAGAGAAAATGATCGACATTTTCCAGTATTGTCCCGCCAAGCTGGATAGATGGCATCACCAAAGGGTTAGCTTGCACTTGCTGATGAAGCACTTTGGTTTTTTTGATGTTAAGTGAGAGACCAAGTTTTTCGTATGCTTCTGCAAAAGCATTTAGGATAGTTTGGAGATCATCCTCTGAATGTGCGGAGACCACATTATCATCAGCATACTGAAGTTCCACAACGGAGGTTGTAATTACCTTACTTTTTGCTTTCAGCCTGCTGAGATTAAAAAACTTTCCATCTGTTCGGTATATAATTCCCACACCAGTGGGAAGTTTCCCCTCGACAAGATGTAAAATCATGGCGATGAAAATAGCAAATAATGTTGGGGCAATAACACATCCCTGTTTAACACCTCCCACTTTAAATGGAGCACCATGAGAGCCGTTGTTGTCCAAAACCGTTGCCGTCACTGTTGTCATGGAGAAGTCGCAAGACATACACAAATTTATTGGGGCATCCAATTTTCATAAGGATAGTCCAGAGAGCTGTACGGTCTACAGTATCAAAGGCCTTAGCCAAATCGATAAATGCCATATAAAGGGGTTGATTTTGCTCCCGGCATTTTTCTTGGAGCCGACGTGCAGTAAAAATCACGTCTACTGTCCCTCTAGAGGGGCGGAAACCATATTGAGTTTCAGGGAGGATCTCTTCTGAAATAGATAGAAGACGGTTTGCGAGAATCCTGGCAAATATAGTCCTCTCAATTTCAAGTGTTGAACTGACAGTTCTCAACGCCCTCCACATTTTCAACACTTCCCCAGGTCTCCAGTTACTCCAGAAAGGGGAGATATTAACTTTTTGGAGCAGTTACTGCGGTTCAATGACAGTTCTAAACAAAACCCTGAGAAGGCACCAGAATGGGATGGAGTAAATGGGGCCACTTTGGGGGCGGGCAGGTGTAAGTCCTGCTGGTGTTGATGCCCCATATACTCTGTCCCATTCTGCCACTTCTAAGGTTCGGGGGGGGGGGTTAACTGCCTGTCAAATGTGCACCTTTTTTTGACTGGGAAATACAGTAATACCTTGGATTGCAAGTAACTTTGTCTGACGGTTTTGCAAGACAAGCAAATTTTTTTTACACATTTTGACTTGATAAGCAACGTCTTGCAATACAAGTAGTGTAGGGATGTAACCCCTCGCCTCGAGCGGGCCAAAATCGGCCCCGCTCACGCCTGCCAGAGACTCACTTTGATATAATAGTGTTTTGGATTACAAGCACAGTTCCGGAACAAATTATGCTTGCAATCCAAGGTATTACTGTATATGCCAATTTCATGGCTGGGAAGTCAATGAAGGGGAAACTTGCATTTTAAAAAAAAGTTTTTTAAAAAAGCCTTAGAGGTGGCAGAAAGGGAAAGAGCAAATGGGGCGCCAGCACCAGCAGGACTTACACCCCCCAAGTGTAACCCCCTACTCAGTCCCATTCAGCCATCTTCTCAAAGTTTGTTTTAGAACTATCAGGGAACTGCAGTAACTGCAGGAGTAACTGCTCTGAAAAGGGTGTGTGTTAATATCTCCCGATTTCTAGAGCTGCTGGAGAGCCGGAGAAGTGTCGAAAATGTGGAGGGCAGTGAAAACTATCACTTCAACACCTGAAATCCAGAGGATTACATTGCTAAGGGGGAGATCTTGTCGCCACCCCCTTTCGGTGCACCTACTTCCCCCTCCCCTTTACTGGTGATTTTCAAGTGACAGCTCGACAACTGTGTGCAAATGAGCCTATATGCAGTCTTGCCTTGCCAATTTCCATCTATGTTACCAACTGCATTTCACTCCCTTTGACAGTTGAAACTTATAAGGAAATCAAGTAGGCAAGACAACATATATTTCTGACAGCAGTAAGTGCGCACTTGCACACCTCTGAAAAAACTGACTTTAAAAAAAAAAATTATAAGGACATTTGTGCACATTTCTGGGACTGAAAAAAAAAGTGGAGAACAAGTGATGCTTGCTCCAAAGTGCCGCATGGGCATCAGTGGAGGGCTGTCACTGGCATAGGCAAGATTGTCAAGAGCGGCAAGGGTTTTTTGTCACTCTTGTTGTGTGGCTCACTAACTGCTCACCACAACCCACTATGAAATTGGTCTCCCAGGTTTGGAAAACACGGCCAACCCATCATGGGTCAAACAACCCCTAGAACAAGCCATGGGCTGTCAGGCTGGCTTGTTGCCCAAAAATAAAGTACCGTACTCTGCGGGAAGTGGTCTTGGTTCGGATGACACGACAACCTACTGTGGCTAGTTACCTTCAATGGGTCGCTGTGTCATGTGAACTCAGTCAGTGGCTCAATCACTGGTTTTGCTAAAATGAATTGCAGAATGTGAAAGTTACTATTGTATTGCAACATTTTTCAAAATATACAGTATAAGCCACCCCATGAGGGTTTTCTCTTAAAAGGTGGTCCATCATCATCCATCAGGCGATCACTCGTGACCAAGTAAGATTGTCTTCCAGGATAAAAATTTACAAAAAGAAAATTTTAAAAGGAGGAAATTCTAAAGAAAATTGTGTAGACTCTAGCGATGGGTCCGTAAGTGACTGTGGAGGCCAATTCTAGATCCACACAGCTTCCCACAGTGAGGACACAGGTTACCAGATGGAAGACGGTCCTGTAAAGGATTCGTTTGACGTGCTTTTCGCTTAGCACGTTTCTCCCTTTCACCTTGCACTCGGGCTTCTTCAAAGTCCATAGAACCTTTGTGAAAGGCCAACCTCCAGTTAGATCGTTCATGGGCCAGAGCTTCCCAGTTTTCAATGTTTATATTCCATTTTTTTAGATTAGCCTTAAGAACATCTTTAAACCTCTTATACTGACCACCGATATTCCGCTTTCCATCCTTGAGCTGGGAATAAAGTAACTACTTTGGGAGACGGCAGTCAGACATTCGGACAACATGACCGGTCCACTGAAGTTACTCTACTAACAACAAAACAACAAGCAGAACTGCTGACCCTTTTGCCCTCATCATTAAGGAAATGCCTCAGCTCAACAGTACCCCATAGCTGAGATGACAAGAATTAATTGTTTAAAGCTGACAAAGCAACATGCAATAATTGGGTACTATTCACACACAAACTCACGTGGCTCAATTATAAAACCACTCTCAGCATTCAGAGGATCAGTTAAAACAGCAACTCTTTGGAGAACATGCTCAGTTAAAACCTGTAATAGGATAATAAAGTAGCACAGATCCCTCACTCATTAAAGTGCTTACAAAATATACACCACACACATACTAAAATGTATTGGGTCTATGCATGCTATCAAATAGCAGATTGCAACTAAAAGCTTCTCCGTTCTAGAACACAATGAAAAAAGTCGAAGACAACTATCCAAATAATGTATTACAATCTAAAGGTTGTCTTCAGCAGAAAAATATATAACAATTACTAGTTCCTTTATATAAAGGCAGCAGTAGAGAAGAAAAAACTTAATAGTGCCTCTTTTAAGTCATATATGTTTAAGGGTTTAACATTCAGCAGAGTAATGAAATAAGGAAAATACTGGAGATGGAACAGGACTTAGTAGCAAACTGTTAAAGCTTCACAATAAGCAGTAATTCTGGTGGTCTACTGAAAGCCAAAATGTAAGTTTCCTGACCAGAATTCTGACAGTGGCCTCATCCTACTATAGGCTGAAAGCTTCTCTCTTATTTTGGACTTCTTTAGGAAAAGGTGACATATGATTCAGCTGTGAGTGCTGAAGTACTTTAAAGACTTCTTATGCTTTTAAAATTGCACTTTAATATTCCTAATTCTAACATATTTAATCCAGAGGTAATTACATAAGCTACAGTACTGCTTGATATCTGACAACTACAGCCAATACTCAGCTGCATACAGTACCTATTAAAAGTTCAAAATTTCTCTCAGCTTTTTGGAATTGTAATAGATTTCAGTGCCCAAATATTTTGTTTTCACAAGAACAGCAACCTCCTCCCCACTCCCTACAACTCATTTTAATTAAACATATATTCCCTATACAAACCACTAAACGGAAGTTTAAAACTTGTGCATTTTATTGAATTCAGTAGGCTCTATGAAGGGACATGCAGAACATGGCCATCTGCCTCACCAATTACAGTTTGGCAGTAACTACAATGGACTTGTGCTACTCAGCAAGGTTTGCTAAACAGAACTGTGTCTTTAGTAATAGCTAGGGATGTATGGTCTTTGTTAAATCTGTTCTGTCTGTGTTTGGCAGATTGTCAGGTGTCTTTCATTCTGTTGTCTGTTCACTGACGGAATTGGATTTTGCGCAAATGCATTCATACACATTTGAGCAAATTCGCACTTCCGAAAATGTGCAAATCCACCCCAAATACAGATTTTGAGGCTTTAGTCTATGGGGGGAAATGCTCATTTTCAGTAGGTTTTTTAAAATTTTCCTATTTTTCTACAACTACATTTGCGTAAAATTATGGAAAGTAAATAAAACCGTCTGCCAGTCCAAAGAATCCATGCAACTCAGGGAAAAGTTGGTCCACTGCGGAATCCATGGGTCGAGTTCATAGAAATCTGAACTTATTTGAATCCATTGCGGATTTCTCTGACATCCCTAGACAGCTGCCATTATTAAGCCTCCACAAAGAGGGAACTAAAACTCCCATCAGTGCAAAGTTTTGAGTTATATTAGTTCACTTTATAAACATGCACAGTGGACACATTTAAAGTTGGAAAGCACAGTCTTTTCTAGTATCAGCATTTATACACCAAATCAGCCCTTCCAGATATTGTTGGACTAATTTCCCATAATTCCCAGCCAGCATGGCCACTGGCATCAGGTTGGGGAAGGCTGCCCTAAATAATCTGCACAATATAGTGCACAGTAATAAAGCCCTTATAGCTTAACTTTTCAATTGCAAATTTTACAGTCGCAGAGTTCATAAAAGAGCATGGAGTAATATGTATAGCTATCTGGGAATAAGATATGTATATGCTACAATCTATAGAAGCTCTATGTTTAATATGAGAAAAATGCATGTCAAATTGAAATGCCCAAATATATTTGATACTTCTTTCAAGTAGGCTGGTACATAATGGCCCAGTTCGCACGACATACCAGGCTCACTGTGGGTTATTTAACCCTACAACAAACTGAGGGATATGCGAGGGTTGCTTAACCCTCACATAATGCCCAATGGCCAGGCTCACACGCCACATCACATCCCCATTGGGTGTTGCATATTCAAAATGGCTCGGGGCACACACCATAGCTCACCATGGGTTAAATAATCCATGGTGAGGCTGGTGCGTTGTGCAAACCAGATCATTGTTAGCATGACTAGAGATTAATGATGGTTTATTGGAGCCCGCTTAAAAATATACCATTAAGTTTCCTAAGGATTAGATTACCTACTGAAACTTCCCCTTTTCCCATCAAATGACCTTTTGCTTGGAAACCTAAGTAAACCTAAAATCAAAGGCCTTGAGTAAAATAACCTAAATTCATTTTTAAACAGACGCACACATATTTAACACACATACACCTCAAGCATTAACCAAGGGATACAGCAAATTCATTCCCCTTCATCTATAGAATAAGCTTTTTGGAAAGGGAACATATACAGTATTGCTTAGATTTACGAAAAGCAGTAAAAAAGCTACAAGTATTTACAAGCAAAACCAGAAACATACCTGCTCTAGCAGCTAACACTGGGGTGGACTAATTTAAAAGTATGGCTGAATCACCAATAGAACATAAATTTAAATCTTTGCTTGAAACCAAGTTTTCAATTTTGTAATTGGATATTAGAATCATAGAATCATAGAAAAATAGAGTTGGAAGGGGCCTACCAGGCCATCGAGTCCAACCCCCTGCTCAATGCAGGAATCCAGGTCAAAGTATCCCTGACAGATGGCTGTCCAGCTGCACCTTGAATGCCTCCAGAGTGGGAGAGCCCACCACCTCCCTAGGTATTCCCTAAACAAAAATGAAATGAATTGCTTGCTATAACCAAATACAGGGGATGATCCAGTCAAAGCTTTTAATGACTCACTTAATTTTCATACTGAGATCAAAGGGACCAAATAACTGAACTTTAGTTCAGTCATGCACACATTGATATGCAACTAAGGTGTTATTTAAATGCTATGGGGTACTGTGTGCAGTGTACTTTTCTGTAAGTTCATCCTATCATGCTCTGCTGATATTTAAAGGCCCACAGCTATGTGGCTAAGGCTAATCACATCAGTCTTTCCTATGGAATTTGCACCTGAGATAATATTTGAAGGGCACCATTAGAGGAGTCCAGAAATGCACTCACCAGTTTGCCAGGGCAAGGTGATCTGCTCCTCAACTAGAAAAGGGAAAGAGGAGTTTCTAATGTCATACTGCTGAGCTTTGGAGTCAGCTCAGGAGACTCACTCCTTCTGCCTACTCCAAAACACCACACAATATAAGACCCTCCTCTTGCCCAAGTTCTTTGGCAAACTGAGACAGCTTGGGGAAGGCAAGGAGTTAGTAGCAACTGCACAGTATGGCTGGCTAATAAGCCAAGCCAAAATTTGTGGACCTCTGTATCTTCACAGAGCTTTTATCCTACCTATCAGGATTATCCAAAAATTTTCACATAGCCCACATGCCTTTTGTACTGCAGTACTCTGTTTAAAATTCGGGGAGGGAGAATTGTGGAATTAATGGAATATCCCTCTCTGTACTTGTTTAAGGAGAAAAAAGCTTGGTAGAGACAAAACATGCCCAATCTTCTAAGCATAGTTTGAATGCACTCTGTAGGCTCCTGTGTTCCTCAACTCCTGCTCAGGCATTTCCCACTCTTTTTTACTATGTGTCTTCATTTACCATACTTAATACCAAGCCACAACTTACAACCATAGTTAGGATCATAGCACTAACTATGGTTAAAACACTAGTGCAGACTATAGATAGTTCTGAAAACTGAAGGGGAGGACGTACAAGTTTGCTGCCAAAGCTCCATTTTTAACTTTAATGCCCGCTGTTTCCTTGTGGGCTTTGTGAAGGCCTGACAATGGTGGCAGATCTCAACTATATGGCCTTGCCCCAAACATAGGGGGCACAAAGAGTGCCCATCAGCTGGGGGTAATTTAGCCCCACACCTTACACATTTTCTAAAAGGGGCTTTTAAAGCCATTTTAACTAGAGAAAGAGAAGGATAGTAAGATATATAATTAAAAAAATTTTTTTTGTAGATATACGGAAGGAGGAGGAAAAAAGAAGTTTATGAAGAAAAACTATTAACAATGAGAAGTTTTGAGTACTCAGCCAAGTCACAAAAGAAGAACCTCCGAAAAACTACCAGTTGCAATGGCGATCGAAGAGGAACTGAGGGAGCCGCGCTAAGGAGCAGGTGCGAGGGGCTCCCACCCACTCGACCTCAGCTAAAGAATTTCCGAAGCAAGCTCAGCATATGTGTGATGCACAGAGACCACGAAGAAGAAAGTTAGGCTTTGTACAAAGTGCCCAGAACTTTCCAGCTGCAAAGGCTGGTGATTACAAGGGCAAATTAGCAGAGCTCAGTTACTCAGATCATAAAACAGGTATACAAGATCACCTGCGCATACTCAGTTGTTGTACCTGTTACCTGTATGGTGTA
The DNA here is from genome assembly GCA_021292165.1 of Shinisaurus crocodilurus. Classification (NCBI taxonomy): domain Eukaryota; kingdom Metazoa; phylum Chordata; class Lepidosauria; order Squamata; family Shinisauridae; genus Shinisaurus; species Shinisaurus crocodilurus. Next base: position 24,767,327 of record CM037880.1, on the reverse strand, counting down.
TCCTGAAGTCAGTAACCCGGTTCACACAATCCCGAGGGCTTGAGCCATCCGGAGGACTTGGTCCTGGAAGGTGCCCATATCCTCAGAGGGGGATACAGCGGCATGAGTGGAGACGCTCTGGTCCGGGGATGTGGACAATGGGGACAACGAGACGATCGAGTCCGAGTACGTTATGGGAGACCCCGGGGTCGACGACCTGCGGGAGCAGGATACGGTTGCCATCGAGACCGTAGTTAGCCAATCCTCTCTCTCGTCCACTTGTGAAGGGAGGGCTAGAGGGCGGACCGGCGGGGACATTCTGGGGTCGGGACGCACCCTTCCTGTCTCGGTGGAGAGCGTCTAGCATCCCTTCTCGGGGAGTGTCTCCTGGGTGGCGACCTCTCTCGGGAACGGTACACCCTGGTCTGGTATCTGTATTCAGACACAGGAGAGTGCCTCCGGCGATAGCTGTAACGAGACGCCCTGGAGTATCTCGAATCCCTTGAATCCTGAGACCTCTCCCTGTATCGCTGGGGGTCTCGGGTTCTACGAGAATCGGATGATCTGGAGGATGCCCTGGTCCCGGGTAATCAGCACCTCCTCGATCTCGAGTGAGCTAGATCGAGTCCGTGGAGTACGAGCCCGTATCGCACGAACCGGGGAGGCTAGGGTTGGAAGAGCAGTTCTCGGCTCCGAGGCTAGAGTCGGAAGAGCAGTGGTCGCAGGTCTCGGTTCCGAAGGTGAGTCCGGTATCTCGCCTTCAGATACTGATAGCCGGGCAGCCTCCCTCGATCCCGAGGGGGCTTTAGGTGGAGAGCGAGGCGGAGGGTCCCTCGAGCCCGAGGGAACCCGTGGAGGAGGAGATTTCAGCCCAGCCTCCCTCGATCCCGAGGGGGCTTTTGGTGGAGAGCAAGGGGGAGGGTCCCTCGAGCCCGAGGGAACCTGTGCGGGAGGAGATTTCAGCCCAGCCGGGCGTTCAACGGTCACGACGTCCGTCGGATCCGGGGCCACTGTCGATCTCGATCCCGAGAGAGACGAAGCCAATTTCTTTGCCAATCTCCTCGCCTTATCTTTCCGCTCCTTGCTCTTCCTTTTTTCCTCCTTTTCTCTATGAGCCTTCTTAGCTTTGCTCTTCAATATCATCGTCGCCATGTAGGCCTCCTGAGCGTCCGCTGAGGAGACCGTGTGTGACGGTGGCGTACTAGGCCTAGCCGAAGGGATAGGCTTTTCCGCAGGGTGGTTGTAGGGCCTTTTTATACAGAATGGCCGTCAATTTGTCCGCCCTGTACTTCCTCGCTTGTTTCGTGAACGCTTGGCAATGATGGCAAGCGTCCACATTGTGGCCTTCGCCAAGGCAGGCGAAGCACAGCGAGTGTCCATCAGCCGGAGGAAGCTTCGTCCCACACCTTACGCATTTGCGGAAGGGGGCTTTCGGAGCCATAATCAGAATTGAAGGATCCCACGACGAAAAACAGGGGGAAAGATGTAAAGATTTCTCAGTTTTAGGTTGATTCTATGAAGAATCGAAGAACATCTCGAAGAAAACAGCCACACGCGATGGCGGTCGAAGAGGAACTGAGGGAGAGGGCGGGAACCCGCGCAAGGGAGACTGCAGGGGGGAGGGGTTCCCGCCCAAAATTTACCTAAGCTATAGAACTTTCCCGAAGCGGCCTCCGTGCACGCGCAGAGCCCATATGTGTGATGCACAGAGACCACGAAGAAGAACTGCACCAGTGGCTGCATCCTAATGCCTGATCAAGATTTTGCCAGTCCCTGGCACCCAGGGCAAAACCTATAGCAGTGATGGCGAACCTATGGCACGGGTGCCACAGCTGCACATGCAGCACTCAGGTCAACTGTTAGGGCTTTACATCCAAGCCATGCTCTGTGCATCATTCTTCAAAATCTTTTAAATGTGATAACAATGTAGAAAAGAATTCTGTAACAGGAATTCTAGAATAAAATTGTGTTCCACACTGTGAGAAAGAACAAAATCATTAGTGTTTTGCAGAAGGGGACAGTCTTTTTGTGATCTGGTGACCAATAGCTCGAGTGCCCACAGAGAGGTCCCTGCGTGCCAGCTGTGGCACCCGTGCCATAGGATCGCCATCACTGCCCTAACAGTTGACCTGAGTCCTGCATGTGTTGCTCTCAAACTAACAGAGTATGAGCCAAGGTTTGACAAATTATCAGCATGCATGCAATAGCAAAAAATCACATTAATTGTGCAAAAGCATGCCCAATGCAAACTTTTACCTAATGCAGTGTTTGCAGTCCAAGACATAAAGTGTTTAAAATGTGTTGAGCACGTTTAGTTTTCTTGTTTATCTTGCTCATCCTAGTACAGGTTGACTTTTACTTTTACTAATCCGACACCTGTAGCAGCAGGGAAAGGACCCGGGGTAAAGCTTGCCCCATACAATTTCAGTCTGGCATATAATCATATTACAAGTTGAGAATCCCTTATCCAAAAATACATGTGCCTAATTATGTAAAAAGTTTGTATAAATTCCTTTCAGGCTATGTGTACAATGTAGTACTATAATAATTTTTTGAGTTGATTTTTTTTCCAACAAAAAACTGTTTCATTGAAAGCTCTGTTATTGTGTTTTTCTTTTAAGACAAAAGATGTTAATTAGTTCGGACAACTGTATGAGTTGCTTTTCTAAAACTAAAACCTCGGTATTCAGGTTTAATTGCAGTGTTGGCACTTTGAAATAAATAAGTTGGTTTTGTGTTGCAGTTTGGGCACTCGGGCTCAAAAAGGTTCGCCATCACTGACCTATTGTGTATTGTCCATATTAATAATGCTCAACCTCAATGACAGATTATTTTTTTAAACCAAGTTGAATCAATTATCAATTTAGCAAATTTTAAAGATTATGGGGGGGGGGAATAGTAGATTATAAGCATACATCTTAAATATGTTTGTATTACATTAAGATTTAGTTTTATACCAGGCTGGATTTTTCTTTTAAAGAGAAACAGTAAATTAAATTTTTAAAATAATAAAATCTGATATAAAACACACCTAATATTTAAAGCCTTTTTTTATCTACTCTGTCTGTTCTAAAAATACCATTTACTCGGCTTCATTTAATCTAGGTTCTCCTCCTTCAAATGCCCTTTGTCTTACCTACAGTAGATCCATATAATTGATTTGTGTTGGACAACAAGGACATGAATTTCATTTATATCAGGCATAGCTCTGCACAATGACAATAACCTTTCTGTGTGCTATGCCTAACAGTACAAGCCAAATATATAAGTAGCTTAAATATGCAGTCTGCTCACAAGCAAACTCCTGCAATCTATTTACACAGCAACTTTAACAAAACCTACCCATCTTTTCTTTTCTCACACTTAATATTATAATCAACTTGTAAAGCTTTTTTTCTTCACTGCATGTACAGAGTTTGCTGTTAACATTATCACGTAAACAACATACAGTATTTAGAACTCTATATTTGCTAGAGAGCAATGAACTTTTAAAGTAATTAAATAAATTAAAACTGCAAGAACTGGGATTAATAATAAAAAGAAAGAATGGGTGATCATAGTCCAACTGCATAATTATTATGGCCTTATATCTTCCCTTGCCGAGTTGGTGACTGAACATGGGATTAACACATTACATTACCTACTACATTTCCTTTGCCCCCTTGCAAATTCAAATCTGCACTTTCATTCAACATTGTGAATGAATCCTTTACTACATTCCCAAAAGAGTTCATATAACCTGAGGTAAGCTGTCACAAATGCAGGTCTGGAACCATGACTGGGGAGAAGCATAAAGAACGCATAAGCACTCCTCCCCCCACAACTTCACCCCTGACAGTTGCTCTTTTCCCAATGCTGTTTTGAAGAAAGCAGTGGCCAAGGGTTTCAAGACAGACTGTGGCCATAAAATTCCAGTAACCTACTGTTGTTCTTGCCTTGGATGTTTCCTGGGGGCCTATGTTTTGCATGCCAAGTTTTTTCCCCTTCCAAGCTTCCTATTTCTGAGATGTTATCATTCCCAAACTTTGTGACACTGGTTTAACAAACCACAGCACCGGCAGCACCAAAGATGGGAATGGAGAAATCGGCAAATTGCTCATAATCTTGACATTAAAAAAAGAGATCACCTATTATCTGAACACACTGCTATATTGCAGCATTGAGTAATACTGGGAAAACAAAGACACTACAAGAAGGATAAAGGAAAATCATTTGCCAGATTCTATTACAGAAAGCATTTGAGGAACAAGAATTTAAGGATACCCTGTGAAACATAACCAAAAACAGAGAGTCTTCAGAACTACACTGGCTATAACACACATACAAAAGTGATACTGAGATACCAAAGAATGGAGAATGTGATTTCTGTAAAGAAATTATATATAAATTATCATTATTAATGGCAGACTCAGTCCCACAATGCCATTTACTTATAACATTTTATGCAACTATATCAGTGTTCAGGGCCAGCCCAAGACATTTTGCTACCTGAGATGAAGGACAAGATGGCATGCACAAACAGAGACCTGGTTCACATATCACAGCAGCAATTCCTCAGTTGTTTAACCCAGGAATTGCCAGGGAAAAGCAAAGTAATGAGCGCACTGCCTCCTGCATATTTGTTGTATCAGCTTTCAATAAACAATCCAGGAACAATTGCCCATAGTTTGTTCATTGGTTAATGTTTCTGAGTTTGCATGTCACAAAACAACCCAGGGTTCCTGGGTTGTTAATTAAAAGCAGGAATAATGAGCATGAGGCTCACACGCTTCACTTGTCCCCAGGTTAAACAACTCAGGAATTGCCACAGTGATGTGCAAACTGGGTTAGTCACACACCTTTCCACGTACCCTAGCAAAATGGCCTGGCAGTTGAATCTTATTTCAACAATGCAACAGGGCAGCATCCACCACTGCACCCAAGGGCAACAAGCTAGTTTAGGCTGTTGCACATACAGCTGTGTCCTCCAACAGAGTGGAATGCCGGGGGGAGGGGGGGGCTCAGAAGGAAAAGCAGTGGGGTCCTGCAGCTTCCCCCTACCCAGCAGCCACCACCAGAGGCAGCCACCTCACTGGCTAACGGTATGCCTGGCCCTTACAATGTTAAATTTCTTACATTTATTTAAATATTAAAATTAGTTTGGGCTTGAAGCAAAACAAAAAACATAGCACTGCATACAAAGTAGAACATATTTGTTAAGCTATATCCTTCAACAAAAGAAGTTAGGATGGCTTCACTCAGAAATTACTCCTGGTCTCACCTAATTATTCTGCACACCTGCAAACTCCTCAAATGTTTGGTTCAGTTATATCAATATCACAAGTATCTTTGTTAATACTTGTAGGATCCCCTCCTGCTATTTTCCTTAAGGTGTTAACAAAACACCATTTATTTTCCATGTGGAAAATAAGCTGACACTTTTACATTAATACAGATACAATGTTTATATGGTTAGTGCTTATTTCATATATTCAAACTTAAACATACAAAAACCTCCAACCTGTCAGCCTACTCAGCCACAACAGGAAGTTTGAACAGGAACACTTAGTCAGCAGACTTACTTGAATGCTTCGCATTTCTAACATTGCTACATCTTCCTTTTTCATCTTCATTCACTTATTGTTGAGCCAAAATATTCTTCTGAATACACAAAGCAAATGTTGCCTAAAGAAGGCACATACAACAGAAGAAATCCACTCCAAACAATGAAGCAAGAATCGATGTTGCTGGAAAAGAAATACTGATGCAAAACTAATTATTGCTCACGTAGAAAGCCAAAGTTCAAGAAGTCTGCTCCTTGGACTCCAACATAAAATCAACAGGCTACCTTTGGTACAGCATTTTAAAAACACTGATACTGAGAGAAGCCTACTGTGTTCAATGTCTTAAAGAAGTTATGAACAGGTTGCATCCAGCTAGCTATAATAAAATAATCTACAGATGTCAGCAATTTTCCTTGCACTTCTAGCCTCAATCACACATTCAAGTCATATGAAGCATATGAAATCACACAGGACAAGTTATTTTTATAGACTCAAGATTTTTCTGTATTGAACAAGACTTGTATGGGTTATCATATTCTAATCAACAAATGCTAACTAGTATGATTAAAGTACCTAGTATATTGTAACTAGTATACAAGGGTAAGTAAAAAATATTTTAGCTTAATCTCTCAGTTGTTTGAAGCTAATTAGATAACCCTACATACAAAGCCTTAAGATCCTTGAAAGAAGTGGTGGATACAAATATGAACAACGTGCAGTAAGTCTGGCATTGTGTCAAGACACTGCAATATACTCCAACTACAAGATAGCCTGTCACAATCCATCTATTTCAGGGAAAGCTTTTGAAAATTGAACTGCTTTTGCTATATCTACCTCTCTTTGGTTAACTCAACTAGATCTCTTAACTATACTGAAGTGTGCTAGCACAATCTAGGAAACAGATAGGGAAGAGTACCTTGTTAATAGTAGGAAAGCAATGGCGCTAACTACACTCAATAAATGAAACATCTGTTCTCAGCAAAAAATTAGGCTAGCCCACTTCCTCATTTCCAGGAGCTTAACTTCAGTGAGTCTGTTAACACATTAGCTGCTTTCCTAAGCGCACATTTGCCTAGCTTTCATAAACCGTACATTTGTCACAGAACAGAAAAATAATGAAAAACAGGTCATCTACTGATGAATACAAAAACTAACTTACAGAAGATATAAGAGCATTAGTATGTATGTTATCAAGTGATGCTGTAATAGACTACATCAAAGGAATCATCTGATGTTAATCTACAAATATAAACTTAGTTCTTTGGAATTCCACGTAACTGTTACTTACAATGAGATTAATAGATTTATAAACACACCAATGAGCTTTAGATCTCTAATGCAGCCTCAGTGTGTGGTATCTTATTGGTCAGCAGACTTTTTTCCTAGCATGAATTGTAGCAGAACTCACAAAGCAACCTATGAGTAATTAAACATATGTGGCCAGTTTGAACACAATGGCAAGCCCGAATTTTTTTAGAATTTTAGCTTATCTGGAATAACCAAATGTGCTGGTGCACTCTGTCCGCAGTTTGTTTAGTGTTACATCTGAACCGGGATCCCTGGTTTGTGGCTCTCCTAACCAGTCATAATCATAATCCAGGGTTTGTTCTTGGGCTTAAAATCCTGCCCTGTTAGGAAAGGAACAAGCCGGGAATCCTGGTTCAGACGTAACATTAAACAAAGCATGGATTAAGTCTTCCTGGATTGTTTAGCTTCTAGCAGGAATAGTCAAGTAGTGGGAGCGAGTGAGTAGCATGCATCAGCACAGTTCCTTGTTCCCAGTAAGCCAGATTTTTAAAGAATTTTGGTTTATTGTTATGTCTGAACCAGGCGGAGCTCTTTTCTGTAGCATCAAGTTAGCTATGACAAACACAAACATTTTATGGATAAATATATAAAAGCCTAAACTACTTTAAATAAAAATTAACCAGAGAGACTCTACTCCCATTCTGTTTTAGTTAACAACTATGGTAATTGAGGCTCTTTCTCTGCATTCCCCCTCAAAAGTCAAGTAACTGCAGAAGAAGAATAAAAAGATAGATTAATAAAATTGAACAAATAAGAGTAAAAAATGCAGCTGAGAATCAAGGATTAGTAATGAGATATGGAATCTCTCCGCTTTCAAAGCCATCATTTTTATCCATAATATTATTTGTGACAGAAAGGGACTACCATCTGCCACTTGATACAAGATAAAAGATGGTTCACATCTCAGTTCCTCAAAGCCATATGTCAGCATTAACAGTTTTGATCATAATTAGCATTCTTGCTGGCTCATAGCACAAAGAACAGGACCATACCCATATCTCAGATACAGAAAGGAACATATCTGCCAAGCAATATAGGAACAAAGTGTACTGGCTATCATAAAAGATCAATACCTCTGTTATCAAAGACATATTAAAACAATTCATGGTGAACATGGCATGCAAATTTAGTAGTGCTAAATATGACTACCACATGTTAATACTTATAATACCAGCGTGACAAATTTGTCATTCAAAATGCTCAATGCCTTTTTTAAAAAACTATTTTTCTTCTGCAGAAATTTGTTTTTGTATCAGACAAGGATTGTTAAGGCCGATCTAACAAACCTATTTCTCTCTGAAGAACACTGAGTATATGTTCTACCTTTATACCCAATTCCCTCCCCTCCACCAATTTATTCAGATTCAGAACAAGCTGCTAACCACATATGCTACAGGACAGCCATTACCAGAGACCTATGAAAAAAGTCACTTTGAGAAACTCACATTTTAAACAAGATTTCATTGAGGAGATAGTCACTCACAAAAAAAACAGTTCAACACACATACCCTTAAGAAATATTTACAGTATTATCACCAAGGCTGTACTGTTTTAAGGTAAACTTGCAGAGGTAGTAAAAAGTCTATATTCCCAAGATCATTATTATACAAAATTCACCAAACCAAGACACAGTCTTCCTAGTGATAATCCCCTTTAGTGCTTCACAGTTTATGCAATAGTCAATTACTAAAGAGGATGAAAGGCAACGATCTTTGCAAATAGGTCAGTGTCTATATTTGTAATGATTAAGTGAGCTTTCTACTAATAGTAACTTTTCTATAAATGGGGAAAGGTAATGTTTTAGCATGGTAAATGGTTAGGTGTTACATAAGGATAGGTAAGCACCAGATAAAATTAGGGATGGACAGATATGTATTTCAAATCCATGTCAGTTTTGCACATGTTCATTCTTAAATTTGTGCCATCCCATTTCTGCATCACTGTGGTTGTTATTGTTGTTTTAAATGAAAATATCCATCTTATTCTAAAATAAATTTTTTGGCACATTTCTTTGAACTTTGAGAGTGCAAAAACTGAAGGGACAACTCTGTTCCAATCTGCATATTTGTCCAGGAAGTGGACAACAGGTTGGCTACTTAAAAATGTGAACTGAACAAAATCCTCAAACATCTCTAGACAAAATAAGGGTTACAGAAAAGCATTAGCTGCAAAGCGTGTCATGCATATAATCATTTGTGAACTTTCTGTAGACAGTCTCTAAAGCAGCCTTCCCCAACCCGGTGCACTCCAGATTTTTTGGCCTACAACTCCCATAATTCCTGACCATAATAAGCCATGCTAGTTCAAGCTTATAGGAGTTTGGGTCCAAAACATCTGGAGGGCACCAAATTGTCTACCCCTGCTCTACATTGAACAAATTAATACATATTTTTGTGTACATCAACATGATATATTCAAAACAAACACATGATTTAAAAAATGAAATGGACTACTAGAATATTACCGATGCAATGGTACCCAAATCTCTGTTCAGATATCTGTACCATCTCTATTAAAGAACAGGTGTCTATAAATCTACTTGCCTGGGGCAAGTGCCACTGGCTCTCCTGCAAGAAGGATGTCCATTAGCTCATATCTGTACTCCCAAGCTCTCACACATGCTGCAGTTTTAAGGCGCTAAACAGAAGGAATATTTCACTTTCTTTAAGGCGCTAAACAGAAGGAATATTTCACTTTCTTATCGTCTTCAGGCCTCAGCGTAAGTGAGGTAACACCCCACCTCCCCACCTTTCTCCCTCCTTGCACACAGAGTGCTTAACCTCACTTGTGCTGAGGCCTGGAAAAGATGAAAACAGAGACACACCAACTTTTTCATACCATCTTCATAGCTCTAGCACAAATGAGAGAAATTCCTAACCCCTCACTTTGCACGTGCTAGAGAACTTAGGAAGGAACACAGGAAGCTGTCTCATACCTAGTCAGACCACTGGCCCATCTAGCTCAATGTCATCTACACTGACTGGCATCAGCTCTCTAGGGTTTCAGAGAGGAGTCTTTCCCAGCCCCAACAGAAAATGCCAGGGCTTGAACCTGGGACCTTTTGCATGCAAAGTGTATGCTCTACAATTGAGCTATGCCCCTTCTCCTGAAATATAAGGGAAGAGGGTTTGTAAGGAGCACAAGAAGAAGCTGGCTAGTAAGCCAAGCCAAGGATGATAAAGGGACTGGAAACAAGGCCCTATGAGGAGAGACTGAAAGAACTGGGCATGAGGGGAGATATGATAGCACTCTTCCAGTACTTAAAGGGTTGTCACACAGAGGAGGGCCAGAATCTCTTCTCGATTATCCCAGTTTGCAGGACACGGAATAATGGGCTCAAGTTACAGGAACCCAGATTCCACCTAAACACCAGGAAAAATTTCCTGACTGTCAGAGCAATAAGACAATGGAACCAACTACCTAGGGAAGTGGTGGGCTCTCCCACTCTGGAGGCATTCAAGGTGCGGCTGGACAGCCATCTGTCAGGGATGCTTTGACCTGGATTCCTGCATTGAGCAGGGGGTTGGACTCGATGGCCTGGTAGGCCTCTTCCAACTCTACTTTTCTATTATTCTATTTGTGGACCCCATATAAGAATGCTTTGTAAATAAATTGAAACTTCTTTAAAAAATCATTTTTATCAATACTCTTCTGTATGAGTATTCAAACATTTGACCAACATGTCAGATAAAGCACACCTAATTACAACTTAAGGAAATCCAAAGCACAACTATACCATTATCAAACTGAATCATAATCAAACCTAAAGATCTACTCAAAGAACAGCAAAGGGGCTCTGCCAGAGACAACAAGGTCCCTGGAACATCCCAGGTCAGAGACTAGAGCTTGGAAGATATAATGCTGATTCCAAATAAGCTGTGGTTTTCAAATAAGGAGTCAGCCTAAGCAACACACACTCCCACCCCAACACACGCACCCACCCTTCTCAAAGTTAAACATGTTTGCCTCAATGCACATGTAACATGAAACCATAGTTATGTAAACCAGGTTCCTTCAAAACTATGGTTACAATCTATGGTTTATGAGGGAACCATGGGTTGTGTCATTGCCCATGTAACAGAAAACCATGGCTAAAAACATGAAAGGTATGACAGTAATTCTAGGAGTTGGGGTATACTTGCTCATGAGGCTGGTTCCCAACTTATAGTTTGCTAGGAGCTAGTTTTGCATCTGCACCAGGCCAGAATGTCACTGCAGTTTAATTAAAAAAAGATGTAGAAGGCGTGGGGGAAAGTGTCACTTCTAGCCAGGTTTTATGTAGGCTGGAAAATATAAATTCTGCACACCTTTCCAGATTAGTGATAGTTGACTCGCTAAATCCAATCAGAATTCCTTACCTCTATTGAATGTAACATTCACCTGAAATTTCAATGCTCTTCCTGTTTTCTCCTTCTTCCTCCATTACAAGTAAAGAGAAACTGAAAGAATGATGCCTGCACACACACACACACACACACAAAATCTTGCTGCCTCCAATCTTTATTATGTTAGAGCCAGTGTGGCGTAGTGGTGAGAGTGTTGGACTGGGACTCGGGAGATCCGGGTTCTAGTCCCCGCTCGGCCATGAAACTCACTGGGTGACTTTGGGCCAGTCACTGACTCTCAGTCTAACCTACCTCACAGGGTTGTTGTGAGGATAAAATGGAGAGGAGGAGAACAATTATGTAAGCCGCCTTGGGTTCCTTGCAGGAAAAAAGGCTGGGGTATAAATATAATAAATAAATAAAATAAATAGGTCTCAAAACACCCCAAGATGTAGTTGACTGTTTGTTCCTATACTGTTGGGCTACTGACACTAAAAATAAACTTGTCAAGAGTTCAGATGAGACCATGTGGCGAAAGGTCCTTCAAAATGCACATTATTTATTGTGAATCCTCTTTACAGATGTAGAACAGAAACTAAAAGAAAGCAACTTGCTGAAGATAAGATGACAAGGCTGTGACAATAAATCTTCACACACAAGAACAAATGTGCAGAGGAACCCCATACATTTCCCTCCTACAGAAACACAGACAGCTTGTGGTTTTTATAATAAAGGAAGATCCACTAAAACCTCCTTAGGTCACAATAAGAAGGGGTGAATGACAGGTAGTACCACGGGATGTATAAAGGAGCTGGGAAATACAAGAAGTCACACTTTTTAACTCTGAATCTAATATCACTGCTTTTCTTTTAATTTTTCTCAGTTTTGTTTTTTATAGAGTACAACAATCATTAAGTATTTAAGTTCACAATTACAAAATTCATATTAATGGAATACTTCATTAAAAGTGCAATCCTATGCAAGTTTAGACAGAAAAAAGGCCTACAACTCCCAGCATGCTGGGGGTTGTACGCCTTTTGTCTAAACTTGCATAGGATTGCACCCTAAACCAACTAAAAGGTCACAAGAAATGTGCAAGCTTTCAAGACCTCAAAATGTTGCACATTTTTTGTGAACTTTTGGTTGGCCTAATAAAGTATTACAGGAATATGGATTTTGGCATTTTTCTTACAGTTAACATGGCTACCTTTGGGGCTTTTTAAGGTTTACCATGAAAATTTAACTTAGACCACACAAAACTGCAAAGGCATTCATGCATATGCATTGCTGCATTACTCATTTATTGAATTTTTACTCCCCACACTCCCAAATTTTGGAAGAGAGACATCCATTCCCATGAAAAACAGAAACAAGGCAGCAGATGATCAAACGAAAGCTAAAAACCACAAATAAAAGCCTTGAAATTGATACACAATTAGCAGAATGCTGTTGACAACGTTTAGGGCTTTGTAATTTGAGGATGTGGGTCTGTCTCTTATAAGAACCCCACTCATACTGAGAACATCTCATCCATGTTGAATCATGCCTAACCCCTATAGCATGTATACCACCTTTAAATATACTACTATAATAAATATTATTTACCTATATTATAAATGCAATTCTAGCAGAGAAAATACAACGTCAGACAGTACCCTTCAGACACAAACTTCCTCTTCATATCATCTTTACACTGTTTTTATTTACCTGGTCATTACAAAATCTGATGTTAGAAGGACGTCAGTCTATCTTCTTACTGCAAGCTAATCAATTCATGCAGAAAGGGTAGTGACATAACAAACTTACAGAAATTATTTACATATTTTAATACACTGGTAACTTTAATATGGCTCAGTTTTAACATAAGATTACATTTTCTTTGCTCTAAGTGTTTACTAGTAAGTAGTAAACTAATAACTAACATTTAAGAGATTACTTGTAGGGTCAAGCAAAGAAACTAAAGAAAACTGGTATATATTCATACCAATTACAGTAAGCTATAACACGGCCTCTCTTATATGCTAAAAAAGTATACAACAAACCCTTCTACTTTTTTAAAAAGATACCAGATACTTTTTGAAACAGACTTCAGAGTGTACCAGACCCTTTATGTCACCAGCCTACACATGAATTGACCTAAAAGACAATAATCATCTGAATGAACACACATTTGGCTTAACACTTTCAAGGTAAAAATATTCAGCCTGGAACTTCATGTTCTGGCAACAAACAGCTATGAGAACAGCTTGCTAAGCCCTTAATTTCTACACAGCTGATTTCTGCCGAACAATGGTCATTATTGAAAGATTTATCAGAAATGTGAGGGTTGTTCCAGTGAATTAAGTTGGCACTTAAATCTCTAGTTCTGCTTGATCTATACTTATTCTGACCTACCAGCCTGAATTTTTGTTAATTCTTCCTGTTCAACAGAGACTTTCAGAAAATGTTTCTGGTTTTGTTCATGAAAGAAGTTCAGCCTGGTTTTGATCTGATTGCATGAACTTGAACTCTCTCAATAAAAATGTTATGTATTTCGCTTAGGAGACAAGCTAAAGAATCACCATTTAAGTTTTTAGTATGGTTTACTGCATGCAGTAGGGAAAATGCATTGGGAAAACAGCTAGGACACAGTGATTTTCTGGCTTATTGTAGATGTTCAACAGCGATGATAACTTCACACAAATAAGGGAATCGTTGATCAAATTCAGACCCATTTTATATTGAAAATGTTTTAATTTCTAGTACTGTGGGTCTCTGCAATTGATCTGTTTCTTGCCTAGCAAAAAAGTAAAAAAAAATATAGCATTCTAGATACTACTACACACACACACACCCTGCCATCCCCAAACAGGTAGAATAGGTAACTCACTTTCCTGCACTGAGCAGGGGGTTGGACTCGATGGCCTTGTAGGCCCCTTCCTACTCTATGATTCTATGAATCCTATGAATCAATGAGATGACAGAATTTTCATCACAGCTGCCACCCATGTATCCAGTAGTAAAGCTAGGACCAGGAGCCTATCCAGACTGTGAACATGCTGTCAGAGCATGCTGTACGAGAAGAACTATTTACCATATTTATATTTGTACTTAAACCATTCTTCTTGAATTGCATATGGGTCAGTTCTCAGTGAGCTGGCAGTCTTCACACAAGACATGTACATGTAAAGCCCCATAGCTCCTGCCTTCAGGTTATAAAATCTTGTCAAACTTGTTCATGACAAGTCTCCAAGCACTTGAGTTTGGAAACACTGATATAAGCCAAAACCATTCAGAACTGGCTGATGAGTAGATGTTTTTATGTGATACTATTAATGTTGGTCAGTTAATTTGAATTAATAAAGTACTGTAATTTGTGTTGCAAATTAAATGCGTACGTTCATTATTCAGAGCATGCATTCGCACATAATGGCAACAAATCAAGGTTAATCAACCTACAATTTGCCATGGCATGTGCTGCAGCCTTTTTGAATATTCAACCTCCAACTGGCTCAACTACGGGCTGCTACATGATGTCCAAACCCACACACTCTGACCCAGTTCACATGATCAAAATAGCCCGCTGTGGTTTATTGAAGCCACAGTGGCTGCGAAGCATGCCAGACGGGATTTGAATATTCACTTCCCAACCGCAGCTTGTCATAACATGTGAACCCAGGTGGCAGGGGTTGTGCAAGCGTTAAACAAGTATTGCATAACCCTAGAACAGGCCATTTAACCTTCACACAACCACCACCACCTGGGTTCACATGACACAAGCCGCAGCCGGGCAATGAATATTCAAAATGGCTATCCACATGTGCTGCAGCCCACCATGGCTTAAATGAGCCATGGTGGGCTATTCAATTGTGCAAACTGGCCCTCTAGATTAATCATGGGTCAAACAACCCATAGTTAGCATAACTAAACCTTATCAAAACCTCTTAGGCAATTATGAACTCAAGCAGTGTCAATAGTTGATGACTGCCTAATGACGGCAACCTGATTTGTTTTAAGAAATAAGCTACATACTTTCTAAAGGTTCAAATTAAAGGGAATGTCACTGTCAATACAGAAGGGCAGCTACGCCCTCCATAATATAAGTCTGTGCCTGCTATAAGAGATTAATGGTTTGCTATAACCATTTCACAGTCATAGAAAGGCATGTCTTCATGACCTCATGTGGCAGAAGCCTACTTATCAGAGTGCTAGTTTCAGTTCATAAGATGAAGTATATATAGTATAATAAAATTGCTGTTTTATTCTTCAACAATAGATAGATATAAAGCTGAGCTGTAGAGCTAAGGGCAGAATTATATATTACAAGGCAAACAGAGTTCCAGTTGTGTGTTTGCCTCATCATGCTAATGCAGGGTAGAGACATTTGCAGGAAAGGTGCCTAACCCTTCCCATACCTGCATTCCTACTTCAAATAACCCTGTGCTCAACATCTAGCTTGTGCCCCCCCCCCCACTAATCATGCTCCAAGACTGGAAGCAGTGTAACAGGGGGGGTGGAGAAGCTCCAGGGGGTATTTGCAGGGGAGAAGCAGTAAGAACAGGAAGGATTAAACACCTTGTCCTCCTGTCCACCGTCTCCTACAAGTGCACCCTCCACTCCTGTGTTACCCAGAAAACACAAATTTGGGAACATGCATTTGCCAAGGCAATGTGCAGTTCTGCTCTAAATTTGTCTTACAGAAAGCTTTGTTAGGCAACCTGTCTTGGAGCTGCTGCTACCCATGCTTTTTATCCTTTTCTCAGACTTTTAACTCAAAATTCCTCTCATGTTATCCTTTTTTTTTGTTGCTTTGATTTAGATATTAGTATTCACAATAATGTCACCAGGTGCCTCAAAATTAATCAACTAATCCTAAGGGTTTTGCTGCATTAATATATCAGAAACAGCAAGTATGACCCAAAGCAGCTAGCATCTACTGCATACATTTGTATCAGTATAGCTCAGAAGATACTCCTAGAAGGTGGTAAGAACTATGACCAAAGAACCTTGAGAGTAAACAAAACAAGTTGTCCATTTAGCCCATCGTCCGACACTGCCCACTAACAGATGCTACAGAATATCAGTCCTACTCCACTCTGTGTTGACCATTTCAAACTTTTGGCAGTTTAGGATTATCTTTCTGACAGCTTTAAGAGCAAGGAGGACATATACTTGACCATAACAACCACCTAAATTGGCAATGATGTTCCCTAATCCTTTCTTTCATCTGTCCCATGTTAAACACACACTTCTAAGAAGAGTTAATTTCCTAGAAATCATAACTCAGAGGATATCTGCAAAAAACAAACCAATTACAAAGTCTTAATATCACCAAGGAAATATTAACTATTCTAACTCACTACAAGCCAATAGTAACAATCGGAATTCAATATTCTAATCCATATTGGTAGAGAGAGCTCTGACAGAGAGAGACAGCTTCTTGGTCCCTACATTTGGAATTAAGAATCGAGTACTGAGTATGTACATAGCAGCTTGTTACTGGAATGGCATTTCAGATTTTTGTTGTAAAGAGAAAAACTTGTGTTTGAAAGAACAACATTTACTACAAAGCATCTCAACTTACCTGCACTTGTTCTGTGGAACTGCTACTGAGTTCATCTCCAGATTCTGAATCCTGGTGGATTTTTTCTGAGCTTTCACCTGCAGAGTCACAGGATTGTTCTTGCAAGAAACTGGTCTTTTCTATTTCCATACATTCAGAATAAGGAAAGTGGGACATGGAGAAGGTCCTGTTCTGATTGGAAGCTTTAGGAAACTGTAATTCAATAAATTTCCCATTATTTTGGGCAAGGTCCAGGCTCAGGCCAGTATTCTGACCTGGACTACTGTTTGGTCCCAGATTCTGATTGGCATCCCGAACTAGACCAGATACTGGAACTGGAGATGATTTCCCAAAACTAGAAAGCTCTGGAGACTTATTCACATTTTCTATTGACCTCTGTAACCCATGCATAAGTTTTAGAGAGCTGTTTGGCAGTCCACCCGATTGCTTAATAGGTGGCATTAGTGCTTTGCGAGTTACTTCTTTGACATACTGTGCTGGCACATAGAAGGGCTTGGAATTTTCATCCTTTTTGACTTGCCACCAGTCATCATTAGTCTTTTTCACTAAGATATATCTCTCCCCTTGTTTTATCACAATCTTTTTGTCTTTTGCTTCATACTCGTAGTCATATTCAACTTCAATGTATAATAGACTTGAATGAATTTTTCCACTCTTGTCAGCCATCTTTTTTTTAAAGCTATATTCACCTTTCCAGGTGAAATGTGAGCCACATTATGGTTTTTCTTCCTCCTGTTTCTTAGCAGAACTGTAAGAAAAACACACATATATTACCAGACAATCACCTAATAAGTTTCAGGTACAAATTATTTATTGACTAATACCATATTCTGGATATACAGGCTAACCAAATTTTGCAGACAGCTCTTTTGCAGAAGATCCCCAGTGAAACTAAAACAATCTTGTTAATTACATGCAGTATAAGTACACTGTACCTGGAAAGTGTTTCCAAAAGCCAAAAGTAGTTGAACTGAAATATTTGATGGGGCGTGGAGAATCAATAAGGTGCACTTTGTGTGATTTTAAGAGCTACATTCAAATACATTCAAAACTTTCCTTGAAAATTATTTTACTGAACATTATTTTTCTGAACATTACTTTTATCAGAATACTTGTAAATATTTTAAGACATGACCAGTCAGTAACATAAACTTCTCTTACATTATTTAGATTTTAATTTAAAAAATGAGGGCACTAAAAACTGTTAGCATACTAATTTTAGCTTGCCCAAAGAGTGCAGAAGTGTGTGAGGGTCCTAGAGTTAGTCACATGGGGGGGGGGGGGGGATTACAACTTTGATTTTACATTTGGCTATTATTATGTCCATTCCAGTTGCTCAATCTGACTTACTTTATGAAACAATGCATTTCTAAAATAGGGACAATTTTCCATGAAGAGTGGGGGGAAACAAGTGACGAAAAGGCCATATACCATCAAACACCCTGTGTGAAGGATCCTGATGACGTGTTATGTTTTGATATTGTTTACTTTTATTTGTAAGCCACATTGGAAGCATTTATACCCAGAAGGCTTGATATTAATTATAATAGATAAATATTTCCATGAAAAATTTTCTACCACATCAATCAGAATTCATTTTCAGAGCCATCCTTCCCACTTACTAAATGTTGAACTTCTTAATTTGCTCTTACTATATTATCTTGGGGGGGGGGGGGAGAATCATTGCACTCTAATCCTAGGAAGTTTATACATACGATACGCATCTGCTGAAGTGGTGCACAGAACTTTTTTTTTTTTTTGCCCATGGATCCTGTAGGTGTAAGAGTGCAATCCTATGCATGTTTAGACAGAAGAAAGTCCTACAGTATGGCTGACTTGGGAATGTGAGGAGCTATAGGACTTTTTTTCTGTCTAAATATGTATAGGATTGCACCCTAGATGATGTAACAACTTTTCAGGGCATGCATGTCTGGTAGTAACAGGCAAAGATGAAGAGGCTAAGCCTATTGTTTCAGTTACTTAGCAAAATGGATCAGGTCTTTTTTTAGCTCAAGACAATCTCTTGCTTACGTAGAGGATTTATTTACTTCAGGTATTATTAAATCTTGGGGGGAAAGAATTGTTTTGCTTATTTTTCTGCCCATCGTCTGCTCACAGAGCTTCCTTTACTGCACTTTTCTGAGTTCATTAGTAACTAGAGCACTTTCCATATCTTCACTTCCTCCACAAATATCACAATTAGTTACCAAAAATATTGGAGTTGTTATCTGACTTTATCATTAACATTATCCTGACCTCTATGGATCATAATGTACACTCTTTAATCATGCTTCCACACTCAGGATACAGCTTTAATGAGGTGACAACATGCAATATTGCCACAACAGTCAGTTCCAGTACATGCTTTCCCAATAGCGATGCTGCTCATAGATATACCAGCATATATTTACATATATAAACTTCCCAAAGTCTTCCCTTATATATAACTTCCCAAAATCTGTATGAAACTTCCCAAATTCAAACTTTACATTAATTCAAACTGTTTTAACAGTGGTTAAGTTGCCACTTTTCTTACATGTACCTCATGGTGGTGTGCATACAGCTCCCAGGAAGTCTCCCATCTAGGCACTGACCAGATCCAGATCTGCCTCACATCAGCAATTTTGCTCTATCACTGGGGTCATCAATTTGGTGCCCACTGATACTTTCTCTTGGCGTCTTCCAGGCTCATTTACCCTTCTGAATTTTAAAAATAATTTTAGATATCTTTAACTAGGAAGCTGGCATGCTGCAAAGCAAAGCACCAGCCTCCAGTGCCATCTTTATTTCCAAGAATGCCTCTAAATCCCATGTGGTCCCCAAAGGCAGTCTTAGAAAATAAAAATGGCAGGTGGCTACAACCCAGTACTTTATTTAGAAGCAGCCAAGAAAAAGATAAAAATTAAGCTGCAGGGAGTGAGGGGGCAGTTACTTTGCCTGTGCTGTGTGTATTTTGCCTAGTTTGAGGGGTGGGGGTTAGCTGGTTTTGTTTCTTTGTTTTGGTGGGTTTGTGCTTTGCCTGAGCTGTGTGTGGATAAGTGTGTTTTGCTGGGGTGGGGTGGGGGGGGTGAGTGTGTTTCTCTGAGCATCACCACTTTGCCTTCTGTGAAATTGGTACTTTGTTGTGCTTTGTAGAAGCAAATATGTGATTTGGCATTTGCAGCTCAGACCCAACTTTTGCCCTGTACTCAGTTTCTTAGCCAAGTTACTAGTCTCTGAGCCTCATTAGTTTGCCTTCTGTGAAATGGGTATTGGAGCAGTAAAGAGTGCATTCAAAACAGCTTTTTTGTGTTTTGCAACTCAGACCGCACCTCTAGTGTACTTAGGTTCTCAGACAAGGTTCTCAGCCTCACCAGTTTGCCTTCTGGAAAATGGGTGTTTTGTGACTGGCCACAGGGACCATGGCAACCATTTTGTGAAAGTGCCCATAACACGCTCTCAAAATTCCAAATGTGCCCACTGGCCCAAAATAGATTAGGGACCCCTGTTCTATCATGTGCCTTGACAATATTTATATTAGATTTCAACCCCACTATTCAGTACAAAGATTACCAGGGTGGTTAAAACAAACATAACCAAATCAGCAGACTGAAAATAGCGATGAAACCAGTTAAAACTGCTCAGACAGTAAAAGCCCAAGAAAATAAAAGGTGGGCCAAGCCAGCCTCCCTGGAATAGTGTTTCATAAGTGGGGCACCATGAGAGAGAAGGCCTTCTCCCCAGTCACTATCCACCTCAGTTCAGTTGGCAGCGGCACCTGGAGAAGGGCCTCCAAAGGTGATTGCAGTACATGGGCAAGTTGATAGGAAAGCAGATGTTCCTTCATGTACACAAGTTCCAAGCTGTGCAGGGCTTTAAGGTGAGCACCAGCACTTTGAATTGAGCTCAGAAACAGACCAGTAGACACTGACGTTCTTTCAACAAAAGCAAGATATGTTCCCAACAAGTGGTAGCAGTTAGTACCCTAGCAATTGCATTTTGTACTAACTGAAGTTTCTGGACTATCTTCAAAGACAGCCAAACATACAATGCATTGCAGCTGTCCAATCTGGAGGTTACCAGAGAACAGATAGCCAGGTTGTGGTTATCTCTAAAAGGAAGGGCTGCAGCTGAAAGAGCAGCCTCAGATGGTTCTATCGAGAAGCCAAAAGGCACTCTGTGTGGGTTTGTCCTGGAGTGCCCAGAAGCTTCAGCTAGTAAAAAAAACATGGCAGCCCACCTCTAGACAAAGATGAGCCACTGGAACCACATTGGATGAGTGGCTTCCCATTACATCTCAAGCCCAATTAAAAGTACTAGTTTTAACCAATAAAGGCTTTAACAGCTTGGGCTCTACCTGAGAGACTACTTTCACGACTTTGTTCCATCATGACCTTCAAGATTTTGTTTAAAAATCCTTTTCAGGTCC
Organism: Shinisaurus crocodilurus; assembly: GCA_021292165.1. Lineage (NCBI taxonomy): Eukaryota > Metazoa > Chordata > Lepidosauria > Squamata > Shinisauridae > Shinisaurus > Shinisaurus crocodilurus. Next base: position 24,746,201 of record CM037880.1, on the reverse strand, counting down.
AAGTTGCTAATTATTTTTCTGCTGCTATGGTTTTTGAGACTGAATTTTACTTTTTAAGCTGCATTGTTGTACTTTTAAGTATAGCATTGTATCTTAATATTGTATTTTACTCTCAGTTCAGTAAGCTGCCCAGAGAAGATATGTTGATGGGCATCCATATAAATATGATAAGTAAAATAAAGAAAGAGCAAAGAGTACATTCCTAAGTGTACCACCTGTGCACCAAATTCAAATAGTAAGGACAGAGAGAAAAGCATTATTGGTAACTGCCCGACAATTATGAACTCCCATCTCTTAAAGATCTTCAAAAACCCAAACTTGACAACCTCCAGTAATCCTGCAAGACAGTGACTTGGTTCACATGACATGACAGCCTACTATGGCTTAATATACCCATGGGGGCTGTTGCGTCGTGCTAGGTACCCACGGGTGCCCAGCTTGTCGTGTCATGTGAACCCAGACAACAGGAGCTGTTAGACAACGCTCAAATAACCCATGGCTTGTTTTAGGGTTATCTGAGATTGCCTAACCCTTGAACAACCCCTACTGCCTAGGTTCACATGACACAACAAGGCACCCACGGGCGCCATGAAAAAATGGTGCCCAGCACAATGCAACAGCCCCCACAGAAAAATTAACCAAAGGTGGGCTGTTGTTGGGCCTGTTCACATGTCACAACTATTTTGTCATGAAATAAGCTGGGATAATTTTAATTTCTATAAACATTTCAGCTGTGTAATATTTTTAGTATTTTTTCTCCCTAAGTTACCTTAAAGAGAAGTGTGATAGAAGTTAAGTAGCTAGTTTTTAGGTTTAACATCTAGAAAGGTGTCTATTTCTGTTCTAATGGGACATAATACCAACACACAATATAATTTAACTAGAAATGTTTAATCCCCCATTAGGCAACCTATCATTAAATCATGCTTAGCCACTATTCGAATGAACTTTGAAGGACATACACACACCAGAAATCCCTCCCTCCCCAGTTTCCCAGTTTCAAGTAAACAATTTTGCTGTTCCATCTGAATGGAACTGCTCGCATGACATGGCAGCTCACCATGGGTTATTTAACCCATGGTGAGGCTGCGGTATATGCGGCCACAATTTTGAATATGCAGCTCCTACTCAGGGGTTGTCATGTCACACGAAACCGGTGAGCATGGGTTAAGTAAGTGTTAAACAACCCTTGCATAACCTATGGTCTGTTTTAGGGTTATGTGAGGGTTGTTTAACCCTTGCATAACCCACACTCGTTGGGTTCACACAACACAACAACCCCCAAGCGAGGATTGGATATGCAATCATGGGTTAAATAACCCACGATGAGCTACGATGTGTCATCTGAATCCAGTCCATGGTTTGCACTTGTCCTGCTGCAAACCAGAGTTTGATCCTTGCTTCCAAACCTGGTTTGCATGGCAAGCACAAATCATATCTTGTCAGTTTGCATCAAAGAGTAACTATGATTTGCCTATAGCTGGGAAAGGAATTGCAGCATGCAACAGAGTAAGAAAAGAGGCAACATGCAAACCCAAGTATCCTTCAAGTCTCAGTTGTGTACCTTTGGTTTAGTGTTATGCCTCAACCCGTCAACTATTAGAAGCAGAGAATTAGAGGTTTTCTGTCTGTCAACAAAAACCAGACAAACCCAACCAGTTCTAGACAGATAGGGCTTGCTGTTCCACAATGGAGATTCACAGTTGAATGCACATCCAATTGAACATAATGTAGAATAGACAGACAACATCCAAAGATGCACCTGATTTACACATGCAGTTCCTGAGCCAGCAAGTGCTGTGGACTTGGAACCCTGCTTCCAAGTGCAGATCTCCTTGGATTGGGATAAGATTCTTCAATAACCCCACTCTGTAAACTCTAACATACTACTAGAGATGCAGAAGCAAGCATCTGACAGATAGCAATCAGTAATAAGCTACATGAACTGGCAAGACTAAATCTAGTCCATGTACTACGGAAGTGCAGGGAATATGCCAGTGAACTGGGACTCTCTATCTGTATCTTATATCACTAGCAATTTATTTTTAATTTTATTTTGCACTGAACATTCCTTTATTTTTTCTTAAAAGTATTTTCAATTTTAACTGGCAAATTGTGATGTAGCATATAGGGAAGAGAATGCTAATGGGGGGGGGGGTGCACTACACATGCACAACTCTTTGTGTCTCCACTAGAGGCATATTAAGAACCTTGCTGGATTGTGACCACAATTTGCAGATAAGGAGGGGGTAAAGAAGTAAGCTCTGGAAATAAAGAATCTGTGTCCTATCAAGATACACTATACCACTGAGGGGGCACCAATCATTAGTATTTTAACCACCATCTGTTTCTATAAATTATTTTCCCCTGTCACTGTAACTTTTCTCATATCATCATAACAGAAGGATGCTAGAGAAACAAGGGAAACTAGCCCTTCTACAACCTCATCTGACTAGCTAAATGAATTCAAATTCAAATGCTGAGTAGCTTCCCAAAGGAAGAAACACATTGGCCATGTTTGCACGTAACACTAAACCAAAAATCTTGGCTTAATAAGCCAGGAGACACACAAGCAGCACACAAGTGCATACAACCCCCCTTGCTCTTCCCTTCATGTGAGTGAGGAAACTAAACAAGAAGCCACAATTAACCTATGCTTCCCATTAGAAGTGAGCGAGAACTGTGGTTGATTGCTCCCAAATAAACCAAGATTCATAAGCCAGTTTTAAATCATGGCTTGAAGCTGCATATGAACCCTGGCTTGTTTGGGAGCAACTAGCCAGTTCGCATATAACAGGAACCTAAGGTTAACTGCAGCTTCCTGGTTAGTTTCCCTGTTCACATGAAGGGGGAAGCAAAGGGGATGTGTGTATCTGCACACTGCTCATGCATATCAAAATATCATGCATATTTTTGGCTTAACATTGCAGATGGGAAACTGGGAAATCAGTTTATCAATAAACCTTGTTTAACTGTCTCTTCATTCTGCTGTTGAACACAGCCCTCTTTCTGGTTGCACTTGTGTTATTGAAATAGTCAACAACTTAGACAGTGTACATGCACAAACCCCTGAAAGGAGCATGTAATTTCACATGTTTAAAGGTGCTGCCTATGTCACAAAACGTCTCAGATGTTGTTTCTCAAAAGCCTTGTTTTTGGAGTACTGAAGTGTGCGTCACCTGTTGCAGCCAGTGCTGGAGAGAACTAAGGGAGGGAGGAAGAAGGGGTGAGAAAAAAGAAGCATGCTCCATCAATATTATGAGCATAATAAGGCTGTAATCCTAAAGCTCCTAACCCCAGAAGTAGGTCCAATTGAACTCAATGGGGCTTTACTTCTGAGTAGGCATGCATAAGATTGTCCTGTAAGAATAAGAACCCTGGGTTTTTTAATACAGCAAACTGCATCATACACTAATTTGTACTTTTCAAACAGTAGATGTAATGTAGGAGGCAATGAAAGCAAAGTACCATGACATTAAAACCCACACACTTCACTAAATCAATGCAAGTCTTGGAAGGTTGAGCAAGGCCTGAAATTAGTATTACAGCACTACTACTACTCTGATTTTCAAAGCAGCAACAACTTTAGCACACACACAAAAAGTACAAACATCTTTAGCATGTTAAAGAACACTATAATAGTCATATCTTGTATCAATTGCATTTCTGGTTCTCTCCCTGGAAGCTCTTTAAAACCAATTATAATTTAACTTAATTTCTTCAGTTAATGTAACGTAACATTAATCAAGAAGTTAAGCTAAAAAACAAAACTTTAAATTATGTTTAACTTCAGTCTCGTGAAAATGGAAAAAACTTTACTACTATTTATGTAACCCAAAAAAACAACAACACAATCATTTGGTTCTTATACCACAGACTCTTGTGCTGGCAAACATTATTCCCTACAGCTGCAATGAACACATTAATGATGTTGTGAGACAAACACAGTTAGTCATTGAAGCCGTATTGGAGGACATTTAGATCCCCACTGTCATAAGTTCTTACCAACTGAAGGCCAGATGAAGTAAAACCCAGCCAACTGTCCTCTACACAATAGATGTTTTCTCTTACGTTGTGACTTGTCAGCATCTCAGGAACAAGCTTTAATTCAAGCACATTTCCATTAAGCCCATGATTTCTGGGTACATTAATGTATGAGAACAAAATGCATCTCCATGGCATGACAGCTTGGTCCTTTATACAGATTTTTCTACATACTATAGTCTCACTTCAAGGATTTTTTTCCCGAAGAGGAATGCAAGACAAAAGGGCAGCATCACTCTACGTGTTTAAGATCAAAATTTCTGACAAGAATCAAGTACGCAGGAGTCATCTGGAAAAAGAATAGCAACATTTCTAGTCACCATGGCAGAAAAGCAAACACACCATGTAACGCCAAGTTCCATGATTTTCATAACAACATTCCCTTCACATTTTCTCAGGGAAATCAATTTCACATGCTAAAATTTCATCAGAATAATTTAGCTTGACAGCTTGTATGACTCATTTGTACTCAATTTTATAATAAATAGTTTCAACATAAGCATAAAGATAAGAAATCCACAGATGGTAAGCACAGACAGTAGATACCCGTTACAAAAAACAGTCTAATCCTCCCTGAACACCCATACCTCAACGATTTGGTCTTCCCTCAAAATGAAAGCCAAAGTTTATATTTTGAAATTTCTTGAAAGTTAACCACTGATGCAAGTTTACCAACTTCTGAATGCACAGCATGCTTAAATACCAAACAACTTTTAAAACCTATTTTTACAAACAAAAAATTAAGGGCATGCAACATATCAGCTACTTGCCTCTCTCTGCTATTTTGTTAGGGTGCTGACCAGAATTACCAACTATAAATAGCTAGGAAAAATCTGTGGATAATACACTATTGTTGACTCAAACAAACGAGTGAGTCTAAATCATTTTAAGGCCTGTACAGGCAGTTGGAGAGAATGCAGAACTTCCAAACTAGTAACTAAAATTTCCCCCTACACACACACACACACACACACAATTTATCTTGAATAGTGAAATCAAGTTACATGATTCACTCTTACTTTATCCTGTGTGTTAATTATTATTTGCTGAATTATACAGAAGTCTGTAAAAATCATATAGACTATGCATACCCAGATATACAGTACAAAAAGCCCTCTATCCAAATCATGTTTTACTTCAAATGCAAAACATACCATAGCTTTCCCATTTTAGAACCTTTCCCCAAAGGAAACTTTTCAAGGTGAGTTGGGAAAAGATCAGAGCGGTACATCCGATCAGTGTACGAAGAGCACAAACATTAAGGCTTCCGGGCATGAGCCAGCCATTGGCTGCTGAGGCAAAAAGAAAGACTCCCCGTGGGGCCGTCTTAAGAGTTGGGTTCCTACATGTTTCCGGAAGCAGGTTGCGCTTGTCGAAGAGAACGATGAATTGAAGTGGGGCCTAAATCAGGAGAGGGATGGGAGTACGATTCTTTCCCCGCTACCCCTTATACACACAGAGAGCTATCAGATAATTATAGAGAACCAAAAGTCAACACACACACACACACACACACGTTCAAGAAAACTTTTCTAAATCTATCCAATGGAGATATGGCTATACCTTAAAGACACACACACACCCTTCCACAGTAGGAATTTGATCTCAATCATTAAACCCTTTCAGTCATAACGCAACAAGTGTTGCCATGGGGAACCTGACAAGAGCAGCCAGATCGCCATCTACCCACCATCAAAGACATAAATAAAGTATCACGACACACGTACTTCATGTTGTGCGCACACACGACTGACACATTCGTTACCCTTTAAACGCGCCCCTCGCTCATCCAACCAACGTGTTGTTTGGAAAGTGCGTTTCTACACACACCTTTCAACACTCCACGTATGAGTGGAATGGAATCCTTAACCTGCCTCGGTGACGGGAACACGAGAAGGGGGGAGTTACTCCGGTTTAACTAACACAGGGTACAACTGTGTGAACCTGCGGGAAAACGTGGAGCGAAGAGAGAGGCTAGGAGGTCTGTCCTTCCATCCTCTCGCAAATAAATGGACCGGAGGGAGGGGAGAATCGATGTGAAGCTAGCAGCGCCCCCTCCCCACAGCTCAGCAGAAAAGGGAGGGGGGCGAGGAAACAGCCCTCACCTCAGAGCACTTCGGTCAGACGCGGCGGCGCCGCCCTCACCGTTCCCGCCCCCTTTCCCAACTGAAATGGTGCCCCCTCTCACCGAAATTGGGAGTTCCAGGTGGCGCGACTGTGCTCCGAGACCCAACTGGCGGCTACACGGCGGGATCCCGCTGCTTCCTTCTCCTTCCGTTCCGCTCTCCCCCTCCCCCTGGCCTCTCCTGCCAGTCCAAAAGCCCTGCCCCGTCAGCTCCGCCCCGTGTCAGTTCCAGGGCACCGCGCTGCCCGGCGTCAGAGGTCCCCATCACGTGCCAGGGGTGGTGGTGGAGGGAGAGGAGTGAAAGGCGGGGGAAGGGTGAAAAGGCGGGGGGAGGGGAAATAGGCGGGAAGAGGTGATGGTCTTCTGAGGCAGGAGGGAAACTTGCCTCCTGCCGTCGTCTGCTCCTTTCTGTTTGCGTGCGTGCCTCTCTCTCCGCCCAGGCTGTTTGTGGCAAGGAATAGACGAAGGTCAAAAACTCAAGCCCAGCCGAAAACACGCGCAAAACCTCCTCAGTGTTGTTGTCCCTCTTCCCGCAGGAGATAACTATTACTCAGGCTCAACCCCAAAATCTCAGTTCTGAGAGGGGGAAACAGATCTAAGCTTAATTCCATGTACTGTATACCGTAGGTGTAGCCCTGTCGCCTGGTCCACTAAAGCAAACACGAAGTTTTGGGGCACCTTAAAAGACTTAAGGCACAATCCTATGCCTGTTGAGAGAGAGAGAGAGAGAAAGTCCTTATCACTCCCAACAGTCCTTATCACTCTCAACCTTATTGCACCCTTATAATCCTATGATGAACCCACTTTTTAAAGAGACTTAAGAAAGTTGTGTTAATTGTGGGGGAAACTAAACAGTGAAGCCAAAGGTATCTCTATATCCATGAAATGCAAGTACGTAGTATAGTCTGACATGCCCAAGCTAGCCCCCATCTGTGCGGCTGCCTCATGGAGAAAAGGACCAGAAATTTTGAGCAAGGAACTTCCAGACTTTACAAGCGGTGAACCACTTTCCTGTAGTTATACAGGTTCAAGCCTATAGTTGTGCAATCCACCCCTCGCCGGATCGTCACCTTGAAGTGGTGAGTGGGCTTGCGTGTTCCGATGAATCCTGTGAGCAATGCCGTCGGGAGCTATGTACTCCCAGTAGGGTCACCCATGGCGGTAAGGTCCGGGGAGAGGAACCAGACAAAGAACGATCCAAAACATAAAGTCCTCAACGGCAGAACAGGCGGAAGATAATTAAACCTAAATTACAACGGCTGTGAAGGCGGATGAAGGCTGCAGCAGAGAATGGTTTTCCAATCATCAGGGTAACCGTGCCATTGGATCTCTGCCGTACTCTGTCAAGTTTGTGTGGTGATTCGTTGTGCACCGATCTCCCCACATAAAACAGTTTCACGCACAGGTGTCTTCCAACCCAACCCATCCAACCCAACCCAAACCAAACAAACAAACAAAAAAAAAGTCCCATGGCGACTGGCAAATGGCAACGGGGGCAGGACTGTGAATCTGGAAGCCCCTAGTCATGGACCAGCACATGGGCGGTGGATGCAGACTCAGTCGCCCTGTTCAAGGAACGAGGTAGTCGAGCAGCTCGGCAGCTGTATCCATGACTGAGCAGCCCTATTTAGGATCTACTCTGCTCACCCCGTATGGGGAGGGGGCTAGAAAAGGTGCCCTAAACATAGTCTACCTCTTTCTCCCCTGACTAGATTACCGCATCCAGTGGGGTCACCATTTTAGCGGTCGAAAAAGACATTTGAATTTTGGAACATGGAATATACGGACATTGCTGGATAACATAGATAGTGAACGCCCTGAGCGTAGGACTGCTATTATTGCAAGGGAGCTGAGACGGTTTAAAATTGACATAGCAGCACTTCAAGAAACTCGAAGGGCAGGAGAGGGACAGCTGAAAGAAGAAAAAGGAGGTTATACCTTCTTCTGGAAAGGACTACCTGAGCAGGACCGACGAATACATGGTGTAGGCTTTGCCATCAAAAATGAACTAGTGAACTCTTTGTCAGAAGTTCCTACTGGCATTAACGAACGCCTGATAACTCTTCGATTAAAGCTCGCCAATAACCAACAGGTAACTATTTTGAGCGCTTATGCACCAACATTAGATGCTGATGATGACATCAAGGAAAGTTTTTACAGCCAGTTGGACACTCTCCTGTCAGAGATACCTAAGGAGGATAAAATTATCCTCCTGGGCGATTTTAACGCAAGAGTCGGGCGTGACTTTGATTTATGGCCAGAAACTATTGGAAAAGACGGAGTTGGTAATAGCAACCCGAACGGACTCTTACTTTTGTCTATATGTGCAGAGCATAATCTCACTATCACAAACACGCTCTTTCGACAAAAGAATAAGTTTAAAACATCATGGCAGCACCCACGGTCAAAGCACTGGCATCTTCTGGATTATGTAATTGTCCGTGTTAGAGATCGCCGCGATGTACTTCTTACTAGGGCCATGGTGAGTGCCGACGACTGCTGGACAGACCACCGACTAATCACAATGGTTATCAACATTGCTCCCCAACGTAGGCTTCAAGGAAGGAAACCAAGGCGTAAAATGAACATCCAAGTCCTTCAAGATCCTATTAAGCAAACTCGTCTTCAATCACTTCTTAAGGAACATCTACCTACGGAACCTCCTGACAACATTGAGGACCATTGGTCTAAGCTGAAAACCTCCATTACTGCAGCTTGTGAACAAACTATTGGATATGAAACTAAGAAACATCAGGATTGGTTTGATGAAAATGACAATGAGATTAAATATATAATTGACCAAAAAAGGAAAGCCTTCCAAATATGGCAAAATGATATTAACTGCGCTGCCAAGAAAAAAACATACGCTGGCGCAAAGGCTGAGGTCCAAAGAAGAACAAGAGAGCTTAAGAACGCTTGGTGGAAAAAGAAAGCTGAAGAAATTCAACAACTTGCAGAATCTCATGATGCACGGGGCTTTTTTAAGGCCACAAGGGCCATTTATGGACCAAAAACCTATGGTACAAATCCTTTACAATCAAAAGATGGCACCAAACTCTTAAAAGACAAAGAGTCTATTGCACTGCGTTGGAAAGAGCATTATTATGACCTTTTAAATCGTAAATCTAAGGTGGATAATGAGATTTTTTCGCAAATCCCGCAAAAACAAATTAAAGAGGAACTTGCAATACTCCCCACTTTGGATGAAGTAAAAAAAGCCATTAATCAAATGAAGAACAACAAAGCTAGTGGACCAGATGGGATTCCTGCTGAAATCTTTAAAGAAGGGGGCCCCGAACTTGTACAACATCTTCATAAACTCATCGAAAAAATCTGAATAAGAGAAGAGATCCCAGAAGACTTCAGGGATGCCATAATTATCACCCTCTTTAAGAAGGGTGATAGAACAGACTGTGGAAACTATCGGGGCATTTCTCTCTTAGCAACCGCAGGTAAAATATTTGCTAGGATTCTCGCAAACCGTCTTCTATCTATTTCAGAAGAGATCCTCCCTGAAACTCAATATGGTTTCCACCCCTCTAGAGGGACAGTAGACATGATTTTTACTGCACGTTAGCTCCAAGAAAAATGCCGGGAGCAAAATCAACCCCTTTATATGGCATTTATCGATTTGGCTAAGGCCTTTGATACTGTAGACCGTACAGCTCTCTGGACTATCCTTATGAAAATTGGATGCCCCAATAAATTTGTGAATATCTTGCGACTTCTCCATGACAACATGACGGCAACGGTTTTGGACAACAACGGCTCTCATGGTGCTCCATTTAAAGTGGGATCAGGTGTTAAACAGGGATGTGTTATCGCCCCAACATTATTTACCATTTTCATCGCCATGGTTTTACATCTTGTCAAGGGGAAACTTCCCACCGGTGTGGGAATTATATATCGAACAGATGGAAAGCTTTTTAATCTCAGCAGGCTGAAAGCAAAAAGTAAGGTAATTACAACCTCCGTTGTGGAACTTCAGTATGCTGATGATAATGTGGTCTCCACACATTCAGAGGATGATCTCCAAACTATCCTAAATGCTTTTGCAGAAGCATACGAAAAACTTGGTCTCTCACTTAACATCAAAAAAACCAAAGTGCTTCATCAGCAAGTGCAAGCCAATCCTTTGGTGATGCCATCTATCCAGCTTGGCGGGACAATACTGGAAAATGTCGATCATTTTCTCTATCTTGGCAGCTATCTTTCTGTTACAGCTAACATCGACAGTGAAATCCAGCATCGTCTGAGCTCCGCAAGTGCCGCATTTTCTCGAATGAAACATAGAGTGTTCGAGGATCGGGATATTTGTAAGAAGACCAAAACACTGGTTTATGAAGCCATTGTATTACCAACTTTATTGTATGCCTGCGAAACATGGACTATCTATAAACGTCACTTCCACCTCCTTGAAAGGTTTCATCAACGTTGCCTCCGGAAAATCCTGCAAATTACTTGGGAAGATAGGCGAACAAATGTCAGTGTACTGGAAGAAGCAAAGACTACTAGCATTGAAAAAATGATCCTTCAACGCCGACTTCAGTGGACCGGTCATGTTGTTCGAATGCCTGACTGCCGTCTCCCAAAGCAGTTACTTTACTCCCAACTCAAGGATGGAGGTTGGCCTTTCACAAAGGTTCCATGGACTTTGAAGAAGCCCGAGTGCAAGGTGAAAGGGAGAAACGTGCTAAGCGAAAATCACGTCAAATGAATCCTTTACAGGACCATCTTCTATCTGGTAACCTGTGTCCTCACTGTGGGAAGCTGTGTGGATCTAGAATTGGCCTCCACAGTCACTTACGGACCCATCGCTAGAGTCTACACAATCTTCTTTAGAATTTCCTCCTTTTATCCCGGAAGACAATCTTACTCGGTCACGAGTGATCGCCTGATGATGATGATGTGCAATCCAGTATACATCGCTAAGTTTTGACGTCAAGCCTGAAAATACTACTATGCATGCCACAAATCATTTTATGGGAGTTATTTACTGCCTCTAAGGGTGCAATCCTATGCATACTTACTCAGAAGTAAGCTCCACTGTGTTCAATGGGGCTCACTCCATAGTAAGTGCATTTTAAATGCTTTTACTGTTTTTAATGTTTTTGTTTTATTGTTTCACAGTTGTATTGTTTTTCTATTGTACAGCAACTTGGTGGCTTTTTAGCAGATAAGGCTGCAATCTTATGTACATTTACCTGGGAGTGGGTTCCATTGAATACAATGGAACTTACTCCTGAGTAGACATGCATAGGATTGCACTGTTACACTATAATCCTACGCCCATTTATTGGGGAGCAAGCCATATTGAACTCAATGAGACTTGCTTCTGAGTAGACACATATAGGCGTGTTCTGTTACTTGCCTTTTTGCGCTCACAAATTATAATCAAGGTAGCTAAACCAAGAGATCCTAATCATGACTCAGTCCCATTTCTTGGGATCTCATGGTTAAATCACCCTAATTTTGTTATTGGAATTGAGATAACGAATCCATATTTATTGACTGGAATGGAATTTAGAAAGTAAAGTCCCATTGATGCAAATGGATTTACTTCCAGGCCAAAGAGCATTTAACAGCACAATCCTATACATGTTTACTCAGAGGTAAATCTAACTGTGTTCAATGAGAGCTTACTCTCTAAGGGAGCCATCCTACTCACCTTTAGACAGAAAAAAGTCCTATAACTCCCTGCATTCCCCAGCCAACATGGCTGGCTGGGGAATGCTGGGAGCTATAGGAGTTTTTTCTCTCTCTAAACATGCTAGGATTGTGCCCAAAAAAGTGTGTTTAAGAATGCAGCCAAAAAAAGATGATATCGTCACTCTTTCAACACAGGTTTATAAGTGATTATTCTAATCTGTGTTAATGATAGTGACCATAGGATCCTTGCAGTTGTAATCATTACTGATTATCAGTTACTATGGTCTTATGTATGTGGCTTTTAAATAGACTAGGATTGTTCTCATAGTATTCAGGAAGCAATTATTTACCTTTTTTGTACTGACTTAGAGATGAATAATACATTTCTTTCCCTTTAGACATGTCAGAAGAACTATGCTTAATTTAGAGCTAATTTTCACTGAGGTCACAGTGGTAAACCTTTGTCAGAGTTCTATCACATTAAACTGCAAGTGGGAGGCTCATATGACTGAATACTCCTAAATACAAAACATTCCCTCCACATAAAAACATAGAGCCCCATTCACTTGTTCAAAAAGTGAGTTCAGTGAACATATGTAGTGAGGTGGCATCACGGTGCAGTCTCTGCCCCTGAGTATTCATTTAATGCCTGAGCAGATTCCTGGATGTGTGTGGTGATCTATGTGCAGAAACTTTTTGTATGGTTCAGCATTCCATCATGTGAATCGTCACAGCCCAGACACAGATCTAGCACCTCAGTAAGAACTAGGCCTGAAAAGAGAGATTAGAAAGGGTTCATTCATAAAATATATCCTCCACCAAGGGAGGAAGCAGGGAGGGGGAAGACGGGTTAGCAGAATGTGATATGACAAGGGTGAAGGGTTTGGGTGAAGTTCAGTGACACAGTCATGATTTTCCTTCTCTCATGCACGGAAGGAGAATTAATTGGTGCCAATAGGTACAATTCTTTGGTTTCCATTTTCCACAGAACATTGTCATATGGTCTGATAATATACTAACAAAGAAAATAGGAAAGGAATCTCTCGAGCTTTCTCTTTCCTTCATTGATAGTAAGTTCAGTTCTGTGCCATTCTTTCTCGATGTCTTCTACATTTGGTGGGCTGCAAGGTGTTTAAACTGTTCGTTCATGTTCACTCAAGCTGATATTGTCTCTCTGAGAGTGTGTTCACACCTTCCATCTCAAATGGGAGCAGTTTATTCCAGCAATAACATCAGCAGTAAAGAACCCTTCTTCTGTCCTGTTCGCACTTCCAATTCACTGTGGAATAAACTACTCTTGTTCACTCTGACTAATTGGCATCTGTCTACCAAAATGAAGTACTTTACAGTAATACCTTGGATTGCAAGTAACTTGGTTTGAGAGAGTTTTGCAAGACAAGCAAATTTTTAAATATTTATTTATTTATTTATTTACTTGATATACAAGCAACGTCTTGCAATACAAGTACTGTAGTATGGCTTAAATTAAAAATCTCTGTACAATTTTTTTTTTTGGGGGGGTCGTTTTGATATAAGAGTGTTTTGGATTACAAGCACAGTTTCCGGAACGAATTATGCTCTCAATCCAAGGCATGACTGTACTGTTATTGTTACTGCATACTTACTGTTGATTGAAAGGGTAGATGCAAATGCACCCTGAGTTAAAGGAGACAAAAGAAGCTTAAATGTACGTAAATGTATGGATATAAACAGCTTTTAAATTGCATTGTTTTCAGCACTAGACAAAGGCTTTTTCTTATTCATCTAAGGCTTTTAACATTTCATGAGATTATTTTAATGCCACAAATTCACCAGCTCTTTTATTCTCTTGTAGTTTTATGGTTGTTTTAACATTTTATTGTTACTATTTTGTGTGATATTGTATTCCACCCTGGAAAGATATATACTGAAGTGCCAGATATAAATTGATGAAATAAATAAACAAAATATTCCCCATATTATTTTACCAGTGCCACAGACATTCTCGAAACAAACCCAAAATGTAATTGGGTCATAAACATGTGGACATTCCATGTGGCCAATAATCCTCTTTGTGTTATTTTCTATATGAAGAAGCAGACTTTGTGATTCTTTAAAGATATAGGTAACTGTATTTTTTAACTAGTAAAGTGTTCAGTTACTGCGCCACATGGAGCTTTCACCTTCTCTGAACCTGGCCACGCTTCTCCCTCTCTATGTAATTCAATGACAGATAACATGTTTTACATGCAAAAGGTCCTAGGTTGAATCCCTACTGTCTCTAAGCAGGACTGGAAAGTACTCTTATCTGAAGCCCTGGACTAATACTGCACTAGATGGGCCAGTGATCTGACTTGGTATAAGGCAGCTTCCTATGTCCCTCTGTTATTTCCCTACTATCCATTTTAGATTGTAATCCCCTTTGGAACAAGGACCTGTCTATGTTGCTTATGTAACTGTAAGTAGGGATGTGTGAGGAATCTGATAGGGCGGTGGAAATCTGATGGATTTTCACAATTTGCGGATTCCAGTTCGCCAGCCCTGCACTGGCACCAACCCACTATGATGGGAGTCAAGCCAGCTCACAGACTTCCGTCTCTAAGACAGGCTGCAGTTTGTGCATTTTTTTTAAACACTAAGGAAATGTGCAAATGGCACTATTTGCATAATTTGCGTAACTTTACGCAAATTACGTAGATCGCAGTATTTTGCATGTTTTCCACAAATGAGCACCAGAAAAGCACATGAATCTAGTGCCATTTGCGCAAATCGGCCAATTTTATGCAAATCACGCTAGATCCATGTGCTTTTCAGGTGCTGATTCACGCAAAACATGCAAAATACCACAGTTTACGCAATTTGTGTATAAAGTTTGTGTAAAGTTACACAAATTGCATAAAGTTACGCAAATTGCACAAATAGCTCCATTTGTGCAAATTTCCTTGGCATTTTTTAAAAAATGTGCAAACCATGGTGTGTCTTAGAGATGGAAATCCTCAGAAAAAAACCCAACTCAGCCCACTTCCGATCATTGGATCGGAAGCAGGCAGGAAGTTTGTCAGACTCAAACGAACTGGACTTCCCAGGATCAGCACATCCTGAGTCTGTGACATGGGACTGGACTTGCTCTTCTGCCAATGTGCCACTGTATCAGTTGTGGCCAAGAATTTTTCTGAAGAAAGTGGTTATTGTGAGACCTATTCCCAGAAGCCAACATATGCCTTGAGCAATATATGGTCAATTGCCTCAGGTCTCCATTCCCTAGTTTGTTCTTTCTCCTTTTAATTTTCGTACCAATCTACCTTTTGTCCATTTCCTCCTCCATTGTTGTATTGCCATCTCCCCTGCTGAAAGATCATTCAGCTCCTAAACTTCACATATGCCTTTCTGCTATTGTTTACACTGAGGAGCAGAGGTAAGAAGTTAAGTCTATGTGAAGAGAGCCCAAGTTTTGAGAACAGAATACTCCTGATGGCAGAAATCTGAAATGTGCTCTCCCTCATCCTTCCATGTAATTCTATCACAAATCTGACCTCCAAATGCTAACATTCCCTTCTCTTCACCTCCTCCTCTTTCTTTTTCATTAAATTCCCTCCTACTCACATTCTCTGTTCTAACAAATTAATTTAAGACGCAGCTCTTCAGCAACAAACATCCCACTAGAGTTGAAGACCATTTAAAACCACCCTTTTCACACACATCCGTAATGATTTCTGAACAATTCCAGAAGAATTTTACCTTTTTGTATACGTACTTTGTTTCAGCAATGTAGAATGAGCATAAGCACATTTTTTGTTAGCCCAGGTGTTGTTGTTTTAAATGTGTAGGAAGGTTGTTGGGAGTTTTTCTGTGGGAGAGCTTTCAGAAATGTGATCCTTCACCAGCATTCTGAAGTGACACAGCCCCAAGAAGTGTGCCATGTGAATCTTCTGAACATGTAGATTAACCATATAATGTCACTATCATCTTCCAGCATGCTCCTAATGCATGCTATTATTATGTGACATTATGTGACATTCTGGATGGTCCTAATAAGGGTATTGCCTGACCTTTGGACCTATTAAGGTTGCAATCCTATGGCTGCTAGACAGTCTAGATGGCTGTAGGAGAAGTCGGAGTCCAAGCTCTGACCTCAGAAATGCACTCCAAGCTCAGAGCTGGGACTCTGACTTTGGAGCGCCCTCCCTTGTAGCCAGTGCAGAAAGAACCATGTTAGCTGTGGCTCCAAGGTCGGAAGACCGACCTTGGAGATGGCATTCTGTGGCCGTTCTGAGGGTGGGAAGGGGAGGAGTAAGGCTCCGCTAGCATATGATGTATCCTTGCAGCGCTTCAGCCTCCCCTCCTCGCAAGCCAGGGCAAAAGACTTAGATGGCCAAAATTGGCTGCCTAAGTCTTTTGCAGGGCAGGAGGAGTGTGGAGGTAATCTTTGCCTCCACATTCCTCCTGCCCTCCATAATGTGCCTGTAATCCTCCAAGTTCAGAGGAGTAGGGGCAGCCACATTGCATTGTGCTGTGCACCAGTTTAAGTTAGTAGTATAGATAATCATCTAGCTCTGATGTAATAGATTTCATAGATCATAGAGTTGAAGGAGCCTACAAGGCTATCGAGTCCAACCCCCTGCTCATTGCAGGAAACTAGAGGAGGGGTCTCCCATCCAAATAATATGATAAACAATGGTTTATCATTGCATGCATAAGCATCAGGCATGTGCACTCACCTATCCCCTCTCCTCCTCTGGTGTGACCATGAGGAGATCAAAAGCTTTCACTTCCAATTTCATTAACAGCAGTTTAATATAGGGTGAAATCACATTTAACATATACAATGTGTTGACATTGTGCCGCAGTGCAGCCCAGTATATTCAATGTTGTTGTATAATGTCTCTTCATCTAGATCAAAATCAATAAGAATTTTTGACGTAGGAAGTGAAAGAGGATAGAAAACTGCATAGTGGTTTTGGTTAGGAACCAAAACAACCACTGAGTAGCTTCAGATTCAACACTGAACCAAATAATTGTGCAGAGCTCTCAAACACCACTCTCCTGGTTAAACTGTAATCATTATTGTACCTATAAATCTACAGATGGGGAAATCTATATTGAAACTGCATTTTGTATTACATTTGCAGCAGAGATTATCAATAACATTCAATATGTAGATGATACAAATTGCTAGCTGACAATTTAGATGGTCTACAAAGATTGCTAGATGAAGTCAGTGAAGTAAGTAATGAACATGGTCTAAAAATGAATGTTAAGAAAACCAAGTGCATGGTAATTATTAAAAAGCCAGTAGTCCAAGATAGTTAAAAATTCTAAATAAAAATGTGAAGCGGGTTGCTAAATATAAATATCTTGAAATCTGGTTGAACAAGTAGTGGGATCCTAATAATGCAATAAAAGGTAGAATAGAGATGGCCCAGAGTAGCTTTTTTAAGATGAAAAATGTAATATGTAACAAAAACTTAAAATTAGCCTTGAGAAGGTGCATTGTACGGTGTTATGTATTTTCAGTTCTACTGTATGGCATGGAATTGTGGACTTTAACACAGCCTACCATAAAAAAGATAGACTGCATGTGAAATGTGGATTTATCACAGGGTGTTACAAATTTCATGGACTGAGAGGCTGACCAACAAAGAAGTATTAAAGAGAATGTCTAAAGATCAAGAAATTATAAAACTCAGAAAAGGCAGAAAACTAGAATATTTTGGCCATATAATGAGAAATGAAAAATACAGACTGTTGCAGCTGATTATACAAGGGAAAATAAATGGGAAAAGAAGTGTAGGAAGAAGAAGAAGGTCTTGGCTGAGAAACCTTAAAGAATGGTTTGGGGGCAACACAACATCAGTTGTTTAGGGCGGCCATATCTAAAGACTTGATTAGCCATGCTGACGTCCAACCTCTGGTAGGAGAAGCAGCAGCAGCAGCTTATACTGATGTTCTTTTGTGTCATAAGATTTTAGGTGATGCAGCTGAAAAGTCTAAAATCCTATTGATTGTTTAAAATGTGGAGGTAAGAAAACGGATGGCAAGATAAGTACTATAAGCTGTCAGATAGTTAAAGCAATTAAATTAAAGGGGTTGAACTGTGCATGCTCCATTAATCTCATCATACCTTCAATAACAGCACTAACATCTTAATTGCTCATGATCACCAATAAAGTAAGGAAGAAAGCGGGCACAGAGTGCAGTGAGGGCAACAGCTGTGTCTTGCAAAAAGCACAGCCAAGAAAAGATATGCAAAGTTGGGAGACATAACCAGTTTGCAAAAGAGAAAGGAGAAAGAAAAAACATCAGTTGTGAGGATCATAAGTGTGAGCAAATTTCCCCGTAAATGAGTCTTATAAATACTGCCTCAGAAAATAAAACACATATTTAACTTCTTCATAAACTTTATTTTCCAGACACCATACTTTGTACAGATGTTCCATTGACAATGATGCAAATTGAGTGAACTCAAGTTTAAAAATTTGATTATCTCCACATATTTGGCTTCTACTTGGCTCCACACTTAAGTCTCCCACTTCTCAAACTAAGGGCAACACTATGTATTACATCAATCACACTTTTTAAACAGCATACTTTTATTTTAAAAGAAAAGCAGCTGTGGGGCCCCAATCTGGTGCCACACCCCCAATCTAGATCTGGAGCCCATGCTGGTTTCCCACTGAAATTAATTTACCCCCTGCACTGCTAATTGCCCCCCAAAGGTGCAGTTTAGTGCACATAGCAGTTTATTCAGCTTACTGAATGCTGAATAGTAAACGGTTCTGGGCAGATATAGACAAGGGGGTGAAGGAATGGGGGAAGCATTATTTGTTCATAGCATGTAAGGAAGGCACATTACTCTAAATTAAAATGCTTTCTCTCTCCCTCTCCTCCCTCGTATTTAGCACTATGAAATCTGGTTTGGTTTTCCCTGGGGATGCTGAAGAGAAGATGACCTGAATCCATGCTAAGCAGCAGTTTATTGAAATAAGCTGTTGAAGCCTAACCCTTCGTTAGAAGCAACTTTCCTTATCCAATCCTTACGAAAACTGGTGTCTTTCAAGTTTTCAGTGAACTGCCCTAGACTAGGAAGAATATCAGGCAGGCAGGAAGAAAGAGAGAGATCAAGTGCAAAACGTGCTATATTTTTTATCCGGCTTTACAGTAAATGACAAGCACAAGAGCTGCAGAATGTGGTAACAAGAACACTTTCCAGTCTATACACAAGTCACAAGGGTTGAGATATACATTACAGCTGGACACATGCTGAAGCAATCATTTGCTTCACGCTCACCACGATGGCCCTTCAGTCCACGATGGGGTGAGAAAGGTTTGCTCAGCTTATGGTAAATGCTGAACAGCAATAAGTGAGTGGTGAAGCAATCCAGCAACCATCTTGCCACATGTCTGCCTGCAAGATGTTTCTGCTTGACTCTTATGTCTGGATAAGCGGAGGCTTGTGGGAATTGGCCCCTTAGGAACTATTGGTACATTGTTGCTAAATGCACCAGAAGATATGAACAGGACCTCAGATTCGCATCTAAAGATTTCAGAGTATGTTCAGAAAACAAATAAGTATCCACCCCAAGCTCTGCGGCATGATTTTTGAGTTTGTGCAGATTGTAAGAGGCCAAGTACCTATGGAACTCCTCCAGTAGGGTAACGGCAACAGGATTTGGCCCATGGGTGTGCTTTTCCATAACAATGGGAGAATCCTCCCTACATATATGCATTTGTATTGCTAGATACATATACGGTAGTATATGCTAAATTCCTCTCCAATTCCACTTTCATAAGCAAATCACTAGGTCTCCCAGATATTTGGGTGTTTGCTTACCTTTACTATCACAAGAAGAGTTACTGAATCACTCATAATCAAACTAAACATGCAAAAAAAAAAAATAATGCTGTATGTTCATTGGTTTACATCAGTGTTGGCCCAACTAGGAGCCCATGAGGTATATCCAGCATGCAACAGCAGTTTGCCTGTCCTTCTTCACCTATTCTCACACTATTGAAGGGCTATATCTCACTTGGCAGATCCCCCATCCTTCAGTCTGCAGGGCTGGGGCAGACTCTGCCCAGCTAACCTGCTCTTGGTGTGAGAAGGTAATATCATTGTTGCGGGTTTGACCCCGAAGTATCCTGGCTGGAGAAAATCTGGTCCCCCAGGCTGAAAAAGTCAGCCACCCCACAGCCACATAATCACAGCCTTATGTGATTCACATATAGTCACTACAAAGTGGGCTTGATATTACTTCTAACCCATTTTCCTTCTCTCCAAACAAGCAGGCCACGATTTTCCACAAACATCAGTGCTCTCCTGGCAGAGAATATCTTCCCTTAACCCCACTGATGTGGTGTAATATGTAACCTTCTAATTTCCTGGCATTTTATGGAAACATCTCAATAAAATAATTTTACAAGTGAAGAACAGCTGCCAAATTCATTCCTCAATTCTGACTGTTTCTTAACAAAAGGCAAAATGATTCAGGTGTCTACACCCAGCCGTTTAATGCCCTCAAACCTTTTACACAACTCCCACTGCTGTTGCATAAATTAAATCTAAAGCCCTTTGGGATGAAAAGTGCTGCATAAATGAAAGGTGGTGTCATTTTGAAGGTTATAAAGGATCAGATACAAGATTGCAGTAGGAGGTCTGTTGGGATATCTTTATAGAGATTTTTTTAATGACTTTTTTTTCTATTTTAAGACTTCATGTTAACTTTCAAATAACCTGATTTCTTTTACCATAATGTCCAGAAAGTACAATCTCTATTTAACTTATGCTCCCCTAATTTGCTTTCCTTCTCTTTTTGTATCTTTAGGTCAGGGCTCTCCAACCTTGGGTCCCCAGATGTTGCTGGACTACAGCTCCCAGAATCCCTTGCCATTAGCCATGCTGGCTGGGTATGCTGGGAGCTGTAGGCCAGCAACATCTGGGGACCCAAGGTTGGAGAGGCCTGCTTCAGGTTGTTACCTCAAAAATTCCAGCCTTGGGCTAGGTTTGACGTCAGAAAGCAAGGCAATTCCAAACTGGGGTCCATCTAATGCAGGGATGAGCAGCATCCTGTGGCCCTCCAGGTGTTGTTGGACTGCAGCTCCCATCATCCCTGATCACTGGCCACACTGACTGGGATTGATGGGAGTTTGGAGGGCCACAGGTTGCCCACCCTGGAGCTAATGGTCATTTCAGTAGTAGCACCAAAAGTCTAAACATATCAGGACCAGATCATAGATTCAGCATAGCAGCCACAATCAGGTGGGTATTCCTGATCAGAATCAGTGCATATGCAAGCAAGACCCAAAGCAGAAGGACTCCAGACTCAAGAAGACAAATACGACAAAATAGTCCGTAGCAGCAAAAACAAAAAAAATGTATGGTTACAGAAATTAAAGCTGAGATATGGATACAGACAAGATCATTGCTCAGGGGATTCCCGCTGCTTACTTCTTCTGGGAGAACTCCAAACAACAGTTCTCAAAGGTGGCTCCATGTTAAAGACTTGCAACTTGGGTCTAAAAGCAGGTTGATAAACACAAGCACAAAACATTAGCTTGTGGGTAGGATTGGCCCGACACTGCTACAAATGGCAGGTCAACATCAGCCAGTAATGAGTTAGCAGCAACAAACGATGTATGTTTATTTCTTCAGTAAATAAGAAAGGTCCGAGCATATTACACCAGTTCTGGCCCGCTTGCACTGGCTGCCAATATGCTTCCGAGCCGAATTCAAGGTGCTGGTTTTAACCTATAAAGCCCTACACGGCTTAGGACCACAATACCTGACGGAACGTCTCTCCCAACCGTTATCTACCCGGACACTACGCTCAACATCTGGGGCCCTCCTCTGACTGCCACCTCCAAGAGAGGCTCGGTTGGTGGCAACGAGGAGGAGGGCCTTCTCGGTGGTAGGCCCCCAGTTATGGAATCAGCTCCCCACTGAGACCCGCCTGGCACCAACCTTACTATCTTTTCGGCGCCAGGTTAAGACTTCCCTCTATGCCAAGGCATTTAGTTAGGAGCTTGGAATAGCACGGAGGGGATTGTCACCTGTAGGCTCAGTTTTATTGGCTTTTGTATTGTTATTTTAAACTGTGTTTTTAAATTTGGTTTTTAATTTTTTTAACTGTTTTGTATGTTTTAATGTTGTTTTTATGTAGAGAGTGTTGTGAACCGCCCAGAGAGCTTCGGCTATGGGGCGGTATATAAATGAAATTAATGAAATGAATGAATGAAATAATTACGTACTTTCCTCTTTTCATGATGTGCAGTATTTTTTTAAGGATAATTTTTATTCTCTCCCTCTCTCTGGTAAGCGGTGGGCAGACTAAGGGTGCAATCCTATGCATGTTTAGACAGAATAAAGACCTAAAATTCCCAGCATCCCCCAACCAGCCATGCTGGCTGGGGCATGCTGGGAGTTGTAGGACTTTTTTTCTGTCTAAACATGCCTAGGATTGCACCCTAACTGACATCTGCATAGTTGGTGCCTTGGTTGACAGAGATTTGGGTAAGAAACTGTAAACTGAATCAGTTATGTTAAATAAGCTATACATTCAAATAAATCTTCATATCTATCTTTGTAAGCAAGCGCTGTGAGCAGGACAGGAGCTGGTGGTCGGTCAGACATCCATCAAACCAAAGATTCTTAAATGACTGCACAGACTTTTAAGCACATAGGCAGGCAGGCAGGCAGGCAGGGTGAGTTGTTGTGTTGTCCGAATTCTGCGGGGAGACTTATTTTTCAGGAAAAAGACACGCAGAGAACCCATGGCTTTTGTAGGGTTGTTCTTGCTCATGACAGGTTATTATGTTGTCTGGACTGGACCTGGGAGACCGATTTTATCATGGGTTGCTGCAATCAGCTATGGAGCTGCTTGGCAAGAGCAGCAAAAAAAAAGCTCATGCCACTCGCTTTTCATGATCTCTCTAGTGGCTGCTCTTCCACCGATGCCAAAACGGCACTGTGGAAGGACCACCACTTGTTCCTTAGCATTAAAAATAAATAAATAAATAAAATAAGTGCCTCAAAAATGTGCAGTTGGGGGCGTAATTTTTTTTTAAATTAGTTTTTGTTGGTCTTTTGCAAGTGCGCACTTATGGTTATCCGATATGAGTATTAACAAGACCGGGTTGCCTATCAGCTAATTTGCACACACTTGCAAAGGACTAAGGGTGATATAACAGTAAGAGAAAGGAGGGAGCTGCTGGCGCAAGTCAAAAGCATTGAAACCGGGGGTGGGGGTGGGTGGGCAGCCAAAGGAGTTAGTGCACCAACAATATCTTGGAAAACAATATCTCCCCCTTTGGCAGTATGATCCACTTAGTTTTAAGTGCTGAACTGACACTTTCCAGCGTCCTCCACTTTTTCAACACTTCCCTGACTCTCCAGCTACTCCAGAAAGGGGAGATATTAACTCCTCCACACTTTTCATGGCTCTTTTGTGGAGCAGTTACTGCTGCGGTTACTGCTCTGACAGTTTTAAAAAAATACCCTGCCAGATCCGGCTAAAGCAGTGTTCTTCAACCGTGGGTCCCCAGATGTTTTTGGCCTACAACTCCCAGCATGCCCCAGCCAGCGTAGTTGTAGGCCAAAAACATCTGGGGACCCAAGGTTGGAGAACACGGGGCTAAAGGACTGAGGGGGAGAACAAGCCACGGCAAGCCCGATTGTCAGTTGCCCGATTATTCGCAGGGTGGCTTAGCATGACGTGCAAACCCGCCCAGTATAGTGTTTTGTGATATGGATGCCACCCATGTCCCAGAGAAATAACTGGCTTAATCGTATGTCTTTCAGTCAGGGGTGTTGAACCTCTTTCAGCCAGAGGGCCAAATTCAATTTCGGAGAAACTCTCGGGGAAGGGGTGCATACCAGTTGTGGGCGGGACAGAAGGCAAAGGGGGCAGGGCCCCAAATACCAGAAATACTAAATATGCCAGCATATTTTAGCTTAAAGCTCTTACTACCAGTAACTAAGTCTTAGGAGAGGCATTTCAACCTTTTAGAATGTGCGGGGAAGGGGTGACTTTGCCAAAGCCAGGAGACGACCAAATGATTGGCAGTCAGGGGAAAGGGGAGTGACCAAATGATTGGTGGTTGGGAGAATGAGGTGGGGCCATCTGGGGAGCCCTGCAGGGCCGGCTTGGGACCCCAGATGGGCCAGATTTGACCCGCAGGCCTTAGGTTGAACACCCCTGTTTTAGGTCAACTGATAATACGAAAACACCAGACCCCATTAAACTACAAAACAGGCATGTCTCTCTTTACTGCGAATCAGTGACTGACAATGCAACCCTATGTATTCAGAATTAAGGCATGCTGGGTTCAATGGGGCTTATTCCCAGATAAGTAGGTATACCACTGCAGCTGAATCAGTGATTTCTGCTCTGTTTAAGAAGATGAGATAGGACTTTAACACCTCGTTATTCACAAAGCCAGAAATCCAATCAATGTTCAGTAACTAATGGTAACATGCTGCTTAGAACAGAGATAGTACTAATTCTAGTTGTCATTGCATGCATAGATTATAGAGTTGGAAGGGGCCTACAAGGCCATCGAGTCCAACCCCCTGCTCAGTGCAGGAAACTAGAGGAGGGGTCTCTTATCCAAGTAATAACCAGGCCTGACCCTGCTTAGCTTTCCACGCTCAGACAAGCTGAGCCAGCGTAAGCCACAGGCCTGTATTCCTTGTGATCATTTTCCCTAAAAAGAAAGTCTCAGGATAATCACTCTGTGACCTGGTGCAAGGTCATCCAGTGAACTTCACATTTGAGCAGGGATCTGAACCAAGAACTCCCCAGTCCAAGTATGTGCCCAGTCCACTGTATTCAATGGTAGCTTGTTCCTAGATAAGTTACATCAATTGCAGTCTAAGTTATTTTTAAAAATCTATCTAGAAAGCCTTATGTGTCAATATAAGAATCTCTGAGGGCCACGCCTCTCCACTCTGCTCCTTTGCTCAGTTCCTTGGCAGCTCCTTCCTACTCACCTCTTTTGAGCAATACTTTTGCCACCTCCACAGATAAAGCAATACAGTCACCTCCTCCTCTGAGTTCCCTTTTACAGCCCAAGAAAGCATTTCTGGTTAGAAACATGCATTCTTGTGATTTTCAGCAGAAAAGTTTTCAAAGACTTTGTTTCCTACCATAGCTATCAGATGAATAGCTTTAAAGTGTACGTATACTTTTTTCTTGTCACAAAGAAATAATGTAATTTGTGCGTGCACGTGTGCAGACAAAGTTATCCCTCTGTTGGCCATCACAAGACAAGAAGAAAACCAACTAAGATAGAATGGGTCCTCTCATGCACGGGGTCCCCAACCCTTTGGGATGTGAGCACATTTGGGAATTTGAGAAACTGCTGTGGGCACCACCACAAAATGGCTCCCATGAAGGATGTGGCTAGTCAAGAGGAGGGGGAGAGAAATAGCGAGGCTAGAGGCTGGGTGGGAGCGGGGCATGGAAAGAGTTGCTTCCTGGCCCACCCAATCTACTTTTGTCCTCACAGACCTTTCCCCTTTGCTCTCCTCCTCTCTCTCTCCACTCCAGTCTAGCCTCACTATTCCTTTGCAGGGCCGGCGCTACCGCTAGGCAAACTAGGCGGTTGCCTAGGGCGCGCAGCTGAAGAGGGTGCAGAAACGCTGTGCTCCTCTTCGCTGCCGCCACGCCGCCCCCACCAGGCCTCCGCCTCCCCGCCCGCCGCCGCCGCTGCCGCGCCTCCCCACCCGCCGCCACCGTCACCGCCGCGCCTCCCCACCCGCCGCCACCGTCACCGCCGTGCCTGCCCCCGCCGCCGCCGCACCTCCCCCCCGCCCGTCTCCGTGCCTCCCCCCGCCCACCGCCGCCGCTGCCACCCCCCCGACCCCCCACCGCCACCTACCTTCTCCGCGTCGCGTCGCTTCCAGAGCCCCGCCCGCGTTGTTTTGGCGGGAGGAACCAGGGCAACAGGGCTTAAACAGCCCTGTTGCCCTGGTTTCCCCGGCAAAAAACAGAGCACGGGGGTCCCGTCGTGTCACTTCCTCGGAGGAGGAGGAGGCGGCAGCCAGGGCAGGGGGAAGGTAGGTTGGTGGTGGTGGTGGTGGCGGCGCGGGGGGGGGGTTTGCAGAGCAGGGCTGCTTTGCTCCGGAGGCCCCCCCCCACGGCACGAGAGGGGGCGCTAAATATCATTTCGCCTAGGGCGCCAAACTGCCCTGCACCGGTCCTGTTCCTTTCTCTCGTCTCAACCCCTTTCCTTGCTATTTCTCTCCCTTCCCCATCTTCTTTCTCTCCCTTCCTAGCCCCTAGCCTTGCTCTTTCTCTCCCACTCAACCCTTTATCTTGCTGTTTCTCTCCGCTCCCAGCCTCTACCCTCGCTATTTCTCCCCCACACCTCTCTGACTTGCTGTTCCTCCCTCCCTCCAAGACTCTAGCCTTGCTCTCGGTCTCCCCTCTACACTTTTGCTTTGCTTTCTCTTCCTGCCTGCTGAGCAGCTGATCAGTGGCAGGTTCAGGAACAGGAAGGAGAACCTGGTTTTTCATTTTTTGTTACTTTTGTTGTTGTTGCAGGGCTTGGTGGGGTGCCATTGGTGTACCCACAGGTGCCATGGCACCCATGAGTGCCACATTGGGAACCCCTGCTCTATTATGCCCTTTCAGCTGGGGGGGGGGGAACCTGCAGCTCTTGGGGTAATTTCATGAAGCTCTCAGTGTCATCCACCTCTCTGGACGTTGTGGGTCCACCACTCTTGCTCCAGACCACCCCTGCGAAGATCACGCTTCCTCTCCTGGTGTGCACACATATGAGAGAGAATGAGGCAGGGATGTTGAAGAGTCCTTGGTCTCGAGTCATGAGTCGAGTCACGAGTCTTTGAACCCGAGTCCGAGTCCTTGGTCCAAAATGGTGACTCACGAGTCTCGAGTCATGAGTCACTCCCAAAGCTGACTCCACGAGTCCCTATTAAAAGCAATGGGGGGGGTGTTCCCCAACAAAATAAGGCTACTTCAGATGTGTGGCTTAAATAAATTCTAGGCACAAGTGTGCCTTTTTATTTCAAAACTCTGCAACTGATTTTGGCAAGAACAGACCAGGCAGACAAACCCAAAATAACCAGACAGGCAGAGGAGGCAGGGAACCCCAAAGCAGGCAGGCAGAGGCCTTTGTCTTGGACAATTCAAACTGTGGAACTGGTTAAGAAGAGACCAGGCAGGCAGAGGAAGCAGGGAACCCCAAACAGGCAGGCAGAGCCAGCCAAACCCAACATGTCTGAAAGGTTGCATTTTAGGGAAATGATTTTAAAAAATAAACTTGCTGTACACTTCCTAAAACCTATCCATGTTGCATTTGAGGAAACACGATTTTGGAACACGAGTCCTTGGTCTCGAGTCCCGAGTCGAGTCTCGAGTCCCATTAAAAATATCGAGTCAGACTCGAGTCAGAGGGGGGACTCAGTCCGACTCACGAGTCGAGTCCTGGAGTCCGAGTCCCCATCCCTGGAATGAGGTAGAGAAGGGATGGGGGCGGCACAGAGAAAGAAAAAGCTATGCAATCATGCAATGCTTCAAACTCCACTCAAAGTTGCCAGGCATCGAAACTGGGACCTTCTACATGAAAAACATGTGCTCCACCCCTGAGGCACTGCCCCATCCAACAAGGAGGCAATGCCAGGTAGCTCATACCATCAGCTCCTGAAGAGATCACCAGTAGCCTGAGACAAGCCCGCTGTTGTATTACTTTTGTCTTTTGTAACTTTTGTTTATTTTTTTAGCAATTGAAATTGTAAACTACCCTTGAATGCCTCCGCACAAAGTTGGCATATATGTGCAGTACGGAAGGAAGAAAGAAAGAAGGAAGGAAGGAAGGAAGGTGTGGCTGTACATAAAAGAAGCAAGAGTAAAGGAAGGAAGCAATCTGTAGTACTGTAAAACTTGAAGAATGTATTATTTTGATAGACGAAAAATACTACGTTGTTTCCTTTTGTTCTTTACTCATAGGACAGAACTAGACACTTCAGATGAAGGTGCTGTTGTTGAGAGTGGCAGGCCAGAGTCAGGGCTGGGTTCTGGGCAGCAGTCTGAGGTGTGCCAGGACCTGGGAACCCAAAGCCGTGGGACACGCTAGTAGTCAGGATCAAGGAACAAGTCAGGAGTCACAGGACTGAAGGACAGACCAGTGGACAGGATCAAGGAGTAATCCAGAAACCAGGACTGAAGAATGACCAAGGAGGCAGAAACACACCCAAGCTCAGGAAGACCTTGTTGCTCAAGCAAGACTCAGATGGAATAGAAAACCCTTTATACTCCTTCCAGCCCAGAAGGATTCAGTGGCCAACCTGGAAAGACAGAGTCAGTTCAGAAGGTTCCTTGCTGAAAAGGCAGCCACCTTCAGTTCAGTGACTCACCACCACATGGAAGAGGTCCATACAGATTCAGCAGTTCCTGACAATGAGGCTTTTCTCCCTTCTCCCCATAACATTTATTTATTTATTACATATATATCCTGCCTTCAGCCTTTCACCTGGGAGAGATCTCTTGCAATTCCCTTTGCACCTAGAAACTGCATAGGGAAATACCACCGCTTTCCCCTACTTTAGAGAGTCAGCCATGCCTTTGTAGTATCAGCAGCCATTAATGTAGTCCCTACCCTCACCTCATGCCCATTTGCATGCCTAACCAACACATTTCACACTAAGGGAAGGGTCAAAAAGACTGTCACACCTAACACAGACCTGGAAGCAGAAGGTCAAGACAGAGGGCCGGTTCACACGACCCAGGAGGCACACAGGGGAGGCACACAAGGGAGGAGTGGGTGGGCGAGCAGCCGTGGCGCCGCAGCCGGGCAGGTGTGGCTGCCAGGCCCAGAACAGTGCCAACGCACTGCTCCCCCCATGCTCCCCCCGTGCTCCCCCCATGCATACCACCCGCCCCACTGGCACCTGCCAGCACCCCACAGGACAGCACCCCATGGGGACCCTGGAGAGGGTGCATCGCAGCAAAGGTAAGCCACCCATAGAACCGTTGGGTGGAGGGGGAGGGGGAGGGGGAGGGGGCCGCCCCCCCCACCCGCAGCAGCTGCAGCCAGACCACATTAGTGTCCGTGTGGTTGAGGGGTCCGGGCGTGGGGCTGAGGGAACGGGCAGGCAGGGGCTCCAAGGGGTGGCAGCGTGCGGCAGCCCAGGAGGCACAGGAGGGGGTGGCCTATGGCACGTGGACACAGCCTGTGTGGGCGCATGCACAGGGCCCGGCGGGCACACAGGGCCCGGCGGGCGCACAGGGCTCGGCGGACGGCGCTGGGCACTCATGGCGCAGGCCAGCAGGGGTTGCGGAACCATACGCACCGGGAGAGGCACGCCCAAATGGCCCGTGCCTGGCCACCACTTCCGGGGTGGGCGGGTCTTCTGCAGCGCCCGCCCGCTCGCAGCGGCCAGCCCTGGCCGGCACCGCCGCTGTGCCCTCTCCCCTTCCCCCCCTCGGGCCAGCGGGTCCCTCTATTTCCACGCCGCCCTCTACCTCCGCCCCGCCCCATCTCTCCCCATCCAGGCAGGCAGGTGCAGCCACATTGGCCTGCATTGCAGGGTAAGGTCCCTTTAAATGTGTTCCATTCTGGTTCAGCCTGGCAGGCCGGAGCAACCACAGCTCAGGCTGCTCTGGGCTGCCATCTCTGTGCAGCAAGGGGGAGTCCTCATGGGGGGGCACCCGCTGTCCACACGACAAAGTGGCCACGCGCGGGGAGGGCTTACCCTTCTACCGCCCAGGGTGAGTTTGGGCGCTAACCGGGTGGGCGTTCGCACTCCCGCGGTTCCCGTGTCGTGTGAACCGGCCCAGAATGAATATGAGCCTACAGAGGTGAGCAACAACTAGCACAATTTTTCCATATGCATTTCCACCATTTTGTGGGCGTTTTACAAGTTATATACATTAGTTTATAAATGTACATATACAAACATCTGCACAAAGTTTAACATGGGTTTGGAAGGTGCCACCCATTGCAAATACATGGTTGATAAGTATCTAGGTGAGCAAGTACATATTGGGCTAGAGTTAAAACCATGACTGATGGATGAAGCCCAGGGAAAGCCCTTTGAATCCATAAATTGTGAAATCTTTTCAGGTTAAATTCCAAATTCATACATCTGCAGTAGCCTCTCTTTTTCTCATCTCTTGGACTAATCCAAGTGATTTGGGTCACTCGCCCTGTTGACAAACGGGTTTCCCTGACCTTCTTCATATCTGCTGCTTGACATTATTTACATAAGCACTTTGAAATTCTGAAAGGGAAAATGCCACAGAAGTGCAGTGTATTAAATTTTATGTGTACAGTATTAGCAATCCCAGCCCATCTGTGCTGAATCAACACAGTAAACAGCAAATCTTGCAGACATTATTAGCCCAAACAATAAAAGAACAGGAAACAAGGCAGCTTTAGCTTGGTGCTACTAGCTTACTTACTTCTCTGTATTGTGTTGTGGGAACAACAGAAATCATCTAAGACACTCCAGTGCTTGATTAGGAGCTCCCCCCCCCTTTTATTTTTCTTTTTTTACAAAACTGCATAGAAGTTGTAGGATATAAACAAAGGCTGGTGTAATACAGAACAACAAAATACCTGTCTTAGCTCAACTAGTCTTTTGGGGCCTAGCTCACTCCAGTGTCCTTGAGATTAGATGCAGCACCTGATTATTGTTGTGTAAGCACTGTGTGTCTGAGCGGGTGCATCCATTTTCTCCAAGCAGTGAGAAATTCCAGGATGCAGCTGGGTTTGGTCTAGGGAGACTTCTGGTGATCTGTAATATTTGGTTTATTTACAAATATACCGGTTGAGAAAATAGGTGGAGGCATAGGTTAAATGCTCCAGCAGACACTAAGGCTGGATGCACACCTGAAGTTTATTGCAGTACTGTATCACTGCTGTGACTTGCGGTCACGCTAGTCTTGCGTAATCGTTCTTTGTTTCTTCCGGAATTTCCTGGACTAGGTTTATCACGGGGGGGTTTAGTGTTGCAGTATGTGGCGAGTGTGTTCTAAGCTGGCGCCGTTGTTGCCCGTCCAAGGTGTGGCCATGAAAGTGTGATCACTGGAGTTAGCAGCAAATGGTTTTTGAGAGGCGGGGGAAATGCAGCATTACATGTGTCTCCCAAACTGGTGTGGAACAGAGGTATCCGCCATTTGTTGTGCAGTGGTTCGACTTCTTCCCCAGAAGCTTGTTGATTTATCTTTTTTTTTTTGGTAAACATTCCCATGCACCTCCACACCTCCGAGCAGGCTGCTTTGGGCAAATGTGTTTCGGTGCTTTTTTTAAAAAAACAAACCAACCCCAATTTCGCTCCTGTGCACGTGTGCACCTCCGCATAGACGGTGGACCAGAAACAAAAAAACCCTCTTGTTAAAGGGCCTTTCCCCCTGCATGTGAAAGGCAGTACCCCCAGGCTAACCGCTAGGCATGTCTCCAAGGCCGGGTTGCGCCCCCGACCTGATCTTCCGCGGGGGCGCCGACCCGACTCGATTTTCTGAGCGGCGTGGAGAGGTTCTCCGCACCGCTTGATCGGGCTTCCCAGGCCCCGTCCGTCACTTCCGGGACCGGAAATGACGCGACGGGACCCTGTGCAGGCGCAGAACGCGCCACAGAGGTCCAGCGCGTCTGCACAGGGTTCCGTCGCGTCATTTCCGGTCCCGGAAGTGACGGGACGGAATGGGCCGCACGGACGGCTCGCCGCGGAGAGGGCAAGCTGCCCAGAAGAACAAGGTAAGGCCTCGCCGGGCGTGAGTGGGGCCAATTTCGGCCTCGTTCTGCCCGGCGAGGCTCCATTACACAAGCCTACTAACCGCTATGGAGTTTGTAAATTAGCCAAAAGGCATGTCTGCTCAGAAGCAAATCACATTCTCTCCAATGTCCACACTCCCAAGTGAACACTCACAAGGCTCCTGTTAAATCACATTGATTTAACAGGAGCCTTGTGCTCGGGAAACTCAGAACCGGAGGAATGCAGCTTGGGGAAATTGCGTTTGGGTGGAGGGGAGGGGCGCGCTGGTCCTGCTGGCTTCACCCCGACCCTGTGGGAGGGCGGCAGTGGCAGCAGCAGCAGCAGCAGCAGCATCCTTCTCCTTTTATGTGAGGGTGCGGAAGAGCTTTTTCCTCTCTCTTTTTAAAGATCGCTCCTGCGCTCACAGAGATGACGCAGCAAAAAAAAAAATTTTTTTTTAAGCCCTGTTCAAGGCAACGCCCAGTTTTACCGCTACCAAGTTAAGTGTGGGGTGGCAAACCGGGATGAGTGCAGTACATTTAGCAAGAGTGTGCCCTGTGAGGAGTGACTGCGGAACGTGAATATAGCAGCACCGTTCTGCTAACTTGAAGATATACAGTGTGATGGAGATCTGCCCATTGTCCACTGCTCCCACATCAGGTATTTCAGGGAGACAGCCAGCAGCCCAAGGTGCGGTCATCTCTTCAGGCAACTCAGTTTCTGACTCTGTCCTCAATCTGCCTCAAACAGCAGCCCTCTCCTTTTGGAGTAAGCCCTACTGAACATAGTGGGACTTGCCTGACATGTGCTGCAGAACAATCCAATATATATCTGATATTTTTATTTATTTATGTATTTATTATATTTATACCCCACCTTTTTTCCTGCAAGGAACTCCTAATCCTCCTCTCCATTTTATCCTCACAACAACCCTGTGAGGTAGGTTAGGCTGAGAGGCAGTGACTGGCCCAAAGTCACCCAGTGAGTTTCATGGCTAAGCGGGGACTAGAACCCAGATCTCCCGAGTCCCAGTCCAACACTCTAACCACTTCGCCACACTGGCTCTGATATATATATATATATATATATATCAGAATAAAATTATGTATCAAATCGCAAAAGAAGTACCGCAACAAGATTTTATTTTGAATTTTGATTTGATTTATTGTTTTTACCCAACTTTTCTTTCCATGGCCACACAAAATGACTTACAACCTGAAAAACAACAAAACATTAACATTTAAGGATCAGTAACGAGAAAACAGTTCAAGATAGCAGATAAAACCACATCCTAAACAGCAGAATAAAAAATGAAGGGGAGGAAATTAAACGATCTCTGTGCCACCGCTGGAAATGTTCCGTCACAGACACCCACACATCTAGTCTCACGTAAGGACCATGAGTAGAGGCACAGATGGCAATCTTAACTGCCGGGCAGGCTCCTATGGCAGCAGACAGTCCCTGCAGTAATCTGGCCCCATGCTGTTTAGGGCTTTAAAGGTTAAAACCAACAAGTAGAGCCTGGAAATTGATAGGCAGGCAATGCCAATGATGTGAGGCCAGTGCAATATATGCAACACTCATGAACCAGTGTGTGGAGGCTGTTTTGGGGTGGATGAGGGTCAACAAGCTGAAACTTAATCCAGACAAGATGGAGGTACTATGGGTTGGGAAACCAACTACTCTGAATGGAGGTGTACAATGGGTCTTAGATGGGGTTGCACTCCCCCTAAAAGACCAAGCGTGTAGTCTGGGAGCCCTCCTGGACACTGCGCTAGCTGGGGAAGCCCAGGCGGCTGCGGTGTCCAGGTCTGCATTTTACCAGCTTAGGCTGCTACGCCAGTTGCAGTCCTATCTGGAGAGGACGGACCTTGCCTCACTTATCCATGCACTAGTGCCATCCAGACTGGACTACTGTAATGCATTGTACATGGGGCTGCCTTTGAAGATGGTTCAGAAACTTCAGCTGGTGCAGAATGCAGCCGCTCGAGTGTTGGTGGGGGGCAATTCAATTTTATCATATCATGCCTCTACTGCACCAGCTGCACTGGTTACCTGTGTGTTTCCAAGCCCAATTTAAAGTGCTGGTGTTGACCTTTGCAGCCTTAATTGGTTTGGGACCAAATTACTTGAAGGACTGCCTTCACCCATACTAGCCTGCCTGCACTTTAAGATCAGCAAGAGAGGCCCTCCTCATAGAATCATAGAAAAGTAGAGTTGTGAGAGCACTGTTAGGTGGGTGATCACATGTGAGAGGGCCTTCTCTGCATTGGCCCAACACCTCTGGAATAAGTTGCCATCAGGAGTCTGCCAGGCCCCATCACTGCAGGCTTTTAAGAAAGCCTTGAAACCATATTATTTTACTTTAGCTTTCTCCTAATATGATTGCTTTTGTTGCTGGTTTTGTTGCTGTTTTATTGTTGGTTTTATTGTACTCTTACTGTTTTTAAATGTGTTTTTATCATTCTTAGTATGTATCATACTCGCTTTATGTATTTTATTGCTGTATACTGCCTTGGGTTTCTGCCCTGAAAGGCGGCAATTTTTAAATAAATAAATAAATAAAGGAAACTAACAATACACCCAAAAGGTCTGAGAGAATACTTTAGCCTGCTTCCTGAAAGCAGGCAAGGCAAGAACCTATGGACTTGATGAGACAGCATTCCAAGGAGAAGGTGACACTGCAGAGAAGACCCCACTCCTAATGGATGCTGTACATCCTTTTACTATATATGCACAGACAACTGGAAAAGCTTCATGTGTGAATAGTCTGGTAAACCAACCAAGCCTTTGGTACTTGAAGTCACAATCCTCAGTCCACTTACAAAACCTCTGTGTTCCAATGGACTGAAAAACATGCATAAATGTTAAGGACTGTAGTCAAAACAAACCAATGTTACAATTGTTCTTTTAAGCTGAGAACATGCCTTTCCTGAAATAAATCAATAATGGAAGAACTGCCCTTCAAAGACTGACATCATTATGCTTCCTTCCACAAATGAATTTTGTTGGTGAATTTTTTTCCTGAATAATTTGGGAAAGGCGTAGACCTAGCCTGTCTGTATAATTTTTAAAAATATATTTTGTCTAATGGCAAAATACTTCTAGATCCCTTGGTGGGCAGATGATAGCATAACTCTGTTTTGATATTATTAATGGTTGCATAAGGAGAATTGTTTCTGCCTAATAACAGTGTTCATCATAAAACTGCACATACAACAGAATATTAAAACAGGAACTTTCTGTTCCAAAGAAGACTAAAGATGTAAAAGAAAAAAAACAAACATCTGAATTGTCTTTCATAGATTTCATAGATCATAGAGTTGGAAGGGGCCTACAAGGCCATCGAGTCCAACCCCCTGCTCAATGCAGGAAACTAGAGGAGGGGTCTCCCATCCAAGTAATAAGCAGGCCTGACCCTGCTTCGCTTTCCACACTCAGACAAGCTGAGGCAGCGTAAGCCACAGGCTGTGCTTGATGACCTTGGTGCATGGCTAATAAAAGCATGATAATGAAATTGAAAATGAACTGACCTCTCCTTGCATCCTGCTAGCGCAGCCTTCCTCAACCAATGGCCATGCTGGCTCAAGATGATGGGAGTTGTAGTCCAACACATCCAAGTTGGGGAAGGCTCTACCAGTGCATCACCTTGTTGCCATATGGCTGCTTAGTTAAGTTTCCCCCTTTTCTGTGCTCAGTACAACACATTGTCTTACCTAAATAAACATCAGTGATTAACAGCTGATGAAGCTAAATCCATCTTAAATGAGGTTTCAGGTTCAAGGGTCTACTTCAGGCTATTAACATCATCCAGAACAGCCAAATTCCATCCCTGCCTCTGGTGCTATGGCTTCCCTGGAGCGTCGATGCTGCTGGCCCAAATTAGTGGGCACAAGCGTAGCTCTGCCCTGCACAAGGGGTCATTTATTTGCACTGTTGTTGGGAGCCTGGTACCCAATGTTATGCTTTGCTACAGCTGCCCAGCACAAGCTGTTAGTTATGTGATGTTTGTGTACACAAGCTGCACGTGGAACAACACAAATAGAGGAACCCCTGCAGGAGTCCTACTTATCATGGCTCTGATGATGCATAATTCATTTTGATGTTATCATGGCTCTGATGTATAATTTATTTTGCTGCTACTTTCTCCACTCGGCTTCTTTGTGCTTCTGCTTGGCCACTTGTGTAAATAATAATGGCACTCTTTCCTCATATTTAAAACAAGAAAGAGGTCCTTTTGCTTTTAGCACTTGAGAAAATATTTATTTAAGAGGCAGGGTGGCTAACACCATTCCTCTAGCAATAGCAACTTTATTCAGAATGAGATATCAGAGTGACACACGGGTTTTGGTGGTGCTTTGCGTGTTTAGGATTGTGCCCTGAGCTGTTGATGTTTGCTTTCAGCTTTCAGCTACTCCGACCCAGCTGCCTGCAGCAGCAGCACCACCACCAACAGCGGAGAAAGCGCAGGATCGGGAAAGCCCTCCCCGCTCGGTTCTGTGACAGTGGCAGGGTTTTGTCGTCATTTCACCATTTGGTTCAGAATATATATTTTTTTCTTGTTTTCTTCCTCTAAAACCTAAGTGCGTCTTATGGAGCGAAAAATACGGTACACATTGCCAAAAACAAGGAAAAAGATCAGCCCTCAAAAAAGGACAAAGGGGGATGCAGATTTGCATAAAATGTGCATATGCTCATGCATAGATGGACATTTAGATTTAATTACTAAAAAAAAATTGGTATCTACTTTGTATGGTTTTTTTTTATCTTGTATGCTGCCTTGAGCGGATTCCAGCCTAAAAGGTGGCCTAAAAATAATTTTAAGTAAATTATTTATTTATTTATTATATTTCTAAACTGCTCATCTGGCTGGTCACCCAGCCACCCTGGGCAATGTACAATCAAGATAAATATAATAAACACCATTAAAACACAATTAACATACAATTAAAACACACCTAAAACAATATAAGACGGGGGGGTTGTTTTTTTTAAACCTAACCCACCGCATATTCCCGCCTGAAAAGCCAAGTTTGTAAAGCCCGTTGGAAGTTCATCAGGGAGGGGGCATGGCGAAGGTCACTGTAGTTAAATAGAAACACAATATATCTCATTATAATGGGGAAGACCATGCCCCAGGTGACCACCCTATAACTCAGCAAGAAAGCACCTTTACAGCAATGGGCCAGAGCAAGACAGGTGGTACTCCCTGACTCCTAGAGAGGCTTGCTTGCTGACCTAAGCAACTGGGAGACTCCACTCATGCCCTTGTTGGCAATGGACCGCCTTCATCTTACTCGGTCTTCTCCTCTGCCTTTGGCTTATTTCATCCCACTTTAAATTTAATAGGGTCTGGGTCTAACAACAGATCATTGGGAGTTAAAAACCATTGCAAAAATAGTTGTAAGGTTTAAAAATCCAATGTGTAGCATTTTAAAATGACAAAGAGTCTTGTGGCATCTTAATGACTAACAAATTTATTATGGCAGAAGCTCTGTATCTGATGAAGCTTTTTCTTTGTTGTTTTTGCTGCGACCAACTAACTCAGCTATCCCTCTGGAAATTTTTTAATGAATAATTGTTCCATTTTAGATCCAGCTCAATAGATTTCCCCCCTCAAATGCAAAGTATTCAAAAGATGTGTTAATTCAATCAGCCCAACTCCAGACCGTCCGGCCATGAAACAGGAAGCTCTGTGGGCTACTAGTTCACAAAGCCATGCACAGGGCCTGCATATTGCGATTCCTGAATCAAGCTCATTCTCCTTTCTGCTCTGGGTCTGCCAGAATCCAGCTGTGTAGGCTGGTGTTGTGTTTAATCGAGTTATCATGCTTGAAACATGGATGTCAGCTGGCCAGAAATGCAAAGGATAATAGATAGAAGTAAATCAGCCTGAACCTGGTGCATTTGGAGTGCATTACCCGTAGGTTTGTATTCGATATAACACCTCAAAAATGTTTCCTGTATGAAAGTCAATAGACCACATCCTGGAAGAGTCTCTCTTTCTTTCAATAAAACAATGCCCCCACCCCCACCAAAATCGAGGAGAATCCGGTCAGACCAGGATACGGTTGTGACACAAAGAACCACCTCAAGTTTTCCATTCCTTCTTGAACATCTACAGCAGGCGTGGGGAACCTCTTTCAGCCCAAGGGCCAAATTCAATTTAGGAGGAGCTCTTGGGGGCCGCATTCCAGTAGTGGGTGGGGCAGAAGGCAGAGGGGGTGGGGCCAAAATACACAGAACCCCCCTCCAGCATATTGTAGCTTAAAGCTCTTGCTGCCAGTAACTCAGTCATAGGAGAGGCATTTCAACATTTTAGAATGGGGGGGGGGGAACTGCACAAAAGCCAGGAAAATGCCAAACGATTGGTGGTTGGGGGAAGGGGTGGGGCCAGAGGATGTGGGCGTGGCCATCTGGGGAACCTCAGAGGGCTGGATTTGTCACCTGGGCCTGGGGTTCGCCAACACTGATCTACAGCTTATGAGTACTCTCTGTTCCCGCTATTCAAGAAACATGAGGTTGTCTATCCATGTCTGCTGACAGCTGACCTAACACGTCATCTAGTTTTTTTGCTTGACATCTTAAGGTGTCCAAATAACTTCTGTTACTGGGTGGGCTATCAATAATCTATAATTGATTGATGGTTAAATAATGTATTTTCACTCTTGCTTTCTACTTACATCATGCCCATAGCTAATTATATTTCAGAGATTGGATAGATAGATAGATAGATAGATGGATATAAAGCTAGATCTATCAGCTGTTTGTAACATATTTGTAGTAGCACAGAGACCCATTAAGCAAGACTTTAATATGCACCATGAGGAAAAGAGAAGAACAAACAAAAGAAAAAACATAGGAATAGTCAGTTAAATCAGATGTTGCCATGGCTATGGTTATAATCCCCTTGAAGTGTGAAGACCAAGACTAGGGTTGCCACTACACACTGCCAAAAAAGAGGATAAAGATTTGCATAGCATTTGCATATACTAACGTATATGTATAGATGCAAATTTAGAAATAATTACTGTAATTTAAATAAAAATACACTTTGGATTTATTAATCATTTTCTCTGATCTATGTTTAATTTGTTCACTTTTCCTTTTATAGTACATTGGATATTTTTTCTCTGTTATATTGAGATGACCTAGTGTTATAAGCAATAAAACTGAATTGGTTGATTGAACAATACATTTCACCATAGCGGGGAAGACTGTAAGCCCATTTCCGGTGTGTGCCTGCTCAGTCTGCAGTCCAGGTGCTAAGTACCGATGATGATGATGATGATGATGATGATGATGATGATGATGATGATGATTTCTTATATTTATTAATCGCCCATCTGGCCGGCCACCCGGGGCGATGTACAATTAAAATAATACAATAAAACAATACAATAAAATATAATAATTAAAACTGTATAAAATTCTTTTAAAATCCTAACCCACCCCAACTGGGTGGGCAACTTCAATGCTCCTGCCGCTCTCCCTCCTTATGGCTACAGTAATACCTTGGATTGCAAGTAACTTGGTCCGAGAGCATTTTGCAAGACAAGCAAATTTTTAAAATAAATTTTGACTTGATAAACAAGTGACGTCTTGCAAGACAAGTAGTCACGTAGGGTGGATGTAACCGCTCGCCTCGAGCGGGCGTAGCAGGCCGAAATCGGCCCCGCTCACGCCCGCCAGAGACTCGCTTTGATATAAGAGTGTTTTGGATTACAAGCACGGTTCTGGAATGAATTATGCTTGCAATCCAAGGTATTACTGTATTTACTATTATTTCATTTCATTTATTCATTCATGGCAACCATATACAGGTTGTAGCCAAAAAATTACAGACATATAAACAGGGATAGTTAAGACATTCTTAAAAACTATTAAAACTCTTAAAAACTATAAAACATTCTTTAAAATTGTTAAAACTCTTAAAAAACTATAAAACATTTTTAAAATTGTTAAAATATTTACCCACAAAACAGAGGCTACAGAAATGTTTGGTAGTAATCACAACACAGTACAGAGTTATATATGCGTTAGCATCAGAGATTCTAAAGAGAACCGTTGTCCTCATAGTTTGTTCTAAGTTTGGCTGCTTTCACCGCGAATCTAGCTGTATTAAGCATAACAGACTTGGCTGTATTTGATAACAGATATATAATTTTATCCAAGTCATTATAGTTAGCAATGGGCTCTAAGCTTCTCCTCAAATATTTATCTCTTGGGATTTTATACAACCTACAGTACAGCATATAGTGTATAGCATCCTCAATCACCCCGCTTCCACAGATACAGAGGCGCTGCTCCCTAGGGATATTCTTGTGTCTCCCCTCCGTAAAATTAGTTTTCATTGTCTGAAATCGCAGGGCTGTAAAAGCCTTGCGAAGGAAGGGTTGGGTAATTTCAGACAAATATTTCTCCTCTCCATAGTATGTTTTAAGAAGAGGGAAACTAGAAGAGAATCTAGATGCTTCAATTGCTTCCATATCCTGTGTAGCATAGTATTCTTGCATCTGTTCCTTAATAAGTTTCCTACTACACTGTATATCACTAGATTCTAAGGCTATAGGGTCAAAGCCAAGTTTCCTCAGATTTGCCTCACATCTTGTCAGCCATGTATTTTTATAAGTAGAACTTCTCTGTTCAGCTACACAGCAGGTGATCAATTCATTAATTGAACACTTCAGTTTTACAAAATAGAAGAACACCGCACGCAGAATAAAATAAATTATTGGCATTAGGCCAACTTCTGCCCGTGTATAACTAGCAGGTGTGCCTGGTGGGAGACCCAGTACAGTTCTTAAAAATGTATTCTGTAGAGACTCTAGTTTATTTGTCTGTGTGGTCCCCCATATCTCAGCTCCATATATAATCTGAGGTATAACCTTCGCAACAAAAACTTTGACAGCTGGTACAACTGCATTTCCTCCTTTCACCCTGGCAAATTTTAAGACAGTCTGCAGAGATTTTTGTGCTTTCAAATTAGTAGCTGACAGATGATTGTTCCATGATCCATTCTGAGAAAAGCAGACCCCTAAGTAATTAAATTGTTTAACCTGTTCCAGTTGATATTCATTCAGTGTCCATTTATGTTTGGGGGGGCATATTACTGTATTTATCTTTAAGCCAGGTTTGGACTGGATGGAAAGCCCTTCAAATAGAGGACTGTCCTCTGTAAAGTAGAACACCTGGACACCTTAATCAGAACTGAGATCAGAATTGTTTAGAGAAAAACCTGAACTCCAGTTAAAGTAAAAGAAAAAACTACGGTATGCTTTGTCAAGCAACAGCCCATGCAGATGCTATTATACACAGAGAAACCTATTGATAAAAGAACAACCAGCCACTAACAACTACCTTACGGTACTTTCAGTGTGCAATGCATTTTACAATAATTGCCATACACCATCACTTAGTGCACCTACAAATACTCAAGTACAATTTAGTATCTTGGACCCATTTCCCTAATTCTCCTGCATCTGCAGTTCTCAAGCTTGCTCTCCTCAACCCCAAAAAGATGACCTCAAAACAGCAGCAAATATACACTAACAATAATGTTGACACACGTCATATTTTTCAGGTTCTCTAGATTCCCCCCAAAATAATTTGAAAACACAGAGTACGCTCCCATCCCTGTATCCTCTTTAAAGGCCAACAAGATGATGAGAGCCCTGCCTAGTCTGAATCCCATCAAGAGGATTATAGATGAATTATGCATTCCTTCCTTCCCTGGTACATGCATAGCTCTAATAGTTTTCATAATCAATTATTTATTGTTTCTGAATCGCAGTTTCTCCCGGAACGTAGCTTTTCTCTTTCTCCCCCCCACACCCCCATTAGTGCAGTGGAAGCTCATGGTTTCATTGTAATGTTCACACCCTACCCAGCCACACCATTAGAACATTCCATTTGTCCTACTCATCCATTATGACTTATTGCCATCTGCCGGAAAGACAGGGCCGGCTAACATGTAATAGCTTCAAGATTCCTGGAAGTAAAGTCAGAGAGCTCAAACAGTAAACAGAATGATGTATCTCTTTTCTTTTTTTTCCCTGTCACCCAGGTTTCAAAATACAAATATTGTACACTGCATATTCTGTGTGTGCACCTTTCTGCTGGATTCCAGTTATGTGAGTTGCTGTTCACAAGTCGGCAACTCACGTAACTGGAATCCAACAGACGGGTGCAAACAGAGAGTAATTTTTTAAGGCAGAGGTTTGGCAGCAGATTTCATCTGCTGTATAAGCTGGGGGGCGGAAGGAAATGTATGCCCCACAGGGCTGGGAGTGACGCACAAAACACCCATTTTGCCAGAGTGATGGGGTCATTACATGATTTTTCATCATAGTAGGTACATTATAATTTAAAAAGGCTGGAAGGCAGAAAATATTTTCTCTCTAAGGTCTTTTACCCAAATTATGTAAGCATTGAGAAACCTCCCAAAACAATGTAGGTTTGAGAAATATAGCTACCATTAAAAAGTCATTCATTTTGGCTAGAGGAACACTTGCATAATGCTTCAAACACCATACAGCCTTGATTTGTAGATGGGAATACAGGGACTACTTGTTACAAGCATTACTGTACTCAGTCACACACACAACAGCCAGCTTGTAGCATTGGTAACTGTAAGTTCCCATTTTGGAAAAGGCGAAGGGGTGCAAGCTATTTTAGTAGAATACAGGGAAGAAGCAGCTAGATTGAAGAATCAGTTATTGGGTGCATTCAACATTCAATTATGAAAAAACATCTATTGTAGGACTCTGCTTTTCATGCATCGCTGTAATTTTAGTACTGCAACCACATTCAGCCCTTCCTCTAAATCAGAGGTGGGCAACTTGTGGCCCTCCAGATGTCATTGGGCTGCAACTCCTATTGTCCCTCACTATTGGCTATGCAAGTTAGGAGTCCAATAACATCTGAGGGCCACAAGTTGCCGACTCTGGCTCTAAATCAAGCGTAGGTAACTATATCCTGCCTGCCAGAAATCACTACTCTGGCTGGTCATGTCAAGAGATCACTGTTGCAATCAGGTGTGCCAGTGCTGTCAGATGCTGACTCACATGGAGGACTATAGCTCAAAGGTAGAGCACATGCTTTGTATGCAAAAGGCACAAATCTCTGGCATCTTCTGGTAGTGCTGGGGAAGTCCCTTCTCTGAAACGATGGAGAACCACTGCCAGTCAGCATAGAACTTTGGAAGGCAGCTTCCTGTATACCAATACCTTTAGCAAGACTATCATAAAGTACAGGCTGCTAGCGCAACACTGATATATTCCAAAGTACGATCACATTGCTTGTTCAAGTATAGTTCTTCCACTGCCGCAGTTATATTTAAAAGCCTTTAATTACACACACACACACACACTTACTTTAGTGGGCAGCAAGAATACTGTTGTGACTACAGCCTGTAGATTTGGGGAAGAGGCCTAGGCTAATCTATATATATATATATATATATATATATATATAAAAGAAGGTGTCCTGACTGACTGACTGACTGACTGATCAACGCCCAGCTCAAACCGTTTAATCTAGGAACGTGAAATTTTGAAGGGACATTGCTTTTATGACGTAGACACCCACTAAGGAAGGATTTTTGGAAATTCCATCCCTAAGGGGGTGAAAAAGGGGGGGAAATCACCCCACTCTCATATCCTATGGGCAAAACAACAGGGGAGCAGTTATGCAAATCAGCCTCACCTCATAATTGCTGCAGGAGCGATAGGAGCAGTTATGCAAATAGCCCATCCAAGACACTTAGAATGTTCGTATGAATTCCTGCAGGGGCCAATAGGGGTGGGTATGCAAATCTCCCCTAGGCCATTTAGACTGTTCTCTGAGGGGGTGAAAAGGGAGGGAAAGTTTTTAAATGACTGTTCTGTGTGGGGCGTCGTCGCATAGGCTCCACTCCATCACGTTTTGACGGATCTACCCCAAACTTGGCACGGTCACTCTTCATCACCTGTAGACTCTCAGGATTAACCTGATTTTTCTTTAAGATCAGATATTTCTGTCAGAAAAGTTTTCTGCTGCCAGCACCCAGCCTAAACGTTACACTTAGAGACACTGTATCTTTTCCAATGTACCAAATCCTAAAATCCACGCGAGCGCAGCCGCGGGCAATAGCTAGTAAATAATATTGGAGAGGGGTGGTATTCCTGGTCCATTGGCCTTGGTCATCATTAGTCAAATTAGACAGTCAAAATATTTAGAATTTTTTTATCCTAAGGGAGCTGTGAAACAGCAGAATAAGTCACTCTAGTACACCATCTTCTCCAGGAGCAATAGGGGTGCATCTTATTTGGTCAGGTATGATTTGAATGGTTACACTAATTAGCCAATGGGGCATAGGCTGGAAATATAAACAGTTCTGAAGGATGAACATATCAGATCCAAAGCAAGAGGAGATTACCAATCCACCTGGTCCCCTGAACCACAACTGAGGCTTATGCACCAGTGCTTAAAATGTATGGATATTTAGATGAGATTTTATATCTGCAAATCATGACAATACTAAAGTAGTGAATCCTGAGTATGCTGGAGGTCAAATGAGGACTACAGTAATACCTTGGATTGCAAGTAACTTGGTCTGAGAGCGTTTTGCAAGACAAGCAATTTTTTAAAATAAATTTTGACTTGATAAACAAGC
This sequence comes from Shinisaurus crocodilurus, assembly GCA_021292165.1. Lineage (NCBI taxonomy): Eukaryota > Metazoa > Chordata > Lepidosauria > Squamata > Shinisauridae > Shinisaurus > Shinisaurus crocodilurus. Next base: position 24,702,038 of record CM037880.1, on the reverse strand, counting down.
GATGTCTTGCAATACAAGTAGTGTAGGGATGTAATCGCTCGCCTCGAGCGGGCGTAGTGGGCCAAAATCGGCCCTGCTCACGCCCGCCAGAGACTCGCTTTGATATAAGAGTGATTTGGATTACAAGCACGGTTCCGGAACAAAGTATCCTTGCAATCCAAGGTATTACTGTATATGGAAAAGGGGAAGGAAGGAGGGGTGGAAATTATAGAGATGTTCTCTCATAAACTGAGAACATACTCCAGAGTCTTTCATAGAGTCACAGAAGCAGCAGGAATTCAGATCCAGATAGTGCTTTTGACAGGTACTGCTCATTATGAAATCCAATATCCACTAAAGCAGTGTTCTCCAACCTTAGGTTCCCAGATGTTTTTGGCCTACAACGCCCAGCATGCCCCAGCCAGCGGACCCAAGGTTGGAGAACACTGCACCAAAGGTACCCATTTAATTCTACCGTGCTCAGATATTCACACTGCACTAGATAATTGGCACAAGGGGAGCACAGCTGAACACAGCCTTTAGTATCTGTACATTTGACTCAGCAGCAATTCTGCCAGTGCACAAAAATGGTGAATTAAATAAACCAAGGCGGGTTCAAATTAGTACAGCAGAGACAATTCCAAAGGAATGTGTTGTTTTCTTTCACACTGTGTAGTGTTTTCCACACAACTTAAGATCCTTGCCCAAGAACATAGTTGAGAGCCTATCTGTTCTCCACACACTTCCTAATTTCAGGTTTACAGTCTCTAAAACAAAGCAAACAACGGGACGAACAGCCTTTCAAAAGCCAGTTTTCCCAGAATATTTCCCCTCAACATCTGCTCTCATTATCTGGCACTTATGTGCAAACGTTCTTGGAACCTCACAACTAATTTCTAATCTCCATGAGAAGCAGCAAGAAGGGGTGTGTGTGTGTGTGAAACACATTTATGAAGAGAAATGGAATTCTTTATGTCATAAAAATGTTGTTTCCTTCCAATGGTTCTATTTTTGCTCACTAGGGTGGCAGCTGGGGGGTGGGGTAGGTAGATGAATTTAATTATGGCATCTGAATAGGAGGGCCCGGTTCTCCAATGTTTTACAACAGAACAAGACAAACGCCCATATGGTATTCTTAACTGGGTACTTGTGCTTAACCATTAGGATAAGTCAACCAAAGAGTAAGGGCACAGCCAAATTAGGGTTTTTGATGTGATGCAACTATCTGGGAGTTTTCCAGTGTGTTTAAAGTGAGCCTTTCCCTCGATGCCTGAAAACTGTCTGCAGATCATAACAGAGTGAATACCTTCTAGAGAAATTAAGAAGGTAGAAAGTAAGAAGACTGATATGGAAGGATTCTCAAAAATACCATCTCTGTATTGATGAAGGGTTTAAGGGCAGGACAAGATGCCATTTGCTTTGAGAATGAAGGTGTCTCACTGGGCAGAGCATGGGAAAACATGAAATGAGTCAGCTGGTCACTTGTATTATTTAGACTAGTTGTTTTGGAATTTGTAGAGTAGGAAGTTTTGATTTGCACAGAACCCTTCTTATGGTAGGAAAGAAAGTGGGTATGGGGCATTTGTAAGAGTCATGTATACAAATTCTGGCAGAGGTACTGGGAGAAACCCCTGGGTAGTGGACTCCTGTAGGCAGACCACTCTAGGCAAGCTAGTGAAGCAATGGCTGGGGTTTGACAACAGAATAACCCACACCCAAGGGTTGAGTATGGGTTGTTGCTGAAAGGTGGATTAATGTGTTGTCTGAACCCAGCCACACTAACAAAGCATAGTTTGTTAACCATGAACAACCCACAGTTCCCAACCCAACAACAAACCATGGGTTCTCTTCCTGGGTTGCTCGTGGTTAGCAAACCATGGTTTGTTAGCACGGCTGGGTTCAGACAACACGATAACTCATGTTTCAACAATCCACAACCCTTGAGTGTGGGTTATTGTGTTGTCTGCGCACAGTCATTATCTTTCCAAAGCAGTCCCACATTGTTTTTTCTTAGTCCCAACTAAGCGTTCAAGGTAAGTGAGACAGGATTTTATTCTCAGTATTCTAATAAAGAAAATGCATTTTTATTGTGCCTTCAAGTGTTTAAAGCCCTTCACATGCTCTGTCATTGTAATCTTTACAGCAACCCTGTAAAAGCAAGGATGGGGAACCTCCAGCCCGCTGGCCAAATCTGGCGGACCAGTCCTTCCAATCCAGCCTGCAGAGCTCCCCCTGCAGGACAAGCCCTTTGTTTGTTGCCACACACCCATGCCTTCCCCATACGCCTTTGATCACCCCTTGCCTTCCCCCCCCCCTTTGAAACAGACAACACTGGAATGTGATCTGTGCTGCTCCAAAATATTCCTGTCCTGTTCCTAACCTTCCTGTGGCCTTTGATGTTCTTCAGAAGTTGTTGTTCTTCTCCATTGTTCTCTGCAGCCTCTTCAGGGCTACTTGATCTGTCTGAGCTCTCTGGGACAACTCAGTAGCCTGGAGCTGCTGCACCTGCATTCCTCTTGGTCACATCTAAACTTCTGTAAAATAAAATTATTTCTCTGGGGCTGGGGTGGGGGCAAGTGGGATTACTTAAACTGTAATGGGGAAATAGGGGACTGTTACAGGAGCTCAGACATGCTAGCTCACAGGACATGTGTATTTTGGTTCTGCGCAGTTTGCTGACATCACCCTGACACCTTGGCTCAATTATCCATTTTGCTCTGAACATAGCAGCATGGAAAGCTGCCAGAAACATTAATAAGGTTCTAGATGGCCAGCAGACGGGCAGAAGCCAGTGTGTACGTGCTTCCTCTATTGATTAGATTACATGGAGTTACTTCCTGTAACTACAGAAACATGGAAATGCCTGCTTGCCATGCCACCACCCAGCCAACGAACCCACAAGAGTACCTTTGAACCTAGGGCCTTGGTGGAAAATTTGGCCCAATCCTGAAGCATCCTCGCCTCCTTGACAGAGCTACAGGTTCAGATATCACCTGGATCACCCTAATGATTACCTTTTGTTTAGAATACCAGTAGCTAATCATCTTATACTGCACTGCTATCCAAGATGTAAATCAATCAAGGAATAGAACTTCCCTGAGCTCCCTTTTCATTCCCCAAAGCAAAACTACTGTTTTCTTTGTTCTGACCTATCCTAGGTCCAGGCCCTAAGCCAGTGTTCTCCAACCTTGGGTCCCCAGATGTTTTTGGCCTACCACTGGCTGGGGCATGCTGGGAGTTGTAGGCCAAAAACATCTGGGGACCCAAGGTTGGAGAACACTGCCCTAAGCCATCAAGCTCTTTCTACCCTTTGTTTTGAAACCTATAACTGCCCAGACATTCAGGCAGCAATTCTTTCTTTTTGCCTGGGCAACCCTTACACTTCTGGGTCTCAGCTCTCACAAGAACTCAGGGTCCAATTGGCTTCCAAGGTAGTTCCTCATGATCTTTTCCTAGCATGGTTCCTTGTTTCACTATCCCACATTGCTAGGGCCAGAATCTTCTGCTTTTCTCTTGCACCACTTGTTGCCTCATTTGTACAGATAAATCCATTTTGCCTTGTACATCAAGAGAGAGACAGAGAGGCTGATTTTCAGCCCTGGGTAAAGCACCCGCTGATTCCAAAGCCGGGATCCATATGTTGCTGGAATGCAGCTCAGCCTGTGAGACCACACAGGTAGCTTGCAACTTCTGTATGAGTTGCTTGAGGGTAAAGTAGGTGGTCAAGCAGGGGACATAGAGCATTGGGAAGCAGCTATGAAAGATCTCAAGCTGAACATAACCACTTAAAAATAATAATTGGGAATTCTAAGGAGATGCCCCATTTTCAGGCACTCCATCCAAGTTCAATTTTCAACCAAATGGCAGTGGCTCTAGCACCCCAATATCGGCTAAGCCTCCATGGTCAGCAAGACCCCAAAAAATGAGTAAATGGCCAGGTCTTAATTTGGTGTCAGCCAGGCCCCTGGTGGGGCAGGGACATTCATAACCAGAGTGCCACAGCCAAGGTCCTCTCTCACATCTCCACACAACATGCAGCTCCCAACAATGGGATGCAGAGGAGAGGTAATCTTAATAGTTGGGCACATGATTCTTGTCCCTGCTCTTATTTCACAATGATAAGGCAACTGGACAGTACTAGTGAGTATAGGTATGGGTATAGTTGCCATAATTTCCATATGGAATAAAAGCAATTTTAGCCTTATAAAAGGTGCCTAAAACAATCAACCAATTGCCTATCATAGACAATAAACACAGTAAAATTTAATTTGGATAGATACAGAAGTGTATCTAGATAGAGCCAGTGTGGCATAGTGGTGAGAGTGTTGGACTGGGACTCAGGAGATCTGGGTTCTAGTCCCCGCTCGGCCATGAAACTCACTGGGTGACTTTGGGCCAGTCACTGACTCTCAGCCTAACCTACCTCACAGGGTTGTTGTGAGGATAAAATGGAGAGGAGGAGGATTCTGTAAGCTGCCTTGGGTTCCTTGCAGGAAAAAAAGGCGGGGTATAAGTATAATAAATAAATAAATAAATAAATAAATAAATAAATTGTCAGCTCCATTTAAAACTATGTAGTTATCAATCTAATGATGGGAGGGAAGCTGTTGTTCTTAACAATAACAACCACCGTCTTTCTACTGAGTTTCAGTATACAGACCAAGTAAGGGGCGCCATTATTTTGCACTGTAAAAAGATTCTCCATGGTCGTGGAGAAGAAAAGCTAGCTGGAGGTTCAAGCCTGTCACTTTCCTCAGCCAGACCACTATTATGAGCCTCTTCAATTAATTCAGAAAGCAATGCTGCCCAAAATTTTTAGTTACCTATACTTTCCTTGCAGTTTTATAAGCTGTGACCTCAAAATCTATAACCCAAAAATCTCCCTGTCCCAGAGTCTGTAATAATAATAATAATAATAAATTTTATTTCTTACCCGCCTCTCCGTCTAGATCGAGGCGGGGAACAACAAAAATATAAAATACACAATACATACTATTAAAACATCTTAAAACATATTAAAAACATCATAAACAACATCATTAAAACATCATTAAAACATTGTAAAAACATCTTAAAGGCAACCTAAAATTCCGCCGGATAGGCCTGCCGGAAGAGATCAGTCTTTATGGCTTTTTTAAATTCCAAAAGACTGATGAGCTGACGAATCTCCTCCGGCAGGCCATTCCATAATCTGGGAGCAGAAGAAGAAAAGGTCCTCTGGGTAGTACCCGTCAGCCTAGTTTTGGCTGACTGAAGTAAATTCTTCCCAGAGGACCTGAGTGTGCGGGGTGGATTGTATGGGAGAAGGCGATCCCGTAGGTAGCCTGGACCCAAACCATGTAGGGCTTTAAAGGTAATAACCAACACTTTATACTTCGCCCGGAAACTGATTGGCAGCCAGTGGAGTGCTTTTAAAACTGGTGTGATGTGAGCACCCCTAGGTGTACCAGTAACCAGTCTGGCGGCCATATTTTGCACCAGTTGAAGTTTCCGGACTAGGTACAAAGGTAGCCCTATGTACAGCGCATTGCAGAAGTCGAGCCTCGAAGTTACCAGCGCGTGCACTACTGTCTTTAGGTCCTCCAGTTCTAGGAAGGGGTGCAGCTGGCGTATCAGCCGAAGCTGATAATAGGCACTCCTAGCCGTCGCATCTATCTGAGATGTCATTTGGAGTGACGGATCTAGAAGCACCCCCAAGCTGCGAACACAGTCTTTCAGGGGGAGTGTAACCCCATCCAGAACTGGTTGACATACCTCCAAACCCAGATTGTGGCCTTTGACAGCAAGCACCTCCGTCTTGTCTGGATTCAGTTTCAGTTTATTTTTCCTCATCCAGCCCATTACTGCCTCCAGGCATTCATTCAGAGGAGACACACTATCCTTAGCTGACGCTGTTGCTGAAGGCATAGAGAAATATATTTGAGTGTCATCAGCATACTGATAGCACCCCGCCCCATGCCCCCGGATGATCTCTCCCAGCGGTTTCATGTAGATATTAAATAGCATTGGGGAAAGAATAGCTCCTTGTGGCACGCCACATAGCAGCTCCTTTTTGGTGGAGCAGCTATCCCCAAGCATCACCATCTGGAACCTACCCGAGAGGTAGGACCGGAACCACTGAAGCACAGTGCCCCCGATTGTATAGGGCAATTCCTTGTTCTCTCTTCACTCTTACCTATGATGCATTCCTTAAGGTTCAGGGCCTATATAAAGAAGTGTATCCCTGAGCTACCTCTGAATTTTGGCTTAGAATTAATTGAGGATGTTAGTGAGTAACACATGGGAATTTGATAGCATTGGAGCTAGGTAAATACAATTTGGGTGCTGAGCATTACAGTACATGCTGAGTGGAATAAATGCAGAGGATCTACGTAAAAGACAGGTTTTGTGATATATCAGCAGGGCTTCCCAAGTGCAAATTGCAGGTTTATTAAATCCTGAGACATCTTTTGCTGCAAGGAAGGCTTGGAACCTTTAAACTGCATTCTTTGCAACTTGGCATGATAGCCAAAGATGCCATGATATGTCCACTCAAATAATAATCATGGACTATCCTGAATTCTAAGAGATAATTGCAAACCCATCAGTTGCACACACATCACAAAATAATATTTTGGAAAAGAAAATCAGTATTAAAATACTCTAAGGTTGCAATCCTATACACACACACTCAATGGGGCTTACGTCTGAATAGACATGTATACGATTGCACTGGAAGAGTTCTGAGTGAATGACTTCAGAATATCCTACTATACACCTTGTACAGTAATACAGTAACTTGGTTTGAGAGCGTTTTGCAAGACAAGCAAATTTTTAAATATATATATATATATATATTTACTTGATATACAAGTGACGTCTTGTAATACAAGTACTGTAGTACGGCTTAAATTAAAAATCTCTGTACAAATTTTTTGTGGCGGATTTCGTTTTGATATAAAAGTGTTTTGGATTAATATAATTAAATATTTAGGTATTGATATATTAAAAGATATGGATAAAATAGGGGAATGGAATTTTAAAAAATTAAAAGATGAAGTTAAAAATAAAATAGAGGGTTATAAAAAATTGGGACTATCATGGTTCGGTAGGATAGCTTTGATTAAAATGAAGATTTTACCGAAGTTTAATTTTTTATTTAGAATGATACCATATAAGATATCAGAGAAAGAAATCAAAGATTGGCAAGTAATGTTAAATAGCTATTGCAATGGGGGGAAAAGATCAAGGATTACTAAGAATAGATGGTATAAAGCTCAAAAAATAGGGGGACTTGGTCTCCCTAATTTAAAATGGTATTATATAGCTAATCAACTTAGATATATTATGGATATTATTGTTAGAAAAGATATTATGTGGTGGGAAATAGAAGCATTTGAATTGGGTAAGAGGGTGGAGAAATTTTTATTTACAAAACAAGGACATATTATGACAAAAAGATTAGAAAATCCCTTTTTAAAAAATATGTTAGAAATTTGGGGTAGAAATAAGGAAATATTTTTACCAGGTATATCCCCACTTACTCCAGTGGTGGTTATGGAGGATTTTCCCGAGAATGTTAGACATTTAGAACGAATTTTTAGAGAGAAAAAGGTGATAAGTTTAATGGATTGGCTTGAAAAAATGGAGACAAGACAGCAAATAATTGATAGGGTTGGGGCAGGAAGAATTTCGTGGTTAAATTTAATTCAATTAGTACAATGGGGTAAGAAATGGAAGAGGAGACATGAGCATGAAAGGGATTTCACCGCATTTGAGCAGTTGGTTATGTCCAGAGAACTCATAGAAGGAAATGCATCAGCTAGGGGTCTTACAAAGATGTTATATAAAATGTTGCAGAAATCAGAAGAGCAAGCAGAAAATCTTAAAATAGTTTGGGATACAGAGTTTGAAGAGGAAATATCAAAGGACGAGTGGAACAAGATTTGGGATAGGCAAATATTGAAAAATATGTCTATAAGAATTAAAGAGAATTTTTATAAGCTAATTTGGAGATGGTATTTGACTCCGGTGAGATTAAATAGAATAGATAATAAATGCTCTCCAATGTGTTGGCGAGGATGTCAGGAGTTGGGTACATATGCTCATATGTGGTGGAGTTGTAAAAATGTAATGGATTTTTGGAAAATGATTTTTGAGGAAATATCAGAAATTGTTGGAGCTGATTTAGAGGTTTGTCCTAAACTAGCTTTGCTATCAATAACGGAAAAGGTGATCGGTCCTCAAAATGTTAAAGAATTAATTATAAATTTGTTAACGGCAGGTAGACTAATGATAGCAAGGAAATGGAAAATTCAGCAAGTTTTCACTATTACTGATTGGTATAAAGAAGTATGGGATATGGCATTGAATGATATGTTGACTTGTAATATCAAATGCAAAAGGGGTCAATTAAAGAAAAATATTTTCAAGGATATTTGGGGTTTATTTCTGGAATATGTGTTAAAAAAGGGGAAAGGGAGTTTACCCTGTCAAGATATGTTGTATTTTTGGAATAATGAACAATTATAGAGTCATTGTATTATTTGGTCCCATGGTGATGGGAGCACTATATTAGTTATATGTGTGTGTTATTTTCTTTGTATTGTTTAAAAAATTTAAATAAAAAATATTTTTTAAAAAAAAGAAAAAAAAAAGAGTGTTTTGGATTACAAGCACGTTTCCGGAACGAATTATGCTCTCAATCCAAGGCACGACTGTATAGTACTTCTATGCTAATTTTAGAGTTCAATTCTCAATTTGTTTTTAAAGGCTTTGTGCTTTGGGTTCACACCAAAGTTCAAAGATCACCACAGTAAAAGCTGTATAGGAAAGCTAGTCCTCTTAAACTGTATACACTGTCAAACAATTGTCTTCAATATATTCGTCTTCGCAATACCCCTGTGGGTTATAGAAAAATTTCTGTAACAATTTTACATTCTGGAAAGCAAGGCCAGAAGCTTTCTCCAAGCCCATGGGGATGACAGCAAAACAAGAAATAATGAGGGCCTTATCTTGGATGTCTCCTGTATGCCTTTGGGGGAATTCATAGCTTAGTACTTGTATTGAATAGCCTGGAAGTAGCTGATTAGAGAGCTCTCTCAGAGACAATAAAAAAATATATATTTTAATTCCAAGGCCCTGGGTATATGCATAAATGAGATAACTTTCTTCTGATCTTAAGGAAGGAAAACATGGCAATGAGATAAGTGCTTGAGCAATTTTGTTCAGAGGCAGGCAAGAGAGTCTGACATAGACCACCGAAAGCCCAAGAGAGCTAAAACATTAGTGTTGCTAGGGCTTGTTACAAAATCCATTAGGAATAAAACATCTATTACATCAGAAAGAATAAGTAATATGTTTTCACTTTAATAAGGAGCACATTAAAAAGGGATTTAATATGCTCCTCACCATGTCTCTAATCTTGCAGCTGTTAACACAACTGATTTCTTAAGAGCCTGGCACCCGGTTTTGAGTATTGAAGCTGGCCTATAACCAAGGATTATAGGGGAACACTAGCATTTATACAACTTTGGACTGAATGAGAATCCTATTGCCAGGAGTAAGAGCCTTTTGCTTCCTCCCTTCAAGCAGCTGGTGCTTTTAGAAATTTGCCAGCACCGTCTCTACAAATTTGCAATGTCAAATCCATATTCTTTGTGCCCTAGGCCTATAGCCTTTCTTCCTATTTCTGCATCATGCCCTACAGCAGGGGTGGGGAAGCTCGAGCTTCCGGAGGTTCCAGATCTGGCCCGTGGAGGGTTGGACACCTTCCACAGCCCTCAACCCCTGAGAGGGGAGAAGAATCCCTATGTTATCTCCAATCTATGAGCAGAAATAACAAGGAGACTTCCCTGCATGCTGCTTCTCCTACCAATGAGAGGGTGAGCGATGAACAGGGAAATCCCTGTGTTACCTTTGATTACAGATTGGAAATAACATGGGGATTCCCCGAGGGAGCCAGTCCTGCAAGCAGCTGTCGAGTCTCTTTGCTTTCCATGCCACTTGCATCCCACCCATAAAGTGGTTTGCAAAGCAGGGGCGGATCCACACCTAAGGCTTATTGCAGTATCTGACTCCGGGAAGATTAAACAAAATAGGTAGTAATTGTTCTCCATTGTGTTGGAGAGGATGTCAGGATCTTGGTCATATGCTCATATGTGGTGGAGTTGTAAAAGCGTACTGGATTTCTGGAACAAAATTTTTGTAGAAATTTCAGAAATTATTGGTATTAATTTGGAGGTCTGTCCAAAATTAGCGTTGTTATCAATAACGGAGAAACTTGTTTGTTCTCAAGAGATAAAGGAACTAATTGTAAATTTGTTAACCGTGGGGAGATTAATGATAGCAAGGAAATGGAAAGTTCAACATCAGTTTTCAATTATTGACTGGTATAAAGAAGTGTGGGATATTGCCTTAAATGATAAATTAACTTGTAGTATCAAATGTAAAAAGGGACAACTAAAGAAAAATAACTTCAAGGATATTTGGGGACTATTCCTAGACTATGTTTTAGTAAAGGGAAAGGGGAGTAAGCCATATCAAGATACGATATATTTTTGAAATATTGAATAATAATGGATTATTATGTAGAAATTATTTCTTGGCCCCGTGGTGATGGGTGCACCTTAGTAGTTATATGTATGTTTTTTAAAATTTGTTTTATATAATGTTTGAAATAAAGTTAAAAAAAATTTTTTTTTAAGTACTGTATTGCTGCTGTGACTTGCGGGGCACACGACACACTCATTTTTCAGTGCCAGTCACGCTAGTCCTGCGTAATCATTGTTAGTTTCTACCAGAATTTCCTGGAGTACTTTTATCACGGCTTTTTTCAGTTACTGCAGTTCACTGTCACAGTATGCAGCTAGTGTATGCTAAACTGGCGCTGTCGTTGCCCGTCCGAGGTGTGGCCATGAAAGTGTCATCACCAGAGTGAACCAGTTGTTTCTGAGGGGCGGGGGAAATGCGGCATTACGTGTGTCGCCCATACTGGCGGGGAAGAGAGGTATCCGCCATTTGTTGTTGTGTGGCGGTTCAACTTCTTCCCTGGAAGCTTGATTTTTAAAAATTTGGTCAATATTCCTGCGCATCTCTGAGCAGAAGAAATTTCAAAGTGCTGGAGGGGTGGGGAACATTCCGTGTTTGTCTCCCCAACCTGCATCGGGGGTTCGGCAAAGCAGCTTTCCCGCCTCTCTCCCTCTCGGCTTTTCTCTCTGCTGGTTTTACCCCAACCCTGTGGGATGGTGGCGGCGGCCACAGCACACTCCTGCTCCTTCTTTTTTCCTTGTTTGCTTTCACCCAAAAGGCAATTACGGTAGTCAAAAGGCATGTCCACTCAAAAGTGAAGCACATTCTTTTCAATGGCCTTACCCCCTGGTAAATCACATTGATTTCAATGGAGCTTATGTAACTTAGCGCAAGGGAAAACTGGTTTGAGAAATTGCTTTTGGGTGGAGGGGAAAGGGCTGATCCTGCTGGCTTCACCACATGGGAGGATGGTGGAGGATGGTCTCTTCCCTTCTCCTTTTGTTTTGTGAGGAGGCATGGGGCAGGAAAGACCTTTTCTTTTCTTAAAAACAATCTTGCTCCTTCGCATGTCCACTCCTTCATATCCCTGCTTAGCCAAACAAAAAACCCCTTTCTCTTAAAGGGCCCCAGCCCAAAGAAAAAGAAGCTGTAAATTAGCCAAAAGGCATGTCTGCTCAGAAGTAAATCACATTCTCTCCAATGTCCTTGCTCCCAAATGAATCCCATTGATTTAACAGGAGCCTTGTGCTCAGGGAAACTCAGAACAGGAAGAATGCAGCATATGGGTGGAGGGGAGGGGGCGCACTGATCCTGCTGGCTTCACCCCGACCCTGTGGGAGGGCGGCAGTGGCAGCATCCTTTTCCTTCTTTTTTGTGAGGGGCCAGAAGAGCTATTCCCTTTCTCTTTTTAAAGATCGCTCCTGCTTTCGTTCGCACCTGCACAGAGACTAAGCAAAAACAAAAAACCTGTTCAAGGCAACACCCAGTTCTACCGCTACAGAGTTATAGGTGTGGGATGGCAAACCGGGATGACTGCAGTACATTTAACGAGTGTGCGCCCTGTGGGTAGTGACTGCAGAACGTGAATATAGCAGTACCGTTCTGCTAACTTGACGATATACAGTGTGATGTAGATCTGCCCCAGGGCAGGGATTTGGCAGCTGTCCTGGAAGTGTCCTGGAAGTGTCCGCCAAGTCCCTTATTTAGTTATTATATTTATACCCTGCCTTTTTTCCTTCAAGGAATCCAAGGCGGCTTACATAATCCTCCTCCTCCATTTTATCCTCACAACAACCCTGTGAGGTAGGTTAGGCTCGCCGTTCATGCCCCAATTGGGATGCATGCAGCACGTGAAGCAGACAAGGTACTCTGCCTTCACCAATCCAGTGGCCTCCATAAATTTTTGACTACAACTCCCATCACCCCTGACCATTAGCCATGCTGCCTGGGGTTGAGGAGAGCTAGAGTCCGACAACATCTGGAGGGGAACATGTTAGGGAAGGCTATGAGAGCAGGCAGCATTTCCGGGGGTGGAGGAAGAGAAGTGGGTCGTGGATGGAAAAGAAAGTGAAGAAACACTAGGGCTGGTGTTGAAACAATATAAGGAAATTGGAAAACCCTGTCAGAAGACAATTACTAATCCATCTATTTGCCCTCTCGCACAACATCCATGGAATATAAAACATTAAAGTGGTACATAGTTTGACACATTTTCAGCATTGAATCTCTACTGATCCCAATCACATTCTGTCGAACTGAGCTGTTTCCTTCACAGTCATAGGACCAAATATACTTGAGAGCTCATACCACATAAGATTGTTAGTCTTTAAGGTGCCACAGGACTATTTCTGCCCAAGAAGTGCTCAGCAGCTGCTCTGCAGCTGGAATAGCACACGTGAGAGAAAGAGAGATACAGAAACAGGCGGAGGGAAGCAACTGCTGCTCCACCCCGCCAAGACACTTAATCAAGAGCCAACCATCCTGGGGCCAGGAAAAATGTAAAGATACAGTCATCATGAAGCTAGCTGTCTGTTGATTGTACTAGCTTATACTTAGACCAATGGAGTTGATTCCTGTGCTAATTTCTGAATTGGTAAAGTCCTCGCATTAACTTAACCGCTTCAGTCTCCTGTGTGGAGCTGTTTGTATGAAGTCACACACACACACACACACACACACACACACACACGGGAAGCTGCCCAAGTTTCCGCACTATGCTGCTATTCAAGCTCTCTCCCTGATGAGGTAATTTTGAAAGATTACACGTGGAGCTGATTTCAGACAAGAATGTCCCCTGTAAAATTTGAGGTCACCTCATGACTCCTTGTGTGGATCTCTGCCACAGGGAAAGGCTTTTCAGTGGACACATGGGCAGGCCTGATGTCTAAACTGTTCCCATTAGCCACCTTAGATATCAACATCTGAATCAGCTCCATGTTCAAGTGCTCCTCAGTTGATGCAAACTAACCACAACATTCTCTGGGAAATGTTTTTGTCAACCAACCGACCAATACAGAACATCTATATCCTGCATTTCCATATTAAAAAGAGCCTAAGGCAACTCACAATTCAAAACAAACAAAAATATTCCCTGCTCCTTAAATACACCACAACAAAGGACACAGACAGCAAGAAAACATCAGCAGCAGGACACCAATGAAACATCATATGGACCCAATCCGAAATGCTCTACAGAAAAGCCATGTCTTTCCAGCAGGGCTGGCCTCATAACATTTTGGCGCCTGAGGACAAGGACAAGATCCCTCCCCCTCCATTTCACACACAGAACCCAACTGGACTGGCAGCTGAATCTTACTCCAACACCAGCACCAACAGTGTCTTCCATCGGCCTACAACTCCCAGCATGCCCCAGCCAGCTACGCTGGCTGGGGCATGCTGGGAGTTGTAGGCCAAAAACATCTGGGGACCCAAGGTTGGAGAACACTGCTCCAAAGGAATGGTGAGGCACAGAAGGACTGACCAGGAGGGCTGCCACTACTGCTCCACTCCCCACACCAGCACCCACTTTCTGAGGCAGATGCTTTACTCTGCTCAATGGTAAGGCTGGCCCGAGAGGCCTATCTTTTGCTAGGAAATTACAGGTAGATGGCCCACAATAACGAAGAGCTGTCATGACATCTCTAGAAAATGAGAGCCATCTTGACAAAAGCATAGCTTACTTTTCTCTGACCTGGTTCGCAAATAACAAGAAGCGTCCATGGGTGAACTTCCCCACAGGGCTTCTTGTCATGGCAGCGGCTGCCATTTTGAATATTCCAGCTGTGGCAGGGGCGTGCCATAGCTTGTCATTACGTGCGAACCTGGCAATAGTGGGTTGTTGGAGTGGTTGACAAGCCACCCAGAACCCATGGGCTGTTTTAGGGTTCATAGAATCATAGAATCATAGAAAAGTAGAGTTGGAAGGGGCCTACAAGGCCATCGAGTCCAACCCCCTGCTCAATGCAGGAATCTAGGTCAAAGCATCTCTGACAGATGTCTGTCCAGCTGCACCTTGAATGCCTCCAGAGTGGGAGAGCCCACAACCTCCCTAGGTAGTTGATTCCATTGTCTTATTGCTCTGACAGTCAGGAAATTTTTCCTGATGTTTAGGTGGAATCTAGGTTCCTGTAACTTGAGCCCATTATTCCGTGTCCTGCAAACTGGGATGAACGAGAAGAGATCTTTGCCCTCCTCTGTGTGACATCCCTTCAAATACTGGAAGAGTGCGATCATATCTCCCCTCAGTCTCCTCTTCTGAAGGCTAAACATGCCCAGTTCTTTCAGTCTCTCCTCATAGGACCTTGTTTCCAGTCCCTTTATCATCCTTGTTGCCCTCCTCTGAACCCTCTCCAGTTTGTCTATGTCCTTCTTAAAGTGAGGTGCCCAGAACTGGACGCAGTACTCAAGATGAGGCCTAACCAGTGCCGAGTAAAGGGGAATTATCACTTCCCGCGATTTGGAAGCTATACTTCTATTAATGCAGCCCAAAATTGCATTTGCCTTCTTTGCAGCCACATCGCATTGCTGGCTCATATTCAGTTTGTGATCTACCACAATTCCAAGATCCTTCTCACTTGTAGTATTGTTGAGCCAAGTGTCCCCCATTCTGTAACTCTGCATTTGGTTTCCTCTCCCTAGGTGCAGCACTTGGCATTTATCCCTATTAAATTTCATTCTGTTGTTTTCGGCCCAGCGCTCCAGCCTATCGAGGTCACTTTGAATTTTGTTTCTGTCTTCCAGAGTATTAGCTGTTCCACCCAACTTTGTGTCATCTGCAAATTTGATAAGCATTCCCTGTACCTCCTCATCCAAGTCATTAATAAAAATGTTGAAGAGCACCGGGCCCAGGACCGAGCCCTGTGGTACCCCGCTCGTTACCTCTCCCCAGTTTGAGAAGGAACCATTGATAAGCACTCTTTGAGTCCGATTCTGTAGCCAATTGTGGATCCACCTGATAGTTGTTCCATCTAGCCCACTCTTAGCTAGCTTACTAATCAGGATATCATGAGGCACTTTGTCGAAAGCTTTGCTGAAGTCCAGGTATATAATGTCCACAGCATTCCCACAGTCCACAAGGGAGGTTACCCGATCAAAAAATGAGATCAGATTAGTCTGACAGGATTTGTTCTTGACAAATCCATGCTGGCTTCTAGTAATCACTGCATTGTTTTCAAGGTGCTTGCAGACTGACTTCTTTATAATCTGCTCAAAAATCTTCCCGGGGATTGATGTCAGACTGACTGGCCTATAGTTTCCAGGTTCCTCCTTCTTGCCCTTTTTGAAGATGGGAACAACATTTGCCCTCCTCCAGTCATCTGGCACTTCACCTGTCCTCCATGATTTCTCAAAGATAATAGACAGTGGTTCTGAGAGTTCTTCTGCCAGTTCCTTTATTACTCTAGGATGCAGCTCATCAGGCCCTGGAGATTTAAACTCGTTCAGAGTAATCAGGTGCTCCTTGACCATTTGCCTATCAATCTCAAGCTGCAATTCTGCCCCTTCAGTCTGCACTTCAGGTTTGCCAGGGGGGTCATAGACCCTCTTTTGGGAGAAGACCGAGCCGAAGTAGGAATTGATCACTTCTGCCTTTTCTTTGTCTTCTGTTATCAATTTGCCATCCTCATTGCGTAGTTGAACCACCAGTTCTTTCTTCTGTCTTTTACTGTGCATGTATCTGAAGAAAGCTTTTTTGTTGCTTTTAGCATTCCTCGCTAACCTTAGCTCATTCTCTGCTTTAGCCTTCCTGACACTATTCCTGCAGTTCTGTGCTACCTGCCTGTACTCTTCCCCTGTAGCCTGTCCTTCCTTCCACTTCCTATACGTGTCCTTTTTTGTTTTCAGGTCATCTTTGAGTTTATTGTGAAGCCACATTGGCTTCTTCTGTTGCCCTCTGCCTTTTTTCCTTGTGGGAATTGTTTGCAATTGTGCCTTTAAAATTTCCTTTTTTAAAAACTCCCACCCCTCCTGGGCTCCCTTTCTCGTGAGAGTCACTTGCCATGGGATCTTACTAATCATTGTTCTGAGTTTGTTAAAATTGGCTTTCCTAAAATCCAGGGTACGTGTTTGGCTACACTCAGCTTTTGCTTCTGTTAGAATCAAGAACTCAAGTATAACATGGTCACTTTCCCCCAGAGTTCCCGAAACTGCCACTTTATCCACTAACTCGTCTCTGTTGGTTAGAATCAGGTCAAGGATAGCCGATCCTCTAGTTCCTTCCTCCACTTTCTGTAGGAGGAAGTTATCAGCAGCACAGCTCAGGAATTTCTTGGAGGGGCCATGTTTGGCTGAATAAGTCTCCCAACAGATATCAGGGAAATTGAAGTCTCCCATTACTACCACATCGTACCTCCTTGAAACAATGGCAATTTGCTTTTCAAAAGTTCCATCCTCGTCTTCTCCTTGATTGGGTGGTCGGTAGTAGACTCCAACCGCCATGTTCGTTTTATTCTTTGCCCCCTTTATTTTAACCCAGATGCTCTCAATGGGGCTGCCAAGCACCTCTTCCTGTATCTCTGTGCAGAGATACGTATTTTTAACATACAGTGCAACTCCACCTCCCTTTCTGTTGCTTCTGTTCCTTTTGAACAAGTTATACCCTTCAATTGCTGTATTCCAGTCATGGGAGTCATCCCACCAGGTTTCAGTTATCCCTATCAAGTCGTACTTGCCCTCATGTATCAAGAGTTCAAGTTCGTCTTGTTTATTGCCCATACTCTGGGCATTAGTATAGAGACATTGAAGACTATGTGCTTTATAGTCCGACTTTCCCCCTACATTTTGTGGTAGACTATCAATGGGCACCGCTGGAGCTGTTCTCTCCATTGTGGCATAGAGGCCTTCTTCCATTGGTACCCCCGAGTTTATGTCTCCCTCCCCTGTTGGATTCAGTTTAAAGCCCTCCTGATTAAGTTCCTCATGCTGTGTCCAAACACATTCTTCCCAGTCCTTGTGAGGTGCAACCCATCCTTTGCCAGCAGTCCATCTTCCAGGAAGTGTAGCCCGTGGTCCCAGAATCCAAATCCCTCACGTCGGCTCCACCTTCGTAGCCAGTCATTCACTCGGAGTATTTTTCTTTCCCTTTCTATGCCTCTTCCAAGTACTGGAAGGATGGATGAGAAAACTATCTGGGCCCCGAAGTTCTTGAGTTCCCTTCCCAGCTCTTCAAAGTCTGCCGTGATTTCTTTGTAACTCCGCTTGGCAGTATCATTTGTACCCACGTGGAAGAGAAGAAAGGGGTATGTGTCGGTGGGCTGCATGAGCCTCGGCAGCTGCTCTGTCACATCCTTAATCCGTGCCCCAGGGAGACAGCACACCTGGCGAGTCCATGGGTCTTCGCGACATACTTTGGCTTCGAGCCCCCGCAGGAGGGAGTCTCCCACTACGAGTACTCTTCTCTTCCTCTTGCTGTAGGCCTTGGTTTGACTGCCTCCACTTGACTGACCCTCAGCCTCCTGCTCGCTGTCACGTTGGGTGCCCGGTAATCCGTCCTCTGCAGGCTGTCCTCTGCTCTCGTCCTCAAGTACATGGAAGCGCTTCCATAGCTCCACTGCTTCCACAGGCGCAGAGTGTCTTGTAGTTCTTCTGCTCCTAACAGTCACCCTTTTCCAGGGAGTTCCCCCTGCGTTATTTTCCCTTGCCTCTGCAGTCTCCGACTCCGCCTCATCCTGCAGTTGCCCTTCTGGCTCCTGTACTGTGCTTTGGTGCTGTAGATCCACCGTTCTAAGAACTCCTCGCTTTCTCTTATGCTCCTGAGGGTTGACACTTGCTGCTCCAGTCCTCTGACCTTTTCTTCCAACAGCGTGACCAGCTTGCACTTGTTGCATGTGTAGGCCATGTTGATCTCCGGCAGGAAAACAAACATTGCACACCCCTTGCAGGTCACCACCACTGCTGAGTCCTTTCCTTCCATGCTCTGTTTCTGTCTTCCTAGAATATATATATATATATATGTGTGTGTGTGTGTGTTTTTTTATTTTATTTTTTTTTTTATTTTATTTTTTTTATTTTTTAGGGACCTCCCCCTTGACCTCCCCTGCCGAACTCCGCTGCCAAACTCCTGTTTTCTCTCCCTGTGCGCTCGCTCTCTGGGAGCCTGCTGTAAAGCACCCGCTGAGTCCAAAGCCAGGATCCATATGTTGCAGGAATGCAGCTCAGCCTGTGAGGCCATGCAGGTAGCTTGCAACTTCTGTATGAGTTGCTTGAGTGCAAAGGTGGTGATCAAGCAGGGAACCTAGAGCATTGGGAAGCAGCTACAAAAGATCTCAAGCTGAGCATAACCACTTAAATTTTTTATTGGGAATTCTAAGGAGATGGCCCATTTTCACGCACTCCATCAAGTTCTGTTGGTGGCTCTGGGCCCCCAAATAATGACTAAGCCTCCTTTCGGTCTCCTCCTCATCGCCATGTGTACTAGTTGTGTCAGAACCACATTTGGATATATCATCCTTTGGCTCCTTCTGGACAACATAGTACTCATTTGTGCCTGAGCCGCTTGAGGCATATGCCCCACTTTTGAAATTGGAAATAAAACTGAGAAGCCCAACAGTAGTCTTTGTCCATAGCATTTTCTAACTACTTGCTGGCAACCAGGAAATGTCCTTTGGGTTGCTCTTATTCTGAAGCCAGGTCACTGAGACTATGTATGCTCTCTGTATTTCCTCCTTTCCCTCAATCTATCCATTTCTCTCCCCGTGGGCCAACATTGTCATCAGCACCCAACTGTCCTTTGTCACAAAGACTCCCAATCCCCAGCCTTGGTCTTTCCACAGCACCACCTTCCACACCTTATTTGGGAAATGTCAGCTTCCCCAATCTCTGTCTTCCTCTATCTTTTAGTTAGGCCTATTAGAACTAGCATACTGGTCTAGGTGCTAGGTCAGGGGTGCAAAACCAAATCCAGCCCTTCTGGGGTTCCCCGGAAGGCCACACCTAGCCACTCCCGCTCCCCATGACCCCACCCCTTCCCCTAACCACTGATTGTTTGGTGGTTTCCTGGCTTTTATGCAGTTTTCCCCCCAGTTCTAAAAGGTTGAAAGGCCTCTCCCAAGGCTTAGTTACTGGCAATAAACAGTTTAAGCTAAAATATGCTGGCTTTGGGGGTGTTTTTGGCCCAGCTTCTTTTGCCTTTGGTCCTACCCACCACTGGAATGCAGCCCCCGAGAGCTTTGGTGAAATTGAATTTGACCCTCGGGTTGAACGAAGTTCCCCACCCCTGCCTTAAGTAGTCCACTTTGAGATCTAGGTTACAAAGTGAAATAAGTGAAGGAATATGTAGTCGTCATGATGCTTTAGTAAACATGCACCACTAAAAACACACATCCCTCTTGAATTGCACTTGGTGGCAGTGGTTCCCATTTCCTCTCATCCTAGAATCCTCTGGAACTCAAGGACTTCCAGCTTCCATTTCTCCTTCTGTTCCAGTTATGAGTAACTTTCCCATTAGAAGCAAAGAAAAGTCCCGTGGAGGCCCCTGAACCAGAAACATAGCAGTAGGCTTCAGTCAGATATGTGAAGAGTGACAAGCAGCTGTCCTAAGAGTTTGGAATGGAATAGAGAGCTTGAGATTGCTCAGGGGCCAGTTCCAACTTCCTTATACATCACAAGCCTTTCAAGGCAGGCAAGTCATGATCCCCTGAAAATTAGTCTGGCAATGGAATTATTGATTGGCATCAACTGTATGCCAATCTAGTGCTGCTCTGTAAGTCAATAGTCGCTTGCAGACATTTCCAACTGGAACAACATGTTGAGTCGTGGGATTTTTTGACACAGTAATTTATTTATTTTTTACTAATGTTCAGGAACAGAGCTATGAACTGCAATTATAACTCAAGTTACCACATGACATTTGCATGTAGCAATACACCAAAAGAAATGCTCTGCCATAGAAAGTGCTTTAAATAGTTAATTCATTCAATCTATCAATCCGTTAACAAGGCCTCAGTAAACAATTCCACTTCAGCAGTGTTCTAAACACATAATTCCCCATTTCAGCTGGCCAACAAGTATACAGTTGAATAGACAGGAAGTCACATGTTTTAGGCAACTAGGTCAAATGCCATCTAAAACTGCTAGAGCTAATTAACTTCTACAGATCATGTTGTCCAAGACAAAACACCATCCATCTGCATGGCTAAGGAGCAGGGGCGGTGGGGCTCAAGCCCACAGGGGGGAAAAAAAAAAAGCACAAATTTGCATATGCTTATTTACATATTCTCTAAAGTCTCTCTCTGTGTTTAAAGGACCCTGTCTCCTAAGGACACCCCTACTTGTAAAAAGGGATTTATGGACAGGGGAACGGAGGGCATTTGGTTTAAAAAAAAAACTCAGGCAGGAAGACTCAAGGGCGGGGGCAACAGGAGGTGAAGCACATGTGGGCAAAACACCAGCTAATCCAGGGGGATCAGGTGCAACAGAAATTATCAGGGCCCCTGTACCTTTATTTCAGCAAGTGCCCATGGACAGCAGGGTGGTGGGGCAGATGGCCTCCCAGAGATTCGGGGCTCCAAATATGAAAGACTTGGGTCTCCAGCCCTAGGGGCCACCCCCAATACCGCCTCTGCTAAGGAACTTTCTCTGCTTTAGTCTCCAGTTTCGATATGTGGGAGACTTGGGCTTAGGATGTAGTAGAAGTATGTATGGAGGTGCTGGGTTAGAAAGCTGCACTGCCTAAGAGACAGTCTGAGATATTACCTAGATATGGAAGGTAATGGAAAATAGGGACAAGGTAATAGGTGTGGACTGGGTTTCTCAGACACCCATAACTCCACATGCTATTTAATAAACACACATGCATATATTTTGGAAAAGTAACAGCAAAATGGCTGCCCCGGGCTTTGAAGTTTGCCATTATGTTCCAAAACCCAGGAGAGTGTATTTCTTTCTTCAATGTCCTTTGATGTCTGAAATTTAACTGATTTTAAGCATCTTGCCTATACAGAAAAGGTGCTCAAAGAATGATCTGAGACAGAACATGATGCTTTATTAATGCCTGAATGGGAGATGTCAAGGGAGCCCTATATAATGCATCAGAGCTTATGAAAAGAGTGGGATAACAGAGAACAGCAGCAAATACAACTGATGGTATTTATGCAGAGTTCTGTACACAAATCAGGATATAAATACAAATCAGTTACAGGTTAAATCAACAGAATTAGAAATGGAATCTGATTAAAATGCTTCGTCATACCAACCAGGGCCATACATACACTAATCCTTCTGTGCCACATGCACACCTATGCAAATCAGACCATTGTGTACCACAAACAGGGAACAGGTTCATCCCCAGGAAAAGGGGGATGTGGAATCACGATTCTTTCTACCTGACCCAGCAAAGTGGTCAAATGGAACTCCAAGATCAGCTGAGAGGCAGCTGGGGAAGAGAAGAGGCATCAACTTCTACAGTAGCCACTCAAAAAGTTCAATTGGGCCAGCCCTGCTCTTAAAATACAGCCCAACATGTTTCAGATGACAAAGGATGATTATCCAACTTGTGATAGTGCCCAGATCCAATAACAGTCCTCCAGTGCAACGTGTTTTGGCTCTATATTGCACCAGAGGGCAGGAGTGCATTCCTATGAATCACAGCTATGCTGTTTTTCCTAATGTCAAAAGTGCACGTGCCTCCCTGGGTCAACCAGCTTGTGAAAAATTATTGCATCATTCCCTGGAGTTTGTTGGTATCCTTGTGCAATTAAAAAAAATACTTCCCTTTTTTCCCCGTGCCTGTTACGCTACTGAACAGTTCTGCCATTTGTCATGAAAATAATGTTGGAGTGTTAGTATTCTTGTTACTCTGGGAGCCACATCAGTAATTTAGGCTGTGCCTTTGGATCATGCCTTGGAAGCCATCAACATCCCAATTAGATAGCCTACTGTAACTTGGGACAAAAATTTACATACAACCCAAATCGGTCCTGGGACTGTCCAGCAAGAGACTCCATGGAAATCTGAACTGTGTATATTCTCCAACGATGTGGCAGAATTTAACAGAAACAGGCAATCAAATGGCTGACAAGTTGTTCCAGGTATGTGAGCAGGTGTAGCAGGATGCTAAGGCTGCAATCTTAAGCATGTTTATTTGGAAGTCAGGCAGCTTAACATGACAGGACCTTGGGAGCTGGGAAGTCCATGGTTCAAATCAGGCATCAGTGCACCAGGTGGCTTTAGGCAAGCTTCTGTCTCAACACAGACCTCCCCATCTGCAAAATGAAGATTGTTCAGGCATGGGTGTGCCTGTGTAGTGAAGGCGGAGTTGTTCGCCAGCATACTGATCTAGGTTCAGGGGTGTTGGAAGGATTACTGCGATGACGTGTATGGAGCACTTTTAATATTCTAAAGCCTGCATAACTGCTAAGTATTACATTTGGCTGAATACGACCTAATCAACATTGAAATACTTTCCTGTGGCGATACGGAAACTAAGCACACATTTTGGATCAACCATGGAATGAATCCAGCTGTGTCAGTGTAACCTTGAGACACAATCCAGCAAGTCGTACTTACACCCAAAGGGGCAAGAGGCAACAATTGCCGAGCCAGCCAAATGTTACAGCAGCATGTTCCTTTGGGAACACCACAGCATACAATTGGATCATACATCTGACTTTGGGCACATCATCCCTCCTACCTCTTGGTTCCTTTTCCTTATGTGTTGTATTTACTAGATTCGAAGTCTGCAGATAGGGCCATATTTCCTAACTTTTGAATGGCATCACCTAGAACAGGAACAGATTGATATTTAGATGATGATGAAGAAAGTTACTCAGTACCGTGCAACCTCATAACCCCGCTGGAGCAGAAAACTCCCCAGCTTGGCTTCCTTAAATCAATGCTTGTATTGGAAGGGGGAAATACTCCACAAACACAAAAGGCCCCTGACATTTAGCCTGTTGCTATCATATGCATCATCTCATGCAAGTTGTGGTCTGTGAAGGAAAAACAGATCTACAAACGTAATAAGGGCAATACCATTTCCTGCTCCTGAAACAACTAATGAACCTCCTCCCCACAGAAAATATCATGCCTGTGTAAGATGCAGACGCTCCACAAGCATGCAAGACTGTGATGGAGCAGCTTTAAAACCTCATTTGCAGGTTGACATGCAAGTTTTCTGATTGCAGCACCAAGTATACACTAACACCTACACCAATTTCCTGTATGGCATGTCCAGGAAAAAGCTACACTACAGAGGTAAGATTTATGAGAGCAAGTCTGGCTGGTGCCTGACTATGACTATGCAAAATTGCTGAATTACACAGAACTATTAAATTGGGTAGAAAAGAGAGCCAGTGTGGTATAGTGGTTAATGTTGGGCTGGGACTCAGGAAACTTGGGTTCAAATCCCCACTTGGCTATGAACCTCACTGGGTGACTTTGGGCCAGGCACTGACTCTCAGCCTAATCTACTTCATAGGGTTGTTGTTGTGAAGATAAAATGGAGAGGAGGATCATCCTGTACACCACCTTGGAGAAGTAAGAGAGAGGTAGCTAATTCCCTGTAAACCAGAGTCCTTCATAGACCAGACTTTGCTCGCTGAAAAAAGGCAATTTTTATGTGCACAGAAAAAAAGGAATATTTATTATATTTATGAATCGCCCATCTGGCCAGACATCCAGCCATTCTGAGCGATTTACAATCCAATAAAATACAAGAGGGGACACACACACACAGTATAAAACACAATTAAAAACAGAACAAAACTTTAAAATCCTAACCCACCCCATATTCCCGCCTGAAAAGCCACGTTTTTAATGCACGGCGGAAGCTAATCAAGGAAGGGGCATGGCGGAGGTCACTGGGGAGAGAGTTCCATAAATTGGGGGCTGCCACAGAAAAGGCCCTCCTCCTAGTTAGTCCCCACCTCAACCACTATATTTATTGCAGTTCAGATGGAGGAGGAATTCTGAGATATTTTAAAAGGTCCTCAAAATTGTCTTGGACTTCAGTGCTCCAAAGAATTTTAACCATATGGTACTTAAATTTAAATCTACAGTAATACCTTGGATTACAAGTAACTTGGTTTGAGAGCGTTTTGCAAGACAAGCAAATTTTTTAATATTTATTTAATTTTTTTTTACTTGATATACAAGCGTCGTCTTGCAATACAAGTACTGTAGTACGGCTTAAATTAAAAATCTCTGTACAATTTTTTTTGGGGGGATTTCGTTTTGATATAAGAGTGTTTTGGATTACAAGCACGTTTCCGGAACGAATTATGCTCTCAATCCAAGGCATGACTGTACTTTTGTATTCCTAAAATGCATTCCTTCATAGTTGGGAAGACTGAATAATTTGTCTTCCTAAACACAGCCTGCCCCTCCTGTGACGGCCCACCTTCCCCTTGGCACATCGGCCCCTTGTCCAGACACCTATTCACAGCCCTCTCGAACAGACGGAAATAACTGTGCCATTTCGTGAATATGCCACTTCTATATTTAAGGCCAGTTTTGCTAATTTTACAATAATTAGATTGCATATTAGTCCCCCATTAGTCCAAGATGTGGTTATATGGTCACAAAAAACAGTATTTATCATCACATGCTAGGGAGAATGAATGTGACAATAGGAAAAACTGAGGGTCTGATGTACATGATCACCCTGGAGACCATCTAGTGTGAAGGTGGAAGAATTCAAGAGTTCCTAGACCATCTCTGGGACTGCTGTCTCCTACACCAGGGGAATGAAGGGCATAACACTCCTCTCCCTGTCCAATTTCTGCCAAATTGTCATTTATACTCCACTCCCCCATGTGGCTTGCAGTGGGATTTATTCTTAATATACACTTTTAACTCAAACCAAGTATTTAGGTCAACAGCACATTATTTATGACTTGTCCATCTTGTACCTACCAAAGCCGCCTACACCCCTAATAAATTCACACCTAATAAATTCACCTTTAAAACTGTGTTTGTATTTAGCTGCTTTTCATACACTTTGGGTGTATGAAGACCTGCATCTAAGTAGAACGATAATGGCCACACACACCAGACTCACCGTGGGTTAAAAAACCCATGGTGGGCTATCATGTTGTGTGAACAGCCCCATTGTGTATCTTTTCCATGTTTATTCCTGCCTCCATCCCTCCTCCTCTTCTGTTGATGTCTCCGCGATTTATAGATTCTGAAGACCATACTCAGGTGTTGCATGGTTTTTTTTGGTCACAGGATTAAGACTACCAGCATATCAACTGTAGCTGTAGAACTGATGTCAAATACAAAAGGGAGTTTGATAGTTTGGAGTGATCTATGCAAAGGTGTAAGCTTCCCCAAGCAAAATAGCACTGCATTAACAGAGCAATGCATTTTCTGATGCTTTTGGAATGCATACGGAACGTTTCTCCTTTCACTTTTCACAATAAGCCACAGCATCATCCAACACCCCACTCACAACTTCATCCCTCCATACTCACCTTAGAAACTTACCTTGAAAATTAAGAAAATATTAATAAATGCATTTTCAGCAATTTCACTGTAGTATATTTAAGTTACTTATGCTGCAATCCTATACACACTTACCTGGGGCTCTCATTAATGTAGTGGGGCTAACTTCTGAGTAGACATGATAGGATTGTGCTCTCAATTTCAACACGTTGCTCTGGGAAGAAGAACCAGTCTGCAAGGCAGCTGAACTAACCAAAGTACTTCCTCAAAATTCTATTAATAGCAATTAATGATGATGCTGATCATCTCTCTCTGCTAGCATTTTAAACAAACCCATCCTAGGCAGGTGCCATTGCATAAAACTGCAAATAAAGGAAACAAAACAGAGCTGTGATACACAAAACAATATTGCACTAAACGCAAGTTGGGGTATGTTCAGATGGATGTCACTGAATGTTGCACATGCTGGTTAGAATGAATTAGTAAAGCAGCAGCCATGCAGTTGTTAACCCCTCAATGGTGTGAATGAGTGCATATCTAATTCCCCGAGACAATGCCAAAAGGCACTGATGAACCAATGCTCTCTTCTGCAAAGGGCTCCATAGACTCATTACTTTCCAGTAATAAAAGCAGCAATAGTGTTTACAAGCCTGAAAATGATATTTAAAATAAAAGAAAATCCCGTTATTTTCCTTTCTGCCCTCTCCCAAGTGGGCATGATTCGGCTTTGATCTTTATTCCCTGCATTTCTCTCCAAGCTCCTCTTGTCCCCTAGAGGAACAATGCTTGCCTTGTTTCCATTCAGCGACCTGACCTGACGCAAAGATTAACACGCTTGAGTGGCTGTTCCATTATATTCCATTGTGCTCATTCCCTTCAAGGGGAGATGCTGTTGGGGCAGAAAGGGAAGGCCAACAGCACTGGCCTTCAGCTGCCATGCAGGACACAGTAGCACTTTTGCTTTGGACATTTAACAAAAGACACAGAGATCGATCTGCCGATACGCAAGATCTGAAACCAACAAGAAGAAACTGAAATGTTTAATACCAGTTGTTTCTAGAAAGGACATTATGCACTGAATAAATAGGCTGAACTCCTCCATGCAGAGTAAGAAAATGTCTCCTATAGTTGTACAGGATCTAGCACATATCAATGTCTAATTATGCTAACAAGAGCACAGTGATTAGTTTACAGAAATCTTTCGGAGAGGGTTCAAGTAGATATCCAAGGGCAGAGTCCAATGGGGTGCTTATGCTCCTGCCAATTCTTATATCCCACCAATTCCATTGTGCAAGGGGCCACCACCACTGGCACAATATCGATTTACTGTGGCATAGTGGTGAGAGTGTTGGACTGGGACTCAGGAGATCCGGGTTCTAGTCCCCGCTCGGCCATGAAACTCACTGGGTGACTTTGGGCCAGTCACTGACTCTCAGCCTAACCTACCTCACAGGGTTGTTGTCAGGATAAAATGGAGGATTATGTAACAAAGAAATAACCTGAAATGAGCAGAAATGAGACCTTATGCGAGCTCTGCTGACCTGCCTCCTTCCAGGAACGTGCATTTCTGCTCCTTTCGGGGCCTCCCCTAGGAAGTGCTAAACCTCTCTTGCGTAAGGGGTGGTTCCTGCTTGCGCAACGGGATTGTCGGGACCCACCACTTGCAGAAGGGAATCAGCAGGGCAGAAAGAGCAGAAGCCCCCGCTGATTCCTAAAACATTTTATGGATCATTCCAATTCTTCACTAATGTCCATTCAGTAAGTTTCCCAATTGCAGCAAGATTTACTGAACACATTCATATTAACTATTTAACATTAAGAACTGGTGCTTAGGTTTGCCTTTTTCCCTCTTCTTCTCCATCCCCCTTTCCTTCTGTGTTGTGTCGGACAGTCTTGTTTTATCGAGTGATTGGGTTCAGACAACACAATAAACCACACTCAAGGATTGAATATGGGTTGAGTGCGGGTTGTCATATTGTCTGACCCAACTGAGATAACAAACCATGGTGAACAACCCACAGTTCACAACCTAACTATAAACCATAGGCTCTCTTCATAGGTTGTTTGTGGTTAAGCAAGCTCAGCACAGGCGCAGAGCCCATGTGTGATGCTGCACAGAGACCACGGAGAAGAACCCATGTTTCAACAACCCATGTTTCAATGACAAACCACACTCAATCCATACTCAACCCTTGAGTGTGGGTTATCATGTTGTCTGAACCTAGTCAGTATGTAAGCTATTCTGGGAGACTTTTTGCCTGCGTAGGGGGATTAAAATGATTCAAATAAATTGTAGGCTATGGCATTATGCTGTCTTCTCCAACATAATTAAAAGTATAAAAACTGCTGGTCATTAAAAAAAAAACTTATTCCAGTAGTTGCTGGACCAGGAAAAGTTCCAAAGGGATAACACCCTGCAGTATAAGGCCACATGGTGCTATTCTGTGCAGAGATCTTCTCAGATACGGGAAGCCCAGCTTTCACTTTTAAAAAGGCATTCCTGGCCTTCATCATTGCAGTGATGTGTGCAAGCATGACATTCCAGAGCTTGCCTTCTTTTAAAGTTTTTGTTTGTTTGCTTCATAGAGTTGGAATAAAAGCACCATGATGTAGCTATTGCTAGACTGTACCAATGGGGGAGGGGGTATTCAAAATATTCTAATATTTAATATGTCCCCTATATAGCATCTCAGGGAAAAGGTTCTATGCTAGATTATCGCTGAAAAGGCTACTTTCATATGCATAGGGAGTATTTTTATGTGGTTTGTGCAAATCTGTGGTCTCAAGTAACACAGCTGAGAAACAGATATGTTATGTGGAACTTACATTCATTTAGTTTGGCTCTAAAATCCTTTGATCAATATTTGTTCATATTTGTGTGGAAAAACAATGGCAGTATATCACTGGTCATAGCCAGTGAAGTCATAGAACTTTTCTGAACGAGGGCTGCCAAATTTGTGTGCTTCGAACAAGTGCATAATGAGTGAGAGTTCAGCATCTGAAGCTTTTACCCAACAGGGCATCAGCAGGCAGAGAAAAGCCCAAGTACTGGATTTTTGCCTGCCATGCAGCTGTTAAAAGCACGGGAGCCTTGCTCCAGGAGGAAAAAGGGGAACTAGAACCCCTATTCTAATTTTAAACTATTGATGTAGCCTAGGGACAGTATTCTAAAGATCCATGATCAGTGAGGATTTTCAAGGTATTTCACAGGAAATTTAACAGTTTGCAAGTCCCAATGTTTTGTTCCCATCCATTATTTACCACCCCAATTAGAAAAGAGGCAGCCATGAAAGAAATGCTTTTTAGTTCTTCAATAATTTAAACAGCCTGCTCATCTTTTGCCTACTTTCACCAAAGATACTGCCAGCATTAAAGAACATTCTGTTTCTATGGTTACAAAGACCTGCTCCTAGATAGAAGAGATTATAATCAATAAAACATGCCAGATACCACCTGAAGTCACTTTGGCGAACCATCAGCTCTCCTAAGAAGCCAGCTCATCAGGCTCCTCCCTCCATCAACTGCTACCTGGCAGGGGCATTCTATCCAGCCACAGCAGCAGCAGCAGGGCCACTGCACTAGCTCTACTAGGACACCATCAACTTTTTGGTTCCTCTTCTCCTTGAACTGTTTCCACTCCAGCTGGTCATTATAACAATTTTGTTACTAAGAAATAGTGCCCAAGATTGTTTTTTTCTTCCTCCCTCTCAATCCACTTTCCTTTTGTGCTATCTTCTAGAATAGATTGTTAGCCTGTAGGCAGGGACTGTCTTAATATTGACCTTTGTAAACTAAGCTGGAAGCCTTTTTGGCTCAACAGCTGGGTAAAAACTTGTTGAGCTGCCACATCTAGCTCTCAGTAGTAGTCCTTCTTCCC
The DNA here is from genome assembly GCA_021292165.1 of Shinisaurus crocodilurus. Lineage (NCBI taxonomy): Eukaryota > Metazoa > Chordata > Lepidosauria > Squamata > Shinisauridae > Shinisaurus > Shinisaurus crocodilurus. The sequence continues at coordinate 24,672,295 of CM037880.1, read as the reverse complement.
TCCCCCAACTGTCACCAAAAGGGCAGCGGAGGGAAAATCTTGCCCTGAGGGAATGGGGGAAGAAACAGATTAAGCTTGAAAAAAGAAGAGAAACTGCAAAAAAGAAAGAAAAGAGGAACAGGCCAGCAAAGAACACACTAGCCCAGGAGGACAAAGGATGCAGTGCTAACTTGAGTACAACTGTCCAGGTCTATTCCCATCCATCTGGGCAACTGAATCAAGCATCACCATCATACTTTTTCCTTCTCCCTCACAATCCCTTTCCTTACATCCTGTGTCTTTTCAGAGTGTAAGCCTGAAGCCAGGGACTGTCTAATTATTGATTCTTGCTCAGGCAGCCTTTTGACTGAAGGGCAGGATACATAAAAATGCTTCAAATGGAACAAGTACGAGGATCTTTGGGGAAATTCTGGTGGGCTATGAGTAAGATGGCATTAAGCCCCTGAATGATTGCACTTATAACCAGCTTCATGTCTTGATCTGCACAGATGCTGTCCCACATGAGTGACGACTGCACAGAGGCCGCAAAAATTCAAGGGCTTTAGATAGAAATGCGGCAAGCTAAAGTTTATGCTGCAGGCTGAAGTTTCATAGCAGGCTATGAATATAGAATCTTGTTTCTGTTACTGATGAGAGCCAAGAAGCTACTGTAAACACTCAACATACTGCCATAGTTTTAAAAAATTACTGAGATAATGGATATGAAGCACTCTAAATGTTTGAAGTTGCTATATAAATGTGAAATTGTATTATTAAGCAGGATCAGTAGTCACTTGCTGAAGGCCCAAAAAGTACGGTAATCCAATTGACAGTGTTATTGTCATTGCCCCGGGCCCGGTGGCTCTAGTCTGGGGCTGCATTTAAAACCTGGAGCACTGCTGCTCTCAATTTAAATATTGACTCAAAGTCCTTCTTTCATTTTTGATTTATTTAAGTTAAGCTTGGCAATTGCTGTCATTATGTCCCTTCCCTTGCTTCAAACTGGCCTCAGCCATTAGCAGCTGGAGTTCTCTAGAGGGAGAAAAGCTACTGAACATTCTTCCCAATACATTTTCTACTGATGATTACCTTCTGGTTCCTGTGGCAATTTTTAAAAAGTCCTTAAAGTAGGCATGGATAACATCTAAAGGAAAGCTGGTTAGGCTTCTGCTTAAATATTTAGCCAACCAACTTTTCTTGCCCGCAACAAAACAGAGAAACATAATTATTCCTACGCAGCAATGAGGTCTATTACAATTCTGTGGACACACCTGTTAACTGTGCATCCAATGTCCTGTTCACTACAGCAAGAGGTCACCTCCCACCTTCCTTTGTTAGGAGCAAAAACTGAAGAAATATCCTTGTAATGTGTAAAAGCCTGCTCCAAGGGTATCCCTTAACAAAAGGTCCATGAAACTTCACCTCTGGTCATTTACACATTATAAAAAGCATATCTTCAGGCCAATTTCTCTTCATACTTTTTCTAGAAAGGAAGATAGAAAATTTAAAAACCCTTAAACCGGCATTAATGCTGCAATTTCCCATATTCCTCCTTTTCAATCAATGGGTTAGACAAATATTTCCAGTGTAATTATTGCACCCTCTAGTGGGTAATATTTTAGCTTAATTTGCTTCTGCTAACCAAGTCAAGGCTATCAATTCTATCAATACGATCAAGGTCCTCAGTAGATACCCTTATTTAGAAATGAGGTCTACTTACATTTAAATGGATCAATTTTAAGTATGATAGGAGAAGAGCAACTTAGTATTAGTGTACAGATACAGCAGCAAACAACATTTCAACTCTCAGAGGGGACAACTTTTTGTAGTTAAAGAAACTGGTTTTCCCGAGCTGAGAATTTGAACAACAGTGCTAGCAAAGTGGATCAGAACTTTTTGTATTCCACAGCACTCTCCTACATCTGAAGGTGTATTAGTACCCTTCAAGCTTTTCTAAAGATATCTAGGTTGACTCAGATACAGTCTTAAGCCTTGGGCTAATTTTATAATTATACAAACCAAAGAAATTAAGTCAATGCAATTATTAAAAATTTAGGACGCCTAAATGCCAGGAACATAGTATTTCATTCCCAAACATGGTTAAGGGCTGGCTCACACATGAGCTGGATACATACGCTACATATGGAAGGGTTAAGGACTCTGTTTCAGGCTTACATCCCTAAACAGAGTGCACAGAACATTTTCTATAAACCAAGGCCTATGCATATACATTCATATTAGTATGCCATACCCATGCAATCTCTTCATCCTTTTGTGGCAGTTCGCATAGGTGGGTTGTGCTCATGTATGAATGTACACACAAACCACTGAAGTTCATTCCTGCTCCCTAGTGTCTTGAGTGTACATAGTGGGATAGTGTATGAACTGGCCCTTAAGGGGTACATTATGTGTTGACTGATGAAGCCCCCCTTCTAGAACTCATCTTTATCAAAATATTGCTCATACGGAGTACAGCAACTTAGTAAAAAAAAACATGTAGATGCAATGCTACAAAATGGATACATTAAAAGGTTATATAGGTCTCAAGGAAGTTCACTAAAATTGAAAGATTTTCTTTATTTAAAACACAAAAACATTTACAGCATGCAGATAGTTAACTATATGGCATCTTCTCCAAACCATTTATTCTTCAATGCATCCTCGTGTACTGAGAATAAACCACTGTATTCGCAGGCAAAGTTTTGTCCTTTCATGTCTAAATTAGAGTTAAAGTATTTTATCAGTAATATTATGCAAATAATTTAGTTGATCTCCATGAATAAATAGTGTTTTTCCATGTTACTCAATTCCTACCCTAAGCCATTTTTTTAAAAATGACCTGGAGGAATAAAAGACTCAAGGACCACAAATCCAAACAGCAATGCATTCAGAATTCTATTGCAGATTGCAGATTTTAAATTTACAAAACCCAAAGTTGTCCTGTCCATGTAACCTACCATAGGTGATCTAAAGAACTAAAATAGGAGTTCTTTGAAAGTCTAAGTTGCAGTTCTTTGTAAACTTCATAATATGTTAAAACAAAATAAAAACTTAGGTATAAAAAGGATGTACATTTTGAGCTACATGCTAGTTACAGTTTATTTAACTGCTTAATTACACAGCCATGTCAGCACCAAAACCCGTGATACATTACTTACAGGAATGAAACTACCATAAACAGCCATGAGAAAATATCCTGCTTCATTTGAGTATATTGCCAGAAAACCAGAGTTCAACTGTGTAAACTGAATCGGGTCTGAAACTGTATGGTTAATGTTGAGAAATTGACATAGGCCATTACAACCGAAAACACTTACAAATATTTCTTAAATATTCTTTTATCTTTGTACAAGTCCCCTCTTATGTTCCATTCTTTCATCTTAAGTTTGGAGTGTTTAATTCTAGCACAAAAAGAAAAAGTCTATGTTATGACAATTCCAAACTAGCAAGGGCCTGGCTGATAAAAAAAAAATCCAGCCTCTAAAAACTATCATAAAAAAAGACAGAAATCAGAAGGTAAGGAATAGAAAAAGTCTACTTTTTCTATTACTAAGCTCCATCATAATACAAATACTTCCATCTGTAAAAAAGTTAGTCAAAGTTTACAGAAAACCTCCCCCCGCCCCCAAGTGCCTATGAATGTACTGTAATAAGATATAAAACTGGCATTAATTTACTCTGGAAAAGCAGTTATTCAGAATCTCTACTGTTGCAAAGTTTCTTCTTTTGCCTCCTACCAATCTAGTGACTGTAATGAGAAAGCCTTCTAAAACCTATGGAGTATATTGAGCAAGAACTCCCTGTCAAAGGCATTATTTGAACTTCATGGCATGTAGTTTCAAGTGCTCTTTTGTAGGGCAAAACTCCCAACTTTTTAAACCTGGGCTCAGGACATTGCTTGCAAAAAAAAAAATGAAAGGCAGTTAAGATGTCTGGCAAGGTATCTGGAGTAACAGATGTTTACAGAAGTTTAGATTTACAAATAAGTTACAGTACAGTTTCCGTGACGCACAATTTCCATAACCATCTGACATTTCTGGCCATTTTAAACACGTACTTTGCCTCCTTTATTCGTTTACTTTGTTCTATTTATTCAATTAACTCACATTCTCTTAAACTTTAAGTCGAATTTATAGTATGAATGAAGTATAATGCAAGAGTTCTACAGGGTCCCGATTTCTCACTATAGCAGTTAACCAAATGGATACAACTCTGGTGACCACACTAACTGGCTCATCAAGATGAAGCAGAATGTTTTCACCTCATCATGCCATTCTGTATATAATCAGGAACAGGACAGATGAAAGTCATTGCCAAGTCTTTCCATGTAAACTTACATTTACTACTTGCTATACAGTATTAACTCATTAACCTGATAACAGAGATTGATTTAATCAAACAGTTAAGTAGCCTCACCAAAACACAAATGTTTAGTTCCATGTTTGAGACTTCAATGCCTAAAGGCAGTCATAAGCACACCTCAGTAATTGCATACTGTACAAATAATCTTAGTCTTATACTCTATACAGCCATTCAGGCAAACTTAATGTACAGTGCTGCTCTAATTCAAGAGTGGGTCAAGTAGTGTTATTAAAAGTGGTAAAATTAAAACTTACTTCAACGTTGTTCCACATTCCCTAAGACCATTAAATATACATAAATTAAGCTAGGAAGTTTTAACTAAGATGTTGCTTAACATACATTCAACTTGGCACAGTGCAGACTAAATTTAAGACGTGAAAGACAGATCATGTAATGAGAGCTACATTTTAAGTTACACGTCAATGTTCCAAGAAGAACAAGATTTTTCCTAGTTTTGTTGGGAATCAATTAGCCAAATTAGCCAGAATAAGGAGAGCTGTACAGACCAATATAAGTTTATACAATTTTCAAAAACAAAAATCCTACAGCCCCCAGGGAGAGACAGAGATCACTGTCACGGAATGACTCTCATTGCGCGATATCCAATCCTCTTCATGCTGCATGTACCTTTCAGCATCTAGAAATAGCCAGAAAAACTTATGCATAGACAGAAAAAACTTAACAATACTATTATCATCCGATACAAATTTTAACCTTTACACAATTATTCTTAGGCATTTATATTTATTCATAACTATTTACAGTCTAATTTTGCCCTATGATTTCAGAGATCATACCAAAGCTAATACACGATGGTGTTGCTGTTGTACACTAAACACTGACTTGTTTAGCAATCATTTTGAATTAAGGTATACACACACACGTGTGTGTGTGTGTGTGTGTGTGTGTGTATAAAACATGCATGCGCACAAACCAGCTTGGTCCTCAATTTATATAAAAGCATTCCATTAAAATTCTTATGCTTCTTGTAACTGGTCCAAAGACCAAGTTTATTCTTGGCTAGATTGGTGACAGTACTGACACTACGGTGATAAGCTATGGCCAGCATGCAGAAATGATCAACACATGAAATGAATTCTGAACTTTTGGGGACAGTTCTAGAACCTGTTTAGCTCTGAATGAATTAAGAGTTTACTGAGCCCATTTGTTCAAATGAAGATGCTGCTAATCACCACAAACACTCCTGTGTATCTGGACTTTTATTTAATATTCAAATAAGGATTCATATTCTGTATTTTCCTAGGAAATACCAAAATTGTAAGCTAAAGACAGCAAGCTAAACAGAATAAATAAGTAAAGAGCCAACCTTGATAATGTAAATTTACGCTTTCTCCTGCCGTGTTCCACCTCCACGTAGGGCAACTGGCTGGCTGTTTTGAGTGAAAGCACCTCCCCCACGAATTGCACTTGGATGAGTTGGAGAAGCTGCTGGATGCTGACCAGGACGAATAGGCTTAGCTGCATGAAATAACCAGAATTGTTAAAGGTAAATGAGAGCCACTCGACTTATTAGGATTGCTTGAATATACTTAAAATCACACTTAATATGGGAGCAAGAACAGACACTTAAGATCTAGGAAAGTATTGTGACACATTTCTATTCAAGAAGGCCTTCTTTCCATAGCTTTTACAAACCTTTTAGCTGTTCTGTTTATTAGTCTGTTGCCGGAAAAACAACTAACACGGCTATCCCTGTGGAAATAAAAAGAATAAAAAAGGAACAAAACAGCACAGCTAAAAATTTTGTAGAAGTGACTCATCATACAGTTTAAAACTTGTCATAGCCTTGTGGTACCTTAAAGACTAATTAGTTTATTATGGAAGAGGTTTTGTGGACTGCAGTTACTTCACAGGATTCTAGCCCACACAATCTTATCCCATAATGAATGCTAGTCTTTAAAGTGCCACAGGACTATTAGTTGTTCTTACTGTTAATGGTGTTTTTATGGTTTTACATCATTGGAAGTTGCCTTGTAAGAAAGTTTTCTTTAAAAATAGGATAAACTTATTTTTTAAAACTGCTTTGATAATCAAAGCCAAACAACTATGAAATTCAGGCACCTTCTAGCACTGAGCCATGTTTTTTTTTTTAATACCACAAAACCACAAATACAATATCAAACAAACCTGAACTCTCTGCCAAGATACCCATTTCATAATTTGGTGAAAATTCAAGTTACCAATGTTATATTGTATGTATTCGCATAACAACCTCAGAGCCTGCTCCACCTGGACTGTCCCCTTCCTTGAACAGGAACAGGGTCTGAACATTGGCTGTTCTGTGGGAAGTATCCTGATGGCTTATGTTCTGCTATTGTTTCATTGTGATTTTATTAATGATTGATTCTTTTTCCAAGCCAGGATTGGACGGATTTGTATTCTGAAAGATGGGCTATTGGTACATAAAATAAAACTAAGTAGTGTTGGAGGCAGAGTTATTCCTCTGGCAAATGGATGGGCTCCTTCTGTTGGCAGAGGGAACTGAGATCCAGTAGAGTCTCCTCGTCAAGAGGAATGGGGTAGAGTGGCAATTTCTACAGCCCTCAGTACCACTTCACACTGTTCTGGAAGATCCCCCAACCTCCCAGAGCGGACTATCAGGGGCATAGGAAACTGCATGGGAAAGGGAATCTGCAAAAATCCCCTCCCTCCCACCGGCAGGGATCATCCAGTTTACAGAGTCCATAAATATCATCATCATCAACATTCCTTGCATGTTCAGTCATGTGAAATGTTTCATTGCCCCACGTGTGCACACTGCTAAAGTATCTAAATCCACAAGCTGCGCTATTTCAGTAATTGATGCCCTAATGAAGGCAGCAATCACTCTCCATTGTGCCTGGATACAGATAGAGCTCCATCTAAAAGCTCCGCTTCCTCCAGCTACCAACTGCTATCACTGAGACCAGAGCGAGAGAAAGCAGCAGCTCTTCCATTGTGCTTAGATTGAGCTCCATGTGACCTGCTAAATTACTACCTGCTGAACTTTGTAACTATGAATTTAGTACTCAAGTTTGTTTCTTTTCCTTCTCCCTCCCAACCCCTTTTTCTTGTGCATTGTGTCTTTCATATTACAAGCCTGCAGCAATTACAGTCTTATTTCTGATCTTTGTAAGCCTCTCTGGAAGTGTTTCCAGCTGATGAACAGGATAAAAATGTTTTAAATATACCAAGTACATCACTTATTGCTGTAGTCAACTGCAAGCATTCTGCAACCATTTTTAACTGGTTCTTCCAAAAAAAGAAGAAAAAGGAGCCAAACAACTTCAGGTACTCTGATGGACTTACACACCAACAGAATTGAAGGATTCTTATGGATTTAGATGCTTGTGATTTCCCACCATTTTAAAATCCAGGTGTACCTTCGAGTGATCAAGAACCGGGCAACAAGAATTAAATGCACACAACATTTGTAGTGGCTAATGCTCCATTTTCTCTACTAACCAATCTGTGCAGAATGTGCCTTTCTGATCATATTCTTTGACCTCACAGCTTCCTTAATACGATCTACTTCCTGCTGGTATCGTTTCCGATCACGGGAGGCATTCTCTTTGGCTTCTTTTAGTGCTGATTCCAAAGCTTTAACTCTTCTCCGCTGTAGCTCTCAGCCGTTTCTCCAGTTTTGGAAGTTCACAGCGAAGATCCGCATTATCACGTACCAGCTGGGAAAATACATACATAAACACACACACACATATATATATATGACTTGCCTGTCACAAGGAAATCTTACTCCTGTCCTGTGTCTCCTCATTATAACCTTGCATAACAAATAAAAATATTCATATTTTACAACATAAATATGACATACAGTAAGAAAAAGTCCAGCCATTCCCATTACATAGGAGCTGATAATACTGTCTGTTCATATTGAGAATGCTCAACTCTAATCATAGCCACAGTCAATGCATCTGAAGCAACTATCAGCATCATGTTTCTGACTTTGCCATTCAATAGTGCAAGGTATTTTGAGGAAGATACATGTTTTAATCTAGGCTATGGGAGATAAAGCCCCCCACCCCCCGCAACCCTTTCAGAACCTGAAAAATAAATTATGGAAACTCTGAATAGCATTTTCCACTAACACAAATTCAAGGCTAAGTTTATTTATTATATTTATACCCTGCCTTTTTTTCTGCAAGGAACCCAAGGTGGCTTACATAATCCTCCTCCCCCTCTCCCATTTTATCCTCACAACAACCCTGTGAGGTAGGTTAGGCTGAGAGTCAGTGACTGGCCCAAAGTCACCCAGTGAGTTTCATAGCCGTTAAAAGGCCTTCTAAAATGTCAGTGGTCACTGCCTGAAACATAATGGAAATAAACTTTCCTCAAAGAGGTTAAATATCCAAGTCTTCCATATCATGATCATCCTTGAGTTTTAAGCCACACACACATGCATACGCACACGAGTGGCATCTAATTGCAGCAACATTTGTTTGAGATGGGATTTCTGTTCTGAATGCATGTGTAGCTGTAGAAGAATGTTGGCAAATTATATCAAACAAAGCAAGTCCATTAGGGTAGTTAATCCTGGACAAAGAATTATTAATTTTTACCCATTAATACATCAACTAAAAATGATTTATAGTTTCTTACGGCCATTCATGAGACAAACTTGTAAGCTAAAGGACTTTAAGGTCTACAAAACAAAGAAGCTTTGAGAGCCAGTGTGGCGTAGTGGTTAGAGTGTTGGACTGGGACTTGGGAGATCCAGGTTTTAGTCCCTACTTGGCCATGAAGCTCACTGGGTGACTTTGGGCCAGTCACTGACTCTCAGCCTAACCTACCTCACAGGGTTGTTGTGAGGGTAAAATGGGGAGGGGGAGGAGGGAGGATTATGTAAGCAGCCTTGGGTTCCTTGCATGGGGAAAAAAGGTGGGATATAAATAAGGCTAGGGTCAATAAGCTTTTACAGTCATGGAAACAGTAGAGATGCGAGAATATTACAGGTTACCTGCTTGTGGACTTTTGTGAGCTGTTCAAGGTTATTCTCAAGAAAAGAAATCTTCTGCTTCTGAGCAGCACTGCCACCAGTGTCATCTGCGTCAATTTCTGCGCTCTGTGGCAATAAGATAAACAATCGGTTGCCGGCCAGATGGGCGATTAATAAATGTAAATCATCATCATCATCATCATCATCATCATCATCATCATCATCATCAGTTTAGATTTCTAAGGTATGAAAACCAACATGCCAATGACTTTGACATAAAGAACTGGGTTTCATATTACCTTCTTAACTCTGGTGGCCAAATCTTGAACAAACAGTTTTCTAAGATTGTGCAGGGTCTGAAGTTCTTTGGCCTAACAACAGAAAAGATGACTTAATTAGCATTCTTAACTGAGAAACGCAATGATTTGAAAGATTCTTTCTGAATATATAACTTACCACAGTTTCTTCCAAACCTTTCAAGTCTTGTCTTGCTTGTTCTCTCCTATCCTGCATAACCCTGAGGTTAACAACAACAACAACGAAAGTTTTAACAACCGCTTTTCTTCCAGTCTCTCGCCCAAGGAAATAAATAAATAAAGTAGCTTAGAATAACGAAAAACCTCAAAAGCTAGACTATGAAGCATGAAACCAGACACACAATCCTGGCACAGCTGTTTCTACATTTAAAAGCTGTACAATTAAACCTGATGGAACAAAATAGTCCTTGCCCACATTCTGAAGGCCAAAGTGTTGGGCTGAAGCGAGCCTCATGAGAGGGAATTCTACAATACTTTGGAGGTCACAACAAAAAGCAAATTACTGCAAACCCAAGGAATTCAACACATGATGTTAGCATGTACAAATGGGACAGGCAATAAACATCTCAACAGCATGTTTGGAAATTGCTTGAGAATTAGTCAAACACAGGAGAGTACATTTGAAAAGGCCAACTACCCTGCCAGAACAGGGGGGAAGCCAGGCAACCTGTTGCTACCACTCCATCACCAGCCTCTCTCCTCTGCCTCACAGCAACCTAAGACCAGATGCACCAGCCATTTAAAAATTGTGTGTTGGGTGCAGTGGGGGTAGGGAAGCAAGGAATGACTCACATCTTTGTAGCACATGAATAAAGAATAATGCGTACAATTTTAGATGCTGGGCAAAGCATTGTGGGAGGAGGCACTTGCAAAAGAATGCAGAACTATTATTTTGGAGGTAGGTGCAAGGGGAGATTAAGAGACCACTGAATGTTAATGAGTGAAAAGGAATTAACCTTCTTGGTCACTTTATATAAACATTATATTAGTAAAAAACACATATCCGATGTCCCTCCTTTGTTGTTTCCTCCAGCCCTTTATATTCATGACTTAAAACATTGAAGTAATTCACCTTTGTATAGCTTACGCTATCATCTGTAAACAATGAAACTGAAGATTGTAAATAGAGAATGTTATGAATCTATACCATAGACTGTCAAAGCGATTTGGGACAAGGCTTTTTAAGGCAGACATGTCATTATTTCAGTTTTCTAGAATACATTTTAAACAAAACCTATACACATTTTGAACTACTGGCTTAAAATCTCTAATACACATTATACCACCTTGCTCCAAACCTACAAGAATGTGAGTATTTTTAAAATAGCCCATTCTTTCCTGTCTAGTCTCTCACTTCATAAAATATTTACCCAAATCCAGTTCTGTATCTAACAGCTCTTGGGCTTTTTAAGAAGCAGATGCTATTACAGTAGCTTGGCAACACCTGTTGCAACACAGAATCTGTCATCATATTTCCTAATTGGCCACTTTTAGAAAGATACAAGAAGCTATTATTTCACCCATATGTGGATTTCTTAGATCATAGAGTTGGAAGGAGCCTACAAGGCTATCGAGTCCAACCCCCTGTTCAATGCAGGAAACTAGAGGAAGGGTCTCCCATCCAAGTAATAACCAGGCTTGACGCTGCTTAGCTTTCCACGCTCAGACAAGCTGAGCCAGCGTGTAGGATATACAGGTATGGAAGTTCATTGCTTAAAACAGAACGTCAGAATGAGTGTAGTTTCCACACATCACTGAGATGCCCAGACAGATTATTTCCTTTTTTGTTTCTACTTACGTAAGTTCATGCAGTTTCCTGCTTTTCTCTTGATCTGTAGCTTTCAGCTTATCATGCTCAATTCTGAGTCGATCCTGCTCAAGCATCATCTTCTGATTTTGACTGAACATAGAAAAGCAAATGATAAAGCAAGAGATTTCCACAAAGATCGACACTTCCTCATCTTATGACATATGGCACTAGTCACCAAAATATGCCTGTTGAGCTGACTCCTCCTGTGCCATACAACACAGAATCAGATAAAAAAAATATTTTGGAGCCAACTGTATACCTTTAGAATTGACCATCAATTTAGATCTGAACTGACAGCCAAATTTATTAAGGTTCAAACAAAAAGCCTTTTTATAGTAAGTCAATATTGGTTTGAACTGAACACTGCTATTTTATTTCTATGGTGCTAACATTAAGCTCCTATCTCATTAGGAAAAAATGTTGCAAAATCAGCCTTGAGTCAAGGTGAATGGATACAGAAAGGATATCTCTGCCCTGCTTGAACCTCTGTGAACACGGACAGGGTTTTACTACCTCCTACAAAAGACTGAAGAGTTTAAGCATATAAAATAAAAGTGTATCACAGATTTAAAGAGATTTACAAGGCAAGCCTATACATGTCTATTCAGGTATAAGCTATATTGATGTCAATGGGGCTTAGTCTCAGATAAGTGGGTATAGGATTGCAGCCTTAAGTTTAAAATGCTATTTCCCACCCTCCCATAAAGACATTCAGCAATTTGCAAAACTTACTCATGTAGTTCAGTAATTAGTTTCTCCTTTGCCTCAACCTCATCTCTCAGGCTGCTAATCTGCTTCTGATGAGTCTCACGGTGACTCTGCATCTGCTGCTCAACAGCTTGCTAAAGAACCAAATGTACTGATTATTTTACATCATTACAGAAATTACATTTTTGAAGAAGCGTATTTTGAATCGTTAGAACACACTGAAAGTTTACTTACCTTGACTTCATTTGCAGTTTGAACCTTGTTTAAGTGCTCCTCCTCCATTTCATGAACTTTTTCTAATGAGGAAAAAAAAAGCTTTCGGATACTGGACACATACAAGTTTTTTGAACTCACAATCTGCTGAAAGATCATAGCATGCAATTCCAAAAATATTATGCACCTTACAAAAATAATATAAAACCCCAACAAGATCAGGCCAGTACCCCATCTTGAGTATCCTACTTCCAACTGTGGCTAGCCAGATGCCTCTGGAAAGCTCACAAGGGTATATACATATGTGTGTGTATATATATGGATGAAAAGATAAATATGGTGAACTGCTTAGGATATTAAGCAGCATAGAAGCAGTATAAATAAAATAAATAAAGTATGTGATCAAAGCAATTTAGTAATCCTTACACCCATACTATGAAATATACTTTCATCCCCACATTAGAGAGCCAAGACAAATAATAACTTTCCAGAGGCCATGAGTTTGCCATGAGATTGAAGCTGGGACTTCCCAGCTCACAATTCATGCTCTTAACTGCTACACAAAGCATACACATGAAGTAACTCGTACTTTGTGCTCGAAGCTCCACTAGCTCATCATTAAGGGAATCCACAGACTCTTCAAGCTGTCTTTTCTTCTGTTCCACATTCTGAAGGTACTCTGTAAGCGACTTGATCTTGGCTTCATGCTTCCAAAAAAATAGGATTGATATCACAATGTAACATATAAACAAATTCAACAAAATGTGTGTCTGGGGAAGTATCTGTGGGAATACATTCTACTGTATTTATCAACAATTCATCAAACACTGTGTACCTCTAGAAAGCTGTTGGAATACACTTCTTACAATATCTATGGTACACAAAGCAAAATCATTTGCAGTGATTTACTTCTCCAAAATAATGAAATTTAAGTAGTCTCTCTCTTCCTCAACTTCTAAAGTGCAACTAGTTTGCTCCAACATAAAAGCTATAGGAGTAAGCCTTATTTAAGAGAACCTAATAATACACCATGGGGCTGACATAGCAAAATCCTAACACATAGTCACACTTGAGAAACATGGGCCCAGAATATGGAAATCTGTTACTTGAGATCATTGACTTCTGCTTTTTGAAGTTCAGTAGAACTAGTATTTTTTGTCAGTGATAGAGGAGGAGCCTGCATCCGACACAGTTGTTGCCTTTGCATATTAATCATAACAGATTCTGTATAGCAGCAAACCTTTGCAGCCACAATGGAAATCTAGAACCTGTAAGTCAGCCATTGAGGTACATGTTTGCTATAAATGTACCTTACACACATCGATAGCTATAATTCCAACCCCAATGGAAAGTATTATTTGAAAGCAAAGTGAATTGTTTATGTTCAAACAAGTTAATTCTAATATTTATTGGGGCAATTCGGGCTCAACAATAACTTATCGGGAACAAACAAGTGTGCTGGTGCACTCTGTTCGATCACTCCTGCTTGGCTCCTCCTGCCAGTGGGAGCAGCTAAACTAACCAAGATGCCTCCGATTGCAGTGGGTTTACTTTTACAACCAAACATGGATCCCTGACTTGTTGCTCTCCTATCAAGACAGAATTATAAACCAGGATTTGTTCTTGGCTTATGATTCTGGCTTGATAGGAAAGGAACAAGCCGGTTTGGACATAACACTAAGCGAACTACGGACAGACGCTTCCTGATTTGTCGAGACTCTCCCACTGGCAGAAGACAAGCAGAAGCAACTGAGCAGCATGCATAAGCATGCTTGCTCATTCCCCAGTAAGCCAAAATTCTAAAGTATTATGAAAAAACTTTTCTTTTCTAAACTGGCCCATTTGATAAGAAAAATAATTCCATTCATTTTTGACATTTAGGCTTTATGTGCCATTGCTTATGTAGCCAAGATGGCACCACCCAAGCAAAAGAGGAAGGTATCAGAAGACTTGGAGGAATCCCAAGTTTGCAGAAGTACACAAAGTGTTTAGAAAAAACCCTAAGGAGGACCTCAAAAGAGCTCAGTAACGACTAGGCATGCTCAGTGGCAAAAAATGCTAACCTCCTGTTGGTGGGATGGGACCGAAAACTGGAGGGGGACGAATGGAATGAAGTGGCTGGAATCCTGAATAGCAGCACTCCATACTGCAACATTTTATTGCAGGCCCCACTTGTATGAATAATTTTAAAAATTACAATTACCTATGTATCATAAACTGCTAACCATGGAATCAAGAAGCAGAAATGACTTAATTGACAGAGCCAAACCACATTTACCTGTGAGACACGAAGCTGACAGGCTGCCAGCTCTTTTTCATTTTCTTCCATTTTCTTATTGCTTTCTGTTTGCGTACTTTCTAATTGCTTGCATCGTTTTACCATAGTTTTCACTTCGGATTTCATTTTACTGATGTAAAGTCTTGCAACTGTGAATTCCTCATCTATCATGCCAGTTCCTTCTGGTTGCTGAGAAGGAAGAACTACTGTTTAGTTCCAAACATCTGAAATGTTAGCAAATGATCTGCAACACATTCACAGTTCAAGCTATTTCCATCCTATCAATGTGCCTGCTAGATGACTAAGGGCATAATCCTATGCATGTTTAGACAGAAAAAAAGGCCTACAACTCCCAGCATGCCCCAGTCAGCATAGCTGGGCCATGCTGAGTTGTAGGCTTTTTTTGTCTAAACATGCATAGGACTGCACCTTATATTGTATAAAGACGTACTTTAATTCTAAGAATATTTGGCGGCAGCGGCGGGGTTAATATTCTATTAATACCCTGGTGTGTAATATTCACTCAGGGTGGATTGATTTAAAGCAGCAAGAAAAAAGAATAATTTAAACCACTGAATTTAATTTAAATTTAAGTCAAGTTACCCACTGAAACCTTTTCATATATTTCCTGAAAAACAATGCATATCTGATCCACTAAACCATTGTAATTTACAACTCAAGAGTATTATTTACAGATTCTAATAAGTAAGCTTCGCATCTCTTTGTCCCACTGTATATATTTTGTATGCTTTCCTTTTTTTAATGTATAGAGGGAACGTCTTTTACATTTTCCCATATATGATCTTTATGGCCAACATCCACGACAGCTTGAGGTTAACAGTGCAATCCTATACATGACTGTACACAATTAAGTTCCACTGAGTTCAATGGGGCTTACTCCCAGGCAACTGGTTACAGGAGTGCAGCCTAAGTATGGGAATACAGGCAGATGCACACTGGACAATTTTGTCTTTATTCTTTCCATTGTTGCTCCTTACTGCTTCAGTCTATCTTGGCCCAGCCTTGCCCTCACAAGAGCTAAGTAGGAAACAAAAATGAAATGCTCATGACTGATAGGTCGAAGCAAAATTTGATACTTACTGGGCAGAATAGAACAGTTTATTTTCATCAGGTAAAAATGAAACACCTGCCTATGGTTGGGTAGAATGTAAATATTCACATTTGAGAAATTATCAGATTGGTTCTTCATTTGGATAGAAAAGCCTCCTTTAACTCTATGACCTGATTCATACATAACTGTGGTGTGTGCTGTCGCCATTTCGCATATGCAACCCATGACTGAGCAGATAGGAGATTGCTCTAGTTTGTCCAAACCCGGGCACTATACATTAATCATGGGTACAACAACCCACAGTTGACTTACAATTACTTGTTAGGGTAACCATGGGTTATTTAACCCACGATTAACCTATAGTGTCTGAGCTCAGACGACATGGAGCAACCTCTGATCAGTGGCACATACCCAGCACACACTGTGGCAAATGTTGGGTTAATTAACCCACCAAATGGGCCCTATATATTGGATTCAGTTGATTCAGTTTAGAGTTATTATTTGAGAGACTAAGCATTTACATCTTAAAAAAAACCCCAACCTAAATCGCTAAAAAGTGATTTTTCTGATTTCTTAAAAATCCATTTTTATCCACTGTTCAATATTATTTCTCTGTCTTAACCAACTCCTCTGCCTTGCTTGGCCCAGATCCACCACCACATAAGCACAGAACAATTCTATCCAGTCTGTGCCTATCCACATGTGACTTTAGTTGGGAGAGACAGAAACCAAAAGTCCAGAAATTACAAGAAGCAAGAGCTGGTAGCCTGGACAGAGCCAGTTTCATGAGATGAAAAACTAAAACGAATATCCAATGAATTTCCTACCAATGTGTGACACTTGTGTACAATGTAAAAGTGTGACAGCGCCATTAATTCATTTTTATGAGACTAAGGGTGAATTTGCACTACACAGCAACCCACCCTTCGAATAACCTCTGCAGTGTGGGTTGTTCTGTGAACAACCCACACTGCACCCGACAGACGATCGGGCTCACCGTGGGTTGTCCCCCACCCTTTCCCCTTGGTCTTCCTGTTGGTATTTCAGGGGACTTGATGGCTGAAGCTGTCTTGTCTCCTCTCCTCTCTCCGCTTGTGACCCCTTTTCAGACACCGCCACAGCTTTTTTTCTTTTCTAGATCTCTGCCAGTGACAACCACTGACAGCCTCTCCAAAGTGCCCAAGTGGCACATTAGAGTGGCTAGTACTGGTTCGCCACCATTTTTAATTTTTTTTTAGATGCCAGAAATGTGTACAAATATTTTTGCAATTTTTTTTTTGGTTGCTAGTTTGGAGTTGCGCAAGTGAAACGAAGAAACAAGACCTCATGCAAATTTGCTATTTTAATGTTTCATGATATAGTTCAGCTGCCACTTACCTTCACATCGTTATTTCCCACAGCAATTCCTATTTCTGCAAGATCTTTTAATAGAGAGGCCATCATTTCCGTTGCCCTTTTTTTCTGGTGATTGGTCATTTCTTTAAGTTTCTGAAGTTCCGCATCTATACTAGCTAATGTTACCTGGAACAAGAGAAAGATGCATCAAATAAAAAATATATAGGGCTAACAATATGAGTATATATGGTTACCCAACCAATACTTTCAGCAGCCAGGTCCAACCAAGGTATCAAACAGAATCCCAAGAATTACAACTGCTATTGAAGTTGCTATCCCTTGTTTGCTAAAGTATGCATGTGCTTAACCCAAAGGTGTAGGATTTTTGTTTTGTTCTTACAAATACATGCTTTCCACAGTGCAGCCCAGAGAAGAGAGGTATAAGAACCCCCAAAGAAGAGGCAATACAATAGGTAAGGTAAGCAACAGATGAGGCATAATTTAATGTAAGGCTGGGAGGCTGAGTAAAGAGAAAAACCAAAACCAGGACTGCAGAACCTTCCAAAAGGAAGGTGAATTAGTATGAATCTGTAATAAATGTAGGCCATCTCCTGGCATTTAACAGCTAATAGTTGAATACTGAGCTATAAGGCAATATCCTATACTGCCCAACTGCTAGCGCAACAAAAAATTGTGGTTTCAGAAACATACAGAAACTAGTGGCAATACTAGCTTCCAGATCAGGGTAGGTCAGTGGAACTCCCAAACGGGAGATCCTCTGATCTGATCTGTTCCGGAAAACAGTGCAGTGCTAGTTTCTAGGGTTATTTTTGGAACCACTAGTTCCTGTTGTGCGAGCAGTCAAATCCACTTGCACAAGAGAACCTGTGGTGGTGCAGTATAGGGCACTGCTCATAGTGTTTTCCTTCCACTATAGAAAACTGCTGCATAAATAAATTCTTTCACTTCAGAGTAATTACCGGTACCTCTTGTAACTTTAAAGATTTCCCACTTACACAAAAAAATGACTATTACTAGATCTGCTAACTGCTTACAGCATTATTGAGGAACCTTCAAACACTGATTGTCAAGCCAGCATGCACAATCTGCTGCTATGAGTGTGACCTTCAATGAGCCTGAGCGGTATATAGATTTCTGCTTGAGAAATTCATCTAGTTATACAAAAATTTAAAATAGAGAGCCAGTTACTTGATGTGAAATACAGAATTCATTCAAATCTGAGCTCAGACACTGACTAAGGTTTGCTCCACCCCCATCATAAATTTGCATCTCAAACAACTGGTAGATACATGGTTGCAGTTCAAACTCAAGGAGCCTATCCTCATTTCTATAGCCAAATGCAATAGCTCAAATTTGAATTTTGGTTAACAATTTATTCTGAAGGCATGGGGGGGGAAGGTGTTGGTAAGAAATTCTATACTCAACACAAAACCACCTTGAGTTTTATCTTAGCATAGAAAGCAGGAGATAAACATTAAAATAAAATAAGTACGTACTACACACAGACGACTCCCAATTCGTGTGCTCTATCCCCCTCTCTCACACACAATGCTATTTACTTTCAGCATTTAGTTCCACCACACAACTTTTAATAAAAAACCAACCGCCAACAGGAACACACTCATGAAAATTAGTTGTTAATGAGCAATGAGCTCATTAACAACTAGCTAATGAGCAAGATCCATATTACTTATTAGTTTTTTGTGGTCTGTCTCTCTCTATCTCTATACATACACACACACCTCCAAAGATGTTTTACCATGTAAAAAGCAAAGCCTACAAGACTAGGTTAGTTACCTGCAGGTCTCTTGAGAGAAAATGGCTAGGATGAGTGATAGCAACCTTGCCAAATCAGTTACACTAAAATGAAACCCTAACAGCATTTGAAATGACTAAATACAGACTATTAGGAAATGCTACAGATAAAGTGACAGAAGGACAAAATTAAAGAAGTGGGTATGGTTTCTTAAAAATGCTTCAGAAATGTTTCTTCAGAAATGCTATTGAACAATTAAGTAGCAGCTGATAAGTTTTACTATTACATTAATTCAAAATGGACTATTGCTACCTTCTTAGACTGAAACTGCTCACTGAAGCTAATATAAGCATATCAGCTAACTTTGAGGATGTCAAGAGGATGTTAAGAGGCTTGTTTACTAAAACCCCATTTTTCCTTACTAGATGAGAAATCAGGAGGGGAAACAACGAGGAGGGGGCTCCCTGCAGTGCAGGAGGGGGAAGATTAGACCCACCCAATTCAAATCAGAGGTGGCCCTACCACTGCTTTTAAAGAAAATTATTTGGGAGCTTCAAACATTACAACTCCAATGTAATGTGTAATCTGGCTAAGTTGGGGTGAACAACTTGTTTTCAATTTAAGGCTTTTTAGGTCACTTTTCAAGACACAGCCCTCTCAAGACTGCTTACAGAGGAAAGAACACCATAAAAATCCCAATCCCAATAATACATATAAAACCCATTACAAGTATCAACATTTCAAGCCAAATCCCATTAAACATACGGTACCTACAATCAACAAACCCTTTAACACACAGTTCAACAGTACAAAATCAATAAGAAAACAGTAGTCTAAAATATAGCAGCAGACATTAATAAAATAATCTCAGTTGAAGACCCCTTCCACGTAACGGGTGCTCTCATGGAAAAGCTGGCAGGAAATCGATCCATGAGGTCTACACTGTTAGTGAGGGGGAAAGCAGTCGTGTCCATCTTGGATGTGAAGATGGAATATTTCATAAAGTGGTGCCAATTGCTGGAACACTTCCCTCACTTCTGCATTTTCAGCCTGCTCATTAGCGCTGCCGCAGAGAAGGTGCGGGCAGTCACCGCCGCCATCCTTCCTTGCAGTGCAGAAGCTGCAACTGATCCGTGGCACTTTCTCAAAGCCTATGAGCCTGTAGATTCAGGTTTTATGCAACTTGAGGGCTTGAAAATGTGATGGAAAGTGATGCTGGGTAACGCAAACGTTTTAAGGACCTCAAATATATTGTTTTTCAACTTTCATGATGGTTCAGTCCTTGAAAAGAAACACACAGCCTCCTTTTTGAAGGTGGCAATGAAAATAAATTGCAGAGAACGTAACATTTTAAGAATGGCAGGTTCTGTTAAGCATTATATGCTCTGGATGCAGAGTCCTAAGCTCCCATCTCTTATTTCCAAGCAGCAGCTATGGAGTGTTGCACCACTAGGCTTCTTGATGTGCCAACGAGAATCAGACAAGACAGAACAAGTCCATGGCACAACACACCCTCTGGGGAGTTATCTCTATGGATCCCAGAGGTTTCCATGCACATCTCAAAATAGGATGACTCAAACCTTGAAATGCAGTTGAGCAGTTACACAAACTTGGTCAAACCTGCATTCATGAATGCAAGGTAAGAGGGGCATATAGCTTATTATCCAAGACTGTACTTAATATTTTTCAGCGAACAGCAGATAGCCAACACTCTAAATCCTGTATTGTGTAATTAACAGTACTTTGACTTGCTCTAACAAATTTGTCTGTTTGAAAGCCGCATCAATGGCAAATGCAGACTTCCAATTTAAATCAAGATCTTCTAGCTTGGCTTTAATTACAATGCTACTAGTAGGAAAGAATTTAGGAGCAACTCTTTAAAACAAGCACATTCTCTGCCATAACAGTGCAAAACACAGTAAAATTCACCACAGCAGAGCAGTTTCGCAATAAACTATGTTTAGCTATGCTAGCTATTACAGTCTACAAATATCCAACAGCTTTTTAAATACCCTCCAAAATTTCTATTGCCTGGCTGAGAAACCTTCTAATTATTTCTACATGAGGCAGCACACCATTTAAGTTCTTACCCTTCCTAGAAGCACAACAGTATATTAAATGGGAAGTAAAACAATGGGTTGGATCTTGATTTAAGCTGGATCAACTGCTGTGGTGAAAGTGGACTTCCCCACCCCCTCCTTCTCACGGCAGCCTCTCCAGCCCCTGAAAATGCTACACAGAGGGCTGGTTCGCATGATCAAATAAACTGTGGGCTGTGGCACGTGCAGGAGGCAACCATTTTGAATATTCAAGTTGCAGCTGCAGCTTGTCATGTCATCCTAACCCTGGCAGTTAGGGTTATGCAAGGGTTGAATTTTCAAAAACCACCCAGCATGCACTGCTACTCACCATGGCTTAAACACGCCATGATGGGCCACTGTGATAGTGCAAACTGGGTCAATGAGTCAGGAGACCCTGCTGAATGGGATGAACTGTGGTGTGGGGAGATCCCAAAAAATTGGGCAGAAGAACTTTCTGCGAGCAAACCCCTTCCTCTCACAGAGGGCAGATCTTGGATCCTACCACATGTATTCGCAACAATATTTTGGAAATGGATTATTGTATTAACTTATAATGATCTGTGACCCATAATCAATCCTCTTCACCTCAGACATCAAAAGGATTTCCTTGCTAGCAGTTTCAAGAATAATTTTCTGCCTTATTCGTACAGATTCTGTGAATTTCGAACACTAACAAAGCACAAGACAGCAAAATAAGAATTAAGTAAGGTGCCAAAAGTATCTTGGATTCCCAGTTAATTGCCAGCACAGCACCACTGTTGCCTCAAATGGCTGGCACAACAGCACACACTATAGGTACTTCACAGGAAAGGTTGAGAATACACTGGTAATAAATTGGCTGAAACCCAAAGAGTTTCTACTGCTAAAATGTACAAGGAGTTTAAACACAACCAAAATACAGTAATACCTTGGATTGCAAGTAACTTGGTTTGAGAGCGTTTTGCAAGACAAGCAATTTTTTAAATATTTATTTAATTTTTTGACTGGATATACAAGCGACGCCTTGCAATACAAGTACTGTAGTATGGCTTAAATTAAAAATCTCTGTACAATTTTTTTGGGGGGGGATTTCGTTTTGATATAAGAGTGTTTTGGATTACAAGCACGTTTCCGGAACGAATTATGCTCTCAATCCAAGAATGACAAACAATTTTATATATTTGTAGCTATGTCTTTATCAAAGAAAATAATGGTACATGGACACAGATTTGTACAAAACACAATTTTGAAGAGATTTTAAATTGATTGAACAACTAATAATGCCACCTAGCAACAAAAGTTAGTTTACAGACTACTTATCAGTTCTGTCTCCTGGTTTCTTACCGATTTCTGATTCAGTTCATCACTAAGCAGCTCATATTCCTTTGCCTTGTCTTCCACTTCCTGCGACTTTTGATCATAGTTGACAGCAAGCTCCTCAAGGGCTTGGAGCACTTCTTTTACCTCTTCTTTAGAGGCATCATTTTCAGCTTGAAGACGATTCAGTTCAGCTTGCATATTGTCTTGGTCCCGCCTAGTAGATGCTAGAAGCTACACACAGAAGTTATGTCAATTGTGTGTTTATAGTAGTTATTTCCTAAACTGTAAAAGTCACTTTGTTCATTTGCTCATTTCAGAAATCTTAATGCAATTAACTGCTACTGCTGATTGTCCTTTTCTGTTTGTTGAATAGCTAACCATTTCCCAAAAACTTATGTTTGGTTATATCCTATAGTAACTAGTCATTCTATGCCAAGTTTCTGTAATGACACTGGCCACTACTTTAAATCCTGTGAGTCTCTAGGATTTTTAGAGATCTACTATCAGTGGTGTTCCTGAAGCCACTACACAGATAAACTAATAGCAATCCTTTTGAAATTAGCAGCCTAATTTGAATATGGAACATCTTTCCAAAGCATTTACAAGCTGTGAAATACTAATAGCATGAGTTACATTTCCATACTTCAGAATATGGCTGCTGATATTATTGTTGAACACCAACACTAACCTATGCAAGTATTTTCATTTAAAGTTGTTACTGTATATTGTGATCTTTTGCTCTGTACACAGTAACCAAAAGATAAAATGGCAAAGCTCACCTCTTCCTGATCCAACATCTGTGTTTTTAGCTTTTCTACCAGTTGACTCTGCTGATTGATCTCTTCATCCTGAATTAAAAAAAAGAAAAAGTCCATGTGGAGAAAGCCAACCTAAAACCCCTTTCTGACACACACACACTCACCAAGGAGGGGGGAAGGAGACGGGGGGGGGGGGGGGCAGAGACAGCCAGTCTCCACAGAGACCAACAGGGACAAACAACATCTGCATAGAATCACCCCAGGGGGAAAGGCAGGAAGCATCCCCAGGTTCATCAATGCTCTCGTATATCAGCCCCATCTACATAAGACTTGAATACCAGAGCAGACATTTCGGCACCCATAAGAAAGGGCCATTCAACACCACAGGATGGGACCATTAAGCAGGTGGCTTCAAGGGGACCCCACCCACCTGAGGAGGGTGGCAACCCACCTGATTGGCCGCCCACCTGAGGAGGGTGGCAACCCACCTGATTGGCCACCCACCTGAGGAGGGTGGCAACCCACCTGATTGGCCGCCCACCTGAGGAGGGTGGCAACCCACCTGATTGGCCACCCACCTGATTGCAGAGGGAGGGGCTACCTGAAACCCAAGGTATAAAACACCCTGCGCAAGGGAACTGAGTTGTTGGACCTGATCAGCAGTCTTGCCCCATGCTTGGGGTAAGGGAACGAAGGGATCGGCAACCCCGGGTAGCAGCACCCGGCGTGCTCCAGCTAGCTGAAATCACTGGCCGCTTGGGTTGACCGGACCCCCGGGAAACCAAGCTGAAATCACTGGCCGCTTGGGTTGACCGGACCCCCGGGCAACCAAGCTGAAATCACTCACTAGCCGCTTGGGTAGACCGGACCTCCGCCGGGAACCCAGCTAGCCGCTTGGGTAGACCGGACCTCCGCCGGGAACCCAGCTAGCAGCATGCGGTTGACCGGGCCTCTGCTGGAGCCCGAGCTGAACTAACTAGCTGAGAGCCCTGAAATCACGGTGTCCTTGAGACTTCTTGCTTGCTACTTTGTGCTGTACTGATAAGCTGTATTGCTGGCGTGTGTCTGGGTTTGTGAAGGTCATTTTGTAAATAAACTTAGTTTTATAAAAGATACTTTTGTGGCTATAAGTTATCCCTTTGTTCTAGGCTAAGGGTGATAGTCGCTGGGGGGCCTCGGAGAAGGCCCGCCCCCAGGACTCGCTACCCCCTTAGTATTGAACCCGCGCAGAAGACCAGGTTGGCGGTCTTCCACTGTCCACTCTCTAGAATTCATAAAAAATTGTCAGTTCATTAAAAAGGTTGACTCTGCCTCAAATTTAGAGAAAACAATTACACACACACACACACACCCCAAAAAACCAATGCATCCCAAATGGAATTTCAGCTTGTGTTCCCCAAAACAGCAGGTGCTCATGCCAAGTGGCAACCCCATTTTGAAAACGAGGGCACTTTACAAAGTAGTTTAAAATATTGCATGGAGGTGCTCTATAATTCCTGCAGAACTTCCAGATTGAATGCTCAAATGATACACTGTCTGAAGGAAAGCACTTCATATTAGAATAATCTGGACAGTTAGTGCAGATAGGGTGTGGCAGGAATTTATAATGTAAAGGCATCCTTTTTCAGTTAACAAGTCTTGAAAGAAGCTCAACTATAAATTGTAATTTTTTTATTTATTTAAAGTATTTTTATCCTGCTCCTCAGCCAAGAAAGCCTCCCAGAATGGCTTACAATCAAATCAGCAAAAACAAACAAAAACAGACAGTCCCTGTCTGCAGGCTTACATTCTAAAAAGACACAACACACAAGGAAAATGGAATGGAGAGGGAAGAGGAAAAAATGAAGGAGAGTGTCAGCAGGGCCGGTGGAATGACAGAGGCATATAATCATATAGGCAGTAGTAGGCGATCACTCGTGACCGAGTAAGATTGTCTTTCAGGAAAAAATTACAAAAAGAAAATTATAAAAGGAGGAAATTCTAAAAAATGGTGTAGACTCTAGCGATGGGTCCGTAAGTGACTGTGGAGGCCAATTCTAGATCCACACAGCTTCCCACAGTGAGGACACAGGTTACCAGATGGAAGATGGTCCTGTAAAGGATTCGTTTGACGTGCTTTTCGCTTAGCACGTTTCTCCCTTTCACCTTGCACTCGGGATTCTTCAAAGTCCATGGAACCTTTGTGAAAGGCCAACCTCCATTTATTATTTATTTATTTATTATATTTATGAATCGCACATCTGGCCAGACATCCGGCCACTCTGAGCGATTTACAATCCAATAAAATACAAGAGGGGGGGGGAACACACACACACACAGTATAAAACACAATTAAAAACAAAACAAAACTTAAAAATCCTAACCCACCCCATATTCCCGCCTGAAAAGCCACGTTTTTAATGCACGGCGGAAGCTAATCAAGGAAGGGGCATGGCGGAGGTCACTCGGGAGAGAGTTCCATAAATTGGGGGCTGCCACAGAAAAGGCCCTCCTCCTAGTTACAGCCTGGTTTCTCTGGCTGATGGGACAGGGAGAAGGCCGTCTGTGGCAGATCTTGTTGAGCGGCCTACTTGATGTTGCTGGAGGCGTTCCAGCTTCCCAGTTTTCGATGTTTATATTGCATTTTTTTAGATTAGTCTTAAGAACATCTTTAAACCTTTTATACTGACCACCGATATTCTGCTTTCCATCCTTGAGTTGGGAATAAAGTAACTGCTTTGGGAGACAGCAGTCAGACATTCAAACAACATGACCGGTCCATATAGAACTAATAGATTTGGGCGTTGGAAATGTAAAAGTTAGATGTCAATTACATGTATTATGGGAATGCCTCAAAGTACAAAATTATTGTAGGTCAGTTTATTTACCTAACAGAGTGAATTGATATGCAATATGATGTTTGAACTATACAGTTTTATACAGCATAGTTAAAACTATATTGTTGAATTATGTTCCAGTCCAGACGTTTTGAACAAAAGTTTGATTATGAATTTGTTAGCAGTAGCCAGAATTGTCTTGGCTAAACACTGGAAAAAATCAACAATTCCATCTATTAGTGTGCAGCTATTTAAGGCTTTAGAAATTGCATGTATGGATAAACTAATGGACATGCTACATAATCACCATGATTTGATAAGCAAATGTTTTTCTTTAAATGGCATCCTTTCATTTTATTTTGGAATCATCATTTTGATTTAGACAGACTGGATATTCTCGCATTTAGAGGTCACTGGAAAATGGAACTGTATATTGATAAAGCTATATCTAAGAATGTTTTTATTGTTTGATTATAATTTTTATATTGTATTGTATGTTTCTTATGTAAACCACTTTGATGTCCTGGGATGTTGAGCAGTACTGAACTTAAATAAAAAGCATACCTTATCATCTAGTTGTTTGTACAATTTCGCTATTTCTTCTTCACACTTCCTCCTTTCAGCATCAGTAAAATTGCCAATCACTCCAATAGTAGCAGTTGGTGTATCATTAGTAATAGTAATATCCTTATCCACAGCAAACGCTTCCAAATTGGCTTTTTCCTTGTCAAATTGTTCATCAACAGGTACAGTCTCTCCTTTAAAACAAAAATCCCCAATCATATAACAACATGATGAAAATAGCTTTACAAATTGACTCAATATTAGGCCAGCTAAGTTAGCATGAGAACTTCACTGAAAGGTGAGTATTCACATTTGTAAATCCAACCTAGCCACACACAAAATAGTGTCTAGCAGGGTCAGGCCTGGTTATTCCTTGGATGGGAGACCCCTCCTCTAGTTTCCTGCATTGAGAAGGGGGTTGGACTCGATAGCCTTGTAGGCTCCTTCCAACTCTATGATCTATGAATCTATGAACACCGAAGCTCTGATATAATGCAGGGGGGCGGGGTTATAGTGTTGTATTAGAACTGAAAGTTACAAAGGTTGAACCAAATTCTATTGAAAACACATCGCACTGAAAACAATGGGACAAGTTAGTCATTGATTTCAATGGATCTACTCCAGGTTCGGATCCAATCCAATGTCTTGATCTGTTAAGATGTTTCAATTTCAATGCTACACTGGAAAAACCCACAGAATTCATTAAAGTAAGACCATTTAAACAGGATAGAAGAATACTTTGAATTCTTAGGTGCAAGCATCATGGTAGACACCCATACAGACAGAGGCCTGGGATTTTTCCAGACCTGCAACTTTAGGTTAATTTGCCATGTGGTGACACAGAATGTCTTTATTCTACACATTAGACCAAAAGCAAACGTAGCACTGAAGATCTGTGACATAACTCACCATTACGCCACCTGTTGAGCTCATTTTCAAGCCACTGAATGGTGTTCCGCAGTGTCTTGTTTCTCTCTTTTTCTCTTTCATACTTTTTCTTCCATTGTTCTGCAGTTAGTTCTACATTGACACACACTGTGTTCTTGATAGTCTTGGCTCTACAGACAGAGATTAGAAGTTCTTATCTATTATTTAAAATATTTCTTGGCTGCGTTTCAGGGCAGAAGCCCCCCCAAGGTGACATACAATAATAAAACACATAATAAAAATCGATATGGTCTTTAAAAAGTAATAAAAACAAGATAAAAACAGTGATAAAAACAGCAACAACAACAACAACAGCAAACTTATCTGGGGCCCAAATAAAATAGTATGTTTTCAGGGCCTTCTTAAAAGCCTGCAATGATGGGGCCTGGCAGACTCCTGATGGCAACTCACCGTATTTTTCGCCCCATAAAATAGGGGGGAAATGTCTGTGTGTCTTATTGAGCGAATATTGTAAAATATATATATATATATATATTTTTACATACCTCCCTCTGCACGCCTCAAACCGGTCCGGCGGAACAGCGGAGGGCTTCTGGGCGGAGTGGGGCAAGCCCCCACCTCTCAGCTGATTCCCCCTATGTGGCCGCTTAACAGCTGATTTCCCCGCCGAACAACTGATTCCCCGCCGAACAGCTGATTTGGCAGCAGCTCAGGGTAGGCGTGGGGGACCCCGGAAGAGGCTGTTTGGCAGGCCTGCGGCTTGGCTGCGCTGCGGGAAGGATGCACCTGCAAACACCTCCTTCGCCTTCCCTCCCTCCAGGAAGGATGTACCTGCAAACACCTCCTTCGCGCGCCTCAGGTTCCTCAGCTCAACGTCCCCTGAAAGCAGTTATTTCCAGCAACCAGGGAGGGAGGGAAAGGTATTGTAAGCTAGCTGGGGCTCCAATGTTTTAATTATTTACCATGCTGTTTCTGTGTTTTGGTTTTAAATGGTTTTAGGATGCAATCCTACGCGTGTTTGGGGGGGAGGGGGGAGTCCTACAACTCCCAGCATTCCCCAGCCAGCCATGCGCAATTCTACGCACGTTGAGGCAGAAAAAAGCCCCGGGGCTTTTTTCTGCCTCAACGTGTTTAAGATTGTGCCCTGAGCTGTTGATGTTTGCTTTCAGCTTTCAGCTACTCCGACCCAGCTGCCTGCAGCAGCAGCACCACTACCAACAGTGGAGAAAGCGCAAGGTCGGGAAAGCCCTCCCCGCTCGGTTCTGTGACAATGGCAGGGTTTTGTCGTCATTTCACCATTTGGGTCAGAATGTTTTTTTTCTTGTTTTCTTCCTCTAAAACCTTAAGTGCGTCTTATGGTCTGGTGCGTCTTATGGAGCGAAAAATACGGTATCCCAGAGACATGGGTCCACTTCAGAAAAGGCCCTCTCTTGTGTGGACGCCCACCTAATTGCTCTCACAGGTGGGCAAATGAGGAGGACCTCTATTGCCCTTAAAGTGCAGGCAGGCTACCATGGGTGAAGGCAGTCCTTCAAGTAATTTGGTCCCAAACTGTTTAAGGCTTCAAAGGTCAAAATCAGCACTTTAAATTGGGCTTGGAAACACACAGGTAACCAGTGCAGCTGGTGCAGTAGAGGCATGATATGATCAAATTGAATCACCCCCACCAACACTCGAGCGGCCACATTCTGCACCAGCTGAAGCTTCTGAATCGTCGTCAAAGACAGCCCCACATACAGCACATTACAGTAGTCCAGCCTGGAGTCACTAGTGCAGGGGTTCTTAACCTGTGGGGTACGCCTCCGCAGGGGAGGTTTGGACTGACTCCAGGGGAGGTGTGAGTAGCCCCTCAACTACTAATTGTTTATTTTACAAGTACATAGCAGTGCAGCTTGGCGGTTGGCCCAACCTTATTTCTTTCTACTAATCTTGGGAGCTACGTCGCTCATTTAATTGAATATGCGTTTTTTTTATTCCAGAGACAGAGCATAAACTAAAAAAATGCAAACTCGTCCTGCCTAAGCCTAAATTTTGGGCCATTAACACATGGGAGGCATGGGTCATAAGATTTTTCACAAGGGAGGTGTGACACCAAAAAGGTTAAGAACCACTGCACTAGTGAATGGATAACTGAGGCGAGCGAGGTCCATCCACTCCAGATAGGCAGCTCAGTTTCATCCACATACTGATGACACTTCAGTCAAAACCTCCTGATGACTTACCCCAGCAGTTTCATGTAGATATTAAAAAGCATGGGGAACAGGATGGAATCTTGTGGCACCACATAGGCCAACAGCTATGGAGTGGAACAAAAGTCCCCCCAGCACCACCTTCTGAGACCGCTCCTCCAGAAAGGACTATAACCACTTTAAAACCATGCCTCCCAAGCCCAACCCACACAAATGATCCAGAAGGATACCATCATCGATGGAATGGAAAGATGCTGAGAGATCTAGAAGAATCAACAGGGTTGCACTCCCCACATCCATTCCCCGGCATAAGTCATCAACCAGGGCTGTTTCCATCCCATGAATGGATCTAAATAATCGGTATTATCCAACATGGCTTGGAGTTGTGAGGCCACCACACACTCCAGCACCTTGCCCAGGAATTGCGAATTTGATACAGGGCAGTAGTTATCTGAAACCATAGGCTCTAGATTTGGTTTCTTCAACAAGGGCCTCTCCACTGCTTCTTTCAAAGCTGCGGGAACCTCACCACCCTCAAGGAGGCATTAATCACCTCGAAGATCCAGATATTCAGCCCTCGCAGATTTCACCAGCCAGTATGGACAAGCAAGTCGTAGGCCTCAGACCTCCAAGCCACATCCTCAGATTGCAAAGGTATTCATAACTCTAGATGGCACACTAGTCCTATCCATCTCAGAGTGTCAAAGCAGTGGCATCCAAGTCGGCACGAACACGAGCAACTTTATCTGCAAAATGTCTAGCAAATTGCTCACAGTGGGCCTTTTGAGGGTTCGAGTTGTTGTGTTCTGAAGCCTACAACCAAGAGGCCTTAAACTACCCGAAAGAGCTCCACTGAACAACACTGAGCAGATGCAACAGTGGCAGAAAAGTAAGATTTCTTTGCTACCATCATCACCACAGAATAAAATCTCAAATAGATCTTTACCTGTGTTTGATCGTGTTCGTTACGAGTGTTCCATTATTTGTGTTCTAGTAATCATCGACACAGTCATTTAATCACCCTCAGCTCCTGAAAATACCACAGAGCTGACACAGTTCTACGACTAGGTCGAGGACATTTGGGAACAATCATATCAATAGCCTGGATCATCTCCTCATTCCAACCAGTGACCAGGACCTCGGCAAGACCGCCAGCTAAGCCTGCAGGAAAATCCATCCGGATTCGGGTCAGGCCAACAAACATGGGCCCCCACCCCTGCAGTTAGCCATGCTAACTGGATATAGGATGACTCGTCAGCTCACAAGGCAATTCAGTTTTGATCTGTACCAAGGATTTCCACTTTGATCTACAGTTTTCTTAGTCGTTAAAGCAAACATCAATTTTTCTTTTGCCATCTCCATGCAGCTTCAGAGAGTGCTGCTATACTTTCTTTCCTTAGAACCTCATATCTAGAGAGCACTGCTATACTTTCTTATCTAGGCACTCAATTCATCTTGCACATGATGCAGAAGCACAAGGCAGTCACACAGCAAGGAACCTTAACTTTAATGTTAGTTGCAGATAAGAGTATGGAAGAGAGGCAAAAATATTTCAGCTGACAAGACTAAATGTTTCAACAGTGACTCTTATTGCCAATAATGCATCAATCTCAAAAAATAAATCCCAGATGGTACATCATCCCTCCATTTGTAGAGCTCTAGAATGACTGATGCATTGAAAAGAAAAGGAACTTAACTTACAATCAAATATTGACAAGCTTTTAAGAAACAATGTTAGAGAAATAGTCATTAGGCAAGGATGTGTTTGTTCTTATGAGTATGCACATGAGCCATCAATATGAATAGCAGCCTATTAGAACTGTGTGGGAAATCCAAGATACATTGGTTTCCATGGGAGCACACTTAGGTCTCTCTGGTTTCTACCCTATGACCATACACTTTTAAGCTTGTTACTCACCTTTGACCAAACAACAGTGTAGATTTTGTTTCAGATTCATTGTAAGATGATGGAGAGCAGCAAATGACAATTGTGGTTCTACAGTTGCCACCTAGTGAATCTTGTAAGATTCTCGTCATTTTACTATCACGATATGGAACATATGTCTGCAAGAAAAAGATTACCTAAGTTTAATTTACAAAACTAATTTTATGAATATAACTAAGCTTTTAGTAAGTATTTTGCACTGTCAAACTATGGGCAGTGGAAGATATTTAATACATTCTCAACCTGAGACACAGTGAACGTCTAGTTTAGTAATTTCAAGCAAGACATTCTACATAGACCCAGTTTGCACATCATGGTGGCCTGTTTAAATTGGTGGTGCACGCAGGGCACTATTAGCAGGGCACTATTAGCCTAATTACCCACCCAGGTGCAGCTTGTTGTGTCATCCGAACCTGGGCAGCATGGCTTGTTGGAGGGGGAAACAACTGTAATTAAATCATTTGCATCAAATGTTTTCAAAATAAGAGATACACTTACACTGTTTTCAGCTAAAGCAGAAATGACATTTCCCAGAGCTGACAAAGACTTGTTGATATTCTTAGCTTCATCCAGTACAGCACCTTCTGCTCCCGTTTTACTAACCTAAAAGAGGCAGTTTTAAGAAAGCTTAAACAAATCATTTTTTATTTTATGAACTCTGGCCTCGATCTAAGTTATCTTGCATAATGTACAATGATCTTTCCTATCCCTCTTCCCATTGAAACACTTTAGCTCCCACCCCAGAAGCTATTCTTGAAGGTCAAATGAAGGAGTAGAGCATCTGCAGAGATTGCATGTAGCCATAGGTCATTACAAAAGCAAAGCTCTAGTGCAAAAAAGGTATATGGAAATGTAAGTGGCCCAGCTAGATAATATGCTATGCTACAACTGGAAGCCCGGGGTGGGGTGGGGGTGCAGGGTTTCAATCAAAAAGGCCAGAGGCTTAAGATAAATTAATGTATATTACATTATCTCTGCAGCATGGAATAGCAATTTAGGAAAATGTCTTATACTGACCCGGTTCGCATGATCAAAACAATAAATTGTTGAAATCAGTGGTGCATGCTAGCACGTGTCAGGCACCATTAGCCTAATTACCTGCCCTGGCATGGCTTGTCGTGTCATCCAAACCCGGGCAGCGTAGCTTGTATGTATGAAGGGGAAACGACCCTCAGGCAAAAGCACATCAAAAACAAAAAACAAAACCAGGTAGCCCCCCTAACACACACAAACACACATGAAGCTTACCTTTCTTTTCTTCTGGGTGGCTGGGCATGCTTCAAAATTAAGAACTGGGCCGCAGCCACATGCCATTTCAATTTTCTAAGAATGCCTCTGGAAATAAATATGGCACTAGAGGCCAGTGCTTCGCTTTGCAGCATGCCAGCTTCCCAGTTAAAGAAATCTTTTTTAAAAAATCAAAAAAAATCAGGAGGCTCAGGGAGCCTGGTAGACACCAAGAGAGGTGTCCACAAGCACCAAGTTGGAGACCCCAGATGTATACAATATATTCACCTTCCATCAGTGTACTCCAAAATTAGGAGTGGCAAACCATGACTTGTGGCAAGATCCAACATTGGAATTGTGAATACAGTTTAGTTCAATGATATCCTCTACACATTCAGCTTTAAAATATAAAAGTATTACCTTTTCACTACCTGCCAAGTCTACAAGGTAAAGCTTTCCACTCAATTTCTGCTCTGTTTGAGTGTTTTCTTGCTTTACGTTAATGAGAAAGATGCTATGACTTCGAGAGCTATGTTCATTCATGTCTGAAACAGAAAAATGTACAGAGTTGAATCAATATACACTGTGGCAACAAATCTCACCTGTTAGCTTAGTAACAAATGTCTAATCAAAGTTGAAGAAGCCAAATGATTAACTTACAGAAAAATTACATATCATCTTGAGACTTAGTCAAAGGGAGTGGCACAGGCCTGACCAATACATTAAGGTTGCTCAAGAACCATACAAGCCCTCTGCTAACTACGGACCATGAACCTTTCAAGTATTCGTGGCAGAAGTGATAATCTATTAAGGAACCTAAACTAGTGATGACTTCTTGCACAGGGATGGCCAACTGGCTTCCTGCAGGCCACATTCAGCACCCACCAGCATTTTCTAAGAGCCTTCACTTTCCCATCTTGGTACCATGTTTAACTTGCAAGATGCAGGCACCTTCCAAGTGGAAAGTGAGAAGAAATTTCTCATTTTCCACTCAGCCATGCCTACCAGTTGAGAAGCTGGCTACAGGCCAAAAGGAGTGCAACCGAGTCACAGCCCACTTCTCTCCCTTTTAACAAGCACTCTTTCCCAACAGGAAATGGGAGATCACCCCAGAAGTCCCTGCATAATTTCCCCAGAAGTCAATGAGATCTCCCATTTCCTGATAAGAGGAGAACCCCATCAGCAGGGAAAGAAGGGAGCTTCAGATTCTCCCCATTACACTATGGAGGATGGGCTGTGAGAATATCATTTCCAGTGCACCTCTAGTCCTACACCGCCCCCCAGCTGAAGAATGTGGTCATTAAAGAACACAATGTTTCCCAATGAGGAAATGGGTTTCATTTCAATACGACCTTGAAAACTTATTTATTCATTCATTCCCTATACCACCCAATAGCCAAAGCTCTCTGGGCGGTGTACAACAATCAATTAAAAAACACAATAAAATACAGTTAAAAATATAAACAATAAAACATTATAAAAATTAAACCAATTTTAAAAATATCACTAACAAGTTAATAAAACACGACCACTAAAAACATATAGTTATATATATTGTTTGCAAAGAACAAAAATTGGTAATTTGTCAAGAGGGTAACATAGATGCCTTTATTTTTAAAAAATATTGCAAAATTAACCACTTACTTGTAACTGCTACATGTCGATTAGATTTTCCTTCATCTATAGTATCCATAACTTCATCTGGACTACATACAAAACGTTCAGTGCAGCCCTGTGAAAATACAAATATAATGTAATTAACTGCTAAAAGGTATCTAAAGAGGGGTGAGATACTTGGTCAATCCTTATACACACCTTCACATAAGGTACTCTGTTTTTGTCCTCATGAACAGAAAGATTGGTCTTTGAGACTGAAAGAGAAAAAACATTAAAATAGTTATCCTCTTGTCAGACAGCTACTGCCTGGAAAAAGAAATAAACCTTACCTTGCCATTTCAGTATTCTGTTTCAACTGTGGTAAGTTAAATGCCTCTGGAAAGCTCACAAATAGAGCATGACAAGACGACACAGTTCGCATGATGGCTATCCCCTGTTGCTTCTCAGCAAAGATCCTCAAGATATACTTCCTCATAACCTGGAAGTTTCAGTTACCTATCCTAACTAAAAGCTGTTGATAGATCCATGCCCTATGCATCTGTCTAGTCCTGTTTTAAAGTCAGCTTAGTGGACATCACCATATCTTGTGGCAATAATTCCATAAGGTGATTATGGGTCACATAAAGAAGTAATTATGACTTTTATCAATAATTAACTTACTGCTAATCAAATGCATAATGAGTTTTAGATTCTGTACTTTTTCCCAATATGTTTATTGAGATGAAATGACAAGACGACACAGTTCGCATGACACTCTGGACTCCGTGGGTTGTTTAACCCCTGATGAGCCACAGACACCATTTTCAATATGCTGCCCTTGATCAGGGCGATCGGTGGGCTGCTGTGTCGTGTGAACCTGGCCACCGTAGGTTATTTGAGGGTTAAAGGACTCCCACATAACCCTACTACAAACCATGAATTATGCGAGGATTTGTTTAATCCTCAAATAACCCACGGCATTCCCAGATTGCTGCAATCGGAGGTTGCATATTCAAAATGGCACCCAACATGCACCACAGCTCATTTAAGCGACCCATGGTGAGCACAGCATGACGTGTGAAGCAGGCTGAAGTGTGAATACTATGAAAAATGTGGCTGCACCAAAGATTTATATGGTAGCATTATGGTATTTGCCAACTTCCAAATAATTCTCAACACTGAATTTGCCTTTCACTGCTGGAGTAGATTGAGTTGACACTTTCAGTGAGCTTCCATTATAACACCAAGTTATCTTTCATTATTAGTTACACCAAATACAGACCCACTGGCATATATGTGAAATTAAAATGTTTCTGCCCAGATGTGTGCTTGTGCAATGTCAATACAATCCATCAGACAAGACGGAGTCCAGACAAGACGGAGGTGCTTGCTGTCAAAGGCCACAATCTGGGTTTGGAGGTATGTCAACCAGTTCTGGATGGGGTTACACTCCCCCTGAAAGACTGTGTTCGCAGCTTGGGGGTGCTTCTAGATCCGTCGCTCCAAATGACATCTCAGATAGATGCGACGGCTAGGAGTGCCTATTATCAGCTTCGGCTGATACGCCAGCTGCGCCCCTTCCTAGAATCGGAGGACCTAAAGACAGTAGTGCACGCGCTGGTAACTTCGAGGCTCGACTTCTGCAATGCGCTGTACATAGGGCTACCTTTGTACCTAGTCCGGAAACTTCAACTAGTGCAAAATATGGCAGCCAGACTGGTTACTGGTACACCTAGGGGTGCTCACATCACACCAGTTTTAAAAGCACTCCACTGGCTGCCAATCAGTTTCCGGGCGAAGTATAAAGTGTTGGTTATTACCTTTAAAGCCCTACATGGTTTGGGTCCAGGCTACCTACGGGATCGCCTTCTCCCATACAATCCACCCCGCACACTCAGGTCCTTGGGAAGAATTTACTTCAGTCAGCCAAAACTAGGCTGACGGGTACTACCCAGAGGACCTTTTCTTCTGCTGCTCCCAGATTATGGAATGGCCTGCCGGAGGAGATTCGTCAGCTCACCAGTCTTTTGGAATTTAAAAAAGCCATAAAGACTGATCTCTTCCGGCAGGCCTATCTGGCGGAATTTTAGGTTGCCTTTAAGATGTTTTTATGTTGTTTTTAATATGTTTTAAGATGTTTTAATAGTATGTATTGTGTATTTTATATTTTTGTTGTTCCCCGCCTCGATCTAGACGGAGAGGCGGGTAAGAAATAAAATTTATTATTATTATCATTATTATTATTATTATTATTATTATCATCATCATCATCATCATCAGACACTGACAGAGTGAATATACAGGGCATTTTATTTATATCACATATATGTACAACTCCAGCAGCTGCTTGCACTGAATAAAAAGTAATAACCCTTTCTAAGATGGAGAATACCGACACTACTGGCTAACTTTTAAACTAGATATAAGCCCATCTCTAACATGAAGATCACTTTACAGAGTTTCCGCAAGGATTTCTGCTGATGTATATGAAACTCTTTGAGTACTTAGAAAGAAGTATTAAACCTGCAACAATGCCTTGTGAAGGAGTTGCATCAGTAAGTTGTATGGCCCCTCATGCAGTATTTACAGTAATCTGCAATAATTGCCACAAATAAAGATGCGATGCACCTGGGCAGACAACATGATGGTCTCCAAATGTGTAAGACTAAAACTCCTAGCCAGCATGGCCAATAGTCAGGGGTGATGGGAGCTTGAGTCCAACACATCTGGAGGGCACCGGGTTGTCTACCCCTGCTATACACTTGTATAATTTCCAAGAGGTCTGACCTGCTAGATACTTTTAATAAAACTAATCTCATCCCATTACCTTCTACAGCGCTCTCATCACCAGCTTTCTGCATTCACCACTGTACAGCTTCCACCAACAATGCCTCGGGCCCTAGGTAATCTGCTACAAACCATGGACTTTGCCTAGCTACCTTCTAGCTTATAAACTACCTTCTAGTTTATAAACCCAAGCTACATTTTCTCTTAGTTATCATTGCTCTGGTTCACATGTCACAATAAACCATCGTGGGTTAATTAACAGGCAGGACTCCCAAGAGGCCTGTGGCTTACGCTGGCTCAGCTTGTCTGAGCGTGGAAAGCTAAGCAGGGTCAGGCCTTGTTATTACTTGGATGGGAGACCCCTCTTCTAGTTTCCTGCACTGAGCAGGGGGTTGGACTCGATAGCCTTGTAGGCTCCTTCCAACTCTATGATCTATGAAATCTATGTGCACCAGCCACCATTTTGAATATGCAAGCCGCAGCTTGTCGTGCGAACCCAGGCATCATGGGTTGAAGGTTAAACAACCCAGGCATCATGGGTTGAGGGTTAAAATACCCCATTTATAGCACAAGCAGCTAATACTCCCCTCACAAAGAAAAAAAAAAAGTACGCACCATCCAAAAGGTCCCTTATTTTATCCAGATACAGTTCTATAACTGTAGAACCACCCTCAAATAGCCCACAATGCCGGAGTTCGCATGACATGACAAGCTGTGGTGCTCCTGACACAGCTTAAATAGCCAAAATGGCAGCCAATGCGTGTCTTGGAGCCACACAGGTGAATTAACCCATGGTGGCTTACTGTGATGCAAGAACCAGCCCTTTCTCTTTAATTCTCCTAACCTCCACTTTTCTCACTTATTCTGTGGGCCCATCTTACTCCTTCTTCCAGTACTCCCCTCAAATTAGGGCCATGTTCTATTCTTAACTTTTCTTCAGCTTCCTTTTGAGTTTAAATCTGTCCTCAAACCTACTTTTCTGTATAGTTTTCCATTAAATCATTTTCTCTTCTTCATTTGACCGTAACTCTTTAATTTTGGAACTGACATTATCAGGAACACATGTGTTCATATTCTGTTTTACCTGCATATCCAACAGATCCTACCCTGCCCCACTTTCTTAAGACAGATACATGCAGGATCATCAAGTTCTATTATACCCCATTTATAGCACAAGCAGCTAATATTCCCCTCACAAAGAAAAAAAAAAGTACGCACCATCCAAAAGGTCCCTTATTTTATCCAGATAAATTTCAAAATACGACACCTGAAAGAATATAAAATATTGGGGAAAGTCAGTAAACAATGCCCAGATATGCAAAGTCAACAGCAACAGATATGGATATATCATTGTGAGGGCAATACAATCCATCTATAAATCTAATTTTATTATTTTAAGCCACTCCTGAGAACCATTACAGTTTAAAAGCTGTATACGAATACTGTAATATTTAAAAAGTGGCCTGTAAGCTTAAACTATTCAGAGAGGTTAAAAGCAATCTGGGACAAAATAAAAAGAGTGGATTTGTAAAAATAAGAACTGTACTATCAACGTAAAAAAATAGTTACGTTTTGAATTTAGTACAAATATCACCATAGTTAGATGTTTCTAGCACCATATCACCATAGTTAGATGTTTCTAGCACCGTACGGTTGACAGTGTTCTATCAAACATATCCATGCAGCAAAGAAAGCTCATTAAACCCTTGAATAATATTCACGTTATAAAATTAACACACATCTAACCATGTGTCTATATAGAGATCACTAGAACAGCTTCAATATGGCAGCAGAATTTTTATAAGAATCCTATAAAAGTCTGCAACAGTGAGGACCAATCTTACCAAAACATCTATAGCAACCGTTTGTTTTAATGTCACAATCAACTACTGATTATTTGTAACTCACCTATCCATAACCAGGATATCTGCCTCAATCAAAGACTGCAGTAATATTCTCTGAAGGGCTTTTCTAAAAATCTATGAAGTTTTATTTAAGAGCTAGGCTTTGAAGAAACTAAACACAGGAAGCACTGACAAGTACCGTATTTTTCACTTCATAAGACGCACCGGACCATAAGACGCACTTACTGTATGGTACAAAAATAATTTTTTTAAAAAAAAATCAGCTGAGAGGCGGGGGCTTCCCCCGCCCCACCCAGGAGTCCTCCGCTCTTCCGGACCAGCAGAGGAAAGTAAAAAAAAAAATAAATATATATATATATATTTTACTATATTCACTCCATAGGACGCACAGACATTTCCACCTAGTTTTTTAGGGGGGTAAAGTGCGTCTTATGGAGCGAAAAATACGGTAATCTCCTACACAGCACAGAATATAGAATTTTATTCTGCTATTCATTCTCATTAGACAAATTATTTTAATAGAGTACATGGGATAGTTCATAACATTTTAGGATTATCTTTTTCAGTGATTAAATAAACTTTTGTTTGTTAGGAAGTGATACTTCCAATCTACCCAGTCATGGGACTTCTAAATCAAATGGGAGTTATTCATCCCGAATACTTCCAATCCTGATGAACTGTGCTCAGTTTGAAATATATAGAGTGAAAAAAAGAACAAATACCTTAATATGAAACTCCAAATTTTCATCCATGGAATAAATATAATTAAAAATATCTTGGACTATCCTTGGAATGATACCCATTCCATCTGGATCATGTAGTTTCCCCTTTATGTAAAAAAGAAAAAAAATGTAATTCATGTAAAGACTGCGTATCTTAGACATTTTAGGACAATAATGAGGAAGAATTTTTAAAGATAACTTAATGGCCAATTCATAGCCATAAATTATGAGCATGTTCCAGACAAATCTAACAAATTGTCCCACCAATTTTAACTGTGGGGAGAGAAACCCCCTATTTAATTCCCCTGTTGAAATTAATGGGATCTGCAACTCTGTCCTACAGATGTTTAGTTAAGAGTAAGACCCAAGAGTTAAGTTATGCTTAGAACCAAGAGCACATAGGATAATACCCTTCAAGAGTTTAACTTTGGGTGGACTGTACCATCTGCTAGTAATGACTTAACAGTCAAACGGGAAAAGGCAATCTTCGCAAACAGAACACCTTCATGTATTTAAGTTGACCAGACGAGTGTCTAATATATCATTAAATCATTTTTCCCTCTGACAGCATTGAAAGTCTGAATATACTGATCAAAAGCCCAAACGTTAAGGAAAATTTCTGAAACAAAAATGGTTAACTTTGAACGATGAAAAGATACAAGGGAAATAGTTCTGAGTAACAACAGAAAAGCACATTGGCAACAAGCAGAGTTCTGTGCATGCAACAGGGTTACTTCACTCCTCCCTTGCTTTCTACAGTAGCTTCAAATACATTTAAATAAATAGTTCATGCCCACATACCCAAGGTCAGGGAACCCTCTGGAGTCAGAGCCAATATGAAAAACTGCTGCAGTTTGCAAAGAAAACTGGCAACACATACAAGCATGCACAC
Source organism: Shinisaurus crocodilurus (assembly GCA_021292165.1). Classification (NCBI taxonomy): domain Eukaryota; kingdom Metazoa; phylum Chordata; class Lepidosauria; order Squamata; family Shinisauridae; genus Shinisaurus; species Shinisaurus crocodilurus. The sequence goes on along the minus strand of CM037880.1, from coordinate 24,631,861 downwards.
AAACATTTTCCTCTTGTGCATGGACTCTGAATCCCAGGCAATACACTATACATCATTTAACAGGACAGAACTGACCAAGTTCACTATAGCATAGGTCATGGATAAAGTTATGTGAACAAATCAAACTTAACAAAAATACACTTTTTATTGTAACACATAAGATATGTATCCAGTTACAAATAGAAAGTCATCTAGCATAACTGTTACAATGAAATTTAACACTGTAAATTAGGTATAAGCGGTTACGTTAATTACGTTAATTTTGAAAAGAGCATTTTGCTGAAGAAAGTTGTTCCATTTAAAAGGAATCACACACACACACACACACACACACACACACAAAACAACAACAGGAAAGGCTTAACATAACCATACTATCTATACCTTTTGCTAATCTGGTAGATAAAAATGTTATCAACATAGGTTACAGTAACATGATTACCATTTACAAAAGAAAGGAGTAGTGTTAATCACAAGTCATAATGAGAAAAGGTTTTTCATTTAAGCTGACATTTCCATTCCACGGCTTTCCACACTTTGTTCCCAACTTGCCTCCATTTTGTTCCCACACCTATAAGCGTTACTCGCTGAAAACAGAAATAGGTTTCTGATGTGTATAGAGAAGCATGTACTGAGTAAACATGGTAACAATCCTACCTCCATAGTGTGAGTCTTCCCAGATGACGTTTGTCCATAAGCAAATATCGTACCATTGTATCCCTCAAGTACATCTAAGGTGAAAAAAATGTACACTAATTATATATTCCACAGCAGCCTCATATGAAGCATCCTGCCTTGAAACAGATGGTGTTTTCTAGAAAGATTTCAACACGTTTTTGGGAAAATAACTTAGTATAGTGCATGCAATAAAGGAACTCTATCTAGTACATGAAGACAACTGAGGAAGGAAGGAGGTATTGGACATGGACCATTCTCCTACCCACAACTCTAGACAAGGTTGTACACAAGTAAAGGATTTGAATTTATACCTGCTACACACTTCCTGGTATAACAATTCTTGGCATATATGGAGTCTAACCTAAGAAAGGCATTGTAAATCTATTTGTTGCCATATCTAAGTTTCATAAGCAAATCATTAAAGCATGGCTGCCTCTTCGGTTTAGGTGAGCATACACTTTCAAACAACATAGGGATAGAATATCAATCCCCTTTCCCACAATATGTTCACAAGATTCTCAGTACACTCATTAAAATCACAGAAGAGACTGAAAAAATTGAGTCTGAAATGTCAGAGATTAAAGAACCAAAGTCTTGCTTCAACTATACTAATAGCTTCCTGCCCTCACTACAATTAGTATCTCAAACACAGGTAGAAGGACAAGATGGATGAAGCATTATGCCCACAAAATTCCATTTGTGACTCATGCCTTTTATTGCTATATATATATATATATATAGATGTATATATTAAGAAGTCTCCTCTTACCTTTAACAATCTTTTTTGCACAATCATTATATACTTGCTCTTGTGATGTGTGCGACTGGAACACACGGTCAAATGCATAAGGCTTAGACTGAAAAAAAGGTATAAACAGATGACTATAAAAACAAGAATTATAAATTAGACTAGATTCACATTGTATACTGAAAAAACTATTTTTCATTTTCTTTCAACCTGCAGATTTTATGTTATTGTTGAGACCAATCTCAGTTCAAAACTGAAGACCAATATGCCACTCATGACTTATCATACTGAAGAGAGGACAACATCCAATCTGGTTATTTTTTGCCAGATGCTCAACCAAAGGAAACTAAAAGTATGTAATACACCAGTGTCAAAAAGCATGTACAATATGTAAGCATCATTGCCTATACAATGGCTGAAATGCAGAGACTAACACAGTTTCTTTAGGTAATTCTTTCAACATACACGAGGCAATGTGGGAATATTATAAAATTTGAAGTTAAATCAGTATTAGTTTGGGGCTATATTTATTCAAAGTAACTTTGAACTTGTTTTCCTATATTACACAATATCCAGTTCCTTGCAGTGGTATCAAGCCCCACCAGGGCTTTCAAGTGCAAGACAGAGCTTTTTTATTTAAAAAATCCATTATATTCAAAGTTAAGCAGCCCAATTCCTGACCCTTATAAATGGGGCTTAATTTTATAGAAATGACTACATACTTGAACTCTGGTCCCTACATATGCTTCAATTTGAGCAACTCACAGTCAGGCATGCTCAAGACCATCTAAGATACCATAAAACCTAGAGGTATAAGTCACTGAAACAGCAGTGGGATGAAATAACAGCTATAATTTTGTAGTTCCTTGAAAAATTTATTGCTGAAATATCGAAAATGGTACTTCTATCCAGGGCTGAAATATCAACGTACCCCATATTAAAAGTTTGTAGTGTCTGAAAATTACGTAAAGATTAAACCGAGAACAAATTCCTTAACTGATGAAGTAGAAAGCCCTTTTAAGAAGGAAAGCAGTATGTTGCCACAGATATTATTTCAACATGAACAAACTTAAGGACACAATCCAGCTAAGTTAAGCACTTTAAGTCCCATTTTTTTCTTTAAAAAAAAAAAGAATTAAGCAAATTGTTAAAAGTCCCTCAGTGATATCAATAGGCTTTTAAAGTGCCCAACTTTAGCTCATCATGCTCAAAACATATAGAGGCTGAGGCCGGTTTGCATGTAATTACAACCTGAAGTATGGGTCGAGTATGGGTTGTTGTTGAATCATGGCTTGTTGTGTGCAAACTCTGCACCAGGGTTTAACTCTGGGTTGTTAACAACGAACAACCCAGGAAGAGAACCCATACTTTGATTCGGTTGCAAATTCTGGGTTCTTTGTGGTTAACAACCAATCATTAAACCATAGTGCAGAGTTCACATGTAATGACAACCCACAATTCAACAACCACCCATGATTCAATGACAACACATACTCAGGGTTGTCATTAGTGCTAACCAGATCTGAATTTCTAACAAAGAAATGTCTTTCAAATAAGTATCACTGGTGTTTTAGAGTAGGCAGCTGAAACAATGTCTACAACACACTCTTGAGTTCTTAGTCTTTATACAGTAATACCTCAGATTACGAGTAACCCGGTTTGCGAGTTTCTTGTAAAACGAGGAAAAATTTGGCATAAATTTACATTTGAAAGACGAGCAAGTCTCGCAACACGAACCGCTGCTGCCGCATGTGGCTCCTGTTGCGAGATGTCTTTCAAATTTAAATTTATGCTAGCAACGCGAGGCGCCGGCTGAGCGAGCGGCCGCCACCTCGCACTGCTGCGCCGGCCAGCCAAGCCAGTGGCCAGGAGACGGGGGCATCCCTGGAGGCGAGGCGCGGCTTGGCTCGGCCGCCGCCTCGCGCTGCTGCTCCGGCCGGCCGAGTAGCCAGGAGGTGGGGGCTTCCGTGGAGGCGCGCCAGGCTCCTTTCTCAGTGACGGCCAGATGTGACGCGACGGGACAGCGGCGGAGAGGCGAGCTGCTTTCAAATGTACGAAGCAGCAGGAGAAGATGCTTTTTAACTTGCAAATGCATTTTTTAACTTGCAAATGCCGGCTGCATCTGGGCTCCCTCTCTCGCTTCTTTTTCTGACCCTGGCAAAGGAAATGTAATGTAATTAAACAGCTGTGTAGGAAGCAACTAGTTTGGCGTAATCTTTTCTTTTCCTGCCTTTATTTCTGCATGCAGAGTGGTGGAAAGAGGAGGGTATAAAGGTGGTGGAGTTGGGTGGAAGGGAGCGTTTCCTGACAGAAAATGCTTGAAATACATTCAGTCTGTCTCAGTATTATATTAGAGAGATTATGGTCCATACTGTGAGAATTTGTAAGGATTTATGTGCTTTTTAGAAAGGATTAAGTGCTGCCGATGCTGCTGCCTTTTGGGGAGAAAGAAGCCCGGCCACGCCTCCACGGAAGCCACCTCCTGGCTACTCAGCCGGCCGGAGCAGCAGTGCGAGGCAGCGGCCGAGCCAAGCCACGCCTCGCCTCCAGGGATGCCCCTGCCTCCTGGCCACTCCTGGCAGAGCGAGTGGAGGCGAGGCGCAGCCGGGAGCCGGCACATCAGGGAGTTTCCCCATTAGAAATAATGGGAACTCCGCTGATTTGTTCCACAACCATTTAATCACTGCTTTGCCGGTTCCCTTCATGGGGCTCCATGGGGCAAAGCAGTGATTAAATGGTTGTGGAACTAATCAGCGGAGTTCCCATTATTTCTAATGGGGAAACTCGCTTAGATGTACGAGTATTTTGGATTACGAGCATGGTTCCGGAACGAATTATGCTCGTAATCCAAGGTATTACTGTATAATGTAGCTGCTTTATACATATTTATTGTTTATATGGTGCCAGTGTAGCTGACAGAGTAATATAAGCAAGAGAGACAGGTGATGAAATGATGGTATATCTCAACTTACTTTGGGGGTGGGGGAAGGGGCTGAGCTAAAACAGGTTTAAAACAAGAAAACGCCCTGCATTTTAAAAATTGTCACAGGAGAGGAATATTAGACAGACTGTATTATTCCAATTTAAGCAAAGGACAAAGGCAACAGCTATAAACTGCAGTTTTAGTTCAAAGTGTTTTCCGGTAAGATAAACTTTACTATAATTGCTATCACAAAGGGTTTACTGGTGAAGTCAGTTAAGCCCTTTCAACCTAACATTATGCCACTTACATAATGATATGCTACATTTTTAACTATTTTGTATTACCTATAATATTCACTGAAACAATAGCTAGTTGCACCAAATAGTGTTAATCCTGTAGACAATGACAGATCCTGAAATACATGAGATATTCTTTAAGATCAAGTTTGTCTTCATATACATTGTTAGTATATTAAGGGTAGCTGTATTAGTCTGAATCTTTACAAGTTTCCAAACAACCAAGGTTTTCAGTTTCTTTTGTTTGAAGTGCAAATTTGAAGCCAGATTTGGAGATGTGCAAGTGAGAGCTAGATCTCAGTACTGAAGAGAAAGAGCATCATTATGCGCTGGTAAGTACTATAACATAGCTAAACTGATACCCAATGTTAACTTTTCAGTTTTATTAGACTAGAAGCCCTATATAACTGGAAGTTCTCTTTCTATTAACCATTTTGTTAAGCATTCTATCTCACAGTTAATGAGAAGTTTGCTGTAAATAATCAATAGGTAACTACACTAGACCCAATCACAGACATTATAAATTTTAATTTCTCAATGTATTCAAACTATCTTTTTCAACTGGTAAATTTAAAATTCAGCAAATGAAAACACAAGTAGGTGTGGGGAAATGTAACTACAAGACTATTCACATAACCCTCAGTGAAGTTTCTGGCTTGGAACAAAATGCCAGCTTTATAACAGCTTCTAATCTGTTTTCACATTCACATATACCGGTTTAACCTGGAAGCATCCTAAAATGGTATGTGAACAGCTTGCTCAGCAACAGCAGCCACAAATCCAGAAACAAACTGAAAATACCTCTTTGAATATGTATTTACTATGAAAGTCGGAATGTTGCTAACATGCTTGGATTAGCAGGAGTCAACATGGTGAATTGGCACGGCTGGTATCTGGCTTACAAGTTTCCAGTATGACAGTAGGCTGGGCACCTGCAAACACTCCCAATTGCTGGAGAAAGCTAACATCTGGAAGCATGCTTACTGTGGGGTCTTGTTCCGGAGCCAGCTCTGACAGCGAAGATGAGCTGGTGCAGGGAGAAGGGTGCCCAGCTGTGGCTGATTCCAGCCCAGGCCAGTCGACCTTGGACAGGCCTCCTTCCCCTCAGCGACAGGAGCAGGGAGGGCCACGCTGATTCCCAGCTGCAGCCACCAGCCTTGGCCTGTCAGGAGGACTCAGAGGAGGAGGGCCCTTCAGGGATGCCGCCCTCCCAAAGACGCCGGGAGAAATGCCTGGCTGCTAGGCATGTGAACCGAAGGAGGCGTAGCAAGCACCTCCTGCCTAGATACCCGTGCCAAGATCCGGGATCGGGATCTGACTGACAGTGAGGCTGGGTCAGGGTTTATATTCTTGCCTGGTCCTACGCTCTGTGTGGAAAGCAATGACTCTGTTTCCAGGCAAAGCTTCTGCATTCCTTGACTCCCTCAATCTGATCTCCTGGTGGCTACGACTTTGGACTGTGACTCTGGACTCTGGCACCTTACTCTCCTTCCCTACGAACCTTGGACCGTCCTGACCTCGGCATACTTTCTGTACTGGTGTTTAGCTTGTGGACTTACTGATATGGATTTTGGCAATAAAGACCTACTTGCATCTAAGTGGTGTGGAGTGAAGTAGTGGGACAGGACACTTACAGATTCATAATCAAACTACTGTATAAAACATCACCACCACACCATATGTGGTTGGTTCTCTCATCCAACCATATATACAAGTTAACCTTTTGAATCTGGTTTGCTCCATCTTCTACAGGAATTATCAAGCCTATCATTGCCAATTGTGGCTATTGGGGGGTCCACATATATGGTCACCAGATGGCCAGTAACAGCCATAAATCTTTACTATCCTTTTTACCCAGCATAAAATGAGGGGGCCCTTCCCTCCCTGAAGTTCTCCATCTGTTGCATAGACCTCATGGGAAGGATCAGTCTCCTCACACCAGGCTTCGGAAATATTCAGAAGCAGCATACCAGCGGACATAGAGTAGCAGCACTAAAATAATGACTCGGTACCAAAGCAGGCCAAAATCTGCGGACATCTAGCAGCTAGGTAAACTAGAATATCTTTGGACCCAACTTTAGACAAGTCTAAGAACAAGTTCAAGCAAAGATTCATATGGGGTTTTTAATTTATTTTTTGTATTAAAGTATATGTAGTTGAAAATAACTCCTTTCATACTGAGTATACTTTCATCAATGAATGACCTCTCACATTGTGGTAAGTTCTGAGTTTTTTGTGGATGCTTGATTCTACTTTATCACAGATAATGGTTGTTGTGTAGATACATTGTGCAATTATATTTTCATAAAGAATGCATCTGTTCTCTGCTCTGCTCTAAAGTCGGTATAGCAAGCTGCGCTATTTTCATGTATGGTTCAACATACAGCTTTACAGCTGCACATAGACACAGTACAAGGAAGAGGAAAATGCACCTATGTTTTCCTATCCCAATGTAAGCATGCTTGAAAATAGAAACCACAGATCCCTGCTCCCAAATCATACAAAGCTATACATCTAGATTGTATTAACACACTAAGACTTCAATCCTATACCAACTTACCTGTGAGCGAGTCCCATTGAACTGAATAGAACGTGCTTCTGAGTAGACATGTATAGGATTGCACTTTAAGTTTCAAAATATATCAAAAAGATTCCCCACCACAGCTTGCACCAATTCACAAATGAGTTTGACTGGTGCTGACTAGGAATGGACTATTTAAGTCACCTTACTCTCACTAGTCATATAAGGCTGATTTGAAAGCAAAATATGGCTAAAAGTTTGTAAATAAAGTGCCAGAGAATAATTCATAAGAATGTGAGGTTGGAACATGTGACCAAGAGCCCTATCCAGATCCAGGTTCTTGGAATATACAGTATCCTGCCTTTCAAAACCTACTTAAAATGTACTTTGAATTCAAATTATCCAGTAAGCATTCACAGAGGAGGTGTCAGCAAGGATGATCAGTTACCCTGAACAATACCCAAATTAATCTCCAATGGGTTTCTACTGTACTCCATGTTTTATGGCCCAAAACTTTCTAAATCCATAAAAAAATACCTTGAATAATTTGAATTATCATTTTTAGACCTCTGAGATCTGCAATCATCTCCCACTATTGAGACACGGTCCAGCAAAGATTCTGCAGCTTGTTTCTTGGTGCAACTGTGAACATTATTCACAAAGCACTTAAGTTGCAGAAGCACATTCTTGCTTGTGTGGCATCTTCTGGCAGGAAAAAAAACTATGGCAAAATAGATTTGCAAGGTAGTTTTCAAGTTTTGTATCAGACATATAAAAGTGTACTAGAGAAATACAGACATGCAATTAGCCACTAGACTGCTTGCCTATATTCCAAGTGCCTGGCTAGCATACATTTAGGTTCAACGGTAGGTATATTGTTTCTCAGATCTCCCATCCGGCTCTGCTCCCATCAGCTTATTTTCACTCCATTCCTATCTCCCTCTCCCAGTAACCAGTCGCTACAGCCGACTCACTTTTTGAGAGCAAGTTCTGTGGATGCAGAATGGACAATAAGATTGAGCCAATAAGGAAAGGACAGAAAGATGTGATGCCAGCCTAAATGACACAAAGTGGAGCAGATAACTTGCTGGAAGAGTAGAAGTAAAGAGACTACAAGCAGTGAGGCTTATACAGAGAAATAAATCATTTGCTAGTAGTACCAGTACATCCTGTGATGTGTAAATGTGCACCACAGAAGTTTCTCCATGTGTTTCTGTATAGAAGAGAAAATAAGTAGCTGTCTTGCACGTATGAATCAGACCTTATTGTGCACTTTGATCCCTACATGTTTTCCCCTTTCTAACTAGTAATTTCGAACTACTCAAGTGTGACATACTCATTCTCTGTGGCAAACTGGTCTAGACTGCACAAGTTCAGCTGTAGGTAGCTAGAAGATAGGTGGTCATATCTTGATAGCAGGTTGAAGTACAAAGCCTTCCCCCTCCCCCACCTTTAATTCTTAGCTCAAGGACACATTCCACACACAGGATGTAACTTACTTGCATGTAAGTTATTAAAAAATAATATTAAAAAAATAATAATGGTGCATTGTGGTCACAAAATGCTACCAGAAATAGCCATTTAACACTGATATAGCAGATCCTTTTCAAACTCAGCCACTAGATAAAATGCTTAAATTCTGCATGGGCGGCTAAGCTGGTTGCCATCCTTAATATGGTTTTTCGGTGTACAGTAATACCTTGGATTGCAAGCATAATTCGTTCTGGAACCGTGCTTGTAATCCAAAACACTCTTATATCAAAGCGAGTCTCTGGCGGGTGTGAGCAGAGCCGATTTAGGCCCGCTACGCCCGCTCGAGGCGAGCGGTTACATCCCTACACTTGTCTTGCAAGACCTTGCTCGTTTATCAAGTCAAAAAAATTTAAATTTTTTTGCTTGTCTTGCAAAACGCTCTCAGACCAAGTTACTTGCAATCCAAGATATTACTGTACTAACACTTACCAGTTCAGCTGCACTGGCTCTTGCGCCATTACCAGGCACAACTCAAGACCCTTTATAACTTGGAACTAGGGAACCTGAAGGATAGCTTGTCTATGCCCCAAGCTCTGAGGATCTTTTCCTGAGGATGTTAACCAGGGGTCTCCAGTTGTTGCTCCCAGAATCATTAGCCATGCTGGCTGGGTATGCTGGGAGCTGTAGTCCAGCAACATCTGGGGACCCAAGGTTGGAGAGCCCTGCTCTAAACTAATCTAACCCAATCTAAGTGTCCCCCTCACCAGATATTGAGGCTGATGGGAGCTTTAGCCCACATTTAGTATGGCCAGGGATGATAGGAGTTAAAATTCACAACAGCTGGAAGGATCCAGGTTGGGATCCCTCTACATATGAGGTGCAGCAGCTGGTGACTGGGAAGAGTGTCTTTGCTCTGGTGGGGCCCCATCTGTAGAATGCTCTTCCGAAGAAGGTTCACTCGGCACTTATGTTGTCATCTTTTCAACTCCAGACAATTTTTTCCTCCACGCCTTTTAAAAACTTTTAACCCACAACTGACTGGTTGATGCTGTTTTTATCTGCTGTTACATGTTTTTATCAGTTACACTGCTCTTCTATTTTATTGCATTTATTTTTATTTATTTATTTATTATATTTATGCCCCGCCTTTTTTCCTGCAAGGAACCCAAGGCGGCTTACATAATCCTCCTCCTCCTATCCATTTTATCCTCACAACAACCCTGTGAGGTAGGTTAGGCTGAGAGACCGTGACTGGCCCAACGTCACCCAGGGAGCTTCGTGGCCAAGTGGGGACTAGAACCCGGATCTCCCGAGTCCCAGTCCAACACTCTAACCACTACGCCACGCTGGCTTATTGTATCCATTGTATTTTTATTTATGTAAGAAATCCTGATAAGTTTTAATTGAATAGCAGGATTAAAATATATTAAATCTGGAACTTTTCTGGTCTGCATACAAAGGCAGTCTTCTCATATAACCATCTCACAGAAATACAGTTTGAGTGCTTCCTTATTTGCTCATGGAGATTTTACTGTGTCTTGAATAGAGAGCAGAATATTCTTACTTTCATTTTTGCAGTTCAAATAACAGCTCAAATTATTTCTGTAGTCTCTATCCAAAATAGGATTTTACATTGCTTTCATTATGCCATCTGGTCAAGATCATAGAAGCTTAAAAAAGCAGATTCTCTATAAAGCAACATGTGGCCAACACAAGTTATGTTTCCACTGGAACAAAAGGGCAAACTAATGGTTTAACTGAGGTGGTGATTTTTGATGTACGGTAGATTCAGAAGAGGGAGTACTACCACATAGATATTCCAGGAGGACTTTCAGACATAAGACATCAAAGAGAAAATGAATGGAGTCTGGAAAAAGGGAGACCTATAGGTGGTTCAGAGTAGATACATCAGGGAGGCAAAACATTAAGGGGCAGGGGGGGGGGGTTGTCTGGTTCCAGTTCAGGTTCAGCTGCACCTGAAGCTGTTCCAATATAGGCCAAAACAGGTTCAGTAAATTATTCAGCACACATCAACCTAATGTTTTCATTCCACTTCATTTGCACAGTGGGCAGAGCAAACTAATAGGTCTAAAACTGCTTTAACTATAGCCCCCTTTATGCCCTGAGTTTAGACATCTGAAAGGGAGAGGGGTGTAAGACCATGGAGAATTTTAAAACCTAAGGTCAGAGAAGTTATACTGTATGTTGGATGAGATATAAAAGCCAGTACAGGGATTTGAGGAGGGTCTGCACAAGGAAGGCAAAACTTTTGGTAGAGTTCTCAATAGATTTTAGACAAGGGAAAGCAAGAGAGAAGCCTAAGTAGTTATCTTGTACTACAACAATATCTTACTGGCTCACATCCCAGAAAGTCTTCATTCCCATTTCAATTCCTAGTTGTAGGGGCTGAAACACTCTTTAGTGCTCACTAACACCAAGGAACTTTTTCAACCCGCACTCATGGTATCACTCATCATCTGTACAATGAATCCCATCCCAGTTACCGGTAAGTATGACCCACACGGAATTACGGTACTCTTCCAAGGCTTGGGGAGAACAGAATGTATTGTTTAATCCTTTGGAAGTCTGCCATATGGTTTATAGCCTTTATATTGTTCATCTTCATGGCAGCTACAAAAGATAAGGTTACTATCATTCATTTTTTACAGATGGCTAACAGACAAGAAAGATTATGGATGCCTTTAGCCCATAGCTGAGCTGGGATTTGAATCCTCAAGCGCAACACTGTCAATACCAAGTCCCTCCTACTGTAGTGGCCAGGTATTTTGTTGCAACCAGCAACATCATTCCTCCATATTATTTCACAGAGCCCACCTAAAACAAAAAAATTAGGGTTTTAACATACTCCACATTTCCAACCATCATGAACCCAACCTCTTCTTACAAAAGGAATCTATTAAGTGGAATTAAATGTAGAGCCTAAGCATCTGAACTAGGCAGGCTAGACTGTAAAGGGAGACAAATAGGCCAACGATGGCTTGTTATATATACTGTTTGACTGTTTAGTGACCCAATTACTAATATTCTGGTCTGTTCTTACATCAAGAATACTGAGTGAGCATTTCTCAGCATAAGCTTAAAATAAATTCAGCTAAACTGAAACATTAATGTTCCAATGTAAATTTAATACTACAGTTCAAGAATTTGTTTTACCAAATTATTTGTCTAAGCTGCAAACTACTGTTCTTTTCAGATATTTGAGAGCAGGAAGACTTTGAAACAGGGACAGTCTGAAGAGCCACAAAAAAAGATTTCATCAAAGACGGTTTTAAAAATAAAGAATCGCCAGATTTAATGTGGCATAATTCACTTGAAAATCATGTAAGACATTTTAAAACAAGGATCTTCTGTATTTTAAGGGAGAGAAGGAAGTGTAGTCTTGTAGAACAAATGCATACCAAAAAAGGCTGCTATATGTTAATCTAACAGTATTTGTTCTAGAACCAATGTTAAGTAAAGCTGTCAAACTGGCACTATCAGTTTTACCAATGTAACTCCTTTCCACAAAGCCCCTCTCATTAACCTCTATGATGAGCAGCATTTTTGCAAGTGGTGGGTTTTATCCAAAGTATTTAAGCACCAACTAATGGTTCAGTTACAATAGTAAGCTTGTCTTCTATATATAAACTTGAGTGTTTTTCCTTTGGCTATAAACTTGGGTTATTACAGATAACTTTTGAGGTATTCCAATTTCTCAATTCCATTAGTATTTCAAGGCTAAACATACAAGCTACCTGTAATAGATTTGGTTTTTTTACTCTTCTTTCCCCACCTGTACTTATTTTCATAGCAACACTAGATTTTTAAAGGCTTTACTGTAAATGACATTACTAAATTACCAGTGTCACTATTAATGCAGTTCTGGCTTTATGTCTGCTGTGTGTTTTCAACTCTACTTTTTACAATACTGTTTCATAGCCTGGTCAGTGCTTCCTCGCGTTTATTATTCAACATTTTCCAGCTACCTAACTGCTGAGGTAGAAAAAACCCTACCCTTATGCAAAAGTGTCAGCTCTTATCAGCTCCCTGGTGTGGCAGGTGGACTGGGAAACCATCGGACAACTGCTACCTATCTACATAAATTTACAATATAGATTTTCTTCACACACAGTGGAGGCCTGCAATCCCAATGAAAGGCCAGTGGGAAAACCACTCAAGTGGTTTTGTTTAGGTTTATGAATGCCGAAACCGCCCCAAGAGAGATGATGACCAACAGCTTTCACAGCTGCTTCGTCTGCCAGAGCGCTCGAATTCTTCGGGGGAGGTGGGAGCCAGCGCCCACCCTTTCAAACGCTCCTCCGTCCTCCCTGGAGCTCGTCCTCCTTTTAAGCCCTTCCCTCCTCTGCTCCCTCAATCCCACTCGAGAGTAGTCCCACCACCACTAGCTCTCACATCCCCCACGTATCTCAGGCACCGCTTTGCGCCCCAGCAACAGCTTTCCGTCACCAGCCAATTTCCTCCCACCTCTGCCACATCCCTGGGCACCTCACATTCCACCCCCCACTCATCCCTCCGGCCCTGCAGCCGTTGCCCGAGCGCTTCTGCGGGGCCCTAGACCCCGCCGCCGCCCCCACCCCTCTCACTTCCCACCTCCCCCAGGGGATTCCCACCCCTCCTGGCTGGCTGGCCGGCCGGCCGACCACCCGCCCCTTCCCCTTCATTCTCGCCTCCGCTCACCGCGATGACTACGGTGTCCTCGGCCTGGAACTTGGCGATGTACTTGTCGCCTCGAGTCACCTCAGAATCGTTGAGGGGCCTGAACCGACACATCACTTTGATGTTGCACTCCGCCGGGTCCGCCATCTTAGGCCAACGCCGCCGCCGCTGTCTCCTCGCGGGCGTTCAGGTCGGCCAAACCGCCGCGTCACCAACCGCCCGCTCCCGCCTCCCTGTTACCTTTCCCCTGGCTGCGGGGGGATCTTGCGGGCCACCAGTGCCAGGAGACCCGCCGCACTAAGAACGGGGAAGGGCTGCTCCGCCCAGGCCGCCGCCTCCTGCACTTACTTCCTTTCCAATATGGCAGCCATGGCGGCTCCTGCAGCCGGCGAATCCGGGCCCTCCCCTTCTCCAGGGGGGCGGAGCTGACAACAGAACAGACAGAGAGCGAGAGAGCGGTGACGTCACCCACTGCAGAGAACGCCGGCGGCTCGCTCCACCTCGGACTCAGTACGCAGGCGCGAAAACCGCCCTGGGTCCTTTCGCTGTCAAAGCAAAATGATCCCGCCGCACGAGGTTCTGGAGTGGAAGTGAACGCCCATCAGCTTCGGGCGAGAAGAATTGTAGCGCGCATGCGCACACGGCGGAGTGAGAGCGGAGATTCGAGAGGGGAGTGCTGTATTGCGCAGGCGTAGGCGACTTAGCGGAGGAAGTCCAGGAGGCAGTGGAAAGGCATTTTAGCTCCGGGTGCAAAGACTAGTTTTTCCCAGCCCGGTCTGGAGATGCCAGAGATTAAACCTGGGACCTTCTGCATGCAAAGAATGTGATTAGCATCTGGCTATGGCACCTCCCAATAGTTCTTATACATAAATATCTGTGGATCGTTTTATTATTTTATTTATTGCATTTGAATGCACTTTTCTCCAAAGATCTAATGGTGCCCTTCACTAACACGAGCCCCGCAGCGCCATTTTACCTTTGCAACAACACTGCAAGGTAGGTTACTCTCCTTGAGTTGGGAATAAAATAACTGCTTTGGGAGACGGCAGTCAGGCATTCGAACAACATGACCGGTCCACTGAAGGTGGCGTTGAAGGATCTGGCCCATGAACGATCTAACTGGAGGTTGGCCTTTCACAAAGGTTCCATGGACTTTGAAGAAGCCCGAGTGCAAGGTGAAAGGGAGAAACGTGCTAAACGAAAAGCACGCCAAACGAATCCTTCACAGAACCATCTTCCATCTGTTAACCTGTGTCCTCCCTGTGGGAAGCTGTGTGGATCTAGAATTGACCTCCACAGTCACTTACGGACCCATCGCTAGAGTCTACACAATCTTCCTTTAGAATTTCCTCCTTTTATCCTGGAAGACAATCTTACTCGGTCACGAGTGATCGCCTGATGATGATAAGGTTACTCTAAGGGCGCGATCCTATGCATGTTTAGACAGAAAGAAGTCCCACCACTCATTCCCTAGCCACCTTTTTTTTCCTTCTGTCTAAACATGCCTAGGATTGTGCTCTTGCCAAGGCAAAGCTTCATGGCTGAGCTGGGATTTGAACCCATTTCATCCTAGCACAAATCAAACCACCTATCCACCGTACCACACTGTCATAAAGTATTTAACTTTCATAAGGTTTTATGTTTTTAAAAATGCACTTTAAAAAGAAAAAAATGGTCCCCAAGGATGCCCCATCTCAAACAGGCTATATTTAAGGAACAGATTTCATGTTTGTTAATGTTCATTTCAGTGGTTGAGCACATCCTTTGCACGCAGAAGGTCCCAGGTTCAATCCCCGGCATCTTCAGGTAGGGCTGGAAAAATTCTTGCCTGAAACCCTGGAGAGGTGCTGCCAGTCAGTGTCAGCAATTCTGGGCTAGATGGAGCAATGGTCTGACTCAGTATAAGGTAGCTTCCTATGATTTAAATTATTCTCTTGTTTTGTTGCCCCACCCTGGCCTGAGTGAAACTGACAGGCTCCTAAAAGTCCGAAAACTTGAACTGATTTGCTGAGTAGTATCCAGTGTTAGTCCTACATAGAGTAAGCCCATTGAAATGAGTGGGACTTATGTTACTAGTGACTTAATGGGTGGTTTTGGCCTGGGACATATGTCTGTGTATGTCCCAGCCCCAAACTCCCAAATTCCCACTCAAAAATCCCTTTTTAAAGGAACCCAAAGTTTTGACAGCTAGCTGTCAAAACTCCTTTCCCCTTAAATAAAGAGGGCAGGTGGACATTTGCATGTTCCCGAGCACCTAGAGCAGGGCTCTCCAACCTTGGGTCCCCAGATGTTGCTAGACTACAGCTCCCAGAATCCCTTGCCATTAGCCATGCTGGGAACCATAGGCCAGCAACATCTGGGGATCTAAGGTTAGAGAGCCCTGACCTAGAGGCTCTGTTGTGATGCATAGTTGACTCATGAAAGGAGGGGATGCCTAGGACACACTCAGTGACCTGGTTCGTATGACATGATGGACCACTGTGGCTTAATATATCGCAGGGGCTGTCAAGTTGTGCCATGAGAACCCAGGCAGCAGGCGTTTGGGGGTTAGACCCGCAAATAACCCATGGCTTGTTTTAAGGTTCTTTCAGGGTTGTCTAACTCAGACAACCTCTACCACCTGGGTTTGCACAACATGGCAAGCCTGGTGCCCATGATGAGCACGATGCAACAGCCCCCACAGGTAGATTAAGCATGGTGGGCTGTCATGTCGTGCGAACCAGATCAATGCTCCCCTCATTGACATATTGCATAGGGAGATTAGCAGGCAAGGTATCTTCTAGGAAGCTTATGTTCTGTCACTAATTATTGATCTTCTCACAGAGGAACCCTGCTAAGCTTCCAAGAGTTCCCCAGAACACTGTTTGAAAACGACTGCCCTCATAATCATAACGGCTATAAAACAATATCAGTTTTTCTCTTCTATTGGCTGGTTCCATTTTTGCATAATTCACTGAGTTATAGTAAAACTGAGGAAGGTGCATTGTAATTGTCCCATCATAGTCACAGAAGATACAGTTTTGATGAAATGATTGCTTCTAGCCTCATTGAGTTCTTTTTTGGAAATGAGGTGTAAGTTTGTAAATAAAAAATAAGTAGTACTTCCAAACAGAGCCCTTCACCTACATTTATTCCTTCTTTAAATGAAGAGATTTGAGGTGTGTATCCCCTTCCTGTCTTCAGAAAGAAATGATTATTACTCCCCAGGACTCCTCAACAGGGCTTTAAAGCATTTCGGCTTTGTTACATTCCATTCCCCTTGTGTTGTGCTTGAGAGAACTAGGTTTTTTTCCTTGATGTGTTCAAGCATCAATAATCCCCTGATGTGTGTATGACCAAAACTTGAATTCTTTGGCCTGCTTTCATTTTATCTTATCAAAGCAATAACAGGATGATGGGATGGTTTTTCAAATCAAGTGCCAAATGCCTTAACAACACATTTCCATTTCTGCTTGGCATTCCTGGTTGCGAGAGGTGACAAATACAAGGCAGCCTAAAAATGCTGATAATTTTAGCATGAGGGAGCAATTGAAAAAATGCTTTAAACTTTCTGGTTAAGAGTTGGAAACAGCCAATGAAATCCTCTGAATAGTATTTATTATGTATTGTATAGATGTGTACCCCACCTTTCCATCACATGACCTCCAAGATGGCCTTCAACAGATTAAAAATGCAAAAAAAAAATTACTCAGCAATCTTTGTTCCTCTGGCCCATGGGAGAAGTCAGAGTGTTCTACCTGTCACTTTGCAGTCTGAGGGCAAGTGGCAGTCGGAACCAAGTGTTCTTTCTGGCAGGACCTGTCCTTCTCTGTAGACAGATCCATACTGCTAATTTATCGATTCTGCTTTCATAAAAGAGTAGCTCATGTCATGTTTTTTCTTATTCTGAAAGGTATCCTCTTTCACACTTCCAAAGTTACCTGGGGGTTACATGGTGGGTCTGGGCCCCAGTGAGACCACAGGCCACAGCCACCCTGCCCCCTTTCAGGCCCTGCTTAATTGAGGAGAACAGAATTAAACATCTAATACTTGGATTTTCTGTGTCAATTTATACTGCTTTGGGACTGCCAAGGTCATTGGTGCAAGAAAAAGAAGATTATTATAGCCACCAAACCATTTCACTTATGATTGTTAGACAGCTTTATGAGACATTTTATGGGATAAAAAGGTAGGCATACTTAAGATAAGAATGACAAAATACTGAAATACTGCTACAGTGATGCAAATTATCAGATACTCTAGGGGAGCAATCTTGTGGCCCTTAGACAGTGTCTGACAGGCCATACGATACACTGGATTCCCCAATCTGAGGTCGGAGACAGCACGTCCAGCAAAAAAGAAACTTGTCTGGCAAAAAATGCAGGGCGGGAGGACCGGGAGGCAAAGATCGCCTCCCCTGCTCCTGCCTGCATAGGAGGCTCAGGAGCTCGTAACTAGCCTCCGAGTTCAGGAGCGTACTATTTTAGGCAAGCATAATTGATAAACTAGTGGTACGGACTGGTCTACCAGCTGATGGATGGGGCCAAGCTGGTCTCCATGGTATGATGTTCTTCCTGGGAGGCAGAAGGTGCATCTTTCCGATGGCCATTGTTCCCCTGGCTGATGGATGGGACCAGAGCATGCTTCCCTTCTAGTCTGCAGTCCCAGGGCAACAGGCAGGTGGAACACAGAGTGTTCTTCGTTGCAGGGAGGCAGGAAGCAGTCTCCCCACAGCTGCTCTTTCTCTGATCAAAACATGGGTCCAAGCTGGGCTCCCCTTTGCCACTGCAATGGTGTTCTCCTGGAAAGGGGCTCAACCTTCCTATGGCTATTTATTTATTGATAAAGGGTGCAATCCTATGCATGTTTAGGCAGAAAAAGTCCTACAACTCCCAGCATCCCCTAGCCAGCTGTGCGGCTGGGGAATGCTGGGAGTTGTAGGATTTTTTTTTCCTGTCTAAACGAACATAGGATTGCGCCCAAAGTGTTGAAAACCAGGTTCAGCAATAGCTTGAACCAAAACAAAACCTCTGGTATGCAAACCAAGATATGGGTGCACGTTTATATCTTAAATAACAAAGATTCTTTTGGCACCTTTAAGACTTAACACATTTATTCTGGCATATGCTTTTGCGGACACTGTCTAGTTCATAAGATGCATGAAATGGACGGTGTCCATGAAAGTTTATGCCAGAATAAATGTGTTAGTCTTTAAGGTGCCACAAGACTCTTTGTTTTTGCTGCAACAGACTGACACAGCAACCCCACTGGAAATTTACATTTTAGTTCATTTAAGGCCGACTCATAGTTGGCAGCCACCTATCTCTAGTGGGGCATCTTCTAAATACGCTTGAAATTAATAAGATATGAAGGAGTCTGTCTTAGCAAAACAGAGCAGCTCTGAATGACAAAAAAAACACCAAAAAGGCATTTCCCCAAAGCAGCTGCATTATTTATTAATGTTATATGGAAGGCTATGACTGTAGTTCTGATTGAATAGATCCCCCCCCCCCGCATGCTACATTCCTCTAACTTCTCATGTGGTTAGATGCTGCTCATCATTCTGAAATCTTAATAATACTGGCATTGGTCTGTATTCATTAGTGTATGCGCATTTATTTATTTAAGTGGAAGACCGATCTCCACAATTTATTTAAAATAATTTGTTTTAAAACCCGCCTTTCAGGGTGCCCTGTCCTCACAAAGCGGCTTACAATATTTTTTAAAAAATGAACATACAAATTGCAATTAAATGTACACATATACACACAGCAGCAGTGTGTGTGTGTGTGTGTGTGTGTATGTGTTTATTCCCATAAAATGTTTACTAGGAAGTATGTTCCACTGAACTTTAGTGGGGCTTCCTTTCAGGTAGACTTACAGCACTATCCTATACATATCTACTCAGAAGTAAGTCCCACTGAGTTCAATGGTGCTTACTCTGTGGTGAGTATAGGAATATAACTTTACAGCGCAACCTTACTTGGAAATAGGTTCAATTTATTTCATTTTTATACCGCCCAATAGCCGAAGCTCTGGGCGGTTTACAGCAATTAACAAGACAGTCCCTGCCCTCAGGCTTACAATCTAAAAAGACACGACACACAAGGAAAAAGGAATGGGGAGGGAAGAAGGGGGAATATCTATTAATACTCCTGGCAGGGCTGGTGGAATGGCCCTGCGCTCCCTCTCATCTCCCTCCTCTCAGCCCGCTGGAATGGCTGGTGGTGGTGACGGTAGAGGGTGGAGGTTCAGTGTGACTCATTCCCAACTAAGGGTGCATCCTAAAGACACTTACTAGTGAGTAAACCTCACTGAGCACACAGCAGGAATTTTATTTATTTTATTTAAAAGGTTTATAGACTACCCCTTCAGCAGCACTTTAAGGGTGGTTTACAAAAACAAGACAATACAGAAATATAACAACATGTCTAAAAAATAAGAAAAACTGTTAAGACTGCAACCTTATACTCACATATTTAGGAGTAAGAACCCCATTGAAATCAATGAGTTCTGAGTAGACATGTATACTGGACTGCGCTGTAAAAAAATTTAAAGGCCTCAGAGACAAAACAGACAGTACTTTAAATGTGTGTCTGACAGCTATGTATCCCCCCCCCATTTTTACTCTAGAGTAGGCACAGGAGCTCCAATCTGGATTGGGACCCTAGCATGTGGGGTAGGGGCGGGGGGGGGGGGCTTTTAAGATACGGATTGAAGGCCCTGCACCTATTCAAGACTACAAATGAAAAGAAGACACCAGCTGCTAGACACACATTTAAAGTAATGTATGTTTTGTGCCTCGGTAAACATGCTGAGGGTTGCACTTTCATAATAACTTGCAGCGCAATCGTATGCGTATTACTGGAAGTAAGTCCTATTTAGTTCAATGGCACTTACTCCCCAGTGAGCGTGCTCAGGTTTACAACCTTAATTCTAGGATTCAGGACTTTAAAAAAAAAAAGCAGTTCTCAGAAGACAGGAAAGAAAAAAAATGATATTTATCAATATATGTTTGTTCATGTTTTAGGCATCAGTTGTTTAATAGGGGATCTTTTTTGTATAAGATCATTATATATGACTGACCAAACCTTGATATCCTTAAGATTATTCAGTTAAAGGTATCCCTTCAGTAACACAGTTGGATTTCAAAGCAGACCTGGGGACCCAAGATGGCAGTTCTAAGAATGTTGAAGATGGAAAGAATTCACAGGAAGGTGAAACCTGTTTTTAAAGTGCAATTGAGGTTTCAAACAGAATTAAAAACATAGGTAAAAAGTAGGTAAATATGACCCTCCAAGTTAAAGTCATGGAATGTTCAGGAAGTTCAGTTTATTTACCCAGAAGTCCTTTTGAATCTAGTGTCCCCGGAATGATAGTCAGTTATTTTGTCAGGTATGTAGCCTGACTCACCATTTTGGGGGCGTGTCCTGCACACTTGTGGCTGTTGGTTCCTCAGTCTCTGATATCTGTACTCCTCAGGTGCACACATGTACACTGCAAAAAAAAAAAAAAAAAAGTTGTGCACAGCTGCAATCAACGCAGAAGTGAAGCACTTCAGTGCAGAAGTTTGAGTCCTATGCCAGAGTGGCTGAAGAGACAGAGAGCCTCTGTGCTCAGGATCATGACTGTGTTTTGTGTTGTGGCAAACCAAACCCAGCCCCATCTGACATCTGTCATGTTCAAATAAGGGTGTATGCACATAGAACTCAACACACATAGGCCTGATCCTCATGAACGTTACCTCTTAATTTTGAGGGGTAGCATTTGCTCCAATTGGTGAGCGAGACTGTTCATTAGTGGATGTTATCTAAATTCACTTTGCAGAGTTAATGTGTTTTAACATATGAAGTAATTTCTTTAAAAGCGGTTCAATGTGGCAAGGCAAGTTTTCAGTCTTCCCCTTCCCATGAAGATCGAGTTGCAACATGTTCATCCATCTAATGCAATGTCGGGGAAAACCTTAAGAGGAGTGTTAGGTCTTAATAATCAGGGTTTTAAAAAAACAGCTCTACTTCACAACCACAAAAGTGCTGCAGGCAATAATTATTCAGTAGGGCTACAGGTGTGAGCACAGCTTTTAAAAGGCCACTGTCCTTTAATGTTGTCTGAGGTAAGACTCTCAGCAGGTATATAATTCTAAAGATGTGTGCGTGTCCTAGTTTTTAATAAAATGCATAAAATACAGTTGCCACATTCTAGGGGCCCCATGTGCACTACAGTGCCTGCATATAGCTCATGCACATGTGGATTTTTTTTATTCACTCAGAGCTCCACTCAAAACTTCTCCCTCCTGAAGAAAGAAAAGCTAAAGAACTGCATCAGGAATCACTTACACAAATTGGCGCATAATCTGTGCTTCCCACCGGTCCCCTACCCGCTCTGTTATATATCTGAATCTATCCAAGTGAATCTGCAGTTATGTTTCACTAAGTTATCAGTTTATGTTGAATCTCTTGTTCTATTGTATAGTTTCTTACTTAATGAAAATGCTCAGTTACAAACCCAGCTTTGTGTATGTCTGCTTGGATTTGCTTGTGCGAATATAAACAAATATCTTACACACTCCAAATGCCCTGCTTTAATGTAATATACTTACCACGTTTTATACTGCTTCTCAGTTCTCCAATTTACAAAGCACTTTTAACAACAATAAAAGTACTGTCCATTAAAAGCAACAAAACCAACCGTCTAAAACAATTCAACAGATCAATAGCAGGATGAATCCTCATTACCTAACAGCAAATAAAGTCCTCATTTTCAAAGGCTTAGCAGAACAAATGTTTGTGCCTGTCTCCAGAAGAAGAGATAAGTATCAAGCCCAGACAAAACTCCTGGGAAAGGGCATTTTTTACTGTATTGGTGTGACAACTGAAAAGGCCCTGCTCTTTGGTGAATCATCTGAAGCTGAAAAAAGGGACTCTGTGACACAGCTGGAATCTGGGTCTCCAGAAGCAAAGATGGGTCTACAAGTAGCTCCATGCTATGAACCTTGGAAGAGTGCAACCCCATTAAAAGCAGACATTTTTATAGTGGGGTTTTAGATGCATGTTTGTAAGGCCTCAGCTGCCATTGGCTCATTTGCTCTGATGTCACAGCGAGCATAGGGCCAGACAGCTGAGGGCCAAAACAGATGTGATACAGAGGACCGTACAGGTTTATGACCAAAATAGGGATCCTCCCTGTGACTGCTTTAAAGTGTGTGTGTGTGTGTGTGTAGTCACATTTTCTTTGGCTTTGACTATTTAGTGGAAATCAGTATTCCAAGGATCATTCGTTAACAGTGCAATCCTATGTGTGTTTAGACAGAAAAAAGGCCTACAACTCCCAGCATGCCCCACCCAGCTATGCTGGCTGACACATGCTGGGAGTTGTAGGCCTTTTTTCCGTCTAAACACGCATAGGATTGCGCCTTTAGCCAGGTAGGAATTATGATGGACTTTCAAATGACAATGCAGGTGCAGATTAGTTGAGCAACCAGAAAGGGCAATTATTCTTGAGTATTTATACAGAAAATTGCAATCAGAATCTAAGAGTTGTTTTGACATTTATTCATATTTTGACCATCACTGATAAGTAATGAATTTAAAAGCGCAGTCCTATGCAAGTTTAGACAGAAAAAGGCCTTTTTTTCCTGCCTAAACTTGCACAGGATTGTGCCCTAGCTCACTTTAAATAAGGCCGCATTTCTAAACACACTTATATTACTGGAAAGTAAGCCCTATCAAAGTCACTAGAATTTACTTCTGAGTAAACATGCATAGGCTCAGTCTGACTCTGTACATGTGGCTGATTTAGGCTTTCAAGTGCATATTGTACTGTGCATAATTTACTTATCAATAGTTCAGTGGTGCTTACTCGCAAGTAAGTGCACACAGGATTGTAGCTTCAGACTCTTACAGTCTTTCTTCAGTTAATGCAATAAACCTTGGTGGGGGGGATCTATAATTTCTGCTGTTGTATATTATAGCAACAGTCACTTTAGGCTTAGTACAGAGATTCTGCCAACTCCAAGGCTTACTGTATCTGCATAATGACATAATGAAGTATCTTGTCAAAATCGGTTTGGCATCTGCACGTTTGATTTGATCTAAAAAGATAATTTGACTAAATTGTTACTACCACAGGTGCACATGCACAGTCAAACAGCGTTCATTTTCCACCACTCTGACTTAAAGACCAAAATGCTGGATGAATCACTTGGTGGTGTATATTGAAATTCAGCATCTATAAAGTAAACCATGTTCTTCTTTCATGCCGCTGTAAATATGCAGTTACAGAGCTTGCTAGCATTTAAGGCACGTTGAATTTACTTGGAACCCACAAAACATAATGCAAAGATATATCACTGAAACATGGATAGGCTCTCCGAATTGTCATTCATCATGTATTTGGTTAGCCATCATACACTTTGATACAAACAGCACAGGTAACCTCAGTGATATCCACCTTAAGCCCCTGGCACAATTGTAGAAATGCATATTGGTAAAGAAGTAGGACCTCAGATAACAATAACAACACTTGGCAGATGCATGATGCCTTTCAGTGCCATCTTATACTTATCTACTCAGAAGACAATCCCATTGTTTTCAGTGGAGCTTGTTCCCAGGCAAATGTTTTGGACTACAATGCCCATCATCCCCAGCCAGCATGGGCATTAATGGGAGTTGTAGCCTCAACACATCTGGAGGGCAACAAGACGGGGAAGGCTGCTATATAGGATTGCAGCTTTCTAGGGTTCAAAGTGATTCACTTACAGTATCCAGGACTGGTGCAAGGCAGTTTGGTGCCCTAGGCAAGATCAGATATTTAGCGCCCCCCCTTCCCACTTGAGAGCGCTGTATTTTTTTTCAAGGCGTTTCTGGCGCCCCCTTTAGCCCTGCGCCCTAGGCGGCTGCCTAGTTGGCCTAATGGTAGCACCGGCCCTGACAGTATCACAGTAAAGCTTACAACACCCCTGGAAGGTAGATCAGTGTTATTATCTCCACAACAAAGTGTTGAGTGCTCCTGTTTGGGGTGCCAGCCAGCCAGCCAGCCATGCCCATTTCCAAGATACTCCATTCCCCCTGAACCCTGGTTTTCTGTCCCCCGCCCTCCAACAGTCAGCCAACATTCCATGACCACTGAGCATTCTTGGTCCTCATTTAATTTTTTTGGGGGGTGGGGTACCCCTTGAGTCCCCCCCCAAAGATCTGTTGTACTTCTGCAAATGTTGGGTTTTCCCTATGTCTCTTGATACCTCTCTCTTCTGTGTAGATGGTGCAATTTGGCTGCTTAAAGATTACACAGAGAGTCAGAGAGAGAGATCGTAAAATTTAGGGTTACTCAATCCTATGGTCCTTGGGAGAACATCCCAGGGACCATAGGGTTGCTCATAAAATCCTACTGAGGTTGGAGACAGCGCTCCGACCTCGGAAGAGGGAGTCGGAGATCTGAAGCCCCCAACCCTAACCCCTCGCAGCCAGTGTGGAGAGAACCACGCCAGCTGCTTCCAAGGTTGGAAACATGACCTTGGAGAGGGGGGGAAGGGCATGTTCTGTTGGGTGGAGAGCGGAGGAGGCTGGAGAAGCCAGGATACAACTTATCCTGAGCGTCTTCCAGCATCCTTCCCTTCCCCTCGGAAGTGCCCTCACTAGATGGGCTAAAAAGTCTATCGAGCGAAATCTGCAGGGCGGTGTGTGTGTGTGTGTGTGTGTGTGTGTAGATTATATCCACTGCTCCTCCCACCCTGAATTGTATTATTAGATGCCTCTGAGTTCAGGGGCTTCTGATCACCGAGGGTGCAATCAATAGGATTACACCCTAGAAGAATAAAACCAGTAATGGAGTCTAGAAGCCATACTTTCTGAGCCACATAGCATGTATGCACCCACAATCTGCTCCCTCCCAACACCCATTACACTCTCACTTAAGGTCTTCTCAAAGCACTTACTATTTAATTTCAACAGTTTATTCAGAAGAGCTAGTCCACACTTGCTAAAACCAAGTTTCCTTCACTTTTAAACACAAGTTGTTTGTTTGGGTATTTGTTAAAGATTATGTCAGGTTATCTTGCGACTTCTCCATGACAACATGACGGCAACGGTTTTGGACAACAACGGCTCTCATGGTGCTCCATTTAAAGTGGGATCAGGTGTTAAACAGGGATGTGATATTGCCCCAACATTATTTGCTATTTTCATCGCCATGATTTTACATCTTGTCAAGGGGAAACTTCCCACTGGTGTGGGAATTATATATCAAACAGATGGAAAGCTTTTTAATCTCAGCAGGCTGAAAGCAAAAAGTAAGGTAATTACAACCTCCATTGTGGAACTTCAGTATGCTGATGATAATGTGGTCTCTGCACATTCAGAGGATGATCTCCAAACTATCCTAAATGCTTTTGCAGAAGCATACGAAAAACTTGGTCTCTCACTTAACATCAAAAAAACTAAAGTGCTTCATCAGCAAGTGCAAGTTAACCCTTTGGTGATGCCATCTATCCAGCTTGGTGGGGCAATACTGGAAAACCATTTTTGTCAATCATTTTCTCTATCTTGGCAGCTATCTTTCTGTTGCAGCTAACATCGACAGTGAAATCCAGCATCGTTTGAGCTCCACAAGTGCCGCATTTTCTCGAATGAAACATAGAGTGTTCGAGGATCGGGATATCTGTAAGAAGACCAAAATGCTGGTTTATGAAGCCATTGTATTACCAACTTTATTGTATGCCTGCGAAACATGGACTATCTATAAACGTCATTTCCACCTCCTTGAAAGATTCCATCAATGTTGCCTCCGGAAAATCCTGCGAATTATTTGGGAAGATAGGCGAACAAATGTCAGTGTACTGGAAGAAGCAAAGACTACTAGCGTTGAAAAAATGATTCTTCAACACCAACTTCAAATGGACCGGTCATGTTGTTCGAATGTCTGACTGCCGTCTCCCAAAGCAGTTACTTTATTCCCAACTCAAGGATGGAAAGCGGAATATCGGTGGTCAGTATAAAAGGTTTAAAGATGTTCTTAAGACTAATCTAAAAAAATGCAATATAAACATCGAGAACTGGGTAGCTCTGGCCCATGAATGCTTTAACTGGAGGTTGGTCTTTCACAAAGGTTCCATGGACTTTGAAGAAGCCCGAGTGAAAGGTGAAAGGGAGAAACGTGCTAAGCGAAAAGCACGTCAAACGAATCGTTTTCAGGACCATCTTCCATCTGGTAACCTGTGTCCTCACTGTGGGAAGCTGTGTGGATATAGAATTGGCCTCCAGTCACTTACGGACCCATCGCTAGAGTCTACACAATTTTTTTTAGAATTTCCTCCTTTTATAATTTTCTTTTTGTAATTTTATCCTGGAAGACAATCTTACTCGGTCACGAGAGATCGCCTACTATTTCAGGTTAAATTACCATTCCTAAAGGAATGGCACATGAAAATGACAATTCCCAAAGGAAAAAAGACATTTCAATTCATCTTGGGTCTGAACATGAAATACTACAGGCTTTTTCATGTGAAAGGAACTTCCTAGGATTCTTCCCATTCACCTTTGCAAAAAGAAAACTCATCTGCCACAATAGTCGAGGACTTTCTTTTAAATTAACAGGAATTTTAAAGAAGAAAAACCTCCCTTCTCCTTCCCTTATTAAATTACACAAGTTGAACATTGTGCCCTGTTTTCATAATCGATATGCTCAGTATATTTTTCTGCAGTAGTGGGTACATAACCCAGCAGAAAGCAAACAATATGAATTTGCTTTCTGGGCCAGCCTGTTTGTTTCCTCCTGGATCATTTCTAGTCCAGCACTCTGTTCCCACAGTGGCCACAAATGGCACCCTCCCACTTGTGTTCCCCAGCAACTAGTATTCAGAGGCTTACTGGATGTACGTAATACATAGCCATCATGACTAATAGCCATTGATAGCTTTATCCTCCATGAATATGTCTAATCCCCTTTTAAAGCAGTCCACATTGGTGGCCATCATTACCCCTTCTAGTAGGAAATTCCATGATTTAACTACGGTATATGCACCCTGTGAAGATATGCACCCTGTGAAGAAGTACGGTACTTCCTTTTGTCTGTCCTGAATCTCCCACCATTTATCTCTATGGGATGATCTCCGGTTCTAATATGAGAGAGGAAGAAAAACTTCTCTGGTTTCAATAGCATGCTTTGCTGTTTTACTATTGCTTTTAATCATGCAACAGTGAGCTGGTTGATAAAGCAGACACAAAACCTTAGAGAACTGATTACATCATTATGACTCCCATGAGGTATAAATCTTTATTAGGGGTATGAGGGATCTCTTGAAAATTAGAACTCCAAACACGCTATTGGTGGCATAGCCTTGTTTTTACACTGCAGATATATAGAACATTTAAAAGGAACTGCATGACCTTGTAACGCTAATAAAGGCAAACTTGTTTTAAGAATGAGGCACATTTTAATTTGAAAGAAAAGCAATGAGCAATCACTTTTAAGACTGTTTGGTTGAACAGAAAGCTTGCCAATAAAGTACTCTTCATTTTTCTACAAGGTTCCAGAAACATTTCTGCTGATTGCAGTCCATTATTAAAGTATAAATATATATAAACATCACTCTAAAGTGCATACCGGTGCATTAAGATGAGCTTCCTAGATGAGGATAGTATTACATGACTTAAGTGATGTACTATACCTAGCAATTTGGCACTTAATAGTATTCTAACTCAGGTATTTATCTGGAAAATAACAACAAACACATCAACAATAAGGTAATCTGTTGACTTAACTATCTACTGGCTCACTGAGGCTTTACTGATGGTAAAATGTATTGCTGCCATGGCAGAAATAGTACATTGGGATGTACAGTTTTAGGATAGGATCTAAAGAACTACTTTAGACAAACCCAAGGGCTTGAGCATGCCCAGTACAATACAAAGGTTGTGGGGGGAAGGTAGAGGGTTCTTAATGAAATCCACAAGCTCCATCCCCTGGTCCCTAAGCCATTTTAGCCAAATTATGTTGCCCAGCTGAAGCCTTCTAAAAACAGTAGCTAAGGGTGCTATCGTAAAAAGCATGGGGGTGGACCTC
Organism: Shinisaurus crocodilurus; assembly: GCA_021292165.1. Classification (NCBI taxonomy): domain Eukaryota; kingdom Metazoa; phylum Chordata; class Lepidosauria; order Squamata; family Shinisauridae; genus Shinisaurus; species Shinisaurus crocodilurus. The sequence continues at coordinate 24,603,509 of CM037880.1, read as the reverse complement.
ATCTTGCCCATATTATTTAAGAACTAGCCCTGTGGGACTTTGTTTTTTAATAGCAGACTCCCATTACAAATTGCTTTTAAAGAGTTGGATCCAACCCTCACCTGAGCAGAAGTCCGCACATGCAACATGACCTCTACTTGTGTAATGGGACTTCCCTGTCCTCTCTTGTCCCGTGTGTGTGTGTGTGTGTGTGTGTGTGTGTTAGGTATCAAAAAGATCCAGAGCTCATACCTACAGGACAAAGCAGGAAAAAAAGCACAAATTTGCATATGCTAGTTTACATATGCTCTAAAGTGTGTGTGTGTGTGTGTGTGTGTGTGTGTGTCTTTAAAGGACCCTGTCTCCTGAGGACACCCCTATTTGTAAAAAGAGATGTATGGACAGGGAAACGGAGGGCATTTGATTTCAGAAAAAAACTCAGGTAGAAAGATTGGTGGGGGGGGGGCAGGAGGTGAAGCACATGGAGGCATAAAGCCAGCTAATCCAGGGGATCAGATGCAACAGAGATCATCAGGGCCCCTCTTCAGCAAGTGCCCATGGACAGCAGGCTGGTGGGACAGATGGCCTCCCAGAGATTCAAGGCTCCTGATGAAAGATTTGGGGCTCCAGCCCTAGGGGGCCACCTCCTAACATTGCTTCTGCCCCTGTGCATGCCACAAATCTGGTCCGAAAGGGGCCTGAATTGCAAATTTACCATGTGTTTGATCCAGACTCTGCCTTCTTCTTGAGGAAGGGCTCCATTTGCAGAATGTCCCTCCAGCTGATTTGGGGGGAATTCCCCACTGCCCCCCACACACAGACCACAGCTCACCCCATTCAGCAGGGTCTGCTGACAGCCTGTGTTGCATTTTCAGCGGCCTGGGTGGGCTGCTGTGAGAAGAAGAAGGTGGGGAAATCCACTTCCATCACTGCAGTAGATCCAGCGCAAATCTAGATCCTACTCCACATTGTCATCACAAAGTCCAGTGCTAAGCATGGAAGTCCTCACAAGGAAGTCCTACTTGGTGTGATTCTGTTTTAGATGTTATGTCTACATCTTATCTTTATATTTCATGGTCTTTTTATTATAAAGCACCCAGAAAACCTTTGTTATTGGGTAGTATACAAATATTATAAGGAAGTAAATACAATACTTTGTACAAATGGGACTTACAAGTAAATGTGGACAGGATTGCAGCTCTAATTTTACAGATATGAGCCTCTGCTTCTAAAAAATGTAATAGCTCTCTTGTCTGTATGTTATAGTATCAGAATCAGTAATTCTTTAAACAAGACAGGAAACAATAGTATTTAATCAAGACGTATTGTGTGTTCTGCCATAGAAATCAGTAGGTAGGATTTTTGTTTTGTTTCACTTTTTCCGCCTATTCCCCTAGAGAGCTCTCCTGTAAGGCCTTCTGGGAAGCAACCAGCTGTGTTATCTAAATGAGAGCTGTGGTTGTATCATTGTTTACTTTTCTAATGAAGCACTTGGAGATATACCACACCAGTTACATATGCACAGGCTAGAACAATTACTTGGCTCTTATTTCTTAGATCTCGGATTTAAGCTCCACTGATATGTCACAGACGTTACATGCACCCCACTTCTCCGAGTGGCAAGAAGTTTCAGGGTCAGCAGTTACCCAGGTTTGGTTTCTTTCAGAAGGAGGCTCCTGGAGGCTTCTGGGCATTTTGTAATATTTGGTTTATTTACAAATATACAGGTTGAGCATAGGTGGAGGCACAGTTTAAACACTCCAACAGATAGGCAAAGTCTACTGCTCCCACATCTGATCTAGAGAGACAGCCAGCACACCCAAACATGGCAGCCCATTAGGAGGGGGTTACACCTGCCAAATTTCAGGAAGAATCAGTGCAGTCATTTTTGTACTACACATCTTTATAAGTTGATTATACTTTGAGTGATTCCCCCCTCCCCCTGGTCGCTTTGGCAATTTGTAGGAAAATGGCACACATTATAGAGGTGTCTCCAATCAAGAAACTTGCAAAGTTTCAGAAGAAAAGGTGTAGGGGTTAGGGAGTTATGATGATTGAAAACCAGTTTAAGGCTTTTTCATTGTGAAGCCTGGTTGCATAGGAAGAATGGCCGTCTCACAGTCCCATCCTTGCCCTTTCTGAAAGAACAGTGATTGGAGAGCCCCTGGAAATATGTGCCTTATGACTAGGTGACTGACAGTCACTCAACCCCCGCCCCTCCCTCCCTCCTGTTCATCAACATTGAGAGAGAGAGAGAAACCAATTGCAAGCAAAGACTTGTGTAGGAGTCCAGATTCAATTCTGGTCACTTTGGAGGGAAGCCCACTTCACCTCAGGAAGCACCAGAAATGGTCCAAAGGGGTCTGTTGGGCTCAGGCTTCAGGCTTTGGCCAAATCGAATTCACATCCCTACAAACACAATGCTTTTCAGAAGAGCTGCCTCTCATGGTACCATGAGCTCCGTGCTGTATAGTCAGTCCTCCAGCCGGAATCAGGAACTTGACACATGATTTCTGCAGATACTGCTCAGCGAAATGTTACCAATGATTGCGTTGTATGCTTCTCAAGGCAGGGTATCTAATGATCCAGTCAGCTGCTGCTGATAGCATCACCACCAGATGCTTTCAGACATGAGATGTGTATGCACCAGTATTATGGCATTATGTCTTCCCATCTTCCTTCATTTTGGACAAAGGTTAATTTACATATTGAGTGAGCCTCATTTTTGTCTTACAAAATAGCATCCACAGGAAAAGGGCGCCTTTTCAGGCCTTTGCTAGTGTTTCACTTAGAAGATACATATACATTTCTTATAACTAGTAGATCATAGCTAAGTCACAAACAAATGGTCTTGTGCAGAATATGGGTTGAGTGAATCTGCACAGAATTTAGAACACAGGGAAGTGGTTGTCTCTTTGCACCCTGTTCCCAGCACACAAACGTGATGAAAGTGGGTTGAGCAGCAATATGACAGTAGGTATGGGGTGACATGTGAGCCACGTGCATTGTGAAAAGGACAGGTTGCTTACCTGTAACTGTAGTTCTTCGAGTGGTCATCTGTGCATTCACACACATATGGGTTCTCTGCGCCTGCGCTGAGGTCGTTCAGGAAATTTCTATAGCTGAGGCGAACCGGGCGGGAGCCCCTCCCCCTGCGCGTGCTCCTTAGCGCGGCTCCCGCCCATCTCCTCAATTCCCTGAGACCGCCTATTGCGACCCTCGGAACCGAGGATGACATTTAACCTTTACGTCTATCCCAATCTCAGTTGATATGCTCCTCGATACCGAGAGAGGGAATCCCTTGTCCAACCCATTTCCTTCTGGATATCCATCGAACTCGATGCAGACACCGAGAGGGGAAGGAGGGTGGGTTGTGTGAATGCACAGATGACCACTCGAAGAACTACAGTTACAGGTAAGCAACCTGTCCTTCTTCTTCGTGGTCTCTGTGCATCACAGACATATGGATAGATTAGCAAGCTGACTTACCGGAGGTGGGTCGGTGTCGGCAGTCAGATGGTGATCAAGGATAGAACCGCCCTTCCGAATGCGTTCTGTGCTCTGGCTCGAACGTCGAGGCAGTAGTGCCGGATAAAAGGGGAGGGAGTAGACCACGTTGCTGCCCTGCATAAGTCCGGCAAGGAGACCCCTCTCCCAAAGGCTGTCGAGGTCGACAGAGCTCTCGTAGAATGAGCCCTCACAGATTCTGGCAGAGGGCTCTTAGCGATTTGATACGATAGATGTCCACTATCCAGGAAGAAAGTCTCTGCTTCGATACTGGATAGCCCAACCTTGGGGAACCATAGCATACAAAAAGTTGCTGGGTTTTCCTTATCGATTCTGTGCGGGCTTTGTAAAAAAGTAGAGCCTGCCTGACATCGAGGCTGTGCATAGATTTTTCGGCTGGTGATGATGGAGACGAGAAGAAGGTGGGAAGAATAATATCCTGTTCCAGATGAAATTCAGTAACCACCTTTGGTAAAAACGTTATATCTGGCCTCAGAACGACTTTATCTTTGTGGAAAATCATGTAGGGGGAATCTATCCTGAGAGCACGTAGCTCACTGACCCGTCTCGCTGATGTAACTGCCATTAGAAACAATGTTTTAAACGATACCAAGCGTAAGTCTGCTTTCGCCATGGGCTCGAATGGAGGTTTCATTAAGGCTTTCAATACCAACGGAAGGTCCCAACCTGGCATTATGTTTCGGATTGGGGGTCGTAGATTTTTAAGACCTTTCAAGAATTGCTTCACTAACGGATGCACAAATAAAGATGCTCCTGTGGAAGTAGTCCTATGCGCTGATATTGCAGCTAGATATACTTTAATTGAAGAGAATTGAAGGCCACGGGTCATTAGTGAGTGTAGAAAGTCGAGGACGGTTGAGATCGAGCATGTAACAGGATCCTTATCTGCAGATAACACAAATTTGGCGAAAGCTGTCCATTTTCTGGCATAGGAGAGTCTCGTGGAGGGTTTTCGTGCTGCCAATAGAACCTCCTTCACCGCAGCTGAGAGGTTTGTATCTCTTGTTATCTGATCCTCCAAGCCATTAGGTTCAAAGAATGCAGATTGGGGTGAGGTACTTTGCCTTTGTGCTGTGTTAATAGATTGTCTTTCATCGGTAATGGGAGATAATCTCCCTGTGAGAGGCTGAATAGGCGTGAAAACCAAGGTTGGCGTGGCCACCATGGGGATATCAGAATACAGTCGGTCCTGTCCTGAGATGCCTTGGCGGTCACCCTGAGATGCCTTGGCGGTCACCCGTGTCAGAAGTGGAATTGGGGGAAACAGATAGCAAAAATCTTTGCCCCAGTCCATCAGGAAAGCCTCGGTGATCGATTTCGGATCCGAGGCTGCTCTGCTGCAGAACATGGGGCAGGTCGTGTTTTCGCTGGTGGCGAATAAGTCTATTTTTGGACGACCCCAGCGCTGGAATAACAAACTGACTACTTTCCTGTCTAGTTTCCACTTGTGCGATTGCATCGACACGCAGCTCAACGTATCTGCCAGCACACTGGACTTCCCTGCGATGTGAATTGCTACGAAGGACATTCTTCGAGGTAGAGCCCACTCGTAGAGTTGCAGAGTCAGCCGTGTGAGGCGGGTCAATCTCGTGCCACCTTGCTTGTTTATGTACGCGACCACTGTGGTATTGTCCATCACAACTTGGATGTGGCAACCCGAAAGATGTTGCTCCAAGGCTTGCAGTGCTTTCCACACGGCCATTAGTTCTAGCCAGTTGATATGCCTGGTGACTTATGTCGCCGTCCATGTGCCTTGCACGACGTGATCAGTCGGAGTGGGGCCCCCATCCCAGCAGCGACGCGTCCGTTGTCAATATGCGGGTCGGTATCAGGAGGATGGAACGGTATGCCTCCGGTCAAGTTCGACTCCTGCTGCCACCACCTCAAGGACTCTCTTACGGCTCGCGGAAGATCCAACCGGATGGATGGTTTGTCTTTTTCTGGTTTGAAGTTTTTGATAAACCAGGTTTGAAGGGGTCGCATGCGAAGCCTCGCATATGAGCTGAGCATATTAGTGTGAGGCGAGCATATTAGTTGTCTGGAGACTTTCCTCGCAAGGGTAAGTATATTTCGCACCCTGTCGTCTGGTAGGTATGCCCGACCATCGAACGCACTTAGCCTTGCGCCGATGTATTATATCTCCTTTACTGGTTGAAGGACTGACTTCTCCACATTCAGGCAGAGTCCCAACTTGTCCAGGAGGTGGAGGGTTTCTCCTAGTGCGTGTTGAAGCTCCAAGCTTGATGACGCCACCAGCAACCAATCGTCTAGATACGGGAAGACGGTGATGCCTCTTGCCCGCAGACTTGCACACACCACTGCCATGCACTTCGTGAATACCCTCGGCGCGGTGGAAAGTCCGAATGGAAGAACTACGAACTGGTAGGTATCGTCTCCCACTCGAAACTGAAGGTATTTCTGGCTGTCTTCGTGGATGGCGACGTGGAAATATGGAGGTCGATGGATGCAAACCAATTGCCCCTTCGAAGCAAGGGAAGGATCGATTGGAGTGTGACCATGCGAAATCTTTTCGGTGGAATAAAAAGATTCACAGTTCGAAGGTCCAGGATCGGTCTGAGTCCTCCTCCCTTTTTCTTCACGATGAAGTACCTGGAGTATAGGTTGTCCTCCAAGTTTTCTGCGGGAACCGGCTGTATCACCTCTTTTTGAAGGAGGTTTGACACCTCTTCTAGGAGCACCCGTGTTGGACGGGTGGTCTTGATCCCGAGGAAGGGGGGAGGACTCTGAACTCGATCCTGTAACCATGTTCGATGATGCTTAGCACCCAACAATCCGTCGTGATGGTCCTCCAGGACCGAAGGTGCTGGTGAAGTCGAGAGCCGAAGAGAGTTGCCTGAGGTGATGGAGATATGGTGGTCGATATTGTGGTGTGTGGTCGAAGCGGCGGAGCTAGTTCGGTCGGGCTGCTGAAGGAGTCAAAGACGCTGCTGACCGAAGTCACCCCCTCTCCTCGAGCCCCTGGAGCGCTGTTGAGGATAAGAGCGCTGTGGTGCTTGTGGCTGTGGAGCATGAGGCTGGCGGTTTCCACCCCAATATTGTCCGGATGGTTGGTACTGTGATGATGGGTATGGAAACCGAGACCAGCGCCTTGGCTTAAATTGTTGCAGCGGAGGTTGGCGGACGAGCCCCATCTTCTTGGCTGTCGCCAAAGCTTTTTGAATGGAGTCTAGGGAGTCGTCCGTGGTGGCGTTGAACAACCCCTCTCCGTCAAATGGGAGGTCTTCGATCTTCACTCTATCATCGGGAGTCAAGTTGGTAGAGCGAAGCCAGGCATGCCTCCTCAAGGCCACGGACCCGATCATTGACCTCGCGTGGCTATCGACGTGGTGGCGGGCAGTGTTCATCTGCAAAGCAGATGGTTTACACTGGTTGCCTCCTTGATGTACTGCGCCACCTGATCCCTCTTGTCGTCTGGCAGATGATCACAGAGGTCTCCCAGCTTCTCCGTGATAAACATCTGATATCTAGCTAGTAACGCCTCATAGTTAGATATCTTCAGTCCGAGGGAAGACGAGGAATAGACTCTACGGCCGTAGGAGTCTAGCAGTCTTGCCCTCTATCTGCCGGCGTGGTATGCTGTTTTCCCCCACGAGACTGCACAGATTTCACTATGAGCGAGTTCGGGGTCGGATGGGAAAACAGAAATTTTGCCCCTTCCTCCTGGATCCTGTACATCGACTCCAGTCTCTTAGCTGTTGGCTTCGTGGAGGCTGGGGTCTTCCAGGTTTCTTGCACCGTCTCCAGCAATGTTGGCAAGAAAGGAAGAAGCAGATGTTTGGACTGGGTGGTCTTCAGGATCGCATAGATGTCATCCTTAGCTTTCCCTTTTGCAGTTTTTGCCTCAACTCCCAGAGCTGCCACCATCCCATATCTTCCGATGGGGAGATCGCTTCCTTAGATTCCACCTGCGCGTCTGGGGAAGTGGAATGGGAGGAGGATGCCACGGAGTCTGAGTCCGACACATACGCCGATCCCGACGAGGAGTGGGCTGTAACGGCAGGTACATGAACTGACTGTGCAATCGAGGTCGAAGCGGTTGGCTGTGTGACCACCTCGACGGGTGCGCGGGACACAGCCGTATCCCGTCACGCTGAAGGTGACCTGGATCTGTGGGTATAACGTCGATCCCGAGAGGGTGAACGTCGGTATCGGCGAGAATAATAGTCCGCTCTTCTCCGGCCTGGAGAACCTCGGGATCGGGATCGGTAACTCCTCGATCTCGATTCAGAGTAGCAGGAGCTCGACCAAGACCTATCATCTCGTCGTCTAGAGTAGGCAGACCTCAAGGTGGACGCCCTGGATGGTGAATCACGGCTCCTGTATCGAGGGGACCGCGATCGGTGGTGCTCCACACGTTCCTCTCTAGGTGATAATCTTGGTGGGGGACCTCTCGAGCCCGAACGAGGTCGTTCCAATGGTGGCGATGCCACAATTTCTCCTTCCGACAGGGAGGTGGCTGCAGTTGGTGGCTGTTTTAGCGGGGGTTTCGAACCCGACTCTCGGCCTCGAGGAGACGTCGTCGAGGTCGGAGGAGACTGGCGGGCAATCGGTCCCGTAGCTCGATCCCGAGCCTCAGTCACAGCCGACATAAACAGAGCAGTCCGCTCTGAGACCATCATAGTGGCCGAAGTCGATGGCCCAGCGTGTTCACCGCCTTTCTCCGCCATTTTCTTTTTCAGGCGTTCCGCCTTGTCTTTATGGGCCTTTTTTGCCAATTTCTTCGCTGCCGAAGTGTCTTTTTTCGGCTTTTTGGCTATCTGGGATCCCCCAGGTTTCTCCTCCGGAGTAGGCCCTTTCGCTGATAGAGACTGCTCCCAGAGGAGAGCTCGCAGCTTGGTCTGGCGGTGCTTTCGGGCCTGCTTTGTAAAAGCCTGGCAGCGCTGGCAGGTTTCCATTATATGGCCTTGCCCCAGGCAAAGCAAGCACAGCGGGTGCTTGTAGGCAGGTGGGATTTTGGTTCCACATTGCTGGCATTTTCGGAAAGCTGCCTTAAGAGGCATAATTAGAAAAAAGATTATAATCGAGGAGGGATAAGATCGGGGGAGAGATGAGGATTTAGTGAGGATTTTTTTGAAGATTTTTTTTTTTTAAGTGAAGTTATAGAATGAAAGAGAATCGATAGAAGAAAGTTTTATGAGGAGAAAAAGTTTAGTAAAGTGATTATAAAAGAGAACAAACTCAGCTAACAATATTCGAAGAGAGAAGTGAAGAACCCAACTACTAGTCGCAATGGCGGCCGAAGAGGAACTGAGGAGATGGGCGGAAGCTGCGCTAAGGAGCACGCGCAGGGGGAGGGGCTCCCGCCCGGTTTGCCTCAACTATAGAAGTTTCCCGAACGATCTCAGCACAGGCGCAGAGAACCCATATGTGTGTGATGCACAGAGACCACGAAGAAGAACAGTCATATTGTGCTTTCATCACAAGCCACACTTTACCCATATTTGTATTGCTTAAGGCAATAGATTTCAAACTGTGCCCTGGAAGCTTACCAGATGTCTCCTTAATGAAAAGAGAAATGAAAAGATCGCTATTATTATTATTATTATTATTATTATTATTATTATTATTATTATTAATTTATCCCCCATCTGGCTAGCAAACTGGCCACCCTGGGCGATGTACACAAGATAATGTAATGGTAATGGTAAATCAACTTCCCTGAAGGACAGTTTGCCTACTACTACTACCAGGTTCCCTGCAATATCCAGTGTTAGTCCTACTTATAGTAGACCCATTGAAATGAATGGAACTTAAGTTAGACTAACATTGGATACAACCCATCCGGCTTTTCTAGGGCGATGGTGTCTGTTTTCACAGGGTGACTGAACCCCAAAAGGCCTGTGTGAACTGAACATGCACCCTAGACCATGCCTTGGAATATGCGTCAGCAACGAGCAGACGTTTCATGGTAGGCAAGCCGATGTGAAAGTTGATGTGCAAAGGGGTCCTTGAATACAGGAAGATTGACAACCATTGGCTTAAGGGGCCATCCATCAAGCAAGCATGCCATGCTTTTAAAGGCCTTTCAGATCCCCTACTTGTTACACTTGGCCTCATTTTAACCAATGCTAAACTCCTTCTTTATCTCAGCTTTGCTACCCCCTCTCCCTTGATGCATTACATATTTTGTGGGCGCCTCCGAAGAAGACAATTTCTTTTATCTGACTTCTGTCTGATTAACAGGTGGTACTGCCTATTCACAATGTCAGGCACCTTAATTTATTTATTTATTTATTTATTTCATTTCATTTATATACCGCCCCACAGCCGAAGCTCTCTGGGCGGTTCACAATATTTTACACAATAATTTATACTTAGAGGAATTTATTAAATATATTGCACCATTGCCAAGACCTTGTTTCACCATTTTACACAGATCATGGGATTTGGGGATGTGTGGTAGGCTAAAATTGACTTGGAATAACTGACACATGCCTTTTCAGTCCTCTTAGATTCATATGCTGACATTCCAGAGCTGCTGATTCATAGGTTGCATCTGGTTCCAAATTCTCCGATGCATAGTCTTTCACACACACACACAAATGAAACTTAGCATACTATTAGGCTTTGGACATCTTGCCACCGTCTATTCTGTTTTGTTTTTAATGCTTTGTCATTAATTATTTTGATAAATATTTACGCTGGATTGACTGTGACGGAAGTGGACTTCCCCACCTGCTCCTTCCCATGGCAGCCCCCTGAAAATGCTACACAGAGAGCCAGGAGATACTGCTGAATGGGGTGAGCTGTGGTGTTGTGGGGAGGGTGGGACCTTCAAAAATCAGGCGGGGGGAGGACTTTCCCACGAGCAGAGCCCTTCCTGATGCACAAAGTCCCTTCCTCTTGGCAGATCCTGCGTGTTGTATATTTGTTAGCATGCTTAATTTTTAGTTGCTGCATTTTTATTTTTATAACAATTTCTTTTACATAATAGGCTGCAAGGCCTTTTTATCAATGTTTATTCTATAGTTTCCTAATTTATTAAATCTTCATTGCATTCATGCATTGGTTCACAACACAGACATTTTAAAAAAGAAATGTGGCAATTGGGCCAAAAATATGCAGTTGTTGTTAGAGGAAAAATCCCTGTGGTTGCTGAAATGTCAAACTCTTAGGCTAGTGACAGCTGGCAGAATTTGACAGGATGCTATTGACTGTTTGCCAAATCCTGCCCATGTTTATTTGGACATAAGACTCATGAGTTTCATTGGGATTTATGCCTATGCAAATATGCTTAGGATCAGTTATAGTGTGTGAATCACTAGTATATTGGAAGAGTTTATCATCCACGCTTCCAGCATTCTATTGGCTATTGTGTACACACACCATCCTGTAGGTAGAAGAAGTCACTCTTATTTATAGATTCATAGATCATAGAGTTGGAAGGGGCCTACAAGGCCATCGAGTCCAACCCCCTGCTCAATGCAGGAAACTAGAGGAGGGGTCTCCCATCCAAGTAATAACCAGGCCTGACCCTGCTTAGCTTTCATCATGGCTAAAATGAAGGTGAATAAGAATAAGAGTAAGAATAAGAGTAAGATTCTCTGCTGCTTTTAGATCAGGGGTAGGTAACCTGTGGCCCTGTAGATATTGTTGGACTCCAGTTCCCATCAGCCCCAGTCAACATGGCCAATGAGCAGGGAGGATGGGAGTTAGTCCAACAACTTTTGGAGGGCCACAGGTTCCCTTCCCCTGTTCTAGATGGACGTGGGGTTAGGGTGTTGAGGTTATCTCAACCCTACTGAACATCTCCACAACTGTGAAACCTATTTTGTGACGTGGAAATTAATTATTTGTCTCAGAGTTGTTCTAGGAGCAACTGTCGCAGTTTGTTCCTGCGATCATTAATAATTTGTTTGTTATGGTAACCCTCTTTAATTATGCTGCTTTTTGTGGCTTTCTGGAAACGGAGATATGCGAGAGTGTAGAATCCTCTGTAGGCTGTAGGGCAGAAGAATCCCTAGATGGTTCATAATTCTAAAACTCATTTTGATACAATTATTATACTTCATATTCATATAGCATGTTAGCGCTCAAGGAGCTTCATGGACACCAGTTCAGTCATCCTTACAATAGCCCTGAACTGTGGGTCAGCATCATCATCCACATTGCAAATGGGGAGCTGAACTTTAGATGAATAGTAGTATTCCACATAGCTGAATTTGTAGCTGAAATGGGATTTGAACAAGGGACTTTCCAGATAATTTTGAAGAGAGGCATCACTGTATAAAGTTCTTCATCATTTCAGATATTTTCTGTATGTGAATTATTTGGGGCCAGAATGACACATCCGCCAAAAATAAGCTCTCTCTCTTAGCAGCTGGAGTTGAGGTTAGTCGACAGCACATCAATTGACTATGCCCAGAATAAAAATCCAATGGCTTAGCCTTAAATACAATAACACTTGAGAGTTGTTTTCTTGGCTGGCTCACACTACAGTGACATCTGTGCAAATAACTATTGACACAGCTATGTCACAAAGGATAGTGGCTAGTGATGCTAACGGCAAATGGTCATTGCTCATCACACCCCACCAACTGTTTGACACATGTATAATTTAAGGATCGTAAAGAGATCAAGCTGAACAATCTATCACATATTCTTTAATTAAGAGATCGGAGCCCTCTGTCTATCCTGTGCCCAGGAAAGGCCCACTCAAGGACCTTGCCCAGGAAAGGAACATTTGCCACTGGCCTAAATTATTAAGATTTTCCAGGTCCAGGGAGGGTTTCTTCAGGAGTGGTCTTACCACCTCCACTTTCAGGTGGCCCGGGACACTCCCTCTTGCAAGGAGGCATTGATCACCTCCCTGGGCCAGCCAGCTCTTCCCTCCCTGCCAGTTTTTATAAGCTAAGAGGGTCACAGATCCAATACGGAAGTGCTTGCATGAACCTGTCCAAGCAATCTTGTCAACATCCTCAAGCTGTACCAACTGAAACTCATCCAAGAAAACTGGACAAGGCTGTGCTCTGGATACCTCACCTGATTCACCTGCTGTAATACTGGAGTCAAGTCCCAGCGATGCAAGAGATGTTATCCTTGAAGGGCCTAGCAAGTGTATTACAGTGGGCCTCAGACAGAGCCACAGCGTCCCTAGGGCCAGCATGTAATATGCCCTGAAAAGCTCTGCTGGGTGGAACATAGAAGATTTGATAGAAGCAGCAAGATGTTGTTTCTTTGCGGCCCTCACTGCCCCTGAATATACGTGACTGTAGGCACACACCAGTGTTCGACTGCATCCACTAGGAGTTTTTCTCCGTCTGCACTCAAACGGACTCCTATTTTGCTTCATCACTCTCAGCTCTAGAGTATAATCCCTCTTGGGAGTAGACTGCCAGCTAAGCCCAGCCCCTGCTGTTTAGCCCTTAGCCCATCTTCACTCTCTCCTTCAGCATCTCCTTTGGCACTCCTTAAGAGTAGCTTGAGCAATCTAGGCCGTATGGGGAGAGGAAATTTCAGCTTCCTCACCTGAAAGTGTAAAATACAAAAAGCAATCCAACCAGCGTGGCATAGTGGTGAGAGTGTTGGACTGGGACTCAGGAGATCCGGGTTCTAGTCCCCACTTGTCCATGAAGCTCACTGGGTGACTTCGGGCCAGTCACTGACTCTCAGCCTAACCTACCTCACAGGGTTGTTGTGAGGATAAAATGGAGAGGAGGAGGTCCATGTAAGCCACCTTGGGCTCCTTGCCAGAAGAAAAAAGGCAGGATATAAATGTAATAATTAATAAATAAACAAATAAACAGAGTAATCCAATTAAGCAAGTTTATGAAAATAAAGGCAAAGATAATTTAAGGGTAAGGAAGTATTGCCCAGAGAGCATCAGCTGTTGGGTGGTACAGAATTGTAACAAACAAACAAGGCCTGTAGCTCACGCTGGCTCAGCTTGTCTGAGTGTGGAAAGCTAAGCAGGGTCAGGCCTGGTTATTACTTGGATGGGAGACCCCTCTTCTAGTTTCCTGCACTGAGCAGGGGGTTGGACTCGATAGCCTTGTAGGTTCCTTCCAACTCTATGATCTATGAAATATTTATGCATGCAAATAGTTATTGCTAATAAGAGTTTTACTTGCCAGCTGTAGTACATTTTGATACCACAAGATGGCAGAGCTTTGTACCTTTTCTAGATTTGTTCCATGAGATGTATGAGAATTTAATTTTAATTCACAAATCATTCGAACTCGCCCCACTCACAATTCTGAATGTGAACAAGAGTGGGTTGGGTTTTTTTTTTTTAAGTTCACAAATTCTTAAACTTTTGAAAATTGCGCATTTAAAACACGCTTTCCCCAAAAAATGCACACTTCCACACTTTAGAGTGCAATCCTATGCATGTTTAGACAGGAAAAAAAAAAGTCCTACAATTCCCAGCATTCCCCAGCCAGCCATGCTAGCTGGGGAATGCTGGGAGTTGTAGGACTTTTTCCTGTCTAAACATGCATAGGATGACGCCATTATTCGATGGAGGAAAAGTCAATGGAGGAAAAGCGTGCACGAAAATGCAAATTTTTCCTGTTTGAATGAAACGAAAAACAGGCTGCAAATGAGAACTGGAGTGAGATGAACTGAGTTGTGATGTGAAGATCTAAGAACCTTAATGAACTTGAGCATCTCCGTTTCTCTCACCTCTACCAAAAAATGTGGTTTAGGCTTTTTGCAAGGGAATATTTTAGCTGTTGTGGTCAGGTAAAGTAAACGAAAGGCAGGAGGAAAATAGCTTATGATTCCCAAACCATATGTCTACAAAAATTATTAAAATATTTGTACACTGACTAACTCTCATGGTTTTGCAATATGGATATTTAGGGGTTGTTTCCCACCACCCCTCTCATTTTGGCAGGGTTGTTTCCTTTCCATACACCTTGAGCAAAAAGATTAAAATGCTGATACCTTTTTTCAAAGTATGAGAATTTAGCCACTGGCATTCAGACACTATGCCATCATCTCTCTCCACACCCTGGCCCAGCTGGAAAGTAATGTTCATAGTGAGAGCCATGCCTCTTGAGTGAGTGCACTAAGGGTGGGCCTGGACTTCCTGCCAAAATGCTCACCAAGCTCTAGAAAGTTCCAAATGTAGCTGTGTGAAGGTGTGGAACCCATATAGAAGAGACCATAAAGCAGCAAAACACAGCACAATGACCATAAAAAAGAACACAGCACAGAGGCCATAAAGAAGAACAAGACCATACCATGGCAAATGCATGCTTTCCAAACATGTGGTTGCCTATGTCAAGGGGCACAGGAGATGTCTGTAAGGGACAATGAGCAGGAAGGAGACGGGGTGGTTCTTTTGATTGGATGCAGTGTGTTCTGGATGGAGTTGCACTCTTCCTGAAGAAGTAGGTTCATAGCTTGGAGGTTCTTTTGGAGTCATATTTGTCACTGGAGGCTCAGGTGACCTCAGTGGCACAGAGTGCCTTCTACCAGCTTCAGTTGGTGGCCCAGCTGCAGCCCTATCTGTACAGGTATAGCCCAGCCTCAGTAATCTATGCTCTGGTAACTTCCAAGTTAGATTACTGCAATGTGCCCTATGTGGGGCTGCCCTTGAAGATGGTCCTCTCGCCTAGACTACTGTAATGCGCTCTACGTGGGGTTACCCTTGAAGACGGTCCGGAAGCTTCAGCTGGTACAGAACGCGGCGGCTCGCCTGATTAAAGGCAGCCGCCGGCGTGATCACATCAAGCCAGTGCTTAATGAGTTGCACTGGCTACCAGTTGCTTGCCGAGCCGAATTCAAGGTGTTGGTTTTGACCTTTAAAACCCTACATGGCTCCGGCCCAGCTTATCTCAAGGAGCGCCTCCAGCAACATCAAGTAGGCCGCTCAACAAGGTCTGCCACTGACGGCCTTCTCCTTATCCCATCAGCCAGAGCAGCCAGGCTGGTGGGGACTAGGAAGAGGGCCTTCTCTGTGGCGGCCCCCACATTATGGAACTCCCTCCCTAGTGACCTTCGCCATGCCCCCTCCGTGATGAGCTTCCGCCGTGCATTAAAAACATGGCTGTTCAGGCGGGAATATGGGGTGGGTTAGGTTTTTAATAAGAATTTTTTATATTGTTTTAATTATTATATTTTATTGTGTTTTGTTGTATTTTGGTTGTACATCGCCCAGGGTGGCCGGGTGACCGGCCAGATGGGCGATTGATAAATATAATAATAAATAAATAAATAAATGGTTCCGAAGCTGCAGCTTGTGCAAAATGCGGCAGCCGGATTGACTGCAGGGACCAGAAGGTCTGAACATATAACACCAATGATGCCCCTCTTGCACCTTCCCTCCCCACAATACTCCCACCCCCAGCCCCAGCCAGGTTTACTTCTGGTTTCAGAGCCCAGCTGGTGGGGCGGGTTGGAGGGAGTTTTAAAGCAGGCTGGGGGCATTTGCGAGAAAAAATCAGCAGAAGCGAAAGGGTTAGGCACCTCTCAACCCCATCCTCCATTTCCCTTAAGAGGAAAAGATGGGATTGGGTGTCATGTGTAGTTCTAACCACTGTGAATTAAGGAAATGGAAATCATGCTTTTTGTAATGCAACAATGGGATTTATTTCCCCAAGTGTCATGGCAACGAAAAGACAGAAACTCTCATAAGCAGCCACAGTGATGCCCTCCTGTAATAAACAAACCAATTGATCAAGGACACAAATTGTCACTGCAAAGAAGAACAGTTTTTTTAAATGTAGTTTCTGCTCTGATTTCCAGATCTGGCATAAAATAAATTGCCCGTGTGCATAAGGATTTCAGAAGGCAGAGCAAGTTCCCCAGTTCCCCATCATTCAAGGGATGCCTCCTTGTACTCTTCCTGCTATTTCAACATCTGTTTGGCAGCAAAAATTACATATCTGTTCATTTGTACACATCTACTCAGTTAATGACTTGTTTGTGTTCTGTTTTTTAGTTTGTGTCCCCTGCCCCTGCACTCCAGAATACTGTAATAATAAATTTCCTTTTTAAAAACTGGGGAAATGCAATGATTTCATAGATCATAGAGTTGGAAGGAGCCTACAAGGCTATCGAGTCCACCCCCCTGCCCTGCTCAATGCAGAAAACTAGAGGAGGGGTCTCCCATCCAAGTAATAACCAGGCCTGACCCTGCTTAGCTTTCCACGCTCAGACAAGCTGAGCCAGCGTGAGCCACAGGCCTGTTTTCCAAAAAGCTGCTGGTTTAAGACCAGAGGTAAGGCTCAAACTCCACAAAGCCAGGAAATTAGAAGCTAAGGCTGATGCCTTAACAGACGTGCCTCAGACCATGATCAGTAAGGACAGGTTGCTTACCTGTAACTGTAGTTCTTCGAGTGGTCATCTGTGCATTCACACACATATGGGTTCTCTGCGCCTGCGCTGAGATCGATCGGAACTTCTTTAGCTGAGCTGAACTGGGCGGGAGCCCCTCCCCCTCGCGCGTGCTCCTTAGCGCGGCTCCCGCCCGTCTCCTCAGTTCCCTGAGACCGCCTATTGCGACCCTCGGAACCGAGGCTGATCCAGGGGAAAAAAGGAGCTTACTACACCCCCTCGAGCTCGATGACTACGAGATCGATAGAAAAAAAGTCTCAATCCCGAGCAAATCGAGATTGTCTAGAAAGAAAAGACAAAATAAAAACAGACTATCGAACTCGATGTCCACGAGATCGATAGATAAAGTCTCGATCCCGATGTAATCGAGATCGTCTAAAAAAGAAAAACAAAATAATAACAGACCATCCCATTTCCACCTGGGTATCCATCGAACTCGATGCAGACACCGAGAGGGGAAGGAGGGCGGGTTGTGTGAATGCACAGATGACCACTCGAAGAACTACAGTTACAGGTAAGCAACCTGTCCTTCTTCTTCGTGGTCTCTGTGCTTCACACACATATGGGTAGATTAGCAAGCTGACTTACCGGAGGTGGGTCGGTGTCGGTAGTCAGATGGTGACCGATGATAGGACCGCTCTCCCGAAAGCGTTCTGCGCCCTGGCTCGAACGTCGAGGCGGTAGTGTCGGATAAAGGTGGAGGGTGAAGACCAAGTTGCTGCCCTGCACAAGTCCGATAAAGAAATTCCTCTGCCAAATGCCGTCGAAGTCGACATGGCTCTCGTAGAATGCGCCCTTACTGAGCACGGTAAAGCACGATCGGCAAGTTGATATGCCAATTTAATAGTGTCGACCAGCCATGAGGACAGTCTTTGCTTCGACACGGGGCAGCCCTTTTTCGGTGGGCCGTAGCAGACAAAAAGTTGTTGAGTGTGTCTTATGGGCTCTGTACGCGCCTTGTAAAAGGCTAGGGCTCTACGGACATCGAGGCTGTGTAAAAGTCTCTCGACATCCGACGTTGGTGATGGAAAGAATGCTGGAAGTATAATGTCCTGACCCAGGTGAAATTCGGAAATGACTTTGGGAAGAAATGATATATCTGGCCGCAAAACGACTTTGTCTTTGTGAAAGGTTGTATACGGAGGATCAATTCTGAGTGCGGCTATCTCGCCAACGCGTCTTGCAGATGTAATCGCTACAAGAAACAGGGTTTTCAGCGACAGAAGGCGTAAGTCTGACTTCGCCATGGGTTCGAACGGCGCCTTTGTTAGTGCCTTCAAAACCAGTTGAAGGTCCCATCCCGGTGTAATATTCCTCGTTGGAGGACATAAATTTTTTAATCCCTTCAAAAATTGTTTCACTAGGGGATGGACAAATAGCGACATGCCGGTAGAAGTTGTGCGATAAGCCGTAATTGCAGCCAAATAAACTTTAATTGATGAAAATTTTAGTCCACGGGTCATCAACGAGTGCAGAAAATCGAGGACAGTGGATGCCGAGCATGCTGCAGGGTCTTTACCCGAAGCCGAGACAAAGCTGGAGAAAGCTTGCCATTTCCTCTCATAAGAAAGTCTTGTCGAAGGTTTGCGTGCTGCCAGCAAAACGTCTTTAACTGCCTCAGACAGGTCCGTATCCATTGTTATCTGATCCTCCATGCTGTGAGGCTTAAGGGATGCAGATTCGGATGAAGTACCTTGCCCTGGTGCTGTGTCAGCAGATCGTCTCGAGTCGGTAATTGCAGATAATCTCCCTGGGACAGATTGAGTAAGTGGGAGAACCAAGGCTGTCTCGGCCACCATGGAGAAACTAGTATGCAATTTGTCCTGTCTAGCGATATCTTGGCTAGCACTCGTGTTAAGAGCGGAATTGGAGGGAATAGGTAGTAAAACCCGTTGCTCCATTCCAACAGGAACGCGTCGGTTATCAACTTCGGGTCCGACCCTGCTCTGCTGCAGAACAGTGGACAGGCTGCGTTCTCGCTGGTTGCGAATAAGTCCATGTCTGGTCGACCCCACCGTTGAAATAGGGAAGTCAACACTTGCCTGTTCAATTCCCACTCGTGTGATTGCAGAGACACTCTGCTCAGTGTGTCCGCCAGTACGTTCGTCTTCCCAGCGATATGAATCGCCACAAATGACATCTGACGAAGGAGGGCCCACTCGTAGATTCGCATGGTCAGTCGCATGAGGCGCACGGATTTGGTGCCTCCCTGCTTGTTGATATAAGCCACCACTGTGGTATTGTCCGTCACGATCTGTATGTGATGTCCGGCGAGATAATGTTCCATTGCTTGGAGCGCCCTCCAAACAGCCATCAGCTCCAGCCAATTGATATGCTTGGAGGCCTCCGTCGGAGACCATGTGCCCTGTACGACGTGGTTGTCGGAGTGGGCCCCCCATCCCAGTAAGGACGCGTCCGTCGTCAGTATCCTGCTCGGTACCGGCGGTTGAAATGGCACCCCGTCGAGTAGATTTGATTCCTGCTGCCACCACCTCAAAGACTCTCTTACGGCTCGTGGGAGTAGTAGACGAAGAGAAGGTCTGTCCTTTTCTAGTTCGAAGGCTCGAACAAACCAGGTCTGAAGTGGTCGCATGCGAAGCCTCGCATAGCGTACGACTGCGATGGTCGAGGCCATGTGCCCCAGAAGTCTTTGTACGACATGAGCTGATGTCACCGATTGTTTGAACACTTTGCTTGCAAGGGAGATCAGTTTGGACGCCCTGTCGTCTGGGAGATACGCCCAACCATCGAACACGCTTAGCCTTGCCCCTATGTATTGGATCTCTCTTGTTGGCTGTAGGACCGACTTTTCCGCGTTCAGACAAAGTCCCAATTCGAGCATGAGATTGAGAGTTTGTTTGAGAGCCCTCTGGAGCTCGATCCTCGAGGATGCCACCAGCAACCAATCGTCGAGGTAGGGAAAGATGGTGATGCCTCTTGCCCTTAGACTTGCGCACACCACCGCCACACACTTCGTGAATACCCTCGGCACGGTGGAAAGTCCGAATGGAAGAATGACGAACTGGTAGGAGTCGTCCCCCACTCGGAACCGAAGGTATTTCCGGCTGTCCTCGTGGATGGCGATGTGGAAGTATGCATCCTTGAGGTCGATGGATGCGAACCAATCGCTCCTTTGGAGTAGCGGAAGGATCGATTGGAGCGTGACCATGCGGAATCTTTTCGGTGGGATAAAAAGATTTACAGTCCGAAGGTCCAGGATCGGTCTGAGTCCTCCTCCTTTTTTCTTCACGATGAAGTACCTGGAGTATAGCCCGTCCTGAGAGTCTTCTGTGAGGACTGGCTGTATCGCTCCCTTTTGAAGGAGGGTAGAAACTTCCTCCATCAGCACCCGAGTTGGACGGGTGGTCTTGATCCCGAGAAACGGGGGGAGAACTCCGAACTCGATCCTGTAACCGTGCTCCACGATGCGCAGCACCCATCGATCCGTCGTGATGGTCCTCCACGATTGGAGGTGGTGGCAAAGTCGAGAGCCGAAGAGAGTAGTCTGAGGTGGTGCAGAGGTGTCGTCGAGGTGGAGAGTCGGTGGCACTACGCTTGTGACGGCGAGGTAGTCAAAGACGCCGCCGGCCGGCGTCGCCTCCCCTCCTTGTGCCTCTGGACCGCTGCTGGAACGGTCGTTGCGGCGCCTGAGGTTGCGGTGCTCCGGGCCTCCGGTTCCCGCTTCTGTACTGGCCTGACTGTTGGTACTGTCTGGCTGGGAACGGGAGCCGAGACCAACGCCGTGGTCTAAAGCTCTGGGACGGTTGCTGGCAGATAAGCCCCATCTTCTTCGCCGTCGTCAGAGCTTTCTGGGCAGAGTCGAGGGAGTCGTCCGTGGAGGAATTAAATAACCCCTCGCCGTCAAAAGGGAGGTCCTGGATCTTCGCCCTATCGTCGGGAGTCAGGGCGGTAGAGCGAAGCCATGCGTGCCTCCTCAAAGCCACGGAACCGACCATCGACCTGGCGTGGCTGTCAACTTGGTGCCTTGCTGTATTCATTTGTAGGGCACCGATGCTAGTCGCCTCTTTAATAAATTGAGCTGCCAGGTCCCTCTTGTCGTCCGGCAGATAATCACAGAGGTCTCCCAGCTTCTCCGTGATGTACATCTGATATCTAGCCAACAACGCCTCGTAGTTAGATATCTTGAGTCCGAGGGAGACGATGAATAGATCCTACGGCCGTAGGAATCTAGTGTCTTACCCTCTTTATCTGCCGGGGTGGTATGCTGTTTCCCCCCACGAGACTGCGCCGATTTGACTATAAGCGAGTTCGGGGTCGGATGAGAAAACATAAATTTTGCTCCTTCCTCCTGGATTTTGTACATTGACTCCAGGCATTTGGCCGTCGGTTTAGTTGAGGCCGGAGCCTTCCAGGTTTCCTGCACCGTCTCCAACAATGTCGGCAAGAATGGAAGGAGCAACTGGTTCGACTGCGTCGTCCTAAGGACAGCATAAATGTCATCCTTGGCCTTTCCTTTCGAAGACTTCGCCTCGACTCCCAGAGCAGTCACCAGTCGGCTGACATGCTCAGCGAAACTCCCCATGTCCTCCGATGGGGAGACCGCGTCTTTAGACTCCACCTGGCGAAGTGGAGTGGGAGGAGGAAGCCGCCGAGTCCGAATCCGACAGGTATGCCGATCCCGACGAGGAGTGACCAACAACATCAGTCGCAACCGGTAGACGCACGAGAGACTGTGGTTGAGCCGTCGATGTCGATGCAGTCGGCTCTCGCACTACTTCAACCGGGGCACGAGACACAGCCGCATCTCGTCGAGGTGAAGGAGAATGCCTCCGACCACGGTGCCTGTCCGGAGAAGCTGAACGTCTGTGGTAGTAGCGACGTTCCGACCTCTCGCGTCTCAGTGAGCGTCTCGACCTCGAGTAGTAACTCCTAGAACTCGATCCCGAGTAGTAGGAGCGGGACCTTGACCTCTCATCTCGGTATCGGGAGAGACGAGATCGATGGCTCGAAGTCATGGAGACCGAGTCACGAGCCCGATAATGCGGGGATCGTGATCGGCGGCGGTGTTCTTGACGCTCCTCTGCGCGCCCAACCGACGGAGACAGCAGCGGTGGAGGACCCCTCGAGCCTGAACGGGGTCTGTCCGATGTCTTCTGCTCCTCGAGCTGGGCTGGCGAAGCCACAAGCTCTCCCTCCGACAGGGAAGCTGCCGCAGTCATCGGCTCTTTTTCGATCTCTCGGCCTCGAGGAGACGTAGTCGAGGCCGGAGCGGACTGGTGGGCAATCGGTCCCGAAGCTCGATCCCGAGCACCAGTCAGAGCCTCAAACAATGCCACCATACGCTTCGATACCACCACAGTGGACGAAGTCGACGGGCCCGCCATTTCGTCAGGCTCAACCGCCATTTTCTCCTTAAGGCGTTTCGCCTTATCCTTACGAGCCTTCTTTGCCAGTTTCTTTGCCGTTAGCGTGTCCGTTAACGGCTTCTTGGCAGGCTGGGATCCCCCAGGCTGTTCCTCTGGAGTGGGGCCTTTTGCTGACAAGGATTGCTCCCACAAAAGGGCCCTCAACTTGGTTTGGCGGGCTTTTCTGGCCTGCTTAGTGAAGGCCTGGCAATGCTTGCAGGACTCCACGACTTGCCCCTGTCCGAGACACAGCAGGCAGAGTAGATGATTGTCAGCGGGGGGGATTTTAGTCCCACACCGCTGACATTTTCTAAATGGTGCCTTGAGAGGCATAGTTAAGAATTAGATCAGAATAGAAAAAGGAGAGAATAATTTAGTAACTAGGACAAGAACGGGGGAGAGAAGGATTTAGGTAGGATTTTTTTGAAGATAATTCTTTTTTTTTTTGAAAATAAATATATAGTTCGATAGAGAATAAAGAATTAGAAAGTTTATGAGGAGAAAAAAGTTTTAAAGACTAGTAGAAAGACTAACAAACTCAGCTTTGAAGAATTGAGTGAAGAGAAGAAGAACCTATCGACTGGTCGCAAAGGCGGTCGAAGAGGAACTGAGGAGACGGGCGGGAGCCGCGCTAAGGAGCACGCGCGAGGGGGAGGGGCTCCCGCCCAGTTCAGCTCAGCTAAAGAAGTTCCGATCGATCTCAGCGCAGGCGCAGAGAACCCATATGTGTGTGAAGCACAGAGACCACGAAGAAGAACAATGTTGTGCAATGTCACAAATAGTGCTTGCTAACTAGCAACAAATAGGCATGGATCAACTCACAGAAGAATTTGTCTAGCAATACAATAAGAGTCAGATGTTTCATAAAGCAATACAGGACCAGGACAACATGGGGCATCTTTGCTGGTCTCAGGCACTCCATCCTCCCCATCTGGATTTGGGCCTGAAAGCCCAAGGAAAAGTGTGGGTGCATGGAGGGTAAGTTGTAAGCAAGCCCAATTTATGACATTGTACAACCTCATTACTGATCACGGGGCACATCTGTTAAGGCATCAGTTTTAGCTTCTAATATATGTTGTAGGTCACCTTGAAAATATTTTAGTGAAATGCAGGGCAGATATTTTAAATAATCAAAATAAGTATATCAAATTTATCAAAGGCACAGGCATCTCATTAAATATATCAAAGGACTAAAAGGAAACTAGCAATCCCATCATGTCATATATCAAGCCAACTGTTGACCAAAACATCTGGGCCAAAATCCAAAACATGTAAGTGAACTCTTAAGCCAAATTATTATAATGGGTTTAAGAACACTTCAACTCTATGTGGGATTATGACTCTAGGTTTTAGGACAGCTCCACCACACTTCAATACACCACACATCCTTGCAGTACAAAGCCTTTCCAACATTTTCAGGTACTACTTTTATAAATTCTGCAGGATTTAGGGTGCAATCCTATGCATGTTTAGACAGAAAAAAAGTCCTACAACTTCCAGCATGCTCCAGCCAGCAGGCTGGGGAATGCTGGGAGTTGTGGGACTTTGTTCCTGTCTAAACATGCATAGAATTGCACCCTTAGTAGGATTAAATGCCACCATAAAAGTAGCTGAGGGCCACATGTTAATCACACTTTGTAACAAGCATGGTTAATGCCACCGCTTTTATTTTGAAGGAAAAGCAGCCCTAGGGCAACCATCCAGTTGAGTCCCAGCTTTGCGCACGACTCACCTTGGGGTGGCAGGCAAGCAGTACATGAAGCTGGATGCCAGCAGAGTCTGTTTGCATGCCACCCCAATGGGGATGCCAAGTAGTGTGCGACGCTGGGGACTCAGTGCTGCCTGAATCCCGTTTTCCGAGCTGAGAGGGACATGGAGTTCCATGCCTCCCGCAGCACAGAGAAAACCAAAACGGGGCAGAGCGGGATCAGTGATAATGGGTGTGGCTATGGCCACAGATGTCATCTGGCCTGCACAGGGAGGCAATTCAGCCCACCACCACAGACCAGTTCCCCGCCTCTACATTACTGCCTGCTCTGTTTCTCTGGCTCGGAGAGCAAAAGCAAATGTTTACAGAAATGAGGAAAAGCAGCTACCATTGCCTGCTCACTTGGCCTGCCCTTTCCCTCCAAACAACAGGGAGGATTGGTCTCAGATGCAGACAGAGTAGGGATTAGCAGTGAAGATGAGGGAGGCCCACTGAGGGCATCTTCCCCGAGGGCCCCACAAAATATGGAGCTGGCACTGGGTACAGGACTACTCACATTGTATATCCTCTATTCATTTGTCTAAGAAAACAAATCTACCAAGGGCGCAATCTTATGCATGTTTAGACAGAAAAAAGGCCTACAACTCCCAGAATGCCCGGCTGTGACATACTGGGAGTTGTAGGCCTTTTTTTTCTGTCTAAACATACATACAATTGTGCCCTAACCAGCAAGAACATGCAATTGATGATATACTTTCTTCTTCTTCTTCTTCTTCTTCAAGCTTCCCCATTGATAATGCTTCTTCTAAGAGAGGTTCTTTTCTACTTGATGTGAATTGCCAAGGAGTTTAGAGTTTGCATTAGGCCCCTAATATAATTGCCAGCTTTAATATTTTAATGCATATTTCCCTGATGATTTATTTTGTAATGCAGTGAACAGGAAGCTCTTGCACAGACATAGGCTTTGGCAGCAGGATGGGAATGCTATCCAAAAATACAGGCAATATCTACCAATGGTTTCTGAGCAAAGAACTGAATCAGTAAGCAAGGAAATAAGAACCATTTTAAGAACCACATACGGTACCTTTGTGAGCGGGAGAAGAGGCTAGCCTATGCCACTGCCTTTTGTCATACCTGCTTTTGCTCTTTCATTTGGGATTGGGGCCCTCCCCTGCATCCTTAAACACCAGCTCTTTCTCCACAAGATATTTAGTGGAAGTCTGGAGAA
The DNA here is from genome assembly GCA_021292165.1 of Shinisaurus crocodilurus. Classification (NCBI taxonomy): domain Eukaryota; kingdom Metazoa; phylum Chordata; class Lepidosauria; order Squamata; family Shinisauridae; genus Shinisaurus; species Shinisaurus crocodilurus. The sequence continues at coordinate 24,578,395 of CM037880.1, read as the reverse complement.
CTATTAGGGGAGTCTGTACATTTTTTAAATTTTCTTTTAAATTCCTCCCAGCCTGTTACTCCTTTTTCATTAAGGTTGATAGATGAGATGCCTGTGCCTTTGACAGAGGCACCACATGGAGAAACCCCACAGGCTTCTCTAACGCTGAGCTGCAGCTGCTGTCAAACTATTAGAGGCACAGGAGCTTCTACCCAAATTGTAATTTCTCTTATTGAAATATAAGAGAAAGGGAAGAATAGGAAACAACCATGGAGAGAATCTGAGTAAACAGCGGGGAGGGGAATCTAAGCTGGATTTAGGGCTTATCCAGGCAATCTACTGCATTTTCCTATTTTTCAAAAGATACCTTGATGCTGGGAAAGTGCTACTTCCTCATCCCTCGCCAAAAACACACAAGAGTGCTTCTATTGGAATGAGAGTGTTCCACAGACTGCTGTCGCTCAGGTGTCACGATCATCTATTGGATGATGCCCATGATATCACAAGTGATAAGCAACTTGTCAGCCTCCCACAAGCCTGCTGCATTTTGTGAACATACCTTAAGTTAAGATATACATTTAAAATGTCTCTAAAGACATGACCATCCCTCGGTTGCTGCCACTGTTGTTGTGCCAGTGGCAGGGTGGGGGTGGGGAAGAGGGGAAAGACCCTAGCTGGGCAGGGGTGAGATCTGCTTTGCATGCAGTAGGTCTCAGGTTTAATCCCCGGCACCCCAGTCAAAAGATGAGCAAGTGATGGGGAAAGTCCTCTCTACCTGAGACCCTGCACAGCCACTGCCTGGCAGAGCTGATAATACTGGGCTAGAGGGACAAAGTTGGCTGACCCAGTATAAGACAGCTTCTTATGTTCCTAGTGTATCTAGATCTGAAAGGTGTACCACTCCCACCCACCCAAGGGGATCCCACCCCCTGACTGACAGCATGCCGTGAAATTGCTGTGGATTGACCCTAAGTTGCTCCATTCCTCCAATATTAAAATATATATATGGAGGAACTGCAACCTAGCTAAGACTGAGTGTCTTTAAAGTCGGCATCTTCAAGCATGAAGTGTACAGTATTTAGAAACCTCCTGGACCAGGCCTGTGGCTTATATACAGGCCTGTGGCTCACGCTGGCTCAGCTTGTCTGAGTGTAGAAAGCTAAGCAGGGTCAGGCCTGGTTATTCCTTGGATGGGAGACCCCTCCTCTAGTTCCCTGCATTGAGCAGGGGGTTGGACTCGATAGCCTTGTAGGCTCCTTCCAACTCTATGATCCATGAAATCTATGAAATCTATGACCATATGCCAAAAGATCAAATTTCTCAGCCTGTAATGAGCACAGTTTCTCCTGTTTCATCAGTTCCAGCATTAAAATAGCATTTGAATCAATGGTTTTCGTCTAAGAGTGAATCCAGATTACACTTACTTCGAAATAGTCCCATTGAACTCAGGAGGACTTACTTCTGAGAAAACATGCTTAGGATCAGATGGCATGAATTTGGCTCTGTAGCGGTACAGCTAGGTAGTTTTAGAACTTGGACTTAATGGTCTTATGGCAGGAGGGAGTGGGGCTTTAGATGGCCTTGTGTATGTGTGGGAATAAGCACCATTTTGTTGTAGAAAGGAATGATATATATTTAAACTAAAAATAATAAAATGAGCATCTCTAACCATGTACAGGCTGTCCAGCTGCACCCTAAATATAAAATGTTTTTAAATAGAAGAAGATGGAAAGGATGTTGTGGTGAGCAATGTCAGCCGTGATGGGATCTGGCATGCCCATGTCGGCCCAGGTGCTGACCCCGGGCCTGTTTGCTGCTCCCTGCATCACCTGGGGGCTGCCTGGGTTCCAGGGCTCTGGACTTAGGCTAGTGCCTTAGGCAAGGCACCCTCAATGGGCCCCCTCCCTCAGTGAGTCTACCTTCTCATCACCATTGTCTCCAGCTGCTCTTGCTCCTCATCCTCTGTCTCATCACTGCTACAACTTGCTCGCTTGACAGAAAGGGAGCAAATGGCATCTACTACTCCTCCCTCTCACCACCACCATTGTCCGGGCTAGAGCAAGAGGGAGGTGAACAAGGAGGTTACAATAGTGAAGAGGAACAGAGATAAATAAAACTCCAGAATTAGCAATATTAAACATCTTTCAAAGGGATAATAAAAAATTATTATACAAGAACCTAATACGATTTTTATTACAAGCTGCTAGACTATTAATAGCAAAAGGATGGAAAGATGCCAAAGGGTTGACTATCAATCACTGGTACAATGTGGTATGGGAAATTGCATTAAGTGAAAAATTAACTCAAAAATTGAGAACTGCAGGAGGAAAAAAGAAAACAAACTCTTTTGAAGCAGAATGGTGGCCTTTTGTCCAATTCTCATACAGAACATCCACAACAAAAATACCTCAAACCTTCCAGCACATTTGGATGCAATAAACTCACAAATACTTACCTATCACAAAACTGACTACTTTATGGATGAAAAAGACTCTGGAAAAGGCACCCAGCCAGATTTGTTCAGTTTCTGTAATGGATTGGATATCTTGTTTGTTGTTTGGTTGCTCTATATATGTTAAAATTCAAATAAACAAATAAACACTAGGAAAGGGGGGGGAAACAATAGTGAAGAGGAGGAGCAACTCGTGGGAGTTCTTGCCAGTGGACCCCTGCTGGGGTATGGGCCTCAGCAGATGCCCGACCATGCCCATCTTTGACGCCAGCACTGACTTTGGCCCTGAGGTCCAGCCCTAGCTGCACCACTGTCTATTTACATTCTTCCCTCAACTCCAATGTTAAATACAAATTTTATTTATTTATTTATTTATTTTATTATTTGCAAGATTTAGATACTGCTCCATATTCCAGTATGGAGAATTTGGAGCAGTAAACAATAAAAGATAAAACAGATTTTAAAAAATAAAACAACATGTTAAAAGCAAAATCAATAAAACCGTGGCTGGTTAGTTCAGGAAAGCTTCACATATATATATATATATATGAAGCTTTCCTAAACTAACCAGCCACGGTTTTATTGATTTTGCTTTTAACATGTTGTTAAAATATTCATTTTGGACAGAGGAGAGAGGAAGTGCTTTAGGGAAAGGTACAGCAAAGATTGTTGTTTTCTTATATATATATTAATCACCTGAATATCTTAAGAAAACAACAATCTTTGCTGTACCTTTCCCTAAAGCACTTCCTCTCTCCTCTGTCCAAAATGAATTGTCGATGTACGTTTTCCGCCTCCAGGTGGCCCCTTTCCTTCATTGCTAAGCCACTAGGCAAGGACTTTCTGGTGTAGGGCTGGGAAGGCTTCAGGGCATCAGCTTTGTTTTTTGCTAAAATCCCAAGACCCACCAACCATACGTAAATGAAAAACAGCAGGTTAGGGTCCAAACATACACTTAGAATTGAGGAACAGGGTATTTCTGAGTACATGTTCAGCCCAGGAATTCATTTTCAGTATCAAAACTGAGCTCAAGTTCTTTCATTCACAAACTCACTCATAGGAACATAGGTAGCTGTCTTCTACTGAGTCAGACCATTGGTCCACCTAGCCCAGTATTGTCAACACTGACTGGCAATGACTCTCCAGGATTTCAGGCAGGAGTTCATTTTTCCAGCCCTGCCCAGAGATTCTGGGGATTGAACTTGGAATCTTTGGCATGCAAAGCATGTAGGTCTTTCCTTGAAACTCCTGGTTTCCACCAAGGCATTCTTCATTTTGTGGGGTGGAGGAGCCCTTTCCATTTGTTGCTACTGTTGAACAATTGGGAGTCTGAAAACCTTGTTGTTTTTACCACAAATCACTCAGAGATCTACATGTAGATCATCTCAATCTATCTTCTGCCCATCCCTGCTCTGGTGAACAACACATGTCAAGTTAGCAAATATCATTGCTGGATAATGGTTAGGAAATCACACTCAGTTTCCCTTTCTGTGTTGTTGTTTTATTTGGGAACAATCTCCTATAGGATGAAAGAGTCCAAGAAAGCAGGGAGCAAATAAAGCATGGGGCCATAACTTGCATGGTCATAGGGACTTTCCATTGCTTTCATTGATGAGCTCAGCCAGTCAGTTAAGAATGGGATGGGATGCACTTCCAAGGTGACATGAATAATTGCTATTCATCTGTTCTCTGGGAAGTTCCTAAATTGGATGTGGAGAACATTGTAGTGTCATTATCCCAGGCACCACAAAAACTTGGCAAATGATGATCCTATTGTCTAAAGGGGTGATTTGGAACTTGGAGAGGTAGACTGTTTTATCTAAAGGATTTGTGGAGATCCATCTTGCTATTACTGACAACTGAACATTTAAAAAAACAAACGGATTATCAAGGAGTACGACTTAATTTTTCTAAGTCTTTTGAAGAAAAGAAAAAAAGACAATTATTTTCAATATTCAAGCTAGCTATCAAGCTAGAAGTAAAAATTATATACTTCACACATCTCTGAAATAAATGTATTAAAGTGGACGCACCAAAAACACATCAATGTTACAATGAAATCATCCTATTTTTTTATTTATATAATTCCATTTTTGTTCTACTGTGAAGTCACTGGCCAGGTTCCAAAGAACCACACAGCTAATCCTACATATCCACATTCTACCCCCACATCAATAGAAGAGCATTGACGTCCAGAGGGAACTGCATCCAGCCCTCCACTTCAGACTGGGAACGTTGGTGCAATAGAAGTATAGTGAGCAGGTGTAACAGAGAATGGGGCTCCTGCATCTTTAATACTCGGATAGAAGAGGGAACTGCTGCAGATTCAACTTGGCACTCCACATTGCTGCAGGGATGAGAAAAGCTCTAGCTCTTCTCAGGGCCAGCCCAAGACATTTTGCTGCCTGAGGTGAAGGACAAGATGGTGCCGCCTCCCATTCCGTGTACAAAAACTGACTAGACTGGTGGTTGAATCTTTCTTCAACACTGGCAACTGAACAGCATCCTCCACCACAACTGTAGCAGCAGGCTAGCTTAGGGGTTGTAGGGCAGGCTGCATGGCCCACAACTCTCTCCTCCAACACTTTGCTGTTACCTCCTAGTATCTGAGGTGACTGCTTCACTCTGCCTATTGGTAGGGGCAGCCCTGACTGCTTGTATTCCTTCCTCTACACATCTATTAAAGATGCAGAAGCCCAGACCTCTGTTGCACATGGTAACCCTAGGTCAGTGCTTCTTAAACTTCTGATAGCTAAGGCACATTTCCCCTCTAAATTATAACTGGAGGTACATTTTATTCTTACACCCAGAAAGGTTAACTGCAACTGCTAGAGTGTGAACAAGCATTGCCTGTCCCCAGAGGAGCCACTCCCATGCTCCGGGTTTCTGTGTGAGTCAATTATTTGGGCACACCTCATGGTTTGGAAGATGGTGAGCCCAGATGTGACTCATCCAGAGATCAGAAGGCAGGCTTTCTCTGGGCTAGGTGAATTGGATGCATCTCTTCATTTGGAATGGCTAAAATGCTCTGGTGGTCACACTCAATGTGGAGATGTCGCAGAATCACCACCACACACACACACCAGTCATCATCATCATCATCATCATCATCATCATCATCATCATCATCATCATCAGGCGATCACTCGTGACCAAGTAAGATTGTCTTCCAGGATAAAAATTTACAAAAAGGAAATTTTAAAAGGAGGAAATTCTAAAGAAAAATTGTGTAGACTCTAGCGATGGGTCCGTAAGTGACTGTGGAGGCCAATTCTAGATCCACACAGCTTCCCACAGGGAGGACACAGGTTACGAGATGGAAGATGGTCCTGTAAAGGATTCATTTGACGTGCTTTTCACTTAGCACGTTTCTCCCTTTCACCTTGCACTCGGGCTTCTTCAAAGTCCATAGAACCTTTGTGAAAGGCCAACCTCCAGTTAGATCGTTCATGGGCCAGAGCTTCACAGTTTTTGATGTTTATATTGCATTTTTTTAGATTAGCCTTAAGGACATCTTTAAACCTCTTATATTGACCACCGATATTCTGCTTTCCATCCTTGAGTTGGGAATAAAGTAACTGCTTTGGGAGATGGCAGTCAGACATTCGAACAACATGACCGGTCCACTGAAGTTGGCGTTGAAGGATCATTTTTTCAACACTAATAGTCTTTGCTTCTTCCAGTACACTGACATTTGTTCGCCTATCTTCCCAAGTAATTCGCAGGATTTTCCGGAGGCAACGTTGATGAAATCTTTCAAGGAGGTGGAAGTGACGTTTATAGATAGTCCATGTTTCGCAAGCATACAATAAAGTTGGCAATACAATGGCTTCATAAACCAGTGTTTTGGTCTTCTTACAAATATCCCGATCCTCGAACACTCTATGTTTCATTCGAGAAAACGCGGCACTTGCGGAGCTCAAACGATGCTGGATTTCACTGTCGATGTTAGCTGTAACAGAAAGATAGCTGCCAAGATAGAGAAAATGATCGACATTTTCCAGTATTGTCCCGCCAAGCTGGATAGATGGCATCATCAAAGGTTTGGCTTGCACTTGCTGATGAAGCACTTTGGTTTTTTTGATGTTAAGTGAGAGACCAAGTTTTCCGTATGCTTCTGCAAAAGCATTTAGGATAGTTTGGAGATCATCCTCTGAATGTGCGGAGAGCACATTATCATCAGCATACTGAAGTTCCACAATGGAGGTTGTAATTACCTTACTTTTTGCTTTCAGCCTGCTGAGATTAAAAAGCTTTCCATCTGTTCGATATATAATTCCCACACCAGTGGGAAGTTTCCCCTCGACAAGATGTAAAATCATGGCGATGAAAATAGCAAATAATGTTGGGGCGATGACACATCCCTGTTTAACACCTGATCCCACTTTAAATGGAGCACCATGAGAGCCGTTGTTGTCCAAGACCGTAGCCGTCATGTTGTCATGGAGAAGTCGCAAGATATTCACAAATTTATTGGGGCATCCAATTTTCATAAGGATAGTCCAGAGAGCTGTTCGGTCTACAGTATCAAAGGCCTTAGCCAGATCAATAAATGCCATATAAAGGGCATATAAAGGGCATATAAAGGGCATATAAAGCCTACACACCCGTGTAGGCTGATGAGGAAGAGGGGTAAGGCCAAAGCAACAAATTCATGCAGGGATGCAGCTGGCCTCCTCCAGGGATGGGAGGGAGCAAGGCGGGAGCCTTGAATGCATTCTCTTTCACGGCACACTTAGCAGTTCTGCAGCACATCAGTTTGTCTCTGCCTGTGGTTTGGGTATGATTGCTCTAAGCACAGCTCTTGGAAGCTGTGGGAATCCTAGTTGCACAAAGAATCACACAGGAAAATATTAAGCAAATGCTACTGGCCATTAATACATGCATTGGCTGCAGGCCATTGTAAACTCTTAATTAGTGGTGTGCCCAGAGGGTAGAGGCCAAGAACAAACTTAAAAGATTACTGCTATCTGATAAAGGTCTGTTAAGTATACTGATTTATAGCAAATGTAAATACATGCCAACATAGCTATTTTAATAGTGCTGTTCTCTTCAGCACAAAACAGGAAAACTTGCATTGTTGCTAAAATATGCTAAGCAAAGCTATAATTCCCACCTGCTTGACTATTGTGAATTTTGCTACAACGAGGTAATTTTATGCCATGTTAGCTGCGTGTTTATGGCAAACAAAATCAAATTGTCCTGATTAGTGTGGCTGAGTACCCAGGGTTTATGTGATAACTGTAATTAGGAAATGCTGACCTTGTTCATTGAATCTTCCAGATCCACAAAAAAGACAGTTTAACATCTGTTGCAGCTTAATTCATTAACACTATCTGTGAACAGAATACTTATTGTGCAAAAGGCAAATCAGGAAACACAGGGACCATGTTGAAACAAATAAGTCTATTTTGGTTTTGCAATGTATAGATGTGGCACCTGGGAAAATAATTGTCTGATTAATGAGGTTTACTATTAATGAGGTCTGATTAATATCTGAGGATAACAGAATGGAAGCAAACTTCTGTGGGCTGGGGTACCTCCTATCCAGATAGTAAAGGAATACAGGAACATATTTATTCCTTGTATTTTCTGGTGTCAGTTGCTTTTTTCAGCATTTGGGAAGGGGGAAAGATCACAAAGCCTGTGTTGACCAAATTTACAACTGGCTCATTAGTACCTCCAGTACAAACTGCAAGTGTCTAGCATCCAATACAAGTTGAAGTGTATGTGCTACACATCAAATACCAAAGCCTATAGATCCCTCCATGGTCCAGTGGTGGCATGGCTTAACATGAGCACATTGATTAACATTTTAGCCAAGTGACTGTCTGGCATACATATGCTACACTTCAAAAATGCTTGCATTTTCCTGGAGCCAGTATCTGCCAGAAACTCTGACTGCAACCCAGTGACAGGCTGCTCCTCCAGACTTTGCCCATCAAATAAAACTAGCTCCATGTCATTGGTCATGGCCCCCGGCAGGGCGAGGCTAATTACCTTTGTCAAAGGGAGTGGGCAAAGGGGTTTCTTCTAGTCACATCTTCTGCCTGAATAGTTGCAGGCAACTACATACATTCTTTGGGTCTCAACATTTTGGGTCATGGCACGATAAAGCCTCACTTCTCAGTAATAGAGCCATAACCCAAATGAACCACAGTAGGCATCTCTTCCCTTCTCTCCTGGCTGGAAAGATTTTCCCCTCCTGGCTGCTTGCCTAGTCACTGCCTTTGCAGATATTCTGGAAATTATTGTCCAAGTGCATATAGTCTACTCTCAGGGACTCAGATCTAGACAGAAGGGCATCGTTATCTCCAGCTTTGCAGATGTTCTTGATACATCTTTTGTGCTTGAAGTTGTTTGATGGACATCATTCCCAACCCACCCTGGCGCAATCCTTCTTCAGTGCAAGCATGGGGAAGATTGCCTCCTAGAACAGGTGGTAGGCACCCAGAGGTGTGTGTGTGTGTGTGTGTGTGTGTGTGTGTGTGAGTGAGTGTGAGTGTGATATAATGGTACCAAAAGCTCCTTTAGTGAGATCCCATGCTTTAACTATCCAAGCCAAGTGCAGGCATGGTCCTTAGCAGAGTGTGACATACCTCATCACAACCAATTACTTGCCGAGCAGGCATCCAAAGCTGCTCCACTGGAATGCCAGTTGCAGGAGCTAATCAAGTGCAAATGTACCCATCCCTGGATAGAAATAAAAAGAAATAAAGGGAGCTAGATTGTCCCTTAAAAGCAACCATTAACATTGATATATATGTTTAAAGCAGGGGTGGGCAACGTGTGGCCCTCCAGATGTTATTGGACTGCAACTCCCATCATCCCACACCACTAGCTATACTGGCTGGGGTTGATGGGAGTTGCAGTCCAACATCATCTGGAGGGCCACATGCTGCATACCCCTGGTAAAGTATCTCAGATACACGGTAAGACATATTCCCATACTGCATACTGGTGTGTGTGTGTGTGTGTGTGTGTGTGCGGTGGCTGAGACATACATGTAGGCTTGCCTAAGGTCAACTTGTGATTCATGACAGAGGCAAGATTTGTCTTGATTCATAAATCACTAACCTACAGATTTTATACCAATGTACAAGTGAAAGCTCCGAAGGTAGTAACATGCATTACTTAACTGAGTGATAGTCCCAATATTAAGCATTTCCCCCTCTACTTGAGTTTGATTCAGCAGCTGTGAATAAAAAAGTAAATGCTATAAGCAGTGACTTTACTCAGTTCTGTAGCCACAGTAATTTGTAGTATTGGATAATGGTACATACACAGTACCATTGGTTTTGTTACGTTTCTAAGCTTTTGGTTATGAAAATTAGATGTAAAAAAACAGAAGTGAGATCTGCTGGAAGTCCCACTGACTGTCCTTCCAAGATCTTGTAAATCCCACTCCTCTTTTTCCACTAGTACTTACAGGCTTGTAAACAGTCACTTTCTTGATCTCCATTGACAAGAAGGAATAGCAGAGCAATTGGCCACAGAAGCTTTTTAAAAAGTAGTGTTTTTTAGATTACGAATGGTGATTATAGGTTTATGTGGGCAGATGGGCTATGAAACATTTTCATGGGTTAGTCACTTTTGTAGAATTATTTCCAAGGCTATAGTATAGCACTATTAGCTCAATAGGACAGAACTAGTGGGGCTCTGCAACAAAATGTTGTGGTACATCCCCAGCCTTGGAACAGGAACACACCTGTTCAAAGCGCCAACAATCTGGAACAGGATCCTTGTATTGTTGTTTGGAGCTTCTGGGGGGAGATTTCATGGACACCCTTCTGAAACCTTCCCTATATAGTGCTGAGTGGCTCAAGTTGAGTGCTCACAACGTTATTGCTATATGGCTGGAGGTTATGGATGTTGGGGGGGGAGAGGAAGGTTTCTGGAAAGTGGTAAAGGGAAAAACAACCCCTTTCCCCCCTAAAACCTCCCCCTATACTATAAGGTGGGGAGGGGGTGTTTGTGTGAGTTTTTTGTTTTTATAAAAAGCTCATGACAATCATTCCCCCAAATTCACCCCACCTCTGGAATAAGCTATTAGGAGCTCAAGCAGGCCAGCTCCTTTTTCCCCTTTTCATTTTTTCACCAACTCTTAAGGAATATTTTAATGTACAAACTAATATACTTCCGCACACCTAGAAAAGTTCCTGGAGTATGTAAAATTATTTTTGGGGGGATGACCTCACTTTGCTGCCAAAATGAACATGGGACCACCCAAGTTTAGGATTAGAAAACACAAACAGGATCTGCAATAAAATGCTGCAGTATAAATTCCGCTCTATTCCTTTTCTCCTCCTCTGCACCATTTCAGTCCTTCTGTCAAGTCAGCATTCTGTGGGCACTGAGCACACAGTCTGCATTAGGTTCTCTCATTTAATCTCCCCCCCCCCAATCTTTTTTGTACTTCTACAAATCTCAGGATTCCTTGAAGGCTGCCGAGACCACCCTCTTGTGCATGGGTTCCAGCTCTGGGTAAGCTCTCCCCAACAACTGCAAACTCCCAGTTCACACGTCACACTTAACCCAGGGAGGGAGCATCCCCAGCAGGAGTGGTCAGGCAGTGGGAACCAGCAAGACCACTTGCTTCCGCTTCATTCACTTTTTTTTTTTTTAAAGAGTTGCTGCGACATCTGAACCAGGCCTCAGCCTTTACACTGGAGTGTGAATACTGCTAACCAAATTACAGATATGGCAGTTTTGATATTGCTTCTACCTGTTTATCTGCTTTCATTTATATCATTTATCCTGCTTGCAGCATTTGGCTTCTCAGATTGCTAGTTTAGTTCTCTCTCTCTCTCTCTCTCTCTCTCTCTCTCTCCATAGCTCCAAACAGGTTGGATTTTGAGATACAGTAATACCTTGGGTTGCAAGTAACTTGGCCTGAGAGCATTTTGCAAGACAAGCAAATTTTTAAAATAAATTTTGACTTGATAAACAAGCGACGTCTTGCAAGACAAGTGTAGGGATGTAACCGCTCGCCTCGAGTGGGCGTAGCGGGCCGAAATCAGCCCCGCTCATGCCTGCCAGAGACTCGCTTTGATATAAGAGTTTTGGATTACAAGCACGGTTCCAGAACGAATTATGCTCTCAATCCAAGGTATTACTGTACACAGGTATAAAGACAATCACACAAGACGACTTTCTCACCTCCTTCCTACCCTTTGGATCCCCCCCCCCACCCACTGTGGATCACATGGGAGGGCTGCAGTGGGAAAGGATAACAGGCCAAAGTCAGACAGGGCCACCTTGCATTAACATCCTTATGCTTGCACTTCTCTGGATACAATGCACTGCTGTTACCGAGTATGCTTCCACTTGTTAGATCTTTCTCCCGATATATAAATGGACTAATTACAATCCAGCAAGAAGTGTTTTTTTTTATTCTATGTTTTATACTGTAGTGTCTTGTGTTGCTTCTATAATAGAAATGGCAGGCCCAAGTTGTATATCCGCTGAACTAGGCTCCGCCCATTCTCCTGGGAGTTGAAAATACATTGCAGTCATGGAAGTGACAGCTCTTGAGAGAACCGACTAGGATAGGGTAGTCAAGAAAGGAGAGAGAAAATTAAGAAAAAAACCAGCTCAGGCAAGAACATAACACACCTGTGATAAGATTAAGGTACTTTAGGAATGCTCTTGCTAAGGCTTCTGGATTTTATCTTTTAGGCATTGAAGACAGAATATCTTGGGACACATTACTTGATTTGATTGATCAAAGCCTGATTTTTAGGGATGGGCAATTCTGCCAAGTTCACTTTCACTCAACTTGTTGGATTTCCAGTTACATTCATTCTTCCCCATTTTCATTGCAATTTGGGATTTTGGTCTTTAGAAAGTCCACATGAAGATGTATACATTTTTTCATGTGCATTTCTCCTAACATATGCATTTTTGTGTCTACCTTTTCAAATGTATGCATCCCACCCCCACCCCCGATAGTACAGTGATTGTGTGCGTTTCTCCCTAACATGCACACTTTGTGTGTACTTTCCCCTAATATATGCATTTTGATGCTTTTTAAATCAACGAACTTGCTCACAATATTTGGAAAAGTGGATTTTGGAGTGCAACTAAAATCCCGGGTGGCCGGCTGACCGGCCAGATGGGCGATTAATAAATATAAGAAATAAATAAATAAATAAATAAATAATAAACTACCCGGTATATGCAGGTTCACCTAGAAGTTCGAGGAGTGCGAATTAGGTAGGTTTGCATGAAGCTGTGAACCAAATGAAATTTTCACCCATCCCTTCATTTGATCTTGAAATTATACAACTTGCTGGAATAAGGGTTAATGTCATTGCTTGCTGTTACATTGTTTGAACTAATAATTTCATATATTAATTGTGAATGGACATGTACTGTAATATTTGAACCGCTTTGGGGACCTGTAGGTCAACAGCGGGATACATATTAAATAATAAAATATAGTATAAAACACACCACACATTTGTCGGTCAACATGTAATGCCCTGGGTTTATTTTGTGAGAGTTCTATCACAATTTTCCAGGTGGGATTAAAAACCTTAAGGATAATGTACGCCATTGGATTGGGCATTCAGGCTTCGGTACTGACAAAGCACTAGTAGTAGAGTCTTAAGTACCATTCTCTTCACAGAAGAGAGGGCAAATATTTCCAAAGGAAGGCACCCGACAGTTGTGGTTCTGGCCTTGCAGCCTTCTGGAGAATCTTAAAAAGGAAAAAAAGCTGGCTGTTTTCAGAAATTGGAATGATGATACACGTACAGCAATTACTGCATTCTTCTCCCTTATAGCCTTTTTCTTCTTAAGAACAAGTAAAGAATGAAGTCTTTAACAATTATACAATAAAAAAATATAATTTGTGATCAAAAGAAGGGCAAGACAACATAAAAACTCCAGTTGTAAGGACTCCATTTGCATACTTGATTTAACACCACTTTTTTTGGTGTGCAAGGAAATGGGACAACAGAGGGGGCTGTATGAAGAGCAGCAACATAACTTTAGTGCTTTAAGTACCAGAAACTGCACACATGTTTGTGAGCTAGTCAGTTGGTAGAATCCATGAGACTTCATTTTTAGCTTGTTACTTGCCTTATGATATTAGAACAGGAAGATCCCATTGAATAGTACATTCCCCATTTTTAAACTGATGCCTTTTTTAAAAATTCTGTATGTATGTCACCATTTTTCACATGATACACAGAAAACTCAAGGACCCAGAGGGGGAACCAAGTTATGTTAATACCATTTACAAAATACCAAGGAGTCCACAGCTACCTAACACATTTACTACAGCACAGGAACCAATGAAGGTACAGTGTACAAAAAACTGTAAACACGGCACAATAAATAGATAAAACAGCAGGTTCCGCACCATGCACATGATGTGATGACACTTCATCTCTATACAATCTCACTTCTCACACTCTTACTTTGTTGCAATTCTCCCTCCCTCCCCTCCCCCCAGCCCCAAGTGCAAAGCATCACAAATGAACAGTTCTGTATTCAAGTAACATATATACAAGGGTATTACAAATATGCAGTACTGTACAGATAATTGCTGTAGTCTTAATTACAGATGTTGATTCTTTCCTATTAACAGTAAGAAAAGAAAAACCAAAGCATGAGAGATGTGCATTGCTGTCAAGTCCCCACAGCTGCCATGGAAACGCAATATGCTATATTCCAACATCCCTTGCATTCGAATTGCTACTGATGCATAGCACCTAAACAAGTTCCCAAAGGCTGCAGTTCCATTACTATGGAAACTACGTCACCTCCATTGCTACTGTATTGTCTGCTATATTGTTCAGTGCTGGCTTTTCTGTTTCATGGTTTTCCCTGTGAAATAAAGAGAAAAGCACACACACATAATTATTCAAACAGGACACAACAACCAAATTAATCTGTCAAAGGTCCCATTCAAAAACATTGTAAAATTGATTTTCCCCCTATCTTCAAAACTTCAATATAGCATAATCATATTATTCCATCCATTTCTGATTCAAGTCTTCCTGTGTTCACCCAAATGTAGCCAAGACTGCACCATCCATGCACAAGAGAGAAGCATCAGCAGGATCGGGGTAACCAAGGTTTGCAGGGGTACAAAAAATAAAAATTTAAAAGTCTTAAATGGGGAAACTCCAAAAAACATCCCAAAAAGGACTCAATGGCTTGGAATGTTGACTGACAGTGATGATCGTGGGAACATGACAACCGGGTTGGATGGTGAATAGAATGGCTTGAGAAGGATAACGGGGGAATACACACAGACATAAATATAGAGGGGGGGGGGAATCTCATTGTCTGGACATGACATTTTCTGATTCACATTGGCAAGCTATTTTTAAGCATCTGCAGGGGCAGAAGTGAATCCTTACCATTTATATCAATGGAGAAATAAGATTTTAGCGTAGCTAGGATTGGGCACAAGTGAGTCCACTCAACTCCTGCAACGCCAAAATAGAGAAACAAACCCAAAGAGAGCCACTGAGAACTGAGCATGCTCAATTGGCACATAATGTTGCAGAGGGAAAAAAAGGAAAATAGGAGGGGGAATGGCATGGAGTGGCCGGAACCCTGAACTGAAGCACTCACACATCATTTGTTTCATGGCACCACCAGGGATGTTGAAGAGTCCTTGGTTTCGAGTCATGAGTCTTTTGACCCGAGTCTCGAGTCCGAGTCCTTGGTCCAAAATGGTGACTCACGAGTCACGAGTCACTCCCAAAGCTGACTCCATGAGTCCCTATTAAAATCAATGGGGGTTTTCCCCAACAAACTAAGGCTATTTCAGATGTGTGGCTTAAATAATTTCTAGGCACAAGTGTGCCTTTTTATTTCAAAACTCTGCAACTGATTTTGGCAAGAACAGACCAGGCAGACAAACCCAAAATAACCAGACAGGCAGAGGCCTTTGTCTTGGACAATTCAAACTGTGGAACTGGTTAAGAAGAGACGAGGCAGGCAGAGGAGGCTGGGAACCCCAAACAGGCAGGCAGAGGCAGCCAAACCCAAAATGTCTGAAAGGTTGCATTTTAGGGAAATGATTTTAAAAAATAAACTTGCTGTACTTCCTAAAACCTATCCATGTTGCATTTGAGGAACATGATTTTGGAACACGAGTCCTTGGTCTCGAGTACAGTCTCGAGTCCCATTAAAAATATTGGGACTCGAGTCTGAGAGGGGACTCAGTCCGACTCACGAGTCGAGTCCTGGAGTCTGAGTCCCCATCCCTGGGCCCCACTTGTATATACTAACAGCAATCTCGATTATCTGAGTGCCATTGCTTATGTAGCCAAAATGGCATCACTCATGCAAAAGAGGGAGGTATGAGCAGGCTTGGGGAGATCCCATGGGTTACAGAAGTATTTAAAAAAAACACCCTCATTTTGTTTTCCATGAGAATGAGATCAGAAACATGAAAAATGAGTATTTTTAATCCTCATAACCCTTTAAGATGAATGGTTAACAGGTTTCAAAGTTCATAAAAAGGAAAAGGGATGGGAGATTCAAAAAATGTGAACCAACTATGCCCTGGACACATGTTGTTTTCTGAACAGCAGCACCCCTTTCCCCCTGAAGGCAAACTACTTTCAAAATCCAGAATTTGAAAAGCAGTTCATGACACTGCCAAGTCTCCAAGCTTTGGGGTAAACCTAAACCAAGCTCTTTGGACCCTGGCTATTTAATCAGGAGTATAAATCCCAGGGATGTTGAAGAATCCTTGGTCTCGAGTCACGAGTCGAGTCACGAGTCTTTGGACCCGAGTCTCGAGTCCGAGTCCTTGGTCCAAAATGGTGACTCACGAGTCACTCCCAAAACTAACTCCACGAGTCCCTATTAAAATCAATGGGTTTTTTCCCCAACAAAATAAGGTTACTTCAGATTATGTGGCTTAAATAAATTCTAGGCACAAGTGTGCCTTTTTATTTCAAAACTCTGCAACTGATTTTGGCAAGAACAGACCAGGCAGACAAACAAGCAGTGCCCTTTGTCTTGGGACAATTCAACTGTTCAACTTGATCTTCACCGGCGATCGCGCTCCTCTCCACTCCTTCTGGCACAGCCCAGGGATGTTGACGAGTCCTTGGTCTCGAGTCCCATTAAAAATATTGGGACTCGAGTCAGAGGGGGGACTCAGTCCGACTCACGAGTCGAGTCCTCGAGTCCGAGTCCCCATCCCTGATAAACCCATTCAATTGATTGTTTACTGTCACATAACTGTATTCAGAACTGGGGTTTCCGAGAATATAATTCTCCAATTCCAGCTGATTTCTGTACTGTACTACATCATTAAACATTGTTCAAGACCTTTATAAAAAGTTTGCATCTCTCAGACACAAGATCACATCAAGATGTCTAATCACATCAGACACAAAACACATTATTATGGTCCTTCAAATCCAAAACATAAAAGTTTCCATATTAAAGAATTTGGTTCTTTTCGTAACAGTAGTAACCAAAGTTTACTTTGTACTTCAAATGCATGTTTTTATTAATAAAATATTCACAATGCAGAAGTTATAGGCAGGTTTAAAATATATTCTACAGGGATTTTTTATTTTTGCCTAAAGGGACTCAGAAAGTGCCAGAGACCTATTTTTCAATGGTAGGATAGCAGTTCAGAAAGATCTCCTCACCAGCTTATATTCTAACATAAAGGCTTACCTTGGTACTGTGTCCACAGAGGATGAAGCTGGCACCTTGGGCACCTGACAGTTTGCTGCAGCCAGCTTTAAGGCAGATGATGGAACAGCACTTAGAGTTCTAGGTATGTGTCGTGCATTGAGCGTAGTAATAGAGTTTGCAGTGGCAACTGATGAGGGTACAGTTAATCTAATGTTGTTCCCAAACAGAACCTGAGTTGTTGCAGAATTGGCAGAAGTTACTTGGTGACTCAGTGCACTGTGGGAACTTGAAGTCTGTGTTATATTTGAAGGCTGTA
Source organism: Shinisaurus crocodilurus (assembly GCA_021292165.1). NCBI lineage: Eukaryota > Metazoa > Chordata > Lepidosauria > Squamata > Shinisauridae > Shinisaurus > Shinisaurus crocodilurus. The sequence goes on along the minus strand of CM037880.1, from coordinate 24,561,023 downwards.
ACAAGGTTGAACCTGCTGTTGATGATGAGCTTGTATGTACAAGTGCTGTAGGTGTAGTACTACTGAGGTGTAAGCCCTTATATACTCCTATGGGATAAGAGAAAAAACACAAACAATGAGGTGTGACTCCAAAATGCAACATTAGATTAGGGCGTGAACCTATGCATGTTTAGACAGAAAAAAGTCTTACAATTCCCAGCATTCCCCAGCCAGCATGACTGGCTGGGGAATGCTGGGAGTTGGAAGACTTTTTCAGTCTAAACATGCCTAGAATTGCGCCTTTACTGACTTAAGACACACAGAGAAAATCAGGACATATCATTACCGTTTCTTACCTGAGGCTTGAAGGATGCCATTCACCCCAATTCCAAGCACCACATCATCCTTCATTTTGAATCCCATGAGCTGTTCTGATGTAACCAATGCTGAAGCAGCAAATTGAGCACTAACAGAATCCAATGTCTTGGAAATAAAACCCTTTTTAAAAAAAAGAGGGGGGGGGAATAAATAAGTCACACAGCAAGCTATAAAACACATACTACAGTAATTTACTAACTAAATTTCTAGACCACCTTTCAAGTAACAGTTCAAAGTTACTTAATTTTATATACAGACAACTTTAAAACAATTAAGGGTACAATCCTATGCATGTTTAGACAGAAAAAAAGTCCTTCAACTCCCAGAATTCCCCAGCCAGCCATAGTGACCAGTCATTCTGTCTAAACCTGCATAGAACTGCACCCTAAAATAAGGATGCTAAAAGCCACAATAATTAAAACAGCAGTCAGATCCACAAAGGAGAAGTATAACAAAGAACTGACAAATCACCAACTTTACTAATAAAAGATCAGACTCATTTGTTCTCCAAAAGTGCACCTAAACATATATGGGAGGAATCCAACATTGCACATTGGATTCTCACATGATGGGACTCTCTCCTTCCTGCTACAGCCAATCATGCCATACGAAAATCTGCTCTGGAGGGTTCTCCAACCATCTGGAGCTAATTTTGAGGGTGCACAGGGGGCTGCAGGGGAGGGGGAATCGCTTCCTCCTGGTTCCACTGATGGAAGTAGTTCCATCAGCAGGAAAACATGTCCTCCAAAGCAGGGGTCCCCAACTCCCGGTCCGCGGCCTGTTAGGAACCGGGCCGCACGCTGTGAGCTCTGGCGAGCATGCACACACACACCCCCTTGCCTCTGGGCCAGCATTTCCATCCTGTCACTTCCTGGTTCTCCAGGGCTCCGCTGCTCTTTTTACATAAATACAATGGCAAAGTACCTTAAAACAGCCCCGAATAGCAAAGGTATTTTACCATAGTATTTAGGTGAATGGCTTTGTAAGCATCACCTGGAGGCGTTTGAGTATTGGTGATTAACTCACAATCTACATACTCGGAAACTGATGAAGCTGTCTTGAACAATATTAGAAAATAAGCGGTGAGTTGTGGGTTTTTCTTATCACTCAGGAATATGTTTATAAAACATTAGAAAATAATGAGTTAGGACTTTTCTGTTGTTATAACAGTCGGGGGCTTTGTTTCAGAAAATTTTAAGACTACGAAATTGGGTTTCAGATACATACTCTTTGAAGGGAAACTGCTTTCCTTTTTGAAGGGACTCTTGATGCCGATTAGTTACCTTCTGGCAAAAATGTCTTTGGTGTAGAGATAAGCAATATAAATGGCTTTGAATGAATTGTAACTATGTATAATTATTTTTGGGGATCTTTTAAATTTAGTAATCCAGCAAATAGGATAACAGCGTTCTAATGTTCATTACAAAGGGGATAGGATCACTTGCTTACCTATATGCAATTTTAAAGTTTATAGAGAAATGATTTTTAAGTTGTAAGGTGTATGATTATTATTAATTACCGTATTTTTCCGTCTATAAGACGCCCCCATGTATAAGACGCCCCGCACTGGGCAGTTTCGCAACCGCACAGTTCTCTCCTTGGCTTACTTCCGTGTATAAGACAACCCTCAATTTTTAGTCTAACAATTTTAGGAAAAAGTATAGTCTTATACATGGAAAAATACTGTAGGTTACAATTGTATAATAATTTTAACATTTTATGAAATTTACATGTTGATGGCTTTGAATGAATTGTAACTATGTATAATTTTTGGTGATCTGTAATCCAGTAAATAGGATAAAAGCGTTTTAAGATCACTTGCTTACCTGTATGCAATTTTAAAGTTTTAGTGGAATGATTTTTAAGTTGTAAGGTGTATGATTTTTATAAATTAGGTTACAATTACATAACTATTTTAACATTTTATGAAATTTACATGTTGGCAATGTACTCTTGGGTAGGACAGCTGATTAGATTTAGCATGATTTTTAGTGCAGGGCTCCCACTAATTATGCATTATGGTGAGTTGCATAATTATTTCATTATATATTACAATGTAACAATAATAGAAAAAAAGTGCATAATAAATGTAATGCGCTTGAAACATCATGAGACCATCCCCCCCCCCCCCCCCGGTCCATGGAAAAATTGTCTTCCACGAAACCGGTCCCTGGTGCCAAAAAGGTTGGGGTCCAGCAGAAGGCTGCTCCAAAGGTCCAGCAGAAAGCAACTCCAAAGTCCTCCCACATTAAAAAGCCTTGCTTCAAATCTCACTTATTTCTTAAAAGCAAAACCGTAGTGTCTAGAACTGGGCAAGCATTATAAATAACATTTAAAATCAAGTACCGGTATTTTTAGAATCTGTAACTGGAGTAATTAACACAGTATTCTCCTGGTCTTAAGACATTTGTAAAAAAACACATGAAAAGTTCAATAAAGCAAGCACAACGAAAGTTTATTAGCAGTGTTAATATATTAATCTCTAGCAACCTTGAAGTGTCTAAAAGGAATGCCACTTGCATTATGCCAAGGTTAAGCTTTGAATTTCTAATGGGGGAAAACACAAACACACATATGCAGTCTAAATTAATGTTATCTGGAGTTTTTTAGGAACATGTATACCATGTCTTTCAATACTGAGTTACCTCTTTTCTGTTAGGAGGGAGAAGAGGCAATGCCTACTTTACTCACCTGTAGCATCCCTTCTAAACACGCTAGAGTATGGCTAAGATGTAGAATCGAGCGAAAGCCACTTTCCTGTTGGTTAGTTGCAAGGTGCTATGGCAACAGTTGACAATTAGAGATGAACCCTGGTGGAAAAAATGAGGGATAAATCATAATACAGACAACTCCCTCACCTGTGAAGTGTTCGCAGAAGAATTACTATTTGCTTGCTGTTGATGAATTTGTGCAAGCTGCTGTTTCTGCATTAGTGCCAGTTGCTGCTGATGTTGCTGGTATTGTTCGGCTGTAAATGCTGAACAAAATATAAAATAAGAGAATACCATATCAAAATATGTAAATCTTGTATGCACATCCCTTATCCTAAAAAAGGAAACTCAACATGTACAGGTCTGAAGCACAGTACATATGTTCAGTGCTCCAACTCCAGTGGGAGCTGGTACTAGCTGCTCTTGTAAAATAGAGCATGCTTGCATACTATATATATGATTAAAAATGTGGCTTGCTGTTCCACAACAGTCAGTTGCCACATTACGATCACCATACTAAGAAAACATCTACTATTAACTACCAATTTGTCAGACGAAATTTGTTTCCTGTTCCTATTTTAGATAATGCCTGCTTTCAACCCCAAAGGAGAATTTAATTTTAAAATACTTTCAAAACTTTTAGAATTAGAATATATGATGAGGTTTTAATCAGTTTCCCTCAATTAACCCACCTGGGGGGGAAATCCAGTCAATAAGAATGGAGCTGGTTATGCTGATTTACAGAGGAATGAAGAAAGACTGTATTATACTAGTTATTTGTCTATGGAGAGTTCTAAAAATAGAAAATAGAGAGGTTTCATTGCAGTTTTCATTTCAGTGCATCTTCATGAAAAACTCCCTACTGCCAACTTTTAAAAGTGGGTTTAGGCCGAAGAATAAGTTAAATTATAAATTTAAGTCTAGACCACACATTAGCAGGTTTTCCAAATTAAAATGCTCAATTCCAGATTTTGGTGGATGTTCAAAATGCAAATATGAATATTTTGGCCATTTACTGCATCAGGTACCACTGATTATCTTAGAAAGAAATATCAAAACCTCCTAAAACAAGGACTTAAGACTTATTCAACATGGTCTAGCTTTTCACCCTAGACTCCAGAAAAGTACAAACATATGCCAGGTTTCCAAAAACAAATTAGCTGTGCACAACTTCATTCAATGCTAGTTCATACACATTAAATTGCATTAAAAGAGAATACACATACACACACCGACTGGGTTCACACAACACAATAACCCATGCTCGAGGTTGAGTATGGTTGAGTGTGGTTGTCATTGAATGGTCAACTGTTGTTGAAATGTGGATTGCTGTAGTGTCTGAACCCAGCTGCGATAACAAATAATGGTTTCTTAACCACATCCATCATCAGGCGATCACTCGTGACCGAGTAAGATTGTCTTCCGGGATAAAAGGAGGAAATTCTAAAGAAGATTGTGTAGACTCTAGCGATGAGTCCGTAAGTGACTGTGGAGGCCAATTCTAGATCCACACAGCTTCCCACAGTGAGGACACAGGTTACCAGATAGAAGATGGTCCTGTAAAGGATTCATTTGACGTGCTTTTCGCTTAGCACGTTTCTCCCTTTCACCTTGCACTCGGGCTTCTTCAAAGTCCATGGAACCTTTGTGAAAGGCCAACCTCCATTTAGATCGTTCATGGGCCAGAGCTTCCCAGTTTTCGATGTTTATATTGCATTTTTTTAGATTAGCCTTATGAACATCTTTAAACCTCTTATATTGACCACCGATATTCCGCTTTCCATCCTTGAGTTGGGAGTAAAGTAACTGCTTTGGGAGACGGCAGTCAGGCATTCGAACAACATGACCGGTCCACTGAAGTTGGCGTTGAAGGATCATTTTTTCAATGCTAGTAGTCTTTGCTTCTTCCAGTACACTGACATTTGTTCGCCTATCTTCCCAAGTAATTTGCAGGATTTTCCGGAGGCAACGTTGATGAAACCTTTCAAGGAGGTGGAAGTGACGTTTATAGATAGTCCATGTTTCGCAGGCATACAATAAAGTTGGTAATACAATGGCTTCATAAACCAGTGTTTTGGTCTTCTTACAAATATCCCGATCCTCGAACACTCTATGTTTCATTCGAGAAAATGCGGCACTTGCGGAGCTCAGACGATGCTGGATTTCACTGTCGATGTTAGCTGTAACAGAAAGATAGCTGCCAAGATAGAGAAAATGATCGACATTTTCCAGTATTGTCCCGCCAAGCTGGATAGATGGCATCACCAAAGGATTGGCTTGCACTTGCTGATGAAGCACTTTGGTTTTTTTGATGTTAAGTGAGAGACCAAGTTTTTCGTATGCTTCTGCAAAAGCATTTAGGATAGTTCACAACCCAACAACAAATCATGGGTTCTCTTCATGGGTTGTTCATGGTTAAACCATGGCTTGTTATCATGGCTGGGTTCAGACAACATGACAACCCACATTTCATTAACAACCCACAGTTCAACAACAACAACAACCTACGCTCAACCTATACTCAACCCTTGAGCGTGGGTTATCGTGTTGTGTGACCCCCAGTCACTGGGATGTTAATCTACAAGACACTGAAGGAGATTTTTCATACACACCATCTTTTTTGACCAACAAATATAATTCATACCTATAACACTTCTTTTCAGAACTTCTTTTTGTAAGATTGAGGGCAGTACCTATGTTGCCCATGTGCCAGCAGGACCCACCGCTGGCGCAATGGGAAGGCTAGCGCTTCCTAAAGCAACTGGAACAAGCTGAAACAATAGTTTCTGGAATAGAACAGGTCAGTAGAGCTAGCAGAAGGGAGCTCCACTGACCTGCCCCATTCTGGAAATGAGCATTTTGGCTTGTTTCCGGGGCTGCTCTGGCAAGCACTAACTTCCTGTTGCGAAATGCGCCAGTGATGGGTCCCGTTGCTGAAACATCCTAAGTGGAGGTGCAATGGCAGCATTGGATATTGCCCCAAGTGTGTAGCTCTTAGTATGCTGCACAGCAGCAAATTGCCTAGGCATTTCCTGTCATTCAACATGGCTGCTTACAACACAGGGTTTGCCTACATACAGATCATTCTGGCTCCAGCTTTCATCACTTACCATAAATGAGCTTAATTTGAATCTCACTTGCGACTACACTTTTAAGCAAAAGACATGTATTACTGCCAAGTAAGTGGGTGGGTAAAACTCATGAAAGAATTAAAACTTGCTTGTGAAGGAAAGGATTTCTCGTTAACCCCTTGCAAGTACACTGCCAAGACACACTGGGGAACGGAAAATATTTTATTTAACTTAACACAGCCCTTTCAACGTTCTCATTTTAAACTATCTGCACCTTTCTAAAATGTAAGCAATTTTTTCCTCAGCTGATGATTAAGATACTAGCTGGTAATTTCTGATAAGGTATAAGGATTTATGACAGCATGCACCTGTCTACAGCTTCAAAGTTTCAGAAACATATTCAAGGATTTCGGATGTTACAGGAGGCCACGTGAGCCTCTCTAGAAATCTCTCTGCCAAGGCCTACATACAGGTTATGTATAGGCCATGTAGAAGAAACTCCCTATCCTTTTGAAGAACTGGAGTTGGGGCTTCAGAAATCTGGATGTTCACTTTCTGCGAATCAGTGATGTAGGATTAACACTATTTTTTTCATGCAAATTCCTAGTGATCGTGACTAAAAATTGCCCTCAGTGATGTGGTTTTGTCCATTAATTACTCTCTAGGGAAGTCATGCAGTCTCCATTCCATGAAGGTATTAAAGGTGAAAGAGTAAAGACATCTGCATGGGTAAGCAAGTGATCTGTTAGAAATGCTTTTAAAGTCTAGGATATCCTGTCTTAAGCCCCTATTAAGCCACCATGGGCTCCAACTCATAGGACTGTGTGGCAATATCAGAGATTGCTTTCTAAAAGCAGCTTTCCATATAGCTGCAAAAATAATCCCTTTAAATTCAGGGGTGATTCTGATAGAAGATGCTTTAGAACACAAAAAAAAGTTTAGAAGTCCAGTGGACAAGCCCTTGCATGCAGTTAAGGGACATGCTCGATAATACCTGCAGATTATTTCACCCTGCTTAGATACCACTGGGAAACTGTGTGGCTTTCTGCAAGTAGGAAATGGGTGGTTTTCAAACCTTCCCTATGCCTACAAATTCCCTAATCTCTACCTATTGTAATGCCTCATAATTCTTCCTTAGTGTATTGAGAAAATGAACCCAGAATGGTCCAAACAAAAAGCAAAACACAAATAGTGCAACCTGCATAAAGCAGAGCATGCATTATTTCCTTAAACTGCATAATATAATCCAACCACAGATTTTAGGTTTTCCGTTGACACAAAGAAGAATTTTAAACTCTTCTTCCTGCAGTTCATATAACATTTTTGGAAGTTAAATGCCTATTTCCTTTAAGAAAAAAAAAATACTTCCAGCAATTAAGTGTTTCTCAACCCTCTATTTGCACTAATTAGCTCATCACATCCAGAAATTGTGGTACAGGTAACAATTTGTTTGTGGCCAACTACTTCTAAATATGCAAACTAGGGATAATATTACTAACCAATTCTCTGCCTTATTTCTGGCAACAGCAAAATACAAGACAGGAAATCCAAAGATCAGCTTTTGTAGCATGCAATGTAGTTTTGTTCTGTTCGAGTGTACAGTAGACTCATTTCTACGCTTAATACAGCCTGCCTTTTAGGTTTCCTTCTCAGTTTCAATTAGTGAGACTCCAGTTACACTTGTTTACTTTGGACACTTTTGGTGCCACAGATTGCTCTCTATCTACCCTGCAATTTATTTAATTGGCCAGTAACTGTTTCATATATGCTCGACAACTTATTTAAGGTGCTTTGATACTGCTTTTCTGAAATCAACCAAGTGCACATTTAAAAAAAACCACAACAGTAATCAAATAAAAATATAATCAAACAATAAACATAACATTAAAAATCATATTAGATTTTTTGTGCATGCAAACTTTCAGGATTCCCAGATCTCTTCCGTAGTCACAATGTTTAAAAGGTGTGTGCGTGCACGCGTGTGGAAAGGTGACTGGATAGTGTACTCACATTTCTGCAAATCAAACTGTATTTGTAGACAATGTGACTATATTATCCAGTCCCCTTTACCACTTCCTCCCCACCTTTTAAACATTGTGCCTGAAGAAGAGATCTGGGAATCTCGAAAGCTTGCACAGAAAAAAAATATGTGGCTCATCTTTTAGTTGGCTGAATAAAGGTATTACAGCAACATGCATTTTGGAATCTTACCATACTGTTTCAACCTATGAAATTTAAGTATTTCACTTTTTGTGAGAAGCTCTTTCACCAAGTAATTAGCAGGGAGTCACAAAAATTGTCTACTACTGCAGAAGACTGCAAAGCTTCAAGAATGATTATAGGAAGCTTTAAGTAATCTGAGAGAATATAATAGAAATTTCTACAGGGATGCACTGCATCTCAGTCCTGTGTCTGATGTGTCAATGTGAGGGACTATTCCATGCAATATCCACAGTTTTCCCATGCCTTTCCAACTTTTTGCTCAGATGGTACAAGGAAGAAAAACTCTACACAGGTTGGTCGGTTTAGGCGGCACATATGTTTAATAAGCACTGTTACTAGCAGTATGCCAACTGATATGATCTGTACACAAAAGTCCCGTTCAGAACAAGCAGCCACACAACAACATTAGTTGACAATTATTGTTACAAGTCCTGAGAAGTGTATCAGTCATTCACAGTTTTTTCCTTCTACAGTCCATGTCACATTTATCTTTTGAGTCAGTGTTTGTATACCTTTAATAAAGGGATTTCAGAATCGGTTTTCCACAGCAGCTATGCTTAAGAACAGGCCTCCCTATATGCATATTTTAACTTTCGCTTTCAATGTATTATACAATCTGAGGTGTGTGTGTGAAATGGTCATCTATAAAATTCATCTTCAACGCAAAAGGTTCAGTAAAGTGTAGGATAGGTTACCATACCTTGAAAGTCACAAAAACATATACAGTAAGTATAATAATTTTGATATTTCTCTTAGCCTTAGGCAAGCTTGATTTTGGATAAAATCGAAGGTCTGACCTTCCAAAAATCCCTTTGAAAAGCCACTTATTAGCAAATGAGCATTGGTTACAGGAGGAGTAAAATAAGTTGAGGGCACCAGGTATGTCTATCAGATTTCAAGTCAGAAAAAACAGCCACAGACTCTACACAAAGTAAATTATGAGGGCCTGAACAGTCAAACCAATACTAGAGATTTTCAGACTTCTATTCTGAAGCGTCAAACTTACTGACTCTTCTCCCTTGAGGAAGTCAACCTTATAATTTACAAAATGTTACCATTCAAAACCTATGAACGGGTTCTCAACAAAAACACACTATATTATCACTAAGTGAATGAGCCCTTTTCTATGCAGAGCCAACACAGTTGTTCAGACTAATATTATATTTCAAGACTTTCATCAATAACTGGGGAAATTTTAAATATAGATCTTCAATAGTTCTTTATTAAGAATACCACATACTCAGCATGGCTTTGTGTGTTTTCTTGAACACCAGCCTCCACTTTCCCTACTCTCCAAACAAACCAAAGTTTGCAATATGGGGGTCTGCTGTTTTGTTTTTAAAGATAGCCAAAATCCAATGACTGCATCTAAGTAGCTTCCTAGTTTGCAGACCATATACAAAATAGGTATCTTCAGCTCATTCATTTACCTTAATTTGCAGGGCACTATGAAATTTGCTTCTGCATAAACTAAACAACAAGGTATGTCATATAGTAATTATATATAGATAGGGCAAAAAATATACTTTCTCCTTTAGGATTATCCTTTAGCTAAATCATAAAACAACTTCCTTTTATCAAATGAATTAATGGATTCTCAGTTTAAATTGGTAACAATCTAAAGAAGCATGATTTGCCTCTACCTTGAAGATGCAAAAGGTTTTTGGCTTCAAAGAATACTTTATTAAAATATTATGAATTATGTTTGGTCTCACTTTGAAGCACAGTAGACCACACATATCCAACACAATTGGGCCCTTTCACATGGAACAGCAGCAAATCATGAATTAATTAACCCACCATTTGCCATGGTCTTGCCAGGCACATCCCACAGCCTTTTTGTATATTCAATCTCTGATTGGTCCTATCAGAGGTTGCTATGTGATGTCCAAACCTGGAGACTATAAAAGTTAATTGTGGGTTAAACAACCCACAGTTAACCTAACTACTAATTGTAGGTTAATTAACCCACAATCTGCTGCCATAACATGTGAACCGGGTCACAGATTACTACTGGTGTACCAAAAGCATAGGAAACAATGGCTCCTATATAATTAAATTAGGTAAGAATTTCCCCCCAGCTATGCTTAGTTTTCTTCCTAGCTATGCAAGACCACCTAGACTAGCATGAACTGAACCAAGGCTGGAATGTATCTATACAAGTTAATGCTTCCATCAACATCCTACAGATTTCTAAAGTATTTCTATGAATTTCTGTAGTGTTAGTTCTTTCTACACAGCAGTCTAAAAATACAATCTAAGTTCATCTCTGCTTATTGGCAAGTTTCTCCCCAATAATAGCCTTTTCGGACAGGCCTGTGGCTTACGCTGGCTCAGTTTGTCTGAGTGTGGAAAGCTAAGCAGGGTCAGGCCTGGTTATTACTTGGATAGGAGACCTCTCCTCTAGTTTCCTGCATTGAACAGGGGGTTGGACTCGATGGCCTGTAGGCCCCTTCTAACTCTATGATCTATGAATCTATGAAACTAGAGAGATGAAAGGATGAAGGAGGCTTAGGCACTGCGAAATCACACCTTTTACCATTAGTCACTGACTATACTATTATAGTATAGTATAGTATAGCATTTCTCTCTTAGCAACCGCAGGTAAAATATTTGCTAGGATTCTTGCAAACCGTCTTCTATCTATTTCAGAAGAGATCCTCCCTGAAACTCAATATGGTTTCCGCCCCTCTAGAGGGACAGTAGACATGATTTTTACTGCACGTCAGCTCCAAGAAAAATGCCGGGAGCAAAATCAACCCCTTTATATGGCATTTATCGATTTGGCTAAGGCCTTTGATACTGTAGACCATACAGCTCTCTGGACTATCCTTATGAAAATTGGATGCCCCAATAAATTTGTGAATATCTTGCGACTTCTCCATGACAACATGACGGCAACGGTTTTGGACAACAACGGCTCTCATGGTGCTCCATTTAAAGTGGGATCAGGTGTTAAACAGGGATGTGTTATCGCCCCAACATTATTTGCCATTTTCATCGCCATGGTTTTACATCTTGTCGAGGGGAAACTTCCCACCGGTGTGGGAATTATATATCGAACAGATGGAAAGCTTTTTAATCTCAGCAGGCTGAAAGCAAAAAGTAAGGTAATTACAACCTCCGTCGTGGAACTTCAGTACGCTGATGATAATGTGGTCTCCGCACATTCAGAGGATGATCTCCAAACTATCCTAAATGCTTTTGCAGAAGCATACGAAAAACTTGGTCTCTCACTTAACATCAAAAAAACCAAAGTGCTTCATCAGCAAGTGCAAGCCAATCCTTTGGTGATGCCATCTATCCAGCTTGGCGGGACAATACTGGAAAACGTCGATCATTTTCTCTATCTTGGCAGCTATCTTTCTGTTACAGCTAACATCGACAGTGAAATCCAGCATCGTTTGAGCTCCGCAAGTGCCGCATTTTCTCGAATGAAACATAGAGTGTTCGAGGATCGGGATATTTGTAAGAAGACCAAAACACTGGTTTATGAAGCCATTGTATTACCAACTTTATTGTATGCCTGCGAAACATGGACTATCTATAAACGTCACTTCCACCTCCTTGAAAGGTTTCATCAACGTTGCCTCCGGAAAATCCTGCAAATTACTTGGGAAGATAGGCGAACAAATGTCAGTGTACTGGAAGAAGCAAAGACTACTAGCATTGAAAAAATGATCCTTCAACGCCAACTTCAGTGGACCGGTCATGTTGTTCGAATGCCTGACTGCTGTCTCCCAAAGCAGTTACTTTACTCCCAACTCAAGGATGGAAAGCGGAATATCGGTGGTCAATATAAGAGGTTTAAAGATGTTCATAAGGCTAATCTAAAAAAATGCAATATAAACATCGAAAACTGGGAAGCTCTGGCCCATGAACGATCTAAATGGAGGTTGGCCTTTCACAAAGGTTCCATGGACTTTGAAGAAGCCCGAGTGCAAGGTGAAAGGGAGAAACGTGCTAAGCGAAAAGCACGTCAAATGAATCCTTTACAGGACCATCTTCTATCTGGTAACCTGTGTCCTCACTGTGGGAAGCTGTGTGGATCTAGAATTGGCCTCCACAGTCACTTACGGACTCATCGCTAGAGTCTACACAATCTTCTTTAGAATTTCCTCCTTTTATCCCGGAAGACAATCTTACTCGGTCACGAGTGATCGCCTGATGATGATGATGATGATACTATTATAGTCCTTTTGGTTAAGGACTCACACTGCAGGGAGATTAGTTCTAGAAATCTTAACATTTCATACATACAAATTGAGGAGTCTTAACATTTAATATATATAAATATTTCTCAAAGGCTGCCTCAAATTTTTTAGACATGTTTGATTACTTCAAATGAAGTAATGGCTACGAAAACCAAGCTAATACCATTTTTAGAGCAGAAATATACGTAACTTTTAGGAATAAGAATATGAATCTAAATCAGGGATAGGCCAACTCTCAACAGCCCCAGCCAGTATGACCAATGGTTGGGAATAATGGGAGTTGTAGCCCAAAACATCTGGAAGGTACCAGCTTACCTACCCCTGATCTAGATACTGTTTGGATTTTAATTTTATTCACTATTTTACTATTGGTTATTTCCAGTATTATGGAACAGATTTGATAGTATTAATATTCTAAATGCACACCCCTATTTCAAATTGACTGCTATTTCCATTTTCTTCTCTAAATGCAGGCATATTGACCTGACTAAAACCTTTCTACTTTTAGCCTACAATTTTTATTTCCAAGGCACAAACTATGACAAATGGTTAACTTTGAATGCAAATTTCCATTTTTTCAGCCAGCGCAAACACAGATTACTAGACAGTAGTGAGTCAACTGAATTTACTTGCAAAGTACACCCGAACACGGAACACCTCAACCTTTAACCATTTAAAAACTCCGATCATAACTTGTGTTTCCTAATTTAACAAGATATAGAATTTATTATTAAAGTTATATTCTAATTTACATATTTGATTAACCAATGACTTGTGCATTTTTTTTGAAGAAGTGATCCATTCCATACATGACAAAGCTAGTACTGTGATACAGCAACTTTCCAGCTTTTGCATGTGGACTATTTCACACAGTGAAGTCACTGGGATGTTTTATGCATAACACAAAACCTTGGATTGGCTGTTCTGCGGTTTGCACACTCCAGTTTTTCTCCTGACCTTCTTGTTCAGACACACCAGTTTGCTGCGACATCTGAATCAGTAAGCTGGCTAGCACTTGTCCTCCAAACCAGCTCTGGAAATCAAAGTTTAGAGTGGGTTTCAAATTTTAGTTTGGAGGACAAGCACAAACATAGTTTGCCAGATTCAGTTGCAACCAAACTATGGTTTGTCCAAATAAATAAGTCATGTAGGGAACCGGAAGTTTGAACGGGGAAAGAGAACATATATACAAGTCCAAGGTCTAGATTCAATGGTGGAACAATAGTTGAGTTATGTCCAAACCAACCTACTATACCACCTCAAAAATCAACCTATGGATTGGGCTTAGATGGCTTTGACTTTAAGATTTCAAACAACTTCTGATCTTACTATCTTCTATTTTTTCACAGTCAGAGTTAGAGCCAGTTGTTTTAACTACAGTCAAAAGCATGATAAGACTGCACAATTCCCAAGAATGTTTACTTGGAAGTAAGTCCTTTTATGTTCAATGGAGCTTATACCTTAGCATGTCTATTTAGGACTGCAGCCTAAACATTTATTCATGTGGGCTATGTAATTTTCCAGTTATCCAACTTTAATGGTTACCAGCAACTATCCAAGCAAACAGTTTATTTCCAGGGCTGGATATAAATGTCCTTTTAGCATAATTATTTGTATTATTTTACAACTGTAAACATTAAGATAATTGTCCAAGCTTATTAACTTGTCAGAATAACCTTAAGGGGCAAAAGAATGCTGCAATCATGATGCAAGATATTTATTCTAGGTATAACAAAAACATTACACACCACTAGCTAGTAGTCAGGAAGTAACTCAAATGAACCAGTCCATGTACAATGCACAGTTTAGTTTTCTTAATTCAGGCCTACACAACAACATGCAACTCATCAAAACAAAATATGCAGTCCACTAAACCCAGCTGCTGCTGCCTGTCTGAGGCTGGCTGGCTGGCTGGGTACGGCTGCAGGATGCAAGACATGACTCTTGTGACCCACAAACCTGTCCTACAGCAATGCTACCACTGGTCACACAAGTACATATTTAATACTACATGTATGACTGTTTGTTAGTGCTAGCAAAGGCATTAGTAAAAAGCTCTCTCTAGGTCTGATGCTAACTGGATTAACTACAGAAATCATCAAGAATGGTTACAATAAACATGATAAATGATTAAAATAATTCAATCAAGTTTTCAAATGTCTTAAGAAAATTGCTGGGGACCACACTGTTGATATTCTTTTATTCTACAACCGCAGAGTTAAAAAAAAGAAAGAAAAGACAGTCAGATATGCATTGCTACTGAAGAGTTGAACAGAACTGAAGACTGCTGCTGGCTGTTCAGAGTCTCTTATTAGTTTCAGTGAAGAGCAAGTATACTACTATCATACCATAAACATTCTACTGTCAAGATTTTTGTTTGCAGGTTACAGATTTAACCAACAAGTTCTCAATCCTGGCTGTTTGACTGAGGTTAGTGGAAAAACTGCTGAATGAGTTTTTCCAATGGTGGCTTCTGAGCTTTAGAACCAGCTTCCTGCCACAGTACAAAACATCTGAGAGCTTGGTCCATTTAAGCAGGAGTTAAAGACGGTTTGTAGGAAGGTCTTTCCATGGTTAGGTGCTTTATGTACAATGCTGGTGGCTTTTTGATTTTAAGCTGTCTGCAACCATCATGTTTTGAAATTTTATGATTTTGTATTTAACTTCTAAATTTTGCACTTATCTTGAGAATCCGGACTGAAAGGCAAATTATAGTCTAATTCAATAAATATAAGATACCACAAAGTCTTAACAAAATTAATCATGCATGTAAGGAAGATTTGTAAAACTGTGGTGCTAAAAAGGTATTTTAAAGACATATTGTTAGATCCAGATTTAGCCACACTTAAGTAGACCTACTGAAATCAGACTTTCATCATAACTAAGTCCCATGGATTTTCATGGGACTACTCCAAGTATGATCGTCTCAATCTAACCCACTATATTAAAGTTTAGATTTCAGCATGACATTTAAGTTTGCAACATAAAATATCAATATCTGAGAAAAAGACATGGAGTAGTTAAATAAAAGCTGAATTATCGTTGCCAAAATTATTTTTAGAATTAAGTTTGTCAAAATCAACATACCAAAGTGTGCTGAACCACTGCTACTTTTACTTTGTATAGAGGTACTGCATGTCTGGGTCCCAGGTTGTGCTGTGCCTGTTCGATTTACACTTCTGTGTAATTTCCTATAGGAAAGTTCATCATTGTCACTGTCATGTAGGGATGGTGTCCGAGGCCTAAAATGCCGCCATCTACATGATTTGATATTGACTAGTATCTGACTGAGGTCTTTAGAGAAAGATCTGTCCGAGGTATTTGTTTCTGAGGTATTGGCAAATTGATTGATTGAAGAGTGTAGTTGTGAGGAAAGCATTTCCGAATCCAGCTGGCAAAATGCAGTGTTGTTCTCCGAATACGCTCGGTCCAGTAGCACCCTAAAAATGGGAAGATGGACTTTTTATTGTGTACAAGCCAATGTGAAATTTCTATCCCCACCCCAAGCAAAGCTTATATAATAGCCAAGTTAAGAAGGAATAGCAGGAACAGATTAAGAATTCTGTGACAAAAACCTTTCCAAATCAGTACACTGACATATGGGGAACAAACAATACTGTTAAGAGTCACATATAAAAGAACATGCCAGCAGTACAACATTTAAAGCTATTATATATATATATATATAGCCATCGTGGCAGCATTATATATTGTATTTTTCGCTCCATAAGACGCCCCCCCCCCCAATAGGGGGAAATGTCTGTGTGTCTTATGGAGCGAGGCCAAGCTGCGGGCCCGCCAAACAGCTGGGCGAAGGATCAGCTGTTTGGCGCTGTGGCGCAGCGGCAGCAAGAGATTTGCTGCCACTGCGCCAAACAGCTGATCCTTCGCTCAGCTGTTTGGCGCTTGGCTGTGCGGGGGGGGGGGAGGCACCTGCAAACACCTCCTTTGCCTTCCCTCACTTTCAGCTACTCCGACCCAGCTGCTTGCAGCAGCAGCACCACCACCAACAGCGGAGAAAGTGCAGGGTCGGGAAAGCCCTCCCCGCTCGGTTCTGTGACTGACGGTTCTGTTCACCATTTGGTTCAGATTTTTTTTCTTGTTTTCTTCCTCTAAAACCTAAGTGCGTCTTATGGTCTGGTGCGTCTTATGGAGCGAAAAATACGGTACATGCCCACATTACATTCCCAATTCTAATAAAACCCTTTAAATTGTTTTTGGGGTCATCTTTTTGTTAAGTTTCCTATAGCAGCATATGAAGATCTACAAGAAAACATCGTAGAACTGCACATGAAAATACTGGAAGATCTATAGAATTGTGAGTGGGTATCAAAGGTATTTCCCCAAAGGATCACAGGAAAATACCATTTTTTAAAGATGTTAGAAGAGCCTCAGGCTCACGTGCTCCCTTCCTGCCAACATACAATGTTTTCTTACTTCCTTGTCATGGTATTGAAGAAAACCACAATTCAACAGGATTGGGAAGGATAGGTTGCTTACCTATAACTGTGGTTCTTCGAGTAGTTATCTGTGAACTCATACATACGGGTTATGCACCTGAGCAGAACAGTCATTTGGAACATTCTAGAGCTGAGCAGAGTTTTCAGTGGCAGCCCCCACCCCTGTGCATGCTCTGGGTGTGGTTGCTGCCTACTGCTCAGTTCCATATCTGCCACAGCAGAGGAATAAAGAGTGAGGCATCAAAAGGGGGAGGAGGGGGGATTGTTTCGGTTCACAGATGACCACTTGAAGAACCACAGTTACAAGTAAGCAATCTGTCCTCCTCCTTCACTGCCTCTGTGACTCACACATATGGCTGGCTGACTGATAATCAAGAAACTTACTGGAGGTCTCACAAGGATTGTAGAGAGGGCAGCCCTGCCAAGAGCTGCATCCATACGAACTCTGATGTCCAAGTGGCAGTGCTTAATGAAGGTTGAGGGCTAAGCCCAGGTTGCAGCACTACACATCTGGGGAAGCAGATTGCCCCCGAGAAAAACAGCAGATGTTTGATACAAGCCACTTAGCAAAACGTGGTGGGGATACAGTGTTCCTTCCTTGGGCCCAAGCAGCACACAGACGAGGGGAGGTTCAGAATGAGGCTGTGTATTGTAGATAGAATGAGAGAGCCCTCTGGATGTCTAGTGAGTGAAGCTTGATTTCCAGTGGGGAGGTAAGATGTGGAAGAAACATTGGTAACAAGTATCCTGAACCAAATGAAACTGTGACACCACCTTTGGAAGAAAGGAACAGTCTGGTCAAAAAACCAACTTATCTCTGTGGAATGTAAATATGGCTGATTGTGGCAAAGATCTCAGAGCTCACCTGCTCTGCATGCTGAAGTAAAGGTGGTGAGAAAGACTACCTTCATAGTAAGGGGTTGTAGATCAGCCGTTAACATTGGTTTGAAGCGTTTCGCTATTAATTGTGCCACTACAAATGATAGGTTCCATGCCGGAACAGGTGGGGTGACTGGTGGGTAGAGGTTGGCAAGTCCCTTGTGAAAACAGTTGACATCTGGGTGTGAATAGAGGGAGAAGCCCTGAACTTTAGCAGTGATTTTGGCTGATCATGACAAATATACTGTTGAGTGAAGAGAGTACCAGATCCTTAGTTTTGAGAGAAAGGAACTCAAGTACTCGAGAAAGGTTACAGGACTCTGTCCCATTGGTGCGAGAAAGGCTGAAAACAGCTTCCACTTAGCAGCATATGAAGCCTGAGTGGAGGGTTTGTAGGAGGCAGTCATTGCCTCCAATAACTCTTTGGAGAATTGGTGAGGTCGCCCATCCTCCAGGCTTTGAGGCAAAGGGTTTCGAGATCAGGGTGTCTGATTTTCCCCCTGTACATGGTGAGGACGTCTGTCCTTCAAGGGAGATGGAGAAAGTTACAGTCAGAGAGGAGAAACAACGTCAAGAACCACTGTTGCCGTGGCCACCAAGGGGTTATTAGGATACAGGGGGCATTGTCCTCCTCTATCTTGTTCACAACAAGTGCGATAAGAGGGGGAAGGCATAGTTTAGGATGCGCCCTGCATTGAGGAAGAAAGTCCGGACCGTGGCCTGCCCTGCTGCAGAAGGTCCTGCATTTTGAGTTATAGGCTTGTAGCAAAACAGCCTACAGTAGGGGTGCCCCACACCTTCAACAGCTGTGATGTGATGACCAGAGACAGCTCCCGTTTTTGAAGGGTGGTCCTGGACTGGCTGAGTGAGTCCGCAATTGTATTCAACATGTCTGCAAGGTGAATGGCTACAGGAATGAAGTGATGGGCTACGCAATAGTTCCAGAAGTTCAGGGTGAGAAGCAAAGAGAGGCTTTGTTCCTCTCTTGCTTGTTGACATAAAAAACAACAGCCGCGTTGCCTGTAGCAATCTGGACTGAGCATCCAGCAATGGTCACCTCAAATGCTTGGAAGGCCGTTGAAACCACTAGCAATTCAATTTGGTTGATACTCATAGTTTGTTCTTTGATGGGATCATCAGTTGTGTACCCTGAGCAAGCCATGTAAGCCCCCCAGCTAGAAAGAGATGCAACTGTAGTAACAGTTTTCAGCCTCTCCACCCATCGATAACCGAGTCCCACCAATAGGCTTGCTGTGATAGTCCGCCAGTCCAAGGAGCACTGGATCTGTCATGAGAGGCTAAGGAGATGGGCCAGGGAGCCCTTCTTTGAGTCGAAGGTCTGGAGGAACCAGGGCAGCAGTAGCATCATGTGGAGGTGAGCCAGAGAGGTTACAGCCATGAGGCTGACGAGGTGTCGGATGATGATCACCTGAGACCAAGGGCAGGATCCCACATAACGTGCCAAGCATCTCAGTGCAGCCACTCTGCTGGCTGGTAGGTAGACATCAGCTTGGGTGGAGTCCAGAAGTACCCCTATAAATTGCCAGGTTTGAGAAGAGATAAAGTAGAACTTCTCTTTGTTGACATGTAAACCTAGGGATTTGAGAAGGTCTAAGGTCGTGATGTTGTTGGCCCAGAGACAAGGGAACAAGGGAGTGATTAAGAGTCAGTCATCCATGAATGGGAAGATGACTATCCCTGTAATCGCAGGTATGTTGCTACTACTGCCATGCATTTCGTAAAGACTCTTGGCACTCTGGCTAGACCAAATGGGAGGACCTTGAACTCGGAAGAATCTGTTGCTGAGGACAAACTGGAGGAAGCTGCATGAGGTAGGATGGGCAGTAATATGAAAGTTAGCATTGTAGAGGTCTACTGCGGTGAACCGGTCCCCACGGCACAGTAAGGGAGGAATGGAAGAGAGGGTAGTCATTCGGAATTTCCTCGGTCAGTTGTAGTGACTGACGTTTCAAAGGCTGAGTATGGGCCAAATACTCCTGTCCTTTTGGGGGACGGTGACGTACTGGGAGGGGAAAAAAAGGTAAGCTTTTGAGCAGAGGTGATTCTTTTTATCACACCTTTGTCCAAAAGCATGGCGATTTCTTTCCTGAGTGCCAATGTTGGGTGGGTGGTATGGAAAATCCATGTGGGGGGAATTTCTTTGAATTCGACAGCACAGCCCCAAATTATGATTTAAAGGACCCATGTTACTATTCCCGCTATCTCGCTCACCTCACCATAGCGAGTCGTCCGAGATTAAGATGAGTGATGCCATCATGGTGGTGATCGGTCATCACAGTAGTAGGGCAGTGACTGGGCATAACGGGGGCGCCGCAGATCAGATCACCGTATGTCATAGTGGTGGCGGAAAAACTGAGCAAGCAGATGATGCTGGTGAAGTTTCTCAGTACTGAGGACATCTGGCCCTGTAAGAGTGAGGCCTGTGAAGGGATGGCATTGGAGAGTGATCCCAAGGGAAGGGCTGGTGAGGTCCCAGAGGGGATCATCCCCTGGATTCACCCTCTAATGACATTGACCCCATGCACTGGATACTGCCAGAGGAAATATGATCCCAAGGGAGCTGTAGTTTCTCCAAAACTGGTGCTGGGGACCTGAGACAAGGTGGCTGCGAGACAGTCGGTACTGGGGTTGACTGCTTCAACACAGGTATAACCATTGGTTCATCATTGGATTCGATCCTACATGCAGTCTTCTTGTTCTTTGGTCCTGGCACTCGACACTTAATAGGGCAGGTTTTTTGGGACTTGGCTGGTTTGACCTTCCTGGTCTTGGTGGCCCATATCAAAGTGTCAGGGACAGGCTGAACTGTCATGGCTGATGGTTGGCCCAAAAGAAAGGCCAAAGCTGATGCCGGAGAAAGAGCTGGTATGTCCGATACTGGGGATGATTACTCTGCAATCCCTTCCATCAATGGGGAAGCTGCGGCAAGAAGGAGAGAGAGGGTTGGTGCCGGTTTGGTGCAGATGGAGAAGGCAGTGTGAAGAAGCTGCTTTAGGGCTGCTGTATCTGCTGCCTTGAGGGATTGCTCCCACAATAGGGTGTGGAGATGAACCGTCTGCTTAGTGAAGGCCTGGCAGTGGGTGCAAGAGTCCACTCTGTGTGCCTCTCCCAGGAACAAGAGACAGAAAGAATAGCTGTCAGCAAGTTGTATCTTCCTACCGTAGTGGGTGCACTATTTGAAGGAGGCCTTGGAGGACATGTGCCCCTGAGGGGCAAAGACAAAAAGGAAGAAAAACTCAGAGAAGATAGTAAGAACAAGAAAAGAAAGGAACTCTGCCCAGCAGTCCCAGGAGGGGACAGCTGCAATTTGCAGTGAGAAAAAGGCTGTAATCCATATGTGTGTCACAGAGACCATGAAGAAGCAGCAGGAAATAGTGGGGGGGGGGGGGGAAGCTGACCATCCTCTTCTTCTACAAGCACCACAGGACTGGGTGGGGACAAGGGCAGAAAGAAAGAGAAGTCTAGATGGGTGATCACTAACAAATGTAGTTGACTACCAAGGCCAGCCAAAAAAACTAGAAGTACTTTCACTACTCAAATGCTTACAAACGTTCCTTAGGAACTGCAAGGGCTCTCAGTTGTTTTGAAAATAACAGAATTGATGCTGAGGTTCTATGCTATCTAGCAGATTTTGTGCTCGTTATGACCTAATGGGTATGTAGAACAGACAGAGCAGTGCTTATCGTAAATGCATTTTTTCCATACCAGTTTAAGGACCATGAAAACAATGGGGGGGGGGGGACACTTAAATTCCACTGTAATCAACAAGACTAATTTTCAGAAAATACTTCCATTACCCTATACATCCTGCAGTTCCAATCCTGAAAGAGCTGCATTGGTTGCCTATGAATTCTAGGCTGAATTCAAGGTGCTGGTGTTGCCCTACAAAGCCCTAAATGACTTGGGACCGAAGACTTTCAAGGAACATCTCTTTATGTACCAGCTTACCCAGGTTCTTATATCTAGGAGGGACACCCATCTACAGGCCTGTGGCTTACGCTGGCTCAGCTTGTCTAAGCGTAGAAAGCTAAGCAGGGTCAGGCCTGGTTATTGCTTGGATGGGAGACCCCTCCTCTAGTTTCCTGCACTGAGCAGGGGGTTGCTCGATAGCCTTGTAGGCTCCTTCCAACTCTATAATCTATGAAATCTATAATCTTGCTGTCCCAATACATTGGGTAGTGACATGAGATGAGGCTTTCTCCACGGCAATATTCCAACTCTGGAATTCCCTCCCTCATGAGGCAAGACTGGTGCCAAGTTTACTGACATTTAGGCAAAAGGCTCATGTTTACTAAGGCATTTATGAGTGCTTACAATTTTGCTGATGGCTTTATTATATATTTACTGCAATTAATTGCGGTTTTATTGATGTTTTACCAGTTATCTGCCCTTGGGTTTTTATGAAGGGCAGGCTATAGCTAGAATAAAAAATAATTAAATAAATTCCATTGAGACATAGGAACAGAAAGCAGTGTTCAAAAGAAAGCAAACTCTTAATTAGCAAGTAATAGTTTCAGAAATATGACAGAACTCATTCCTAAGTTACTATCAAAAAAGGTGATGCCTAAAAGGTCTATTATAAAACCTCCTCAAATGTGACAAGCTAGGAAGCCAATTTTTCTTATATGGAAACTTATTCAAAGAATTGCCAAGATGGTTGATTCCTTAATGCAAACAAAAACAATGCTAGACAATACTAAAAATACATTCTACTTCAATCCAAGGTGATGTGCAGAGGTAGCAGTGGTTCAGAAGAACCTTTTATAACCAAGCTGCATAAGGTAATATTGCAGCTGCAAAGACTCCAAAGTAGTTTGATTCTGATATCTATCTATCCAAACAAGAATTCTTAGTACATCATCATCATCATCATCATCATCATCATCATCAGGCGATCACTCATGACCGAGTAATATTGTCTTCCAGGATAAAAATTTACAAAAAGGAAATTTTAAAAGGAGGAAATTCTAAAGAAAAATTGTGTAGACTCTAGCGATGGGTCCGTAAGTGACTGTGGAGATCCACACCACAACATGGGATCTGAAACTGATTTGAAGTGGGTGATTTAAGTCTACTTAACTACTACTTAAGTCAAACTACTATAGTTTGACTTAAATCAAACTATGATTTAAGTTAAAGTGTTAATGGTTACTACAGTTAGAGCAGGGATGGGGAACCTCAGGCCCACCAGCTTCCTTAGCAGTTGATTGAAGAGTTTTCCTACAGCACAGAAGGGGCACGGCCAGAGGAGGAAGCTGTTGAGTGACTCAGTCCTGTGCAACCTTCTGAGCCTAGTCCTCTTTACTTCTGAGTATTCATGTGGAGGCTTTCCCAGCTTAATTGTGAATAGACATGATACTCATGCTTACTTCTGAACAGAAATGCAGGGACTTGTTGTTTGGAATGGTATTTGAAAGCGCTTCTGAATGATTCAGTGCTGCTTACTTGTGAGTAGACACGTTGCTCATGTTTATTTATGAATAGACACACATAGATTTGATATTTGGGATGTTACTTGAAAGTGCTACTGAGTGATTCAGTCTTGCTTACTTCTGAGTAGACACTTCTGCCTATGGCCCCACCTACCACTGGAATGCAGTCCCCCAGAGCTTCTCTGAAATGGAAATCAGCCCGAGGGCTGAAATAGGTTCATCACCCCTGAGTTAAAGGATCCCAGAAAGGGAGGAAGGAATGCATGAGAGAGGTATATGCGCAACACCGCAGCATGTTCCTGCAACAGATGGTAGAAGATCTGTTAACCTATAACCAAGTTATAGGTGCAGCCTAAAAAAATGAGGGCTAGTAAAGATTTTTGTATTTGGAAAACTGAGCAAAATTAAATTACAAGAATCTTGTTGTACTGTATTTCAATTTTTCATTAAGCCATATTCAAACTTTGTTTTTTATATCAAGGTTAAACTGGTTAATTGTAAGATAATAAACCTACCTTCCACCACGTCCAACCCGTCTACGTGAAAACCCAATGCACCTTTGTGGTACAGTAAGGGTCGTTAAGCAGTATCTATATCGCTCATCTCCTAATGTTCCCCCTTTAGGACTACTCCACGGCCAGTCACCAGTTTGGTCTAAATGAGGCTTGAAAAGAAATATTTGAGAAGAATTTTAGAAATGCTACTCTGATTAATATCAACATTCAAAAATTTTGTAGGATATCAAGACTTACAGCATAATACTGACAGCCTGCTTTCCTACGGAAAGCAAATGGACCATCAGGATCATTTTCTTCCTCAGCTTCAGAAGAACCAGACAAGACCTTTAAAGATTCAGGAAGAGAGTGAGGGTAAGAATAAGGACACAATTCTCTTTCCTCCCCCAAAGCAACTAAAATATGGAAGTCCTACTTGTGAAAGAGGTTCTTCATCAGAGCTGGGAAAGTCATACTGATTCATATCTTTAGCATTAAAGACTGGCAGTGCAGCAGGAGTTGTTTGCTGAGTAGCAGCAGTAGCCGACGAAGGTACAACTTTGGGTTTCTTCTCATATTTTCTTTTGGGTCGTATAGCATCAGCTTTCTCTTGCTGCAAAAAAGAGAAAACAGGTCAATAGTTTTACCTACTTAGCCATTAGAAAAAAGGCTACAAAAGTGCCTGCTCAACAGAAACACAACACACAATACAAATTGAATTAATATTAAATTTACTCTACACTTCTATACTCCAATTATTTGAGAGAAATCTAGGTTTAGATTCTCAAAATTATGGACAAATTTTGAAACATCAGCTAAGAAGTACCAATGTGAACTTCTATACCAGCCAACAAATAATGTATGAAAAATTGCTTGAGAAGTCAGTGTTAGCTTGAAGCTACCTCCTGTGTCACTGTGCACACATATTTGGGGGAGGTCAGGGTATCTTTAAAGCTGCAAAATACGTTAAATAGGAATTTGGCAATGTCATTTAATGTTAAATAAATTGTTCATATTTTCCAAATTATTGTTTTCTACATCTAGGCCACAGTTCTACTTGTGTTTTTAGTTGCCTTGATGCACTATTATGATGCAATACTATTACAGATGAAGAGGGAATTCACCAACCCTGATGGACTTGCGAATTACCAACCACAGAATATGGGAGATGGGAATACCCACTGCAGAGAACAGTTATCTTTAAGTTTCATGGACTAAAATTACCAAGGGGTTCACATGTTACCAGGCACATTTATAGCATGTAATTCCCAAAGAGCATTTTCCCCCCCTGTATCAGCAACCAATTAAGCACTACACATATCTTTTAAGAGATTTAGTCACCTTGTTGACTTTAAATTCCTTCAGCTCCATACTTTCTTGGTGTTTAAACTGAGTGCTATTAGGAACAGGAATAACGGGGATAGCATAGGTAGGCTTCATGGGCTGCCGCTGTGCTATTACCTCAGACATGATCTCTCCATTATAATCGCCTAAATTATATCTGAAAATTGAAGAGAAAAAGTTTGGTGCTGCAACCATTTCAAAATATTTATCATCTTAACATTTATGCCTTATGCCTCTCAAGGATCCCAGACAGGAATCTTTCCTAGCTCTACCTAGAGATGCCAGGGGGGTTGAACCTGGAATGGTCAGTAACAGCCAAATAGCTCCTAATAGCTCATTTTTTTTTAACATTTTCCATGCCCAGTTATACACTTGTCAATGATATCAAACAGAACACAAGTGAGGGGCCATGTTTTTTACCCACCCCAGCACACATCTCACTGTGGCTGTATCCTGTATGTCACAAATGTTGAGCCAGAAGGCATAATGCCACAAGTTTATTGTTATAAGATCATGTTATCGGGAAATCTCATAATTTTGACTGGATGCAAGAAAAACCACTATCATCTCTGAGTATTCTACTCAGTTGAGATTGTGACCAACTGATTTGTTTAAAATATTTTTATACTTCCTTTCGAAGCAAAGCCTTAATCAAGACAGTTTACAAAGTCATATTATAAAACAATATTGTATAAAATATGATTAGCTAAAACAGCAGCCTAAAATATTTACGGTAAAACAGCAATAAAGACTCAAATTTACAAAATAAAATGGGCATAAAATGAAAAAAACTATCTCTCTTGTGTCCGCCACCACAGAAAACACCCTATCTCTTGTGCCCGCCAACCTAATAGATCTTACTGGCGGGAACGTGAACTGGCTGATTGTAGGGCCCAGGCAGGTTCATATAGGTGCAGGCTGTCCTTCAAATAACCTGATCCCAAGCCATTTAGGGCTTTTAAGGTAATCACCAGCACTTTAAATTGGGCCTGGAAATGCACTGGCAACCAGTACAGTTACTACAGAATTGATGTTACATGCTCTGATAGCCTAGCTCCTGCAAAAAAACTTGAGCAGCTGCATATTCTGCACCAGCTGAAGCTTCCCAACTGTGTTTAAAAGAAGCCCTACATAGAACATGTTATAGTAGTCTAAACTGGATGTAACAAGGGCATGGACAACTTAACAAGGTCTGCTCCAGATGGAGACACAGCTGATGAATCAGCCAAAGCCAAGAAAAGGAACCCTGGGTAACAAATGTCACTTGTGTTTCCATAGATAGTGCCAAATCTAGGAGACCCCCCAAGCTGCACACTTGGTCCTTTAGTAATACAATCCCATCCAACACTGTCTCATGCCTCTACCCAGATCAAGCTTCCCCACCACAGTACTTCCCCAAAACTGCCTTGACACCTGTTCAGCGTTTCTACAGACTCCCTGGGACTAAAAGAGGAAATGAGAGGTAGAGTTGGGCAGGGTTGCAATGATTTAAATCAATGATTAAATCATCAATAAATTTTTTGCCAAAAATCATGATTTTTTGCAACCCTGTTGTGTAGGTAGCCTAGTAGCGATAATACTGGTAACGTAAAAAAATATACGGTATGAGGAAAGTGTGTTCTGTATAATTTGGTGTTCTTAACTATTAAGTGTAGGCTATTTGTACATGTGGTTGCCTGAAGCTTTGAAATTAATTTTACTAAAAAAAAATGGGGGGGGGAATTGATTAAATAAAAAAAATCATTGATTTAAATTTTAAAAATCATTTTTTTCTATTTTTTGCAAAAAAAATGATTTTTTGCAACTCTGGGAGGAAGACTAGCCAAGTAAGGGGAATGCGGCCCAGACAGGTAATGGCTGCGCCGTGGTCCGGTCCTCCCCGCACCTACAGCTCTGGTGGCTGCCCCATCAGCCTGCCCTTAGGTTTCTGGATGCTGCTTTTAAATGCCAAATTGATACTTAATAAGACCTCCCTTATCCATGATTTAATAGTGGATGAGGCAGCAAATCTGGCATGCATTATCAAGAGCTGGGTAGGCAAACAGGGAGGAGTTAGTTTATCCCAGTTGTGCCCGCCAGGGTACTTGGTTCAGAATCAGGGCAGATTTGAGAGCCAGGGAGGGGGCGTTGCCATAGTCTATGAGAATTCTCTCTCTCTCTCTCTCTCCAGGGTCCCTGTCTGTCTACTAGTCAGGAGTATTTGCATCTTGTGAGCCAGTGTGGCGTAGTGGATAAGAGTGTTGGACTGGGACTCGGGAGATCCAGGTTCTAGTCCCCGCTCGGCCATGAAACTCACTGGGTGACTTTGGGCCAGTCACTGACTCTCAGCCTAATCTACCTCACAGGATTGTTGTGAGGATAACATGGAGAAGAGGAGGATTATGTAAGCTGCCTTGGGTTCCTCGCAGGAAAAAAGGCGGGGTATAAATATAATAAATAAATAAATAAATAAAAATTGTGTTGGGGCAGCAGGACAGATTGGGGATTCTGCTGGTGTACCAAAGGCTAATGGATCCAAAGGACTCTAGGGGGTTTCCCAGCTGCTATGGCTGGCACTCCTGTTGAAACCCTGGTTGATCTGTGAAATAGCAAAAAGGAACTGAAGGCAAAGGGCTGGACTGGTAGATGAAGGGTAAATATTTATTGAAGAAAATATATAAAGTAGCCAACACATTTCGAACAACGAGTGCTTCTTCAGGGCAATTCTTCATCCGGAGTTTTGGAGTGCACTGCCATCAATATGCTGATGACACACAGCTCTATTTCTCCATTTCATCTCCATCAGGTGAGGCTGTGGATGTACTAAATCAGTGCCTGGCTGCAACAATGGACTGGATGAGGGCTAATAAACTGAAGCTCAATCCAGCCAAGACTGAGGTGCTGTTAGTGGGTGGTGCTTCTGACTGGATGGAGGGTGCTCAATCTGTTTTGGATGGGGTTGCACCCCCTTCAAGAAGGAGGTTTGTAGCTTGGGGGGTCCTCCTGGAGCCATCTCTGTCACTTGAGGTTCATGTGGCCTCAGTGGCACGGAGTGCCTTCTACCAGCTTTGGCTGGTGGCCCAGCTACGCCCCTATCAGGACTGGGATAACCTGGCTTCAGTAATCTATGCTCTAGTAACCTTCAAGTTAAATTACTGCAATGCACTCTACGTGGGGCTGCCCTTGAAGACTGTTCAGAAGCTGCAGCTTGTGCAAAATGTGGCAGCCAGACTAATAACTGGGACCAGAAGGTCTGAACATATAACACCAATTCTGGCCTGCTTGCATTGGCTGCCTGTATGCTTCCAAGCTCAAGTCAAAGTGCTGGTTTTAACATCTGAGGCCCTCCAAGTGCCACCTCCAAGAGAGACTCGGAGGGTGTCAACAAGGGTCTTCTTAGTGGTGGCCCCCATTTGTGGAATGATCTCCCCACTGAGGCCTGCCTGGTGCCAACACTGTCATCTTTTCAGCGCCAGGTTAAGACAACCCTCTACTCTCAGGCATTTAATAATATTTACTGCCATATGATGGGGCATTTATGTCAGCTGTCTTTTCAATATGTCTACTATTTTTACTGAAATTGTTTTTAGCCGTTCAAATTGTTTTAAATGTTGTATATTGAAGTTTTATGTGCTATTTTATCTGTATTTGTGCTTTGTAATTTTATGCATTGTTGTAAACTGCCCAGAGAGCTTTGGTTACTGGGCAGTATAGAAATGAAATAAAAACAAAACAAAAACAAGGCCGAAATCCAGAGTGAAATGGATCCAGGTAATCAGTATCCTCCAAGACCACCTGGAGTAGAGAAGCCACCAACTTTTACAGTATCTTACCCAAGGGTGATATATTAGATAATCATTATTATCTAGAATCAAAGGATCCCAATTTGTTTGTTTTTAACAAGTGTTTGCCTCCTTAAGTGCAGTGGGAACAACACCCTCCCTCAGAGAGGAATTAACTGTATCTGAGGTCCAGATGGCAAGTCCAGTCCTGGCAGATGTTAATATCTAGGACAGCCATGGATCTGAAGAGCAAGTGGTGGGTCCCAAACCACTAAGTAATTTGGTCAGGTCAGGCTGCACAAACTGAAACCTATCCAAAAGAACATGACAAGACTGAACATTGGATCCAACTACCTCTTTACTATCAAAGCAAAGGCATCCAAATTGGGACCAACATGGGTGATTTTGTCTGAAAAATTAATACCGAAACTTCAAGGGTTCCGTCTGATCTCCTGATCTTACAGAGAGCAGGCTTTTCACCACTCAAAAAACCACCATCAGCTGATATTGTGCAAACACAATGGCGATGGATAAGATTTCTTTGCCACCACCACTACCACAGAGTTAAGTCCTACAGTGGTTTCACCCCTTTCCAAGGCCAAGATGCCTTGGTAGAGCACCCAGCTAAAACTGCAGGAAACTCCCCAAGAGCCCTCAGGAAACCATTCAGATCCTTCAGCTTCTGGGGGAAAACCACAAGGGCTAAGAGTGCCCAATAAGTCAAACATGACCTGATAGTGATTTGTCTAAGACAGAACTATTTCTAATTCCTCCATCTGCAGAGCACTGTCCCCTAAATAGTAAACCAGGTCCAATGCATGTCTTGCCATGTGCATTAGGCTACATCAGCCTTGAAAGCAACCTGGTGCTTTCAAGATGTTTTGGACCATAGCTCCCATCATCACTGAACACTAGCCATGTTGGGTGGGGCTGATGGGAATTATAGTCCAAACCATCTGGAGGATACCAGGCTGGCAGCCAGGCCCATGGCTATCATAGTGGCCATGAAATCCAAGCCAACTCAGACAAGATGGCCTTGGCATGTATGTTGAAATACACAAGCCTTGGGAGTGTCCATTGCCACCTCCATCCGCTCATTCACGGAGACTGTTAGCCTCCTCCCGCCCTGCAAAGCACTTAGATGTCTGATTTCAGCCATCTAAGTGCAGGGCTTCAGGGCGGGAGGGAAGGATGCTGAGGTGTCACTAGATACGTCATATCTTGGCAGCACCTGTCTCCTTCCCTCCCCACCCTCCGGAACACCCCCAAAAGCCCTTCTCCGAGTTTGCTCTTGCGACCTCGGAGAAGCAGCTGGCACGGTTCTTTCCATGCCAGTTGTGAGGGGGAGAGAGGAATCTGAGCGCAGATCCCCAGCTACAAAGTTGCTGGGAGTGATTTTCCAACCTCATAGCTGGGAATCCAAAAAAATCCTATGGCCGTTTGAATGCTGTCTAGCAGCCATAGGATTGCACTGCCCATTACTATTAATATATAAATATGGGATATGTAAAAAATGTCTGCATTTGAAGTGACCTTCCATATTGAGTAAGCTGGCTACTATGATATAGAATTAGACTGTGCTACCTTAGTTAGATGCAAAGGTAACATTCTATATATCGGTGCACATATATAGAACACTTATATGTACTCTTTATATTTAACAGCAACATTAATGATTTAAAAAACCAAGAGTCCTGCAAAATTCAAATATTCTTTACCTCTTTTCCATAATTTCCAGTGTCAAATGCAGTAACTCTCTCTTGCTTTTTTCCCTTCTCTTTATCATCTCTAGAATTGTTACTGCACGACTCAAATCCCGACGCAGTTTAAGCATCTTTTCGTAAGAGGCTTCATCATTCTTTCGATTCTGCAAATTAAATAAAAACATAAACATACAAACCAAACATCTGCATTTCTATAAACGAAACTCTTAAATAGTGTCCCCCTGGGTCTGAACACTGTCCATAACCCTTATTTCTTTTGCAGTGGCAAGTTATAAATAACCTACACATGCAAAGATTTTATATAAGATATACACACTCACTTTTCGAGTCTGCATCTTTTCTGTTCGCCTTCTAAATGCAACATAAGGATCATTTGTGCTGGAACCATCACGCTTCTCCTGTTTCACTGCTGGGATAAGAGAAGGACCTCGACAGTTTTTCCTCTTTTTAATCCAGTACTCATATACTTCTCTAATCAGTTCATCGTCTTCCTTCAAGAGTAGCTTGGCTTCCTGCAGGCTGACAGGCTAAACGTAAAACCCAAATATGTCACTTTTGTACATTTATTTCTTATAATATTTCAAATATTTGAAACAATGCTGTACCTGCTGACCACTGCCTTTTTCCAGTCGATCTATCATTTCTTCAAATTGCAAAGGAGAAATATCAATTTTTTTCTTCAGTTTATTCACAAAAGCCTCATCTTCTGAATCCAAGTCATAATCTGGCTGCTCAGCATCCAAACTAAAAGCTGGAGGGAAAAGGTTTGTTTATGCTTTCTGTTTTTCACATGTTCTGGGTAAAAAGGGGTAAGACAGGGGCAGAAGACAATTCAAACACTGTGCTAAAACTACTTTAAGGAGTGGATTAGTTCAGTTTAACTACTGAGTATTTTACAGAGGCCCATGTCAAAACATGCAGTTTAATAAACTGTCCTGCTTTAAATACATACTTCAAAATGGATAATTCTAGGAGTTCTAGAAAACTGCATGTATGTTCCTGTAACTTGGAATACTAACATAAAAGTGATCTTTCTTACTGTTTCTTGGGAATGCTGCCTTAAGACAGCGTGCCTTGTTTTGCAGGAGCCAGGTAAGCAACTAAGTTTTAATTGGAGCTATATTATCAATTTAAGTAAAGGCTCAAAGTCCAGTAACATGAGCTTCACCCATTAAATCAGTTCTGCACTAAGTGCTGTTTCACCCCACTGTCTTAAGTATGAATGGCACCAGAGGCTTTGGCAGAGCCCTCCCATTATTATGATTTATGAACTCTAGCCACTGATTCCAGACAGAGGCAATGGGATTAAGCAGCTGTGGTACATAAGGGAGGAAATCAGCCTCTGCTGCATTTACACGGGAGAGAAGGAAATAAGGTTTCAGTGTATCCTTGGAGATTGAGACTAAATGCTGGGGATGCTGGGACTAAACTGGGGAATTCTCAGGCCACCAGTTGCCTGCCCCGGTAGTGGCAAAAGCTCCCTAACTTAGGGCACTTGTGTGGGTGGGGAGTGGGGAAACAAACAGCCCCAGAAGACAAGTCCACTCTGTTAATTGTAGTTGAAAAAGCCACAGGTGGCCAACAGTCTGACTCTTAAGCAACAAACAACAAATAGAAAAACATGCTAGGGTTTTTAACAGACTAATGCAGTTTTTAACAGACTCACAAGCACCACCCAAATACCAAATACAAAGTTAAGATTTACAGATGCAAGGACCATCCCCCCTGCCCCAAATAAACCCTACTAACATACAAATCAGCCTGGGAAATCTATTCTTAGGGAAGCCTGGAAATCTATTCATACAGAATAGCACATATCAATCTACAGGAAAGCCATTAAGGGTGCAATCCTATGCATATTTAGACACATACATAGGATTGTGCCCCAACAGATTTTATATCAATATTTGACTATTAGTGGATTATACAACATACTGGTGGTGTGAGTAACAGAAAGCAAACTGCTTCTATATCTATTGGAAATACCCAATGTATTATTCTGGGCTATAAGGTTACAAATATAATTGGAAATCTGATGCACAATTCTACTGGATTATATTAGTTAAGAATTGTATTATAATTTTGAGTTGGACTCAAATATCCTTATTTCAACAAATATTCTAACAGCAAGTACACCTAGAGAAAGTCTGAGCAACAAATAGTAACCAAAGTTATGAAGTGTGCAAAAAATCCAACACCCCCTCAACAACCTCCCAATCAATTAATGAGGTGGGTCAGAACAAATAGGGAGACTGATGTTTATATAGGTCAGGGTGGGGAACCTCTTTCAGCCCAAGACCGAATTCAATTCTGGAGAAGCTCTCAGGGGTCACATTCCAGTGATGGAATACAAAAAATACCAGCATATTGTAGCCTAAAGCTCTTACTGCCAGTAGCTAAGCCTTGGGAGAGGCATTGTAACCTTTTAGAATTGGGGGGGGGGGGGGCTCAAAAGCCAGGAGACTTCCAAATGATTGGTGGTTGGGGGAAAGGGGTGGAGCCTGGTCAAGGAGGCATAGCCATCTCAGGCGGGCTGGATTTGGCCCCCAGGCCTGAGGTTCCCCACCTTTAATATAGGTAATTTGGCATGTATTTTCTTGTGTACTGGAATAGGAAAAAGATTATAATAAATTAACCATTATGGAAAGAAAAATGTGTTCGGTATTTGTTCAGTTATTTTGTTTTAAAAAGCAGCATGAGCTCAAGATTCAATTAGAAAACACGAGATTAAAAAACAAAAGTATTTAAGAAATTGGGCTCAGTTACTTATACCTATCACATTCCTACTCATGCGGGCTAGAAGACTGTAAAGTTCCAATGCAAGTCCATGACTTACTTCTACGACGTAGTTTTTGTCAAGCTTATAGGTTGGTAACTCTTTTTTTTTTTTTTATGAATCAGTTGAACAGCACCAGACACAACACAGATTTGTTGTGAAACTCCACAACTTCCTTCCTTCCACTGTGAAGACCGTCAGCTTATTCCTACCCTCTGCTTCCTTTTTTAGCAAAATGACTTGATGTACAAGTTATAACCAATCTAGATTATACAGTATTTAGTATATATAAACACGCCCAATAGATGACATGTAAAAAAACAATGTTCCTAGCTGTTCCTAATAGGACATAAATACAAGTATCAGTATACCATTATATAAATCGCTGTCTCTCCAACCTTACCTAGCAGGAAGATATTATAAGACAGTATTCCCCAACTGGGTTTCCTCCAGATATTTTGGACTACAACTCCCATAAGCTCCAGACAACATGGCTCATGGTCAGGGATGATGGGGATTATAGTTCAAAACATCTGGAGGAAACCAAGTTGGGGGAATTTATTATAAGGAGTAGGGCTTTATCAGCAGATCTCAACATTCAGAGAATATCCCTCCTCCATAATGGATTCAAGCCACAGCTTTCTGTGCTTGCTGTGACCTTTGAACAGTCAAAGGCAGCCCCACAACCAATAGCAATTAATCCTAGTCTTCATACTTTAGGAAGGGATGCAGCCAGCATGAGAGATGTAACTGAAAACAGACCCCTGGTCAAAAGTGCACACCTATAACACAAGATTTCCTGTCCCCACCTTGCCAGTACCACTTTGATCTTGTCTGGATACATACTAGATCCACCCCCCCGCCCCCGCTGCCATCATCCAAACTTTCATAGCTTTTTTGCTGCACCCCAAACCATATAGTAAATAAAAAATAGAAGTGATAACTAATCATAATCTATGGACGATCTCTCAACAATTCCATATAAGATGTTAACTAGGAAGGATTCATACTCCCCCAGGATCTTTCCCATGGGACAGACTATATCTCCAATGACATCTTCAGTGACCAGTTATGACAGCTATGTCTGGTGAAAAGGCTATGTTTGTGTGTTTTTTACAAATATGTTACCAAAGTGAGTTCACGAAAATTTCAGAAAAAGTTGTAACCAGATGACCTAATGGAAAGTGCTCCAGGAACACCTGAAGGAGGCAACAGAGCCTCATGTGTTCATATTTAAATCTTTTTGACTGCTGCTAGATTACATAAAATTGCATGTTTAAAAGGTAAGAGTATTTATACTGTTTTGAGCCCACTATTTTTCCCTGGCACTTTAGTTCTAGAAGAGATTTTAAAGCAGTTTACAAAAAGAATCCAAATAAAAACAAAAGTTGAAGAAGCAACCAAAAGCAGCAGCAGCAGCTTTTGAATTATTTTACAAATTGTCCTTTCTAGTTAAATGGATTCCCACACAAAAAGACAGACCCTCTTGTTATAATAAGCCAGTTAGTTTCTAAGGTGTCACAGCACTGTCATCTTGGTGCTACAAAGTAGCACTGCTACTTTTCTGGAATGGAGAAATATGGATGATACTACCTGAGAAATCCAAACAAAAGCCATCTGTCTGTGGAGTTTAGACATTCAGTTATAAAGAAATACTCACGCTGTATGTGAATAAGCTGCTTTGGCATCTTAAATTCTCCAGGGTATATGGATTCATAATAAGCAATATTACTTTCTGCTTCTGGGACTGGTATGACCATATTATCCCTCTTCTCTCCATATACCTGCTGTGCTGAAATGGCCCGCTGAAGATGATGTTCCTAGAATTAAAAATAAAGGAAGTTGAAAACTACAATATACACTCTACTCATAAGTAAATGAATGCAGGGGGACGGGAGAGAAGAAGTTGCAGAAATATTAAATTTACTTCAGACAGATATGCTACTATCTACATTTGTTTGGAGGTTCTTGCTCTCCACTGGAGAGATTATTATCATTTTTAATGATTAAATTTTGCTAATTACTTAGGAACTGCAAAAAACAAGTCAAAATCCATCATAAATAGTATAAGTAAAAAAATTTGAGATTTCGCTGACGGGTTGATTCGAGTCCTTTAGTATTAATTATTATTTTCTTTATGGTTTTACAGTGCTATTAGCTGTCTCAAGAGTCTTTCAGAAGGTTTTCAAAGGACATGGTGAAAATAAAGTAAATAAAAACTGAGCAGTGACCTGGTTCGCATGTAATGCCAATTCAATGGGTTGTTCATGAATTAATGGGGCTGCGCAGGAGCAAGTGAGCAGGCTGCATCTTGCATGCTCATTGATTCTGCTTTGCATTCACTTTTATCAACAACCTAAGAAACATCCCAGAGTTTTAACCCAGCAACAAACCATAGGTTAAAACTCTGGGTTGTTTGTCCCTCAACAGGCCAGAGTTCTGGGTTCGCATGTCGCATCAAACAAACCAGGAATGGCATTCCTTGGTTGTTGATGAAAACAGATGCAAAGTGGAAGTGGTATGAGCAGGTGGGAGGCAGCACGCTCGCTCACTGCTGCCCAGCCCCAACAATCCATGGGTTATCAATGTGAGTGAACTGGGCCACGTATCTTTTTTAAAGTTTGTCCTTTCCCCTCTCCCCCTACTCCCTGAAGCAAAGCTGCTTTACCGCTCCCCCAAAACCATGACTAAGTGAAATGTCAGCAACCATGTTAACTGTGGTTAAGAGGAAAATTTGTTCTACAAAGGGGAGGGCAGGCATATTCTCAAGGCTGGATCCTAATTTCCCATCACTTGTAGGGAGCCAATGCTCAAATTCTGTTCCCAATTCTTCAAGCCATGTTTTAGAGCAGGAGTGGGCCACCTGTGACCCTCCTTATGTTGTTGGACTTCAATTCCCATCAGTTCCAGCCAGCATAGCCAGTGGTCAGGGATGATGGGAGCTGGAGTCCAACACCACCTGGAGGGATGCAGTTTGCCCACCCCTGCTCAGATCTGAAACATGCCAAAAATTACTTCCTCCCGTTCCTAATTTGTTATAACTATAGTTTTTCAGGATGTCTGAACTGGGAAACTGATTTAAGTGTATTTATTTAAAACTATTTATATACCACGCTTCACAACATTTATCCCAGGCCTGTTTACACTGCAATTTAAAACAAAATAAAATGCAAAAAAACCAATTAAAATTAACACAGCACAATATACAATTAAAATAGCAATTAAAACAGCAGAGTAAAAACGTCAACGCCAGTATTTTGAAATACAGCACAAGTATTATACGATTGTTAAATACAAACCATTAAAATGCCTGAGAGAATAAAAATATCTTAACTTGATGCCTAAAAGATAAGGAAGTGGGCGCCAGGCAAGCCTCCTTTGGGAGAAAGTTCCACAACTGGGTGACAAATGAGAAAACCTTCTCCTTCGTTGCCACCTGCTTAATCTTTGATGTGGTGGCGGCGGCACTCTAAGAAGGGCGTCAGTGAGAGATCTAAGTGCTCAGTCAAATCGCTATGGGAGGGGGCAGTCCTTCACCTGGGTCTCAGGTAGTGAAGGACTTTAAAGGTCAAGACCAGCATCTTGAATTGGGCTCAGAAACAAACCAGTAACCATTGTAGATTTCTTAAAATTGGCAACATATGATCCCAGCAAGCTGTCCTAGTCAAAATCTTGGCTGTTGCATTTCGAACTAACTGCAGCTTATACAGTCTTCAAAAGCAGCCCCAAGTACAATATGTTACAGCAGTCTAAATAGGATCAACACTAGCCAAGAATTGCCTCCAGACCTTGATCTGAAAAGGAGTTGCAAAATAAGGTTAGCACTAAGCAGTTTGCCCAATCCAGACTCCACAGCAACTATGGTCAGACAAACAAGAAACGTAGAAGAACATCTCTGTAGGAGAGGGGAGACTATCATTTACCCAGTGCTCCAAACCATGTGAATTGGGCCACTGTTATATCTGCCCAGCTCCAATTGTTAACTTCTAAACCATCTGTAACATGACAAAAGGGTCAGTCCCTTTTCTACTTTCCCCTTCATTTTTGATGCTATAAATATATTTTGATCTAATTTCTCAGGTTCCCTTACCAGGTTTGCTCACACTACTTATAATATCTAGTTGGCCATCAGCAGCATCATTCCAATTTGGCAATCACACAGACCACTATCACTCCAATCTGGCAATAAAAATCAATCTCCTTCATGTAAAGTAGTTTATAGAACTGCCAAGAGACTGTGGCACAAGTTTTGGAATATACAGTGCCTTGCAGAAGTATTCACTCCCCTTTTACTTTTCTACATTTTGTTGTGTTACAACCTGGAACTGAAATGGATTTTAATGGCATTGTTACCTCTTGCTCTACACAAGATACTCAACACTGAAGTTGCAAAATATTTTTACCATGGCACAAAAGTTAAGTAAACAGAAACTTGCACTTGCTGGTTGCAGAAGTATTCACCTCCTTTGCTGTGACATGCCTAAATAAGCTCTGGTGCAACTTAATGCCTCCAGAAGTCACATATTGTACAAGTACCGTAAGTAGTTGAATGGAGTCCACCTGTGTGCAATTCTAGTGCCACATGATCTCAGATTAAATACACCTGTTTCTGGAAGGCCCCAGTTTGTCGGAGAGCATATCTAAACAAACAGCATCATGAAGACCAAGGAGCAATCAAAACAACTCCGGGATAAAGTTGTGCAGAAGCACCAATCAGGGTTGGGTTATAAAAAAATATCCCAAACTATGAATATCCCCTGGAGCACCATTAAATCCATTATTACAAAACGGAAAGAATATGGCTCAACCGCGACTCTGCCTAGGGAAAGCCATCCACCAAAACTCAAGTGAATGGGTAAGGAGGGGATTAGTCCAGTGTCCTCCAACCTTGGGTCCCCAGATGTTTTTGGCCTACAACTCCCAGCATGCCCCAGCCAGCTACGCTGGCTGGGGCATGCTGGGAGTTGTAGGCCAAAAACATCTGGGGACCCAAGGTTGGGGAACACTGGATTAGTCAGAGAAGCAACCAACAGGCCAATTGTAACTCTGAAGGAGCCGAAGAGATCCGCAGCTGAGATGGGAGAAACTGTCCATGGGACAACTATCACCTGGATGCTCCACAAAGCTGGGCTTTATGGAAGAGTGGCAAGAAGAATGCCATTGCTAAAACAAACCCATATCAAAGCCCATTTGGAGTTTGCAAAAAGGCATGTGGGAGACACAGCAAACATGTGGGAAAAGGTTCTCTGGTTGATGAGACCAAAATGGAACTGTTTGGCCTTGCTGCAAAATGCTGTGTGTGGCACGAAGCCAACAGCGCTCACTGCCCTGAGAACACCATTCCCCACGGTGAAGTATGGTGGTGGCAGCACCATGTTGTGGGGATGCTTTTCCTTGGCAGGGACTGGGAAACTGGTCAGGATTGAGCGGGAAATGGTTGGAACCAAATACAGGGCAATTCTAGAAGAACACCTGTTTCAGTCTGCAAGGGACCTGGGACTGGGGTGGAGGTTCATCATCCAGCAGGTCAATGACCCTAAACACACAGCCAAAGTAACACTGGAGTGGTTTAAAAACAAAAACCTGAAAGTCTTAGAATGGCCCAGGCAAAGCCCAGACATGGCAAGACTTGAAATTTGCTGTTCACCAATAGTCTCCATCCAACCTGACAGAGCTGGAGCTATTTTGCCAGAATTGCAGGATCCAGATGCGCAACGCTGATAGAGACTTACCCAAGAAGACTCGCAGCTGTAATTGCTGCCAAAGGTGCTGCTTCTACCAAGTACTGAACAGGCCTGTGGCTTATGCTGGCTCAGCTTGTCTGAGCGTGG
Source organism: Shinisaurus crocodilurus (assembly GCA_021292165.1). NCBI lineage: Eukaryota > Metazoa > Chordata > Lepidosauria > Squamata > Shinisauridae > Shinisaurus > Shinisaurus crocodilurus. Next base: position 24,521,725 of record CM037880.1, on the reverse strand, counting down.
AAAGCTAAGCAGGGTCAGGCCTAGTTATTACTTGGATGGGAGACCCCTCCTCTAGTTTCCTGTATTGAGCAGGGGGTTGGACTCGATAGCCTTGTAGGCTCCTTCCAACTCTATGATCTATGAAATCTACTGACACAGGGGGGTGAATACTTATGCAACCAACAAGTGCCAGTTTGTTTTTGCTTACGTACTTAACTTTTGTGCCACAATAAAATAATATTTTGTACCTTCACGGTGTTAACTATCTTATGTACATCAAGTGGTAGCAATGCCAATTGAATCCATTTCAATCCAGGTTGTACCTCAACAAAATGTGGAAAAGTCAAAGGGTGTGTGTGAATATTTCTGCAAAGCACTGTACATCTTTCCAAGCATTTCCAACATCTCACTTTTCATTTTCTGCTGTGTTCAAGATTAATTCTTAAGGAACATGTGTTTAAACCTCTGCAGTCAGATGTCATGCCATTCAGCAATTAGATAGGCATGGTTATTTTGGGGGTGCTCTTAAAGTTTCATGTTAAGAGATTATTCTAACTTTATAAGCAGCAGCCCACTTTTAATCTATTTATTTATTTATTTATTACATTTATACCCCGCCTTTTTTCCTGCAAGGAACTCAAGGTGGCTTACATAATCCTCCCTCTCCTCTCCATTTTATCCTCACAACAACCCTGTGAGGTAGGTTAGGATGAGAGTCAGTGACTGGCCCAAAGTCACCCAGTGAGTTTCATTTATCTTAGTCACATCAGCGAATTCATAAATTACCATTTATGGCAGTTAGACTTTGGCAAAACAGAAAAGACTGCCTAAGCATAGGCAGCAGTTACTCAAAGTTTACACCACTAATTTACATCACTAGATAAAACTTATATTTGTAAATGAAGTACTATACACTACTGTGCCAAACATGACTACGATTACCGGTAAGACTTGCATTGAGAATCATTTCATCCTACTAGTGCTAACCTTCTTAAGTATAACGCTAAACACTTTGGCCCAATTCATAATTTACATCTTGTAGTGCAATACTCAAATGCAATACATACCTCTAATCAACCTGAAGGGTGTTCAAGGAACATATGACAAATTTTACACATGAAGTACTCCAAAGGCGCAATCCTAGGCATGTTTACACAGAAAAAAGTCCTACAATTTCCAGCATTCCCCAGCCAGGCTATCTGGGGAATGCTGGGGGTTGTATGACTTTTTTCTGTCTAAGCATGGGTAGGATTTCACCCTAAACTGGTGATCTGGAAAGAACTGGATCCAGAGGGAGACGCAAGAACAAGTCATCTAAGCATTTAAAAAATTGTTTAGGCCCTGACACACATATTGGTGCTTCAGACGAAACCCAACTTGATCCTGTGCCGCTCTGGAGAGCAGCAGGCAATTTTGTTACTGAAAGTTTTAGAAATGTACATTTTAGAGTAAAAGTTAAAATCAAACTCTTCTGGTTCAATGACAGAGCCTTCCACTCTTCCCTGAGCTCACATTACAGTCTGAAATGTTCTTTGTGGTTACACAATAAAAAAAATATTTTAAAAAACTAGCAGCATACTTACTTACACACAAAAGAGGGTTTAAGAAGGGCCAAAAAAAGGGGAAGGGCAAAGGTAATGTTTATATAGTTTAACAATTCACAATTCAAATGTTTTGATAGGCCTCAAGTTTGTCTTTCATTTTTAAAAAAATACCCATTAACTGCAAAATATACCAATTCTTCAGTCCAAGAGTTAAGAGGATTTTTTTTTTTTTTTTTACTGCCAGAAAGGCTCTAGCTTTCAGGATTCTTGGATAGTATGACATATGTGCCTATGTTTTGGACAGGTAACCAAGTACAAGATGTATAGAGGCCATGCCCAAACAAAGATTGACATATTTAATAATATCTAGACAAGCATGATTACTAGACACAGCCAAAAGATGTAGCTAGATTGGTTTCTGGCCTCCACTTTTCTAAGCCTCTCTGGATCCCACAAGTTTTATTCTAAGTAGCTATTTCTCACTTTGTGAGAACTACTTTTCTTGAATACCGTATTTTTCTCTCCATAAGACGCATCGGACCATAAGACACACTTACCATATGGTACAAAAAATATATATATTAAATCAGCTGTTCCGTGGGGAATCAGCTGAGAGGCGCCCTGCCCAGGAGGCCTCCGCTCTTCCGGACCACCAGAGGAAAGTAAAATAAAAATAAAATAATAATAATAAAATAAAATAATAATAAATTTTTTTTAAAAAAAAATCAGCTGAGAGGCGGGGGCTTCCCCCGCCCTGCCCAGGAGTCCTCCGCTCTTCCGGACCAGCAGAGGAAAGTTAAAAAATAAAAATAAAATAAAATAAAATAATAATAATAATAATAATTTTATTTTTAAAAAAATCAGCTGTTCCACGGGGAATCAGCTGGAGAGGCGGGGGCTTCCCCCACCATGCCCAGGAGTCCTCTGCAATTCCGGACCACCAGAGGAAAGTAAAAAAATAATAATAATAAAATAATAATAATAATAATAATTTTATTTTTTTTAAAATCAGCTGTTCCATGGGGAATCAGCTGAGAGGCGGGGGCTTCCCCCGCCATGCCCAGGAGTCCTCTGCAATTCCGGACCACCAGAGGAAAGTAAAAATAATAATAATAATAAAATAATAATAATAATAATAATAATAATAATTTTATTTTTTTTTAAATCAGCTGTTCCACGGGGAATCAGCTGAGAGGCGGGGGCTTCCCCCGCCATGCCCAGGAGTCCTCTGCAATTCCGGACCACCAGAGGAAAGTAAAAATAAAATAAAATAATAAAATAATAATAATAATAATTTTATTTTTTAAAAAAAATCAGCTGTTCCACGGGGAATCAGCTGAGAGGCAGGGGCTTCCCCCGCCCTGCCCAGGAGTCCTCCGCTCTTCCGGACCAGCAGAGGAAAGTTAAAAAATAATAATAATAAAAAAAATTTTAAAAAAAAAATCAGCTGTTCGGTGGGAATCAGCTGTTTGGCAGGGGCTTCCCCCGCCCTGCCCAGGAGTCCTCCGCTCCGGACCAGCAGAGGAAAGTAAAAAAAATAATAAAAAAATTTAAAGTCAGCTGTTCAGCGGGAATCAGCTGTTTGGCGGGGGCTTCCCCCGCCCTGGCCAGGAGTCCTCCGCTCTGGACCAGCAGAGGAAAGTTAAAAAAATATATATATATTATTTTTTTTACTGTATTCACTCCATAGGACGCACAGACATTTCCACCTAGTTTTGGGGCGGGGTGGGAAGTGCGTCTTATGGAGTGAAAAATACGGTATATTGCTACCTATTTCTAGTATTTATACCCCTCATTTTTCTTTAAGTTATGCAATCAAGGAGGCTATCCATAATCAAATATACAATAAGATATTTTTTTTTAAAAAAATCTAGTTATTTTTAAAAGCCACAAAATCCCAAATCAGCAGCATCCAGCAGAGACTTCTGAAATGAGCTTTTGGGGTATAAGCTTTTGACGTATAGGCAAGTGTTCTATCTTTTTTCTGGACCCTGTTCACATGTAACGTTAATTAACCTATGATTTGCAGCTATTACATGTGAACACACTCCTGGTGTACTGATAGTTTTGTTGTGATATGTATCACATTGACCAGCTGCAGCACAGTGTTTACACATGGAAAAGAACAGAATGGCTGTAAACAAGTGTGTTATGTCTTTCTACTTTCCCGTGTTCTTTCTCATGGGAAAGCTAGGCCCTGGGAACATTATGAGCTAGTCACATGGTTTGTATGTTCTGATGACGTGCTAACTTGTTTTTTCTGTCTGAAGCCATTTTAGAGAAGAGCAGGACTGCTTTCTCTATTCCTTCTCTCTTCTGGCTATTGGTTGCTGGACTTTGCAACAATGTAACGTCTTTGCTAAAGTGAAGCTCAACCTACTCCACTGGAAATAATGCTTGCTATGTATTGTACTCTGCACATGGACTGTAACTAGGAAATGTATACTCTGTAGAATATTACTTGCTAAGTAAATAAACAGGTAGAAATAGACCTGTGGTGTTACAGAGTGTTTCCTTGCCACTTGGATTAGTCTGCAAACCGGGGAAGCTAGAAGCTGGAGTCGGATTACAGGCAAGCTGGCTGGCAGCTTCAAACGGACACGCTGCACGCTGCACAGAGGGGGGTGAGATCTGGAAGATCTGTGTGTGGAATAATGGGCCTCTATGCACAGACAGGATTATAAATCTCCCATCCAGCAGACGTGGGGCTCTGCTGTCACTCACGCGCCATCAGGTTTTATTGCATATTTGTAATTTTAGAGTTACGATTTTAACAGTGTTCATGTGCTCTATTGTTTTTATATGGGATTTTAGCCACCGTGGGCTCCTTGTGAGCAAGGGCAAAATATAAATATAAATAAATGTTTTTGCTGTCTGCTAAAAGGTAAGCAGTGATAGAGCCAAGCAAATCTCTATAGCGTGACGATTCCAAGTATTGGGCACCACCACTGAGGAGGCATTCCGACAACACACCTGGCTCATCAGGAGTACCCACAATGAGTCACAGTGCGTGCCAAGCGACATTTTGAATATGCAACCCCCACTCAGGGGTTGCCATGTCATGCGACCCCAGCCATTGAGGGTTAAACAACCCTTGCACAATCCTCAGTTTGTTGTAGGGTTATGAGAGGGTTGTTTGTCAGTGGCTGGGTTTGCATGACATGGCAACCCCGAAGTAGGGGTTGCATATACAAAGTTTCGCCCAGCACACGTCACAGCTCCTGACGTGTCATACGATCCCCGGGTCAATCTCTTGTGCCCTCCCGCCATACATCTAATGGTGGTGGGGAGGATTCTAGCAAGGGTCTCCGAAGTGGACTGTAAATCTGATCAGCTTTCAGGGGGCGGAAATTGTTCTTGAGAACTCTGTTTGGAGGATTAAGAAGGTCTAAATCAGCACCTTGAATTGAATCAGTAATCTATTTGCCCAATAGTATTATGGAACACCTAAGTGCTGCTAGTCTCTCCGTCACAGAATAAACAACACAGCATGTAACATAACTACGGGAACTGCCATTCTGCCTTCGAGGGTGACAACAATTTACTTTAGAGCTCTAACAAGAGAAGGGGCTTTCATGAGCAACAGAAAACAATGCTTTTTTTTAATGAGAAAAGTCTAGCACTGACAGCTGTTCTCTGTAGATATCCTGTTTCCTCAAGGAACTAATTCAAAAGGCACCCCATATTCATAGAATCATAGAAAAGTAGAGTTGGAAGGGGCCTGTTATCTGTCTAGATCAGTGCATGACAGGAAAAATGGCATGTTTAGGGTAAACATCTGGCTAGTTTAAAGTCAGTCAGGTCCTTTATTTCTGCAGACATACCAATTATTCCTTGCAGAGCTGTACCTGTATCTCCAGTCCAATGAAATCCACTGATTCACTATGTTCTTTATGTTAAAATAAACAAATTAGAAGTGCCAGTGTCTCCCTCAACAGAGCATGTTATGAGCCTAGTATAAGAAACAATCCCATACCCCAGTGATGGCAAACCTTTTTGAGCCCGAGTGCCCAAACTTCAACACAAAACCAACTTATTTATTTCAAAGTGCCAACACTGCAATTAAACCTGAATACCGAGGTTTTAGTTTTAGAAAAACAACTCATACAGTTGTCCAAACTAATTAACATCTTTTGTCTTTAAAGAAAAACACAATAATAGAGCTTTCAATGATACAAACAGTTTTTTGTTGGGAAAAAAATCATCTGAAAAAATTATGATAGTACTACATTGTACACATAGCCTGAAGGGAATTTATACAAACTTTTTAAATAATTAGGCACATGTATTTTTGGATAAGGGATTCTCAACTTGTAATATGATTATATGCCAGACTGAAATTGTATGGGGCAAGCTTTACTCCGGGTCCTTTCCCTGCTTCTACAGGTGTCGGATTAGTAAAAGTAAAAGTCAACCTGTACTAGGATGAGCAAGATAAACAAGAAAACTAAACGTGCTTAACACATTTTAAACACTTTATGTCTTGGACTGCAAACACTGCATTAGGTAAAAGTTTGCATTGGGCATGCTTTTTGCACAATTAATGTGATTTTTGCTATTGCATGCATGCTGATAATTTGTCAAACCTTGGCACATACTCCGTTAGTTTGAGAGCAACACATGCAGCACTCAGGTCAACTGTTAGGGCTTTACATCCAAGCCATGCTCTGTGCATCATTCTTCAAAAACTTTTAAATGTGATAACAATGTAGAAAAGAATTCTGTAACAGGAATTCTAGAATAAAATTGTGTTCCACACTGTAAGAACAAAATCATTAGTGTTTTGCAGAAGGGGACAGTCTTTTTGTGATCTGGTGACCAATGGCTCGAGTGCCCACAGAGAGGTCCCTGCGTGCCAGCTGTGGCACCAGTGCCATAGGTTCGCCATCACTGCCATACCCTCTTAATCAGGAATAAAAGCTTAAAAGGACACCTAGCCTAAATCATCTAAATCCCCTCAAAAGCTTAACATTTAGAAACTAGCACAAAGAGAACCTAACTCTGAACAGATTGCAATTGGGAGACATTTTGAGAAACTAATTTCCCGCTCCCCCAAGATATCAGAAGCAGTTTCTCTTTTCAAGGATGGAAAAATATAATGTTAATGAAGAGAATGCTTTATCTACTACCAGCAGTGATTTACTTGCAAAACACTATTAAATAGCACGACATCTTCAGTTCCATGAACAAGGGTTAACACTTGCACTCTGAAGTAACATGCCTGCCACTCATATTTAGATGGAATGGGGAACAGCTTATCAAAAAACTGACAATCTGTAACTATTCAGGTGTACAGTAATACCTTGGATTGCAAGTAACTTGGTTTGAGAGCGTTTTGCAAGACAAGCAAATTTTTAAATATTTATTTATTTATTTATTTTACTTGATATACAAGCGACGTCTTGCAATACAAGTACTGTAGTACGGCTTAAATTAAAAATCTCTGTACACATTTTTTTGGGGGGATTTCGTTTTGATATAAGAGTGTTTTGGATTACAAGCACGTTTCCGGAACGAATTATGCTCTCAATCCAAGGCATGACTGTATCTGAGCTTCCTACATGGGATAGCAAGGTCAAGTCACAAACAAGGGGATAAGTGGTACAATTTCATACAGAATAATGCCTTTATTAGATGTTATGAGCAAAAGCCATTTCCTGTACTATTGAAGTCCTGTAGTGGTGGAACGACATTCCAGAAAGAGGTCATGCAAACACATCTGCCAAGTGGTGAAACATTCATTTGAGGAGGCATTTGGTTAATGAATGATAGTTGAACATTTGATTTTTGAGAGCTACTGGGTAACAGTATTTTAATTTGCTGCTGATTTTGATCTTCGCGTAATTTAGTGTTTATTATGCAATTTTAGATTTGGAACTGCATGCCATCTTTAAGAGGAGCAAAAATGACTGAAATATATGGGTAGCATGCAACTTTGGTTTTACATATTGGCACTGTCTTGGGACACAAACCTACAACTTCCACATATGGAAATTTGATGTTTAGAGCTCACCACATAGCGTGCATGTGCTCATTGGTCATCCAAAACTGTAGCTTTATGATGAGCACACAATAGTGTGGTTCACACATAATGCTAACCTGCGGTTTATAAATTTTAACCCATGGTTTGTTGCCCTACCCAGGGTTTGTCTGGCAGACGATCAGTGGTTTGTTTTCTCAATCCGTTTTTGTTTTGTTTTGTTTCCCTCTTGCTTTGCCCATTCTGTATCACAAATGCCTTTACATGCCAGTACTACAGTGCTGCAGAGTGCCTGAGTGTTGTTGTTTTTAATTGCTCTTGCCTACCACCTCTGTAACAACTGTGGAAGAACCCATGGTTCTATGTCTGCATGTAACAACCACTCATGGGGCTGCATCCAGGGGTTCTCAAACTTTCTACCCCCAGGACCTGCTTGAGAGAGCTGAAAATGACTGAGGACCCACCAGCCACAAAATGGTGGGAGACAAGAGGTGGAATTTGGCATGATCAGCTGGCAAATTACTGATATCATTTTATATCATTATCTAATACCTCTTTGGAAATTGCTAAATTCTTTGCAAGCAATTTCCTTGTAGCAGAGTTTTCTATAATTCAGCTTTCAGTTAAGTAGCCATGGGCTCTGGAGGAATTTGCTGATCTAGAGGCTCTAAGGCTTATATTGTTTCCCTCCACCCCCTCACACCTCTCAAGGTATTCATACTCATCTTTCCTGTCCTTTCTTTTCCCCTTCTCCTTTCACACTTAACTTGTAACCTATCACCCCACCCCACAATGACAGTTTCTTTCCTCTCTCCCTCCGGCTGCTTTTATATTCATTTCCTCCTATTACAACTTCCCTCTCTTATCCCCTTCCTCTTTATTCCCCATTTTTAAAAATTATTATTAAAAAGATCAGCCTGCTCTCTCACCAACTCCCACTGCCACGCCTGCCTGTACAATGTACATGGTGCAGTCATGGCACAGAGTGGCCAAGTAAAGAGGCACTTCGCAGTCTGCAGCACTAAGATCCACCTAAAGGTTGGCTGAGACCTCACTGGTGGGTCCCAGCCCACAGTTTGAGAAACACTAGTTTAGGGCACAACCCTATGCATGTTTAGGCAAAACAAAAACAAAAACAAACAAACAAAGTCCTACAATTCCTAGCATTACCCAGCCAGCATGTTGGTAGCTGTAGGACTTTTTTCTGTCTAAATATGCATAGCATTGTGCCTTTAATCAACTCAAGAGTTCACAACCCAATAAGAAACCAAGGGTTCTCTTTCTGGGTTGTTCATGGTTAACAAACCATGGTTTGTTAGTGTGGCTGAGTTCACACAGCTGAGAGCCAGTGTGGCTTAGTGGTGAGAGTGTTGGACTGGGACTCAGGGAGATCGGTGTTCTAGTCCCCGCTCGGCCATGAAACTCACCGGGTGACTGGGCCAGTCACTGACTCTCAGTCCTAACCGACCTCACAGGGTTGTTGTGAGGATAAAATGGAGAGGAGGAGGATTATGTAAGCCGCCTTGGCTTTCCTTGCATGAAAAAAGGTGGGGTATAAATATAATAAATCAATCAATCACACATCACATCAACCCAGAATTCAACAACCCATACCAAAGGTTAGCATTATGTGTGAACCAGGCCAGTGAAGTTCAAATGGAGCAGTGAGAAAAACAGAAAGAGCACTATTAATCCATCCTCATATCTGAGGGGGGGAAATAATTTCTATCCCACCTACATGATACTAGAATTGTATTAACACTGACACATGGAAACTTGTTAACACACCAAACTTTATTGAAATTTTCATAGGCTGCACATTCAAATTTTTATTCTTCTAGCATGCTCTTATAGACAGTAATAAGACTTATTTAGAATACAGGCTTACAACTTGTGCAGGACATCAATTGTTTTGAGCAAATCAGGAGCATTAGATGTATGGCAGGTTACTGATGGCACAGGTTCCATTATCTTGGCCCTAACAGCTGTTGTGACTTAATTAGTGTTGGTGCTTGAATTATTGTGGAGAAGGCAGAAAGGTCCTTAGTGAAATCCATATACCTACTCCCTAACTTCCCCTGGTTTTAGCCAAATCATGCTCTCCACAGCCATCTAAAAACAGTAGCTAAGAGGGCTGTCACAAACAGTAAAGGAGCATTCCCACCCCCTGCAATCCAAGCACCTGAGTCAAGTCAGGCTACGGAGTATGGGAGATCTTGATCATAGGACAAGAAGCCAGGTGCTCAAATGTACTGTTCCAGTTACATAGGTGCCTGAAGCAATTCAAATGGGCCTATACAAATTGGGAAAGGACTCATGACAGGCGTTGATGTGGGTGGTGGGGAGATAACACACAGAAAGAAGGATAATATGTGGGAGATCATTGATTATTCCTAATGCACATTTACTTAGGAGTAAGCTCTATAGAACACAGTGAGACTTACTTTCAACGAAGTATACAAAAGGACACAAGCTGTCAGTCAAGTAGCGCAACTCCCTTTTCTGCACTACCAGAAGTGGCTCATTGCTCCAGGAGCCCTGCCAGCAAAATATTGAGGTGTCTCGTTATTCAGCCACAACCCTTTTCTACATGGTAAAGTAGTTGTCAGGATGATGATGATGATGATGATGATAATGATGATGATGATTATATGACAACCATACTCCAACATACTCAGCAAGTCAGGCTCCTATCAAGGAGGATCAAGATTTTTTTTCTATTCTGCAATTTATACTACTATTGGCTACAAGAACATTTGATCTCATGCATCACTTAGGCAAAATTAGTATGCGTCATCTACTTCTGGACCTCACTTGATTTCATTCTTTGGCATCAATCCTTTATTCAGATACCATGAATACTTATGGAAGTCAATTGCCTATCCTTGTTAGAAGTTAAGTGAATGAGAAAGATGGGGCGTGGGGAGGAATGAACACAGAGTCATCATACTTTCATTGTCAGGGATGTGTGTTAGCCAAGATATGCCCTCAAACTATTCTTAGATACAAGGCAAAAAAGTGAATCAACTTCAAGACAGAGCCTTCCCTCCAATAGTGAACTAACAGGGCCACTCAAATACAAGGTAGTAGCTTCTACTGGGACTTCCTAGATACATAGAAGTATAGAAATTTGTAAATTACAAAAAAAAAAGATTGTTTAAAAAAAGAAAAACTGCCTGACAAGAAGCCATGAGCTTACAGAATGTTGATGACGGCTGAACCTACAGAGGAAAAAACGGGTCTAAAGAAACCAGATGACAGACAAATATGGTTGAGAGAAGTTGAAACAGAGTCTACATTCACACTTGGCTTATCCTGGCTTACTAAAAATGAGTAGTGTTTCTTGTAATCATTTAGTTAGATTAAACCAATCCAAATATACTGAACAGTAGGTTCTTCACGCTCCAAGCAGTTATGCTGCCAATAATGTCCACGATCTACTTACTTCAGAACATTCCCATTGGCTGGGTCCGCACATAATGACAACCTTCGCATTTTTTTAAACCCTGGGTTGTAATGAATAAGCAAGCTACGTAGTTCATGCTACTCCATTGCTCCCACTTGGCTCCTCCTGCCAGTGAGAGCGGCTTGTTTAGCGTGAAGTCCAAACCTGGAACTCTAGCTTGTCTCTCCCCCGACAAGCCAGAGTTGGAACCGAAGATTAAACCTAGGTTACATGTTAGTTTTTGTTTAAACAAACCAGGTAATTTGAACAAATGCACCCACAGACTCATTCACCTCTACACACCCTGCTAATTTAGGCTGCAATCCTATACCCACTTAACGTGGAATTGCATTGTTAATCTGCTAAATTCTGTCAGCAGGATCTGAAGCCTAGTGACTTCCTGATCCTCTCTTCTTCAGAGCCATCTACTTATCTATATGAGTGCAACTGCACAAATTCAGCTAGAAAACACAAGACTACAATTTAGGGAGACTGAGTTTCTTAATGATTAGTTCCAGGACACTGAGACTCAAGCAGAAATAAAATACAACAGGCTTCACTGCTTTCTTTCAACTCAATCCTATGCATGTTTACTAAGAATTAAGTCCCATTCCTTACTGCTAAAATAGGGTTGAATTCACAGGACTGCTACCTTAGCTTTAGTCCTGGTTTCTTCATGTGCACCATATAATCAGACCATGCTGACACTTGCTGTTTAAATGGAATTCACATTTTGGAATTCACAATAGCTAGGCTATTATATGGCATTTATATTGAAATACTATCAGTTAGTATACTGTTTACTGAGCAGTATTAATTTCACATGAACTACCTACCTAGTTCTCTTTTTAAACCCACATCACCCAAGCCATTCAGAAGCATTATACAAAAGTAACAGAAATTGTAAAGCATCTACATACTAAAGAATTTACCATATTTCCAAATGTTTCAGTAAGCCTGAATTAATAAACCCATATTTCCAGAACTTTGAATTCTGTTATGTTATTAAAATATTTTAATAACTCTTTAAAATTTGACATTCCACTAAACTGTTAGAAAACATCCCACCCACATGTGGGATATATTTAAAAACACAAAAGCATATTATTTAGACACGTCTAATGGATTTCCTTCTTAGGTCTAAACTTCACCTCCATTTGCAAAGATTACACCAACTTAAATGTTTAACAAAGATGCAAAACTGAGGAAGGCTGTCACACCAGAACTACTTTACACAGCAGTAGGAGAAGAATGACCTCCCCACCTCTGTCATTACAGTTAATTCTAATTTAGAGTAAGTTATTTTCTAAATGCTGGCTGTCCTTTCCCAGATAAAAATTACTAAAGTCATGGCTTCTAAACATTGATTTTTTTATCTCTGCTAGTGATCAGGTTATAGCTGCACTGTTGACTGTTCCAACAGGGAACTTCCGTCAAATCAAATAGAAGTGGCTGAACGTCTTTTATTTGTAAGTACTGTTCTTCCACGCGACTGTAAGTTAACTACTACGGTGGCTTACCAACTAACGTGAACATGACGGGGGGGGGGGGGTTCTTCTGCTAGCAACAATCAAATCAGTTTCACTAAGGGAAGGAAAGAGCATGCCATCAAAAAGCAGGCACCTGCATTAGGGAGCTTTCAGTACTGTTATTTCGCAGGCTAAACAATGCGCATTAGAGGCAAGATTTGTGTATCTCTTACAGTTTAAGAGTCTGCGCTACGCTACCAGACTAATCAGTACAATTCTCCAAGAACACTAGCCCGTACAACTCTAGTTACAGCAACCGCTAGACAGGCTGCTCCCTAATCAGAGAAAACACGCCGTGAAACCACATGGACATAACTTCCTCACACGTTTTTTTCCCCACCCGGCAAGGTTTATTGCAACTCAAAGACACCATCTAGCGTCCAAATGGGAGTGTTTCTCCACTAGGCTCTCGCTCTCGCAGCTGCCTGCTGCACAAGGCCCAGCCCAACAAACTAGAAGCACAACAAAATGGCGGACAGCCGCCGCGTCACGTGACCCCCTTTGTGCCTTTCGGGGGGCTGAGGAGAGCCCAGCCGCTGGCCTTGGCACTCGGGCCGAGGGCGAAAGAGACCTCAAGGGGGGGCTCCTAGATGGGTGGTGACGGGGCTATCGGGGCTGAGCGTCGCCCTCTCTCCCCCAAGAAGGGGAGAAAAGGGAGGCAGCGGGGAGAAAATGGCGGCCATTTTGTGCTTGCGCAGAGGTGGGAGCCCGGGTGCGGGGCGATGGCGGGGCCCGGCTCGGCCGGAGTAGGGATGGGAGGGGGTCTCTCACGTACCGACTCCTCTTCCTTCTCCATGCCCGTGGGCATCTGCGGCACGGCCCGGTTGATGGAGGCATACTCGGCCAGGTCGGGCAAGTCCTCGCAGCGGAAGACGGGAAGCGGTTTAGACGCGTCCAGCGCCCGGGCCCGGAACGACAGTTTGCTCATGTTAGTCGTCGGCGGCTGCAACTGCTATGGCGGCTGCTGCTCCGGCTAAGGAGGGGGGGAGACAGCGAGAGCGCTCCGAGCTGAGAGCCGGACCCCGCCGAGCGCTCTCATGGAGGGACCGGGGCTCCCGCGACGGGGCGGGGCTCGCTCCGAGGCGGGTCCCAGCAGCGCCGGCTGGCGCGGCTAGGCTGGGGCGCCGATCTCTCTCCTCCGCCGCTCCGGCTCTGCTCAATACGCCACGGCCAACATGGCGGACATTAAACCTCGACTGGCCGCCTCTTTCAGCCAACCCCAGCGCCACAGCCATTCCCACACTGCATCGCGCAAAGGCGCGGGCACGGCGCTGCCGGGGGGGGGGGTGAGAAGGGGCGCGCGGCACGGGCACGGAGAGGGACGGGCACGGAAGAGCGGGAGAGCTCGAGTTTTGACTGCCTCTGCTCGGGGACGAAGAAGCTCCCGTCTCTCTGCCCGAAGCCGTCACTGACTGGGAGTCCTCTTCATTGTGATGCACCAGAGAAACTGACCCGCCCGCACGCTGGGAAATGGGAGAACGAGGGACGACTCCGCCACTGCCGCCTGGAGGAAGGCACAGTAGCAAAAAAGAAGGGGGGAAAGCCTTAACGCCCGCGCCTGAGGGAGATTGAGACTAGTAGCATCCCCTTAGCACCAGGCAGGCTGCTCCACAGTAGGGTTAGCATCGCATGGCTTTCAGAAGGGTTGACTCACTCGCACCCTGATTGGGGAGGGGGGGTGTTTGTTGTTTTTTTAAAATGATACAGGTTACAGCGACTGGGTTAAACATCAGTAGGACTGGCCGCCTCCCCTCTATTCTCTCCAAGACGTAATTTCTCTCCCCCACCCCAGTCACTTTGTTCTCTACTCTGGAAGACGGGCTCTGTGACATCAAAACAATTCCATAGAATTTGACCAGGAGGAATGTATGTGTATATTACACACAAAAGTTATTTCCACGAAGGGTGTCTTATGGCACCTGAAAGAGAACAAGTTTATTCATGGATCTAATGAAGTGGACCCGGTGGGTGGGGTCTATGAAGTGTCAACCTCAAATTAGGCGATCTACATATGCATGCAGGCGGGGACAACAGTGTTGTCAGAAGGAATTGAAATGCAGATTATGGACTGATAATTACCTTAACAGCTGCCATTCACAAGAGGTTGTTGGGCAATAACACAATCATTGCAATAGTGAGCCAATTAACATATTGAAATGCAAAATGGAAATGTAGGAAAGCACAGACCATGATACTTACTGTACCTTAAGGTTGCCATTCACAAAATGTTGTGTGATAACACGCACATCATTGCAATAGTGAGCTGATTAAAATAAGTAGTGTGAAAAACCTCTGCTCCTATTCAAACCACAGGAGATAGTTGAATTTCTTGATGAATTGTGAATGGCAATGGTTAAGGTAATAATCACTACCTGTACTTTTCTGCATTTCAGTTCCCTCTGACAATCCTGTTTACATCTCTTCCCCCCTCCCCTGCCTCCCACATGTGTATATAGATGGGCCAATTTGAGGTTGACACTTCATGCATCTGATGAAGTAGACAGTGTCCATAAAAGCTTATGCCAGAATAAATAAATTTGTTAAATCTTTGAGGTGTCACAAGAGTGTTGCTTTTGCTGCTACAGAGTAATACAGATAGCCCTCTGGAAATTGTTACAAAGTTATTTGTAACTTTATATCAGATATTTTAAACTTAACTGCCATTTCCCTAACCATTAAAAGGGGGGGGGGGGGGGAGAGATTATATGTACTGTATGCACAGAACACACACCCTGAAAGAAATCACTGCCATGATCTGCCTTGGGTTGCAATTGCTTAATGGAAATTTTTACTACTAACTGCATCATATAAAGCTTTTGGAATTTGGTCCTTCTTTTAAATTTATCCTAGCTTCCACCACCCCTTTCTCTGCAACTAGCCACTGCTTTTGATAAGTAGGTGCATAGGCTCCTCACATACAGCTGCCTATGACCTGGTTCGCACATAATGGTGAACTATGGATTAAACAACCCATAGTTAGCCGTGGCAGCGCCCGAGCAAAAGTACACTGCCTCCCCCAGGCTCATCACTTCAGCTGTACATCTTGTTTCTTGAAACAACCCAGGAATGCCCCGCGTTCCTGGGTTGCTGTCATGATGTGCAAACCCAGCACAGTTGTTTAGGGTTGAACAACCCAGAGTTTTAACCCAACAACAAAGCATTGTTTCAGAAAACTGGCGAGTGGGAACAAGCACTCTCACTCATACTCACAAGTAGGCACTAGGCATGGCTTGTTTGAGCATGCGAACCGGGCCTAGATGTAGCTGCTGCTGCTGCTGCTGCCTACCTGATCTGACAGTAGCATAAGTAGAAAACTAGAATATGGCATTTTCAGCCTAATTCGTATAAAAAAGCTGATGGGGTAATCAACCTGTGCCTAGATTGTACACTTCAAAACTGCAAGGTGGGAGCTTACAGCAGAATGTTCCTCACTTCAAAAATAAAAATAAAAAGCAGGCATGCCAGGGAGAAGCATACCTGTCTAGACTTCATAGATTCATAGATCATAGAGTTGGAAGGAGCCTACAAGGCTATCGAGTCCAACCCCCTGCTCAACATGCTATCTTTCCATGTGTAGGAATGTGCGTTATAGGGATGTACTCCATTCCACCTGCACACTGAAATGGTACCAGTCTAGACACCAGTTTATTACCTCATCTGGCAATTGTGAAAATTAGGCTTCAGCCAGGGAAGGAGGCAGCAGGAGATGAAGAAACTGCTGTGGACAAAAATTTCTATGCAGTCCTTGCCTCTTTGCAGCTTCCATGGTTAGCTTAGCACTTTTGGTGGCTGTAATACTAAATCTCTGTAAAATCCTTCCCCAAAACTTCGCATACCATTCTGGGTGCTTTGCATTTCTTCGGGGGGGGGGGGGCACTTCAAAATGTCTGAGCCACAGTGGCAAGAGAATCTTTTACTAAGTGGTCTGTGGTCCAAGAAACATAGTAAATGCTAGTCTTTAAGATACCACAGTCTCTTTGTTGCTTCTGCTACAATAGACTAACATGGCTACCCACCCACCCCCGGAAAAAACATGAAAAGGACAGGTTGCTTACCTGTAACTGTAGTTCTTCGAGTGGTCATCTGTGCAGTCACACATATGGGCTCTGCGCCTGCGCTGAGACCGTTCCGGAAAATTCTAAAGCTGAGGTAGACTGGGCGGGAGCCCCTCCCCCTCGCGCGTGCTCCTTAGCGCGGCTCCCGCCCATTCCCTCAGTTCCTCTGAGACCGCCTATTGCGGCCCCATGAACCGAGAGATACTCACTGTTGGTATTGACATTCCCTTTTATAGTAATACCAAAAAAAAAACACAACCATTATCATTTAGAAATGACATGAATTGGAGCAATACACACCCAGTCTCCACTGGCAGGTCCATTGAAATCGATAATGACGCCAAGCGGGGATGGATGGGTGGGTTGTGTGACTGCACAGATGACCACTCGAAGAACTACAGTTACAGGTAAGCAACCTGTCCTTCTTCTTCGTGGTCTCTGTGCATCACACATATGGGCAGAGTAACAAGCTGATCCACCCGGTGGTGGGATGGCGGCATTGGTCACTGCAATACCGATGATAGAACCACCCTTCCAAAGGTGTTCACAGCCCGAGCTCAAATATCAAGTCTGCAATGTTTGATGAATGTCGATGGAGCGGCCCTGGTTGCTGCTCTATAGAGCTTTGGCCTTTCCCAAACACCACGGATGTTGACTGTGTTCGGGTAGAATGTGCCCTTACTGGGCCTGGCAACTGCTTGCATGAAAGCTGGTATACCAATGTAATAACTTCTATCTATTTGGCAAATTTCTGCCTTGAAACAGAAAGACCTGGGGATTTGCCACCATAACATACAAATGGTTGATTTGTTTGTCGAAAAGAAGCTGTTCGCTCTTTATAAAATGCTAGGGCATGTCGGACATTCAGTGTATGCATTTTCTGCTCTATGTCAGAAGACGGGTTTTGGAAAAAAACGCTGGCAACACTATGTCCTGCCCTGTATGAAAAGTCTGAAACCACTTTTGGTAGTAAATTGAGATCTGGACGGATGACTATTATGTCCTTATGAAAACACCATATAAGGTGAGTCTACTGTGAGTGCACAGAGTTCGCCAGATCTTCTTGTCTTTCATGTGAGAAACCTGTGATCAATAGTCGCTAGTGGTTTAAGTCTTCTGAGTCAGTGCACGCCGCATCAGAGGCAGATTCCAGCCTGGCACCAAATTCCTGATTGGAGGAATGATGTTCTTCAAGCCTTTCAAAATTAAGGTTTCGCCAACGGATGTGTGAAGATTGACCCCGAGGTAACATAAGGCTTAATGGCTGAAATTGCTGCCAAGTATACCCTTATGGAGGATGATTTTAAACCTCACACCATCAGAGCATGCAAATATTCTAGTACAGTTTGTACTGTGCAGGATTTAAGATTTTGTTTACATTTCCTAGCATAAGATGCTCTCGTGTACGGCTTGTAGGCAGCTTGCAGGACAGTTTGTAACGGTGACGGTAAGTCTTGGGCTAGAATAATCGAATCTGCCATGCCATTAATGCTAGGCTATCCAAATCTGGGTGCTGGATGTTGCTTTGAGCTTGAGTTAGCAGTGTTGGCACTATCGGGAGCAACTGGTATTCTCCTTCGGAAAGGTGCAGGAGCTGGGGGAACCAAGGTTGCCGTGGCCACCACAGTGTTACAAGAATGCAGTCTGCTCTGTCCCTCCAGATTTTTGAGATGACTCACATCAACAGAGGAAGAGGTGGAAACATGTAATACAGATGACCCGCCCATTTCATCATGAAGGCATCTGTGATGAGATTGGGATCCGATGTTGCCCTGCTGCAAAAAAGATGGTAGGCCATGTTTTTGGAAGTGACAAAAAGATCTACTTTCGGTTGACCCCAGATTGAGAAAATTCAACTGCGAATCTCTGCATCCAGTTGCCACTCGTGTGACTGCATGGAGACTCTGCTTAGAGTATCTGCTAGTGTGTTGTTTTTTCCTGCGATGCGAAGCACCATGAGAGACATGGGTCTTGGAATTGTCCAGTTGAAAATTCTGAGGGTCAGCCTTGTGAGTTGCATCGACCTCGTTCCACCCTCTTTGTTGAGGTAGGCTACAATGGTCATGTTTTCTGAGACAACCTGGATGTGTTGGCTGTGAAGAAGAGACTCTAGTGCCTTCATGGCATTCCACTCTGCCATCAACTCCAACATACTGATGTGCATCTTGCACTCAACAGAGTTCCACGTGTCTTAAGCTACGTGGCCTGCACAATGCGCTCCGCATTACAGGAGGGAGGCGTCTGTTGTCAGAACCCTCGGAGTTAGTGGATGAAAAGGCACTCCTTTGATGAGAACGCTCTTGCTCATCCGCCACAACAAAGATGTTTCGGTGTTCCGTGGAATGGTGAGGTGAGTGGAAGGTGCCTGTCTTTGCAGGTCAAAGGAGCGGATAAGCCAGTTTTGAAGAGTTCTCATGTGAAGGTGGGCATAATGCATTACTTGCACAGTTGATGCCATATGGCCGAGAAGACGTTGGATCAACCTTACTGAGGACAAAGGAGCTCGATACAGGCATTCTGAGATAGTAAGTATTTTGTCTACTCTGTCTTGAGGTAGAAATGCCCAGCCATCCTTTGGATTGAGAACTGTTCCTATGAAATTCAGTTCCTTTGCAGGATCGAGGACTGACTTTTTGATGTTTAGACATAAGCCGAGATCATCGAGCATGGACAAGGTTGTCTGAAGTGCAGACTGAAGACGTTGTCTGGATGAATAGACGACCAGCCAGTCGTCGTGTCCTGTGTATTTGTCAAGGCCAATGTAGTCGCCAAGTCCTCTAAAATTCGAGAGGAGTCAAGAAACTCCGTTTCACGGAAGACTTGGCTTTCTTAGGGCCTTGGTAATGAAACTGCGGGAAGCATTCCTTAGTCCTGCAGACTGACTATCATGTGAACATGCATCTTGTCCTCCCATTTAAAAAGAGGTTGAAAAGGAGCTGTGGAAGATGTGAACCTATTCCACTGTCACGGCTTGTACTGCCTATGCCTTGGCAGTGTACTGAAACTCATCTTCTGGGCATTGACCCTAGCCTTTTGGATTGCGTCCAAAGAATCATCCATATTCTCATGGAATAGACCTTCCTCATCAAACAGGTCTTCTATGTGAGCTTTAACATTTGATGTTAGCCATACATGACGTCCAAGTGAGATGGTACTAATCAGAGTCCTGACATGGCAATCAGTTTGGTGTCTGGCGTTATTCATCTGCAGGGTTGCCATACTGATGACCTCCGCTTGTAGTACCCTTGCCAAGTCTCTCTTTTCCTCTGGGAGGTAATCACAGATGTTCCCTAACTTTCCAGTTAGGGATAACTGATACCTCACCATAATTGCCTGGTAGTTGCTACCGTTAGTAGAATAGATGTTGCTGTACACTGGGTCTTCTATCTCAGGTGTCTCGACATTAGTTTCTATGCCTAAGGCTGCCATAATCTTCATCACATGGTCTGCAAATGTATCTAGGTCTTCAGTTGGTAAAGTGGACAGTTTATATTCCACCTGCAAATCAGGAGAAGAGCCTAGTAATTTGTACACTGCAGAAACTGAGTCAGAATAAGGCAGGTTCTCATCAATGTCGAGAGCGATGTTCGATGTAGACAGAGACCGCTGGATGTCAAGAGCGAAGTCGTTGACAATCTGGTCTCCTCGATGTCGAGAGCGATGCTCAATGTCGACAGAGGCCGCTTGATGTTGAGAGCGATGTTTGATGTTGATGGGTTCTCTTTGATGTCGAGAGTGATGCTCGATGTCGAGATTGATGCTCGATGTCGATGGAGCCCGCTCGATGTCAAGAGCGATGTTCGATGTCGACAGAGTCCCGCTCGATGTCAAGAGCGATGTTCGATGTCGACAGGCTGTGCTCGATGTCAAGAGCAATGTTCGATGTCGACAGAGCCTCTCGATGTCAAGAGCAAAGTCAACAGGCTTTCCTCGATGTCAGGAGCAACGTTCGATGTCAACAGAGCCCTCTCGATGTCGAGAGCGATGTTCGATGTCGACAGGCTCTCCTCGATGTCGACAGAGTCCACTCGATGTCGATGTTCGATGTCGACAGAGCCTGCTCGATGTCAAGAGCGATGTTCAATGTCGACAGAGCCCGCTCGATGTTGAGAGCGATGTTCGATGTCGACAGGCTGTGCTTGATGTCAAGAGCAATGTTTGATGTCGACAGAGCCTCTCGATGTCAAGAGCACTGTTGACAGGCTTTCCTCGATGTCAAGAACAATGTTCGATGTCGACAGAGCCTCTCGATGTCAAGAGCAATGTCGACAGGCTGTGCTCGATGTCAAGAGCAATGTTCGATGTCAACAGAGCCACTCGATGTCAAGAGCACTGTTGACAGGCTCTCCTCGATGTCAAGAACAATGTTCGATGTCGACAGAGCCTCTCGATGTCAAGAGCAATGTCGACAGGCTGTGCTCGATGTCAAGAGCAATGTTCGATGTCGACAGAGCCACTCGATGTCAAGAGCACTGTTGACAGGCTCTCCTCGATGTCAAGAACAATGTTCGATGTCGACAGAGCCTCTCGATGTCAAGAGCAATGTCGACAGGCTGTGCTCGATGTCAAGAGCAATGTTCGATGTCGACAGAGCCTCTCGATGTCAAGAGCGATGTTCGATGTCGACAGGCTCTCCTCGATGTCGAGAGCAATGTTCGATGTCGACAGAGTCCGCTCGATGTCAAGAGCGATGTCGACAGATTCTCCTCGATGTTGAGAGCCTTGTTCGATGTCGACAGAGCCCTCTCGATGTCGAGAGCTATGTCGACAGGTTCTCCTCGATGTCGAGAGCGCCGCTCGATGTTGACAGAGCCCTCTCAATGTTGAGAGTGGTGTTCGATGTCGAGAGAGCCTGCTCCATGTCGAGAGCGAGATGTTTGATGTCGACAGAGCCTGCTCGATGTCGAGAGCGATGTTTGATGTCGACAGGCTCTCCTCGATGTCGAGAGCAATGTTCGATGTCAACAGAGCCCTCTTGATGTCAAGAGCGATGTCGACAGATTCGCCTCGATGTCGAGAGCCTTGTTCGATGTCGACAGAGCCCCCTCGATGTCGAGAGCGATGTCGACAGGTTCTCCTCGATGTCGAGAGTGCGCCGCTCGATGTCGACAGAGCCCTCTCGATGTCGAGAGCGGTGTTCGATGTCGACAGAGACCACTCGATGTCAAGATCGGTGTTCGATGCCGAGCGGCTGGAGGAAGAACGTTTTCTCCATGGATGGAGTATACGTCTCCTCTAATGTTGGAGCTGCAGTAAGCTCCGTAGCCACGAGTACAGGTGAATCCATAATTTCTCCATCGGAGAGTGAGGCTACTTGCACTCCTGACACCGAGGCACGCTTTGCAGGCGTGGATGTAGACAGCTCGTCTCTTCTCGGTGTCGAAGACTCGATCTGTGTCGGGATCGAAACCAGGCGTTTTACCTTGGTGGTCGACGTCAAAGCCGTGAAACTCACAGTCGATAGGACTGGAGTGACAGGCTTATAGAGAGAGACTTTTAGTCCTTAGATTTTTTCTTGGACACAGTCTCTTTCTTTTGCTCTTCCTTAGAGCATTTGTGGGCTTTTTTGTCCTTTCTCTTAAGTGGGGATTCCACATTCCGAGTTGCCGCCACTGTAGTATGAGACGTCGCTGATCTTGGCTTGAATGCCGTGGCCTTGAATGCCATATAGAGGGACACACCACGGATAAAGTTTGCTGCCAGGGAGCCATTTTGAGCTTTAAAGCTCGGTGTTTTCACATCGGCCTAATGAATGCCTTACAGTGGTGGCATATTTCTACTACATGCCCCCACTCTCAAACATAACAGGCACAAAGAGTGGCCAGCAGCCGGAGGTAATTTAATCCCACAATAGAGGCACTTTTGAAAAGGCGCCTAAAACAGCCGTTCCTCAGAAGAGGAGAAGAATTTCATTTTTTTTAAAAAAATATTTATTTTAATTTCATTTGGGGGGGGGGATTTCCGATGAAAGGAGGAAGAGAAAAAAGGTTTATGAGGAAAAAAATTTTGAAAAGACAATTTTAAAGTACTCAGCTGAGTTGTAGTTTTTTAGAAGAACCTCCGGAGACGACTAGCCGCAATGGCGGTCGAAGAGGAACTGAGGGAATGGGCGGGAGCCGCGCTAAGGAGCACGCGCGAGGGGGAGGGGCTCCCGCCCAGTCTACCTCAGCTTTAGAATTTTCCGGAACGGTCTCAGCGCAGGCGCAGAGCCCATATGTGTGATGCACAGAGACCACGAAGAAGAACAAAGTTTACAACTTAAGCATGAGCTTCATACTCTGTCTAATGCTGTGGTGGCCCAGGTGAGACATAGTACATTGACAGAAAAAGTAGGTGTAAGCGGAAAATACTTTAGAGAAGATACTGAGAAGAAATAAGGGCTGAGTGTTTTTAAATATAATGATAACCCTTTTGCAAGTTTGAGTGACACTGTCCCAATCCTATACAGTTAGACAAAAACTTTAAGGATGCAATGCCTTACTGTTTTGTAAGTCTGATCGAACTGAGTATGCACGCATAGGGCTAGGCTACAAACATACTAATAGTCAATATCTGACTTCCATACAATTACTTCACCTACAAATACAAATAGCCATCTACTCATTCATAAATCTATGAAAGCACTTTTAAAAAATTATTATGACATTTATATCCCACATTTTTTCATCTTGCAAGGAACCCAAGGCAGCTTACATGGTTCTCCTCCTCTTCATTTTATTCTTACAACAACCCTGTGAAGTAGGTTAGGCTCAGAGTCAATGACTGGCCCAACGTCACTCAGCAAACTTCATGGCCAAGTGAGGACTAGAACCTAGATTGCCTGAGTCCCAGTCCAACATTCTAACCACTACACCACACTGGCTCTTGGTTTCACAGAGGGCGTGTTCACACGACACGGGAACCGCGGGGGAGCAGAAGTCCCCCGCGGTTCCTGTGTCATGCAAACGCCGACCGGGGGTGCCCCCGCGGGATGGCCGCACACAGGACGCACGCAAAATGACCATGGTCGGTAGAGGGGTAACCCCTACCGCGTGTGGCCACCCTGCCGTGCGAACAGCGGGCGGCTGTCCTGCGGGGGCCGCACAGAGGCGGCAGCCCAGAGCGGCCGGAGCTGCGGCCGCTCCAGCCTGTAGGGGCAAATGGCCCCTCTGGGCATCCCGAGTCCCCGCCCCCTAGCGCCGGGAGGCCCGCACTGTGGTGCGGGGACTGCCGGCTCCACCGGGGCCCGCACACGCGCGCAGGGCACAGGTCATCTGCGGCGCCCCGCTGGACCCCACAGTGCCTCCCCTGCTCGCAGCCTGGGTCGTGCGAACCGGCCCATAGACTCTTGGTTTGCACAACACACCGGGCTCACTGTAGATTGTTTAACCCCTGATGAGCCACAGCGGGTACCATTTTGAATATGTAGTGCTGATCGGGGGGTTGCTATGTCATGCAAACCCAGCCACCGTGGGTTATTTGAGGGTTAAACAACCCTCGCATAACCCTACTACCAATTGGGTGGTGCATATTCAAAATGGCACCTGACATGCACTGCAGCTCATTGAGAATTAAACAACTCACGGTGAGCCTGGCATGTCATGCAAACCAGGCCTATGTGAAACTGCTTAAGCAGATTGAACACATTTTGGGGGATTTTTAGGTGCCAGCAGAAGACTAGCCTTCAAGCAGGGGCTGGACCACAGGACCCGTTGACTTCTTTCTAGCTCCAATTTCTTTTACATTTTATTTAGGGACTCATCAATTTTACATTGAAACGTTTCTGACTTTTGGTGGGTGGGAAACCACAGAGATAAACAGGAATACCAGGGCCAACTTGGGGATTCTGGAGACCTCCACAGCTTAGTTTTAAAGGAGCAGCTGCGTTGGCTCTACTAAGTACACATTGTTGGGAGATGTTCTATTATCACTTTCTGTGGGGATGAACTGTGCAAAAGGATGTATAAAACCTGACTGAATAATACCAGTGATGGAGGAGGAACTATTAGTAGAAATCTCTGTCAAGGTTGCTTAAATCAAATATTCAAGAAGTCTTTTAAGAAAGAATAAAACAGCATAATCTCAGATGCTTTAATCATCTTCACACAATCACAAAAGATATCCCCCCCTCTTTTTACTGAATTAGTCTGATAATTGAACTCCCAAGTTCATGCATAGTAAGAGTGCATATTATTTCAGCCTTAGCTTAATAATTAAATCAGATTTCTTTCGCCAAGTTCTGATAAATATGTATTTTACATATTGCTATGTACCTCTTGCTCCAATGGGATGCTAAACTGTCTTTCAGCATGATCCTGGATGTCTTCTCAAATGGAAAACCCAACTGAGTTCAATGGGGCTTGCTCCTAAATAAGTTGACAGGGTTGCAGCTGAAAGTACAGCTAATTCTGTGTAGCCATTTTGTGGATCATAAGGAAATGCTACACAGAGATCATGATGTGTATGTAAAAATCAGATATATAGATTTTGTTTAAGGTTGTAGCAGAAGGTTCTCAACAATGGAACCATTATACCCATATCACTCATCTTAGATCAAGGATCTCAACATATGAGAAAAACTAAATGGGACTTGATCATTTTTCTGGTGCTCTGATTTGTTGCAAAGACAGATCATAGATTGATGCACACACTTGTGGCAATTTATAAATCTTAGCTATTGCACATGAATAATTTAAGTATTCATTATGGATTACGAACCTGATATGACAATTTTGCTATGTCAGAATCATCAGCATTGTGTACCATGCCTGGACAAAATAGTATGTTGATAAGATAAACCTACAGAAGAAAACACACAGGTCAGAAGTTAAGTATTAGGAATATCAGTAGAGTTCTAGAAATAAGATTAATTTCGGACTGTCCTTAATTTATCTTCCATTCATTAAATCTGAAGGAGTAATGGATGAGTAGAGTCTGTTTTGTAGGATCTCCCACTATAAGAGTATAACCTGATAGATCCAGGTTCTGGTCACACTCATGTTGGCAACTGATAAAAAATTGGGAAAATCACAACACACAGGTCTTGCATGAGCAACCTTGGTAAACTGGAATAAATGTAACACTTTGCTATGTTACAACCAAGGATTAAATTATCCTGTCCTATGGCCAAAAGCTGCACTTCCAAAACCACAGTGTTGTGTTCCTCCTGAGTAAATGAGGAATAAAAGCTCAGCCTAATTAAATGATCTACAACACAAAAACAACCTCTGGGGTGCATCCAAGCCTCTTAATCTGACTAGGATACATGATAGTTCACAGGTCCCTATAGAGCCAAAGATGCCTGTACTTGCCAACCATTCAGCAGAATTCACAAGTGAACTGTATTTTGTACAGGAATAAACAGTTTTTCTAGTAGGAAGTTGGTAGATACAACTGGATTTTGGGGACATAACCATTTGGCAAAAAGGAGTCCCCATATTTTAACAACGCATTTAACCTCCCATCAGTGCAACCTTAATGTGAATGATTCTCTCTTAAGTAACTGACAGCGCAATCCTACGAGGGTGAACCTGAAGGATTGCGGGTGCAGGCATCCTATGCAGGGTGGGAGAAGCACGGTGGATCTCCCCTCGCCCTCAGAAACATCTAGACATCCAATTTTGGCTGTCTAGATTTTTTCTTGTTGAGGAGAGGCTGAGGCACCACCTGGATTCTTCCACTCCCAGGAATGCCCCCGCATGGGGGAACTGAAGACAGAAGACTTCCAGTCCCACTCCTACATCCCCCCCAGACAAGGTCAGAGGACATAGGATTGTGCAGATTTTTTTCATTGTCTCCAAAAGCCCTCATAAATGTGGAAATGCTGTAGTCCCTTTGGATCATTCTTGTGAAAGTCAGGCAGCCTGATCTATAATTCTGCTTTTGCTGTAACATTGCAAAGGGTGGACTGTACTGCTGCAGTTAAAGCAGTAGCCTAATTAGCAAATCTGCCAAAGAAATCTGTCTCTGCCTCTTTACCAGGTCCAATGTAATAAAAAGGTCACAAATGGCTTCCTTACAATTAGCCAAACACAAGTGTGTGTGTGTGTGTGTGTGTGTAATGAAATAAGGCTAAAATCCTATACACACTTACCTAAGAGTAAGCCCCATTGAACTCAACTGGGCTTACTTCCAAGTAGACATATATAGGATTGCGCTGCTAATTTACTTAAGGCTATCTACCAGTTTGCATTTGCCTATTTGACACTTTTGAGGCCTTTCAGCCACTAGGATTGAAAATAGCTGGGCTATCCATGGCCACACATGCAGCATTACACACGAGAGGTCTCAAAAACAAATAGATTTTCATCAATACTACTAGGCAGACAGCACTCTTACAGGCAAATTCTCAACACATTGGGTTGGATCTAGACTAAGATAGTTGCACTTAGTTCACATTGAAATCAACAGGATTGAAGTCATGACTAACATGTCCCAATTATTTCAATGGGATCTAAATTCAACTAACAGTGTAATCCTATACATGTTTACATGTCCTACTGCATTCAATGGGGCTTACTCCCAGATAAGTGTGCATAGGATTGCAACCTTAGTGGATCCTACCCATTATGAGGCAGTATGTCTCATTGTTTTCAGTGCAAATTATTTTAGATTTTAAACTTCCTACATGCAGAGATTTGTTTCACCAGCCTTTCAAGAACTACTACTCATGATCACATACCTATGCTTGCTTTTTCTTTAAACAAAAGAAAAAAGTTGCTAGCATGTTGTTTCTCTCCTTTCCGAAACAAGGTTTCTTATGATTTTAGCTAAGATGCCAGAAGTTTTAAACTACAGAATGTGTCTGCAGTAGAGAATTAGAAATACAACATCACTGAATATGCTTCTTTGTTCTCCATACTCCTAAGCATAAAAAGACTTACGGTAATATGACAATTCAAGAGCATCCTAACCACGTACTATCCAAAAAGTATTTTGGTTGTAGTGTGTTATCTCAAAATAGTAGTGCCTTCTTGTGTTTTGATTTATGCTGCTGTTCAAAGCTACAGGTTTTTCTAATATAATCATACAATTGTCTGCAAAAAGCAATAATTTCATGATGTTCCCAACAGGCAAAGCTGGCTATGAATTAAATCATACAAACAAATATATTGTCAAGCCAACTGAAGGTTTCTAAATGATCTAAGGGTGCACTCCTATGCATATTTAAACACAAAGAAGTCCTACAACTCCCAGCATTCCCAAGCCAGTGGCTGGAGAATGCTGGGAGCTGTAGGGCTTCTTTCTATCTAAACATGCATAGGATTGCATCCTAAGATTATTTTAATTGTGAGGACTTTTTTTTTTTCAAAAATGCATTAAAAAATCTCAGATGTGGTAGCCTTCACACATTTTCCAAATGTAAACACTATAGTTACCAAAAGCCAGGCACATCTTTAATTCTGGCTTTTAGTAAAAAGAACATCATGAAGTTAACCAGGGGAACCTATTATTATTAAGTGCATTTATATCCCACCTTTCTTCCATCATAGAACTGAAGATGGTATATATGAGATTCCTAGGTGGTCTCTCATCCAAGCACCAAGCAGATCCAGACCCACAGCACTTAGCTCAAGCAAGGTCTGCGTGTGCCTTTAGACCAGCCTTCTCCAATCTGGTGCCCTCCAGATGTTTAGGACTTCGACTCCCATAAGCCCCAGCCACCTTAGCCAATGGTCAGGAATGCTGGGAGTTTTAGTTCAAAGCACCTGGAGGGCACCTGGTTGAGGAAAGCTGTTTTGGACCATGCATCCTAGGACATATATTATTTAAGCTACACATAGGAACAGCCCTGAACAGCCGGATCTCATCCGATCTCGAAAGCTAAGCAAGGTCGGGCCTGATTACTAGTACTTCGATGGGGGGACCACACTGGAATACCAGGTGCTGTAGGGAAGGACTATAGCTCAGTGTGATCGAGCACACACTTTGCATGCAGAAGGTCCGAGGTTCGATCCCCAGCCTCCAGGTAGGGTTTGGAAAGAATCCTGTCTGAAACCCTGGGGAGCTGCTGCCAGTCAGTCTCAACAATACTGGGCTAGATGGACCAATGGTCTGACTCATTATAAAGCAGCTTCCTATGTTCCTAAGTTGCTGGGAGGAATAACAGCAAAATAAGGTGCTGGGTTTGACCTTTAAAGCCTTAAACAGGTTGGGATCCAAATACCGAAAATAATGCCTCTCCATATACCAGCCTGCCCATGTTTTAAGATCTGCTGGGAAAACTCTCCTCAAAGAACCTTCCAAACATTATGTGTTAACAAGTGAGAGAGCCCTTGTCTGTGGTATTCCCTTCCCATAAACGTAAAACTGGTGCTGATTTCACTATCTCTGGTGCCAAGTTAAAATGTTTTTCTTTGCTCAAGCATTTTAGCTGGTTAGTTTGTCCTTTTATATTTTACTGCCTTTTAAATTGTTTTATGACTGTATTCTGTTTTTATTGCATTTTAGGGTTATAGGACCATTTTGAGCTTTGATATCTTTGGATGAAGGGAGATTTAAATCATCATCATCATCATCATCATCATCATCATCATCATCGGGAAGGAAGGAAAATGAGCTTAGAAAGCAGACACTGAAAAGAACAAGAATAGGATTTGAAATAGAGGTAAAGTATGAATGAATTTCATACTTTATGAATTAAGTGTATGAATTTAAGTAGCTGGGCATATGTGTTAGGACCAAACTCTGTAGACATTTGCAGTATTTCTAGGAATCATCAGGGTAAATTCTGGAATGACCAGGGAAAATAGGTCTATCAGTGGGTGTTAATAATAAAAGCAGAGGCAGTGGCCACATTCGCATGCAACAATAAGCCAGAATCTTGGTTTATCAGCCATGTGCTAGTACACACTCCCTAATTGTCGTTTGCTTCCCCAGCCAGCAGCAGCAGATAAAGTAGCCAGAAACTAACCAGGAAGTAAAATATTAGTGTTACATCTGAACTGGCATTCCTGTTTTGTTGCTTCTCTAACAAGTCAGAATATGAAACCAAGGTTTGTAGCCAGTCTCAGATTCTTGGCTTCTTTATAAGCAACAAGGCAAGAGTCCCAGTTTGGACATAACGTTAAGCTTTTGTTTCATGGTTAATTTCTGCTTACTTTAGCTGCTCCTGCTGGTGGGAGCCACCAAGCGGAACTGATTGGGCAGTATACGTGAGCACACTACGTGTGAATGATAAACTAGGTTTCTCCAGAATTCTGGCTTATCGTCATGTGTGAACACAGACAGCATCTCTGAATACAAGCTGCTGAGACTAAATAGAGGATAGTTATTAACTTCATGGTCTGCTACTGAACTTCCTAGAGGCATCTTGCTCGCTACTATTGACCAAATGCCATGTTAGATGGACATTTGGTCTGATCTACAGTAATACCTTGGATTGCAAGTAACTTGGTTTGAGAGCGTTTTGCAAGACAAGCACATTTTTAAATATTTAATTTTTTTTTTACTTGATATACAAGCGACGTCTTGCAATACAAGTACTGTAGTACGGCTTAAATTAAAAATCTCTGTACAATTTTTTGGGGGGGGATTTCGTTTTGATATAAGAGTTTTTTTGGATCACAAGCACGTTTCCGGAACGAATTATGCTCTCAATCCAAGGCATGACTGTAATGGCATATTTTTAATGCACAATGGGATAAATAATTGGTTATAATATGGTGAGTTTAGGATGAACCAGAGTAGAGAAAGGCAATCTGTTAAATTTGCAAGATAAAAGACTACAAGTAGGATCTGCAACAAAATGTTGCTGTCTATCCTCACCTCCTAACAAGAGTGTTCCTGTTCAGGGATCCAGCCAACAAGACATGTCCTCCTCTAGGACACTTATTCCACAACCACCACCACAGTTTTCTATATTTATTTTCCAATCAAAACACAACATACTGTGGCTACCGAGCATGCTCAGTCCTCTTCGGGCTGTTTTTAGGTTTCTTTACACACACACACACACACACACACACACACGTAGGTTTTTGGGGTTTTGAAAAAAAAAGATTTTGTGTACTTCTAAAAACCTTGGGGATTAGAGCATGCTGATACCTCCCTCCTGTTTCTCAAAGACCCCATTGTGGCTCCATTTCTTTTGACACTCACCAGTTGAGTTTGCTATCGGGGAGTGTGTGAAAGGCAAGAGTGTTTTTAAAAGGGAGCAAAAATCTATTTGTTGATGTTTTAAAGCTGCCTCAAAAGCAGTTTCTACTATGTCTGGATATTCTCTCTGAACTAGTGTCATGTAACTGACTCAGTCCTTCGCTGGATAGAGATATCGACACCAAGATCAGTACAGACTGGTGCATATATGTCCTTGCTGTCATTTAAGAAGATGGTTATAATTACAATTAAAGTGCTTAGGGAAAATATCCCTCTGCTTCTAACTTAGCTGACAGATGTATTCAGGGGTTTTCTGAACAAGTAATCTTTCCCCTATGTTTCTCTCATTTACTTCCCAATTAGGTTGCCCAATTTTCAGAAGAGTTCACTAAAATGGTGCTCAGTCACTCTGAAAACTTAACCATTTTCATCTATGGCATGAGCTTAAAAAAACTGCTTCTGTCTTCAAGTATTGATAGTTCTTGTGCAACTTGGATCTCTATCTAGACACCAATATAAAGGACTATTTATTTTTCTACATGCCATCCAAATCATGTACCCAGGAACCTAGAATTAGAAAATGCTTATTGTTATAAATGTTTCTTGCTTTACTCAGTCTAAATTAATCTACAAAGTTTGATTTTAAATGGCAAAGAACAGTGTAGTAACCAATTAGATTAGTAGATATGACAGCAATAGGAGTATGTGAGTAGGGAACCAAATTGTAAGTCAAGATTGAAGGACTGGTAATGTCTGTGCCTTGTACTGCTACATTGCCTGAACAATGAATATTTTCTGCAGACACTATCTGCACATTTTCCAATCTCTCTCCATGGGGATATAAAACTGGGATACTTTTTTTTTTTAAGCTGAAATTCTGAGGAATGCACACTGTGCAAATCCCCACTGCTGCACAAAATTCTATAGTTATGGAACAATGGAAGAAAAAAATCAAAGTAATGTAGAGCTTTATGTAGTATTTGATTATTTGCAATGAAAAATATCAGAGCAACTCACTCTTATTTTAACTTATTTACTTAAGAACACACACAAACACCAGAGGCTTCTTGAATATGAACAGATGGGTTATTTTCCTTCAACATTTGCAGCCATCTTGAAGACAATACAAAATTATTCTAGGTAGTTAGGCAGAAACTGATTATAAAGAGGCATATAATTATCTCATATAATCAAGTGCTTAAAGAATGAAATGCCATTCTGTGTTGATAGGTATAAGTTAAATTTACTGGGAAAATGCATCTTTGCTATATATGATGCAACAGGCATGGCCCTTCTCCATGTGGAAGAATCCCACAGGGCTTGAGAGCCCCGTTTCTCCCCTCCAGCCATCTCTGCACATGTGCAAAGGGTGTATATAGACATGTACCAGAGAAACCAGAAGTCCCTGCATGCCTCCTGTAGGGATATGTAATAGCAATGTACAAAGAAAGTCTAAGGCTGCAATTCTACACACACTTACCTGGAAGTAAGCCCCACTGAATGCAATGTGGCTTACTTCTGAGTAGACATGTATAAGATTGTACTGTAAGGCTCTTCAGTTTAGACTCAGATAATAATGAAAAACATTATATTGGAGACACATTAATGGGATGAACGTGAACAGAACTGCAATTTATCCTCTCATAACTTAACTATGAGCTTCAATTAAATCACCCAGTAGCATTAGTCAAAATGACCAGAGGATGCAAATCTACACCAAGGGCTGCTAAACAGTGGGAGGGAATATGCAAGGATGGATCTTTTCTTCTGTTTGTACTTCCTCTGCAATATCTGTGATCATCCATTTCCAAACATAGGATAGGAAGGTTTAGGATACTCAATTTCTTGCCACTTCCATGTTATATGCCTCATACTAGATGCAACATGTCGGTTTTATCAGCACAAGCATTACTTGAAAGCATCCTCTGAACTATGATTTGCATTGATTCAGACCACAAACACTCACCATTATCCAGAACCAGTTCATCTTCAGAAATAGTAGCAAAGATCATTGTAGCTCCTTACCAGCAAGATGATTTGGAGGAAATATAGCAGTTTTACATAGGATTATGCATTTTTAAATGACCAGAACATAGTATGTACTTTACACCACACATATGTAAAGCTGATTATTTAGATCCATGCCAGTCAGGCTTCAGGCCTGGACATGGGACGGAAATGGCCTTGGTGGATATGAGGAGGGCTTTGGATAGGGGCGAATGCTCTTTTCTAGTCCTCCTCGATCTCTCAGCGGCTTTTGATACTGTTGACCACAGTATCCTCCTGGACCACCTGGAGGGGTTGGGCATGGGAGGCACTGTATTGCAGTGGTTCCGGTCCTTCCTCTCTGGAAGGTACCAGAGGGTAGTTCTTGGGGAGGAGGCTTCAGACCCTCGGCCGCTCACTTGTGCGGTGCCACAGGGTTCCATCCTCTCCCCAATGTTATTTAACATCTACCTAAAGCCGCTGGGAGCTATCATCAGGAGGTTTGGGGTGCACTGTCATCAATATGCGGATGACACGCAGCTCTACCTCTCCTTCAAGTCCTCACCAAAGTTGGCTGTTGAAACTCTGTCCAAGTGCCTGGAGGCAGTGGGTGGTTGGATGGGAAGGAACATGCTGAAACTGAACCCCGACAAGACCGAGGTACTTCTGGTGGGAGACAAGGGAAGGTTAGGGGATGTTGACCTGGTGCTGAATGGGGTACATCTACCCCTGAAGGATCAGGTCCGCAGCTTGGGAGTCATTCTATACTCCCAGCTGTCCATGGAGGCTCAGGTGTCAGCTGTGAGCCAGGCGGCGCTGTATCAGTTCCATCTGATGCGGCAGTTGCGCCCCTATCTCCCTAATCATCTGCTCCTATCAGTGGTTCATGCCTTGGTCTCCTCTCGCCTAGACTACTGTAATGCGCTCTATGTGGGGTTACCCTGGAAGACGGTTCAGAAGTTGCAGCTGGTACAGAATGCAGCAGCTCGCCTGGTTAAAGGCTGCTGCTGGTGTGATCACATCACTCCAGTGCTCAAAGAGTTGCACTGGCTACCAGTTGTTTGCCGAGCCGAATTCAAGGTGTTGGCGTTGACCTTTAAAACCCCGTACGGCTCCGGCCCAGTATATCTCAAGGAGCGCCTCCAGCAACATCAAGTAGGCCGCTCAACAAGATCTGCCACAGATGACCTCCGTGTCCCATCAACCAGAGAAACCAGGCTGGTGGGGACTAGGAGGAGGGCCTTTTCTGTGGCAGCCCCCAATTTATGGAACTCTCTCCCCAGTGACCTCCGCCATGCCCCTTCCTTGATTAGCTTCCGCCGGGCATTAAAAATGTGGCTTTTCAGGTGGGAATATGGGGTGGGTTAGGATTTTTAAGTTTTGTTCTGTTTTTAATTGTGTTTTATACTGTGTGTATGTGTGTTCCCCCCCTTGTGTTTTATTGGACTGTACATCGCTCAGAGTGGCCAGATGTCTGGCCAGATGGGCGATTCATAAATATAAGAAATAAATAAATAAATCATATAACCATTATCCATGTCTTGCTCAGGGCTTACTTTCCAAGAAAAAAAGTACTAGAGCTCAAGTCTACTATAGTCACACCTTCTGATCACAAGCCCTACTCCAGAATCCTGGATGTGTGCAGGCTGTTTTGTGGTTATTCAGATGAACAGGTACCAGGCCTGAGCCACAATGACCCCTAGCTCAAATGGAACTCTCCTCCAGGCCATTTCTTGTCTGGAGTGCTGGAACTTCCACTTTCTGGCCTTTCCCTCCTGCAGTATTTCCACTCAATCCAGAATATCTGCATTAAATTAATATTTTCCATCAAGGTCACCTCTTTTTTCAGATCCTTACACTAGCATGCTTTTAATCAGCTTCAAGTTTCTAGTCCTCCAATAGCTTGCCACCTCTCTGCTCTTGACTGTTCCTTTCCTCTCACATAGCATCTCTCACTGTTTTGTTCTGCACAAATTCATTCACCCTGGGGCACTGTGTCATGTTACCTCACTCAGGCCTTCTGTTATGTTATTCTCTATGCTTGGAAGAGCCCACAAACCATCTATTCAGAAAGACGGTACCATCACCTTTAAATCCCTTTCCTGAACTGTCCTAGCCTTACAATCTCCCTTACCCCATCTTCACTTCCCATCACTCTAACAATTTGTGTTAACAATCCCTTTGTTCACTAGTGTAGCCACCATGTCAATTACATTTTGTGCAGAACTTAGAAGAGCCCAACACTTTGTAATAAAAATGGATATTAACTTGTAGATTTATTTGCAAGGTTGATTTGTTTATCTTATAATGTATACTATAAAACTGGACAGATATATTAATTGCATGAGTAATAATATTTATTACAGTAGCATGTAGATCTAGCTTTGCTAGTACAGCCCATACCACTTGGCAATGCTATTCCATCCAAAAGGAGACCTTTAGCAATACATCATATCAGTATCAGCAGTGGGCCTACTTATTGTGGTTTCATACTAGTTCATATTATGAGAGGTATAGCCATGAATACTAGAAATAGCCTGGAGAACAAACTAGCAGTGCCTGATTTAATTGTCTGAATATAATCTACGTCCTACAAAGAGAAGTATATAGAGATGATGCATAACTTAGTTCAGCCTTCTTCAACCTGGTGCCCTCCAGATGTTTGGGACTTCAGTTCCCATCAGCCACAGCCAGCATGGCCCATGGTCATGAATGCTGGGAGTTGTAGTCCAAAACATCTGAAGGGCCCCACGTTGAGGAAGGCTGAACTAAGTTATGCATCATCTCTATTACCTCTCTTTGACAGAAGGTGTAACAAACATCAAAATTCTATCTTATTAACACCTTACTACTGTGAGCAAATAGATATGTAGACTTTCCTATGAGGATGCAGAGAGGAGTCATGGGTGGAGAGTAAACACTAGTGTCTACTTAAATATGAACAACAGCTGATCTACCAGAACCAGCCATGGCACATTCATACACCTCCTCCTTCACAGCAGCTGTATGTACAAGGCGTCAGGGACTGCACCCATGTATTAAGGTGCCTGTAACACTGTATGGTGCAATCATGTGCTGCACTGCCACATTCTATTGAGATGGAGACTGCATGAGTTGCATTCCTAGATCTGCAAGAGAACATCCATGATTGGCCTTTTCAAATAACCATTGTTACATAGTGGGGCCCATAACAAGTGAAAACATTTTCTGCTGCTAATCTGCCCTTAGCTGAACCATTTTTTTTAAACTAACAGACTCTAATGTGGACATTTCTAATAAGCTACTTATACAATTAAATTACCTTCATTTTCTAAGATGTGACCTTTATTAAGCAAACTTACTTTGAAACCTTCCAATATATTCTGCAGCATCAAACTCCTTGTCAAGAAACGTTGTTTCAATTACAATAATTATCTTGAAAGTATGTGTTAGAAATATTTCTGGTACAACACACACACACACAGACACACACACACAAATGCCCTCTATGATTATTGTGTTTAAATGTGTGTGCCATAGAATTATATAAATAAATTACTCATACAAAGGACTTCATAGTACAAGGCTGAAGAATTCCAAAAGAGAGAAAATATAACATTCCTTTACAATACTTTAATAGATCCCTTAACCTGTTGCGTTTTCTAGGATATTTTGATCATTTCAAAACTACACATAATTTCAGCATGTGTGAGTATATCTTCCCAGCCTCTGCATCACATTAATCACTTTTTGTTTATATAAAAAGGTTTGCAGGGTACACTATATATTTGTGCCTGTGTGTGTGTGTGTGTGTGTATAATATATGTAGCACTTGCAATAGTTGGAAGAGTACTTGGTAATTTTTAAGAAGCTTTATGAAATATTTATCTTGTTAGTCTTAATTTCTATACTTATACAAATAAATCTGAATTAAAACATGACCCATCTGCAAATCATCCCTAAAATACATAATATTTTAAAGAAAGGGCCCAATTCCAATTTTTTGTTCATCTACCAGTTACTCTTTCAAGCAAGGGTGCAAGGCTTTAAGACTGAGACAGCAATTATGAAGAATACTTATTATAGAAAATAAATTTATAGCACAGTAAAATCAAAGAGAGAGACTTCAACAGAGAATAAATAATTGTTTTTAGCTATTACAAAAAATTTTTTGTAGCAGGAGTGAAAACATTACCAAATAATGGCATAGTTCTTCACATACCTTAGGAGGCTATTTTTTGCAAGAAAAAAAACATCCAAACCCTGCCTCTAGTCTCACAGAACAACAAAGGACTGTGACGACACGTCTGTTATGGTGTACACTGTACTTCATGTTTATAGATTTTAATATGTAACTTATACACACACGCACACACATATAATATATGTAATATGATTTTAAGTTATATTTCATTAGAAGAAAAGAAATGATACAATAGATCAAATCTTGCCCCACCTTTCTCTGCCCCCCCCCCCCTTTCTTGGTGAAAAGAACATAAATTGTTTAGGAGCACCACAGCGCCACCAACACAGATCAATACAAAACAAAAAAGATTTCCCATCGTGTGCAAAAAAAAAAAAAAAATGCCTAGAAAAATGCCAAAAATTACAAAATGTCTCCCAAATGTACCTTCTCAAAAGAAGAACACGACACCTAGATGAGGTATGCTCATTCAGATCCTTTATATAAAGAAGGCTTTAAGATGAGTGACCAAAAAGGAGCTGATTGGCGAATAAAAAGGCCAATGTTTAGTAACAGACATAACTTAATATAAACCCTGTTATGTCAATCTCCTCCTTCATTACACGAAGGGCAGTTTCTCTTGCAGTTTTCATCAAGACAATTCACCCACCCCCCAATTAATTACAAGCACAAATATCTGAAGGCGTATTCCAATTTCCAATTGAACAATACATTTTGTTCTCTTTGGGGGGAAATTTGTATTTTGTTCTGCACATATTTTTTTTAAAAAATCAACGTTGGGAGAGTCCAACTCCACCTTGAAAATATCTGAGTTCTTGGTAGCTTCGTAAAAGATTTAAGTACAATGTATGGTTCTAATATATTCACCCTTAAAGAAAGAAGCAAAATTGTTTCCTAATGATCAAAAATAATTAGACGACGTTTGGTGTAATGAATTAAAAGAGCTGAGATTCAAGGGAAACGACAACCTACATTTGATTCATCAATATAAGGAACATCTTTGACGCTAGCGGATTACCGCAAAAAGAAAGAAAAAGAAAAATACATACTAAAAGAATTTTTAAAAAAAACTTACCTCGAAAGGAAGGAGACAGCTGCCTCTTCGCAACGACTGTAACAAAATAGGCTGTGTGTAGTTTCTCGGTTGCAAACAGCCACCTCCACACAGCGAAAGGATCCCCAAACATCTTTAAAAATCTTTGCAAATGAAAACTGAGACTTTCTCCCATGATCGGTGGTTGATTCCGGAGGTTTTCTCTCAGGATCTGTGGGGGCGTTTGGGTAAACCGGAGAAATATCCAAAGAAGATTAAAAGCAAAGGCAGCAGGAGCCAGAAGACTCTGGGGTTAACAACTTTGTAATGGCACACAGGCGTGTTCTGATTGGTTAGGAGGGCAGTGTCCCTCCACAGTCTGCACTATCCCCCGCTCTCCCCCTTCCGCAGCCTGGAAAAAATGCAGAAATGCAGTGTGCCATTTTATACAGGATTTTAAAACACACCCCAATCCAGCCACCAAAATCCAGACTTCCTCTTTGGTGACCCTACAAAACAAGAGCTCCTCAAAAGCTTTTCTAGGGCTTCTTCAGTACATAAACGTGCCCTTGGGGGAAGAGAAAAGCGAGCGAGAGGGAGAAAGAAAAGACACACAAAATAATCCACTGGTTTTCACACACGGGCTTTGGCAATGTTCCCCTCCCACCTGAAATATATTACTAAAAAATTAGGTTCGACTATGAAAACGCGTTCATTAGCCACCCCTCCCCCGCTCAAGGTACCTAGTACAATTTTAAAGTAAATTTAGCAAATAATTAGTTTGAAAGATATCATAGCACCTAAGAAGCCAGTCACGCCTGGAACAAAAATCTCTTGACTCCCTGATAACGAAATAATATTGAAACAGCAGGACACTTTCTTTCCTTCACAAATCTGCATACCTACCGTCATAAACAGAGCTAAGAACATTAATTTCAATAGATACATCCATTGTGATAGCCATAGTTATTCCACAAAGACTGTTTAAAAACCCCTCCTTATACTGACTGACAGAATTCTACCATGCTGCCCACAAACAAAATGGCTGTGGCACTGAGTTTTTTTGGATCCTCCCACCGCGCCTCTCCCCCGCGGCCTCCGGGAAGTGGTAGAAATCCAAAATAAATCAGTACTCCAAGTACAATGTACGGTCCAAACTCCACATGACATCAGGAAGGCGAGGGACTCTGACAAAACTCTGGCTTATCTTTAGGGGATCTTTTTGATTGTTTAAAAACGTGCTTCCAACATTGGGAATTTATATGGCTGTGTAATTTGAACTTCCTGCTTTACATATGTATAAGGTCTTTCACCTATCTTGGCAGGCTTTCAAGTTAAGTGTGCTGGGAAATGTGATGCTGTGTGTCTCCAGTTGTGAGCTGAGTCAGATACTCAGTCGCTGTATGCGTTGGTAAAAATGCCTAACAAAGAAAAACAAAAATAACAAAATCTTGCAAACCCAGTCCTCTGTTTCCCTTTTCAATTTTTCAGAAAATGTATTAATTACATAATGCAAGTTATTAACGTTGGCTTCACGTAAGTACAAACATTAAAAAAAAACTTTTTTTCTAAGTGCTATGTGTTACTGTACATATTGCTAGCTTTAAATAATACTACTGTTTCTTTATGAACAATCCATGTTAGAAACCGTTGTGCAGCTATTAACACCCTTCTACTCTGTTCTTTAAGGTAAGGGGAAATATATTATTACAATTAAATTTACTAACAATCTATTTCAAACTTTGAAACAATAAACATGAAACCTCTTATATACAATTCTACAGAGCCTATAATACTCCAAATTGAGTTCTCATGGGTGTCTTTAATTTTACTTCAGTGAAAGCTATTTTACTAGCAAGCCTCAAACCACTTATGGAATAGTCCCCACTGAAGAACACTGATTTTGAGGACTGCAGCTTTACAGCGCAAGCCACAAACCACTTAAGCCAGTGTGATTGAAGAACTTAAACTAGTTTAACTCAGCCGCTGGCAATAAACTTCAAAGGGACTGAGCTGTTTTTTTTTAATGGAATAAACTTACAAGCATCCTCTTAGTATTCCAGTTTCACAGCCTGATCTCAAGAGGCTGCTTTAGCCAAAGCAGTACTATCCTGCTGACCGGCTAGTTATACAGAGCATGTGACTCACTTTGATAAAGCAGCTTCACCGTCTATTTCCAGGTACAATTCAAAGTTCCAGTTATGGCCTATAAAGCCCTATAACAGCTTGGGAGCAGGCTACATGAAATACCTCTTTCTCCCATACGAGGCTGCCTGCGGTTTAAGATTTTCAGGGGAGGTCCTTCTCTTGCAACCACCACCATCAGAGGGACGTGAGACAGGGCCTTATTAGTGACCGCTCCTTCCAGGCTCTGAAGCCTCTCTACCAATGGAGGCTTGGCTGGCCTTCCGACAGCCAGCAAAGACATTTTTATTCAGGCAGGCCTTTGGCATATAAGCTCGTCTATTGCTGAAGGGGTTTTTTAATTGGATAGTGCTGTTTATTTCTTTTATTGTGTGCCTTTAATTATATTTTTAATTTATTTGTTTTAATATTATGTTTTAATTAAGATCTTGATCATCTGGATTTTGTTAGCTGCCTTAAGTGCCGGTTTTTTTGTTTTTGCAGAAAGGCGGGATATAAATCAAATAAATAAATAAATAAATTAATTAAATTGCTGGTGTTGAGGAGATACGGAACCTTTGTATCTGTGGGAACCTTTGGGTCTGTGGTATGAGTCATAAGAACTTAAGAAGAGAAATGCTGGATCGGACCAAAGGCCTATCTAGTCCACAGTGGCCAACCAACTGCCTGTGGGAAGTCTGCAAGTAGGACATGTGCAATATCGCTCTCCTGCTTATTTTCCCCAGCAACTGCTATACAGAGGCATAGCTTATTTATTTCTTTATTTGTGTAGGTCACCATCTTATGCATGTTTAGACAGAAAAAAAGTCCTACAGCTCCCAGCATTCCCCAGCCAGCATGGGGGATGCTGGAAGCTGTAGGTCTTCTTTCTGTCTAAACATGCATAGGATTGTGTCCTTAATAGATTTATATACCACTTACCATATTTTAAAAAAATATCTCAAAGCGGTTTACAAGGAGATTAAAATATATTAAATGCATTAAAATACATTGTGATATACATTAACATACAAATAAAATACTTAATAATTGCTAATACGTTTATATAAAACATTGATGAAAAACGTTAACACCAGTACTCACAACTCCATAAGTAACAAACTGGGCAGCACACTCACTCAGGGAAGGCCTGGGTAAAGAGATGGATCTTTAATTGGCGCCTAAAGCCATGCTACAGTTGGTGCTTCCTGAATACCAGGGAGGAGGGAATTCCATAAGTTGGGCACCACCACAGAGAAGGTCTGCTTCTGGGTTGCTGCAAGATGGCAATCTGCAGGTCATGATACAACCAGCAAGACCTCCTGTCATTATCTTCATGATTGCACAGGTCTGTATTGGGGAAGGCAATTTGCCAGGTAGCCTGGTCCCAAGCTATTCAGGGCTTTATATACCAACAACAGCAAGACCTTGAATTTGGCTTGGTAGGTAGTCAGCGCAGTTGTGCACAACAAGGTGCGCCACTCAGCATCCTGGCTCCCACATTCTGCAACAGCTGAGCTTCCAGACTAAGCACAAGCACGCACGTCGCAATAATCTAAAGGTGAAGATACCAGTGCATGGACTAGGGTGGCCCGGGTATCCCTGTTCAGGAAAGGGTGCAGCTGACATACCAGCTGGAGCTGGTAACAGGCACTCCTCGCCACAGAAGTGACTTGGGCCTCTAATGATAATGATGAATCCAGGAGGACCCCCAAACTACGTACCTCTTCTTTCTAAGGGAGTACAACCCCATCTAGAACAAGCAACCTTCCTAATTCCTGTACGTGAAACCACCCAACCATGGACTGGGTTCGGACGACATTGTAAGCAATGGTGGTGACTCACCATTGCTTGTTGGACGTGTCATTCAAACCCAGTTGTTGTGACTCACCATTGTGACTTATCGTTGTTTTGAACAACGATAAGTCGCAATAGTCTGTTCTAGGGTTTGTTTGTACCATGATGGCTTGTCGTGTCGTGTGACCAGCAGGCACTCCCAGGTGGGCTAATGCGGACCAGCTGGGAGCTGCCAGGAAAGGGCTATATAAGAGCTGCATTTCACCTTCAGCCTTTGCCACAGCAACAAGGTCTCTTGTACTAGCTGCAGTCTGTTCCTGATCTCCTGCTACATCCAACCTTGCCTCGCCGTGCTTCACCTCCTGCTCGTCCCTGACTAATGCTCCTGCCTCCGGCCCTGCTCAGCCCGGTATGTCTTGGTGCCTGTTCCTGCCTCTTTCCAGGAACCCTGCCTCTTCCTGATCCCTGCCTATTCCTGGACCCTGCTGCTCGCCTTGACCAATGCTTGGACTCTGCTTGACCTTGTGCCTGTTGCCTGGACATGTCCTCTGCTTCTGGCCCATTTGGACTCTGTTGCTCTAACCCATGCTGGACCCTGTGCCTGTTGCCTGGACTTGCCCTCTGCTTCTGGCCCCTGTTTGGACTCTGTTGCCCTGAACCCGTGTAGAACCTTGGGCCTGTTGTCTGTATCCGCCTCCATCTTTCCTGGCCCCAGCGTTCCAGCCCTGAACCCTAGCCACCCACGACCCAGACCCTGACAATGCCTCTCGGGGAGCAGGGTGGAGGCTTCCCCTCCCCCTCTTTGTTGTGCTTCAGGGCATAAGTCCTGTTTGCGTAACGGGGAGTCTTTGACAGCCTGCAGCAAGCTGAAATCGGCTCGTGATCACGGCTGTCAAAGAGAGGAGCCTCATTCCTTCCCGCGATGTACCATGGGATATCGCTGGGAGGAAGGGGGGGAGGGGAGGGCACGAAGCAACAACAATGAGCCCGATTGTCTGTCGGGCTCATTGTTGTTGCTTCGTGCAATCTGGCAAACAACAGGGCCGGTGCTACCATTAGGCCAACTAGGCAGCTGCCTGGGGCGCAGGGCTAAAGGGGGCGCCAGAAATAGGGAGGGAGGGCTCAAGTGGGAAGGGGGGGGCGCTAAATATCTGATCTTGCCTAGGGCACCAAACTGCACCAAACTGCCTTGCACCGACCCTGGCAAACAATTGTGGTAACGTACCACGATGGTTGCCTGGTCGTGTGAACCCGCCTATAGAGTCTCTGTCTTGTCAGGATTCAGTCTCAGTTTGTTGGCCCTCATTCAACCCATCACTGCATCCAGGCAACTGGTTCAGAAGATGCATGACCTCTCCTGATTCAGATATCACAGAGAATTAGAGCTGTGTATCATCAGCATTGGCTTTTTCAGGACCGGATACATCACCGCCTCCTTCAAGGCAGTGGGCACCACTCCATCACATAAAGGTGCATTCACTACTCCCTGGATCTACTCAGCCAGCTCCACCCAGCTAGCTCGCATAAGCCAGCATGGGCAAGGGTTGAGAAAGCAGATTGTAGGCCAAACGGCTACAAGAATCTTGTCTAAGCATACAAACTTAGCCTATTATCTATATGAAGTTTTAGGTTTTAAATGGGAGGTGGAAGCAGTTGCTAGAGGTTTTTTGTGTTCATTTCATCTCATGCATGCCTAGAAGATTAATGGACTACACCAGACATTGGTAGCTCAGTAACCATGTAGATAGTGCCATTTTGGAACCTTTTAGATGCCCTGACCAAGGACTATGATAAGCCTAATGCCCTGTTTGGCAAACAACATCTGAAGAAGGACCTCATGATCTTAGTAGCTGGATAGGTTCATGTGGAACAAGGTGGTCTTTTAAGGTTTCCTGTCATGTTTCCTGAAAGAAACTTTATAGATTGCTTATTTAAAAAAATAAGGGGGTTTGAAATTACCCTGTTATCTTGGGGTGGCTGGTACAGACAGAAAATCTCAGGCCTTATAATTCTTCTTTCCACTTCTGGTGTTTCTTTCCAGTGCTCTACACAGAGTGTATGTGGGCAACCTGCGGCCCAAAGGCCACATGTGGCCCCTTCATTGTGGCCTGCACGGGTCTCCAAGCTTCCTCCCCATTGCCAATCCCTCTGCTGCTAAATTTGGCCACCTCCCTGCAACTTTTATTTCTATGCTTGGCAGTGCTTGATCAAAGTGAGGTTGGGGAGATGCCCCATGTCTCCCCCATGTAAATTGTGCTCCCACCAGCTAGACAAATTATGGGGGAGAAAACAGCACATGGCATCTTCCAAACCTCACTTTGATCAAGCGCCACTTCCATGCTATGTGGGGAATAAGACACTTTTCTTTCTCCCAGTCAAGCATGGAAGGAAAATTAACTGCTAATGAGCCACTCTATCTGATAGAGGTTAGTCTGGAATATCTACCCCAAGTTGTTTTTGACATGGTTTATCAGTTTCCCAGGCAGCCTCATTAATAGTTTGTGCTTCCAGATTTAAACTCTGAATAGGACAAACAATTTTGAAATACTAATTTCAAAATATATTTTCCCCTAAAATCCTCCTATACCATTAGACAAATACTACAATTTTCATGAATTCTTCACACAACTTTCCTACAATTCCCCTTCTGAATAGATAGTGACAACATTGTGCTAATGCAACAGGTTCTGATGGCAAGCATGTTCCAGCACTGCATACAAATTCAGTACACACCAAAAACCGAGTCACATTGTAAGATTGTACTGATACTGTACTGATTTTTCATTAATGAACAGGTCCAGTTGGAGGATATGCTCCAGCTACAGGCCTGTGGCTTATGCTGGCTCAGCTTGTCTGTGTGGAAAGCTAAGCAGGGTCAAGCCTGGTTATTACTTGGATGGGAGACCCCTCCTCTAGTTTCCTGCATTGAGCAGGGGGTTGGACTCGATAGCCT
Organism: Shinisaurus crocodilurus; assembly: GCA_021292165.1. Taxonomy (NCBI): domain Eukaryota; kingdom Metazoa; phylum Chordata; class Lepidosauria; order Squamata; family Shinisauridae; genus Shinisaurus; species Shinisaurus crocodilurus. Next base: position 24,477,041 of record CM037880.1, on the reverse strand, counting down.
TGTAGGCTCTTCCAACTCTATGATCTATGAAATCTATGCTAAAGCATCCTGCCAGACCTTCCAACCTTCCTCTAATTTTTATTCAATTTCCAATTCCTGCCTCATTTTCTATCCAGCTTTCTGCTGTCACCCAACCTTGCTCTGTTCCAGCTCCAAACCTGATCTTCCACTGTTTGTGCCAGCTGTTTTTCAAAAGTTTACGTGTTCATTATTCCTGCTCAAGGAATATTTGAATTCTGGGGTTCAAATGACAAGCCTGCTATTTCAGATAATTTTTGAGGCAAAGGGTTATTGTCTCTATTCAACTCTGCTTTTTTATTGCTGCTGTGTTGTGATTTTTATTGATTATGGCCTGATCATCATTTTATATGCTTGATTTTATATTGTTATTAAGCCATCTTGAGGATACTAATGGATGGAAAGGCAGTGTATACATTTTTAATTAAATAAAATATCTTAGCAGTATCTCAATTCCGGACTTCACGTAGGCTGCAATCCTATACACACTTACCTGGGAGTAAGTCCCATTAAGTTCACATGGATAGGAACATGCATAGGATTGCACAGTTTATAAGCATAGATTTTATTTTGCTAAAGTTCATACTGTTTTAATAAGTCAGTTATGATCTTTGGCAGAGGATGGGGGAGTGATACAGTTCCATTGTAGGTCCATTGCTACAGGGTAGGTGGTCAGTTAATCACCTCCTTAGAGTGGGGAGAAAACCATAAGGACTGTACAGTTAGGGCACAATCCTATTGATTGTGCCCTTGGAGGCATCCGATCATCCAGTGGAGTGTGGGAGGAGCGGAGGAAGCAATCTTTTTATCCCATCTAGTGAGGGCGCTTCAGAGGGGGAGGGAAGGAGGCTGGAAGAAGCTCAGGATAACTTGTATCCTGGCCTCTGCAGTCTCCTCCCCACCCGCAGGAACGCTCCTTTTCCCCCTCTCTGAGATCAACTTTCCGACCTCTGAGGGCAGCCAGGTGCAGTTCTTTCCACACCAGCTGAGAGGGGGCAGGAGAGGAGTGTCAGATCTCTGACTCCCCCTTCCGAGGTTGGAACGCTGTGTCCAAACTCAGAAGGGGTAATCCTAAAAATCCTATGGTCCTTGTGATGCTTGTCCAGGGACCATAGGATTGCTCTCTCTCTCTGTCTATAATGTAATGGTGTAAGTTGGGTGTTGGGTGGAAATCTGTGGACCTCCAGATGTTATTGGATGACAACTACCATCATGCCTGCCCATTTGGCCATGCTGACTGGGGCTGATAGGAGCTGGAGTCCAACAATCTGGAAGGCCACAGGTTCCCCATTCCTGGCAGAAGTCTTGTGAGACTTCTCTGCACAGGAGCCAGTGATAGTTTAACTTATTTCTTAAGTCAAATGCATATGTTATGCATATATTATCCAATAGTACAGGCAGTAAGCAAAAAATAAATCCTCGGAATATTCTCAACTTAAGAAACTTGATGAATGATGTGAATATTCTAAAAAATAATTAATTTAAAATTAAATCACATAGCAGATTATGAAGAAGCTGAATCTCTGACAACACAGTAACATTCTCAGAAATTCTGAGTTGCACTTCTTGAACTTCAGCTGTTAAAGGTAGAAAACGTTGTGTGTGTGTGTGTGTGTGTGTAAGATAGCAACCATAGTGGTTACCTAGACTCTGCAGGTATGTATTTATAAAATAGTATAATTTTGTGTATTTTTAGGGTACAATCGTATCAGGTGGGTTAGGCTATGTTGGCTTAGTTGGAAGCAAGCCCCAATAAACCCAGTAAGGATTAACTTCTTAAAAGGATCAGGCTGCACATGACACAATATTAAATAGATCAATACCAAAAGCAACGAATCTTGATTCCAACATTTTAAGACCATCTATAGAGTCAACGGAACACTGAAGCATTTCAATTGTCTCCTGTATCAGCTGCAACTGTTCCAGTTTCTTAGACTGCTGGGATAAGTGCACTAAGTGCAATGAGAGCCAGTGTGGTATAATGGTTAAAGTGTTGGACTGGGACTCGGGAGATCCAGGTTCTAGTCCCCGCTCGGCCATGAAACTCACTGAGTGACTTTGGGCCAGTCATTGACTCTCAGCCTAACCTACCTCACAGGTTGTTGTGAGGATAAAATGAAGAGGAGGAGGATTATGTAAGCCGCCTTGGGTTCCTTTCAGGAAAAAAGGCGGGGTATAAACATAAAATAAATAAATAAATAAATAAACAAATGAGAACAGCTTCTGATCATTAGGGGAAAACATCCTCTTTTCCATTTCTTAAATTAGCAGGGTGAGGGAATTGTGTTGCCAGACCCAAAGAAGTAAGGCTGCAATCCTATGCCAATTTTCCAGGGACATGGGGGCTTATGTGCACAGGATTGTGCAGTTAGGTCCCAATGGCCATAATGGGAGATGAAGATTACTCTCTAGTAAATATTCAAAAATTGCGGATAGCCATGTTGGTCCATTACAAGGAAAATCCAAAGATATCTGTAGAGTAGTATCTTTTTAAGGTCCTAGTAAAATGGTCACACACAAAATGAGCAAGCTTTCGAGTTCATCAAAATCCTTCAGGCTGGGCCGTAAGCAAAAAAAGGGGGGGGAGTGGAAGAAAGAATATTGCTGGGGTGGTGTCCAGCAACATCTCCCCCTCATGATTACTTTGTTTTGTTTGCCAGTCTGATGAAGAATTTTTGAAGAACTCGGAAGTTTTCTCATTTCCTTGTGACCTTTTAGTTGACCATAATAAAGATATTACCCAACAGCGTCGCACAGAGAGAGATAGGAGAGAGAGACTCTTCCGCAGCGCGCGCCACCAACTGACCGGGCTCGCTTCTGCATTAGGAAGGCTCGTTCGTGCTCCGATTCAAAACAAATGGCCGTTAACGACGCGAAGGGGGCGCGCGCGCTCTCTCTGCCTTCCTCCGTTCCACGACTCCCACCAGGACTCATTCCTCAGAAAAAAAGAGCAACAAGACGCCCAAAGCGGAGGCTGGAGGAAGCAAAGAGCGGGCCGGTGGGAGAGAATGAGGCACCTGGTTGAACATCCTTCCGAAAGTACTGACAGCAGCGGGGAAGGGGCAGCTCGGTCTTCGTCTAGGTGGGCCCGTGAAAGGGAGACGAGTGGGTAGTGGTAGAGGCCTCTATGTTGTGTTTTAAATCGTGTATTGGGGCGTCGTCGGGGGGCAACGTGGGAGTCACGTTGCCTTGAGACCTTTCTGTTGAAAAAAAAAATGGAAAGGGACGTCAGAAAAATCTATACTCCACTGCTCCCGCAAACTCCCTAAATTCTCACATAGAATGGACATAGACCCTCATTATCCCACAAAGCCTTATGTATTTTATGTTTTATATATTTCACTATAACGTTTTTATTCCATCCTCCCCATAAGGAGCTCAGGTAAGGATACATGGTGCCCCGACCCCTTTTCACCTCAAAACAATGGTGTGAGGTAGGTTAGGCTGAGAGCTTGAGTCTGGCCCAAGGTCACCCAGTAAATATTGTAGCCAAGTGGAGAATTGAACTTTGTTTACTGCCTGCCTGCTAATTAATTAACTTAGGGTGCAATCCTAAGAACATAAGAGCCATGCTGGATCAGACCAAGGGTCCATCTAGTCCAGCATTCTGTTCACACAGTGGCCAACCAGCTCCCACAGGAAACCCAGAAGCAGGACATGAATGCAACAGCACCCTCCAGCCCAAGTTCCCTGGCAACATGTACATAGGCATCCTATGCATGTTTAGATGGAAAAAAAGTTCTACAGCTCCTAGCAGGCCCCAGCCTTAGTGCACAATTCTATGCATGATGATGATGATTTACAATATTTGTATACTGCTCCATATCTAAATAGATTCCTGAGCAGTGAACAGTACAAAGACAAAAACAGATAAAAAACAAAAAACACATTGAAAACAAAGTAACAATTACAGTGGTGGTTGGAGAGCAGGGAAGGCTTCCAGGAATGGCTGCTTGGGGAATGCTGGGAGTCGTAGGACTTTTTCCTGTTTAAACATTCATAGGATTGTACCCTTAAATAAATTGTGCCCTGCTTTTCAATTTAAAAAATCTAGCATATGATACTGGCTCTCATTTTTTCACATTCTAAAAGGCAGGGATGTTGAAGAGTCCTTGGTCTCGAGTCACGAGTCGAGTCACGAGTCTTTGGACCCGAGTCTCGAGTCCGAGTCTGAGTCCTTGGTCCAAAATGGTGACTCATGAGTCACGAGTCACTCCCAAAGCTGACTCCACGAGTCCCTATTAAAATCAATGGGGTTTCCCCCCAACAAAATGCTACTTCAGATGTGTGGTTTAAATAAATTCTAGGCACAAGTGTGCCTTTTTATTTCAAAACTCTGCCACTGATTTTGGCAAGAACAGACCAGGCAGACAAACCCAAAATAACCAGACAGGCAGAGGAGACAGGAAACCCCAAAGCAGGCAGGCAGAGGCCTTTGTCTTGGACAATTCAAACTGTGGAACTGGTTAAGAAGAGACCAGGCAGGCAGAGGAGGCTGGGAACCCCAAACAGGCAGGCAGAGACAGCCAAACCCAAAATGTCTGAAAGGTTGCATTTTAGGAAAATGACTTTAAAAAATAAACTTGCTGTACTTCCTAAAACCTATCCATGTTGCATTTGAGGAACACGAGTCCTTGGTCTCGAGTCCCGAGTCGAGTCTCGAGTCCCATTAAAAATATTGGGACTCGAGTCAGAGGGGGGACTCAGTCCGACTCACGAGTCAAGTCCTCGAGTCCGAGTCCCCATCCCTGCTAAAAGGATGAAATACCTCTCCTAAGTCTTAGTTTCTAGCAGTGAGAGCATTAAGCTAAAATATGCTGGTTATGTGATTCTGCTCCCTTTGCCCTGCCCACCATTGGAATGCTGCCCTCAAGAGCTTCTCCAAAATTGAATTTGGCCCTCTGGCTGAAAAATGTTCAATGCCCCTGCTCTATAGGAAAGACCACTGGAGGTGGTGTCGCTGTACATCAAAGAGGGACATAGTGTCAAACAAACTAGAAATGTTAAAAGGGGCACACTCTTTCACAGAATCACTACGTGATAATACCAGGCCACAAGAGTAATTTAGTACTGGGTATATGCTATTATCATTTGTCCCCCTCACCAAAATACCGTGTGAACTTGAGAAGGAGAATGAAATTGGGGAGGCACCCAAATCAAGTGTTGTAGTAATGGATGACTTAAATTACCCCCACATTGACTGGATAAATGCATGTTCCGATCACGACAAGAGATAAATTTCTTGATACTGTAAATGACTGTGCCTTAGAACAATTGGCTGTAGAATCAATCAGAATGGAGGCAACCCTGAACTTAATGCTAAGTTGTAACACCCAGGACCTCTTTCTACATAAAGCATTGATTGTGCACTTGTGATTGTGCACTAGTCACTGTAGTTTGCGGGTGCTTTACATGACATCATCCTCCAGGGCCTCTCCCTTTCTTTGCAACCATTTCCGTGGCTTTTTTTTTAGATCAAGGAAAGTCTGGTATTTGTGAATGGTAGCATGAAACCCTTGTGTATTTGTGCAATTTCACTATACCACAGCACCACCTAGTGGTTGTGTAATGGAACATATAGAAAGGCAGAGAAAGCAAACCTCCGGAAAAAAGCATGTAAACAAGCCAATCAGTAATCCTGCAGGGATGCCATAATTATCACCCTCTTTAAGAAAGGTGATAGAACAGACTGTGGAAACTATCGGGGCATTTCTCTCTTAGCTACCGCAGGTAAAATATTTGCTAGGATTCTCGCAAACCGTCTTCTATCTATTTCAGAAGAGATCCTCCCTGAAACTCAATATGGTTTCCGCCCCTCTAGAGGGACAGTAGACATGATTTTTACTGCACGTCAGCTCCAAGAAAAATGCCGGGAGCAAAATCAACCCCTTTATATGGCATTCATTGATCTTGCTAAGGCCTTTGATACTGTAGACCGAACAGCTCTCTGGACTATCCTTATGAAAATTGGATGCCCCAAGAAATTTGTGAATATCTTGCGACTTCTCCATGACAACATGACGGCTACGGTCTTGGACAACAACGGCTCTCATGGTGCTCCATTTAAAGTGGGATCAGGTGTTAAACAGGGATGTGTTATTGCCCCAAGATTATTTGCTATTTTCATCGCCATGATTTTACATCTTGTCGAGGGTAAACTTCCCACTGGTGTGGGAATTATATATCGAACAGATGGAAAGCTTTTTAATCTCAGCAGGCTGAAAGCAAAAAGTAAGGTAATTACAACCTCCGTTGTGGAACTTCAGTATGCTGATGATAATGTGGTCTCCGCACATTCAGAGGATGATCTCCAAACTATCCTAAATGCTTTTGCAGAAGCATACGGAAAACTTGGTCTCTCACTTAACATCAAAAAAACCAAAGTGCTTCATCAGCAAGTGCAAGCTAACCCTTTGGTGATGCCATCTATCCAGCTTGGCGGGACAATACTGGAAAATGTCGATCATTTTCTTTATCTTGGCAGCTATCTTTCTGTTACAGCTAACATCGACAGTGAAATCCAGCATCGTCTGAGCTCCGCAAGTGCCGCGTTTTCTCGAATGAAACATAGAGTGTTCGAGGATCGGGATATTTGTAAGAAGACCAAAACACTGGTTTATGAAGCCATTGTATTAACAACTTTATTGTATGCCTGCGAAACATGGACTATCTATAAACGTCACCTCCAACTCCTTGAAAGATTTCATCAACGTTGCCTCCGGAAAATCCTGCGAATTACTTGGGAAGATAGGCGGACAAATGTCAGTGTATTGGAAGAAGCAAAGACTACTAGCGTTGAAAAAATGATCCTTCAACACCAACTTCAGTGGACTGGTCATGTTGTTCGAATGCCTGACTGCCTTTCACAAAGGTTCTATGGACTTTGAAGAAGCTCGAGTGCAAGGTGAAAGGGAGAAACGTGCTAAGCGAAAAGCACGTCAAATGAATCCTTTACAAGACCATCTTCCATCTGGTAACCTGTGTCCTCACTGTGGGAAGCTGTGTGGATCTAGAATTGGCCTCCACAGTCACTTACGGACCCAATAAAGTAGTTACTTTATTCCCAACTCAAGGATGGAAAGCAGAATATCGGTGGTCAATATAAGAGGTTTAAAGATGTTCTTAAGGCTAATCTAAAAAAATGCAATATAAACATCAAAAACTGGGAAGCTCTGGCCCATGAACGATCTAACTGGAGGTTGGCCTTTCACAAAGGTTTTATGGACTTTGAAGAAGCTCGAGTGCAAGGTGAAAGGGAGAAACGTGCTAAGCGAAAAGCACGTCAAATGAATCCTTTACAAGACCATCTTCCATCTGGTAACCTGTGTCCTCACTGTGGGAAGCTGTGTGGATCTAGAATTGGCCTCCACAGTCACTTACGGACCCATCGCTAGAGTCTACACAATTTTCTTTAGAATTTTCCTCCTTTTAAAATCTCCTTTTTGTAAATTTTCTTCTTTTTTTTTACCTGGAAGGCAATCTTACTCGGTCACGAGTGATCGCCTGACTGAATCCTGCAAAGTATCTGGAAGCAGAAACGTTGGTAAAGTGACGGATTAAAAGCCTCATGTAGAACAGCCCTTAGCATGAGAGCTGTTGTTCCAGTGGAAACAGTGACTTCTCAGTACTATCAAATTTAATTTACCTATATGTAACTGGAAAATTGCTAAGGAAGTCGAACACATTCACATTTGACTTCAAATGAGGAAACTTCTCTAAAATGAGGGAATGTAAAGAGGAAATTGAAAGGGGGAGTCAAGAGGATTAGATCTTTCTAAAATGCTTGGGGGTTACTGAAAACCACAATTACCAGCTCAGCGAAAATGTCTATCAGTTCAGGCATGGGTATCTGCCCTATATCTTCTACAGTGAAAACAAATAAAAAGAATTTATTCAGCTTCTTTTCAGTCTCCTTATTCTCCTTTAGTACTCATTTAACTTTGTTGTCATCCAGTAGTCCAATTGCCTCCCTAGCTGGCTTCCTGCTTCTGCTGAATTTAAAGAATTCTTGGCCTTGATGTTATTAGTAATATGCTCAAAATAGTTTTTGCATTTCTTACTGGTGCTGTTCACACATAACGGTGACAAATCATGGGTTAATAAAACCATGATTTGCCATGGTGCATGCTGGGAGTGTTCCACAGCCTCTTTGTATATTCAACCCCTGCTCAGACCAATAGGGGGTTGCTATGTGACATCCAAACCTGGACAGTATAGGTTAATTGTGGGTTAACCAACTCAAAGTTAACCTAACTGCTAACTGTAGGTTAACTGGGTTGTTTAATCCATGATTAACCTATAGTGTCCAGATTTGGACATCATGTAGCAGGTTAATATTCAAAATCCCTGCAGAATGTGCCTGGCACACTGCAGCAAATCATGGGTTAATTAAGATAATAACCCATGATTTGCTACTGTTATGTGCAAACTGGGTGATTTTCTGCTTGCATTTCTTCTATGTAAGTTTGTATTTGTTTATGCTGACCACATTTGGATAAGGCTTCCATTTTCAGGAAGGAAGTCTGAGGAACTGAGTGGAGTAGTGACGAGATTAAGTTCTGGACTGTTGGGACTTGAAAAAGATACTAGGAGAGGATATATTGTGGAGTAATATCCTTCCTATCTGAGATCAGCAGAGTAGAGTCCCTTTCCAGCTTAAAAGAAGCTTAGATTTGGCTAGTGTTAGCCAGTTAGCACTTGGTAATCCAGGATGCTTTAAGGCAGACTGGATTTCCCTGGTTTTGCCCCCTTTTCTCTCCCTCAGAACAATAATCAGAGACACAGTCTTGTAAAAGTTAAAAGTAACATTTACTCACTCAGATTATGCAGTTTCATTCAGGCAGGCTTAAAAGAGTTTCTTACAGTTGGTTACAAGTTCATTTGGAAATACTTGGGGTCTGAACTTGTGGAGTTCAGACCAGCAACTCTGGCTACATGCTGCTACAAGGACCATGTGGAGACAACAACCTGGTGGTGCCAAGCTCACTAGAGTCTGAACAGGAAAGAGGAAGAAGCTGGGAGCAACGCCCACTTCCTGTTCAGGCTGTTAATAATTCAATGAGTACCTTCTAGAAAAACCATCCTAGAAGGTATCAGTGATCTTAACCATTTCACCCAATTACCTGGTGAAACATTAGCCATAGGTTTTGACTGCAATTTTAATTATCCAACATGGACCTTATTGACAAATCGAAAGAAAATAAATCACTGGGTCCAGATGGTATTCTTCATTAAAAAAACTCAAATGTGAAATTGCTGATTTAACAAAAATACGTAATGTCCCTATGATCAACCTCTGTACCAGAGGACTGGAGAGTGGCCAATGTAATACCAATTTTTAAAAGGAGATCCAGGAGGGATCCAGGAAATTCTAGGCCATTTAGCTCAATGTGGAAAGCATCCTTAATGATAAAATTATCAAGCTTATAGAAGTGCAGATCCTGCTGAAAAAAATCATGGCTTCTGCAAACGTAGGTCCTGTCTCACTAACCTTTTAGAAAAAGCCTCAATCATTCCACCTGCACTTGCTGGCAGGGCTTTAGATAGGTGGAGGGCTTCAATCTCTGTGCCCTCTGTTTAAAGAGCACCAGTCCTTTAGAATTGTGCCCTAAGTATTTCTAACCTTGGAAGAATTGATGAGCTATTGGGGGGAAATCCCCCCCCCCCACTTCAATTTATTCAATTGAGGCATGTTGTTAGGGCTCTGATTAGGAAATATGGGAACTTGTGACAAGATACCTGGTTTGAATTAGGAATATTAATTCCTAATTAATATTACACCCAGGGCTTTTTTTCTGGTGGAACTCACAGGAACTGAGTTCCAGCACCTTTTCTTCTATTAATTTCATTACAATGTAATCGCCATCTACTCCCAAGGAAACATAATCCAAGAGTTCCGGTACCTTTTTCTCCAGAAAAAAAGCACTGATTACACCTAAGGGTGTAACTTGGGGTCTTAGTAAAATTTATCAAATGTTAAATATATAAGATGGAATTATCATTTTAAGGAGACATAGGAGAGAGATATACAGTAATACCTTGGATTGCAAGCATAATTCGTTCCAGAACCGTGCTTGTAATCCAAAACACTCTTATATCAAAGCGAGTCTCTGGCGGGCGTGAGCGGGGCCGATTTCGGCCTGCTCGAGGCAAGCGGTTACATCCCCATTAAAACTACTTGTCTTGCAAGACCTTGCTTGTTTATCAAGTCAAAAATTTTAAATTTTTTTTGCTTGTCTTGCAAAACGCTCTCAGACCAAGTTACTTGCAATCCAAGGTATTACTGTAGCTCAGCCTATTCGACAGAATGAATAGGTGTGGATTTGGAAAAAATGTTCCATTTAGACTAATTTCAGTTGACCTAAGGCAGGGATGTAAAAAGTGCCGTCCAAGGGCCACATGCGGCCTTCCACCCCCACCCCACCCATATTTACAGCAGTAGCGGCACTGCCTATTCCTTATCTCCGATCTCAGATGAGGTATTGGAGATAAGCAAGGGCTTTCTTTGCTAGCATTGGAAAGGGGATCCCTTTCCTTATTTCTGATCTCTGATGAGAGATCAGGGATAAGCAAGGGAGATAATACTGAGGGATTTATGAGAAAACATATTTTATTTGTGGCATATTGAAGTTATATGTTTCAGAATGCCATTCACCCTTTTGTATTTTTTCTTTGTTAACACTTTCATATGAACAATTGGTAGTATGAAGATTTTAGAAACTATGTATATTAAACTTATATGATTTGTATATTTCATATATTTGTAAAAAATAAAATAGTTTTTAAAATCTCCTTTGAAAAATATTTGAAAGCAAATACTTTTTTTGAAAAAAAGAGATGTGCAGCATTTACTTCTTCTTCGTGGTCTCTGTGCATCACACATATGGGCTCTGCACCTGTGCTGAGATACTTTGAGAACTTCTAAAGCTGAGGAATTTAGGCAGGAACTCTTCCCCCACAGTCTTACTGAGCATGCTCCTAGTGGGTTCCCACCTATTCCCTCAGTTCCTCTTCGACCACCATTGTGGCTAGATGTCTGAGGGACTTCTCTTGTTCTTTAAGAGATTTAGCTGAGGCTTCGCCTACATATCTATATTTTATTCTACCTTACCTCTTCTCTGCTATCGTTTTCTTTTTCATTTACTGTTTTGTTTAGTTTCTTTTCACTCGTTTTGGCCTTGGAGGCCTCTCCGAAGTGGATGCCTCTTAAGGCACCCTTTTGGAAGTGTGTCCAGTGTGGCAGCAAATTGCCCCTGACAGACGGCCACTCACTGTCTGTTCTGTCTTGGGGAGGGGCACATAATGAATACATGCCTCAACTGCCAGGTGTTCACCAAGGAAGTGAGGAGGAGGCATCGGGCTGACCGGCTGAAGGCTGTGCTGTGGTGTAAGGTTCTGGAGGCAGTGGACGCTGCTACTCCTTCAGCGATGTTAGCATCCGCTGCCTGGCCAGCCACTCCACTGATCCAAGAGGTGGTGGTTATGGACCCTCCAATGCCAGGTCACTTCTTGTCCATTTCTGCAGCAAAGAAGCTAATTAAAAAAGCTCGGTCCATGAAATCGGAGTCTGAAAGGAGGAAAAAGAAGGAGCTCAAGAAATCTAAAAGCCCTTCTAAATCCAAGCAATCGGTCCCAAGGTCATCTCCAGTTCTGACATCTCCTCCTTTGGTACCGAAGGAACAGGCGGTACCTATGCGACCACCTCCATTTGCAACTTCCATCTCCGAAGGAGAGATTCAGGATGTTTCCCCGGCTCTGGATCGACCTCGGCCTCAAGATCGACTTCATTGGAGAGCCCACAGCAACCTCCTGCTAAGGACCATCCTGCTTCACCCAAGCCTCCTCCTCCTCGCTCCTGACACTCAGAATCAAGAGAAAGCCACCACTCGAGCTATCACTACTGCTTCGTTCTCCACTATCCAACTGGGATGGCTGTTCTGAGTGGTCCATGCCCCCTCAATGAGGCTACTATTGGGATGACTGGAGGTTCCAGTACCCTCATGATCCATATTATGGCCATGAGTACTATTGTGGAGTTTCACCTCAGGCTCAAGAAGATTTTCCCTGCTTCTAGGACCCTCCCCCTTGGATGCGGGTGACCCTACTGAAGTTTGAGACATCTCCCCCCGAAGAGACCCTGATCCCTCTGCAGCTTTGGGATGTCCTCTGTCTCCCTAGCACTCTGTCTTTCCAGCTCCAGTGCCGGTACAGCAGAGTGTCTCAGAGGCTCCTTCAGCTTCTTCTGCTCTCCCAGCCTCCGCCCTCCAGAAGACCTCACCGTGAGTGTCACAACCATCTTCTGAAGACTATGAGTCAGACTCTGGCTCCACCTCATCTAGAGCTCCCACCATGTCCTCACTTAATGCATTTGTGGGATCCAATGACCCAGACTCCCCATCAGAGTATATGGGTCATTTCACAGACCAAATCCAATGCAGTGGCTCAAGCACTGGGGATCCAGAACACTGCCCTGAGCAACGTATACAGGACCCAGTCTTTGATGCTGTTTACAGGGAAACATCGATCCAAACTTCTATCCTGTTCCTGCCGACACTGTACAGCAATCTTGGAAGATACCCTCAGCAGGGTTGGAGGACACCCTCAGCAGGGTCTCGATAACATCGCACGAGCAGCAGCTGGACTCTTGGGTTTGAACAGACCTCTTCCACCGCTGGGGTGTTCCCGATGTCGATCTCTTTGCAACCACAGAGAACACAGCTTGCCAGGACTTTTGCAGCAGGGCGGGAATGGATCCAGCTTCCATGGAGGACACATTCTTCCAATCATGGATGGCAGGTCTGTTATTTATTTATTATATTTATGAATCGCCCATCTGGCCAGACATCCAGCCACTCTGAGCGATGTACAGTCCAATAAAACACAAGGGGACACACACACAGTATAAAACACAATTAAAAACAGTACAAAACTTAAAAATCCTAACCCACCCCATATTCCCGCCTGAAAAGCCACGTTTTTAATGCACGGCGGAAGCTAATCAAGGAAGGGGCATGGCGGAGGTCACTGGGGAGAGAGTTCCATAAATTGGAGGCTGCCACAGAAAAGGCCCTCCTCCTAGTCCCCACCAGCCTGGTATATCTCCCCCACAGTCCCGCTGCTCACCAAAGTCCTTGCCAGAGTCAGAGCAGACAACACCAATTGCACCCTAATCACCCCATGGTGGCCGAGGCAAGTTTGATTTGCTCCCCTCCTTCATTGAAGTGGTGGAGAATACATTCATCTTCCATTGTCTCTGATGCTTCTGACTTTGGATCAAGGCTGGATTTGACACCCAGACCTCTGCACCCTTCACCTCACTGCCTGGAGAATATGGTAGTGGGGGCTTAATCAGGACTTTTCCTCAGAAGTTTGAGCTGTTCTGGATGCAACAAGGAAGTCTGCCATGAGATGCTCCTATGCTGCAAAATGAGCCTACTTCTCTACTTTTGCACCTTTGTTTTGAGCCTTCCACCTGCCCGATAAAGGACGTTTTACAATTCCTCCATTCCTTGATGGCCAGGGGGCTGAAGCTTTCCTCTATTAAAGTTTATCTTGTGGCAATTTCAGCTCATTGACCATCCATTGAGGGACTTACACTCTTCTCTCACCCTCTTGTTCAACAGTTTTTAAAAGGTCTTTGTAACCTGATTCCTCCGGTTCGAACCCTGGTACTGGCCTGGAGCCTTACCATGGTACTTAAGGCATTGACATCTAAGCCCTTTGAGCCACTGGCTATGACGGATCTCCAGCTTTTGACATGGAAGGTGGCCTTTCTGGTGATTATTACCTCAGCATGCCATTCCAGTGAACTCTGTGCACTCCAGGTTGACCCTCGTTATCTCACCTTCCATAGAGGCAGGATAGTGCTCTGGCCGGACATTACCTTCCTTCCAAAGGTTGTTTCAGAGTTCCACTTGAACCAGGACATAGTTTTGCCGGCCTTCTTTCCATCTCCTTCTTTGCCGATAGAGAGGACAATGCATACTCTTGATGTCAGAAGGGCTCTAGCATTCTATAAGGCGTGGACGGAGTCAATTCATCGGTCCTAACGTCTTTTTGTCTGCTACAGAGGCAAGAGCGCAGGACTTCCAGTCTCGTTGCAAAGGTTTGCAGTGTGGGTCATACATGCTATCAGGCTTGCGTACAAACTCATCGGACTGCCACTTGTTGACGCTGTGACTGCCCACTCCATGAGAGCTGTTGCTGCCTCTGCCCTCTGCCTGAGCTGTGTCGAGCCGCTACATGGTTGAATCCTTCTACTTTCATTCAGCACTATTGCTTGGATGTATGGGCTCCAGCGGACTGTGCTTTTGGCAGAGCCGTCCTATCATCGTTCTTGCAGTGATGACACTGACCCGCCTCCGGTAAGTCAGCTTGGTGAATCACCCATATGTGTGATACACAGAGACCACAAAGAAGAAGAACCACAGTTACAGGTAAGCAACCTATCCTTACCTGTAACTGTGGTTCTTTGAGTGGTCATCTGTGCATTCACACAACCCACCCACCGTCCCCGCTTCGGTGTCACTGTCAATTTTGATAGGACTGCCTGAAGCGGTTATACTGTTGGTATCGATGTCTATCTCTGTACTGATGTTTGATACTGAGAATTATTTTGGTTCTGAGACCAAATAGACGGTCTCTGGTAACTGAGGTAATAGGCGGGAGCCCTTTAGGAGCATTCTAACTAAGATGGTGGGGGGAGGGTTCCTGCCTAAATTCCTCAGCTTTAGAAGTTCCCGAAGAGTCTCAGCGCAGGTGCAGAGCCCATATGTGTGAATGCACAGATAACCACTCGAAGAACCACAGTTACAGGTAAGCAACTGGTTCTTTCCCCAAACCGACCTGCCATTTCCCCCTTTCCTCCCAGTTACTTATTTCAGAGGCTAGATATGCTGTTTTAATCCTGTTTGTATTAACTTTTAGGTTTGGGAACTGTAAATCACCTGAGAAACCACTGAAAGACTGAACAAAATCTCCTGATGCAGGTACATTAATTCAAATGGAATAGTAGGAAATATCTCTAGTATGTGTATTCTTCCATATGGCCTCTTTGACTGACTATCATGTTCTATGCAATAGGGATGGTGAGGCAATGCTTGGGAGATGAGATTCAGATAATCAGGAGGTGACTATAGGGACTTTGCAGCATTAAAAATGGATTATACTTAGGCAGTTGCTCCAATCCAGTGCCAGTAGTACAAAGCCTCTTAAAAATTTGTAGAGGCATAGCAAACTAGACCAAAGGAAGCCAAACTCTTAACTTAATACTCAGTCTCAGTCTGTTCCATGTTGGAGCAATATATGCTGTCTGGCTTCCAGACCCATTTGGAGCTTTCTGTGGTATTGATCTATTCTCATCAGGCCTCCCGGTATAGCCTGACCTACTCAGGCTTCCCTGTAAAGCTCCCCTGGCTTCCCTGTAAAGCCCGACCTACTCAGACCCCTGCTAAAGCTCTGCAACACAAACCACAGCAATGCCTGGTAATGTGAAGCCCTCACCACAACTGAGGCAGCGCAGGGAATCAACAGGACCCATGGCCTGAAATGGTACAGGAGCATTGCTGCTGGGGAGGGAGGAGCTTGCTTTTTATTTAATTTTGAAGTACTGTATAGGCACTATTTTGATTGAATGGTACAGTAGGTTGAGTGTTCTCCACCTCTAAATAATTTTTAAAATTAATTTTGTTAGGCTGCAATCTTATACATACTTACTTGAAGGTATGTCTGATTAGACTCAATAGGGCTTACATCTGAGTAGAATTGCATAGGATTGTACTGTTAAAAGTTCACGATGGTGTGGTGTTAATAGGGATTTTGCTAATCTTTAGTGAGCTTTTCGGCAGTACATTTCTCCTTGTCATGCAGCCACGTTCCATACTCTACTTACTATCAGAATTGATCTGGTTTGGAAAATCCAATATTCCCATTAACAAAGTGCTACCGTGAAGAAGGACATCTTGATTTTCTACAACAAACAAGTATTAATCTGTCTAGTGCTTTATAGTTTGCACTACTTTTATAAGATCATCTGCTTTTATTTTATTTATATATTGGTTTTAAAATTGTATTGTTTTTATTGTAAACCTCACTGTTAATTTCAATTGAAGTGTGGTGTATAAAACTATACATTTCGCATGTTATAAGGCTGCAGTCCTATGCTCATTTAACTGGAAGTAATTCCCATTGAACTCAATAGACATTATAGGATAGCTCTGGGTTATAATCTGGGTTGCTTCTACAGTAGCCATTTAAGGTACAATCCTATGTATGGCTGGTTGGGGTATGCTGGGAGTTGTAGGACTTTTTTCAGTCTAAACATACTTGTGCACCCCTCGTGTGAAATTGTCATCCTTTGTTCACTTAATTTTTACATAGTATGTAGATGACATTGTTGACAACCCAGTTCTAGTGGATTTTTTTTAATGTTCTTCCATCTTTTCAGATTTGATTAGTGGCAAATTTCTGCATAAAATATAATTAGAGTACCGGTTTGTTCAATGTTGACTGCTAACCCAGTATTTTAATGGCTATTTTACCTTTAAGTAGAAGTTTCCTCCTTTAAGCTTCTGCCCCTGTAATTAGTTTCTTCCTTTTCACTCATGGGCCCATGGCATTCTTTAATTGGTCTTTAATCAATTCCAGTTTTGGAGAGTGTTAACATGACATTTAGTTAGTCATGTTATGAGGGGAGGGATGGCTTAAATGATTGGTTTCCCTTCTAGAGGCAGAACAAATGCTCATTCATTTTAAAAAAGATTTTATTTGTCATGAGCTGCAAGGAGAAAACCAGTAATTTATCCCCTCCCCACCCTGTTTTGCAATACAGGAACTGACTATTAAGGACCAACTGAAGAATGCCATGTTACCATGTATCTACAAGTGAACAGGAAAGAACCAATTACAGGGGCAGAAGCTGCAAGGAGGAAGTGTCAAATGAAATTTGTAGGCGTTATGATAAACCTTGCTGTTGCTTTGCTAATCCACACTTCTAATTAAAAGAAGAGTTGTGGGAGATTTTTGTTTAATGGGATTTAGGGCGCAATCCTATGTCCCCCTCCCGGCCTTGCCTGGAGGGACATAGGTTGGACATAGAAGCCCGTGCAACCTCGGAAATCTTTTCTGAGGTTGCAGCACCGCAGAGTGCCCCCCCACCTCATCCTTCGGCCAGAGAGAGAACCAAGGGCCACTGGGAGTCTGCACCCCCTGCCTCCTTGGAGTAACATCAGAGCAAGGGGGAGACCAACCTGGCCCCATACATCAGCTGGAGAGGGAGCAGCTGCAGGGAGCATGTTTTGCCCTTCCTTGCCGGAAAAAAAGAAAAAGAAAAAAAAGAAAGAAAAACCTATAAGAACCTTTTAAACTAAGAACTGGTGCCTGAGTTTTGCATTCTTCCTCCTCCCTCCCAATCCCTTTTCCTTTTGAGTCATGTCTTTTAGATTGTGAGCCTGAGGGCAGGGACTGTCATATTATTAATCTGTGTAAGCCACTCTGAGAGCCTTTTCTGGCTGAAGAGCGGGGTATAAATGCAATAAATAAATAAATAGCTGGCATGGTTCTTTCCATGCCAGTAGGGAACCGAAGACAGTCTTCTGTCTTCAGTTCCCCCATGGGGGGGGGGCGCTCCTGGGGGTGGGGAAGGGAGGAGCAATGCTCCACCAGATTCTGAGGAATTCAGGTGGCACCTCAGCCTCTCCTCCTTGTGAGGAGAGGAAAAACATCTAGATGGCCAGTTTAGCCATCTAGACATTTTTAAGGGCAAGAGGAGCATGGTGGATATCCTATCTGCCATGCTCCTCTCGCCCTGCATAGGATGCCCACAATCCTCCGGGTTTGGAGTGTTGCGGGCACCCTCATAGGATTGCGCTGCCCCTTCTGAATAAACCATGGAAACCTGCATTGCTGGATAACAGCACTATGTGAAGTGTCATGTGGAACCATCATTTTAATTCCACTCCCTGCTAACTACAGAAAACGAATACCTTGACAGCACTAAAGGGTACTGTACTCATGTAAAAGCACCCTGGAAAGTCCCCAGAAGTCTACTGATGATAAGGCAGAAAAGCTTAACATAGAGAAATTTGTAAAAGATGTAATATCTGGGTGCTAAAAGATAGGTAAGAACTCTTGTTTCATGCAAGGGCAACTTGATGGGGCAATATATTATTTTGATAATTTTTTAAAAAGCTTTTAACTGTTTGGAATATCAAAGGGTTTTTTTTCTTGAAAAGATAACCCAAGTGCCACAATGAGAGCTACAAAACAGAAAATGGGTAACTTTTCACCTCCTGGTTCAAAGAAGAGAGGAAAACTTAAGAATTCTGAATATACACCAATGGTTTTGGTACCTACAGTTCCCACAGAATCTGTTGCACAGTATTCTATAGCTCTTCCATCAACAAATAAAGATAAAATGCTTGATGAAATGGATACACTTAAGAATATCACTGAGCATTTAAATGAGGTAAGACAGTCATTTAATTTTTCCACCTTCATTCAATCTTGACTGTTCATTTCAGCTGTATATATTTGCTTTTATTCTTAGATCTTATTTTGCATTGTCAGGTATTCTTTACCTTATAAGTGCCTATCCATATTGTATTCACTCTTTGCTTATAGAACACTAGTTCCAGAATTGAGTAGGTTGCTAGATCATGACCAATATTTATACTTCCTCAATATTCATCTATATAGGGCTACCAAGCAGGGTTGCCCTTTGCTTCTTTTTATTTTATCTCTAGAACTGCCAGCAAATGCTATCTTCAATAATCCAGCTATGAGGAGTTTACAAATGAATGGGTGACAGCACATGATCAGTGTGTTCACTGACAATATGCATTAATCCTTCCCAGTCTCTTAGCATTAATTCTAGAAACACAGAAAATGACAGCATGACAAAATAGTTGGTCTCTTACACTGCAATCCTATGGCTGCTAGACAGAGTCTAGACAGCCATAGGATTTTTCAGTGTCTGAGCTCTGACCTTGGAAACTTGCTCCGAGGTCACAGCTGAGACTCCAAACTCGGAGCACCCTCCTGCTGCCCTTGCAGCCGGCACAGAAAGAACCAGCCGGCTGCAGCTCCAAGGTCCCTCTTGCGACCTCGGAGAGGGGCTTTTGGGGGCGGGAAGGGGAGGAGACAGGTTCTGCCAGCATACAAGTATCCTGGTGGCGTCTTGCACTCTTCCCCACACGCCTCAAGGCTGAACTCTTAAGACGGCTGAAATTGGCTGTCTAAGTGTTTTGCATGGCGGGAGGGGCGCGGAGGTGATCTTTGCCTTCATGTTCCTCCCGCCGTGCATAGGATGCCCATAATCCTATGTTCGGAGGGTTACAGGCAGCCTCATTGGATTGTGCCCTCAATTATTCTAACTCAGAATTCCTGTCTAAATGTTTCCCTTAATGGAACAATTAAAAAGAATTAGCAGGAATCCTTATAAAGGCAGATAGTATCAAGTAGCTAGGAGTTCAAATATGCTACCACCACCACCGGCAAGCTTGTTAAAAATAAATCTAACCCTGGTAATACAACAAATCAAATGCAACCTAAAAACTAGGTCCAAATGCCACTTTCTTGACCAGGAAGAATAGCTATAAAAATTATTGCCTTGCCTAAAAGCAATTTCTTCTTCCAAATCCAGTCAGTCATGATACCACCCGAACCTACTGAGAAATGGCAGATCATAATAATTCCTTTCATCCATGGAAAAACCCTTGAATTTAAAGGCTCAGTTTCTGTTTTCACACTATTCTAATATCAGAAACATGTAGCATTGCGGAAAGTCTTTAGAGGAGAATGGGAGAAATATCTAGGTTGTGAGATCCCTAAATCATCCTGGTTTGCTGTGTGGTTCAAGAAAACAGTAAAGTTCACATCTGCCTTTGTAAAGGAAAATGCACTTAAATCCACAGATGATTCCAAATTCCCCTTAGAATTTACTATATATGCAAAAAAGACACATCACCATAATGTTGGAGAGGCTCTTCAGAACAAAAAACAAAGGCAGCCATGTTGGCCATGAGAACAAATCCAAAATCCATACAGTATAATACCTTTATTAGGCCAATTCAAAAACAGGTGCAAGCTTTTGAGATCTCAATTTATCTTCATCAGGCAAGATGTTAAAAAAAAAAAAAGCAGGTGGCTGGGGGATAGGAGGGGGAATGTGGCTGCCAAATCCATCATAGCTGCAAAAATCAAGACATTTCAGTTAAAACGGAAATATATTCATCATGTTGCATTTGTTACAACAGGGGTCCCCAACCTTTTAGGGTCAGTGGGCACATTCGGAACTTTGAGAGAGTGTTGTGAACACTCTCCCAAAATGGCTGCCATGGGGGGGGGGGTTGCCCATTCATAAAAAAATGCTGCCATGGTGAGCATGACTGGTCACAAAACACTCATTTCCTGGAAGGCATACTGGTGAGTCTAAAAGAAAAATAACTTGCCCAAGAACCTAAATATGAGGTGGGGGCTCACTTTTTTGAACTCCAGTAAAGATGGTACTAGAGGGCATCACTTTGCTTCACAGCATACATGCCACCCTCTTAGTTAAAAACAAAATTAATTTTTAAAAATCCTAAGTGGCCGTGAGTGCCATTTTTTCTTGGTAGAAAGGCAGCGTACAAATCAAATCAATAAGAAAATAAAGGGATTGCCTATATGATTTGTATGGACATTAAACATTTAAGAAAAGGGATTGCTTATATGATTGGTCTGGATTTCAAATATAAATGGTGATGTAAGAGAAAATATTATTATTAAGATACAAGCATATTAGGTCTGTTTGGAAATATTTACTTAAAAATGTCTTTTTAATCTTGTGTGGAAGATTTGACATATTGAAGGGGAAGGTTGTTCTTTGTTTTTGTTTTTTGGAGGTTTTCTTTCTTTTATTTTCTTTTTTTTGTCTTTTACAAGTAGAATGATGACTTATGTGCTTCTGTTGTTTGGTTAGCTGTTACTTACTTTTTAACTTTCAAACTTTTCTTTAAAAAAAAAAGATATCTTTAAAATTAAAAGTGAAGTGGTTTATGGATAGATAGAAAGAAACAAGGAGTAAATGTACTATACTAGAGAGGGATTCTTAATATTCTTAATAATGGGATTTTAAATTGGATTAAAATGTTGTTTTGCTTTTGGTTTGCCGTAACTGAATGTGAGGTTTTGTTAACAGAAAATGTTGTAAGAATAACTGTGGTTGCTTAAGCTGTGGAGAAGATTGGAAGTCCTTTTTAATTGTGTATATTGTTTGTTATATATGTGTTTTTGTGTTTGTATGAAATGAAATTAAAAAATTCACAAACAAATAAGAAATAAAATAAAAATCGGGAGGGGGGAACCTGGTGGGTGCTATATAGAGGTGTTTGTGGGCACCATGTTACGGGATCCCAGTGGTACAACAAAGAGGTTTAGGACTACGGAATTGTATCTGCTAGTACCTTAGAGCAGGGCTCTCCAACCTTGGGTCCCCAGATGTTACTGGCCTACAGCTCCCAGCATACCCAGCCAGCATGGCTAATGGCAAGGGATTCTGGGAGCTATAGTCCAGCAACATCAGGGGACCCAAGGTTGGAGAGCCCTGCCTTAGAACAACTCTTTATAACTTGCAGTTTTTAATATCTACTTTTTATATCTGCTTTTATATCAGCATGTTAAACACATCCACTGAAGATACAGTAGAGACAAAATAATAGGGTTGCATGACAATTTTGCAGAAATCAAACCATTGTTTATTCCCCTGAAATTTTGATAGAATCTAAACTAGGAAAAGAAAAATTGAAGGTATGTTATGGGTGTGAAAAAATGGAAGCAAACAGTTTAACCCGACCTTGATCATTAGGTAAGACTTGATGGCTTTTGGCCCCAGGATTCTAATATGAGACAAATAGAAGGTATGGTTAGTGCAAGAATATAAAAGTGGTTTGGAATTTTCTGCAGATAGTATATACAATGGAACAAGTTTATGCCAAGGATGATGAAATCAAAGAAGAGGAAGAAGATGAGGAAGAAGAATCCACAACACCTGTATGTTTATTGAATAATTTTATATACTGCTTGAATAGGTCTCATGCTGCCCAGATTTATTCCAGTTGTGGTCAAGTGTATACTGGTGTGTAGTCTCAACATATTTCACTCTTCAAATAATTCCAAGAGCAAGTTGCAATTAAAATACAGTAAAAACGTCTAAAGCACAGTCTAAAAGCCGCAAAATCTGTAAGAGAGCAATGTAAAATTAATCAAGGTATATAAAACAAATTGCATAGGAAAATAACATGGAGTTTGCCTGGTTCTGAATGATATCAGAGTAGGCACCAGGAAAACCTCTCTGGAAAAAGCATTCTACAACAGGTGCCACCACCAAAACTGCTCTTTCCTTGGTAGCTACTTGTTATATCTCAGATGGCAGGGGTACCCATAGAAGGGCCTCTGCTGAAGGACATGTGCAGATAGACAATCCTTCAGGTACCCAGGTGTGAAGGGCTTTAAAGGCAGTGGTGCAGCTAGGCAATTTTAGACCCTGGACCTAATGGTCTTTCAGGGAGCCGGCTGTTAAGATGATAATATGTATTACCAGATCCTGTGCACAGTTAATCAGAAGTACGGTACATCTTCCACCGTATTCAATAGAGCTCATTGTAAAGTGTGCGCCTAAGGTTCCAGCCAAGAAACCACGAATCTTCATAAGCAATGGGACAAAAAATTATGGAAAATGAGAGACGAGAGAGAAAGTAACAAAGCGAGGAAGCTGGACATGCCTCATTTCGCGCGCGCGCACACACACACACACACACACACCACTGCCCTTCTATGCTATACAATGGCTAGTACATCCCTTCCTGATATGTTAGCAAAAAATAGTGTACAAATCCTGCTAAATAAAAGAAAAAGAAATACTGAGCATGTTTACGGGGTGGTTTTGGTCTGTGTATGTCGCAGTCCAAAACCCCCAGTTCCCACTCAAACCCCCCTTTTTAAAGGGACCCAGAGTTTTACAGCTAGTTGTCAAAGCTGTCAAAACTCATTTCCCTTGAAAAAGGCAGGGGGGAAGTGCACATTTGCACTTTCCCAAGCGCCTAGAGGGGAGACTGAGGGGAGATATGACAGCACTCTTCCAGTACTTGAAGGGTTGTCACAGAGAGGAGGGCCAGGATCTCTTCACGATCATCCCAGTTTGCAGGACACGGAATAATGGGCTCAAGTTACAGGAAGCCAGATTCTGCCTAAACGTCAGTTAAAATTTCCTGACTGTTAGAGCAATAAGAGAATGGAACCAATTACCTAGGGAGGTGGTGGGCTCTCCCACTCTGGAGGCATTTAAGGTGTAGCTGGACAGACATCTGTCAGGGATGCTTTGACTTGGATTCCTGTGTTGTGCAGGGGGTTAGACTCGATGGCCTTATAGGCTCCTTCCAACTCTACTTTTCTATGATTCTATGATCAAGTGAACTCTGTGCCCTTTGTGTGGATGCCCCTTATCTTATTTTCCATCGAGATAAGGTGGTGCGCCGCCTTTCTACAAAAGGTTGTTTCAGAGCTTCACTTGAGCCAGGACATCATTCTGCCAGCTTTCCTTCCATTGCCATCGACGCCAATAGAGAGGACGATGCACAAACTTGATTTCAGGAGGGCGCTGGCCTTTAACAAGGCTAGAACAGAATGTACCCGCCAGTCCCAGTCCCAGGCTAGAACAGAATGTACCCGCCAGTCCCAGTCCCAGGCTAGAACAGAATGTACCCGCTTTCTTTGCTACAGACAACAGAATGCAGGCCTTCCAGTTTCTTCTTACCGATTTGCAAACTGGATCGTGCAGACTATAAAACTAGCCTACGAAATCAGTGGACTCCCGCTTGATAATGCGGTGGCTGCGCACTCGACATGAGGTGTAGCTGCCTCAGTCGCCTTTGGTCGGGGGAACTCCCTACCAGAACTGTGCAGAGCTTCCACATGGTCCATACTGTCGACATTCATTCAACACTACTGCTTGGATGTCCAGGCTCATTTGGACTGTGCTTTTGGCAGGGCCGTCCTCTCTTCTGTTTTGCTCTGATGACAGCAATCCTCCACTGGTAAGTCAGCTTGGTACAACTCCCATATGTGTGATGCACAGAGACCACAAAGAAGAAGAACAGGTCTCTTATCTGTAACTGGTTCTTTGAAGGGTCCTCTGTGCATTCACACAACCCACCCACCGTCTCCGCTTCGGTGTCACTGTCGATCTTGATAAGGCTACCTGAAGCAGTTCTTACCATTGGTACAGATATCACTCCTTTGTATTGATATTATGGTGCTGAGAATTCTCTCGGTTCTGAGGCCACAATAGGCAGTCTCTGGGAACTGAGGGAATAGGTGGGAACCTGCTAGGAGCATGCTCACTAAGATGGTGGGGGAAGGGTTCCCGCCTAAAACTCCTCAGCTTTAGAAGTTTTCCAAAGAGTCTTAGTGCAGGCACAGAGCCCATATGTGTGAATGCACGGATGACCACTCGAAGAACCACAGTTACAGGTAAGCAACCTGTTCTTATACGTAGTTGATTTGTGGGTTGTCATTACATACGAACCCTGAACTATGGTTTAACTGTGGGTTGCTAACCACAAATAATCCAGAGTTCAGAACCCAACAACAAACCATGGGTTCTCTTCCTGGGTTGTTCGTGGTTAACAACCCATAGTTAAACCATAGTGCTGATTCTTTAGATGTTGTACAATTATTTTTATATAATAATTATTATTGTAATAGAAATACAAACAAAATCGAAGTATTTTAGATTTAAAAGTTTGCATCGTGATCAAGTATAAGATCCACTAGGTTAAACTGAATAAATTGAAAATTAATAGCTTGATCCTACACATTTTTTTCTTTAAAGTAAGTCCCAAAGAGTTCAGGAGAACTTACTATGTTTAAAGTAGGTTCAGGATGGCAACCTAACTGATGTCTCCCCCCCCCCCCAGCTCCAGTTTATATAGAATAATTAACTACCAACACTATTTAATTTTAACATAGCAGCTCTAAATAGTTTGAAATATGAATAAAATAAAATAAAATTAGTATATATCTCATCAGTATTTTTTCACCAGGCAGTACTAGATTTCCCCCCAAAATATAAAGTATATAAACGTATAAAACATGTTATCTCTTTCTCATTAGAAGGAAGATTATGAAGATATGACCTCCTTCTTGATATGTTGTTCACAACTTAGTACCCAATTAGAAAATGCGCTTCGTGAAGAAAAGCAAGTATGTACTGTTAAACATCTTCTCTCTATATAAAAGAAGTCCTGACTGACTGACTCATCAACGCCCAGCTCAAACTGTTTAATCTAGGAATGTGAAATTTTGAAGGAACATTGCTTTTATGACATAGATACCCACTAAAGGAAGGATTTTTGGAAATTCCGCCCCTAAGGGGGTGAAAACGGGGGGGGGGATCGCCCCGTTCTCATATCTCCTATGGGCAAAACAACAGGGGAACAGTTATGCAAATTGGCCTCACATACCTAATTGCTACAGGAGCCAATAGGAGAAGTTATGCAAATAGCCCATACGACACTTAGAATGTTCTCTCAGGGGGTGAAAAGGGAGGGAAACTTTTTAAATGACTGACTGACTGCATGACTGTTGTGTGTGTGTGGGCAGCTGAGATTACTTTTTTGTGTAGTCCCGAGGGGGAGGGGGAAAGCAGGGATTTAATTGTTGTGTAGTCCCGCAGGGGAGGGGGAACAGGGATTTCATTGTTGTGTCCCGGGGGGGACGAGCTGAGATTACATTGTTGGGTAGTCCTGGGGGGGGGGGAGCAGGGATTTCATTGCTGTGCAGTCCTGGGGGGGGAGAGCAGGGATTTCATTGTGTAGTCCCAGAGGGGGGGGAGCAGGGATTTCATTGTGTGGTCCTGGGGGAGCTGGGATTGCTGTGTAGTCCGGGGGGGGAGCAGGGATTTCACTGTTGTGTAGTCCCCGGGGGGGAATTGGTATTTCATTGTGTGGTCCTGGGGGAGGGGGACAGGGATTTCATTGTGTAGTCCCGGGGGGGGATCTGGGATTTCATTGTGCAGTCCGGGGGGGGGGGAAGCAGGAATTTCATTGTACAGTACCGGAGGGGGGAGCAGGGATTTGATTGTGTAGTCCCGGGGGGGGGGAGCTGGGATTTCATTGTGTAGTCCTGGGGGGGAGCAGGGATTTCATTGTGCAGTCCCGGGGGGGTGGACAGAGATTTGATTGTGTAGTCCTGTGGGGGGGGGGAACAGGGATTTCATTGTACAGTCCCGGAGGGGGGAGCAGGGATTTCATTGTTGTGTAGTCCCGGGGGGGGGGAGCTGGGATTTCATTGTTGTGTAGTCCCGGGGGGGGAGCTGGGATTTCATTGTTGTGTAGTCCTGGGCGGGGGTCGCTGGGATTTCATTGTGCAGTTCCGGCGGGGAGCTGGGATTTCATTGATGTGTAGTCCTGGGGGGAGGGAGCAGGGATTTCATTGTGTAGTCTCGGGGGGAGCAGGGATTTCATTGTGTAGTCCCGGGGGGGGGGGAGCTGAATGGAACAACTATCTTTGTTTTGTAGCCAATATGCCCCGACAAATGTCTGCAATAAACCTTGCTTATTACGTTAAGACATCAACCTGTAAATTATATTTCGTACAGTTTGGACAAAAAACTCATGTTTCTTTTAAAAACAATTGTACCAAATCCTAAAATCCACGCGAGCGAAGCTGTGGGCAACAGCTAGTAATTACATAAATGTAAAGGTTTCTGCCTTACAATGCAATGCTAACTAGTATTCCTGCTGGCTGGGGGGGGGGGGAGGGTTGGATTTGGTGGAGGTACCCTTCTTCCAGTGGAGAGGAGCTCTGCCAACTGGGGGCTCATGTTCATCCTGGAGGCCCCAGTTACGCAGCAGGCGAAGAGCTACCACCAGCTGTGTTTCCACCAGTGATGTTCTAGGGACTGGGGCAGTCTTAGATCTGCTGGAGCCAAACCCCCTCCATTCTCCCAAGAGGCCCCAGGATCAAGTCCATCAGTTACACCAGCCTGCAGTTGGCATAGCTAATTCCCCCCTCCATTGGTTCCAGTGGGAGGAGGGATTCCAAAAAATAAATATCCTCTGGGCTGCTTTACCAGCCCCGCCACCTTCATCCCTGTGTGGTGTTAGCTGGCAGAGTTTGGAAGTAGCGGACAGTCCGCCACTTTGCTACCTTTCATCCCAGTTAGGTTTGCTCTGCCCATCTAACAATATATTTTGCTTGCTCATATATGTGTATCAGGGTGTACAGACTTCAGGCTTGCACAGTTCTGCTTTTTTGTTTACTACAGCCTTCTAGTCCACTAATGCCATTAACCTCTTGTGCCATTCTCCTCATCCCTTTTAGTTCATTTCTTCTTTCTTAGTTCCATGAAGTGATTCAGCAGTAGAACTGCTTTCCATGCCCCTTGCCTTGTACAGCTTCATTCCACTCAGCTATCAGAATATCCTCTGAAGCTATTATGAATCTCCCATTTTGGCACCACATCATTACAGTCTCAACTTTACTTTAATTAATTGTGGGCAGTATCCAATGAGGCACTGTGCCCCTGCCGATGCCGAGATTTAGCGCTTCCAGGAGCAATTGGAAACGAGTGGAAACGCTCAATTCTGGAATGGGGCAGGTCAGCAGAGCTCACATAAGGGAGCTCTGCTGACCTACCCTGATCCAGAAACTAGCATTTCTGCTCATTTTGGAACTTTCTGTAGGAAGCATTGAATTTCATTGCGCAAGTGGTGGGTCCCGCTTGCACAATGGAATTGGCGGGAGGGTCTGTTTACGCAACAGAATTGGTGGGAAGGGCTGCTTGAGCAATGGCCCCATTGGATACTGCCCTGTATTTATATCCCACCTTTCTTTTCCAACAGAAAAACTCAAAATGGCTAATGAAAGAAATATGCAATAAAAATAGGTCAAAACAAGCCAGTGGAATAATTTCTTTTTCCTTCCCAAGCAGAATGGCTAGCTGCTGCTGGAGTCCAAGAAGAAAAGGGCCTGGTTCCTT
The DNA here is from genome assembly GCA_021292165.1 of Shinisaurus crocodilurus. Lineage (NCBI taxonomy): Eukaryota > Metazoa > Chordata > Lepidosauria > Squamata > Shinisauridae > Shinisaurus > Shinisaurus crocodilurus. The sequence goes on along the minus strand of CM037880.1, from coordinate 24,449,008 downwards.
TTGGGTCAAACAGGCTGGTAGAAAAGCCTTGTTATTCTCCCTTGCTAAGCTGCAGAATGGCTGCCTCTTTTTAAATATATGCTCACAGAACCATCCCAAACAGCTTTTGGTTTTCTTAATCCAGAGGTATTTAAAACAACACAAAACAAAACAACAGTCCACTTTTGAGCATCAAGGCATCCCAGTATCAAGAAGCCAAAGTGGCTTCGTTACAAAATGTCCAGGTGGGGAATGCAGCAAAGCCCTAAAGCCCACAAGCCAAATCTAGCCTTCTGGGGCCCAGTCCCCATTCTGGCCTTCTGGGGTTTCCTAGATAGCCATGTCCCTTTCCCTTTACTGCTGATTGTTTGATGTTTTCCCTGGATTTTCCATAGTTTTTTCCTCTTCTAAAATGTTGAAATGCCTGTCCTAAGGCTTAATTACCGGCAGTCAGAGCTTTAAGCTAAAATATCCCAGTATTTTTTAAAAAAATTGTCCCTGCCCCCTTTTGCTTTCAGCCCCACTCACTACTGGAATGCAACCCTGGAGAACTTCTCCAAATGTGATTTCGGTCCTCGAGCTGAAAGAGGTTCATCACCTTGCTCTAAGGCAGCGATGGCGAACCTATGGCACGGGTGCCTCAGCCGGCACGCAGGGACCTCTCTGTGGGCACTCGAGCCATTGGTCACCAGATCGCGAAAAGACCGTCCCCTTCTGCAAAACACTAACGATCTTGTTCTTTCTCACAGTGTGGAACAGAATGATTTTATTCTAGAATTCCTGTTACAGAATTCTTTTCTACATTGTTAGCACATTTAAAAGATTTTGAAGAATGATGCATGGAGCATGGCTTGGATGTAAAGCCCTAACAGTTGACCTGAGCTGCATGTGTTGCTCTCAAACTAACGGAGTATGAGCCAAGGGTTGACAAATTATCAGCATGCATGCAATAGCAAAAAATCACATTAATTGTGCAAAAGCATGCCCAATGCAAACTTTTACCTAATGCAGTGTTTGCAGTCCAAGACATAAAGTGTTTAAAATGTGTTAAGCACGTTTCGTTTTCTTGTTTATCTTGCTCATCCTAGTACAGGTTGACTTTTACTTTTACTAATCCAACACCTGTAGAAGCAGGGAAAGGACCCGGGGTAAAGCTTGCCCCATACAATTTCAGTCTGGCATATAATCATATTACAAGTTGAGAATCTCTTATCCAAAAATACATGTGCCTAATTATTTAAAAAGTTTGTATAAATTCCCTTCAGGCTATGTGTACAATGTAGTACTATAATAATTTTTTTAGTTGATTTTTTTTCCAACAAAAAACTGTTTGTATCATTGAAAGCTCTGTTATTGTGTTTTTCTTTAAAGACAAAAGATGTTAATTAGTTCGGACAACTGTATGAGTTGTTTTTCTAAAACTAAAATCTCGGTATTCAGGCTTTAATTGCAGTGTTGGCACTTTGAAATAAATAAGTTGGTTTTGTGTTGTAGTTTGGGCACTCAGGCTCAAAAAGGTTCGCCATCATTGCTCTAAGGGAAGAAGTGGGCATGCTGGGGCTGCCCTAAGAAACATGGTAGAAGTGGCATTATTAAGACAAATCTCTTCTTATTACACAAACACACGTAACAAATCCTCAATACAATTTTTCAAAGAAAAGCAACTCTGGGAGGGAATGATTTTAAGCAGAGAAGTGTGTTATATTTGATCTGTAGTACCGCATTCAAATGTGCAAGTTCCCATTTGATGTTGCAAGTAATCAAGGGATGAAATGCACATATGGAAAGGGTAGTTATTCAATGATAAAGTTTCATGTTATATTTATAAAGATAAATTTGGTGTTAAATTATACTTTATATTTTATTTCCTAGATATTAGAATCATTGCTTAAGGTAAGAAACTGTTCTTTGTATTATTACATATATATAATTTCTGAAAAAGTATAATCTGTCATTGCCTAATATTATTTATTTTTTTATTTTTCAAGTGGTTTGAAAAGGAGGTCCACGAGATGGAAGAGGTAAACTAAAACCTGGAATATTAGTTGATAAGGTTTGATAGGAAATATGTGAAACATATAGTAACAATATTAAGTATTTCTCTATGTACACTGTTGTTCCTTATGATTAATGTTACAATAACTATTCAGGATTAATCTTTTTAATGCAATGAATTAGAAATGTTTTTATAACTAGTTCTTTTATTATGTGAAAAGATGCAGAAACAAAATATAACCTTTTAAATAATTATGTTAATTGTATTGGTCATCTGTTATAATTTACTTTAGACTCATGGTGAGCAACTAATTTTTAACAGATGACATATTTTGAACAGAGCAGCAGCTGAAGAGTCCATCAATTTTGTTCCTGCTAATAACTCTCTTCCACAGAAGGGCTCTTCTTCAGTGTGAACAGCAACAGAGGCTTTACAGAAGATCTCCCCTTTATGCATCTCAGCTATTCTTTCCTTTTAGGTAGTTGAGTTAGGTTCTGGAATTGGCAGGGCAGGGTTAAAATGCCTCTTCCTATAAAGCTAGAACTTCCCACCAGTGAATCCTCATCTGTTCTCTTGCCTTAGTCAGGAAGGCAGGTTTTTTTTTTCTCCTTTGAAGCCACCCTGTCCACCTTAGCCATGATCTCCTTAACTGCCATGCCACTACCTCCTTTTCTACCTTAGAAGCCACCTGAAGAGCACCATTTAAAAAGAAAAGAAAAATTAAAATATAAGATAACTATTTCACCCTTCCTTATTTTTCTGCACCTGCACCAGATTTCTGGGCATGGGCTGGGGAAACTGTGGGTCAGGAGCCAACATCTGATGCTTTCCTACACTGTGGACAGTTCCTACACTCCATTTCCCTCTCCCTCACTAAGACAGGAGCTAGGATGTGGCACTTTCAGCGTTCCTTCGTGCAGAAGAATGCATCTTGGTGGGAAGTGTGGTGCCAGTTCCACCTGTACTTCAGGGCTAGCTCATCCTCTGGCACGATCACTACCACAACAGAGATGATGAGTCAGCTGAATTCTAAATTCCTTTCCACTTGTTTTCAAAGGTGGAAGTGAATCCAGAGTTTCTAAAACCATCAGAGTTAGAAAGAACCCATTCCCACAGTTTTTCTCTCAGTGCAGCTACTGCTCTGACAGAGCAGCACCTCATCTAGGCACTGTTCCTTTCAGTCTTGTTCTTACACTGGAAATGAGAAGTCTAGACAACAGTTGCAGTCATTGGTCATTCCATGCTGGGGATGTGGAGAAGAGATATTTTGCTCTGCCTACCACTGTAGACATAGTTCCTTTAGCGGAGGTCTAGAACCTGGGCAGACTGTTCCTACCATTTTTTCAAATACCCACTTCCAAAGATAAATTTGAGAGTCACGCTCCTCTGTATAGGGTGGAGTTCACATTAAAAAAGTACCTCTTCCCTTAAAAGGGGATAGCTTCATAATTCCTAGAAAGGTCCTTTAGACCCAACCCCTAAGAAATACGAGTTTAAGACCAGATGGATTACATCCCTGGGTGCTTAAGGAGCTTGTGGATGTTATTTCAGAGCTGCTATCTGTAATCTTTGAGAAATCCTGGAGAATAGGTGAGGTGCCAGAAGACTGGAGACAGGCAAATGTTCCCATCTTCAAAAAGGGGAAGAGGGTGGATCCAAGAAACTACAGACCAGTCAACATGATGTCAGCATCAGGCAAAATTCTAGAACAGATTATTAAAATGTTGATCTGTGAGCATCTAGAAAATAATGCATTTGTTAGTAGGAGCAACATGGGTTTGTCAGGAATAAGTAATGCCAAACCAATCTTATCTCCCATAATATCCTTCTTGACAAGGTGATAAAATGTGGATTGGACGCTACTACGCTTAGGTGGATCAATAGCTGATTGAGCAACCATACTCAGCAATTGCTCATTCATGGCTCTGCTTCCTCCTGGATGGATGTCTCTAGTAGAGTGCTGTTCAGTATTTCTCTTAGCTACCGCAGGTAAAATATTTGCCAGGATTCTCGCAAACCGTCTTCTATCTATTTCAGAAGAGATCCTCCCTGAAACTCAATATGGTTTCCGCCCCTCTAGAGGGACAGTAGACATGATTTTTACTGCATGTCAGCTCCAAGAAAAATGCCGGGAGCAAAATCAACCCCTTTATATGGCATTTATTGATCTTGCTAAGGCCTTTGATACTGTAGACCGAAAGCTCTCTGGACTATCCTTATGAAAATTGGATGCCCCAATAAATTTGTGAATATCTTGCGACTTCTCCATGACAACATGACGGCTACGGTCTTGGACAACAACGGCTCTCATGGTGCTCCATTTAAAGTGGGATCAGGTGTTAAACAGGGATGTGTTATTGCCCCAAGATTATTTGCTATTTTCATCGCCATGATTTTACATCTTGTCGAGGGTAAACTTCCCACTGGTGTGGGAATTATATATCGAACAGATGGAAAGCTTTTTAATCTCAGCAGGCTGAAAGCAAAAAGTAAGGTAATTACAACCTCTGTTGTGGAACTTCAGTATGCTGATGATAATGTGGTCTCCGCACATTCAGAGGATGATCTCCAAACTATCCTAAATGCTTTTGCAGAAGCATACGGAAAACTTGGTCTCTCACTTAACATCAAAAAAACCAAAGTGCTTCATCAGCAAGTGCAAGCTAACCCTTTGGTGATGCCATCTATCCAGCTTGGCGGGACAACACTTGAAAATGTCGATCATTTTCTCTATCTTGGCAGCTATCTTTCTGTTACAGCTAACATCGACAGTGAAATCCAGCATTGTCTGAGCTCCGCTAGTGCCACGTTTTCTCGAATGAAACATAGAGTGTTCAAGGATCGGGATATTTGTAAGAAGACCAAAACACTGGTTTATGAAGCCATTGTATTACCAACTTTATTGTATGCCTGCGAAACATGGACTATCTATAAACGTCACCTCCAACTCCTTGAAAGATTTCATCAACGTTGCCTCCGGAAAATCCTGCGAATTACTTGGGAAGATAGGTGGACAAATGTCAGTGTACTGGAAGAAGCAAAGACTACTAGCGTTGAAAAAATGATCCTTCAACTGCCAACTTCAGTGGACCGGTCTTGTTGTTCGAATGCCTGACTGCCGTCTCCCAAAGCAGTTACTTTATTCCCAACTCAAGGATGGAAAGCGGAATATCGGTGGTCAATATAAGAGGTTTAAAGATGTTCTTAAGGCTAATCTAAAAAAATGCAATATAAACATCGAGAACTGGGTAGCTCTTCTGGCCCATGAATGCTTTAACTGGAGGTTGGCCTTTCACAAAGGTTCTATGGACTTTGAAGAAGCCCGAGTGCAAGGTGAAAGGGAGAAACGTGCTAAGCGAAAAGCACGTCAAATGAATCCTTTACAGGACCATCTTCCATCTGGTAACCTGTGTCCTCACTGTGGGAAGCTGTGTGGATCTAGAATTGGCCTCCACAGTCACTTACGGACCCATCGCTAGAGTCTACACAATTTTCTTTAGAATTTTCCTCCTTTTAAATTCACCTTTTTGTAAATTTTTATCCTGGAAGACAATCTTACTCGGTCACGAGTGATCGCCTGACCTGACCTGCTGTTCAGTAAGACCTGGATGAGGGTGTAGATGGTTTGCTTATCAAATTTGCTGATTATACAAAGCTAGGAGGGATAGCCAATGCTATAGAAAATAATCAAGATTCAAAAGGATCTTGACAGGCTGAATCTAACAAGATTTTCATGTGGAAGAGGTTCAGGGATGACTTTCCTTGTGTACCATCTTCTCCATAATAGTTTCATTTGCTCCACCCTACCAAACAGCATTTTGCTGGTCTAGGGGACTGCGATTTACATGGGGTGCATGTGAACAGTCATCCAAGTACCATTCTCTGAAAGAAAATTGTGCTCCCCTAGCCCACCAAATAGCTGAGTGGCAGGCTTGTAGGAGCATGATTTGCAGGAAAATTTGGAAAGGAGGCAGCAAAATTCAGCACATTGGCTTGGGATCTTCACAGGTGGCTCTGAAGGTGTCTGAGGGCTGTGGGTTGCCCACATATGACATATGTCAATTGAGGCTCAGGTTGACAGTGTCTTCCATCTTATTCCATTTGTTTGAACCTCTTCGTGTTGCTTCCCCTAGAGTTTCACTTTCAAAACTCATTTTATGGTAGTACTTACTTCAGCATGCAGGATGCCAGAGATTGGAGCCCTATCTGTGGATCAGGAACTCTGTATCTTTCAGAGTGACAGGATGATACTCCAGACTGACCCACCCTCTATATTTAAGATGAATTCGAATTTTCATAGTTCTCAAAGAGAACAGGGAAACTCAGGCACCATTTTCTAATGTTACATAGTAGTTATTGACCACCTGGAAAGGAAGCAGTTAAGGGAGAGGACGAGCCAAATAGAGTTGGTTTCTCAGAGTCAATAGAGTGGCTCTGCTTGCCATCTCACCTTCTACTACATCCTGACAGAATGGTGCTGTTATGTGGTAGTTGAGGGGGGAAATGCCTGATTGAACTGGTCTCAGCAGAGCTGAGGGAATGACCCAGCTCCCAATCTCTTCCTCTGCTGCAGCCTCTGTTGCAAGAGGTTGCTGTCCCATATGGACAGTGGAGGCTCCCAAGCCTTCCTTTCTAGAGAAGACAGTCTCCATGATGGACCAGCAGTATTCACCAACGCTGTCCACCTCTATTCTGTTGATGAAGCTCCCCTAGTCAGAGCAGTGGTGGGCAGTGGCACCCAATTCTGTTGTCATCACTGGACACCACCTGCTATCTGCCTGGGCTGACAAAGGAAGAAGGGCAACAGCTGTGGAGGGAGAGAGGAACATAGGCAGTGTGTGGAGTTGGTGGATCATCCGCTTTAAAGCCTCAAGGACACAAACAGGATAGTAGGGAGAATGTTAAAGAATGTGCTCTCTCTAGCTATGCCTTAGAGTAGGGGCAGCAAAGCTCCTTATCCAGTGATGCAAATGTCCAAGGATGTTACATAAAGAGGTTATCTTATACTTACAAGTCTATTTATGGAAGCTTTGGAGGATGGTGGATTTGATGTGCCCCTTCTAGGGGACATGTCCACAGTCTCCATAGCTATTCCTTGTTGGTTGAGGGAGTACAGTGCCTTTGCCTATTTCTCCTCCAATTTATAGGTTGTATGCATTCTGGAATATCCAGTTAGATATGCAGCAATGTCCACAGCCATTTGGGAAAGAGCCCTCACCCATTAACATAAGAGCCATGCTGGACCAGACCAAGGTCCATCTAGTGCAGCATTCTGTTCACACAGTGGCCATCCAACTGCCCATGAGAAACCCACAAGCAGGGCATGAGTGCAACAGCACCCACCCATGTTCCCCATCAACTGGTGTACATAGGCATACTGCCTCTGCTACTTGAGGTAGCATATAGCCATCAGGACTAGTAACCATCAATAGCCTTATCCTCCATGAATTTGTCCAACTACCTTTTAAAGCCATCCAAATTGCTGGCCATCACTACATCTTGTAGAAGGAATTCCATAGTTTGACTATGTGCTGTGTGAAAGAAGTACTTTTATTTGTCCTGAATCTCCTACCAATCAACTTCATGGGATGACCCTGGGTTCTAGTATTATGAGAGAGGGAGAAAAAATGATCCCTATCTACTTTTGCCACACCATGCGTAATTTTTACACCTCTATCATGTCTTCCTTTACTTGCCTGTTTTTGAAGCTAAGCAGTCCCAGATGTTGTAACCTTTTCTTATACGAGAGTTGCTCCAGCCCTTTGATCATTTAGTTGCCGTTTTCTGCACTTTTTCCAACTCTACAATATCCTTTTTTAGGTACAGTGACCAGAACTATACACACTATTACAAGTGTGGTCACACCATAGATTTGTATAAGGGGAGTACGATTAGGACAGTTTTATTTTTGAGTCCTTTCCTAATTATGCCTAACATGGAATTTGCCTTTTTCACAGCAGCCACACACTGGATTGACGTTTTCATTGAGCTGTCCACCACAACCCCAACATCTCTTTCTTGGTCAGTCACTGCTAGCTCAGATCCCATCAGCATATACTTGGTTGGGATTATTATTTTTAAAGTTGGGTTGGGACCTAACCCAACTTTGAATATCCTTCAGTTCTTCCTATGAGAAAAATGGAAGTTCATCAAGTAAAAGCTTCATTTTCATTCCCATGTGTAGCCTGAGAATGAGCAACTGAGGTGCATAAAGTGAGAATTCTGTCAGTGGAGGATTGGAGTCAACAGGAAAGGGTAACTCCTCCTGCTCGAGAAGGCAGTGCCAACACAAATTCTTCTTCGTGGTCTCTGTGCATCACACTCATGGGCTCTGCGCCTGCGCGGAGGCCAGCTCAGGAACGTTCCATAGCTGAGGAGAACTTTTGGGCGGGAGCCCCTCCCCCACGCATGCCCTCTATTGGGGCTCCCGCCCAATCCTTCAGTTCCTCTTTGACCGCCATTGTGTATGGCAGCATTTGAGGTTCCTCTTGCTGTATAGCAAGTTTCAGCTGAGGCAAAACATTTCCTGCTTTTCCTTTGTGTCTCCGTCTTTCTACATATACATACATATATATATATATAATTATTATATCCGTTTGTTGTTCCCCCTGTCTTCTTCTCTTCCTGATTGTCGTTGTTGTCACCCTCCGTTCTCTACTCTGCCATGCCAGCGAAAGCGCCTTTCCAAAAGTGTGTTAAATGTACAAAACTGCCCCCAGCAGATGGCCACTCTTTGTACCTTGTCTGTCTCGGAGAGGCTCATCAAGTGGAATCATGTCATCACTGCCAGGATAAAATGGAGAGGAGGATGAGGATAATATAAGCTGCCTTGGGTTCCTTGCAGGAAAAAAGGCGGGGTATAAATATAATAAATAAATAAATAAATTTACGCGTCAGGCTAGAAAGCACCAGGCAGACAAGTTAAAAGCCTTGCTTTGGAACAAGGCCCTTCAAGCAACTTCGGAGACGCCATACCTCCACCAAGGCCTCACACTCCACGCTAGACGTGTAAATAAGGCTGGGCGCGCCGCCCGAGCCTTATTTCCCCGCCCCCCCGTCTTGTTTTTTCGAGCGGCGCATAGCCCCTTACCTTTTCGGTGCTTTCGGGCCCGGAAATGGACCCTGCGCAGGCGCAGAACGGACCATAGGGGTCCAGCGCGCCTGCGCAGGGTTCCATCGCATCATTCCCGAAGACAAGGTAAGGCCTCGCCGGGGCGTGAGTGGGGCCAAATTCGGCCTCGTTCTGCCCCGGCGAGGCTCGATTGCTCAACTCTACTCCATGCTGGACCTCCCAAAGTTCCCACCTCTGGTAAGAAGTATAGTTCTACCCTCCTCTCTTAATGATGTAATTGAGCAATGGGAGCGAGAGTAACTACAGCTCTAGCAGTGCCCAGGCTAGACTCTCCATGTTGGTAGCAGTGGCTATGCCAGAATCCTGTTTCATGGAGGAAGGACTAGCTTCACCAAGCTTCTCAAGTATCCAGCTGCCACCTGTCAGGGCCTGTCCTGCAGCGCCATCTGGTAGCAGCTTTATGTATAACTGGCCGCAGGGCTTCGCATGGTGGGAGCCCTGGCTGGTAAACCTTTGCAGGGTTCAGGCCGAGACCAGCAGGCACTCCCAGGTGGGCTAATGCGGACCAGCTGGGAGCTGCCAGGAAAGGGCTATATAAGAGTTGCATTTCACCTTCAGCCTTTGCCACAGCAACACAGTCTCTCGTGCTAGCTGTAGCCTGTTCCTGATCTGCTACATCCAACCTTGTCTCGCTGTGCTTGACCTCATCCCTGACCAATGCTCCTGCCTCCAGGCCTGCTCAGCCTGGTACCTCTTGGGGCCTGTTCCTGCCTCTTCCCTGGAACTCTGCCTATTTCTGACCCCTGCCTATTCCTGGACCCTGCCGCTTGCCGTGACCCATGCTTGGACTCTGCTTGACCTTTTGCCTGTTGCCTGGACTTGTCCTCTGCCTCTGGCCCCTGTTTGGACTCTGTTGCCCTGAACCCATGTATAACCTTGGGCCTGTTGTCTGTATCTGCCTCCATCTTTCCCGGCCCCAGCGTTCCAGCCCTGAATCCTCACCACCCACAACCCGGACCCCACCTAAGTAGAGTGTAGCTGCTGATGGACCAGGGCCAAGCTTAATTCCCAGGGCACAAAGTGACTTGGTGGCCTCCTGGATATGCTACTTTCTGCCAAAACCAAGGGCAGAAAGCAAGGCAGGTGACATAAGGAGCACTACAAAAGGGGGAGACAGAATACTCCTTGGATTCCAGTAGCATTTGCTCTTCCTCCCTGTTTAGGGCAAGGAAATGTAGGGCAAAGCTCTGCCAGTACAGGGGTTCTGATGAAGAGAGGATGTGTGGAGGCAAACCTAGGTACCCTCCCTTAGCAATCTCAACCTGGTCAAATAGAGTGGCAGTTCTAACATTAAATTCAAGAAGCAGCCTTTTCCATTCCTCTCCTCTGAGTTCTAGCAGTAGGGTTCATTTGGAAGGAACAAGATCCTGGGAGGTCGAGGTTCCTGGTTTATTCTCAAGGTCTCTCTCTGCACGTGGGGATCCTTCTTCTCTAGAGTTGGGAAAAGAAGGAGAGCTGTCTGAAGGGGGATTAGCTTATCATTCCTGTCCCATGCAGCACAGGCTGTTCAAACAGGCCATTAAGGTGCTGAAGCGGATTATACCCTTCATCCTTTCAGAAGTCCCCTCAAAGGGTCCCAATCAGGAGCATGCTGCTGAGGTTTTTCCTTGTGACATGCCTACTGATATGGTTGTTCCTTTCCCCATGTCTTCCTCTAAGCTGTTTAGTCCTAATTTTCAGGAACCAGCCAGACAAAAGTCTGCCCAGTCCCTGACCAAGAAGCTCTGGTCTCTCCCATTGGGGGGTCATGGACCGGCTGAGGGAGTCTGTGGTAGATGACCCTGTGGCTGCTCTCACATCCAAGGCAGTGCTCATTAAGGAAGGTAGCAAAGCGTTGATTGATCCTGGTGAACAGAAGAATGAAGCGGCTCTATGGCGGACTCTCAGAACCTCAGCTCTAGCCATCAGAGTAGCTATGGCCAATTCTATGATTGCCTGAGTGTTAGTCTTATTGGCTTGTGCCTTGTTTTTGAAGGTCCCACCCAAGTCAAAACACTGTCCGGAGGGTCCTAATAAATTAGCTCAGGCCACAGAGTTCCTTGCTGATTCCTTGATGGATTGTGTCCTGTTTTCAACCAGGGCCATAGCCCCAAGTGTGCGGGCCCAGGGGTCCTATGGTTGAAGTACTGGGAGGTGAGCCAGCAGTCCAAGGCCACCCTTTCTGCCACCCTTTTCCTTGTGTGCAAGCTATTTGGGGAATCTCTCACCGCTCATTTAGTGGAGTGCAAGGATAAAAATAATGTGTTCTGCAATGAAAGAAGACTCTACACCAAAGAGCTAGGACTCCTGGTCCTTTCCAGGAGTTCTAGCAATTTTGGGAGTTGACCACCTCAAACAGGTGGGTGCTCAAGACTGTCAAGCTTGCCTATACTCTTGGATTCCTCTGTGTCCCTAGGGACAGGTTTTTCCTAGCTCCATTCACAGAGGACAAGGAAAAATACCTTGGCCATTCAACATCTTCTAGACATAGTGCCAGTCTATCAAGCAGAAAGAACCTCAGGTGTATTCTCCATTCTCTTCACTGTGATCAAGAAGAATGGAGATTGGTGGGTGATCCTGCACCTGAAATGTGTAAACAGGTTCCTAAGCTCATGGAAGTTCCAGGTGGAGACACTCAGATCAATAGCAGAGGCCATCCAGCTGGGAGACTACTTGGCCTCCATTGTTCTGCCGAAGGCCCATCTTCATATTTCCATTGTGCCTCTCACAGGAAGTTTCTCAATTTCTCCTATGGTAGAAATCAGTATCAATACAGAGCGCTGCCCTTTTGTCTTTTTAGCAGCTCCCAGCATTTTCACCAAGATTCTGGAAGCTCTGGTTGGTCACCTGAGGAGTCCATGTTTACCCTTATTTGGACAACCTCATCAGGGCCATGTCCAAAGAGAAAGCATTGGATAGTATGTTGGCCACCATTGCTTACCTGTCTCACCATGGCCATCTCAACAGGGAGAAGAGTTTACTCTTCCCTGTTCAGTGATTACAGCACCTGGTGGTGGTCATCAACACAGCTAGCAACAAACTGTTTCTCTCCCCAGAATGGACACAAACAGGTTGTTGTCTAATGTTTGCCAGACCATGTCCCAGAGGGAACCGCTTCTCATGTCTCTGGCTCAGTTGCAAGGATCTATGATTGTGGCAATTGTCTCAGTTCTGTGGACACACTTGCACTCCTGACTGCTCCAATGATTTCTACTCTCTCACCAGGTGAGAATAGCCTGGAAAGTGCATCTAAATCTTTGCCTGCCAGACAGTGTGACAAAGTCCCATCAGTGGTGAAGCCCTGAACACCTGTCCAGGGGGATCCTCTGAGAGAACCCAACTGGGTACAGATCAGCACAGATGCCAGCTTCTCAGGATCCCCCCCCCCCGCCAGAGAGACATGGCTCAGGAATGCAGGGGATGGCAATAATTGGCCTTTTCACTGTTGCTACCAACAGGAAGATGCCAAGTTTCATCTCAAGGTACCATAATCCTGAGGCAGAGGCTACCACTGCTGTGGCCTCTCTGTGCCTCGAGGCCTACTGTATGTGTTCCCCCCATTTCCTCTCCTCATCACGGTCCTGTGGAAAGTAAGAGAGTTCAAGGCCTGAGTACTGGTAAATGCTCTGCACTGGCCTCATTGTTTTTTGGACCTCAGTGAGCTCAGCACATGTCCTCCATGGAAGATCCCAACACATCCAGATATCCTGTCCCAGCGTTCCCCATTGCATCCAGACCTAGAGTGCCTCAACCTCTGCACCTGGAGGTTGAATGATAACAGTTACTAAATAGTAGGTTATCTGAAGGCGTAGTCAATCGCATTCTAGCATATAGAACAGCGATGGACAACTTACTACCCTGGACACCACAGTCCTGTTGCTGTCCTACTCACAGTGGCAAAATAATTGGTGGCAAAATAATTGGTACCAGATTGAGATCCCATGAAAGAAACCAATGCACCATCAATAGTGAGATGAGAGCCATTCAGCAGCAAAGCACTACAGAGACTCAAAGGGGCTACATTTAACTTGAAAACAAGCTAAATTTGGCACTTTTGAGTCTGCATAGCAGTTTGCCACCACATATTGGTGGCAAACTATCTTTTATTTGCCATCACTGCCAAATTTCAGCATCGTGGGGGCAGCAGCAGGGGGTGGTAGGGGCCACACTCAAAGCCATGGGGGGGGGCACATGAGGCCCCCAGCTCCCATCCCATGTTACCCATCCTCTGATCTAGGATGTCCTCCATCAATAAAATTTACCAAATGATGGTGGTTTTCTAGCAGCAGTAGAAGAAGAAGAAGATCTCTCCTCTGAGCAAAATGTCCAGAGTTACTTGGTTTCCTGCAGTCTTGCCTTGAGTGAGGGCTGGCTCCCCATGCCCTTAAGCATCAGGTAGCAGCATTGGGTAGTATTCTAGGGGCCATGCACGTCATTCCCCGGTTTAACTTCCCAAGGAGGATGGCTCTCATCTCACTATTGATGGTGCATTGGTTTCTTTCATGGGATCTCAGCCTGGTACTTCAAGCTCCCTTTGAGCCCATTGGATTGATTCCCATAAAGGGGTTAACATGGAAGGTGGCCTACCTAGTGGTAGTCACCTCCTGTAGGAGGGTAGAAGAACTCCATACCCTGTCAGTTTGGGAGGAGTTCTGTTATACCAAGGGTAAACACCACAATCCATCATAGGACATAGTGCCACTGATTTTTTGCCCCAACCTGTTTCATGCCAAAGAAAAGTCATAATGGCACAAATTAGATATGTATAACGTGCTTAAGACCTATGTCAGATGTACACAGGACATCAGGCATTCTAACAGTTTTTTTATATCTGCCAAGGACATCCTGGATCCATCTGAGGCCCGCTGCAATATGTTTGCTAGGCACTTCTAGGAAAAAAATCTCCGAGCCCAATTCAAGGTGTTGGTTTTAACCTATAAAGCCCTACACTGCTTGGGACCACAATACCTGTCCTGTCCTGTCCTGACAACCACAATCTACTGGACACTACGCTCAACATCTGAGGCCTTCCTCCGACAGCCGCCTCCAAGGGAAGCTCGGGGGTGGCAACAAGGAGGAGGGCCTTTTCTGTGGTAGCCCCCCAACTGTGGAACAAGCTCCCCACTGAGGCCTGCCTGGCACCAGCTTTACCATCCTTTTGGCGCTAGGTTAAGACTGCCCTCCATGCTGAGGCATTTAACAGCTCCAAATAGTACATGGGTGGTGGTGGTAATGTCACCTTTTCAACCTGTCTAGTTTTATTACTTTGTTCTTAGCTATTTAAGTCATTTTAAAATTGCTTTTAAATGTGTAGTAGTGAAATTTTTATGATGTTTTTATTGTTTGTATTTTATATTGAATTTTACTGTATTTTATAATTGTTGTAAACTGCCCAGAGAGCTTCAACTATTGGGCAGTATAGAAATAAAATAAATAAGTTTGGGGCCCTGTGTTGTCACTTGTCCAGAAGCACCATTAGCCGCTGGGTAACTGCATAGCCCTGGTATATCAGTCTGTGAACAATCCAATCCCTGCAGGGATCACAAGCAGTTCTGTGCATAGGGCAACTACATTGGCCACAAATGCCCCCTAAGTAAAAACTTGATTAAAGTAATAATAAAAACAAATACATTAAAAACAATTAAAAATACAACAATAAGAATAAAAACAACACCCAATGCATCAGGCCCACTTACATGCCAAAGGCCTACTTGAATAAAAACATTTGCCTGCCAGCAGAACAACAGAGAGAGAGAGCCAACCTAATCTCCCTTGGCAGGAAGTTCCACAGCCTGCAAGCAGCCACCGAGATGGCCTTCTCTTGCGTTGCCACTAAATGTACCTCTGAAGCTGGCTCATATGGGAGAAGGCTGACATCTACAGCCCTGTGGGGAAGAAGGAGGAGGCAGGAGCAGGCCGAGGGAACATCAGGGCCTGCTCCAGTTGGACTGCCCCCCCCACAGGGCTAACTGACATCTACAGCCCTGTGGGGAAGAGGAAAGAGCGAAGGAGGCAGGAGCAGGCTGAGGGAACATCAGGGCCTGCTCCACTTGGACTCCCCCCCCCCCGGCTAACTTCTTGAGACTTCTACACAGAGAATTGCTGCCGGAAGTAGTAATTAATATTCCCCCTTCTTCCCTCCCCATTCCTTTTTCCTTGTGTGTCATGTCTTTTTAGATTGTAAGCCTGCGGGCAGGGACTGTTGTTAATTGTTGTAAACCGCCCAGAGAGCTTAGGCTATTGGGCGGTATAAAAATGAAATGAAATAAATAAATAAGGTGGTCTTTCAGGTAGCCTGGTCCCACCTTCCCTCCACCTTCATCTGACATATAATATTGATAAGTATGCCTCACTGAAGTGGCCTTTAGTCACTAGGTGTTACAGCTGTTCCTCTGAGTCACTTTTCTCCCTCCCATAGGGGATACAGTTCTTGGGTATCCCTTTCCTGTTGGCTCTGCTGACAGAACAGAAATTTGAAGTATCCTTCTGGTCAGTGGAGAGTGGACCTAACAGTCCTAGCCTTCTGCGTGATTTTTCTTCATGAGGGATTCCAGGTTCAGTATTCACTTTTACATGTTTCTGCACTAGGTAGATAGGGTTTCATCAACCTCTATCCATCCAGTATTTGTTTCCTTTGCATTTGAAGATTTTAAATATAGTTTCTTGTTAGTTGAAGTTTCTGTTTTTGAGCTACCATTTTGACTCTACTACTGAAGTCAAGTTCTGTGACTGAAGGGGTGCTCCTCTCGGAGCAGGTGGAACTTTGTGTTGGCCTTGCTAACTCAAGCAAGAGGAGTTAATCCTTTACTGTTGGGTCCACTCTCTGCTGACTGGAAGGACACTTCATGGTAAGTCCAGCTTTCTGTTCTGGCAGAGTCTCTGTTGTTCACAATGGAGAAGAAGGTGTTTAAGAACCATATCCTTTTCCCAATTCGGAAGAAAATGGTTTGTACTTAATAGCGTGTGTAGCAGAAGTAAGGCTTGGCATCAGGACTATATTGGGGAACAGGTGGGAGGCTTTTGTGAGGTAGATTTAGTCCCTGGGCCTTCAGTTTGTCTATCCCTGGCTTTAGACCTTTAAAATAACAAACCTTACAACCTAATCTTTATATATGTTTACACGGAAGTAAGTCCCATTCTTTTCAGTGGAGCTCCCTCCCAAGTAAGTATGAATAGGATTGCTGCCTTAGTGTTTAGTATTTAGGTTGCAGATAACTGTTGGCTATGCTTATGTAAAATATCAGTATTTTAAATATGATTGTTATAGATATGAAATAAAAAATATATACAGAAATACATTTTAGCATAACTTATGTTAAACATATAAATATTTTAACATGTAGTTTTAATGTAACTTGATCTACAAAGCACTCCACTGTGACAGTGCGGTGAAGTGGCTTGGGATACTTCCCCCTCAAGCAGTTTGAGAAAACCTTGGTTAATAGATAATGGATTATGTATATACTTTGATATCTAATTATGTTTCAGTTAGGTGAGGAAGAAATTATTCCAGACTGGCAAATTCCAGCAGCTGATAAAAACATAACAGATAACATTAGTAAATTACTGAACCGCATCCAAAGACTTGAAGAATTGAAAGGCCGTGTTCAAGAACTGCCCAAGCTTATCCAGCTTTCCACGCCTAAGCAGTAAGAATTTGTGAAATAGGGTTAGATTGAATAACAATAAAATATGGATTGTTTTATAGAAGAAAATGATATTTGACTTTTTAATTTCCTAAGATGGAATAATGGCATTTACTTAACAATCACGAAAGACCAGAGATTCTTAAACACAGTCACAATGTGCCTCCAAAGGTCTGAGGGACCTATGTCTCCCCTACACACATCTCCCCAATAACACCTAGAATGCAAGTGGAGAAAGACCCCTGATGAATACAATTGAACGCTAGTACATGATCAACATTGAGCCTACTTAATGGTGGTGAAGGCAGTGAAGTGCTATTTCACCACCTCCATTGCATCCTCCCTATGATGACAAGCAGAGTTTTTTAGGGTAGCTCAGGGCCTATTACACACTGGCCCAAAGGAGGTGGTTGAACCCTTGGTGGCCCACTGTGATCTATTTGATCAACATTTTGAGGATAAAATTGCTTGCATCCACCAGGACCTTTACTCCTCTGCTGGTCTATGGCCGTAATAAATTAGTTACAGTTACCTTGACTCCCCTGTTTTAGCAGATCAGTCTCATGAGGTATCCGGAGTGCTGCCTGGTCCAGTATTATTAGATGAGTTTCAGTTAGTGTGGCTTGAGGATGTGGATAAGATGCTTGAATGGATAAGTGCAACCACTTGCATCCTTGGCCTTAATGGCTGGTGAAATCTAGTAGGGAAGGGACAGATGGTTGCTCCCGGGAGGTGATAAATGCTTCCTTATGAGAGGGAGTGGTCCTGGTCACCTTATAGAGGCAGCAGTAAGATCACTCCTAAAAAAAGCCCTTCCTGGATCCAGAAGGTCAGTTGTGCAGTTATCAGGCCAGTTGTGTTTTCTGGCCAATGTCCTTTTGGGCTAGTTCTGGCCAATGTCCTTTTCTGGCCAATGTCCTTTTGGGCTAGTTGTGCAGATCCCTTTTCTGGCCAAGGTCCTGAAGATGCTGACCTGATCTAAGCACTCTTGGATGAGACTTGATTTCCTGGATCCATTTCAGTTGGGGTTCAAGCACGGTTTTGGTACTGGGACTGCCTTGGTTGCTCTGGATGATGACCTGTGTCAGGAGAGAGATAGGGAGTCCCTGTTGATACTCCTTGATCTCTCTGCAGCATTCGATACCATCAGTCATGGTATTTTTCTGGAGCAGCTGTCCAAGTTGGGAGCTGGGGGCACTACTTTGCAGTGGTTCCACTCCTACCTGGATGGTCATTTCCAGAGGGTGGTGCTTGGGGATACTGTTTGGCTCCATGGCGCCTGCAGTGTGGGGTTCCACGGGGATTTATTTTTATCCCCCATGTTGTTTAACATCTACATGAAACCGCTGTATAGGGTCATCCAGAGTTTTGGGGTATGTTGACATCAGTATGCTGATGACATGCAACTCTACTCCTTTTCATTCTAGGCAGGTGTGACACTGGATGTGCTGAATCGGTGTCTGGCCTCGGTAATGGACTGGATGAGAGCCAATAAACAGGCTCAATCCAGACAATTTGTCTGGATAGGGGAAATACAAACAGCTCTGGATGGGGTTGCATTCCCCCTGAAGGAGCAAGTGTGCAAGTTGGGGATACTCCTGGATCTATCATTGTCATCAGAGGCTCAGGCAACCTCAATGATGCAGAGTGCCTTTTACCAACTTTGGTTGGTAGCCCAGTTGTAACCCTATCTGGATAGGGATAGCATAGCATCTAGTCTATGCTATGTAACCTCTAGGTTAGATTACTGCAATGCGTTGTACGTTGGGTTGCCTTTGAAGATGATTTAGAAATTTCAGCTAGTGCAGAATTTATCGGCCAGGTTGTTGAGTGAGACTAGGCAATGTGAACATAGAAGTTCAGTCTTGGCTTGCCTGCACTGGTTGCCAGTTTGTTTCTAGACAAAATTCGAAGCACTGGTTTTAACATATAAAGTCCTACATGGCTTGGGACCCCAATACTTCAAGGACTGCCTCTCCCCATATGAGCCTACCTGGCCCTTGAGGTCAGCTTCAGAGGCCCATCTCTGCATGACCCCTCTGAGAGAAGCTTGGGGGTATCAGTACAGGAACTGGACTTTTCTGTGATAGCTCCATGTTTCTGGAATGCTCTGCCCAAGGAAGCTTGTCTGGTGCCGACAGTGTCATCTTTTTGGTGCCAGGCAAAGAAGTACTTATTTTCTAGGCATTTGGACATTAGTTATGGCCCAATTGTTGTGGGTTGCTTTTGTGATGTTAATTCTAGGCTGTGAGCAGGGGTGATTTTTTTGTATTTGTGGATGAATCCTTTTCATACTGTATTGTTTTTAGATTGTTTTTGTGGTATTTATTTGTATTTGTATTACTGTGCTGATTGAGGTTTATTTTTATTTTGGTGGGGTGTGTGTGTTGTTTTCTTCCTATTATATTAATCATGGATTTCTGTATTGTGTGTGTAAGTCACTTCAAGACTTCTTTTTGCACTGGGAAGTGATGCATAAATTTAATAAATAATAATAATAATCTAATAAAAAAATGTATGACATGATGTTATTATGTTTGCTGTTTCCTTGACCTCTGCAAGCAGTGGCCAATGAATTAGAATGGGGGTGGGGAAACACTGGGGCCCAATAATGTAATGTCCTGAAGTTCTTTTACTTGATGGTCCTATGGAGATATGAGGGAAATGTTGCTGTTTTTATTGTGTTTTTACTCTTTTTAATACTGCATCTGTTTTTATTTTGTGTTTTATTGTTGTACCCTCCAGCCTATTATTTAAATAAATAAATAAATTTGCGATAGCACATTTGGCATTTCACCAGCATAGCAGGGCATTGCTATGCTACAACCTTACAATATACCATGGGTTCTGGGTGGTTTGTTAATCACCCCAACAAGTCACCCTTGCTGGTTCGGATGGCACAAGAAGCTGCAGTGGGGGCATAAATTGGCAACCGGCACCTGTGCCTGGCATGGGTAATTAGGGAAATGAGCCAGCACATGGTCAGCACATGCAGGGGTGGTTAAGAAGCCATCTTGGATTATTTACTACCCTCGGGTCATGCAAGCAGGCCAATGACTGGCCAGGTGACTCATCCAGTGAGTTTCATGGTGAAGTGTGCTTTTCAACTTGGGTCTCCCCATTATTAGTCCAAGTCTCTTATCATTACACCACAGTGGCTCATAACATGGGATTCAACAGCATTTTCACTCTTCTGTATGTCATACTGTATGATGTACAGAATTTTGAAAATTGACTTTATGATCTCCCTGTAACTTCAGTGCATTGTGGGAATTTTTTAAAGGAAACCTAATCAATAGAGATATGTCACCTGCCAAATATTATCTATCAGCAGGAATTCTCATACAAAGCCAATGTATTTGTTTAGTTGGCTGACTATGTATCTTGTCAGTCTGCTTCTAGAACAGTAAAGATTTAAGTGCAAGATGATTCCTATGTATGATATAATATGCCGTATTTTGTTATTTTAACCAAATATAAGCACATTATGTAAAGTTAGAAATGTTTAGAACTTTGTTTGAATAGACATTCAATTTGTAAAATTAGATTTGACATTTGACAGGGAAAAGAAAAGACCTTTAGGTCCAGCGCCTCCTACTGTAAAAGATCCAAAAAATATTATTGAAGGTAAGAATTATGATTTAACATAGAACCCAAGGTAGCAAAAGATAAATATTGTTAGAAGGAATATGGGTGTGGGTAGAGTGGGGAGAACTATAAGAATGCTTGGCAGTGAAGCATGCTGGATGGGGACCTAGGGTAGCTGAATGAAACAGGATTGACTAGGTGGAAAATCAAGGGCTTTGAAAAGAATGGACAAATCGTAAGAAATGGGTTTTATTCTTGATGTATTTGGAACCATATGCTTTGTTAAAATCATTGTATTTATTATTTGGCTTCTTAATTTTCATAATCATGCAATATATTTCAATATCTTTGTTTTAAAAACAAAATTTGATAGATAAAACCTTGGAGTTGGAGAAACAATATTTGGTGGAGGCATATATAGAGTCAAGGAAATGAGGGCCAAGGAAGAAGTGTCATATAGGGGATAAGACTGTTGCCTACTTCCAGCAGGGCTTCTAAGCCATTCAAAAGCAGCATGACTTATAGAAATAGATCATGTATGTCTTTCCTCATTACTGCATTTATGCTAGGAAAAGCTGTAGCTGTTACGTTCTTTTACTAAAGCTTTGAAGTCACAGGAGCCTTCAAAGGTAGCAACAATTCAAATGAAATCCCTAGAAAGTACTTAGAAATAGGAGAAGCTATGAGCTGTGGACAGACAAGTAGACTTTCCATCATTTTTCTGTTTCTGTATCTGTGCCTTTAATAGCAGCCCTTTACGAAGAATCTAGGTGAAGCAGGGTATTTCCCCAAAGCACTTACTAAGTCTTGTGTACTTAGCAGGTCAGGATTAGGAAGCTGGGTGGGCAGTGGAAGGGACTGGTTAATGTGTAAGTTGGTGCTGCTGCTTGAGCATCTGCACATTAAAACATTTCTTGAGGCTCTTACTAAGATTAATCTATTTTTGCTTTCACTCTCCACATTTTTGCTGTTATCTGGATGGTGTGGGTTAATTTGTGTGAAGGATTATGTATGGAAGATCATGCTTTAGGTTTGTGGGTTAAAGTGGAAGGCCTCCAAGCCTATGATTCTTCTGTTATAGTTGTCCTTATTAAGTTATGGGATTGGATCCAGACTTAGTCATGTTTAAAGTAGACCCATTGAAACCAATTGGACTTAAGTGAATCATGACTAATGTAATTCCTATTGATTTCAGTGGATCACTCTAGCATGACTGAGTAGATCCAACCCATTGTATTTATTATTTGGTAGAGGTATAATTGATTTCCGGTGCACTTCTAACCATTCTGCATAGTAATACACACACTGCCCCTTTTCCCTTCCCAGCACACATAATTTTTAACATGGTAAACACAATACTCTAGGACTAGGTACAGTCTAATTATTACTCCCTTGAAGCTGTGGCTTTAGCAAGTTCTGTATCTCTTTGGCTAAGCAGAATTCATAATGGAGAATGAGGTCATAGAAGCCTTCAGGGAGAAGGAAATAGATGAAGCCATCCACAAAGATGCTACTGAAACTTTCTGGGTTCAGCCTCAATACAAGCTCCAGAGGCTTGTAATGCTAAGCTTAAAGAAAAAGTGAGCATTATGAGGCCCGTGACTTCTTCTCAGGCTCATATTAAAATCAACTAGAGAGGAAATCCTGCTTTGCCCATCCATAAAGCTCCAAGACTTCCTGTGCAGCTGTGGCAATGGCATTCTGGCTGAAGAATGGAGTGAGATCTGATCTCTTCCTCCCTTCCCTCTTGGGCATGCTGGTAGCAAGCAGAAAAAAAGGTTCCAGTAGTCCTTGGAAATTTCCCAAGGGGAATCAGGGCCTTTCTTCCTAGTTCATTCCCAGCATGTTGGAGAGGTGCGGGAAGATCAGATCTCCCTTCTTCCTGTGTTTGGAGTGCTGCTGCTGGGTAAACATTTAAAGAGAAAGGTTGGAGAATCTGGGTGGGTGCAAAGGAAGGAATGTGTGGCTGGGCAACATTCAACATTGGAAAATAAGCTGAGGTATTTCTGGGTAGGGTGGGGTATGGAGATAGCTCGGTTTACTTTCCAAGTCAGTCTAACATGAGGTGGGAGTAATTTGCCCTTTGCTACTCATCTGTCAGGTAGCTCTAAGAAGCACACATCAACCAATATCCATTTCTGCTTTATATTGTCCCAAAATCATGGTCTAGAAGACACTCAATAACTTTGTCTCAGAGCTAGGTCAGTTTACATAATCATTTCACTAGGTTTTAACCTGAATCAGTGTAGATAAGGGGGGAAAGCCTTCCATAGCACCACAGGTTTATTTTATTTTTTTTAATGAATGTGCTAGTGCATTAATTGTATATATTTGAAGAACGATAAAATATCGTTTTAACTGAGTAGTTATAAAATAATTCTGTTTCAGAACTTGCTATGAAACATGCAACTGAGGATGTGATGAATATGGTGCAGGTTTTCCAAGATGAAACAGGACAACCACGTAAGATCTTCAGAGCTTGAAATGTCACTGAAGTATGACTGACGTTGAATTCTTAGCTCATGATCCAGCCAACATTAACCACTTTTAAGTTCTAGTGGATCAACTGGGTGCCTCTCAAATTGAAATCACTGGAATTTAAACTTTTGCCTGGATTATCCTCTTAAATTTGTAACACAGATCATTTCCTACAACAAAGTATACCAGGTGGACTACTAAGAAAAATATCTGTGCCTTCTTTCTGATAAATAACAGATTACCACATAGACACAAACCAAAAATGGTTAGGCGTGAAATAGCAAGTCAGCTGCTCAGCTTTTGGGAGTGAGGAGGTGCAATGCTTATCTAAATGTGGAATTGCTGATTCAGTCAGCCAATGTAGGGTATGTTTGTGCCCTCAACGAGTTGCACATGTAGGGAGGATTTCTATTGAGTCCCTTAATTCAACCCCCACGGGCCTTGGCTCAGCTATTACTGTCAACTGGAGGACCATGTGCACCTCTTAATACATAAATTTAACATCTCCACTTTTCCTCAGGACTGTGCATGCAGGCTATTTGTGGTCTGAGCATAAGTAAATTGTTTATGCAGCTGTAGGGATGAGCAGGATCACTGGATCTCTGTATAGAAGATGGGTTTGCACCTCTTGTTGACAGTGAGGGTTGGCTGCATGGCATTGCACCTGGTGCCATACATGTCTCACAAAGAAATAATGGGAGATGGAAGTTAAAGGGCTCAATGCAAGCAATTCTATACATTGTTTATTTATATTTATTTATTTAGAAGCAGCGCTATACATTGCACACAGGAGGAATATATTTTGCTCATAATTTTTATTTTTGCATCGTGTTTATCTTTGAATGGAATAGTGACTTTTTTAAAATTAGGGTTCCTGGAAATCATTTTAAATGTTAAGAAGTTGTAAGTATAATAATTAACTATTTAAAAAAAGTGAAATTAGAGAATATTCACTCTAGAATAACCATGAGCAAAACATCTCATTTGTTTCATTTTCTTTGATCAAGTAGAGGGGGTTGAGTGGACAGGTATAGGAAGCCCATTCCCTGTAATGGCCTTGTATGATACCAGTCCATGCATACTCTGAAAGTGTGGGGGAAGGGCTCCAATATGTTTCATATGGATTGCTATATTTATTGGAATAAATCTGCCTCTAGTAGACTGGATTGAACCTGATACATTTATGAATTTATCACATCGTTGATTATTGCTGTCAGAATAATAATAAATAATAAACGTTTATATCTAATGCCCCTTACACCAAAGGGCGGGACATGTAAAACATATAAAATAAATATAACAATACAATACAGAACATTTATATCACTTAATTGTCTGCCTGTAAGACTTCAGAATGTGCTCTTCTTTCTACTTGAGGTATCAAAAGCTATTCAATTCACTAGAACTGTGCTTAACAAGAACAAATCTCATTTGAGTACTCAGCAGAGTTATACTTCCATGCTTAACATCTAAATCAGGGGTGCACAGCCTTTTTGGCCCTGAGGGCTAATTGTATGAGGATCCCTGGAGGAGGGAGTAGAGAGCCTTCTCTCCACTCCCTCCCCCACTGATCTTGATAGAGATCGCTCTTTCCTCCCTTCTAGCAGTGGTGAGAAAAGAGCAATCTGTATGAGAATCTCTGTGGGGATGTGTGTTATGACCCAGGGTTCCAATTCCCCATCCTCAGGAGGAGAAGCCTTTGTTATAGACCTCTGAGACCGAGACGAGGATATGGCCACAGAAGCACCCATCAACATCCCTCTCTCCTCACAGCCCTTAGTCCCAGAAGAGCCCCTGGAATCAGCCCTCTTGCTTCCAGAGAAGAGGTCACATTGCCATCAGATTTCCAGGATTGGTTCTGAAGCCACCACCCCATCCCAATTTCCTCCATGCCATCTCAGCCAAAGGCTTCAAAAGCAAACATGGCACCTTTAAGGGAGAAGGCCTCATGCCGTGTGTAGAAGCAGCTAGTAGCCTCGAGGAACCCAAGTCCTGTTTAAAGCTCAGTCAGAGTCTGCCAGTTTTTGGAGCAACATAGAAACTAAGTTTGTCTGGTTTCCAGCCTAGGCTCGAAGCCCTCTGTGGTGCTAACCACGTCATTCTTTCTTAACTAGTCCCTGACCTTGGCTTTGTCTCATCTTGTTTCTGGACTCTTCCCCCATGCTGACCATCCGGGAACTTGAGCCTTGTTATGTCTGACCTTGTTTGTTGATTGTATCCCTGAGAACCTGGATGCAGCAATATCCTCAACTGGGCTAATCAACAGGACCTGTGGCCAGGAATGGAACAGGGAGGGAGTGGAGAGTAAAAGTAGTTGGAAATTTGGTGGCAGTGGAGTGGTGGGGGTGGTCAGGGCACCCTTGGGGGACCACCTGCAGCCCATGGGCTGCAGGTTGTACACTTCTAATATAAATCAGCAGCACTTCTTAATCAGACAAGGAGTTTACCTTCAACGAAGGCTAACTAGTAGTTATTGGGGAGGGGGTCCCTTTACCATTTCCTGTGGCATATTGCAAGTCTGAATCATGTATATTTGTAACATCTTTCCCCATGACCTAGAGTTGTGTCTTGTATGGTAAATGTTTGTTTCTGCTCTGTTCACACCATAATTTAAATAGGTGCAGTGTAGAGATGCATATGTTTCCTTTGATTCTCCCTGAAGGGGTTGGGTGGGTCCTTGAGGGACAGAATGAGGTGGCGGCGGCAAAGCTTTGAGTTGCAGGTCAAGCAGGCTCTGCTCAACCCGCACCTACTTGCAAGTAATTGAACAAAGGATCTTGCTTTTACAAGTTCTGCTTTACTCATTACATCCCCTGTGTAATGTGTGGGGAATCCTGGTCTTGATTGTGGTACTTGATGACCTATAGCTTCTGTTAAATCCTACATTGATATCTTTGCATTTTATATATCATCTCTATAAGCTCTTAAATTTTAAATTGTGTTATTAACTTTGAATTGGTAGAGATGTATATCTGGGGCAAAATGCAGACTGTAAACCGAATAACTAACTAACTTATCTTTTTGTTCAGAAACAATAGAAACAATGAACAATCGTATGGTAGAAATCATGAAAGTATTTGAACGACAAACAAATAAGCTACACAGGTGAGTAATGTATATGTTATTTTACATAGAAGAATTTACTGTATTAATGCATTACTTACACATAAAGGGCATGATCTGTTCCTGTGCAGGCACAGTGGTAATGATACCCACTGGGCATAGCAAAGGCCTGTTCTTTCTTGCTTCTTGCTATTTATGCACATGTATTTATTTAATACTAATACTTCTATACCACTTAATATAATAAAAACCCCAAGTAGTTCATATATACATGTGCTGGGATGTGTACTGAAGACAAGATTCAGTATGGATCCCACTTCAGTGCTTCAGAAAGTGGACTGATTCAGCTCAGACTGCTTTGGGCATGACCTGCTTTGGCTTGGGGCTAAGTGAGAACCTCACTTTGGAAAATCGGAGGCTTCATATGTAAGTTACATGGGGAAATGAACAAATGGCAATTTTAATTTTAAAAAAACTTTTTGACAGAATTGGATGAAATTTGCAGGTGTAGTGGCATAGTAGCCTTTCCTGAATGTATGAAGCCTACCAAATTTCATACAAACAGGTTCAGGGGTATCTATGCAAAGCACTTTTATAGTTCAAGTGTTTTTTGTTTTGTTCTTTATAGGAGACACCTATAATTCTTTTATGACTTGGCAGAATTAGATGAAATTTACAGGCATAGTTGCCTCTTCTGAGTGGATGATGCCTGACAAGTTTCAGACAGATAGGTTCAGAGTTTTTTGCTCAGAGGGAGTCTTTAAAGGTTATTTGCGGGGGAATGGATTCTCTTCCCCACCGCATATGTTTTTTGGTCATACATCATACAAGTGCCCTTGGGTAACTAACCCGCAAGCTTTCAGGAAGAGTTATGATGAATGAAAAACAGTTTGAGGATCTGTTTTTGTTTTCTGCTCAGTTGACATCAAATTCGTGGTCTCTGTGCATCACACATACTGGCTCTGTGCCTGCGCAGAGCCTCATTTGGGAACCTTCTGCAAATAAGGAATTTTAGTTGGGAAGCTACCCCCACCATCCCAGCGTGCGTGTCTAATAGATTTTGGTCCCACCATCCTCCTCTCTTTTGACTGCCATTCTGGCAGCCACATAGGGAATGTTCTCTGTTGTTCTAACTTCCTAAGGAAAATAAACATTTTTTCTTTGATTTTCTTTCTTTTCATTCTTTTCCTATCTTTCTTTCATGTTAACTATTATTTGCATTTTTTCCCTTTTAGTTGAAGAGATTTCACCAGTGGCTGGAGGGCTTATGGCCCTCCAGGCCCCTTTCTGTAAGTGTGCTCATATTGCAGCAAACTCCCACTGACGGACAGGCTCTTGCTTTGTCTCTTGTTTTTATTTATTTATGTATTTATTATTGAAAAAAATTCAATGAAAGATGTGGAGGACCGGGGCCGATCCTTTGCATGAGTTCGGGAGTTAAAGGGTTAACCGACACTGAGAAAATGCCCTTTACACGGCTTCCGTGAGGCTCAAATCAGCCGCGGCGATTATTGACTCTGAATCGTATTGAGCAGGAGCCAGCTATGTTTATAACAACTTTAATGGAGCGGAACTAATAGACTACCAGGAATTTCACACTATAAACAACAGAGTTCATAAAAGTAATTGAAATGTAGGACTCCAATACACATACGAGGTAGAAGGCTTGCGTAATACAGAAAAATAACTTCACAACAAAGAATCTGACTTACTGAGCTAGCGTGGCCTTTCGTGTAGCCGGTCTCTGGGCACCGCACCCGGGGTTGGGGTTAGCTTGGTCCTGACGGGAGCCAGGGACCTGATCCGTGAGAGCCTGCACCGTGTTCCCAACAACCCCTTGTTTTCCAGGACGTGCTTTTTTCTACCCTCCCTCACCCCCTCCCCACCCTTGATGACCAGTTGGACTGGTTCTGCCCAGCAGGGTTGTGGCTCCTCTTGGGTACTTTGGGGTACTTCGCAGCTCTTTGAGACTGCGCTCCCCCCCTTCAGGATGTTATGCGCTTCCTTGAGGGTAGATGTAAATGCACCCTATTGAGGTGTATGCAGATGTAGCTATGTAAAACCGGTCTGTCCAGAACTGTGTCTCCTTTGCCCCGGGTGGGGATTATGCAGAAAGATGGAGGGAAATGAGTGACAGCGAAAAGGGAGAAAATATGTCAAGGTTCAGCAAGTGTGTGATCAGGCTTTCTCTTCACATCCCC
This sequence comes from Shinisaurus crocodilurus, assembly GCA_021292165.1. Lineage (NCBI taxonomy): Eukaryota > Metazoa > Chordata > Lepidosauria > Squamata > Shinisauridae > Shinisaurus > Shinisaurus crocodilurus. Next base: position 24,420,946 of record CM037880.1, on the reverse strand, counting down.
CCCCCTTTGGGGAAGATAAAATTGGGGCTTCCAACACCCCAATTTCTATCTACTCTCCTCTTGAGAGAAAGCCCTAGACAACCCATCTGCCAAGATGTTCTCTTTACCCTTGATGTGTTTGACCACAAAGTCAAAGTCTTGTAAGGTCAGGCTCCATCGTAGGAGTTTCTGGTTGGACCCTTTAACCTGATCAAACCAGTACAATGGGGAATGATCGGCCTGGAGGAGAAACCGCCATCTCCAGAGGTAGGGTCTGAGTTTAGTCACTGCCCACACTACCGCCAGGCATTCTTTCTCTACTGTAGCCAGGCTGTGCTCCCTGGGCAGAAGCTTTTTACTGAGGTAGGCGATAGGGGCGCAGCCCCTGTCCCGCCTGATCCTGCAACAGGACAGCCCCCATCCCTGCCTCCGAGGCGTCGGTCTGCAACACAAAGTGGGGAGTCAAAGTCAGGTGCCTGTAAGATGGGGGCTGCCGTGAGGCAGGCTTTCAACCCATCGAAGGCAACCTGGCAGGCGCTGGACCACTGTACCTTGAGTGGCTGCCGCTTTTTACACAAGTCAGTGAGAGGGGTGGCTAGCTGGCTAAAGTGAGGCACACACTTACGGTAGTAAGCCAGCCAGCCCCAGGAAAGCTTGAACCTGCTTCTTGGTTGACGGACAGGGCCAATTCCGTACAGACTCAATTTTTGCCTCTAGGGGTTTGATACTACTGCCCCCTACCCTATGTCCTAGATATTCAACCTCCCCCAGCCCCACCTGGCATTTCTTTGCTTTAACAGTCAATCCCGTCTCATGGATTTTTTGGAATACCTGGCTGACCCTGTATATGATACTTATTCACCAATAATAAGTATTTATAGACACGAATCGTAGATTGATTTGCCTGCTTCACCTCAATAAGTGCTTCCAATAGTGAAGGAGATGCTGAAGCTGTAAAAGTGTAAGGGCGAAACTTAACCTAGATATCGACAGATGTTGCAATTGCAAGCAACATCTGCATTGCATAGCTGGCAAATCATATTTAGCACACAAAATAAGAGATTGACAAAAACTCATCAGCACCCACCAGTTGATCCAAGGTAAAATTTGCTTTATCTATCCATGTCAGCCATAAAAACATTTTCATACCCATTTTTAAATCTGGATTTACCCATAGTATCAATTTAGCATGAGAAAATGCATCAAAATGGAATTGACATGACATTATGTGCCACACGTCTTTAACAACCATAACTGTGGGAGGAACCCTATCCATTCTAGTATGCCTAGAACCTAATGCCATCCATTTAGAGAGAGGACCCAGACAAGAAGATTCCAAAACTGTCCAAGGTGGAAAATCTGATCTAAATGGAAAAGACCAAAATTTAAGTCAACAAATAAGACTGATGATATAAAGCAGGATTTGGAAAACAAAACCCACCTTCTTTAATTGGAAGTTTCATCTTTTCAAACATAATTGTGGCAGAGAGGAACCCCCATGAAAAATTTATGAAACCAAGCATTGATTTTTCAAAAATATTTGCCTGGTGTAGATAGAGGAATCCCACGTATAACATAATTGGAGGCATGGTATTCACCTTGAGTGTATTTACTTTGCCCCACAACCTCAGCTTGAAAGATGCCCACCTATCTTTATTCAGATTAAGCTTGATCCTTTGAGATATGTTTTTGGGAATAAGTATTCCTAAACAGGTAATAACATCTGGACACCATCAAAATTGCCCATCAGCTAATACACTACAAGATATAGTATCTCCTGGAGAGGTTGTCAGGAGCTGGGTACGTATGCTCATATGTGGTGGAGTTGTAAAAATGTATTGGATTTTTGGAAAATGATTTTTGAAGAAATATCAGAAATTGTTGGTATTGATTTAGAAGTTTGTCCTAAATTAGCATTGTTATCAATAACCGAAAAGGTGGCTGGTCCTCAAAATGTTAAAGAATGAATTGTAACTTTGTTAACGGCGGGTAGATTAATGATAGCAAGAAAATGGAAAGTTCAGCAAGTTTTCTCTATCACTGACTGGTATAAAGAAGTGTGTGATATGGCTTTAAATGATATGTTAACTTGTAATATCAAATGTAAAAGGGGACAATTAAAGAAAAACAATTTTAAGGATATCTGGGGTTTATTTTTGGATTTTGTGTTAAATAAGGGGAAAGGGAGTATGCCGTGTCAAGATATGTTGTATTTTTGGAATAATGAATAACAATAGATTATAGAGATAGAATGTATTCTTTGGTCCCGTGGTGATGGGAGCACTATATAAGTTGTATGTTGTTTTATATATTGTTGAAAAAAAATTAAAAATAAAAATTATTAAAAAAAAAAAAGGAACAAGTATTTTCCTTTGATCCTTTCACTGTTTTAGTGATGACTCAGTGAAAGACAGTGAAAGACACTTCAGTTGTGAAAAAATTCTGCAGACTTTTTCACAACCCCCTGCGGAAGGCCTTAGAAAAAACACAGGCCGAAACACGTCAGGCTCCTCTATTTAATAAAGATTTTGCATCCTCAGAACCTAGTTCTCTCCTTTTTTCGTTGCTACTGGATGCTCATCTCCTCCTGTTTTTGTCGTTACATTTTATCCACACAACAACCCTGTGAGGTAGTTTAGGCTCAGATTCAGTGACTGGCCTTAAGTCACTCAGTGAGCTTCATAGCTGAGTAGGGAATAGAACCCAGATCTCCTGAGTTCCACTCAAACACTAAGCACTACACCACACTGAATGTATTCAGGGTATTTTTTCTCTGTTGGTCAAAGATCAGTCTACTTGGAGAGAGTGCGTTCAGTATCAATTTTCTTGGTCCCCCTTGTACTCATGGGGCCATTGTTCACCTCCCTGTTGAGAGCTTCTCTTAGAAAATCTAATGATGATGGTCCCCCTTGGCTGTATGGTGACTATGATGGCAGGGATTCCATCAGGGTTTCTTGATATTATCATCACTCACCTTCCCCAGCATTGATATGACTCAGCTATGGTTTTGAGGCCGCTGCCTGACTTACAGCTCATTCAGCTTTTGCTGGTATCAGACACAGAATCATCCTTAGTGATATAGGCATCGACTCCCCGTCTGGTGTGACCAACAACTGTTCTGATATCCTTGGGAGTTTCTGTGCAGGTGGATGCTTTGGTACCAAAAGTCCTGATGCCCCACCAAATGTATCATCTGCCTCCATTGCTACAGCGATCAGCATGCAGGCAATGTCATCAGTCCATTCAGGAACCGCCCAACATCACAGGCACTCCCCACAAGTAATACCTCTGCTCCTCTTGTGGGGACCTTCCCATCATTTGTGCTGGAAGACTATCGTTCTGACTCTGTTTCCTCTGTTGTCCCATCTATCTCTTCACCTGATGCAATAGTCAGGAATCAAGATCCCCCTTCTCCTTTGGAAGACACTAGACCTTTCACTGAGCAAGTGATCCATATGGTCCATTCACTAGGCTTAGAAACCCATCAACCTTTGGCTCCAATAAAAGATCCAGTGTTCCAGGCCATGCAGTCAGAAGCTTCTCTGCCAGTGGCAATACCTATGTTACCAGCCCTCCTTCAATCAATCCAATCATCCTGGAAGAAGTCATCTTTGGTCCCACTAACTTCAAGGAGGTTGGAGCAGATGTACAAGGTCCTGGAGGCTGCCTGCGGTTTCTTGTTTCTGCATCCTATGCCAATCTCTATTTTTGTAAATGCTGCTCAAGGCAAGTCCCAGAAGGTCCATACTTTACCCATCCACAAGGACAATAGGAGATTGGCAATGTTGGGCTGGCAGCTATATTTCTTAGCTCCTGGATTGAGGGTGCCTAACTACTATGCCTGTATGTCTACATATCAGCTTTTTCTCTAGGAGAAAGTTGGGACACTTTGAGCACCTTCCAGAGGATAAACGTGAGCTTGCTCAAATTTTTCAAGGTGAGGCCATGCAGCTATCCTGATATAAGATAATCACTTCCCAGCATATGGCTGATCGCAACTCAAAAATGATGGTGAATGGAACTTACTTGTGAGTAGATATTACAGAAGGATCTTGAGTCATGAGAAGGGTATTGCTAAACACTGCTTTAATTCTACTTATGGCCAATTGCAAAAAGTAATTTCACAGTCCAGCAGTGCAGTGTTTCAGATTTCCACCACCACCACCACACAGGCTGTCCCCATCATACCGCATAGTGACTTTTAAATGTATTCAAATTTAAGAATTATGTAATCAAGTGAGTGAAGGGAGCTGCAAATAAACTTGGCAAATGCTACTGCTTGTGCATTTGTAAAATACCTAGGTAAATGGACCAAAATTTAGTACAGGTCAGCAAATAGTCCCGATGATATAACACAAGATCTGGAAAGCCAAATCCACCTTCTTTAATAAAAAGTTGCATCCTTTTCAAAGATATTTGTGATGGAGAGGAGCCCAGAAAAAATTATGAAACAGAGTTAAGTTTTTTCAAAATATTTGCTGGGTATATATAAAGGAATCCCACATAACACATAAACAATCCAAGGTATTATATTCATCTTCAGTGTATTAACCTTACCCCACAAGGTTAATAAATGTAAATAATTAACTTAAAGATCCCATCTGTCTGTATTCTGTGATATCTCATTAATCAGCTTATTCAAATTTAGCTTAATCTTTTGCCTTATGTCTCTAGGAATGAGTATTCCTAAGTAAGTAATAGACCTGGGTACCATTGAAATTTCTAATTGGCTAATACACTGTGTGAAATAGTATCTCCAATTGGCTGCAGTTTGGACTTTCCCAATTGAATAATCAGACAGCTCACCAAAAGGATTAATCAGTGGCATCAAAGCAGGAATGGGACTCGGGAGATCCGGGTTCTAGTCCCTGCTCGGCCATGAAACTCACTGGGTGACTTTGGGCCAGTCACTGCCTCTCAGCCTAACCTACCTCACAGGGTTCGTTGTGAGGATAAAATGGAGAGGAGGAGGAGGATTATGTAAGCCGCCCTGGGTTCCTTGCAGGAAAAACGGTGGGGTATAAATATAATAAATAAATAAACACCTGGAGTTGTGAAATAAACAGTAACAAATCATCTGCGTAAAGGAAATTTTGAATTCTAAACAATTATGAACAAATTATGAACTTAAGAACGCTTGGTGGAAAAAGAAAGCTCAAGAAATTCAACAACTTGCAGAATCTCATGATGGACAGGGCTTTTTTAAGCCCACAAACGCCATTTATGGACCAAAAACCTATGGTACAAACACTTTACAATCAAAAGATGGTATCAAACTTTTAAAAGACAAAGAGTTTATTGCACTGCGCTGGAAAGATCATTATTATGATCTTTTAAATTGTAAATCTAAGGTGGATAATGAGATTTTTTTGCAAATCCCACAAAAACAAATGAGAGAGGAACTTGCAATACTCCCCACTTTAGATGAAGTTATAAAAGCCATTAATCAAATGAAGAATAACAACGCTAGTGGACCAGATGGGATTCCTGCTGAAATATTTAAAGAGCCCCCCCCCCTGAACTTCTACAACATCTTCATAAACTCATCAGAAAAATCTGGATAAGAGAAGAGATCCCAGAAGACTTCAGGGATGCCATAACTATCATCCTCTTTAAGAAGGGTGATAGAACAGACTGTGGAAACTTTCAGGGCATTTTCTCTTAGCTACCGCAGGTAAAATATTTGCTAGGATTCTTGCAAACCACCATCTTCTATCTGTTTCAGAAGAGATCCTCCCTGAATCTCAACATGGTTTCTGCCCCTCTAGAGGGACAGTGGACATGATTTTTACTGCACGTCAGCTCCAAGAAAAATGCTGGGAGCAAAATCAACCCCTTTATATGGCATTTATTGATTTGGCTAAGGCCTTTGATACTGTAGACGGAATGGCTCTCTGGACCATCCTTATGAATATTGGATGCCCCAATAAATTTGTGAATGTCTTGCGACTTCTCCATGACAACATGACAGCAACGGTTTTGGACGACAACGGCTCTCATGGTGCTCCATTTAAAGTGGGATCAGGTGTTAAACAGAGATGTGTTATCCAACATTATTTGCTATTTTCATCAGTCTGATTCTACATCTTGTCGAGGGGAATTTTCCCACTGGTGTGGGAATTATATATCGAACAGATGGAAAGCTTTTTAATCTCAGGTAGGCTGAAAGCAAAAGTAAGGTAATCACAACTTCCGTTGTGGAACTTCAGTATGCCAATGATAATGTAGTCTTCGCACACTCAGAGGATGACCTCCAAACTATCCTAAATGCCTTTACGGAAGCATATGAAAAACTTGGTCTCTCATGTAATATCAAAAAACCCAAAGTGCTTTATCAGCAAGTGCTTCATCAGCAAGTGCAAGTTAACCCTTTGGTGATGCCATCTATCCAGCTTGGTGGGGCAATACTGGAAAATGTCAATCATTTTCTCTATATTGGCAGCTATCTTTCTGTTACAGCTAACATTGTCACTGAAATCCAGCATTGTTTGAGCTCCGCAGTGCTGCATTTTCTCGAATGAAACGTAGAGTGTTCGAGGATCGGGATATCTGTAGGGAGACCAAAACGCTGGTTTATAAAGCCGTTGTATTACCAACTTTATTGTATGCCTGTGAAACATGGACTATCTATAAACGTCACCTCCAACTCCTTGAAAGATTTCATCAACGTTGCTTCCGGAAAATCCTGCGAATTACTTGGGAAGATAGGCGGACAAATGTCAGTGTACTGGAAGAAGCAAAGACTACTAGCGTTGAAAAAATGATCCTTCAACGCCAACTTCAGTGGACCGGTCTTGTTGTTCGAATGCCTGACTGCCGTCTCCCAAAGCAGTTACTTTATTCCCAACTCAAGGATGGAAAGCGGAATATCGGTGGTCAATATAAGAGGTTTAAAGATGTTCTTAAGGCTAATCTAAAAAAATGCAATATAAACATCGAGAACTGGGTAGCTCTTCTGGCCCATGAATGCTTTAACTGTAACTCCTTTTACTTTGAATTCTGGAAAAGTTTAAAGTAGTTGTAAATTCTTACTGCGACACAGACAAGATGGCTACTTATGATTTGTTGCTGCAGCTAGCCGGAGAGCTGATGGAGCTGTTTCAAGCATTCCAAAATAAACTGCTGGGGAGATTGGTGATATCGGAAGTGCAGAACAGGGAGGATGAGGCGAAGATTGATATACTGGGAGAGATAACAACGGAACCTTTGAAGAGAGACAGCAAAAAAGGGAGGGTTGCCAGCGAAGCGGACACTGAAGATGTTTTTGGGAAGCCATTCATGGAGAACTGGAAAGGTGATTGCTGCCGGGCTACTTGGAGGAAGACAGCTATGGGAGCTCACATGGGGGGGGGGGGAAGTCTTTTCTGGAACATGAGCCTGAAAAAGATGCATATTGTGAATACTGTGTTTGATCGGGGGAAATGATTTGCTGATTATTGGATGGGATAAATGGTTTGACCTGTGTTAGGATAAAAATGGTTTGCTGATTATTTGATGGAATAAATGGTTGGACTTATATTATGATAATTGCTGAATATTGGGGGAAGGAGGAGGTTCTTATGTAAGAAGTAAGAGGGTTCAGCCTCCCAAATGGATTGGTGGGAGAAATCCAAATGGGAGAAACCTAAATGGATTGCTGATATGCCTGATAGTGATCCAAAGAAAATATATATAGACCTGAACTTAAAGGGGCTGGTGAGAGGAACCCCTTTGAGAGAAAGGAGAACTTCTCCAGCTTGAGGTGGTTGATTACTGGTAAAAATGTATTGAGTCTAGATGGAACATAGCATAGAGAATAACCAATGGAAAGGAACCAACTAAATATGGAATAGAATTTGAGATGTGAAGTAATGTGGAAATGTGAAACTATTTTAAAAATAAAATAAAAGCTAGGTTGTCTGTTTATAAATAGAGGGAAAGAAGATAGAGATTTTTATTAAACATAAATAGAAATATTGAATATTGTTTAACTAGAAGGATTATTATATGTGCTTAGGAGTAAATTGCTGTAAGGTTTCAAGGTTTTGTGAACTTGGGAGGTTGATGAATAAGAGAGGGGGAAAATCTTTTGTTTGTTTGTTTTGTTTGTTTAAGGGAAAAAAGGAAGCAATTTCTTTATAATTATTATATAGAATATCTGATGTTACTTATACTTGGTTGTGGAGAAATCGGAAGTACTTTTTAGTTTAATGTTGTTTTGTTTCTGTATTTTGGTTCTTGTTTTGTCTTGTTCTTGGTATTTTGTTTTTATGGATTTTAAAATTCAAAATAAAAATTTTTACAAAAAAAAAGAAAAAAGAATTGGCCTCCACAGTCACTTACGGACCCATCGCTAGAGCCTACACAATTTTATACAATTTCCTCCTTATATAATTTTCTTTTTGTAATTTTATCCTGGAAGACAATATTACTTGGCCATGAGTGATCGCCTACTATTATATTCATCTTCAGTGTATTAACCAGAACCCATCTGTCTGTATCCTGTGATATCTCATTAATCAGCTTATTCAAATTTAGCTTAATCTTTTGCCTTATATCTCCAGGAATGAGTATTTCCAAGTAAGTAATAGACCTGGGTACCATTGAAATTTCTAATTTGCTAGTACACTGTGTGAAATAGTATCTCCAATTGGCTGCAATTTGGACTTTCCCAATTGAATAATCAGACAGCTCACCAAAAGGATTAATCAGCGGCATCAAAGCAGGAATGAACACCTGGAGTTGTGAAATAAACAGTAACAAATAATCTGTGTAAAGGATAATTTTGAATTCTAAACAATTGTGAACAAAGCAATGAATGCTGGTGTTCTGTCTAATAGCACATGCCAGGGGTTCCAAGCATAAGTTGAATATCAATGGAGAAAATGGGCATCCCTGCCTAGTTCCTTTCCTGAGTAGAAAGAAGGATGAGAAGAACACATTGGTCATAACTCTGGCTCTAGGGGTTGAATTCAGAATTTTAACCCATTTCAAAATTCAACAGGAGAACCAAAATTTGTCAATGCAACGAAAACAAATTTCCAATGAATTTTGTCAAAGGCCTTTTCAGCTCCCAAAGAAACATTAGCAGCCTGGTCTGCTCTATCAGAATTTAACACAATTTAATCAGCAGGTAATCTGCAGTTATCAGCTCCCTGTCAGTGTTTAATAACTCTTGCTTGATCTGGTTGAACCAGTGTTGTAATAACATGTTGCAGTCTATTGGCCAAAGTTGTAGTCGATATTTTAATACCAATATTAATTAATGAGATAGGTCAATAGTTTGCGCAGTAGGTTTGCCAGGTTTGGGAATCATGGTAATATAAGCATCATTTAACGATGCTGAGAGGGAGTCCCATTCAAAAATATAGGAATACAAACAAAATAGTTTTGGAACTAAGAAGGTAGAAAAGTTTTTGTACCACTCAGTTGGAAACCCGTCCAGACCAGGTGATTTCCTGGTGCTCATATTTGTAATTCCCTTCATTATTTCCTCTGCTTGTGCAGGAGCTGAAAGAAACTGCTGTTGTGAGGAATCTATACATGAAAATTAACGTGCTCTGATATTTTACTATCCCTACTATATGGATCCGAATAAAAATTTAAAAATTGTAAATTTATTTCTGTAGATCAAGTGTGTATTTTATCATTCTCATCTTTAATCATTGCAATTACATTTCAGTGTTTCTGCTATTTAAGATGGTGTGCCAAAATCTTACTGGGGAGTTTCCTGCTTTCCTAATAAGCCTGTTGTAAACAGGTTAAAGCGAATTCTGTCTGCTGTGAAAGGATATTATTCCACTTGTATTTAACATTCTGCAACAACTCTTAATAGAGCTCTGCGGGTGGAGAAATTGCCTAATTTGGCAAGAGTTCCACTCTGGCCTTGACGAGCCCAAAGCCTAGAAAAAAACACTATTATAATGTATGCTGGTGGTTTTTACAAGTGTGTGCCAACCCCTCACAAAATAGAGCTTGTTACCAGCTGCTAAATAGATTATTTTTTAAAAAAAAGATTCTTCACAAACTCCTTTTGTTTGGAGGGTCAGAATTTCATTTGGGTTTCTTTTCAAAGAAATCCATGCATTACTGTAGAAATGGGATGAAATTGACTTTAAAATGAAAATTGCTGAAGTGGTGTGATCTGGAATTCAACTGATCCATCCATCCCTGTTACATTTATCTCTTAGCTTTATGGGGCTCTGATGTGCTTATGGTACAAGCAGGGTCTTTCCTAATTCTTCTGAAGAACATTTATAATAGTCCGATTTTCATGATATCCCATCTTAGTGCATCTTAGCAAGAAATTGTTGAAGGTTTATAAAGAAAACAAATTAAGAAACATGTAATATCTTCATATTTTTCAGAGTTGCAAATGAACAGGATGTGCTGGAAGGTGTGAGTATGCTACAATTGCTAAACTTCTTTGATTGTTCAGAACAATCATTTGATGCAAAACACTATAATATAGAAAATAATGGTGCACATATTTTGTACTTCTAATGTAGTAAAGGAAATCACTTTTAATCTTTTAGGAGCAATTAATTATTTTTAAATTTTATTTAATCCATTTCTTAGCCTCCTTTCAAGACAATAGTCTTCCCACAACAACTTACAGCATAAAAACAATACAAGCATATTAATAAAATCATGTTAAACCATTTCAAATAAATCCAGTTTAAATACAATACAAATGCAGAATATATGGCAGCAGCAAATACCATAAACATTTTCAATTACAAGCCAGGGAGAACAGATGGGTTTTTAAAGCACCCTTAAAAGCAGCCACAGATGGGGCCCATTTTGTTAGGAGGGAATTCCATAAGGTAGGAATTAAGACAGGAACAAGTATGTGGTTTTATTCAAGGAAGACAAATGGCAGACTTAACTAGAAGGGTCTTGAATATAATATATTTAATAAGGAAAAATGATTTGAAAGCAGGGGTTCTTCCATTAGATATTTTTAAAGCCTTTGATTGCATGGAATGGCCAGCATTAAAGATGATAATAAAAACTATGGGGTTTGGAGAGAAGTTTATAGGAGTTATTAATTAATTATATGCTCAAAATGTTACGTCAGTAGTTGTAAATGATGGAATTACAGAATCGATAAGCCTAGACCGGGGAACTAGACAGAGCTGTCTGCTTTCCCCAGTATTATTTGTTTTAGTTATGGAATTGTTAGCGAATGCTATTAGGCAGGATAGGAATTTACAGTGGATAGGGATAAAGATTAAGTGTAAGATAAACCTTTTTGCAGATGATATTTTGTTAACATTGGAAAAGCCCATGGAAAACTGGGATCGGTTAGAGAAACATTTGGACGAATTTAGGGAAGTAACGGGGTTAAAAGTTAATTGGGATAAATCTGATATTATGTTATTTAATTATAGCAAAATGGAGGAAAGGGTAGGATTTAAAAAAAAGAAAGTTGATATAAAGATAAAAATATAATTAAATATTTAGGTATTGATATATTAAAAGATTTGGATCAAATAGAATGGAATTTTAAAAACTTGGATTATCATGGTTTGGCAGGATAGCTTTGATAACAAAGAAGATTTTACCGAAGTTAATTTTTTTATTTAGAATGATACCATATAAGATATCAGAGAAGGAAATTAAAGATTGGCAAGTAATTTTAAATAGTTATTTTAATGGGGGGCAAGATAGAGGATTACTAAGAATAGGTGGTATTAAGCTCAAAAAGTAGGGGGACTTGGTCTTCCAAATATAAAATGGTACTATATAGCAAATCAACTTAGATATATTATGGATATTATCGCTAGGAAGGATTTTATGTGGTGGGAAATAGAAGCATATGAATTGGGAAATAGGGTGGAGAGTTTTTTATTTACAAAGCAAGGATATAATATGATAAAAAGATTAGAAAATCCCTTTTTAAAAAATATGTTAGAAAACTGGAATAGAAACAAAAAAATATTTATACCAGGTATATCACCACTTACTCCAGTGGTGGTAATGGGGGACTTTCCAGAGAACGTTAGACATTTAGAACGAATTTACACAGAGAAAAAGGTAATAAGATTAATGGACTGGCTGGAAAAAATGGAGACAAGGCAGCAAATAATTGAAAGGGTTGGGGCAGGAAGAATTTCGTGGTTAAATTTAATCCAATTAGTTCAATGGGGAAAGAAATGGAAGAGGAGACAGACAGGAGCATGAAAGAGAATTCATTGCATTTGAGCAGTTGGTTATGTCCAGAGAACTTATAGAAGGGAATGTATCAGCTAGAAGTATTACAAAGATGATATATAAAATGATGCAGAAATCAGAAGAGCGAGCGGAAAATCTTAAGATAGTTTGGGATATAGAGTTTGAAGAGGAAATAGCGAAGGAAGAGTGGAATAAGATATGGGATAGGCGAATATTGAAAAATATGTCAATAAGGATAAAAGAGAATTTCTATAAGTTAATTTGGAGATGGTACCTGACTCCGGTGAGAATAAACAGAATAGATAATAAATGTTCTCCAATGTGTTGGAGAGGCTGTCAGGAGCTGGGTACGTATGCTCATATGTGGTGGAGTTGTAAAAATGACCGAGTTTTACTCTGACCCGAGCCTTCCTTTATTCCCAAAGTTAACACCACCTCTCACCATTCTCAAAGCCTGTTCCTCCCTTCCTTCTGTCCTAAGCCTTCCCATCCTTCTGGGAGGGAGAGGGACTAGCACAGGCCAGATTTGCATAGAGCTATGAAAGCATATATCTGGCAGAATTCCAGAAAATGGATTCCCTATTCGTCTCCCTTCATCCAACAGCCATGGGTAAAAAGGCCATGGTGAATGCCCTCCTTGCTCGAACAGGAAACAGATCACTGGACTTCTCTCTCTTTTCCTGTTATCGTTCTATGCACTTTTTTTTTTTTTTTTTTGGTGGCTCCTTTGGTTAGTCTGCCTCTAGCTTGGTCAATGTGCCTGTTGGAAGACTCCTCGGAGGAGGAAGAGCTAGAGGACCAGGAACCATCCACCACCAGCAAAAGCCCAGGATCTGACAGGAGACCAGGAGGAGCCTGGGCCCGCAGGGGTGACTACCATGATGGCATAACCTGTGGAAGACAAGGACTCTGCCTCAGAGGTGGAGGCAGAGAGACCTCCAAGCCCTTGGGAGAGATGCCACCTGAAAAGACAGGAACTCAGAAGGAGTACTACACTGAGCCAGACTCCAGACGGATTCCTTGACTGATTCCTGGCATGAGTACTTCTGGACTTGACTGATTCCTGGCATGAGTACTTCTGGACTGACCTCGTCTCTCCTCCTGCCTGCCCCTTCTCTGCGGCCTTGGGACCTGATTGCCTGTTATCTGGACTGTTGAGACCTTGCCTTTTGCTGATCCCTCTTTGTGCTGCTAGGCTTAGACTCTGGAAATGTGACAGTCACCAATGGACTGGAGAGGAGGAGTCAGGATAGAGGGACTAGGCAAAAGCCTGGTCACAGCTTCCCTGGCTTGCTCTTGGAGGTGGGAGGGGCATAACCCATAGTGGATGCCTCTTTTGCTTCAAAATAGAAGGAACCTTCACAGCGAGTATCCAGCAGCCTATGACACGCTCAGCAACCTATGAAGGAGCCACTTGTGGGTTGCTAATTAAAAGTGGAAGTGGTGGGTATACAGGAGACAGCATGCCTGCTGTCTCCCGCTTGTCCCTGACAGCCCATGGGTTGTTTAACCCATGGGCTGTTGTATTGTGCGAACCAGGTCATTATTTCAGCCAGAAGTACAGAGAAGAACAGTTTTCAGATATAAAGGTCTTGGCTTTTGTAATTCCAGAGTACCTTACCTTAAAGAGAAACTGAGAGTAATGGAAGTTCTCAGTCTAGAAATTTCTAGAAAATAATTTGCTACAAGTTTTCAGGGTAAAATAAGTGGAATAAGATAGGGTTAAATGCCAAGATAAAAACCTTTGTGATAAGAGAGACATGGGCACACACACCCTGTGAGATACAGACACATTGAAGGAGTTGGAAGAGAGATGCTGGTGCTGGTTAGCCATCACAAATTATTATGTATGAATATGGCATAATGAAGAAGACGGCTTTTAACTTAAAGTAAAAGGACCAACTCTCCTTTTAAGATTGAATGTGCAAGTAAGTGTAGGGAAAGAAAACATCTTTAATTTGAATCTTTGTATCAGATAGAAATCTTTCTCTTAATTATATTTTTTGGCTTTTGATATAATAAATAGTCCCCGACAATCCAGGCAGGCTGGCAATCCTAAACGCACTAACAAAGGAGAAAGCCCAGTTGAACAGGGAGTAAGCCCCACTGAACACAGCAGGACTTACCTTTGTGTAAACATGCACTGGCTTATGTTGTAAGTGCCACTGTTATAAAGAATAGCTCCACACTTTTTAAAGAAGCACATTACTTAAATTTCCATTTTTAAAAAACATATTCCTTACTCTGTTGCGATAATTTGTTTCCCCCAAATTTTCCTTTTCTGTATACTTAGAAATTACAGAAGATTCAAAAAGAATTTCGAAAGATAGCAGAAGAGAAAGAGATAATGGAGGATGAACTTCAAAAGATGAAAAGTTCAGAGGTATGAGTAAGTATAATAACTGGCTGTAATCCTAAACACATTTGCTTGGGGCGTAAGCACCATTGGATATACTGGGACTTACTTCTGAGTGAACATGCATAGGACTGTGCTGTAAAACTGATTTACATTGTAATTCTATTCATGTCTTCTCAGAAGTAAGCCCCATTGAGTTCAATGAGACTTCCTCCCAGGTAACTTTGTGTAGAATTGTAGCTTAAAGAACAAATATTGCACATTTGTTCTTCAAATGGATCTCATGCACAGTCACCCATTGCCCCTCCTTCTTTGTTATATTAAACATTTTTATATGCTTGATATTTTCATGAAAGCTAGGGGCAGAACATAGAAACAAAGACTTGACACCACTTCTTGGAATGAGTATTAAGTATAAAAATTTAAGAAATTGGAAAAGTGAGACCTACTTTGTTAGCATTCTCTGGAAGATTGATGCTATTGCCTAAACATATGCATTTCCAAATGTGTGACTGAACAAGGGACTAGTAATATAATAATACTGTTACGTAATCAACTTGAATTTTTATCATATACCTTTGGCAGCAAGAAAAAATTATTCCAGAAGCAAGGAAAAAAATATTAGCAAAATTGGAGAAAGGGAAAGTTGAAGAGAAACCGCCTCCTGTACCTGCAGAAAAGGCCTCAGTGTAAGAAAAGTAATTAATAAACAATCTAATTAACTTTATACCAAACTTACTAAATGTCAATATGTAATATGTATATATATATCTGAGAGAAGTTCACAATAAGAAATTATAATAAAGTATAATAACATAATTAAAATACTACAAACCACAATTAAAACAAAAGCACTTTCCAAAATCACCACAACTTCCAAATCAATTCAGACACCAGAATGGAAGGATGACTCCATTACAGTGTTTTACTTTTTTAGATCTGATGGGAAAGGAAGCTATATTTTATTTTACTTTAAAATGCCTGGGAGAATAAAAATGTATTTTAGGCTGCAAGTTAAAACAACAATGTAGGTACAAGATTACAACAGACTGCTGGGTATTGAAGATCATCCAGCACAGGTACAGGATCGAGTTTAATGCTCTCCCTCCCTTTCTTGGCATCCACACCACGCAGCCCTCACCACCACTATGGGAGGAGGTCGCTTCCTTGCTGCAGAAAGGGGCCATCCAACCGGTCCCTGTTCATCTTTCACGGGAGGGCCTCTACTCCAGGTATTTTATGGTGCCAAACAGGGATGGGGGGGATTCGGCCACTCCTTGACCTTTGGACGGTCAACTTCATTATACTGAAGTAGTTCCAAATGGTAACATTCCAATTGATCCTGCCACTTCTCCGCAGGACCGATTGGTTTGTTTCTATCGATTTTCAAAATGTGTACTTCCATATTGCAATCCACCGAGACAGCCACAAGTACCTGAAGTTCAGCATTGGTGCGGACGCTTACCAGTTCATCGTGTTTCCATTCGACCTCTCAACAGCACCGAGAGTCTTCACGAAATGTATGGCAGTAGTCTGCGCCAGCCTTCGGACTCGTGGGATCAAAGTGTTTCCTTAACTGGACTATTGGCTACTACTCGCCTCTTCTGCGCACCGCCTAGAAGAATCTCTCTAGTTGACTCTGAACATGTTGGAAACCTTGAGACTCTGTCTGAATGAAAAAAAATCAACTCTTCTTCCTACACAGAGGATACAATTTATCAGAGCATTCTTGGATGCAACTGCAGGTCGGGCCTTTTTACCAGGGTTGTCTAGATCCTCACCTCAGCCACAAAGTTATGCAGCACGGACTCCTGCCAAGCACACTCCATTCAGCGACTACATTCCATTTAGGACTCATGGCTTTCTTGATCTCAGTAGTTGCATTCGCACGTCTGCAGATGCAACTGCTACAGAACTGGTTCCTGAGATCTTTTGTCGCCTGAGATGGACACCGATCAAGTCCGGCTAGTTATCCCTCCCCACATCAAACAGTCTCTATGCTAGTGGATGGAGAAGACAAACCTGACCGGAGGACTGCCTTTCCGTCCCCCTGCTCTATCGCTTACTCTAACAATGGATGCCTCTCTTCTGGGATGGGGAGCGCATTGCAGCAACAGACTGTTCAAGGAGTCTGGTCCAATCGGGATCAAGGGAGTCACATCAACGTCTTAGAAATCCGCGCAGTATGGAATGCTATGAGATCTCTCGAATCCATCCTCTTGGGAAAATCTGTTCAAGTAGCTACGGACAATACAACGGTGGTTGCCTACTTGAACAAGGAAGGAGGCACTCGTTCTCTCAGACTCACCAACCTGACTCTGTGCCTCTTCCAATGGATGATCCCCAGAGAGATCTCAGTGATAGCAGTCCATATTGCGGGGAAAGACAACGTTTTGGCAGACACTCTCAGCAGGGTGTCTCTCCATTCCCACAAATGGGAACTTGATCCTCAAATCTGACAGTCTCTCTTCGACCTCTGGAGGACTCTATGGATCTGTTCGCCACCATGGAGAACCCCACATGCACCGTGTTTTGCAGCAGGGCAGGCCAGGACCCTCAGTCAGTTGCCTTCCTGCTATTGTGGTCGGGGACTCTCTTCTACCTCTTTCCCCCAACCCCATTGCTGACAAAAGTCATCTCCAAGATCCAGTCCGACAGAACCGACTACATTCTTGTGACTCCGTGGTGGTCGAGACAGGCATGGTTTGCCCCGCTATTTCACCTCTCCCATGGGTAGTATCAGTG
The DNA here is from genome assembly GCA_021292165.1 of Shinisaurus crocodilurus. NCBI lineage: Eukaryota > Metazoa > Chordata > Lepidosauria > Squamata > Shinisauridae > Shinisaurus > Shinisaurus crocodilurus. The sequence goes on along the minus strand of CM037880.1, from coordinate 24,403,710 downwards.
CCTACCAACCTCTCCAGCTCTCCTTACTCAGGCGCGAGGTCATCTGCTCCACCCAAACCCGGACATACTGCGGCTTACAGCTTGGAGGATTCGCTACGACAAAGCTTTCCTCAGTTGTCTGAAGAGGTCAGGGCGGTGCTAAGAGCGGCTTGGAAACCTTCGACCCGATCCTCATATGCTCAGAAATGGAAGAGCTTCTGCAATTTCACTTCAACGCTAGGGGCTGATTCTGCTTCTTGCTTTGTTAGCGTTGTCTTACGGTTCCTTCACATCCTGCAAACCAGAGGTTTGAAGTTGACATCAATAAAAGTTTACCTTGCCGCTCTGTCCGCTCATCGACCCAGCCTAGAAGGCAACACTTTGTTTTCACACCCGCTGGTGAAACGCTTTATGCGTGGACTGAAAAATCTAATGCCTCCAGTTCGAACTTTGACTCCCAGTTGGGACCTTCCTTTGGTACTTCGGGCATTAACTTCAAAGCCATTCGAACCCTACATTTCAGTAAACTGATATGTGAACTGTGTTCTCCTTTTAAGCTTGAAGAAGCCCAGGTGCTGTGCCACGGAGCTAGTAGGGATTCTGTGTTCTAACTGGCTGGGAAAGATGGCATCTGGAGCTGTCTGCTGAGTCTGGGACAGCAAATTTGGTAATACTGTACAAATGTTTTTAATACTTCCTCAACCTCATAGATAGTTTGTCCTATATTTTCTTAATTACAGGGCACAAAGAAGGGAGTCTTTACCTTCAAAGCAGAGAGAAAATCAGAAAATGAAAGAAGATTTAGCTAAAGCTCAGGTAATTAGAAGACCTGGGGCCAGCCCTATGATTTGGCAGAGTGGGGTGCTTGCCCCAGGCATCAGATTTTGGATATCACGAACTGGCAGGAAATTTTCAGTTATTTAATTCATTATTAATGTATTTTTACTGCCAGGGATGGCGGATAGGAGCCTCTGGAATTTTCTGCCTCATGTGCCAAAATAACGGGTGGTGTTTAGATACTGTGCACCTTGACTTGGGTTGCAGGTGGGGTGCCATTTTCTGCTCTGCCTCAGGCAGCAAAATGTCTTGGACTGGCCATGAAAAGACCAAACAGTTTTCTGACAAGATGAAGCTCCCTCCTACAATCTTGCAAGTGCTAGAGAATTTTAAAATAAAGCTTACCTCAAAATGAAACAGGAAAGGAAGAATGTTTCCATTGCTTTCACAGTTATCCTACCTAACTAATTTCATGTCTGCATAAAAATATGGGGGTTAAGCTTTACAGTATTATCTACAATGTTGTTCTGTCCCAAGTAGTCAAAACATTTATTTTTAAAGCTATTCAAGCAGTAAAACAACTGTGTACTGTCTGTAATCCTTTGTCAATATTGTGTTCTGTATAATTTCAAGACTGTATCAAGATTTTTAACTCATGTACAGCTGCTTGATATTTAACAAGAATATGGTCCACTCCCTTTCCACATAGCTGGAATTCTAAGGACATTAAGGTTGTAATGCTACCGCTAATGACAGACAGTGTTCTCAATGGTCTGATACTGGTGAGGTTGGCAAGCAGGCCTCATGTGAACCCTAGGGGTCCCCCCCCCCGTAGGTCTTGTTGGATTTCTGACTTTTAAAACAAAACGGACTGGTCCTATGAAACTGTTTTAGGTGTAGTATGGCACTCATTTGCATGAATTAGCCTTAACAAGGCTGGCCTAATGAGGCACTGCTGCTCAACCTGGGGTTAAACAGTTTTATCAAAACTATCCATTAAGAACCATCCAGATTCAGAAGAGGGCAAGGTTACTAGAGATATTCATTAAACCCTTTGCCCACTTTCTGTTAGATGAGGAGCAAAGCCCACATGGCAAGGAAAGAGAAGTACAGGTTTTGCGAGATAAGGTATGGTTTGAAACTTTCAGAAAGCAGTTATTATAGTGTTACTCTACAGAAGGTCACACAGGGAAGCAAGTCAAATAAGTAACATTATTTGTTCAAACTGAAACTTACACTTTTCATCACACTCTCAGAGGCTTAAGATCCTTCTTTGAAGGAAATAATGTGTTTTCATTTGTTAATTTCAAATTACTCTAGGCATCATTTCCTCCAGGCCCAGTCAATTAGTTTATAATAAGTATCAAATGGGACACATCCTCTGGGACATAATAGGAAAGTCAAATGCATTAGTTCTCCTCTTTTAAACAGGGAAAACATTTGTGGAGGAATAGGGCATATCTTTGAACTTTACAACTTGAATATAAAAGGTGGTATCCAATACTGTCATTACGCCTCTGCTCATTCTGTTGAGCCCACAGGACCATCAGGAAATAGAACTTCCTAGAGCCACCCTAGAAATTAGCAGAAACTTGTTTCCAGAATGGGAGGGATCAGAGGAGCTCCGTTCTGCAAGCTTCATTGACCTGTCCGGTTCTGGAAATGAGCATTTCCATTTGTTTCCGATTGCTTCAGGAACCATAAGCTTCTCATTGCACTAGTGGTTGGTCCTGCTAGTGTGGTGTCAGCATTGGATACTGCCCCAAAAGAATTCCTAAATATTAATGAAAATGACTAAACAAACTTTGAAATTGTAGGCAAACATTCAGTCACTTGAAGAAGAGAAGAAAATGCTTGAAGAGAAACTGAAGAAAGCTTTAGAGGTATTTACTTGCAACAGTTTTTGAACCCTTTAAATGTTAAAAAGAAATGTTCAGTCAAAATTCATTTGCATGTTTATTTCATAGATTTCATAGATTATAGAGTTGGAAGGAGCCTACAAGGCTATCGAGTCCAATCCCCTGCTCAATGCAGGAAACTAGAGGAGGGGGTCTCCCATCCAAGTAATAACCAGGCCTGACCCTGCTTAGCTTTCCACACTCAGACAAGCTGAGCCAGCATAAGCCACAGGCCTGTTTAGGTTTAGTAAGGTATGTTGTTACTGGAAACATTTATCCAAAGGACTGGATGGTTTGTTCAAATTAATATGAGAGAAGCCCAGGGATGGTAGTTTGGGAACTGGCGTTTTCTGTGATAGTCCAGTGTTTATGGAATGCTGTCCACAGGGAAGCTCACCTGGCATGCTGACACTCATCTTTTTGGCACCAAGCAAGATGTTCCCATTTTCTCAGACATTTGGACATTATTTATGGCCCATTAGTAGTAGTAAGTTTATTGTTGTAACTGCAGGTTCCAGTTGTTGTGGGCTGCTTTTGTGGTGTTGTGTTTGCACAGCATGGAGGGGGGAGAGACGAGGGGGGGAACAATGTGGGAAGCAGGCAGAGCAAAAAAAAAAAAGTTAGCATTGTGGGGGGCAGAGATTGTGTGGGCGGGGAAGGTTGGCACTATTGTTAAGGATTATTAGAGTGCAGGGGAAGGGGTGCTGTCTGGGGAGGGGTGTTCACTGGGGGCTGGGGCTGGGAACTGCTAGCGGCTGAAAACAGCGCTCTCTAGGAGGACCAGCCTGCAGGCTGTTTGCAGAAGGTCTTGGGTTGTCGAGCGCACCTGATGCCTGTTTATGTGCAGGTAATGCCATAACAGGAGGTATCTCCTCTCAAAAAGGTGAAGTGCCATGGTAGTTAAGGAAGGGGTTCATCAGGATTGGTTAATGATGCATGGGGTGATGCATAGGCAGAGATAAAAGAGATAGAAAAGAGAAACAGAAATGTTAAGGAGCACTAGTGCATTCTCCACCCCTCTTCCACACACCTCCGTGGATCACTGCAGGTGTAAATGCACCACGACGCATCAACCTCCGAATCTAGCGGCCGTGGCGGGTGACCACAAACTGCAATTGTGCTACCACAGCTCACATGCTAGTCCCTTGCTCCTTCTTCCCAACAATGGAAGTGAGCCAGGAAAGTTTATAGAGAAAAATTTAGCAGATACAGAGGGAAGAGAGGGAGGTTTAGAGAGGTGGGCAATTATTTTAGAGCTGGCACCCTTCCTAGGCTGACCTCTCTGATCTGAGGGGCTGCAGCAGGAGTGTGCCTGGCAGCGACTGGTTCTCACCCAGCAGTGCGTGGGGCGGTGTCTCCTCAGCCTCCTGCAGTGGGTAGAATGCCCGCTGCAGGTCTGGGTGAGGGTGCACCAATGGGTCCCCCATCGTCATGGGTGAAAGCCTCAAGGTGGGGGGGGGGAGGAAGAGGAGGAGGGTGGAGATGAGGGTTCACCCTCAGTAGGGGTGGGGTGGGCAAGCAATTGCTGCAGTGGGCCATGTAGGCTGGCTGGGCCTGGTGCCCTTGAACTGCTGCTTGCAGGGCCGCTGCCAAGTTTCAAAGTATGTTTGTCTGCCGCTCAATGGCTGCGGTGCGAGGAGCCTTTGCCTGCTTGTAGGTGCGGTCTGAGGCAGCCATCCCTTCATGCATGCCATCCCGCATCCCATCACACACCGACTCACCTGACGTGTGGATGCTGTCAGCTATGGTTTGAATAGACCAGATTGCCATGAGATGCTCGCTTGCCTTTCTTCAGTTTTCCTGCTTGTTCATTTCCCTGAATAGCTTGTAGCCAGGTGCCCTCTCCCGCTGCCTCTGTGACAGTGACCAAGCCTTGGGCAAATTGTACCCAGTCAGCTTTGCGCTTGTTATGCAAGCGTGCAGCCCACTGCGGATTAGTGAGCAGTGGCTCCTCCGGCTGTGCTCCCACGGACTCTGCCGCTTCCACCCTTGGAGCCTCTTCAGGCAGCACAAGATGAGGCCCGACAGGTGCAGCCTCAGGTGGGGTCACTGAGCTCGCTGAAGAGGCATTCCAGCTGGAGGGCAGGTGGTGGTGACTGGGTTCCCACCCTCACCTGGGTCAGCTCCCGAAGAAGTGTCCCCTCAATCTCACCTTCAAGGTGCGCAAGTGGTTCCCCACAAGGGCGTGTCATTTAGAGGGTTAAAAATTATTTTTCACAAATTTGTGAAATAGGGGATCGAAAAATATGTCTTTTGATGTCAGGAATTCAAATCTGCTATTATTATTTTGATTGGACAACATTTAGCTCGGTAAATCGGCACTTGAACAAAACACATATTCACTGCTCTTGGAAAACAGTGTATAATGCTAAGAAGCATTTATTTTTTGTTGTATAAAAAACATACAGTTGCCATAAAACATATATTTCTAAACAAAGAACAACAACATGTAATAACACCCCTTTAAAAATTATGCAATAAGTTTAATTAAGTCTTGTTTTGATTCATTCTTAGACATTAACCACCGACTTGTTGCTTCTTGACCTCTTATATATCCCTCATGTTTCTCGGCTGTATATACTTTGCCTGCTGCCTCTGTGACTTGTTTGACAATTCTTTCTACAGACTGAGCATGACAGGGCCACTTTGGAACTTGCATAGGTTCATTAATGAACTTCTTGACTTCTGATATCGACAGTTTGCATGTCAAAGGGGGTTCATATACATTTTCAGACCAGTCTATGAGTTCTAACAGGGAATTAGCAGCAGGATTAATAGAAGGAGTCTTTCTGGGACATACAGAAAGATCACCCAGGAAATCATCATTTCCACTCCTTAAGTCAACAATCTTCTGCACACCACCTTTTCTCTCATTACTGTCACTGAAGCACAAGAGTGTCTGAATGATCATTTCGCTGAATGCATACCATGCTGAACACTGGATTGTAGGCAAAACAACATCCACTACAGCTTTCTTTTGGAGTCTGAGGAGCTGGAGCTGGAACAACACATGGTGTGGGCCTTCTACCCAAGAGTGTTTTACTTTGATCTGGAACCAGCAATGTACTCTACTATCAGTCTTAAGTTCTGGAGGGTTTTCCCCTTAAAACCATGTTTTGATACCCATATACAGCAAATCCTGTTTGCAGTCGTTAACCATCTTGAGTGACACACTGGACCAATTTCAAGAAGGGCGAGATCTATAGGGAGTTCTGTCCTTATGGCCTGTGTAGTTCTGTACCCATATGCTTGATCTGTTGACAAATTATGTATTACACTGTGACTAAGAGAAATGAGAGGCTCTCCAATTGAGACTTTAGTGAATGAAGGATCAATTTCCAGTTCTGTGGCATTGGCTAGCATCTTCCCAATAACACCAGTCCATTTGTTGTTTGATAAGGTCTTCCCATCTAGTGTCGTGATTAAGTGTTGCAGGGGCAGCTCATTCGTATGAAGAGCACAGACTAACCATATGAGCTTGTGGCAAAGTTTAACCTCAACCAAGTGCATGATACCACCAGTCCAACTAGTGTTTACATTTGTGGAATCACCCCCAATGGCCCGCAGAGTTTTATCAATGCTCTTCTTCTTCATGAAATCCACTAAATTATCAGCAATAACTTCAGCAGGTTTTTTTCTGTTTGAATCTTTCTCTGGAGTGAAGTGGTACAGATACCTTCCACCTGGCTTGCTGCATACAGAATAATGCTCTTCTTTCATGATGCTGGGGAAACACCAATCAGAATTATCAGCCTTCAGCATAACTTTACTTGTGTCTTGACGGCCATCAAGAAGATGCAGTCAATTGTACTCTTCTTACATAGTTCATCAAATTCTTGATCTAGCGATTTCATAAGTTTTTCTTGGGCCCTCTTGGCTTTATTGTGATCCACTACAAATGTCTTGTCATGTTCAGTAACCAAGCCAACATCAATAAAAGCTGCAGTGGTAATGGCAGCTGTGGCACGCATGCCAACACCATACCTGATGCTCTGCATAGAAACATTGCGTATTTCCAATGTGTTGTGCTGTTTATTTTTATTTGAAGTAGAAGATGTACTTGGCAATTCTAATGAAATTCCATAACTTTCATCCTTTCCATCTTCAGGATCAGTCATTTCTTCTTCATCATCAGTGGAGAAAATTACTTCATTTGATGATATTGAAACATCCGGCTTACTCCTCTGCTTATATTCAGAAGGTCTTCTCTCATCTTCTTGCCGTTTCTGCCTTTTGACTTGTCTGTTATGTTCAGGCAAATCTGGCAGACCAATTTGATGTGGTCCAATAGAACCAGTCTTGTCTCTGGCCCTTAATGAAAGCAAGTGTTCATTCACAGGGATCTTAAACTCTGTACGACATATACATTGAATATGAGCTACCTTTTTGCAGTCTGCTGTCTGCAGCACAGCCTGCTTCACAACAAAGCACAATTTTACACTTGCAGTTAAGGATGTCAAAAAGCTTGTCAAGTTTTAATGTGAAAGCCTCTTTGGTTTCTAGCTTTCCCCTACCAAGCGATATATTCTTAGCCTGCTCCCAGCTATCTTGCATCTTATGTAAGATTCTAATTTTTGAATCTATAACAGGGACTACAAAAGCACTATTAGCAAGTTCCCACTTCTCAATCACTTTGGGATAAATGTCCTTTGCAAGACTGATTGCTGGCTTTCTAGCATCATCAGCACTTTGTTCTCATAGCAATAATCCATATCTCAGGACATCTCATAGAGTTGGTAGTTCAGAAGGCAAGAGGTCTTGACCAGTTCCAATAAAATTGCTCATATGAGTGAATGTCCCTTGTCTCGTTTTTCTTTTTGAAGCCATTTTATCACTCCAAACAAAGATTTCAATACAATCACACTAAAAAAAATTTCACCTGCAAGGAAGATAAATACTTTTTAAGATACATTTACATAAATATTTTCATAACACATATCATTTTACAAGATAAAAAAGCATACAGATTAATTGGAAACTGCATAAAAATGTAGAAAAAACACCCTTTTTACATGCTCATTTACCAAGCAAACCCAAATTATATGAATTTAACAAAAACATTTTTTAAATTCTCTAGTCAAGCTGCAACTTCTAAGCACCCCTAATTTTTAAATTTTAAAAGTCAGAAAATTTGACACGCCCCCCCATGGCAGCAATGGAGCGCATTATGAACATGTCCAGGTCTATCACGGTGTGCCTGGGGGGCTGCTGTGACCCATCTTGAGGAGAGAGGTGTCCTGGAGGAACAGCCAGGAGATCACCCAGCTCCTCCAAGCCCATCTCCATTCCTTCCATGGGAAGCTGCAGTTCCAACTGTATCTCTCATGGGAACGTGTTCCACACCATTTCCTGAATGGTTGTGCTCAACTCCTGACTGGGTTCTGCAAGTGCACCCAGCCTAGCTCCTCGCATAAACTCAAACAGAGTGAAATAGATGGGGATGCTTGTACTCAAGTATGGCATGGTTGAACTAGACTCTGAGGTTAGGCAGGCTGGCAACTGGGGAAAGAGTGAGGGGCTGCCCTGGTGCATGGAGGCCTTAACATGAAAGATGTGTTTGCCTCGCATAGCATCAGGGGGTTAAGAAATAGTTGCAGATGGGACCTTGTGCGGCTTAGGCATAATTGAGAAAGGTTGCCGTGCTTTATAGGACTCTGTATGTCTGGATAACCCAGGAGTCAGAGAGGAGAAGTCATGGGATGGAAACTCGCAGGACTTCATGGGCCTGTAACTGACTCTCAGGGTGGCTGAGTGGAATGCCGCTGCCAGTGATATAATCAGTATTAACATCCCTCGGGTCAATCAGGTTGGAGGCCAGCTTGTCAAAGACAGGCATGGTGAACGGCTCGACCCTGGATTGCTTGTTGTGTGTCAAGACCTCCTTAAACTTCTTTTTCAGGGCATACATCTTCTACCTGCACTGTGCTGCAGTGCACCTGTAGCCCTGAAGCAGCAGCTGCTCTGAGAACTAAAGAAACAGGTTGTCCAGCCTGTGGCTGCAGAGGATCTCCTTTGCTTCTGGGCTGATCCAGAGATCGATGAAAGTGCCCATTTCTGCCTCACCCAAGTAATGCACCCTCACTCTCACTCACTGTCTCTCTCCCTGAGTCTTGGCCACTGCCCCAAGTGCTTCTTGCACAAAGCCCTGCAATGCTTGGGAGGCTTGGGTGCTGGGCTCAGAAAACAGCAGGGGCGAGTCCTCTGTAGGGTCTGTGGCTGCAAGTAACTCAGAATAGGCACCCTCTGAAGTATATGTCGGAAGTGCATTGAAGTTGAAACAAGGAGGGGGAGATTAGAAATCAAGCGGGAATGGGGAGGAGGCAATGGAAGGTGGGAAAAGTTGCAGGGCAACAAAGGGCGGTGTGTGTGTGTTCACTTGCAGTCAAACCGCGGGAAGAACCAGGGAGTAAGTTTGGGGGACAACACATTGGGTGAAATGCTTACACATCTGAACTAGCACAGAGGAAGCAAAGCATTGTGGTTTTCTCCTTGACAGGCTAATTTCAGGGCTCCTTTACCCGGAACAAGCAGGTGGGAAAACAGAGTGGGGGCAGGGAAAAGCGAGAGTTCAAACTGCTGGTACAGTTAGCAGGAAAACAAGCTCCTTCAGGCCGGTGTGCAGATAACATGCATGTGGGGGAAAGCAGCAAGGGGCAGATGCTTGGCTGAACAGCAATGCAGCAAAGGAGTGTGGACTGCAAGAGGCATAAGTGAAGGGGAATTGAGGTGGATGTTGGCAGCCGCAGTGCCATCTGTTGCTAGGAAGAGTTTGGGAAGGAGGGCAGGCTTAGGCAGCTGCAGTGCAATCTGTTGCTAGGCAGAGTTTGGGAAGCAAGTTTGCTCATGCAAAGAGGAGCAGCAAGGAGTTTTTCGCTGCTCTTGCTGCACGGTTCTATAGCCAATCACCCCAAGGCACAAGGAAAATAGTGTCTGGGTTCAGACAACACAGCAAACCCAGGGGTGGCTACAAAACCCTACAACAAGCCATGGCCTTTTGGGGTGGTGTATAAGCCACAAACAAATCACCCCATGAGAAGTGTGCTGGGTTCGAATGACATGCTTATAAGCCCAGGTGGCTTAGCGTGTCATGTGAACCCAGTCACTGTATGAAATACCAGTATTTCATGGGGAGATATTCCTGCACTTCCCCTCACTCTTCAGACTTTCACTGCAAGAAAGCTCCAGTAGTGTGCATGTAAAAGTAGACAGGTAAGAAGAGAGAAAAAAACAATGAGCAGATTGTGGAATGAAAAATGGAGTGTTTCCTATAGTTTAAATTTAAAGGCTATTGCCTTCATGCTACTGGTCTGCTAAGGGAGTGAATCCTTAGGTCTCCTAGTCACTGCAAAGCTACTTACTGATCTTAGAGGGAAAAGGAAGGCTTCTATTAAGCAGATTAAGTCATTGTGGGAACTCAAAAGATTCAGAGCACAGCTTAGAAGATTTGGGGCTTATGCCTTGGTGTGTTCTATATAACATTGCCCATGTTATGTACCCTTTCTAGCCCAGACTTGTGGCTCACGCTGGCTCAGCTTGTCTGAGTGTGGAAAGCTAAGCAGGGTCAGGCCTGGTTATTACTTGGATGGGAGACCCCTCCTCCAGTTTCCTGCTCTGAGCAGGGGGTTGGACTCGATGGCATTGTAGGCCCCTTCCAACTCTATGATCTATGGATCTATGAATCTTCAGCCGCCTTGCTTCTGGGCTCCCTACCACTAGCTTCCTTGCTTTCTGGGAACTAGTTTCAACTTTCAGCCTATCCCTCATAGCTACTCTTGTTCTTAAGGTCTCTGTGAGATTTCAGTCTCACAGAAGCTGGATTGCAGTATGCTGTCAGTTTTGTACCCTGAGCAGTTGGATTGTTTGCAAACTATATATGGATGGGGATGTGTGCCTTAATTTACACTGTGTGGTGCAAATGGGGTTTTGTAGTAGATGCCTCACATCCAATATACCTCATAATTCAATTGTGCATGTACAGTTTTTAGTTCACTAAAGGAATCCATGTGTGGAATTTGCTACTGTGTATGTGTCTCAAACTGAAAAAAGTCAGATGGTTGTATCCAACTGGTGTCACTCTAGTGACAAAACACTCTTTATCTAGTGGAGGCTTCTGTCAGTGAACTGAAGGGGGCAGGGTTTGGTAATTTACCCCTCCCCTTTGCAGCTCCCTGACCTCCCAATATTCACCGGAATATCAGGGGTCTCTTTGGAACAGCATGGGAGGTGGTATGGAGACTTCAGGGTGAGTTGCTGAAAATTGGCTTCCCCCCTGTTTGTCCTTGGCACCTCTGCTAGATCAAAGAGCATTCCATCAGCTAGCCAAGTGACACTGATGGGATACAACCCAGAGTCACCGTCTGTCTGTCTATAATTGATTTAGAAACTAATATTGCATCCTGCAGAAATGATGAAATTGGCTAAGATAATATAAGTTTAGAACTGTCAGATGGTCAGTTTTTTTATTTTTTATGTAAAAGTTGTCTCCTTTATTTTTAGGACTATCCACTAATTTAATATTGTTTTAATTTATTAATCATCTGCATTTTTATCAGTTAATCAGTTCATTAAGGATCCTTCATTTCATGGGCACAGTACCATGCATAGTGAGAGATTAGCAATAGAGCTAAATAGAGCCCTCTTTCCTCCTACCCATTCGTTGGTCAGCCTTCAGTGTGCATGGTTCATTCACAGTATGCTGGCCATTACACAGAACATCCATGCAACCGACCTTTTTCTTCCTGGGACACTGGTTCACAAGTGACTGCTGCCTAAGGACTGAATTATTTGCAGACTGGGGGCTTGGGAAGTGGGGAGGGGAGCAGATCAGTCTATGGAAGGCAAGGCACACATCTGACTCTTGTTCTGTGTAACAGCCAGCATGCTGTGGAGCATGTCCATATTTGTTGTCAGACAGCTTCCATTGTGTTCCCTTACCTCCAAGTTGTCTGACTGATACTGCCAAGCTGGCTAGCCGTTAATGATAGGGCTTGGCTCTCGGGACCAGCCTCCACTGACATGGAGAGGAGAATGTCCTAGGACCTGAATGGCCCAGACCATGGAATTCTCAACCTGTTCAGACATGTGTTAGATCAGGGATTCCCAGCCTCTTGGGGCCTCTAGGCATGTTTAGAATTTGAGAAAGTGTAGTGCTGCCATCACAAAATCGTATCTCTGTTCAAAAAATAGTTGCTGTGCTCAGTGTGGCCAGTCACAAAAGACCCATTTCACAGTAGGCAAATTGGTGGGATTAAGAGAGAAGTAGCTTGCCCAAGAACCTGAGTGCTAGGCAGAGGTGAGGTCTGAGCCCCAAACCACAAAACAGCCTTTGTATCCAGTTTTTTGTTCCAGTAGAACATCCATTTCACAGAAGGTAAGCCAATTAATTTCACAAATCACCTCTAAATAAATTCCTCTAAAATTAATCTATTTCCCCAGGAAGACTGGTTTTAAAAATTTCATAATGTTTTATTGTTTATAATATTTTTAACTGTATTTTATTGTTGTTTTTTTAAATTATTGTTGTACACTGCCCAGAGAGCTTCGGCTATTGGGCGGTATAGAGAATGAATGAATGAATGAATAAATAAATAAATAAGATCAGCCCCAAATAAATTTCCTTCAAATTAATTACCCAAGTCAATTCCTGTTCAATCAAATCTCACTCCACTCTTCTCCCTTCTGGCATCCAACTCAACAACCCCTCATCTCTTTCTCCCAGATTCACCACCCCAACACACACACATATGGACATTCTTTCTCTCCCATACCAAAACATACACACACACTCTCAGGATCACCCCTCCAACACTCTCTTTTTGACACACATGTACCCCCACTTCCCTCCCCCCTCTCTCACTCACCCCCCCTCCTTTCTCCTCCTGCTCTTCCATTCCTCTCGTTGCTTCCTACTGCCCTCCCATAGTCCCTTTTTCACTTTTTCCTATCTCCTCTTGGCCCTGTTTACTCAATTTCCTGCCCTCCTCCAATGCCTCCATCTGCTCTTGTTTTCTCCCTCCTCCTATGGCCCCATTTTGCACTTTTTTCTACTCCCTATGGCCCTGTTCACTCAGTTTCCTGCCCCCTCAATTCCTACCTTCTGCTCATCCACTGACAAGTTTGGCTTAACTACTGTCACTCATGTCTTCTACTCATCTCTTCAGACCTACAGCTACAGCCAACCAAATCAAAGGCCTGCTGCTGTCCAATCAGATCAGAAGGGGCATGTGCAGCAAAGGCCAGCAAGGAACAGGAAGCAGAGAGAGGAACGGCATAGGGACACCATTTTGAAAAATCAAGACATAGACACAGAGAGGGGCAGATAGCCTGGAGGGCAGTAAAATATGCCTCTGTGGTTGACATGGTGCCTGTGGGTGGTGCGCTGAGTATCACAAGATTAAAGGCTATGAAAGTTGAAAAAGTCATTGCAAAATGTTATTACTCTGCAGAAGTAGGTTGCACATTTCAAATTAGATAGTTATAAATGATTGTTTTAACTTTTAAAAAAATAGGAAGCTGAAATTACAAAGGGTCACCTTGCTGAAATACCTCCAAATATTCCAGACTGGCAGTTCCCTTATACAGCAATTGACGAAGGTGACAAAGATGTTCCAAAGAAAGGCAAAAAAGCAACAAAATCTAAAGGCAAAGGAGAGGATCGGACAGATTTAAAGCAACCATCTATGAGTGGAGTTGACAAAACAATCCATAAACTTCAAAAAGCAGAAATGGGAAAAGCAGGTGAAGCATTTTCAGGAAAAAGCCAGGACCTTTCCACAGCACCCCAAACAAAAGATGCTAAACACAAGAGAAAGGGGTCTGCTTACCCAGATGGATTGGGTGAGAGTTATGAAAAAGAACTTCCAAAACAGACTTCTCAATCTGAAAGCACATCACGAATAACTGACAAAAAGATGGAAGATTCAAAGAAAATAAAAGCCAAGACAGAAGGAAAATCAGAGACAGTAAGCAATGCTTATATTTTGTTTATTTAAATATAGATTAATATTGAACAAGCATCTTTTACAACTACATATACTATATGAATTTCCATCCTAGATAATGTTCTATTCCTTTCTTTTGAATTTGGCTGGCTGGCTTCGCATATCATTGGGAATATGTGCATGCAGCAAGCTTACAACTGAAGCCTTTTGTTAAGTACAGGAAGGAATGTTGGGGGAGATATGCCACTGACTCAAAGAAAAGAAAAACAACCCTTTTGGATTAGGTCAATGATCGATCTACACCAGCCTCCCACAACCTGGTGCCCTCCAAATGCGTTGGACTACAACTCACACTATCCCCAGTCAGCAGTGGCCATACTGGTTGAGGATTATAAGATTTCTAGCCCAATACAAATTGTATTGAGCCAGTGTGGTGTAGTGGTTAGAGTGTTGGACTTGGACTTGGGAGATCTGGGTTCTAGTCCCTACTTGGCTATGAAACTCACTGGGTGACTTTGGGCCAGTCAGTGACTCAGGCTGACCTACCTCACAGGTTTGTTGTGTGGATAAAATGGAGAGGAAGAAGATCATGTAAGCTGTCTTGGGTTCCTTGGGGAAAACATGGGGGGGGGTTTAGAAATGTAATAATAAATATAAATAAAATACATCTGGAGGGCACCAGGGTTGGGGAGACTGCTCTATATTCTGTCAATGGTCATGTGGCTAAGTGTAGATACTACACAAAGTTTTAACTGCACAGGATATTAAGAAAGTAACTGCAATTCATTTGGATGTTTATAGTATGACAGAAATCCTAACATCTCAGCTGGACCCCAGATACAGGATATTTCCCATTAAAACAACTGTACAAGTTACAAACTTACATTACCCTCCACATTCATAGGATCTGTTTTTACAAACCAGTTTAGGCAGTTGTGCTGTGTGTAGATGATTGATTCTTTTTTGAAGGCATGTACAGTGATTAAGCTTCCTAACTAGTCCTGATATGGACCAAAAGATGATGTGTAAGTTCAGTATTTGTGTTTGTGATGTGATTGAGATGACTCATTTGCAATGTGCAAAGTGCATTCTTTGCAGTGAAGTAAAAGTATCTGGCCATGAATAGTGTTTTGTATATGAATCATCCCCGAGTCTATCTTACAAATGAACTTAAAAATGTATGTTAGTATCACTAATGGTATCACTATTCCCTTCTGTTTGAAATTCCGCTTCTCTCATGTATGCATATGGCCATTATCTCAACATTAGATGCTACACTGATATTAACTAATTTGGATTATCCCTTTCCCTTTCAAAATATCCTCTGACATTTCTTTTGATACTAGCTATATTTGTCCAGTCTATTTGGAATCCTTTCATTCTGGGAACCTTGATACTGGACCACCAATTTTTGTTAGTACTAGCTGTCACTTTTCATTTGCTGTGCTTGGCACATACTGTACACAGCTGTAACTCTGAAAATAATTTGTGTGGATGCCAAATTTTGACCTATTAGAGCAGCCTTTCCCAACTTGGTATCCTCTATATATTTTGGACTGGAACTACCCTGACAATTGGCCATGCTTTCTGGGGCTAATGGGAAGTATAATCCAAAATATCTGGAGGGCACCAGGTTGAGGAAGGCTGTATTAGATGAATGCCTACTCTTTTAGAAGACATAAATAAATGCATCATTGAAGCACTTCTGAGTGTTAAGATCTAGGACCCATGAATGTAGGCCAGTTTGGGAGATTTTAAAGCAGGGCTCTCCAACCTTGGGTCCCCAGGTGTTGCTGGACTACACCTCCCAGAATCCCTTGCCATTAGCCATGCTGGGAGCTGGGTATGCTGGGAGCTGTAGGCCAGCAACATCTGGGGACCCAAGGTTGAAGCGCCCTGTTTTAAAGAGAAGCAAGGTCTCAAGATTACAGATCATTTAAATGTGGCATACAATAACTGGAAGAATCTTTTTAAAAAGATTGTCCTGGCTGAACTCTTTTTTTGTCCTGGCTGAACTGTTATTTATATAACAATATTTGAAAGTTAAAAAGCCAACCTGTTAACATGCCAGATCCAAATTGATCCCATACTATTTCAACTTCATAGAATCTATCAATTAAGAAAGCAGCTTTTACACTATTCAACAACTGAACTCTAATCCAGACCTTCTTTCCTTGATTTGAAATGTCACTGTTGTGTGTAAGTAGTGGTCTATAGTTATTACTGTTTAATGTTTTGGTACTTTATGGCACCCCACACATTTTGGAAGTTGAAATCTTAACAAAATAATCTAAAAGACAGACTCCTAATTGCCATGATCCCAGCATCTAGCTCCCTGTCATTGGGGAATGAGGCCATGGAGTGGGAGGAGTTATAGGAATGGGAGAGGAAATCTCCCTCAGAGCCAGCCCCAGATGTTCATACTGCCCAGGAAGTGCAAGAGGAGCCCATTGCGCCAGCACTTCTCCACTGGTTGTGTTGCCCTTCTCTGACTCAAAGGACTCCAGCCCAGAAGTCCTAGTGGAACCACAGTCTCACATGCATTATTGGAGTGAACGGCTGCTAAAACAGGCTAGGCCACTTTAACTTTCACCAATGGTGTGGGTGGCCAGCTAGATAAAGTTGCAGCTTCCAACTGTCATAATTGGGGGCGTGAGAAGGAGAGGAAGCAGCAGCCCTTCCATTTTGCTTAAATCCAGCTCCATGACCTGCTGAACTAAGACTGATTTCCAGATGGAGGGCTCCTAGTGAGTCAAAAGGCATTGTGACTGATGCTATCTCTTCCATTTATTTCCAATCTCTGTAAGCTTCTCTGGGAGCCTTTTCAGCTGAAGAGCAGAGTAAAAATGCTTTAAATAAATAAAGAAGACCTACTCTGCATTTTCCACAAGGACAGAGTAATCCTTAGACACTTGACCCTTCATTCATACCTAAGGTTAACTCTCTTGTTCATACTTCTTTCCTTCTGGCCCAACTTCTCTCCACCCTACCGAACATTTCTGGCACAAATTAGATGTCTGCAGAGCTCTAAAATATATATTCAACATACATCCATGTTCAGACAAACCAACACACTTTTTGTCTCCTACCACTTCACCTCTATGAGGAAAAGGAGTTTAGCTCCACTTGCATTGCATTAACCAATAAGATAAAGCACATTCAAGTTCCACTCAGCATCACAGCTCACTGCACCAGGGTAGCAGCCACTTCAGTAGCATTGTCAACCAGTGTACCAATTTCTGAAATCTGCAAGGGTGCCATTTGGTCTTCAACAAGCACATTTACAAAACAGTACAACTCAGTTACCTATGCTTCTGCAGAGGCACCATTTGGGAGAACAGTGTTGCAAAACGTACTTCCTCCATAAGAGAACAGGCACACATTCTGCCCAGGCTATCATATTGCATTTTTATATCCCAGTCTAGAGACCCACCTGCACCAACCAAGAAAGGATTGCTGGCACTTAACTGTAAAGTTTTTTTTAATTGTTGGTGTACAGAGGGTCTACAGCAGCCCCCATCCTCATCTCCGTTACAGACATTCCTGCAAGATAATAAAAATTTGCCAGACATTTCCCCAAGGAGTTTTTCTCCCTTATTTCCTGCAGGTTAATGTTGGTTTATGAACTTAACCTGTGCTACCATAAGCTTGGCCACATTTTGGAATTGGAAGGGAGTGTGTTTTTCAGGGGAGCAAAAGGCTTAACACTGTATTAGCTGCCTCTTGAGCTAGTAGGAGGAGTAAAGCCTTTGTACACAACACAAGAAGTGTTGGTAAGTTGCAATGTTCTTTTCTTACAGGAAGAGAGACAGTTGCTCCATCTTACCAATTTCTGATTGGGAAACTATCAATTCATCACACCACTGAAACATTTGGATACTTAATGTGCAAACCTATGCCTGTCTACTCATAAGTAAGCCCCATTGAGTTCAATGGGGCTTACTTTCAGGGAACTGTATAGGGTCTCAGTCTTAATCTCAAATATAATATTTCAATAGGGGAGGAGGAAGAAGTTGGAAGGAAGTACACACTTTTCACAGCACTCGAATGGAGACATCTTACACTCATTTTGTTCAATAAATGGTCAGTACTCTAGGATATAGAATTTAATATTCTTCACCAAATGATCCTAAGTGAACCTAAGATTCTTAGAACCTAAAATCTTAGGTTCACACAGTGAACCTAAGATTTCCCTTTTTATGAATAGTTCTTTGTGATGCTAGTTAGTAAATAAATGTGATAAATTGGAATAAAATAAGGTTTTCCATACAATTTGTGTAGGTCTGTATAATTTGATCTTATTTTTGCCTTCACAGGTTGATTCCAAAGGCGTGGCAAAATCCAAGGAGTCTGCAGAAATTAAAAAAACACGTTCAATAGTAAAAGGGTAGGCACACTTGAAAGTTTATAGCATAATAATCAGATAATGCCATACAGTGGGCCCCTTTTGAACAGTCATTTATGAATATTTTAAATTGTGATTACTTAAAAAAGTAGTGGGGTTGCAAGCTTGGGAAGCTCTATCTCTGTGTTCTGCCTTTCCTGAGTAGCATTACAAAAGAAGTAGTTAAGAGCTCCTTTGACTACTGTCCACTGTAAAATATAAATGAGAATTCCAATAGTAACTGCAATGCTTGGTTCAGCCATCTGTGTATTTAAAAAGTTATACAAGTTATGCTTTCTGATGTATGTTTTGCCCCTTGATAAGGAAAGTAATATATCAGAAGATTTGGACATTGCAGTGCATGCGTACAGTTGTTATTTGTTACTCCAGTGAACAATTACAATTTTTACCTGATACTGAAATGTTAGATATTCTTGATGTTGATCAAGTCTTGTCTAACATATAGGCATGCTTAAAAATTACCTCACTTAGGGAGCAATCCTATGGCCCTTAGACAGCGTCTGAGGGGCCATAGGATTTTTTGGATTCCTAGATCTGAGGTTGGAGACTGTGCTCCAATCTCAGAGTTGGGAATTGGAGCTTCATTCCCCCACCCCTGCCCCCTCACAGTCAGTGTGGAAAGCACCGCACTGGCTGCTCTCTGAGGTTGGGAAAGCGACCTTGGAGATGGGTAAAAGGGGGCATTTGGGGAGTGGGGAGGGGAGGAGACTGGGGAGGCCAGGATATGAAGTATCCTGAAGCCGCATCCAGCCTCCTTCCCTTCCCCTCTGAGATGCTCCAGCTAGACAGGCAAAAAAGCCCATCTAGTGAAAATGCAGGGCGGGAGGTCAGGAAGGCAAAGATTGCCTCCGCTGCTCCTCCCGTTCTGCATTGGATGCCTGTAAGCCTCCAAGTTCGCAGGTTTACAGGCAGCCTGATAGGATTGCGCCCTTAGCTACTCTACCATTCAGGGTCTGACTCCAAAGACATTTAAGTATATAGAAAGACTTTTCTTGGCTTGAACAGGCTTTAGATCACACCATAGAAACCATAATGACTTCTTCATCTTCTGTTGTTCATCTATGATCCCATTCTTGTTTTGAAGAATATAACAGAATAAAAAGATTTTTTAAATTGCAGAATGGTAGACATAGGCTAGGAATTAACATTTTGCTAATTTATATGAACAAATTATAAGCCTTGTGAATTTATATTATCTCCTTCATCAGCTTAATTGTAATTATGGTTCTTCAAGTGGTCATCTATGTATTCACACAACCCACCCAAATCCCTGCATCTCTGCCTCCTATACCTGCCCTACCTTCCACTATGACAGTATGGGAACAGAGCAGGAAGAGCAGGAGCCACACCTTTTGGGCATGCACACTGGGATGGGGGTGGGGCAGGCTTCCCACCAAAAAGCTCAGCTCTAGAATGTTCTGGACAGGGCTCTGGTCAAAACCCATATGTGTGAATACACAGATGACCATTCAGAGAACCACAGCTACAGGTAAGCAACCTATCCTTTTATTGTCTGCTGTCTTACTGACTTCAGTTTCCAGGTTGTGTATAGTATTGTTAACTTTTTTATTCTTTCCATTGTCTGTTGCTGTAGAGAGTATTAGTGGAGAAGCTACTCATAAATATTTAAAATAAATAAGTAAATAAATAAGTAAACAATAGATACTATGGAATAGTAGATTCAAGCATTGAATTAGATTAACTATAACCAGTTGCTAAGATAAGTATAATTGTTAAGAGACATCCAAATATATAACAGTTATTCTCCCTCCACACTGAATATAGTTAAAATAAAGCCACATTTAAATATATATATATATGAACAAACACAAATTCAGAGTATAAGTCAAGTCTCTCAGTGTCTGCATTTTCAATATGGGTAACATTTGCCCATCTTATGAATGCTTGCCTGAGGAAGCTGGGTCTTACAGTGACATCTCAGATGAAGCTGATTTTTCATAAGAACTGTTTTCTGCCATATGTAAGCTGGATTTTGAGTTGGGAGCCTAATATATGTCAGTTATGTGGAAAAAATTCTTCTGTCACTGTGATTATGCCAAATACCACGTAGTGGGCTCTCCAACACTGGAGGCATTCAAGGTGCAGCTAGACAACCATCTGTCAGGGATGCTTTGACTTGAGTTCCTGCATTGAGCAGGGGGTTGGACTCGATGGCCTTATAGGCCCCTTGCAACTCAACTATTCTATGATTCTATGATCTTGCTTCTGAACCACAGGTGGCTGGTCTGTATCCATTAGTGTGCAAGCAGTTTACTTGTGCAAGAGGCAGAGCTTTCAGTCTGGGTTCCGGCCTGGTTCTGGAATGAAATCAGCCTTGGTCACCCTGATGGTTGCCTTTATGGGGGAGGGACAGAGTGCAACTCTGTTACTCTTACTTGATCTCACAGCAGCTGTTGATACTATTGATCCATGGTATCTTCCTGGATCATGTCTGAGGCCTGGAGGTTGGTCTCCCTCTTTTGCAGTAATTTTACTCCTATCTATAGGGCAGGTTCCAGAGAATGGTGTTGGGGGACTCCCCCTCCTGCCCCATACAGGGTGGTTTCCTAAAGGAGGAAAGGAAAAAATGGTGATCTGTAAATGGTGTTCTTTAAGAAGACGTTTTGTTCTTTCATATATGTCCTTACCCTTCCGATATAGATTCCTAGTTTGGACTGTGCTAGATTTGGGTTAGAAAATGTAAGAAAGTCAGGGTTCTGAGGCTTGACTGCAAACAGTTACTGTCTGAAAGAATCCATTTACATGTAACTCAGCGCCAAATTACACATGAAACTAAATGTGTGTCTCATAGATTCATTGATGTTTTTTAAATGGTAAATAGCAGGCACAGAGGGAGGAATATCAGGATTGGGACTGTGGCAGTCAGGGAGAGGAAGTTGACCTTTTCATTCTCTGCCATGGTGCTGGTATTTTTTGTGTTTTTCTGATGTTTCACTAAGCAGGAGAATATGTACTGCTTACTATTTAGAAAGGTAAAAACCCCAAAACAAAAACAAAACAGTATCACACACAGATGGAGGATGGATTCAAATATTCACTTACCACATTTAAAGTGAGAGTTTTCATCATTCATATGCAGGAAACCTGTGCCCCTGCCATATGTCTGATTTTGTAACATATCAAGCAAAACATACCACTTGCTGTGTCACATACAAATTTGAAAACATGGCTATGGTATGTTAAGTGCACATCCCAGTCTATTATTTTGGAAATATAAATAACTGTTAAGAGCACTGACAGAATTGCCTATTAAAATGAATCCCGGGTTGCTCTTTAGGTCCTAAAAGAATTCCTGAAAATCTTTGAAGAATGATTTCCAAACTTCCACGAGGAGTGAAATAAAACCCAGACAAGGATGCCGGGTCTTGCTGCTGAATAAATAAGATGGTTTGAACTCCAATATGTTCTGCAGTCTTATTAGACATTAAGGAAAAACACCAACAGAAAGGTTTTGATTCAACATGAACAAAAGAATATTCCCACTTTAGTCATTTGTTCTTTAGTCTTTGATTATTCATTGATACTTAAAGATATATTGGCCACTCTCCCCAAATTGCATTGACCAAAATGGCTCACACAAATCCAATAGGCAAATGCTATTTTGGGCTGCATTAATAGAAGTATAGCTTCCAAATCGCGTGAAGTGATAATTCCCCTTTACTCGACACTGGTTAGGCCTCATCTTGAGTACTGCGTCCAGTTCTGGGCACCACACTTTAAGAAGGACGTAGACAAACTGGAGAGGGTTCAGAGGAGGGCAACAAGGATGATAAAGGGACTGGAAACAAGGCCCTATGAGGAGAGACTGAAAGAACTGGGCATGTTTAGCCTTCAGAAGAGGAGACTGAGGGGAGATATGATTGCACTCTTCCAGTACTTGAAGGGTTGTCACACAGAGGAGGGCCAGGATCTCTTCTCGATCATCCCAGTTTGCAGGACACGGAATAATGGGCTCAAGTTACAGGAATCTAGATTCCATCTAAACATCAGGAAAAATTTCCTGACTGTCAGAGCAATAAGACAATGGAACCAACTACCTAGGGAGGTGGTGGGCTCTCCCACTCTGGAGGCATTCAAGGTGCGGCTGGACAGCCATCTGTTAGGGATGCTTTGACCTGGATTCCTGCATTGAGCAGGGGGTTGGACTCGATGGCCTTGTAGG
The DNA here is from genome assembly GCA_021292165.1 of Shinisaurus crocodilurus. NCBI lineage: Eukaryota > Metazoa > Chordata > Lepidosauria > Squamata > Shinisauridae > Shinisaurus > Shinisaurus crocodilurus. The sequence continues at coordinate 24,381,528 of CM037880.1, read as the reverse complement.
CCCCTTCCAACTCTACTTTTCTAGGATTCTATTATTCAATACAAATAACAAAATCAGATGTAAAGCATCTGAAATGATAGTGATCTAAAAACCTAGTATACTGTTTTAAGGGTATTTTATTTACAGTAATACCTTGGATTACAAGTAACTTGGTTTGAGAGCGTTTTGCAAGACAAGCAAATTTTTAATATTTATTTAATTTTCTTTGACTTTATCTACAAGCGTCGTCTTGCAATACAAGTACTGTAGTACGGCTTAAATTAAAAAAACTCTGTACAATTTTTTTGGGGGGGATTTTGTTTTGATATAAGAGTGTTTTGGATTACAAGCAAGTTTCCGGAACGAATTATGCTCTCAATCCAAGGCATGACTGTATTTATTATATTTATACCCGGGCTTTTTTCCTGCAAGGAACCCAAAGCGGCTTACATAATCCTCATCCTCCTCTCCATTTTATCCTCACAACAACCCTGTGAGGTAGGTTAGGCTGAGAGTCAGTGACAGGCCCAAAATCACCCAGTGAGTTTCATGGCCAAGCAGGGACTAGAACCCAGATCTCCCGAGTCCCGGTCCAGCACTCTCACCACTATGCCAGGCCTACCTGGAAAAAAACAAACAAACCATACAGTGGTATCTAAAAGCTTATAGCCTAGTTCAGAGATAGCATCTGTCTATAGCACCACTTCAGAATTTGGGGCTACTACAGAGAAGGGTGTTCCCTGTAGGGCTGTGCTCGTAATCGCATTTCAAATTGGAATCGGATTGGCCTGATCCAGGTTATGTTTTGATTACGTTCGAATCGGATCGACCCAGACCCAGATCGGATGTAATCGCCTGTCATTGGTTCTGTTTGATTACAGGCGATTATGTCCTATCTGGGTGAGCAGGAAGCTCCTTCCCCCCCTTTCTGAATGGAGGGGGGAGGAGGAGAGTATTGTTGGCAGCACCATTACCCAATGATGCTGCTGAGGAAGTTGCCCTTCTCCAATTGCAACGCTGGCTGGAGGAGGGCTAAGGGAGATCCATGGTTTGCTTTTATTTCTCTGACCATGTGCGTTTGGATCAGTTTGCTCCAGGAGGGAATCAAGCTTGCTCTTGGCTACTGCTTGCTTGCTGCTATTAGTTGCCGCTTGCCTCGTGGTGTTGGAGAGAGGGGAAGATGGATTATAGGGGGTGGGTGTCTCTTTTTGGATTTCTTTTGTTTTATTCCTCAATATTATTTCATTTAGGAGTAGCTTCATTCTGAATACAAACAAATCCATTTACTTCTGACCCTAGTTTGGGGAAGGGGGACTGAAGGAGCGTTTCTTTGTTGCCTTGGGCTTCTAATTGCTTTGCTTTAAGATATCCTAAGTTTTTAAAAATCTTTTATTAGGATTTAGTATAGGACAATTAAAGTCCTTTTTGTTCATACAGTTTGGGGCAGTGAGGGAGTGTTTGACTCTGCTGGCCTTCTGTTCAGCATTTTCCTGCCAGTTTTTTCAGATATCATTTCCATCATCATCATCATCATCATCATCATCATCATCATCATCATCGCTTGGGTGAATGGGTAAAACAAGGGGAATGCCTGCCCCAAATTAGTCTGTGTCCCACCTTGTTTTCTGTATGGTGCTTGTCAGCTTTCCTGCATCCTTGCTGTTCATGGCTCCACACGCTGTGCTTAGGGTTTGTTAAAAGAAGGGGTGTCCCTGTTGCTGCTAACCTGTCTGCTCGATTGGGGTGTGTTCTCCAGGTGGCTGGGGAAATTTGCATGCCAAAAGAAAGGATTAGTGCAGAGGCTTAGTATAGCTGCCAACAGAGAGAGTCCAAAAAAGTTCCCTGTGAAAGATCTCCTGTTTTGGGAGAGAGGGCTGCAGGGAAACCACAAGACCCATGTGTCTGACATTTGGGGGGCATAAGCAGCTCGAGGACATCTGCAGTCTCAACAAGTTTTATGTTTCTATCTTTTAAAATGAAGAAGTGAAAGACGTTTGCCCCATGCAAGTCTATGGAAAAAAACTAGACGGAATCAATTTCATTAACATAATCGATTCCGCGTAATCAAAATCGGATTGGGATAGATACAGATCAGATGGAATTGTAATCGGGCCCGATCCCGATTATACAGATGGGAATCGGAATCAGATCGGAGGGGCCGTGCACTTCCCTAGTCATGTGTCATTATACAACAATTTTGGCAAGAGGTGTTTGTAGAAGCTGACAAAATAACAGGACAAGAGATCAATCTGTCTTTAGCTGTGGTCTGCTATTGAAGATGACAAACTGCAAAATAAAAAACTACTGACTTTCTTATGTGCAACAGACCCAGATGGAAATTGCAGCCAGCTGGAAAGGAATGAACATTGTTACAAAGATACCTTAGGGTTTGGCCAATTGCCCTTATGGAAAAACTGAGCCAAGTCAAAAGGGCAACCAGGAATGTTAACTATAAGGAAGACTTCTATGCAACTAGGCATCAATTTATAACTTACATGATTAGGCACAAGGAAGCATTAAAACTACCACAGACTCATGGTCACTTATAGAAAGATTTATTAGGATAACAAGATATGAAGGACAGTAGGATAAATGAATTGATTTATGGTGATGCAGTCTCTGTACTGTAATACATGATATTGATGACTGAATGTATTTTAATGTATTTTCATGGTGTTGTTTATTGATATTTTATTTGTAAATTTTTTAAATAAACACTTTTTAAAAAAATAGTTAAAGGCTTACAAATAATTATGAAATAGGCCATTTCTTGCATAGGATATTTAAAACCTAGCAGGAAGGGCCTAGGGGGTAGCATCTGTCTAACAGCAGAAATCAATTTATGTGGAATCTATACAATACAGAAGTAGATACCATAAAATTGTCATGCCTGGTAAGTTGAAAGGTTAACCTTTGACTTTATCAGTCTTATAATTACATAAATTGTTCTACTTCAGTCAAAATGACTGTCAGATTAATTAATATACAGATAAATATATTTGGCACAGTCCAAATGTAGCCTTACTGCAGGATTATTGTGCAAAACCCCAACAGTTTTGTATGTGCCGTTGTTTTTTAGGATACTGCTTCTTGCACGTCTTTTTGACATTAAATACTGAAGCTAGTAGTGATGGAGCTACTATTGAAATATAGTAGGAGCTGTTATGTCCAGATTTGGTGGTTCCACGTGCATGGAATGTTAAGTTTCGAGTGAATAACAATACATTTAAAAAAAACATACAATCTCCTTACAAAACATCCTCTGAAAACTGAATAATGTTTAGAAAATACTTCAAAAGAGCCACAGCCTTGTGCTTGCTTAATTTGGACTCCAAAAAGACTGTATGTGATTGAAAGGAATTGGAAATAAATTTAGGAATGGAAATGGAGCACAGCCTGGTTTAAATTACCCAAGAAAGAGATATTGGCAATGAATATTAGAACTCTGATTATTCTTATATTTAGCTAACAAATAGAGAACATTGTGGAAGTTTTTGTTTCTCTAATTTCTTTTTTAACAACATAGACTTATATGCAAAAACGTTGCCTGAATAAATGTGATTGTAATCTGAAACACTTTTGATAAATGAAAAAATTGAGCACCCATATACTTGCTTTTTTTGTTCAAAGTAAAGTGTAACGGAAATATAGTAAATTTCAATTTGCTAAGAATTAAGAATTGTATCAGCTCTTTGGCTTAGAGAGCAAACCTACCACCATGTTGCTTGCTGGAAGGGGTTAGGATCTGGCAGAGGTAATCCTCCACCAACCTCCAGCAGCAGGGTGAGCTCTGCCATCATGGAGGCCCCCGCTTTGTCCACAGAGAGGGCAGAAAGCTACCGCCAGCAGTGTTCCTGCCAGCAGTGGCAAGCATAAGGCCCCAAAACAGCATTCTGGGGATAGTTTGGGGGCTGGTCAGAGCTGGCTTTGGATTTGCTGGATCCCAAACGCTTTCATTCCCCTGAGAAGGACCTGCTTTGGGCCTGTCTGCTATGCCATCCTGGAGCTAGCATAACTAATTTCCCTCTCATTGCTTGGATGGGGTGGGGGAATTTAAAATGAAAAGATCCACAAGCTGGGAAGCCCTGTGAAATCACCCAACACCACTCCTTCTGCCCTGGGTGGCACAAGCCTTCAGATGAGGCTGTAGATCTACAACTGTGCTGCTCTCCACACCGCTTAGGCTTGCTCTGCCCCTCTGTAGTTGACTAAAAAGACACATAATTCTACTGAGAAAATACAGAGCAGCTGTTTGTATCCTTTCTTAGCTTACAATTTTTATTTCTTAAATCTGAAAGCATAGGGAAAGAAGCACCTTTGGAACACCCAGCATTACCTCCTATCCAAGAAAAGCAGGAGTTGCGTGATTCCACAAAAGATAAGGAAAGCATATTGACAAAAACTTTAGATAAGTCTCCTGGGGAAATGCCTCCACCAGACTCAGAAAGAAGGAAAGAAGAGATTACTACCTCTCCTCAACCTGTTATCAAAGAAGAGGATGAGAGTTTGCACATCAGTGAGCAGAAAGCTTCACCACTTTCAGCTGAACCTATCAAGCGCATGAAGGTAACGGAAAGGATGCCAGCAACTTTCACTCCAGAAAAGGTACAAACAACTGTCACTACAGCAATATACCTTAAGCCAAAGACAACAAGGGGTAGTAGTATTATCTACTAACAGTATATATCCCTGGCTCTAGGCTAGGATCTCCTTACGTTGGTAAAAACAAAGTTATATGTGAGCAGCAGTGAAAGTTAATATTTATATCAAATTATAAAATATAAAGAATATGTTTAATTATACTACTGCAAATATAACCTGTTAGCATTTCAGGTTACACTCATGTTTAGCCCTTGATGACTGAAACTGTGAAACATTTATGACAGACTAGAAACCATAAACCTTCATGTTACCTGACACCTTAAACACAGAGTGAAAGTTTTCACATCAGTTGTGAATCAATAAGTGTTGAGTAACTGAGTAATGAGACATTGAGTGGGAACTTGCATGTGTGAATTTATCGTAAAGGGGCTTTGAGATAACACTAAAGAACATCTTTTACTTTGGAGCATGTCCTAGGGATGTCGGAGAAATCTGCAGTGGATTCAAATGAGCAGACCGGCTTTTACCAAGTTACATGTACTCCATGGACTTGTGGACCAGTTTATCAGTTTTGTGGGGGGATTCTTACTAATGTGCATTAGCACTAATTTGCATTAACTATTGTGCATTTGCACCAATTTGCATTAACCAATGCGCATTGCGCTAGTGCAAATTAGTGCTAATGGGAATTAACGCAAGTGGAATGAAATTCTGGGTTTAAAAAATCTGATTCTGTTCATGAGTGCACTATGGAACAAAGGACACCTGACAGTCTGTAAAACTCAGACAACAGATATAACAAATTCCATATATCAGGGCTCAGTGCCAGCACAGCAGCAGGCTCTATAGCAGGGCTCTCCAACCTTGGGCTCCAGATGTTGCTGGCCTACAGCTCCCAGCATACCCAGCCAGCATGGCTAATGGCAAAGAATTCTGGGAGCTGTAGTCCAGCAACATCTGTGGACCCAAGGTTGGGGAGCCCTGCTCTATAGTTTACAGACAGAATCTGATCAGAAGTGGTCCGGAAAGGTTTGGAGCCCAGTTTGGCTATGCCTCATTATTCATGTAATAGCAAGGATGGTGGTGGTTTGGGCAAATCAGCCTGTGGAATGTCAGAATAAATGTGATCTTATCCTCTAGTTTCCTGCATTGAGCAGGGGGTTGGACTCAGTGGCCTTGTAGGCCCCTTCCGACTCTATGATCTATGAATTCTAGTTTTTGTCAGAGAAACTAGCAGAAGGGAAGTGAGTCTCTTCCACCCAGCTGCTAGTGGTGTGGCTCACGCTGGCTCAGGCAGCTTGTCTGAGTGTGGAAAGCTAAGCAGGGTCAGGCCTGGTTTAGTGGTGTAAATGAACCTGGGGGGTATGTCCCGGTTCTCTGCTGCCTCGACTCTCTGCAGCGGTGCCCCCCACCTCGATCTTCTGAGCGGCACGGAGCAGTTCTCCGCGCTGCTCGAGCTGCCCTCACCGGTCCCGTCGCGTCACTTCCGGAACCGGAAATGACGCGACGGGACCCTGCGCAGGCGCAGTACGTGGCACGGGTCCAGCACGCCTGTGCAGGGTCCCATCGCATCATTTCCAGTGACGGAAGTGACGGGACCGGCGTGGGCAGCTCGCCGCGGAGAGGCAAGCCGCCGACAGAAGCAGGTAGGCTTGTACGAGCCTCGTGCGGGCGTGAGCAGGCCGATTTCGGTTCGCTACGCCACACGAGGCTCGATGGGACATCGGTAGCCTGGTTATTACTTGGATGGGAGACCCCTCCTCTAGTTTCCTGCATTGAGCAGGGGGTTGGACTCGATGGCCCTGTAGGCCCCTTCCAACTCTATGAATCTATGAATCTATGAATGTCATGCCTATAGTTAAGATAGCTAACAGCCTCTCCATGAGAAACTATCAGAAGTGTTTGGGTGTGTGGAGTGTGTGTGTCAGAGGTATCACACAGGTTGATGCATCAACTCAAGAGGGTGGAATAGAAAACACCCTGTTTGGCATAGGTTTCATTTATGGGCTAAGATCCCCTGTCAATTAGATTATTAGGAGATGTGTTATTGCAGCCCCAACTGTTGCTTTTAAGCTGATGCCCACGCTGGCAGCCTTTGCTGGGAACATAATTTTTAATGTCCATCTTTTATTGTCCTTTGAGTACTGCCTGTACACAAAGGACAGTGTTTAGGACTTCTTTCTATCTGAGCTATGAGAAACACTTCTTGCCTGGATTTAGTCTGTTTTATCTGAATAATTGTCTGTTTCATCTGTGAATCATTAAGAACTTGCCATGGAAAGTATTGCTATACTTTTCATAGACCTTGAAGTCTTGCTTTCTATGGATTGTGTATCTTCATCTTTGATAGCCCAGAGTGCCTGCTGGCTTAGACTGATCCTAAGTCTTGGGTTTTTCTATGCCTTGACCCATGTAGCTTGGAGATACCAAAGTGGAAACTATGGTCGTTGAAATCTCTGCATGTATGGATTTACTCCGGACCTACTCTTGAATAGAGATGTAAAGTTCCTGGAAATTTTGAAACCATGGAAAAAAAGAGGGTTTTTTTCTGTTTTCCAATAAAACCCAGAAACTTTAGGAAAAATGGGGGGAAATGCAATATTAGCACGCTTTATTTTTATTAATTATTTATTTCATTTCTCTACCGCCCAATAGCCGAAGCTCTCTGGGCAGTTTACAACAGTGATTGTAAGTCACTTTGTTACTTTAGGAACATAAATGTATTATGTATAACTTGGTTTGGCATAAAATTATTATGTTTGACATATTAAATATACAGTTTATACAGACAATAATTACAAACTGAATTTACTGTGTCAGCTGTGTCAATTAGTCCTCCTGGGTCACCTACAAGTGTAACTCTCTCTGGGATTCTTTCGCAACACTCTCTTATTCTTACTCATGAGACTTTTCTCTCTGTACTTAGAAGTTGTTTTGTATTTGAAAAAGAAACAATAATAAAAAGAAATTACTTCAAAATATGTCCCCATCCTTTCTTATGTGTTGTATTTTCCATGACAAAAGGGTCAGCCAGTTCAAGTCAGTTCACTATTGTAAAAAATGATTAAACTGGGAACATGGATTGGGTCTAAATCCAAGCACATTCCTTTCTAGCAAAGGTCCCTGAGTCCTAGAGATTTTAAATGGAGCAGTTGGTCCACATCAGAATGCAGGGGTTCTTTAAAGCTCTACATATGCCAGCCTTCCCCAACCTGGTACCCTCAAGATGCTTTGTACTACGTACATCTCTCTCGATACCTGACTATTAGCCATGCTGGCTAGGGCTGATGAGAGTTATAGTCCAAAATTTCTGGAGGGCATCAGGTTAGGGAAGGTTGACATAAGATTTTGGTCACTAATGTCAAGCCTGTTTCAGTGGCATATTGATTACAGATTGGAGTGTAGCAACAGTAGAAGGGAAAGAAAATCTAAACTGTGGCTACAGGCAGATCTCCGTGAAAAATAGTTAGATTAATACATATCAAAGAAGCACAAAATGGAATTTTTATATTTACTATTTTTTCTTATTGTCAATAGCTTTTAACTTTGGAAAAAGGACTTCCAGAAATTCACATAGATTCAGTAGAACTTGGAGGTAATTATTCCTTTTATTTTTTATGTTTAAGTTAAAAAGAATATGCAGTAACATCTTAGGGATTTTGGAGAACAAGAAATGTTATGTTAAAATACCCTAAGTTGGTACAAAAGTTCCTAACCATTTTTTATGGAGCAATCCTAAAACTGCCAACATATTGGCTGCATGTGTACTAGAAACAGTGTAAGGTGGGATGGGCAACTGGTGGCCCTCTAGATATTTTGGCTAACAACTCTTATCAGACCTAGCCGGCATAGCCAATGGTAAGGAATGTTTTTAAATTTTTATTTAATAGATTTATATACCACTTACTATATTTATAAAATATCTCTAATAGTAGTTAAAAATATCTCTAATGATAGTTTTAGGCTAAAACAACTGGAGGACAAGCTGTGTAAATTCTGCTCCACTGTCAAAGCTTGTCAATGGGTTGGCACTTACACTGCTGGAGCCCCCAGTACACCTATGGAAATGTCCACAGGGGTGGCCAAGGGTCCACATGATCATTGAGAGGTGGGTCCAAACAACTAAACTATGCTGGCCCTAAATTATACCAGTTCTAGTGCTAGTGTAGTTAATTCCCCCTCACTGACCACAGTGTGAAAGAAAACAGAATCCCCCACTTGCCCCCTCCAATAGTAAGTGAGCATAAAGGTTGCGATTTTAGTCTTTAGTCTTTACTCCTTTATACCATGTATTTACCTTCATGTTGACTATTCCCAGTCAGTGCAGGAGGACATTCTGGCTGTGGGAGGTGTTCCCTTCATCTGGGAGCCCCTTTAATTAAACAGAAAACTGTGTCTGGAAGTTTTTAAAGTATAACTCTACAGAGAGAAAAAGACTACTGTATTCTTTTTAAAAAATTCAAGTTGAGATTCTGCAGGAGTTTTAATGAGACCACCAAAAAAAAATCATCACACTGGAAATGTCTCAGGGTATCTGGTGATTTGCTCTTTTCATAACACATAATTGCATTGACTATATAAAGAGAATATGCACACTGTGGAAGGAGGTATCTCAAATATGAAAATACATAATGTTTTACTGAATGCATGGATAATGTTTATCTTAATGTTTTCTGTGCTTGGGACACTATACTGTTTGTTGTGTGTGTGTCTCCTTCTCCTACTCCCCTCTCTCCAGCCAGAACGTCAAACGCAGCTCACGTGTTTCTTTGTAGTTTTATTAAGCAAAAGCAGGGCAACTCAGGTGGTTGCAGAAAAGTGTTACACAAAAGTAAAGAAAGTGATTCAAGACCTTTTCCCCCCTCAATGGGAGGTCAGGAAGGTTAAACAGTTGATTCTGTACTGAGGTGTTTTGCGCTTCCTCACCCTCAAACTAGAGAACCAACCCCACCCCTAAGGCAGGTCAAAAGTATTGTTAGCCAATTGAGCTGATCGACGAAGAGACATCAGCTGTTCTTGCCTACATAATTTACACCGCTTTTGGGCATCAGTTACCGAGGCTGGTTCCCCCCCTTCCCCCGCCTCTGCCTTCCCTGTTCCCAGAGATTCTTCCCCCCCCCTTCCACCACCTCTAGCTCTAACCTTGACAGCGCAGCTGGGTCCTGGTTATCTTCACAGAGAGGCATCTCTGCGGCCTCCTCTTCTCCCCCCCCCTCTCAGTCTGTTCCAGAGTGCATTCCCACGGAATCTGACCAGTGCTGTTTTGGAGTTAGGGAATCAGAACTGGAGGGGCTAGGAGAGCTAGCCCCGACACTGTTAATGTTTCTAAGAGAAATAAGAACAGAAAAAAATATTTCCTTTGTTTTTCTTTATAGAGGATGAAACTAGGGATTTGATCAATGAAAGAATGCTTCAGTTTGCAGACCATTTGACAGAGCTGGAAGGAATGCCTGAAGCAGAAACTTTAGCTAAGCTCTTCCTAGAGCCTGGCCAAGCCATGGGTAAGTACCAATCTGAACTCCTATGAGAGCACAATACATGTTTGGAATAGCCCATGGGGTTGGACATTTCTGTCGCCCTCACTGGGAATCTACATCTTTACTAGGCTGTGTCCAAAGAACTGAGTGTAAAATGGGGTCAGGTATGTCACACACTGCCATCTGCAAATAGGACCCTGGGATTAGACTTCGCCCTGTCCTGAGTTACTTGAAATGTTTGATTACAATGTGTTGTTGTGAGTATTGGTTCATTTTTAGAAAACTATGTTTTGCCATAATTTAATCAAATTGTTATCTGGAAATTTTGTTAAACAGAAAAAATAATTTCTCCTATACTTTTGGCAAATCATGCAGTGATTGAATTAGATCAGTTCTGAGGGTTCCCCACTGTTGTAAGAAAGGAGGTTTACAACAGTACAGTTTAGCCGAGACACAATAATCATACATACTAAAGGTAGTGGGAGAGAGACATGGGAGACAGTTGCTCAGTTAAACTTTGGTTGCCTCCTTACCTCATTTACCTGTGTGAGGGGCTAGGAATCAGAACTGGAGGGGCTAGGAGAGCTAGCCCCGACACTGTTAATGCTGTTAATGCTCTGCCCTGCCATCTCTATCCTGCCAGGTGCCAGGTGGGTGAGTATATGGGAGAAGGCCTTTTCCGCAGTGGCTCCAGACCTCTGGAATAAGTTACAATCAGGGGGTCCACCATAGCCCATCATCGGAGACTATTAAGAAGGCACTAAAGACCTACTTCTTTACTCTGGCCTTCCCCTGATTATGTTTTCTCAGATTGGGTTATAGCTGCAATTGTGTTGTAGGCTCTGTCTTTTGCTGATGTTTGTTGTTTTGTGGAACTTTTGCTGTTTTTAATACCGCATTGTGTTTTTTCAAATTATAAATTTAATTATACACATTTTATTATTGTTCGCTGCCTTGGCCTATAAATATTTTAAATAAATATCACCAGTTGGTAGAGTAGAGTGTGGGCTGCTGTTAGGTGTTGTGTCTGAAGTCACAAGGCAAGGTACCTGTTAGGGTTCTAGGAAGAGAAGTGTTAGCAATATATTCTTGTTCCTGTGTGTGTTGTGAAGCTAGGATGTTTGTGCAAATTGCCCTTTCTCTATAGTTCCCATCACCAGAGTTCTCCCTTCTGAGCTCTAAGGGAGTGCAGACCAAGACCAGAGAGGTATAGCCCCATGTTGCACCCCATGTCATCTGAATTGTTATAGGGTTTATATACTGGTGGTATGTTGTGATTGGGTACTGATTTGCACTATATCCTGTACTCTGTCATAGTGACATAGGTGAAGTGGTTGCCGGGGGGAGCTTTTTAAAAATTTATTGTTCTCCCTTATTGAACTCATTTGGGGGAATTCCTTGCCTGGACAGACGATGGGGTGTGTAGTTGTGGTTTGAAGAGGGATAGGATAGGCATAAGTGTGCTCCTTCTCAGTGCTGCCCCCTTGTGCTCATGACTCTACCCCATTTTAACTGTTTCACCGATACATTTTCATAGTGCAGTGGCTGTACTGGTGGAGTGTTCTACCATGCATCCAAGGTTACACCAATGTACCTGTCATGGTGGCAGCATATCTGGTGCTGCACCAGAGTGGAGAGGCTTCCACCATCTCCTATAGCTCTCTAGCCAGCATAATTTGAGTATAGGATTGCACCCTGAATTAAAACAATCAATACAGCTCCACTAAAGGGCATTCTGTTTGGCATCACTTGAAAGGAACCACTCTAACTATCCTATTTTTAGTGTAACAGAACAGTCAGTTCTGTCTTGTTTGCTTCACACAGGATGCCAGTGTAGCAGCAAATACAGGAAGGGTTTGGAATGGACTGCCTAATCTAAAAAAAAAAGTTTGGTTTTATTATTAGCTTATGACTGAAAACTATAAATAATTAATTCTGTCATTTATGGTCCCCAATTATTCTGCCATTTGCATTTGCCAATGAAGAATTACCAGATAGACAAAAACTTCAGTTACTAAATCAGCTGATATCTCCAGATGCACTACAGCAAGCTGGTAAGTTCAAAGTTAGCAATATAAAGACCTAATAAGTGATTATCAGTTATCTGAACACTTCATTGTGTTGGGTTCAAATTTCTTCTTTGTATCCAGTTGTGTCAGTCACACAAGAAAAAAAATGTGGTCCATTAAAAAGAGGTTCTTCTAACTCCATCTCACATTGTTTTATAAGTCGATTGAATGTGATTTTTAGGAAGATGGATCTGGATGTTTCTGCCTTTTCTGACCTATAACACCCAAGCACTCACTCACTCAACTGGCAGTAAACACTGGAGATGATGCTGGAAGATGAATTGCAGTTGGAGTCTGTTAAGGCACAATCCTATGCATGTTTAGACAGAAAAAAGGCCTACAACTCCCAGCATGCCCCAGCCAGCCAAGCACAGTGAATTAGCAGATGGCTGGCTGATTTTAAAAGATTTAATTTAATTAACTAATTGTGACAGTTTGTATTATCTCCAGCTTACTGCTTGAGAGACAGACCCACAAAGTACTAGAGCAAAAACCTCTGATGCAGTGTGGGATTATTGGTGGGTTTTTTTAAAGTGATACAATATTACTCCAGGTAATCATGATAGGCAGGATTTGTGTCGACTCTATTTGTAGGGTACTATTGTTGTACAATAGTTTTCAATGTCTGCAACATCCCCATTGTCTATAGCTTCAGGAGCTGAACACTACACTTGCACATCACTTGTCCTTGGTTACACAGAAGGTCCATTGACTGGGGGAGAGAGACTCTTCATCCTAATGTTTCCACAGTAGATTATTCATTATTGGCCTACTGCTTCTATAGCTAACAGTCCTCTCCCCTGACTTTAGGGATCTAAGTGATGCCTGCTTCCATAGGGTATGGGTTCTTCCTCTCCCTGTTACCTTTAGTGCAATCAGGCCTAGAGCTCTTTAGCCCTGCTGTCATTTCATTTCATTTATTTCATTTCTATACCGCCCCACAGCCGAAGCTCTCTGTCATCTCTTACCCTCCCCCCAAATTGGGCTGTGCAGGCCTTCAGGATCCTGCACAGCACAATTTGTACAGCACAGTACAAGAGTCAGCTGTGAAGGGAGATGTCTTGCTAAAGTGTGTGCATCTACACATCCTGTCACAGCAGTAGGGTATTTTTGTATCTCTCAACCCTATAGTATTCTCCACTAGTATGTAATAATGTGCAAAATAATTAACCTGACTGCATCTAAAGGATCTCTCCCAGTTCTTCCAGTGCCCTTTTTACTCAGAGAAAGCTTGTGTGGCATTCCAGATCTTTCCTATAGAAGCTGTCAATTGTGCTAGTTTGATCTGTGAAGTTCCTCAAGCACTTGGCAGGCAGACAACTTCACTGGGTATGCTTCCTAGCGTCTCCTGAATCTTTTCCCCAAGGGGCCAGATCTGCTGACCGTAGACATAGACACACACACACACACACACTTATAAATGGCTAGGATCCAAAGACCCCTGTACACAAACAGAAACTTTTTTCAACTATGCACAGAGGCTTTTTCTGCCAATTTTCCTTTCCAGGTGCATAACTTCATGCAGCATTAAATGCTACCCCAGAGGGTCCCTTGACCTTCAAGAGCACTTTTCATAAGGCACAAAATGCTGCAGTGGGAAGGTAGGACACCGAGAAAGCCTTGGTGTACACACAGAGTGCTATGCACAGTATATTGATTCCTGACCAATACATAAAATGCTCAAACACAAGGCTGGTCAACCTGTGATTTCAGGCTACATACCATATACCAGTGGTTCTTAACCTTTTTGGTGTCACACCTCCCTTGTGAAAAATTTTATGACCCACACCTCTCATGTGTTAACGGCCCCAAATTTAGGCTTAGGCAGGACGAGTTTGCATTTTTTAGTTTATGCTCTGTCTCTGGACTAAAAAAATGCATATTCAATGAAATGAACACAAAACAAGCAATGAACAGTTTTGTGGAAATAAAACCTGCATTTAAAGAAAGTATTTCTAATAGCTAAACACATAAAAGAAGGATAATTTCAAAATAACTTCAATGTGATCGCTGTTGCTGTTTGTGCTCAGCAAGAGTAGTTATTTGAGGGACAATGTTAGACAATGTTAGGCGCATATCATCTCTGGCATCCAACCGACTTCTAGCTTTGGTTTTTATGCTGACAAGAGAATCCAGATTCACACAGACAGGTGGTTGGAAATGGAATTAATGAAGAAATAGCTTTCTTTGCCAGAACAGGATATGCAGCCATTTGAGAGCACCAAAATTCATCAAGATTTTGATTGAAGAAATTTTGCTTGAACAAGGCTTTGCTCTGCAACTCGATAAGGTCATCTTTTTGCATATCAGCATCATCCATAGAGTCCAAATTAAATGTGAAAGGATTTCGAACCCACATGTCATTATTCAATTTGTTTTCAGTAAAATAATCATTAAAAGAGTCCATGAGATTATCCAGATGACTCAAAATATCACATTGAATCCACTCTGAGACATCCTCTGTAAACTGCTCTCCAGAAAGAACGTTTTCCAAAGTTGGAAAATTTGCATAGTTGTGTTTCACCACACGTCTCTTCCAAAGTTCCAGTTTTTGATTGAAGGCAGCAACCTTCTCAGTCGCATCCAAAACAGTGACTTGCGATCCTTGAATTGAAATGCGGAGGTAATTCAAGTGTGATATCTGCGAGATAAGCCAAGGACACAACGAAGCTTTGGCTTTCAAATTCCTCACACAATTTCTTTTCCTTTTCTTGAAGAAATGTGGCGATCTCAGTTCTTAATTCCATAACACGAGTGAAGACTCGGCCACGTGAAAGCCAACACACTTCTGTGTGATACAGCAAAACTTCATGTTTGGCTCCAAGTTCTTGGCAAAGTATTTTAAACAGTCTGTGATTCAAAGCCCGAGACCGTATGAAGTTTACAACTTGAACAGCGGTGGACATGGCTGATTTCAGTCTTGGAGAAAGAGTTTTTGATGCCAGTGCATGACGATGTAGAAAACAGTGTATATTATCACTTTTGGGGCCTCTGCCTTCACCAAAGCTCAAAAGTCAGATTTTCTTCCCAGCATGGAAGGTGCACCATCAGTGCATAGGAAACCCAATTTTGTCTTCCAATCAAGTCCATTTCTTGAAAAAAATCCGTTCATTACTTGAAGCACATCAGCAGCTTTTGTGATAGTAAGCAGCGGTTCACAGAAAAGAAATTTTTCTTTAATGCACGTATCACTGGCGTATCTCACAAAGCCACGGTACTTTCATCCAATTGAAGTCCAAAGGGCAGAGTCACTTTCTTGAGTTCCTCCATGAGTTGATCCAAAATATCAGCCGACATATCCCTAATTCTTGAATTTATGACGTCATTTGAAAGAGGTATTTCAGCAATTTTTTTCC
The DNA here is from genome assembly GCA_021292165.1 of Shinisaurus crocodilurus. Lineage (NCBI taxonomy): Eukaryota > Metazoa > Chordata > Lepidosauria > Squamata > Shinisauridae > Shinisaurus > Shinisaurus crocodilurus. The sequence goes on along the minus strand of CM037880.1, from coordinate 24,366,045 downwards.
TCTGCTCATGCCCGAGAACAACTTCGACCATTTCAAGGGCACAAGGCTTGATCAGAGTTTCGCCAATTGTATGTGATTTCTTTTTATTTACTTTATTTATTTTTATTTTTTATTTTTTAAAATGAACACACATACAAAAAATATATATAAACCCACAAATCCATATAACTACAAAGTGCACCCGTCACCACGGGGCCATAAAAATAATTCTATCCATATAATCCATTATTAATCTATATTCCAAAAATACATCATATCTTGACATGCATTACTCCCTTTTCCCTTTACTAAAACATAATCTAAAAATGGTCCCCATATATCCTTAAAATTATTTTTCTTTAATTGTCCCTTTTTACATTTAATACTACATGTTAATTTATCATTTAAAGCAATATCCCACACCTCTTTATACCAATCTATAATTAAATACTGATTTTGAACTTTCCATTTCCTTGCTATCAATAATCTCCCCACCGTTAAGAAACTTACAATTAATTCCTTTATCTCTTGAGAACACAGACGTTTCTCCATTATTGATAACAATGCTGATTTTGGACAGACCTCCAAATTAATGCCAATAATTGCTGAAATTTCTACAAAAATGTTGTTCCAAAAATCCAAAACGCTTTTACAACTCCTGTATGTGATTTCTTGTTCTTTGTGATCATATATGACACTTTATAGGAGGCCTCAAGGAGTGAGTTTTTAGTAGTTCCAAAACCGAACTTATTGAGTGTACCAGATGAGTGGAATCAAGCTTTCTTTTGCTTCATCATTTCCAGCGTGTCTTCACAGTGGCGTAGCGTGGGTTGTCAGCACCCGGGGCAAGGCAAGTAATTTGCGCCCCCTAACCCGTGGATTTTAGCACTCGAGTCTCTTCCACTAGATTAGTTAAAGAAACCCTTACCCCCTAAGCACATGTATTGTTTGTTATGAAAATACTGATGTAATTAAAGTAAAATGCATCTAAATACAAGTTTATTTTCAAACACTTTATTGAGTGCGAACATGCATTACACATTCTCCACATTTTCAGAAGGGGGTCAGGCAATAAAATATGGCTACTTAAATATATGGCCCCACATCTTAAAACCTATTTCCTTCCCATAGCCCGTGACACGGGACGGGGGGAACCAACAGGAGTCACTTCATCTTTTCCCCCCGCGTTCATTCTTAAAACAAAAAGAGGATGAGTTAAAAGTAGAAGGTATACCTTCTTTGGGCTGGGGGGGGGTGCGTGAAACGGGGGGGGGGGTTAACCCCAAAGAAACTGGGCTAGAGTGCGAGATGAAATAGAGCATCCCCTCCACCCCAACCAAGCCTTAAAAGAGGCTGAAACCAGAAAAATACTTCGTTGAGATGAATACCAACCCCTTTAAAGCTGACGGAGCGTGGTAATCAGAAAAAGGTAAACGATTACAAGTAGAACTCACTCTAACACCTAGGGGCTAACGGGGCGAAATTGGGGAGACTAATGAAGAGGCCTCAGCAAACATAAGCAAAGGCTAAAATAGGGAGCGAAGGCAGTGAAACAAGGAGCTGCCGGCGCCATTCGTCGAAACAACGAGGAGTGGGATTCGGTACACCACAGCCAGATACAGCCTCCCTTCCACTGGTTCCACCCCCTGAGGTGGGCATCGGTTACCTGGAAGTCTCTGTCCTCGTTAAAACGGGAGAACCTATCTGCCATTTTGCTTCGGTTCGCCTCTACCTTAGTCAGGAGACTGCGACGAAGATGGGCCGTACGTACTTGACGTGCGCGCACCCGGCGCGATCACCCCATTTTTAGACTGATACAGACTTTCGACTTCCGGGTTTCTTTTGACGCCTTGTTTTTGGTCTCCTTGGGACGCAAGTGACAGAGCAGCCCATAAGAACGATGGAGAAATCCAGGAGTTTCGCCTGTGATTGGACAGCAGCGCGCCCTCACCCCAAATAAAAGGTAGCAGGAAAAACAGGCATTCTTGCTCTAACTCAGATGTTATTTCGAGTAGAAAACATTGTTTTTGTTTTGTATTTTAAAAAAAATTAAAAGCGCAACGCGGCTGCATGAAAATCAATGAAGCACCAGGCTGTATTTGAGCGCTGTATTTGAGCTGGGCGGAAAGGGCATGTTTGTAGGGGAAATTTGAGGCTCGAAATCTAAACTTAAATTACAAGACTCACTTAGCCACAGGCCTAGAAACTACAATTTAGGGCTAACATTACTAGAAACAGAGTATTTGGTGTGCAGACCAAATTTTTTAATGTTTAAAAATTTTCAAAATTATTTTTCAGATGAACTAAGTCCTGAGTTAGAAAGAAAGAGCAGGAGCTCCTGTTTTTGCTGCTACTTCTGGTTTAAGGGCTACATGCTGCTTCCCAATAATAATAGCTATACTAAAATCCTGGATTTCACCTTTAATGTTAATTGGCCTTCCGCCCACGCAGATAGAAAAGAGGCGTTCAAAGTGATCCCAGAACTTCAGTTTTTTTTAAAAAAAAAACACCGAAGTGTTACTCTAAAAATGTAGCATTACTCTAAATATTTCTATCTCTATTGATCATCCCCACCACCACAGATTTCAGAAAGACAGTCTTTCTGTCGGGACGAGAATGCGCATGCTCGCTCCCCCCCCGCCTGTCCGCTGCTAACTCGCTTCACGCTACCAATCGCTCAGCGCACGTAAATGATGTTTGCGCTTTTCACCACAGATTTTTTAAAACCCTAACTGCAATCCTATTACACACTTACCTGGCAGTATGTTGCATTGAACTCAGCGGGTCTTACTTCTGAGAAGGCATGCATAGAAGTCACGCTTCCACGCTTGACAAATACCTTCCGCGCGCCCGACTGCCCCCCCCCCCCCAGATGTTGCGCCCGGTGCGGCCGGGCCCCCCTGCACCCCCCACGCTACGCCACTGTGTCTTCAGAATTCCTATGGTGCATTTTTGCAAAATGTTCTTGCAGTTTGGCAGTCCTCATGTTATCATTACAGAGAACTTTTGCACATAAAAAACACTGAGGTTTTTTGATTCCATCTTTGTCAAGAAAGCACAAGAACTCGAATTTTAAGTAATCCTCACTGTACTTCCTTTTCTTTGACGTGACAATCTTTTTGCTAGTGCTGGGCTGAAACCTGCCCTCTATTTTCAGGAGCTTTTTCTCTCCCTTCAAAAGAGGCATAGTTTTTTCCACCTCTTTTGCAGGAGCGGGAGAGAATTTCGGGAGAATTTTCTCCATGGGGAGGGGGAACTGGGTTTCTACATAAAAATATATAAAATAAAATCAAAATACTCTAAATAAATAAATAAAAATATACCTGTTAAAATGTAGCCGACTGTGGAGGAGTCTTTGTAAACCACCCCATAGCACTTGGAAGATTCCAGCCGCACAGTCCAATCAAGTTTAGGGAGAAAAGGCCTACAACTCCCATGCTGGGAGCTGTAGGCCTTTTCTCCTGTGGTCCTAAGCCAGCAATTGGAGACCATGTGACCTCACCCTCTCCAAACAGCATTCAGATAGAACTCTTGGGCTGCTGCATTTTCAAGGGGTGCTTTTAAAAATATAAAAAAATTGAAAGAAGAAAGGAACAACAGCCTAAACTTCAAAAGGTTTGTGGAAACCTTGTCCCTTTCCCCAAGGAGAAATTCTCCAAAAATTTCTCCTTTCCCCAGCCTTTTTCTCCAGAGTTTTTGTTTTCCTCCCAGTCCCCACCTCCCATGAAATGCTGAAAAATGGAACAATGGAAACTTTCGTCCGGCTCTACTTTTTGCAATAAACCGGAAAAAAAGTGACTTAAGAACAAAGCAGTCACTTACCTTGAAAGATTGATTGTTCTTCAGGAACGATAATGTACGTGTAACAGGTAACGATAACTACGATAACACACGTGGTGTACAAATGAGCTACGTCGTAGCTCCCAAGATTAGTAGAAAGATAAGGTTGGGCCAACCGCCAAGCTGCACTGCTATGTACTTGTAAAATAAACAGTCTGTAGGGATGTAGCCGAGCAGCCCGCAGACAGGAGCAAGGCCTGAACTGGTCCTGCTCGCATCTGACGGGCTGCTCAGCCACGCACGCGAGCCTTACCTGGGCTCTCCGCCGAATGGAGAGCCTGTCTTCCCTGTCCGCAGGGTCCCGTTGCGTCACTTCCGGCACGGAGGAAGTGACGCGATGGGACCCTGCACTCTGTTTTTGGCGGGGGGGAACCATGGTAACAGGGCTGTTTAAGCCCTGTTGCCATGGTTCCCCGCACCAAAACAGAGCGCAGGCGGGGCTCCAGCACGCCGGAGCAGTGGCTCCGCAGGCAGTGGAGGTGCACTGGAGCGCAGGACCAGGTAGGGTGACGGCGGGGGGATGGGGTCCCCCAGCGGTGGCTGCGGCAGCGGGGAGGGCTGGGGGGTCCTCCGGCGGCGGCTTGAGCGGCGCGGACACGCTCCGCGCCGCTCTGAAGAGCGGGATCAGGCCGCCGCCGCTCACGGGGGGGGCGAGCCCAGAACGAGCCTCAGCCAGCTCCAGCTCGGCCCCACCACTAGGAGAGGCTACTCACACCTCCCCTGGAGTTGGTCCACACCTCCCCTGGGGAGGTGTACCCCACAGGTTAAGAACCCCTGCCATATACCAACCATGTTTGCTAAAACACCTGTTTTTATAGTTTATGGTGGTTGCAAAAATCATATGATGGGCTTGAATTAGGGATTCTTGAGGAATGTGATCTTGATGTGAACTGACCTGATCTGTACCTCCCGGGCTAATGTGCAGATCAGAATGTAAGTATCCTTCAGATTTTGCATTTTTATGAATTTTGCGATGCCATACTCAGCTCAAAATAATACCTAAATGCATTAAAAACCTATATTTTAGGATAAAATGATTAGAAATGTGTGTTTTGTGAGAAAATACATTCAACACTATGTATCTGAATATTTATACACACATTTTCATGCTTATATAAAATTATTTTATATTAAATGTTTCATTTACAAACATGTCCACATTAATGCAGAAACAGGACAAAATGGACTTGTGAATGAACACATGCAAAATTCACACAAACCAAAAATAGAATCATCCATCCATATCTAGCTAGATTATATGCACTGCATTGCTAAGACTAGGTTAGATAAGCTTACTTTAATATAGTAGTTAAAGAGTGGAGAGGGCATTTTTTCCCTATGATTACATGATCTCTCAAATCTTTCACTCCATGTAGGTGAAACAGAGGAAGAGCAAATAGAAAAGAAAAGGAAGTTTCTTGCAAATGTAGCAACAACACTACAACTTCTGCAGGAAACACAAGCTCCTGAAGCTGGCCAGTCAGGTAGGGTATATGAGAAAAATACAGCATATAAATGCTTAGGTTAGGGTTACTTGTTGTGCCGTGTCAAAAAATATAATGATATAATGGTAACTCCAAAATTATGTGCATAAAATGTTCAGTACCTTCATTATTGTGGCTAGATACAGCTTTAAAAGATGTCTGTTTTTGTAGAGGAAGAAATTAATGAGGTGGCAGAGAAAAGAAGAGATTTACTTGCAAAACTGGAATCAAACTTAAAGCAAGCACAGGCTGCTGGACCTGATCAGCAAGACATTGGTGGGTATCAAAATGTGTTAATTAGACTCAAAAACATAATGGAAAACCTTCAAAATGAAATAAAATACATTCCCTACCTCCTAACCAAGAAAACCTCAAAGTGGCTTATGATAAAAAAGATAAAATACATACAAGATAAAACAAAATAATAAATCCAGTAACAAATAAGATAAAACATGTGTGCAAAACAAAAACCAGTTTACTTCTGTAAAATAGAGGTAATAAAAGCCTTTCTAAAAAATAAGGTCTTAATCAGCATTCTGAACAGAAGTAGGTAGTAGCTAGCTGAACCTCTCTCAGCAAAGTGTTCCAAACAGCAGATGCCACAGTATCAAAGGCTCTCTAGTTACTGTCCATGGCACCTTACAGAAGCATCTCTAACAGGCCCTCTCCTATAGATTCTAAGACATGAGAGGAAATATGTATATATTTATGTTTGGTGGGAAAACCAAGTCAGTTTTTTTTAACATAAAGCAAAACATTCAGCAAAATTATGGCATAATCCTGCATCCAGTTATAATTTCTTCACTGAAGTAATTGATGTGCATAATTAAAGGTTTTCAGATTAACAAGTCAGGGTTGTGCATCATGTAGAAAGATTGCTTTACATCACTCTCTCTGTCAATAGGCTCAGTGTGGAGAACTGTTCATATGCAGCAGTTCATGACATATATCAGGTGATATTCTTTCATATCCCCCCCAAATGTGCCCAAGTGGCATGATAGTGGCATGATCCAGTGGCATGATACAGTAATACCTTGGATTGCAAGTAACTTGGTTTGAGAGTATTTTGCAAGACAAGCAAAATTTTAAATATATATTTATTTATTTTTAACTTGATATACAAGTGACGTCTTGCAATACAAGTACTGTAGTACAGCTTAAATTAAAAATCTCTGTACAATTTTTTTGGGGGGAATTTCGTTTTGATATACAAGTGTTTTGGATTACAAGCACGTTTCCGGAACGAATTATGCTCTCAATCCAAGGCATGACTGTATTTTATATTATAAACCTCTGCATGGAAAGGTCTTGCTGTATGAACACAACTGCCGTTGGGAGCTATTTTGTGTAGATTGGCCCAAAGGTTATGGAAGTATGTTGTATTTCACCTCTTCTGAGGACCAAACTAGATAATGCATTAAATGTGTGAATGTATTTAAAGTGTCTGATTAAAAATAAATAAATAAGCAGCAGCCATAGGAGGGTGGAAATCAGGAGTGTGGTGCTCAGGGAGGGGGTTTAATCCAACCTTTCCCTCCACACTGTGACTCTGATGAAACCACCCCCTCCAGCTTATATTAGACTCAGGAAAGAAGCTTCCATTGGAATAACAGCTTATAGGAGCAATTTTCATTAGGACTGCTGCATGGTAGGAAAGGGTTAAACCTCCCTTCATGCATGCCACAATCTTGACTCCCACCTCTGGTACTGCTATTTAGATAACAGAAATCAGACTCATTAAATGCATAGGTGCATTTGTATTATATAGTTTAGTACTGAGACAGTAGGCAAGTGTAACCAAACTGAACTTTGCCCATTAGTGAAGACCACATTAAGACTGTGTAAATATTTTGTAAATGTGGACTAATAATGTATATAGCAGTTTGATACCACATTTCACACTGGTTGCAACTTAGTGAATCATCAGGCGATCACTCGTGACCGAGTAAGATTGTCTTCCGGGATAAAAGGAGGAAATTCTAAAGAAGATTCACAACTTAGTGAATAACAAATGCATTTTATGGCTCAAAACAGTAATGGCTCAAAACCTAGGAGAGGAGCTACAGCTCAGTGATAGAGCACGTTATTATTGTTATCATCATCAACATCTCTCGGTGGGCAGTTGTTGCTAGTGTTGTAACTATAAATTGCATACAGAAGATCCCAGGTTCAATCACTGGCATCTTCTGGTAGTGCAAGGAAAGACCCCTATTTGAAATCCTGGAAAGCCACTGCCACTCAATTGTAACTGCCAGCCAATAGGCAACAGCAGCGAGCTGGATAGGCCAAAGGTCTGACTCGGTATAAGGCAGCTTCATATTCATGTGTTATTTTAGACAGGGAAATTAACAGGCTGTCAGAAAAAAGAAGCCTATTGCTAGCAAGCTTGGAATCAAATATGAAAGATTTGGAACAAGCCCAGGCTCTTGCAGCTACCCAGCCAGCGGAAATGAGTGGTAAGTGCTGTCAGGTATTTATATTTTGTGCACATGTAGCACTGATTCATTTGGCCCCAACCTGCTTTTGCTCTGCCTCAGTCCTATTTTCTATGGGCTGTTTCAGCTTGGACTATATTTCTAAGAGGCGAGCCTTATATGATCTGTCTCTGTGGGGTTCTCCAAAATGACAATTACTCATAGTGGGCAATTGTTGCTATTGTTGTTACTGTTGTAGCTAAAACTACTAGGTGCTGTACAAAAAAAAAAAACCAGACTTGGCCTTCAGTCTTACAATCTAATTAAAGACAACACATTAGGGGGAAAGGTGAAGGAAGGTAAAAGGGAGAAGTGTCAATTGAGATACTCCAGGCTGAAAAGAGATGTGTTGTTATAAGAGCCAGAAAACTGATGGTTGGGCTGTCCCGGGAGCCCATTTTAGTGTTGGGGCCCTGGTCCTGCAATCACACATTCTTGCACTCTGACACGGGAGATTCCAAATCCGTGAGATCCTTTTATTACAGCAAATCCCATAACATAAGCTTAATGGTTACAGTCTTCAGAAATCATATAGCTGATGGCATTTTGCCATAGGCTCTTGAAATAGTTCCACATCAAAGAAGGGGACTGGAACATCTCTTAGGGACCAAATTCCCCAACATTCTACCCCAAGATAAGGAACCGGAGCCAATCCCAGATGCTGTGAGGAGAGACTGAAGGAACTGGACATGTTTAGCCCTCAAAAGAGAAGACTAAGGGGAGATATGATAGTGCTCTTCAAATACTTGAAAGGTTGTCACACAGAGGAGGGTCACGATCTCTTCTTGACCATCCCAGAGTGCAGGACATGGAATAATGGGCTCAAGTTACAGAAAGCCAGATTCTGGCTGAACATCAGAAAAAACTTCCTGACTGTTAGAGTAATACAACTATGGAACCAATTACCGAGGGAGGTAGTGGGCTCTCCCACACTGGAGGCATTCAAGATGCAGCTGGACAGCCATCTGTCAGGGATGCTTTAACTTGGATTCCTGCATTGAGCAGGGGATTGGACTCGATGGCCTGATAGGCCCCTTCCAACTCTACTATTCTATGATTCTGTGATTCTACTATTAGTATTCGGAAGCAAACTGCCACTAATAACGGAGGTAATGTATAACTATCATGACTAGTAGAACCCAAGAACAACCCATGGGTTCTGGGCAGCTAGTTAACCCAGGTTAACATGCCTGGATTCTCATGTCACAATAAGCTGCAGTGCCTGCCCACCGCAACTTGAATATTCAGAATGGCGGCCAGCATGCACCTCAAGCCATTGATTGTTGTGGCTGTGGGACTGGGAGATTTATAATCCAATCTGTGTGCTATCATCAACTGCCTGGACTTCCACACACAGGTTTTAGCAGATCTCACCCCCCTGCGCAGCATGAAGCGTGCAGTTCCAGCCAGGCCTCGTTATGACACTTGCTTCCAGCTTCTCCATTGCAGATTAATCCATGGAATCAGGAAACACTCTGGAACACCACAGGTTCTAATTCTACCTGTTTATTTACTTATCAAGTAAAGCAAGTTCTACAGAGTATACATTTCCTAGTTACAGTCCATGTGCAGAGTATAAATGCATAGTAAGCATTAAGTCCAGTGGAGTAAGTTGAGCTTCACTCCACCTCAGCAAAGGCGTTACATTGTTGCAGGAACAAAGGAAAAGAACAAGATGGAGAAGAAGAAATCCTTCCCCTTAAAATGGCTTCTGCCTGAACAAGTCAGTACATCATCAGAACAACAAACCATGTGACTAGCTCGTTTCATTCCCACAGATCAGGTTCTCATGCATCTGAGAATAGACCCTGTCGTGTAGACATAACAGACCTGTTTACAGAGCCAAACTGTCTTACAATGTGTAAACAATGTGCTACAGTTTGTAGAGTGATACATATCACAACATTGATAGCCTTATCCTTCATGATTCAGGCTGTGCAAGTAATCATTTGCTTTGTTGGGCTAGTAATGATATACTCCTCTAAGCCTTTCTTTGTAGTATTTTTGAAATGATTATTCATTAATACAAAGACAATGTCTACTTTTAATTACTTTCATTCATATATATTCCATATTATAGGGTCCACCTTTGAAACTGTTGTGTGCACATAAATGTTTCTATTTCTGCAGAGATCAAAATAAAGGAGCTACTCCAACAAAGAGAACTATTGGCTGCAAATCTGGAGGCAAATCTGCAGGAACTGCAAAGAGCAAAATCTCTGGAAGCTGTCTTACCAGAAAAATATGCGCATGGTAAATGCAAGAACATATAAAATTAGGATAAGTCCACATAGACAAATATCATATCAGCAATCTGACAGAGTATCTATACACACAGCAGGTATGCTTGTCACTGAAGATCTAGTAGAAGTCAGCCCCTTTTTCCAAGTAGAGATGAGGAAAAGAAACACGGTAGGTCTGGACATTTTCAGTCATCTAAGTCAGGGTGCACACCCTTTTTGGCTTTGAGGGCCATATGTGATATGGAGTGGTATGTCTGGAGCCACACATGTATGCGTGCATATATGCATTCACACACATAGGCACACACACTAATAGCAGCACTACAACAGTAGTCTTTTCCTTGCAGCCCAGCTGCTCAGCTGGGCTTCAGGGAAAAGTGGGTGGAGCTTTCCTGGATCCTATGTTCTCTGAGTGGTTTGTAACTAGCTTTCTCTGAATGGTCTTCTCTGTAGTTACACAACTCAACTCCCTTTCCTGCTGCAGGCCTAACCTTTTTCTTGGATTTACTGCAGTTTACAAGGAACTATGAAGGGAGACTTGGTCCCACCCTGGACGAAAGGTTATAGCAGGGGTGGGCAACCTGCAGCCCCTGGCCTTTGTTGAGAAATGCACCAGTTGGACATAGTGACCTGGTTCACAGGATCACTGTAACCCACTGTGACTTACTAGCCATGGTGGGTTGCGGAGCCTGCAAATGCCAGGTTGCCAATCCAAGCTGCAGCAGTTTCTCGTTGCATGTGAACCAGGCAAGAGTGGGTTGTTAGGGTGGTTGACAAGCCGCCCAGAACCTGTGGGCTGTTCTAGGGCTGTGGGTAGCTTGTCAAACAGCCCAACAACCCACACTCGCTGGGTTCGCATGTAACGAGAAGCTCTGGCTGTCGTAAATCAGTCCAGTCCACAGATAAGCCGTTGTCGTTAACACAGTCCAAGGTTGAAAGCCAATAGATCTGTCCGAAACCAAATTAGAACGAAGCAGTGTAGGAGCAGGCTGAAGTGTGGTCAGGGGTGTTCCGAAGTCAAGAAAGCACGAGTCTTGGTCCGGGGGCTGGCAGGAGTAGCTGGCTACAGTCGGGTTGCAATGACAATTGCTTCCAGCGTCTGAAGTGTGTTTGGGGCCTGTCTTTTAAACAGGCACTGATTAGCAAGGCAGCACAGCTGGGCCAGGCTGCAGATGACACATGCCTGGCCCCACCCCAAACACACTCTGGCACAGCTGCCCCATGTCTTCCAAACGGAGGCACAACACTGGCCCTGGATATTAAAAATGGTGGTTGCTGCCGCATCGAGAAACGCCATGGGGATTTCACCCACGGTGGCTTCTCGTTACATGCGAACCAGGCCAGTGGGTAATGATTTTTGCTCAACTGAATTCTGCTTATTAGATTATTTCCTGAGAATATGAGACTTGGATCATGAATATAATACATGGCTCTTAAAACAATATAATGTACATTTTAATGCCTGTTTCATCACTGCCATTTGTCTTTTGTGGGCAATATCCCTTCCCATGTTATCTTGCACTCCTTACAGTGGCAATCCAGTTCTGTAGCACCGTAAATACTAACACATTTAGTATGGTATTAGCTTTCATTGACTTCAGAAAACTGGATTAAAAGGATTTAGGAATATTATCCCAGATGATGCTAAAGCACATCTGGCCGCCAAGCTGTGCCACTTTGTCCTTACCAACAACTATTTCAGTTTTGGGGAGGACTTGTACCTTCAAATCAGTGGCATTGCCATGTGGGTAATCACATGGCACCACAGTATGCCATCCATGGCTGACTTAGGATATCACTTCCTCCACTCCAGTACCCAAAGTCCTCTACCTGAGATACATCAGTGACTTCTTTATTTTCTGGACCCATGGACAATGATACTTCCTTCTCACAGTCCTTTGGGAGACAGGCCTGTCCTTGCTTACAGATAGCCCCCAATCAGCGGACATAACAGAGACACAAACATAGGGAGTAGGCCCTCCAGTAAGTCCAGATGCTAACTCTTTCCTGTATACACCCTGGAAATACTATCACAGGATCTAATAACATCACCCACAATTGTTAGGGTTTAATTCACCTGCATATCATCCTGCATTACATATTTTATCATCTGCCAGCAATGCCCTTCTGCTTTCTACATAGGACAAACAGGTCAGTATACAAAAGAATAAATGGACACAAATCTGGCAGCAGCAATGACAACATTCAGAAACGACTAGGATACCATTTGTATCTCTCTGGACACTGCTTCTGACCTGAAAGCTGTTATATTCCAAAGGAGACTCCATTATGAAATAGCTGAATTACTATTTTAGAACTAAAAATGACGTTTGATACTATTAATTTGAGTCTGAATTGCTTCTTGTCTTAATATGGTTTCTTGTCCTACAACAGGTGTTAATTTACTTAGCAATGCTAAGATTATTATCAGCAATTATTTTTGTGCTTATTTTGCATACATTTAAACTCTAATTGAATTGTTACAGACTGTACTTTTTGTATTTCATTGTCATCCTGCCTTTTAGAATTTCCCACCCTATATACCCATGTGTATTTATATCTGCCAACTGATGATAATACTTCATGCATCTGATAAAGTGAACTTTAGTACAAGAAAGCTTATGCCGTGATAAATTTGTTAAGTCTTAAGTCTTAAAAGACGCTCTTGTTTTTGGTGCAACAGACTAACACAGCTACTCCTCTGGAAAACCTCAGTTCTGTTTCTCAGCATTTTGTTTTGCCAGGCTTAGCATGCACTGCCTAAGGTACTTGTGTGTGTGTGTTTTTTAAAAAAATCCATACTTTTAAGGCAGGAGTGGGCAACTTCAGAGGGTCCGGGGGCCAATTTCCCACTGCCAGAACCCACCAGGGGCTGCACCCCTCACCACTGAAATCACTGCTGCCAAATTACTGCTGAATTTCATTGACAATTCAGCAGCTGCAAAAAGCTGCATTTGCACTTTAAAACAAGGTGCGTGGAGAGCACACACCTTGTTTTAAAGTGTAATTGTACCTTGTTTTAATGCTTGGTTTAATAATCTCACTCCCAAAAGTGCATGGGGGGGGGGAGAATTTGCATTAAAGCAAGATGTGCCCTCTGCATGTGTCGCCTTTGAAAGTGAAAATGCAGCTTTTTTGCTGCCGCTGGCCCCAATTTATTAGCAGTAATTTGTGATGTGGCGGCAGCCGCAAAAGAAACTGGGGGGGGGGGACGACACATGTAGGCTGCAGGTTGCATGTTGCCCACCCCCGGTTTAAAGGATGCATCTGTATTGAGAAGATTGTGTTATGGGGAAAAAAATCTAGTTTAGTACGGAATATAACTTGTACAGCCCTATCCCATCCAATTTTATACAGAAGAAAGTCCTACTGATTTCAGTGGGATTTACATTGAAGTAATTACATCTATTATAGATTTTAAAGACAACTTTGGAGTGGCCATTTATAATGATTCTAAGGCATTTCCTTGTAGAAATGGAACCACCTGCATTATCCGAGAAAAGGAAACTCTTGCAAGAAAAACTAGATTCAAATCTGAAAGATCTGCAACAAGCCAAAGAGCTTGCATCTCTCCAACCGGACAGCATAAGTGGTAAAAGAAATATCCAAGCTTTCATTCTGAATTCTTTAACAAATAACAATAAGTGGGAGGAGGGTTTTTTGGCTAATTGAGATCTGATAACCAAATATATTGTCTCAGTAAGGATGAAGTGAAGCTGATGGTTTTATTTTATTTATTATTTCATTTCATTTAATTAGTAGTAGCTTGGTTTTATTAACTTGGTACCGTATTTTTCCGTGTATAAGACGCCTCCATGTATAAGACGCCCCCCACTGGGCAGTTTCGCAACCGCGCGGTTCTCTCCTTGGCTTACCTTCCGTGTATAAGACGACCCTCAATTTTTAGTCTAACAATTTTAGGAAAAAGTATAGTCTTATACATGGAAAAATACTGTAATCTATTCAAAACTTGAGTTCAGACTGACTAGTGACTAATGATACACTTTCAGGTTTCACAAATAATTACAAAGAGATTTTGCTTATCCCTGTTGCCCATAGCATGAAAGAGTGATGGTAGCCACTGTTGAGAAAGGCCTCCAAAGGTACTGGCACTTTTATTTCCTTGTGCAGTTTAACCACTTACAAGTAGAACCTGCAAGGAAATATTTCACTGTACAGTATTCTCACCCCTGGGTAGTTGCCTGCTGTCAGCTAGACTGTTTGCTCCTGCTTTTCTGGGAGAGGCTGCCGTGGCCGGAAAGACAGGGAACCTCCTCCAGGCCTGATTACAATGTGAGCCAGCTGTGCTGTCTCTGCCAAGCCCTTATCTGTGGGGCACAAGCAGTGGGGTGGCAGCAACCCTGAAGGGGATGACACCGAAGGGGGTTCCCCCTTTGGGGGACACAAGGGCAAGGGCACCCACCTAATATTTTCTTGTCTATTTGGTTCACTCGGAGCTCTTGGTCAGGGGGATTGCTTTTTCCCTTCCTAAGGCCTGCGGATGTGCCTTGGAGGGCAGATATGGGGCCTATTGGGGGAATCCATGGGCCCCCCAATCAGTGTAGTGATGGGTAGAGGAAGACTGGGGTGCGTGTGTGCAGAGTGCGGTATTTCTTGTCCCAGACCCCTTACTGAAGGGCTGCATGGGGCATTTCAGAAATAATGTGGTTGCTGCCTGTGCTACTTTGGGTCAGGTGTTGGGAGTGCTGTGTCATGTGTGTTGTGTGTATGCTGTACATCTTGATGGTTTGTGGGGTCATAGCCACACCCCAGATCAGCTGCTGTGGTTTGGCTCCCTCCATTTCTGGGTGGTGTGGGGGTGTCCTCTCTGCCACATCCTAGGATTGATGGATAGTAGCAAAGTTGCCAAGGATGCTTGGGGTGTGCTTGGCATTTATGTGGCATTTTTTCCTTTTCTTTCCACCGTGTTTCCCCTCCTGCCCTGGGCTAAGCATGTGTTAGACACACCAGCTATTCTGCTCATGTAGTAGCAGTGTATCTCTGTCCCCCGTGTTATGTAAGTTTAGGATTGCTCTGCCTGGCCCTCTTAAATTACAGTCATGCCTTGGATTGAGAGCATAATTCGTTCCGGAAACGTGCTTGTAATCCAAAACACTCTTATATCAAAACGAAATTCCCCCCAAAAAATTTGTACAGAGATTTTTAATTTAAGCTGTACTACAGTACTTGTATTGCAAGATGTTACTTGTATATCAAGTAAAAAATAAATAAATAAATATTTAAAAATTTGCTTGTCTTGCAGGTATTACTGTACTTTGTTATGTTCCCGGAAGGACTGACTTTGGCTTCTTTGCCCTGTTTTAAAATGTGCATTGACAAATGAGGAATTTATTCGTCATATTAAAAAAATGTAAATTTAGGGATGTGTGGATTTTTAAAAATCTGTTCTGTCTGTGTTTTGCGGATCATCAGGCATCTTTCGTTCCAATGTCCACTCATGGACGGAATCAGATTTTTTTAGGGATGTATGAGACTTCCGTTCCTGTTTGCAAATGCACATTTGTGCTAATGCACGTTAGCGCAAATGTACACTTGCACTAATGTTGATTAGTGCAAGTGCGCACTTCTGCAAATGTGCATTTGTGCAAATCCCACTGAAAACTTAAAAAATGGTTTGCAAGTCTGTGGAATCTGCACGACTTGGAAAAGCTGGTCCGCTGTGAAATACGCAGATCAGATTCCTAGAAATCTGAACTCATTTGAATTGGTTGTGGATTTCTCTGACATCACTAGTAAATGTCATTTCTGCATAATTTTGTGAGTAATGAAAACATTTGAAACTATTTTTTCAAGAGATTATTAAAAAATACTTGTTTGCAGAAAGGGAATTATATGAACTGTGTGGACTATCTGGGAAGAAGCAAGAGTTACTGGAAAAGTTGGAATCTAATCAGAAAGAGCTACAGGAAGCTCAAGAACTTGCAGTTGCACAGCCAGGCAGTGTCAGCGGTATGCATATTGTGATTTCTCATGCTGTAACTACAACCTTAAACATGCACACTTCGAATTAAGGTACTTCCCTGCCAAGAAAACTTTGCTAGGCGTGTGCATTCATTTCCTAACAAATGAAAAATGAAAAATATGGGAACATTGGATCACATATTACATATTATAATTTTTTTAAATTTGTTACCCGTAAAGAAACAAATGAGTTCAAACTGTCATATGCATGCATTTGGAGTGCTGGCACATGCCCTCAACTCTGCCTGCAAAAAAAGGCTAGCATCTGCCTTTTGCAAATAAGGTTCACGCATCTTGGCAGCAATGTCAGAAAGCTTGATTCTCATCTCATCTGCAAAGACAGCCATTAACTTTTGTCTGGCAGGGATCATGTGAGCTTCTGACCCCCCCAAAATCCCTGGAGCACTTTTGCTGGCTTTAAACCTGAACCTTTTGCAGCTCAGTTTGGAGCCTATGAGACTAATGCTGTGGGAAGCAGACCCATAGGAGCCGAGCCTCAATCCTGCTGGTACTTTCAATGGCAGCATCAGCATGTCCCTCACAAAGCCATTGCTGATGACATTGCTGTCAACATACATGGCGGGAGCTCCAGAAGGCAAGCTATATGGGCACAGGCATGGGATCATCAGTTGGTTTCAGAGCAATCAGACGGAGGGTGAGTGCCCCATACTGCCAAAACTGTTAAAATGGTTTGCCCCCATCCTCAAAACCTACGATAATGATATGATGATGATAATATCCCACCGTTTTTCCTCTTGCAAGGAACCCAAGGGTGCTTACATGTCCCTCCTCCTCTCCATTTTATTCTCACAACAACCCTGTGAGATAGGGTAGGCCAAGAGTCAGTGACTGGCTCCAAGTCACCCAGTGAGCTTCATGGCCAAGTGGTGATTAGAACCTGGATCTCCTGAGTCCCAGGCCGACACTCTAACCACTACACCACACTGATGAAGTGTCCCCCCATGTTAGCCACCTGTGAATGGGCTGGCAGATTTTGGGGGGCTCTATGAAGTGACACAACACATTTTAGATAAATGCTTAGCATTTATATTTTTAAGATTTCAGATAATACTGAATATTCATTACCCTATAATATTTAATGTAGTTAGTGTAATCTGTATTAACATTTTATTATTAATTTTTTGTAGAGCATAAGTTGCAAGAATTGGCAGAACAAAGAAGACGTTTGACTGCAGATCTGGAGTCAACCCTGGTCAATATACAAAATGTATATCGCCGTGCTTCAGAAAGAACTATGTTTGTACGACCTGCTGGTAAGCAGAGAATAAATTATCTTGCAATTTATAAAAGGCACCCATTATGCATAGTGCTTTATTGTTGCAACCCTACTTATAACTGTAATCACTAAGGCTGTCAGAGGGAGAGGAGGCATCAGCAGGACTACATTTAGTAGTGCATGGATCCAGGCATACTGAGAATTCCATCCTGAAACAGTAATTTGTATTAATTTTTAATTGACGATTATCCTAGATTTTGAGTATTGTTAGCAAAAGGCAGGAATACACAACCTTTTAATCCATGATGGCCACATGTAATGCTGGGTCGGGCACCAGGAACCACACACACACATGCAGATGCACACGCATACATCCCAACAATACTGATACATATTATTGCTCTTTCCTTGCTGGTAGCAGCAGCAGGAAAAGAGCAATCTCTGTAAGGATTGCTAGGGAAGGGAGTGGAGAGCCTTCTCTCCACCCATCCCCCAATGATTCCAGCACTCCTGATACAGATCACTCTTTCCTCATTGTTGCTACCAGTGATCTGCATCAGGATCAGTGTGTGTGTGTGTGTATGTGTGTGTAGAGAAGGCTAGCAACTGACAGACACAATTGACAGAAGTCATCACAACTTCACTTGTACAATTGGCAGGAAATAGGTGTGTGTGTGGGGGGGAATTTAGTAGCTGGGGGTGGGAGGTCAGGGCATCGCAGGAGATCAGGGTAACCTGGGGGGCTGCATTTAAGGCCTTGGATGGCTGTATGCTGTAGGTTTTGCATCCCTGGCTCAAGGGTAAGTTTGACAGATCATGCACCTGGAAACCTCACTCTTCCTGCTGGTCCCAGAAGCAGTTTTATTACAAAAAGTAGGGTATCTCTATTGGCCCACCAGCACTTATGATTTGTAAAATATTATTTATGCATAGCCTCCTTTTCTATATAAATTTATTTTGAGATGTGAGGAATTGGCACACTTTTTGCTGTCCTGATCAAAATATTCATTTAGAAAAGACTTGTGCTTTGTCTCTCTCTATGTGACTTGAGGGGTCCCAGATTTTTCAGATCTCTTCCTATACCATCTGATATTGTCAGGGAATTAGGCTTTCTTTGCTACATGGACAAATATTTCATTTAGCTTCTTCACACTGTCTTATGATATACAATCTGCAAAGAAAGATGAAGAATTTATATGTTGTTTCTGTGAAATAATCCAGGTTTTGAATATCTTTCTTCATTTCTGTAGAGCATTTAAGCCATGATTTTGGACCAAACCATGCATATTGGGTTAAAATAATCAAATTTGCCATGGATATGTAGTGATAATGCCTAAACATTCCCAGATATGGATTCACCCCTCCCACATTTTCTCCAGTTTTGAAATAAACGAGTTTTAATGTTTATACTTTTCATTATAAACAAATATTCTCTAAATTGAGAGAATGTTCCCAGTGGTAAGGTCCAAATAGAATTAGGTAACAAATTTAAACTGAATATACATAGATAAAAACACAAAACAAGGAGTATGCATATTCACAATGTGATATGTAATCATATAACATCTCTTTAAATATATATACATGTAAGTGGTTCACTAGAAAATAAACAATACAAGATACTGTCTCTGAAAAATCATTTTATAGCCATCACTGACCCAATAGTACCACAATTAATAAAATAAAATGACCTTCAAAGTCTTGGTTATTGTAGCGGACCGAACCTGGTCCATTGCGCGGGTTCGGCACCTTACGGGTTAATCGGCACCAAAGTCATGCCCTGTACACAGCTGTCAAAACCTTTACTTCCAGCTGCGAGTGAAATTGACAAGGAATCCCCTTAGAAAAAACACAGGGAAGCCACAAGCTAGTCAGTTACAAAAGAGTTTAATGGAGCGGAACTAATAGACTACAGGAATTTCACAATATAAACAGAACAGTCAATTCAGATAGGAAAACGGAAGTATTCAATTTGCTTTCTAGGACGGCTTTGCTCGAATGCAGAATATTACCTGACACCAGAGACTCTGACTCTAGATTCTAATGTAGCGGTTTTCTTTGCCGATCGCTGGGTGCCCTGCCCGGGGTGGGAAGTTGCTTGGCCCCAGCCGGAGCTAATGACCTGACCTGTGCAAGGCTGCACCGTGTTCCCAACAACTCCTTGTCCTTTGGCACATATCTTTTCTACCTTCCCTCGCCCCCTCCACGCCCTTGATGATCAGGTGGGCTGGTTCCACCCCGCGGGGTGGTGACACCTTTCAAGTGCTGGCATCTTCTGGGTACTTTGGGGTACTTTGCAGCTCTTTGAGACTGCGCCCCCCCATCTCCAGAATGTTATGCGCTTCCTTGAGGAAAGTGTAAATGTGTCCCATTGAAGGTATGCAGATGTGGCAGATGTGACTTGTGTGTGACCGGTCTGCCCAGAATTGTGTCTCCTGCGCCCCGGGTGGGGATTATGCAGACAGCGGGGCGACAGCGGAAAAAGGGGAAAACATGTCAGCGTTCAGCAGTGTGCTCAGGCTTTCTCTCCACAGTTATATGTACAACTTGACACTGTATGGAATGTAAATTTATTTTGGGGACATAAATATGGTTGTGGTCATGTACTTATTTTATGGATAGACTTGGAAACCTAAATATCTCTTTTGTTTATGACATAAGTTCACTCTCAGAAGCATATAATGGACTGGTTCGCATGTCATGATAAGCCACCCTGAAAACAAGCCACAAGGGTTGGTTATTATTTTGCTAATCCACGATGATGCCAACAGATGATCAGGCGCTCTGTGGGTTGTCATGGCTTCTTTCCCTCTTACTCCTCCAACCCGTACCCAGCACATATCCCAGGGGCCTTTGCAGCATAACTTGTATCCTAGGAGCCTTTGCTATGTCAGCAGCCTTTTTACTATTGGTTCGCTGAGTGTTCTGGGCATGTTTTGCCTTTGCCAGTTCCTTCAGAGACAGAGGGAAACTTTCCCACCTCCCCGCCCTCTTGTCTGCACACTACCTGCAAAGTCTTTCTTGAGCAATAAACCCAGACATAAATGCCAGCCAGTGTAGCATAGTGGTTAGAGTGTTGGACTGGGACTCGGGAGATCTGGGTTCTAGTCCCCGCTCGGCCATGAAACGCACTGGGTGACTTTGGGCCAGTCACTGACTCTCAGCCTAACCTACCTCACAGGGTTGTTGTGAGGATAAAATGGAGAGGAAAGGAGGATTATGTAAGCCACCTTGGGTTCCTTGCAGGAAAAAAGGCGGGGTATAAATATAACAAAAAAAATTAAAAAATATATATTTCTTTTTTTATGTTAAGCTTTGCATTGCACTTCATATGGGGTCAGCATGTGGCTTGCTTCACCTGCCAGAGAAGCTGCTTTCATTCACGCGCCCTCCTCACCTTCTTCCCTCCTCTACCTGCCAAAGAAGGGGCTTACTTTCATGCATCTTCTGCTCCTTCTCTGCCCTCCACCTTGCTGCTGCCTGTCTCTCTCCCCCAACCCCCAATCTGTTCAGTTCTGTCCATCCCAATAGACACCCACACCCTATCTGTACCAGTCAAATTTCCCAGCCCGTTTTCCCTAGTCCTCACCAGTAACAAAGCATTCCCCAGTGCCCCTGCTTGTCACTTTCCCCCTGGCTCCTTTTCATGGAACATTAATCCCCCACCCCCCAATACCTCCTCACCTTATTCCCTTCCTGTCACCCACGGTCTATACTCCTGCTGTGATGTGATTCTACCCCACCACTCTCTTCTGTCAACGGGAGGATAGAGGCGTGCTGTCTCCAAGCATGATAGAGGATAGTGCATGCTGTCTCCAAGCAGAGTTCCGCAAGCGAGACTGCGAGGAATGTCAGGGTTTTTATACTGCTCTTGCCAGGTGTCTGTGTTGCCATTTTGAACAAGCCATACAGAACCCATGCTGCCGGGTTCGCACATCAGAACAAGCCACCCTGAACAACCCAACAACAAGCCATGGGTTCTCAGGGTGGCTTCTGCATGGTTAACAACCCACGCTTAAGCCACTGTTCTGGGTTTGGATGTCACGACAAGTCACTCTGGAACAAACAAGAGTGACAACCCACCATGGGTGGTTGTATCATGCGAACCAGGTTGATATCACTCAAGCTAAATGATAACTGAAAGCGGTTTCCCTTGTGGTGGCAAAGAGCTGTGCAATTAAGAGTGATATTGTATCAATCACAAAGTCCTCTGCACTGCTTCTTACAATTCCTGTGTAGCAGTTCATAGCACTTTTTCTGAACTTGGCCAAGAGCTGACTTCTCTGGCTGTCATGTGGTTGCCTTTCCTCTCCGAACTCCAATCTGCAGAATTTGATAATCCTGCAAAAAGGTATCTCTTTGAAATACCTTCCCCCATACTTGTCCTCTGTGATAGATTGCACATCCTGTGTGCTGTTTGAGACCTGCCAGTTTTGATGGTAAGGATGTGTGAGGAATCCGATGGGTGTGTGTGTGAAAATCCAATGGATTTTCATGATTCGGCCCCCCAGATTCCATTTTGTTAGCCCCACACTGGCGCCTGACTTGCTGTTGTGCGAGTTGATTCCACTCAGACTTCCATCTTTAAGATGGACCATAGTTTGCACATTTTAAAAAAATCACTAATGAATTTTGTGCAAATCATGTGATTTCCCCAAATTGGAAGCTGAAAATTATGCCGTTCTAGTTGTGCAAATCATGCTAGAACTATACAGTTTCCAACTTCCAATTTATGCAAATTGCGTAAATTTGTGCAAATTGCACGATTTGCACAAATTTCCTTCGTGTTTTTTTTTAATGTGCAAACCGCGGCCTGTCTTAGAGATGGAAATCTGTGGAACCCCTCCCCCCCGATCATCGGATTGGAAGTGGGCAGGAAGTCTGTCGAGTTCAAATGAGCTGGACTTCCCAGCGTCAGCACATCCCTATCAGGGATCTTGACATTCTTGAAAACAGATGCTGCTTTGTCTCATTGACTTTGCAGAATCCACTGGTTTTATCATACAGAAGTACTACAAACGTATCAAGTAGCACCATGGTATTGTTAGGAAATAGGAATATGTGTTAGAGCTTTTGCCAGTATGAGAAATGCAGCTGTAACTTCTGGAAAAATCTTCCATGTGTCCCAAGCTAACTTCATGCCTTCCCCAGCAAAGAACAATATCACACTCAGTGGTCATGGGCCTGCATATGTGACAGAGTCCTGTGCCCAAATGAAGAGTTGGGTGAGATGCAATGGTGTCCCACTCAAGAAGGACACTTCTCTGTAGGTCTGGGTGTATGGTTGGGGTGACCCAAAGCTTAGTTTTGGGTGTACACCTCTAGTTTTGTACTAATTTCTGCATGCATTAGATATTCTTTGCATGGGTGTGCCATGCTTGAAGGTGTCTTGCACCCCAACAAAGCATTGGGCCATATGTGGTTTATTGTAGAGGCCAGTCTCCTGGCGGTTTGGATGTATGACTGGGGGTGGCCCAAAGTGTTGGGGTGCACATTCCCAATTCCTTATTCATATATACATATTGTGGGTATTATACCGTATCCATTTACACATATTTTGGCTATTATTGGCATGAGCCTGTGTGCTTGAGAGTGTCTTGTATTCAAATGAAGTATGTGATGAATGTGATGGTATGCCAGTTCATGGAGGACACTCCACTGGAGGTTTGTGTGATTTAGGGTGGCCCAAAGCTTACTGTGGTGTGCACACCTCCAGTTTTGAATTCATTTCTACATATATATTGAGTATTATTGGCACGGGCATTCTATGCTTGACAGTGTTCTGTGGCCCAGTGAAGCATTGGACTGGACACAATGCTGTGATGTCTCCTAGAGACCACTCCCCCTCAGTTTTAGGTGTATTATTTGAGGTGACCCAAAGCTTACCAGTATCTTGGAATTTAAAAAAGCCATAAAGACTGGTTTAAATTTTTTAAAAAGCCATAAAGACTGATCTCTTCCGGCAGGCCTATCCGGCGGAATTTTAGGATGCTTTTAAGATGTTTTTAAGATGTTTAAGATGTTTTATAATGTTTTTAAGTTGTTTTAAGATGTTTTAATAGTATGTGTTGTGTTTTGATTAGTTTATATATTTTATATTTTTGTTGTTCCCCGCCTCCATCTAGACGGAGAGGCGGGTAAGAAATGATGATGATGATGATGATGATGATGATGATGATGATGATTATTATTTCAGATGTACATACCCCATTTCCTTATTCATTTATGGAATTACATTTCCAGACTATGCCTTCTGCATATCTAGATGGGAAGTATATGAATGTTCCCATATTTCAATGCCTGTGTGTATGTGGGGCTCCACAAACGGGATATTATTCATTATATCTTTTTGGTGAACTTTATGCCATGCCCAAGAAAAGATTTCTTGCACCTTTGCTGGGAGGAATGTCTTATAGAACGTTGGCTGAGCAGATGTGTAAACTAGTTGTAGATACAGATCCTTATGTAACTAATCAAGTAGCTTTATTTGCAATGGCTGCTAAGAAATTAGAGCAAAGATCCTACAATTCTTCTTCGTGGTCTCTGTGCATCACACACATATGGGTTCTCTGCGCCTGCGCTGAGATCGTTCGGGAAACTTCTAAAGCTGAGGTGAATTGGGCGGGAGCCCCTCCCCCCGCGCGTGTCCCTTAGCGCGGCTCCCGCCCATCTCCTCAGTTCCTCTTCGACCGCCATTGCGTGTAGTCGTCGGGTTCTTCTATCCTCTCTCCGGAGTCACTTAATAGCTGAGTTAACCTTTTTTTCCTATCCCTTTTCCTTAAGAATCTTCTCTCCTTTCTTTCTTCGACTAGTCTATCCCCTTTCAAAAAAAAAAAAAAAAAAAAAATTATTACAAAAAAACTCTTACTATACCCGTATCTCTCCCCCGATCTTATCCACCTATCTCCTAATCTCTTCTTTATAATTCTAACTATGCCTCTGAAGGCACCTTTTAGAAAATGCCAGCGGTGTGGGACAAAAATCCCACCCGCTGATAAGCACCTGCTGTGCTTACTTTGCCTGGGGCAAGGCCATAAAATGGAGACCTGCCAGGACTGCCAGGCCTTTACAAAACAGGCCAGGAAACAGCGCCAAACTAAGCTGCGAGCTCTCCTGTGGGAGCAGTCTCTGTCAGCTAAAGGGCCTGATCCGGAGGAGAAACCTGGGGGATCCCAGTCAGCCAAGAAGCCGTCAAAAGACACTTCTGCGGCAAAGAAATTGGCGAAAAAGGCCCATAAAGATAAGGCGGAACGCCTGAAAAAGAAAATGGCGGACAAACCTAGCAAAGACGCTGAGCCTTCTACCTCAGCTGCCATGAAGGTCTCAGAGCGTACGGCTCTACTAATGTCGGCGATGACTGGGGCTCGGGATCGAGCTACGGGACCGATTGCCCCCCAGTCTCCACCGATCTCGACGACGTCTCCTCGAGATCGAGAATCGGGTTCGAAAACCCCAAACAAACAACCGTCGACTATAACCACCTCCCTGTCGGAGGGAGAAATTGTGGCCTCGCCATCGATGGAACGACCCCGTTCGGGCTCGAGGGGTCCTCCACCACGTCTTTCGCCCCCAGCAGCATACGCTAAGGAGGAGCGGACGGCGCACAGACCATCACGCTCTCCTCGATACCGAAGCCGCGATTCGACCTCGAGGGATTCTGCCTCCCGATCAGTCTACTCCCGCCGCCTGCGATGAAAGATCGTGGTCGGGTTCCTATTACTCGGACTCGAGATCTAGGAGTTACAGGTCCCGATCTCGAGGTTCTCCTGACCGAAGGAGGCGCGATCATTATTACCGGCACCGGCGCTCCCCACCTCGAGAGCGCGGACATAGGTCCAGATCTCCTGCGCCAAGGCAAAGTACGTCTGTATTTCGGGCACCCGTCGAGACCGTAGTCCAACCGACCGCCTCGACCTCGACTGCCCAGACGATTCTCGCCCCTGTCGTCGCGACTCGTTCTTCGTCGGGATCGGCGTACGTATCGGACTCGGACTCAGTGGCCTCCTCCTCCCATTCCACCTCACCAGATGCACGGGTGGAATCCAAGGAAGCGATCTCCCCTTCGGAAGACATGGGCAGCTTCGCCGAGCATGTCAGCCGGATGGTGACAGCTCTAGGAGTGGAGGCGAAAACCGCGAAAGGAAAAGCAAAAGACGACATCTACGCGGTCCTGAAGTCTACTCAGTCCAACCACCTGCTCCTTCCCTTCCTGCCAACACTGCTGGAGACGGTGCAGGAGACCTGAAAAACTCCGGCCTCTACGAAACCAACAGCTAAGAGGCTGGAGTCAATGTACAAAATCCAGGAAGAAGGAGCTAAATTCCTGTTTTCCCATCCGACCCCGAACTCGCTCATAGTTAAGTCAGCGCAGTCTCGTGGGGGAAGACAGCATACGACGCCGGCAGACAAAGAGGGTAAGACATTAGATTCTTACGGCCGTAGGATCTATTCCTCGTCTTCCCTCGGGCTGAAGGTATCTAACTATGAGGCGCTGCTAGCTAGATACCAGATGTTCATCACGGAGAAGCTGGGAGACCTCTGTGATTATCTGCCGGACGACAAAAGAGACCTGGCGGCGCAATACATCAAGGAGGCAACCAGTATCGGTGCCCTTCAGATGAACACGGCCCGCCATCAGGTCGATAGCCACGCTAGGTCGATGATCGGATCCGTGGCTTTGAGGAGACACGCCTGGCTTCGCTCTACCAATCTGACTCCCGATGATAGAGCGAAGATACAAGACCTGCCATTTGACGGAGAAGGGTTGTTCAACGCCACCACGGACGACTCCCTCGACTCCGCCCAAAAGGCTTTAGCGACGGCCAAGAAGATGGGACTTGTCCGCCAGCCCCCATCTCAACAATTCAGGCCAAGACGTTGGTCCCGATTCCCATATCCTTCCTCGCAATACCAGCCAGCTGGACAGTATCGAGGTGGGAATCGTCGGCCTCAAGCCCCACAGCCGCAGGCGCCACAACGCGCATACCCTCAGCAGCGCTCGAGGGGCTCACGGAGGGGGGGCGACTTCACTCGACGGCGCCTTTGACTCCGTCACCAGCCCGACCGACTTGTCTCCTCCAGCTCAACTTGCTCTCGACACCAGCAGGCCGATCACCTCGTCTCCACCACCTCAGGCACCTCTCTTCGGTTCCCAGCTTCATCAACACCTCCGGTCCTGGAGGACCATCACAACGGATCGATGGGTGTTGAGCATAGTAGAACACGGCTACAGGATCGAGTTCGGAGCCCTCCCTCCTTTTCTCGGGATCAAGGCCACCCGTCCAACTCGAGTGCTCCTAGAAGAGATGTCGAACCTCCTGCAAAAAGGAGCAATACGACCGGTTCCCGCAGAAAACTTGGAGGACGGCCTGTACTCCAGGTACTTCATCGTAAAGAAAAAAGGAGGAGGACTCAGACCGATCCTGGACCTTCGCACGGTAAATCTCTTTATCCCACCAAAGAGATTTCGTATGGTCACACTCCAATCGCTTCTCCCACTACTCCAAAGGAACTATTGGTTTGCATCCATCGACCTCAAGGATGCGTACTTCCACATCGCCATCCACGAGGACACCCAAAAATACCTTCGGTTCCGAGTGGGAGACGACACCTTCCAGTTCGTGGTTCTTCCATTCGGACTTTCCACCACGCCGAGGGTATTCACGAAGTGTATGGCTGTGGTCTGTGCAAGTCTTCGGGCAAGAGGCATCACCGTCTTCCCGTACCTGGACGACTGGTTACTAGTGGCTCAATCAAAACGGGAGCTCCAGCACGCTCTGGAAGAGACCCTGTACCTCCTAGAGGACCTGGGACTCTGCCTGAATGTGGAGAAATCGGTCCTTCAACCAGTAAAGGAGATACAGTACATCGGCGCGAAACTAAACGCCTTCGAAGGTCGGGCTTATCTACCAAACTACAGAGTGCGTCAAGTAAGGACACTCGCAAAAAAGATCTCAAAGCAGCCAATATGCTCCGCTCATACGATCCAACGCCTACTAGGACATATGGCCTCAACAATTGCGGTCGTACGATATGCGAGACTTCGCATGCGACCCCTTCAAACATGGTTCATCAAGGAGTTCAAACCAGAGAAAGACAAATCATCAGTCCGCCTATATCTTCCTCGAGCCGTAAGAGAGTCCTTGAGGTGGTGGCAACAGGAGTCGAATCTGAACGCGGCCATACCGTTCCAGTCTCCGACGCCGAACTGCATATTGACAACGGATGCATCGTTGCTGGGATGGGGGGCCCACTCAGGCGATCACGTCGTGCAAGGCACATGGACGTCCACGCAAGCTTCCAAACACATCAACTGGCTGGAACTGATGGCCGTTTGGAAAGCATTACAAGCCTTAGAGCAATATCTCTCGAACTGCCACATTCAAGTCGTGACCGACAATACTACGGTGGTCGCGTACATAAACAAACAGGGCGGCACGAGATCGACGCGCCTCGCAAGACTGACCATGCAGCTCTACGAATGGGCTCTACTTCGAGGAATGTCCTTTGTAGCGATCCACATTGCAGGAAAATCCAATGTACTTTGAGCCGCGTGTCGATGCAATCGCACGAATGGACGCTGGACAGGAAGGTGGCCAACTCACTGTTCCAACGCTGGGGTCATCCGAGAATAGACCTATTCACCACCAGCGAAAACACAATGTGCCCCATGTTCTGCAGCAGGGCAGCCTCGGACCCGAATTCGATCACCGATGCCTTCCTGATGACCTGGAACGGCGACTTCTATTACCTATTCCCCCCAATCCCACTTCTTACACGTGTGATCGCCAAGATAGCTCGGGACGAAACCAATTGCATCCTAGTATGCCCGCGGTGGCCGCGTCAACCTTGGTTTGCACACCTGCTCAACCTCTCACAGGGAGATTATCTCCCATTACCACTACAGGACAATCTATTAACACAACACAAAGGCAAAGTGTTTCACCCCAACCTACATTCTGTAAACCTAATGGCCTGGAGAATCAGATAGCAGCGGATACAGACCTATCGGAAGCGGTGAAGGAGATCCTCTTAGCAGCAAGGAAACCTTCCACAAGGCTCTCCTACGCCAGGAAATGGACTGCCTTTCTTGATTTCGTCTCACCTTTAGGCAAAGACCCAATGACTTGCTCGATCTCGACCGTTCTCGATTTCCTCCACTCGCTAATGACCCGTGGCCTGAAATTCTCATCAATCAAAGTCTATCTAGCAGCTCTGACAGCGCACAGAACTGCCTCAACGGGGACGTCCTTATTTGTACATCCATTAATCAAGCAATTTTTGAAGGGGCTTAAAAATCTTCGACCTCCAGTCCGCAACATAGTCCCAGGTTGGGATTTACCCTTGGTCCTGAATGTTCTGACAAAGCCACCGTTCGAGCCCATGGCTAAAGCAGACCTGCGACTGGTATCGTTCAAAACACTATTTTTAATAGCGATTACTTCGGCAAGAAGAGTGAGTGAACTGCACGCTCTCCGAGTGGACCCACCTTACACAACCTTCCATAAAGATAAAGTTGTCCTAAGACATGACATAACTTTCTTACCGAAGATGGTGTCAGAATTTCACCTAGGACAGGACATTATTCTACCAAAGTTCTTTCCGTCCCCATCGTCAACGATCGAGAGGTCGATGCACAGCCTCGACGTCCGACGGGCCCTACTATTCTACAAAGCCCGTACGGAATCGATAAGGAAGACCAATCAACTTTTTGTGTGCTACGGCCCCCTAAATCGGGCCTCTCTGTATCCAAGCAAAGACTATCCTCTTGGATAGTGGACACTATCGAACTTGCCTACCAATTAGCTGGACGTTCTCTACCAGGGTCCGTAATAGCCCATTCAACCAGGGCTCTATCGACCTCGACAGCCTTTGGAAAAGGCATTCCTTTACTGGACTTATGTAGGGCGGCGACCTGGTCTACCCCCTCTACTTTCATCCAGCATTACCGCCTCGATGTTCGAGCCAGAGAGCAGAACGCATTCGGCAGGGCGGTCCTGTCTTCGGTCACCATCTGACTACCGACACCGACCCACCTCCGGTAAGTCAGCTTGCTAATCTACCCATATGTGTGTGATGCACAGAGACCACGAAGAAGAAGGACAGGTTGCTTACCTGTAACTGTAGTTCTTCGAGTGGTCATCTGTGCATTCACACAACCCGCCCTCCTTCCCCGCTCGGTGTCTTCATCGAGTTCGATGGATACCAAAAGGGAATGGGTTGGGAGACCGTTAACTATCCCACTCGATATCGAAGTATATGCCGAGTTCGTATTTCTTTTTATGGTATCAAATGTTTGCAATATTATCCTCGGTCCCGACGGTCGCAATAGGCGGTCTCAGGGAACTGAGGAGATGGGCGGGAGCCGCGCTAAGGGACACGCGCGGGGGGAGGGGCTCCCGCCCAATTCACCTCAGCTTTAGAAGTTTCCCGAACGATCTCAGCGCAGGCGCAGAGAACCCATATGTGTGTGAATGCACAGATGACCACTCGAAGAACTACAGTTACAGGTAAGCAACCTGTCCTTTTTTTCCTGTAGATTGTGCACATGACAAACTGATTTCAGTGGCTTATTCAACCTTTTTGTTTGTTACTGTGTCTTCTTTTTGTTGTTGTTGCAAAATTGTAAGAACCTATCGTTATATACAATTAATTGACTGACTATATTCATGTTTTAGTACATTGGATATTATTGGCATGGGGGCACAATGCTTGAAAGTGTCTTGCAATCCAAATGAAGAACTGAGCCAGAAGTAAGGTTGTGGCATCTCATAGAAATAATCTCCTTGAGGTTTGGGTATATATTTGGGTGGCCCAAAACTTAGTTTGGGGTGCACACCCCCATTTCCTAACTCATATGTACATACCTTGTGTATCATTGGCTTGAGAAACAAAGCATTGAGCTGGAAGTTATGGTATGCCAACTTGTACAAGTTTGGGTGCATGGTTGTGTGTGGTTCACAACTACAGTACTATATTCAGTTCTACATACATTGGCTATTATTGGCATGGGCTGCCATACTTGATAGTGTGAAACATTGGGCAGGAAACAATAGTATGCCTGCTTGTAGAGGACACTTCCCTGAAAGTTTAGGTGTATGATTTGGGCGTGGCCCAAAGCTTATTGTGGGGTGCACACCTGTTCTGTATTCATTTTTACATACACAGGGTATTATTGGCATGAGGTGCCATGCTTGACAGTGTCTTGTTCCCCCAAAGAAGCATTGGAGCAGATGCAATGCTATGGTGTCATGCCACTCTCCCTAAAGTATGGGTATGTTATTTGAAGTGGCCCAATGCTTAGTTAGCAGTGCATACACAGCAGTTCCTTATCCATTTTAGAGTACATTGGGAATTAGTGGCATGCTTGCAATGAAGAGTTGGACCAGATGTAATGCTCTGGTGCCTTTTAAACACTATTCTTCTGGGGGTTTGGGCATATGATTTGAAGTGGGCCAAAACTGATTGTGAGGTGCATATCTCCAGTTGCTTAATGATTTTTGAGTACACAGGGTATTGTTGGCATGTTTGTGTCATGCTTAACAGTGTACTGTGCCTCAACAAAGCATTGGACTGAATTGAAGCTATGGCATTTCACAGAGGCCAGTATCCCTGAGGTTTGGGAATATGATTTGGCTGATCCAAAGCTTGGTTTTGGGTGCACACCCCAAATTCCTTATTTATTTATACATATATTAACTATTATTGGAATGGTGGCAGTATGCTTGATAATGTCTGGCACTCAAACAAAGTGTTTGGCCGGAAGTGATACTATGGTAACTCATAGACACTGTATTAGAGTTGTGGGTGCCTACACAAAGCACTCTGGGCTTTGTATTCCCCTCTCCCCCACAGGTGCTGCCTTACTCAAGTTGCTTTACCTTGCTGCATGGCAGGGCCAGCCCTGGGTTAGATTTATATAAATTGTGATTACTCATGAAACCACATGATTGCTAGAGGGCTATCATCTAATGTCCATCTCTTGGGGTATAGACCAAAAATCACCTTCAGCGTTATTAATCACATATGGTAATTTTTGTCCTGGACTAGAAGACATTTGTCAATATCCTGTCCACATCCTCCCAAGGGGCATTGCTTACAGGGATCCATATATCTCCCATCTATAAAGTATGGATCAGTGTATAAAGGCACATCTCCTATCGAGATGTGCGGGACCCTCTGAACTCAGAGGCTCATGCTCATCCAATGCAGAGCAGGAGGAGCATCGGAGGTGATATCTGCCTCCCTGCTTCTTCCACTTCACATTTTTGCTAGACTGTAGTTTTCAGCTGTCTAGCTGGGGCGTTGCAGAGAGGGAAGGAAGAAGGCTGAAGCGGCTTCAAGATATGTTGTATCCTGGCTGCTCCAGTCTCCTCCCCTCCCCGCCCCCTGGAACATCTCCTGTACCCCCTCTCCGAGGTCACTTTCCTGATCTTGGAGAGCAGCTGGCATGGTTCTTTCCATGATGGCTGCAAAGGGGTGTGAGAGGGGGATAGGAGCTCTGATTCCCAGTTCTGAGGCCAGAGTGTTGTCTCCGACATTGGAGCTGGGAATTCAAACTACTCTATGGCCCTTAGGGGGTCATAGGATCATTCCCTAAGTGTGTCAAGTTTCATATTTTTAACCTAAAGGGCACAATTTTAGGCTTAACTGCTCTGCTATTTAATGTGACAAGGAGCAAAAATGAATTTTGAAACTATCTTTCAAGAAATGATTCAAAAATATTTCTTCTTGCAGAAAGAGAAGTATATGAGTTGTCTGTGAAGAAACAAGAGTTGCTGGACAAGTTAGAATCCAATCGTAAAGAGCTACAAGAAGCTCAAGCTCGTGCAGTTGCCCAGCCAGGCAGTATCAGTGGTATGTATGCTGTGATTTCTCATGCTGTCAGCTAAAATATTAAATATAAGTTTGTTTACTGAATGTTCTATTTCAATTTTATATTTCTGTATAAGAGCATTTTGATACCAGTTTTCAGCTACCAGTAGAGAGAACAGTCTGCAGTGGTAACTAAGGGAAGAATGCAGGCCAATGATGCAAGCCATTGAGATTGACCTGGCAAATAGAACACTGAGGGGGCAGATGGATAATGGAAGGTTTACAGAGAGGTGCAATCCATTGCCCTGATAATGGTGATGTGACTTTTTAGAGAGCAAGGCCTGGATGTATCATAAGGCTAGGAGGAGGGGCTTTGCATGTAGTAAGTCTCAGGTTCAATCCCTGGCATCTCCAGGTAGGGCTGGAAAAATTCCTGCCTGAAACCCTGGAGATCCACTGCCAGTCAGTGTCAACAATACGCCGCTAGATGGACCAATGGTCTCATTCAGTATAAGGCAGCTTCCTATGTTCCATGAAATCTGCATATGTCCCTGTCAAAAAACCTTGATTAGCCCTGTCAAGAACCCCATTTTAAAAGGAAGCCTAAGTTTTGACAGCTGTCAAAACTCCATGCTCCCATAAATGGGGTAGCATGGAGCCAGTGTGGCGTAGTGGTGAGAGTTTTGGACTGAGACTTGGGAGATCCGGGTTCTAGTCCCCGCTCGGCCATGAAACTCACTGGGTGACTTTGGGCGAGTCACTGCCTCTCAGCCTAACCTACCTCACAGGGTTGTTGTGAGGATAAAATGGAGAGGAGGAGGAGGACTATGTAAGTCGCCTTGGGTTCCTTGCAGGAAAAACGGCGGGGTATAAATATAATAAATAAATAAATAAGTTCGTACTTTCCACTTTCCCAAGCACCTCGAGTCTTGAGAAAGGGTGGAAAAGGTGGAGGACACTTAGAACAGTTAGGTCGAAACAAAAAAACTAGAGGATCTCACTGGGAAGAGGGTGATATACATGCCATCCCTTTCGCCAGCAAATATTCCTTTGCGGCTTCGCTCCTCACTTGACAGCTCACTGTTCTACAGCTGTCAGATGAGAAGCAAAGCAACAAATTAACCTATTTGTAGCGTTGTTTTGTCAATGTCCATGGATGGTGCTTCCTGTACTTTGACAGGAGACACCATCCAGGGCATTGAGAAGGCAAGGCTGCACATTAGGGATAGTTAGAATTGCACACCTGCGCACCTCCAAAAATCCAACAGAATAAAATAATGAAAACATTTGCGCAAATCTGAGGCACAACCCGGCCCCCCCAATAATTTTAAAAAGGGTGGTGAACCAGTGACAGCTGCTCCAGTGTGCCGCTTGGGCACTTTGAAGGGGCTGTCAGTGGCTGTTACTTTGGAGATTGCGAAAAGCGATCTCCGGAAAAACAGCAACGGCAAAATGGGGGGGGGGGAAAGCCGCAGCAACTGCAAAAAGGGCTGCAGTTGGCACCTGGGAGACTGAGTTTACTTAGCTGTTGTTTCACCTTTCCACAGTACAGTGGACAGTTTAAAAGTTTTTTTTCCTCATCCATTGGTGAGGCATTTTATGAAAGCACTTCAACTTTTACCCTCCAGATTTGGTACCTCTGCCTATTGGGAGAGTCTTTCTATCATTTTGGCCCAGCTCATGGCAAAGCCTTTTGAGCCTCTCACAATCAGCAATGTACACATATTAATTTTAAGGTGGCTTTCTTGGTACATTGCTTTCTTCAGCAATGTACACATATTAATTTTACATTGGCTCAGAGGGCCTGTTTTGGATTTTGACCCCTGCCCCGTATCTCCTGTTTCATAGGGACAAGACAGTACTATGTCCTGATATATCTTTCTTGCCCAAGGTGGTTTCCACCTTCTACCTTACCCAAGATCAGTATTTTGCCAATCTTTTTCCTATTTGCTCTTAGCCTTACATACCTTGGGTGTCCAGCAATCTCTACCTGCAAGCTTCAGGGAGAGTGCTTGGCTGTTCATCTGCTATGAGGGCCCTAGAAGAGGACTCCTACTCTCCACCCAGCAGATCACCCACTAGATATCATTCACTATGAACTGGCCAAAATGGTCTGGGTGCATTTCACCAGGGCATTTGCATTTTGGACTATTCTTCAAAATAAAGGTGGCCAGTTTTTATAAGTACAAATAGTTTGACCCTAAAAAGAGCACACAGAGATGTTGTAATATGGATATAATAGCAGTAAAACTGATGTTACAAGGCTGTTGTATTGATTACCGAGATAAACTGTGTGAAGGACTTTGATCTTTAACAAGTAAAAACACACACGCTTCTATTAAATTATTTACAGACAGTGTATACCTATTTGTATTCTATTGAATGAAATTAATGTCAAAGTATATTAATATCATTAATTACTTGTAAATTAATTTTGTAGATCATAAGCTTAAGATACTACTTGAGCAAAGAAGATATTTAGCTACAGATCTAGAAACAACTATGCAGAAGCTACAAAAAGCACAGGATCTTGCTTCAGAAGGAGTTGCAATTTTGCAACCCCCTGGTAAGTAGGGAATAAAAAATCTTGAGTTTTACAAAGGTAGGTAATGTGAGTATGCTTTAGTGTTGCAGCAAGCTCTGTTATCACTTTCATCACTGAGGCCATCAGAGGGAGGAGAGGAGGTAAAGAGAGGCACTGTTTTATCAGGTCTGGATAGAGCTCCAGTCAAAAACCTCCCCCTCCCTTCAGTTCCCATTACTGAAGCCAACAGAGGATCCGAGTCTGGAAATGCTGAGAACCTAAGCATTTCATATTGCATTTTAATTGGTGTTAATTGGATTTTAAGTGCTGTTTGCTGTCTTGGGAGCCATTTTTGCATGAAAAGCACAACAAAAATACATACATACAGATTAGCAAAGGGTGTGGCAGAGGTGTTTTAGCCTAATAGATAAGTACTTCTCAAACTTTCAGATAACGAGATAGTTCACCTGCCAGATCATAAACCTGTCCTTGCTCACTGTTCTTCTGGGCCTCAGGAGCAGAATTATTACAAAAATGTCATTATATTAGCCCTTCCAACACTGATGATCATCACAAGAAGATTTTTCCATAGCCTCCTGTTCCATACCAAATAAATGGGAGATGTGGAGGATTGGTACATGTTCTGCTCTTCTGATCAAAGCATTCATTTAGAGGTGTCAGAGAGACTCTTGGACTTTGCTTTTATGTGCATGGCCTAAAGGGGCCTAAATTTTTAGATCTCTGCCTAGATCATCATAGTGGATCTGTGTGATATTGTCAGAGATTCAGGTCCCCTTCAAGTTACTTTGTGACATTCCCAGAAACATTTAATTTCACTCCTTTGCATTTTCTTAAGTGGTGTAATTTGCTGCCTTGAAAGGTGGGATACAAATAAATAAATAAATGATAGATTAAAAAGTTATTTGGCATTTCTATGAAATTGAGTTTTTGAATATAGTGCTTCCTTTTATGTTACTTTGGGTGCAATGGTGACTTTTGAAACTATTTTTCAAGAAATGATTCAAAAATATTTTTATTTGTAGAAAGGGAATTATATGAGCTGTCTGCAAAAAAGCAAGAATTACTGGAAAAGTTGACATCCAATCAGAAAGAGTTAAAAGAAGCTCAGGAACTTGCAGCTACACATCCGGGCAGTATCAGTGGTATGTATGCTGTGATATCTTATGCTGTCATTGATACTTAATAATAATAATAATAATAATAATAATAATAATATTTTTGTGATCAGAGACCAATATACACATTGTACAAAATATTTCAACACTCTCCAATACAGTGTACTGTACTGGCATAATATGATCACATTGGCAGCAACTGAAAAAAATTAACTTGAAATTAACCAGAACTATAACTAAGTACATGTTAACTAAGCTCTTATCTTAACTGCAGTTAAAGCAGCTTTGAAACCTTTTCAATAAGAACATAAGAAGAGCCATGCTGGATGAGACCAAGGGTCCAACTAGTCCAGCATTCTGTTCACAGCCAGCTACCCACGGGATCCCACAAGGAGGACATGAGTGCAACAGCACCCTCCGGTCTAAGTTCCCCAGCAACTGGTGTACATAGGCAGTCTGCCTCTGATACTGGAGGTAGCATATAGCCAATCAGGACTAGTAGTCAATCAGTACCAGAAGGAATGTTACCAGCTAAACAGTAAAACACATTATAAGTACTTTTTCTATTAGAGGACCTAATAACATTGTTAAAGTTACGGTTTAAAAATACATGTAACATGATTTCAAGATCCCCTGAACTGTAAGGGGCAGCGGCAGCAAGCCTCTAAGGAAGATTGCCGGTTATGTCTTCTCTTTTGCAGAGCACAAGGCAACACATTCATACATGCCAGCATAAAGGGAATTGAATACATGTAATATTTAGGTTTCTTGCATGGTTACCACCTTTATTTCCAATAGCATATTGAATGAAAGTGAAGGGGAATTTTAAAAAATATGAACACCATCACAATTTGATGATCTGTGTCATATAATCTTTGAGGAAATACTGCTTTCATCTTCATTTGGAAGATGGAGGCTGCCCTTGGAAGTGCGTTTTTCATTGAAAGGGGAGATTGATATGCATTGGCCTGGCATTATTTTGTAGAGCAAAAACTACAAGAGCTAGCTGAGGAAAGAAGACACTTGACTGAAGAGCTAGAAGGAACTGTGCATGATATACTAAAAGCAGAACGTCATGTTTCAGAACGGGCTCTAATTGGGAGACCTTCTGGTAAGAAGAGACTAAATTACCTTTATGTTATGTTATGTTATTTATTTATTTATTTATTACATTTCTATACCACCCAATAGCTGAAGCTCTCTGGGTGGTTCACAACAATTTAAAGCCATAAAATACAACATGATAAAACATAATATAAGTGTTTAAAACTACAGTATAAAACCAACCCCCCCACCACAAAATAAAACCAGGCAGCAGTGCAAAGATTTAAAATACAGTAACAGATTTAAAAACAACAGAAACTGAAAGATTAACGTGCCTGGGAAAATAAGACCTTCACCTGATGCACCAGGCAAGCCTCTCTGCGAAGGTAATTCCACAACCAGGATGCCAGAACAGAAAAGGCCCTCTTAGTAGCCACCAACCTCACTTCATTTGGTGTGGGCTCCCGGAGAAGAACCTCTGAAGACGATCTTAGGGTTCAGCAGGGTATATATGGGAGGAGACGATCCTTCAGGTAACCTGGGCCCAAGCCTTTTAGGGCTTTGAATGTTAACACCAGCACTTTGAATCGGGCCCGTAAATGGACTGGCAGCTAGTGCAGATGGAAAAGTACAAGGCATAATATGATCACATTGGCCAGTCCCTGTTAACAATGTCGCTGCCCTATTTTGGACCAGCTGAAGTTGCTAGACCATTTTCAAAGGCAGCTGTATGTATAACATATTGCAGTAATGGATAACTGTTGCAGGTGTATCCCTATCCAGGTAGGGTCGTAGTTAGTAGTGGTGGGGCCAAGCTGGAGTTGGCTGAGGCTCGCTCCGGGCTTGCCCCCCCCGTGAGCGGCGGCGGCCTGATCCCGCTCTTCAGAGCGGTGCCGGAGAAACCCCCCACCGCCGGACCCCCCCACCGCTGCTGCCAGGACCCCCCGCCGCCTTCTTGGTCCTGCCCGCCACCGCCGGAGCCACTGCTCTGGTGCGCTGGACCCCCGCCCGCGCTCTGTTTTGGCGGGAGGAACCAGGGCAACAAGGCTTAAACAGCCCTGTTGCCCTGGTTTCCCCAGCCAAAAACAGAGCGCGGGGGGTCCAGCGCGACGGAGCAGGGTCCCGTCCCGTCACTTCCTCCGCGCCGGAAGTGACTCGATGGGACCCATCGGACAGGGAGGAAGGCTTTCTGCTCGGCAGAGAGCCCAGGTAAAGCCCGCGCGCGTGGCAGAGCAGCCTGTCGGACGCGAGCAGGCCTAGTTTGGGCCTTGCTCCTGTCTGACGGGCTGCTTGGTTACATACCTAGGCCTAGTTAGTATATCAGCCTAAGCTGATAAAAGGTGCTCCATACGACTAAGTCTACCTGTGCCTCTAGTGACAATGCTGGATCCAAAAGCATCCTCAAACTATGAACCTGATCCTTTAGGGCAGGGCTCTCCAACCTTGGGTCCCCAGACGTTGCTGGACTACAGCTCCCAGAATCCCTTGCCATACATACATAGGCGATCACTCGTGGCCGAGTAAGATTGTCTTCCAGGATAAAATTACAAAAAGAAAATTATAAAAAGAGGAAATTCTAAAAAAAATTGTGTAGACTGTAGTGATGGGTCCATAAGTGACTGTGGAGGCCAATTCTAGATCCGCACAGCTTCCCACAGTGAGAACACAGGTTACATCCCTTGCCATTAGCCATGCTGGCTGGGAGCTGTAGGGCAGCAACATCTGGGGACCCAAGGTTGGAGAGCCCTGCTTTAGGGGGAGTACAACCCCCTCCAGAACAGGTTGAACATCACTTAGCTGGGCAGATGAACCAACCACTAACAGTATCCCCATCTTGTCTGGATTGAGTCTCAGTTTATTGACCCTCATCCAGTCCATTACTATGCCCAGGCACTGATTCAAAACAGCCACTGTCTCACCTGGATTTGATGAAAAGGAGAGATAGAGCTGAGGTGTCATATTGATGACACTCAGTCCACATTCCAGTTAACATCCCCCAGCACTTCATGTAGGAGTTGAACAGCATGGGATATAGAATAGAGCCCTGTGGAACCCCATATCAAAGCTGCCGAGGCACAGAGCAATAAAGCCATAAAGACTGATCTCTTCTGGCAGGCCTATCCGGCGGAATTTTAGGTTGCCTTTAAGATGTTTTTAAGATATTTTAAGATATTTTAAGATGTTTTAATGATGTTTTAATGATGTTTTAATGATGTTTTTTATGATGTTTTAAGATGTTTTAAGATGTTTTAATAGTATGTATTGTGTATTTTATATTTTTGCTGTTCCCCGCCTCGATCTAGACGGAGAGGCGGGTAAGAAATAAAATTTATTATTATTATTATTATTATTATTATTATTATTATTATTATTATTATTATTGCCCAGCACCACCTTCTGGAATTAGCCATCCAAGTAGGAGTGGAACCATTGCAACACACCCAACCCAAACAACCTATCCAGAAGGATACCGTGATTGATGGTATCAAAAGCTGTCAGTGTCTAATTGAATCAACAGGGTCACACTCCCCCTGTCCCTCTCTCAGCAACAGTCATCCCACAGGGTGACCAAAGCAGTTTCTGTTCCAAAACCAGGCCTGAAGCCCAACTGAAATGGGTCTAGATAATCAGTTTAATTCAAGAATCAAGGGTGCCTGGAGTTGACTGGCAAACACCCGCTCAAGCACTTTGCCCAGGAAGGGGATGTTGGCAACTAGTATATAGTTGTTAACATCATCTGGGTCCAGGTTAGGCTTTTTCAGGAGTGGTCTAATTACCGCCTCCTTTAAAGAGGCCAGTACCGCCCACTCTCTCAAGGAAGAATGTACAACTTCCTGGATTCAGTCAGGCATCCACTCCCTATTAGATGTAATAAGTCATGAAGGGCAAGGGTCAAGCACACAGGTGGTTGACCGGACTTGTCCAAGCACCTTGTCCACATTGTTGGGCCTGAATAACTGAAACTCATCCAATAAAACTGAATCAGACAGTGCTCTGGGCACCTCTACAAATAGAACTACATTAACTGTTGTGTCCAAGTTGTGATGGATTTGAGTGTCTTTATCTTCAAAATGTTGTGCAAACCTGTCACAGCATGCTACTGAGGGTTCCACCATCTCTCTCCCTGGTCCAGATTGCAGCAGGTTATGAACTACTCAGAAAAGCTCTGCTGGACAACACTGAGAAGATCCGATGGTGGTGGAAAATAACTTCCATTTTGCCACCATCACCACTACAGAATAGGCTCGATAATGAGCTCTAACCTGTGTTCAGTTGGACTTGGCATGAATTTTCCTCCATCCACGTCTTAGCTGTCTTCCTTCTTGTTTCATTTCCCTCAGCTCAGGTGTATACCAAGGAGCTGTCCAAGCTCTGCTCGGAGAGAGAGGGTGCTTGGCTGTGATTCTGTCAACTGCCCGTATCACCTCTGCATTCCACAGAGTGACCAGGGCTTCAACAGGAGCACCAGCCATACCGGCAGGAAAATCCCCCAGATCCCTCTGGAATCCATTAGCCTCCATGGGTGGACCATTTTAATAGGTCCCCCACCCTTGCAGAGGAGAAAGGGCT
Organism: Shinisaurus crocodilurus; assembly: GCA_021292165.1. Lineage (NCBI taxonomy): Eukaryota > Metazoa > Chordata > Lepidosauria > Squamata > Shinisauridae > Shinisaurus > Shinisaurus crocodilurus. Next base: position 24,325,718 of record CM037880.1, on the reverse strand, counting down.
TACACCTGCTTATTATCTCAGTTCTTGCAAGTCCTGTTATCATTGTCATTACTGAGGCCATCAAAGTAATAGGAAGCATAAACCAGGCACCTTACCATTGTGCCTAGATCCAGCTACTGTGTGCCATTGCTGAGGCTATCAGAGGGAGAGGAAGTAGCAGCCAGACATTTCTCCATCTTGCCTAGACCATACATACCCTGTTCCCAAGCAGCTTTTTATATTGCACTTTATTGGTATTTATGTTAGAGTTTAAGTACTGTTGGCTAACCTGGGAGCAAATTTTTGGCTAAAAACTGAAATTAAATCCTATAAAAACAAGTAAAATTAAGTGAGGGAAAATTGTGAAAAAAATGTGCTACATCTGTATTAGCAGCTTTGGAAATTAATGTTTGGCTTCAGTGGGATCAGTACACTGATTAATTACAAACCTAAGTGAAGCTTGTGGCAAAGGTGTGAAATATAAGAAGCTGCCTATTCTGATCGTTAATGGCTCTCCAGGGTCCCTCAGGCTGAGATCTTTCACATCACCTGTTACCTGGTCCCTTTAACTGGAGATGCCAGGGAATGAACCAAGTGCCTTTTATATGCACAGCATCATGTGCTCTACCACTGAGCTATGGCGCCTTCCTCAAAAGCAAAATTTTAAAGGAACAGTCTCTCTCCCCCTCTGGCAGCAATTCCATGGGATTTATAACACAGGACCAGACAGCAGGAAGGAACTGCCCAAGTGCCACCAGGGATGCTTCTTTGCCAATAAGTACACTTACCCCCTATGCTGTTACTACCTGAAATATATCATAATGAGCTAGGTCACCTGTCAGACCATTCCCCTGGCAATGTTCACTATTCTTTCTAGCCCCAAAAGCAGGATTTGTACACAAAAATTATCACATTACCAATGATGTACAAGATTTATGTATAGCCTCCTGTTTTTTACTGATAGGGAGGCATGGAGGATTGGAATTGTTTTTCTGTCCTAATCAAATGATTAACTGAGAGGACCTTGTGCTTTAGATCATCATAGTGGATTTTTATGATATTTCCAGAGACTTAGACCCTCTTGAAGTTACTTTGCCGCAATCCCAGATTGATTTCATTTAACTTCTCCCTGTCTTACAATGTGCAAAGATGTCATTTTTATGAAATGATCAATTTATAGAAAGCTGCATACATTTTATCAAACTCTGTGAGCAATGATGATATATTTAACTGTCTCCAAGAGATGAGTCTAAACTATTTCTGTTTAAAGAAAGGGAATTATATGAACTATCGGTTAAGAAGCAAGTGTTACAGGAAAAGTTGGAATCTAATCGGAAGGAGCTCGAAGAAGCTCAGATTCTTGCTGCTACCCAACCAGGCAGTATCAGTGGTAGGTTTGCTGTGATTTCTCACGTGTCAACTAAAGCCTTGAACATATCTACTTGGACTTAAGGTCATTTTATTTCAGTTCATATTATGGTCACCTTTGTATGGCAGTAGATGATTATTTTTGTATTACTACGGACATAGGTCGAATAGGCTACATGAAGTCAATAAAGGTTTTTTCTTGTTTTTGTACAAGGATTTTATAGGCCAAAAGAAAAGTTTAATCATTCTGAAAGCCAGGTTTTATAAGCTATATCTAGGCTTATCAGGATCTGTTTCCTGACTGGCATAATATTTTTATGATATTTGAACTCCATTGTGTAAAACAGAGCTCCCCAGAAGCATCTCCCCTTGTTTGGCCTTATTATGATTTATTATTGGATTGTTTAATTAATAAATTAATGTGAGGTGTTTTGATTAGCCTATGTGTATGGCTATTTACATCAGGGGTGGGCAACTTGTGGCCCTTCAGATGTTGGTGGACTGCAATTCCTGTCAGCACAGCCAATGGCGAGGGATGAATTGTAGGCCAAAACAACTGGAGGGCCACAAGTTGTTAAATCTTGTTATAACTCGTAAATCTTAGAGAATTATTTAGGAATGTTGCTATATTTTATTGCACATTTTTTTCTGATGTTTCTGTAAGCTATTTTGAACAGAGTTTTACCATGGAAAAACAGCATACAAATAAATGATGATGGTGGTGGTGATATAGTATGGGATTAATAATACTAACTAAATTCTAGAGACGTTAAATGTAGATCTGGTTTGCACAGCCACCACAGCCCGCTGTGGCTTATTAGCCGTGGGAGTTGTGGCACTTGTGGGTCCCAAATTTCTAATTCAAGACCCCATCACCACAGCTTCTTGTGTTGTCTGCAGCCGGCAAGGGTGGCTTGTTGAGGTGGTTAACAAACCACCACACAACTCAACAACAGGCCATGGGTTCTGGGTGGTTTGTTAACAACCCCAACAAGCCACCCTCGCCGGGTTCGTATGGCACACAAAGTCATGCCCGGCAAGGGTAATTATGCAAATCAGCTGGCACACAACTGGGATGCACAGGTTGGTTAACAAGTCACTGTGGCTTGTTAACCACCCTGTGATTTTGCAAACCAGGCCATTGATTACTGAGATAATGTATGTGAAGTAATTTGAATATTCAACTAGCTCTAAAATGCAAATTTTAATACTTGAATTTTTTAGATAATATTCCATACTCATTGCACTGTTATATTTATGTATTATTTCAGCAAATATTATTTCATTAATATTTGGTATGAATTGGCCTGAAATTATTTTGTAGAGCATAAACTACAGGAGCTTGCTGAACAAAGAAGAAATTTGTCTGCAGATCTAAAGGCAACTGTGTACAATATACAAAACGCTTTCAAAAAACCTCAACTTGAACCCATGGGTACGTAAAGAATGAAAGACATACAGCTTATGAAAAACCATCTTACATGCCTGTTGCTTCAGTATTGCATGCCCAATTATCCCTGTGGCCATCAGAGGAAAAAGAAGCATGAGCCAGGCACCCTTCCATCATGCTTGGCTTGAGTATCAGTAGAGAACCTCCAGTATCTCCAATTGCCTACTACTGTTGCTGAGGCTCTCAGAGGGAAAGGAAGAAGCAGCTAGGCACCTGTTCCACTATGCCTGGGTGAAACTTAAGTGTTGTTTCTCACTATATAGCCTAATAAAGGGACATACAATTAATTAGTTAATGAAATTGAGCCCCACACAACTGTTTCACATTCACAATTGTGTGAAGTTTGTGCCAGAGATGTTCTAGACTCCTAGGCCAATACTTCTCAAATTTTATCAAAATAAGATATTTCACATAGTGCATCATAGAGCAGAAAAGAAAATATTTAGGGTTCCTATCTAGATCATGCTCCTAGATCAGAGCCCATGCCAGTTTCCTGCTAAAAATCCTACTCACCCACCCTGGCTATTGTATGCCCTGAAAATACTATTTCCAGTAAATGGCATTTTTGGAGACAAGTAGCAACAGGGTGGGGAAGGGGGATTTTTGGTGAAAACCAGTGAGGTGTCCTGATCCAAATTGGGCCTCATGTAACTTTCTCATTCAAAATAAAAGTAGCTAGCTTAATTACACTTTTTAAAACGTGTATTTAAAGTAATGTATTATTTGACTGTATGCGGGATCAGAGAAAACCCTGGGGTAGAGTCAAAGAGACATACTTGCAGATCCCTGCCATAGGCCATCATAGCTGATCTGTGTGATATTCACAGAGACTTAAGCCTGTTTGAAATTGCTCTGATACATTTCCAGAAGGATTTCATTTAGCTTCTCTGCCCTGTCTTAAAATGTGCAATCTGCAATTACAAAAGAATATTAATATATGCTAAAATAAGATCAGCAACAAAGGCCCTTCTCACTTGCCCAACTCTGAGAGCAGTTAGGTTATTGGGTGTGAGGGAGAGGGCCTTTTTGCCAGTGGTCCCACACCTTTGGAATGCATTATGAGCTGTGGTCCATCAGGACCCATCATTACAAGTTTTTTGTTTTCTTTGGCTTTTTCTTCAGTTGTATTTTATTGGACTGCTGATAGTATTTAGCTGCAATTATTGATTGAATTTTAGTATTTTTTTAGTCTGGATGTTTTTATTATTATTATTATTACTGTCTTTTATTTATATTTGAGGGTTATTGTTCTTTGTATTTTATTCCAGAAACTCCTTGAGAGGATTTTTACCGTTAAAGGTGGTCTAAAAATATTGTAAATAAATATATAAATTTAAAAAGGGGGGGAAGCAATCCAATTTTTTAATATATTTGATTTTATCTGATCTCATGAGCAATAAGAACATTTGAAATTATTTTTCAAGAGGTGATTTGAAAAAAATTCTGTTTGCAGAAAGGGAATTATATGATCTGTCTGCGAAAAAGCAAGCTATACAGGCATGTCTGGAATCCAATTGGAAAGCACTGCAGGAAGTTCAGGCCCTTGTCACTACCCAACCAGGCAGTATCAGTGGTATATATGCTATGATTTCTCATTCTATCAACTATAATCTTAAACAGATCTACTTGGAATGAAGGTCTTTTTATTACAGTTGAACTTGGGGTCAATGCTAAGTAGTAGATAATTATTTTTTTAATTAAGACTTGTCTTGCATAGGTCTAATATGCTACACCATGTCAATAAGGGCCATTGCTTGTTTTTATTCAAAGGAAACCATAACTCTGGGGGGAATCATCCTGAAAGCCAGGTTGTTTAAACCATATCTGCACTTATCAGAATATGTTTCTTGTTTAAAACAATGTTTCATCATATTGGAACTTGATTATCTAAAACAAAACTCCTTCAGATGCTTCTCTCCATGCAATATGTTTCATAATATTGAACAAGCTTATAAGACTGTTATATTGCTTCCTGAGATAATGTATGTGAAGTAATTTGAATATTGAGATAGCACTATAAATGCAAATATTAATATTTAAAATGTCTAGATAATATTACAAATGAATTACACTGTGGTATTAAGCATATATTAATGTTTTGTTATGAATTGGCCTGAAATTATTTTGTAGAACATAAGCTTCAGGAGCTTGTAGAGGAAAGAAGACATTTGACTGAAGAACTAAAGGCAACTATGCGTGATATAGAAAAGGCAGAGCGTTGTGTTTCAGAAACTGCTCAAACTGAACAACCCATTGGTAGGTAAAAATGAATGATTTATGGTTTTGGAAAACTACCTATCATGCACAGTTCATTAGTGTTGCAAGACAGTTGTATCATTGCCATTAATTTTGAGAGGAACCAAAAATCAAGCACTCTTCCATTGTTCCTGGAGAAATTATAAGGTGGTTAGCCACTTTGCAGCTTTAAAATGGTCCACAGATATAACTATTAATGATTAGTTTACCTGGCACATTATTCACTGGGAAATGCTCACTTTTTCTACTGATCCCAGAAATCAATATATAATTAGGTCATTTTAGATGGGCATGGGGAACCTCTGACTTTTCCTTGGAGGGTAGAGGAGCAGGGCCTGGGGAGGAAGCTGATTACTTCTGAGGCTTGTCCTGCTTACTTGTGAGCAGACTTGCTGCTCAGAGGAGGAGGCTGAGAACTCCCAGGCTGTGATGGTGCCAGAGAAGGCAGGCCCAACTCAGGGAACCTTGTCAAAGTGCCTGGCTGCAGCCAAAGTCTACTTGGGAGGAAAGGGGCTCCTCCTGAGTAAGGCTTTGACCAGAGATCTCTAATATACTGCAGCTGAATGCTGGGTGGGGTTCAGCAGGCTCTGGTGTTAAAAGCCTTTGGTGTCTGCCTAGCCATTTCTGGAAACAATGCCATTCTTTCCTTCTCCAGTGGTTTTTTTTTAAACCTTGCCTCCTGGACTTTACCCTTGATTGATGATCTGTGCTATGAACCTTGGACTCCTTGACTCTGTTCCTGGACTGTGTAATGTATCGGTTTACCTAACTGTGTTCTGACCTCTGCCTGCTATCTCAACCACTTCTGCCTTAGTCTGACCCCATGTGCTTCAACCTTTGCCTGTGCTTCAACCTTTGCCTGCTATCTTGACCACTCCTGCCTTAGCCTGAACCCCGTTGGACTGAAACCTGTGCACTTGAACATTGGCCTTCTTCATTACCTTGCTTCTTGGTTAACCCTTCATTCAGAGTCTGCTGCAGCCAACACAGGGCAGTCTCCCTTTCTCCTTCCATAACACATCTTACAAATGCATCTAAACACATTTCTAAAACCTTATGCCCAACCCTTTTCCTTATCACCCCAGGGCTTTTGCTTCTACAGCCATCTTTAGACAGTGTGGTGTAGTGGTGAGAGTGTTGGACTGGGGCTCGGGAGATCCGGATTCTAGTCCCCACTCGGCCATGAAACTCACTGGGTGACTTTGGGCCAGTCACTGACTCTCAGCCTAACCTACCTCACAGGGTTGTTGTGAGGATAAAATGGAGAGGAGGAGGAGGAGGATTATGTAAGCCGCCTTGGATTCCTTGCAGGAAAAAAGGCAGGGTATAAATATAAATATAAATATAAATATAAATATAAATATAAATAAATAAATAGGGCAATACCTTTATTATGACCAGCCAAAATGCCACAAAGGTGTGCAAGCTTTTTTCCCCTGTAGATATTCAACAGATGTACACTTTAATGGTGGTTCTCAGTGAGTGGCAAAGGAGGCATCCATTTTTTATGGTAGCATCCATTTTGCATTTCCCAAAATTCAAAAAAGCACTGCAAAACAGTTCTGGGGGAAAACAAAATGGAGGGCACTCTGATTCTCTTTCCCCAAAATTGTTTCACCTCTGAAATAGATTGAAAACAAAACAGCTGATCTTGAATTAGAATAAATGGCTGAGAAATGGTCCATGTCAGTTTGTGACAGCCCCAGTTGCGGCCTCATTTCCTCTGAAGTTATCCACATGCGGGTGTGAGCCAAACATTAATTTGGCTTCAAATGTGGTGCTATTGCTTGAGAGAATGTGGTGGTAGTTTTGTTGGAAGCCAAATAGTCTGTACTCTGTTCAAAACTGCAAGAGTAAGGCTCTAGATGAGACGACATGAGGCAAGGCAAGGAGTGTTTGACTGCTGGGGCTGGGATGGAACAACAATGCAGCTGCAGCAAGAGCTCTCTTTGCCTCGCTGTTGTCCAGCTAAGACTGCCATACTGCCAACCCTAATTGAGCTATGGGCAACTACTGCCTGGCTAGCCTAGTACTGATGGTGGTGGCAACGGGGGGAGGGGAGGGCTCCTGCTTTCTTTCCCAAACAGGGACTCAGAGACTTCTACCTCTGTCCAGCCCTCATGGTGTCACTGGTTACTATTGGTTCTCTGGCACTGATGATCAAGTTTATTTGCTTGAAGTAGCTTTGCTACATTTCTAGAAGAATTTCATTTAACTTTGTTGCTGTGTCTTAAGATGTGCAATGTTCAATGGGAGATGGAAAGGTTATTTGTTATTCCTGTGAAATAATCCAATGTTTTGAATATCTTTATATTACTACTTTGTGAGTAATGAGGACATTTGAAATTATATTGCAAGACGTGATTCAAAAACATTTTGATTCACAGACAGAGAATTACATGATCTATTTGAGAAGAACCACATGTTACAGGCAAAGTTGCAATCCAATTGGGAGAAGCTACAGGAAGCTCAGGCTCTTGAGGCTACCCAGCCAGGCAGTATCAGTGGTAGGTGTACTATGATTGTTCATAATTTCAATTACAATGTTGAATATATTGAAGGTGCAATCCTTTCCGCCATCTAACTGCAGCTGTTGGAGGAGGAGGGAAGAAGGCTAAGGTGCTACCAGGATACATAGTATCTTTACGGTACCGGTCTCCTTCCCCCGCCCTGGAATACCCACTAAACCCCAGGGATGTTGAAGAGTCCTTGGCCTCGAGTCACGAGTCGAGTCACGAGTCTTTGGACCCGAGTCTCGAGTCCAAGGTCCAAAATGGTGACTCGAGTCTCGAGTCCCGAGTCACTCCCAAAGCGGCGGCCCATGGAGGGAGCGGGAGGGTCTCCGCGAGAGGAAGAAGAGCTGCCCTTCCTCCCACGGAGACCCTCCCGCTCCCTCCATGGGCCGCCGCCGCCGCCCCCACTTACCATGGGCGGGTCCTTCCCTCGTCCCTGCTCCTGCCACCGCTGCTGCCGCACGAGGGATGCATTACGAGCCCTCCCTGGGTTTGTAGTTCTCCGCGGCGGCGGCACGGCCCGACCTCGCTCTTCTGAGCGGCGCGGAGAGTGTTCTCCATGCCGCTCGAGTTGCCGCCTGCCGCCGCTGCCTGCCGCCGCTTCGCCGCCACCCGCTCGCCGCCGCTCACGTCACCGCCGTCGCCGTCTCCCTCGCCGCCACCCGCTCGCAGCTGCCGCCATCGTATGCCACGCCGCCGCCATCGCACGCCACACCGCCGCCATCGCCCGCTGCCGCCCGCGCTGGTCCCGTCATCACTTCCGGTGCGGCGGAAGTGACGCGCCGGGACCCTGCTCCGGCGCACTTGGCCGCCGCCGCTCTGTTTAGAGCAGCGGCGGCCAAGCGCGCCGGAGCAGGGTCCCGGCGCGGCGGAAGTGACGCATGCACTGATGTCACTTCTCATTCAAAATAAAAGTAGCTAGCTTAATTACACTTTTTAAAACGTGTATTTAAAGTAATGTATTATTTGACTGTATGCGGGATCAGAGAAAACCCTGGGGTAGAGTCAAAGAGACATACTTGTAGATCCCTGCCATAGGCCATCATAGCTGATCTGTGTGATATTCACAGAGCAGGGTCCCGGCGCGGCGGAAGTGACATCAGCATGCATTGTTGTTCCATCCCAGCCCCAGCAGTCAAACACTCCTTGCCTTGCCTCATGTCGTCTCATCTAGAGCCTTACTCTTGCAGTTTTGAACAGAGTACAGACTATTTGGCTTCCAACAAAACTACCACCACATTCTCTCAAGCAATAGCACCACATTTGAAGCCAAATTAATGTTTGGCTCACACCCGCATGTGGATAACTTCAGAGGAAGTTGTGGATAATTTCAGAGGAAATGAGGCCGCCACTGGGGCTAAACAGAGCGGCGGCGGCCAAGCGCGCTGGAGCAGGGTCCCGGCGCGTCACTTCCGCCGCGCCGGAAGTGATGACGGGACCGGCGCGGGTGGCGGCGGCATGATGGCGGCGGCGGCATGATGGCGGCGTGGCGTGCGATGGCTGCGAGCGGGTGGCTGCGAGCGGGTGGCGGCGAGGGAGACAGCGACAGCGGTGACGTGAGCGGCGGCGGAGGCAGCGGTGGCGGAGTCCTTGGGCTCGAGTCCCGAGTCGAGTCTCGAGTCCCATTGAAAAAATTGGGACTCGAGTGGGACTCGAGTGGGACTCGAGTCAGAGGGGGGACTCAGTCGGACTCGCGAGTCGAGTCGTCGAGTCCAAGTCCCCATCCCTGCTAAACCCCTTCTCCAAGGTCGCTTTTGCAACTTTGGAGTAGCAGCTGGTGCGATAATTTCCATGCCAACTGTGAGTGGGGGGAGGGGGATCCAAGAACGGATCCCCAGCTCCAAGGTGGGAGTGCGTTTCCAACCCAAACAATCCCATGGCCATCAAGACACTGCCTAAGGGCCGTAGGATTACTCTGCCGATTGGAAGTAAAGTCCTTCTATTTCAGTTGAGTTTATGGCTATGACAAAGCCGTTTCAAAGCTGTAGAAGATATTTCTGCATTACCACTTATATTAGTATAGTATGCTACACCAGGGCTCTAGAATTCAGATCCGGGGGTCAAATCCAGCCCTCCAGGATTCCCTAGAAGGCTCCACCCTCTTTCCCCCCCAACCACCAATCATGGTGATTCTGTGGCTTTTGTGCAGTTTTTTCCCCGTTATAAGAGGTTGAAATGGCTCTCCAAAGACTTAGTTACTTGCAGTAAGAGCTTTAATCTAAAATATGCTATAAAATGGGTTGGCTTGGACACGATGCTAAACCATAGTTTAGTGTTATAGCACATCTTGGGATTGGAGGCTCCCCACTCCTCTGGCACAGCCACGATGAAGAATTTGGAAGCTTTCACTTCCATTCAATTAAATGCAGCTTGTTGTGTTGTCTACATTTAGACAAACTATGGTTAATCTTAACTATGGTTAGTGGAAACCAACTTCAAACCACAGATAGTGACTGGGTTCACACAACACACTAAGGCACTGTGTCTTTTAAGCTGTGGTGGCTTAGCTTGTTGTCTGAACCCAGCCCCCTCCCCCTGCGTGGGCCATGAAGCCACCCCAAGAAGCCATGGCTTGTTCTAGGGTTTAGTAAACCCAAGAAGCCATGGCTTGTTCTAGGGTTTAGTAAACCCTAGAAGGCTTAGTGTGTTGTCCAAACCTGGACAACCTGCTAAGCCATTGTCAAGCCCTTTTGGCTACAGAGCCCCTTGGCAAGAATGGCGAAACAGGGTTGCTGCTCTGGCCAAGGGGCTCTGGCAAATGACAGCTGCCAGAGCAGTGCTTGGTGCAGCTGTCATCAGCTCCCCCCCCCCACTCCTGCCAATACTGGGAGAGCATCAGGAGGAGTGTGGGGGGAAGCCACTGGGGTCTGCCATGTGCCGCCCAATCAACCCCTGTTCGGGGCGTGCTTGGGGAGGCTGCAAACGGTGGGGGAACCAGCTGCTCAGCCTCACTTCCTCTCGAGGAAAAAAGGCCGAGCACCTGGATCCCACTTGCCACCACCACAGTCCTTTTGGCCAAAAGGACTGCGGCAGCACCGGCCAGGAACCAAGCTCTCAGCCTCACTTCCCTCAGAGGAAGGGAAGCCTAGTGCTTGGATCCCACTTCCCCCGCCTTCACTTGGTGTGGTGCCCGTGGGCTCTGCATCTCGCAGGGGTGGAATGGATGCTCTTCCCCTCGGTGTACCTGGGAGTAGGCCAAGCAGAAAGTGCCTCCTCCCCTTGCTGTGTGCCACTGCTGCTCAGCTGAGCTGCAGCCCATACAGAGCAAGGGGAGGGGGCCAACTGGAGGGAGAATCAACTGCCCCTCCCTACCCAACTAGCTGTTACTCAGGTTGGGAGGGGCAGCTGATTCTCCATGATTAGCGGCTAGTTGGGTAGGGAGGGGCAGCTGATTCTCATTGGCAGGGCTGCACAAAAGCTCCCTCTCCCTCAGGTTGGCCCCCCTCCCCTTGCTGTGTACAGGCCACTGCTGAGCTGAGCAGCAGTGGTGCACAGCAAGGGGAGGGGGGGAGGAGGCTGATTCTCCTCCAAGTGGGGAGGAGGAGGGTGCTGATTCTCCCTGGCAGTGCCAGATATGGTGGTGGCAGTAGCAGGAACCACCGTCCGGCCTCACTTCCTCTTGAAGAAGTGAGGCCAGGCAGCTGGTTCGTGCCTGCCGCTGTTGTGCTATTAGCAGCGGCGGCAGCAGCGGGAACCAGCTACCTGGCCTTACTTCCTCTCGAGGAGGCTGGGAACCCCAGACAGGCAGGCAGAGGCAGCCAAACCCAAAATGTCTGAAAGGTTGCATTTTAGAAAAATGATTTAAAAAAATAAACTTGCTGTACTTCCTAAAACTTATCCATGTTGCATTTGAGGAACGTGATTTTTTCTAAATGTTTGGCCCCCATTCTGGAACGGTGAGATCTCATCACAATTCCACCCTCACTGAAGACCCGCTCCACTGGTGATGAACTTGCTGGAACCAGAAACACACTCATAGCAGCTACACAGAGTAATCTCAGGCCCTTCTTCTGCCTCTCCCAAGTACGCAACACATCAATCAAAATAAATCTTGACACACTGTTGGGGCTGCACTCCTGGTAGCCGTCCATAGTGGCCGAGCAGCGGCACACCTTGCTTCCATGCGCTCTTCGCTGGCAATCACGCTCCTCTCCACTCCTTCTGGCACAGCCCAGGGATGTTGAAGAGTTCTTGGTCTCGAGTCCCGAGTCGAGTCTCGAGTCCCATTAAAAATATTGGGACTCGAGTCCGAGTCGAGTCAGTCCGAGTCATGAGTAGAGTCCTCGAGTCCGAGTCCCCATCCCTGGTGTGTGTGTGTGTGTGTGTTCTTTTCAGAATATGTTTCACATTTAAAATAATGTTTTAATAACTTTTGAAGGCCCCTGTCTAGAACAGAAATTCCTCAGATACAGCTTACGATTCAATGTGAGAATAATAATCATGTCTAACCTTATCAAACTTAGTATGTATAATGTACGTGGAGTGAGACAACAAGCACTATATAAATGCCAAGCATTAAATTTATGTTTTCCAGATATTATTAAATACAAATTGCACTATTTCATATATATTTATATTTTGTTACGAATTGCCCTGATTTTTTTATAGAGCATAAACTACAGGAACTAGCTGAGGAAAGAAGACGTTTGACTGAAGATCTAGATCAAACTGTTGCGGCTATACTAAAAGTACAACATGTTGCTTCAGAGAAAAGTCTAATTGGAAAACCTGGTGGTAAATAGAGAATAAATGACCTTGGAGTTTTAAACGGGCATCTGGCATGCATATTGCTTCAGTGTTGCCTGCCACTATCGTTAGTGTGACCATCAGAGGGAGAAGAGGCATTAGCCTGACGTCCTTCCATCATGCCTGGATTGAGTCCCACTGGAGGACCTCCCCTTCCTTCACTTATCAGGGCCATACCTGATACAATCAGAGGCAGAAACCAGGTGCTGTTCCATCATGTCTGTATTGATTTTCAGTGGAGAATTGCTCCCCCTCCAGCTACCATTGTGAGGCTTTCAGAGGGGGAAGAATACGCAGAAAGGAACTCTTCCATTTTCCCTTGATCAGTTACCTGCTTTGTGAGCCAATTTTTGGCTTAAAATGAGATAGTAATACAAAAACTAAAGTGAAACTTGTTGCAGAGATGTTCTAGACCCTATGCCATTAGTTCTCAAACATTATTATACAACAATAGTTCACTGGTCAGTGCTCACTCTTCTTCTTGTCCCCAGAAGCAGAATTTTTTAATGTGTCATCTGTTTGTTTTTACTGTATTAGCCCTCCAGCAAGTGATTAGTACAAGATTATTTATTAAGCTTATCTTTGTTTCGTACTGATCGGGAGGCATGGGGAGCAGACACTGTTTTTGCCATGCTCTCAAAAGATCACAGAGAGGAGTCAGAGAGGACCTTGTACTTTGCCTGGCATTTCTTTGCATGTTCCTATGGGGCCAATAGTAACAGATCTTTGCTCTAGATCATCATAGTGGTCCTGAGTGATATGATCAGAGGCTTACTCCCACTTGAAGTTACTTTGCTACATTTAACTGAAGGATTTGATTTAGCTTCTTTGCCTCGTCTTAAGATCGGCATTGAAAAATAATGAAAATATTGTTTTTGTGAAATTACCCATTTTATGATATCTTTCTTCATTTTATGTGACTCTGTAGGCAATGAGAATATTTTGAAACAATTTTTCAAGAGATGATTCAAAAACATTTCTTTTACAGAGAAAGAATTATATGAACTATCCGAGAAGAAACAACTCCTACTGGAAAATTTGAAAGGTCTACAAGAAGCTCAAGCTCTTGCAGCTACCCAACCTGGCAGTGTTGGTGGTATGTATGCTGTGACTTCTCATTCCTTTCAGCTATAATATTAAATAGATATTTAATTTATATATTTTTAAATATTTACTTTATACTTGGAACTGAGGTGCTTCAATTGCCAAGGCATGTTTGCATGGCTGTAAATGATTGTTTCTGTGTTAGTATTTACACAAGTGGGGCCTGAAACAAAATGCTGTGGTGTAGAGTGTTCATAGAATCATAGAAAAGTAGAGTTGGAAGGGGCCCACAAGGCCATCGAATCCAACCCCCTGCTCAATGCAGGAATCCAGGTCAAAGCATCCCTGACAGATGGCTGTCCAGCCGCACCTTGAATGCCTACTTTCCTAATCAGTATTTTAGCCTGCCACCCATGCCTACTTTCAGGACACTCCCATTCCCCTCCATTCTATTATTCCTCCTCCATCACTCTGGGTTCTCTCTCTGGGACACTCTCAGCTCTCCAAGCACGAGGAGCCCCAGTGATGAAGCAGCTCAGTGCCAATGATAGAGCATCAGCACATGAGTGAGTTAAGCACCTGTGTAAGGAGAAGGTAAGTGCTATTTACTTATATATTAAATTATCTCATGTAATCATTTAAAACTCATTTAAACTCATAAATCATCAGCTGAAGCCAAAACAAGGGCACAGCAAAGGGAGCTAAATCTCAGAAGCATAGCCCTTTACAAACATACAGCTGAGCTGTAATCCCATGAGGTGAAGTCCAGCAGGAACTTAGAATTCCAGCCCTGCTGTAACAGAGTTACTTGAGTGGGTTTCCCCCCCCCCAATTTAATTTTATTTATTTACAGCAACAAACACAACAAGAAAGAACCATACAACAATAATCACAAAGCAAAAACTAAAATGGACTTCTGATTTTTCTCTAAAACAAATATAAATAACAATACTTTAACCTACTCTAAAAGAAAAACAAAGGATATTCCCTTTTTTCTATTGTCAAAAAAGTCTTCCCCTTATTCATCAAGCCCACAGATAGACAGAACCTTTTCTCCACACATAGTCCTGCATTGAGCAGGGGGTTGGACTCGATGGCCTTGTAGGCCCCTTCCGACTCTATGATCTATGAAAGTCTGTTAGAGGTTTCCATTTACCTATCTAATAGCCTAGGTTAGTTAACTCTACTGCATATAACTTCTCCTAATCTATTCATCATCATCAGGCGATCACTCGTGACCGAGTAAGATTGTCTTCCGGGATAAAAGGAGGAGATTCTAAAGAAAGATTGTGTAGACTCTAGCGATGGGTCCGTAAGTGACTGTGGAGGCCAATTCTAGATCCACACAGCTTCCCACAGTGAGGACACAGGTTACCAGATAGAAGATGGTCCTGTAAAGGATTCATTTGACGTGCTTTTCGCTTAGCACGTTTCTCCCTTTCACCTTGCACTCGGGCTTCTTCAAAGTCCATGGATCCTTTGTGAAAGGCCAACCTCCATTTAGATCGTTCATGGGCCAGAGCTTCCCAGTTTTCGATGTTTATATTGCATTTTTTTAGATTAGCCTTATGAACATCTTTAAACCTCTTATATTGACCACCGATATTCCGCTTTCCATCCTTGAGTTGGGAGTAAAGTAACTGCTTTGGGAGACGGCAGTCAGGCATTCGAACAACATGACCGGTCCACTGAAGTTGGCGTTGAAGGATCATTTTTTCAATGCTAGTAGTCTTTGCTTCTTCCAGTACACTGACATTTGTTCGCCTATCTTCCCAAGTAATTTGCAGGATTTTCCGGAGGCAACGTTGATGAAACCTTTCAAGGAGGTGGAAGTGACGTTTATAGATAGTCCATGTTTCGCAGGCATACAATAAAGTTGGTAATACAATGGCTTCATAAACCAGTGTTTTGGTCTTCTTACAAATATCCCGATCCTCGAACACTCTATGTTTCATTCGAGAAAATGCGGCACTTGCGGAGCTCAGACGATGCTGGATTTCACTGTCGATGTTAGCTGTAACAGAAAGATAGCTGCCAAGATAGAGAAAATGATCGACATTTTCCAGTATTGTCCCGCCAAGCTGGATAGATGGCATCACCAAAGGATTGGCTTGCACTTGCTGATGAAGCACTTTGGTTTTTTTGATGTTAAGTGAGAGACCAAGTTTTTCGTATGCTTCTGCAAAAGCATTTAGGATAGTTTGGAGATCATCCTCTGAATGTGCGGAGACCACATTATCATCAGCATACTGAAGTTCCACAACGGAGGTTGTAATTACCTTACTTTTTGCTTTCAGCCTGCTGAGATTAAAAAGCTTTCCATCTGTTCGATATATAATTCCCACACCGGTGGGAAGTTTCCCCTCGACAAGATGTAAAACCATGGCGATGAAAATGGCAAATAATGTTGGGGCGATAACACATCCCTGTTTAACACCTGATCCCACTTTAAATGGAGCACCATGAGAGCCGTTGTTGTCCAAAACCGTTGCCGTCATGTTGTCATGGAGAAGTCGCAAGATATTCACAAATTTATTGGGGCATCCAATTTTCATAAGGATAGTCCAGAGAGCTGTACGGTCTACAGTATCAAAGGCCTTAGCCAAATCGATAAATGCCATATAAAGGGGTTGATTTTGCTCCCGGCATTTTTCTTGGAGCTGACGTGCAGTAAAAATCATGTCTACTGTCCCTCTAAAGGGGCGGAAACCATATTGAGTTTCAGGGAGGATCTCTTCTGAAATAGATAGAAGACGGTTTGCGAGAATCCTAGCAAATATTTTACCTGCGGTTGCTAAGAGAGAAATGCCCCGATAGTTTCCACAGTCTGTTCTATCACCCTTCTTAAAGAGGGTGATAATTATGGCATCCCTGAAGTCTTCTGGGATCTCTTCTCTTATCCAGATTTTTTCGATGAGTTTATGAAGATGTTGTACAAGTTCGGGCCCCCCTTCTTTAAAGATTTCAGCAGGAATCCCATCTGGTCCACTAGCTTTGTTGTTCTTCATTTGATTAATGGCTTTTTTTACTTCATCCAAAGTGGGGAGTATTGCAAGTTCCTCTTTAATTTGTTTTTGCGGGATTTGCGAAAAAATCTCATTATCCACCTTAGACTTACGATTTAAAAGGTCATAATAATGCTCTTTCCAACGCAGTGCAATAGACTCTTTGTCTTTTAAGAGTTTGGTGCCATCTTTTGATTGTAAAGGGTTTGTACCATAGGTTTTTGGTCCATAAATGGCCCTTGTGGCCTTAAAAAAGCCCCGTGCATCATGAGATTCTGCAAGTTGTTGAATTTCTTCAGCTTTGTTTTTCCACCAAGCGTTCTTAAGCTCTCTTGTTCTTCTTTGGACCTCAGCCTTTGCGCCAGCGTAGGTTTTTTTCTTGGCAGCGCAGTTAATATCATTTTGCCATATTTGGAAGGCTTTCCTTTTTTGGTCAATTATATATTTAATCTCATTGTCATTTTCATCAAACCAATCCTGATGTTTCTTAGTTTCATATCCAATAGTTTGTTCACAAGCTGCAGTAATGGAGGTTTTCAGCTTAGACCAATGGTCCTCAATGTTGTCAGGAGGTTCCGTAGGTAGATGTTCCTTAAGAAGTGATTGAAGGTGAGTTTGCTTAATAGGATCTTGAAGGACTTGGATGTTCATTTTATGCCTTGGTTTCCTTCCTTGAAGCCTACGTTGGGGAGCAATGTTGATAACCATAGTGGACCGGATTAGTCGGTGGTCTGTCCAGCAGTCGTCGGCACTCACCATGGCCCTAGTAAGAAGTACATCGCGGCGATCTCTAGCACGGACAATTACATAATCCAGAAGATGCCAGTGCTTTGACCGTGGGTGCTGCCATGATGTTTTAAACTTATTCTTTTGTCGAAAGAGCGTGTTTGTGATAGTGAGATTATGCTCTGCACATATAGACAAAAGTAAGAGTCCGTTCGGGTTGCTATTACCAACTCCGTCTTTTCCAATAGTTTCTGGCCATAAATCAAAGTCACGCCCGACTCTTGCGTTAAAATCGCCTAGGAGGATAATTTTATCCTCCTTAGGTATCTCTGACAGGAGAGTGTCCAATTGGCTGTAAAAACTTTCCTTGATGTCATCATCAGCATCTAATGTTGGTGCATAAGCGCTCAAAATAGTTACCTGTTGGTTATTGGCGAGCTTTAATCGAAGAGTTATCAGGCGTTCGTTAATGCCAGTAGGAACTTCTGACAAAGAGTTCACTAGTTCATTTTTGATGGCAAAGCCTACACCATGTATTCGTCGGTCCTGCTCAGGTAGTCCTTTCCAGAAGAAGGTATAACCTCCTTTTTCTTCTTTCAGCTGTCCCTCTCCTGCCCTTCGAGTTTCTTGAAGTGCTGCTATGTCAATTTTAAACCGTCTCAGCTCCCTTGCAATAATAGCAGTCCTACGCTCAGGGCGTTCACTATCTATGTTATCCAGCAATGTCCGTATATTCCATGTTCCAAAATTCAAATGTCTTTTTCGACCGCTAAAATGGTGACCCCACTGGACGCGGTAATCCAGTCAGGGGAGAAAGAGGTAGACTATGTTTAGGGCACCTTTTCTAGCCCCCTCCCCATACGGGGTGAGCAGAGTGGATCCTAAATAGGGCTGCTCAGTCATGGATACAGCTGCCGAGCTGCTCGACTACCTCGTTCCTTGAACAGGGCGACTGAGTCTGCATCCACCGCCCATGTGCTGGTCCATGACTAGGGGCTTCCAGATTCACAGTCCTGCCCCCGTTGCCATTCGCCAGTCGCCATGGGACTTTTTTTTGTTTGTTTGTTTGTTTGGTTGGGTTGGGTTGGGTTGGGTGGGTTGGGTTGGAAGACGCCTGTGCGTGAAACTGTTTTATGTGGGGAGATCGGTGCACAACGAATCACCACACAAACTTGACAGAGTACGGCAGAGATCCAATGGCACGGTTACCCTGACGATTGGAAAACCATTCTCTGCTGCAGCCTTCATCCGCCTTCACAGCCGTTGTAATTTAGGTTTAATTATCTTCCGCCTGTTCTGCCGTTGAGGACTTTATGTTTTGGATCGTTCTTTGTCTGGTTCCTCTCCCCGGACCTTACCGCCATGGGTGACCCTACTGGGAGTACATAGCTCCCGACGGCATTGCTCACAGGATTCATCGGAACACGCAAGCCCACTCACCACTTCAAGGTGACGATCCGGCGAGGGGCCTAATCTATTATAAACAATATTTAAGTAGTCACACTGCCAAACCAAATACATTTTTCAAAAATCATCACTACTACAATTCTCTTTTTAGATCTTTCTTCTGGACCACTCATCTTTTAAAATAAATCCAGTTTAATTCCCCCTCCATTAAAAAATAAGATCACCCATTACAAAGTATTCCTCCTTCTTCAAATCCACAAATAGATAAGCACATTTCTTTTTATTATCCATCTATCTAACAAACCCCACAAATACCTTTATATATTTTAGCCAATTGATTCAATATCATGAACCTACATTACCTCCTCTTGTGAAAATTCTCTAACATTTTAAAGACGTATTTTCAAATATTCCATTAATACCAGAATTTTAAACTTATTTTGACATAGATACATCATTATATTCTTACCTTATACTCCCAAGAAAATAATAATAAGAAAAACATCTCTAGAGAATTTTTCCATCTTATTCCCCCTACCTACAGGTAAACCATCCCCCAAATACATTGACAAATACCTATTTTCCTGTATCCACAAATAAACAAGTCCCTTTTTCTTTTTTTTTCTTTTTTCTTTTTTAAGGAAATCAGTTAGAAGGTTCCACTCAGCAGTAAGAATAAATGTTTCTTCAATTAATGCCATATGCCTTTACCAGACTCGCTCACCAACCATTTTTCTTGCTGGAATCATCTTCCTCTGCCAAAAACTATCTTTTCCTCCTTCAAATTTGGAATAGAGAGCATACATTCTGTCCTATCCTCGATAGCAATTGACATCTCTTTCCAAACAGTCATCCAAGTCATGCCCCTCCCTCTCAGTAAATAATTATTGCTGGGGAACTTGATCCGTTGCTTCATTTCCAACAGGGGGTGGGAACAGACTGTTGTATATCAACAAATTCTGAAGTAACTCCAGATCACAGACAGTTTTTTCCTTCTCCCAAGTATTTTACTTGTTTCAATTCTCGTTCAAACTTAATGCTTGCTTGTATTTCATTTTGTGGGATTTCAACCTTATCTTTGTTCAGTTTCATGTCTCCACATGTTTGGGTTATGTTTTCAAATTCTTGTTCTTGTGATATTTCCATCTTGATAACATCCAACCTCTTGTTCAATCTTTTCTCCATGAAATCAATCCCGGTTATCATTTTCTCCTCCATTTGGTTAAGTAAATTGTAAATCCAGATCCGGTGTAGCCATCTTCGTTCTATTTTTATCTTTCTGTCCTCCCTGGTAGAATCAACAAAGAGAGTATCATTCTCATGCTGCGGAGCTGACTGGCAGTCTTCCCCCTGTACTTTCAGCAGAAGTAAAAATATTAGGATTAGAAAGCCTCTTTATTTTCCATTTCCAAGCTTTTTTCACTCTGTGAAGCTTTCAACCTTAACTCTTAGTTTTAGAAGACTTTCCAAAATCTCGTGTAGTCACAGAAAAAATCATTAGTCAGTAGGGAAAAACGGCTTTGTTGTTGAGAAGAACCTCGAGAAGAAGGATACCATGGTTCTTCTTCGTGGTCTCTGTGCATCACACATATGGGCTCTGCACTTGCGCAGAGGTCTCTTTGAAACTTCTAAAGCTGAGGCGTTTTAGGTGGGAACCCCTCCCCCAGCGGCTCACTGAGCATGCTCCGAAGGGTTCCCGCCCATCCCCTCAGTTCCTCTTCGACCGCCATTGTGGCAAGTCACCTTCAGAACTTCTCCTCATAGCTGAGATTTTAAACAACTGTGTTTTATTCCTCTCTTTCTTCTGCTTCTATCGTATCTCTTTCTATTCAATGTATTTGTCTTTATGTTGTTGATTTCTCTATCTCCCTAGCCTCTTTCTGACCGCGGTTCAGAAGAGCAATGCTGCTCAAAGCCGCATTTGGAAAATGCATGCGCTGCAGAGTGAAGCTCCCATCCACTAATGTGTTTTTTGCCTAGGTGAGGGGCACAAGGTGGGCTCGTGCCCCCACTGTCAGGCATTTTCTAAGCAAACCTGTCTCCAGCGTGCTGATCGTCTCAAGATGGAGATGTGGACAAGGGCTCTGGAGGCGGTGGACGCCACCAACCCTCCCAGGGCCTCAACATCTCCCGACTCCACCAAACCTTTCGACTGTGTTAGTGGATCCTCCTACCCCAGGTCGGAGTTAGCTGTCTCAAAAGCAAAAAAACTGGCTAAAAAAGCTAAGCAGGATATGGAGAGGAGAAAGAAAAAGAAAGTCCATCACCACTTCAAGGACAAGAAAACTGTGGCACAGCTTCCCTCTCCACCCCGGCCATAGACTGCCGTACTGCCTTCCTCTGTATCGGCCACTCTGACGCCACCGTCTCCACCAACGTCGATGCCTCCTCCATCAACATCGAAACAGGCGCCCCTTTATCGATCTCTGAGGGGGAGATTTGGGATCCTTCCCTGGCTAGGGAAGGTGCAGCCCAGGCAGCACCGGTCGTAGAGGCTGGCCTTCGTTCTCCATCTCTTCGGCGCTCTCTGCCACCTCTCCATCGAGTCGTGAGCCCGGCAATTGAAGGCTCGACATGAGACAACGTGGACTACACCACCAACACCATTCATGTTCTCCCCCTCTCTGATTGGGAGAGAGGGTCTGAGTGGTCTTATAGAGATGATCCCTACTACTGGGAGGACTATGATCACCTCTATGCCGACTGCTATCAGGGTCGACGTCACAGCCGCTCCCCTCCTCGATATTGAGCAGCCTTTCCCTATGGCCAGGGGGCCCCCACCTGGGCCTTGGGGAGATTGCTCTCAGTATCGAGAGTGGGATTGCTATGCACCGTTTGTGTCGCTGGGATGGGCTCCGACGCTTGCGAAACCGGAGTGCCCGACTGAATCACCGTGTCAGGCTCCTCACAGCCACCACAGCTTCAATTGGCTCCGCAAGAACCTTCTCCGCATCATTGCTCTACATCTTCGCTTGGGCTATGATACAGACTCTGACTCCATCATATCAAGAGCAGTTTCGGAGCCGTCGCCAGACCTGTTGGTCTCTTCTTGGGATCAGGAGTCCCCGTCGGAGGATATAGGCCACTTCTCTGAAAGGATCCAACGCATGGCCCAAGCGCTGGGACTGCAGTCACAGTGCCAAGAACCGAGGATCGCAGACCTGGTATTTGATGCCATCTACACCAAGGCATCGCTACCGACTGCGATTCCATTCTTGCCCACGCTTATGCATACAACTCAACAAGTGTGGAAAACCCCATCGTCGCTCACACCGATGGCAAAACGATTGGAGGCCATGTATTGGGTGAGAGAGGAGGATGCCAAAATCTTCTTCTCTCACCACTTACCGAACTCCATTATAGTGGAGTCTGCGCAGGGTCATTCATCGAGACAACACACCACTCCGGTTGATAAAGAGGGCCGTCATCTGGACCTCCTCGGCTGAAAACTATACTCATCCTCTTCCCTGGGTCTTCAGGTGGCCAACTACGAGGCCACCATGGGACAGTATCAACTATTGGCACGGGTGTTTCAGGATGAAGCGGTCTGGCTCTCAAAACATCAGATTAATACTGCCCGCCATCAGGCGGACTGTAATAGCAGGGCACTTGTTGGCGCTGTTGCCCTAAGGAGACATGCATGGCTTAGATTGACTACCCTCACCCAAGAGGCATGGTCTCGAATGGAAGACCTACTCTTCGATGGCAAAGGCTTATCTAACACCTCCATGGATGAGGCAATGGATGCCATCAGAAGGCAAGGACGACAGCTAAGAAAATGGGTCTTACCTCCTTGTCTCGTCCTTACTATCAGGCCAGATGGCATCGACCCTGTCCTGTCTTCACCACCTCGCAGCAGCAACAATGTCAGACATGGCCACAGCAGCCCTCGGTACCGAAGCACTCGTACCAACAGCCACGGTACCAGGGCTACCGCAAGAGTAGAGACCACGGCAGGTGGCGTCTTTGACTTTTTTTTGTGAACATGGACAGCACTCTTCCATCTTTCAGTGCCCAGTTGACTTCCTTCCTGTTGTCATGAAGGAGGACCACGTCCGACTGCTGGGTTCTACGGATCGCCCAGCATGGGTTCAAGATTGAGTTCGATGCTCTCCCACCCTTCCAAAGCACCTGTTCAATGCCACCCTCTCAGCTGCTCCTCAATGAGACTGACTCCCTGCTCAACAAGGGTGCCATCCAGAGGGTTCCACTGGCGTTTCTTCATGAGGGTCTTTACTCTCGCTACTTCACAGTGCCAAAGAAGGACGGAGGGCTTCGTCTGATCTTGGACCTGCGGGGGGGGGGGGGTCAACAAGTTTATCACCCCGAAAAAATTCCGGATGACCACTCTACAGTCAATCCTCCCTCTGCTCCATTGTGGAGACTGGTTTGCCTCCATCGACCTCCGGGATTTCCACATCGCTATGCATCTCGACAGCCAGAAATATCTTCGGTTCTGCATTGGACAAGATGTATTCCAGTTCATGGTTCTTCCCTTCAGACTCTCCAGCACCCCGAGGGTATTTACTAAATGTGTGACTGTCGTCTGTGCCCATCTCCGCTCCCACTGGATCCAGGTCTACCCGTATCTGGACGACTAGCTCATTGTGGACTTGACAAAGCATGCGCTCATTCAGGTGGTGGATTTCACTCTCCATCTTCTGGACACCTTGGGATTTTTCGTGAACTGAAAGAATTCTGTCCTGAAACCGTCAAGGTCGATTCATTTCATAGGGGCTGTACTGGACTCTGTGAAGGCCCCAGCATTTCTCCCTCTGAATCGCACAACCGGAATACCAAAGTTGGCAGAGAAGCTGTACCGTGGTCACAGGGTGTCTGCATATGCCATCCAGCATCTTCTGGGTTTTATGGCATCGACAGTCGCAGTGGTTGCCTTCGCAAGAGTTTGGATGCGACCACTGCAGACCTGGTCTTGTGGACCTTCAACCTGGAAACAGATGCTCATCGAACTTACCTTAATCTTCCAGCCCATGTCCGTCAATCGCTCCTTTGGTGGATGGATACTGCTCATCACTCTTGGGGACTGCCATTCTGCATGCCTCAACTGACGTGGACCCTGACAACCGACGCCTCCTTCTTGGGTTGGGGGCCCATTGTGGGAGTTGCCTGGTCCGGGGTCGGTGGCTATGCCATGAGCTTCGCTGGCACATCCTGGCAGTGTGGAGGGCTCTCCGGGCCTTTGTCTCCGACTTTACAGGCCTCCGCATCCAGGTGGTGATGGACAACACCACAGTCATCGCCTACCTCAACAAGCGAGGTGGGACGAGGTCCACCAAGCTTAACTCCCTCACTCAGCGGATCTTCAACTGGGCGATCCTGAAGGGAATGTCCTTCACCGCCATACACATCGTGGGGAAGGACAATATCCTGGTGGATGCCTTGAGCAGGATGACACAAACATCCCACAAGTGGCAGCTAGGCCCACGTGTGAGGGACTCCATCTTCCGGACCTGGGGGACCGCTGGCAGTCCTTTACGTGTGTTCGGAAATTAAAGGGTTAACCAGCACAGAGAAAACCCCTTGCACACAGCTCCCGTAAGAGTTAAACTCAGCCGCGATGTATATTGACGCTGAAAAGCATTGGGACAGCGAGCCGGGCTTATGTTTATATCACCTTTAATGGAGCAGAACTAATAGACTATTAGGAATTTCACACTATCAACAAAAAGAGTCCATAAAACTTAATTGAGCGTAGCGCTCCAATACACATACAGTCTGGAGCAGTTTTATACAGAGCAATAGGCTTGCAAAACACAGAGGAGCAGTAACACCAGTAACTACTATTCTAGCTTTGCCGATCGGACTGTCTTGCAGCCGGTTACTGAGCACTGCGCCCGGGGTTGGTTGAGCTTTGTCTCTGACCAAAGTCAGGGATCTGATCCATGCGATCCTGCTCTGTGCTTCCAACAACCCTTGCTGACAAGATGTTCCTTATTTACCCCTTCCCTCGCCCCCTCCCCTTCTTTGATGACAAGTTGGGCTGGTTCTGCCCAGCGGGGCTGTGGCACCTTGGGGACACTTTGGTACTTGGGGACACTGCGCCCCTCATACCTGTGGATGTTTTGCACTTCCTCGGGGGTAAATGAAAATGTACCCTATTGAAGTAAATGCAGATGTAGCTATGCAAAACCGGTCTGCTCAGAACTGAGTCTCTTCTGCCTAGGGTGGGGATTATACAGACAGAGGAAGCAAGATGGGTGGGCAGCAGAGAGGAAAAAGTGTGCTAGGAGTCAGAAAGAAAAATGTGCGATCAGGCTTTCTCTCCACAGTTTGGTGTTGCTTCTAATGCAGTCAATGAATATGAAGCCATCTGAACATTGAAGAAGCAATAATATTGAATTCTAAGGGCACAATTCTATGACCTCCCGACATTGCCTGGGGGGCCACAGGATTATCTGGAACCCCAGCTCTAAGGTCCTGCGAGCTCGGAGCTGGGACTCCAAATGCCGAGCCCCTGCCCCGCCCCCCTTGCAGCCGATGTGGAAAGAACTGTGCCAGCTGCCTCCACAAGGTTGCAAATTGGCCTCAGAGAGGAGGAAAACGGTTGTGCCAGGGGTGGGGAGCGGAGGAGGCTAGGGCTGATGGCTTACGCCTTATTCAAATAGTGCCCCAACCTCCTTCCCTCCCCCTCTGCGGCGCTTCATCTAGATAGCCATCTGGATGAAATCAAGGGCACCTTCATTATACCGCTGAAATGAAGAAATCTTGGTATAAGCAAGAGGCTTCTGTGTGTGGAAAGAGTGTGAGCTCTGTCTGTTCAGCTCTCCTACTACTGTTTTAGTGCTTTTAGATCTAAGCACGGTTCTATTTTTGCTGCTGGTTTTTATATGATACATTGCCCTTACCCCTTGCTGTTGGTTTTATCTTGGTTTCATTATCTGCTGTTTTTATCCCTGTGTTACTGTTTTGTATTTAGGTGAAGGTTGCTGCCTTGTGCTGTGCATTGCCTAAGCCTCTGAGTACGTGTGATCCAATGCCCTCTGCTCTCGATGCACATAAGCCTCTGAGTTCAGAGGCTTATGTGCATCGAAGACAGAGGGCATTGGATTGTGCCCTAAATGTACTGTTGTATTTAGTATAGTTATTTTCATAGTTTTTACACAGTGTAGTTATTTTCATAATATTTTGTTGTGAATTGGTCTGAAATTATTTTGTAGATTTTAAACGAAAGCAGCTAGCTGAGCAAAAAAGACGTTTGGCTGCAGATCTAGAGGCAACTGTGCATGATATACAAAAAATACAGCATCTTGCTCCAGAAATACCTGTAACTGTGAAGCCCAGTGGTAAGTAGAGAATAAATGGCTTTGTGCATGTGTTTTTAAAGAATATCTAATGTGATTATTCAAAGCTGTCTCCAGAGGGAAGAGAGGACAGCTGGAGGAAATAGGATGGGGATTCCCATGCGGATAGTTTGGCTGCCTTCTGACCAAGAAGTTTGAATTCAAAGCCAGCTCCAGAGATCCTGGTGGGAACAGGTTGAAGGTTAAGTCTAGCTGCCCCCTGTCCCCCCAATCTCTGTGTCATTTATCTTTGAATTTCATTTGTTCAATATCTTTTAATTGAATTATATCCTTTCTTGAGAATCTAGTTGTCAGAGCTGCGCCATTGGCAGCAGTCTGGAGTGAGCCAGGAGCTGTGGGACAAAGCCAGTACTCGGGAGTCAAAACCAAAGGAGAAACTAGGGGGCAGGGTCAAAAAGCAAGAGAGATGTCAAGACTGAAAACAATTCAGGACCAAAGGACAAACCCGGAGGCAGGATTGAGGAGTAAACCAGAACTCAGGACTGAAGAAGAACTAAGGAAACAAAAATACATCAAAACTTAGAAATGCCTTGCTCTTCTTCGTGGTCTCTGTGCATCACACATATGGGCTCTGTGCCTGTGCGGAGCCTCATTTCAGAAACCTCTATAGCTGAGGAATTTCTTCTTCCCTCCCCATTCCTTTTTCCTTATGTGTTGTGTCTTTTTAGATTGTAAGCCTGCGGGCAGGGACTGTCTTGTTAATTGCTGTAAACTGCCCAGAGAGCTTAGGCTATTGGGCGGTATAAAAATGAAATGAAATAAATAAATAAATAAATTTAAGCAGGAACCCCTGCCCCACCATCCTTGTGCGTTCCCACCCATTCCCTCAGTTCTTTTTCGACTGCCATTGTGGTCACCTTGTAGGAGACTTCTTAGTCCATTGGCCTAGCGGCGTAAATAAGGCTGGGTGCGCTGCCCGAGCCTTATTTTGCCCCCCTCCCCTCCCCCTCCCCATCTTGTTTTTTCGAGCGGCGCACAGCGCCGCTCAAACAAGCCACCTACCCCGTTCTCCGCACTCGATCGGTCCCGTCGCGTCATTTTTGGTCCCGGAAGTGACGCGACGGGCCTCTGCGCAGGCGCAGATTGGTCCCGTCGCATCATTTCCGATCCCGGAAGTGACACGACGGGACCGATTGAGCAGCGCGGGCGGTTCTCCGCCGGATTGAGTGGCTGGGACGGCTCTCCGCGGAGCGTGCGAGCCGCCCCGAAGAGGAGGTAAGGCCTCGACGGGGCGCGAGAAGGGCCATGCTCGGCCTCGTTCTGCCCCGGCGGAGGCTCGATTTTCAACTCTACATTGGCCTGCTTTTTTGATCATTGCTGAGGTTTTATTTTCTAGTAATTCTTTTCTTTGACTTTATTTTACTTTTTGGTATTTGAATTGTTCTCTCTCCACTATCTTCATGATTGCTCCTTTCCCTCAGTCTGCATGGCCCTGAAGGTGCTGTTTAGAAAGTGTGTGAGATGTGGAAGTAAACTCCTTCCCATGGATGGGTGCTCGATTTGTTTGTTTCCAGTGCCCATTACCAGGCATTCGCAAAGCAGGCACACCATAACCGAGCAGACTGTTTAAGGCTGAAAAACTCTATGGCCTTCCATGCCCCCAAATTGACCAAGCTCATCGATACCAGCCACCTCTTCTGTGACCCCCAGTGGCTCCAGGGGCCTTATCACAGGCTGCATTGCTGCCTCTGGCTCTAACCATGGGCCTCATGGTCTCATCTCAATCTGCATTGCCGCCTCCGGCTATAATCATAGGCTGCATGGTTTTGTAGCAGGCTGCATCGCCACCTCAGCCTCTAACCATGGGCTGCACCGACCCTCCAACGCTGGATCATGCCTTGATATTTTATCACAAAGAAAGCTAAAGCTCCTAAGTTTGGGGGCAATGTGAGACCGAAGGAAAAGGAGTCATGGAGGCATGCCTCACCAGATGGGCCTTGGCCCTTCGTCACATGTCTCTGGTATCAGTGGCTGAAGTCTCGGTATTGACTGCAGAACCTGTTGTGGCTGCCTCTCTGCCAGAGGGTAAGATACGGGATCCAGCCCCCCCCCCCCCCCGCTCAGTTCCACTGTTCTAGACCGAGTTGGATGGACTTAATGTTATCCAAGGCATTGGTATTGAGGCAAGATATGGATCGACACCTTGGTGCTCCTACACTTGGTCCGGATCATCCATCTCAGCTTTCCTTCCAAAGCTGTCTCGGGTTTTCATGTCAACCAAGACATAACACTGCCTTCTTTTCCCCGGCACCTTCCTCACCTTTGGAGTTGACTCTTCACACGATCAGTGTCCACCAGGCATTCACGTTCTCCAAGTCACAGGCTGAATCCTTCAGACAATCACAGCGTCTGTCCTATGCTATGAGGCATACATGAAGGCTGTCCTGTCTTGCCTCAATGCCTGGTCTTCTGGGCCATTGCAACTATTAAGTTGTTTTATGAGCTCGCACAGTTAGATCGTCCAGAACGCAACTCGGTGGCTTACCACAGAGGGCAGCTACACGCAGCCCCTGACAGGAAGCTGCCATGGCTTAATATCCACAGAAGCAACTGGCATAGTATTAACCAGCTTCAAGCGTGTTCCACCTGTGGGATTGCGACCCCTGTGGCACTCGGACGCAGTCATTTTGCCTGACTTGTGTTGTGCAGCTACTTAGTCGACTCCATCCATGTTATTTGTGTTGTAATATGTATCACATTCACAAGCTGGAGCACATTGTTGACAACATGGAAGGAACAGAAGAATGGCGGTAAACAAGTTTGTTGTGTCTTTCTAGAATCTCGTGCTCTCGCAGGGGTTACTAGAGTGTGTGGGAAACAGTATTAGCCTGTCACATGGTTTATGCTTTCTGGTGACGTACTGACTTGTTTTTCTGTCTGGAGCCATTTTAGAGAGAAGCAGAACTGTTCTCTCTCTTCACTCTTTTCTTCTGACTTTTGCTTGCTGGACTTATGCAACCATGTAACGTCTTTGCTGGGTGGAGTAAAGCCAACCTTGCTCCACTGGAATAAATGCTTGCTATGCATTGTACTCTGCACATGGACTGTAACTAGGAATGTAACTAGGAATGTATACTCTGTAGAATATTACTTGCTAAAGTAAATAAACAGGTAGAATAGACCTGTAGAGTTACAGAGTTATTTCCTTGCTACATGGAATCTACAAACCGGGGGAGCTGGCAGCTGGAGTCAGATTACAGGAGCTGGCTGGCTGTTTGCAACCGAAACGCAGAGAGGGAGAGAAAGATCTGAACTTCTGTGTGTGGATTTATGGGCGTCTACACACGGGAACAGGATTTTTTAATCTCCCATCTCGCACACACGGGGCTCTGCTGTCATTCCCGCCCCTTCAATTTGTCACTATCGGCTAGATGTCCATTCCTGGACCAGTGCATTATTCGGTTGAGCAGTGCTCTCGTCCTTTTTGCAATAATGACCCACCGCCAGTGAGTCAGCTTGCTACTCGTCCATATGTGTGATGTACAGAGACCATGAAGAAGAAAGACAGGTTGATTAGCTGTAACTGTAGTTCTTTGAGTGGTCATCTGTGCATTAACTCAACCTATCCACTGTCCCTGCTTTGGTGTCAATGCCAAGTTCGATGCTCGTACCTGAAGCGGATATCATTTTGATATTGAGGTCGGTGCCTGTACCAAGGCTGACACCAAGATTTCTCTTGGTTCCAAGGCCACAATAGGCAGTCTCGGAGAACAGAGGGAATGGGCAGGAACCCACTAAGCACACGCATACTAGGACGGTGGGGGAGGGGTTCCTGCGTAAATTCCTCAGCTATAGAAGTTTCCGAAATGAGACTCCGTGAAGGCGCAGAGCCCATATGTGTGAATGTACAGAATGAGCACTTTAAGAGCTACAGTTACAGGTAAGCAACCTGTCTTTGCTCAAGCAAAGCTCATCTAGAATAGGGAACTATCTTATACTACTTCCTGTTCAGGAGGTTCCAGTGCCCATCCTGGGTGGGTGAACTCAGTCCAGGTCCAGGAGCTGAGGGTGTATCACTGGGAAGCTTGTACCTGCTGTTTACCACATGGGGAACCAGACAACAGATCCCAGCAGCTTCTGACACCAACAAGGTTGAAAAATGGGCTAAAATTAGCCTAAATAAATAAAATATTGTTTTAGTGTTGCAGTCTCAACCATGGCCCAATTCACATGATCACCACAGCCCAGCATGGCTTATTTAAGCATGGCTTATTACTTGGGTCCCAGATACCTAAAGGACTATTTCTTCCTATCCCATCTTGCCCATTGCCTATGATCTGGTGGAGAGACCCTTTGCACCTATGGTGGAAGCATAACTGGTTGTGACAAGAGATAAGGCCTTCTCAGTGGCCACATCCAAGCTGTGGAGCATCTTGCCCCATCTTCCAAAGGCTCATAAAGACTTTTGTTCTGGCAGGCTTTTGCCCTGCCAGGCAGATAATGTTCTTGTCTGATTTTTTTTAAAAATCTGTTCTACATACCTCTATTGTATTTTTTTTTATATTTGTGTTTTTGGATGGTATGATTTTAATTTATGTAAGCCATCTTGTGTATGCATTAGAAGGGTGTGGTAGAATCCTTATATAAATAAGTAATAAAGATGGTGGCTGCTATAGCTGCTTTGCTTGGTTGTTCTGTGGTACTGAGCCCCAAAACTAACTTAGTTTTTAAAAAAGGGATTATGGCATCACCCCTGGTGGGCCTGCTTGGTTCATGGATCCTGGCATTTGCTGACACTGTGTCTGTCTGGAGATGCTATCATTGTAGACTTCTGCCTTTAATCATCATCATGGATTTCTGTGATATTGTCAGAGACTTGGTCCCTTATGAAGTTACTTTGCTACATTCCCAGAAGGATTTAACTTGGCTTGTTTACCCTGTCCTAAGATATGCGTTGGCAGATGAAGAAATTGTCATTTTAGAGAGAGAAAAAAGGATTTTTGATCAAGTGTCTTCATCTTTTGTGGTTTTGTGAGCAATGAGGCCATTTTACACTATTATTGAAGAGATGATTATAAAACATTTAATTCTGCAGAAAGGGAATTATATGAACTATCTGAGAAGAAGTACATGTTACTGGAAAATCTGGCATCCAATAGGAAAGAGCTACAGGAAGCTCAGGCTCTTGCAGCTGCCCAACCAGGCAGTGTCAGTGGTATGTATTCTGATTTTTCATGTTCTCATCTACTGTCTTAAACATATGTACTTTGTCTTAAATGTTCCTATGTTTAACTGAGTTTCTGGCCAGCGCCAAGCAGCTTTTTTTATACCCGAAGAGATTGTTTCTCCATAATTACCGTATTGTTCCAAGTATAGGCTAATTTGAGTCTCTAAACTAGGGGTGCAGGCTGCAGCCTACAATCGGGATGTTGCAAAAAAACATCCTGCTTTAGGGGTGTGCCCACTTGCCTCGAGGCGGGCGTAGCGGGACGAAGCCAGGGCAACCAAGCTGAGGGGGGAAACCGTGCTGGCTGAGGCTGATGGGACTTGTAGTCCAGCCCAGCTGAGGGGGCACTGTGCTGGCCAGGGCCGATGGGACTCGTAGTCTATCCCCTGCGGTGGGCTGCTCCCAAGCCAGGTGCTTCCTCCGCCTCTTGCCCCCCCATGTCCCTCCCCACGTCCCCCCCACGTCCCTCCCCACGTCCCCCCCACGTCCCTCCCCACGTCCCCCCCACGTCCCTCACTTCCTTTTAGCACAGCTGCCGCAGGCTGAGCTTGAGCGCCTTGAAGCTGTCCATGGTGACGGGTCCGCCAGGAGCTGCGGCCAAGGCGCCAGCACGGCCGGGCCCTTCCTCCTCAGCGTCGGCAGCAGCAGTGCAGGTGGTGGGGGCGGGGGCTCCTGCGGCGGCGCCGCCTCTACGCCTGGCCGAGACCCATGGCGCCCCCGGAGAGGTGCGCCCGGGCCTCTTCTTGGCGATGCCTTGCCCACAGGCTGTGCCCTGGCCCGGCGCGCCCTCGCCGCCCCGCCTCCTCCTTGCCGCCCTCCTCCTTCTCTGCTTGGATGCAGGCGGTGGTGGCTCCTCCGGGCTCCTCCTCCTCCATGGGTCCGGCGCCGGGCCACAGCCGGCTGATCTCCTGCTGCAGCCGCCCCACCTCCTCTTTCTACCGCAGCCGCCACCACCATCCGGGGGGGGGAACTGAGCATGCTCCCCGGAGCCGCCTTGCCCCGGAGCCTTTCTCACTGCCGCCGCTGCCACTGGTTGTCCCGGACGCGGCAGCAGCAATAGCCACCACCGAAACAGATGTCTGGCTGGACTGCAGGGATGGGCCCCGCGCGCCTTGCCCGCTCCGGCCAGTTGGCCTCAGTTTCCTTCCAAGTTTACCCAGTTCCCCTGGGAAACTGAGGCCAGAGGGCAGGCACAGCGAAGGTGTTTCTTCCCTTAACATCTCCCTCGCTTTTTTCCTCAGTTTCCCTCAGTGAGCCGCGGGAGCCCCAGACCCAGTAAGGCCACGCGAGTCTCTGGCGGGCGTGAGCGGGGCCGATTTCGGCCCACTACGCCCGCCTTGAGGCCAGCAGGCACACCCCTCCAGCAGGATGTTGCTTTTTCCACGCCGCTCATTAAATATTTTTTTTTAAAAAAAAAATAGCACCAAACTTCAAGGGTGTGGCTTATGATCAGGAGCGGCCTATACTCAGAGCAATATGGTATTTATGTGAGTCTAACATGCCTCACCATATCAATAAGAGCCAATGCTTTATTTTTGTAAACTGATACTTTGTTTTATTTGTTTGCTTGTTTGTTTTTAAAGAGCTTATATCCAACTTTATCATTCAAGGACACCAAAACAGCTGACAATTATTAAAAACAATTAAGCCACCTATCAGCTTGAAAAATAAAATAATCAAGCAGTGAGCAGCAAACTCAGAAATATAAGCAGATAATAAAACAACCAAAAAGCCAAAACATAAAAGAATTAAGACCAGCAGGCAAATCAATATAGAGAAGTCATTGCTTAATGTATCCAATTCAAAGCCATTTAGGGTTATAAAGGCAAGAACCAGCATTTTAAATTAAGCAGAATCAAATAGGCAACTACTGTAATGCAGAACAGACAACACCAGAGTAATGTGCTCTGACTGACTAATCCCAGGCAATAGTCCCGGCAGTGGTATTGTGCACCAGTTCAAGTTTCCAGATGCTCTTTAAGAGCAGCTTCATATAGAACACATTACTAACCTAGTCTGGAGATTACCAGAGCATAAAAGAAGACTGTAATAAGGTCTGATTTCTCCGGGCCAGCTGGCATAACAACTGAAGTTCGAAAAAGCTGCTCTTAGCCACTGCTAGCACCTGAACATCCAAAAGCAGCACCCAATCAAAGAGCACTTGCAAGCTGTGAATCTGCATCTTTAAGGGGAGTATAACCTCATCTATCCCAAGATTATCCCACAACCAACAACAGTACTGCTGTCTTGTTTGAATTAAGCAGAATTATAGCTCAAAAGAAAACTCGAACAAGCCAAGAAGCCAGGCTCAGACGTTGCACCCATGCAATATAGAGATAATAATACTGAATAATCTTATATGGCTATTGTATGGATTACTGAAGGTGCTTCCAGATGGAGAGCTCCTTGTGCTGACAATCTAAAAGCATTGTTCATTCTTCCTTAATTGATTTTTTTCTGGTAAGGAAAAAGATGGAAGGAACAGTACAAAACAACAACACAGGATGTTGTAGTGTGAGCCCCCCCTCCCCCCATAAAATTATGTGGGTGAGGCAGTGCAATTGCACAATAAAAGCCTGGTCGAGAAGCACCCTGAGAATATGTGTGTGTGTGTGTGTGTGTGTGAATATTAAACTATTCTAGATTATATTGTATATTTATTGCATTATTGTATTTAGTATAGTTAATTAAAATATATTAATATTTGATATGAATTGGCCTGAAATTACTTTGCAGACCATAAACTACAGCAGCTAGCTGAACAAAGAAGACATTTGACTGAAGATCTAAAAGCAACTGTACATGATATACAAGAAATACAACGTCATACTTCAGAAAGAGCTCTAACTGGAAGACCCAGAGGTGAGTAGAGATTAAATGACCTTAACTTTCTGGAAACGGGTACCTAGTGTTGTAAGTAGAGATGTAAGATTTCTGGAAATTTTGAAGCCATGGAAAAAAACCTGGTTTTTTTCAGGGAAAATTTGAATTTTGGGGGGAAATTGAAAAAAAAAGAAAGCAATATTAGTGCCCTTTACACATTGAAAGACCCTTTCTTACTTTAGAAACATAAAATGTATTATGTATAATTTGGTTTGGCATAAAATTATCATGTTTGACATATTAAAAGTACAGTTTATTCAGACAATAATTACAAACTGAATTTACTTTTTAAAATATTTGTTGTTGTTTGTGTCCTGAACTGTAAGGAATCTCTTTGGTTTTGCCACTTTATGAGGAGCAGGCAAAAAACAATAAAAGCAGAGGAAACCATCAATATTAGTAAAACAAAGAAAACTGTATCTCCTGTAGTCCACTCCTCCACAGTGTCAAGCAGGCATAAATCATTCATTCCCATAAAAAGAACTGAGAAAAAGAAGGGGGGGTGTTGTACCAAGACTCAATTAATATACATGACACTTAATAGGTCTCATTTTCTGAGCTATTGCTATCAGTTTCAGTTTCTACTTCTTCTGCTTCTTCATCTTTGTCTTCGTCATAATTATCATGGACTTCTAAAAACTGAAGGTTTGCCCAGATTGAAACAAGCTTCTGTACCCTTTCACATGCCAGTTTATTTCTTGATTTATGTTGAGGCTTTCCAAACACTGACCAGTTTCTTTCATATGCTGCAGAAGATGGAGGAAACTGAAGTACCTAGGTGGAAAGCAAGAGTCAGAGGCTGTGTTGTGCAAAGGCCTTTCCACCATGTTGCAGAGGGATGTGTTTGGCAGAATCCCAGACTGCATTCGTGGACCAAATCCCTGAAGATGTTCTGTATTCTGCAACATTTGAAAGTGCCTTTCCAACATCAAGTCCTAAGTGTGCTGCTTGTTTTGTAATTCAGTCAAATGCAGCAGCAGTGCTATCAGCACATACATTTCTGCCTTTGAATCTTGGATCCAACAGATCTGCAGCAGCATGAATTGGATGGCAACAAAATTCTTCCTGTTTCTTAATAAAAAATCTTTCACTGTACTTGCTTCTGTACTTGTAAGTGGAGGAGATACACTTAGATTCCAAAACAGTTATTTTTATCTTGGCCATTTGTTAAGGAATTTTTGACAAAAGTGCGCTGTCTGATGCAGTGATTGCTAAAGAAATTGGCTTTAGAATCTTCAGGGAGTTCTACAGCTGAACCCAGAAGACATCCTCATCAAGTACAGTGTTGTTCCTTACACTTTTGGGTACTTTAAGATGCTCAAATATTACTGTTTCTTGAAGATCTTCTTTGGTTTTTTGTAAACTTTCAAAGGAGATCATCATTCCACCCCAATGAGTTTTACTGCAGAGCTTAAGTGTCACTATTTTATTCTTTGCATTTTTCTTCTTGCTTCTTCTTGAAGACTGCAGCCACAATATGAGTAGCTTTTACATGTTTTATAACTTCTTTTGCTCGTCTGTAGATCATTTGGAGGGTGTCCAGTTTCATGATGTCATTAAGAAGCAAGTTTAGCCCATGACATACACATCCTATTTCAGTACTATGTGGATACTTATCCATTATGATCTCCCATGCCACTTTCATATTACTTGCATTGTCAGTCAGCAAAGCTAATACTTTACCAATTTTCTGTAGGGCTTCACATATTTTACAACTGATATACAATGCAGTATGACCCTTCTCTCCTGTTTCAATGCTTCTGTAAAAAACTGGTTGAGGTGTTGTTATCACAAAGTTTGATTCCTTCTCCCCTTGTCCATCCATCTCTTAAGTACTGCAAGACACGCTGCCTCATTTATTTTTCCTTGCACAGATTCCACTGCACATTCATATTCTGACTCTAAAAGAGGCTCACTCAAAGAATGTCTGCTGGGTGGGAGAAAGGTATGATGGTCTTAGTAATTTAAAAGCTTCCTGCCAGTATGCATTTTCAGTTATTGACATTGGAGTTACAGGAGAATACCCGTATTTTTCGCTCCATAAGACGCACTGGACCATAAGACGCACTTACCGTATGGTGCCCCCCCATTTTTTTTTAATCAGCTGTTCCGCGGGGAATCAGCTGAGAGGCAGGGATTCTCCGCCCTGCCCAGGAGTCCTCCGCTCTTCCGGACCAGCAGAGGAAAGTAAATAATAATAATAATAATAATAATAATAATAATAATAATAATTATTATTATTATTATTATTATTATTATTATTATTATTATTATTTTTAAAAAAAATTTTTTAAATCAGCTGTTCCGGGGGGAATCAGCTGAGAGGCGGGGGCTTCCCCCCCCCCGCCCAGGAGTCCTCCGCTCTTCCGGACCAGCAGAGGAAAGTAAAAAACAAAAAAAAATTAAATCAGCTGTTCCGTGGGGAATCAGCTGAGAGGCGGGGGCTTCCCCCGCCCTGCCCAGGAGTCCTCCGCTCTTCCAGACCAGCAGAGGAAAGTAAAAATAAATAAATAAAAAAATTTTTTTTTTTACTATATTCGCTCCATAGGACGCACAGACATTTCCACCTAGTTTTTTTTTGGGGGGGGGAAGTGCGTCTTATGGAACGAAAAATACGGTATATTGCCCTTGCAAGTGCTTGGTCAATTTTTTTCATGATCTTCAGATGTCATCTTGTCTGTGTATGTAGGCGATCACTCGTGACCGGGTAAGATTGTCTTCCAGGATTAAAAAAAAAAAAAAATTACAAAAAGAAAATTTTTAAAGGAGGAAATTCTAAAGAAAAATATTGTGTAGACTCTAGCGATGGGTCCGTAAGTGACTGTGGAGGCCAATTCTAGATCCACACAGCTTTCCACAGTGAGGACACAGGTTACCAGATGGAAGATGGTCCTGTAAAGGATTTGTTTGACGTGCTTTTCGCTTAGCACGTTTCTCTCTTTCACCTTGCACTCGGGCTTCTTCAAAGTCCATAGAACCTTTGTGAAAGGCCAACCTCCAGTTAGATTGTTCATGGGCCAGAGCTTCCCAGTTTTCGATGTTTATATTGCATTTTTTTAGATTAGCCTTAAGAACATCTTTAAACCTCTTATGCTGACCACCGATATTCCGTTTTCCATCCTTGAGTTGGGAATAAAGTACCGGTAACTGCTTTGGGAGACGGCAGTCAGACATTTGAACAACATGACCGGTCCACTGAAGTTGGCGTTGAAGGATCATTTTTTCAACACTAGTAGTCTTTGCTTCTTCCAGTACACTGACATTTGTTCGCCTATCTTCCCAAGTAATTTGCAGGATTTTTCGGAGGCAATGTTGATGAAATCTTTCAAGGAGGTGGAAATGATGTTTATAGATAGTCCATGTTTCTCAGGCATACAATAAAGTTGGTAATACAATGGCTTCAAAAACCAGTGTTTTGGTCTTCTTACAAATATCCCGATCCTCGAACACTCTGTTTCATTCGAGAAAATGCAGCACTTGCGGAGTTCAAACGATGCTGGATCTGCGGGCTGGGACTGTCTTGTTAATTGTTGTAAACTGCCCAGAGAGCTTCGGCTACTGGGAGGTATAAAAATGAAATAAATAAATAAATAAATAAATGTTAGCTGTAATAGAGAGATAGCTGCCAAGATAGAGAAAATGATCGACATTTTCCAGTATTGCCCTGCCAAGCTGGATAGATGGCATCACCAAAGGGTTAACTTGCACTTGCTGATGAAGCACTTTGGTTTTTTTGATGTTAAGTGAGGGACCAAGTTTTTCGTATGCTTCTGCAAAAGCATTTAGGATACTTTGGAGATCATCCTCTGAATGTGCGGAGACCACATTATCATCAGCATACTGAAGTTCCACAACAGAGGTTGTAATTACCGTATATACTCGAGTATAAGCCGAGTTTTTCAGCACATTTTTTTTGCTGAAAAATGCCCCCCTCGGCTTATACTCGGGTCAGCGCCCCCCCCAGAACCCCCGTGCCCCCCCAGACCCCCCAGACCCCCCCCAGACCCCCCCGCCACCGAAAAAGCCTCGCAGCCGCCGCCAAAGCTCCAACTCCCATCAGCCTCCTGATGCCTCAATTACTGTAATGTATGTAATTTTATTGGTATCTACCGTATCTTTATTTTTTAAATTTACCGTAATTTTTAAATTTACCTGTACCTGTAGCTGCTGCATTTCCCACCCTAGGCTTATACTTGAATCAGTAAGTTTTCCCAGTTTTTTGAGGGTAAAATTAGGGGCCTTGGCTTATATTCAGGTCAGCTTATACTCAAGTATACCTTACTTTTTGCTTTCAGCCTGCTGAGATTAAAAAGCTTTCCATCTGTTCGATATATAATTCCCACACCAGTGGGAAGTTTCCCCTCGACAAGATGTAAAATCATGGCGATGAAAATAGCAAATAATGTTGGGGCGATCACACATCCCTGTTTAACACCTGATCCCACTTTAAATGGAGCACCATGAGAGCCGTTGTTGTCCAAAACCGTTGCTGTCATGTTGTCATGGAGAAGTCGCAAGATATTCACAAATTTATTGGGGCATCCAATTTTCATAAGGATAGTTTCCACAGTCTGTTCTATCACCCTTCTTAAAGAGGGTGATAATTATGGCATCCCTGAAGTCTTCTGGATCTTATCCAGATTTTTTCGATGAGTTTATGAAGATGTTGTACAAGTTCGGGGGGCCCTTCTTTAAAGATTTCAGCAGGAATCCCATCTGGTCCACTAGCTTTGTTATTCTTCATTTGATTAATGGCTTTTATAACTTCATCCAAAGTGGGGAGTATTGCAAGTTCATCTCTAATTTGTTTTTGCGGGATTTGCGAAAAAATCTCATTATCCACCTTAGATTTACGATTTAAAAGGTCATAATAATGCTCTTTCCAACGCAATGCAATCGACTCTTTGTCTTTTAAGAGTTTGGTGCCATCTTTTGATTGTAAAGGGTTTGTACCATAGGTTTTTGGTCCATAAATGGCCCTTGTGGCCTTAAAAAAGCCGCATTATGAGATTCTGCAAGTTGTTGAATTTCTTGAGCTTTCTTTTTCCACCAAGCGTTCTTAAGTTCTCTTGTTCTTCTTTGGACCTCAGCCTTTGTACTGGCGTAGATTTTTTTCTTGGCAGCGCATTTAGTATCATTTTGCCATATTTGGAAGGCTTTCCTTTTTGGGTCAATTATATATTTAATCTCATTATCATTTTCATCAAACCAATCCTGATGTTTCTTAGTTTCATATCCAATAGTTTGTTCACAAGCTGCAGTAATGCAGGTTTTCAGCTTAGACCAATGGTCCTCAATGTTAGGAGGTTCTGTAGGTAGATGTTCCTTAAGAAGTGATTGAAGACGAGTTTGCTTAATAGGATCTTGAAGGGCGTGGATGTTCATTTTACGCCTTGGTTTCCTTCCTTGAAGCCTACGTTGGGGAGCAATGTTGATAACCATAGTGGACTGGATTAGTCGGTGGTCTGTCCAGCAGTCGTCGGCACTCACCATGGCCCTAGTAAGAAGTACATACATCGCGGCGATATCTAACACGGACATCATCTTGTCTACAGATGAAGCTACTGAGTCTTTTTTTTGGATGCAGTTGTTTGCAATGTCTGTTTACTTGAAGACGCTGTTGCTGATGGGGAAACTCTTTTTTTTCTCAGAAGAACTTGCAGTGTGGAAATGCCTCCATATGCTAGATGTTAGTCTCACCATTTTGCTGAGGGGAGGGAAAGAAAAAAATAATTTAGTCACTAACTTGCAAGTAAACAGCTGTGGGGGAGGGGAGTTGCAACAAAGCATCAGATTAGAGGAATTATGATTTACATAAGGGTTATGAAGATGAACCATATTTTAACTGCATTTGTTTAATTTTCTGAATTCTGATAAATTTAAACTCTTAGCTTTCAAATAATTATACTTTCAGCTCCTCTTTTTTTTTTTTTTTTGCTCTGTATTTTCTCCCAGTCTGTTGAGGCCTAGTCACGAGCACA
The DNA here is from genome assembly GCA_021292165.1 of Shinisaurus crocodilurus. NCBI lineage: Eukaryota > Metazoa > Chordata > Lepidosauria > Squamata > Shinisauridae > Shinisaurus > Shinisaurus crocodilurus. Next base: position 24,285,871 of record CM037880.1, on the reverse strand, counting down.
GAAACAGATCCACCAACTATACCAACAGGAAGAAGCCCACAAGCAAAGAAGAAACTAAAACTTCTTCCTTGTGACAATGGCAGTACCCCCTAGAGGCAGAAATGCATCTTGCTCTTGCATTTGAGAGTTGTAGTCTCAGTTTACAACCTAGGACTTGCTTGTCCTCAGTGCACAAACATTGTAATGATCTGCTACTGTACATAGTCTTCCACAAATATGAAATATCTATTACATAGCTTTTAGAAAACATTTTGGAGGAGTAAATATATGAGACCTTGTCTGAAACATTTTATTCATCATTTTGGCTTCCTTCTGAAGGAGAAATTACTGAAGTTTATGGTGTTTTTGTAACATTGGATTTATTTACAAATATACAAGTACAGCATAGGTGGATAGCATTCATACTCCAAGCAAGTAGCAGGAGACCTGTTACCCTACACCTGGAATGCTTCCAGATGGAGGGCTCCTCGATCTACCATTCAAAAGACATTAACCTGGTTTGCATGTAACGAGAAGCCACCGTGGTTAATTTTCCCCATGGGGCTTCTTGTTGCGATATCGGCCACCATTTTGATTATTCGAGCCGCGGCAGGGGGTGCTGTAGCTTGTCATTACTTACGAACCTGACAAAGGTGGGTTGTTGGGGGAGTTGGCAACCCACCTAGAACCAATGAGCTGTTTTAGGGTTGTGGGTGGCTAGTTTACCACCTCAACAACCCACCCTCACTGGGTTTGCCTGTAACAACAAGCTGGTCTTGTCTGGAAGCACCTCAGGTATCCAAGGAGAGGTACCTGCATTCGTATGGTGTCTTCCAGTCTACATCTCTGTGTCTCAAAACATTTTCTATTGTTACACACAGACCTTCTATCAGTCCCTCCCCTCAGTTGGGAGAGGGTCACTTTCTCAAGCTGATGGCTTTCACATTTCAGAGAGATTTCTGCATCAGGAAGCCATCTTCTTACACTTCCCATAAGGAGACATCCCTCTGCTTATTAGCTCCCATTGAGAAAACATCTACCAACTATCACTAGTTTTATTCACAGTAGTCAAACAGCACTCACAACAGTATTTACATTTAATTTTAAGTGCCATCAGCTACTTTGTGAATCAATTTTTGGCTGAAAATAATTATAAAAATACAGTAATAAATGAAGCTTGTGGCAGACTCCTAGGCCAGAACTTCTCAAACTTATGAGAATAGCTCAATTGACAGATCATTCATCTGAAGCTCTCTCTTTTTATCAGCCCGAGAAGCAGAATTCGTGAAAAAAAAGGGGGGCTATTATATTGGCCTCCAGCACTGATCACCAGTATGAAAGGATTATGCATAACCTCCTGCTTCTTACCAGTTGGGAGGTATGGAGGATTTTCATGGTCCTAATCAAAGGATTAACTGAATGGATTTGGGGAGAATCTTATATGTTGTCTGGGAGTTCTCTGTGTGTTCCTAGGGGGATCAGCTTTCAAATTACCATAGTGGATCTTACCAGAGAATGAGATATTATCAGAGAAAATGGGTGTGTCCACACTAGAACCCTTTAGCACTGCTGTGGCATTGCTTTTCCATAATTAGCTGGAAATGGGATTAAAATGGGAGTTCCACACATTATTATCACAGTGTATTAACGTAGGTTCCCCCCCCCCCCAAATATTTTTTTCTTTTTTGAACCTTGGGGTTCCCCAAGCTGATACCTCACTCTTGTTTCTCAGTAGCCCCGTTTGCCTCTTGTATGTTGGTGACATAGCCATCATAACTCTGTACCTAAGTTTGCTGTTGGTATATACAGCAGGTACCTGCAACAAGATGTTGCATTATGGAGTACTGCTGTTCAGGATTCCATCTGTGCTCTCTTCTGGGATACTCTATTCCATTCCCCCTGGTTTCATTTCTTCTCCACCCACCTGCTGCCACTATAGTCCCAATCCTGATGATAACTCCCTCCTGTATGTGGATTATACTCTTTTGGGAACATAAGGATAGGCAGTAAGAGAACTCAGCGCTATTGGAGTTTGCTGAGGTGTAATTTTTGTTTCGTCTCTCTTTCATCTTTCTATCTTCTTGTTTTTCACACTATCGTGTGTTTTGCATTTTCTTTTTGCTCGTGATATCTGAGATTGTCAGAGGGCATATGACCCTTAGGACCCCTTTTCAGAAATGTGACCACTGTGGCAGTAAACTCCCTCCAACAGACAGGCACTTATTTTGTCTACTTTCTTCGGGAGAAGGTCATAAAGCAGACACTTGTACTTTTTGCCAAACCTTCACAAAGCAGGTGAGGTGCAACAATCCACCAGACTTCAAGCCATGTTTTGGGAACAGGCCTTGAAGGCAATAGACTCCGCAGAGAGCAGAACATCTGCAAAAATGTCTAAGGCAGTGTTCTCCAACCTTGGGTCCCCAGATGTTTTTGGGGACCCCCAGCTATGCTGGCTCGGGCATGCTGGGAGTTGTAGGCCAAAAACATCTGGGGACCCAAGGTTGGAGAACACTGGTCTAAGGTGTCAAAGGCCCCCGCCCTCATTAGAGAGAATCAAACATCCTATTTCACTGGCCTGGGGATTCTTCAGTGGCTCTGTGATCAACATGCCCCCCCCCCCGGCCCTCTGTGTTATTCAGAAGGGTTATAGAATTGAGTTCAACCTCCCTCCAAATAGTACCATCAAGACTACTGCTTCTTCAGAGGTGTTCCTCGCAGAGGTGTATACCCTTCTGATGAAGGGAGCGATAGAGTGGGTCCCGAAGTATCTACTTCATGATGGGTTCTACTCTCATTATTTCACTGTTCTGAAGCAGGGCAGGTGTGGATCCGATATCATTTTGGGATGCGTTTCTGTACCGTTGGATGGGTCCATTCCTATATCACTTTCTACCATTTCCCCTCCTCACGGTACTGGTGAAAATTGGGACAGACAGGATGAACTGCATACTGCTCACCCTTTGGTGGCCGAGACACCCCTGATTTGCTCTCCTCCATCACCTGTCACTAGGGGAGTATGTCCTGCTTCCCGTTGATTCTGAACCTCCTAGCTCAGGATAGGGGCAAAATCTGCTATCTGGTTTTGAACGCACGCCGCATGACAGTGGGGGGAATTCAGTGACTGTTCCACTTGGTTCAGTACCAGAATCGATCCAGCACATCCTGTTGCTGCACGTAAGGTGGCTACAAGGAGATTGTACACCAGAAAATGGACATCTTTCTGTAACTTTGCAAGTCTTCATGGGTTCTATACAGTTTGGTGCCCGTTGCACCAAGTTCTACAATTTGTATTATCCCTTCATGAGAAGAGTTTATCGTTGTCTTCTCTAAGATATATTTGGCAGCAATGTATGCTTTTCACCAACTGGTGGGTGGGGTATCAGTTTTTTCCTATCTTGGGTCAAACAGTTTCTCCAGGGAATCCATAACCTCCCCCCCCTCCAGATCTAATGACCAGTTCCAGTGTGCAGTCTTTCTGTTATACTTCAGGTGCTGACTACCCAACCATTCTAGCCACTATCTACAATGGATCTTCGCCTGCTTTCTTAGAAGACTGCTTTCCTTGTGGAGAATATCTTGGCATGCAGGTCCAGTGAACTCTGCACCTTGAGAGTTAATCCACCTTGTCTACCATTTCATTGTGGCAAGGTGGTGCTCCTGAGAGGTAATCCACCTTGTCTATTCTTTCATTGTGGCAAGGTGGTGCTCCTAAAGTTGTCTCTGACTTCCATCTAAACAGGACATTGTTTTGCCGGTATTCTTTCCTTCAAGCTCAACTCCTGTGGAATCTGCTCTTAATACCCTAGATGTCTGATGAGCCCTGGCTTTACACTGATAGTTTTTGCAAATCCCCCTGACTGTTCCTGTGCTATGGGAACAAGCAACAAGGGTTGCCAGTGTCATCACAGACACAATGTCATGGGCTGCACACACTATCAAGCTGGCCTGTGAATTGGCAGGCCTTTCACTCTTGGACACTGTTTGGGATCACTTTACTTGAGCGATGGCGACATCAGTGGCATTCAGCAAGGGGTTCCTCTCCCGGAACTGTGCCAAGTGACTACCTGGTTTAGGCCATCGACTTTTATCAGTCACTACAGGCTAGATGTTCAAGCTAGAGCTGACTGAACATTTTGATGTGCATTCTTATCAGCTGGTTTACAGCAGGACATTGACCCAACCTCCAGTAAGTTAGTTTGCCACTTGCCCATATGCATGATGCACAGAAGCCATGAAGACAGGTTGCTTACCTGTAACTGTAGTTCTTCGAGTGGTAATCTGTGAATTCACACCACCCACCCACCATCCCCAGTTTGGTGACAATGATAACGAAAGTTCTCTCAGTTCTGAGGCTGCTGCTCTGGCGGTCTCAAGGAAATGTGGGAATAAGCAGGAAACTGATATGGGCATGTGAACTGGGACAGTGGGAGAGAGTTCCCACCAAAATAATTCCTCAGGAAGAGAAAGTTCCCAATCGAGGTTCCGTGCAGGCACAGAGCCCATATGTGTGAATGCACAGATGACCACCCAAAGAACAACAGCTCCTGGTAAACAACTTGTCTTTTATGGCTTCCTATTGATCCTGGTTGGAGGAGTAGTAGTCTTTATTTATTTCCTCCCGTTATTATTTATTTTCTTTTTAAAAATAGCATTCTACGCTATTTGTACTGCTATAACAGTATTAAAGGAAAATGAATGTGGGGTAATCAGTAATAGAAGTCCAACCCATGGGGGAAAAGTGACCTAGGTCAACTCACACAGAGGCTATTCAAGGGAAATTACCCACTAGCCTCCCTGCTAGGGTCAAAAGAAACCAGCTGAATCTGCAAAGAAGAACTGCTTCATATACCGGTAAAGGTTGAAGAGCCCAGAAAACCCTTAATAGCACTTTGTCTGTCCACGTTGGGCAGGCTGGAGCTGCAGTTATGTTTTATTATAAAGCTGTTGCCACAAATCAGGATGGGGGGGAAACATGGGAGGGGAATGCAGAAAACATTGAAAGCCAATGATTTGGAAACATTATATAGGCAGTCCCCAGGTTACGAACGAGTTCCGTTCTTAAGAATGTCTTTATGTCGAATTTGTATGTAAGTCGGAACAGCATAGCGTTTTATACGTTTACAAATTGTGTAAATTATGCAAATTGAGTAGTATACTACGCTATGTACTCTATATAAACGACGTAGTGCCGGGGAACCCAGAAGTCCGTTCTTAAGGATGGGTTGTCTGTAAGTTGGACGTTCTTAACTCGGGGACTGCCTGTAATCTGGATGTTCCATGAAAAGTGAGTGAACTAAGGATGAGAATTCTAGAGAAAAGGTTGTGTGGAAACACCTCTTGACCCTCTTGATGTTTTTTTGTTACATTGCCAGAAGGGCTTAATTTAGGTCCTTTTCTCTGTCTTATCTGTCATGTTAGATGAAGAGTTTGTCATTTCTATGAAATAATCATTTTTTAATCTTTCTCCTTTCTCCTTCTCTTCTCTTCTCTAACATTGGGTTCCAAAGCAGCTTAAAATTATATGTTAGTGTGCAAGTCTCTTCTGGGCCCTGGTAGTTAACAATGCATTCCAGGTTCCGGATTTTGCCCCCAGAGGGAGGAGGCAGGAAGTACGCAGATGGGCTCAAGAGTCTGCCTGATGGTAAAGGTGCCAATCCACAAAAGCAGCCTCCATTGATCTGCAGAGTCATAAACGTCCTGGCAATTAGAGATATAGTCCATGTTCCATGCTCTTCCCTCAAGAGGGAAAGGGCAGATAGGCTTAGATGGACTGGCTTTATTATGTGACTCTGCAAGTAATGAGGACATTTGAAAACATTTTTCAATATATAATTCCAAAAAATATCTGTTTACAGAAAGAGAATTATATGAGCTCTCTGAGAAGAAACAAATGTTACTGGAAAGTTTGGAATCCAAGCAGAAAGAACTACAAGAAGCTAAAGCTCTTGCAGCTACCCAGCCAGGCAGTATCAGTGGTATGAATACAGTGATTTTTTATGTTTCCAGTTACAATGTTAAACATAAGTATCTATCCTTTTATTTCAATTGAGTATATGGTCATTGTCAAGCAGAATTTGCACGTAGAAGATTGTTTCAGCATGTTGCTACTACTATTACTACTGTTGTTCTTTTTTAATTTATACACAGCTCTTCCATACAGAAGTATCCAAAGTGGCCCACAACATCAATACAAATCCAAGTGTCATTACAGTAACAATCTACTACAAATTCATTTTGAAACATAATATATCAATCAAAATAAATGATCCAGTTCTACAGCAGGTCATTACAATAATGTTAACAACATTATAATAACATTACAAATTCATGATAGGTATCATCCTTTATAATAATTAAAGAAGGTGTGTGTGTCTCTGTTTGTGTATCCATCAGCACCATAGATCCAAGACATTGAAACCTAGATGCCTAATAGGGATGTGCGACACTCGAAAACTCATTCTGTTTGAGCTCAATGGACTTTCCACACATATCTGACACAATGGGCTATTGTGGGCTGAGGGGGGGGTCCGGCTTCCGCAAAATTGCTCAAAATACTTGCACAAATTTGGAGCAGAGAACTGTGTATTTCTAGCACGATTTGCACAAATTGTGTAAATTGCAATAATTGGGGCAGACTCATTCAGTTCGAATTGTTGTTCTTGTAGCATTTAACATGAGAAGTATGGAAGCATCGTCCTCTCACTGTATATGAACACACTCCACCTTGTCAGTCTTGATATTTCTGACAGTTAATTTCAGATTTGTTCAGAATTCGGTCTGCAGTCTGCAATTTGTGCAAATTGTGTAGTGGAGGCCTGAATTTTGTGCCAATTTCCACAGCTTTTTTTAAAAAATCATGCAAATTACAGCCCATTTAAAAAAGGGAAGTCCACATGCTGGCTCGACTTGCGTCAGATCGAGTCTACAGCAGCTCAGGGTTGACAGAAGTAGGGATGAATTGAGAAAATCCATCAGATTTTCACCCCCATCGGGTTCCTTACACTTCCCTAACTTAGCATGGTTACTAAGGGAATCCTAGAAGTGTGCACCTCATTTCATTTTTCATTTCATTTCATTACTATACTGCTCAATAGCCGAAGCTCTCTGGGTGGTTAACAACAATTTATGCAATACAATAAAATACAAATACAATAAAAACATAAAATTTCAATTCAAAACCTTAAAACAGTATTTAAAATAATTTGAACAACTAAACAAGTTCAGGCATATCTCCCAAGCAGTGCCTCCCAAACTGCAGCTCCAGCCTTGCTTATGAGATCTCTGGGGTGGGGAGCAGGTCGAATAGCTCACCTTTGATAGAGCAGTGTCTTTCCACCGAAGCATTGCCTCCCAAACTGCAATTCGATCCTTGCTTATGAGGTCTCTGGGTTGGGGAGCAGGTGGAATAGCTTACCATTGATGGAGCAGTGTCTCTCCGCTGGAGCAGTGTCTGAAACCACAGCATTATTTTGTTTTTAAACAACACATTTATTAATTTAAATTAATTTAAATGTGTCTAGTGTGCCCATGTGGTTGAAGCCCCTGCATACATCTTCAGCCACTAGGGGCAGACATCCGTAACCAGCACATGACTTTGCACTCCATACAGTCTGAAGCCAGGGGAGATTAGTAGGCTGAGGGATAGAGTTATAGGCTTGCCTCCTCCCCCGTGCTTTAGGGCAGCCCTGCTGTCAGGGGAATGGAGTGGATAAACTCCTCCCTCAAGGGGCTACAGGGGTGCACCTGGCAGGGACCATGCCTAGGAGTGCCAGTGGGCATGGTTTCACTCAGACAGGTTGGGCACAATGTGTCCAGCTCTCTGTCAGCTGTGTAGGTTTGCTTGAATGCTCCAATGTATCAAACTAAGGGCTGCTTAGTATGCTAGCCTCTTCAAACTGGCACTCTCCAGATGTGTTGAACTACAATGCCCATTATGGGAGTTATAGTCCAACTCATCTGGAGGGTGCCAGGTTGGAAAAGACTGTAGTAAAGTGTTTTTTAAACCCTGGGTTGTCAAGAACAAGCAAGTGTGCTAGGCTTAACTCTGGGTTCCAGAGCAAGGGTTTAACCCTGGGTTCCAACTCTGACTTGTCTCTCCCCATACTGGCCGGAGTTCCTGCTTCTCATATTATGGTAAAGTTTCTAAAGTGTCCCTGGGTTGTTTAGCCACTCCCACTTATACCCACTTGCCATGTATACCAGCACTCTGTCATGTTCCCAACAACCATGTTGTTCCATACAAACTAAGTCAAGAATTTTTCAAAAACCCAAAACACATTTAAGTACCGGTAGGTCAAAACAACCAGGTCTTATTTTCCCAGATGACACCTCAACCTTCTTACATAGGTCTAATATGCTACATGATGTCAATAGAGGTGTTACTTCTTGTTGTTTTTTAATGACATAATAGCTCAAAAACAAAGTTTAATCACCTTGGAAGCCACATTTTCCAAAACATCTGGTCTTATCAGACAGGTTTGACCATTTAGAATAATATTTGTATGATGCTGAAACACTACAGTCTAAAATGTGCTCTCATAGGTGCAGCTCCATATTCAGTATAGGGGTAAAAGTGCTGATCCACTTTACAGGACTGCTGTTTAGATTACTAAGATAGCATATATGAAGTGATTTAGAAAGTGGTATCTAAATGCTAAGCATTATTATTAAAAATGCCGACATAATATGGGTTAGATCCTGATGTGGTCAGAGTAGACCCATTGAAATCAACGGCACTTAAGTTAGTCATGGCTAACTTAAGTCCCGTTAATTTTAGTGGGGCTCTTCTAAGTATGACTAAATCTGGATCCAACCCATTGTATACTCATTGCACTTTTTAATGTTGTGTAGTTATTTCAGCATATATTAATATTTTGATATGACTAGACCTAAAATTATTTTGTAGAGCATAAACTACAGGAGCTAGATGAGCAAAGAAGACGTTTGACTACAGATCTGGAGGCAACTGTACAGAATATACAAGAAATACGTCATGCTTCACAAAGAGCTGTGATTAGAAGACCCAGTGGTGAGTAGAAAATAGATGATATTTTAAATACAAGCTCTTAAATATGCATAGTGTTTCATTAGTTGCAAACCTAATTAAAGTGAATGAAGTATGTGGCCAACTAAACCGAAATCTGAAGTTCAGTCAGTACCTCTCAACCTTTATGAAAATTTGACTTCATAAGTATAGTGGTTCAAAGAAAAAAAACCTCCCTGAACCCTATTGTATTGGATAATTTCTGGCCTGTCTCCAGTATTCTGTTCTTGGGCAAGGTGCAGGACTGTGCAGTACTAGCTTCTCAGCTCTAGGAATTTCTGGATGAGATGGCTTATTTAGATCCATTGCAATCTGGCTTCAGGTCTAGTTTATGTGACAGAGACTGCTTTGGTCACCGTGGCCGACAATCTATGCTGGGAACTGGACAGGGGGAATGTGCCCCTGCTAGTTCTACTGGACCTTTTGGCAGCTTTTGTTACCATCAACCATGGATTCCTTCTGAGATGGAATTTGCATAGCTGAGGCTAGTGTGTCAACTGAGCCTGTTCCTGGAGAAGTCTGATCTGGCCACAGTCACACATGCCTTAGTTACATCCTGTTTGGACTACTGTAATGTGCTCTATGTGGGGCTACCTTCGAAAACTGTTCAGAAACTTCAGCTGGTCCAGAATGCTGCAGCCAGACTGTTGACCTGGGATGGTTACAGGGAGCATGTGACTCCCTTGTTACAGAAGCGTCAATGGCTACTGGTCTGTTTCCGGGCAGAAGTGCTGGTTATGACCTATAAAGCCCTATACACCTTGGGACCAGGCTACCTGAAAGACTGCCTTCTCCCATACGAGCCTGCCTGGTTCTTAATATCTTCTGGAGAGGCCTTCTTTTGAGACTGCTGTATTCAGAGGATTGTTTGGTGGTGACCCAAAAGAGGGCTATTTGAGTGGCTGCTCCCTGGCTGTAAAACTCCCTCCCAAAGGAGGTAAGGTTTGCTCTCTCACTCTGCTGTCTTCTGCCAGCAGGCAAAGGACTGCTATATTCAAGAAGGCCTTTGGGCTGCAAGTGGGTCTCTTGTGTTGGGTGCTGTTGTTTTTTTTAAAAATGATAATGTATTTATTCTGTACTTGTTATGTTTTTATTGTATTTTAATGTATTGTTTTAATCAGTTTTAATTTTGCCTGTATGCTGCCTTGAGTGCCATGTTTTGGTAGAAAGGTGGGGTACAAATCTAACCAAATAAATAAATAAAGTGGAGCGGGGCACATACTTTATCTGGAAATGTTTACTCCTCTTCTTAACTCCAGAAATACAGTTTCTTCCATAACCACCACTGGAGTAAGCGGGGATATACCTGGTAAAAATATTTCCTTATTTCTACCCCAAATTTCTAACATATTTTTTAAAAAGGGATTTTCTAATCTTTTTATCATATTATATCCTTGCTTTGTAAATAAAAAACTCTCCACCCTATTACCCAATTCAAATGCTTCTATTTCCCACCACATAAAATCTTTTCTAACAATAATATCCATGATATATCTAAGTTGATTAGCTATATAATACCATTTTAAATTAGGGAGACCAAGTCCCCCTATTTTTTGAGCTTTATACCATCTATTCTTAGTAATCCTTGATTCCCCCCCCCCCCATTACAATAGCTATTTAACATTACTTGCCACTCTTTAATTTCTTTCTCTGATATCTTATATGGTATCATTCTAAATAAAAAATTAAACTTCGGTAAAATCTTCATTTTAATCAAAGCTATCCTACCAAACCACGATAATCCCAATTTTTTATAATCCTCTATTTGATTTTTAACTTCATCTTTTAGTTTTTTAAAATTACATTCCCCTATTTTATCCAAATCTTTTAATATATCAATACCTAAATATTTAATTATATTTTTATCTTTATATCCACTCTCCTTTGTTTAAATCCCCTTTCCTCCAGTTTACTATAATTAAATGTCATTATCTCCGATTTATCCCAATTAACTTTTAACCCTGTTACTTCTCTAAATTCATCTAAATGTTTCTCTATCCAATCCCAATTTTCTATAGGCCATTCTAATGTTAACAAGATATCATCTGCAAAAAGGTTTATCTTACATTTGGTCTCTATTCCTATCCCCAATAATTTCTTCTCCTGTCTTATCGAATTCGCTAACAATTCCATAACTAACACAAATAATACTGGGGAAAGGGGACAACCCTGTCTAGTTCCCCAGCCTAGGCTAATAGTTTCTGTTATTCCATCGTTTACAGTTACCGACGTGACATTATGAGTATATAATTGGTTAGTAATACCTATAAATTTTTCTCCAAACCCCATAGTTTTTATTAACATCTTTAATGCAGGCCATTCCACACAATCAAAGGCTTTAAAAATATCCAATGCAAGAACCCCCGCTTTCAAATTATTTTTCTTTATTAAATAAATTATATTCAGAACCCTTCTTGTTAAATCTGCCATTTGTCTTCCTTGAATAAACCCACATTGATCTATCCCTGTATACTTATTTAGAAAACTATTCATTCTTCTAGCTAAAATTGCTGTCAATAATTTAGCATCTTGATTAATTAATGATATTGGTCTATAAGAACCTGGTTCTGCTAAATCCTTCCTTGGTTTCGGGATTAAAATAGTCAAGGACTGTTTCCATGACGGGGGGGATCTCTCCCCCCTGTAAAATATCATTAAACAACCGTTTTAACTTCGGAATTAACATTTTTTTAAAGACTTCCCGAGAATGTTAGACATTTAGAACGAATTTTTAGAGAGAAAAAGGTGATAACTTTAATGGATTGGCTGGAAAAAAATGGAGACAAGACAGCAAATAATTGATAGGGTTGGGGCAGGAAGAATTTCTTGGTTAAATTTAATTCAATTAGTACAATGGGGTAAGAAATGGAAGAGGAGACATGAGCATGAAAGGGATTTCACTGCATTTGAGCAGGTGGTTATGTCTAGAGAACTTGTAGAAGGAAATGCATCAGCTAGGGGTCTTACAAAGATGTTATATAAAATGTTGCAGAAATCAGAAGAGCAAGCAGAAAATCTTAAAATAGTTTGGGATGCAGAGTTTGAAGAGGAAATATCAAAGGATGAGTGGAATAAGATTTGGGATGGGGGGAGGAGCCTGCGCTGGCTATGGAGCAGTAGCTTTTCTGCCGAGCTCCCGGAATGATTTGAAAACATCTGCAAATACACAGGAGAGACAAAGCGTGAGTTTAAATTCCTTTGCTGTTTGCTTTCTGGAAAGTATGCAGATATAGAGCTAATAAAGAAATAACAAGAATAGCTTTCTTTTGATGTGCTTCGCTCTGGATTGTTTATGAGCTCCAGACGGGTGAAAAAGTCCCTACCCCCTCTTTGGAAACGCGATCGGGCGCATCCCTCGGATAACAGTTTGAAAAGGCTAATTAGGATCCTTGACACTAAAGATATTGAATGTTCTTATCAAACTGTGCAACAGGGTCCTGATAAGAAGCCACGAGGTAGTGAAAGTTTCGAGACAGCGAGGGGGAAGGGCGGAAAAATGGCGGATTCAGCTGGCAAATTCCCTGCTGGTGCCAAGCCAAAGTCAATATCTCCAGCCAAGCTTAAAGGGGCAGCACCAGATTGGGAGAAAATTCTATCACAGTTTCAAAGCTCTATGGAAGCAGGCCAGCAGAAACAAATAGAAGCAATTGAGAAATTTCAAAATCTGTGTTTAAAGAAATGGGTAATTTTCAAAATCAAAGGGTTATTATGGCTGGGGACTTTAACATGGTATTGGATAGAAGAAAAGACAAATCCAATCCGACGAGAGAAGATCAGAGAAATAATCTAACGATCTTGAATAAGTTAATTAGTAAGGAAGGGTTGCTAGATGTTTGGAGAGGGGTCAAGGGGAATGAGGAAAGATATACATTTTACTCATCAGCAAATAAGAATTATTCTAGGATAGATTTTATTTTTGTGTCCAGGACACTGTTTTCAAGGGTCCTGGGCACAGAGATAGGAGTGATAAAAGTTACAGATCATGCTTTGGTTAACATGGATTTGAAGATACATAAGGATTATAGAGAAGCGAAAAGATGGAGATTGAATTGTAATATTTTTCGTTATAAACATTTAACAGAGAAAATAGAGAAGGAATTGAGGGAAATTTGGGAATTTAATCAAACAGAAGAATGTACTGAAGCGATAATATGGGATACAATGAAGAGTGTAATGAGAGGAATAGGATTGAGAGAGGCAATAAATTTGAGGAAACAACAAGAAGTTTTTTATCAAAAGCTAGAGGGGGAGATTAGGGATTTGGAAAAGAAGTATTTAGAGAAGAGGGATAAAAAGATTTTTGCAGAATTACAGGGTAAAAGGAAAGAATTGGAGAATAAAGAACTGGACAGGGTACAAAGGAATTTGATTTACACAAAAAGGGAGTATTTTGAGAATAGTAATAAAAACTCTAAAATGTTGGCTAGATTAGCACAAAAAAAAAAAGAAAAAAGCTTAGTGGGGATGATTAAGGATAAGAGGGGTAAAGAATATAATCTAGTAAAGGATAAATTGAAAATTTTTCATGAATATTACACAGAGTTATATAAGGCAGGAAAATGGTCGGAAGCTGAGAGTAGAAGATATATCGAGAAAAATTTAAAAATAAAAATCCAGGATGAAGATAGAGAGAAAATGGAGCAACCATTCACAGAAATTGAAATAGAAAGTGCTATAAATAAATTAAAACAGGGGAAAACGCCAGGACTGGATGGTCTGGGGGCGGAATATTATAAAGTCTTTAAAAAATGTTAATTCCGAAGTTAAAACGGTTGTTTAATGATATTTTACAGGGGGGAGAGATCCCCCCGTCATGGAAACAGTCCTTGACCATTTTAATCCCGAAACCAAGGAAGGATTTAGCAGAACCAGGTTCTTATAGACCAATATCATTAATTAATCAAGATGCTAAACTATTGACAGCAATTTTAGCTAGAAGAATGAATAGTTTTCTAAATAAGTATATAGGGATAGATCAATGTGGGTTTATTCAAGGAAGACAAATGGCAGATTTAACAAGAAGGGTTCTGAATATAATTTATTTAATAAAGAAAAATAATTTGAAAGCGGGGGTTCTTGCATTGGATATTTTTAAAGCCTTTGATTGTGTGGAATGGCCTGCATTAAAGATGTTAATAAAAACTATGGGGTTTGGAGAAAAATTTATAGGTATTACTAACGAATTATATACTCATAATGTCACGTCGGTAATTGTAAACGATGGAATAACAGAAACTATTAGCCTAGGCCGGGGAACTAGACAGGGTTGTCCCCTTTCCCCAGTATTATTTGTGTTAGTTATGGAATTGTTAGCGAATTCGATAAGACAGGAGAAGAAATTATTGGGGATAGGAATAGAGACCAAATGTAAGATAAACCTTTTTGCAGATGATATCTTGTTAACATTAGAACGGCCTATAGAAAATTGGGATTGGATAGAGAAACATTTAGATGAATTTAGAGAAGTAACAGGGTTAAAAGTTAATTGGGATAAATCGGAGATAATGACATTTAATTATAGTAAACTGGAGGAAAGGGGATTTAAACAAAGGGGAGTGGATATAAAGATAAAAAATATAATTAAATATTTAGGTATTGATATATTAAAAGATTTGGATAAATAGGGGAATGTAATTTTAAAAAACTAAAAGATGAAGTTAAAAATCAAATAGAGGATTATAAAAAATTGGGATTATCGTGGTTTGGTAGGATAGCTTTGATTAAAATGAAGATTTTACCGAAGTTTAATTTTTTATTTAGAATGATACCATATAAGATATCAGAGAAAGAAATTAAAGAGTGGCAAGTAATGTTAAATAGCTATTGTAATGGGGGGAAAAAATCAAGGATTACTAAGAATAGATGGTATAAAGCTCAAAAAATAGGGGGACTTGGTCTCCCTAATTTAAAATGGTATTATATAGCTAATCAACTTAGATATATCATGGATATTATTGTTAGAAAAGATTTTATGTGGTGGGAAATAGAAGCATTTGAATTGGGTAATAGGGTGGATAAATTCTTATTTACAAAACAAGGACATATTATGACAAAAAGATTAGAAAATCCCTTTTTAAAAAATATGTTAGAAATTTGGGGTAGAAATAAGGAAATATTTTTACCAGGTATATCCCCGCTTACTCCAGTGGTGGTTATGGAAGATTTTCCCGAGAATGTTAGACATTTAGAACGAATTTTTAGAGAGAAAAAGGTGATAACTTTAATGGATTGGCTGGAAAAAATGGAGACAAGACAGCAAATAATTGATAGGGTTGGGGCAGGAAGAATTTCTTGGTTAAATTTAATTCAATTAGTACAATGGGGTAAGAAATGGAAGAGAAGACATGAGCATGAAAGGGATTTCACTGCATTTGAGCAGGTGGTTATGTCTAGAGAACTTGTAGAAGAAAATGCATCAGCTAGGGGTCTTACAAAGATGTTATATAAAATGTTGCAGAAATCAGAAGAGCAAGCAGAAAATCTTAAAATAGTTTGGGATACAGAGTTTGAAGAGGAAATATCAAAGGATGAGTGGAATAAGATTTGGGATAGGCGAATATTGAAAAATATGTCTGTAAGAATTAAAGAGAATTTTTATAAGCTGATTTGGAGATGGTATTTGACTCCAGTGAGATTAAATAGAATAGATAATAAATGTTCTCCAATGTGTTGGCGAGGATGTCAGGAATTGGGTACATATGCTCATATGTGGTGGAGTTGTAAAATGTAATGGATTTTTGGAAAATGATTTTTGAGGAAATATCAGAAATTGTTGGAGTTGATTTAGAGGTATGCCCTAAACTAGCTTTGCTAACAATAACGGAAAAGGTGATCGGTTCACAAAATGTTAAAGAATTAATCATAAATTTGTTAACGGCAGGTAGACTAATGATAGCAAGGAAATGGAAAATCCAGCAAGTTTTCACTATTACTGAATGGTATAAGGAAGTATGGGATATGGCTTTGAATGATATGTTGACTTGTAATATTAAATGCAAAAGGGGTCAATTAAAGAAAAATAATTTTAAGGATATTTGGGGTTTATTTTTGGAATATGTGTTTAAAAGGGGGAAAGGGAGTTTACCCTGTCAAGATATATTGTATTTTTGGAATAATGAACAATTATAGAGTTATTGGATTGTTTGGTCCCATTGTGGTGGGAGCACAATATTAGTTATGTGTGTATGTTATTTTCTTTGTATTGTTTTTAAAAAAAAAAGAATAAAAAATATTTAAAAAGATTTGGGATAGGCGAATATTGAAAAATATGTCTATAAGAATTAAAGAGAATTTTTATAAGCTAATTTGGAGATGCTATTTGACCCCAGTGAGATTAAATAGAATAGATAATAAATGTTCTCCAATGTGTTGGCGAGGATGTCAGGAATTGGGTACATATGCTCATATGTGGTGGAGTTGTAAAAATGTAATGGATTTTTGGAAAATGATTTTTGAGGAAATATCAGAAATTGTTGGAGTTGATTTAGAGGTATGCCCTAAACTAGCTTTGCTAACAATAACGGAAAAGGTGATCGGTTCTCAAAATGTTAAAGAATTAATCATAAATTTGTTAACAGCAGGTAGACTAATGATAGCAAGGAAATGGAAAATCCAGCAAGTTTTCACTATTAATGAATGGTATAAGGAAGTATGGGATATGGCTTTGAATGATATGTTGACTTGTAATATTAAATGCAAAAGGGGTCAATTAAAGAAAAATAATTTTAAGGATATTTGGGGTTTATTTTTGGAATATGTGTTTAAAAGGGGGAAAGGGAGTTTACCCTGTCAAGATATATTGTATTTTTGGAATAATGAACAATTATAGAGTTATTGGATTGTTTGGTCCCATGGTGATGGGAGCACAATATTAGTTATGTGTGTATGTTATTTTCTTGTATTGTTTTAAAATTTAATAAAATATTAAAAAAAAAAAAAGAAATACAGTTTCTGAAGAAAAAAGCAAGTGCTGTACTGTTCTGGACATAGAGCACTGTTTATCCATATAAGAGATAACAAATAATAAGAATAAGAAATTTAAAAGATAAGAAATAATCAATTTTTAATCTCTTTCTTCTTTCTCCTTCTCTTCCTCTTCTCTAACATTGGATTCCAAAGCAGCTTAAAATTATATGTTAGTGTGTAGTCTTCTGGCCCCTGGTAGTTAACAATGCATTCCAGGTTCCAGATTTTGCCCCCAGAGGGAGGAGGCAGGAAGTTTGCAGATGGGCTCAAGAGTCTGCCTGATGGTAAAGGTGCCAATCCACAAAAGCAGCCTCCATTGATCTGCAGAGTCATAAACATCCTGGCAGTTAGAGATATATAGTCCATGTTCCATGCTCTTCCCTCAAGAGGGAAAGGGCAGATGGGCTGGCTTTGTTATGTGACTCTGAGCAATGACGACATTTGAAACCATTTCTCAGTTGATCATCCCCCAAAATATATGTTTGCAATGAGGGCATCTGAAGCCATATTTCAATGGATCATTAAAAAAAATATATCTGTTTACAGAAAGAGAATTATATGAGCTCTCTGAGAAGAAACAAATGTTGCTTGAAAGTTTGGAATCGAAGAAGAAAGAACTACAAGAAGCTGAAACTCTTGCAGCTACCCAGCCAGGCAGTATCAGTGGTAGGAATACAATTATTTTTCATGCTCTCTGGATTCAACCTATTGTATACTATTTATTTTATTTTATTTATTTATTATATTTATCAATCGCCCATCTGGCCGGTCACCCGGCCACCCTGGGCGATGTACAATTAAACCCTGGGCGATGTACATTGCATGTTTTAATTTAGTGTAGTCGTTTCAGCATACATTAATATTTTGATATGACTAGGCCTGAAATTATTTTGTAGAGCATAAACTACAGGAACTAGACAAGCAAAGAAGACATTTGACTGCAGATCTGGAGGCAACTGTACAGGATATACAACGTCTTGCTTCACAAAGAGCTCCTATTGGAAGACCTGGTGGTGAGTATAAAATAAATGACATTTTAAATATAGGCTCTTCAATATGCATACTGTTTCATTATACTAAGTATAGCAATTCAAAGGCTCGGACACATATTTCACATGGCACCTTACACTCCTTTTCTTAGTTCCAGAAGCAGAGTTTCTATAGAAGAAATTTATTTATTTATTTATTTATTTGAAATATTTTTATGCCGCTCCTCAGCCAAAAAGGCTCCCGGAGGAGCTGTCAAGATCTGCTTCTCCAGCACAGTTGCACAGCTCCACCTGTTGGCCGCTGTCCAGTTAGCAACCTGGCCAGCACCCCTCTTCTCAGGATTTGGCCCATTACCTCCAGCTGCTCTCAGGCCTGCTAATGCAGACCCGCTGGGAGCTGCTGGGAGGGCTACTTAAGGGCTGCCTCAGCACTCCAGCTTTAGCCACAGCAACTTGATTCCTCGTGCTGTTGCAGCTGGCTCCTGACCCTCTGTGACCGACCAGCTCCAGCTCTTGCCTGACCGTGCTCGACCTTCACCTATTCCAGACCTATGCCTCTACCCTCTAGCCTCTGGCCCTGCTCTGCCCGGTACCTGACTGAATCTAGCCTGACTCTCAACCCCGCCTGTGCCTCTGGCCCTTGTCTGAACCTGGTCTGCTTCTGGATTTGCCTTCTTGCCTCTGGCCCTTGTCTGAACCTGGTCTGCTTCTGGATCTGCCTTCTTGCCTCTGGCCCTTGCTCGGACTCTGCTTGGTCTCGACCCGTGCTTGACCACTGTTCGCCTACCAGACCTGCCCTTCGCCTCTGGCCCCACCTTGCTTGCTACTTGTACCGACCTCAGCCCACCTCCTGAACTCTGTACTCTCCTGACCTGCTCCAGCCTCCATCATCCCCTGGTCCTGGCGTTCCAGCCAAAGTCCCTTCCCTTACCACCCATGCCCCGGACATTACAGCAGCTTACATATAATCAATTAAACAAGACAGTCCCTGCCTGCAGGCTTACAATCTAAAAGACACGACACACAAGGAAAAAGGAATGGGGAGGGAAGAAGGGGGCGAAAGTGTTCTTGAACTGGCTATGCAACACTGGTTATCAGTATAAGAGGACTAAGACAGTGACAGTGCCTCTGAGAGGAGCTTCAGCCTCCCTGGTTATTCATTGTATCTCCCTAGGGAGACCTGTCTCATACTTTTGAATCTAGATCATACCTAAGGACCACTTTCTCCTATATTGGTTGTGCTTATCCATTTAAAGCATTTCCCACCAGTATTCAGCTGAAAAGTTGCAATGATAGATGAAGAGTTTGTAATTTCTATGAAATAATCCATTTTAGTATTTATCTTCTTTCTCTTCTTCCTCTTCTCTAAGATTGGGTTCCAAAGTAGATTACAATTATATGTTAGTGTGTAGTCTCTTCTGGCCCCTTGCAGTTCATGCTGCATTCCAGGTTCCACGTTTTTCCCCTAGAGGCAGGGGGCATGAAGAATGCAGATGATCTCAAGAGGATATTTGAAAACATTTTTCAATATATCATTCCAAAAAATATATGTTTACAGGAAGAGAATTATATGAACTATCTGGGAAGAAACAATTGTTACTGGAAAGTTTGGAATCCAAGCAGAAAGAACTACAAGAAGCTAAAGCTCTTGCAGCTGCTCAACCAGGCAGTATCAGTGGTATGGATACAGTGATTTTTCATGCTTTCAATTAGGTACAATGTTAAACATAAGTAGTTGTCCTTTTATTTCAATTGAGTATATGGTCATGGCTAAGCAGAATTTGCATTGCTGTAGGAGATTGTCTATGCAGTTTACTACTACTGTTGTTGTTGTTATTTAATTTATACACTGCTCTTCCGCACAGAAGTGTCCAAAGTGGCCCACACAACCCAAGGATATCATATCAATACAAATCCAAGTGCCATTACAATAACAATCTACTACCAATTCATTTTGAAACATAATGTATCAATTAAAATAAATGATCCAATTCTACAACAGGTCATTTCACTTATGCTAACAACATTATAATTACAATACAAATTCATGATAGGTATCATCCTCTATAATAATAAAAGAAGATGTGTGTGTCTCTGTGCATCCATCAGCACCATAGATCCAAGACCTTGAAACCTTGATGCCTAAAGCTTAGCATTCTTACTAGGGGGACCTAAGGGGTGTGCACCTCAGCATTATTATTTTTTAAAACACATTAATTAATTTCAGTTAATTTAAATGTGTCCAGTGTGCCCATGTGGTTGAAGCCTGTAATACATCTTCAGCTACTAGGGGCAGACTTCCGTATCCAGCACATTGCTTTGCCGTCCATATACGTTCAAGCCAGAGGAGATTAGTAGGCTAAGGGACAGAGTTATAGGCCTGCCGCCTTTCCCTGTTGTAGGGCAGCCCCCTTAAGGGGAATGGAGTGGAGGGGAATGGAATGGACAGACTCCTCCTGTGTCCAGCTCTCTGTCAGCTGTGTAGGTTTGCTTGAATGCATCAG
Source organism: Shinisaurus crocodilurus (assembly GCA_021292165.1). Taxonomy (NCBI): domain Eukaryota; kingdom Metazoa; phylum Chordata; class Lepidosauria; order Squamata; family Shinisauridae; genus Shinisaurus; species Shinisaurus crocodilurus. The sequence goes on along the minus strand of CM037880.1, from coordinate 24,265,391 downwards.
TGTATCAATATCAAACTAAGGGACCACCTATGTCAAGTGAAGGGCCTAGGTTACACAATTAGTAGAATTAACCTATAGTTTCCAGGTTCAGATGTCACATAGCAACCCCCAATCGGCCTGATTGGGGGTTGAATATTCAAAACTGCTGCGGAACGCGCCCGACATGCACTGCAGCAAATCGCAGATTAATTAACCCATGATTTACCATTGTTATGTTTGAACAGCCTCTTGGTCAGAGCAGAGCCATTTAAATAATTGGCATTTAAGTTAGTCATGACTATCTTAAGTCCCATTGATTTCAATGGTCTACTAATTATAACTAAATCTGGATTCAACCTATTGTATACTAATTGCACATTGTAATTTAGTGTAGTTAATTCAGCATATATTATTATTTTTAGCATAATTTTTTATGTTGAAAGAAAAGCAAAACAAAACCAAATAAACATAAAAAGCAAAAAACAGAGAAACAATGCAAAAACAACAAAAACTAAACTAGAATGGACTTCCGATTTTTCCACAACAAAGTATAAGTAACATTAAATACTCTACCCTATAGTTACAAAGATATTTCTCTTTTTTCTATTGTCAAACTCTTATTCTCATAAGTTCACAAAACATCATTTTAACCTTAAACATAGATACTAATTCTTCTAATTAAACAATATTAAAAAAATTACTCATTTTTAGCAAAAATCCCTAGCTTCTTTCCACCTATTTAGCTAAGAGACAAACTTTTTAACGACATATTTTTCCCATTTCACCTATACCTTTCGATAATTTTAGGCCCATATTTGTTTGCATTTCTTCCATTAATTTCTCAGTCTTGAATTTCAACATAGATCAATACATTTTAACAGTAATGAGTTACCTTCATATTATAATTTCTAACCTCTTCAGTATTCATTTTTCATTATACAGAACATAAACTAATCCACATAATCAACAAACCCCAATATTCAATAATCATTCTTGTTATTTGCCATTCTTGCTTTAAACTCTTAACATAAACTAAACCATATATATCCACCCCAGCAACCCTCCTAACATAGATTAAACCATTTCTGTCAATTCTATTAATCAACAACCATTCTTCTTGTTAAGGTCATCCAATTATCTTTCGATTATCTTCCCCCTGTCAAAAACATAATTTTTCTGCTCAAATTTTAAAGTAAGAAAACCACATTCTTCAGTCTTACAAAAGCAGCTTCTCCCAGATGCCCCCAGCCACTCCGTCAGCTTCCATCCCAATGGGAAGGCACTGCCAATAAACCCAATCCAGTATTTTCTCATTAACCGATCCAGTACACCCTTTAGTAACAGCATATATTATTTTGATATGACTAGGCCTGAAATTATTTTGTAGAGCATAAACTACAGGTGCTAGATGAGCAAAGAAGACGTTTGACTACAGATCTGGAGGCAACTGTACGGAATATACAAGAAGTACAACGTCTTCCTGCACAAAGAGCTCTGATTGGAAGATTCGGTGGTGAGTAGAGAATAAATGACATTTTAAATATAGGCTCTTAAATATGCATACTGTTTCAGTATATTGTTTGTAAGTATAGCAATTCAAAGGGTAGGGCACATACTTCATCTGGCAACTTTCACTACTCTTCTTAGCTCCAGAAGTAGAGTTTCTGTAGAAAAAAGAAAGGAAAAAGTGTTGCTCCTGTACTGGCCATAGAGCATTGGTTATCAGTATAAGAGATCTGACAGTGACCTGGTTCATACAACACGACAACTAGGGATGGATCGAAGAGTCTCAGGGGGCTGAAAGCGGGCCAAAAGCGGCCTGCTTGCCAGCCCCCGAGACTCTCGCAACTTAACTGGCCGCCACTCAATCCACGCCGCGCTGAGGAGCTTCAGTTACCCGGTGCGTCAGTTCCGCTTCCCCTGGTGCTGCGTTTTTAGCATAAAAACCAGGGCAACCCAGCTTGAAGGCTGTGATTTGCTATTTTTGGCTGTTTTAAGCTGGGTTGCCTTGGTTTTATGCTAAAAACGCAGTGCCAGGGAACCAGAAGTGACGCGACGGGGAACCCGTCATGTCACTTTCGGTTCCCTGGCGCTGCTTGCATTGAGAGCGCGGCGAGAGTGGGCGGGGGGTGCTCTGGAGCACCCCCAAGAGCAGGTAAGGCCCTGCTCGATTTACATTGCTAACGACAACCCACCATGGCTAACCAGTCGTAGTGGGTTGTCATGTCATCCGAACCCAGCACAGTTTCTGTGGGGCGGTTTATTTTTCATGAACAAGTCACCCTGAGAACCCATGGCTTGTTTTAGGGTTGTTCCTGCCTACGATGGGCTGTTGTGTTGTCCAAATCTAGTAGCGTGATTGTATTGTGGGTTGTTGGGAACAGCGACCAGCAGCAACCCCCCCTGCTGTTTGGTTTTGCGATCTCACCAGTGACTGCCCTTCCACTGATGCAAAAACAGCACTTTGGATGGAGTGTCACTCATTCCTCCTTTTTTTTATTTTTTGGGGCCTCAAAAATGTGTATTTCGGGTCATAATTTTAAAATTAATATTATTTTTATCAGTCGTTTGCAGGTGCACAAGTGCCCACTTACAGCTATCCAATATGTGTAGTCTTGCCTGGTCAATTTCCTTGTCAGTTTCAGCTGCCAAAGGGAGGGCATGGCAGGACTGCATATAGGCTGACTTGCTCGCAGTTCCGAGGGACCAAGTGCTTAGCTGTCAGCTGAAAAGCACCTTTAAAGGGGGGGGGGGAGCAGCAACGGAAAGTGCACTGAAAGGGGTGAGGGCAATATTTCCCCATTAGCAATACAACCCTCGATTTTTAGTGTTGAACTGACAGTTCTCAGTACCCTCCACCTTTTAGTTTAAGCATCAGTTAAATCAATCTGCCCATGTGTTCTGATCATCAATGGACACTGCTGTTGGTCCTCCCACCACTAGGGTTGGGTTAGTGGTTGCCAGAGACAGAGCTGTCTTGGTAATAGTGTCGAGGATTTGGAACTTCCTCCACAGAGAAGTTTGCTTAGCATTTTCTCTTTTATCTTTTTGTTGCCAAATAAAATGAATGCTATGCACAAATGCATTTGGGGAGGTAGAAGAATAAAGTTATTGATCACTGCATTCCTTCTGTTAGTTTACATTGTGTTTAATTTGGTATTTTAGATTTCATGTTGTGTTCTTTATTGATTTACTCCATGTATTAGCCTCTTTGGATACTTAGGTATACAGTTGGGATAGAAATATTGGGTAGTATAGCAAAATGGAGGAAAGGGTAGGATTTTAAAAAAAGAAAGTTGATATAAAGATAAAAAATATAATTAAATATTTAGGTATAGATATATTAAAAGATTTGGATCAAATAGGAGAATGGAATTTTAAAAAATTAAAAGGTGAGGGTAAGAATAAAATAGAGGACTATAAAAAACTTGGATTATCTTGGTTTGGTAGGATAGCTTTGATAACAATGAAGATTTTACCGAAGTTAAATTTTTTATTTAGAATGATACCATATAAGATATCAGAGAAGGAAATTAAAGATTGGCAAGTAATTTTAAATAGTTATTGTAATGGGGGGGAAAGATCGAGGATTACTAAGAATAGGTGGTATAAAGCTCAAAAAGTAGGGGGACTTGGTCTTCCAAATATAAAATGGTACTATATAGCAAATCAACTTAGATATATTATGGATATTATCGCTAGGAAGGATTTTATGTGGTGGGAAATAGAAGCATATGAATTGGGAAATAGGGTGGAGAGTTTTTTATTTACAAAGCAAGGATATAATATGATAAAAAGATTAGAAAATCCCTTTTTAAAAAATATGTTAGAAATTTGGGGTAGAAATAAGAAAATATTTATACCAGGTATATCACCACTTACTCCAGTGGTGGTCATGGAGGACTTTCCAGAGAATATTAGACATTTAGAACGAATTTACACAGAGAAAAAGGTAATAAGATTAATGGACTGGCTGGAAAAAATGGAGACAAGGCAGCAAATAATTGATAGGGTTGGGGCAGGAAGAATTTCGTGGTTAAATTTAATCCAATTAGTTCAATGGGGAAAGAAATGGAAGAGGAGACAGACATGAGCATGAAAGAGAATTCACTGCATTTGAGCAGTTGGTTATGTCCAGAGAACTTATAGAAGGGAATGTATCAGCTAGAAGTATTACGAAGATGATATATAAAATGATGCAGAAATCAGAAGAGCAAGCGGAAAATCAAGATAGTTTGGGATATAGAGTTTGAAGAGGAAATAGCAAAGGAAGAGTGGCAAATATTGAAAAATATGTCAATAAGGATAAAAGAGAATTTCTATAAGTTAATTTGGAGATGGTACCTGACTCCGGTGAGAATAAACAGATTAGATAATAAATGTTCTCCAATGTGTTGGAGAGGCTGTCAGGAGCTGGGTACATATGCTCATATGTGGTGGAGTTGTAAAAATGTATTGGATTTTTGGAAAATGGTTTTTGAAGAAATATCAGAAATTGTTGGTGTTGATTTAGAAGTTTGTCCTAAATTAGCATTGTTATCAATAACCGAAAAGGTGGCTGGTCCTCAAAATGTTAAAGAATTAATTGTAAATTTGTTAACGGCGGGTAGATTAATGATAGCAAGAAAATGGAAAGTTCAGCAAGTTTTCTCTATCACTGACTGGTATAAAGAAGTGTGGGATATGGCTTTAAATGATATGTTAGCTTGCAATATCAAATGTAAAAGGGGACAATTAAAGAAAAACAATTTAAAGGATATTTGGGGTTTATTTTTGGATTTTGTGTTAAATAAGGGGAAAGGGAGTATGCCCTGTCAAGATATGTTGCATTTTTTGAATAATGAATAACTATAGATTATAGAGATAGAATATATTATATGGTCCCGTGGTGACGGGAGCACTATATAAGTTGTATGTTTGTTATTTAGTTGTTTTATATATTGTTTGAAAAATTTTAAAATAAAAATTAAAAAAAAAGAAAAGAAATACTGGGTAGTATCCAATGTTAGTCCTATGTAGAGTAAGACCAATTGAAATGAATGTGAATAAGTTAATCACGAGTAACTTAAGTTCCATTCCTTTCAATTGGTCTACTCTATGTAGGATTAACATTGGATAGTACCCACTGTAAATAACATTGTCAACTTTTGTGATATTGCTAAAGATTTAGGTCTCCCTTGAAATTCACTGCATTCTCAGAAGTGTTTCAGTTACCTTTCTTTAACTGCTGTAAGGATGGATCAAAAGAACATTTGTCTTTTTATGAAAGAATCAGTTTTTCACATCTGCATATCTATCTTCCTTTTATATGATTTAGTAATATGGACACTTGAAACTATTTTAAAGAGATAATTCTAAAACATTGCTGTTTGTAGAAAAGGGCTTGTATGAACTATCTCAGTGGAAGCAACTTTTATTGGAAAGTTTGGAATCTAATGTGAAAGAGCTGGAAGAAGCTCATGCTCTTGCAGCTGCACAACCAGACAGTATCAGTGGTATGTATATGGTGATATCTGATGCTTGTTTCAATTACAGGTTTAAACACATGCTCCTGCAATGTGAGGTCCTTTCATTTTAATTGACTTCTAAGCTTAGGATCATGCCAAGCATCCTATTTTGGCTTGTCAGTAAATTGGCAGCCTGCAAGTTAAGTAAAATTGATGTGGGTGACAAAGTTATCAAAGTGTATAAGGTTCTTGTCTTTGGGTAGCAATAACCAGGATTTACCAGGTTATATACTGTCTGGAATAGTTTCTGTAGACCATACTTTTGTAGATGCAATCACAGTTGATACTGCTGCTACACAATCTCTTAAAAATTACCTAGGTTGCAGTCAACTGAATTCAGTGCAAGCCAAAAGCTGCCTGTACTCTAGCCATCTCTCCTCATGCTTCATCTATCTTAAATCATTTGTAAATCAAGGGAACCTAAAGTGGCAATGAGCCTGCTGTTGCACATCACAGGCCATTGACAGCAGCTATCATGAAATTGTCATATATTCTAGAGCAGCCTTCCCCAACCTGGTTTTGCCCTCCAGTTGTGTTGGGCTACAATTCCTATCATCCCCAGCCAGCATGGCTAATTGCCTGTTAGCTGGGGGTGCCAGGTTGGAGAAGGTTCATGAATCTAGGGAGTTCATGAATCTATTTGGCTTCATTAGTCTCTGTGGAGAGACTAGCCTAGCTATTCTTCATCCTGACAAGAACATTATGGTGTAGAAATCTGTGCCTTTGTTTGTTAGATTTCTGTACCTCCCAATGATGATCTTTGAGTTCTTTTACAACTGTATGGTAGGTTAGACATCCACATTCTTTCTCTCATTTCATAACTAAGTATCCTAGCCTTCCCTAACCTGGTACCGTCCAGAGGTGTTGTACTACAGCTCCCATCATCCCCAGCCAGCAAAGCCATTAGCTGTACTGGTAGGGAATGATGAGAGTTGTAATCCAAAACATATGGAGGGCACTAGGTTGGGGTCTTGGGGAAGACTGAGGCATGCTTTTTTAAATGGGGAACCACCCTAACATATGAAGGGCACGATCCTGTGGCCACAGGACACTGGCAAGACAGCCATAGGATAGGTTAGAGTTCCAGTTCCAGCCTCAGAAATGTGTTCCCAGGTTGGAGCTGTGACCCTGACCGCAGAGCACCCTCCCTCCACCCTTGCAGCCAGCACAGTTCTTTCCACACTGTCTGTGGCTCCAAACTCGCAAGTGCGACTTCATAAAAGGCACAGGAGGAGTGAGGCTCTGCCAAGATCAACATATCCCATCAGGGCCTCAGCCCCCCCTCCTCATGAGAAGGGGCAAAATACATAGTAGACTGAAATCAGCTGTCTATGTCTTTTGCAGAGAAGCAGAAGCATGGAGGCAATCCTTGCCTCCGTGCTCAACTGGATGCTCATAATTCTCTGAGTTTGGAGGGTTACTGGCAGCCACACTGGATGGTGCCGTCTGTATGTTAAAAGGTAGCAACACTGAAAAAAGCACCACCACGTTGAGTGCTTGGATAATTAGACTAATCTACAGATATGCATGTTTCAGAAAAAAAAGAAAAAGAGGCACAGTTCCAGCCAAAATTAAACAATTATATTTCTAATTGGCAGACATTTAATCATTTGGTAATTGAGTACCTATTTCCATTTCAGTTGTTCTTCCTCTGTATGAATGCACCAGATTCATGACTGATTTTTTTCTTTTCTTTACAATGCATTTTAATTAGTATTATAAAATTAATTATGACACTTAGTATTTAATAGTTTTGTATGGTTAGTTGAGATACTTTAAATATTTTTTCAGTTTAAAATAAGAAAAATAGATCGTACAATAAAGCACAATATGTTGGATCAGACTAAGCTAGTCATGCTTTTGTCCCATTTAAATAATGATTCTTAAGTTAGTCACAACTAACATCCCATTTATTTCAATGGGATTGAAGCATGACTAATTCACAGTGCAATTGTATACATGTCTACTGAGACATAAGTCCCATTGACAGCTGTGACAGATTTGACCCTGTCTAGGAATGTTATGATATGGGATGACTGTATTTAGGTGGATCATGGATCATGGAACGTATTCCATGCCATATCCCAGAACAAAGTGTCATGACAGAAATGGTAAGTTTACAAAATTCCTGGTATTAACACACAGAATTTTTAAATAGGGGACTCTGAGATCAGGCGTGTCTTTTAATCTTTTACTTTAAAATCGTAAGCTATAAATAAGAGCATTGAACATACAAAATACAAAGTGGTTACAAATAAAACACATTTTCAAAACGTTCTAAGTTTAGTTTTATGAGTATTGCCTTTCTAAAGATTAAAGTTTCTTACCCAATGACATTTCTGAGCTGGGAGCAAAATAGAGCAGACAAGTCAATGAGATGACTATTATGCCATTGTCCTCCCATGAGGACAGATGCTGTATCCTGGAGTTCCCATATTTTGCTTCTTATATTTATATGATTTCTGATGAGCTTGCTTACATGTGTTTCCCACAAAATGGAATTTCTCTAACAATTAGTTATTATTTTTTCCAAAGTTCCCACCTATGATTTGGAGTGATATATTTACTTTGTAGTTTTGTCAGCAATTCTGAGACACATTTCCTTCAAAATAGGATACCCCCTGTTTCTCTTTCATAGTTCTATTGTGTAGCTATTTTAAATTTGAAATGTCTTTCAGTCCTGTTTACTTCTCACAATATTTTATGTTCACATATTTGCATCATACGCAAAACAAATTGACAATACTACATATATGCAAACATCCTTTCCCCCAACTTGCTTATCACATCTTGCTTTTTTCTGAGTTTAGCTAGGAAGATTTTGTCTTTCCCATAGTGTTCCCAGGTTCCTAGGTTAGTGAAAAGTCATGGTATGTCAGCACAAATGCTTCTGTTAGAATACCTTGCTAGTATCAAACTTATTCAAACTTCATATGATAATACATTTTGAAGCAAATGACATATTACATGTATTATTGTATTATATTATATGTATTATAAAAATTGTAGCTTAGGAGAGTATAGCAAGTTATGAGAGAAATGTGGAAGACCAAAATCTCCTTTTGGATAAATATTTTCAAGGTAACCTATTATGCAGGTTGGTGCAACAGCCTTGCCAAATGTTTAGAGTGCAAAGACTTCTGGGGCAAATATTTGTCACACAGCAGTGCAGCATTAGTCTGGATCCAACCCAGTAATGTTATTCACATAGTGACTTCCGAAAGGTAGATCTTCTTCTGAAGGTCTTGAAGTTTAGTTATATTACATTAATAGACGTTAATAATAATTGTATTACCTGATATTAAATATAATTCTAACATGCTTAAGAAGTATATTTTAGTGTTTCTATAAAATGCATTAAAATTGTTATGTAGAGAAAAAAATACAGGAATTAAATGAGCAAAGAAAGATTTTGATGGAAAACTTGATAGCAGTTGTGCAAGATGTACAAGAAATGAAAGCGCATATTTCAGAGGCAGGTGGAATAATAAGACCCATTGGTGAGTACGGAATAAATTAGTTCTTCAGCAAAATAAGAATAATTTTGATTTAAATTGTAAAGATGGTGATGAGCTCTGAAATACTTTCAGATTCCTAACCCACCATTCAGATAGTGATGTTGGTTTGCTACTTTTGGGGAAATGTTTCCTTTAGCTCTCTTTCTATATTATATTGTTATATTCAGGGGTTAGTCTGGATGTCACCTGAAGACCTTAGAGCCCTGTGATTCTGGGTTGTAAGACTGGGATTTAGTCAGGAGAGAGTTAATGAAACCAGTTGAACAGGAGATTATCTTGATGGCTCTGGCAGAGTAGTCAACTACCCTGCCTTTAAGCAACAACAACAACAATTTTATTTTATCAATACAAGATAACAATGATATAAAAACAAAAATATCAATAATGTGCAATGCCCATCTGTTTTTGTTAAGCAGATGTCTCTCAATGGGTGGCTCTTCTGGAAGGAGACAGCCATTTGGGAATCCAGACTTAGCTCCCACGCCTCCACACCTGGGAAGATGAGGTCCTATGCTTGTGGGAAGAAACATGTTGGAGTAGGACAGAAAGAGATACACAGAGGGTTCATTTGTTCTCTGGACCAACCTACATCACTGATGGTCTCTCTAGAAACCTAATGGGGGAGCAATATCTGTTGGAATGTTAATGCTGTGAACCTCCACCTTATGCTCAACTCATATATTCGGTGCAGGCTGGTAGCTTCAATGTCAGCGCGGCTGTGCATCCACTCTAGATAGGGCTCAGCAGCGTGGATAGCTGCTTTAAAATTTGGAGTAAAATCCGGAGTGAATACACAGCCCTGCTGACACTGGAGCCACTAGCCTCCACTGCATATATTTATAACTAAATGCAAATATTTAAATATAGAAGAAGGAGTGAAGGAGGCAGGAGCAGGCAAAGGGAACATCGGGCCTACTCCAGTTCAACTGTTCCTCCATCCCACCATGGGAGATGAGAGGGGAAGCAGGGCCAATTGTTGTAAACCCCCAGAGAGCTTCGGCTATTGGGCGGTATATAAATGCAATGAAATAAATAAATATTACAAAATGCCATAAGCCTCCTGTGACCTCCTTCCAAATGAGACTGAACCCTGGGTGAACACTGTACCCCTGAAACTTCTGACCTCTCGTACTTATGTAACAATATATTTTTTTATTCTCCTAAGTTACTTTTCACATTTAGATAATCATTTTTCTTTTTATTGTTTTTTAAACCTCATTTTTTAGACAAGGATTTAAATGAGCTTAATTGGAAGAAAAAATGGCTTTTGGAACATTTGGAATCAAATCTAAAAGACCTGCAAGCAGCACAAACACTTGCAGCTACTCATCCAGACAGTATCAATGGTAAGTATATAGCATTTGGTTGTGGTTGTTGTTTTTAATTTAAAATATTTATATGCCATCTTTCCATACAGGAGCCCTCCCATGGCAGCAGGGGTTTTTTTTGTATTTAATGATGAAGCCTAAATATGAGTTTGGGTTATGTAATGAAGAATGGTCTTTATTCACATGAAGCGTCATTATGGGAGGAACACTTTTTTAGCTTAAATTTCTATAGTTCATACACTAAGGGGAGGAATGTGCTAATGGGAAAACAAGCTAAAATAGTCCTGTGGTAGTAATACAAATACTACAGGCAGGCCCTTGCCTTTCTAGCTCCACTATTTTGCTTTTCAGTTTACAATTTCTCTTCTGGTTGAAATTACAGGCCTCTAATGTCTAATTTAAAAACCTCAAAATACACAGGATTTATAGTGTGTCCGTGTGTGTGTATTTTTAGTAGATAAACTAGAAGATGATTCAAAACCAAACTTTAATATTAATTTAGAGGCCAATTACATAGATTTGAAATAGAAATAATATGCAAAATACTGCATAGGCTCTATATATGTATAATACTTTGGGTAGTCCTTTTTGCTTATGTCTGATAGGACATCTGAAAATGAATCTGTTTTATTAATCGTTGGAGGATTCTAGATCTTGGCACCCCATGATCATTGAGGCATACTAGAGCCTGGAAGCCTCCCTGCTGTTCCCCACTTTACACGACTTACTAGAGACAAGGGTAGCAGTGGAAAAAGTTCCACTAATGTTCGGAGGGTATGTGCAGATAGGACTTGGGTGCTCCCACGCATATGCAGTGCATCTGAGGTTGCTAGGCCTCATGGATGTTGTAATTCTTATTATGCCCAGCAACCTTGGACACACTGTGAAAGCACCTTTTTATTTCTAAACTGAAAAGACGCCATCTCTGTGGCCTTTCTTCATGCAACAGATGTAACCCCTTGATAATTTTAGTTCTATCTTCTCCACCTTTTTCAGATCTATAATGTCTTTTTTTGAGATAGGGTGGCCAGAACTGTAGAAAGGGAACATAGGAAGATGCCTTATACTGAGTCAGACCATTGGTACATCTAGCCCAGTATTGTCAGCACTGACGGGCGGTGGCTCTCCAGGGTTTCAGATAGGAGCTTTGCCTGCTGTACCTGGAGATGCTAGGGATTGAATCTAGGACCTTCTGCTTGCAAAGCATGTGCTCTACCACTGAACTATGGCCCCTTCCTGAACATGTCCATAACACAAAATGGTCTAAATGTGACTTCACTATAGATTTAGATAGTTGCGTTATGATACCATTTAAAACTCTTTTCTATTTAATTCTCATGATTTGCCTTTTTCATTGTTTTATCAACCAAGTTGACATTTTCAGTGAGCTTCCCAATATGCCTCCAAGTTCCCTGTTTGAGCAGGAGGTGTCCACATGGGTTATGCCCTCTAGTGCCCAGGGCAAGGCAGGCAACACATGACCAGGATTTTGTCTAATCCCTCCATCCTGGCTCGTCTTCTCTTCTGCAGTCAGTTCCCTCCCTTTGCCTAGGACAGAGCTTTCCTTCGTTACTGTTCCAATCGCTGCTACTTACTTTTGCTCTCTTATCTTTACTGTTTTCAAATTTTCTTTCACTCTATTTACTCCACCCTTGATTCAATATCTGTATTCATTCTTTTTTTCATCTTTTCTGTCTTCTTCCTTTTGTATTCCTGGGCCATTTGCCTATGCAAACAAGAGTATCTGCATTTGATAAACAGAAGACAGTGAAGTACATTCATGTGGTCCACAATGTGGGCCAAAAAAGGGAGCTCCTTCATTTCCTGCAAAGTTTGGATGTTGGGCTCAAGGCTAATACCCTGTGCTGGTACAGCCCTAAGCTCTGTACTGCCTACCTCTGTGTTCCCATGTACATATTAAATGTTTTCTTTGTGGATCATCACTCCTCAGCCCACCAGTGATCCAACACTTCCCTTCCTGGAGTCTACACATAGTTCTTACCAGGTCAAGATCATTTATCTCCATCTCCTGTCTCAAAAGGTCACTTTTCTGGTTGCCATAACATCAGCTTGATGGATTTCAGAACTGTCAGACCTTTCGGTGAGGGACCACCTCTGCGTTTTTCACTGTTTTACTCCAACCTGATCCTTCTTTTAAAGTTAATTCCACCTTTCACCCATCTCAAGCTCTCTTCCTGCCTTCGTTTGTCCTAAACCTGTCCACCCTTTGGAGAAGGTCTGGCACAGGTTAGATGTGTGCATCAGAACAGGATTCCCTGTTCATCTCCTTTCATCCCAGAGCCATAGGTTAAAAGGTTTCTAACTCCACCCTGGTGCATTGTATTAAGGCTTGCATCTACACTTCCTATGACTTAAAACACTTACCTAAGCCTAGGAATGTCACAGCACACTCCACTAGTGCAGCGGCCACGTCTGCTACTTTCAGCACAAACATTACCCTGACAGAAATATGTAGGGCTGCTACTTGGTCCACCTCTAAGTTTGTCCACCTATGGCTCAGTGGAGGCTGTCTCCAGGCAGAGAATGCTGCAGCAGGTGGTTTCTACATCATAAGACTCAGCCTTTCAAACTCTCCCTATTATTATTGATTGGCTTGTGAACATCCCATCTGGATGCCTCCTGCTTGAACAGGGAACTGTACATTTGAATACTCACCATGAAGGTTCCTATCTGTTCTTTCTTTCTTTAGATTTATTACGGTCATATGACCTAAATAAAACAAACAAACAAAACAAAAACCAACCACAGCAGTTTACACACAGGTCACAAAGTATACATAAAAATAGGGATAGAACAGCTCTCAATTATTACCCAATAAAAGGACCCTCCTTTGCATAACAGCTAAAAAGAATTTAGCAACTTGGGTGGTAACAGTTGGATTCTGATCATGTAAACAGTAAGTAACCAGCCACTTATCCGGTAAGCCTTGAAACATCCTCAAAAGGTGAAGAATTATATGGTCCCTCAGCTCTGCATAAAATCTGCAGTAAAGTAGGACATGGGTCAAGGATTAAGGGCCCCCAACCATGCATGGACAATGTCTCTACTGATAAGGGAAACCCAAGAATCTTCCCTGGAGAATTGCTGAAGACAAATGTTAAATCTGGCTAACATAAATGCTCTACGGGCCTGCTGAGTTCTAAGAGATGAACTCGGGAGTTCCATATATTGGCAGCACACTGTTTGCGACTGGTGAGCAAGTCCTGTTTGCTAGCAAAAATGGCTCCTGCCTCTCAATGTCATACAGTTTCTGGGACACCAATCTAAAGGCTTGCTGATATCCGAGCATAAACATGGAATTGAGGGGAATGCCAATTGAGCTAATTTTACGTTGGACCAAAAGAGACCATTTGCTAATATAAGAATCTATTAGCATAAATTGTACATAACTGGGGCACTCAGATGAAAAATAGAGACACAGCCAAAATTTGATAGTTTGTACCCAGGCTTTCGTTTCCAAAAGGCCCACTCCAGTTTCCAGGTACATAGCTGCATATCCAACACAATTGGGGACACCCAGTAACCAGTATGCATTGTAAGAAATTTGCTTGGACTTTTTCCATCCCAGAATTAACTGCACTAATCCAAATGGGGATGCCATAGAGTAGTTGGGCCATAGATTTATCTAGAAAAACACAAATGGCAGAGGGGACATAATGTCCACCATGTGTATAAAAAAACCCGAGCCACTGCTAACATGCGATTGGCCGAGTTAAATGCATAATTGCGGTGGGCATTCTGTTGTAAATCTGTCCAGTTCAAAGATACGCCGCCATCATTATCACAGTCCAAGGGTCAATGCCAGAATATATATCTCTGAAAAGCAGCAAACACAAACCAGTTCAGGAGTAGGCAAAGGCGTCGTCAAGGTCGTTCCAGGGTTCAAAGTCTGAGTTCAGGGGTGTCAGAGGCATCTGGCTGAAGCTGTATAAGCAAACAATTGCTTCCAGTGTCTGATGTGTGTTTGGGACCTGCCTTTTGAGCAGGCGCTGATTGGTAAGGCAGCCCAGTCGAGTCAGGCTACATGTGCCTGGCCCCACCCCAAACACACTCTGGCACGGCTGGTCTCCGTCTGACCTAATGGAGGCACAACACATTCCAGCTGGAGTTATACTGAAAGTTTAACCCCAAGTATCTGTATTCCCTAACTTGTTCTAGCACAGTGTTCCTTAGTGTCCAGTGGAAACTGCTCCACACCTTGGAGAAGACCATTATTTTAGATTTTACAAAATGAATGGATGGCGCATTGGCATCACAGTATGTTGCTAAAGCTGATATAAGACATTTTAAACCCAGCTGAGTTAATGATAAAACTACAGCATCATCTGCATAAAGTAAGAGTGGATTTTTTGGGGGGGCAAGCTTTGGAAAATGACCCTCCACTCTCATCAAAGTAGGGGCCAGATCATTCATAAACAGGTTGAAAAAATAGGGGACTAGAATGCACCCCTGTTTTTTTTTATTATTATTTTTTGTTTGTTTTTTTAAATATTTTTATTTAATTTTTTTTTAAACAATACAAAGAAAATAACGCACACATATAACTAATATAGTGCTCCCATCACCATGGGACCAAATAATACAATAACTCTATAATTGTTCATTATTCCAAAAATACAACATATCTTGACAGGGTAAACTCCCTTTCCCCTTTTTAAACACATATTCCAGAAATAAACCCCAAATATCCTTAAAAATATTTTTCTTTAATTGACCCCTTTTGCATTTGATATTACAAGTCAACATATCATTCAATGCCATATCCCATACTTCTTTATACCAATCGGTAATAGTGAAAACTTGCTGAATTTTCCATTTCCTTGCTATCATTAATCTACCTGCCGTTAACAAATTTATAATTAATTCTTTAACGTTTTGAGGACCGGTCACCTTTTCCGTTATTGATAGCAAAGCTAGTTTGGGACAAACCTCTAAATCAGCTCCAATAATTTCTGATATTTCCTCAAAAATCATTTTCCAAAAATCCATTACATTTAAAAAATTTTACAACTCCACCACATAGTGAGCATATGTACCCAGCTCCTGACATCCTCGCCAACACATTGGAGAGCATTTATTATCTATTCTATTTAATCTCACCGGAGTCAAATACCATCTCCAAATTAGCTTATAAAAATTCTCTTTGATTCTTATAGACATATTTTTCAATATTCGCCTATCCCAAATCTTGTTCCACTCATCCTTTGATATTTCCTCTTCAAACTCTGCATCCCAAACTATTTTAAGATTTTCTGCTTGCTCTTCTGATTTCTGCAACATTTTATATAACATCTTTGTAAGACCTCTAGCTGATGCATTTCCTTCTATAAGTTCTCTAGACATAACCAACTGCACAAATGCGGTGAAATCTCTTTCATGCTCATGTCTCCTCTTCCATTTCTTACCCCATTGTACTAGTTGAATTAAATTTAACCACTATCAATTATTTGCTGTCTTGTCTCCATTTTTTCCAGCCAATCCATTAATCTTATCACCCTTTTCTCTCTAAAAATTCATTCTAAAATGTCTAACATTTTCTGGAAAATCCTCCATAACCACCACTGGAGTAAGCGGGGATATACCTGGTAAAAATATTTCCTTATTTCTACCCCAAATTTCTAACATATTTTTTAAAAAGGGATTTTCTAATCTTTTTGTCATAATATGTCCTTGTTTTGTAAATAAAAATTTCTCCACCCTATTACCCAATTCAAATGCTTCTATTTCCCACCACATAAAATCCTTTCTAACAATAATATCCATAATATATCTACCGTAAGTTGATTAGCTATATAATACCATTTTAAATTAGGGAGCCTGTCCCCCTGTTTTTTGAGCTTTATACCATCTATTCTTAGTAATCTTTGATCTTCCCCCCCATTGCAATAGCTATTTAACATTACTTGCCAATCTTTGATTTCTTTCTCTGATATCTTATATGGTATCATTCTAAATAAAGAATGCACCCCTGTTTAACCCCTCTGTTAATATAGATCTTGTCAGACAATTCACCTTGTGGGCCATAGCGAACCTGACAGCTGGTTCAAGAGTATAGCTTCTGGATAAGGAAAAGCAACCTTTTATCCATGGACGTCTTATTTAGCTTGGCCCATAACAGTTTCCTAGGAATGGAATCAAAAGCCCCTTTTAGATCGAAAAAGGCCGAAAACAATCCCCCCCCCCCCCCATGGCTGTATTTCTCTGCCAGGTGCTCCAGGACAACACCATGATCTAATGTGGATTTATTTTTACAAATCCCGATCTGTTCTGCATCTAGAATTTTTTGGTCTTCCATCCAAGCTGACAGTTTGTCAGTCAAATACCTTGCATAAAGTTTGCCCACAATTGATAGCAAGCTTATTGGACGATAGTTGCCTGGTGTTTGGGGGTCTCCCTTTTTGAAAAGGGATTGATGAAGCTGTTTCTCTCGAACAATATCAGAAAATAAGTGCCCTTGGAAAAAGGCTTAAGCCGAAACGCATCGGACACAAATAAAAATACACAAAGATCTCTATTGGCACTTGGAGTTTTTTCTCTCTCTTGTCTTTTGCTAAATGTTTTTCAGGCAGCATTGTATAGCTATTGCAAATAGTATTATTTATTGTAGTCATTCCAACAGGCAAGCAACACTTTTCAGTGTTAATTGTATTTTACTTTAAAGCTTGTGTTTAATCGTTTTATTTATTTATTTATTTTTGCTAAAATATTTTTATCTAGAACTAAAGGTACAAGAGCTACTGAACAAAGAAGGCTTTTGGCTGCAGGTCTTGATGCGATCATTCAGGATTTACAAGATATAGTGAGTCTTCCACCAGAGAAAATTGGATCAAAATCCAGAGGTGGGTACAGAATAAGTGACTTGAGAAGGTATTATTTAATTGCAGAATCCATTTTTCATAAATAAATAACAATCTACATGTCATTTGATTCTAAAAATGGACAGCATTTAAAATAGTTTTTTAGCTTGTATTTACAAAATATTTCTGTGTGAAAATAGTATCCACCACTTCTACAGGCAGGACAGCATGCAATGCTCTGTCTTTGTTAAGCACTGCCACCACTCTTATGTTTAGTTTACTCTGATTTGGGGGTAGAAGGGAGCCCCCTAAACCTGCAAATTTTAGCCAACTTTCCCTTTCATTGCAAGACAGAGCTCAGGCTGGCATTCCCTTACTTCTAGGGGTGTGTATTGGATTCAGCTGACCAAACTTAATTGGGCTGATTCAGACAGATTTGGGAGCTGTCTGAATCAAAGCGGGGCTCCTCTGAAGCAGATTGAATCCAAATCTTGAACACTCCTGAAGATTTGGCGGGACAAAGAGACACTATGTGTCTTCAAAAGTTGATACATAGTTGATACCCCCACCCCCAAGTTCTCCATATAAAAGAAACACCAGTGGGGAAGGGAGAGAAGGTGAAGGAAAGGAGAGAGTATAGTTTTTGACTGGCAGCTCTAGCTTCTAATCCTAGTGAATTGTTTTTAGGGGTGGACAATTCGCCTCGCGTGGGCATAGCGGGCCGAAATCGGCCCCGCTCACATCCGCGTGAGGCTCGCGCAGGCCTACCTGGTCCTGGCGGCGACTCGCCTCTCCACGGTAAGCTGCCCGCGCTGGTCCTGTCGCATCACTTCCGTCACGCCGGAACTGACACGACGGGACCCTGCTCCGGCATGCTGGACCCACACGCTATTTTTTGGCGGGGAAACCAGGGTAACAGGGCTTAAACAGCCCTGTTGCCCTGGTTTCCCCCGCCAAAAACATAGCGTGGGGGTCCAGTGCGCCGGAGTAGGGTCCCGTTGTGTCACTTCCGCCGCGCTGGAAGTGACGCGACAGGACTGGTGCGGCTGGTGCCGGCAGCTTGAGCGGCGTGGAGAACGCTCCGCGCTGCTTGGAAGAACGAGGCAGGGGGGCCGCCGCTGCGGAGAGGCGAGCCCCCCCACAGGTTTGTGAACACCACTAAGTTTTACCAGGGCTCTCCAATCCTAGTGCTTTGGGGGAGGGGTGCTGAAATAATATATTGCAAAACTGATTCAGTGTTCTTAGCTAGTTCTCTCTCCCAAGAGCAGGAAATTAAAAGGTGGAGTCTATGGGACATGGGAGAGTGTAGCATTGGGTGCTTGCTTGGAAAATGCTGGAATGTTCTTTCTGCCTTTGCCACTACGTGCTCCACATTCATCATCCAACCCTGTCCTATTTCACTATGATTTTGGTGCCAATTGATGAGAAAACAAAACAGTTTTTCACTCATCATAAGCCCCTATCTTATCCACCTATCCTTCTAAAATTGTGCAGGTTTCTTCCCTAGGGACACACATGTAATTTCCATACAAATTCCCCCCCAAACACATAGAGGGGCGTAAGGGAAAGTGAATCACTCCCCCTCCCCCAATTTGAACACCCCCTTCCACAAAAAAACACTGAATATATCCTTCTAAACTTTTGCAGGTTTCTTAACTGGTGCCACATCTCTGATGTATGTCATTTTCATAACAATTGCCCACAAAAAAAGTAGGGGGATAAGCACATTCTTTTGGGGGGGAGGGGGGGAACCCAGGGGAAACTGTAATGGCTGATCTTGCCCAAAGCTCCCTGCACCTTTTCATGTGCATTTTCAAAATGCACAACTATCCCTGTACATTTTATGCCATTTTGCCAAGAAATAAAGATGTTTTCAGCAGTTCTCTTTTTAAAAAATCCAGATATAAAGGTACATAGCACAACTAACCCCTGCACCTATTGTTCTGACACTTGGTAGGCCTAATCCCCTCATAAGGGACAACTATGCCTGCAAATTTCATGCAATTATGAAGAAGAGAAAAAAGTCAATGAGAGGCATGAAAATTTGGATTTCTGCATCAAGATTTAGATTCAGTTCTGAGTCAAAGCAGGCAGCCCCAGAATCAGTCTAAGCCAAGTCAGGCTGTTTTCCAAATTACCAAATGGGGTCCAAACTGAATCTTGTGGTTGATGCACACCCCTAAGTCCCTTTGGACCAAGCCAAGGCAAGGTTGCCTGAATGATCTATCTATCTATCTATCTATCTATCTATCTATCTATCTATCGATGTGTGTGTGTGTGTATTTTTGATAACCTTCATTTATGCAGGCTATATCTCTCCTGTATTACTGGTAGACAGAAATCATCAAATGGGGTAGTTCATCCTGTGGGTCAGAGAAAGGTGGGAGTTATGCAACATGACAACTTCCCTGCAGTGGAGAAGTTAGTCTCTGGCTAGAGTTAGGAACTTCTTAAAGAGGCAGCCTCTGTATGCTTAGATGTTTTCCACGTTCTGCTTGTAGAAAGGGATTTAGAAGAACTATCTGAAAAAAAGAGAGTGTTTTTGGAAAATTTGGCATCAAATCTGACAGCTCTGAAGCAAGCACAGGCAATTGCAGCTGCCCAGCCAGATGGTATCAGTGGTAAGTATTTCTTCTGATTTGATTATTCTCATAACACATTAAGTCAGGGGTCCCCAACCTTTTTTGGACCCATGGGCACATTTGGGAATTTGCGAAACTGCTGTGGGAACCACCATAAAATGCCTAATCAGTGCATCACCGTTTTGGTGTCTGCCTGTCAGGTCTATGGATCTTAGGCTGCGTCTTATTAATCAAAAACCTTTGTTTTGCATCTGTTGAACAACGCAGCGTCTCTTTAATAAGGGATTATCTAATTTGGCTAATTGCTAGCAGTGCAATACAGCTAATCTTTCTTTGAAACATATGCTTTGGCAATGTTCAGTAGTTGCTTATTTTGGGGAGGAGGTTATTACACAGATAAATTCTGTACTGGAACAATGTTTAATACTCACTGATGTACACACTCTCTTTACCTGCTTCATGGAAATTAACAAATGGTCAGCATAAATGGATTCTCCCTTTTGATACCCAAAAGACTGGTACTGCAACATTGGAAGGATAAACACTCGTCTCCTATAATGCAATGGACTGAAGACTTTACAACACTTTCAGTATTTGTATGGGTGGCATATAGACGTCATCTTCAACTGGATACAGTCATGCCTTGGATTGAGAGTATAATTCGTTCCGGAAACATACTTGTAATCCAAAACACTCTTATATCAAAACGAAATCCCCCCAAAAAAATTTGTACAGAGATTTTTAATTTAAGTCGTACTACAGTACTTGTATTGCAAGACGTCGCTTGTATATCAAGTAAAAAATAAATAAATAAATATTTAAAAATTTGCTTGTCTTGCAAAATGCTCTCAAACCAAGTTACTTGCAATCCGAGGTATTACTGTACTTATTTGGATATTAGGTTTGCTTTTGCTGAAGCCAATGTATAATTGCTAGAAAGTTGTATGCATTTCATAAGTATTCATTGCTGTGGATATTTACAAATTCATGTATGCATATTAAAAACGGGGGGGAGACTAAAAGTCTCTTGGCGCCCAAGGGCACCACGTTGGGAACCCCTGCATTACATTATGTACAGCTGATAATAAAGGAACTTCAAATTTATTTTGACTATGAAAGATAGACAATAGAAATGATTAATTTGGAGATTAATTTAACATGACATTTACTGTAACATGTGGAATGTATTTGTTTCTTAGTACGTACAGGCAGACCCCAGGTTACAAACGAGTTCCGTTCTTAAGAATGTCTTTAAGTCGAATTTGTATGTAAGTCGGAACAGCATAGTGTTCTATACGTTAAAATTGGCATTTACGCAAATTGCGTAGTATACTATGCTATGTACTCTACGTAATTGACGTAGCACCGGGGAACCCAGAAGTCCGTTCTTAAGTATGGGTTGTCTGTAAGTCAGACATTCTTAACTCGGGGACTGCCTGCCTAGATTGGGATGGGTGAACATGCAATGTTCGAGCTCATTGAGGTTTTCTGATTCCACCTCGAAGATCGGGTCGCCTTGTTTGTGGTCCTGAATATGAGTGTCTTTTAATTTGATTGGGGAAAATGCATATGTTCGATTGGGGGAAATGTGCATTTTAAAAAGTGTGCTTTTTTCCCAATTGAAAAGTGTGCATTTTTAAAAGGTGCATTTCCCCTGATTGAAAATACACAATTCCCCCCCTAAGCTAAAACATGAAAATGTGGATTGGGGGGGGGATGCATATTTACACATGTGCGAACTTGCACAAGTGCACATGGGTGGAAGTGTGCACTTGTGCAAGTGCACACTTTCTAGCTTGAACACAAGTTCTGGAAATTAAAAGTTTCCCAAGAATCATGTTCCTGCTTGCTTTTTATAGGGTTGTGAACAGGACATGTTCTTATGATTTGCAAAGAAAAATAAAATTCTTGTACATCCCTTGTTACAGAGTAATCCTAAGTGGGGTGGGGAGAGGTGGAAGATGATCCACCACTTCAAAAGCCCTGCTGATGTGTTATGGTCATTGTTAGAGGGTGGACATTTTTTTTTTGCTTTTACTTCCAAAGGATCTTTTGTTTTTGTTTTCTTAATTCCCTCCTGTTGCTTTCAATTGGAGGGGAAATACCAGCTCAAGGCTGGTGTAGGTTCAGTTCAGGGCCAAATATGGGGCTGTGTCAGAGAGCTAGGGGACTTCATATCTGGTGGATCCAAGGCTTCCCCCAGTTTGTCCCTGGAGCACCCTGATTTAGCCTTTACCACTGATAAAAGGCTGCTTGTGATTTTCTTATGCCCGTACCATACGGCTACCATGGGCATACCAGGGACCTCCAGGGTAGATGGGTTGTCCTGCTGGCGGAGCTCCTCTCCAGCACCAGCAGGGCAAATCCTGCCCCATCCTAGTCCCCTTCAGCTGACCTTTATCAAGAGTTCAGATTTCTTTGTTAAGCCATGAAAACATAGGTACACAGGCAGTCCCTGGGTTATGAACGAGATCCGTTCGTAAGTCTGTCTTTAAATCGAATGCGTACGTAAGTCAGAACAGAAGCCATGCAATGTTTTCAAAGTGTTGCCAAGTGTCGCAAAATATAGTGCGTGTGTTTGTAAGTACGAAGTATTCAATTCAGATTTTTACATATATGGTGGTCCATTCTTAAGTATGAGTTGTCCGTAAGTTGGGACGTTTGTAACCCGGGGACTTCCTGTAATTGATGTTCTGGAGTTTCTTCAAATAGAATTGAACAAAAGACTAGAAACAACTGTTGTGAACGAATAACCTGCAATTTCTGTACAATTGATTTCTTGGATATACTCAGGTCAGATACACCCAAGATGGTGTTCTTGGTTGATCTTAAAGGTCATGATTTAAGATCTAGGAAGTAGCAAACTCTAAAGACCATGGATCTAGGTACTTCCATCTATTTTGGAAACAGTTGAGAAAGCTATATATGTGTGACTCACAGCTTTTGTTACTGATGTAGCAGTACTAGTGTACTGGTGGTCTATGCCTTCCTGCTGTGCCTACTACTACCAAAGAAGACACATGGTTTGTCTAGCTGCTCCCACTTGCAGGCTGAGCCATGTGGGAGCTATCGGGCAGCATGCACCGGCACACTGCTCAAACTTATTGTTATGTCCAGCTCCAGACCAGGCAAGTATTTCTCTTTTTTATATTTAATTCTAGTGTAAAATAAATATATTTCAATTTATGCTAAATTCTTTTTGTAGAGCAAAAGGTACAAGAGCTCATTGAACAAAGAAGGCTTTTGACTGCAGGTTTACAGGCAATTATGCAAGACATGCAACACATACAGGATCTTCTTTCAGGCAAACTGGAAATATTAAAACCTAGTGGTGAGTACAAAACTGAAAACGTGATCAGACAGTTAGACACACTTTTACTTAAGTGGTATGTGATAAAATAGACAAGTGTTCCTACTTCTACCTAATGAGGGAAATCCCATACAGGTTGAAATCTAAGTTATTAGATCCCAGTATGGAGAACTTTCCCTTTTCTCCATCATATTCCCTTATGACTTAAAGAAGACTTGTATTTTCCAGCCGCCAACCAATGGCATAATGGGGATATTTCAGTTTAATGCCTTTTAACCCATCCACCCTTTCTCTTAAGACCCCTCCAACGACTAGGTAAAGCTACCCAACCTGTTTTTCTCTACTTCTATTTTCACACACCAAGGATTTTGTGTTTCACCTAAGGATGGCAACTGTCGGGGCTAGCTCTCATAGCTAGCCCCTCCAGTTCTGATTCCCTAACTCCAAAACAGCACTGGTCAGATTCCGTGGGAATGGACTCTGGGACGGATGGGGAGGGGGAGGGGGAAGAGGAGGCTGCAGAGATGCCTCTCTGTGAAGATAACCAGGACTCAGCTGCGCCGTCAAGGTTAGAGCTAGAGGCTGGGGGTGGGGGAGAATCTCTGGGAACAAGGAAGGCAGAGGAGGGGGAAGGGGGGGAACCAGCCTCTGTAACTGATGCTCAAGAGCTGCGTAAATTAAGTAGGCAAGAATAGCTGATGTCTCTTCGTCGATCAGCTTGGTTGGCTAACAAGACTTTTGACCCGCCTTAGGGGCGGAGTCAATTCTCTAGTTTGAGGGCGAGGAAATGCGAAACACCTCAGTGCAGAATCAACTGTTTAACATTCCTGACCTCCCATTGAGGGGATAAAGGGTTGTGAATCACTTTCTTTACTTTTGTGTAACACTTTTCTGCAACCACCTGAGTTGCCCTGCTTTTGCTTAATAAAACTCTACAAAGAAACCCGTGAGCTGCGTTTGACGTTCTGGCTGGAGAGAGGGGAGTAGGAGAGAGTATCAGTCAATCAATAACTTTATTTTGCTTAGCCAAACAGGTTTTAGAAAACACCATAAAACAAATCAGTAAAACTCTTACGCAATATAATTAATACAGTTAAATCAGTAATATAAACCCAACATTATCTTTTCTCGGCAGATGATATCATAATCTCTCTCCTCATCCAGGCTAATTTGACGTACTTGGCCGTACGATAGGACACATAATAATCAGATCCTGTTAACAAAAACATCAGTTGTTGGAGAGAGTTAGCATCTCCAATATACGGACAATGAGAGGATCTAAATATTGAGTTCTCAACTCTAAATACAGAGGACATTCCAAAAGAAAATGACATAAGTCTTCTATCTTTCTGCAGCCAGTTGGGCACTGTCTGTCTACAATGGGCACGCCTTCATAACGTCCTTTGACCTCCATTAGAGGGAGAGGGTATTCAGCCTGCACTTAGTTAGTAGAGTCTTAAGATTATAAGGGCAAGAGGAGGCCAAATAAGGGGGCAATTTTCTGGGATATACTGTAAAGGTCTTATACAATATAGCAGAATGACAATTGGACACTAGTGCAGCATTTTCCTGACAGTCAGTATCTGCTAAACGTCCAGCAACTTCCAGACAAGCAGCATAATAGCCTTTTGCAGCTAAATAGGACACTGAGAAACCCAAATTAGAAACAAGATGACAGATTTTTTCTGCCCATGAATCTGGCCCCATTTCCTCATATGCCCCTAAAACTAAAGGGGAAACCATCTGGAAAATTATCTTAAGCCAATACCAAATGGCTGATTTCTGTGCAAGGATTTTAACTGAACAACGTGCAGACTCCGTATGGACGACAGCCCTGGGAGAAGATTTAGGACCACCCAAGGCTCTCGATAAAAAATTATGTTGAACTGAGTCCAATATTGTCATATTTGAATGAACCCAGACCGCAGCTCCATACAGTAATTGGGGCAATAATTTGCTGTTGTAGAGCTCAAGTAAGGTTGACACAAACC
Organism: Shinisaurus crocodilurus; assembly: GCA_021292165.1. Lineage (NCBI taxonomy): Eukaryota > Metazoa > Chordata > Lepidosauria > Squamata > Shinisauridae > Shinisaurus > Shinisaurus crocodilurus. The sequence continues at coordinate 24,240,358 of CM037880.1, read as the reverse complement.
TACCCCCTGAGCTTGCTGCAAACCGGAGAATAGTGTTGGCTGTTGTGTTAGCTGATATTGCTGTGGCTTTCAGATGAGAAATCCAACAGCCAGAGTTATTAAATATTACCCCCAGATATTTATAATAACTAACTTGCTCCAATTGTTGGTTATTAAGCTGCCATCGGTATTTATGCCTTCTCTTTCCAAAAAAACATGATTTTGGTCTTTGAGTAGTTTACTTCAAGGGATTCTTTTTTACAATATTCTCCGAAAGCTCTCAAAAGTCTGCGCAAGCCCACTTGTGTGTAGGAAAGGAGAACAGCATCATCCGCATACAATAAGATGCTAATGTCTTTCTCCTTCAAGTGAGGGGAGGAAAACTCTGTACCTGTTAGGGAAGACTTTATATAATTATTGTAAAGGTTAAATAAAAGGGGAGCCAACAGGCAGCCTTGACGGACACCCTTATTAACAGGAATTGGATCTGAGAGACCACCCTACAGAGACGAGTTAGTGGATAAAGTGGCAGTTTCGGGAACTCTGGGGGAGAGTGACCATGTTATACTTGAGTTCTTGATTCTAACGGAAGCAAAAGCTGAGTGTAGCCAAACACGTACCCTGGATTTTAGGAAAGCCAATTTTAACAAACTCAGAACAATGATTAGTAAGATCCCATGGCAAGTGACTCTCACGAGAAAGGGAGCCCAGGAGGGGTGGGAGTTTTTAAAAAAGGAAATTCTTCTTCGTGGTCTCTGTGCATCACACATATGGGCTCTGCGCCTGCGCTGAGACCGTTCCGGAAAATTCTAAAGCTGAGGTAGACTGGGCGGGAGCCCCTCCCCCTCGCGCGTGCTCCTTAGCGCGGCTCCCGCCCATTCCCTCAGTTCCTCTTCGACCGCCATTGCGGCTAGTCGTCTCCGGAGGTGGTTCTAAAAAACTACAACTCAGCTGAGTACTTTAAAATTGTCTTTTCAAAAATTTTTTCCTCATAAACCTTTTTTCTCTTCCTCCTTTCATCGGAAATCCCCCCCCCCCAAATGAAATTAAAATAAATAATTTTTTTTAAAAAATGAAATTCTCCTCTTCTGAGGAACGGCTGTTTTAGGCACCTTTTCAAAAGTGCCTCTATTGTGGGATTAAATTACCTCCGGCTGCTGGCCACTCTTTGTGCCTGTTATGTTTGAGAGTGGGGGCATGTAGTAGAAATATGCCACCACTGTAAGGCATTCATTAGGCCGATGTGAAAACACCGAGCTTTAAAGCTCAAAATGGCTCCCTGGCAGCAAACTTTATCCGTGGTGTGTCCCTCTATATGGCATTCAAGGCCACGGCATTCAAGCCAAGATCAGCGACGTCTCATACTACAGTGGCGGCAACTCGGAATGTGGAATCCCCACTTAAGAGAAAGGACAAAAAAGCCCACAAATGCTCTAAGGAAGAGCAAAAGAAAGAGACTGTGTCCAAGAAAAAATCTAAGGACTGAAAGTCTCTCTCTATAAGCCTGTCACTCCAGTCCTATCGACTGTGAGTTTCACGGCTTTGACGTCGACCACCAAGGTAAAACGCCTGGTTTCGATCCCGACACAGATCGAGTCTTCGACACCGAGAAGAGACGAGCTCTCTACATCCACGCCTGCAAAGCGTGCCTCGGTGTCAGGAGTGCAAGTAGCCTCACTCTCCGATGGAGAAATTATGGATTCACCTGTACTCGTGGCTACAGAGCTTACTGCAGCTCCAACATTAGAGGAGACGTATACTCCATCCATGGAGAAAACGTTCTTCCTCCAGCCGCTCGGCATCGAACACCGATCTTGACATCGAGTGGTCTCTGTCGACATCGAACACCGCTCTCGACATCGAGAAGGCTCTGTCGACATCGAGCGGCGCACTCTCGACATCGAGGAGAACCTGTCGACATCACTCTCGACATCGAGGGGGCTCTGTCGACATCGAACAAGGCTCTCGACATCGAGGCGAATCTGTCGACATCGCTCTTGACATCAAGAGGGCTCTGTTGACATCGAACATTGCTCTCGACATCGAGGAGAGCCTGTCGACATCAAACATCGCTCTCGACATCGAGGAGAGCCTGTCGACATCAAACATCGCTCTCGACATCGAGCAGGCTCTGTCGACATCAAACATCTCACTCTCGACATGGAGCAGGCTCTCTCGACATTGAACACCACTCTCAACATTGAGAGGGCTCTGTCAACATCGAGCGGCACTCTCGACATCGAGGAGAACCTGTCGACATAGCTCTCGACATCGAGAGGGCTCTGTCGACATCAAACAAGGCTCTCAACATCGAGGAGAATCTGTCGACATCGCTCTTGACATCGAGCGGACTCTGTCGACATCGAACATTGCTCTCGACATCGAGGAGAGCCTGTCGACATCGAACATCGCTCTTGACATCGAGAGGCTCTGTCGACATCGAACATTGCTCTTGACATCGAGCACAGCCTGTCGACATTGCTCTTGACATCGAGAGGCTCTGTCGACATCGAACATTGTTCTTGACATCGAGGAGAGCCTGTCAACAGTGCTCTTGACATCGAGTGGCTCTGTCGACATCGAACATTGCTCTTGACATCGAGCACAGCCTGTCGACATTGCTCTTGACATCGAGAGGCTCTGTCGACATCGAACATTGTTCTTGACATCGAGGAGAGCCTGTCAACAGTGCTCTTGACATCGAGAGGCTCTGTCGACATCGAACATTGTTCTTGACATCGAGCACAGCCTGTCGACATCGAACATCGCTCTCAACATCGTGAGGGCTCTGTCGACATCGAACGTGGCTCTTGACATCGAGGAGAACCTGTCGACATCGCTCTGACATCGAGCGGGCTCTGTCGACATCGAACATCGCCATCGAGTGGACTCTGTCAACATCGAACATTGCTCTCGACATCGAGGAGAGCCTGTCGACATCGAACATCACTCTCGACATCGAGAGGCTCTGTTGACATCGAACGTTGCTCCTGACATCAAGGAAAGCCTGTTGACTTTGCTCTTGACATCGAGAGGCTCTGTCGACATCGAACATTGCTCTTGACATCGAGCACAGCCTGTCGACATCGAACATCGCTTTGACATCGAGAGGGCTCTGTCGACATCGAACATCGCTCTTGACATCGAGCGGGACTCTGTCGACATCGAACATCGCTCTTGACATCGAGCGGGCTCCATCGACATCGAGCATCAATCTCGACATCGAGCATCACTCTCGACATCAAAGAGAACCCATCAACATCAAACATCGCTCTCGACATCAAGCGGCCTCTGTCGACATTGAGCATCGCTCTCGACATCGAGGAGACCAGATTGTCAACAACTTCGCTCTTGACATCCAGCGGTCTCTGTCTACATCGAACATCGCTCTCGACATTGATGAGAACCTGCCTTATTCTGACTCAGTTTCTGCAGTGTACAAATTACTAGGCTCTTCTCCTGATTTGCAGGTGGAATATAAACTGTCCACTTTACCAACTGAAGACCTAGATACATTTGCAGACCATGTGATGAAGATGATGGCAGCCTTAGGCATAGAAACTAATGTCGAGACACCTGAGATAGAAGACCCAGTGTACAGCAACATCTATTCTACTAACGGTAGCAACTACCAGGCAATTATGGTGAAGTATCAGTTATCCCTAACTGGAAAGTTAGGGAACATCTGTGATTACCTCCCAGAGGAAAAGAGAGACTTGGCAAGGGTACTACAAGCGGAGGTCATCAGTATGGCAACCCTGCAGATGAATAACGCCAGACACCAAACTGATTGCCATGTCAGGTCTCTGATTAGTACCATCTCACTTGGACGTCATGTATGGCTAACATCAAATGTTAAAGCTCACATAGAAGACCTGTTTGATGAGGAAGGTCTATTCCATGAGAATATGGATGATTCTTTGGACGCAGTCCAAAAGGCTAGGGTCAATGCCCAGAAGATGAGTTTCAGTACACTGCCAAGGCATAGGCAGTACAAGCCGTGACAGTGGAATAGGTTCACATCTTCCACAGCTCCTTTTCAACCTCTTTTTAAATGGGAGGACAAGATGCATGTTCACATGATAGTCAGTCTGCAGGACTAAGGAATGCTTCCCGCAGTTTCATTACCAAGGCCCTAAGAAAGCCAAGTCTTCCGTGAAACGGAGTTTCTTGACTCCTCTCGAATTTTAGAGGACTTGGCGACTACATTGGCCTTGACAAATACACAGGACACGACGACTGGCTGGTCGTCTATTCATCCAGACTACGTCTTCAGTCTGTACTTCAGACAACCTTGTCCATGCTCGATGATCTCGGCTTATGTCTAAACATCAAAAAGTCAGTCCTCGATCCTGCAAAGGAACTGAATTTCATAGGAACAGTTCTCAATCCAAAGGATGGCTGGGCATTTCTACCTCAAGACAGAGTAGACAAAATACTTACCATCTCGGAATGCCTGTACCGAGCTCCTTTGCCCTCAGTAAGGTTGATCCAACGTCTTCTCGGCCATATGGCATCAACTGTGCAAGTAATGCATTATGCCCACCTTCACATGAGAACTCTTCAAAACTGGCTTATCCGCTCCTTTGACCTGCAAAGACAGGCACCTTCCACTCACCTCACCATTCCACGGAACACCGAAACATCTTTGTTGTGGCGGATGAGCAAGAGCGTTCTCATCAAAGGAGTGCCTTTTCATCCACTGACTCCGAGGGTTCTGACAACAGACGCCTCCCTCCTGAAATGTGGAGCGCATTGTGCAGGCCACGTAGCTTAAGACACGTGTAACTCTGTTGAGTGCAAGATGCACATCAGTATGTTGGAGTTGATGGCAGAGTGGAATGCCATGAAGGCACTAGAGTCTCTTCTTCACAGCCAACACATCCAGGTTGTCTCAGAAAACATGACCATTGTAGCCTACCTCAACAAAGAGGGTGGAACGAGGTCGATGCAACTCACAAGGCTGACCCTCAGAATTTTCAACTGGACAATTCCAAGACCCATGTCTCTCATGGTGCTTCGCATCGCAGGAAAAAACAACACACTAGCAGATACTCTAAGCAGAGTCTCCATGCAGTCACACGAGTGGCTCTGGATGCAGAGATTCGCAGTTGAATTTTCTCAATCTGGGGTCAACCGAAAGTAGATCTTTTTGTCACTTCCAAAAACATGGCCTACCATCTTTTTTGCAGCAGGGCAACATCGGATCCCAATCTCATCACAGATGCCTTCATGATGAAATGGGCGGGTCATCTGTATTACATGTTTCCACCTCTTCCTCTGTTGATGTGAGTCATCTCAAAAATCTGGAGGGACAGAGCAGACTGCATTCTTGTAACACTGTGGTGGCCACGGCAACCATGGTTCCCCCAGCTCCTGCACCTTTCCGAAGGAGAATACCAGTTGCTCCCGATAGTGCCAACACTGCTAACTCAAGCTCAAAGCAACATCCAGCACCCAGATTTGGATAGCCTAGCATTAATGGCATGGCAGATTCGATTATTCTAGCCCAAGACTTACCGTCACCGTTACAAACTGTCCTGCAAGCTGCCTACAAGCCGTACACAAGAGCATCTTATGCTAGGAAATGTAAACAAAATCTTAAATCCTGCACAGTACAAACTGTACTAGAATATTTGCATGCTCTGATGGTGTGAGGTTTAAAATCATCCTCCATAAGGGTATACTTGGCAGCAATTTCAGCCATTAAGCCTTATGTTACCTCGGGGTCAATCTTCACACATCCGTTGGCGAAACCTTAATTTTGAAAGGCTTGAAGAACATCATTCCTCCAATCAGGAATTTGGTGCCAGGCTGGAATCTGCCTCTGATGCGGCGTGCACTGACTCAGAAGACTTTTGAACCACTAGCGACTATTGATCACAGGTTTCTCACATGAAAGACAAGAAGATCTGGCGAACTCTGTGCACTCACAGTAGACTCACCTTATATGGTGTTTCATAAGGACATAATAGTCATCCGTCCAGATCTCAATTTACTACCGAAAGTGGTTTCAGACTTTTCATACAGGGCAGGACATAGTGTTGCCAGCGTTTTTTCCAAAACCCGTCTTCTGACATAGAGCAGAAAATGCATACACTGAATGTCCGACATGCCCTAGCATTTTATAAAGAGCGAACAGCTTCTTTTCGACAAACCAATCAACCATTTGTATGTTATGGTGGCAAATCCCCAAGTCTTTCTGTTTCAAGGCAGAAATTTGCCAAATAGATAGAAGTTATTACATTGGTATACCAGCTTTCATGCAAGCAGTTGCCAGGCCCAGTAAGGGCACATTCTACCCGAACACAGTCAACATCCGTAGTGTTTGGGAAAGGCCAAAGCTCTATAGAGCAGCAACCAGGGCCGCTCCATCGACATTCATCAAGCATTGCAGACTTGATATTTGAGCTCGGGCTGTGAACACCTTTGGAAGGGTGGTTCTATCATTGGTATTGCAGTGACCAATGCCGCCATCCCACCACCGGGTGGATCAGCTTGTTACTCTGCCCATATGTGTGATGCACAGAGACCACGAAGAAGAAGGACAGGTTGCTTACCTGTAACTGTAGTTCTTCGAGTGGTCATCTGTGCAGTCACACAACCCACCCATCCATCCCCGCTTGGCGTCATTATCGATTTCAATGGACCTGCCAGTGGAGACTGGGTGTGTATTGCTCCAATTCATGTCATTTCTAAATGATAATGGTTTTTTTTTTTTTTTTTTTTTTTTTTGGTATTACTATAAAAGGGAATGTCAATACCAACAGTGAGTATCTCTCGGTTCATGGGGCCGCAATAGGCGGTCTCAGAGGAACTGAGGGAATGGGCGGGAGCCGCGCTAAGGAGCACGCGCGAGGGGGAGGGGCTCCCGCCCAGTCTACCTCAGCTTTAGAATTTTCCGGAACGGTCTCAGCGCAGGCGCAGAGCCCATATGTGTGACTGCACAGATGACCACTCGAAGAACTACAGTTACAGGTAAGCAACCTGTCCTTTTAAAGGCACAATTGCAAACAATTCCCAAAAGGAAAAAAGGCAGAGGGCAACAGAAGAAGCCAATGTGGCTTCACAATAAACTCAAAGATGACCTGAAAACAAAAAAGGACACGTATAGGAAGTGGAAGGAAGGACAGGCTACAAGTGAAGAGTACAGGCAGGTAGCACAGAACTGCAGGAATAGTGTCAGGAAGGCTAAAGCTGAGAATGAGCTAAGGTTAGCGAGGAATGCTAAAAGCAACAAAAAAGCTTTCTTCAGATACATGCACAGTAAAAGACAGAAGAAAGAACTGGTGGTTCAACTACGCAATGAGGATGGCAAATTGATAACAGAAGACAAAGAAAAGGCAGAAGTGTTCAATTCCTACTTCGGCTCGGTCTTCTCCCAAAAGAGGGTCTATGACCCCCCTGGCAAACCTGAAGTGCAGACTGAAGGGGCAGGATTGCAGCTTGAGATTGATAGGCAAATGGTCAAGGAGCACCTGATTACTCTGAACGAGTTTAAATCTCCAGGGCCTGATGAGCTGCATCCTAGAGTAATAAAGGAACTGGCAGAAGAACTCTCAGAACCACTGTCTATTATCTTTGAGAAATCATGGAGGACAGGTGAAGTGCCAGACGACTGGAGGAGGGCAAATATTGTTCCCATCTTCAAAAAGGGCAAGAAGGAGGAACCTGGGAACTATAGGCCAGTCAGTCTGACATCAATCCCCGGGAAGATTTTTGAGCAGATTATAAAGAAGTCAGTCTGCAAGCACCTTGAAAACAATGCAGTGATTACTAGAAGCCAGCATGGATTTGTCAAGAACAAATCCTGTCAGACTAATCTGATCTCATTTTTTGATCGGGTAACCTCCCTTGTGGACTGTGGGAATGCTGTGGACATTATATATCTGGACTTCAGCAAAGCTTTCGACAAAGTGCCTCATGATATCCTGATTAGTAAGCTAGCTAAGAGTGGGCTAGATGGAACAACTATCAGGTGGATCCACAATTGGCTACAGAATCAGACTCAAAGAGTGCTTATCAATGGTTCCTTCTCAAACTGGGGAGAGGTAACGAGCGGGGTACCACAGGGCTCGGTCCTGGGCCCGGTGCTCTTCAACATTTTTATTAATGACTTGGATCAGGAGGTACAGGGAATGCTTATCAAATTTGCAGATGACACAAAGTTGGGTGGAACGGCTAATACTCTGGAAGACAGAAACAAAATTCAAAGTGACCTCGATAGGCTGGAGCGCTGGGCCGAAAACAACAGAATGAAATTTAATAGGGATAAATGCCAAGTGCTGCACCTAGGGAGAGGAAACCAAATGCAGAGTTACAGAATGGGGGACACTTGGCTCAACAATACTACAAGTGAGAAGGATCTTGGAATTGTGGTAGATCACAAACTGAATATGAGCCAGCAATGCGATGTGGCTGCAAAGAAGGCAAATGCAATTTTGGGCTGTATTAATAGAAGTACAGCTTCTAAATCGCGGGAAGTGATAATTCCCCTTTACTCGGCACTGGTTAGGCCTCCTCTTGAGTACTGCGTCCAGTTCTGGGCACCTCACTTTAAGAAGGACATAGACAAACTGGAGAGGGTTCAGAGGAGGGCAACAAGGATGATAAAGGGACTGGAAACAAGGCCCTATGAGGAGAGACTGAAAGAACTGGGCATGTTTAGCCTTCAGAAGAGGAGACTGAGGGGAGATATGATCGCACTCTTCCAGTATTTGAAGGGATGTCACACAGAGGAGGGCAAAGATCTCTTCTCGGTCATCCCAGTTTGCAGGACACGGAATAATGGGCTCAAGTTACAGGAACCTAGATTCCACCTAAACATCAGGAAAAATTTCATGACTGTCAGAGCAATAAGACAATGGAATCAACTACCTAGGGAGGTTGTGGGCTCTCCCACTCTGGAGGCATTCAAGGTGCAGCTGGACAGACATCTGTCAGAGATGCTTTGACCTAGATTCCTGCATTGAGCAGGGGGTTGGACTCGATGGCCTTGTAGGCCCCTTCCAACTCTACTTTTCTATGATTTCTATGATTTCTACCCTTGACAGATGTTCTAATGCGTAAACTAGAGGAGTTGTACAACCCCTGAATTCGCATAAGTAACCTGTGATCAATATTCAAGGAAGCCAACTTATACCATAGACGTATACGAGATATGGAGTTAAAGGCTGCCCTAAAATCCACAAAGGCCACAAAAAGGGAGTGAAAAGGTGGGAGAGTGTATTTCAACAAGAGATGGCTTAAAATAAAACATTGATCAATTGTTGATTTGCCATGACAGAAACCTGCCTGTTCCTCGATCAGAAGCTGTTCAGAGATCACCCAAGTTTCAAGTTTATCCAGGAGGTGTCTTGCGTATAGCTTGCTGACCACATCCAAAAGACAAATTGGTTGATAATTTTTAGGGTCGGATCTAGAAGCTTTCTTGTGTATTGGGACCACTATAGCTGTTAACCAGTCGTCAGGGAATTTTCCAGTTCTATCAATGGTTGTAAACAAAGTGGCTAATGCAGGAATCCACCAATCAGCTTGCTCTATTAAAAGATCAGGAGGGATCCCATTGGTGCCAGGTGCCTTTCCTTTTTAAAGTCTCTTTTAGGGATGCCACCTCACTACAGGAAACGGGAGGCCAATCTGGCAAAATCAAGCCATCCTTTATTGTTGCTGCAGATCTTACTGCTGCATCGTAGAAAATATAGCGGAAGTACCTCTCCCACTCATGTGTGGAAATCATGTTGTCCTTATGAGGATTTTCTAAAGATCGTAAAGAGGAAATAATACACCAAAATTTTGGTTTGTCATTGTGTGTCAAAGTCAGTTCCAACTCTGCCCATTGTTTTAAAAAATAGGTATGCCTCTTCTTTTGTATTAGCTTCCTATAAAGCTTCTGCAATTTGATGAAGGAGCTAGGAAGTGGGATAGTATTTGAACCCCTAAGGATCTTATGCTGCCTTTGTATCTCCTTTTTTATTTGTCTACATTCATCGTCAAACCATAGATTAGGGTTATTAGACTTATATAGTTCTTCTTCGGGAAGATTCTATAGCCGAGGAGATTTGGGCGGGAGCCCCTCCCCCCACGCCATGCATGCCCTCTAGGGGGCTCCCACCCTCTCCCTCAGTTCCTCTTTGACTGCCATCGCGTATGGCAGCGTTTTGGAGATTCTCTTGCTTATAGCAATAGTTCGCTGAGGGAAATTACCTCAAGGAAATCTTTTCTTTCCCCCCTTTTTTTCCGAGCGGCTTCGCCTCTTGGCGTCATGCCACCTAAAACGGCCTTCCGAAAATGTGTGCGCTGTGGCACAAAATTGCCCCTGGTGGACGGGCACTCCTTGTGCCTCATCTGCTTATGGGAGGCACATAACGTGGAAACCTGCCACCACTGTCAGGGTTTCACTAAGCAGGCCAGAAAGCACTGGGCGGACAAGCTTAAAGCCCTGCTGGAGTAAGGCCCTTCAAGCTCCCGCGGAACCACCCACTCAATTAGTGAGGCCTAGTACGCCGCCCTCTCACACCGTGACTTCTGCGGGCCCGTCAGACAAATATATGGAGACGATGCTTTCCAAGAGCCATGTAAAAAAGGTTCGCAGAGAGAGGCCTCTAAAAAACGGAGCAAAGAAAAAGAAAAAGCAAGAAGGTTGGCAAAGGCGCTTGTGGCTTTGCTCTCGGGCTCGAGAGCACTGCCGCCAGGAAGACAGGTGGCCGCCGAATCTCAAAAAAGCCCGGCTGGGCAGGGATCTCCTTCTCTCTCTCTTTAGCAGTTCCCTAGGGCGCAAGGGAATCGGCAAGAAGGTCTTGGTCTCCTCCTTCAAAGGATTCTTTGGGCTCAAAAAACCCTCTCCCTTCGGTTTCAGAAGGAGAGATAATAGACTCTCCAGTGGTTACGAGGCTGGCAGAGCGAGATCCACCGTCATTGCCTCCTCTGACTCGTCTGTCTTCAGTTCGCAGTGCATGGGCTCATGTCTCTTGAACTCGATCAGTCTCTCTCAATCTGGTACAGATTTCCAATGACGAGATGCCAGTCTGAACATATCGGGACCAAGAATTCTACAGGCCATCCAACACTCGCCGTGTTTGATCTTAATCTCCATTCTACTGGAAGGGATCTGTTTATTCCATGGAGTCACGGTGTTCCTATTATTATGGTCAGGGGTATTCACATAGTTGCAGATCCCCTGACTACGACGATCGAGATCGTACTTCAAGTTGATACCGTTCTCGGGACTGATCTCCACCTCGCTGTAGTTCCAGGCGGCTGCCTTCTACGGCTCCAGAAATGCAACATGCTCCCTCCTCATCAGCTTTACCAATGCAAGAAGCTGAGACAGAATGACAGTCTATGGTTTCGGTGACGGAGGTTGCTCGATCCCGTAGATCCTCTTCTTCTGGAGGATACTCTACCGATTCTGGTTCTATTATGTCAGCGGCACCTTCCTCAGTCTCACCAGACCAGAATGTCTCCTCTCCAACAGCTCTCTCACCATCTGAAGACATGGGGACATTCCAGGACCAGGTTCAAAGGATGACTCAAGCATTAGAGACTACGACTGAAGAAAAAGACAAAAGACCCTCTTTTTGACATAGTCTCTAAATCGACGTCGGGACTGATGTTCATCCCTATCACACTGACAGTGCTTGAGATCGTTCAAGAGTCCTGGAATACACCAGCGACGGCACCACCTGTTGCGCAGCACCTGCATTGTATAGAGTGCAAGAAGATACAGCAAAATTTCTTTTCTCGCACCCTGTTCCAAATTCAATAACTGTGGAGTCGGCACAATCGAAATCCAGAAAACAACACTCCACTCCGGCTGATCCAGGAGGGCAAACGCCTAGATAATTACGGATGTCGCGTCTACACTTCTAGTGCCCTTGGAATTCGGGTGGCGGGCTATCAGGCCACCATGGCGAGATATCAGCTCTTCTTATGGGAGAAGATGGCGAGCCTGATTGACTATATGCCCGATGAGAAACGAGATTTAGCCCGTGTATTCCAGGCAGAGGTGATGAACCTGTCCAGGCAACAAATCCACATGGCTAGACATCAGGGAGATTGTCATGGCAGGTCGCTAATAAGTGCAGTTGCACTTTGTCGCCACGCCTGGCTGAGTTCCTCAACTCTAACACCCGAAGTGAGAACCAAAGTTGAAAGCTTGCCTTTCGACGGTACCGGCTTGTTCAATGTCAACACCAACGATTCCCTCGATGCCGTCCAGAATGTTCGAGTGAACACCCGGAAAATGGGTCTCGCACCGCTGCCTGCTTCATGCCCGTTCAAACGCCGCCGCTGAACATGATATCAGTCCTCGTCGGCTCCTGTTCAGGCCCAATCCTGTTCAGAGAGCTTCGGCTATGGGGCGGTATATAAATGAAAATAAATGAAATACCAACTTCAGCAACTGTGGCAAGACCGTCGTGCTCTTCCACAACAGCCCTGGGCACTGACCATGCCAACAGCAACAGTACCGAGGCTCCCGTAAAGGAGATGATGACTTCTAGAAGCGGCGTGTTTGACTTCTCTGAAGGACCGACCGACACTTGCAATCCAACTACTCACCTGTCTCAACCTCAATTAGGCACTTGACTGTCTCGCTTCCTACCATCTTGGAAGAAAATTACCACCGACCGCTGGGTTCTGAACATCATCCAGCACGGGTACAGGATCGAGTTCAACTCCCTCCCACCTTTTATTGGCATCCGCACTACGCAGCCATCTCTACCGCTGCGGGAGGAAGTTGTTTCCTTGCTGCAAAAAGGGGCCATCCAGATGGTCCCTCCACATCTTGCGCAGGACAGCCTTTACTCCAGGTATTTCACGGTGTCAAAGAAGGGTGGAGGGCTTCGACCGATCCTGGACCTACGTACAGTCAACTTCTTCATTCTACCCAAGAAGTTCCGGATGGTCACGCTCCAATTGATCCTGCCTCTTCTTCACAGGACTGTGAGTACATCCAAACAGTGAGCCTGAGTCTTCAGGTGGAGTGTAAGTCCATCCACCCCAGGTTGAGTTTCTGTTCCCTGATCTGCCTTTTGACTAACTAGGAACACCTCTGTCTTGTCTGGATAAACTTCAATTTCTTCATCCTCATCCAGTCCATTACTGAATTCACATACAGATATAGAACTAAAACAGCTTCTTTGGATTTAGCTGGAAAGTGGAGACCGATTTGGGTGTCATCAGCATACTGGTGGCACCAAACCTCCAAACTCTGGACAACCTCTCCCAGAGGTTTCATGTATAAATTAAACAGTATGGGGGATAAGATGGAACCCTGAGGGACATCACAGGCCAACAGCCATGGTGTGAAACAGGAATCCCCAAGCACCTATCTTCTTGGTTCACTCCTCCAGGAAGGATCAGAGCCACTATATAACAATGCCTCCTAGTCCCATCTCAGACAGATACCATAAGGATACCTCAGATGGATACCATAGTCAATGGAATCAAAGGCTGCCAAGAGGTCCAGCAGAAGCAACAGAGACACACTCCCCCTGTTTAGTTCCCAGTGTAGATTGTCCACCAAGGTGACCAAAGCAGCCAGATGGGAATGGATCTAGATAATCCACCTCATACAGCAATCCCTGGAACTGAGAATCCACCACATTTTCCAGCACCTTGCCCAAGAATGGAATATTGGAGACTGGACATTATCTAGTACAGTGGGGTTCAAGGAAGATTTTATTAAACAGAGGTCTTACCACCACCTCTTTTAGGCAAGAGGGAATCACACCTTGCTGTAAAGAGGAATTCACCACTACCCCTACCCAGTCAGCAAGTCCTCCCTTGACCCTTTTATAAGCCAGGAAGGGTAAGGGTCCAGAACACAAGTGGTAGGCCTCACCTCTCTAAGGATCCTGTCCACATCTTCAGACTGTATGAACTGAAAACAATCCATTGTAGCTGGACAAGCAGGGGCCTGAGTTACATTAGCTGGACCTGTGTCAACCATGGCATCCAAGTCGGCACAGATGCAACCAATTTTAACTGCAAAGTATTATGCAAATTGGTCACAACGGACTACTGAGTGGTCCACCTTTTCTTTCTCGGGGAGCCAGAGCATATCAGGCCTTTGACCACCCAAAAACCACTCATGGGGCAACTCTGCAGATGCAATGGTAGTAGAGAAGTACAATTTCTTTGCTTCCCTCACTGCCATGGACTAGGCTTTCAAATGAGCTCTAGCTTGTGTTTGATCGGACTCATTCCACCAATGTCTCTCTAATGGACATCCCACTCATTTCATCGCTCATCTGGGTCCACTCTGTAGGAGAGGATGCTCAGGAGTGACTGTGTCAAATGCCCAGGCCATTTCCCCGTTCCAGAGGTCAACCAGGGCTTTGACAAAATTGGTTGCTAAGGTGATAGGAAAATCCCTAAGAGCCATCAGGAAACCATCCAGATCCATCAGTCTCCTGGGGTGGATCATCTTAATCAGCACCCCACCCCTGCAGAGACTCTGAGACTTAGTAAGTCTAAACCCCACCAGGTAGAGATCTGCCCATGACAACAGAATTATAGAGAGTTCTTCCACCCCCAGATCACCATCATCCCACCCAATGCAGAAAAACAGATCGAAAGAGTGCCCTTCTGAATGAGTGGGGCCAGACCAGATACCACTTGGGACAGATTTATGGTTGCCATGGAGGCCATGAAGTCCTGTGCCACTCCTGACAAGGAAAAAAGGGTTGTCCTCACCATGTTAACTAAATGTATGTATTTTGAACTCTTACAGCCCCTTGAGGAAGGCCTTGAAAAAAACAGGCCGAAACGCATCGGGCTTCTTTATTTAATAAAGTTTGCATCCTGAGAACCTAGTTCTCTCCCCTTTTTTCGTTGCTATTCGATGCTCTTCTCCTCTGGTTTCTGTCTTTCACTCCTGACAAGGCAGCCTCAGCATATATGTTGAAGTCTCCCAGTGCAACAAGCTGAGAAGTTTCTAACACCAGTGCCAAAAGCACCCCAGCTCAAGAAGGGAGACTGCTGGTCAGCAGGGTGGGTGGTACACCTATCATCATCATCATCATCATCATCATCATCATCATCATCATCATCTATAACCCTCCTTTGCTTGTCTTGCAAAACGCTCTCAAACCAAGTTACTTACAATCCAGGGTATTACTGTATACCACTATGACTCCATCTTCCCACCCCGCAAGTCTTGTCAGTTTAGCATCTGCCCAAATACTGTACCAATTAAGTGATTATATACATCCTCTCTACCTGTTAACTTGCTTCTTTTTATGGTAAATAGAGCAGGCACCATTACCTTGTTACAACATTCTTCTCCATCTTTAGGTCATATTTGTGAGTTGGATCTTGGTGCCTAGGAATACATTTTGTCCTACACCTTAGACAGAGATCATATCCGGCCATTGGTATCTAGGGATGTAACATTTGCCCGCGTGTGTCCGCGTGGGCTCTCCGCGGAGAGTGTGGGCCTACCTGCTGCCTCCTCGCTGTCCGCGGAGAGCTGCCTGTGCGGGCCGTGTCGCCCGCGCTGGTCCCATCGCGTCACTTCCGGCGCGGCGGAAGTGACGCGACGCGACCCTGCTCCGGTGCGCTGGACCCCCGCGCTATGTTTTTGGTGGTGGAAACCAGGGCAACAGGGCTATTTAAGCCCTGTTGCCCCGGTTCCCCCCGCCAAAAACATAGCGCGGGGGTCCAACACGCTGGACGTGACGCGACGGGCGGCGGCGGGGGGCCCAGCCGCTGCGGCGGGTCCAGCGGGAGAATGCTCCGCGCCGCTCAGAAGATCGAGAGCGGGCCAGCGGAGGGGCGAGCCGTGGAGAACCCCGAGCTGCGGAAAGGTCCGTGTAACCCCCATAGGTATCTCTTGCCCTCGAAGAAGTCCAAACAGATCTCCTCCCAAGAACCCCAGACTCCTACCAAAGGGCTTATTCCTCTTTTATACCGCTCCTTCACTCAACCTCTTTTACTCATACTAAACTCAGTAGTTTTACATGAGCTTCTGGGTCTTACGTTGTGAACATAACATCTAGATTTTAGATTGTAAACTCCTTGGGGCAGGAACTTTTCCTCTTCTGCTTTGTAAAACACCATACACTAGTGGCATTATATAAATCATCTTCATTATCTAGTAGTCCTTTCTCATGTAGACCTATCAGAATAACAAAAGGTTGGTGATATCAACATGTCTATAGGCATCCTCTCTAAGCTGAAATGATATCACCTAGGGGTGGGCGATCCGCCACAACTCGACCCGCCTTCATCTTGGGAGATGCCGCTGCTGTGCCCACCGAGCTGGACCAAAAGCAGATGCATGCTGCTCCGCTCGGCGGACTTCCAGGTTTCTGGTGGGCCGCTTTTTACGTAGAAAATGCCGAAAGATACACCAAAAGCAGCTTTTGTTTATGCAAATTGTGGCCACTTTTGGTGTATCATGGCATTTTCTACGTAAAAAGCAGCCTGCTGGGAACCCAAACGTTGCTTCAGTGGCTCAACTCAGGAGACCTTCTTCAAGCCAGGGAAGAAGGTAAGCGGGACAGAGTTCAGGGGGTCGAGCCTGGCCAGTTCACCAGATTTCCACCACCACCCCAAATGAAGTCTTTGCACATCCCTAGAATATCACCCAAGCAAATCTAACTTGGGAGCTGGTTTACATTCTGGGCATAAACAGATTGAATGGCTTAGCATGACATGCTATGCCACTGTGGCTTTGAAGCCACAGTGGCTTAGTGTGTCGTCCGAACCCAGTACTCTTCTTGTGGGGTAGTTTAGAAGCCAGCCTGTGTAGCTGTTGCTTGCTCTAGGTTTAGCAAACCCTCCATGGCTTAGCATCTTGTCCAAACCCAGACGACATGCTAAGCCACAGGCAAGCCAATAGGATATAGATCCCCTTGGCAAGAGCGGCAAAAAAGAGCAGTGTGGTGGAGTGACAGGCAGAAGCCCGGGGAGGGGCCAACCTGAACATTCCAGAGGCTCTGATTGGTTGAAGCAGAGAGCATAGAACCCCAGGGAGTTGGCAGTTAAGGGGGAGTGGGTTGTCAGTTGGGGAGAGAGTGAGTTGGAGTGAGAGAGGTAGTGGAAGGTTAATAGAGTAGGTAGGGGAAGGTGGTACTGAAGAGAAGAGTTCAGACAGGAAATCTAGTAACTAAGTTGTGAGAAAGCAAACGTGAAGGTGTTAGTAGAGAACAATTCACAGGAGTTTCCGCTTAGGGAGTGAAGGTTCTTCTGGCTGAGGAAGAAGGTGAAGCTCTGGACTAGTAAGAAGGACAGTTAAGTTCCCTGGTCTGATACTGTAACTTCAAGTAACCAAGCCAAGTTGATACAAAGAGCACTGAATACCATCTGCTTGCCTTTAACCTGAATCTAAGCAAAGCTACCAGTTGCTTGCCGAGCCGAATTCAAGGTGTTGGTTTTTTGACCTTTAAAACCCTACACGGCTCCGGCCCAGTTTATCTCAAGGAGCGCCTTCAGCAACATCAAGTAGGCTGCTCAACAAGGTCTGCCACGGACGACCTTCTCCTTATCCCATCAGCCAGAGCAGCCAGGCTGGCGGGGACTAGGAAGAGGGCCTTCTCTGTGGCGACCCCCACATTATGGAACTCCCTCCCTAGTGACCTTCGCCATGCCCCCTCCGTGATGAGCTTCCGCCGTGCATTAAAAACATGGCTGTTCAGACGGGAATATGGGGTGGGTTAGGTTTTTAAAAGAACTTTTTATATTGTTTTAATTATTATATTTTATTGTATTGTTTTATTGTATTTTAATTGTACATCGCCCAGGGTGGCCGGGTGACCGGCCAGATGGGCGATTAATAAATATAAGAAAATAAATATAAGAAATAAAGGAGAATGCACCTCCTCTTCTCCTCCACCTGCGGCACTGATAATCCTGTGGGGGATTGCGTTCTCATGGGCCTACTCCCAGGTAGATCCAGGAGAAAGCACCTTGTCCCCCCTGTCCCCTTGCTGGGCTGTGGCTGTGCCCAGCAAGGGGACAGGGGACAAGCTGCCTGGCTGCGGGCTTCCTTTTGAGGAAGTCCAACGGTAGGCAGCTTGTCCCTTCCCCTTGCTGGATGCTGCTGCCACTCAGCTGAACGGCAGCTGTGCCCAGCAAGGGGAGCCTCTGACAGCTGCCGAAAAGTGCAGCTTGGGCACTTTGAGACAGCTGTCATCCCTGCTCCTCTTCTCTCATTGCTCCTGCTGTGTCCCCTGGGATACCAGCGGGAAGACTGAGGAGGGAGGAGGAGGTACCCTAACTGCACTGGGCCCAATCGTCTGTCAGGCACAAGGGAATTTAAGCCACACTGTATGGCTTAAATTCCTAAGGGGCTTAGAGTGTCATACAAATCCACCCAGTGTAAAACAAAAATATAGCAACAACATGAATGTTTCCCCAGACTGTCTGGTGAAATGTATTTAACACTGAGGGCTTTTAGTATCATAGTCTACTCCCTATAGCAGCATGGTGATGATACTTCAGTGCTGTCTGACTCTTGCCTCCCTCATATAATGAAGTTAATGCGTAATTTGGTAGAGCATTTTCCTGTACCTTCTGTTCCATCTTTAATGGGTGCAGCTATTTCTATTTTGATACATTACTTTGATAATGGATAATTACTGTTCATCTTCAGTCATTAAAATAATAAAAAGGATATTTTGAATTTTCAGCTGATAATTCTAAAATATTTCTTTTTGTAGAAAGCGAGTTAGATGAATTATCTCAGAAGAGACTATTGGTTTTGGAAAATATGGAATCAAATCTGGAAGAGCTGAAAGATTTGCAGGCCCTTGTAACTACTCAGCTAGGTGGTATGAGTGGTAAGTAAAGTGTTACAGATTAGTATGTTGGGCACTCCTGCCCTGTTTCCTTAGCAGTATTTTATATCTGCCAAATAGGGCACAACCATACAACCCCCACACTGTTCCAGAGAATCCACTAATCCTCTACAGCAGCTTTTTATGGTTCACAAAGAATGTTGAGGAAATAGAAATCAGCAAAAATTGCCTCCCCCTTTCCTCCAGTGGAGCCTTCCATGAGCAGAGCTCCAGTCATGGGAACTCTGAACCCAATAAGAGATAATTTAGCCAGAATTAGAGCTGTGTTTCAATTTTTCCCTCTTTGGGGAAGGTAATTGAATGTGTGGTGCTGAGTAAGTGTAGGCATGTATGGATGATACTTCTTCCCTCACCCCCTTTCAATCAGTCCTCTCTTTATAGGACTGAGATGGCTTTTGTGGGCTCTTGATGGAAAAACTGCATCTGGAGTTTGATGGGGGGAATCCTTCCCTTATGATACCTTTGCATTTCTCAGTGGCTTTTATTTATTTGATATAATGTACCATTTATTGATTGATTAATGAAATGAAATGAAATTGATTATATTGATATTTTAGACTGTGCCTTTATCCAAAAAATGGATGTCAGGTTAGTATTGATAAAAATGGAAATCTGCAATACCATTCAAAACAACATGCAACATGAAGCAACAATGCAATAAAATTGACAAGAATAATTGCTCAAGCAGCTGAAAACACAATACTTTAAATGCCTGGGCAAATAAAAAGGTTTAATATGGTGCCCCTCCCCCCCAGTGTTAGAGCCAGACATACTTCTCTTGGGAGGGCATTCCGAAATTGGGGCACTACCACAAAGAGGCTCTCTCTTATGGGACACAGAAAAGGGCCTCCTCTGACGATCTTAATGCATGGGCAGGTTGGTCTAGGAGGAATCATGGACCATGTAATTCTGAAACCCACTAGAACAGTTAATAGTGATTGGCTCTATATATTTTTAGTGGGAACACTCAAGCTAGCTCAGTTCCCTGGGGATTGAAATGTGATGTTTGTTTATTATTTATTTATTTATTTAATTTATATCCCACCTTTCTGCCAAAATATTGTGCTCAAGGCAGCTAACAATAAAATCAGGGTTAAAAGCAAAATCTTAATTAAAATATAGCATGAAAACAAATAAAAAACATAATTAAAAACACAACAATCTGCTTGGTTTTATTATGTCATTTAGAATCTGTAGGAAGTTGTTGAGGGAGATCATCCAGAGTTCAGGATCTGGTATTATCAATATGCTGATGATATTAGATCAGCAGTATAGTGATGATAGTCTGTATTCCATTAATATAGCATCCAGTAACAGATGTCTTAGTTTTAAACCAATTTCATAGCAGTGATTGTGTGAATGAGGTTAAACATTCTGAAGCTGAATCCATTCAAGATGGAAGTAATATTGATACATAGTCTCAGCATTTTGGAGTCCTTAGTGTGATAAATTGGGTGGAAATCTTGTCTGATCAGGTTGCTGCCAGACCTATTTTGCCCCTAGATAGATAGGCACTTATGGCCATCACTGACACCTATCAGCTTCATGTTTTAGGTAGGCTATGCCCCTCTGAAGAAGAGGGATTTTGTTCTGTTGATCCATGCTTTTGTAACCTTACGGCAGGGGTCCTCAAACTTTTTAAACAGGGGGCCAGTTCATTGTCCCTCAGACTGTTGGGGGGCCCGACTATAGTTTGAAAAAAATATGAACGAATGGATCAAGTAAAAAAAAAAGGACCCGGGTCCTTTTTTTTTTACTTGATAAAATTTATTATAAATTAATAATAAAGAAAGTTACTAGAAATTAATAATAAATTAATTATAAATTAATTTGCTGTCTAAAATTGAAATACATTAAATTTTTAAAAGGTATAGAAAGGCTTGATTTGCACACTGCACATATCTTATTTGTAGTGCAAAAAAACAGGAAAAAACAATACAATATTTTTAGTATGAGTAATGAGCAGTATTTACCAGCCACAGAGCTGATGGTCCACATCCTGCAACTTTGTTCCACATAAATGTGCATAAGATTGCAGCCTTACAGCCTCATCTTATGCATGTCTACTTGGAAGTAAGTTTCACTGAATTCAAGGAGACTTTCTCCCCAGGTAAGTTTACAAAGGATCACAGCCTTAAAAGTACAAACCAATTCCCTGGGGTAGGCCAGGAAGACCTGGTACCCAGAGAACATAGTGAGAGCCAGTGTGGCATAGTGGTTAGTTAGAGTGCTTGACTGGGACTCGGGAGATCCGGGTTCTAGTCCCTACTCAGCCATGAAGCTCACTGGCTGACTTTGGGCCAGTCACTGACTCTCAGTTTTAACCTACCTCACAGGGTTATTGTGAGGATAAAATGGAGAGGAGGAAGATTATGTAAGCCACCTAGTGTTCCTTGCAGGAAAAAAGGCAGGATATAAATATGACAAACAAATTAATAAATAGTGCGTACAACTGAAATGATTGTCATTTCAGTCACATCAATGGCACCAGATTGTCTTCTAATCTAGATGTTTTGTAGCCTGATCCTAAGGATTTTTACTCAGAAGTAAGCCTTACTGATTTAAATGACGACAAAACCCTGCCACTGTCACAGAACCGAGCGGGGAGGGCTTTCCCGACCCTGCGCTTTCTCCGCTGCTGGTGGTGCTGGTGGTGCTGCTGCAGGCAGCTGGGTCGGATTAGCTGAAAGCTGAAAGCAAACATCAACAGCTCAGGGCACAATCCTAAACACGTTGAGACAGAAAAAAGCCCCGGGGTTTTTTTCTGCCTCAACGTGCGTAGGATTGTGCATGGCTGGCTGGGGAATGCTGGGAGTTGTAGGACTCCCCCCCCCTCCAAACATGCGTAGGATTGCATCCTAAAACCATTTAAAACCAAAACACAGAAACAGCATGGTAAATAATTAAAACATTGCATACGAATGGAACCATAACCTCCCTGGTTGCTGGAAATAACTGCTTTCAGGGGACATTGAGCTGAGGAACCTGAGGAGGGAAGGCGAAGGATGTGTTTGCAGGTGCATCCTTCCCGGAGGCAGGGAAGGAGACGGTGTTTGCAGGTGCATCCTTGCCGCCGCCAGCATCCCTCCGATGGCGATGGCGGAGGCGGGGCACTTGCCGCCCAGAGCCCAGGGAGCAGCGCTATAGCAAGGCAGCTTCATGTGATCTGGGGTGCTCTTGTGGAAAGTTAGAGGAGATGGCATTCTCCATTCCTCTCAAGTTTTGATCAAACTGACTAGATAACATTTTCCACCTCTTTAAAGTTCACCGGGGGTTCGGCACTTGCCACAAATGACACACGCCGTCGTATTTTTCCAATCTCCTACAATTCCACAGAAGATCACCACGGGATTCGGGGATTATCCCCAGAAATTGCACTTCCCATCAAGCTCTTCTCTCTTGTGAGGTTGCGTTGCAAGAGCTCAAGAATTTTAAAATGGGGGGGGGGGAATGATACACCTGAAACCAAAGGGACACGAGCAGTTTCAGCAGCAACTCGGCATTCGTGCCCACGCTGGGGAGGAAATGATGTACACCAGCCTTCCCCAAGCTGGCACCCTCCAGATGTTGTTGGCCTACAACCCCACCCCCTGTTTCCCCACTCAGCATGGCCAGCAGCTGTGGATGATGGGAGTTGTAGTCCAGACATGTCTGGAGGGTTGGGGCAGGCTGGCGCTCATTTGTTTGCTTGCCGTGCACGACGTAAGGGAGCTGACGCACTGATAACCAAATGGGAGGAATCCGCCAGCGTCCCTCCGATGGCGGAGGCGTGGCTGATCCGGCGGCAGAGGGGCACTTGCCGCCCGGAGCCCAGGCAGCAGCGCCGCAGCCAGCGTCCCTCCAATGGTGGAGACGGGGTGCTTGCTGCCCGGAGCCCTGGCAACAGCACCGCAGCAAGCTTCTCTAAAGAGGCGTGGCAGGGCTGGCGGCGGCGGGGCGCTTGCCTCCCAGAGCCCGGGCAGCAGCAACACAGCAAGCGTCTCCTCCAGTGGAGGATCCTCTCCTCCTCCAAAGACCAAAAACTTGGTTAAAACTTTGCTTACCTCTCTAGACTGGCTTCTGCTGCTGCCACCACCACAACTTGGGGCCGTCCTCCTAGAGGTGCTCACGTGGGCTCATGGTGATGTCATGCCCCCTCCCCATTCTCCTCCCTCTTCCCCAGCGAGAGCGTGAGGCAGCGAAGCAGCAGCAACTTTTGCCTCATTGGCTGCCGGGCCGGATGAAAGGACACATTGGGCCGGACGTGTCCCGCGGGCCATAGTTTGAGGACCCCTGCCTTACGGATTAACTATTGTAATGTGCTTTACATGGGGTTACCCTTGCAGTGGATTTGGAATCCTCAGCTAGTGCAGAACACTGCTGCCCACTTCCTGTTTCATGTAGGAAGATGAGAACATCTTCAATCCATTTTGAAGCAGATATACTGGCTATCGGTTAACTTGGGGTCCCAGTTTAAGGTACTGGTTCTTTAAGGCCAGAGTATCTCCTAGGAGTCATTCTGGAAGCCACTGTCAGAGGGCTCTATGGCCATCTGAGCCCTGATGTCAAGGTCAGAAGTAGGATTGCTGGGGGTTGGAACAGACTTTCACCTCTCCCATCCCCAGATCTCATTGGGCAGGGATGTGATGTGTGTGCATGTGTGGGGGAAGTGTGTGTGTGTGTGTGTGTGTATGTGCATGCACACACGTGTGACCAACATCCCCCAGCCAACACTGGCTGTTGCCCTCAGGGCTGAAAAGATTGTACACCTCTGCTTTACATGACTGAAGGCTACAGAATGACCTCACCGATATGGTTTGAAGGTAAACTGTCCTTGCAGCTGTTCAGAGAACATAAAAGCCTACCTTTTCCTAAATGCCCGGCCTCTGGCTGCTGCATGGGCATTCTGGTACTGTAGTACTGCTGCTATTCAGAACTGTTTTTGGTGATATGTTGCTTATGACATTGCAATTTTAAATTGTATTATATGGTTGTAGTTGTAGTTTCTTCTTCATGGTCTTTGTGCAGTTACACAAAGGATTCTGCACTTGCACAGGGCAACTTTTCAGAAATGTTTAGAGTTTTAGAGAGCATTCTATCCTTTGCCCTCAAGCAGCTCACTCACTCACTCACTCACTCACTCACTCACTCACTCACTCACACCTCCTATTGGACAAAATTATGATACTTAATTTCAATCTACTTCAATACACCTAGTGTGCAATCCTGTGGCCGCTAGACACTGTCTGGATGGCCATAGGATAGGTTGGAGTCCCAGGTCTGACCTTGGAAATACGTTCCAAGGTTGGAGCTGGGACTCAGACTGTGGAGTGCCCTCCTGCCGCCCTCACAGCCGGTGTGGCTCTTTCCGCACTGGCTGTGGCTCCAAAGTCACAAGTGCAACTTCAGAGCTGGCACTGTGGGGGCGTTCCAGGGGGCAGGGAGGGGGAGGAGTGAGGCTCCGCCAAGATACGACATATCCTTCTCATGAGCAGGGGCAAAAGACATAGACAGCTGAAATCAGCCGACTATGTCTTTTGCAGGGCGATTGGATGCCCAATCCCACACTCAATTGGATGCCTGTAATCCTCCGAGTTTGGAGGGTTACAGGCAGCCATATTGGGTGGCGCTGCTTGTTTCATGGCCCGACCTCTTCTGTACAGAACAGTTCTAAAATTTATTAGTAATATGGGCATTCCTTTATGCAGGGCAGAAAATGAAGGAGCTAACTGAGAAAAGAACACTTCTGGCTGCCCATCTTGAGGAAATTCTTCAAGATATACAAGACACACAGAGCTTTGATTCAGACCCAAGTGTAATGGCAAGACCTGATAGTAAGTGCAGAATAATATTCCATAGAAATGGCTTTAAATAATATGCTCTAGCAACACCATCACCATCTGGAACTGACACTGCTTCCCACTGAGCACATCTCACTCTGCACCTTTTTCAAGGGTAACCATTGGTTCTGCTGGAGATGAGGAGCATTCCAGGGCCTGGTGTGTGTGTGAAGATCTACCTGCCTCCAGGGCAGAGCTGCAGAGAAATAATCACCCATCTCTCTTATATTAATTCTGAAGCACCTCTTTAAAAATAGGTTTTTAGCATTTATGGGTTGTCATGAACATGACACTGTGTTAGTGCATGCTGCCTGGTTGCTTCCACTGTAAGCAGCTAAACAATCCAGGAACACTTTCTCCCTGACTGTTCAGCATTGCATCAATCATTGTTTCAATCGGAGAAGCCAGAGAAACAACCCTGGAAGAAACCATCAGTTCTTTCTCTGGCTTGTTGGGGAAGAGACAAGTCAGAGGTCCAGGTTTGGACGCAATGCTAAATAACCCAGAGATGGAGCATTCGTCTCCAGCCAACTCTGAGGACATGTCTTGGGTTTTAGGAATAGGATACTGTTCTGTGGCTAGTATTGCATTGACTGCTACTTTATAGTCTCAAAAATACAGATCATGCCATCTTTCTTAGGTATACATACTATTGGTGCTGCCTGTTCACTAAAAGGCACTAGAGAGATGGCAGCTTCTGCTTGCAGCACCATTAGCTGCCTGTCTGCTGCCTCCCTCAACACATATGGCACTGGGTGAGCCTTAAAAAAAAGTAGGTGAATCTCCTTCGGTCGCCAGTTGAACTTACTAACCCTTAAATAACCCCCTCTCTTGACCAAATACTAATTTATACTTTATGCACAACTTGTGTACGTAGCTTGTGTACAACTGACAATGCATGGAGAATTGACTAGTCCAGTTTATAATATTAAATATAGTGACATCCTAAAAGAGCCTGTTGCTTATCTGTTGTGGCGAATAATTGAAACTTGGCATCTGAGGGAAGCACCCACTTGGATTTTGTTATGCTACAGTAGCTATACAGTTTAAAAATACCCATTTTCAACTATATTTTATAGAGCCTTAGCATCAGGTCCATGGTTAAAAGATACTGGATGGATTTCAGTATATTACATAGATGTTCCATGCAATTGAGAAGTGGTCCTTTGAGGTACATGATATTCAAAAGCAGGTCCGGTTACAATAGTTACGTTATAATAAGAGCAATTAATTAATTAACATGTAGGAAGGCTGATTGATATACACATGAATCAAATGACATTTGGACCTTGCACACACACTTTCTTGCCCTGCATACACAATTGCACATCAGTATCCAATTAATGTTTCAAAGGAGCATTTGAGAATGTTATAAAAATCTGAATGTAATCTCATCTGCATTTCATTCCTGAAATGTCTCATCTTTGCACGTGTACCCTAAATATTCTTCTGTACAATATCCCTGTAAATGTATAGTTTTCAAATCATACCATGTATCATTTGGATTGTGTGCCCACTACTGTTGGTTTCTGGAGTATAATACAGTGGTCTGTGAAAGGATGATACCCATAAGAATTATAGGATTTCTGTATTTCCAGGTACTACGGTTTGTTTATTTATGTATTTATTATTACAATTATTTATATCCCACCTTTCTGGATACTACAAATTCTTCCAAGGAGGCTTACAAGTAGCATAAAACTATCAATAACATTACAATAAACATTTTTTTAAAAACAAGTGATTAGGATCCTTCCCAGAGGGCAGATGGTGGTAGATGGCCTTGTCGGGGAGTGAGACAGTTGACTGGAATAGGCTCTGGGGTAGTATTCGCTTGACTGCCTCCCTCTGTCTTCCGGGATCCTTTCCACAGGGTAGATGATGATAGATGGCTCTGTGGGGGAGGGGACAGTCCAGCTGAAGCAGGCTCTGAGGTGGTATTAGAGCAAACAATGTAATGCTAGGTTTTTCTAAATGAGTGGTATTGCAAATAGGCTCTCTTCCTTGTAATCCACCAAGTTCTCATGTTAGACTACTGAAGCAGTTAAGGGTTACATCTTTGTTCTTTTCTCTAGCTGTGAAAAATGCAAATAAGAACTGTCAGATTATTCAGTCCTGCTATTTCAAGATCCACTTTTGTTACAGTCTCATTAATTTGAGATGATTTTAGTTTTAAAGGAAATATTAAATAATGCGTTCAGCTGTTGACTATAGTTATTTGTACATTTCTAGAGAGAAAAATAAATGATCTGATAGTGCTTTCAAGACTAGAGTCAAAACTGGATGAACTGGAAGAAACAGGTTTTTTTTCAGATATTCAGCTGGATAATATGAGTGAGTATAGAATTACGACCTTGTGTGTACTGTAACATGTTCTTCAATCTGATTTAGACTGAAGGTGCTTTTAGACAGCTACTCTGTACAGAACACAATATATAGTGAACAAACACAAAGCCACTGGTGCAGAAAACAAAACATCTTTAAATGCATCTTTTCTCCATTAAGGGTGCAATCCTATGCATGTTTAGACGGAAAAGAAGTTGTACAATTCTCAGCATGCCCCAGCTGGAAGTTGTAGGATTTTTTTTCTATCTAAACATGGGTAGGATTGCACTCAAAGTGCATTAAAATCTGGTTGTTTTTGTAGAAAGAAAAGTGCGCAAACTAAAAGAACAAAGAAGGCATTTGATTGATAAATGGGAACTACTTCTAGAAGAATATCCAGAAACATATGGGCTTGATAGTAAGTATAAAAATACTTATAATATTAGGTTATTTGGAATTTAACATGCTAAAATGAATCTAATTCCTTTCATTGTTGTCCATCATGCCAATCAAACTCTGCTTCTTCTTTTAAGCCTTCTTTTCCCTCTTCCTTACCTAGTTTACTGTAACTAAATTAAGTGTACATAACATCACAACATCTGCTTTCAACGTTGGGGCAAAACCTAGCATGTGCTTAAGTCTCTCCCACTGACTTCAGTAGGACTCAAACCTATATCTTCCTTATTGTCCATAACCTTTGTATTCTTCTAGCTTAATTTTCAGAAGCCAAGACAACATATTATACCTATCACAGGGAAACAGTTTGCATATTGCTATTATTAGAAGTTGTTGTTAATATAGCACCATCAGTGTGCATGGTGCTTTACACAATAAAAGCTTGCAATAAAAAAAAAATCAGCACAGGAAACAGTAATAGTAGAAGGGAAGGCAAGCGTCAATAGGGAAAGAATATGTGATTATTTCAGTTACTATACTTAGGTTTAGTTATAGGCTTAGTTACAGTAGGGTATGTGAACTAGGGGGTTGTGTGAAAGGTTTCATGGAAAAGGTTAGGTTTGAGGAGGGATTTGAAAGAAGTAAGAGAGGTGTTCTGGGAGGCATTTCCAGGTATATAATGCACCAGGGGAGAAGGGGCAAGATCCTCTGGAAGAGCAGGAGTCTTTTTGATAGCAGAAGGTAGTGAAGCTGCACGTAGCACTGGCAAACATGTCCTACTGTCTCATTGCATGAAGTGTCCTCCGTGACAGTGCTTCATGTGACTGAAGGGAGATGGTACTGGCATAGAGACACCTCATGCGATGGTAAAATTAATATTTCAATAAAGGTTTGTTTTTCTTTTTGGAGAAGGAGAAAAAGAAGTAAAAGAATTCCTTGATCAAAGAAAAAATTTGTTTTCATATGTGCAATCAAGTATCAGAGATCTGCAAAAAAACCGCATTATTCAACAGGGTACTTTGCCTGGTAAGCACAGTGTTATCTCTGTTCATACTCTTTTTGTGTTTCTTTTAGATGCTTTTAGAACAAATAGCATGATTATATCCTTGCAAAAAAGCCTCACACAATCTTCCCAGTAAATCTGTTGGATATGCTAATCCAGTACTTCAGCAGATAGACACATACAGTCATGTGAAAAAGAAAGTACATCCTTCTTGAGTTCCATGGTTCCACGTATCAGGACAGAAGAAAAATCATTGGGCCCGTAGCAGGTCTCAAAATTAGGTAAAGACAACCTCAGATGAACAACAACACATGACAGAGTACACCGTGGCATTATTTATTGTACAGAAATACAGCCAAGATGGAGAAGCCATGTGGGAAAAACTAAGTACACCCTTACTACTGCCATAGGTATGAAGAGGCTAAGGAGCAGCCAGGTGCTGCTAAGCACATGCCCTTGATGAATTGATCATCAGTAAGTGTGACCACCTCTATAAAAGCTGAATTGTCAGGAGTTTGCTGGTCTCCAGCAGTCAGGTGTGTGTTACCACAGTGCCAAGGAGAGAAGACATCAGCAATGATCTTAGAGAAGCAATTGTTGCTGCCCATCAATCTGGAAAGGGCTATAAGGCCATTTCCAAACAATTTAAAGTCCATCATTCTACAGTGAGGAAGATTATTCACAAGTGGAAAACATTCAAGACAGTTGCCAATCTTCCCAGGACGTCCCAGCAAATTCACCCCAAGGGCAGACCATGCAATACTCAGAGAAACTGCAAAACATCCAAGTGTTACATCTCAGGCGCTACAGGCCGCAGTCAGCAGGTGCAACGTTAAAGTTCATGACAGTACAATTAGAAAAAAACGGAACAAGTATGGTTTGTATGGAAGGGTTGCCAGGAAAAAGCCTCTTCTCTCTAAAAAGAACATGGCAGCATGGCTTGGGTTTGCAAAGTTGCATCTGAACAAATCACAAGCCTTCTGGAACAATGTCCTTTGGACGGACGAGACCAAAGTGGAGCTGTCTGGCCATAATGCACAGCGCCACGTTTGGCGAAAACCAAACACAGCATATCAGCACAAACATATCTGATCCAACTGTCAAGCACGGTGGTGAAGGGGTGATGATTTGGGCTTGTTTTGCAGCCAGAGGACCTGGGCACCTTGCAGTCATTGAGTTGACCATGACCGCCTCTGTATACCAAGGTATTCTAGAGTCGAATGTGAGGCCATCTGTCTGGCAGCTAAAACTTGGCCGAAATTGGGTCATGCAACAGGACAATGATCCCAAGCACACCAGCAAATCTACAACAGAATGGCTGACAAAGAAAAGAATCAAGGTGCTGCAATGGCCAAGTCCAGACCTCAACCCGATTGAAATGCTGTGGCGGGACCTTAAGAGAGCTGTGCATAAACAAATGCGCCGCGCAAACCGCAATGAACTGAAGCAATGTTGTAAAGAAGAGTGGGCCAAAATTCCTCCACAATGATGTGAGAGACTGATCACGTCATACCGAAAACAATTACTTCAAGTTATTGCTGCTAAAGGTGATCCTACCAGCTATTGAATCATACGGTGTACTTAGTTTTTCCCACATGGCTTCTCCATCTTGGCTGTATTTCTGTACAATAAATAATGCCATGGTGTACTCTGTCATGTGTTGTTGTTCATCTGAAGGTTGTCTTTACCTAATTTTGAGACCTGCTACGGGCCCGATGATTTTCTTCTGTCCTGATATGTGGAACCATGGAACTCGAGGAGGGTGTACTTTCTTTTTCCCATGACTGAATGTTGGTATTGATTTACTGTACTTGTATCCAGTCCTTTCTTCAAACAGCTCAGTGCAGCATTCATCCTCACACCAAGCTTGTGAAGTGACTTAGGTTTAGAGATCTTGACTTGCCCAACTTCACCAATAAGATTCACAGCTGAAGACTTCTGCACGCGTGGAATTTTTCCTACATAGGTATATACTGGTGTAAAATAACCATGTACATAATGTTACGCTGGCATCTGTGAAGGCTGTGCAAGGATCTGTTTTGCTTGATATATCTTCACTGGACAGTTGTGATTAGTAGTGGGCTTAACCAATATACACTTGACAAAACAGATCTTTACACATGACTGTGTACCTTGGGTTTATTTTCTGTACACCACTGTACATTCTGGTATGGAAAACATTGTCTTTGAAGCTGCCATGAGCTAGAGAGTTGAATCAGGTTTTCACTTTCCCCATATTCAAATCCAGCCACAATACAGGTGACAGTGGCAAGCAGTGGCACTCTGGGTGCAACCCTGAGCTGCTCTGGTAGCCAAAACTGCAGCTGGCTGACCTGGATCTTCATCTGAAACTTTTTTCCCAAAGCAAGAGGTGTTCCCCAAACACCTCAACCAATCAGGCATTCCTTTTGGAAAAGGATGAAAGTATGAACTGAGCCGCAGCCCACCTTTGCTACTCCAGCATCCTTATTGGCCTTCTGTCCCAAAAGTAGTGTCTGATTGGTTGAGCTGCCATGCTTGCTTGAGGGAAAAGTTTCAAATGAAAATGGCAGCTGGCCAGCTGTAGTCTTGGCTACTAGAGCAGCATTTCATTTTTTTAGCATGCCCAGAGCCAAAGGGGGCCAGCCATAACTAGCAGCAGCTCTGAGGTGAGGATGTGCAGGCATTGCTCCCTTCTTCCCCTTCCCCGATGAAGGTCGCCTCATCGGCCTTCAGCCTCAAGTGAGTGCCCAGTCTGGTGCCTAGTGGGAGAAAGTGCTTTAATGTTGGTTCAAAGGGGAGCTATAGTGTGTGGGGTGTCCCCAGAAGGCACTTGCCACTGGTTGGAAGGAATGTAACCCTCAAAAAGTAAAGTTCCATTTTGAGGTAGTAGAAAATAATCTTCCTCCTGTTTTAGAAACCTGTTCCTAAATGGCTAAATTTAGTGGTATTCAGGACACACAAAAACAAAGGAAACGATGTTGGTCCATAAGAAAAATTCCAAAATCTATAGTCAGGAAGTCATGATTGAAAATGCTCAGTCATCCTAATGGCAGTGAAAAGAATTATGGAGGTGGGGGTAGTTTTAGTGCAAAATTGCACTCTCTGATGCCTCCTGGGAGGGTAAAACAAGACTCCCCCCGCACTTGGTTTTAAACTTTTTTTTGCTGGTGCTGCATGGCAGTGGCAAATTTGGTGGTGGCAGGGAAGGGTGCAGCCCTGGTGGGTTTCAGGGTGTGTGTAAATTGGCCCCCAAACCCCTGGAAGTTGCCCACCCCTGATAGAGTATAATTGTGTATATTCTTGTATAGGAATAATTACATGTTTAGAAGTTTTCTGTATTCAGTTCTTCAAATCCTTTTTCTTTTTTAGAGGAAGGAATTCAAGAGGTATCAGATGACTATCTCATGACAGTTCCATTAGGCTTGTTGAAATCAGAGGTTGCTGCTTTAAGTGCAAAGTACGGACCTGATTGTAAGTGTGAAGATGATCATAAAATAGAATTAACAAATATGATGGGCTCATTTCACAAACTTGTATAGAACTGTTTGACCTAAGAATGTAACTGTCATATTTTTTTCTGAATGAGAAGCAGTCTATACAGATAAGACTTCTTGTAATATATTGCAATAGGGTTGCTTGAATAAAAACATTATTAGCATATGAAATTCACTGCTGCAAGATATGGTAAACATCATTGGCTTAGATGGATATAAAGTGAGATTAGACACATTTATGGAGGGTATATAAATGGCTATTATCCATGATAGCTGAATGCAGCCTCCATGTCCAGAGGCAGTATACCAGGTGAGATTGAACTGCGTCTGCAAGAATTTTGAGAATGAGATTTACTGTACAGTTCTTTGTTGCTTCATATAATCCAGTTTAACTACAGAAATGTCTTGCTGTGGCTTCCAGAAGCTCTGAAAAATATTGACTGCAAAATCACTAACTACCGTCTACTAAGTCCTCTAGGGCCATAGCTTGGTGGCGTTCTGAGCATACCTTCTGCTTTGTATACAGAAGGTCCCTGGCTTCTCTAGGTAGGGCTGGACAGATTCCTGCCTGAAACTCTGGAGAGCAGCTGCCAGTGAGTGTCAACAATACTGAGGTAGATGGACCAATGGTCTGACACAATATAACACAGCTTCCTATCTATGTTACCAGTTCCTAATCTTATATAGTTCCTGCACTTTTATCTGTTTCGTCTTTATAGATGAGAAAACAGCAAAACGAAGGGCATTAGCAGCCAAACTAGAAGCACATATAAGAGAACTGCAAGCTGCTTTTGAAGTAGAGAAAATTGAAAAACCCAGATATATTGGTAAGGGCAGAGTAGAAGAAAGTTAGATATCAGAAACATAAATATTTTTATTCAGATAATTGGAAGTCTCATAGACGTTTGTAAACCCATAGGTTCATCATTTGGGTGTGTTCCTGGATTCAGCCTTGAACCTGGGATCCAGCCCAGGTTTCAGTGGTGGCCAGAAGCACATTTACAAGTTCTTAGAGAAGTCTGATCTGGCCACAGTGATGCATGCTTTACTTACATCCCTTTTGGATTACTATAACATGCTCTATGTGGGTCTGCCTTTGAAAAGTGTGTGGAAACGTCAGCTTGTCCAGAATGCTGTGGCCAGACTGTTGACCAGAGCTGGTTACAGGGAGCACATGACTCCCTTGTAACAGCTTCACTGGCTACTGGTCTGTTTCCAGGCACAATTTAAAATGCTGGTTATGGCCTATAATGCCCAATGCAACTTGGGACCAGGCTATTTGAAAGACTGCATTCTCCCATATGAGCTTGTCTGGCTTTTAAGATCTTTGGGGGAGACCCTTCTCTTGATCCCATGACCATTGGAGGCACTTTTGGTAGGGACATGAGAGAGGGCTGTCTCTGTGACTGGTCCTAGGCTCTGGAACTCCATGCCAAGGGAAGCTAGGTTGGCTCTGTCTCTATTGTTCTTCCACCAGTAGGCAAAGGCATTTTTATTCAGACAGGCCTTGTCATGATCTGCTGCTTAACTGGATCTTAACTGGTTAGCTGCTGCCTGTTTTTTAAAAACTGTGTTCCTAATTGATTTGTTTTTGTTATGTTTTAATTAAGGTTTTGTTTTAAACCTGTATTTTAATTAATTGATTAATTAATTAAAGCATTTTTATCCACCCGTCAGCCAAAAAGGCTCCCAGGGCAGCATACAAAGATAAGAAATAACAGGCTTACAATCTAAAAGACACAACAAAAAGGGAAAGTGGATTGGGAGGGAGAAGGAAAAAAGCAAATTCAGGAACTAGATTCTTAGTTGCGAAGTTCAGCAGGTCATGGCTGCTGCTTTTCTTTCTCTGAAGTCCTCCTCGGTGGCAGTTGGTAGCAGGTGGGAGTGGTGAATCCAGGGACGATGAAGGGTGTCTGACTGCTGCTTTCTCTCCCTTTGATGGCTTTTTTATTATTAGCTGCCTTGAGCACTATTTTTGGTGGAAAGGTGGGATATAAATTATAAATCAGGGGTGACCAAAGTCCTAAGGAAGTCAGAGGCTTCGTTCAGATGTAACAGGACACTATGATTTCTCATTACAAAAACGGTGGTGGCAAGCTTCTTGTTTGTGTACATCCCCCCTTTTTTTTGCCTATGAGAAAGAGCCACTTTTAATTTTAAACTAACCACAGTTCCCCATGACATCCAGATCTGGGAAACTGTGCATTGGATTAAAGCTGACGTCCCTAACACAGTGCCTGCAGGTACAACAGTACCCACTTTCTTGGTGCCCATGAGGCCCCCTGCCCTGCTGAATTAAAAAATGTGTTTGCCAGGCAACTGGGTACATTGCAAAATGAAGCAACAGCCTCCAGTCACCTGCCGTTTTCATTTCCCCGGAGACATTCTAAGGAAAAAAAGATGATGGTGGCTGGCAGCCATCTCTTTGCTTTCCAGCACTCCCAGCTACCCAGTAAAGATGGAAGGAGGGAAGGGGGGAAAGAGAGAAGGGGGGAAGAAGAGAGGGATGTGTATGATTCATCAAGAAATGGGGTGTGTGCTTGTGTGTATGCACCAATAGATGTATGGGTATGTATGTGAGAAAGAAAGTATGGAAGAGGGAGAGAGTTCTGGGATGGGTGAGCCTGATAGAGTGTGTGGACGCATACACACACACACACACACACACACACATTTTGGGGTGAGTGATCTTGACAGAATAGGGAGGAAGGTTGGGGGATGATCCTAAAAGAGAGAGTGAGAAAGAGGGGTGGGTGGCCACTTTGTGAATGTCCCCCAAGTAGCCATTTTATGGTTATGTCCATGTCACATTTTCCAAATTCCAAATGTGCCCAAAAAGGTTGGGAACCCCTGGTTCAAAGTATAGTTTGAAAACAAACCAGGATCTGAAACTGTATGTTGATCCTAGTTTGTTCTCATTAACCACAGTCTGCCAAATTCAGATATCACAAGGAACTGTGGTTAGTTTAAAATTGAAAGCAGAAGCTTTCAATTTCTACACTGGCACAAAAGAGATGGATTGGAGAGGATCATGCAAGCCTGGGGTGTGCTGTGGCTTACTAGATCTTGTTCTTGTAGTGGGAAACCATGATTTCCTGTTATGTCTGAAATAAACCAGAATCTTCATGTAATCTATAGTCATCATGGGTAATAGGGAGAGTCTCTTCCAATGGTCACCCCAAGGTATTGCTTATCATCAGGGGCCCACGTATTATTTCTGGGCTCAGCAGCCAATAATCATTTATACTCACCAACAAGAACATAGTAAAATTGCCTCTGAACATTGGCAGAATGCCTTTCCCTTTCTATCAGTATATAAACTACGGCCCCGTGTGGATAGATTCAGCTTTCATGGGCTACAAATTAATCATTTTCAACCCATGCTACTCAGAAGAGCTTCAAATTACTCTGGTTGTCCTAATGCCAGCGGGTATTTATTCCTCAAATTGCAGTGGTCTGTAGCATTGGATCCAGATGTGGGCAGGACTCAGTGGTCTCATATGTATGTTCATTACCTGATGACTGTTTTCAAATAAGATGGCTGACTAGCATAGATAGACAGTTCATAAACCGATCTGACACGCCCCGGCAGTGAACTGTCACGCACTCTCAGCATCGCCTTCAAATGTGATTTTTTCAAAGTAGTCAACGGGTATAGTTCTTATCACATATTTTCTGTCCATTGGCTAGAAATTGTCCACATCACACCTTCATCACCTGCATACTTAAATCACTCTATCCCTGCCTTCAGGCTCTTGATATGCTGTCCTTCATAGCCCTAAAATATGTTCTCTTTGCAGCTTTTACTACATGATGCTGCCCTGAGCTCCAAGGAGTTTCCAAAGTGTCCAGCTGATATATGGTTTCTACAACCTTTGATGTCTGAGGTGCAGAGTGCAGTTTCTTGCTGCTCTGCGCTCCCTTTGAATTTTAGTACTGAACTGCGCCACCTCTGCATTTTCCTGGGACTCCCAGAGGGCATTCCAGAACCTTTGAGATAGCATCTCCCCCTGGACACAGTCATGGACCAATCATTTGGATCTTCTCCTGGGGAGGGGCTACTCTTCCCGCCCAGACCAGACCAGCCTAGTGTCAGTAAAACAGAGTTCTTAGTGAGCTCCTCCAAGCTTACTTCCTTTTAAAGGACAATCTTTTCCCAACTTCTCCCTACTCCCACCCCCTACATGTCCAAGATATGGACATGCAGTGGGACCTCTGCAGGTGCAAGTTTTTCTTGAAGAGGCTGCAACCATGTTCAATGGCTGCATGGGACTTGTTGTCAGTTATGTAACACTGTTTTATTTGAAAGCACACATTGGACTGTTTTGTTTATTTTTATTCTCTCCATGACATATATGAATAATCACTCTAAGCAATGAGAGACAGTTCACGAGCACGAGTCAAACAGAGGGTTAGTATAACTGAGTCATCAGATCAACACCAATTGAAACCATCAGTTTCAGGGCTGCAAGTACTACAAATAATGAAAGCACCTGGTAAGTACAGAAAGTTATGTCTAATATATCATGTGCACTCCCAAGAGTGTACCTTATGTTGGGTTGTTTCTAAAATATATCATATTTCTCAGAGGAGTGAGAGATAATGCAATTGTGACAAGATGAGAAGGAGAATGTTGCTTGTAATAAAAATATACCCACAAATTTGCTTCTCTAGGTCAAAAATCAAAGGCTGATTCAAAGATTAATAATAAGGCAGGGGCTGTACCCTGAGCTTTCTTTCTTCAATTGGTTGTAATATGAATTTAAAATTTCATTGGACAAAATTCTCATTTGCATTACTAGAGTGTGTTTTTAAGCTTGTTTATTTTGCTACATATGAATTTTATTGTGAGTTGCCTCGAAGGCCTATTTTGGCCTGTAGGGAGGCATAGAATATGAAACATAATAACTGTCTCTTTTCCATATTAACAATGATCAGATATTCAGATAATTAGCATAAACATATCTAAGGTAATTTAAGTATCATATATAATATATGATGTTATTGAGTACTTAAATCAAACTTTTTATTATTTTTTTGCTCAGTGTCTAGTTTGTTTTAAGTACTCAAGTACTTCAGTACTTTAAGTGCTTAATAACATCCTCATCCACTGAGACCTGCTTGGCGCCAACTTTGTCATCTTTTCGGCACCAGGGCAAGACTTTCCTCTACTCAAAGGCATCTGAAGGCATATAATGGACTTGTTATGCATGAGTTGTTTTGGTTATGGTTCTTCTGATGTTTTAGTTGTCTTATTATGTTTTGGTATTTTTATGAAAATTATTATAAGCTGTTTCATATGTTTTTAATATTTTTTTGTAAGTTGCCTTGGGTCTTTTTTTAAGAGAAATGTGTCTAATAAATTCAATAGATGATGATGATGATGATGATGATGATGATGATGATGATGATGATATGATGTCTAGTGACTAAAGTGTCCAGCTTGACTCTGGTACATATATGTGTTTCTGTTAATGCAGGCTTGGCATGTGTGCAAGATGCCTGTTCTATGTGTTCTGTGCAGTTACACCTATATAATTTGTGCTTGTACAAAGTCAGCTTCAGAGTTTTAGCCAGGGAATTGATGCTTACCCATCCCATCCATAAAGTACATGTGCCTTAAGAGGTAGAGAGATGGGGTGGGTGCCTTTCCACTCAGGTCTCTTCTAACCACTATGCGAGCAGGTACTATGGAGAAAACTTCTATTCTACAACATCATTTTGGTGCGGCCTTAGTCAGTATGTTTGTTTCTCTTCTTCTCTGTCATATCTTTTTTCTACTTGTCAGAATGTTAGCTTTCATTTTCTTTTCCTTTTGTGGAGTTCGGGTTCCTTCCTCATCAGCGGCAGTGGCTGTCCTTCAACAAGTGCTGCTCTTGTGGGGAAATACTCCCCACTACTGACTGCCATGATGACTACTGCCTCTTCTGTCTGAATGAGTCCTACAAAGTTGACTCCTGCCCACATTGTCAGTTAACCAAGCTGGCAAGGCAGAATTACTATACAGTAATACCTTGGATTGCAAGTAACTTGGTTTGAGAGCGTTTTGCAAGACAAGCAAATTTTTAAATATTTATTTAATTTTTTTTTACTTGATATACAAGCGACGTCTTGCAATACAAGTACTGTAGTACGGCTTAAATTAAAAATCGCTATACAAATTTTTTTGGGGGGATTTTGTTTTGATATAAGAGTGTTTTGGATTACAAGCATGTTTCTGGAACAAATTATGCTCTCAATCCAAGGCATGACTGTATCCAGTTTTGGGCTTCCCTTTGAAGAGTGGGTTTTGGTGGTGGCAGGATCTGAATCCCCTCATAAGCCCCCTGAAATGGTCTCAGGGTCTTCCTTGGGTTTTGCCTTGGTTTCTGTTACATTTCAGCTTCCAGGCTTAGTGTCAAAGCGCTTGACTTGTGCTACTTCTGGACTGAGCTCACCCTGCACTGGAAGAATGGCAAGTGCTCCTCGACCCAAGACCTGGATTTAGATGTGAACTGCAAGAAAAAGAAGCACTCTTGGGTCTCATCATTTGATACACAACACTGTCATGAATCATTGGCATCTTTTGATGTTCAACTGGTCTCTGTAGAGACCACCTCTAACTTGGTGATCAATGAGTCTGAAGTACCCTTAAATCAGAGGTGTTGAACCTCTTTCAGCCCAAGGGTCAAATTCAATTTTGGAGAAGTTGTAGGGATGCATTCCAGTGCTGGGCAGCGCTGAAGGCAAAAGGGATGGAGCCAAAATAACAAAAATATGTATTTTAGCTTAAAGGGTTTACTGCCAATAACTACGCCTTAGAAGAGGCATTTCAGCATTTTAGAATGGGGAGAAAATGCTGCCCCACCTCTTGGTCAGTCTTGTTTCTGGCTTTAGTGGCCATAGTATAATTGCCAATGACCTTGATCCCAATACAGTTGTTGGATTCAGTACAGATTCCATTTGGCCAGGTTGTCCTTGTAGACAAGAGCAATCTGCCCCATGTCCTATCTGTAGTTTACTTCATCCTGCTTGGTCTGTGAACCAGATCTGGAAGGAATGCAACCCCTTTTGGAGGAACTCCAAGAACTCCGCCCCCTTAGTTCAACCCTATCTAAGCATCAAACAAGGAGATTAAGGACACCACCCTGTTCTCAGAACCAAGAAGGCTCATCGTGGCTTCTCCCCTTTACATGACTGGCTGGGACCTATTGGCCAAAATCAACTGCTTGTGACTGGGAGTGGAGATCAGAGCAAGGCAACAATAGCTGATATTCACTTTGTAGTCAGTTGGCTCAGTTCTAGTCACCCACCACAGGGCTTTTTCACCTTGAAGTTGGGGTGATCCTTACTACTGTGAGATGTCTCCCTCAGACTCTCACTACTACGAATATTCTGAATTCGCCTTTTGCACCATAACAGAGTACTATCAGCCTTGTGAGCAGTATAGACTCTTGTGTCCAGTCTGCCAACATTAGGACTTGGATCACCAAAGCTGCATCTCCTTATTTCCACATCAGGTACCACCCCTGTTGGATGTAGTCTAACTTCGCATGCAAACTTCCAGGAAGGGGGAGTTAAAACAAGATAGCTAATTGGGAACTATGGGATGTGATGCCTCTTCCTGCTTTTCATCTCTCCCACTTATTTTTGCTTGCACTCTCTCTCTCTCCTCCTGCCTTTGAATGAGCATGGAGCTTAGCAAAGCTCATTGGGCCCTTCGCAAATACACTGCCCCAACAGAACAATAGATCGACTCCTTTGAAACTAAGATGAACCTACATATATTTCTACATATGTAAACTGTATTTGTGAGTAAACTTTCTTTCTTCTTCGTGGTCTCTGTGCTTCACACACATATGGGTTCTCTGCGCCTGCGCTGAGATCGATCGGAAACTTCTTTAGCTGAGATGAGCCGGGCGGGAGCCCCTCCCCCTCGCGCGTGCTCCTTAGCGCGACTCCCGCCCGTCTCCTCAGTTCCTCTTCGACCGCCTCTGCGACTAGTCGATAGGTTCTTCTCTTCCTTCTCTGTAAGCGAAAGCTGAGTTTATTCTTCTCTAGTTACTTCTTTTAGAAAACTTTTCTCTCATAAACCTTTGTTTTTCATTCTCTTTCGAACTACCGTATACCTTCATTTCTAAAAAAAAAAAAAAAAAAATTATTACCAAAAAAATCCTACCTAAAACCTTCTCTCCCCCCGTTCTTGTCCTTATCTATATATTTCTATCTAATCTTTCACTATGCCTCTCAAGGCACCATTTAGGAAATGTCAGCGGTGTGGGACTAAAATCCCCCCCGCTGACAAGCATACGCTCTGCCTCCTATGTCTGGGGCAGGAGCATAAAGTGGAAAGCTGTAAGGATTGTCAGGCCTTTACCAAACAGGCCAGGAAGGCCAGACAAATGAAACTGAGGGCCCTCCTGTGGGAACAATCCTTGTCGGCTAAAGGACCAGCGCCAGAGGAACGACCTGGGGGATCCCAGTCTATAAAAAAACCGCCAACGGACATAACGAAAAAACTCGCTAAGAAGGCCCGTAAGGATAAGGCGAAACGCCTTAAGGAGAAAATGGCGGTTACGGCTAGCGAGATGGCGGTCCCGTCGACTTCGACCACTATGGTGGTCTCGAAGCGTACGGTGGAGATGATAGAGGCTCTGGCTGGTGCTCGGGATCGAGCTTCGGGATCGATTGCCCGCCAGTCCACTCCTACATATATTTCTACATATGTAAACTGTATTTGTGAGTAAACTTTCTTTTCTGTTCTTACCAAAGATGGAGTAAGACTGTTTCATTTTCTTTGGGCTTTAAGCAGCCCATGTAGGGATAGCTGCTTTGTATTGTGCTTCTAGTTAACTCTGCTTATATATACCAGTATTTACCCAACAACCCCTGCCACTCTTACAAAACCTCAACTTCCCCCCCTCGCCTGTTTTGTTGATGTCCCTTGATGCCCCTAGGCCAAGAGTCTTGGTGGCCCACATGGACCTCGGTCTGACATCGTAGACAGCTCTGTTCATCCTGTTATTGAAATTCTCTACTGTACCCACCTCACTGCTGTTGTCTGCTGTACCAATGCACATGACTCTGATTCTTCCATCAGCTCTTATAGTGGCATCTGCAGTTGCCTGTCCTTCACTGCCATCTGTTACTACTTTTGTTGTAGCAACAGTGCCACTGGCCATTTCCATGAAGCCTAGAACATAGACTCCAACTCTTCTGGTGGTTCCCAACACCATCCTTCCAACCATGATGGCTACCGTATCCCTGGTCCTAGATAGTCTACTTTGGGATTCACTTTCTTTCCTGTAATCCCTGGTGAACTTGATCACAGAGCTCAATATTCAGACTCAGAGTCACCAGTTTCAACCAAAGCTAATGAGCCCTTACAATTGGCCTGCCTCCCCAAGCTAAGATCTCCATGAATATTAGTGCTGACCACATTACCGTAATCAGATCATACACTCCCTTGGTCTCAAGGTCCAGCAGCTGAAACCACCAGACATAGACCCATTCTTAAGCTGAGGCAAACAGATGCCAACATCCTGGTGGTGCTTCAATGCTCCTGATTCTCCTAAAAGTTGTTTATCTTGAACTCCCTCCTCCTTCAGTCTCATGTCCCCAAGACTGGAGAATATATACAAAGTCCAATTGACAGATTACTCCATCTTCCACAATCCTTTGCTGAATTCTGTGGGAGACCAGATACTCCAATATTGGTAAAGGGAGGCATGCCTCCAGGTCAGAGTGTGTGACTTGCTGTAGACCTGAGTCCTGTTACCTTTTTAAAAAAATTAACTGCAGGCTATATGGATATAAAGAATCTACCTGAAAATGGTAGTATTGCTTTGGTACGCACAATGACTGGGTTCACTTCAAAGCCATGGTGGCTTCATGTGTCATCTGAACCCAGCCCCCTTCCCTGGCAGTGGCTTCAGGGTGGCTACAGAGCCACCCCAAGAAACCATGGCTTGTTGTAGAGTTTGCTTAACCCTCCATGGCTTGCCGTCTTGTCCGAACCTGGACGACACGACCCACGGGGGGGGGGTAGTCCCACAGCAAGCGAGCTGCTTGGTAGTGCAGCACAATTCTCGTGCCACTCTTACCAAGTAGCTCCCGGCAAGTGCCAATGACAGCTGCCCAAAGTGCCAAAGCAACACTTTGTGCAGTTGTCATTGGCTTCCCTGCTGCCACCAGCTGCCTCCCCAGGGCTTGGGGAGGCAGTGTGCAGCAGCGCCGCCAGTGTCTGCTGTGTATTGTCCTGGGTCTTCCTGGGAGTAGGCCCAGGAGAAGGCGAACAGCCCACCCACTGTGTTGATTGCCCCGTGGGGCGACCGGCATCACGGGCAGGTGGGAGAGGAGGCGCATTCTCCTGGGTCTACCTGGGAGTAGGTCCAAGAGAACATGCCTCCTCCCGCCCACCTGCTGCACCAATCGCCCTGCAGGACGATTGGCATGGGGGTGGGGTGGGAGGAGGCACTTTCTCTTTCGCCTACTCCCAGGTAGACTCAGGAGAAGATGCCTCTCATCTTCACCTTGCAGCGCAATCACAGATGCAATTATGCCACCAGGCGGGAAGAGGAGCATTCTCCTGGGCCTACTCCCAGGTAGACTCAGGAGAATGTGCCTGCCCCCCCCCCCAGCTGCATGATTGCATATGCACAGCCAGGGCCGCAGGCTCATTTTAAGCTCAGGGTGGCTACATAGCTGTACTGGACTTAAAGTGTCCAGTGTGAACCCTCCCAATGTATATTGGAACTATTGGCCTACAAAAATTAAGGAGAAAGGAAAAAGTTAGATTTAGGTTGCAATCCTGTACATACTTACCTGGGAATCAGTCCCATTGAACTCAATAGGATTTACTTCTGAGTAGGCATGCACAGAATTGCACTATTAACCTTGTGAGTTTTTGTTCTTTATATCTTTCTAGTCCACAGTCTATCCCTCCCTTATTTGGGGTATTTGTTTCAGTAATCCATGCTATGATAACCTCCGGTTTGGATTACTGCAAGGTATACACAGAGTCTGAAAATGGTCTGCAAACTTCAGCTATCCCAAATTAGGATTGCAAAATTGTTGACTGGGATTGGCTGTTTTAATAATATTATACCAGGGCTTTTTCATCTGTACTAGCTGCCAGTCCATTATTGGGCCAGAGTGCTGGTTTTAACCTATAAAGCCTTAAACAGCTTCTGAACAAGTTACCTGAAGGATCTCCTCCTTCCATATTTACCTGCCTGGATCCTAAGGCGATCTTCAGAGACCCTTCTCAGGGTGCCCCTGCAAGGTGACATTTGGTGCAGGCTACCAGGGAAATTACCATTTAAGTGGTCACACCCCAATTGTGGAATATCCTGTCTGGAGAGGCTTGCCTGTTGCCTACGTTGTAATCCTTTTGGCACATAGTAAAGGTCTTTTTATTCTCCCAGGTACTTAAAAAGCTTTTAAATGTAATTTTAATGTTGCTTTAAGACCTTTTACATTCACTAGTGTTTCATTTCGTGCTGTGGGTATTGTTTTATTGTTGCTGGTTTTATTTATTTATTTTGTACTGTGGTGGTTTAAAAAAAAAAATCTATTTGATGTTTAGGCTTTAGTGTTTTCACCTAAATTTTGTAAGGAAAATTTTGTCTGGGGGGCCATAGGATAGTTTGGATTACCAGCTCCAAGGTTGGAGACTGTGCTCAGATCTGGGAATCAGAGCTCTGATCCTCCACCCCTTGTAGCTGGTGCCGAAAGAACGGTGCTGACTGCACTCCAAGGTCAGGAAAGCAACCATGGAGGAGGGTTAAAAGGGGCATTTTGGAGGGCAGGGAGGAGACTGGAGTGGCCAGGATGCGATGTATCCTGAAGCCACTCTAGCCTCCTTCCCTCTTCCTCCGAGATGGCTGTCTAGTGAAAAAGCAGAGTGGGAGGAGCGGGGAGGCAAAGATTGCCTCTGCTGTTCCTCCCGCTCTGCATTGGATGTCC
Organism: Shinisaurus crocodilurus; assembly: GCA_021292165.1. Classification (NCBI taxonomy): domain Eukaryota; kingdom Metazoa; phylum Chordata; class Lepidosauria; order Squamata; family Shinisauridae; genus Shinisaurus; species Shinisaurus crocodilurus. Next base: position 24,196,608 of record CM037880.1, on the reverse strand, counting down.
ATAAGCCTCCAAATTCAGGGGCTTATGGGCATCCCCATAAGATTGCACCCTAAACCACCAGAGGACTATGTTGAGTGGGAGGTATGTAAGTGTTGAAATAAACAAAATATAATAAAAAAGCTAGATAGAAAATTGGACAAATGTACTATGAATTGCAGAGAAGAGCTCTGCTCAAGACATATTCAAGGCTCATATATAATTGCTTGATTTAAAAATGTTGCTTAGGGAGCTATTAACTAGAGATAGTAGCCCTCTCCAGCCCCTCCCCCATGCATTCAGTTAATTTGTGAGGGGGTAGAATCCCCATTTCTCCATGTGTGAGGCAATAGGGTGCCCTTGAGCTTGTGCTTTAAAGTGGAATGGGGCTAATAATACACTCAGGCACAGTTCACATTTGAAATACCTTCTCATATATTTTGTGCTTGGGTATTCACTTCCAATCAGAAAATAACTTATAGGAACCAGCCCTCTGAATGTTGAAACAGCTGCCTCCTAGTGGCACAGGAGGTGAATACCCCATATTTTAAGATTCCGGGACTAGGAGATATTTAGAAGAACATTTGAAGACAATTTCCGTGGCACATTGACTGAATTTGGGCTATTACAGTCTTTAAAATCAAATAAATCCAGATTCTTATTTCTTCAAAATAAAAGTAGCTAGTTTAAGCACACTTTTTAAAAAACACCCATGAATACTGTAATGTGCTGTTCGGCCCTCAGAGTCATGGTTTTCCATGCATGCTTTTCTTTTCTGAGTGACTATCACTATTTTCTTGTAAATGTTGTGCTTTTGGCTATGGGCATATATTATCCAGAGATTTCCTCCAAGATGGTTTGGAGGAACACCCTATAGCAGGGGTGAGGAACCTATCTTGTACTACAAGTACATAAATTCTTCTTCGTGGTCTCTGTGCATCACACATATGGGCTCTGCGCCTGCATGGAGGCCAGTTCGGGAATGTTCTATAGCTGAGGAGTTTGGGGCGGGAGCCCCTCCCACCTTGCATGCCCTCTGGCAGGCTCCCGCTTTATCCCTCAGTTCCTCTTTGACTGCCATGCCATCATGTGTGGCAGCGTTCGGAAGGTTCCTCTTGCTCTTAGCAAGCGCTAGCTGAGGCTTTTCAATTTTCTTCTTAAAATCTTTGTGCTTTCTCTTTGTCGTCTTGTTTAAAATAAAAAAAGTTTTCGTCATCTTCCCCCCCCTGTCTTCGTCGTCATCCTCCTCTTCACTCGTCGTTTTCATTTGTTCGTTGTCTCAACACCATTTTGATGTCCGCCATGCCTGTGAAAGCGACCTTCAGAAAATGTGTAAGATGCGGCACAAAGCTGCCCCCCAGCAGATGGCCACTCTTTTTGCCTCGTCTGTCCTGGAGAGGCTCATCAGGTGGACTCGTCTCATGCCACCATTGTCAGGCCTTTACGAGGCAAGCCAGGAAACATCGGGCTGACAAGCTTAAAGCCCTGCTTTGGAGTAAGGCCCTTCAAGCGACCACAGAACTTCCACTGCGGCCTAGTATGCTACCGTCGCATACAGTTACTTCAGAATGCCCATCAACTCCGGGAAAATCCGTAGAGGCAATGCTTGAAAAAAGTTTAACTAAAAAAGCCTGCAAAGCTAAAGAGGTTTCAGAAAAGAAGCAAAAAGGGGAGAAGAAAGAAAAAGCAAGAGAATTGGCAAAGTCGCTCGCTGCATCACTGTCGAGATCGAAGGACTCTGCTCATAAAACAATTTCAACCTGATCTGAAACACAGTCAAAACCGCTCAAAAAATCTCCATCTCATTCCACGTTACCTCAAGGTTCCTCGGGCTCGAGGATCCCTGCTCCTTTGGTTTCAGAGGGCGAGATAGTGGAGTCACTGCCAACAGCATCGGCTCCAGCAGAACAAGAAAGAGTCGTTTCTCCATGAACAACTCATGCTTCTCGGAATCGAAGCCCTGAAGTTTGTGTCGCTCGAGCTCGATCAGCTTCTGCTGAAATACAACAGGTGCATATCCGTACTGAACAAGCCCCCGTAAGAGCTTATCGGGATCTGATAGATATCGGGATCTGATCTCTACCAAGATCCCACTGGTACCAATCGCGCTCACCCTTTTACAGGGAGGGCTCTACTTTTTCGTTTGCTTCTCGGCGTTCCTATTACTACGAACCCGAGTAATACCGCCGTAGGAGATCACCTGAGTCTGACTGCTCCATGGCCTGATCTTCCCATTGACATTGATCAAGAGATAGATCACCTCGCCGCAGCCCTCAGCACTCTGGGGCCATGACACCACATCTGCCGGCCTCAGCTTCAACATCTGCTTTGGCCATACTGACAACGAGAGAAATCGGACAATCAGATTTACCAGTTTCTGTGAGAACAGCTGTATCCCGTAGTTCGTCTTTGACACATGGTTATTCTACAGACTCCGCCTCAATAGTATTGGCAACACCATCTTCTACCTCGCCAGATCAAAATGTCTCTTCCCAGGCAGCAGTCTCTCTATCAGAAGATACTGGCACTTTTCAAGAACATGTACAGCGGATGACACAGGCGTTGGGAATAGAGACCAAGACTGAAGAAAGAAAGACCAAAGACCCAGTCTTTGATGTGGTCTCTACTTCCACATCTAAACCGACGCTCATCCTGGTGATGCCCACTCTTCTGGAAACAGTCCAAAGCTCCTGGGACAAACCTGCTACAGCGCCAGCTGCTGTGAGATGACTTGATGCTTTATACAGGGTGAGAGGGGACAATGCAAAGTTTCTTGTCTCCCACCCCATCCCTAATTCAGTCATAGTCGAATCAGCACAACCTCGGTCCGGAAAGCAGCATACAACACCTGCAGCATTTTGACCTGCTGACCAAGAAGGCAAGCGCCTAGACAACTTTGGACGCCATGTATATATGTATGTATAGGATTGAACTGTAAGTTTGCTAATTACCATCATCCAATATTTTCTGCACGGTGCCACCACATGTAAAGAAAGTCCTCTTTGGCTTATTGGCAAAACCAGCACTTACCATCAGAGGTATTATATATCTTACGAATTTTCCAGGAGAGGAAGTGCCACTAAAAAGCTATTGTACAGCAATTTTCTCTAATATCTAAAAAAAAGCTGTTAAATGAGATCCTACCCTAAAAAAGAAAGACCAAACTTCTCCTGCCACATTATCTTGCAAATGCACATTCCATTTTAACTGATAAAGCATTGACTTTTCATTATCAGATTTAATTCCTATAGCTGTTGCAAGTGCCTGATGGGATCTCTCTCAGTCAAGACTAATGTATGAGTCCTACAAAAATAGCGAAATCCTTCAACGCCCCCTCGGCGTTACACCAGAAGTGAATCCCGTACCCACCCAGTTTGTCATTCCTTCTGTCCAAATCCTAGTTAACTACAGAAATAGGTGTGGCATACTCTTCATGTCAGAGCCCTAAAATTCCTTGAATAGGGCATATTACCTGCTCATTAATAATAGTAGAATAAATAGGGCAGGAAAGTGGCTATGGCCTCCATATCTAAGTGAATAAAAACTTGTATTATACAAGCTTAAGAAGTTCAGGGGAAGTCTCCCCAGCTCATGTAATGGCCCACTCTGCATGAGGAGGAGCAGCCTGCTGACCTCTGTCACTTAATTCTTTGTGATGCTTGAGAGGTTCTGATTATCCTTCCTGTGAGAATGCTTTTCTGCTACAACTCAGTAATTTGTCCCTTCCTAAATTTGGGAGCTGAACAGCTTTTTGATATGTCTCATATGTAACTTAGAGAACAGTCTACTGGGTCCTTAATGTCTGAATTACTATTGTTTGGTTTATCATATGGTGTAATTCCAGCCACAGATGTGTACCAAAGAATCAAACCTATACCAAAGAGCGGGGCAAGGGTGGGGTGAGGAATAACAGGCAGAGATGAAGAGATGTAAAGAGACGGCTTGTCTAGAATTTGTAGGATGGCAGATCCCTTGGGAGACTGGTTCATTGGAGAGGATTAAGGGTATCCCCTATATTGTTTTAGTTTTTCAAATTAATTCTCTATTTTTCAGATTTGGATATTTTTCAGATCCGCCATTTAGGATGCAATCCTATGGCCACTAGATGCTGTCTAGATGGCCATAGGATAGGTTGGAGCCCCAGCTCTGACCTCGGAAATGTGTTCCGAGGTCAGAGCTGGGACTCCAACCGTGGAGCACCCTCCCTCCGCCCTCGCAGCCATCACGGTTCTTTCTGCACAGGCTGCAGCTCCGAAGCTGCAACTGCAACTGCAACTTCGGAGCTGGTGCGGGGGGGGGAGGGGAGGGGAGAAGTGAGGCTTGGTGCTCCTCCTGCAACTGATTGGATGCCCATAATCCTCCATGTTCAGAGGGTTACGGACAGCCACATTGGATGGTGCTAGTAGTGTCTTTCTTTAGTGCCTGATGTTTTGAAGATTCTTGGAAGGGAAGACTGCAGGAGAAGGCAGGACAGCCTTCCTTCCTTTCTTTGCTACAAGTCTGCTAATTACACTGAGCCATGGAACACAACTCAGTCATTTTGGAGTGGTACTGTAGTTAATAGAAGGAAGAAGTCACAGATAAGGACCAGCTAGCCATCCTAGGAAATCATTTCTCAAATATGTAGATCCTAGAGGTGAAAAATAGCTGTATCCGTCAGTAATTTTATGTGTATATGTTTTCTCTCCATCGATCAATTTAGTGGTTAGAAGACTCACGCCTTCATCAGGTCACAGAAGAACAGAAATAGAATCTGATACTGCAGTCGAGGAGCAGCAGGAAAAAAATCATAGTAAGGCTGTAATCTTATGCATATTTTTTTTATTTGAGCCTGATTGAACATTGTGGGTCTTTACTCAGAGATTAGGATGTAGAGCAAAAATTATTACACTATTTCCCAAATTTCTTTTTTTACACAGCAGAATTTAACATTCTTCTTCATGGTCTCTGTGCATCTCACATATGGACTCTACACTTGCACAGAGCCTTGATCAGGAACCTTCTATAGCTGAGGAATTTTTGGTGGGAACCCTCCTCCACTGTCCCAGTGTTCATGCCCGAGACAGGTTCCTGCCTGTTCTCTCAGTTCTCTTTCCATCACCATTGTGGCAGCCTCATTGGGAATTTTCTCTGTCATTTCATTTCCTTTGGAGGAAAAGGACTTTAGATATCCTGGGGTTTCTGTAGTTTTTTTTTCTTATCTTTTTTCTATCTTCTCATTTTCTTCTATCTGTCATTTTTGAGTTTGTTTTCCTTGCAATTGTTGTGAGTGCCTGAGGGCTTATGACCCTTTGGATCCCCTTCAGAAAGTATGCTCCTTGTGGGAGCAAACATCCCCCCACAGATGGACACTGTCTTTGTCTGCTGTGTCTATGTGAAGGACACAGATTGGACTCCTGTTCCTTCAGCCAAAACTTTATTAAAGAGGCTCACAGGAATTGGTCATCCAGACTCCACCCACTTCACTGGGAACAGGCTTTGAAGGCAGTGGATAAGCCTAAATCTGCAACTTGAAGATCTTCATCTATTTCTGTGTCCAGAGACATGGAAATGTTTCAGCTGACAAAAGGCAGCACTCTTGGGGCATCTGAGGCCATTGACCATTTGGATATGGCTTCCTTGGGGGCTCTGACCTCACCTTCAGAGGTAGTTCTGTGCACCCCAGAGGCTGCCCATACCGACCCTCCTACTCCGGGTTGATCACTCAACCTAGAAGTAGTGAAGAAACTGCCTAAATGGGCTAGGGCTCATAAACCTATCCAGACAGAACCAAAAAAGAAGAAGAAATAATCTTCTTCAGCCATGGTTGCCATATCCTCTAAGGCCCAGGATCTGAGACTGACTCTCTCAGTACAAGAGGTTGCACCAAGCATCTCTGTACCAACGCTACCTCCACTGCAAAACTCATGGATACCAATTCTTTGACTTGCTCAGAATCCCATACTGGTGGGTCCTCAGATGGAAGACCTGTTGATCATTCAAGCAATGTTTGAAGGCAAAATCTGAGAGGTATCACCAGCTCTTTCTCCACATCAAAGAAGGGATGGCAGGTGCAGCTGTTCCCCTTTGCAAGGGGGTATATACATCATGCTGAGAGCGGGTCCTCTGAACTCTGTATATTCTGGGTCTCTGGACACACACAGGAGGTGTGGGAAACAAGGCTGGTGTGACTATCCTAGATATCGGTCCTATTTTACCTTTTCAGAATGGGATCAGAAATCGCCTCTTTGATGGGACACTCCTCCATAGCACTACTATCTTGATGATAAGCTTTGGAGGTACCGGGCAGAGTTCAGGCAGCAATCTGCCTTTGCCTATCTGCATTTGTTCAAAATTCTTTAAGAAATTAAGTGGTTAGAAGAAACAATCTTGATCATGCTTCAGCAGGTCACTGAAGAACAGAAGTAGAATTCGATACTTCAGTCGAGAAGCAGCGGGGGGGGGGGGAATCTAAGCAAGGCTGCATACTTTTTATTTGAGCCTGATTGAACATTGTGGGTCTTGTCAGAAGGCATGATATATTATTTATTTATTACATTAGTGGTAAATTTGAGGGACATGGCATATAGTATTCATCCACATATTTATCACATACAAATATTGTCAGTGTAGTGCTGGGATATTTATAATCCAATCTGTGTGCTATCAACTGCCTGGACTTCCACACACAGGTTTTAGCAGATCTCACCCCCCTGCGCAGCATGAAGCGTGCAGTTCCAGCCAGGCCTCATTATGACACTTGCTTCCAGCTTCCCCGTTGCAGGTTAATCCATGGAATCAGGAAACACTCTGGAACACCACAGGTTCCAATTCTACCTGTTTATTTACTTATCAAGTAAAGCAAGTTCTACAGAGTATACATTTCCTAGTTACAGTCCATGTGCAGAGTATAAATGCATAGCAAGGATTAAGTCCAGTGGAGTAAGTTGAGCTTCACTCCACCTCAGCAAAGGCGCTACATTGTTGCAGGAACAAAGGAAAATAACAAGATGGAGAAGAACAAATCCTTCCCCTTAAAATGGCTTCTGCCTGAACAAGTCAGTACGTCATCAGAACAACAAACCATGTGACTAGCTCATTTCATTCCCACAGATCTGGTTCTCATGCATCCGAGAATAGACCCTGTGTGTGTAGACATAACAGACCAGTTCAGAGAGCCGAACTGTCCTTTTCATGTGTAAACAATGTGCTGCAGTTTGTAAGTGATAGATATCACTTACAATTTGAGGGACATGGCATATAGTATTCATCTACATATTTATCACATACAATATATACCATATTCATGCACAAGCCCTTGTTTAACTTCTCTGTATTATATGGAAGGACCAACCAGTCTATGATTATCACACAATCAGTAGTTTAGGTCCCATGTGAAATGGGGACACTATGTTGAAATAAACTTCAAAGATGTAATGTACATTCAAGCATAGCCTTTATTTTGGCTTTGTAGTTGCTCCACCATTAATGCATTTATACCAAGCTATAGCAGATACTATTGGCATGCAGATTTTTTTGACATTTAACCTGATCAGTGAGGGATGATCCATTTGCACAAACCACCACATGCAGTCTATACTGCCACATGCACAAGGGGATGCTAGGTGGTTATAAGAAAATGCTGTTTAACTCTTCTTACACAGAAGTAAAATTTAAACTATTCAGTTTAGAACATTCTAAATCTACTTTAGAAAATCCTGCTACAGGAATTGTGTGTACACACAGTGCTTACCCCAGTCAGCAGAATCACAATCACAGAAGGCTCATAGTACCAAACCCTCACATGGTGTAATCAGGACTGACAGTGCCCATCATCCATTTGCCAGGGAAAGGAAGAGCACCAGGAGCATAGTTGTTTATGTAATTCTGTGGGAAACTATATCAGAGGCAAAGTTTTAATGGTACTTCTAAAGGGCTACATAAAACATAATTAGGCAATTGAAATAACACATACACATTGGGTAGGATCCAGATTTAGACATGTGAAACTGGGCTGGAGGAAGTGGGCTTCCCCAGCCCTCCAGCCTCCTGAAAACGCTATACAGGGGGTTGGGGTACCCTGCTGAATGGAGTGAGCTGTCATGGGGGAAGGGAAGGGGCATCCCCCCAAATCAGGCAAAGGCACCTTCTGTGAGTGGAGCCCTTCTGTCAGTGGAAGGCAGATCCTGGAACCAACCCATCTAGCCCATTATTGTTCAGTTTAATTTTTTTTGGTGCTAGATTAAGAATAGATTACTCAGCACCTTGTTGGCTTTATTTGGTTGTAACCTGTCAGTTGCTAAGATTTATGTGTAATGAGCTGTTTTCTGTGTCTAAAACTTTATCCTTACAGGGAGGGAAATAGAGCTAGCATTTAAAAAGCAATTTATGCAGCAATTACCAGGGAATTATTACCAGCAATCACCAGTGAGCCACACACCTTTGCCACTATTGCCTAGTCCTGCACTACATGAAGTAAATGCAAACAAATCTCCCAGTAAGTAAAGATTACTGTACTGGGGAAAGTTGGGGATGGGCTTGAGGAGTGAATGAAAGATGGGGGTCCTGATTTAGGCCTGGATAAGGGAGTAGTTAGAGTGTTTGGAAAGAGGATAGCAACGTTCAGGAAGAGAAAATAATCTTATACTAAGCCTGTTAGGTTTTGTATGGGCAGAACGAGATTGTCACCTGACATCAGGATTGTCACCTGACATGGAGGATGTCTCCTGAGGTGAAGTACATAAGGTGGTGTGCAAATAGTCACCAGACATAATCTCAAGGTGATATGAGTCAGCAACCATGGGACAACAAGTTTGCAGTAACATGTTGTGAAGAATAGGTTATATAACTGGTGAGTAATATCCTATTTATAGATACTATAAGTAGGGTCTTACTATATAAGTTGGGGTAAGACACACATCCCCTCACTTGACTCTTGTTCTGAACTTCTACTTCAAGTCAGTCACTTCACTTCATCTCAGCCTTACCACTGGGGTCTTGGACTTGTATCTGCAATGATGTAGCGAGATGGGGACATCTCTTCTGCATAAGAGAGAAGCTTGCATTGCTTGCCTTAATCCCATGTAATTGGGTCTTACAAATAAACTCTTGAATCTTTATTAACTGCTGTTATCTCCTCCTTCCGTCTGTGTGACTAGGACTGAGGGTCACTGGCTAGGTAAGCTTTTGAACCCGGGTCAGTCCAGCTCTCACAAAGCCAAGTCTCGTGCATCAATTTATTTTGAAGTGAAATATTTACATGCAGAAATCCCTGGGACAAATGGATACCAGAGATACATTACTCTTCCAGAGAAAGATACCCCAAAAGTAGATTTAGAATGTTCTAAACTGAATAGTTTAAATTTTACTTCTGTGTAAGAAGAGTTAAACAGCAATAGAGAGGTTCTAATTACAAGATCCCTTGCATACAACAATGACTGCATGTGCATACCTTCCAATACATGGGATTGGATCTAGAGTTAAGCTGGATCAATTGTGCTGGCAGGAGTGGACTCCCCACCCGCCCCCAAAAATGTTACACAAATTATCAGGAGACCCTGCTGAATGGGGTAAGCTGGGGTGTGTGGGGAGGGAGGGGGATCCTTCAAACTGGGCAGATTTAGCCCCCCACCAGACCCCCAACTCCAGACAAGCAGTCAACACTGTCAAATCTAACCATGCAAAGCACGTGTAACCTCCTACATATGCTAACTGATTCAGGGTGACCAGCTATACATTGCCAAAGAAGAGGACAAAAGAGGACACAGGGTTGTACAAAAACTGCATAGTATGTTAATTTATATGTATAGATGCAAATTTAGAAATAATTACTATAATTTAATTACAAATATAATACATCTCACCATAGTGTGGAAGACTATGAGCCTGCTGAGTCTGCTGACCAGGTGCTAACTTGGTGGGCAACGTCAAGGCCCCTGCTCCCCTTTCTTATGGCTTCTTATGGTTTTTTAAATCTTTAAACCTGACTTGAACTGAACAGTTCTTCAGTAGAGGACACTTTCAGATAGAGGATGGTCCTCTGTAAAGTTGGCCACCCTGTATCCAATGCAGCACAGATTATCTCTGTATGCAGCTCTGGATTGTAGATGTACATGATATTTTAAAGGGTTAATAATATATTTATTGACTTAAGTCAATCATTGTTTTGTTTCAGTGGACATTACAATGCAAGAGATACTAGAGTATAACAAGAATCTGCTCCCAGGCCATAAAGCAAATCTTCAACAAGCACTACAACTTGCACAGCATCAGTTACAACAACAACAAGACATACTTTGTAAGTATTGCGTTAATTGAGTATACAAAGATAGCCTTCAGATTTATTGTTACTTTTCCAGGAACCCAGTGGATATTTTGTTGCTGTTGTGAATAATTTGATTTAAAATAAAATTAAGATCAAAACAGGTCAGAGTTTGTAGAGTGTTTCAGTAGTCAAACATTTTGAGTGGTCAGTTGTTTCTATTGCTCTGTGAGTACATTTTTCATGTACTGTCCAACTGATGGGAAAAAATTGTCAACATCTTTTTTCACAGGTTGTTAAGAGGCCTGATTCCAGCACTTGTACATGATGTTCCACAAAAGTGACCTGTACACATTTTTAAAATTCCAGTTCTCAGACTATAGCATTCTAACAAAATTTCTGTGCAAACATTTTTATTTGTCTTTGGAATGTTTGTGTGTGTGTACAGTGCCTTTCAGAAGTATTCACCCCCTTTGACTTTTCCACATTTTGTGTGTTATAACCTGGAATTGAAATGGATTTAATTGGCATTATTATCACTTGAGGTACACAAGATACTCAACACTGTGAAGGTACAAAATATTTTTATTGTGGCACAAAAGTTAAGTAAACAAAAACAAACTGGCACTTGTTAGTTGCATAAGTATTCACCCTCTGTGCTATGACATGTCTAAATAAGCTCCAGTGCAACCCACTGCCCCCAGAAGTCACAGTATGTGACTTGAGTAGTTGAATGGAGTTCACCTGTTGAATGTTGAATTCAGTTGGATGGACCTGTGTGCAGTTCCAGTGCCACATTATCTGGCATAGAATTTGGACCAATTAATAATAGATATAATATTTTAATTGTATTATTTACCGATGTATGAACAATTTTGTGTATATGACTGTATTTAACGCATTGTTACAATTTGTTAGCTTTTGGACTTGTTATTGTTAAAAACGCAAATCATTTTTAACCAAAAAGACCAAATGATCTCAGATTAAATACACCTGTTTCTGGAAGGCCCCAGAGTTTGTTGGAGAGCCTATCTAAACAAACAGCATGAAGACCAAGGTGCTATCAAAACAACTATGGGATGAAGTTGAGCAGAAGCACCAATCAGGGTTGTATTATAATAAAATATCCAAACTATGAACATCCCCCAGAGCAATGTTAAATCCGTTATTACAAAACAGAAAGAATATGGCTCAACTGTGACTCTGGCTAGAGAAGGCCGTCCACCAAAACCCAGTGACTGGCTAAGGAGAGCATTAGTCAGAGAAGCAACCAAGAGGCCAGTGGTAACTCTGAAGGAGCTGGAGAGATCTGCAGCTGAGAAGGGAGAAACCATCCATGGGACAACTATCACCCGGATACTCCACAAAGCTGGGCTTTATGGAAGAGTGGCGAGAAGAAAGCTATTGCTGAAACAAACCCATATCAAAGCTTGTTTGGAGTTTGCAAAAAGGCATGTGGGAGACACAGCAAACATGTGGGAAAAGGTTCTCTGGTCTGATGAGACCAAAATGGAACTGTTTGGCCTTGCTGCAAGATGCTGTGTGTGGCACGAAGCCAACAGTGCTCACTGCCCTGAGAACACCATCCCCACGGTGAAACATGTTGGTGGCAGCATCATGTTGTGGGAATGCTTTCCCTCGGCAGGGACTAGGAAACTGGCCAGGATTGAGGGCAAGATGGATGGAGTCACGGTCTAGCTCTTGGATGGAGTCAATTCTAGAGGAACACCTGTTTCAGTCTGCAAGGGACCTGGGACTGGGGCAGAGGTTCACCTTCCAGCAGGACAATGACCCTAAACGGACAGCCAAAGTAACACTGGAGTGGTCTAAAAACAAGAACCTGAAAGTCTTAGACTGGTCCAGTCAAAGCCCAGTCCTCAATCCAATTGAGAATCTTTGGCAAGACTTGAAAGTTGCTGTTCACCAACAGTCCTCATCCAAGCTGACATTGCTGGAGCAATTTTGCCAGGAAGAATAGGCAAACATTGCAGGATCCAGATGTGCAAAGCTGGTAGAGACTTACCCAAGAAGACTTGCAGCTGTAATTGCTACCAAAGGTGCTTCTACCAAGTACTGACTCTGGGGGTGAATACTTATGCAACCAACAAGTGCCAGTTTGTTTTTGTTTACTTAACTTTTGTGCCACAATAACAATATTTTGCACCTTCACAGTATTGAGTATCTTCTGTACATCAAGTGGTAACAATGCCAATTGAATCCATTTCAATTCCAGGTTATAACACAACAAAATGTGGAAAAGTCAAAGGGGTGGTGGTGAATACTTCTGCAAAGTACTGCATAACCTATGACAATGGACAGATGCACACATCCATTGTCATGGTTATCTGGCAAAAGCAGATGACCACTCTTTGGCTCATAGCCCTCCCCCTACCTCAGCTCTAGGGCCACACCCCATACATGCCTAACTGATAAATACATAATTATGTACCTACCTTTTATTGCCCAAGAAATTATGTATATTATACTGTGTCTCTGGTGTTGCTTTACTTACAAAAATGTATTTAGCAGATGCTATAATGTTTAAAAATCTGGTACAAAGAAGCTTCAGTTTAAATGTGAAGTGGTAAAGCTATGGCTTCATCCGAACATTTGTTTTTCCAGCTCTTTTAAAAAATATTTCTATCAAGGAAAAGAGTTGGAAAAACAACTGTGGGTGCAATCCTGTGGCCCTCCAACCTTGTCTAGGGGATTATAGGAGAAGTCAGACTCCCTGCTGTGACCTTGGAAATCCCTTCCGAGGTTGCAGTGGGGAGTCCAAGCGCAGAGTGCCCTAACTCACCTCACAGCCAGCGTGGTTCTTTCTGCACTGGCAAAGCCAGAAGACCAACTTCAGTTTCGGCATTGGAGGGGGGGGGGATTCCCAGGGGGGAGGGGAGGAGTGAGGCACCACCAGCTTCTGAGGAATCCAGGCGGTGCCTCAGCTTCTCCTCCTTGCGAGGAGAGGTAAAACATTTAGACGGCTGAAATTGGCCAACTAAATGTTTTTGGAGGTGAGGGAAGTGGCAATCCTATCAGCTGTGCTCCTCCCGCCTTCAATTGGATGCCCATACTGCTCTGGGTTCGGAGGATTACTGGAACCCACATAGGATGCAGCTGCCCGTGGATGAAGCTATCAGATTCACATGACATCTCTGTCTCACACTCACTCAAAAAGTTTTTGTGTTTTAATTTGCAGCAGAAAGAATCAGAAATATGTCAATATTTTGTGCCCAACCACCAGGCACAACTAGGTTCCATGAGTATTCTACGCAATCCTCAAGACCAGGTAATCCACGAAGCTATTTGTATAAAGAAAATATTCCTAACTTTTTTAAGGAGAAAAAGAGTGCCCAATTCATACTATAGGCCCAGAAAGTTAAAGGCTGCATTTATTTTAGAGGGTATAGATTTCTTTGCCTAGTTTAATGGGACTAGGATCTGGGTCAAAGGTCACAGGCTGCCAGCAAGAAGGTTTAAATGAACTCTTGTTGCACCAAGTATGGTGGAAACATTCTAACAGCACTGCCTCTGTAAATATTTAGATTTGGGCTATCTATAAAAATCTATCTATAAAATTCCATTCTCCAAAACATCTCAGTCCGTTACATCAGGGGTACAGAATTTCAGGCCTGGGGTCCAAATCCAGCCCTTTGAGTTGGTCTGGTGACAAAACTGCCCATGTGAGAAGCAGTCTTCCTGTCGTCAGACATTATGGAGAATTCATCCCAGTTTTCAACGACATGATCAACTATTTGTTCACGTACCTCCCTACCTAGATTTTGACTGCCATACATAACGTAAGATAGTGCCCGGAATAGGCACGCTCCATCGCCTACAGTTGGTACGACTGTGTGTGGTTTTATCACACCATTTACATTTAAATTTTCAACTTGCATTTTTTTTTTAATGGAGAAGAAGAAAAAGAAATAAAGCAGGTTTAAAAAGGAAAAGTGTTCCCCCCCCCCTCCTTGAAGGCCTGCAAGAGCTGTATGTAAAAGATATACAGTGTCTCTGAATGAAAGTGTAATGTTTAGGCTGGGTGCTGGCAACAGAAAACTTTTCTGACATAAATATCTGACCTTAAAGTGAAATCAGGGTAATCCTGAGAGTCTACAAGCTATTTACAAGCTATTCAGAAATAAGAACTGAGGAGAAAAGTTAACAATAACTGAAAATAATAAAGCATGGCTCCTAAGAAAGCAAAGCATGTGTCTGAAGCCCAAGAGTCTGAAGAGGCAGTATTCCCTGGGGGAGGGGGAAATAATGGAGCTACACCTATTGCCTCAGAAACTGAGAACCCAGATAGTTTATAAGTTTGGAAAAACAAATTAGAATTTAGGAAAATGGAGCCTGAGGCAGAAAAGGAGGAAAGAGAGAGAGAGAGAGAGAGAGAGAGATGAAAATGAGAAAGCTTGAAGCAGAGAGAGAAAGAGATAGGGAGTTAATAAATTCTATTCGGGGGCAGTGAGAAAGGTACACAATGGCTACCCAGCGTAAACACCACAATAAATAATAATAGTATTTTAAAAGAGTGTATCCCCCACAGACGAATTATCCCAGTCAGTTAGGACTTCTTCTTTTATATATATATATAAATAATTACAATTTAATATTAAAGTAATTGTAAATAGACTACGGTAATAATAACATATTTTAATGTGCCGGACGGACGCCCCGCACACAACAGTCAGTCAGTCAGTCAGTCAGTCATTAAAAAATTCTCCCCCCTTTTTCACCCCCTTAGGGATGGAATTTCCAAAAATCCTTCCTTAGTCGGTGCCTACGTCATAAAAACAATGTTCCTTCCAAATTTCACATTCCTATGTTAAACGGTTTGAGCTGGGTGTTGATGAGTCACTCAGTCAGGACTCATTCTTTTATATATATATAGATAATAATGTAATAATTATAATATACTAGCTTTTTTACCTGGCGTTGCCTGGGTCATCATTTTCTTATAGGTACTATTTGTTCAAAATTCCTTACGGTAGCTGTCCGCTTTTTTGAATGGCTCCACAATGAAATCCCAGCTCCCCCGGGGACTACACAATGAAATCCCAGCTCCCCCAGGACTACACCAGGAAATCCCATCCCCCCCCCCCGGGACTACACAATGAAATCCCTGCTCCCCGGGGACTGCACAATGAAATTCCAGCTCCCCCGGGACTACACAATGAAATCCCAGCTCCCCCGGGACCACACAATGAAATCACTGCTTCCCCCTCTGGACTGCACAATGAAATCCCACCTCCCCCCGGGACTACACAATGAAATCCCTGTTCCCACCTCCCCCACCGTGGGACTACACAACAATGAAATCCCAGCTCCCCCCCTCGTGTAGGCCCCTGCTGCTATTCATATAAACATTCTGTATGACGTAGGAGTGATTTGCATATCCACTCCTGATAGGCCCCTGCAGCAATTCATACGAACATTCTAAATGATGTAGGAGTGATTTGCGTAACCGCCCAAGTCTTTTTGCCCATTGGCTATCTGAGGACCCTCGAGATTGAGGTTTTCTCGCCGCCAAAAGAACATGTTGAACTGCAGCAGAGAATTCCTCGACATGAGCTACTGTATCCTTCACGTCGAGAAGATTTGTCACCTCGGCGTAGCCCAGCAAGTACGAACCGCTACGAAAGACCGCGCTATCTATCTCCAGCCTATAGAGAGAGCTCGGTGTACTCTGTAGCCTCTACCTCAAGGTCTTACTATTCTAGCTACACCTATGACGACCCTCGACGCCGATCCGCTAGTCGTAGCGAACACTACTATCGGCGTTCTCTGCGCCAAGAACGACCGATTCTTTCTCGACGCCGTCGATCTCGCTCGTCAAGTGATAGGCATCGCTCTTCTCCACCTTGACCAACACGATCGGAATCTGACCCTGCACCTGTTGTTGAACATACAGCAACTGAGCCACCAGCCTCGCACACTACCACGACTCCAGTAGAGCGTGGGCAAGCCATATCGTCTTCAGAGATGGATTATTCAACTGATCTGAATCCATCATATCGGAGTCGACACATTCGATATCGCCAGACGCTCAGGTCGAGTCCAAGGCATCCGCCTCACCATCTGAGGACATGGGATCATTTGCTGAGCATATATCGAGGATGACATCTGCTCTGGGTATAGAACCAAAAACGGAAGAACCAAAAACCAAGGACCCGATTTTTTGTATTCTCCAAGATACCCAGATGTCAAAGACACTGGTACCATTTCTGCCGACCCTATCAGACACGGTACAAGCGACATGGAAAACCCCAGCGTCGGAGCATCCAACTGCTAAGAAGCTGGAATACATGTACAGGGTGCGAGAAGAGGATGCTAAATTTCTCTTCTCGCACCCTACCGCAAACTCATTGTGAAGTCGGCTCAATCTCATGGAGGTCGACAGCACTCGACACCGTCTGACACGGAGGGCAAGAAATTAGACTCCTATTGCCGTAGGGTCTATTCCTCCAGCTCAATGGGACTGAAAATTGCAAACTACCAGGCCATTATGGCCAGATACCAGATGTTCATCACCGAAAAGATTGACGACTTATGCGATTATTTACCCGACGAAAAACGTGAGCTGGCACGGGTTTTTCTTTCAAAAGGAGGCAACAAGCATGGCTGCACTTCAGATGAACACAGCTAGGCATCAAGCAGACAGCCATGCTCGTTCCATGATTGCCTCAGTGGCTCTACGAAGGCATGCATGGCTGAGGTCCACAAATTTATCCATGGATTCGAAGGCGCAAATTGAAGATCTGCCCTTTGATGGCGAGTGTCTGTTCCATGCAATGACTGATGATTCGATGGACGCAGTTCAAAAGGCATTGGCTAATGTCAAAAAGATGGGGCTTTCACATCAATCCCAAACAAAACCGTATAGACAGAGATGATGGGGACGGACACCATACCCAATGCAGACCTTCCAACCATCACAGTCTTTCTGAGGAACAACACGTCAGCCTTGTAACCAGCAGCCCCAGGCACTGCATCGTTCATCTTTCCAGCAGCGGTACTGGGGCTCCCATAGAGGAGGTGACTACAACAAATGGCGGGTTTGACTTCTATCACCGTCCGGCCGTCATCTCTCCTCCTGCTCCAAATCTTGCTTTCGGCTCTCGTCTGTGTCGACACCTCTGATCCTGGAAAAACATCACCACGGATGCATCATTCGACACGGATACCAGATCGAGTTCCGAGTCCTCCCTCCTTTCTTCAGTGTCAAGACCACTCAGCCGACACCAGTGCTGGTCAAAGAAGTCTCAGCTCTGCTTCGAAAGGGAGCAATAACACTGGTTCCCAAAGAAAACCAGCAGGAGGGTCTCTACTCCAGGTACTTTACAGTTTAGAAAAAGGACAGAGGACTCAGACCGATCTTGGACCTTCGGACTGTCAACCGCTTTATTCCACCGAAGAGGTTCCGCATGGTCACACTCCAATCGATCTTACCACTACTACACAAGACCGATTGGTTTGCATCCATCGACCTCAAGGATGCCTATTTCCACATCGACATCCACGAGGACAGCCAAAAATATCTTCGGTTTCGAGTCGGACAAGATACTTACCAGTTTGTCGTGTTACCATTTGGCCTCTCCACCACACCGAGAGTATTCACGAAGTGCATGGCTGTCGTCTGTGCCAGTCTCCAAGTGAGGGGCATCACCACCTTCCCGTATCTCGACGACTGGTTGATAGTAGCCTTGTCAGAATCCGCACTTCGACACGCACTGACGGACACTCTCTGTCTTCTAGACTGAACTGGGACTCTGCTTGAATTTGAAGAAGTCAATCCTTTGACCTGTAAGAGACATTCAGTTCATTGGAGCAAGACTGAATACAATCAACGGTCAGGCGTACCTGCCCCAACTCAGAGTTCACAAAATACCGCATCGAAAAGACTCAATCGCCTTGACATCTGTTCGTCTCACGCTGTACAACACCTTCTAGGCCACATGGCCTCCACGATATCGGTGGTCTGATACGCAAGACTTCGAATGCGACCACTTCAATCTTACTTCATCCACAACTTCAACCCAGAGAAAGACAAACCATCAAAGTGCCTTCGATTACCTCGAAGGATCAAAGATTCTCTCAGATGGTGGATGTCAGCAGTGTGAACCTCACCGGAGGCATGCCCTTCAGTCCGTCGACACCGACACGCCTGCTAACGACGGACGCATCACTGTTAGGCTGGGGACGCCCACTCAGACAGACATACTGTTCAAGGCACCTGGTCAGCTCAAGAAAAGAGGATGCACATCAATTACCTCGAATTGCTGGCAATACGGAAGGCCCTCCAGTCTTTAAAAGATTATCTACATGGACATCACATCCAAATAGCAACCGACAACACAGCAGTCGTTGCATATTTGAACAAAGAGGGAGGCACGAGATCGACACACTTACTCCACCTTACCCTAATGATCTTCGAATGGGCGATTCCCCGAGGCATTTCGTTCATCGCAATCCACATTTCAGGGAAATTGAACGTGCTAGCAGACATGCTGAGCAGGGTATCGATGCAGTCTCACGAATGGCAAATGCACCGCGGACTGCTTCGAATGATCTTTCGTCAATGGGGGCAACCAGAAGTCAACCTGTTCGCCACCATCGACAACACAGTATGCCCGATGTTCTGCAGCAGAGCAGCTTCAGGCCCGAAGTCTATCGCTGATGCGTTCTTGATGACTTGGACCAGGAGACTATTCTATCTCTTCCCTCCAATCCCGTTGTTGACTCGGGTGATATCGAAGATCAATCAAGACCAGACAATGTGCATCCTGATAGCCCCATGGTGGCCCCGTCAACCCTGGTTCACCCATCTACTCCATCTATCTCGAGGCCAATACATGCCACTTCCAATTCAAAGGGATTTATTCACTCAGCACCAGGGCAAGATCATGCACCCAGACCTGAAGTCATTGAATCTAACAGCGTGGAGGATACAGTAGCTCATGTCGAGGAATTCTCTGCTGCAGTTCAACATGTTCTTTTGGCGGCGAGAAAACCTTCCACCAGACTTTCTTATTCTCGCAAGTGGACTTCCTTCACTAAGTTCGTAGCTAGTCTACATCAGGATCCAAAATCCTGTTCGATCTCGACGGTGCTAGGATTTCTGCATTCCTTGATGGTACGAGGACTGAAATATTCCTCCATCAAAGTTTACTTGGCTGCAATATCGGCATATCGAGTGACTTCCTCTACCGGTTCGATATTTACAAACCCGACGGTGAAACAATTTCTTAAAGGACTCAAAAACCTGAACCCTCCAACTCAATCTCTAATACCGGGTTGGGACCTCCCACTGGTAGTACGCTAGGGATGTGCCACGAACCCGGGGGGGGGCTCGCCTCGCCTCTCTGCAGGGCCCCCCCCGCCTCGATCTTCGGAGAGGCGCAGAGCAGTTCTCTGTGCTGCTTGAGCCGCCGGTGCTGGTCCTGTCGTGTCACATCCGGCCCCGGAAGTGACACGACGGGGACCCTGCACAGGCGCAATATGTCGCACGGGGGTCCCGCTGCGCCTGCGCAGGGTCCCATCGCATCCGGGGCCGGATGTGATGCGACGGGACCGGCGTGGGCGGCATGGGCGGCGCAGGTGGCTCGCCGTGGAGAGTCAAGCTGCCACTGGACAAGTTAGTCCCGTGGGCCCGCACGAGCCCCGCACGGACGTGAGCTGGGGCCGATTTTGGCCTGCTACGCCCGTGCGGGGCGAACGGTTACATCCCTAAGTCTGGTACTAAAGGCCTTAACGAAGAAACCATTCGAACCAATTGCAACTATAGATCTCTGACCGCTATCGTGGAAAACAGCATTCTTAATTGCAATCACTTCGGCAAGACAAGCCAGTGAGCTGTGTGCTTTGAGAATTGAGTCACCGTATCTAACATTTCATCGTGACAAAGTAATACTCAGACCGTACATTCAATTCTTGCCCAAAGTAGTCTCTGAATTCCACTTGGGACAAGACATCGTGCTTCCAACTTTTTTCCCTTCACCTGACATCACCTATAGAAACCTCTTTGCATTGCCTGGATGTTCATAGAGCGCTTGCTTTTTATCAAGAATGCACGAGGTCAATCAGGCAAACTCAACATCTATTTGTCTGCTATAGGCGACCTAACATCGGGAAACCACTTTCAAAGCAACGTCTTGCTTCATGGATTGTGGAGACCATAAAATTGGCATATGAACTTGTAAAACGTCCCTTGCCAGGTGCAGTAAAAGCACACTCTACAAGAGCACAGTCCACGTCGACTGCCTTTGGGAAAGGAGTCCAACTAACAGAACTATGTCGAGCGGCGACTTGGTCCTCACCATCAACTTTCATTCGCCTTTACCGACTCGACGTCTGGGCCAGGGCACAGAATGCATTTGGCAGAGCTGTCTTGGCTTCGGTGCTACAATAACTACTGACTCACCTGACTATCGACACCGACCCACCTCCGATAAGTCAGCTTGCTACTCTGTCCATGTGTGTGATGCACAGAGACCACGAAGAAGAAGGACAGGTTGCTTACCTGTAACGGTAGTTCTTTGAGTGGTCATCTGTGCAGTCACACAACCCACCCAGCCGACCCCGCTTTGGTGTCTACATCGAGTTCGATAGATATCCGACTGGGTCTTGGGTTACGTCTTCTTAGTTCTCGATGTCAAATGTTGGGACCGATATTTGAAGTCGATATGAAACAATTCTCTTTAAATCTCTCAGTCCCTAGGCTCGCAATAGGCGGTCTCAGGGAACTGAGGAAAAGGGCGAGAGCCACGCTGAGGAGCACGCGCAATGTGGGAGGGGCTCCCACCCAATTTTCCTCAGCTTTAGAATATTCCGAAATGGCCTCCGCGCAGGCGCAGAGCCCATGTGTGTGACTGCACAGATGACCACTTGAAGAACTACAGTTACAGGTAAGCAACCTGTCCTTCTCACTGCTTTAGATTTATTAGGAATGGCAAATTGAGTCTCTTCTTTAATAGCTATGAACCTACTCTGTATGTTTATGCATTTGTTGTCTCTCCAAGCCTTTAGTCATGAAGAAATGTAAGGAGTTGTTAACTATTATTCCTTCTGTAGAAAAGGTTTATAACTATTTTTAATCAGCTATAGTAGATATTTCTGAATTCAAAATGTTCTGTTTTTAATATTATATTTTCTTGAAATATTTCCTGTACAGTATGGGAAGCAAACCAGTTACCACAAAGGGACTATGCCCAAAAGCTGAACATGTTAAAGAGAAAACTCCTGGGGTCAGATATGAAAGGTAATTTATCTCCTTAAACAAGGGTTATATCTTTTCTTTGGACTCAGAGAGGGGAAAGGTAAAATGATATTCAAGACATTGGGCTGGATCCAAATTTAATAATGCTTAAAGTAAAATTATTGAAATCAATGGGATTTAGGTTTGTCATGAGTAACTTGATTTCAATAGGTCTATTGGAGCTGCATGTTTGTGAAAGCAGAGGAAACACTGGCTTTCCAGGGATCTACATGACTACATCTATTCATTTTAGCCTTTACATCTAAAAAAGCGGGATTGAAACTATTTTCCTTTTTAGAATGTCCCTAGCAGGCCGTGTAGAAAGTGAGTTTAATTTATACTGGAATCAGAGTGGCACGATTAGGGGCCAGTTCACATGAGCATGTACATTACATGATCTCTGAAGGATTACTCAATGCTTTGACTTGTGCATGTGAATTAGTTCCATTGAAAAGCATTGGGTTGGATCCAGACTTAAGTCATGCTTACAGTAATCAATTGAAATCAATGGCACTTAGTCATGACTAACTTGTGATGACCAAGTCCCATTGATTTTAGTGGGTCTGCTCCAGGCATTATCCTACCTATTATATTTGGAGATTCGGGTAATATTTTTCCTTCTATGATTAACTTGTGCTTTCTCTACAATATCTGAAATGCCAGAGATACCATTCCACAATGGGTTGTTCTTGTTATTAGGCATTCCCCACATTATACAACATCTAAGTTGTGTGAGCTGCAACCAATTCTTGTTCTCCGATAAATATATTTGTGCAAATTTACAACTAACTCGGACCTCACCATTTTGCTACAACAGAGTGTTTGAAAAGCAGCAGGGGGATCTTTTCCCCTTTTGCTACTAAGCAGCTGGCACTCCATTTCTGCTGATTCTTCGTAGATGTGGAAGGGAAGATGATAAACACAAGCAACCTTCTGTAGCAGTTTCAGGACACTTCCTATGCTAGTTGAAACGATACTGAAACCATAACAGAGGGTTGCTTGATTTCCATTTCTAATAGTAGATGACACTGCAATTGGCATAGTATAGAAAATTACTAGAGCCAGTCATTTGTATACTATAAATTTGACCAACATTGCCCCTAGTATATAAATAAAATCAAGAAATACCAGGTAGGCTTTCAAATGGTATAATGAAGTAATGGATTTTTTGTTTAGGATTAATGGGAGCTCCTTCATCACCTACTCAGGGACCAGGCTCTCTGGCCAATCAGAATCAAGTAAGTTACTGTGGCTTACCCCAAGAAAATGGAACATTCTGTAGCTCTTAACTTAAAGAAAATATAAATTAAGAAGAGGTTTCTTGAAGCAATGATACATTTAAAGGGAATTATCTGGTAGTTTATAATCCTAATTTCTGTGTTAGTATACCTTTAAACCTGGGATGCAGAACTTCTTTCAACCCCACAGCAAGTTCTTGGCAGCCACATTCCAATGGTGGAGGGGCCAAAGGCAAAAGGCTGCAAGGCTTATTTTAGCTTAGAGTTCTTATTGTCAGTAACTAAGCCTTGGGAGAGGCATTTCAACCTTTTGGAATGGAGAAAAATACTGCACAAAAGCTGAAAAACCACAAAACAATTGGTGTTGTGGGAAAGGGGTGGGGCTAGGGAAAGCGGGCATGGCTTTCTTGGGACCCCTGAAGGGCCAGATTGGCCCCCGCTAGGCCTGAGGTTTTGTACCCCTGCTTTAAGCTACTCAGTAACCTTTTCCTGCCATTATCAGAAAGTTCAGAGATTTTCCATCATGACAATGAGGGTTTTGTTGCCACTGAGAGAGCAATGTAAGGTGTTTGTACCTAAAGCATGCACTTTTTAATTTAAAGTCATGTTAAGCAGAACTGCTTTGCCAGATCCGACCAGAGTTCCTTCTAATTCAAATCTTATTATTAATCTTTGTAAGCCACTCTGAGAGCCTTTTCTGGCTGAAGAGCGGGGTATAAATGCAATAAATAAATAAATAAATAATAAATCCTGTTTCCAACAGCAACCAATCAGATCTCTCTAGGAAGTTTACAAGCAGGGCATGAAGGTGACAACTACTTTGTGTTTGTCACCAGAATGCAGGAAGTCAGAGGCATACTGTCTCTGAACATGGGCATTTTATTTACAGTCATGGGAAAAAGAAAGTACACCCTCCTCGAGTTCCATGGTTCCACGTATCAGGACAGAAGAAAAATCATCGGGCCCGTAGCAGGTCTCAAAATTAGGTAAAGACAACCTCAGATGAACAACAACACATGACAGAGTACACCGTGGCATTATTTATTGTACAGAAATACAGCCAAGATGGAGAAGCCATGTGGGAAAAACTAAGTACACCGTATGATTCAATAGCTGGTAGGATCACCTTTAGCAGCAATAACTTGAAGTAATTGTTTTCGGTATGACGTGATCAGTCTCTCACATCATTGTGGAGGAATTTTGGCCCACTCTTCTTTACAACATTGCTTCAGTTCATTGCGGTTTGCGCGGCGCATTTGTTTATGCACAGCTCTCTTAAGGTCCCGCCACAGCATTTCAATCGGGTTGAGGTCTGGACTTGGACTGGGCCATTGCAGCACCTTGATTCTTTTCTTTGTCAGCCATTCTGTTGTAGATTTGCTGGTGTGCTTGGGATCATTGTCCTGTTGCATGACCCAATTTCGGCCAAGTTTTAGCTGCCGGACAGATGGCCTCACATTCGACTCTAGAATACCTTGGTATACAGAGGTGGTCATGGTCGACTCAATGACTGCAAGGTGCCCAGGTCCTCTGGCTGCAAAACAAGCCCAAATCATCACCCCTCTTCACCACCGTGCTTGACAGTTGGTCAGATATGTTTGTGCTGATATGCTGTGTTTGGTTTTCGCCAAACGTGGCGCTGTGCATTATGGCCAGACAGCTCCACTTTGGTCTCGTCCGTCCAAAGGACATTGTTCCAGAAGGCTTGTGATTTGTTCAGATGCAACTTTGCAAACCCAAGCCATGCTGCCATGTTCTTTTTAGAGAAAGGAGGCTTTTTCCTGGCAACCCTTCCATACAAACCATACTTGTTCAGTTTTTTTCTAATTGTACTGTCATGAACTTTAACGTTGCACCTGCTGACTGCGGCCTGTAGTGCCTGAGATGTAACACTTGGATGTTTTGCAGTTTCTCTGAGCATTGCATGGTCTGCCCTTGGGGTGAATTTGCTGGGACGTCCACTCCTGGGAAGATTGGCAACTGTCTTGAATGTTTTCCACTTGTGAATAATCTTCCTCACTGTAGAATGATGGACTTTAAATTGTTTGGAAATGGCCTTATAGCCCTTTCCGGATTGATGGGCAGCAACAATTGCTTCTCTAAGATCATTGCTGATGTCTTCTCTCCTTGGCACTGTGGTAACACACACCTGACTGCTGGAGACCAGCAAACTCCTGACAATTCAGCTTTTATAGAGGTGGTCACACTTGCTGATGATCAATTCATCAAGGGCATGTGCTTAGCAGCACCTGGCTGCTCCTTAGCCTCTTCATACCTATGGCAGTAGTAAGGGTGTACTTAGTTTTTCCCACATGGCTTCTCCATCTTGGCTGTCACACTTGCTGATGATCAATTCTATGAGGGTTACCCGTACCTGTCTGCGGCTCGAGGCTCTCTGCGGCTCACCCCTCCGTGCTGCCGCCGCCCCGCTCTCGATCTTCTGAGCGGCGTGGAGCGTTCTCCACGCCGCTCGAGCTGCTGCCGGAGCCAGAGTCGCCGCCGCGTCCTGCTGCTCCGGCGCGCTGCTGCACCCCCACGCTATGTTTTTGGAGGGGGGAACCAGGGCAACAGGGCTTAAACAGCTCTGTTGGTTGCCCTGGTTTCCCCCGCCAAAAACATAGCACGGGGGTCAAGCGCGCCGAAGCAGGGTCCCGTCGGGTTACTTCCGCCGCGCCGGAAGTGACGCGACAGGATCAGCGCGGGTGGCTCGCCGCGGAGCGCGAGGAGCCAGGCAGGCCAATGCTCGCCACGGAGATCCCGCATGGGCACGAGCGGGCTGAGTTCTGGCCTCACTCATGCCCGCGCGGGCAAAAGTTACATCCCTAAATTCATCAAGGGCATTTGCTTAGCAGCACCTGGCTGCTCCTTAGCCTCTATGGCAGTAGTAAGGTTGTACTTAGTTTTTCCCACATGGCTTCTCCATCTTGACTGTATTTCTGTACAATAAATAATGCCATGGTGTACTCTGTCATGTGTTGTTGTTCATCTGAGGTTGTCTTTACCTAATTTTGAGACCTGCTACTGGACCCGATGATTTTTCTTCTGTCCTGATATGTGGAACCATGGAACTCAAGAAGGGTGTACTTTCTTTTTCACATGACTGTAGCTATCATGACTAATAGCCACTGATATTTATCTTCCATAAATTTGCATAAGACTGCAATCCTCTACCCAGTTATCTGAAATAAGCCCCACTGAACTCAATGGTAGTTACTTCTGAGTAGACATGCATAGTATTGCACTGCAACAAATTTTGGAAGTCAGTGGCCATTGCCACATTTTTTGCTAGTGAATTCTACAATTATGGATTGTCTGGATTACTTTTGTTAGACTTAAATCTCCTGCCAACCATCTTCACTTGTTACCCTTGAGTTCTAATATTATGAGAGGTGGAGAACATTATTTATCCAGACTTCATTGTATAAACCTCATTCATATGCACTAATTCAACTAATTATGCACTAATGCACTAATTCAACTCTTTAAAGCTTCTGGTACAAATATGAACACCTATATATTTTGTCCCTCATTAGATGCTTTTTGTATATAATATATAATCCTGCGGTCTTTTTATTATCTATCCATCTATCTATCTATCTATCTATTACACTTACAGACCATCCAATAACCAGAGTTTTCTGGGGGGTGTACAGATAAATTAAAAACAAAATACAAAGCAATAGAGAATGATTATGATGGCACATAATAAAGCAAGATAAAACTAAATAACAGCAAGGATAAGTGCTAGCTAAAACTAACACTTTTTAACAGGTGGGCAAAAAGTCTTCTTGTGAAAACCTATGTAGGTAAGCCTCTCGATCTACCACCCTATTCCTTTTTAGCCCTTGCTTCATTGTGGGGCTGGAGGTGCCTACTAGGGCTGGGTACGGTATGATATGGGAGATATTCTCAGGTCTCTCGTATCAACAATGGTCCACGCCTTTCGGTGGCCATTCGGGAATAGCTGAAAGAATGCGGAGCCCTCCCCCACGCGAGGCTCCTTTGCGCGCTCCCCCGTTCCCTCATCCCTTCACCGCATGATGACTTCGTTCTTTCGAGAAGTTTGCTTATCTGCTGCAAAATCTGTTCCTGGGCCAAAAAAATAATCGTGAGACCCCTCTTTACCTCTGTTCTAACATAGACCCTCAATTGAAAAATCGACGAAGCTCCCACATGCACTCTGCTCTTGCCGGCCGGCCCACAAGACGCTCTGTGCACTGAGCCTCAAACAGGCCCAAAGCACACGAGCAGACAAGCTCCAGGTTCGTTCCGGGAGCCAACACTTATAGGCCACGTCGCTGATGCAAGAAAGACCTCACGAGCACAGGGAAAGTTCCCTTACTCTCACACCGCTACTACGAAGGATGCAAGATGCCTACTCAAAAAAGCGGGCCCTTCTCTTAGCCAGGAAACTGGCGAAGAAGGCGCATAAAAGCTCAGATGAGCTCAAAAAGAGGAAGGAGGAAAAGAAAAAGAGGCAAAAGAAGAGTGCTGAGGGCTCTCAACACTCTCAAAAAGCTCAGGGGCCTACAGAAAAGCAGCCTAATGAGCAGCCTGAGCTTCAAAATCCATCGCCTCTGAGTGATAGATCGGAAATGGAACGGGCACCGTCGGGATCGACTGCCCAAGAGCTGGTGGAAGCATCCGGATCGAGATCCCCAGCAAGGCCTTCGACCTCGACAATACTGGTGGCATCTGTTTCAGAGGGGGAGATTGTGGAGACACCTCCAACTCAATTAGCCTCGTCTCATTCTCGGTCCCGGCACACCGTTCGGTCCCAAGAGAGCTGTTATACCGAAACGGAGTCGAGGTCTCCACTAGAGTTGTATAAACGAGCCTCGCTGGGCAAAACGGAGGCTGAAATTGGCCCCGCTCATGCCCGGCGAGGCCTTACCTTTTTCTTCGGGGCGGCTCGCCTCACCGCGGCTCGCTCCGGTCCCGTCGCGTCACTTCCGGGACCGGAAATGATGCGACAGGCGCGTTCTGCGCCTGCGTAGGGTCCCGTCACGTCATTTCCGGTCCCGGAAGTGACGCGACAGGACTGGAGAAGGTGACTCGAGCGGCGCGGAGAACTTCTCCACACCGCTCAGAAGATCGGGTCGGGGGGCACCCCCCCGCGGAGGATCGAGTCGGGGGCGTGGAGAGCCCCCGACTCAGGTTTGGATGCATCGCTAGACTCTCCACGTTATTACAGAAGAGAGGAGCAGACCGTTGTGAGACGTCGTGCTCAGTCTCCGGGACAAAGAGAAGAGTCTGTGTACTCAATCGCCTCTACATCGCATTCGTGCTACTACAGACGATACCGGTCTCCGTCATACACCCCGCCTCGGTATCGATCTCGATCTCGGCACCGGAGGTTGAGCAGCAGAGAAAGCCGAGAGATCTGCTACGTTCGAGTCCAAACAAGGTCCCGCTCGCCAACCAGAGACCAGGTTCCACCAGCCACAGCGGAGCGAGCACGGCTACCTACTCCTACGCCTCCAACACAACAACAGCAGGCACCAGCTGCAGCTACTGCTCCAGCTGCATCTTCCTCGGCTGAGAATTTGCCAGTAGTACAAGCTGAGGCACAATCCTCAGAGTTTGACTATTCATCGGACTTGGACTCGGTACAGTCTTCCACCCATTCGATCTCGCTGGATCCCCAGGTGGAATTGAAAGCGGCAATATCCCCTGTCGGAGGACATGGGTTCCTTTGCAGCCCATGTTGCCAAAATGACAGAAGCCCTGGGCTTAGAGTCAAACGTTGAGGAACCGAAAATGAAGGATCCCATTTATAACATTCTCCAAACCACACAGACCTCCACTACCTTGATACCGTTTCTACCTACTCTTCTAGAAACAGTACAGGAGACATGATGGAAGGCACCGGCGTCAGCAAAACCTACGGCTAGAAAATTGGAGATGATGTACAGGATGCAGGAGGATGGTGCAAAAATTTTATTCTCGCACTCTGTACCAAATTCAATCATAATTAAGTCGGCACAATCCCATGGAGGGAAGCAGCACAGTGTCCCTACGGATAAAGAAGGAAAAAGGCTAGATTCCTATGGCCGACGAGTCTATGCCTCCTCCTCTATGGGCCTGAAAATCTCAAATTATGAGGCTGTAATGGCTCGGTATAGCAGACAGCCATGCCCGCTGCTATGATCGCCTCAGTAGCCCTGAGATGACATGCATGGCTGCGTTCTTCGAATCTGTCTACGGACACGAAGACACACATAGAAGATCTCCCGTTCGATGGGTCGGGCCTGTTTACTAACTCTACGAACGACTTATTGGATGCGGTACAAAAGGCGCAGGCCAATGCAAAGAAAATGGGACTCCTTCCACAGATACAGCAGAAATCATACAGAAGGAGACGATTGGGCCATTTCCAGTATACATCGACACAGTATCAACCGGCGTCAAGTACGTACAGAGGAGGGGATCGCCAATCCAGAGGCAGGGCCACCCAAGCACCCCAGTATGCCACCTAGGTACCGAGGAGCTCGACGAGGGGGAGACTTCTCCAAGCGCCGAGTTTGACTCCTCTCGCCCCTCCATCGTAAAACAAACAAGCTCAAGCACCAACATATTCAATTCAGCCAAAAATACCATCTTCGGATACCGTCTAAGCTGACACCTGTGGGCCTGGAACAACATCACCATGAACCAATGGGTGCTAAACACCATTCGGCACGGTTACAAGATTGAATTCAAGGCTATTCCTCCTTTTTTTGGCATTCGTACCACCGCACTGAATCCGACTTTGTTGGAAGATGGTATCCACTCTCCTTCAAAAAGGGGCCATAGTACCAGTTCTTCAATCAAACTTGCACAAGGGACTGTACTTCAAGGTACCTCACGGTGTCGAAAAAGGGAGGAGGTCTACGGCTGATCTTGGACCTAAGGACTGTCAACAAGTTCATCTCACCTCGAAAGTTTCGTATGGTCATGCTCCAGTCGATCCTGCCCCTGCTACGCAAGACCGACTGGTTCGCATCCATCGATCTCAAGGACGCATAATTTCACATTGCGATCCATGAGGACAGTAAAAAAAAAAGTACCTACGGTTCCGAATGGCAGACAAAACTTACCAGTTCACAGTTCTTCCGTTCGGCCTCTCCACCGCACCGAGAGTATTCACAAAGTGCATCGCTGTTGTCTGTGCTTCTCTTCGAACCAGAGGGATCAACATCTTTCCCTATCTCGACGACTGGTTGATTGTGGCGCCATCGAGATCGAAGCTTCGACAAGCGCTCACAGAAACTCAGTTTGATGGAGGACCTGGGACTCTGCTTGAACTCGAAGAAGTCGGTTCTACACGCTGTAAAAGAAATACAATTTATCGGCGCTCACTTGAATGCAAACGATGGTCGGGTGTACCTACCTTCCGACAGGATACAAAAATTACCGCGACAAAGACAATCTTCGATCGAAGGATGTCATCCGCTCACTCCATACAACGTCTGCTGGGTCACATGGCGTCGACAATCACCGTGGTGCAGCATGCTTGACTTCGAATGAGAACCCTGCAAAATTGGTTCATTCGTCATTTTTCACCACAAACAGAAAAGTCGTCGAAGCGACTGATTCTGCCAAAAAGGGTCAAGGACACGCTGCTATGGTGGTTGAACAAGCGAAACCTAGCAGGAGGCATGCCTTTCCACCAGCCGACACCGACAAGGATGCTAACTACAGATGCATCCCTGTTGGGATGGGGAGCGCATTCCGGACCCGAGGTGGCACAAGGAGTTTGGACTATGAAGGACAGGACTATGCATATAAACTGGCTTGAGCTCATTGCAGTGTGGCAAGCCCTCCGTGCTCTCGAACATCACCTCTCCGGCTGTCATATTCAAATTGCCACAGACAACACTACAGTCGTGGCTTATATAAACAAAGAAGGCGGTACGAGATCGACTCGTCTCACGGACCTTACCTTGCAAGTCTACGAATGGGCCCTGCCGAGGCAAATGTCTTTTGTCGCAATTCACATTGCAGGAAAAGTCAATGTGCTAGCAGATGCCCTGAGCAGGGTGTCCACCCTATCACACAAGTGGCAGTTGAACGGAAAAGTCCTGGACATGATTTTTCACCAATGGGGACATCCGGACGTCGACCTGTTTGCAACAACAGAGAACGCACTCTGCCCAATGTTTTGCAGCGGGGCGGGATCGGACCTGAATTCAATAGCAGACGCGTTCATGATTGACTGGATCGGGAAACTGTATTATCTCTTCCCTCCAATCCCACTACTAACTCAAGTGATATCAAGGATATCCCAGTGCAGTATGAACTGCATACTAATAACACCTTGGTGGCCCTGTCAACCGTGGTTCTCTCACTTACTACACCTATCCAGGGATGAATACATTCGGTTGCCCCTTATGCACAACCTGATATCTCAGTACAAAGGCAAGGTGCTGCATCCGGATCCCAAGTCACTAAATCTAGTGGCTTGGAGAATAAGGTAGCTCAACTTAAGGATTTTTCTAAGGAGGTGCAGAACATCTTGTTGGCGGCAAGGAAGCCCTCTACAATAATTTCTTACCATCGAAAATGGGCTGCTTTTTCTAAATTTGCGACCACATTGGGCTCAGATCCAGTGACTTGTCCCATTGCTATCATATTGGAATTTCTAAACTCGCTGGTACTTAAAGGTTTGAAATACTCTTCAATTTGAGTGTACCTAGCGGCAATATCGGCATACAGAGTGGACTCGTCTCAACCTTCGATCTTCACTCATCCAATCATTAAGCAATTCTTAAAAGGTCTGAGGAATTTACATCCTCCACTTAAAACTATATCTCCAGGTTGGGACCTGCCGATTGTCCTAAGAGCTCTCACTATGAAACCGTTTGAGCCCATGGCGACTGCTGACCTAAGGCTGCTCACTTGGAAAACTGTTCTTGGTCGCGATTACTTCTGCAAGAAGAGCAAGTGAACTACGTGCTCTGCGGGTGGACCTTCCTTATGCCACTTTTCATCATGACAAGGTTGTGCTTAGGACTGACATACATTTTGTACCTAAGGTGGTCTGCGAGTACATTGTATTGCCGGCTTTCTTTCGAGCTCCATCCACCGAGGCCGAAAGGACTTTGCATTGCCTCGACGTGTGTCGAGCTCTAGCGTTCTATACACATCGCACGGAGGCGATTAGGAAAAGTAAGCAGCTATTCATCTGCTATGGAAATTCTAAGATAGTGCAGCCTGTCTCAAAACAAAGGCTGTCATCCTGGATAGTAGAAACCATCAAATTAGCATATCAACAAGCTAATCAACAGTTGCCAAAGACTGTTAAAGCCCATTCCACAAGGGCTCTTTCCACCTCAACAGCCTTTGGAAGGGGAATCCTGTTACAGGACTTGTGCCGGGCGGCAAGCTTGGTCAACTCCATCAACCTTTATCCGCCACTACCACCTCGACGTTCGTGCGAGAGCACAAAATATGTTCGGCAGAGCGGTACTGTCATCGATGACCTTGAGGGTCGACACCGGCCCACCTCCGGTAAGTCAGCTTGTTACTCTGCCCATGTGTGTGATGCACAGAGACCACGAAGAAGAAAGACAGGTTGCTTACATGTAACCGTAGTTCTTCGAGTGGTCATCTATGCAGTCACAGAACCCACCCATCCATCCCCGCTTCGGTGTCTACCTCAAATTCGATATACGACTGGGATAGTTATCGGGAGGGTTAGTGTGTATTTTTCAACTCGATCTCTGGGTCGAGTTTGATACATTAATTTTTTGAATGGTTATTCCTCCTTATCGATACCAGGGACGATCTCGAGTTCGATTTAAGGACCATCTTTTCCCCCTCGGTCTCGAGGCTCGCAATAGGCGGTCTCGGGGAACTGAGGGAATGGGCGGGAGCCGCGCAAAGGAGCATGCGCGATGGGGAGGGGCTCCCGCCCGATTCTCCTCAGCTATAGAACTTCCCGAAATGGCCACCGCGCAGGCGCGGAGCCCATGTGTGTGATGGCACAGATGACCACTCAAAGAACTATGGTTACAGGTAAGCAACCTGTCTTTACCTCACCCCAAGCCATTTTGGGCTTGTTAAAATCAGCACTTTGACTTGGGGCCAAAAAAGGATTGGCAGCCAGTGCAGATGGCACTGACATAATGTGATCATATTGGCCAACCCCAGTCAACAGTATAGTCTCTTGTTTTGGATTAACTGAAGTTTCCAGACCATTTTCAAAGGCAACCCCACATACAGCGCATTGCAATAATCCAAACAGGAGGCATGAATAACTGTTGCAAGTCTATTGCTGCCCAAGTAGGCTCATAGTTGGTATATCAGTCTAAGCTGATAAAAGACACTCCATGAGACTGAAGCCACCTGTGCCTCATGACAGTAATGGATGCAGGAGCATATTTCCCAAACTATAGACCTGATACTTTAGGGCAGGGGTGGGCAAATTGAGAGCCTCCAGATGTTTTGGTTTACAACTCACATCAGCTCTCTAGCTAGCATAGCGAATGGTGAGGGATTATGGGAGCTGTAGGGCAAAACTTCTGGAGGACCACTAGTTGCCCATCCTTGCTTTAGGAGAGAGTGCAATCCCTTCCAGAGCAGGGTGAATACCTCTTAACCAGACAGATGAACCACCCACAAACAATATCTCCATCTTGTTTGGACTGAGTCTCAGGTTTATTGGCCCTTATCCAGTCTATTACCCTGCCTAACCACTGGTTCAAAACACCAACTGCCTCACCTGTATTAGATAAAATGGAGAAGAAGAGGTGGGTGTCATCTGCATATTGGTGGTTTATTTGGTTTGTACTCATTTTCAACTTCTGTCCTAATTCTGAGGACACAGAACAATTTGATCATCATCCTTGTGGTGATTACTCCTCGTAGGGATGTAGCCGAGCAGCCCGTCAGACAGGAGCAAGGCCCGAACTGGGCCTGCTCGTGTCCGACGGGCTGCTCTGCCACGTGCGCGGGCTTTACCTGGGCTCTCCGCGGAGCGGAGAACCTTCCTCCGTTGTCCGATGGGTCCCGTCGAGTCACTTCCGGCTCGGAAGTGACGCGACGGGACCCTGCTCCGTTGCGCTGGACCCCCGCGCTTTGTTTTTGGCTGGGGAAACCAGGGCAACAGGGCTGTTTAAGCCCTGTTGCCCTGGTTCCTCCCGCCAAAACTAGAGCGTGGGCGGGGGTCCAGCATGCTGGAGCAGTGGTGGTGGCGGCAGCGCGCAGGACAAGGTAGGCAGTGGGGGGTCCTGGCGGCAGCCGCAGGGAGCGGGGGGGGGTCCTGGCAGCAGCGTCGGGGGGTTTCTCCGGCGGCGGCGGCTTGATCGGCACGAGCTGCGCGGACAACGCTCTGCACCGCTCTGAAGAGCGGGATCGGGCTGCCGCCGCTCGCAGAGGGCCAAGCCCGGAGCGAGCCTCCAGCCGACTCCAGGCTTGGCCCCACCACTACTCCTCGGCACCTGTCCAGTTCCCACAGAGATTGGTTTAATGCTCTTCAAGTCTTTTGATGATTAGTTAGGTTCCATTTTTTATTCAAGTAGAACTCATCTCTTGTATAGGCTCCCCATGTCCAAAAGTGTTCTCCTGATCAAAATTAATCTAAACCATACTAAGCTACCAGTTGCTTGCCGAGCCAAATTCAAGGTGTTGGTTTTGACCTTTAAAACCCTATATGGCTCCGGTCCAGTCTTTCTCAAGGAGCGTCTCCAGCAACACCAAGTAGGCCGCTCAACAAGATCTGCCACAGACGGCCTTCTCCTTGTCCCTTCAGTCAAAGCAGTTAGACTGGTGGGGACGAGGAAGAGGGCCTTTTCTGTGGCGGCCCCCGTACTGTGGAACTCTCTCCCGAGTGACCTCCGCCATGCCCCCTGTCTGCTTAGCTTCCGCCACTCATTAAAAACCTGGCTGTTCAGGCGGGAATATGGGGTGGGTTAAGATTTTAAAAATTTTATACTGTTTTAAATGTATTTTATCTTGTTTTTATCCTATGTACATTGCCTAGGGTGGCCGGTTGCCGGCCAGATGGGCAATAAATAAATGTAAATAATAATAATAATAATAATAATAATAATAATAATAATAATAATAATAATCATCATCATCATCATCATCAAGACCCTTTGGTTCTGACCCTTTCAGATGGAACAGGTAACATTTGGAAATGCTACCTTAAAAATTGGATTGCAGAAGGTCAGCACTGTCAATTTCTACATTGCTGTTCACCTGTTTACTAGAGAGTGGTTGAGTTCTCCCTTCCAACATATGTTTAGCATTATCAAAATCAACCACCTGCTTTGCAGGTGGATAGTGCAGCTCCGTGGGTTGTAGCTATAAATTGTTTTGTAGATGTTGGTTTAAGCCAAGCAAGGAGAATCTGTGACCAGTGCATAGGATGCAGCCCATAGCAGTTCCCCATCCAGCCCACCAACTTCTTCCCAAGCTCCATCCACCCTTCCCAGGGAGGGAAAAGCTCTTATTGCCAAGTAGCAGCTGATCAGAGATAAGACCTTTTCCTAATTGACCTTTCATCCCCATCATGGTGTGCTGGGTAGGGAGGTTGAAACTTTCCTGCCCGCTACACCACAATGGGGATAAAGATTGGGACCCCTCTGCCTTTGCACAGATCAGCTGAGGAGCAGAAGAGGTTTGATTTTCAACCTCATTGTGGCACAGCTGGGTGGGGAGGTTTAAACCAGTGTATCATGATCCTACCCCCCTCACCGGATCAGCTGGAGGGGAATTCCTAAGAAATCCCACTCCTCCACTGATCTGCATGGATCAGCTGGGGGTGGCTGGTGTGTGTGTGTGTGTGTGTGTGTGTGTGTGTGAGAGAGAGAGAGAGAGAGAGAGAGAGAGGTGGGCAAAGTAGGGGTGGCTATTCCCACTTTAGGCTCTGGCCGATGCTCACTGCTGTCATGCAGCCCCCAGGTTTCCTGGGTGGCAGTCTGGCCCTCGGGTTGAAAAATGTTCCCCACTCCTGATTTAAACAGTACCCTCATAGTAAAAGGGCATACTAGTAAATTATTAAAGCTTTTATGACTTAACTTTTCTTTGACTATGAAAACTTGCTGATAATCAGTCATCTATGAAAGGACTGTTATACATGTATATTTCAAAATAACAAAGCTATGATTTCTGAGAAAGTTCAAACACTTTAAATACCAATATTCTGCATATATTTGTTTGTGTGGAGGTATAGTGTGTTTTGTAGTGTCTGAAGGAAAATATAAAACATATGATTGATGTATTGTGCTGAACTGAGCATGGCACACTCAAACAGTAATTGTCCAACCACTTTTGAAGTAGCACTCTTAATTTCAACAGGAGAAGTCAACAGTATCGTATTCCAGTATTGGGACCTTACTGTTTCCTGCATCTGAAGACAAGCATTTAAATTGGGTACCTTAAACATTATGCGAGTGCAGCACCGCAAATCATACCAACTATTTTGTTCTTCATACAACCTACCATACACCTAACAAACAATTGTCTAGCCCCATCTGCTGGCCCTGCAGTCCATCAGCTACCAACCAAGTGACCGTTTCTCACTCTTCCCACACTCTGATAGCAGCAAATGTAGGTCTTTCTTCTTTCTTTAATCAGCTGTGAGCCTGATCAGTTAGGCAGCTGGCACTGTGAGTTTAATTTTTCTCCATTTAAAAAAAGTCACGCATGCCTAGAACAACATAAGGCATTGGACTGTCTAGTCCAGTATTGTCTGCTCAGACACAAAGCAGCTTCATCTCCCGTAGAGGTCTTTTCCATCATCTGCTAACTGATTCTTCTTCATGGTCTCTGTGCATTACACATATGGGCTCTGCGTGTGCGCGGAGGCCGCTTCGGGAAGTTTCTAAAGCTGATTGTGTAACTGGAGATGCTGGGGATTGAACTGGGACCTTCTTCATGCAAAGCATGTACTCCTTTTTCTACCCCAACTCACAACTGGAATAGGCAACTGATAGAACAGTATTTTCACATAGTAATCTAAAATGTGCTTTATACAGTTATATTAACTAAATTATATTTACACAGAACAATTGTGTTTCATTTTTAGGATTCAATCGTTATTTGTGGAAAGGGATGTAACCCCTTCAAAAAACTTGGAGCTTTCCCAGTAAGGAACAACTAAGACATGACTGACCTTATTCTAAATCTTTTCATGGATTAATTCAATGATGCAGCCATCTTACAAAACTCATATTTGTGGAATTGTGAGAAGGAAACATTAAGACATACGTTGCCATATGAATCTGTTCTGAGAGCTGTACAAAACGTTGATTGTACTGGAATGGCAGTTAAAATATATGAAACCTGAACCACCAAAGCTCAAATAGTAATAATAATTTTAATCATTTAAATAGAATTACATAGTTTCTAACCAAAATTACATTTTTGTTTCTGGAATGGCACTATCAGCCCTATAATCAGATGTTTGAAACAAACCAGATCCCTGGCACTAATATTCTGTCACAAAAACTAGTTAGAAGTTAGAAGTCACATAGCACGAACAAATTAAATTTAGTACTGCTTCACCTCATTTTAAGTAAAACATCTTGCTTTTCCTTATAGGTATTGCTTGCCCTCACAGTTTGCGCTACATACATGGTTAAGTAGCATGGTTAACCACCTTCTTAAAAATAAGGATGCTGAAAATCGATGCTATCTCTTTTCATACAGATGATAGCAGTAGCAGAACTAGATTTTAAATTCCAGAAAAATAAGGTAGATGTTTTCTTATAATGCTCTTTCTGAATTATTCAAATTAGAAGGTGAGGTTCATACATGCATGCATATAGAGGAGAGCGGGAATGGTTGATGTTCTGGTAGTAGCCTTCAAGGGGGATTTTTCAGTGGAGCATAGAGGGACACAGCCAGGTGGGAAAAGAAACGCTCCTATATGGGATACCCTGCATAATGCTTTGGATCCAGGCCAAGTACCCAACCCCCCCCCCCCCAATCTTGAACCTCTACTTACATAATTTGCATGGTTCTTAAAAGTATTTTATAATCCCCTTTCAAGCATTAAATGTGTGGAGATGGTCCACAAATACAAAGGAGCAGCCCTATCTCTAGAGTTGCATAGCTTCCTCGTCCTTCTCCCCCACCAACATCCATATGTTGAACGAGAATGTCTTCAGGGGTAAGGCCTATGCATGTAGACCTCGATGCTACAAGAGAAACTAGGGAAATTGAGCGGTGACTCATAAACCCTGCATTAAAATAGCAGGATAGACATTAGAGCAGATTATCCAAGGCTTTCAGTGTCTCTACACTAATGCACAGAGTAAGGGAATTAAACAAGATGAGCTTCAACTCCTAGTATAGGAAGATAAATACAACTGAGACTTGATGACTCCCATGATTAGAATGTAGGAATTGAGGGATATAAATTGTTCAAAAAGAACAGACAAAACTGAAAGGGAAGGCAAGTAGGATTATGTGTCAAAACATGTGCACCTGAACAGAAATTCAAGAGGATGAACATGATTGCCCTATGGTAAGGGGTTACAATGGGTAAGAACAGCTAAATAAATAAAAGCATTGTGGTCAGAGGGTTGGATCCAGTATCTGCCTTTCTTCTTCGTGGTCTCTGTACATCACACACATGGGCTCTGCGCCTGCGCTGAGACCAGTTCGGGAAAGTTCTATAGCTGAGGAAAATCGGGCGGGAGCCCCTCCCCCACTGTGCATGCTCCTTAGCGGGGCTCCTGCCTGTTCCCTCAGTTCCTCTTCGACCACCATTGTGACTGGTTGGTTTAGGGAAGTTCTCCTTCTGTGTTTTGCAGCGTCGTTAGCTGAGTTGCCTCATATAATAGCTTGTTCTATTTGTTCATCTCCGTTTCTTCTTCGTCTGTCTACAAAAAAACAACCCCCCCCCACCTTTTTTCTCGTGTACTTTCATCTACTGTTCGTCGGACCACCATGCCCACTAAGGCGGCTTTCAGAAAGTGTGTGAAATGCGGGGCAAAATTTTCCCCAGCAGATGGACATTCTGTCTTGAAGGTCTCTCCACCCAATTTTTGGGGATCCCCTTCCCCCCACTACAGCTCAGCCCATTAGGCAGGCTCTCCTGATTCTCTCTAGTGTTTTTAGGGGACTGGAGGGGCTGCCCTGGGAAAGGAGGGGAGGAAAAGTCTACTTCTGCCAGCGCAGTTGAAAACAAACTCTGCTAAGTATGGGATCTCCAACAAATTCCTGGCATGCTTTGCTAACAACTTCTCTTTCAGAAGTTGAGGGAAGGAATGAGGGGATCAGCTATCAACCTGATCTTAACCAACAGGGAAAAGTTGTCAATGACATTAAAGTAGCAGGAACATTGGGGGGAAGTGACCATGTAATGCTTGTATTCATTATCTTATATTAAGCCAAAGGTGAGCATAGGCAAATGTTTATCACAGATTTCAGGGAAGCTGATTGTAATAAGCTCAGATAAATGCTAGGTAGGATTCCATGGCTAGGTATACAAAAAGAGCCCAAGTTGGATGGGAGTTCCTAAAGGTGTTCCTTAAAAGCACAACCACAAATAAGAGAGAAAATGGGAGACATCTAAAAAAGCTGATGTGAGGAGCTGCATAAAAAGCCTAGTGAGGAGGAAAATTGTGAAAGGACATGTATAAAAAGAAAATGAAGAATGAAGTTGAAGGGATTGTGTTAGAAACCTAAAGCTCAAAACAAGCTAAGGCTAGCAAGGGACGCTAAGAGCAGCAAAAATGATTTTTCTGAGTATATTTTTTTCTACATATCTTTGAAGCAAGAGAGAGGAAATTGTAGGACCCTTGCTCATTTAGGTTCATGAAATGTTAATGGGTGACACAAAGAGAAGGTGGACCTGCTCAATTCCTATTTACTAGGGGAGCAATTGGTTTCCTGTGAGCAGTTTCTTGGGGCATGGCTTCTTTTGCAGATGTTCCCCCCATGTTTTGGAATCCACACATTGCCATGTCCACAAGTGCTACTGTGGGGACAAGTGGGAAACATTCAAAATTACCACATTGGAGGGCAACACAGGGCCCTGTCGCTTTTCTACTCCCCCTGTAGTAGAAAGGAAACCCATTTTTAAAAGCTGTACCTGTATTATGGCTCATTTTAATGACCACCACCCACCCACCCTTTTCTCTGCTGTGGTATCCGATCCTCTCTTAGTGCTTCTGCCTTTGCCGTACATGAATGCCTGGCTGGCTTAATTCCTCCCCATCCTTGTTTGATTGTTTAAGAATTTCCTGAGTTACCTTTGGGTTGTTTGTTCTAGAGCAGTTATATGATTTTCTAGCCTACTAGAATAAAAGTTGCCTTAGCTTTTCCAGTTCCAGTCTGGGAAGGTAGGGTGGTCCCTCCCCCTGGAGAGGATCTACACTATTGGACCCTGTCTGCCATCCATAGGGAGAGGCTAACCCGGAAGTGTGGAGTGCCCTCCAGAACATACCAAGAACAGGAATTCAAGGTAAGATTTCTTGCCTTTCCTCCACCTAATTCCCTTGTTCAGCAAAGGGATCCAGAGACAGCTTCCTCATGGTACTGGACAAAGGCAGAGTAATACCTTTTTCATGACCACTCTTAATGCCACTATAAAAGCAGGAATGAAATACTTCTACTTCTACTACAGACATTGCTCAGGTCATGCAGCAGGTATAGGTGTTCCAGCCATTCTCCCGTGTCTTCTGGAGGACATTCCAGCATCTTCAGGTTACCCTTTCCCTCTGGATTGCAGGCAGGGTCAAATAACATTACACTAATCCTCTTCAAGGGGAAGGGTTACCTCTGTAGGGGTTCAACAGCTATCAAAAAGAGAGAGAGAGACAGAGACAGAGACAGAGTTTATTTTTGCCCTCATTCCTCTGCCCACCCGACATGTAGTTTGGGACAGTAGCAGGATTCACTCTTCACTATCAAGGCAGCATGCATAAGGCACTGAAAGAACCACAGCCAGCAGGATACAACTCTGCAACTGGGCTCAGGTGGTCCCCAGCACCTGAGAAAGGTTTTGGC
This sequence comes from Shinisaurus crocodilurus, assembly GCA_021292165.1. Lineage (NCBI taxonomy): Eukaryota > Metazoa > Chordata > Lepidosauria > Squamata > Shinisauridae > Shinisaurus > Shinisaurus crocodilurus. The sequence continues at coordinate 24,155,951 of CM037880.1, read as the reverse complement.
CAGGTTCTTTCCCCCCACCCAATGAGGCTGGGTCAGACTGTTGGAGTCAAGGCATAAAAAGTGCCTCAGAAACTGTGGGCTGCCCCTGCCCCTCCCCCTCCAGGGCCCAAGGACACAAGCAACTCTTACGTTCTCTGCAGCTGCCCTCAGCCTTCACTACCTGGGGCTTAAGCAAGGCTACAGCCAGCCCTGACACACTGCAAGCATATGTCGGGATCATAGAGGAGAGCTCGACAGAAGCAGCGCCAGTGCTGAGCGAAGGTTCCACCAAATTGACACTGCAAGCACTGTCAGCAGCAGTGCAAGTAGGTGGTGAGTCAGGTCATGGACTCTGCAGTAGTTTCACAGACATCCCCAGATGAAGCCCAGCTCTATTTCCTCTCTTGGGTCAGATAAATTATTGCTCAGGATATCAAGGGGTCTTTAGCTCAGTTGATGGGGGATGAGTGGCAGTGTCTCTTTCACTGCCTCAGATTCCACAAGTCCTATGAGGAAAAGAAAAGGCAGCACCACTACTCAAGAGGAAGGTCCTCCCATAAGAGGAGCAAGAGGGGGTGAAGGTCTCCATCTACCTTTTCAATAGCCCTTCTAGGGAGTCCTCCAGCCAGATGGGAAACTATCAATTTCCGTTTCTCTCAGATTATCATTTTTCCAGTGTTAAGTTCGATTTATGCTGAATGTTGAGAATTTTTTTAAACATTTGCATGAAAATTTGTATGCATTTTGTGTGTATTTCTCCTAATACATGAATTTTTCTATGTAATTTTGCCTAATACACACATTTTTTGCAATCAATTTTCCTAATATAGTGCATTTCAACATTATTTTCACCCATTCCCCTAATATACACATTTTTGTATGTATTTAGTGACTGGAGAACTGCATTGCAAAATTCAGACAACTGCAATTTTAGAAGGATAATTCAGTTCCTGTATTGGTTCAAATGTGCAAAATTAGTAAATAAGTTTGTATTAAAATGCAATCCAAATGAATTTCTCCCCCATCCCTACGGGCTATCTCAAGTATCTTTGATGCCCATTCAAATGCTCAACTTGAGACTTCCGGTGGAGTTTAATGTCGGCCTGATGCTTCCACGGAATCGGGGGAGACCGGCGCGGTGTGAAATCCAGTCAAGAGGTTATCCTGGCTGGTTAATCTCCTCGGAATAAGAGGATGATCTAAGAGTGATTCCCAGTATATCTCTAAATGCTCGCTCTCAGTTATTTGCAGTGGCTTGGGCTGCTGCAGTTTCTCTCGGGGAGGGGTAGAGAGTGAGAGTATCCATGCTGTCGCGTTTGGAGTTCTTTTTTTCAAGAACCTGAAGATCGACAACTCTATTTCTTAAAGATTTATTGCCAATTAGCAACAAAGATAAATTTTATCCACAATCAGGACTAAATACCCTTTTTTTCTGGAATATTAAAAAGAAAATATGCTTTAAAAACTTCATAATGGGAAGATCAACAAATGTGCTTTGGAACGAGAAAGAAAGAGGTATTGAAACTCTTTTTACTTTGGATTCTGGAAAAGTCTAAAGCAGTAGTAGCTGTCTGTTAAATTTATACTGCGTCACAGACAAGATGGCTACTCATGATTTGTGGCTGAAGTTAGCTGAAGAGCTGATGGTCATATTTGAAGCATTCCCCCAAAAAACTGCTGGGGAGGTTGGTGAAATCAGAAGTGCGGAATGTACAAATAATTCAAAAATTCCAGGATAATACAGAGGGTGACCATAGCCCCTGCACCCTGCTGGCGCCGCAATGCGCTCCCCAACCCAAGAGGGAGGCATCTGTCGTCAGAGTCAACATTGGCTGAGGTGGGCAAAATGGAAGGCCTGCAGTTAAGTTTCTTCGATCCGTCCACCACGCCAGAGAGCGTTTGATGTCGTGTGGGATGGACAGTCGAGTTCGATGGGCATTCATCTCGGAACTGAACAATCTTAAGCTCGCTGGATCGTTGAGCAGACATGATTGCCACCAGAAAGGCTGCTTTCCAGGATACCAGGCTTAGGTCAGCTGTCGCCATGGGCTGAAAGGGCTTCACAGTCAGCGCCTTGAGGATTAAGATGAGATCCCAACCAGGAACCAAAGATCGAACCAGAGGTATCAAGTTCCCCAAACCCTTCAGGAATTGCTTCACCAAAGGATGTGTGAACAAGGTACTTCCATGCACGATTGGACGGTAGGCCGATATTGCTGCCAAATAGACTTTAATGGATGCCAGTTTCAAGCCTTGAGACATCAATGCATGGAGGAATTGCAGGATGTGTTCTATAGGGCAGTAGATGGGGTCTAGGTGCAATCCCCTCGTGAAGTTACAGAAAGTAGTCCATTTCTTTGCATAGGAAGAGCGGGTTGAAGGTTTCCTTGCCGCTTGAAGGACAGCCTGAACTTCAGTGGAGAAGCGTGAGGATGACGCTGCTACTGAATCCTCCATGCCGTGAGGCGAAGGGTACATGGATCCGGATGGCAAAGTCAACCCTGAGCCTGGGTAAGAAGAGTCGAGATCGATGGCAGAGACCAATATTCCCTGCGAGCTGGATGGAGGAGAGGTGCGAGCCAGGGCTGTCTCAGCCACCACGGAGTCACCAGGATGCAGTCAGAACGGTCAGTGCTGAATCTTCGAGATGAATTTTGTTAACAGCGGGAGTGGAAGAAAGAGATAGAATAGGGTCCCCGTCCACAATAGAAGGAAAGCATGTTAGTGACTGCGGATCCTGCCCTGCCCTGCTGCAGAACATCGGGCAGATGGTGTTTTCCCTGGTGGCGAAGAGATCCACTGTCGGCACACCCCAGACATCAAAGATTGCTCTCCGGATCTGATGGTCCAATTGCCATTTGTGGGACTCCATCGATACTCGACTGAGGGCATCAGCGAGGATGTTGTCTTTCCCTGCTATATGGATTGCCACTAATGAGATCTTTCGGAGGATCGCCCAATTGAAGAGCTTGAGAGTCAAATTGGTGAGTTTGACAGAGCAAATGCCCCCTTCTTTGTTTAAGTAGGCAATAACTGTTGTGTTGTCTGTTGCTACCTGGATCATCCTTCCTCTCAGCACGGATTCCAGGGCCCTCATTGCATTCCATACTGCACGCAGCTCGAGGAGGTTGATATGAGCTGTTCGGTCCCGAGGAGACCAGACCCCTTGTACTGTCCTTCAATCACAGTACACCCCCCAACCAAGTAACAAAGCGTCTGTTGTCAAAGTTTTGGACGGAGAGGGGGGATGAAACAGGAGACCTCCAGTCAGGTTGTCCTCTTTCATCCACCATTGAAGAGAGTCCTTGACATGGGCCGGGAGGCTCATTCGAGCTCGACGTGCATCATTCTTGGGATCAAATGACCTCAGGAACCAATTCTGCAGTAGTCTCATCTGAAGACGGACGAATGTGACTACTGAGATCGAGGAGGCCATGAGTCTGAGGAGGTGCTGGATAGACTGCACCGTGCAAGACTTTGACTGGTAAAGTTCTGTTGATGCGGTAAGCAATTTCTTTACTCTGTCCTGCGGCAGAAAAGCTCAACCCATGGACGCATCCAGTACTGCCCCAATAAATTGTATTTTCTTCGTAGAGACGAGGACTGACTGACTTCTTCTGGTTCAGGCAAAGCCCCAAAGCTTCCAACAAATCCAGAGTCATCCGGAGGGAGTCCTGCAGACGTCGTTCCATTGAGTCCACCACAAGCCAGTCGTCGAGGTACAGAAACACCTTTATGCCTCATGCTCGAAGGTTGGCACAGACCACCGCGACACACTTAGTGAAGACTCTTGGAGCTGTCCACAGGCCAAACGGGAGAACAACGAACTGGAAAGCATCTCCTCCTATATTGAAGCAAAAGAACTTCTGACTGTCTGGGTGGATTGCTATGTGAAAGTAAGCATCCTGTAGATCGATGGATGCAAACCAGTTGGTCCTGCGAAGTACGGGCAGGATCGATTAGAGTGTGACCATCCAGAAGTTCTTTGGTGTTATGAAGAAGTTGACAATCCTGAGGTCCAGGATCGGTTGAAGTCCTCCATCCCTCTTTGGCATCGTGAAGTACCTGGAATAGAGGCCTTCCTGCAGGAGACAAGTGGGGACAGGGTGAATTGCCCCTTTTTGAAGCAAGGAAGTAACATCCTCCCGCAGCGGTGGAGATGTCTGCATGGTCCGGATGCCAAGAAAGGGAGGGAGGGCATTGAAGTCGATCCATGATGGTAGGAAACGGGACAGGTGGCCGTTGAAGTGGACCTGCGACACAGTGAATGGTGTGGGTCAAGACTGCGAAGGAGTCAAAGGTGCCATTTTGAGAAGTCCCCTCCTCTGCAGAAGCCCTGGTACCTTAGCTGATTGAAAGAGCGGCTCGGTGCCTGGGGCTGCTGTGTACAAGAGTGATGCTCCTGCACGTTCCACAGGAGGGCTGGTATGGCACGGAGGAAGATGGGAGCCGGCCCCACCTCTGTTGTCGATATGGCCTGGACAACGGCTGTGGGCCGAAACCCATCTTCCTGGCTTTGGCCTGGCTTTCTGTACCGCATCAAGGGAGTCGTCTGTCGATGCATTGAACAGACCCTCCCCATCAAACGGCAAGTCCTTGATCTGGAGCCAGGGAGGTCGAGCGCAGCCAGGCATGGTGTCTCAGGGTGACGGAGCTGATGAGGGAGCAACTGTGACAATCTGCTTGGTGTCTTGCAGTATCGATTTGTTGACTGGACAAGCTGGTGGCCTCAGCCTTGAACACCCGAGCCAGCTCTCTCTTCATTAGCCACCCAGAGTCTGAGAGAACTGGACGAGTAGATCCTCCGTCCAAATCCGTCTAGTCGCTTCCCCTCCTTGTCCACCAGGGTGGAGTGTTGCCTGCCCGATCTGGACTGGGCGGACTCGACGATGATCGAGTTTGGTACAGGTCAGGATGCGAGAAGAGGAATTTGGCGTCTTCCTGCACCCTGTACATGGATTCCAAGCACTTTGCAGTTGTAGGGGCAGATTGCTGGGGTCTTCCATGTGTTCTGCAACGTTTCCAGAAGAGTAGGAAGAAAAGAGATGAGCGTTGGTGTTGATGTTGTTGATTAAATCACATCAAACACTGGACCCCTCATCTTCCGTTCTTCAACCTTCGTCTCCATGCCCAGCGCTTGCGTCATTCACTGGACATGGTCAATGAAGTGACCTAAGTCCTCTGAAGGTGAGACAGCTGCTTGAGACTTGCTGATTCGGAGACTGACTACGAACAGTCCTGTGGCTCATGCTGGCTCAGCTTGTCTGAGTGTGGAAAGCTAAGTAGGGTCAGGCCCGGTTATTACTTGGATGGGAGACCCCCCCCCTCTAGTTTCCTGCATTGAGCAGGGGCTTGGACTCGATGGCCTTGTAGGCCCCTTCCAACCTATGACTCCAGCATAGCAGAAGCCAAGGAGGCAGAATCCGAGTAGTCATCCTCCACGGTCGAGCAGCACTGCATCGCAGGCAGCTGAAGACTTGGCTGAACCAGTTCTTTACTTGTTGGCACTGCCAACGTTGTTGCCTGTACAGGCTCTGTCAACTTGGAGTAGTGCATCGAGTGCTGCTTTGGTGGAGAACAATCTCTACAAGGGGAAGGCAAAGGTGATCTGGACTCGTCCTAGTATCGATAATATTGTCGAGATTGAGGTGAGCCACATTTCTCCCAAGGGGATCTATCTCGGTGGTATCTGATGTAATATGGGTCTGCTCGGTGCCTGTAGCTCTCTTGGTAAGAGCGTCCAGTGGAAGCCACCGAATACTCCAACCCAGCCTCATACATGGGGGACCGGGATCAGTAGCGATGGTCCCTTTCCCCCATGTAATGGGTTCGGGTCGGGTGATCCTGGTGTGGTGATTCCCTCGCCGCCTCTGGAGACCTGCGGTCATAGTGTTGTCGATGCTGCGATGCCTGTGTGCCCCTCGAGCTGGATCTCTCTCGAGGGCGCTGCACCGATTCCATGGTCTCGCGTTGAGGAGCGGTGAGAAAAGATGACTCAACGATCTCGCCCTCCGAGACTGAGGCAACCGGTATCCTCGAGCCCATAGAGCCCTTTGGAGTTCGGGAAGAGAGACTTGCTACGTTGGACATCCACCACTCCCGAGGTCGAGGGAACCGTCACAGTCGTGGCCCTCAATGTTGAGGGGACCGGATTGGCCGCTGCCTTTGGTGCTGACTCAAGCCTTGGAGAATCGGCCTTATATGGAGAAAGTTTGACAGCCTTAACTTTCTCCTTTTTTGCCGCCTTGCGCTATTTGTGCCACTCGGCGTCATTTGTTTTATGTGCCTGCTTTGTCAGCTTCAATGATTTGCCCAGTGTTGAGGGGCATTTGGCTGTAGCCGTGTGAGTTGGTGGAGTCTTGGGCATAGGCGGGGGTGGAGCCATTGGCGCTGTTGGAGCGGACAGAGCCGCAAGGGCCTTGTGCCAGAGAATGGCCTTCAACTTGTCCCCTCTGTTTTCTGGCCTAGCGGGTGAAAGCTTGGCAATGATGGCATGAGTCAACCACATGGCCTTCCCTCAAACAAAGACAGAATGGCCATCGGCCGTGGGCAACTTCGCTCCACACTTTACACATTTGCAGGAAAGCCGCCTTAAGAGGCATGGCTCCCAGATCCGATGGACGATAGAAGAACAGTAGTAGGGTAGATGAAAAAACCGTGTATACACACACACATACATGGGAAGACGAAGGAAGAAAACTGGAACAAGAACTTGCTCAGCTAACAAAACTGCAAATCGCAGAACCTCCCTAAACCGATTAGCTGCAATGGCGGTCAAAGAGAAACTGAGGGAATGGGCGGGAGCCCCACTAAGGAGCATGCGTGATCGGGGAGGGGCTCCTGCCCAATTTTCCTCAGCTATAACTTACCCGAACCGGTCTCAGTGCAGGGCACAGAGCCCATGATGCCCATAGACCACGAAGAACCAGGGACACCCTCTCTCTTTGGCCCCCCTCTGTTCTTGTGCCAGCAAAGACATTTTTATTGAAGCAGGCCTTTGACATGGAAGGGGGGTCTGTTGGATGGGGTGGTTTTTGTTCCATTATTGTTGTGTTTTTCAGCATTTTCAGGGTACATATCAAATAAGCAGCTGGCTGGCCACTCTGGGAAAATAATGCTAGACTGGGTAGGTCTTTGTTCTGATCCAATACAACTCTTCTTGTTTTCATGGTAACTCACAAAATTTAATGCTTCTCCATACAAAAAATTCATTTCACATGAAAGACTAGTATGCCAGGGAAGCTAGGCTGTTTATATACTGCCTTTTAGGATACAAACCCCTGCAAGGCAGATTGAGACCTAGTGTAGTGTAGTGGTTAGAGTGCTGGAATGGCTGGGACTCAGGAGATCCGGGTTCTAGTCCCCATTCAGCCATGAAGCTCACTGGGTGACTTTGGGCCAGTCAGTGACTTTCGGCCTAACCTACCCCACAGGGTTGTTGTGAGGATAAAAGGAGGTGAACCATGTAAGCTTCCTTGGGCTCTTTGCAGGATATAAATGCAAGAAATAAACTAATAAATACCATATATTGAAATAAAACCTTAAAAAAAATGTCTCCAAACCTGTAAACAACTAAAAAGTAGTAGCTAAACCATGAAGCCAGCAAAAAACCATCAACAAAAATCTCAGTGGAACAAAAACATTTTAGAAATCTGCTTAAGTCACCAGTGAAGGAGCCATACTAAAAGGCTCTATTGTAGGGCAACCCCTAAAAAGACCCTGTCCCTGGCTCCCACCACTCTGATTATCAGTGATGGGCCAAAAAGCAGGTCCTCCAAGGCTAAGATGGGTTTATGTGGGTATAGACAGTCCCAAACTATTCAAGGGTAGCATTTTCAAATTGAGTCTGGAAATGAATAGGCAACCAATTCAATTGGTATAGAACTGGTGCAATATGGGTCAAAACTGTCTTTTTTTGCTGATTGCGTGTAAGCAGCTTCAGGAGCCTTTTTTTTTTTGGCTGAGGAGCAGGATAAAAATACTGCTTCATTCTGTACCAGCTGAAGCTTCCAAACTGTCTTTAAAGGCAGCCCATATAGAGAATATTACAGTAATCTTTCACATCATCTTTTTTCTGTGGAAAGCCAAGTCTTGCAAAGACTGTTGCATTAAACTTCAAAGTTACTTTGGAACAAACTGGTTTGTATATGCATAATAATGTTAGTGCTGGTCTACATATTACTCCAGAGCTTATATAACCATGTTCAGTATGTAAATATTTAGTTATGGTACCTGTGGAGAAAGCCTGAGCACACACAGTGACATGAGCCCTGACACAGTTTCCCCTGTTACACTGACACCACCCCTTTGCATAATCCCCACCTGGGGGACAGGAGACACAGTTCTAGCCAGACTGGCTCCACATCAAATGGCATAAACATTCCAAAGGTGGGGGGCAGTCTCAAAGAGCTACAGATTACTCCTAAAGTATCCAGGAGGTGCCAAGAAACATGAGGCGCCACCTCCCCATAGGGCAGAACCAGCCCACCTGGTCCTCAAGGGTGGGGAGGGGGCGAGAGAGGGTAGAAAAAGACAAGCACAGCAGAAAAAAGGTTGTTGGGAACACGGTGCAGGCTGGCACACATCAGGTCCCTGGCTCCGGTCAGGTTCAAGCAGCTTCCAACCCCAGGCAGGAGTTCAACAATACAGATCGCTACGCTAAGTCCATAAGTCAGATTCTCTGATGTAAAGATACTTCTTTCTGTAATACTCTACGCCTCTAGATTGAAGCTTTCCGCTTTGGTCAGGTTATGACCTGCTATGTTTATAGTGTGAAATTCCTAGTAGTCTATTAGTTCCGCTCCATTAGCCGTATAGTAAATAAAGTCTATTCTTTGACCTAAGCACGGCTCCAATGTAATTCATTAGGTAGCGGTTGTGTTCTAAATGCACAGGAGCCGCATAAAGGGCATTTTCTCAGTGCTGGTTAACCCATTAAGTGCTGAACTCACGCCAAGGACCAGGTGTTTGGTCCTCCACAGTACCCATTTCAATTCTATCCCAAACGTGTTCTTCCCAGGCTTTTAAAATTTCTGGAATGATATCCCACTAGTTCTTACTGAAGGGAACAAAGTTGCCCTGACTTATTTTAAGAACTCACAGAATGCTTCAGGGGCACTAAAATGCACAATGTAGAAAGAAAGGCAGATGTGATGTTTAAAGATTTTTTTATTTAATAAATAACTTCCATGATAGCACTGTAAAAAGTGAACATTTGTTAAAATAAAAGGCACTTAAAACAATAATGGGGCTAGTATTGAACAGATGACAGAATGGTCAAGTGGCAAATATACACGGCACAATGATATCTCCTGACTGACAGTCATGTTACATGACAATTATGCAATCCTAGCTACAGAGTAAAGGCAAATTTACAGCCAAAACTGTGAAAGAAAATCAAGTTGTTTTGACGATAACCTTACACAAAATGAAATCAAATACATTAAAGAAAAATGTGACAAAGCACCAGGCTTCAACCCAAGCAAGAACATATAAAAAATCTAATGAGTTAAAGGCCCTAATGCACTTAGATGGTGGTCTTGGCAGACTACTTTTCACTTAAAGACAGGACTTGAATTTACAAAGGAAAGTTCTTAAATTACTGTGCAGCAACATTATGAAAAAGAATGGCAGAATATTAAAGCTATTGTTCGGGATCTATTTCTTTCTATTCTTATATGTAACCTTTGACAATTTAAAATGCATATACACATATGGGGGGCACGATCCAATGCCCTCTGCCCTTGATGCACGTAAGCCTCCAAACACAGAGGCTTACGTGCATCCAATGTTGGGTGTGAGGCACAGCAGTGATTTCCGCTGCCTTGTGCCCTTCATCTAGACCACCATTTTCGGCCATCTAGATGAAGCACTGTGGAGGAGGGGGGTGCCGTTTGGATACGGAGTAAGCTGTTGGCCCCAGCATCCTCCCCTCTCCACCCCCTGGCATGCCCCTTTTCCTCCTCTCTGAGGCCAATTTTCAACCTTGGAGAGGCAACTGGTGCGTTTTTTCCTGCTCCAGCTGCAAGGCAAGCCGGGGCTCAGCATTTGGAGTCCCAGCTCCAAGGTCACAGAACCTCAGAGCTGGGGCTCTGAATAATCCTATGGCCCCCTGAGACAATGTTGGGAGGCCATAGGATTGTGCCCTAAATTGTCTTAAACAAGATGGTTCCCATCTTATTAAACTTACTCTATCCAATACGGTTAAGTCTTGCAAACATTCCATTATTCACAAGCTAAAGTAAATTTTGTAGTTTACAAACAATTATTTGGCTTGCATTTTAACTGTGCAAACCAAGCTCTGATATGCCTATAAAGCAAAAAACTCATCTAATTTTAATACTTAATGGCTATGCAGAGCCACTCATACTGATTGCTTTAACCATTTCACTCCAGACGCACAAGAGGAAAAGGTCAAAAAGGCACCATGTAACCTTAGCTGAGGCGGCTTGTAGTCTCAAGTTTTCTGTCAGTCCCTGGCACTGATTTATTCACAAAGAACAAAAGAAAAAGCTCTTCCAAAATAAAAAAAAGCATACTGTACATTTTAAAAATCTGCATAGGAAACAAACCTATATGTAATGTCATGAATTAGTAAATTCATTGCAGTATTGCCCTAAAGCTAAATTACTGTGACTACAAAATTGCTACATTGCATACAGTGTTGTGAAGTTACAAAGCAGTTTTCATTTCCCCTCATATTTAGGATTCACCACAGTTGTCACTGCACTCTTGTATATAGGATTTTCACCCTAGAAGAAGAGAAAATAATTATTAATGTTAATTTTGACAAATGACTGAAAAAGTATTTTTAGAAGCTCATTTATTGGAAATATTTCCACACACAGTCAAATCAATCCAGTGCTCTATGTACATATTGGACCCGTCACACTTGCAACAGAGCCCTGGATTGAAACAAGCAAGTAAATATTGTTCAAAAAATTGCTAAAGATTATCTAGCAACTTTAGCTTTTATGAAGCATCATGCCAAAGATAAATTACTCTTTTAGAATATGCAAGATGGTTAAGGTATGTGGACTGCAACTTTCACCTGAACACTTTAATTTGCTACATTAGTGGAACATATGGAAGGCATTAGACACACACTATATCAATTTTAGGGTCAGACACTTTTAGGCTGCAATCCTGTGCCCACTTACATGGGAGTGAGCTCCACTGAATTCAATGGGACTTACTTCTGAGGAGACATGTGTATGATTGTGCTGTTAGTATTACATGCCTATATGGGCTCCCCATCCACCCCCTCCCACAACAAAAAATGCACATGGAATTATACCAGGTACCTGGAATGCACTCTTATCAATGCAAAACAAATATTGACATTACTATATCAGGGACACTCACAAATTGATTGCTACTTCATTACTCACAAGGCCTTAAAAGCAGGGCCAAGCTGAAGTTCTGATCATTTGCTTTACAGGAATCTGTGGTTATATTGTAATTAAGGTCAACATATAAGATCCAATTTTTACCCCCTATAATATGGCTTATTCTACCACACAAAGAAATAGTTTGAAGGTGAACACAGCCATTCCCATTTAGATATTCAAGTGCAGAGCTAATAAACCTAAGCAGATAGAATGGACAGTTTATTGCTCAGGCACAAGCTCTTCAGCAGTCTTCTCCAACCTAGCACCCTCCAGAAGTTTTGGACTACAACTCACATCAGCCACAGCCAGCATGGCCAATGGTTGGGGGTGATGGGAGTTGTAGTCCAAAACATCTGGAAGGTGCCAGGTTGGGGAAGGCTATCCTATATGAACAAACTGTATAACAAGAACAGAAGTCTATCTTCTAAATTATATAGATATGTTGTGACCCTGTGAATTATGTTACAGTAGACAAATATGATTATCTGCTTTTGAACTGCATGATGTATCAATCATCAGTGTGAAGCTCACCAGCCTTAGATAAACTTGGATTCTGCATAAGAATTAAGCACTGCTATGTTGATTGAGACCAAAAGGTCCATCTTTCTCAAGGCACAGTATCCATCACCTGAAATGCTATAGATACTTATTTTCACACATTAGAGAAAGCCTATTACAAGCAAGCTCAAACTAACTTCACAATTTCAGCTTCTCTTTCTGTATGCCCTATCACACAACTCTGTACATATAAGCATGCAACATGTCCATACATATACACGCTTTGGAATTACTGTATTTTTCCGTCTATAAGACGCCCCCATGTATAAGACGCCCTAACTGGGCAGTTTCGCAACTACGCGGTTCTCTCCTCTGCTTACTTCCGTGTATAAGACGACCCTCAATTTTTAGTCTAACGATTTTAGGAAAAAGTATAGTCTTATACATGGAAAAATACTGTACTGTAGTTTGCTACAGTAGGCAGCTTTAAATCTGGCAGAGAGGAAAAGCACATAGCGACCCAGTTCGCACATAACAGCAAATTGTGGGTTAATTAACCCACAATTTGCTTTTCTGTGCAAACTGGCCCAGTCCAAGAGAAAAAATAAAGGGAAAATAGGTTGCTCTGTGAGCACATAACCAAACATTTCATTGCTCAAGAGGACAACATGGAGGAAGCTCTGATGGCAGTAAGGAGAAAATCAGACAAGTTTGAATTTTAATGAAGGCATCCAAGAAGGCAAACAGAACTCATGGCTGAGCTGCCATTTTGAGGACCCTTGTTACCTACAATATTCAAAACACAGAATATTGTATTCCACATGGGACAGCATCACATTTCTACTGATTTCAGTGATGTAGTAGTTACGAGGTGGCCTAGAGTCACACGTTTCTAAAGTAAGGAAACAAGCTGAAGAGTCTCAAATAAGCAAGAGATTGAGATTGTGGTATTTCCAGAAGAAAAGGGAAAGTGAAGAAGAGGATGTATTTCAAGTCAACTGCAGATTTACCCTATACTACTAATCCAATATGACCCTTCTGTTTATCTAAACCTGGGATCCCCAATGCGGTGCTCGTGGGCATTTTGCAGTATGCCCCAGCGGTTTGGTAACGCTGGGGGAAAAAAGACCTCCCCCTGCACTGCTGCCTGCTAAACTTGGGGGGAAGGGGAAGATGAGGGCATGAGGCAGGGCAGCAGCACAAACATGGGGAAGTGTTGAGTGTGCATGTGTTATGCAGTGAGTGTTCAAGTTACTTGTCTTTTAGCATTTCTGTAAAAATTGTTCTGCTGGAGCCAAAAACTGTGGGTTCAAAATAAGTGGTTTTGTATTTTGGGGCTCAGACCTAATCTCTGCCTTGTACTCAGTTTCTTGGGTTACTTGCTTCTTTTTTGACCTTACCAGTTTGCCTTCTGTGAAATGGGTGCTTCATGACTGGACAAGCTCATGACAGCCATTTTGTGACAGTGCCCTTGTTCTCAGAACAGTGCCAGTTCTCAATATTCCAAATGTGTTCACTGGTCCAAAAGGGTTGGGGGCTCCTAAACTAAAATATATGGCACTATCCAGCTAAATTATCATTTCAGTGAGAGCGCATTAAGCATGTACTTCTATTGAGATTAAAGAGACTTAACAATTCTTAAATTTGGCTGGATCATGCCTATATTTTATTTGGACAGTCCAGAGGGCGGCAAATTCAGGCATTTGCTCGAGCCTCAAGGCTGTCAAAGGACTCCCTGCTCCAACAGTGCTGTTATTCACACTTTGCATGGGGGCACTTGGAAAGGCTGGAGGCAGTGCAAGAGTGCCTCACTGTTTTTCAGTGGAGCGCCTTGCTTGAGGGCCAGCAAGACCCTGGAACTCGCACTGTACATACACTGAGGCAAGTTGTGTTGGCCCCATTTGGTGCAACCCTAATTTCACACTGGTCCTTATAGATCATAGAGTTGGAAGGGAGCCTACAAGGCTATCGAGTCCAACCCCCTGCTCAATACAGGAAACTAGAGGAGGGGTCTCCCATCCAAGTAATAACCAGGCCTGACCCTGCTTAGCTTTCCACGCTCAGACAAGCTGAGCCAGCGTAAGCCACAGGCCTTCAGTAGTCCCCCCCCCCTTTCATCCAAGCTCCACTATATAATTAAAAAAATATGAAACAGCAGCTGGTAAAATCTGTAAGAGTCAAGCAGTGATTAGTTCATGGTGCATAGAGTTAGTTTAAAGAAAGGGACATGCATAGAGAAAGAATGGAAAAGAAAATACGAACGGAAACTTAGAGACCAGCTTTACGTCCATAGTTTGGATTCTTGAAATTATTAATAGGACTCTTGTATATTGGGTTTTCTTGCTGAAGGTAGAAAAACCATCAATGTGGAATACAGAAGAGACAAAACATTCTCAAAACTTATAATAGAAGGTCGTGCTGTATTCTACATACAATTGTTAGTTTCTTTAAGGTATATAGTTGTATGCAGTGCCCTTCAAATGAACAGAATCCTTTGAAAGCCCCAAACTTTACTAAAGATATACTCCAAGTGAATATAAAAAATGTTTTTCTTCACAGGATGTATTTGCATGCTGGATCCTACACAACTTCAGTTTACCAGTTCTCCAAGTTTTCAACAGTTACTTTAAATATGATGTCTCAAATATATATATTCCATTTTTCGCACCAACTATACACACACACACACACACCATACTGACTCTTAACAGAAGCTGTATATCTCAACCACATTGTGGCTAAGACACAGCAGATACTCATGAATGAAGTCAAATTGAACTTCTCAAACAACGTGGTCTTCATCTAGAAAACCTAGGTGACACATAATTAAAGAATTAAAGGCTCAGTGCCAGACATAAGATGACAGACTTCACTATCTCTCCTAGTTAAATCTACTCCAGAGAAAGCTGCTTTTTATTGGATTGTTTGGGGATTAGAGAAATCAAGCCTGGGTTAGTATATTTTTATTCTCTAGAGATGTATTCCTAAAATGCAGTGAACAAAAGAACATTTGTTGTTTCTCTAGGAGTTGTGCATAGCCATTTCAGTTGATTAATATATTGGCTCACCGTATCCCATTTTGCATTCATCTTTTCCTTCTCAAATTTTGCAAATTCTCTTCTGTCATGAATGATCATAAGTAGCTTCCAAATCAGCAATAAAGCAAGACCAATAAGAACAATTCCAGCAACCACACCAGCAACGATGGGAATGATGTCGGGGCCAGTCGGACATTCTAGAGAACAAGTAATTGAAGTACAATTTTAGCATAACATAAAAACAACACTTAGCCAATAAAATATCTGAATAGTTTCTGCTGCTCTTAGGAGTATAAACAGAACAATTCTCGAATGAGTTCTCTGGAAACTTAAAACTTGATGATGATCACCACCACCACCATAATAACAACAATAACTATACTATCAAACAGTAATAAACTTCAACCAATCAAGGTATTTTTTTTTTACCAGCTCACCTAAGCGTTTTTGTTGTCCAGCCACTGCTAGTACCCAACACAGCCTCCTAAATTTTAATCTCATTATTTGCCCCTCTCCCACCTTCTAATGCAGGGGTGTGGAACATTTGGCCCGCAGGTCTAATCCAACCTGCAGAGCTTCTTGGATCCCTCCAGGGGGTGGAACTTGGTTTCCCAGCCCCACCTCCTCAATGAATACTGTTTTCTCTGGAGGTAACAGTGGGCAGTGAAAGAATCAGCTCCTCCCAGCATGTGCAAGTCAGTTTCTGTGCTGTGTGAAGCTGGGGAGTGGGCCATGCTGTGCCTTCTTCCATTGAGGAGGTAGAGCAGATCCCCAGCCTTGGCAGCTACTGGAGTGCTCCAGTCGCCAGCAAGATAGGGGGCCTTGTCTGTGCTGCATCCTTCCCCATTTGGGGGGATACGGTGTGGGTAAAGGATGGCGTCAGGCATGGCCATGTGCCTGACAGGTGGAGGAGGATGTGGTCAAACCCTCTTGATGGCAGGAATATGTCCATACCCAGGCATCATCTGGCCTGCAAAGGATCATTCAGTGCCTCCATCCCAGCTCTAAGGGACCCAATATTGTTTTAGATGGCAACAGCTGGTAAAGAATGTTAGCCCCAGTTGGTGCAATGTGACACTACTGTGCAACTGATACTCTTCATAATTTTTAACAGGTCAGGGGTAGCTGAGATTGGTTTCTCATCTCTTGAGTTAGGTGAAGGGAATCTTTATCAAATTTGCAGGTGACACAAAACTGGGAGATAGCCAACAACTCAGAAGACAGGAATAAAATTCAAAATAACCTTGACAGAATGGAAAATGTCTAAGACTAACAATGAGATAAAAGCAAAGTTCTACACTTAAATAAAAATCTAATGTATGGGATACCTGCACTGGATATAGTGCATGTGAAAAGGATCGTGAGATTGTAGCTGATTAGAAGCTGAACATGAGTCAGCAGTGTGATGCAGCTGCAACCCCTCCCCCCCCAAAAACGAATGCAATCTTAGACTGCATTAATAGAACTATAGTTTCCAAGTCACGAGAAGTCATAGTTCCACTTTATCCTGCGGTAGCTAGTCAGACATCAGCTAGGGTAGTGTGTCTAGTTCTGGTACAGGACTTCAAGGGTGTAGACAAACTAGAATGGGTTTAGAGGAGGGCATTGAAGATCGTCAGCAGGAAAATAAGTCCTATGAGGAAAGATTGAAGGAACTGGGTATGTGTAGCATGGAGAAGACAAGACTGGGCCTAAGTTAAAGTTGAACATTATACATTAAATCAAATCTAACAGGACAAGAGAAGATAAATAATTTAATGGTATTGAATAAAATAATTAATAAGGAAGGTCTGGTTGATGTTTGGAGAGGGGTAAAGGGACTGGAAAGAGGGTATACGTATTATTCACCAGCCACGAAGAACTTTTCTAGGATAGATTATATTTTTGTTTCTAAGACCCTGATGTCAAGAGTGAGGAGTTCAGAAATAGGTGTTATAAAAGTTTCGGATCATGCTTTAGTTAATATGGATATTAAAATAAGAAGGATTATAGAGAAGCAAGGAGCTGGAGATTGAATTGTAAGATTTTACAGCATAAATATATTATAGCAAAGATAGAAAAGGAAATGAGAGAGATTTGGTTGTTTAATGATACAGGCGTTTGTACTGAAGCTGTTGTTTGGGACACAATGAAGGCTGTGATGAGAGGGATAAGTATTAGGGAGGGTGTGATATTAAGGAAAAAACAAGAACAGTTTACTAAAAAGTTAGAAGGGGAGATTAGGGAGTTGGAAATTAAGTTTTTGAAGGAAAGGGAGAACAAGGTCTTTGCTGAATTACAAGCTAAAAGGAAAGAGCTGGGGAAAAAAGATTTGGAAAAGTTCAGAGAAACTTGATTTATTTGAAAAGAGTTTTTTGAAAATAGTAATAAGAATTCTAAAATGTTAGCAAGATCCACACAAAAAAAGAAAGAAAAAAGTATAGTTGGGGCAATTAAAGATAAAAAAGGAAAAGGACATAATTTAACGCAGGATAAATTAAAAATATTTCATGAATTTTATTCAGAATTGTATACGGCTGGAGATTGTATGGAAGAGAGGATTAATGAGTATATAGGAAAGCATCTTAAAATTAGATTAGTGGATGAAGATAGAGAAATTATGGAACAACCTTTTTCAGAATTGGAAATAGAATATGCAATAAATAAACTGAAAGAGGGTAAGACCCCTGGACTAGATGGTTTAGGGGCTGAATGTTGTGACATGTAACAAAACAACAGCTGTGAACACATTGTTTATATTTGGAAAGGTACAGAATGGATGGAAAAACAAGTCATGTTATGTCTGCTACTTCCTGTCCTGTTCTCATGGAAAAGTACGGTACATATGGTCAGGAAGAAATGTCTAACTAAGGGGAAAACACAATAGGGGGATTAGTGTAGGACACATCAGGAGTTACTCACTCACTAGAGGGGAGCCCTCCCCAATCCATAGGACAAACAGGGAGGAAAGGGGTATAAAAATTGAGGGTTTTAGAATGGAAGGTAGCTCACAGCTCACCTTAACCCACACAACAACTTCTGTCAGAATTGGCTTCGCTGGACCAAAATAAAGACAGGTATACTTTCTCTCTTTGTAGCAGGGAGCTCTAGTCTCCAATCTTATTGCTATCCCATAGGCTATATAGGTTAAGGTCTTCTATCTCTTAGAATTATAGAGTATGAGTGTGAATGGTGAATTGCTGCTTTGCCATTAATGCTTGTATTTTGACCGTAAGAGACTATATTAAGGAATCTGTATCTGTTCTACCTTTCACGTAATAAAAGTACTCTTGTATTTTCTAAGTGTGTCAGTCTGTTTTAATATAGAGATAAGTAGGGAACCTACATTCACAAGCAATGCACATTAGACTCCAGCAAAAGATCCTAGCACCTCTCAGGGTAGTCTGGGGTTGGTGCAACTGGTAACTAGGGTTACCAACTTGGACTCTATCCAATTGTAACACCACATGTTAGGGATGCTCCAGCTCTGGATTACCTGCATTGAGCAGGGGGTGGAACTGGATGGCTTACAAGGTGCGCTCCACAAGAGTGTGGATTTTAAGATTCTAAGTGTGGAGGAAATATAATGAAGAAATTTGGTAGGGCAAAGTCAGTTTGGCAGAACTAGCTACAACCCAGTACATACTGATACAAATACATGAATAGACTAAAATCTGCCATTTTCAGCAGATGAAATAATTGCTGGAAATTAAATGCAGCATATCTATGACAAGAACATCCAATTTATCAAACCATTGTTGAGTCAACAGTGAGCACTTCAAAGTCATCACTGAACTGCACTGAGAAATCTAAGTTGTGTGAAGGCACCACACATTCAAAAGGGTTAGGAGGAACAGGAGAAGACAGACATTGTGGGCTTGGATCCTAAAATAAGCTAACATGTTTACAGGAGAAAAGTTTCCTGTCTCTTCCCCCACTGCAGCCCCCTGAAAGGCTCTCTGGAGAGTGAGGAAGCCTCCTGAACAACTGAGAGAGGATGGGGTGGGGGTTTGCTGGGGAAGGGGGAATTGCGCAGAATCACACTGGATCTTAAGGTACGCTAACGTCAGTAAGTTCACAGAAGGAAAGTTTCTTATCCTTTCCTCCCCAAAGCAGTTCCCTGCACCCCATCACACATTGTTCAGAAGGCCCCCTGACCCTCCGGAGAGGCATTTAAAGTTCATAGGTGGCTGCAGGGGGGAGGAGGGTATGGGAACCCTTGTATTCAAGAACAGAGACATGTGCTCTGTTCCTTGCTAGACTAGACAGTATGTAAGCCGTTGAACAGATGATAGCTGCAGTTATTGCTCACTTGTCCACAAAGCTCACTGACTTCCCCCTAAAAGAGATAGTGCTGACCATCCGTTTGATGGGAGAGAACCCTGGAGACAGTGTACATGCAGCCCATTACAGCCCACAATTTCTCAGCAAGGACTATTACCAATTCAAGCACACTGAGTCACAAAAAAGGAAGCAGCATCATACTTTGGCTTATATTTTTTGAAAGAATGGTAGAAGCAAACATCTCAACTGTTATTTTAGGTTTTACCTTCACTTCATTATTATATTAACTCATTAATAATTACTAAAATTTTCTAGGTGCTATACAGAGCGTACAAGGTAAGACTGTAGGCTTACAATCTAATAGACATGATACAAAAGGGAAAAGGATTAAGAAGTGAAGAGGAAAGCAAGTATTGAAACTGAGTGTTCTTCTTCGTGGTCTCTGTGCATCACACACATATGGGTTCTCGGCGCCTGCGCTGAGATCGTTCGGGAAACTTCTAAAGCTGAGGTGAATTGGGCGGGAGCCCCTCCCCCTGCGCGTGTCCCTTAGCGCGGCTCCCGCCCATCTCCTCAGTTCCTCTTCGACCGCCATTGCGTGTAGTCGTCGGGTTCTTCTCTCCTCTCTCCGGAGTAGTTTATCAGCTGAGTTAGCCTTTCCTATCACCTTTTTACTTCATAATCTTCTCTCTCTTCCTTTTTCTTCGACTAATCTATCTCCTTTTTTCAAAAAAAAAAAAAAAAATCATTACAAAAAAACTCTTACTATACCCGTATCTCTCCCCCGATCTCATCCACCTATCTCCTAATCTCTTCTTTATTATTCTAACTATGCCTCTGAAGGCACCTTTTAGAAAATGCCAGCGGTGTGGGACGAAAATCCCACCCGCTGATAAGCACCTGCTGTGCTTGCTTTGCCTAGGGCAAGGCCATAAATGGAGACCTGCCAGGACTGCCAGGCCTTTACAAAACAGGCCCGAAAACAGCGCCAAACTAAGCTGCGAGCTCTCCTATGGGAGCAGTCTCTATCAGCTAAAGGGCCTGATCCGGAAGAGAGACCTGGGGGATCCCAGTCAGCCAAGAAGCCGGCAAAAGATACTTCTGCGGCGAAGAAATTGGCGAAAAAGGCCCATAAAGATAAGGCGCAACGCCTGAAAAAGAAAATGGCGGACAAACCTGGCAAGGACGCTGAGCCTTCTACCTCAGCTGCCATGAAGGTCTCAGAGCGTACAGCTCTACTAATGTCGGCGATGACTGGGGCTCGAGATCGAGCTACGGGACCGATTGCCCCCCAGTCTCCTCCGATCTCGACGACGTCTCCTCGAGATCGAGAATCGGGTTCGAAAACCCCAATAAAGCAACCGCCGACTATAACCACCTCCCTGTCGGAGGGAGAAATTGTGGCCTCGCCACCGATGGAACGACCCCGTTTGGGCTCGAGGGGTCCTCCACCACGTCTCTCGCCTCCAGCAGCATATGCTAGGGAAGAGCAGAGGGCGCACGGTCCATCACGTTCCCCTCGGTACCGAAGCCGCCATTCGCCCTCGAGAGACTCTGCCTCCCGATCCGTCTACTCCCACCGCCGTGATGACAGATCGTGGTCGGGCTCCTATTATTCGGGCTCGAGATCTAGGAGCTACAGATCACGATCCCGAGACTCACCTGACTGGAGAAGGCGCGATTATTACTACCGGCACCGACGCTCCCCACCTCGAGAGCGCAGGCATAGGTCTAGATCTCCTACGCCAAGGCAGAGTACGACCGTATTCCGGGCACCCGTCGAGACCGCAACCCAACCGATCGCCTCGACCTCGACTGCCCAGACGATTCTCGCCCCTGTCGTCGCGACTCGTTCGTCGTCGGGATCGGCGTACGTATCGGACTCGGACTCAGTGGCCTCCTCCTCCCATTCCACCTCACCAGATGCACGGGTGGAATCCAAGGAAGCGATCTCCCCTTCGGAAGACATGGGCAGCTTCTCAGAGCACGTCAGCCGGATGGTGACAGCTCTCGGAGTGGAGGCAAAAACCGCGAAAGGAAAAGCAAAGGACGACATCTACGCGGTCCTGAAGTCTACACAGTCCAACCACCTGCTCCTTCCTTTCCTGCCAACACTGCTGGAGACGGTGCAGGAGACCTGGAAAACTCCAGCCTCTACGAAACCAACAGCTAAGAGGCTGGAGTCGATGTACAGAATCCAGGAGGAGGGAGCTAAATTCCTGTTTTCCCATCCGACCCCGAACTCGCTCATAGTTAAGTCAGCGCAGTCTCGTGGGGGAAGACAGCACACAACGCCGGCAGACAAAGAGGGTAAGACATTAGATTCTTACGGCCGTAGGATCTATTCCTCGTCTTCCCTCGGGCTGAAGGTATCTAACTATGAGGCGCTGCTAGCTAGATACCAGATGTTCATCACGGAGAAGCTGGGAGACCTCTGTGATTATCTGCCGGACGACAAAAGGGACCTGGCGGCACAGTACATCAAGGAAGCAACCAGTATCGGCGCTTTACAGATGAATACTGCCCGCCACCAGGTCGATAGCCACGCTAGGTCGATGATCGGATCCGTGGCTTTGAGGAGACACGCCTGGCTTCGCTCTACCAATCTGACTCCCGATGATAGAGCGAAGATACAAGACCTTCCTTTTGACGGAGAAGGGTTGTTCAACGCCACCACGGATGACTCCCTCGACTCCGCTCAAAAGGCTCTAGCGACGGCCAAGAAGATGGGACTTGTCCGCCAGCCCCCATCTCAACAATTCAGGCCGAGACGATGGTCCCGATTCCCATACCCCTCCTCACAGTATCAACCAGCTGGACAATATCGGGGTGGGAATCGTCGGCCTCAAGCCCCACAACCTCAGGCACCGCAACGCCCTTACCCTCAACAGCGCTCGAGGGGCTCGCGGAGGGGGGGCGACTTCACTCGACGGCGCCTTTGACTCCGTCGCCGGCCCAACCGACTTGTCTCCTTCAGTCCAGCCTGTTCTCGACACCAGCAGACCGATTGCCTCGTCTCCACCACCTCATGCACCTCTCTTCGGCTCCCGGCTCCACCAACACCTCCGGTCCTGGAGGACCATCACGACGGATCGATGGGTGTTGAGCATAATAGAGCATGGATACAGGATCGAGTTCAGAGTCCTTCCTCCTTTCCTCGGGATCAAGACCACCCGTCCAAATCGAGTGCTCCTAGAAGAGGTGTCAAACCTCCTGCAGAAAGGAGCAATACAACCGGTTCCCGCAGAGAGCTTGGAGGACGGCCTGTACTCCAGGTACTTCATCGTAAAGAAAAAAGGAGGAGGACTCAGACCGATCCTGGACCTTCGCACGGTGAATCTCTTTATCCCACCAAAGAGATTTCGTATGGTCACACTCCAGTCGCTCCTCCCACTACTTCAGAGGAACGATTGGTTTGCGTCCATCGACCTCAAGGACGCGTACTTCCACGTCGCCATCCACGAGGACACCCAAAAATACCTTCGGTTCCGAGTGGGAGACGACACCTTCCAGTTCGTAGTTCTTCCATTCGGACTTTCCACCGCGCCAAGGGTGTTCACGAAGTGTATGGCTGTGGTCTGTGCGAATCTTCGGGCGAGAGGCATCACCGTCTTCCCGTACCTAGACGACTGGCTATTAGTGGCTCAATCAAAACGGGAGCTCCAGCATGCACTGGAAGAGACCCTGTACCTCCTAGAAGACCTGGGACTCTGCCTGAACGTGGAGAAATCGGTCCTTCAACCAGTAAGGGAGATACAGTACATCGGTGCCAAACTAAACGCCTTCGAAGGTCGGGCTTATCTACCAAGCGACAGAGTGCGTCAAGTAAAGACACTCGCAAAAAGAATTTCGAAGCAGCCAATATGCTCCGCTCATACGATTCAACGCTTACTAGGACACATGGCCTCAACAATTGCGGTCGTACGATATGCGAGACTTCGCATGCGACCTCTTCAGACATGGTTCATCAAGGAGTTCAAACCAGAGAAAGACAAACCATCCGTCCGACTATATCTTCCTCGAGCCGTAAGAGAGTCCTTGAGGTGGTGGCAACAGGAGTCGAATCTGAACGCGGGCATACCGTTCCAGTCTCCGACACCGAACCGCATATTAACAACGGATGCATCGTTGCTGGGATGGGGGGCCCACTCAGGCGATCACGTCGTGCAAGGCACATGGACGTCAACACAAGCCGCCAAACACATCAACTGGCTAGAACTGATGGCCGTTTGGAAAGCACTACAAGCCCTAGAGCAATATCTCTCGAACTGCCACATCCAAGTCGTGACCGACAACACTACGGTGGTCGCGTACATAAACAAACAGGGCGGCACAAGATCGATGCGCCTCACAAGACTGACCATGCAGCTCTACGAATGGGCTCTACTTCGAGGGATGTCCTTTGTAGCGATCCACATCGCAGGAAAGTCCAATGTACTTGCAGACACTTTGAGTCGCGTGTCGATGCAATCGCACGAATGGACGCTGGACAGGAAGGTGACCAACTCACTGTTCCAACGCTGGGGTCATCCGAGGATAGACCTATTCGCCACCAGCGAAAACACAAGATGCCCCATGTTCTGCAGCAGGGCAGCCTCGGACCCGAATTCGATCACCGATGCTTTCCTGATGGCCTGGAGCGGCGACTTCTACTACCTATTCCCCCCAATCCCACTTCTTACACGTGTGATCGCCAAGATAGCTCGGGACGGAACCAATTGCATCCTAGTATGCCCGCGGTGGCCGCGTCAACCTTGGTTTGCGCACCTTCTCAACCTCTCACAGGGAGATTATCTCCCATTACCACTACAAGACAATCTACTAACACAACACAAAGGCAAAGTGTTTCACCCCAACCTACGTTCTCTAAACCTAATGGCCTGGAGAATCAGATAGCAGCGGATACAGACCTATCGGACGCGGTGAAGGAGATCCTCTTAGCAGCAAGGAAGCCTTCCACAAGGCTCTCCTACGCCAGGAAATGGACTGCCTTTCTTAATTTCGTCTCACCTTTAGGCAAAGACCCAATGACTTGCTCGATCTCGACCGTTCTCGATTTCCTACACTCACTAATGACCCGTGGCCTGAAATTCTCATCAATCAAAGTCTATCTAGCAGCTCTGACAGCGCATAGAACTGCCTCAACGGGGACGTCCTTATTCGTACATCCATTGATCAAGCAATTTTTGAAGGGGCTTAAAAATCTTCGACCTCCAGTCCGCAACATAGTCCCAGGTTGGGATTTACCCTTGGTCCTGAATGCTCTGACAAAGCCACCGTTCGAGCCCATGGCTAAAGCAGACCTGCGACTGGTATCGTTCAAAACACTATTCTTAATAGCGATTACTTCGGCAAGAAGAGTGAGCGAGCTGCACGCTCTCCGAGTGGACCCACCTTACACAACCTTCCACAAAGATAAAGTCGTCCTAAGACATGACATAACTTTCTTACCGAAGATGGTGTCAGAATTTCACCTAGGACAGGACATTATTCTACCAACGTTCTTTCCGTCCCCATCGTCAACGATCGAGAGGTCGATGCACAGCCTCGACGTCCGACGGGCCCTACTATTCTACAAAGCCCGTACGGAATCGATAAGGAAGACCAATCAGCTTTTTGTGTGCTACGGCCCCCCAAAATCGGGCCTCTCTGTATCCAAGCAAAGGCTATCCTCTTGGATAGTAGACACTATCGAACTTGCCTACCAATTAGCTGGACGTTCTCTACCAGGGTCCATAATAGCCCACTCAACTAGGGCGCTATCGACCTCGACAGCCTTCGGAAAAGGCATTCCTTTACGGGACTTATGTAGGGCGGCGACCTGGTCTACCCCCTCTACTTTCATCCAGCATTACCGCCTCGATGTTCGAGCCAGAGAGCAGAACGCATTCAGCAGAGCGGTCCTGTCTTCGGTCACCATCTGACTACCGACACCGACCCACCTCCGGTAAGTCAGCTTGCTAATCTACCCATATGTGTGTGATGCACAGAGACCACGAAGAAGAAGGACAGGTTGCTTACCTGTAACTGTAGTTCTTCGAGTGGTCATCTGTGCATTCACACAACCCGCCCTCCTTCCCCGCTCGGTGTCTTCATCGAGTTCGATGGATACCAAAAGGGAATGGGTTGGGACACCATTTCTAACTATCCTACTCGATATCGAAGTGTATGCCGAGTTCGTATTTTCTTTTTATGGTATCAAACGTTTGCAATGTTATCCTCGGTCCCGACGGTCGCAATAGGCGGTCTCAGGGAACTGAGGAGATGGGCGGGAGCCGCGCTAAGGGACACGCGCAGGGGGAGGGGCTCCCGCCCAATTCACCTCAGCTTTAGAAGTTTCCCGAACGATCTCAGCGCAGGCGCCGAGAACCCATATGTGTGTGAATGCACAGATGACCACTCGAAGAACTACAGTTACAGGTAAGCAACCTGTCCTTCTTTCTGCCATTGCTCCTTTTTTGGTCAATGAGTGGAGCCATACAGGTCTTCCCCTTGCCATGATGTTCTTCCTGGGAGGCAAAAGATACAGACTCCCAGTAGTCAGGTCTGCTGGCCAGTGGCAGAGGCCAGTGGTAGTGCACTGTAAGCACTACAGTGTTAGGTCAACTAGTTCGAGTAGAGTGTTTTCTGGGAGGGAGGGGGAAACTGCCTTGAACAAACTAACTTTTTGCCCAAATGAGATGATGGCAACAACACATGTAGGTTAAATAACTGGATATTACAAAGCACATCAAGTTCAGTTAAGAAGAAGGAAAAAGACTTTAAACATTAAGGCATAACAGTAATTATACTCCAAGAAATCATGAAGGAGAACAAAATCAACACTGTCCATTTGAAGAGTGAAAAATACCTGGTGTCTTCACCACATGGACAACGGCCTTGTTGTTTGCCTCAACAGAGTATGTGAAATAAAACCAGCAGTCATCAATATCCTTCTCTTTGCAATGTGACAATGCATCATACTGCCCAGGCTGTGGCAACTTCTCTCTACGGTCTACCAGCACCAAGGAAAAATGTGAACACTCTTCTTCACACCTCTCTTTCTTTTCTCCTTTGTTAAAAGCTTTGCACTGGACACAGTCCCTATTGAAGGTAAGATACACCAAACATCAGTATAACATTAGTTGAATACTCATTTAGTAAGAACGTTTGGCGAAAAGGAAGAATACAAAGTTAAATGGGTTTAGTTTTCCCTAACACTGCAGTATTTGCAGTAACTCTCCATATTTGACCTTAGATCAGGGGTGCAGAACCTCTTTCAGCCTGAGGGCCATATTCAATTTCAGAGACGCTCTCGGGGGCTGCACTCCAGTGGTGGGCGGGGCTGAAGGCAAAAGGTGGTGTGGGCCAAGGCAAAATGGTGGGGCAAAAAATACCAGCACACTTAAATGTAAACCTTAAGCCTTAGGGGAGGCATGGTAACCTTTAGAATGGGGGGGGGACATGGAAAAGCCAGGAAACCACCAAACAATGGACAGCCAGGGGAAATGGGGTAGGACCTGCGGGGAGAGGGTATGGCAATTTGGGGAACCCCGGAGGGCCAGATTGGGTCCCTGGGGGGCCAGATTTGGTCTGCATGCCTGAAGTTCAGCACCCTTGCCTTAGTTGCATCTTCCCCCTTCCTTACTGATCAGGCCTGTGATCTGCAGGCCTGAAGTTCAGCACCCTTGCCTTAGTTGCATCTTCCTTAACCTTTCAACAAAATATCTGACGTGGTAGGGCAGCCTTCTCTAATCTGAACCCCTCCAGATGTGTTGGGAGGGATCCAGCAGATCCAGGGCCAGTCCCCCACAATGCCCAACTGCGGTTCCTGCCAGCAGTCTTAAAAGCTGCACAGCTTTCTGCAGGTGTACCAGGGGCCTTCACAGTGGACATGCTGCCCCATCAGTGGAGCTCCTCTTCACTGGAGTGGCACTCCCACTGTGATGGCTGGGGGTAATGGGAATTGTAGCCCAACACATTTGGAGGATACCAGATTGGGAAAGGGTGCTCTAGACATGCTTTGCAGGGAGTAAATTACACTGCACTCACTGGGGCTTACTCTGAAGTAAACCTATTTAGAGCTTGTATGGCTGCTATTCTAACAGGGCAAATCTAAGTGGGGTGGAGAAGTTGTGTAGCAGGCCAGGGCAGGAAGCAAGTGGTGGCTTGTTGTTGCTCCTGGCAGATTTGTAATTTTTTAAAAAATGTTCCCTCTCATTGAAACCAATGGGAGGGAAAATACTTACGCCAGCTCCAAGCTGCGATAGGTGTGGGCTCTAATTCAGGTCCCCTTGGAGGAATGAAGGTGCTTTGGATCCAGGAGAGCCACACCCATAATGCCTTATTTTGGGGTCCTACCACTGGTGGAAATACTACCGCCAGTACTCTTACTCCTCTGGAGCTTTCTGCAGGCATACTGAAAGCTTTCATAGTGGACATGCTGCTCCATCAGTGGAGTTCCTCTCACCTGAGTGGTACTCCCACCCATCCTAACCCCTCTCCACCAGCCAGCCAAGGCATTCCGGATCGATCTGCAAGTATTACTAAATTCAAGCAGTAAGTATTTAGGTACTAATTTCACTCCAGCAATTCAAGTGCAACACTGTGAAATAAGTAGATGCAAATAAGTGTAGTTTTTGCATGGTTTGCAATATGATTAGTTATAAATGTGATCTTTCAGTGCAGGTTCCTTTTCCTTATTCTAGAAATGTAGACTTTCCCTTTCAATCGTGAAAACACTAAGGCAGCTTGCAATCATAATTTTATATATTTATTTAAAATAATTTCTTAGGGCGCCTTTAGGGTGGAACCTTAAAGGTGGGTCTTCAGAGCTTTCCCAAAGACCTACAAGGAAGGAGCCTGACAAACCCCCAATAGAAGCTGATCCCAGGGTTCAGGGTCACCACTGAGAAGGTCCTTAATTAAGAGGAAAACAATAGATTTCATAGATCATAGAGTTGGAAGGAGCCTACAAGGCTATATGAGTCCAACCCCCTGCTCAATGCAGGAAACTAGAGGAGGGGTCTCCCATCCAAGTAATAACCAGGCCTGACCCTGCTTAGCTTTCCACGCTCAGACAAGCTGAGCCAGCATAAGCCACAGGCCTATATATTATTTTCTGATGGACAGTTTTAACGTCTGTCATTTCTTTCCTTTTCCCCCTTTACAAGTATATGTATCTATGCGCTGGGGAGCTGGGCAGTGATCAGAAGGCTCTCAGTCTTGTCCAATGAAATTCAAAGGATATCACCACCCAGACACTGAGCTGTAGGCAGCAGCTCAAACTGCAAGATAATTTGCATAGGCTAGCTTAGGTGCCCCAGGAGTTCTGATTCCCCAGCTGGTGGCATAGTTATGGGAGCAAGACAGAACCTTGCAGCATTCTGCAGGCCAATCGTCATGAGGTGGAGCAGAAGTGCCCAAGTACCACGTTCTGCAATGATCCATCCAGGAAGGACTGGAACTACCATAACATCTATGCTCAAACCAGATAAACGATCCAGAATGATACCATGGTTGATGGTATTAAAAACTGCTGAGAGGTCCAGGAGAGCCAACAGGGTTATGCTCCCTGTGAAGGTTTCTGGTATGTTGAGGGGAGGGGATTGCCCCCCAAACTCTCAACTCCCTACCCTGTGGCCAGCGGGTAAACAAACCACCCGGTCGACTGCCAGCCCCCCTTCTCATCCACCCAGTCCAAGCCAGGGGATACTTGGACCTTCCCAGATATCCTGGGCCCCAGAAATAAGGGTTCACCTGATCACCCTCTATTTCAAGCCCTTCAGCCTAAAACCCTAAACAGTAGCCCAACCAAAGCAGAAGGCGCTGAATTTAGTACTTGAGGCCAGATCCAGAACAGAACACACTCAGACTGGAAACGGTGAACTTTATTTACAATAAGGAAGGGGGACAAAAAGGTAAAACAGTGTGCAAAGACAAAAGAAGATAGAAAACCAGAATATTAAACAATGAAGAAATCCTTTGAAACCCTGCTGCAGGCTAAAACAATAAACCCTATCTAGTCTCTCCCATACGTTACCCTAAGGTAAGGTTCTTCCAATGGGACACGGCTTAATCAAGATTCCAGGCTCACAAATGCAATCCAAAGACCGGGACGCCTTCCTTGTGAAGACCGGATAAAGAATGCCTAGCAGCTCTAACCCTCCTAACTTTATACCCCCCCGACTCTTGACCAGTATGAGGTGAGCCTCCATAGCCAATCACAGTTGGCTAGATGACTTCCTCGGCTTCCGGGGGGGAGGAGGGATTGAAAACCCCTTATTGCCGTCCAGCTGAAATCAGTCAGCCTAACTGTTGGCTGCTGTTCAGCTCTGACCTTGAAGGCCTGGAGACTAGCAAAAAGCCATGATAAGGCACGCAGGTGGTTGCAATAAATGCGTGCCAGCCCCTTCTCATGAAATACAGCTTCTTGTTAGCAGCAAAAATCTCTGAAGAAAAATGAATTTCTTCACACTCCCCATCATCCATTCTCCGGTGTAAGTCATCTACTAACGAGACCAAGGCTGTTTCTGACCCAAAACTGGGCCTGAAGCCAGATTGAAATGGATCCAAATAGCATCAACCAACATTACTTGGAGTTTAGAAATCACCATACGCTCCAACACCTTGCCTAATTTGACACTGGGCAGTAATTATCAGAAACCAATGGATCTAAGCTAGTTTTTTCAATAGTGGTCTCACCACTGCTTCCTTTAAACTAGCAGGGACCACCCCTTCCCTCAAGGAAGAATCACCTCCAAGATCCAAATACTCAGCCCAGCCCTGGATGATTTCACAAGCCAGGATGAGCAAGGGTCCAAAGAACAAGTGGTGGGCCTCAGTCTTCCAAGCAGCTTGTTCACATCCTCAGGCTGTACAAGTTGGAAGTTATCCGTGATAACATGACTAGATGGAATTCTCCTCACATTCCGCTCTGACTCTATTAAAACAATGGCATCTAAATCGGCCACAGAATAAGATTTAAGATGGATTCTTGACTGTGTTTGGTTGTATTCATTACAAGCCTTTTGCCATTTGTGCTCTAGTCACCAGCTCTGTTGCTTTATTGCCCTCAGATTCCCAGAATACCAGGGGCTGATGTGGCTCTATGGCTGTGTTGAGGACCTTAGGGAGCCTTCTTATTGATAAACATTAAAACCAGTATTATACAATTATAATAGGCAATATACACAACCATTTTAGCTCCGGCTTAAGAATTCAGGTGGAGGGGGGAGAAAAATTTAAAAAGAAGCAAAATCTTGCCCCAACATTAAGCTCCACACAGAAAAACTGGGTACACAAAAATCCCACTGCAGCAATTTGCAAACATCATATTCTCCTTAGGAACAAGGTATTTTATCATTAAAAACAGAAGTCTTACTTGTGCTCTGCGCAGACGCCAACACAGGTCTGACACAACTCACATGTTGGTCCCTGAAATTTGGAATCTGTGCAATTGCAGACTCCACACTCGCAGATTCCTCTGCCATTGCAGATTTGCCCATTTGCAGCTTCACATGGGGTAGTATCCAGGGGACACTCACAAGCAGAGCCTGTATAATTTGCCCAGCAGTCACACTCACGACATTTACATTCACCATGTCCTACATTTAAAAACAAAGAAAATACTTAGTACTAGTATATTTCATATATTCTATTGAAAAAATTGTATGGCCTTAAATATAAATTTATAATTTGACTAACTAAAGTCTGGTGAAAGCCTACAAGGAGGACTACAATGTCTGTTTCACATTAGAGAAGTCTCTCCTTTTCACTAGTCTATTCCATGTTAAAGGGGTTTCCAGAGAAGCAGGTATGAATGATATACAGTAATACCTTGGATTGCAAGCATAATTCATTCCGGAACCGTGCTTGTAATCCAAAACACTCTTATATCAAAGTGAGTCTCTGGCGGGCGTCAGCGGGGCCGATTTCAGCCCGCTATGCCTGCTCGAGGCGAGCGGTTACATCCCTACTTGTCTTGCAAGACCTTGCTTGTTTATCAAGTCAAAATGTTTTAAATTTTTTTGCTTGTCTTGCAAAATGCTCTCAGACCAAGTTACTTGCAATCCAAGGTATTATTGTATGTTCTGTAATGAGCAATGTCAGGCTAATCTTATGCATCATGATATATTATTTGACATTTGCATTACAAGAGTGTTCAGGTTTCTCTGCCAAGTTATGATATCATTATGCACTGCACCACATAGCAAAACACAGCAGGCCAACAAGATCTATCCCTCAATGTTAGGGACACATTTAAGGATAGATAAAGGATTGCACCCAAAGGTTCTCTTTTTCCAGCAGAAAGGAACCTTTGAATTATAACCCCTGGTTCTGGGCCTACTATATAGGATAAAAAGATCTGTCCCTACATCTTCTCCTACACATACCATTTTTAGGTGCAAGAAGTTTGCTTTGATTCAAGTTTCTGAACAAGCCATCGACCAATTGAAGAAAAGGAAATGTGTCAGCACTAGATCAATTCCTAACTCGATCCCTACTTCTCTCATCTAGTGAATTCTCTACCTACTTTATCATTGTAGTTTCAGGCTTGCCTCCTCACTGTGTGAAAAATTCAGCTGATCGAAAATGAATTAATTACCTCCACAAATCAAACCATCAGATCGATCACAGTTGAAGTTATCACACTGGCAATACTGGCCAGAGTAGACTTCATTTGGATTCTCTCTCTTCTTGCACACACACTGCCCACAAATACATTCGCCGTTGTTACTACATATTTCTGAACTGTTTGCTGATCTACAGGTGCCCGACATATCTTCACTGTTTACTTCATCCATACTGCATTCACACAGTTTTCCAATACGTCCTGGTTTACACCTAAAAAGGAAAATGGACCACATGGCTGAACTGTTATAAACACGATTCATGCAATAATTTCTTTTCCATTATATATCTTAAGAATAAAACCTTAAAAGGAGATATTGGTTTATAGATACAGAAAATAAGTTATTTGAAATGGATAGCATGATTCATCCTAGAGCCAGATGTTCAAGAGCAACAGTTTGTGAAAGCTACTGAATAGCTCTTCTACTTGTATCATTAATTCATCAGCCGCAACTAATCACTGTATAAAAACCATCAATGCTGACAGCTTATTCCAGGTGAATATGCCTGCTTGCTATATAAGAGAAGCAATTGCAACTGGCACCTCCTGTTGAAGTGTCTTTTCCTATGCTAGAAAGAGACCCATGGATAGCCCCCTACGCTTGCACTAAAGGACTCGTAGTGAAAGGACATATAATGTCTGCTTGTGCAAGAATGGGATCGTATAAGAGAGGGAAAGCAGGGGGTCAGGGAAAGGTGAAAAAAAAGGAAAAGCATCTACAGTAATTCCTTGGTTTGAGAGTAACTTGGTTTGAGAGCATTTTGCAAGACAAGCAAATTTTTAAATATTTATTTAATTTTTTTTGACTTGCTATACAAGCGACGTCTTGCAATACAAGTACTGTAGTACGGCTTAAATAAAAAATCTCTGTACAATTTTTTTGGGGGGGATTTCGTTTTGATATAAGAGTGTTTTGGATTACAAGCACGTTTCCGGAACGAATTATGCTCTCAATCCAAGGCATGACTGTATTTTCTAATGTGTATTCACAATGAGGAATATGCAGAAGTCCCCGTCCCCCCCTGAGCTAGTGCAAGCGCATTTCCTTCACCACTGATTTCTCACACATCAATGATTGTGGGAAGGGCTTCCAAACAGATTTGAACCCAGGCATTCCCTTTTTTGCAAATTAAGTGCTGGAAAGGAGTGAAAGAAACAGATGGGGTGAAGAGAGAGAGAGAGAGAGAAAGTGAAAGGATGAGAGAAGTGAGGTAGGACAAGGTGGAATGTTAGAACAGAGAAGTTGGCTGGGGCATAGACGGAGAGAATGCTGAGATGAATGGACAGAAGAGGGAATACAAAGAACAAGGAAGCAGAAAATAGGCATTAGAAAATGTGACAAAAACCGAAGAATGAAAGGGAGGAGGAGTAAATGAATGAGAGAAGGAGAAGCAAAAGAAGTGAGAGAGAAAAGGGGCAAGGAAACATGGCAGAGCTGAGAACAGAAGAGACAGGCAGCTCGGTGAAAGGGTGAGGTCAATTTGCAGGAGAGACTGCTGCAGTGTATGGAGGGAGTAGCAGGGCCTACTGGATTGGCAGCCTTCAGTACTTGGAAGGCGTGTATGTGTGTGTGTAAGGGCGGGAGGTGCATTAGTCATGACAGAGTTCAGTCAAGTAGCTTTTGAGTTAGGAACTGTCTGCCTCAACTTCTTTGCTCCACCCTTCGGTAACTGCCTGCATTCCTGGAGCCAGGTCTGAGCAAACAGAAAGAAGTGTGGAGATTGCCATGTTGGGAAGCTGTTTCACTTAAAACCTTACTCTCCCACCCCACCACAAAAGTACTTGTACCAGCACTACTGCAGTCCAGCTAAAGTCAGATCAGACACACCAGTTGAAGAACAATGCACTAAAGCACTTATCAGAGCCACATCTTTCTACCTGAAGGGTCAGGACAGACAGTTGGAATAGATCAGAAGGAGAACCAAAGAGACATCAGAGCTATTTCTCCTGATTCCTTATAAAGGCTCAGTGAGGTGGCATCAATAGCTCCCCAGCATGCTTCTCAGCCAGGGAATGAGCACCTTAAGTTCTAAGGATAGCAATGACGGCTGCTATGGGTTTGACCCTTCTATGGCTTCAGCAAGGTATCTATTGGCTACCAATATTAGAAGTAATTGTCCTCATGTAAACCTGGCAGCAATTACACTGCCAGGTTTGCATGAGTATGTGAGACTGAAGGGATCTCAGATCAATTGTTGAATAAAAATCCTTTAGTAATATAACTCATCTTCCTTTAATGTGAAATTCTCGAAAACCTTTGTGACCTCTTCAGAATTTTAAGGATAAAGTGGATGTAAAATTAAAAATAAAAGAAGCAAAATAAGCTCCACATGGTGCTTTTGAGCCATGTTTCCTGTTGTAGCCAAATAAGGTTTTTTTGGAATTTTAACCCAAGGAATATTTTATTCTCTGCTACATATTTCTTTATGGGAAAACACAGTAAAGGTGATATTTATATACCTGCAAGCACCACACTCAAATGTTCCATTTCCGAAGTGGCACTCCTGGCTGTCAGGAACTCCTTCATTGTGGCAGTCACATTCACAGATGAACTCCAGATTAATTTCTACCTCTTCAGTGAAACCTAGTGGCTTAATTTTAATGGTTTCACTTTGCCCTTTCTCTGGACACTGACTGGCAGTAACTTTAATCTCAAACCTAACCTGTAAGCAAAGCAAATGGACAACGTAAACAGTACAAAATAATTTGTTCAAACTGATTAAAAGATAAAAGTACTAAGTTTATACAAGACCATGCTTGTGTTTGAACAACCTAAAATGTGAACTGAAATAAATCCAAGGCACACACAATTTCAGCATAGAGAAATTTACCTCATCTCCAATTGAAATGTTGGAGCACTTTCTTCCTTCATCTCCTGTACCATTCACTCCATTCTTGCAGAAAGATTTATATTCGATTGCAACTTCTTTTGGTAGTTTGTTGTTTTCCAAAATAACTTCTGAAGATAAGGACTAAAACAAAAGTTGAGCAATTTAGTCATACCATAAAGTATGGTTTTTAGAGGACAGAAGAAAATCCAAAAGAACATACATTTCTTGCAAACAAGTATTTAACCAAGTGTTTTCAAGGGACTATTGTTCTCTATATAGCTTGATTATTCACACAGCAAACTCTGAACTCGTGCTACAATTTTCCCATGGGTTTCAAAAGTCCGATGCCACTGCAGCTTGGAAAAGAGATCAGAGACTGGTTACATGTTACTGCTGCTAAGGTCATGATTGCGCTTTTTCCTTTCCAGAAAGTGGGCAGAGTCTCTAGTGCTGGTCTTTAACTTGTAGTGTTGGTTAACAATGGCACAACAATTTCAATATTTACTAAGTCTGTATATGTTTCACCTTGAAAGGGTATAAACTCAACTAAGTTGAGAGACTTCTAGCACCAGCACAAATCAATGGAGGTCATTAATTCCTTCTATAGGCCTCTGCAAAGTCTCTGTGAGGGGCAGGCTTACTAGAATATGCAGATATATACTGAAATATACAGATTTCAGGCCCATTGTTTCAGAAAACTGTCCCTATTTATCCGAACCATGAAATACAGATGCAACCCTATCAAAGAGTGTTAAATAAAGTACTTTGCATTATTTTTAGGGTTTGTTATCCTACATTTTCAACCCATAACCTCATCCTCCTAAATAAAAAAAATACTCTTCGATGTAATCCAGGTCTATTTTATCTAAAGGCAATCCTGAGATCAATGGCAATGAGATATGGATCATAGCCACCGTAAAAGTTCATGTTGACTTGAGCAGAAGAAATGGAAGCTATTCACGGAAGTGGACTTACATTATATGCGTCAATAATCAGCTGAATCACATTGCTGGAATTTGAAGAGAGTGTTCCCACTGCAGACTTGGGAATCAAATTCTTCAGCTCCTTTACACATGAAGAGTGGAAAATAACAACATTCAATGCAAATTATAATGAGAGCACAAATTCATTGAAAAGTTGTACTATAGCATCAATACTCTCAAAGTTGATTAATAAATTGCTTCAAATTATGGAACTTGTGAAAAGGCTGGTAAGGCTAACTAATACGTACACTAAAGCAGGGCTGGGGAACGTGTGTCCCTCCAAATGTTGGAGGACTCTATAAGAACATAAGAATCACCATTCTAGATCAGACCAAAGGTCCATCTAGTCCAGCATTCTGTTCACACCAGGGATGGGGACTCGGACTCGACTCGCGAGTCCGACTGAGTCCCCCGTTTGACTCGAGTCCCACTCGAGTCCCAATTTTTTCAATGGGACTCGAGACTCGACTCGGGACTCGAGCCCAATGACTCCGCCACTGCCGCCACCGCCTCCCTCGCCGCCACCCGCTCGCAGCTACCGCCACCGCCATCGCACGCCATGCCCATACGCCGCGCCGCCCCGCGCCGGTCCCGTCATCACTTCCGGCGCGGCGGAAGTGACGCGCCGGGACCCTGCTCCGGCGCGCTTGGCCGCGCCGTTTAAACAGAGCGGCGGCAGCCAAGCGCGCCGGAGCAGGGTCCCGGCGTGGCGGAAGTGACGCGCCGGGACCCTGCTCCGGCGCGCTTGGCCGCCGCTGCTTTAAACACTTCCGCCGCGCCGGGACCCTGCTCCGGCGCGCTTGGCTGCCGCCGCTCTGTTTAAACCGGCGGCGGCCAGGCGGCGGAACAGGCAGCTGCTCCGAGTGGGTGGCAGTGAGGGAGATGGCGGCGAGCGGGAGGCGGCGGCGGCGGCAACTCGAGCGGCACGGAGAACACTCTCCGCGCCGCTCAGAAGAGCGAGATCGGGCTGCGCCGCCGCCGCGGAGAACTACAAACCCAGGGAGGGCTCGTAATGCGTCCCTGGTGTGGCAGCGGCGGCGGCAGGAGCAGGGACGAGGGAAGGACCCGCCTATGGTAAGTGGGGGCGGCGGCGGCCCATGGAGGGAGCGGGAGGGTCTCCGCGGGAGGAAGGGCAGCTCTTCTTCCTCTCGCGGAGACCCTCCCGCTCCCTCCATGGGCCGCCGCTTTGGGAGTGACTCGGGACTCGTGACTCGACTAGAGTCACCATTTTGGACCTTGGACTCGAGACTCGACTCGAGTCCAAAGACTCGTGACTCGACTCGTGACTCGAGGCCAAGGACTCTTCAACATCCCTGGTTCACACAGTGGCAAACCAGCTGCCCACTGGATCCCACAAGCAGAATATGAGTGCAAAAGCACCCTCCCACCCATGTTCCCCGGCAACTTGTGTACCTAGGCATACTGCCTCTGATACTGATACTCCAATTCCCATCAGTTCCAGCCAGCCCACCCAATGGTGAGGAATGATGGGAATAGTAGTTCAACATCCAGAGGGCCATACATCCCTTACTCCGGCACTAAAGAGTTTTCCTTGGTGTAAATGCAGCTTCCTTTATTCAAGGGGCTAGAACAAAGGTGTCAAACCTCTTTTGACCCAAGGGATCAATTCCCTTTCAGAGAAGCTCTTGAAGATCACATTCCAGTGGCATCTCAAGCAACCTAGTTTTAAGGTCACAATTAATATTTGTCAGGTTTCTAACACATGCAAAAAAGCTTATGTCACTTGATCTTTACCTTGTAGACTGGTTGAAATTCTTGCGTAACAGCAAATATTATCTGAATATTATTGTCACTTAGCTTCTGAACAAGGTGAGCAATAGAGGGATAATCCTGAAGAATGAAGTTAAGATTACATTAAGAAAATATATTGTATACATATTTGAATTTCACACACAATGCATTCTCTTCTCTATACACAATTTTCTATACAAGAGCAAACATGCAAGTCGAACACAGTTGGTTCTGGATTTAGTCATACTTACAGTAGACTCACTGAAATCCATGGGACTTAAGTTAGTCAAATCCCTTTGATTTCAATGGGTCTACTCCAAGTATGACTAAACCTGGAACGAACCCCAGAATGTGTTTCATGTGTTTTTTTTCTTCAATTATTCTTCTGTCACTCTTGCCTTTAAAACAGCCCTCTAATGGTCAGGGTGTCTTGTACAAATGATTAGAATATTGAATGGTGCTTTTAAAACTGGTGAAATCCTCCAACTCTCATTAACACAAACCTCTAATTATCCTCAGTGTCTTAATTCTCATAAAAGGGTTACTTATGGTTGTTCTTACATTTTTATCCAGTCAAATAAATGCTCAGATTCTTTGTTTCTCTTCGAACTCAGCAAAGCAATTTTTAGCAACACAAATCACCTCCTAGTTTTATGTGTAGGAACAGTTTAAAACAGACCATTCAAACCCAGCATTCTGCCTCCATGATGGAAACTGTGAAAAATATTGTAGCTGAATTCAAAGCCTCTACAATTTAACATAAAACTGTGCTAACAGATGAGCCCGCGCAGGCTCACAGATATTCCTTTCATAATCTCCAAAATTTTGCATTCCTGTTTTATACTTTTTAATGGGTTTTCCTCTCAAAGCATTCTTCCATAAAGCAACATACCAAAGTTGGCCCCTGTGGCTGCCTATCTTTTAGAATAAGGACTGGATTAGTTATTACACACACACACACCTTTAATAGGGCCACAGCTGTGGCTTTATGTTAAGGGGGGCAGTAGGTTCCATAACTTATAATCAGAAAATGGCTCAGAGGATTGAGCTGAAACTTGGCAGGGGGTTTTGGAAAATATTTGTGGAAAAAAACCCAGTTACTGTCAATTTTTCAGTGCCAAGTTAAGACCTTCCTTGACCCCCAGGGATTTGACAGCATATACCACCCAGACTGCTTTGGCTATTAGTTGGTACAGAAATGTAATAAATGAAATGTGTCTCTTCCAGTGAACAGACACAAATGTGGAACTTAGGTCCACCACTCTGCCGCCAACAGCCATCCAGCTCCAACGTAGTGATGAAGGTGGAACTAGCCACTAGGATGCTATACGCATATTGCTTAAATAACATTTCGGTTAATGGTGCGGCCCTTAACAATTGCACTTTCCCGGCATTTAGGAGCTTGTGTGAACATGGAAAGCTCTTAACAAAACATATTAAACCAAAAGGTTTTTTATACACACATACGTTAAATATCCCATTAAACATACTTACATAATAATGGCTCATTGTGTACATATTATTATCTAAATGACACCGTCCATCATTTGGTAAAACAATTCCTCCAAGTTTCCCATCTCCAGCAAAATGGAATCCAGCATCCGTGGAAAACACCAACAGCCGTGTGACATTTCTCCATCCAATTTTTGACTTCAGGAGAAGAAGAATTTTATTAAAGTTCTTTTTAATTTATTTTAATTTAAAGCATAGTATATATAGTGAAAGAATATGGCAGCAGACAAAACTGAAAAAGAAGTGATCAGGGTTCCTATGTATTTTTAGCATGTGGAAAGGTATAAGCTTCTCTCTTACCACTACCATAAAGTTGTAGACATGGCAGTGGCTTCAAATAGTACTTCAATTACTTAAAATAGTAATGCAGGAAGAAGCTACTGTGCAAGCACTCTGAAGTCACTGCTGGGATGTGTTGGCACTAGGAGGCAGCCATTACCAGCATGATTCAATCCAGATCCAGAGGCATGCAGAAATGCCTATGTGACCTTCGCTACTGGACCCTTTCTGACTCAGGAAACGTCAAACTAAGGTTGGAGAGAGGTGGAGAAAAATTCCACTTGCATATTCCACTTGACTGCCCAAAGCCATCTGTAAATTGCTAGTTTTATTCTAGCATCAGCCATCATGTTCTTGGGAATCAAAGATCACAGTCCTGCTCCAGGGTCTTTAGCAAAGTGTGCGTCTGGAGAAAAAAACAACCACGAGCCAAATCTTCTGAAAACACACTGTTGGCTAGAAGCTACTTGAAAGGATAGGCTCTGTTAAACTGAAAGATCAGCAGCTAGACTTTATGGGAGAGCAAGACCCAGAAGCAGTACAGAGCTAAATAGGAAAAAGGAGCCTGCAAGTTACAGCCTGATCCCTAGAAAATAATTAAACTGTGCTCAGTTTTACTCACATTGGAAAAAACAAAGATGCCATATCCTATGCATGTTTACTCAGAAGTAAGTCCCAATGAGTTCAATTGGACTCAAAAAGGCTTAAGGTGCAATCCTATGCATGTTTAGACAGAAAAATACCTACAACTCTCAGTATTTCTCAGCCAGTGTGGCTGGCTGGGGAATGCTGGGAATTATCGGACTTTTTTTCTGTCTTAAATAGGATTGTGCTCTTAGACGGTTCTTAAGTGCTCAATGGACTAGAATCCCACCAGGTTAATGTAAGTAGCTCATGCAAAGTATGCTTTTAAAATGATGCTGATTGAGCATGGATTTTGAACCTCTTCCCACCAAAAAACCTTTGCTACCATTAATGGTCATGTGTTTCTTTTAACATTAAAACCAAGATTTTACTTCTTTTAAATATATCAAAACTTCTGGAAGAGAGAATGTTCTTGCTCCTTTCACAACCCAATAAAGACTAAAGCCAAAACCTAAAGATTTCTCCTCAGGATTTGTATTGCATTAAATGTATATGGAGGGTCCTGGACATACCTCTCTCCAAACTTCTTGGAAAGAGGAACTTTTTCCTCTTCTGTTCCCTTCTGGTTTTTATTTTGGGTCAATTTTACAGAACATTGATTTTCTACTGGCAAATGGGAAAAGGAAGGAATCACAGCTCAATGACTTTCCATGCGAAGGTCCCAAGTTCAATCACTAGCATCTTCTATCTGAAAGCTACCAGTCAGGACAGACACAATACTGGTCTATTTGGTCAGACTCGTATAAGCAGCTTCATGTGTTCATGTCTTTGAATGCAAAGCATTTTGTTTTTCTGTTGCAGGCAATCCTACAAACCCATATGGACATGCCAATAGTTGATTGTTTTAAGGATGCCTATTGGTTTTAACTATCGATAACTTTTCTACTCTTTACTGTTATGGCCTATGTTTTAACCATACATGTATAATGTATGTAGCTTTTCACCCTAGTTTTTATTTCAACTTTTGTTTTATGTTCTTTAGAACATCAGCTGTATTATGTACTTTGTTATGGTTTACTGCAAGACAAATACAAGTCAAGTGTAGTTCTCTCTCAACATTTGTGTCCAAGAGGGAAAAAAAAGAACAGTTTTGTGTGGCCAATTGTAACGTAATAGATACATTCAATGTGAGAGACAACTACTAGGATACAAGTCAAGTACTTAACAGCAATATCCAAAATAAATGAAAACACACTTACACCACAAACAGCAACCTGCATTATTGCATCAAATCCACCTTCTGGAGAATCCAAATTGCCAGAAATTTGTTGATCACCTACAAGTTTATTGAACAGACTTCCATCGCTGGTAAAGTTGAGAACATTTTTGTAGCTAAAAGGACTTGTACAGTTAACGTCAGCTGTGCACGGGTTCCTGAGTTTGGCGGGTGTGGTACTGATATAAGGCATTACAGTTTTTTCAACAAAAGACCCAAAACCTAAGAGCAAGGGAAAAAAGTAGAATGGAATTCTCTAGCTCTGTGGTTCTCAGTACTGAAGAAAGCCCTATGGAAGAAGCAGGCAAGCAGCTGGGCAGCCTACCAGAGGAGAGGTAGTAGGGAAGAGAGAAAGTTCAGAAGAGACAGATGCCATCCTTAATAAGGGTTGCACCAAATATCTTCTATTAGCAGCTACTCTTTGAAAAACCAAAGTGACTATTAGGCTGCTGTGCAGGCCTTTGACAGAGAGGAAGGGAGGGAAAGATGTAGTGTGTGTGTGTGTGTGTGTGTGTGTGTGTGCGCGTGCGTGCATATATAAAAGACTAGTTCTGCTACCTTTATTTTTTTAACCTTAGTGGAGATTCTCAGAGGCTGATCTGAATACCCATAACCAAATTCCACGTCTGACAAAATCCACACAGAGACCTGACACGAAATTACCAGGATATGTAATGCTGAAGTTTGGAAAGTGCAATATATTTTTCCACTTTAGGGATACCACTATGGAAAAATAATGATAATCTTTGCTCTATATTGACTTGCTGATATACAATCCTCAAGATTCTCACGTTTAAATTGTCCACATTTATTTTAAACCTGCAATTTTAAGTATGCACTTTCCTTCCGATTCAGAACACCTTCTTCTACTGACTGACTAAAGACGCAATCCTATGCATTTTTAGACAGAAGAACATCTAAAATAATTTTTTCAGTCTAAACATACATGGGATTGCACCTTAAACCATCTTTACACTTCTGATCACATGCATATATTATGCCCAGAGAGAAAGCTTCAGCTATTGGATGGTATAGAAATAAAATTAATAATATATATTATATTAAAGATGGAACTCTTTGTTTTTCCTTAATCTTTACAAACAAAATTCTTACCAATTCGAAAATCTGAAGTTATATTCTTCATTTTTGTCATCAGAGAAGTTCCAAGACTTTTGACATTCTCCAAGTCATCTTTCATAGAGTACGAGAGATCCATAAGGTAATAAAGGTCAATAGGATAATCTTCAGCTCTCTTAAATTTTAAAGAAAATGTCTGTGGTTCCCCTAATCCAACAAAAAGGAAACAATAGTTAAGCTAAGATTCCATAATATTAGCACAAAGTAAATAACCCAAAAATACAAATGCCTTGACTATGAGAGCTCTTCCACCCATATCCTAAAATAGGCACCAAATAGAAATCAGCTTGAAGCAAAGGCGTTAACTAGCTTCTAGACATTCTTTCAGATTTCTAGACTTCATCACCTACCACTGGAAGGGTCATTATCTCAGAAAGGTCACTCAGAC
This sequence comes from Shinisaurus crocodilurus, assembly GCA_021292165.1. Classification (NCBI taxonomy): domain Eukaryota; kingdom Metazoa; phylum Chordata; class Lepidosauria; order Squamata; family Shinisauridae; genus Shinisaurus; species Shinisaurus crocodilurus. The sequence continues at coordinate 24,113,427 of CM037880.1, read as the reverse complement.
AGGAAGATACAAACAAAAGCTACCACTAACAGGGCCATGCTCTTGGACAACCATATCCACACGTTCAGAATTCCACATTCAGAAGCTGCCCAGATGGACAGCAAATTAACTATAGCTGTGACAGGTGTGCAGAATATCACTGAAAACATTCTGCATCATCAATGGCTGTCAACACAATTAGAGTTCCAATCAACCACATCACCCACAAACTACAGTGATGTATGGTTACAATAAATTGTATTGTATTTTTGTATTTATAATAATTTTTGTATTGTATTTTGTTTTTGTATTTATAATAATTGTATTTATTCATTGATAAATACAATCCACTGACTTGGGTTACTTTTTCTTACTTTGCAAATTGATGTATTGCAAATTAACCTCTTTTAGGAATGCTAACTCTTAATGAAACTGCTGCACAATTTCTAAGAAATATTTCTTACATATTTTTCCACTCACTGTCAGGAGTTCTCATTCACACTTACTGCTTCCAGTAAGAATCATCTTCACATCTGCCTCCTTTCAAATACCTGCTTTATAATCTTCTAACAGTAAACAAATCCCACTTATCACCTCACTATCATTCTAGACAGTCTGTTTTTTAAAAAGCAGATCAACAGTTTTTAACAGTGGTAAGCTCCAATTACTCTGAGATAGGACTGCAAGTATGGATATGGAGTTGTATCCAGCTGGGTCCCTCTGCTCATGGAAGGCTCTTTGATCCAGCAGAGGATTCCGTGAATGGAAGGGGAGGAAGGGGATTTTGGGTGATTTCCCCCTTCCCTCTCCAACCACCTGCATACCCCCCAAATATACTTCAGATGGTTGGGGAACTCTATGGGAAAGCGTGGAAGGGGAATTTACAGGGGAAAGTGGGAATTTGCAACAATCATCCCCCCTTCAGTTCACACAAGCTTTTGCAGGATTGAAGAGCTTTCCATGAGCAGAAGGGCTCACTTGGATACAACTGATATTATATCAATACATGTTTTTATTTTTTATTATATTATAAATAAAAATAAAGTTTAAAAACATTTGCAAGTGTACTGGTGAAAGGAAACCTTCGATTTGTCTTGAAAGTTAATTATAGTGTAGCAAAATGGCAAACTGAAACCGCAAAAGGTACTGTGGAGGCAGCATATTTCTTCTGGAGGCATTCAAGGTGAAGCTGGACAGCCATCTGTCAGGAATGCATTGATCTGGATTCCTGCATTGAGCAGGGGGTTGGACTCGATGGCCTTGTAGGCCCCTTCTAACTCTACTTTTCTATGATTCTATGATTCAGAAGAAGATTCAAATCGAGTCACTGTTTAAGCATAAATGGATCTTTGAATCATCTTGAGTGCAAATTTGTCCATCATGAACTTACTGTGCTTTTCCAATAAGAACTTCCACTGCACTTTTAAGGCTTCTCCCCTCTGCTCATGACCTGCATTAATATTTTATTGCAAGCAACATGATTGGGGCGGGGGGGGTTGTTAAAGTGTCCTCAATTTGACGTGGAGTTTACCTGTTTAAAATGCCCAGTGTGTAGTTTATGTAACATAAGGTGCAATCCTACCCATGTTTAGACAGAGAAAAGACCTACAACTCCCAGCATGCCCCAGCCAGCCATGTCCAACCATGCATAGGATTGCGCCCTTAGTAATCTTCTGCCTTACTGCATCCTAGATAAAAAGGGGAGTGAGCATCAGTTTCTCCTCACTGGAACCTTAATTAACATAGAAATTCACCTGCAACTTAAAAGTCCAACCATCTCTGTTTAGGTAAGTTTTGTTTCCCATAAAATCATAGCATTAAGGCTGCCAGCACAGCTGTGCGATGTCTCCACAGCTTGTTTATGAATACATGTACATATGCTCCTATCTCACAGTGCTAGCAAGCTACCTCTAACCATGTAAGGAGAGGAGGATTTCTTCTGGATCATGCACGGTAGGCAAGTACCCATTGCTTTAGAAGAGAAGTTTCCCCTGTATGTATTGAATCAGAGAGTATCTTGAACTTTATGTGCAGGAGAGGAGGAATGACAGAACATTCAGATAATTATTTATAGTCTACCCCATCCTGAAAGCTCTGGGAAGGTAACAAGATGTAGTATACTCAGCTCTTCTTTTTATTTTTTTGTACCATTTCTGCAAGATGCTCAGACTCTGGTTTGGAAAATCTATGGGGAAGGGTACAAGAATGCCCCTCTACATGCCCTTAAAGTCCCAACCTTTGATGTATGGACAGTATGCTTAGAGGGCCATTTCAACTGATCTTACAAACCTTAATGGGACAGAGGTGGAGATGGTTTATCAGGCCCAAGCAGTTGGGGGCCTTATAGATCATAAAATGTACTCTGCGTGGATCTCTGAAGCAAAAAAAGAGAGAGGAGCCAACACAACTGCTGGAACACTGCTGTAAATTGCTACCTGCAAAATCCTTTTTCACTCCACCAAGTCAGACATCATTAAGTTTGCTACAGGGGCAGAATACTCCTGATTAGTCAATCCCTTAGTTTTTCCAGGTATTTTGTTACATTTGGGATTTTACCAGCATCATTTATTTATTTAATTATTTATTTATTATATTTATACCCCACCTTTTTTCCTGCAAGGAACCCAAGGCGGCTTACATAATCCTCCTCCTCCTCTCCACTTTATCCTCACAACAGCATTGTGAGGTAGGTTAGGCTGAGAGTCAGTGTCTGGCCCAAAGTCACCCAGTGAGTTTCATGGCTGAGTGGGGACTAGAACCCGGATCTCCCGAGTCCCAGTCCAACACTCTAACCACTACGCCACATTACTACCATTACCTTCTATCCCTCCTCGTGTCGCTACTACCCAGTTTTGATAACTTGTAGGGCACACATTCTGTGTTTTGTTTGAGCAGTTCTAGGGCACATCCAATGTGAAGAAAGGGAGGAAAGTACAAGCAGTCCCCAGGTTATGAACGAGTTCTGTTCTTAAGAATGTCTTTAAGTTGAATTTGTTTGTAAATCGGAACAGTATAGCGTTCTATATGTTAAAATCGGCATTTATGCAAATTGTGTAAATTACTCAAATTGCGTAGTATACTACGCTATGTACTCTACGTAAACGACGTAACGCCGGGGAACCCAGAAGTCCGTTCTTAAATATGGGATGTCTGTAAGTCGGATGTTCTTAACTCGGGGACTGCCTGTATTGTCCCAAATCAATCTTTGGCTCTTTAATTTGTACCAAAATTGTTTAAGAAATTCCAGCATTCCAGAAATTATCTGATGTCATGTTTCATGAAGACTGGTTATTTAAAGAGCTTCATATTAATTTCCTGAATAATGCAACTTTATTCAGGCACAAGTATGCCTATTAAAAGACATCTGAATCACTGTTCTACCTAAAATTGTTCAAGGCAACATACTTAACATACTTAAGTATAAGACTTAAGTCTTCACATAGCTAAAACAACAATAAAAATATGGTTGAAACAATAAACGGCCTCAAAACAGTAGAAATGTCATAACAACCACACAAACTGAAAAACAAAAAACAGCAAAATGATTTAGTGGACAGGCCATATCTTTCCTGACCTTCCCCCATCCCACCCTTGAAGCGATACATTAAACAAATAATCTTAAAAGCATTGCTATCATGAATGGCAAAGACCTCAAAGACATCACTAATATCCTTACCTATCCGCAGCTTTAATAGTACTTGCTGTGGTTGAATCTGGGTGATGTCTTCTGGTCTAAGATTCTCAGCAGCCCCTTTGACACGATTTGTCACTTCCTTGTTTTTGAGCATTTCTTGGGAGCCTCTGGGATTTTCTATTTCATCTGGAGGACAGCCCTTACTTTTTAAAACTTCCAAATCATCACATCGTGCTGCAGTAGATTCTCCTTCTTGTAAGAAGGTCTAACAACATGAACAAGATCAGGTTCAAAACTGTTCACGATACATGCACTCATCTTCAACTATATACTACTTCCTTGCTTAATTTTAGATATAACTCAAAATGCCATTAAAAGGTAATTTTTTTCTTTTAAAAAACTAAACCTGATTTTAGCTTTTAAAATGCATGTATTGCTAGATTTGATGGAGGAAAAATATCTGCTTCAATAAATGGATATTTTCATGAGCAAAGAGATGTACTCTGGTGTCACTTGCTGCATATAATTATTGATTTTAATATTGAACCATATTGTTGTTCTAATGCCAGGGTGCTTCTTGATGAGGCTTTTATTGCACCATTGCCCTGCTACATTCACAGAATTTTGCAGGGGGCTCAGGTGCTGTTGTCTTCCACCGAGAAGCCTACTGTGTTTTCCCACCTTCCATCTTTTTTCTTACTGCAGAAAATCAATTAAGGAGAAAAAGATGCAATACCTGCACAATGCCTACTAACTGGCAGTGCAATTTCAATGCACCTCTATTGTAGTTTTACTATTTTTAATATTCTTGGCTGCTTTGAAGACCATTGCTTGTAAAACAGCATAAAAACGGAATACAATTTATAGTGGAAAACATTTCACAGTAAAATGACTGAGGGCACAATCCTATGCATATTTAGTCAGAAGTAAGTCCTACAACTCCAAGCATGCCTCAGCTGAGGAATACTGGAAGTTGCAGGACTTATTTCTGTCTAAACATACATAGGACTAAATTTACCGTAGCTTTGTCCAAGATGCAACAGCTAGTAATAATAGTAATAATAATTTAGAATTCTATGTTTTTAAGAAAAATGGGGCAGAGTGGGGCTTGGCAGATTCTGCAGCTATCACCTGGCTAGGCAAGGGCACTGGGGGAAGGACAAAGATATAAGAGACTAGAACTAGGAAACCCTGGAGAAGACAGGAGAAAGCTGCAGGATGGGCTGGAGCCCAGGGAAGCTATAAGGGCCTCTGGAGAGAAGCTGCATCGCAGAGGGGTAGGCCAGGGACCACAGTCTACAGAGAAGTGGAGACCAAAAGAAAGAGCTCACACTCCCAGGAATGGGACATGTGGAGCAGAAGTGCTGAAGGAGAACCTGGAAGTAAGTGAGTAACTTACTCCTCATGCCAGGAGTAAGTGATGGAGAGGGGCAGAGAGGATGTGGCAGGAACTGGACTGCAGAGACACTATGGACAGAAAGATAGCCTAGTTGCAGCTATCAGTGGCCAGAAATGATAGCTCACAGGCAATCATTTAGCCTGGAGCTCAAGAGGAAGATGAAACTCCAAGTAGTGATTCTGGGCGAGGGACCTATGCACCACAGAGATACAGTGCAGCTAACCATTGTCAGTGTGCCTGTAACCAAGGAAGTTTTTGTGCAACATTGTAGCATGTCTAAAGAGAGGACCTGAGGGAGGAAATTGAGTCCTTTGATGCTGCACTATCCACTGCAAGGACACATGCACATTTGTCAAGTCTGAGAGATGCCAAAGTTCCTTATCTCTGTGAAAGGAATAAACCATAATAATACATGCATATAAAATTTTGACAGGAACAGAACAACCTGCCTTATACTAGGTCAGATTCTTTGTTCATCTAGCCCAGTATTCTCAACTCGAACTGGCAGCATCTTTCTAGCGTCTCAGGCAGAGCAGTCTTTCCCATCACCTGCTACCTGATCCTTTGCACACTGTAGATGCCGGGGCTTATTGCATACGAAGCATGGCCTCTGCCTCTGAGCTATGGTCCTCCATCAAAATTTTAAAGGTACAGCAACCTGCTCTCCCCCAGCAGCAAGAAGCCCCAGGAAACTTGAACTCTGGACCTTGAGCACACCAGGTGGGGTCCTGAGGCAGCTCATGCAAAGCAGCTCATCCAAGACCAGAATGGAACAGTGAGTCCTGCTGCCTGCTGGTTTAAAGGAGCAACTCCAAGGGCCAATATGGCATTCTGCATGTGAACCCCACCCCCACCCCCCACACAAAAAGAGCCACCAGTATATACTGTAGCATAAAGCTTTCATGCTTTATCACTTTTACATACACGGATGTGGTATGCAGCAATTCCTGCAATTGCTAGAGAAGTGTGGCCAGTTTGACAGGAAATGCTGCTGGTTATATCTATATTTACCTTTTAAATTTGAACACCCAGAAACAGTAGGAAAGCTCCAGTGCACAAAACTACTAATATAGTATGCAAACCAGCCGCATGCCTTTGCAGTGGCATGGAAAAGAAACTGTTTAACATTAACAAGTAGCAGAAACAAAGTGATCAAATTAATCTGCATTTTCTGCCATGAACCTACAACCCTGCATGTAAATATTTTACTTTTTGGAAACGGAAGCAGGAAGCTACTTAGCAGCTTAGTGAGGCCTAAACTGTAAAATCTGTGTCTGGGCTGGACCATTTCAGACTGCAGGTTATGGTTCATATTGCTCCTCCATACAAAAACACATGTCAACGAAGCAAGGTTCTAGACCCCACGGCAGTCCTGAGATAGTTCTGCCTGTACAAAAGTTTACCAGCTCTTTGAAACTAGGCTTAGGAGTTAATTATCACAACTTAGGACATTTCAGAATTCAAATTAGATTTAAAATGTACATAAAATCCTGTTTCCCTGCCCATCTGCTTTGCCTGCGTCTAAAGTTACTGCCCTTGTAATGTCACCGGGAGAATATAATTAAATCCAGACAGAGAGACTCCAGAGAGGAATGATTTTTAAATAACTATGAGGGAACACTTTCTGTGGGGGAAGAAGAGAGAGCCTTTACAACTGTACAAGGAAGAGGACAAAGCCTAAGGAGATTGCCTGTACAATTCATTATTCACCCTGTTAACACAATTCCTGATTTTTTAAGAGGCACTTACCAATTCACCTACTCCCCAATTATGACTAATAATTTCTTCTAGGGGCAGTGTCTGTCATTTCGGAGAATTGTCTCTCAGACCATCAGTCTGTATGCATGTAATACAGACTTGTGTTCTCAGTTCCCTTCACCTGGGGTTCAAGAAACTACAGGCCATTTCAAGCACAGAAATCAACTACGTGTGCCTGTGTGATACCGCCCACATGTACGGGGGTCATGTGGTCAAAGCTCAGTGTGAACTAAGCTATATATGGATACAGCTTACAGCACACCAGACATTTCCACTATCATTGCAGTTGGAAAGTAGAGGAGATGGGGGAGAACTGGAGCACAGTCACTGACTCTCAGCCTAACCTACCTCACAGGGTTGTTGTGAGGATAAAATGGAGGAGGATTATGTAAGCCGCCTTGGGTTCCTTGCAGGAAAAAAGGCAGGGTATAAATATAATAAATAAATAAATAAATAAAATAAGGCTTATTAATTTCAATGACCCTGCTCGTTTAAAAACTGATGGGTTGTTGTGCAGGAGCAGGCATACTGCCTACAGTGCGCCCGCCTCTCCTGCACAACTCACGATCAGCTCCTTCAGAAGTTGTGTAACGTGACATGCAAACTGGACTGCTGGGTTGTTTAGGGACCTAAACAACCCAGCAGTTAACCCAACAACATATCATATGCACTGATGCACAACAACCCATCTGTTTTTAAAGAGATAGGCTAGGTTGAGAGAGTGTGATTAGCCAAAGATCACCCAGTGAACGTTGTAGCCTCAGTGGGGATTTGAACCTGAGGTCTCCGCAGCATTAGTCCCATATTAACCATTACACCACACTGGCTCTCAACAACTCCTACAACCTAAAAGGGGCAGACAACTATTTTATTTATCAATGGAAAAAAGTTCTGAAATGCATAAGAATAGCTGCAAATATTATGTTGCACACAATAAAGCAATAAATACATACTATATTCTTGCACCATCCACAATTTGGTCCGGCTTGTATACAATCTGCACATGATTTTGCATTAGCTTTTATACAATTGTTCCCTCCTATAAAAAAAAAAGTATGAACAGGTTATTTTTTTTTTAGAAATAACAGTGACACATAGCTAATTTAAATTATAAGTAAATGTCTCAATGGCTATCCTGAAGTATAGTTCAAACAAATAACTGTATCAGAATTAAGCTTATTATTAGTGATGCTTAACAATCAATTCCACAGATGCTCAGGGCCCAGAGGAAAAGCTGTTGTCTTATGTAGATTCTACATAATGGTCTTCCTTCTCTGGTTCATAATTAGCCCAGGAATTAAGATTGCTTCGAATGCCACACATTTCCTACATAAACAACACTTCCGTGTAAGAAAAACCATGACAACTGCATGTAAATAGTCATGTGTGACACATTGCATATGCCATCTATTTCACTACATGTACATATGGTGGAAAGCTGAAGCTGATCTCGACTTTCCACCATGTTACATGCAGTGAAATGATGTGAGTGCAATCTTTCACACATCAAGTAGTGAAACTGCATGCAGAGAAGCTGAGTGAGAGAGATTGTGACTCCATCTATTTCACTGTACATCCACATGGAGGAATGGCTTCATGGTTTTTCTTGCTTGGAAGTATAGGAAATGCATAGAATTTCAAATGACCCCTACTCAATAGGACTACAATTTCAAGTTGCTGTTACAGTTCAGTATCCTCCAGATGGCCTGCCCTTTGGTAAAGAGAGTACTATTCAGAAGATACAGCTCAATCTCTTCTCCAGGGATAACCCTTCCTCCTTTGTTCATAAGTCATCTGTGCCAACAGTGTCATTGCCATGAGTACAGGGGCTACAACAATATAGATGAATGTCATGTATAAGTGAAGCAGCCAGTGTTTGTCCAGGAATCATCATTCAACACCAGCACAGAAACCCTACTCTAGATAACTCCAGAGTTAATGTTACCTGCATGGTAGAGTAGAAATACAGCCTATACTCCCTAAAGATTGTACATATTAAGATTTTGAAACTGTTGCATTTACCTTGTTGGGCAAATCCACAGACTATAAGGCAGATTAATAATCCAACCCAGATGAGAAACTTGAAATTTGCCTGGAAAATAAAATTTAAATAATTGAACTAGTTGGCTATATTCTCCCCTTTCTCCTTTATGCCAGAAGTAAACATGGGCTCATGAATGTGGTTCACACAATACTGTGAATAAACAGTTCCCTCAACTTCATTCTAAAAATCATGTAATATTTCTACAATGGCTTTTAAACATGCAATGGTAAAAACTGATTGAACACTACATTAACAAGGTACCAAAAAAGCAATTTCTGCTTTCTGCTCTTCTGAAACCAAAGTAAAGATATCAAAAATATGCATAAATGGGGCATAGCATAGTGAGTGCGTGCACACACACAACTATTTTTTTTTCCTTTCACTTTATTTGCATGTCCATATACAGCTTTGAGTTTGTATTGTTTATAGAACTTTAAAATCTAATTAGGAAAAGGTATTCAACATAATTAGAAAATACATAAGAAGCCTTTTCACAAGTGTTTTTATACGATTATCACTTATTTATTTACAATATTTATATACCACTCCACATCTAAACAGATTAATAGCAGTGTATAGTTGTGGCAACTAAAGAATACATATTTTGTCATCAGAACATGGGCAGAGCAGTCCAGCAGGGTTGGCAGAGGGAGAGTCTGTGACAGACGAACATCCAAATCTGAAGCCCTACCAGGGTGGAAAGGGGATTTCCCTCCTCCTCCATTTGTCAGCTCTTGTGTTTTTAGATCTTTCCCTCCCACAGGCCAGTGTACTTTTCCCTGTCCAGGGGGTGCCTGGGGAATGGGCGGTATTTGGATCCAATGTATCCAAAGCCTCCCAAGATCCATCCCTGGAACACCACCTTTTTGCCCTCTTCGACACAGCACTGATGATGGAGAAGCAATGGTGTCAGACCTTTTCCACACTGCTACAAAGAGGTTTTCAAGGGCAGACCTGCCTCTCCGCCTATGGCGAGGGAGATCCACAAAATGCTAGAGCCCCTGGGACACCCTCCTAGGGACATCAGGATTATGCCCTAAGCAAAAAGGAAAAGTGATATTAATTTTTCTTGAAGAGATTATTACGAGCCAATACTGGGGGTTGGCTGCAGAAATCCTGTATGAGAGAAGGATTCTCACTTTCTCTCAGTCAAGCTTTCATTTAAGTAACTCAAGACACAAATGGATATTCATCAGAATTGGCGAGGGGGTAAGCCTGAGTGGCTCACACTTCATCTTCCCACACTTCCATGGGTCTCATTTCATAATTGGGAGATGTACATCTCATGCACACATTTTGTCAACATCTCCCCATGGGAAATATGTGCATCCCCTTCTTCAGGCGAGACCAAGGAGCATGGGAGAAGAGCAAGCCAGGTTTCCTCTGAACTTCTATAGCAAGTTTCAGTACCACTTCTGCCATTACTTTTTCACAGTGCTTTTTTCCTGGAGAAAAGGGTACCGGAACTCTTGGATTACATTTCCTCGGGAGTAGATGGCGATTAAAATTATGTGGTGCCATGAATGTGGGTTTATGTGAAATAAGCCAATGTTTAGATGCTCATCTTCCCCCTACATTACAATAGATATTGTTACATTGGCTTATAAACTTCTGCTTAGGCACAGTACTAATCAGGCCCAAGCAGTGACTTCTCCATGTGAACAAGCATCACAGTTATTGCAACTCAATATTTCACAATGGAGTCAATCCTCACATTTAGTTGCAAGTGTTCAATAACCAGGAAACATAAATGCATATGAAGCAGAATCACTTCCCAACATCCACTTTAACAAAGCCTTTCAGACCCACCTGACTCATCTTAAAAGCTCTTGGAACTGTAGCTCTCAAAGCAGGTTTGCCACCTGACCTCTCTGCTACCCATTTCATCCACTGGCAATACTTCTATATTCTGTACAATGCTTTCAACATTCCTGGCGCTAAACTAATGCTAGTCCAAAAATGAGGGAGCTCCCAAAATGCGCCATATATGTTAATTGGTAGACAGACCCAAAATAAGGCTGATACATTGAAGCTAATGCTAATGCCCAGTAATCAGTCTAACAATAGCAATATATAAAAATGGTATCCTTGTCAAATCCTTGCATTCATATATGGTATAATAATCTAAAAGTAATTATTTATACAGTAATACCTTGGATTGCAAGCATAATTCGTTCCAGAACCGTGCTTGTAATCCAAAACACTCTTATATCAAAGCGAGTCTCTGGCGGGTGTGAGCGGGGCCGATTTCGGCCCTGCTATGCCTGCTCGAGGCGAGCAGTTACATCCCTACTTGTCTTGCAAGACCTTGCTTGTTTATCAAGTCAAAAATTTTAAATTTTTTTGCTTGTCTTGCAAAACGCTCTCAGACCAAGTTACTTGCAATCCAAGGTATTACTGTACTATAATTTAGACATTTCTCACTAAAATTACCACTTTAAGTTGGTGTTTGTTGAATGTAAACTTTTAAATTCCACCAAGACCTGGTTCCTGTTCTTCTACACGGCTCATTCCCACTTGGCTAGGGAGGGTGGGGCCTGAATCCCCAAAGGCTGCTCTTGCAGCGAATGCTGCCTAGAGACCATCAGAGTATAGGGGCTGCTGCTGGGGGCAACATTTAGTCTCGGATAAGATGTTTTTGTATTTCTCTTGTTAGGCCCCTACTATGAATTATTAGTGGATTGTTTAATCTAAGTGTATATTTTTTAATATTTGTATGATTTTGTCTTCTAATGGTTAGTGAATCATCTTGAAATGTTATATTTTATTATGTAAACTTTTCTGGGTTCTCACACCTGGTGAGAACAAAGGAGAGGGCCTTCTCGGTGGCTGCCCTAGCGCTCTGGAATTCCCTCCCCAGGGAGGCTAGAGTGGCGCCCTCCCCGCTAAGGTTCTGGAGGCAGGCAAAGACCTTCCTGTTCTGGCAGGCATTTGGAACTAGCCTGTGATGCAATGGAATGCTGTATTTTATAGTATGTATATTGTACTGTTTTTAATGTTTATATATATAACATATATATATATATATATATATATATAATATTGATGGTTTAATTCTATTTTTTTAATTTTCAAAACAAAATATAACAAAATACAATAATAACACAAAGATTTAACTAAAACTACATACAATAAATCATAAAGTGTACACACCCCACCCTCCTAGGGCCCAATCTGTTTCTACAGCCCAACACCAAGTGCAACCCCTCAAGGCCTGCTACAAAGTGGAGTGGCTTCCTGGTGATAGAGATGGAAGTGTTGTGAATCAGCACAACTCTCTTCCCCACCCAGCCCTCTAGCCTATGCTGGTGCTGCACAGAGTACTCAGGTGGGCAGAGCTGAGTCAGGTCCAGCCCACCGAGCTCACCCACCCAAGTCTTAGTAATACACGCCAGATGGGCCTTCTTATCCATGATTAGATCATGAATGAGTGTGGTCTTATTGCGGACCGATCTGGCGTTAAATAGCAGCACCACAGTACTATGGAAGTCAAGAGGAAATGTTGTGCTGTTGTAAACCGCCCAGAGAGCTTCGGCTATTGGGCGGTATAAAAATGTATTAAATAAATAAATAAATAAATAAATAAATAAATTGTGCGTGAGGAAGGCTGAATGAAGCCGGGGATATAAATTCACTAATTATAAACTTGTAATGACTGTTATATCCATTGAAATATGTTATTTAGGAACCACTTACCGCATAACTCTATGGGTATGTGATCCAAGGAATTGCGACAGAGGATTTGAGGAGAACTGGTATAGTTTTAACAGCTAAGCGACTAAGGGTGCAATCCTATACATGTTTAAACAGAAAAAAGTCCTACAACTCTCAGCATTCCACAGCCAGCATGCTGAGAGTTGTAGGACTCTTTTACTCTAAACATGCATAGGATTATGCCTTAAGAGAGCAAATCTATGGTATCTGGGCAAGCGTCCCAGGGACCATAGGATTGTTCAGATTTTCCCTTCCAAGGTTGGAGACAGCGCTCCGACATCAGAAGGGGGATTTGGAGATCCAACCCTCCTCCCCTACCCCTTCACAGCCGGTGCGGGAAGAACCGCACCAGCTGCCCTCCGAGGTCAGAAAAGCAACCTTGAAGGACAAGGAAAGGGGGCGCTCCAGTGGACAGGGAGGGGAGGAGACCAGAGAGGCCAGGATACAAGTTATCCTGAACATCTTCCAGCCTCCTTCCCTCCCCCCTCCGAAACGCCCTTACTAGATTGGGCTGAAAAGCCCATCTAGCAAAATCTGCAGAGTGGGAGGGTGGGGAGGAGAAAGATTATCTTTCTGCCTTGCATTAGATGATCAGACGCCTCTGAATTTGGAGGCTTCAGGTCACTGAGGGAGCAATCAATAGGATTAAGTCCTAAACTATTAATGAAGTCATCCCTGGATTGAATCTCACTTCTGCCCTGAAGTGGCTTTAGGCAAGCCACTCTCAGAGTTCCACCTCACCCCACATCTTCATTTCTATATTTTTATACATATTAAGTAGTCATCGGCTTCTGAATTGCACAGCAAAAGCTGGCTTCTTTTTGAAAAAATACATTGTTGCTAGGGCAGTCTTGTTGGAGAACTGCATATGAAAAAATCCCACCCATAATAAAATGGAAGAAATATTTCAAATACACTTTGTACTTTTTTTCTTCACCGAAAAGTATTAATGGCACTGTTAATGAGTCTGGGAGGAAGGTGTACTTCAAAGCCCCATTGGTCTATCTTTTCTATGACAAAAATAAGTTACACGTTTCAGTGGTCTAAGATATTAAGGGTGTGAACGCCACTTTATTTATCATTTTCAGGAAGTTAACATTCGCTCTTGTATATAAAGTTTTAAAAAAGCATCTCAAGCCAACAGTGGATGGCGTGCCCAACCCAAAGGTAAAGTGTTCACTGTTCAGTCGGAAACAGCGCCTGCAGCACATGGGTCTGAACAGATACTGAAAATCTTTGGCAGTTATAGCCATGTACGGCACCAGGTCTCATGGGTGGAGCCGTTACCTCAAGATTCAGAATATCTCAGCAGGAAGCCTACGGATCTTCCAAAGGGAGAGAACCAGTAAGAGGCTATGGATGCGGTCTTTTTTTGGCTCCCTGTAGCTTTCTCCACCTCCGCTATCAGCATTTCTTTTTCCCATCTTCAAAGTGTCCCCCTTTCTTCCTCCAAGCTTATCTGATTGTTCTTGTAACTCCTTGGGGCTTGCCTCCATCTCCAGCACTTCCCCTCCCTTACAGGTCCAAAGAGTTTTAAAGATGCACCAGGCTCTATTAACCGCCCTTCCCCAGCATTGCTCCATTTGGAGCAACATGGTTTATCCAGCTTTCAGGTTTGGCGATGGACTCTCAGCAGGTGTTACCTCCCGGATCTGTTGCCAGCCTAACCTGACCTCTACCATCATGGGATCTTTGTTCTTCAACACACACACACCCTCCCCTCCAGGTAAATGACAGACACAAACATGTGAAATAGGAGTTTGACTTTTAGGAATGGGAAGGAGTCAAGTGAAGGCTGTACTTGTGTAACCTGCAATTCCATGCAAGCACAACAATTAATAGAATTTATTTGTACAGCACTCTGTTGTTTTTGCTGCAACAATCTAACATGGCTACTCTTGAATTTATTGATAAAGCTTTTTATAAATGCTACTTTTGGGCCCTAAAAGGGTCCCTAAAACAGCTCACATAAAAAGACAAAATAGATTATTCTACACACACAAAAATTCAGCTCCCTAAGAATTTCAGCTTTTATTAACAAACAAACCAATCAATACAAGTAAATTTCTAGCCCTCGTGACTAAGAAAATACGCTTCAGAGTATTTGTGTGCATATGTACAAAATTACAGCAGCCAACAAAGCTGCTGAATAATATTTCCAGTGTGATTTCAATGATGCTTGCCCCCCTCATGACTAACATGAGCACACTTGAGCAAGAGAAACCACACAAAGTATCTTAGCATACATAATTTATACACATTTTCTTAGCGCAGAGTACTGATTTTCTTAGTGCGGAGTATACCTGGCCCTTTTCCAAATCATTCGCCTCAGATGAGAGGCGCTCACCACCCTTCCTCATCTCTGCCCAATGGTGGCATAAGCTGACTAGGGATGTTAAGTCTGGGGGGGCCCAGCCCAGGGGTCCTCCAAAAAATCATTAGACAGCATCAGATGATGGGGCAATGGCATGGCAGCAAACAGGCCTGGCCTCACCACCCAGCATACTGGCAGTGAAGCCAGTTGCCATAAACCTGCAACATCTCCTTTTCTTTATGTTTTTTTTAAAAAAACATTTTATCAGCAAACCAAAATGCCAAGGTTGCTCCAACTTTCATTGGTGCAGAGGCACTCTGGGAAAATGAATAAGGTGGGTGGCTGGAGCAGCTTCAGTCAGAGCTTCATGTCACAGCACACCTGGCCTCATGTAAAAAGTTTTTTTAAAATAAATAAAGAGAAAGGGACTCTTCCGACCTGGGAACCTTATGGGGGGTAGGGTGGGGAGAAAGCAGTAGTAGGGTATCAAAGGCGGCACCTCCCCTAGGGTCCCCTCAAACCTGGCAGCAACACTGTCCCTCCCAGCTACTGCAACTCTCCTTTCTGAAATCACGAGTCAAGAAAAGCACCATGGAGTAGGGATGTGCCGGAGCTCAATTGGGGTGGGGGTGGAAGTCCAGAGAACTTGCCTGGCTCGACTCCCACCCCCAGCTCTGCTCGCCCTACCTTTTCCTTGGCTCGACTCGTGTTCTTTGCATAAATTAGGCTGTTTTTTTTACATAAACAACATAGCGCTGGGGACCTCAAGCATTTTATGTGTTGGTCTACAGCTCCCATCATCCACAGCAAGCATGGCCATTAGCCATGCTGGTTAGGGATAATGGAAATTATACTCCAGGGCACCAGATTGGAGAAGGCTGTTCTACAGTATAAACCAAACTGCCTATCTTTAGAAATCAAGTCAGCTATGTACAGGCCACTTTCATCCAAATATGAAAATATATATGGTAAAATAAAAATAAAACAATTGAGAGGGAAAAACTCCTTCTCTCAACTTCCCTTCTTTCTTGCATATAGCAGGATCAACAAAGAAATTATATCTAAGTTTACAAAAGGTGGGGTGGTTTTTGAAAGGAAAAAAAGAGTTACCAAGTTAAACATTATAATGGTTATCAGATCAAAATAAGGTAACCGACAGAAACATATACCATATCACCAATTTCAGTGGACATGAGCATATTTAACTCTATGTTGCATTATAGCCAACAAGCATAGGGAACAATTCTCATGTTACGGCCCCATATGAAATGCTATGAGAAATGGCATTTATACGACTAACTTACGTCTCATACATTTTAATAGATCTACTTAAGTCTGGACCCAATAAGTGCTAGCTAGCTCATAGACTTCCATCACACTATCGAGTCATACCAAGAAATGGAACCCAGGGCATATACGCAGATAAGAGTTAGGTCAATTCTAAATGGATCCCAGGGACATCTAAAGGACAAAGTCAGTGAGCCCAGCTGCAGTCTGTATAAAAAAAAATCAGGTAGCAGATGATTTTAAATACCTCTGCCTGAGACAATGGAGAACTGCTACCCAGTCAGGTTATGCAATATGGGGCTGGATGGACAAGTAGTCTGACCAAGTACAGGGCAGCTTCCGATGACCTCAACAAGACAGACACCCCCTACCCCTTGCCATTATGATGGGCATTTCACTAGCAGTTCATTACTGGTCAGATTTTAAACACCTACTAAGTAACCTGTGCCACACTTAAAGCAAAAACAGAAGCCTAAAATGCTAAATAAAAGGAATCCATGTGAAAATGCCACCCTAACTGTGAGTACTGAGCTATCCTGATTTTTTAGCTATCTTAAAAATCTACCATAGCTCCTTAGCCACAGATCCATGTTTAGTACAGCCCTATGGAATTAACCAGTGATTTTAGGTTTTGGTAAGATCTGCACTTCAAGAAACAAGGATGCCTTCTCTGAAATGACTAGCATTACGTTTGTACAGGTTTACATTTTTCTCTTTGAAAGAGGACATATAAGACCAATTATCTGAATACTCCATTGAACAGCAAAAAGAGCATGTAATAAAATGGTTTATGTTCATATAACTAAGAATATATGTAACTGTGGTCTGTCCAGCAGTTGTAAATCTTGCCTAGGGGAAGGCATTTTAAACCTGATCACATAAAGTAAACCCACAGATCTCAGAAATATTTTACAGTGGAACTGTAAAATACTAATACATAAATCAGAAACATAAACAAGCCAATCAGTTTGATAACAGATCTCTCTCTAGACCAGTAGATCAGAGCAAGGATGTCACAATGGACTGGTCCCAAAACACACACACCACAGTTCAGACCCCAAATAAATAATTTTAGTGTTCATAAACATACAAGTGGGGCCTGAAACAAAATGTTGCAGTGTGAACTGCTCCTGTTCTGGATTCCAGCTGAGCCAGACTTGCCCTTTTTGATAATATTCTATTCCCTTCTATTCCATCCTCCTCAACAGCAAGTCAGCATTCTGTGTCCAGCTCTGTCATCACTGGGCTATTTGGTATTCTCTCCCCTTTAGTAATAAAGTATTTATTACTTTAAAATAAAGTAATGTATTTATTGTATTTCTGCAAACCTTGAGGTTACCTCAAGCCTGCTGTACATGGATGGTGCCCTTTTGGCTACATAAGGACTGGCCCTCAGAGAATGAGTTCACTATTAGTATATACAGGCAGTCCCCAGGTTCATAGATTTCATAAATAGAGTTGGAAGGAGCCTACAAGGCTATCGAGTCCAACCCCCTGCTCAATGCAGGAAACTAGAGGAGGGGTCTCCCATCCAAGTAATAACCAGGCTTGACCCTGCTTAGCTTTCCACACTCAGACGTCCTGACTTATGGACAACTCATACTTAAGAACGGAATGCCATATATGTAAAAATCTAAGTTAAATACAATGGTTCGTACTTATGAATGCACGCACTATACTTTGCAACACTTTGAAAACATTGCTCGGCTTCTGTTCCGACTTACGTACCCATTCGACTTAAATACAGACTTACGAATGGATCTCGTTCATAACCCGGGGACTGCCTGTGCTATTACTATTTTGGACTCCTTATCTGCTAATTAGCATCTTTCACTAGCTGCATTCAGATGATCAAGTCTCAGCTTAATAAGCCAAGATATGAATAAGTGTCATGCACCCATCAATTCACTCCTCCTTTGCGTGGTGGGGGAACAAGCCAGGAAGCCACAGTGAACCTTAGCTTCCTGTTAGATCTGAACTGGAAAACTATAATTAATGGCTTCCAAATATGCCAGAATACAAAACCATACAGTAATACCTTGGACTGCAAGTAACTTGGTTTGAGAGCGTTTTGCAAGACAAGCAGATTTTTAAATATTTATTTAATTTTTTTTTACTTGATATACAAGCGACGTCTTGCAATACAAGTACTGTAGTATGGCTTAAATTAAAAATCTCTGTACAAATTTTTTTGGGGGGGTTTCGTTTTGATATAAGAGTGTTTTGGATTACAAGCACATTTCCGGAACGAATTATGCTCTCAATCCAAGGCATAACTGTAGTTTAAAGTTGGCTTCCATATCTTGGCTTGGCTTAACCATAGTTTCTTGGTTTGGACAGAAGCTATGATTAACTGCCAGTTGCTGGCTCATTTCCTGGCTCACATGAAAGGAAGAGAAAAACAGTTGCATGCAGGTCCATGAAGCTCATTCATATCTTGGCTTACGATGACATTTGATTGACCTAATGCAGCAACTATCTTGAAATTCAGAATATTTGGCCCAGGTTCAGATGTTAACAGGAAACTATGGTTTCCTTCTATGTGAACAAGCCATGGTGAGTCTTGGACTCGTACCCTTCCCCCCCATCCTTTGAGGCCATGAAAAAATGGGAAGCATCTGTTTCTGCTTTCAAACAAAGCAGTTTTCTGTTATGTCCAAACTTGAGGAATTTAGGGCAGTATCCAACAGTGTGCTTACGCCCCCACTGATTTTTTGTGTGTCCCGTCAATCTCTTTTCGCAAGCGGCTCCCACTACTTGCGGAATGAAGATTTAGTGCTTCTGACGGCAAGCCAAAACAAGTGGAAACGCTCATTTCTGAAACTTGGTAGGTCAGTGGAGCTCGCATAAGGGAGCTCCGCCGACCTGTCCCAATAGAGAAACAAATGTTTCTGCTTGTTTCAGGGCTTCCTCTAGGAAGCGCTAAATCTCTGTTGCATAAGTAATGAGTCCTGCTTGCATAACAGAATCGTCGGGACCCACTGCTTGCGGAAGGGAATTGGTGGGGCACAAAAGAATCAGTGGAGGCGTAAGCATCCCATTGGATACTGCACTTAGTTTGTTTTAACTCTAGTTAGTAAAGAAGCCAAGATCTGAAACTACATTTTGATTCTAGTTTGTTCTCACTAACTTGAGTTTAAACAAAGCACAATTCCAAATTCAGATGTTGCAGGGAACTCTAGTTAATTTGGAAGCTTTTGCTTTTAATCTCTTGCCTGATAGAAAAAGAAGAGAAGTGCATGAGCCACTCATTCACAAAGCAGGAAACTCTGGTTTCCTGTTACATCTGAACCAGGCCTTTTAACTCAATGTGTTTAAAAGATCTCCAGTTATTTCTAACCACTCAGCCTTGTTTTGTTTTTTTAAACACTTCTTGATAAGTAATTATTTGCTGTCTTAGAAAAGGCTGCTTAATCATTTCCATGGAATACATTTTTTGTGATACATGAATGAGTCATCTATTTTATCATTGTTTGGGTGGATGCTTACGGCTTGGTGCCTATGGTAGGAAGCTTCACTGGGCGGGTTTGCATGACACACATTGACACAGGAAGCTGGGGGTAGCTTATAAGCCATGTTGTATGGCTACTTAACCTGGGCCCCCCAATGTGCCCAACCAACGATCAGGCACAGCGGGGGTCCTATGGCACCTCCACCCTGCTCAGTCCTCCCACAGGTATCTCATGGGACACTATGGGAGCACCGAACTTCCTGCCCCCACCACGATCACAAGCCATTTTCAGCTCTCCATGGCTTGTCTTCTTTTAAAAAAAGTTTTTTTCTTTTTAGATTGTGAAAAGCGGCTGTCAAGCTGCCTTTCCTGAACCCCATTTTTGGCAGACATGAGCTGCCCATACATGGAGCCCCAGCAGTAATTTGGAGGGCTGCCTGTGGTTGCCTCCCCCCTTAATTTTTTTTTTTTTTACTCTGATTATGTGCTTAAATAATCACGCTCATAATTTTATTTGTAAACCCGAACTGCCCCATCTGCACAAACATGGCAGGTCAGGTTAGCTCAAGGAGGACCCTGGACTAGGTACTAGCTAGGTTGGCTGCCTGCTGGCCAAATCCATCAGGCCTCCACCCTGCACAGTGCCTAGCCCAGGCTGAAGGTGAGTATTTCTCCCCATTGCAAGGAACTGTCAGATTTGATAGGTCATCAGCTTCCTTGCATAGCCCGGACAGGAGATCATGGTTTGCGAAAAAGGGCTCTTTCCCCCTTTGCAGAGCAATCTCCTGGTTTCTTTGGGGGAGATCAGGTATCCCTAGTAGCCCACCAGTTTTGCAAGTGCCCCCCCCACTGCTAGCATGGGGGGAACCTGCAAAACTGGAGTGTATACCCAGTGACAGGAGGGACAGCTTGTGGCTGCCAAAAATGGGGAAAGGTGGCTTGACAGCTGCCTTCTGTAATCTAAAAAACTTTTTAAAAAAATGACAAGCTGCAGTGCGCCCGAAATAGTTCACTACGGGGGGGGGGTGCCTTTGCCAGCCACCCCTGAAATGCCGCTCCAGCACTGATGGGGTGGCTGGCAATGGCAGGTCGCTCACTAGCCACTTGGCAAGAGCAGCAAGCCTTTCTGCCCCTCTTGGCAAGCGGCTCTAGCGTTTTGGGTTACCCCTGGGCCTGTTATGTCATCTGGGTTCAAACAACACAGCAAGCCCGGGGGTGGCTATGAACCCTAGAACAAGCCATGGCCTGTTGGGGTGGTTAATAAGCCCAGAAGCTGGGCTTACAAGCTACCCCAAATAAGTCATGGTGGGTCTGGACAACATGCTAAGCCACCTGGGCTGCTTACTGTGTTGTGTGAACCCAGTCTTTGTCTTTTAGAAGGTTCAAGGTAAGATATCTACCGGTACTTGTTTTACTATCACTTTAGAACAGTCAACCTATTCACTCTTCTTTCTAGATATTCTTTCTGCAACCCAAAATACTTGCACAGAAAGGTTCCATAGCAAACTGTGCAAGCTGTAAAAACCTTTTGAGTTCAGGCCTTTCTAAAGCTGATTAGAAGAAATACCAGGAGGCTGTGTTTTCTTTCTTAACAGATTTTCTGCGATAAGAGAAAAGATGGATGTACTGGTGGGAAAACACGGGAAGGTTACAAGTTGAAGATGTCATCATTTGGATCACCAGTAGGATTCCACGAATCAGGCAGGGCAATGGCACCATAAAAGCCTTGTCCGGAAGCACCCCTGCATTGTCCTCCATTTATATGTAACACTTGCAAATCCTCTTGGCATATGTTTAAAGGAACATATGACACCATAATTCTCACCTCCATCTTGTAGAAGTGTGGTGGACAAGGACAAATTAAAATCAAACTGTAAAGCAATCTACCATACATATTGTCTGCATTATGTTTAACCCAGTTCTAAGATTTAAACTGTATGTGAGCCTTTCAATGATTCAATGAGTTTAAAACATCACATATTAAACACAAGCAGATAAGAGTCAATGTGACTTTGCTGGAGTTCATTCCTATGAAGAGTTCCCACATGATTTATTCTTGCTCATTTCTGACCGATGCCATAATTCCTAAAATAATAAATTATCTGAACAGGACTTTTGAGTTTTAGATGTCATACATGGAAATAGGTTCTGTCTACGAAAGCTAATGCCATAATAAATTAATCTTTAAAGGTGTCACAAACCTCTTTGTCTATACTGCTTATAAGATACATAGCATGATTTTCATAGATTTCATATATCATAGAGTTGGAAGGAGACTACAAGGCTATCGAGTCCACCCCCCTGCCCTGCTCAATGCAGGAAACTAGAGGAGGGGTCTCCCATCCAAGTAATAACCAGGCTTGACCCTGCTTAGCTTTCCACGCTCAGACAAGCTGAGCCAGCGTAAGCCACAGGCCTGTAGGAATGTACGGGTGCAATCCTATGCTCAGCTGCAGCATGCTGGGAGTTGTATGACTTTTTTTCTGTCTAAACATGCATAGGATTGCACCCTAAATAGCTTAATAGTACCCAAACAACTACATGAAATGGGTATCATGCATTCTCCAAACTTCCTCAAATGGAACACGTAAGAAGCAAAAGCAACACTAAACCATTAACATTACAAGAATGAGCAAGCATCTTCCTCTTCCCTCATGCATGGCAGTTAGAAACCTCCCATCATGGGATAGCTGCAAACTATAGTTTGTTGTTCCATCTAAACTTGCCAAACTATGCTTTAAGCAAACTGCAGTTTGTCTGCTAAACAGATCAATTCCTGGTCTGCAATTGGGTTATGAGCAAAATGGAGTTTCCCCCAGATTTGGACTGAGCAATTAAACCAAACATTTTAATCACTGCATATGAGAGAGGAGGAAGCATTCAACCTCAAGGCTCATGCCTGCTCATTCCTATAATGCGAATTGGTGTTATGCCTGAATACCGCCCCGTGCACACACACCCCATTTTCCTGGCCTGTACCAGATCCAAACTTGTTGCCAGGAAGACTGGAGTGTGAAATTCATGTTGTAAATTTTGTAAGAGAAAAATGTAGAAAAGAATAGGGCCTGTATACTGCCCTCTTGTATGACATCCTTCATATCAGACTAGCAGAACCCCTCTGGTAAGTCAGTACAAGGTCACAGCAACAAATCTCCTTACAGAGATCATACACTTGTTTCAAATATCACAGAGAAACCTACAGTAAATTGCCAGAACAGATTTAGAGTAGGGCGTAACTATTTTGTAACCTCACGAAAATCCTTTTCTCATGAAAATTCATATTACTGAAATATTAAAAACAACATAACCTTCAAGCTATCGAGGATCAGCGTATATGTTTTCCTTAAAATAATTATATCCAGTACCATTCCTGTTATTTTCTATGCTTTGCTTCTCTTCTAAAAAGATGCTTTAAAATTATTCTCCACGTGATTACTTCCCATACACACAAGTTTTGTCCCTCCAGCACTTTACATTTTCCAAACTCTCTCACGTCCACTTTATTGACAAATTATCATGGGTGGATAGATCCATCATATCTAAAACCCAGCTGGGCTCACACTGGCAGTACAAAAAGGAGGAAGGAGCGGTGTTTCTTCCCTTCCATATCCCCTCCCATTGAATCCAATGTGGAAAAAAAAATCTATGCCAGCTCCAGGGCTGGTGTAGATTTGCTGTCAGTTTGAGGGTGTGCCAGGGGAATGGGAAGTCTTTGGATCCTACAGATCCAAGCCATCCCCAATCCTCCCCTGACATGCACAATGAATGCCCCACTTTTGCCTCTACCATCAATGGATCTCTGACACAGGTGAAGGAGGGGCCACAGAAATTTCTAAGGCAGCTGGGAGAGGGTTTCTGAGATTGGATGTCCCCTCCAAGGGAAGACCTTCTCTCTCCACCCTCAGAGAGGGAATCTGAAGCATCCTATGGCCCCTGGAACACCCAAAGGATTGCAATCTTAGAGAAGCTTACAACCTGCCTTTCAGGATAACAATGCTTTTCAGTATATCAAGGCAGGGAGCAGATGCTTCAAAGTACAATTAAAGCATCAATAAAACAACCTGAAAGAGATTATATAAGAGAGAAGCCCAAGGTCACCCAGTGAGCTTCATGGTTGAATGGAGATCTGAACTGGTAGAAGAGTATGGCAGTGTGATGGCACTATATTTGTTTATCTAAGGACAATAGTTCTAAATTCCAGTACTATCCACACTGATTTGGTTTTCCTGAGGAATTCAGTGCCACTGAAGGAGATTCCAACGGTAACTAATACCCCAATCCTATGCAGGTTATAATTGCTGCTTTTATTTTTTATTTAAACTTTGTTTTTATGCTATTATGATTGTTGTTCGCTAATAATAATAAGGGTAAGCTGTCTTGGGAGCCCAAGAGCCAAAAAGCGGGATAAAGTGTTTGGAATAAATAAATGTTTACTTCAAAGTAAGTTCTATGGTGTTTACTCCAAAGTAAGTGTGCCTAGGTCTGCAAAATTCATTTAACTAACACTGGAAATCAGTATCAGAGTGACATTTCAAAAGGGGCAGCAACACTGTACAGTGCACAGGTCTGTGGCTCACACTGGGTTATTGCTTGGATGGGAGACCCCTCCTCTAGGTTCCTGCATTGAGCAGGGGACTCAATAGCCTTGTAGTCTCCTTCCAATTCTATGATCTATGAAATATATGAAACTGTGGTGTAGCAGCTAAATGGGCAGGCTTGGGTGGGGAAGATCCTGCTCTGTCCTCATACTCCTATACCTACTATTCACAGGGAAGCTGTGTGCTTAACACCACTCTGAGCTCCTTACTCAAGATAATGTATGGTGTTAGAGGAAAAGGAAACCACAAAATTATTCATTGTGAAAATATAACTTAAATATTATTCAGCCATCATGGGTGGGTGGGTAGGCTGAAAAAGGAGAAATGGTAGAAAGTCCCTATAAGGGCAGATTAAAAGTACTGGCATAGGCATACTAGTGCACACTGCAATTAATTACATCGGACTCAAAAACATGCATGTGAGTAAGAACAAATTAGAAACTATTACCAAAGAAAGTATTATGGCAGTGATATCCAGTACCACTTCTCCAGGAAATATAAAGTACACACCTATCCGAGGCTTGAGCTGCAATCAAGCTTATTCAGAAATAAGCTTGGCCTGAACTTAGTGAAACTTACTTCCAGTCAAGTACGCACAGGATTGGGTGACAACACCTGCATATTTACTTGTTAAATAAACTTAGTTAGCTGAAAGTTAATGGAAGCAACTTCCAAGATTAGGATCCGGATGCTGGGCTGCAATCCGAAGTAAAATGCAGCCCCTTTGTATATATGTTTACTCAGAAGTGCCGCTATGTTTAATGGACCTTACTCGCAGGTAAATGTAGATAGGGCCGCAGCCCCAGTTGGAAGTTCCACCAAAGTTCACAAACCACACTTGCAAGTTAGATTAGCCAAGGCCCCCATTTGAACTGCTTTAGGTTCTTTCAGGAAATGACAGGGCTGGGATTTCCTGACACTCCTCTCCTATGGTGACAAATTCCGTTTTTCTGCTCTCTTTCTGCCAGGACACAATGAATTCCATCACAAGGTCCAAACCAAGGAGCACTCTCTCGCTCTCACAGCCTTGTGGCACCTTTCGAGGCTAACGTGGCCTTGTACACAGTCACAGGACTCTTCGTTGTGTTTGCTGCAACAGGCCTGTCCCACTGGAATTTGTTATTAAGTGGGGGGGGGGGGTCCGAGATGGTTTCCATTAACTTCTTCCACCAAAAGTAAGGATTTCTCCACGCGGGCAACTTCAGCGATCCCTTCTCCGCCCCTCCCCCGCCTCCCGCTCCGCGCCCTTCATAGAAGGCACGCCTTTGATTTAGGGCTTCTGAAAAAGGCCACTCAGCGCTCCGTTTGTCCTCCCCCACAGCGGAGGGAGGGGAGACAGGAGGTCAGGGGTCTCTTTCCAGCCTCTCCAGACCCCTCCCCCGCTCTTTCACCCCCCCACCCTCCCCATTTCTCTTTCCAACACACACACACTCCACAAAATAGGGAGAGACTGAAACAAAAGGTGGCACTGGGAGCGACACACTGGCCAATTCACACACCGTTCAGGATTTAGCCTAGCGCCCGTTTCGCCCTCAGCTCGAAGCCCAAGTGTCAGCTGGCCTCTTCTCTCTCTTTTTCTCCCCTCACCTGTGCCATGGCGGCGGCTCTGCTGATGCCCCCCCGCCGGGGCTCTGAGGAGAAGTTGGCGGCGGGGCGAAAGCCCGCTTTTTCCTCTTCCTTTCCGCCTGGCTCGCTCTCTTGTCAGCCGCTTTTCTCTGGCGAGGTCCCGGCCACGACGACGCCCCGGCTCGGCCTCCTCAGGGCGATGTCTCGGCGGTGCTGCCGGCGCCTCCTTCCCCCCACCCGGGTCGTCTTCCTACCACAGCCGTTCCTTCCCACCGTATGGTGGGGACGGTCGGTCCCTGCAAGCGCCGGAGCTCCCTCGGCGCCTCCGGAAACGCATTCCTCCCAGCTGCCGTCAGGCTGGGCGGAGCATGGAGGGCGCGGAGCTGGGCCTGCAGGCTTGTCTGGCGTCTGAGCGAAGCGGGGCTTTCCCTCCTCGCCCTGGAGTGAGACAGCCGAACTAGAGCTTCAGGGGACCGTTGAGCCGTTTGCCTTGAACTCCGCGTTAGGGAAAAAAGGCCTCGCCTCGCCCGCGCGCTCGCACCCGTTGCTCGCGCTGCGAGGGCCGCCGAGGCCGAACCCATCCCCCGCCCATGTCGGTTTCCCAAACTTTTCATAATTCGCAGTAAACTCCTATGCATTTTTACTCGGAAGTAAGTCACGTTGCCTTCGGTGGGGCTTACTCCCAAGCATAGGATCGTAGCCTGAGGCAGCCCCCCCCCCCCCGAATTAAGGCTGAGAACACCTACCTGAGAACAAGCAGCATTTAACTCGATAGGGCTTCTGAGTAGACATATATAGGACTAGCTTTTGACCACGGCCTCGCTGGGGTGAGGAAGAGTGACCGTGCCAAGTTTGCACTGGTCGGCATTTTCCTATAGGCACTATTTGTTCGAAATTCCTTAAGGTTGCTGACCACCATTTTGAATCGCTCCATAGGAAAGGTCCCACATGGAATCCCAGCTCCCCCAGGACTACACAATGAAATCCCTGCTACCCCCCCACTACACAACAATGAAATCCCTGCCCCCCCACCACACAATGAAATCCCTGCTCCCCCCCAGACTACACAATGAAATCCCTGCTCTCCCCCCCCCAGGACTGCACAATGATATCCCTGCTCCCCCCTCACTGCACAATGAAATCCCAGCTCCGCCCTGTCGGCAGGTTCATATGAACATTCTGTTTTGAGGCAGGAGAGATTTGCATATCCGCTCCTGATTGGCCCCTGTGGCAGTTCATACGAACATTCTATATGTCGTTGGAGCGATTTGCATAACTGCTCCTGAATGGCCCCTGCGAACATTCCAAGTGATGCCATTGGTTCTCATCCATTTCGGGCTG
The DNA here is from genome assembly GCA_021292165.1 of Shinisaurus crocodilurus. Lineage (NCBI taxonomy): Eukaryota > Metazoa > Chordata > Lepidosauria > Squamata > Shinisauridae > Shinisaurus > Shinisaurus crocodilurus. The sequence continues at coordinate 24,086,342 of CM037880.1, read as the reverse complement.
TACAGGCGCAGCGAGGGTTTTCCAGAGATTTGAACCAGCCAGTCTTTGTCCTTAGGTGATGGAGAGTATGTGTGCCAAGTTTGGGGCGGATCCGTCAAAACGTGATGGAGCGTATGTGACGACGCCCCGCACACAGCAGTCATTCAGTCATTTAAAAAGTTTCCCTCCCTTTTCACCCCCTCAGAGAACATTCTAAATGGCCTAGGGGAGATTTGCATACCCAGCCCTATTGGCCCCTGCAGGAATTCATACGAACATTCTAAGTGTTGTATGGGCTATTTGCATAACTGCTCCTGTTGGCTCCTGCAGCAATTCTGAGGTGAGGCTGATTTGTATAACTGCTCCCCTGTTGTTTTGCCCATAGGAGATATGGGTGTGGGGCGATTTTGCCCCCTTTTTTCACCTCCTTAGGGACGGAATTTCCAAAAATCCTTCCTTAGTGGGGCTCTACATCATAAAAGCAATGTTCCTTCAAAATTTCACGTTCCTAGATTCAACGGTTTGAGCTGGGCGTTGATCAGTCAGTCAGGACACTTTCTTTTATATATATATAGATTGCACTGTAAAATCGCAAGAAGAGGTTTCTTTTTGGATTGTGAAAGAATACAGTTTTCTCACCCTGATTAACGTTCCCACTCCTCATGTTTGGGCCCACACAGAAGCCTGTAATTACTTAATTTATTTCCCACAGCTCCCTAACAAATCTCTCATGCTGGCTCAGCTTGTCTGAGTGTGGAAAGCTAAGCAGGGTCAAGCCTGGTTGTTACTTGGATGGGAGACCCCTCCTCTAGTTTTCTGCACTGAGCAGGGGGTTGGACTCGATGGCCTTGTAGGCCCCTTCCAGCTCTATGATCCTATGATATCCTGTGATAACAATACAGTGCCCTGGCACTCAAATTTGGGAATGATCGCTTAAGGATGAAATCCTATGCATGTTTAGACACAATCCTATGCATGACTGGCTGGGGAATGCTGGAATTTGTATGACATTTTTCTGTCTAAACATGTATAGGATTGCAATCCCTTACACTGCACTCCTATACACATTTTCCTTGGAATTCCATGGTGCTTATTTCTGAGTAGACATGCAACCAGCCAGTCCGCTGGTTTTTTCCTTGACAGTAGGATTGCTGTCAAGGAAAAAACTTGCATCTGGTTTTGCCATGCTTCCCTCAAGAAGCGACTTTTAATCCTGTTTTTTCCTTATTACCACCACCTCCACTGCTGTCTGGGCAGCCAATGCAGCACTTTCCACACAGGTGTTAGATGTACATGATTGCAAGGCATTCTATTCCCAACCTTGCCGCAGGATTACACTGGCTGCAGCTTCCAAACCAGCCTCAAGGCCAGCCCTGCATAGCTCATTACAGTAGTCTAGTCTCAAGGTTATCAATGTATGGATCACAGTGGCAAAGCTATCCCTACCCAGCAATGGGAGCACCTGGTGTACCAGCAAAGCTAGTAAAAGGTGTTCTGTGCCATGGAAGTCACTTTGGCCTCCAGTGACAATGATGAATTTAAGAGCACCCCCAAACTGTGTACCTGTCCCCCTTCAGGGGCAGTGCAACCACATCCAGAACAGGTAAAACTCCCTAATTACCAGACCTGGGAACCACTCACCAACAGGGCCTTTGTGGGATTCAGCTTTAGCTTATTGGACATTTATTTATTAATTATATTTATATCTTGCCTTTTTACATGCAAAGGACCCAAGGCAGCTTACATATTCCTCTCCATTTTATCCTCGCAACAACCCGGTGAGGTAGGTTAGGCTGAGAGTCAGTGACTGGCCCAAAGTCACCCAGTGAGCTTCATGACTGAGTGGGGACTAGAACCTGGATCTCCTGAGTCCCAGTCCAACACTCTTTAACAACTATACCACACTGACCATCCAGCTCACCACTGTGTTCAAGCACCAGTCTAAGTCATGCACAGCCTCACCTGGCTCAGGCGTAATGGAGAAACAGGACTGGGTGTCAGCAGCATAATGATGACACCTTGCCCCCAAACACTTAATGGCCACTCCCAATAGCTTCATATACATGTTAAATAGCACTGGGGATAAGATAGTACCTTGTGGCACGCCACAGCACAATTGCTTAAGGACCGAAGTACAGTCACCCAATCATGCTCTGGATCCTACCCTGTAGATAAGATGAACCCCTGTAAAATAGTGCCCCCAATTCCCAATCTACAGAGCCAGTCCAGGAGCACCTTCAGGTTAGAGGCAGCTACAGGCAAGCCACCAAAATTACTGAGGTTGGAAGCTGGACTGGAAAGGGATAAAGCGCACAGATGTCTCAGTTGCCTCCCCCTCACCCAATAGTGTCACCTCCCACCGCCATAACACCCTCTGCCCAGCACTACGTCTATAGTGGCCCCAGCTTCCTCCCCTGTAGGCACAGTACAGTCCACAGTTGACCCCTGAAAACCCACCAAAAAATCAAACCCACCCAACTGAACTAACAGCAGTACTGACCAGCAGTTTCACACACCAGTTAGATATTACAGGGAGGAGGGGGAGGGTGGGGGGAAGAGTCTGGCCCTTGCCCTTGGCTCTCCCCAAAGGGACACCCCTTTGATGTTGCCCCTTTAGCAGGGATGTTGAAGAGTCCTTGGGCTCGAGTCACGAGTCAAGTCACGAGTCTTTGGACTCGAGTCTCGAGTCCGAGTCCGAGTCCGAGTCCTTGGTCCAAAATGGTGACTCACGAGTCCCGAGTCCCGAGTCACTCCCAAAACTGACTCCACGAGTCCCTATTAAAATCAATGGGGTTTTCCCCCAACAAAATAAGGCTGCTTCAGATGTGTGGCTTAAATAAATTCTAGGCACAAGTGTGCCTTTTTATTTCAAAACTCTGCAACTGATTTTGGCAAGAACAGACCAGGCAGACAAACCCAAAATAACCAGGCAGGCAGAGGAGGCAGGGAACCCCAAAGCAGGCAGGCAGAGGCCTTTGTCTTGGACAATTCAAACTGTGGAACTGGTTAAGAAGAGACCAGGCAGGCAGAGGAGGCTGGGAACCCCAAACAGGCAGGCAGAGGCAGCCAAAACCAAAATGTCTGACCCTAACCCCCCACAACAACACATCAATCAAAATAAATCTCAACACATCGTTGGGGCTGCGCTCCTGATAGCTGTCCATAGTGGCCGAGCAGTGGCACGCCTCGCTTCCATGCGCTCTTCACCGGTGATCGCGCTCCTCTCCACTCCTTCTGGCACAGCCCAGGGATGTTGAAGAGTCCTTGGCCTCGAGTCCCGAGTCGAGTCTCGAGTCCCATTAAAAATATTGGGACTCGAGTCCGATTCGAGTCAGAGAGGGGACTCAGTCCAACTCACGAGTCGAGTCCTCGAGTCCGAGTCCCCATCCCTGCCCTTTAGTGGCAACATGCAAGGGTGACACGCCACCAGTGGCAGCCTTCCAGACAAGCCCGACCTCCCAGGAAGTTCCTATGCCTCTAACAAAGAGGGAAATCCTTACTGGGTGGTCCTCCAGGTCTCACTTTCTGTTTCCAAGGGCTGCTGTTGTTGGCTGGTGTAGCTCTCTCCTTTTTTTTTTTTTTTTTATTATTTTATTTTATTTATTTTTCAAAACAAATTATAACACAGAAAATATATTTAGCAAAATACAAAATTATCACACAAATATAACATAATCAACATACAATAAATCATAAAGTGCTCCCCCCCACCCTCCAAGGGACCAATTAATATACTTCTATCTTCTTGATCAAATAAAGTCTAAATTCCAAAAATATAACATATCCTGACAAGGCATGTTACCCTTCCCCTTTATTAATACATAGTCTAGTAATTGATTCCATATCTCCATAAAATTATTCTTCTTTAGCAATCCTTTTTTGCATTTGATACTACTAGTTAGTTTATCATTTAGGGCTATGTCCCAAACTTCCTTATACCAGTCTGTTATTAGGAAAACATGTTGTACTTTCCAATTTCTCGCTATCATTAGCCTGGCCGCAGTTAACAAGTTTACAATTAACTCCTTCGTATTTTGATCACAAATAAGCTTCTCAGTTATTGATAACAATGCTAATTTTGGACAGACCTCTAAATTAGTACCAATAATTTTCGATATTTCTGTAAAAACCTCTCGCCAAAACACCAATACATTTTTACAACTCCACCACATATGAGCATATGTCCCTTTTTCCTGACATCCTCTCCAACATAATGCAGAACAATTATTATCTATTCTATTTAATCTTACTGGAGTTAAATACCATCTCCAAATTAGTTTATAAAAAATTTCCTTTATCCTAATTGACATCATTTTCACAATCCGTCTGTCCCATATATTGTTCCACCCCACCATCGAGGTCACCTCTTCAAATTCATTATCCCATACTGTCTTAAGCTGATCCTCTTGTTCTTTTGCTTTTTGGATCAATCTATATAAATCCCTTGTTATACCTCTTGTTGATGCATTACCTGGTAGGCCGTCTCTAGACATAACCATCTTTTCAAAATTAGTTAAATCTCTCTCGTACTCAGTTTTCCTTTTCCATTTCTTCGACCACTGTTCTAACTGTAATAAATTTAACCACGATAATCTTCTTCTCCCAACAATTTCCATTATTTGTTCTCTAGTCCCCATCTTTTCCACCCAATCGGTCAATCTAATAACCCTTTCTTCTCTTAGTTTACTCTCCAGCTCTAATCTTAAGTTTTCAGGGAAATCCTTAAGAGCTACCACCGGAGTTAATGGAGATATCCCTGGTATAAATATGCTCTTCATAGTACCCCAAATCATTAACAAATTTCTTAGAAAAGGGTTGTCTATATTTTTTATCAATTTATTATCATTTTTTTGAAAAAAAATATTCCCCAAAGTACTACGTAGTTCACATGTTTCTAGCTCCAACCACATTATTTCTTTAGGGCGTGCTATAATATCCACTATATGTCTTAATTGATTCACTATATAATACCATTTTAAATTCGGCAAACCCAAACCCCCTACTTTTTGTGCTTTATACCATCTTGTTTTAGTAATCCTAGATTTTTTCCCTCCATTACAATATGTATTAATAATTGATTGCCAATCTTTAAGTTCCTTATCTGATATCGCACTTGGTATCATCCGAAATAAAAAATTTATCTTTGGCAAAATCTTCATTTTAATCAAAGCAATTCTACCAAACCAGGAAAGTCCAATTTTTTTATACTCCTCTATTTTATTCTTTACCTCATTCTTTAATTTCCTATAATTCTGATCTCCCAATTTATCTATATCTTTTGGAATTACAATTCCTAAATATTTAATTACATTATTAATCTTATAATTACTTTTTTTTACACATTTCAATCTCTTCTCTTTTACTATAGTTAAACAACAAAAATTTAGATTTATCCCAATTAATCTGAAGCCCTGTTACTTCCCCGAACTCCTTTAAATGATTCTCCACTCTATCCATATTTTCCATAGGGTTTTCGATTGTCAAAAGAGTATCATCTGCAAAAAGATTTATTTTTATCTTCTCCCTAATCCCTATCCCACCTATATTTCTATCTTCTCTAAATACATTTGCTAAAATCTCCATTACCAATGCAAACAAAATAGGCGAAAGGGGACATCCTTGTCTAGTTCCTCGACCTAGGTAAATTTGCTCTGTTAAACCATCATTTACTACAACTGATGAAACATTTTTTGAATACAATTGATTAACTACTCCTCTAAATCTTTCTCCAAACCCCATAATTTTAATTAAACTTTTTAATGCTGGCCATTCCACGCAATCAAAGGCTTTGAAAATATCTAACGCTATTACCCCTGCTCTCAATTTATTTTTCTTTATTAAATATATTATATTTAAAACTCTTCTTGTTAAGTCTGCCATTTGTCTTCCTTGCATAAAACCACATTGGTCTATCCCGACATATTTAGTAATAAACTTGTTCATCCTTCTTGCTAATATTGCTGTCATCAATTTTGCATCTTGATTTATTAAGGAAATGGGTCTATAGGAACCTGGCTCCGTTAAGTCCTTCTCTGGCTTCGGGATTAAAATAATCTTAGATTGCTTCCATGAAGAGGGGATCTCTCCCCCCTCCAAAAAAATATCATTAAATAACCTCTTTAGTCTTGGAACCAACATTTTCTTAAAGACCTTGTAGTATTCAGCCCCTAAACCATCCAGTCCAGGGGTCTTACCCTCTTTCAGTGTATTTATTGCATATTCTATTTCCAATTCTGAAAAAGGTTGTTCCATAATTTCTCTATCTTCATCCACTAGTCTAATTTTAAAATGCTTTCCTATATATTCGTTAATCCTCTCTTCCGTACAATCTCCAGCCTTATACAATTCTGAATAAAATTCATGAAATATTTTTAATTTGTCCTGCATTAAATTATGACCTTTCCCTTTTTATCTTTAATTACCCCAACTATACTTTTTTCTTTCTTTTTTTGTGTAGATCTTGCTAACATTTTCGAATTCTTATTGCTATTTTCAAAAAACTCTCTTTTCAAATAAATCAAGTTTCTCTGAACTTTTTCCAAATCTTTCTTTTCCAACTCTTTCCTTTTAGCTTGTAATTCAGCAAAAACTTTGTTCTCCCTTTCCTTCAAAAACTTCATTTCCAAATCCCTAATCTCCCCTTCTAACTTTTTAGTAAACTGTTCTTGTTTTTTCCTTAGTATCACACCCTCCCTGATACTTATCCCTCTCATCACTGCCTTCATTGTGTCCCACACAACAGCTTCAGAGCAGACTCCCGAATCATTAAACAACCAAATCTCTCGCATTTCCTTTTCTATCTTTGCTATAATATATTTATGCTGTAAAATCTTACAATTCAATCTCCAACTCCTTGCTTCTCTATAATCCTTCTTTATTTTAATATCCATATTAACTATAGCATGATCCGAAACTTTTATAACACCTATTTCTGAACTCATCACTCTTGACATCAGGGATTTGGAAACAAAAATATAATCTATCCTAGAAAAGTTCTTCGTGGCTGGTGAATAGTACGTATACCCTCTTTCCAATCCCTTTACCCCTCTCCAAACATCCACCAGTCCTTCCTTATTAATTATTTTATTTAATACCATTATATTATTTCTCTTCTCTTGTCCTGTCGGATTTGATTTATCAATATTTTTGTCCATCACCATATTAAAATCCCCAGCCATAATTACCAAACCCTTTTGTGGCTCCCCCATTTCCTTAATCACTTTTTGATAAAATTCTTCTTGATTTTCATTTGGTGCATACATATTAACCAATATATATTCTTCACCTCCCAATAATCCAAATATTATAATAAATCTTCCCTTAACATCCTTCTTTACCTTGATCACCTTAAAACCACATTTCTTTGAAATAATAATTGCCACCCCTCTTGACTTGGATGAACCATAAGCTCTCTCATATGTCATAGACCATCGCAGTTTTAATTCATTTACCCCCTACTTTGATTGGTGAGTTTCTTGTAAGCATATAATATCCGCCTTATCCTTGTTGAGGAGTGCTTCAATCCGTCTTCGTTTCAACATGGAACCCAGGCCTTTAACATTTAAAGTAGCAATTCTCAAGTTTGAAGCCATCTCAAATCTTTGTCCATCTTAAATTGCTGGTCCCTATTAGTGAAATAAAACACTACAACACACACCCTACCCCTACCCCACACCCTGATGTTAGGTTTTGCATAGGCAGAACGAGAATACCACCTGACATCGAGATTATCACCTGACCTGGTGGGTGTTACTTGAGTTCAAGTATACAAGGCCTTTGGTCAGGAGACATGGTCTCGAGGTGATGTGACTCAGCAGCCTTGAACAGGTTTGGATCAACATGTTGATGAATAGGTTATACACTGGGGTGAGTAATATCCTATTTATAAGTGCAGGGTCTGGGGTATATAAGCTAACACAGTTGCTGATAGCTTCCGTCACTTCACTCTCTCTGTTGCTTGCTGTCTCGTCTCGACATGTCCCTGGACTTCACTTCATCTAGCCTTACCACTGGGGTAGTGGGTTTGAGTCTGCAATGATGTAGTGAGTAGAAATGCATTGATTGCCTTAATCCCATGTAATTGGGTCTTACAAATAAACTCTTTAATCTTTATTAACTGCTGTTATCTCCTCCTTCCGCTTGCGTGACAGGGACTGAGGGTCATTGGCTAGGGGAGCTTTTGAACCCGAGTCAGTCCAACTCTCACATCGGTTATGGGCCCAGATAAGGACCAGATAACGATCTGATGGTTATCTCAGATGGGAAGATAAGCCACAGAGAAGCAGGATGGAAAAATTCAGCAGTTATAGAGTTAAAGGAATTTGTTTACTATTTGTAAGAACGGTTTGTAAATAACCGGGAAGGCGAAGGTTTGTTGCTAAAGCTGGATGCTGATAAGAGCGGCTTGGAATGCAGCACAACTGAAAAATGCGAGACAGAGAGACGGAGGATTTTTCGTTTTGAAATGCAGCTGAAAGCGGAGGTGCCAGGCTTGGCAAATTCCAAGGCTTTCGGGCAGCTACTAGGCTGAACAGTCAACAACGCTGGACACAAGGATATCGTATTCCACAGCTTGCTGGAGTGATTGTAAAGAAGCTGTATCGGGCAAGGAAATAATCTTCAGGAGGTTTCTGTGTCTTTGAGTCAAGGCTACAGGCAGGAGGATCATATTTCTTTACAGTTTGCTTCTTCACACAGCAGCGGAGCAGCTATCTTTTGCATTGTATCAACAAGTGGCTTGGATTACAAATACGTGGATTACGTCTGACGTGGGTAAAGCGTCTGGAGCGTCATGTCGCAGCAAAGCAAGGTCACGTGTGACAAACGTATCTCGGGAAACCTGATACTACAGCGGAGGCTGTATCAAACCAGCGGAGGCGTGGTTTTGAAACAACAGAGAAAAGCAGCGCGGCAGTTTTGAACAGAGAAAGCTGTGCTTAAAATGTGAAGCTGTTCTTCATTTTCTTCATGTGGGATCACAGAAGAAGGAGCTTGAAATCAGCAGGGGTGCTGCTGAAGGGAAAAACTTCGTGTTTTAACCCAGGACATAACAAAATGGACATTATTTTGTTGTAAACAGAAACAGTGGATTGTTTAAACGAAGCTTTCTGTGTTGGACATAAATAAACAGAAAGAGGACTATGCAAATGGTCAGAGGTTTAACAGTCATGTTTTTTTGGAAATGTATTTCTTGAAAGTTGGATAACTTGGAATCAAGAAAGTGTAATATATGCTCTTGAAATGTCAGGAAATGTACTGAATGTATATATGACTTGAGTATATTGTGGATTTTTCTGTAGCAAAATGTAAAATACTGAATAAGTAGGTATGTTTATATGGCAAAGCTAAGAGATGGATTATTTCTTTTATACTGTAATGGTGTAATAAAGAAATTGAAAGTTGTACTGTTGCAACTATAAAAAGGTTAAATGCTTATATGTATGACATGTACATGCATGCATATCACATGATTGTTTGATCATTTAGATTCACAGGCCTGTGAAAGAAAATGCAAACTGTTGGTGGGGAAAGCATTGGGAAAATGTAATTATCACATGAAAAAGAATTTTGTGCACATAAACAAGGGATGCTAGCTTCAACAGGTAAACTGGAAGGCAAGCTGTAAAACCAGTTCATTTCATTTAAATTTGTTCTTGGTGATATTGTGGAACTCTGATGGTCTTTAGAGGAAAGGCACATTATTTCATGATGTCAATTGATCAATACACGAGGTACAGGTTGTGTACATGTTAGATAGAAAGCTGGAATATTGAACAAAGTCAAGATGTTTTGTGCTTGGGTGGGAAACAAGCATATTACCCATGTTACCTATTTCTTTTCAGATATGGGGAAGTTCAATTCAGTGCATGTTTTGATGCATTTCTAACAGGATGTGATATTGAACACATGGATTGTGTGGAAGAGTAAACAAACACTCAGAAGAGGTGATACTAATTTGATTAATGAGGTTTGGGTAGAAGCTCTTAAATGTTTTGATTATGTACATGATAGAAGTTTTAGTTCTGTGTGATGAACTGTACACCTTATAGAAAGTAGTGTAGAAGGAGGAATCTTCTGGAGAAACATTTCAGGATCTTGGATCTGATATGTAGGTACATACACCTCAAAGTTAGAAGAAATCTGTAAGGGAGCTTACATGAGATTTTTCTAGAAATGAGAATATTGTGTTTTACATGAACAACACTTGGATAGTGAGATTATCTAGAAGTGTTTAGTATAATGCTAAATGAAAAGGTGAGATCATTTTTCAAAATTAATTCTGTTAATGCAGGGGATGCATCAAGGGCAGAGTCAGAATAGAAAAGCATTTGCTGAAAGACAGTCAGGTAAATTTGACAAAATCTGACACACATTTGGTTTAGAGGAGACTAAACAAATGATTGTTCATCATTGGCGCAACTTTTATTGGAACAGGAACCTGATAACTGATGAAGTAAGAAACAGGTGAGTCAAACAACCTGTGAGATATCAGGATGAATTTGCAGAAAAAACCATTTGAAACTTCAAAATTTCAAAGAGGTGAAAAATTGTCTGTTAAGGAAGCTGAACCATAGCTTCAGGCTATGCAAGCTAAGTTGAATTCTTTGGATAAAGAAGAAAACATGGAAGCTGGGAAACAAACAGCAGTCCATGGAACTCATTGTTACCAGATAGATTTTTAAGTGAAAACTAACCAGATTGGAAAAGGTTATGTGACAAATAGCAAGATTGGTTGCTTGTGATTTTTGCTCAGTTAAAAGGAGCTGGATAATCATGAGTGAGTGCAACAACAATTTGCTTTGGAAACAGTTAGACTGATGTTTAAGAATGTAAAGATGTATAAATATTTCACAAGTTGAAATATTGGAACATAAGCATTTTAAATGAGAGGAAGTCTTTGGAAAACTGTCTGAGATTTTTCTTTAGGAAAAGCTAGAAATCAGCTGGAGGCTGGAATTCTGTTTTGAACTCAAACATTGCTGAAGTGTGATTTGCACAGAGAGGCAGATCAATGTTTGTTTGTTAAACAGGAGAACAGGGACATAGACTGTATGTACTTTATTTAGATGGATGATCTGTTGTTTTTTCTGGACAGATAAAAGCAATATGATATAATTGATCCAGGGTTTGGAATTTCATTGAATTGAAACTGCTTGGTGGTGGATCAACTGTTTATCTGTAAATAGAAGTTGAGGGAGAACCAAGAGGGCAGTACTTACTGCAACGAACCAGAGAAATATCATGGATGTGATTGAGAATTTTGGAGATAGTTAACTCAGTGCGAGACTCCAAATAATTGAGGATTTTCAAGCACATGCTGATGGAAAAGCAGTTTGAATGCTACACAGAAGCATTGGGCTGTTGAGCTTTACTGTACAAGCAACAAGGCCAGGTATTGCTGTCAGTGTGATAGGCAGACTGTTAGACCAACAGGACATGCTTGGAGAGCTCTGAAAAGGAGTTGAGTGTTATCTGGAGGAAACATCACACTTCAGACTAAGAGTTACAAGTCAGAGCACAGGTGGCTTACAGATTCACAGAAATGCCAGTTGTGGTTGTGATAGTAAGAACAACAAGAACACACCTGAAGTTTGTTATTTTTTATAATCATACTTTGTTTGATTGATTTTGTAGAAACAATCATCTAAAGGTTAGAGTTCAACTGAAGCTGAACTGATTGCATTTGTTTAAATAGTTTAAATTGTAAAAAATGTTTAAATGATGCTGAGATTGATGTGAAAAACCTATTACAGTTTTTTCAGGAAACCAAGGCAGGATTGCTATGCTGCAGGCAGATAGCAATACACAACGTTTTGGGTTTGCAAATAAAACTGTGTCATAAGGAGGGATACATCAGAAGTGATTTGATGGTGGTTCAAAATTTCTGACAGGTAAAGTCATTCCTGCAAAAGTTTTTTTTATCAAAGTCCATAGATGAAGGAACAGCATCAGATGTCAACAATGCTGTTGCTGTTGTATGAGGTAAATAACCACGTTCTACACAAATGCAAAAGCAGGGGGATGTTAGGTTTTGCATAGGCAGAACGAGAATACCACCTGACATCGAGATTATCACCTGACCTGGTGGGTGTTACTTGAGTTCAAGTATACAAGGCCTTTGGTCAGGAGACATGGTCTCGAGGTGATGTGACTCAGCAGCCTTGAACAGGTTTGGATCAACATGTTGATGAATAGGTTATACACTGGGGTGAGTAATATCCTATTTATAAGTGCAGGGTCTGGGGTATATAAGCTAACACAGTTGCTGATAGCTTCCGTCACTTCACTCTCTCTGTTGCTTGCTGTCTCGTCTCGACATGTCCCTGGACTTCACTTCATCTAGCCTTACCACTGGGGTAGTGGGTTTGAGTCTGCAATGATGTAGTGAGTAGAAATGCATTGATTGCCTTAATCCCATGTAATTGGGTCTTACAAATAAACTCTTTAATCTTTATTAACTGCTGTTATCTCCTCCTTCCGCTTGCGTGACAGGGACTGAGGGTCATTGGCTAGGGGAGCTTTTGAACCCGAGTCAGTCCAACTCTCACACCTATTACCCCATTCCCTACATATATAAGCATTCCCCCCTTTACCATCCTTGAAGAAAATCTTCATGACCCCGGCCTGCCACGCCAACAAAAAAGGGGGGGGGAGACAAACCCACCCACCAAGCAACTGACCCGTAGATCCCTCCCAATTAATCTTTTATCCTTATTCAGCCAGGTTAATATTCTTAAAAAAAAAAAAAAAAAAAAAATTAGATAAAAAGGTATCATTATTAATCATTATATATACTTATTAAAATAAAAACAAAAAGCAAGATATAAAGGAAAAAAACAAGAAAGAAAAAAGAAAATAAAAATAAAAACTAATATTAAAAAAATATATTAAAAGCACACAAAAAACTTTTTTTCTTTTTCCTTTTCTTCTTTTTCTTTTCTTCTTAAAAAAAAAACAAAAAAAAAACAAGCAATCAAAAAAATACATCGCAACTCCATTAAGAGAAACTCCTCTTTCAGTTCCTTCCAGTTATTTGCACAATCACCTTCTCTTCTATTCTTCTCCTCACCACCACATAAACCTTTTCCTTCCATATTTCTCTTACTTAGCTGCTCCTTCCAACAGCTGCCCCTCCGCATCACTCGAGGTTCCTGCCGTCAAACCCAGTTCTTCCAAAAGATCCATTCCTTGTATACAGGATGTTATCTTGTATCTCTTATTGTTGATCATAAAAAAACACATCACAGGATAACCCCAGTTGTATCTGATTCCATTTTTTGACAAGACCGCAGTACATGGCTTCACACTGCGTATCCAGTCAATTGTTTGCGGACACAAATCATTAAAAATTTGGACTGGAGTACTTTGATATTGCAGTTGTTCCGGACGTTTCTTCAAAATTTTGGTAAACAATTCTTTTTTATAAAAACTGGCAAAACACACCACAATGTCACTGGGGGTGAGCCCCCCCCCCTTCTTCTTGAAACTCTATGAACCCTTTCCAAGTCTTGTTCAATCCATTCCAGTTCTGGGGCAATTTCGGAAAACCATTTCAAAATTATTCCTCTCAAATTTTTCCCATCATCCCCACTAACATGTGGGAAAAGGCGTATACGAATATTAGACCGCCTCTCTCTGTCTTGGATATTAATCATTTGTAACTCCAGTGCATCAAATCTTAAATCTTGTTGCTGACTTTTACTTTGAAATTCCTGCTGTACATCCTCCACTTTGTCATCCAAGATCTTGACTTCCTGTTTCAATTGCTTAAAATCCTCTTCAACTTTCTGGAATCCTGCCTTCACACCCTGCTGAAGCTGTAGAATTTCTCCTTTAAGTTGAGATATTTCCCCACTAATTTTGTCTGCAAAGCGAGAGAGAATTGCCTCCATTTCTGTGGTCTGTACTTCTGAGGGATTTTTTTTCGGAGATGACGGAGTTGCTTTCTCTTTGGCATCCGCCATCTTAACACCCGATCTGGCGTCTTTTCTCTCAGCCATAATTACTTTATCTCTACTATTGCAGAGACGAGACCCTGTTTTTTTTTAATTCCGTTCCTTTTCTAATCCTGCTTCCCTCCTCCAGTTCACCTCTCTCGACTCTTTGAAGCCTGGAGAGGCTATGGTCAGAAGGATGAGTTCTTTCAGGACGATTCCAAAGAGGAACGCTTGGTTGTTGTTTTTTGCCTTTTTCCCATCCCCTCCGCATTAAAAAACCTTAATCAGAAGAAATACGTTCTCTCTCCTTATTAAAATTGTCTTTTTACAAGCCTCCAGCTTTCTGCTTGTTCTAATCTGGAAAGCAACAAGTTTAGTGCTGCGAGGCTTATCACCTCCCACGCTCTGCGAATCGCTTTCAGCGCCGTAAATCCATCTACAGCTCTACAACTCTCTCCGGAGGTCAGCAGTATACATTCCAAATGATAAGTAAAAAAACCTCTTACCAAAGTTAAATCATTTGCTGGATGAAATCATTACTTATAGTTCAAACATCTTGGGAGGATTCTAACGAACGTCTAGTCCGCCATGGTGGCTGGCTCCGCCCCCGTAGCTCTCTCCTGCAGCAAAGTTTGCACCCTGGAAAAGGCTAGATGGCAATACCTCCAGCCAGGAGCAGGTGTTCCTGCTGCTCATATTAATTTTGTCCTTATACTATTATTTTTCCTCTTAAAGCTGCTTCCTGTTATACGGGAAAGGAACTATACTATACCCTTAAATCTAGTTTTTCTTTTTCTTTTTTAAAAGATGGTTTTCTTTTCTTCACACAGGAAAGGCATTTTGCACATGTTCCGAATTCTAGAAACCAGCCTCATGCAATCCATGTTATAAAACATGTCCTATTTCACTGCCACGGAGAACAACATCCTTCCCTACTTGGAGAAATGCTCTAAAGAGAACATATACAGCCCACACTGATAACCAAACTTCCTCTCAATTACTTATGTTAGCATAGCTTAGTCATATGTCAAATCCTGCTAAGTGGCAAGGAGGATTTTGCATAGTATTGTCTACTCCAGTACTGTCTACTCTAACACTGTTCTCCAACATCTGGGGACCCAACGTTGGAGAACACTGCTCTAAAAGACAGTGGCTCTCCAGGGTCTCAGGTCTTTTCCACCACCTGCTATCTGATGCTGTCAAGCTAGAGATGCCAGGAAGTGAACTTGAAAATTTCTGCATCTAAAGCACCTGTGAGCCACATGAGGCACTAATATTTATTAGAATAAGTGAGACCTGCAACAAAATGTTGCATTGTGGGATGCTCCTATTCAGGTCTCCAGCCAGCTATGTCCTCTTCCAGGTTACTCCATTCCATCCCCCACCCTTGGTTTTCCATCCTGTCCCCCAACAGACACTCAACATTCTGTAGCCACTGAGCATGCTCAGTCCTCATTGTTCTGTGGCAGGGGCAGGGTTTGCCCGTGGTGGGTTTCATAGATTTCATAGATCATAGAGTTGGAAGGAGCCTACAAGGCTATCGAGTCCAACCCCCTGCTCAATGCAGGAAACTAGAGGAGGGGTCTCCCATCCAAGCAATAACCAGGCTTGACCCTGCTTAGCTTTCCACGCTCAGACAAGCTGAGCCAGCGTGAGCCACAGGCCTGTATGTTTAGAGTTCTTTTCTTACAGGGTTTTTTGTTTGTTTGGTGTGGGGGTTTTTTTTGGTACTGCTGCAAACCATGGAGTTTGGCAAGCATGTGAGACCTCCCTCCCTCTTGCTTTTCAGTGGCCCCATTTTGGCCACAATCCTGTCTTTGCTGTCAGAAGGAGTGATGTATGGTAAAATGGCCAGCTGTAAGGACAGTAGAAACTATTTCAAAAAGATTGAAATGTACTGTAATGGATTGTGAACCTTCAGCGCATAATAAAGAAGCTTCTTTAATTCAGAAGACAAATTCCCACCACCAGAGATATTTAAGAAAAGACAACAACAATGACCCACAGTTAAACAAACCGTGGATTTTCCGAGAGCTAATATATTGGCTCCTGTCCACTCGCCCGCTTCTGCTACACTAAACAGTCCAGGGATGCTGTGCCCCTGGCTTGTTTACAACAATGTGCAAATCCAGAATTGTGGGTTGTTGAAGAAGAACAACCCAGACTTGGAACACAGGGAGCTTCCCTGGGTTGTTTAGTGCAGCAAGGGCAGGCAAGTGGTTGGGAGCCAGCACAGTTGCTCACTCCCACTTGTTCACAACAACCCATGGTTTTGTTTAAACCGTGGGTTGTTGTGTTTTCCAAACTTGGTCATTCTCACACAAGACTATAATGAAAGAGGAACACTCCACCACAAACTGGTGGAAAGAATTGTTCACCTCACACCCAAATCATTTCACTCGCACCACCACATTAACAGCAACAACAATCTGTAGACTTTTGTTTTGTTTTAGTAACAAATAAAGCTCTCAAGGGAATGAAAAATGCTTCTGAGAATATATCCTTTCCCTGCTTTCCGTTCCACTTTTTAAATACATTTTTGCTTGTCCTTGTAACTGCAATAGCAATAGTCTCCTGCCCCTCTTGCAGTAATGCCTGCACAGTTAATTGTATGAATTTAGAGTGTGCTTTCTTACAGGATTCAGCTTCCTCCTGATTTATAGTCACTACGTTTGTGTTAGCAAGGGAAATGATATGGTTTCAGAGGACACAAGTACAGACTGGATAAGAGCTGTCAGATGTGTAGAAAGGCTTCCACAGACAGGAGACTTGCATAACTGCCAGCACAAAGTATTCAAAATCATGAGTCCAGCATTCTGTGAAATTGGCTTAAAAGACTTCAGGAATAATATATAAAATTTTGTCATGATTTATGAAACTTTAGAAATACACTGTAATCACCGTAACCCTTCACAAGTATAAAACTTAGTAAGTTTGTGATAAAAGCTGGTTTAGCAATTGATGGCTATATTCAGCAATATGGCACCTTCACATATATTCAACATGAAACCATGTTACCCAGTTCTAAAATGTCCTGCTTAATGTTTAAACCCAGGTCTATCATTACTTCATGACCTGTTCAACTTTCCAGCAGTTTGTCTGTGCTTGCGCCATCCCCTTTGGTACAAACTGCCATGTGCAAACATGTAAGAAAACTCACTGGAGCAACGATAATAAGTCTGTTATCAAAGGCCCTACCATCTGCCTGCAGCAGTCATATATCAGAAATGCCAGGTGGAAAGTTTATTGTGTTACTCCATCATCAGTCGGCTTGTAGTAGCTGTCCTAGGCCTCAGCCATTATGGTGCAAAGGAGCCATCTGATGGAACAGCACTTTGTTCTCTGAAAGAGATGGAACAGCACAACAGAAACTAGATCTAGCTGTCTGGACTGGAACCAGGGGATAAAAGCCCACTTCACACATTGCTCACATAAAGGGACACTGCACGAGGGGCTGCAGGACAGTGCCTCTGCTTCTTCTGATGATGCATGGCTACCTGTGGCCCCTGCTGTCCTGTCCATATATTAGAATAGTTGAGGAAGCCTCCATGACACGAGGAAATTGCTCCAATACCAAGGTTCTAAAACTCTAACACAAAGAGGTTGTACCATATCATGATCCCACATCCTTGTTGGTTAGTTGCTGTCCAAGGGGTGGTGGTGACCCTTCTTCTATAATTATAGTTGCTAGGCTGGGAAGTTTTTAAGAACATAAGCAGAGCCATGCTGGATCAGACCAAGGATCCATCTAGTCCAGCATTTTATTCACACACTGGCTAACCAGCTGCCCACAGGATCCCCAAGCAGGACATGAATGCAACAGCACCCTCCAGCCCATGTTCCCCAGAAACTGATATACATAGGCATATTGCCTATGTTTTTATGTTCATGGTTTTCATCACGTTTGTGTTTGTCCATCTTTTGGAATTCATGACTCATGAACATCTCCAGGTTAATTCCCTCCTCCCTCTTCATTAGTCTAGCAGTGCCTGTGTGGGGGCTTTTAATAAGCCACTGTCCTTTAGTCCCTTCATTGATAAAACATTGATAACTATTGGCTCTTTTGTTATAAGATTCCAGTCATGCTTCTTTATATGGTAAAAGTACAGGAAGTCCCCGAGTTAAGAACGTCCAACTTACAGACAACCCATACTTAAGAATGGACTTCTGGGTTCCCCGGCGCTACGTCATTTATGTAGAGTACATAGTGTAATATACTACGCAATTTGCGTAAATGCCGATTTTAACATATAGAACGCTATGCTGTTCCAACTTACATACATACATACATACAAATTCGACTTAAAGACATTCTTAAGAACGGAACTCGTTCGTAACCTGGAGACTACCTGTATACTGCAGACAAGTCTAGAACCTGGCTTCGGGTGGGAGACAAAGATTTACAACCTCACTTAGTGCTAGTCTAGAGACAGATTTTAATAACTGCTGGTATTTAAATTTTGAAACTGGGAACAACCATTGTTTCCTTAGTGGGACAAGGAAACAATGGTTGTTCCCAGTTTCAAAATTTAAATACCCTTTGTGCTTTGCATCCAAAACAACCTAACGTCATTAAATCAGTATAACACCTCCTGCACCCTACACTCCATCTGTGTGTAAGACTGTTACTTAATGCAAATTTTGGGGCTTTTTCATCATGCCCAGCTTTTTCCTCCCTCCCCCCTTTTGTTTTTGTTTCTTTTGAGTGTGTGTTTGTTTGCTTAACATCCAGCCTGAAGAAAAATTCTGAGATACTAAAAAATGGTTCTTTACTACTTAATGATATTTTAGCTGGTCCTAATAAAGGTATTACATTACTGATTCTTTTGGATCTTTTCCTCTTCTAATGAACCAACACAGCTACCTGCAATTTTTGTATCTTTGTAGAAAAATCCTTCTGATCTTTTAGTTTAAAAAAAGGCAGAAGAACCCAAAATAGATCAATTTCCCTACCCATTGGGTGGAATTCTGTACAATGCTAGCAGAGGGAGAATATCACTACCCATCCCTGATAATTGGGCTGTTTCTATATGGTACGTATGGTATTAATTGCCATAATTGGTATTAATTGCCATAAGCAGTTATTTCTGTGATTTCTAAGATCTGGAGTTGATCTCAAGTGATCATCCGAAGTACTTAATATTTTTTCAGCCAGTTTTGGCCTGGTGTTTTCATTCTTTTCCAGACCAGAAAGTTTGGCATTGATACATGGTAAAATACCAAAAATACTTGCTTTGCATGCCTAGATAAAAATAGAATATTTCTTCTATCATAACATAACTGACCAGATCTTATCCCATGTATCAGTAAGAGTTGAAAAGCTGTCATAATTAAGATCCACCGGATCTCTACAGTTCCAATTGTTCTCCTCTTTCGTAAACAGTGGGTAATATGTACTGCATTTTCTTAGAAGTAAGAAAATGTAGACTGTTTTGAATTAACATTTCACTAGACTATTTCAAACATTTGACAGCTTGAAATAATAATTTTAAATAAGATTAATGTCATGCATTCATGAAGCTCCTTAGTGACAGTATTATTAAAAACAATGTTTTGGTTAAAAGGAAATGTTTAGGGAAAAGTGTATCAAGATATATATATATTTAATTACAGTACTACGTTAGTAATCATAGAATCATAGAATAGTAGAGTTGGAAGGGGCCTATAAGGTCATCGAGTCCAACCCCCTGCTCAGTGCAGGAATCCAAGTTAAAGCATCCCCTGACAGATGGCTGTCCAGCTGCATCCTGAATGCCTCCAGTGTGGGAGAGCCCACTACCTCCCTAGGTAATTGGTTCCATTGTCATATTGCTCTAACAGTCAGGAAGTTTTTCCTGATGTTCAGCCGGAATCTGGGTTCTTGTAACTTGAGCCCATTATTCCATGTTCTGCACTCTGGGATGGTCAAGAAGAGATCGTGGCCCTCCTCTGTGTGACAACCTTTCAAGTACTTGAAGAGCCCTATCATATCTCCCCTCAGTCTTCTTTTCTGAAGGCTAAACATGCCCATTCGCTTCAGTCTCTCCTCATAGGGCTTTGTTTCCAGTTCCTGATCATCTTTGTTGCCCTCCTCTGAACCTTTTCCAGTTTGTCTACATCCTTCTTAAAGTGTGGGGCGCAGAACTGGACACAATACTCAAGATGAAGCCTAACCAGTGCTGAGTAGAGGGGAACTAGTACTTCACGTGATTTGGAAGCTATACTTCTATTAATGCAGTCCAAAATAGCATTTGCCTTTTTTGCAGCCACATCACATTGCTGGCTCATATTCAGCTTGTGATCTACAATAATTCCAAGATCCTTCTCGCTTATAGTATTGTTGAGCCAAGTATCCCCCATCTTGTAACTGTACATTTGGTTCCTTTTTCCTAGGTGCAGAACTTGGCATTTATCCCTATTAAATTTCATTGTATTGTTTTCAGCCCAGCGCTCCAGCCTAGCGAGATCACTTTGAATTTTGTTTCTCTCTTCCAGGGTATTAGCAATTCCACCCAAGTTTGTGTCATTTGCAAATTTGATAAGCATTCCCTGCACCTCCTT
Organism: Shinisaurus crocodilurus; assembly: GCA_021292165.1. Classification (NCBI taxonomy): domain Eukaryota; kingdom Metazoa; phylum Chordata; class Lepidosauria; order Squamata; family Shinisauridae; genus Shinisaurus; species Shinisaurus crocodilurus. The sequence continues at coordinate 24,065,886 of CM037880.1, read as the reverse complement.
ATCCAAGTCATTAACAAAATGTTGAAGAGCACTGGGCCTAGGACTGAGTCCTGTGGTACTCCGCTCGTTACCTCTCCCCAGTTTGAGAAGGCACCTCTGATAAGCACTCCTTGAGCTATTCTGTAGCCAACTGTGAATCCACCTGATAGTTGTTCTGTCTAGCCCACTTTTAGCCCAGTTTGCTAATCAGGATATCATGAGGAACTTTGTCAAAAGCTTTCCTGAAGTCAAGACATATTATGTCCACAGCATTCACATAATCCACAATGGAGGTTACCCGATGAAAAAATGAGATCAGATCATTAGTCTGGCAGGATTTGTTCTTGACAAATCCATGTTGGCTTCTAATAATAATCACTGCATTGTTTTCAAAGTGCTTGCAGATTGACTGCTTTATAATCTGCTCCAGAATTTTCTCAGGGATTGAGGTCAGACTGACTGGTCTGTAGTTCCCACGTTCCTCCTTTTTGAAGATAGGAACAACATTAGCCCTCCTCCAGTCATCTGGCACTTCACCCATCCTCCATGATTTCTCAAAGATAATAGACAGTAGTTCTGAGAGTTCTTCTACCAGTTCCTTTATTACTCTAGGATGCATTTCATCGTGCCCTGGAGATTTGAACTTATTCAAAGTAATTAAGTGTTCCCCGACCATTTGCCTATCAATCTGAAGCTGCAATCCTGCCCCTTCAGCTTGTACTTCAGGTTTGCCAGGGTGGTCAATAGTCTAGACCCTCTTTCAGGAGAAGACTGCGCCAACTTAGGAATTGAACACTTCTGCCTTTTCTTTGTCATCTGTTATCATTTTGCCATCCTCATTGAGTAGTTGAACCACCATTTCTGTCCTCTTTTACTATGCACATATCTGAAGAAAGGTTTTGTTGCTTTTTGCATCCCTCGCTAACCTCAGCTCATTCTCAGCCTTCGTGACACCATCCCTGCAATTCTGAGCTACCTACCTGTACTGTTCCTTTGTAGCCTGGCCTTCCTTCTACTTCCTATATGTGTCCTTTTTTGTTTTCAGGTCATCTCTGAGCCTTTTGTGAAGCCACATTGGTTTCTTCTGTTGCCCTCTACCTTTTCTTCCTTGTTGGAATTGTTTGTAATTGTGCCTTTAGAATTTCCTTTTTTAAAAACTCCCATCCATCTTGGACTCCTTTTCTCATTAGAGTCGCTTGCCATGGAACCCTACTTATTATTGTTCTGAGTTTATTAAAATTGGCTTTCCTAAAATCCGGGGTACGCGTTTCACTACACTCAGCTTTTGCTTCTTTTAGAATCAAGAACTCAAGTATAACACGGTCACTTTCCCCCAGAGTTCCCGAAACTGCCACTTTATCCACTAAGCCATCTCTGTTGGTTAGGTTCAAGTCAAGGATAGCCGATCCTAGTTCCTTTCTCCACTTTCTGTAGGAGGAAGTTATCAGCAGCACAAGTCAGGAATTTCTTGGAGGGACCATGTTTGGCAGAATTTGTCTCCCAACAGATATCGGGGTAATTGAAGTCCCCCATTACTACTACTTGAAACATTGGCAATTTGCTTTTCAAAAGTTTCATCCTCATATTTTCCTTGATCATCCGAAGTACTTGATCATCCGAAGTTTCATCCTCATCTTTTCCTTGATCATCCGAAGTTGGTAGTAGACTCCGACCACCATGTTCCTTTTATTCTTTGCCTCATTTATTTTAATCCATAAGCTCTTGGTGGGGTACCAAACTCATCCTCCTGTATTTCTGTACAGAGATATGTATTTTTAACATATAGTGCGACTCTACCTCCCTTTCTGTTCCTTCTGTTCTTTTTGAATAAGTTATTTTTTTTTATTATTTATTTATTTATTTATTAATTATATTTATACCCCACCCTTTTTCCTGCAATTGCTGTATTCCAGTCATGGAAGTCATCCCACCAAGTTTCAGTTACACCTATCAAGTCGTATTTGCCCTCCTGTATTAAGAGTTCAAGTTCATTCTGTTTGTTTCCCATAATCTGGACATTAGTATATAGACATCGAAGACCATATGCTTTATAGTCTGGCTTTCTGCCTACATTTTTTTGAAGACTATTATTGGGCGCTATTAGAGCTGTTCTCTCTGTTGTGGTGCATAAGCCTTTGTCCATTGTTACCCCCAAGTTTGTGTCTCCTGACCATTGAGGATTCAGTTTAAAGCCCTTCTGATGAAGTTCTTCATGTTGTGGCCAAACACATTCTTCCCAGTCCTTGTGAGGTGCACAACATCCCTTGCCAGCAGTCCATCTTCCAGGAAGTGTAGCCCATGGTCCCAGAATCCAAATCTCTTGCGTCGGCACCACCTTCATAGCCAGTCATTCACCCAGAGTATTTTTCTTTCCCTTTCTATTCTTCTTCTAAGTACTGGAAGGATGGATGAAAAAATTATCTGGGCCCCACAGTTCTTGAGTTTCCTTCCCAAAGCTTCAAAGTCTGAGGTGATTTCTTCATGGCTCCTCTTGGCAGTATCATTTGTTCCCACATGGATGAGAAGAAAGGGATATATGTCAGTGGGCTTGATGAGCATTGGCAACCCTTCAGTCACATCTCTAATTCCGTCCTCCAGGGAGACAGCATAGCCGGTGAGTCCATGGGTCTTTGTGACATACTTCGCTTTCAATCCCACGCAGCAGGGAGTCTCCCACAACTACTACTCTTCTCTTCTTGTTGTTGTAGGCCTTGGTTTCATTGCCTTCACTTGAGTGTCCTTCAACCTCTTGGTCGCTGCCGTGCAGGGTGCCCAGTAATCCTTCCTCTGTAGGCTGTCCTCTAGTCTCATCCTCAAGTACCTGAAAGCAGTTCTGTAGATTCACTGCTTCCACTGGTGCAGAATGTCTTCTAGTTCTTCTTCTCCTAACTGTCACCCTTTTCCAGGGAGTTTCCTCTACCATTTTTCCTCACCTCAGCGTTCTCCTCTTCTGCCTCAGCTTGCAGTTACTCTTCTGCCTCCTGTACTTCACTTTGCTGTTGTAGTTCCACTGTTCTGCCAAGGAACTCTTCGTCTTCTCTTACTCCCTTGAGCAGGGGTCCTCAAACTTTTTAAACGGGGGGCCGGTTCATTGTCCCTCAGACTGTTGGGGGGGCGGACTCACTGGGACTCACCGGCTGCCACCGCCCCCAGGGCCCTGCCGCGGCTCAGCTGGCGGTGGCCCTCGGCTCCCGTGCCGCCTCCTTCATGCTGCCCCCCCCGCCGCCGCCGGACGCCGCCGCAGGACCCCCCCGCCGCCACCCCCCGCTGCCGCAGGACCACCCCGCTGCCGCCCTCCCGCCACAGGACCGCCCTGCCGCCCCCCACCGCAGGACCGCCCCGCTGCCGCCCCCCGCCACAGGACCGCCCCACCGCCCCCCGCTGCCGCCCCGCCCCGCCCCGCCGCCACCCCCCCCGCCAGCCGCCGTCGTAACCCGCCCCTGTCCTACATGGTCCCCTGCGTGCTGCTCCTGCTGCCGCTGCCTCCGTCCAAGCTGTTCCGTCGCGTCCATCCTGGACTCCGCCCGTGCTCAGTTTTGAAAAATAGAGCACGGGCGGGGTCCAGGATGGACGCAACGGAGCAGGGTCCCGCCACGCCGGAAGTGACGCGACGGGACCAGTGGGCGGCGAGGCGGATAAGGTAAAGCCCCCCGTCCCCCCACCGTAACCCGCCCCCCCTGCCGCCCCCCCCACCACAGTAACCCGCCCCCCCGCCACTGTGACCCACACGCCCCCGCCGTGACTCGCACCACGCCGCCGTCCCCGTTGCCATCCTACCTGGTCCCCTGCGCGCTGCTGCCACCGAGTCCGCCGCCGCTGGCGCTGCTCTGTCGCGTCCATCCTGCGCTCTGCCCGCGTTCAGTTTTGAAAAACAGTGCAGGCGGGGTCCAGGATAGACGCGACTGGAGCAGGGTTCTGTCGCGTCACTTCCTCCGCGCCGGAAGTGACGCGACGGGACCAGCGGGCGGCGAGGCGGATGAAGTAAGCCTGCGGGGGGTGGACAAGAAGGGAGGAGGATGGGCACTGTCCGCGCCCCTCCACCGGCTAAGCTGCCCCTCCACCGGCTAAGCTGCCCCTCCTTCCCCCGAACAGGAGATGCAGGACGGTGGGCGGGCGAGCAGGCGGCCCGTGCCCCCCCACTGGCTCAGCCAGCCCTCCTCCCCTTCCCTCACAAGTTAGATCGGCCGCCGGGCCGGATGAAAAGACCCGGCAGGCCAGGATGTGGCCCGCGGGCCGTAGTTTGAGGACCCCTGCCCTTGAGGGTCGCTGCTCGCCGCTTTTTCTTCCAGCAGCACAACCAGCTTGCACTTGTTGTATGTGAAGGCCATGCTGATCTCAGGCAAGAAAACAAACATTGTACACACCTTGCAGGTCACCACCACTAGAGAGGGTTTTCCGTCCATAGTCGCTGTTCCCTTTTTGTTTCTATCTTTCTGATTGTATTGGAACGGGCTGTGCTTTGCCCTGTCTTCCCTGAAGGTTAAAAACAGAGTCCCCCTGGTATATGTGTGTATTACAAGAAAGGAAGAAAAAAATTGTTAGGGACCTCCCCCTTGACCTCCCCTGCCGACCTCCTGTTAGCTCCCCCTGTTCACTCGATCTGATCGCTCGCTCTCTGGCAACTTGCTTCCTGTATAGCCCTTAGACCAGCTGGAGCAGCTTCCTCAGCTCTGCTCAGTCAGGAGTCAGGAAACAGAATGAAACTCCCCACCCACACAGCTGCTGAGAGTAATCAGGCCACCCCCTTCAGTCCCAGCTCTCAGGCCATGCCTCTTCAATCACAGCTCTCAGGAGCACATGGTAAGCACATGGCGACGTGGAATCGGCAGTCCCTGGGCTTACTCCAGGCCACTGACCTCTTTGCCTTTGCCTCCTCTTCCAGTACAACTCCGCTGCCAAACTCCTGTTAGCTCCCCCTGTTCACTCGCTCTGATTGCTCGCTCTCTGGGAGCTTGCTTGCTTGTATAGCCCCTAGACCAGCTGGAGCAGTTTCCTCAGCTCTGCTCAGTCAGGAATCAGGAAACAGAATGAAACTCCCCGCCCATTAAGGATTGTTGAATTCTAATGTTGATTTCCTTTCCCCTCCAGTCATAGGAGCATAGGAAGATAGGAAGCTGCCTTATACTGAGTCGCTCATACACCAACCACATACAATACGCAAATTGTGATGGGGTTCTGTTCTAACTTATTATTAACGATGGCTGGTTTGGAAAGCTGCACAATATAGCTCAGGGCTTCAAGATCCCTGTTAGCTGTTGGGATTAGGCCCGTTGCTGCTGCAAAAGAGTCTTCAAGGGATATGGGAACAGATTCTGATTCAGATGAGGAGAAGGTAGTGGAACTCGCAGTTGAAATGCGAAGGCCAGTTGAACTAGAGATAAGCAGGGAGGTGGAAGAGAGTCAGCTAGCCTCAAATACCATGGGAAGCCAGAACACTCCTCATGAGGAGCAGGAGGGGGAAATGGGCGTGATGGATCCCAGAGTGAGGTGTCAATTGAGAAGGGAAGATCAATGAAGAAGTGTAAGACATTCTAAGCAGTTGGCTCTAAAGCAACAGGGACCACCTTAAAGGCGGGGTTTTGATCATTTGAGTTTGGAAGGGAGGAGGGCCCCTCAGTCTGGGAACAACTACTTTCCATAATGTACTGCATTTCCTTAATGTACTGATTCTAATTAAGCTTGTTTCTTTTATTATTGATCGCTGCAATACATTTAATTTGTACTTTAAAGCTAACCTTGCTGGTTTGCCTTACCATAATAAAGCGAATAGTTAGAAGATCAGTCTGCATCTGCCTTTGAAAGGAGAGACTGGCCCTGACATTAGCAGCTACATTTCCTTGAGCTCCAAAAATGGTCACATTTCCATAATTGTGCCTCACAGCACTGGAGACTTTTAATTTATGCACAATAACAGTGACAGAAATTTGCTGAATCCAGGTTGGGGAGGTGGAATGCTCAGTGCCTTTGATCGGGCCAGCTCTTTGCTACATTCTATCAAGCAGTGTTTAATTTGTGAAAAGGTGCCTTTTGGCATTCAAATGTGCATTCAGGTCAAGCCCTTCTAGAAGCTCATGTCACTAGCCTATATGAAGGAGGCTAAAGCCAGATCTATACATGCGCAGTGGAATGAGGAGGTTGTATCCTGAGGTGGTAGAGTGGACTGTACCACTACAGACTGCAGATGGGGGATGCCATTTTTTAATCCTTCCCCATGTAAAAAACCCCCACCAAACAAAACTAAAATCCCTGTATGCAAAAACAAAACAGTACATTCAAGAAATAATTCTACCCCACTCTGCTTCTTGCTGTGCTATTTTCTAGTTGCAAGCCTGGTTTTCTAATTGCAGGGGAGCCTTTAAAAATATGTTCCTCCTGAATTCAGAAGTGGTATAAGCCATCCTATCATCTACCACTTCCTTTTGCTAGAGATGAATCTGTTTTCAGCAGTGATGATGGGACAGCAACTTCCACTACACCTGAAGGTGTCAGGCTAACTTAGGGGGTGCAGAGCAGGCTGCCTTCAGGGCACACAGGTCTCTCCTCCAACACCTTGCTGCTGCCTCCTAGCATCTGCCACCTGAGGTGTCTGCTTCACTCTACCTAGTGGTAGGGCCAGCTCTGATGCTGGACCAAAGTGTCTCTTTATTTAAACTCATTCACCAGTAGGATTTCCTCTGACATCCACGAGAAGATTCAAAAGCACATGATGTTTGACCTGTATTTGAACTCTTCCTCCTGACTGAAGAAAGAAAAAGGGTAGAGCACGTTGAACAAGGGCGTGGTACCACCCACTAGAGCAATGTTCTCCAACCTTGGGTCCCCAGATGTTTTTGGCCTACAACTCCCAGCATGCCCCAACTAGTGTAGCTGGCTGCGGCATGCTGGGAGTTGTAGGCCAAAAACATCTGGGGACCCAAGGTTGGAGAACACTGCACTAGAGCATTTAGTTAAAAGCAGACAGTGGATTACTGAGGGCCTTTGGAAACTCACTATATATCACAGCCTAGCTCACCTTACACAATGTTTGTTAGAATAAAATGAAATAAGAATGTATAAAAGGATTGTCCTCTTCTGTTGTCCCCACTGCCCCAACTGTGCTGCTGAAATTGCTCCTGCCGTGCTGTGTGGTGGCAAAAAAACAAAAACAGGTTGCAAGCTAAATTTGTCCTTTTAAAAAATCTGTAGTAGTTTGCTGCTAAATTTCAGCAGCAAACCACCAATATTTTTGCCACTACTGCCTCCCCCCCCCCCCCATTTTGGCAGTGTAGCCTGCTTGCTTATTTTACCATACCTTAATAACCAAATCATATCAAAAGCTCAACAATCAAAGTACCGTCATCAATTTTGTGATAGCCCTATTACAGATGGCAAGCATGTGTTAAGTTGTATTGTTAAGCACAAGAATTAGTTAAAAACTACTAATTTTTAAGGTGAGAAATGGAAGCATTATGACTTGCAGCTATAGCTTTGAAAATACCCCATTTGATATATTCAGTTTGTGGTTATTTTTCTGGCCTCAACACCAGGGCTGGCGCCGGACTCCAGTGGGCCCCCGGCATAGTGCCGTTGGCGGGACCCCTGCTTGCACACTACGTGGCCCCTCCCTGTCACCGCTGACAAGAGGAGGCGTCGCAGCAGCCGGCCAGCCACGTCTGCAGGCCCCCACAGTGCAGCATTTTAAAAGACAGCTTTTAAAACTTACGTTTTGAGTAGCAGCAATAAGCACCAATCAGACGCTGCTAGGGTGGCCACTTGCGAATTGCCAAAAGAGCGGACACACGTTGCCAAAAAGGAGGGCAAAAGAGGTCACATACTTGTATAAAATTTGTATATGCTAATGCTAACCTAGCTATGTATACTTGCAATGATAAAAATAATTATCATAATTTAATTAGAAATACAGTACAGTAATACCTTGGATTGCAAGTAACGGTTTGAGAGCGTTTTGCAAGACAAGCAAATTTTAAAATATTTATTTAATTTTTTTTTTACTTGATATACAAGCGACGTCTTGCAATACAAGTACTGTAGTACGGTTTAAATTAAAAAATCTCTGTACAAATTTTTTTGGGGGGATTTCATTTTGATATAAGAGTGTTTTGGATTACAAGCACGTTTCCTGAACGAATTATGCTCTCAATCCAAGGCATGACTGTACATCTCACCTTAGTGAGAAAGGCTGTGACTAGGTGACCTGTGTGCCTTGCTCAGCTTGCTGTCCAGGTGCTGCTGATGGGGCAACTTCAAGGCCAAGCTCTTCCTTCTGATAGCTCTTTATCTTTAAACCAGACTTGGATTGAGCAGCCTTTCAAATCAAGGACACAACAGAGGACAGTCTTCTGGTTCTGGCAGCCCTTCAAATAGAGGATTGTCCTCTGTAAAAGAGGATACATGGCCTTCCTAGGTCACACTGCCTTTGTGGGGAACATGGCCAATGAGGGCACAGGGTGTCTTCACATTGCTCCTAGGTCTTCATTCACTATGTCCCCCACAAAGGCAGTGTCTGATTGGTTCAGATCGCTGCTACTCAACGTGTAATTTTTAAAAAGTTTTCTTCTAAAATGCCACACCACAGGGCCCGCAGACAGACTCAGCCAGCCAGACGCCACGGCACTTTCTTTTGCCAGGAGGGCCAGCCAGGTGAGTAATGAGGAGGTGGAGGAGAGAGGAGCCACCAGCGGCTCATCTGTCCCTGGCGGTGCCACTGGTGATGGCCTCAGCTGTGGCAGGACCAGGGCAGGAATGCGCCCTTCTGAGCCTCTGGGCCTTCAGCAGCTGCCCACCCGTGCCAACTGCTGATGTTGTGCCAGCTCAGTGCACATTGGTCACTGTGCCCACTGCCTATTGAGGCAGCTGAACTCACATCGCATCCACACTTTCATGTAGATCAGTGTTCTCCAACCTTGGGTCCCCAGATGTTTTTGGCCTACAACCCCCAGCATGCCCCAGCCAGCATAGCTGGCTGGGGCATGCTGGGAGTTGTAGGCCAAAAACATCTGGGGACCCAAGGTTGGAGAACACTGATGTAGATCATTCTTCAGCTTCCTTGAAATCACAGTTTGAGCTGCAAAGTAATAAACTCAGGAGATCAAACACTTAACCTGTAGAAGAAAGTTCATGGAAGGTTGAAGCCAGGTTGAGATAAAAGAAATGGTATGGATGAGATAAAAGACACTGCTAGGCCAGGCCTTCCAGGCTGCAACTCAGGATAGGCCACTTTTACTGAGAAAAAAAACTGCTCTAAACAGGACTAGAAATTCATCCTATGAACAACCAATGCTAACAGACATCAGGCCTGATCAGTTGCTGACAGATCTATGGAAGGAAAATTAAAGCAGTTCTAAATGCAAAGATTGCCCGGCAATATAACAAGTAACACATTGCCCAGTTAGGGTACAACAGTTTTACAGAAAATCCTTATATTCTAAACCATGCCACACATGTTGATATTAAAAAAAAAAAAAACTAGTTCTTCTTTCTCATTTCCTGTCATATAAGATATTCCGGTAGAGCTGCTGATGCTGAACGGAAAGTTCACTGTATAGCTTTCCAGTGATTCACATCTTCTCTGCCCTTTTTTCAGAAGTCTTGCCAAATTTCCCTCCGTCTAAATCATTTTGCTTGTTTGTTAGGGACATGTATTTTGAGCATAATGGCAGTTCTGAATAATTGATGTGTGTGTGTGTGTATGCGTGTGTGTGTGTGTGTGTGTGTGTGTGTGAGAGAGAGAGAGAGAGAGAGAGAGAGAGAGAGAGACTGTATTAACAATTTGCCTTATTTCAGCCCAGTTCCCTGAAATAATTACCACTGGTGCAGTTCAGACAACATGGTGAATGATAGTGAACGATACTGATACGAACCAGGAAGTGAGGGTAGGAATCAAAACACATAACCCAGTGTGCTGTAGTGGTTAGAGTGTTGGACTGAGACTTGGGGGATCTGGGTTCTAGTCCCCACTGGCCACGAAGCTCACTGGGTAACTTTGGGCCAGTCACTGATGTTCAGCCTAACCTACCTCATAGGGTTGTTGTGAGGATAAAATGGAGAGGAGAAGGACTATGTAAGCCACCTTGGGTTCCTTGCAAGAGGAAAAAAGGAGGGATATAAATGTAATAATCAATGTAATAATAAAAGTAATAAGGGAAAAGAGGATGGGGGAGGAGTGTGCTAGAGCGCATTTCTGAGAAACATAGGAAGCTGCATTATACTGAGTCAGACCACTGGTCCATCTAGGGCAGTGTTCTCCAACCTTGGGTCCCCAGATGTTTTTGGCCTACAACCCCCAGCATGCCCCAGCCAGCAAAAACATCTGGGGACCCAAGGTTGGAGAACACTGATCTAGGGACTTGGGTATGGAATGTTTTTCAGCCCAAGGGCCACATTCATTTCTGCGTAACTCTTTGGGGACCACATGCCAGAGGTGGCCATGGCCAAAGCCAAACATGGCCATGGCCAAAGCAACAGTTCCTCCCCTCCCTCACCCCCTTCTCTCTCTTTTCCTTTCCCCTGCCCCAACTTACTTTGTTTCCTCTGTATGCACTGAGAAAGGGGCAGCCCCTTTCTCAGTGCAGAGAGGAATGCAAGTCATCTGGTGATGCAGGAGAAGGCTGATCATTTCCTGCTGTATTGCCAGACTGCTGCAGAAAAGAGACAGGTGAGGGGACATGGCCAAGAGGGGGCATGGCCTGGTGGGAGAGGAGGCAGCTGGATGAGGATGCTGGTGGGGCAGATCCAGCCCACAGGCCAGACATTTCCCACCGCTGGTCTACACTGACTGGCATCAGCTCTCCATGGTTTCATACAGGAGTCTTTGTGAGTCCTATCTGGAGATGGTAGAAACTGAACCTGGGACCTTTTGCATGCAAAGCAAACTCTGCTGCTCAGCAACCAGCCCAATATATCATTGACTGGATTTGCATGACATGACAACCCACCATGGGCAGCCAGCCATGGTTGGTCGTCACATCATCAGAACCCAGTGTCCAGGCCACCCTGCCGCCTGCCAAAGACAAGTCACTGATTTGTAATTCTAATCAACTGGCTTTCATTATGTAAAAAGGCACATAATTTTATTATGTACTAAGGCACATAAGGCAAGCCAGCCAATCTTCTTCAGGCTACACAGTAGGTTGTGTTACAAACAATGGCTACAAAAGAGTCAAGTTGTTTTAGCATCTGAGAAAGCCAGCTTCTTAATCTTAAGGTAGAGAGAGAGTTGATGCCAAATACTTGGGAAATTGTTAAGCCCTCCTGTTCAAAGTAGGCATGCTAACAAGGCCTTGCCTTCAGAAGGATCCTTTCCTTGAGGAGTCTCTTGGGCAGCAAATCACTTTGAATGCTGTACAACCCTATTATCTGATGTCTAACTCTGGGATCCCTAACACCTAGTCCCTCCTCCTTCTCTTCTTTGCTCTGGCTTGGCATTCCCACAGTTTCAGAATGGCTTGTTGGACTATCAGTGGTATTCCCACCTCACTCCAGCTGCTGTGGCCTTGAGGCCTCCTCCCCCTCCTCCCCTGAGTCAGAATCAAATCCCATGTCTTCTTGAGGCGCCTCTGCACAGGTGCTGCTGGGCTTAACCCTTACACCTGGAGCATTTTCTGTGGGATTGCCACGATCGGCTACAGAGTCACACGGCAAGGACGGCAAAAAAGTCAGTTCCGCTTGCTCTTTGTGATCTCGCCAGCAACTGCCTTTCCACCGATGCCGAAACGGCACTTTGGAAGGACCGTCACTTGTTCCTTGGCTTTTTATTTTTTTGTGCCTAAAAATGCGCAATCGGGGTGGTCTTCTTCTTCTTCTTCTCTTCTGCTTCTGCTTCTGCTTCTGCTTCTGCTTCCTCCACAAGTGCGCACTTGCAGCTGTCCTCTATGTGTAGTCTTCCTGGTCAATTTCCTTGTCTGTTTCAGCTTTCAAAGTGAGCAGCGAAGCGGAGTAGGTAACATACAAAGAAATTGAGAAGCCGAGGCTGAATATAGACTAATTTGTGCACTGCACACTGCACAGTTGCGAAGGGCTGGGGGAGAAAAAATAGTAAGAGAAAGGAGGGACAAGATAGTGCAATTCAAAAGCACCAAAAATTGGGGGGGGGGAGCCAAAGGAGTAAGTGCACCAAAAGGGGGTGGGGACAATGGCTCCCACTTGGCAATATGATCCTCTCACTTTCAAGTGTTGAACCGAAAATTCTCAGTGTTCCCCACCTTTTCAATACTTCCCCCAGTCTCCAGCTACTCCAGAAAGGGGAGATATTAACTCCACCCCCTTTTCACAGCTCCTTTTTGGAGCAGTTACTGCGGTTCTTTCTTCTGTCTAAACATGCATAGCATTGTGCTCTTAGTCTTGATGGAGGGAGCAATCCTTTGGCCCCTAGACAGCGTTTGAGGGGCCATAGGATAGTTCAGATTCCTGAATCCGAGGTCGGAGACAGCACTCCAACCTCAGAGCGGGGAATTGGAGAACTGACCCCCCAAATCATCTGTAACTTAAGGTCAAAACCTCTGAACAGGCCACAAGTTGCCCACCCCTACCATAGAGTCTTGGTGGGTTTGTGTGTTGTGCATGCAACTGTTTGGAGAAAACAGAATAAAATAGAATAAATAGGAGACCCCCTCCTCTAGTTTCCTGCATTGAGCAGGGCGTTGGACTCAATAGCCTTGTAGGCTCCTTCCAACTCTATGATCTATGAAATCTATGAAGAAGAAGAAGAAGAGGAGGAGGAGGAGGAGGAGGAGGAGGAGGAAAGATCCCAAAGAAGACATGGCACACCTCAGACTGCTCAACTTAATAAGGAGTCATCAAGGCTATTTATCAACAATTTGGGTCCTCTGCTCCCTTCTGGCAATCCTGGTGCATCTCACGTTTATTTCATCAGGAAAGATTGGGCTTTTTATAATATATATGTGGAGCCTGCAACAAAATGTTGCAGTATATCCTCTCTCCTAAAAGGAGTGCTCCTGTTCTGGGTTCCAGCCAGCCATTCCCCCCAAGCAGGACATTCCTCTCTACCCCTCCCCCACAGCACTGCTCCAATTCTCTTTTCCAGCTGTCACTCTACATTCCATAATTACTGAGCGTGCTCATTCCTCATGGTGCTGCTTGAAGCAGAGGGTTGTTCCCTTCGTGTGTTTTTTGAAGATAGTTTTGCACTTCTGCAATCATCAGGGTTCCCCTGAGTGTGCTGTTAGATCCCTCTTGTGTTTCTCATTGGCCTTGTTTTGGCCACAATCCTGTCAGTGCTCTCCACCCAAGTTTCCTATTAGAAGGAGTGATTAAGTAGACCCAGGAGAGATAGGAACAGATCAAACTAACTGGCTCACCACCATACTGGTCACTGAGCATAATCCCCTTCAGCCATTTTCTGCAATAATGGGGTTTGCAATGATAGTATTTTGTTTTTATTATGTCTTTTGTTGTTGTTGCATAATTGACATTTGTAACTCTTAACAGTGTTGCTTGCCTTTGTACCTCTATTATTCCTGTGTTTAATTAGGGTGTTCCACAAAATTAAAATAGTTACACACAACTACCCATTTTTTGATAGTGATTATAAAATTGTATTGCACAACATGCTGTAGCCAATATTCTGGGAGAATTCTTCACATCCCTCTACACCAGGGCTCTCCAACCTTGGCTCCCCAGATGTTGCTGGACTACAGCTCCTAGAATCCCTTGCCATTAGCCATGCTGGCTAGGTATGCTGGGAGCCGTAGGCCAGCAACATCTGGGGAGCCAAGGTTGGAGAGCCCTGCTCTACACAATTGATGGTACACTGTAAATACCTTGGGTGAAGGACTGATGGATATCTCATGCTCCACTAAGCCCACATATGGTGCTCAACTACATATGCTTGCTGTACAGATGTTAAACTCTTTCACAACCATCTTAGAATCAGCATAAGCCTAAAGTGTTTCAGGAAGTGTTGTATGATATCCTTTTCTAAAGAGATGAGTAAACCAAGTCCTGAATGTATGACCAGTCTTTTCTGCACACAGTACAGTAATGCCTTGGATTGCAAGTAACTTGGTTTGAGAGAGAGACAAGCAAATTTTTAAATATTTATTTATTTATTTTTTACTTGATATACAAGCGACATCTTGCAATACAAGTACTGTAGTATGGCTTAGATTAGAAATCTCTGTACAAATTTTTTTTGGGGTATTTCGTTTTGATATAAGAGTGTTTTGGATTACAAGCACGTTTCCGGAACGAATTATGCTCTCAATCCAAGGCATGACTGTACTAGACTATTTGCATTTAGTAATCCATCTGCTCATCGAGCAGGATTAATCAGCAATGCCTCTATGATGCTGCTCCTTCTCATCAAGCTTTCAGCATAAAAATACTGGCTGTCTCAGCCAAGATATTATGTAGGCGACGTCTCTCTCTCTCTCTCTCTCTCTCTCTCTCTCTGTGTAAATGGAATGTCTGCCAGCATTCCTTATTTAGTCTTATTATGATATGAGTTTCAATTTCCTGCTTGGCACACTGTTTTGGAAATTACCTTGTTCCTTTAAAGGTGTATAATGTTCTTCAATAAGGTTTTCAAAGTGGTCGGTCTCAATTGCAGCCACAGTTTACACAGAGATTTCTACAGCGCAGTTAGAAACCCTTACATACGTAATGGCTACTTGACCTTTGAAAACTAGCCAGATTGTGTCCAAATATGTGTTTCGAGGCTTACCATTTCCCCAAGTGGCAGGAAACTTCATGGGATCCTGCTACAGGGTCAGTTTCCTTGTGTGAAGAGAGTACTGGGAGCGGACGGTGTTTTTGTAAACATGTAAATATACAAATTGCACATGGGGCAGCAACAAGCTCTTGGGCAAATATGTATGTTCATCCAAGGGATTAAAGACATTGACCTTCAATATTCTAGGTCAAAAGCAATTAGTTCCTGCTCTCCGTTACACTTTGGTCTAAGTTTTGAACTTCCTGGATATGCTAGATATTTGGACTTTTTGACCATCCCCAAGTACCGCTATATTTTCTTAAAGGCTAGATTTAACTGCCTCACTTCTGCAATGCTAGCTGGGCGCTTTCAGGGCATACCATATGAAGATCGATTGTGTGGTTGTGGAGATGAAGTGGTCGAATCTATAGGGCATACTTTTTTTGATTGCAGTCTCCACAGGGAGGCACGAAATAGACTTCTTGGTCCTATCATGAGGAGATGCCCCGGAAGGTCATCTGACTGGTACTTGAAACACTTCCTGGCAGGGACGTGTAAATCAACAACGGAGGCAGTGGCTAAGTTCCTTTTTTCTGTACAAAGGACCCGTAAGGCAACCCTTCCACTATAAATCTAACATTTATGTTAGGTTGCTGTTTTTGGTGCTTCTCCCTCTTTTTCTTCTGTATTAGGTGGTTTAATAATAATAATAATAATAATAATAATAATAATAATAATAATAAACAACGTTTATTTATAACGCCCCTTATACCAAAGGGCGGGACAAATAACATATACAGTAAACATAACAATACAATAAAATAACCAACACCAACCACTTACTATGCAGTATCAATTCCCAGCAACCACCACATTAGCCCAACCACTCATTCTGGCTGACTAAACTATCTTTAACTATCTTGGGTTATTTAAAATAGGTGTATGTTTTAATAATGTTTGCTTTTTGTATAATAATTGAATGATACAGGCCTGTGGCTCATGCTGGCTCAGCTTGTCTGAGCGTGGAAAGCTAAGCAGGGTCAGGCCTGGTTATTACTTGGATGGGAGACCCCTTCTCTAGTTTCCTGCATTGAGCAGGGGGTTGGACTCGATGGCCTTGTAGGCCCCTTCCAACTCTATGATCTATGAATCTATGATTGTGTTTTATCCTTTTAATGATGTATCTTATTGTTTTTCTTTATGGGTCTGTGACCCTGTATAAATGAATTGAATTGAAATTGTATGCTCATCTTTTAAGCAGCATCAGGTTCCCCCAAAGCAAAGAACACACCTGTGGAGCCCTGCAGATGTGGCCAGTGAGAGGGCATTTCCCATGGAAAAACGTCTTGTTTCCCTTCTAAGGTTTAATTCCATGTGGATTCCCAAAGATATAAATATATAGACTTGGATCCTAGGTTGCTTCTCTTTTCATGTAAGGAGCGGGCATTTCCACCAGCTCCCCGGATGTAGTTTAGATTGTATTTGATAAGCTCAACTTAACCATTTTGCTTACTTTTTAAGTATGACCTAGGGAATTTACAGAAGCTAGGCCTCAAGAATAGAGCAAAATCAAGTCACAAAATGAGTGGTTGCTACATGGCCAGCTGCAGGAAATCAGACTATTCTTTCTTTTGCTGGTAACATTCAAAGGCTAGGCTGTTTCTCTCCAGCCTTCACCCAAGCAGGTGGTTGTGTTACAAATTCCTCTAGCTCAGGGGTCGGGAACCTCTTTCAGCCCGAGGGCCAAATTCCATTTGTGAGAAGCCCTTGGCGGGGGGGGGCATTTTCATGGTGGGCAGGGCAAAAAGCAAAAGGGGTGGAGCTAAATTACCAAAAATACCAGCATATTTTAGCTTAAACCTCTTACTGCCAATAACTAAGCCTTAGGAGAGGTATTTCAACCTTTTAGAATGGGAAAAAACACTTGCAAAATCTGGAAAACTGCCAAATGATAGGGTCATGGGAGAGGGGTGTGGCCAGGAAAAGGTGTGGCCAGGAAAAGGGGTGTGGCCATCTGGGGAACCCCAGAGGTCTGGGTCTGGACCCCAGGAGGGCCAGATTTGGCCCACGGTCTAAGGTTCCCCAGCTCTAGCTAGTCACTCCCAGCCATCAATTTTCTTTAAAGAAGTATTACCTAGCCATTCGTTCCCACTGAGGAAACATACTTAGCTGTTTAAGCTAAACATAAGAAGAGCCCTGCTGGATCAGACCAAGGGTCCATCTAGTCTAGCACTCTGTTCACACACTGGCCAATCGGCTGCCCGTGGGAATCCCACAAGCAGGACACGAGTGCAACAGCACCCTCCCGCCCATGTTCCCCAGCAACTGGTGTACATAGGCATATCACCTCTGATACCGGAGGTCGCATCATGTAGCCATAGGCCTGGTTCACATGTCATGATATTGTTTACAAGCAGGGCCTAAGACTCTGGCTTCTTGGAAGAGGGACAAGCCAGAGTTCCTGGTTCACACTTCACACTAAACAAACCATGGACAGAAGGTTTGTCTGCTAGCCGCTCCCAGAACCCAGGCGTATCATGATGTGCGAACTGGGAATATGGGATTGCAGCCTAAACCCTGTAGCATGGCTGGACTTCTCACTGCTTCTGGTAAGTGCTGAACAATATGAAATGTAAGCCATACGTTTGATAAGGATTTTTGATGATCTTACCCCATTTGACTACAATCACTGCAAATCTCCATATAGGCAAGTTTCTGGTTAGCACATTCCGCTCGGTATTGGGTTTGTCCTAATCTCTAATAGCTCCCTAGCAGCAAATGCTGCTGATTCACCCTGACTCACTTTCAAGGATAGATTTATGCTTCTACTTCAGCAGCATCTGGATAAGATCATAGGCTGTTTACACAAGAACGGCCTGGTCCAAAGTTTTTATATGGCACACTTCCCCCCTTCACTCCTTACTTGTAGCTAAACTATAAACTTAATCCTTGCATGCATTTTTAAATGGAAGAAAACCAGTAAGTACTACTATAAACAAAATTTCCTTTGGAGGAAGACATGAAATGCTGTGCAAATGTCCTCCTTTTGTGCTGCTAGTTGATAAGAACAGAAGCCCTGCAGTACTGCAAGTTAAGTTATAGAGATGGATATTAAGCATGGTGGCAGCTTTATTGCTTCTAGGAGTAGCTCAGAGTTCACATAGAAAGCAGGAGATTCACAGAGCTGATAGGAAAGGTTCTCTACTAACAGAGCAATCCTATGCCCCTTAGACACCTACGCTGGCTGGGGCATGCTGGGAGTTGTAGGCCAAAAACATCTGGGGACCCAAGGTTGGAGAACACTGGTCTAGGGGGCCATAGGATTCTTTGGATTCCCAGGTCCGAGGTTGAATCCCCCCTCCCCCGCTCACACCTGGCACGGAAAGAACTGCACTGGCTGCTTCTCTGAGGCTGCAAGAGCGACCTTGGAGAAGGGTTAAATAGAGCATTCTCTCTCTCTCTCTCTCTCTCTCTTATTATAATTATTATTATTTATTCGTGTCAGGAGCACCACAGAAAAATTAAAATTACAAATAAAATTACGCCTATTTATAAAAACATGTATGGAATATAGGCTAATTTAAAGAGACAGGCTCATAAAATTTAAATAAATATATCAAATCATTTTTGCCCAGTAACGAGCAACATCAAGGGCATTTGGAGCAGCCAGCATCAAGTCCTCCATAGTGCTTGTTGACTCCAGTCCTTAGTGGCTTAACCTGTTAAGTGACTTCCAGGTTACCCAGTTCTCTGTGTAACCAGGAGCTGGACTTTCCTGGGGCTCTGGCCATTCCAAGGGGTAGGTGGTTCTTTCCTTCCACATTCTAATCCTAGCATCTTCCACTGTTTCTTCACTGTTCACAGATGTTCTGAAGAAACGTTTCCTTGATTTTAATCTAGGAGGTGCAGGATGGTAACCAAAAAGTGGATGCCCATTGGATGTAGAAGCCTTGAATCTTTCACTGTCAGCTGCTAGCTCTCTCCTTATACTACTAGGAGTGATGCCTGCTAGATAATTGATTTTATCGACAGGAGTCGGCTTTAGGCATCTGGTAATGATTCTGCAGCTTTCGTTAAGTGCCATGTCCACCTGTTTTGTGTGGGCTGAGCTATACCACACCGGACTCGCATATTCGCCTGAAGGATATCATAAAGCCAAAGCTGTAGTTTATAGTGTTTGCAGTTGCGTGCCCCAGCTGGTTCCCGATAGCTTTCAAAGGATATTGTTCCTTGCAGAGACCTTTTGCTTTATATTTTGGCAGTATTTCTTATAGGTCAGTGTGTGATCCTAAGTAACACCCAGATATAATTAGGGGTGAAACAATGTTCCAGTTGAGCACCCTTCCAGAGAAAACCTCTGTCAGCTCAGATAGGGAGTCTGTTGAGCAGCGAGGTGGACGGTACACCAACAGAATCCCCAATCTGTCCCGCTGGCCCGACACAAGGTGCAAACACTCCAGACCAGTAGTCAGATGGACAGGGAGCCTGGAGAGAGAGAGAGAGAGAATTCCTATAGACCACAGCAACCCCCCCTCCCCGGCCCTCAGGTCTACCCAGATGCTGCACCAAGTACCCTGCTGGGCAGAACTGGGAGAGGCTGGATGGGAGACCCCTCCTCTAGTTTCCTGCATTGAGCAGGGGGTTGGACTCGATGGCCTTGTAGGCCCCTTCCAACGCTATGGTCCCTCCCATTGCAGCCGGCACTGGAAAGAACCACACTGGCTGCTTCTCCGAGGTCATAAGATCAACCTTGGAGAAGAGTTTAAAAGGGCATCCCGGGGGTGGGGGAGGGGAGGAGACCAAGTCTGGCAGGATATAACGTATCCTGGTGGTTATCTGGCCTCCTTCCCTCCCTGTCCAAAGCACTGCAGCTAGATGGCTGAAATCGTCTATCTAGCTGAGTTGCAGGGCGGGAGGAGCATGGAGGTGAAGATTGCCTCCACACTCCTCCCGCCCTGTATAATCCTCTTGAGTTCGGAGTCTTGCAGGTATCCCCATTGGATTGCGTCTTAAGAGAAGCATCTTGTTTAGCTGGAGTTCACCCTCTATCTGTTGCTGGTAGGGCAGAAAAACCTTGAAACACTAAGGGCTTGTTCACAATATGAGTCCTGTATTGGTGCCTATTGCTGTATACAAGTGGGTACACGTTAATATTTGTATGTTAAGAAGCCAAAAGACATTATCATAACTTGTCAATTACTTTATCCCAGCACTAATTTGTACTAAGAGAGAGAGGGATGAGATGGTGGAGGAGACCGTGCTTCACTCCACATTTGATGATTCTACATGTTCATTTCTTGTCAATTAACTCATATTTCTGTTTCTTCACACTGAGCGACTACAGGCAGTCCCCGAGTTAAGAAGGTCTGACTTACAGACAACCCATACTTAAGAATGGACTTCTGGGTTCCCTGGCCCCACATCATTTACGTAGAGTACATAGCGTAGTATACTACGCAATTTGCGTACATGCCGATTTTAACGTATAGAACGCTATGCTGTTCCAACTTACATACAAATTCGACTTAAAGACATTCTTAAGAATGGATCTCGTTTGTAACCTGGAGACTGCCTATATTGTTATGGCATTCGGACTTGAATTAAAATAATGAGCCTGTGACTGCATTATGAAGGTACAAATTCATTGGCTTTAAAAGGGCAAATGGTTGACCTGTGATTATAACATTGTTATAGCTGTTATTATAAAAGGCCTTAAAATAAATGGCCTTTTTTGTTTTCTTGGAGATTTAATATTGAAAATATGCAACAGCAGGCCTTTAAAGCAGGGGTGCGGAATGTTTTTTAGCCCAGGCCAAATTGCAAAATGTGAAAAGTCTCGAGGGCCACATTCCATCTGTGGACAGGTCCAAATGTGACTATTGCCATTTTAAGCCTACTCAGAAGTAAGCCAGACAAGGCTTCTGCACATCTACTTAGAAGTAAGCAGGTCGCCTGCCTGCAAAATGCTCCACTCAGTTCTGTGCAACAGTTTTCCTGCCTGCAAAATGCACAGCTTGAAATCTTAGCCATGGCTTGATTCTTTGGAGGGCCTTTTAAAGGAACCCTAGCCCTGGCCTAGCTTTAAACCATGGATGGGGAACACGTGGCCCTCCAGATATTGTTGGACTGCAACTCCCATCAGGATAGCTAATGGAGGTCAACAACATCTGGAGGAACACACATTCCGCATTGCTGCTTTAAACCCTTCCTAGGGATGGGGGAGAAATGTGTTCAGTTTGCATTTTAATGCAAATTTATCTAATTTCACCATTTTAAAGTTTAAACCATTCTGCGAACTGAAACTCAGTTATCCTTAGAAATTCGCACTTCTCTGAATTTTGCAATGGAGCTCTCCAATCAAAATATGTGTACAAAAATCGCATGTATTAGGGATTGTAACATTCAAAAAATGCCTCATATTAGGAAAATTGCTTGCAAAAATGCATATAGTAGGAGACATGTGCATAAAAATGCTTGTGAATTTTCATGCAAACTTTTAAAAAATCCTCAAAGTTCAGGACAAATTAAGACTAGAGAATCTCAAAGGTTCAAGATGAACTGAATTTGAGATTGGAAAAATGAGGAACTGAGTGATACTGAAATTGACAGATTTGTCCTTCCCTAATAATGATCCTCTGTACTAGTTTTTCTCCTATCATGTACACACACAGACAGATTGGAATTGGGGCAATGTTCACATTTCCCCAGGCCACTTACACGTAAGTAACCAATCGGACCCAAATCATATTATATGCAAGGCGTCACCACCAGTTCCACTGCCATGTGTTTCTATAGTTCTGAAAGCTCCTTCAGTTAGCTGATATGTGTCTGTCTGGCAGTGCAACTGTATACATGTCTACTCAGAAATAAATGCCATTAAATTAAGTAAGGGACTTACTCCCAGGTAAGATTAGAGATTTCCTGTTTAACTTTAACCCCTATAAAAATAATTGGTCTTCTCTGGGACCCTAAAGGTCAGTTTCTCAGAAGGATGGGGAGAGGTTTGCTATGGCCAGCAGCTCCAGCTGTGGATTCCATTATATACAGATGTTTTCCCCTAGTGTCTACTGGACATACACATATAAGCTTCTTGATCTTGTCAATTTTTATTTTAATGGGAGGGGATTTTCAGGATGTATAAATTCTGAGCCTATTATAAAACCTGTATTTCAAAGGAAATGATTAAACTGATTTTAACTTTATCATGTCATGAGACTCTTTGTCTCTTTCTGTCTCTGTCTCTCTCTTAAAAATGACTGCGTAAAATATGAACAAGCAATGCTCAGATGTGTAGGCAGAAAAAGAATCACCCAAAGTCATGTGTCTTTCTAACTGGTGTGGCATGACCCTGCAAGCCAGGGCAGCGCTGCTGAATGTGATGCCAAAGAAAAAGGTAGGCTATAGTTCTTTCTTTTAAAATTACGTTCATTAAAACAGAATCATTGAGAAGAGCATGTTTCTGCAAGTCATAACAAGAGTTCATATACCGTGCCCCAGATTTTGCTTCCCACAATAGTTAGCATTTCCTGCTTTGTTTGTCGGTGCATAACTTCTGCTATGTTGGTCCCAGAGAATGTGATTTCTTATTAGACCCTTTTGAAAGAATAAGTATGCTATGCAAAACATTTGAAGACTGGACGAGAAGAGGACATTCTCAGTACAATCCTACGCATATTTATTCAGAATGGGCCCAATGGGAAGTACTCCCAAGTAAGTGTAGATAGGATTGCAGCCCAAGGGCACAACCCTATGCATGTTTAGACAGAAAGAAGTCCTACAACTTTTAGGACCTCTTTCTGTCTAAACATGCATGGGATTGTATCTTTAACTAATTGAACCACCAGGTTATGTGAAAAAGAACAGAAAAACAACATTGCTAATAGTAACACTAAAGTAGCTGAATCTCAATATGGGCTAGTAGCAAAATAAAAGTAGAGCAGTGAGCAGATAGCCTTGTTGCAGGAGTGAATAGCCATGCTGGTAAGGGATTACCTGTTCACTTTTATCTCTGTTAAAAAGCAGCATTTGTGCTGGAGAGTCTCAAGCTACCCTATGGCTAAACTACATGCTACGTTAAATATGTAGCATGCAGATGCTCCTCAGTTTCCATTTTTACCCACAAGGAAGCACACAGGTCCCAGATCCAGATCCGGAGCACTGCATGCAAGTAGGCAGCCCTGGTGCAAGCTCTCCTGCTGCCCGAGGCAGGAGAGAACACACGCTGCCACTGCATTGTGCCCTGCTGCCACCACATTGTGCATGCCACCTTCCCCATCACGCCCCCCTTACCTTTGCCATTGCCACATCGGCTCTATGGAGAGCCACACAAGAAGAAGTGGCTGTGGGCCTCTCAAGAGAGCACGTCTGGATCTCGCGAGAGCTCACCCAGGACTCACGAGCCCTCTCGCGAGAGTCCCACAGCCGCCTTTTCCGGCCAGGCTCTCCATAAACCTCCCCAACCCATGCATGGTTGTCCCAATCTGGATCAAGGCCGCCCCATACTTGCTTGGAGGTAAAAAAAAGGAAGTTAGGATCATCTGCAGGCCATGTATTTAATTTAGTGTGTCGTTTCGCTCTTAGAAACAAAAGATGTGTATGTCTATTATGTGGGGGAGTCTCACAAATAAAGGGTTTAATCTGGAGTTTTATTGGAGGCTGAGAGCTCCCCGGTGTACCATTAAAGCAGGAGTACTAAGCTGTCCTGGCAGGGGCAGTGCTAGGTTCCAAAAAGATCCGGGGCTCAGCTCTCGACGCCAGCTTTTCTTTTTGTGTGCAGTTTACTGAAGAAACTGGAATTGTACTGTTGCAAGTTATTTTTCTTTCTTCTCCCCCCCCCCCCGATTTGTGACGAAATACTCCTTTGCATATTTGATCTGCCTGGTCCCTCCCCCCCTCCTTGAAGCAACTTTATGATGTTTGAGCCACCCAGGGCCCTAAAATATCTTCTGAACTAATCTGTGACCGGTGTTAGACAGTTGGCAGAGTTACATCTGCGCTAGCAGGAGCAAGCATATTGAGATCCCTTGCAGCAACTGAGTGACGGCAACACATGTTTTGGTTCAATAAGCTAGTTCTCCGGAATACCCTCCATTGGCATGAGCAGGTTTTGGGTGAGAAGGCATAAAGGACAACTGAGCACATATCCCTATTTTTTTCATCAGTGAGACATATGCAGTTGCATCATGGGGCAGTGTGATGATTACTTTTTAGAAATGCAAATAGCATGGTAGGCAACAGGCAAAAAATTGGTAGCCAAGTTGCTCCATTCTGATTTTTAGAGTGGATTCCACCAATGCTGAACTGGCCATTTGGACAGTTCAGGATGCATCCAGATCTCACAACACCATATATGCTGGAAAATGTTAAAGAGAGAGAGAGAGAGAGAAAGAGAGAGGGGATAGTATTAAGTTACGTTGTATTGTGATACTGCAAGGTTAGAACACACCAGAATATATACCACAAGAAAGCTGCAAGATATTAAAAAAAACCCAACCATGATAAAAGTAGTCTGAAGAAATCTGGGCTATAAGGGCAGGAATAGCATGAGGAGAATGGTTTGGTGCACGTTGTGCATGTTGCATGAATGAGTGAGGCATTACAGCGATGTGGAAAAAAACCCCCATGGTGTAGATTGGCCCTTGCTGATCTTTGCAACAAAGAATCTAGTGTTTGAATTTACTTTTTTCCTCCTCCTGCCTAGTCCCCTTTCCTTTTGTGTTATGTCTTTTAGATTGTAAGCCTGCCGGCAATTTCTTATCTTTGTAAGCCATTCTGGGAGCCCTTTTTGGCTGAAGGGTGGGATAAAAATGCTATAAATAAATAAATAAATGGTGGTCATATGGTTCAGCCCCTACTGCATGATCTCATCTAGCAAGCTTTAACTCTTACTTGTTCAATCAAGTAATATTTAGTATAAATGTGTACTTGGAAGCAAGTCTCACTGTGCTCAATGGTATTTTCTCCCATTTAAGCGCATATAGGGTTGCAGCTTAACAGCGCCATCCTACACATGTTTACTAACGAGTAAGACCCACTGTGTTCAATGGAGCTTACTCCAGGCTAACATGCACAGGGTTTTCAGCTGTAATCTATTTGTGCTAGTGATATATGAGACAGCCAATACTATGTCTTTGTAAATTTAGCTCCCTCATTCCAGTGTGCTATATTGCTTAAAATGGAGTTTGACCTGAACTTGTGTTTTTTTTAAAAGCAAATTTTGGACTGTAGCTCACAAAAGAGTGCCAGGCGCTTAAGGTTAACTGTAAATCCACATCTGACTTCCTGAGTAAAAGGCCAGGCCTGGGAGTTGCTTTGCTGCTTGTTTCATTAGCAAAACAAAAGGAGGGGCAGATGGGTCCTGTATTCCAGGTGCTAGGCTGGGACTGACCTAGTTAGACTCACCTCCTGCCTACAGTTATTTCACCCTCTGAACTAAACGTGTAGATGAACAAAGGGAATGTACAAAAGAAGAAACAGGAGACTATGATGGGATGAGAATAACATAGATAAGCCTCATTGAGCAAGTGATTTATTTATTCCATTTATATCTCCTTCTTCTAAAGAACTCTGGGTGTTCTCCCAATTTTATGCTCACAATAATCCTGGAAAGTAGGCTAGGCTCAGAGAGATTGACTGGCCCCAGGTTACTCACTCAGCTTTGTGGGGCTGGGGGGCTTGAGCGAGGGGGGGGGACTCCCTTGCCCTAGTTCAAGTGAGGTAATAAACTTTATTCAACCACCTATAGTTCAGATCAATGGATAGAGACTTTCAAGTTACACAGAAATCTTCTTCAGGCATGGATAATCTTTTTTTTTTTTTTTTAAGCCACATGTGGGTTGATGTGGGCTGATGATAAACCCATAAAGGTAAGTGTTCTTTAAATAAAAGTGTAAATGGGGGACAGATTAGAAATCTGCATTTTTTATTGATGGATTTGATGCTCCACTTTTCCACTAAGGAGATGCCTCGCGTCTTGTACTGGATGCACTGTGAGCCTCCCTGTTTGGAGGCTGCATCGAGGACGGAGGGCATTGGATCGCGCCCTAAAAAACCAACAATACAAGAATTAAAAATAGCACCTGACCCAACAGACCAGCTTACATGCCAAAGGCCTGCTTGAATAAAAAACATCTTTGCCTGCTGGTGGAAGGACAGCAGGCAGGGAGCCCAGCTAACCTTCCTCAGCAAGGAGTTCCAAAGCCTGGGAGTAGCCACCGAGAAGGCCCTCCAGTCATGCCCCCACCAAATGCACCTCGGACAGTGGCGGTACTGGGAGAAGGGCCTCCTCCAAAGATCTTAAAACCCGGACAGGCTCGAATAGGAGAAGGCAGTCTTTCAGGCAGTCATATAGGGTTTTATAGGTCATAACCAGCACATTGAATTGTGCCCAGAAAAAGGAGCCAGTCAACCTGTTGTAATGAAAGAGTCATGTGCTCCCTGTAACCGGCCCTGTTCAACAGTCTGGTTGCAGCTTTCTGGACCAGTTGAAGTTTCTGAACAGTTTCCAAGGGCAGCTCCACACAGAGCCTGTTACAGTAGTCCAAATAGGATGTAACTAAGGCATGCTTATCATGGCCAGAAGAGAGATCTCCAGCAATGGGCGCAGTTGGTGCATTAGCCTCATCCAAGTTCAGGGCCAAGTCCAGGAGTATGCCCAAACTGAGTCTTCAGGGGGAGTGTTACTCCATCCAGCACAGGTTGAGTTTCTATTCTCTGATCTGGCTTTCAACCAACCAGGAGCACCTCTGTCTTGTCTGGATCAAACTTACATTTGTTCGCCCTTATCCAGTCCATTACCAACATCAGAAACCAATTTAGAACTAGAACAGCTTCCTTGGCTTTTGATGGAAAGGAGAGATAGAGTTGGGTGTCATCAGCATACTGGGGGCACCAAACCCCAAAACTCCAGACAACCTCTCCCAGCGGTTTCATGTATATGTTAAATAGCATGGGGGATAAGATGGAACCCTGAGGGATACAACAGGCCAATGGCCATGGTGTTCGACAGGAACCTACCAGCTCCACCATCCAAAAACACCCCTCTAAGAAGGATCAGAGCCACTGTATAACACTGCCTCCCAGTCCCATCCCAGACAGATGCCTCAGAATACCAAGGACGATGGTATCAAAAGCTGCCGAGAGGCCCAACAGAACCAACAGGGATACACAGCCGCTGTCCAGTTCCTGATGTAGATTGTCCACGAAGCAGTCTCTGTCCCATAACCAGGCCTGAAGCCAGATTGAAATAGATCTAGATAATGTACTTCATCCAGAAATCCCTGACATAGCAAATCTATCATTTATACTATTTTCCAGGAAAAAACAACACAAAATTCCAGTAGGATTTGAGGCAGCAGGGAAGGAGAATTCAGCAAGAAAATATACTGAAACTAGAGAGCATGGGATGTTGGCTCCAGTTCCACTCTGGCTTCAGTATGTACAGTAGAGCCTGTCTGTATGAAGAAACACTCAGGATTATGTCTGTATATGGAATCTGATGCTAATGGAAAGACTGTGACTCCTGACGCAAAGCCTTCGGTGTGCTAAAAACTCAGGGCCAAATTATGTGTTATTCTAGGAAGCGATTTGTAATCTGATGTTTTGTTCTTGTACTAAATGTAGCTGTTGGGGAGATATTCATGGGACCCTGCTCATTTGATTGTAGAACAGGTATGGGGATGAAGGTGCTTATCCCCCCCCCGCCGCCTTTCCTGCTCTAAATCTCCACCAACTCATTATTTCTTCCTGTATTTTTTTCTCCCATGGAACAAATAGTAGGCTTGAGATGGTGTTGGGGAGATAGAGTGATTAATTGATTGATTGATTAATTGATTAATTAATTAATTACATCTACATCCCTTTTCTCCTCTTGTAAGAAACCCAAGGTGGCTTACATAGTCCTCCTCCTTTATTTTATCCTCACAACAACCCTGTGAGGTAGGTTAGGCTGAGAATCAGCGACTGGCCCAAAGTCACCCAGTGAGTTTCATGGCTGAGTGGGGACTAGAATCCCTATCTCCCGAGTCCCACTCCAGCACTCTCACCACCACACCACACTGGCTCACACTACACTCACATGCTGGCATGTTTCAGACAAAAAAAACGTCCTACAATTCCCAGCATTCCCCAGCCAGCAATGCTGGGAGCTGCAGGACCTTTTTTTCTGACCGGGTAATGCTGGGAGGGGGTCGGATGTTTTTCTGTCTAAACATGCACATGATTGTGCACTTAGATTGGGGGAAATAGGCCGGTGAGGGCCATGCCCACTAAGCCCTTATGACCCTTCCCCTATCAAATTACTGTTCCACCCCTCCTGCCTGAAACTGCATTTATTTAAAACAATGTTGTGATATGAACCATGGATCCCCCAGCGAAATATGTAGTTTTGCACTCACTCTCCCCATGTTATTTCAGAAGGGCAGCAGTGTTGGTCTGTTGCAGCAAAAGGGGTGAAGAGCGCTCTGGCATCTTGCATCTGATTGTGGCCTGAGCGCCTTTGTGATGCCACTTACTTCCTCAGCTGTATCTGACGGAGCAGGTTACAGTAAATTTGTTAGTCTTTCAATACCACAGGACTCGTTTTGTCATTTGCCCCTTTTTAGGCATTCAAAATCCATGGATATTAAATATATGTTGGGGGAATGGGCAATAGGGCTTCAGAGGGACCCCACGCAGGGTCGGGCAAATCTGTCAATGTTGCTTTCTTTCCTTTCCAGTCTTAACTTAACTTAACTTAACTTAGAGTGCAATCCTATGCATGTTTAGACAGAAAAAAGGCCTACCTCCCAGCATGCCCCAGCCAGCTATGCTAGCCTGGGACATGCTGGGAGTTGTGGGTCTATTTTCTGCCTAAACATGCATAGGATTGCACCCTTAAGCAATTTCCCTAATATAATGCATTTTTAAGGTTGTTATTTTCATGAATATATGCATCTTTGTGTGTACCTTTCTCTAATATACACATCTTTGTACACAGTTTTGATTGGAGAACTCCACTGAAAATTTGATAGAAGTGCGAATTTTGAAGGATAAATGTGTTTCAGTTCACATATTGGTCCGAAAGTGTAAAATTAGGTAAGTTCTCATTAAAATGTAAACTGAATGAATTTCTCCCTCATTCCTAGCTTTATGCATACAGCTGTACACAGTATGGCTCTCAAGAAATAATCAGGAACCCAGCCTCTAGAGCAGGGCTCTCCAACTTTGGGTCCCCAGATGTTGCAAGCCTATAGCTCCCAGCATACCCAGCCAGCATGGCTAATGGCAAGGGATTCTGGGAGCTGTAGTCCAGCAACACCTGGGGACCCAAGGTTGCCCTGCTCTAGCGACATTCTAATGTGTACCTATGTATTCGTTGGTGGTTGTGAGTACCGTCTACTGCCTATCCTCAACAAAAGCTCATTATCCACAGATTTTTCACTCCTAAAAAGTTCTATTTATACTATTTTGTTGGTGTTGAAAGGTGCCTTTGATGTGATTGCTCCTTATGAGAGCAGCCATCTCCTTGTAGCTTTTGCATATCTAGAAAAAGGGAAAATGACATTCCTGCAAATACCTCCAAGATTGGCCATTAAGAAGTAATTTCTTGGCCTTTAAAAAACAAAACAAAAACTCTATTCATTATAAAGCGGGAGTCAGGTGACTACTAGAGAGAAGGTCTTTTTGGTGGTGACACCCTGGTAATGGCATAGGCTCCTGAAGAGACTCACCTATTGCCATCTTTATGGTCTTGTAGACACCAGGTGAAGACCTTTTTATTCACCTAGACCTTTTAAATAACGTACATTTTTAGCCTGAGTCTCAGTTTAAAATTCAGTGGCTTTCATTGTGTTTTTCATTGTAATGGGTTTTATTGTTTTATGCTGTATTTTAATGTCATATATCTGTGAGCCTCCGAGAGAATGTCTGTTATGGGAGAGCTATATAAACAAAATAATTTTAAAAACTTTTTGATTCTGCCAAATGCTGAATCACTCTCTTGCATGTGTCAGTTTCCTGCTGCTCCCTGCCACAGCGGTTGGGAAATGTGTTTGTGGCACGTGTCCTGGAGATCTCACTGGAGCCAGCCAAGCCCAAGCCTCACCTCTTTGCTTGGCAGCTGTGCAGGAAGGGGATTAAAACAGGGAACCATTTACCATATAAGCATCTCTGTCCTAGCATGATTGAAGCCCAACAGCAGGGGACGTCTATTGGCCACAATAGCTAAATGGAGCATTCCTGTTCATAGGCAGTAGACCTTTGAATATGGGCTGGATGGGGGCTAATAAACTGGAGCTGAATCCTGGCAAGACAGAGACCCTATACGTGGGCAGTTCCCAGGTCTGGGAATTCAGTTGTTCACCTGTTCTGGATTGGGTTGCACTCTCACTGAAGTTAACATATTACACACACACACACACACACACACACACACCCTATTTTGTGCGTGCTGTGCTGATAAGAGCAGCAGGAGGTATTAAGTTGAAATATTTTCTTCCTGGAGGGCAAGTGATGACCGTCTTTAAAACAAATTTCCCTATTTGCCAAAGAGGCAAAAACGTTAACATGTTACATATACAATATGAGTCTGTCTTTCCTACCATTGTGACTAATTACAGCTGTGTTAATATGATTTCAGTAAAGGAAACAGCATGGGGTCCAAGGGCCATTTCCCCATTCTTTCAGCACCATGGCCCGAATCCAATTCACACATATCTGGCAGCTGCTTTTTAAGACACTAGGAGACCCATTGTGGATCCCATCTTTCCCATGAAGTTTGGCCCTAACATAGAAAGCATCTCCTCCATTTTTCGTGACTGAAAACTATTGCTATAGTGATACTGTCAGAATTGGCATTTTTTTACACATGGTCCAAATGATACAGGTTTTAATGTTTTAAAAGATCATGTTAATGGCCAGCATCAAGGCTATCCCATAGAACTGCTTTTCAAAAAATGTTGCTCACACTTCAGGCCTTTCATTTATTTGGCATTCAAATTATTGAATGTGAATTGCTTAAATTTACACTGGTGAGCATATTTTTCTGATGCAGTTTAAATATACTAACATCTAAAAAATGTAGTTCCGCAAAGATGTGTTGTAAGTGGAAGGGCATCTTTTTGGCTTGAACGAATAAACTATTTTACACAGAAGATTAGTCAGGCCAACAAGTCTATTCTAGTAAAAGGTAAAATTGCCTCGACATGCTGTGCTGATTAGAGCAACAGGAGGTATTAAGTTGAAATATTTTCTTCCTGGAGGGCAAGAGATGTCCATTTTTAAAACAAAATTGAAGCTAGCTATGGAGGACTTTCCAGAAAATGCACAGCATTTGGAAGGCTTATTTGGGGGGGGGGGGAGGTTATCAAATTAATGGACTGGATGGAAAAAATGAAGTCTAGACAACAAATAATTGAAACGCTTGGGCCAGGCAGAATTTCCGTGGTTAAAATTAATGCAATTAGATCAGTGGACCAAGAAATGGAAGCAGAGAAATGAGTATGATAGGGAACTTACTGCATTTGAAAAGAAAGTGGTAGAAGGGAATATCTCTTCAAGAGGTATAACAAAGGAGATACATAAAATGATTCAAAAAATTGATGAGCAAAAAGATAATCTCAAGATGGTATGGGATATGGAATTTGAGGAGGAGATTTCGAATGAAGGGTGGAAAAATATTTGGGGCAGACAGTATATTAAGAAATATGTCAGTAAGGATAAAAGAGAATTTCTATAAAGTTATTTGGAGATGGTACCTGACTCCGATAAGATTAAATAAAACAGATAGTAATTGTTCTCCATTGTGTTCGAGAGGATGTCAGGAACATGGTACTTATGCTCATATGTGGTGGAGCTGTAAAAGCGTACTGAATTTTTGGAACAAAATTTTTGTAGAAATTTCAGAAATTATTGGTATTAATTTGGAGGTCTGTCCAAAATTAGCATTGTTATCAATAACTGGAGAAACTTGTTTGTTCTCAAGGCATAAAGGAATTAATTGTAAATTTGTTAACCGTGGGGAGATTAATGATAGCAAGGAAATGGAAAGTTCAACATGAGTTTTCAATTATTGATTGGTATAAGGAGGAATGGGATATCGCCTTAAATGATAAATTAACTTGTAGTATCAAATGTAAAAAGGGACCATTAAAGAAAAATAACTTTAAGGATATTTGGGGACTGTTCCTAGAATATGTTTTAGTAGAGGGAAAGGGGAGTAAGCCATGTCTAGATATGATGTAGTTTTGGAATGATCAATAATAATGGATTATTATGATAGAAATATTTTTTTTTGGCCCCGTGGTGGCAGGTGCACTTCATTAGTTATATGTGTTTTTCTTGTTCATTTGTTTTATATATATTGTTTTAAATCAAGTTAAATAAAATTTATTTTTTAAATAATTGAAGCAAATGGGACTTTTCATGTGTCTACTGGTTTGCTCCTTGGACCTCTGTGGCATATTCTTCTGAAGCACATACATGTTCTGTGGCCACACCTGCATCTTTGCTAAAGCCCAGTTAGAGAACCACTGCCTGTAATCTATAAGTGGTTTTACTGAATTTTGGTTTTCTTAAATTTTGAATACACAATATAGTGAAGCAATGGTGGTATATATGACATTACTACCACCCAATCGTATAAGCCAGCTTCCCCATCCCCGTGCTGGCTGGGGATGATGAGAGCTGTAGTCCCACATATCTGGAGGGCACCAGGTTGTGTAGGCTGTCACGAACCATTGGTTTTTGTGGAGAAAGCCAACCTAAGCCCCCTGCCTGACACACACACACTCACCAAGGTGGGGGGAAGGAGACCCAGGGGGGGGGAGACAGCCAGTCTCCACAGAGGCCAAAGGGGACAAACAACATCTGCATAGAATCACTCCAGGGGGGAAGGACAGGAAGCATCGCCAGGTTTGTCAATGCTCTCGCATATCAGCCCCATCTACATACGACTTGAATACCTCTCCAGAGCAGACACTTCGGCACCCCTAAGAAATGGCCACTCAACACCATAGGATGGGACCATTAAGCAAGTGGCTTCAAAGGGACCCCACCCCACGGGGGGGAAGGCGTCACCCCACCTGACCCAAAAGGCTGCCCCTCAGGGAGGGTGTCAACCCACCTGATCACGGAGGGAGGGGCTACCTGAAACACCAAGGTATAAAACACCCTGCGCAAGGGAACTGAGTTGTTGGACCTGATCAGCAATCTTGCCCCATGCTTGGGGTAAGGGAACGAAGGATCGGCAACCCCGGGTAGCAGCACCCGGCGCGCTCCAGCTAGCTGAAATCACTGGCCGCTTGGGTTGACCGGACCCCCGGGAAACCAAGCTGAAATCACTCACAAGCCGCTTGGGTAGACCGGACCTCCGCCGGGAACCCAGCTAGCCGCTTGGGTAGACCGGACCTCTGCTGGAGCCCGAGCTGAACTAACTAGCTGAGAGCCCTGAAATCACGGTGTCCTTGAGACTTCTTGCTTGCTACTTTGTACCGCTACTGATAAGCTGTATTGCTGGCGTGTGTCTGGGTTTGTGAAGGTAATTTTGTAAATAAACTTGTTTTATAAAAGATACTTTTGTGGCTATAAGTTATCCCTTTGTTCTGGGCTAAGGGTGATAGTCGCTGGGGACCTCGGAGAAGGCCCGCCCCAGGACTCGCTACCCCCTTAGCATTGAACCCGCGCAGAAGACCAGGTTGTCGGTCTTCCACTGTTTTCAACTGGTGGGTTGTGATCCACAGCTGGCTGTTACTGTTACCTAAGGTGGGTCATTCCAGTGAAACCGTCATCATTTTATTTTAAGTTTTGTTAAGAAAAAGAGGAAGAAGACAGATATAATGCAATAGAAAATTGGATCTCATATTGCAGCTAGGGCCCAGGTCTAAAAAGATTAGGGACAATCGGGTTAAATCCAATGTTAATTTAACTTACGGTATGTCCAACTCATTTCAATGGGTCTACCCTCAGTGGGACTAACATTGGATAAAACCCAACTGCTATAAGCCACTGCACTGAGGCATGCACACTTGCAGCACAAACTCACCAAGGATTAGGCAAAATGTTCTTCACAGTGGTGGGAACATATTATTATTTATTTATATTTATTTATCGCCCATCTGGCCGGCAACCGGCCACCCCGGGCGATGTACATAGAATAAAAACAATAAAATACATTTAAAACAATATAAAAATTTTAAAATCTTAACCCACCCCATATTCCCGCCTGAACAACCAGGTTTTTAATGAGCGACGGAAGCTCAGCAGAGAGGGGGCATGGCGGAGGTTCACTCGGGAGAGAGTTCCACAGTACAGGGGCCGCCACAGAAAAGGCCCTCTTCCTCGTCCCCACCAGTCTAGCTGCTCTGGCTGAAGGGACAAGGAGAAGGCCATCCGTGGCAGATCTTGTTGAGCGGCCCAATTGGTGTTGCTGGAGACGCTCCTTGAGATAGACTGGACTGGAGCTGTATAGGGTTTTAAAGGTCAAAACCAACACCTTGAATTCGGCTCGGCAAGCAACTGGTAGCCAGTGCAAATCCTTCAGCACTGGCGTGATGTGATCACGCCAGGCGGCTGCCTTTAACCAGGCGAGCCGCCACGTTCTGTACCAGCTGTAGCTTCCGAACCGTCTTCAAGGGTAACCCCACGTAGAGCGCATTACAGTAGTCATATCCCATTTTGAATGGTCCTTATGTTAGTTACCGCTAGGCCTGTTTAAGAACATAAGACCATCAGATTGCCAGGCTGGATTAGACCAAGGTCCTCCTGGACTAGTAACAAATCTCCAACAGTGGCTGGTCAGATGCCTCTGTGAAGGTTACAAAAAGAGGTCTGGCACCATTGCCTGTTGTTTGTCCCTGGCTTCTGGTGCTCAAATGTATGGAGGTTACGTGCAATTGGGCCGATACCTGTTCTTTCCCACTTTCTTTGCACTGCATATGATACTGATTTGGCTGAAGTGGCGCAGGTGGAGCTTTATGCTGGTGCAGCTGAAGCCAGCCCCTCAGACAGGGGTGCAGAATTCCTTTCAGCCCATGGGCCGAATTCCATTTCGGAGACACTGTCGGGGGCTGCATTCCAGCGGTGGGTGTTTCATTAGCATAAATCACTTGCAGGCTTTATTTATTTATTATATTTATATCCCACCTTTCTTATTTTATTTTATTTTATTAATTTTATTTCATTTCATTTTTATACCTGCCCAATAGCCGAAGCTCTCTGGGCGGTTTACAACAATTAACAAGACAGTCCCTGCCCGCAGGCTTACAATCTAAAAAGACATGACACACAAGGAAAAAGGATTGGGGAGGGAAGAAGGGATCCTTTTTTCCTGCAAGGATCCCAAGGCGGCCTACATAAGCCTCCTCCTCCTGTCCATCTTATCCTCAAAATAACCCTGTGAGGTAGGTTTGGCTGAGAGTCAGTGACTGGCCCAAAGTCACCCAGTGAGCTTCATGGCCGAGTGGGGACTAGAACCCGCATCTCCCGAATCCCAGTCCAACACTCTCACCACTACGCCACACTGGCTTAGTCTAGAGGAAACATCTTTATTCTGCTATATGTGTGCTCAGCCAGTCTGCTGTGGGCAAGCTGCAGTAAGTGAGAGATCTCCCACTTACTTCCTGTCTCAGAACTTCCTGTTCCCTTACTAGATCCTGAGTCTCTCAGTTCTATTACTCATGATACAGTGGGTGGGGCCTGAAGGCAAAACGGGCAGGGGCAAAAATACCAGCATATTGTAGTTTAAAGCTATTTCTGCCAGTAACTCAGGAGAGGCATTCCAACCTTTTAGGATGGGGATAAAACTGCACAAAAGCCAGGAAACCATGCAACGATGGGTGGTGGGGGCGAAATGATGGGTGAAAGGGGGTGGGGCCAGGGGAAGGGGGCATGCCCAACTGTGGACCCCCAGGGGGCCAAATTTGGCCCCTGGACTTGAAGTTCTGCACACCTGATATAGCTCATCCAGTCCTTTCACTCCAAACAACCCTTGTGTTCATATGAATCGGAACTTAACCGAATGATACGGACAGAAAAAAACCACACTCTTTCTAGCATGCAGAAAAACCTGATAGGGGGATCTAGGCTTAAAAAGGCAATCCTCAGATTACAAGCTCAAGGGCAGTAGTTCTACTGGCGGCAGCAGGACATTTTCATACTATGCGGCTTGAGGCTGCAGCCTTAAATGGTAAGCCTTAGTAGGGCATGGAGCGTGCTTTTTCCATACCCGGCAGAATGCAACAGCAGACGTCTTGAGTTCTTTGTAATAATACAGGATAATTTATTTCTTTCTACGGTAGTTTGAATGCTGAGCATTAGGTCATCTTTTCCATACTTTTGCCAGAGCAGGATTATTGCACTGAGGATGGTTTCCAAGGCTTTGTTTTAAATGACACAAAAGATGAGAGATGAATCATTTTGCTTGAGTCTGTTCCACGGTCTAATAAGTTTAGGGTTCATAGAATCATAGAATCCCCCTCTCCTTTGGTAGCTGGCCCAAAATTTCTCTGTTGAGTCCAAATTATTATTATTATTATTTTTAATCTTGCATTTTTGTCATTGTACTAAATGCTTTCTGGTGCGGTTTGATCCAATAATAGTACATTATCCTATCCCCGCATACACTTAAGGGAGTAGTCTTGCTCCAGAGGAAATAGTTATACTCCTGTTTCACCACTCTTATTTAAAAGGGCTTCTCTACACAAGGCATTTATTGTGCGCTCATGATTCCTCACTCACAACAGTTTGCGGGTGCTTCACATGATGTTGTCATCCTCCAGGGCCTCTCCCGTGCTTTGCAACCATTTCTGCAGCTTTTTTTTAGATTGCGGAAAGGATGGTATTATCTGGAAATTGCGCTATGAGAAGCTCATGTATTTTCACAATTCTGCTATACCACAGCACCGCCTTGTGGTTGTGTAATGAAATATATAGAAAGGTAGAGAAAGAAAAGCTGGGGGAGGATGACACATGTGAAGGAGACTATCTTAATCCTGCAAAGAATCCAGAAGCAGAAACCTTGGTAAAGTGGTGGATTCAAAGCCTCATGTAGAGAAACCCCCAAACATGGACGGAACGTGTTGCCTATACAAGTGCTGGAGAATGGGAGCGAGTAACCTTTTACAATTAAATTAAAAAAGCAAAATACCTACACAATGGTGAGGTACTGCTGTGTTGGAATGGGGCAACCTTGCTCATGGTTTACACCTTTTAAAAATAGCTGTATGAGTGCTCCCACTCTTGAGAGATACAGCAGCCTGGTTCGCACATAACACAAAGCCATGGTGTGGTTTGTTGAAATCTGAATGTCTGAACCCATTCCGGCAAACAAACCATGTTTTTTAACCAGCTAGAAACCACAAATAGAAGCCGCCCGTGGTTTGTTGCTGGCTTATGAAGTCTGGCTTGTTTAAACTATGGCTTGTCATGATGTCTGAATGCAGGACTGTGGCTTATCCCTGGCTTGTTTGCAGTGCTGTCCACCCTGAAACAGAGGCCCTCAGGAAAAGCAGCATGAAAACAAAACTGCTGAAGGCTGGCAAAATGGGCAGGAGAGAAACAAACCAGAAATAGGGAAAGCAAATCGCAGTTTGTTTGCTCGACTGCAAGAAAATGCATGGCTAAAGCAACAAACCATGGTTAACATAAACCATGGCTAACATAAACAAACACTTCTGAAAAAGTTAGATTTTATATAAAAATGTTCTCCAAATGGCACGGATGTGTGTGTGTGTGTGTGTGTGAGAGATTGTGTCTTATGCCCAGAGATGTCGCAAGATTTAGCCGATAGGTGACTTTAGCACTCATCCAGCCACATTTCACATAGTATTCACAATCACAATAAAGACACTCACCATAGACAGAAGAGCAATAGCATTCTCCTAATTACAAAGTATTGCAGTTGTGTACAGTGAAAAGGTGATCCCCCTGCAACACAAATAGTATTTTGAGCAAAGACCACTTGAGCCTTGGCAACAGATGAGTAACAACTGTACATTTAGTGCAGTGTGGAAAAGGGCAGTAAGTTACAGGCTAGTCTGTTGGATCCATAGCCTGGGGAATTCTTTTTTCTCATGACTCTGTGCTATTTACAATTTCCAGCTGCTAACCCTCTCCCTCCTCCATTAGCATCTTTCTAGGATATTTCCAGTTTAATTTTAATTGGGGATACTTGGAAGGAAGTCCCATTGATTTCAATGTGTAATGAGAGCTAGGGTGGTATAGTGGTGAGGGTGTTGGACTGGGACTTGGGAGATCCAGGTTCTGGTCTCCACTTGACCATGAGGTTCACTGGGTGACTTTGGGCCAGTCACTGACTCTCAGCCTGACCTACCTCACAGGGTTGTTGTGAGGATGAGATGGAGAGGAGGATGCTGATTATGTAAGCCAGCGGTCCCCAACCTTTTTGGGACCAGGGACCGGTCCCGTGGAATAATTTTTTCCACGGACGGGGGGGGGTGTCGCCCACCGCTTCACCTGCTGTGCGGCCGGGCGGCAGCACAACAGAACCAGGAAGTGACGTGACAGGAGACCCGTTGCGTCAATTCCGTCTTTACTAAAATGCTCATCGGAGAGGCAGGCAGAGGGACGAGCGGGGGGGGGTGCTCGCCGGAGCTCGCAAGCACCCCAAGAGCCAGAACGGGGTGCTTGCGGTGCATCCTGGCGGCTGTCGCGCACCGCGCCCAGCCGCCGCACCGCGCACCACACCCGGCCACCGCACTGCACGAAAAGCACCCCGTCCTGGCTCTTGGGGTGCTCGCGATCTCCGGCGAGCACCCCCCTGCCGCTCATCCCTCTGCTCGCCTCCCCGACGAGCATTTTTGTAAAACCGGGCGGCGCGGCAGCCGGGCAGCATGGTAGTCGGGCGGCGCGGTAGCTGGGTGGCACGGTGGCCAGGCGCTGCGCGGCCCAGTTCTTAAGAGGCCACGGACTAGTACCGGTCCGCAGACCGGGGGTTGGGGACCCCTGATGTAAGCCACCTTCAGTTCCTTGCAGGAAAAAAGGCAGGACATAAATATAATAAATAAATGTGATTTATTTTGAGTAAATCTGTTTACAACTACAGCCGTTTCCCTTGGCTATGATTCTTCTTCTTCTGCTGCTGCTTCTGCTTCTAGGTACCAAGCTCTAATTAAATTTCAGAGCTATGTGCACAGAAATCATGTCAGTCTTGCTTGTGTGCAATAGTTTCTAGGGGGATGAAGATTTGCTGCAGCTGGCTATAACGCCCCCCCCCCCCCCAGCATTATTTTGATGAAGCAGGCCTGGTAACAGCACCCAGCACCCTTGGACAGCTGCACCATCATGGCCCACTGGCACCGATGCCTGACCTGGGCCGCCCACACTGGCGACAAGCAGCTATGAGACATCATTTAACATTTCCCACAATATCCTGGAGCAACACTACATCGGGCACTCCAGGACATGAAGGGAAATTTAAAATAGCGGCTCATAGCTATCTGTTGATGCTGCCACCTGCCAGGTAAATCCGCAGCTGGGCCCCCCACAAACTTAGGCCAAAGGCTCAAGGTGAAACCTGCAGCCAGCACTGCTATGACGTCACAGCAGCCAGGTAATGACATAGGGCGCGCCTGCCAAACTTGCGACCTGCCAAGCTAAACACAGCCCGCCTGTTATGGGATAAACAACCCTCCAGTTTTTGCTTCCTGCTTTGTACTCAACTGAAAAAATAGAGGGCTGCAAGACATGTGACAAGCCATAATGCACTGCTGCTAAGCTGCATTTGACTTGGTGGGACACAGCTTGTACAGGACCCATATATTGGCAAAGGAAATAAGACCCTTTAGTTTTCCAATGATGGGTATCAAAGAGCTCTCTCTCTCTCTCTCTCTCTCTCTCTCTCTCTCTCTCTCTCTCTCCCCCTATGGAAGGTAGACAATCAGTGCTACTTTGCACACTTGGGTCAACATCTGAGGCTTTCCTCCAAGTGCCACCTCTGAGAGAGAGAGGTGGCAACAAGAGAGAGAGAGAGGGCCTCCTCACTGGTGGCCCCCTGCTTATGAAGCCCACCTGGCGCCAACTCTGTCATCTTTTCAGCACCAGGGTAAGACTGCCCTCTTCTCCCAGGCATTTTTAATGGCACTTAAGGGCATTTAATGGCATGATGGTGCATTTATATCAGCTGCTTTTCACAAGTCGAGTTGAACTAAAATCATTTTAGCTGTTAAAATGTTTGTTAACTTTTGTATATCAGAAAAAATTAGTGTTGTTTTTATGCTATTTTTTTTTTACTGTATTTGTGCACTGTGTTTTATGAATTGTTGAGAACCGGCCAGAAAGCTTCAGCCATTGGATGGTATAGAAATGAAAATCGTCGTCGTCGTCGTCGTCGTCATCATCATCATCCATAGCAAGTAGTGCTGTCACCAGGGCCCGCCTAAGACATTTTGCTGCTGAGGCAGAACAGCAGTGGTGCTCTCTCTCCCGGCCAAGTCAAGGCCCAGCCAAGTTTGGCACAAGAGGCAGAAGCTCCTCTCCCCATTCCTGGCAGTAAAAATTCAAAATTAACAAATTAAATAGCGAATGATCGCTGCCATTTCATGACACCCAAAATCTGCTGCCTGAAGAAGCCACCTCACTCTGCCTAACGATAGGGCCAGCTATGATTATCATCGTCTGCATAAGTTATTAGCTGTGGGTTGTTGTTTTTTAATGCAGTGCCAAATTAATAAGATACGCATGGTAATAAAAGTGTATAAAGGAAAACATTGTCAATTGCCTTTATGAAACATTAATACATCCAAAAGTATGCATGGTGATAAAATGGATAAAAGGAAGAAACCCTATAATTTTCAGTGGTATTTTGGCTGCAGTCCAGCTATATATATATATGGAGCTCCACAGGTATGGGGCTGCATGGCTTTCTTCGATGAGCAACGAACATCTGAAACATATAATGGGAGGCTTTGTGTCCCTGTGAAAGGATTTCCCTTCTTAGAGGAGGACAGGAAACACCTGCGTTTCTCATCACTCTGAAATCCTGCTGAAGTTGTTACTTCTTGTACAGTACTGCCTGTATGTGTGCGTATATGTATGCAAAAATGCTTACAACGACTCTACCGCTACATGTGGGCTTAGAATCACTTTCATAAACTCATTCCTGGCTTTTAATAGTTGGCTGCCCGTGCAAACATGAGTTATTCTCAAAGAGAAATGCAAGTTTCTGAGGAGGATATGACTAGCTACTTGGAATATAGCAAATGGATGGGATATTGGTTAGGTAGCGTGAGGCCTACATTCAGATCCCAGCCATGGAACATATCAGAGTGGCCTTGGGCAGCCAGTCTCCCTCTGTTTCCTCAAGATCAACTCTATGAGGTGCTCAGTCACATGAATGTTTTTCCTTTGTGTTAGTTTGTTTTTAATGGAAAGCAGCTTTGCAGAACTGAAATCTGGATCAGACATTTGTGTTGGGGAGAACTTAGGGAGCTTATCTCTTTCCATATGGGTCATTCTTTCATCTCGGAATCACTCCCTCTGAGTCTTCTTTTTGCACTGTGAACGTCTGATCGAAACTGCTACTTCCTGTGATTGCTTTTGGTAAAACAAACCTAAAAAGAAAACCCCAAGGAAAACATTCACACAATTAATTTTTTTGTGTGAATATATGAGATGATAATTATTTTTTTAAAAAAATACATTTTGTACACTGAATAAAGGTAGGGTAATATCTTCATTTGAAATAAGTAAATAGTCACAAAGAAGTGTCTCCCTCTAGTGGCAAAACTGAATGGCTGCTGGCATTTATATCGTGTAGGAGGGAGCAGCCATGTTTCCTTTGTCGCTGTACAGAAAACAGTTTTCCAGAAAACACTTATTAACAGTGCAATCCTAGGCATGTCTACTTAGAAGTAAGTCCCACTGAGTTCAATGGGGTGTATACCCAGGTAAGTGTGTAAAGGATCACAACCCCCCATTCCATTTCAAGACTATTACAAACTGCAGAGAAATTTCCAGTCATCCGGTGGCCTCTCAGATGCCATCTAGGGGCCGTAAGATTGCGCACTTAACGTTTCTTAAACTTTGGCCTGACTCCTCGCCCTGTACAAAGCTCAGTTCAGACCTAGTAGAGGCTGACCACGGCCTCCTTTTCTCTTTGAATTAATGACACACACATCCAGGAGGCTGCTGGGGTCGTTCCATCTCTTCGGGGAAACTGGAAATGACGTTAGGCCTAAACATTTGTAGTTCAGCAAATTTGTGTGTTTACTCATCTGTTGTTTCCCTTTACCCCCGCTAAGGGAAATCTAAAGGGGATATACTTTTCCCTGAGACATTTTGAAACTCCAAAAATAACTTTTGGACTCCTTTATGATAATACAGGCTGTGTGAGTGTTGTTGTTGTTGTTGTTGTTGTTGTTGTTGTTGTTCTTCTTCTTCTTCTTCTTCTTCTTCTTCTTCTTCTTCTTCTTCTTCTTCTTCTTCTTCTCCAATATTTTATTTACTTTTCAAAACAAAATAAAACAAAATACAAAAATATCACAAAAATATAACCTAAACAGCATACAATAACTCATAAAGTGCACCCTCCCACCCTCCAAGGGACCAATTAATATACTTCCATCTTCTTGATCAAATGAATTCCAAATTCCAAAAATATAACATATCCTGACAAGGCATGCTCCCCTTCCCCTTTATTAATACATAGTCTAGTAATTGATTCCATATATCCATAAAATTATTCTTCTTTAGCAATCCTTTTTTGCATTTGATACTACTAGTTAGTTTATCGTTTAGGGCTATGCCCCAAACTTCCTTATACCAGTCTGTTATTAGGAAAACATGTTGTACTTTCCAATTTCTTGCTATCATTAGCCTGGCCGCAGTTAACATTTACAATTAACTCCTTCGTATTTTGGTCACAAATAAGCTTCTCCGTTATTGATAACAATGCTAATTTTGGACAGACCTCTAAATTAATACCAATAATTTTCGATATTTCTGTAAAAACCTCTCGCCAAAACACCAATACATTTTTACAACTCCACCACATATGAGCATATGTCCCTTTTTCCTGACATCCTCTCCAACAAAATGCAGAACAATTATTATCTATTCTATTTAATCTTACTGGAGTTAAATACCATCTCCAAATTAGTTTATAAAAAACTTCCTTTATCCTAGTTGACATCACTTTCACAATCCGTCTATCCCATATATTGTTCCACCCCACCTTCGAGGGTGTGTGAGTGTTCTTGAACTTTCGTTTATCATCTGGCCTTTTCACTCTTGCAATTTCCTTCTTGATCTCTGACTTCACTACCTTAGGGCGCAATCCTTCTGTCTACACTTGCATAGGATTGCACCTTTAGGAACCCAGGAAGCTGCCTTGTACTGAGTCAGACCATTGGTCCATCTAGCCCAGTATTGTCAACACTGAGTGGCAATGACTCTCCAGGGTTTCAGGCAGGAATTTTCCTAGCCCTACGTGGAGATTCCAGAGATTGTGCCTGCAACCTTCCCTGACTCTGTTGATGCCATTGGCTGATTTGCTCTGGTGTGACAGCTGTGAGAGTTGGACTGACTCGGGTTCAAAAGCTCCCCTAGCCAATGACCCTCAGTCCCAGTCACGCAAGCGGAAGGAGGAGATAACAGCAGTTAATAAAGATTAAAGAGTTTATTTGTAAGACCCAATTACATGGGATTAAGGCAATCAATGCATTTCTACTCACTACATCATTGCAGACTCAAACCCACTACCCCAGTGGTAAGGCTAGATGAAGTGAAGTCCAGGACAATCCACATGTCGTGCTGAGACGAACAAGCAGCAGAGAGAGATGAAGAGGAATGACGGAAGCAACTGAAAGCTATCAGCAAGTGTGCCAGCTTATATAACACAGACCCTGCACCTATGAATAGGACATTACTCACCCCAGTTGCACAACCTATTCATCAACATGTTTACCCCAAATCTGTTCAAGGCTGCTGAGTCATATCACCTCGAGTCTCATGACCAAAGACCTTCTGTACTTGAACTCAAGTAACACCCACCAGGTCAGGTGGTAATCTCGATGTCGGGTGGTAATCTCGTTCTGCCTATGCAAAACCCAACATCCCCCTGCTTTTGCATTTGCACAGAACGTGGTTATTTACTTCATACAACAGCAACAGCTTTGTTGACATCTGATGCTGTTCCTTCATCTATGAACTTTGATAAAAAAAACTTCTGCAGGAATGACTTTACCTGTCAGAAATTTGAACCACCATCAAATCACTTCTGATGTATCCCTCCTTATGACACAGTTTTATTTGCAAACCCAAAACGTTGTGTATT
Organism: Shinisaurus crocodilurus; assembly: GCA_021292165.1. Taxonomy (NCBI): domain Eukaryota; kingdom Metazoa; phylum Chordata; class Lepidosauria; order Squamata; family Shinisauridae; genus Shinisaurus; species Shinisaurus crocodilurus. Next base: position 24,021,973 of record CM037880.1, on the reverse strand, counting down.
GCTATCTGCCTGCAGCATAGCAATCCTGCCTTGGTTTCCTGAAAAAACTGTAATAGGTTTTTCACATCAATCCCAACATCATTTAAACATTTTTTACAATTTAAACTATTTAAACAAATGCATTAACTATTCAAGCTTTACAATAGCATAATAGCACAATACATAATACAATGCATTCAGTTCAATTTCAGTTGAACTCTAACCTTCTATATGATTGTTTCTACAAAATCAATCAAACAAAGTATGATTATAAAAATAACAAACTTCAGGTGTGTTCTTGTTGTTCTTACTATCACAACCACAACTGGCATTTCTGTGAATCTGTAAGCCACCTGTGCTCTGACTTGTAACTCTTAGTCTGAAGTGTGATGTTTCCTCCAGATAACACTCAACTCCTTTTCAGAGCTCTCCAAGCATGTCCTGTTGGTCTAACAGTCTGCCCACTACACTGACAGCAATACCTGGCCTTGTTGCTTCTACAGTAAAGCTCAACAGCCCAATGCTTCTGTGTAGCATTCAAACTGCTTTTCCATCAGCATGTGCTTGAAAATCCTCAATTATTTGGAGTCTCGCACTGAGTTAACTATCTCCAAAATTCTCAATCACATCCATGATTTTCTCTGGTTTGTTACAGTAAGATACTGCTCTCTTGGTTCTTCCCTCAACCTCTATTTACAAATAAACAGTTGATCCACCACCAAGCAGTTTCAATTCAATGAAATTCCAAACCCTGGATCAATTATATCATATTGCTTTTATCTGTCCAGAAAAAACAATAGATCACCCATCTAAACAAAGTACATACAGTCTATGTCCCTGTTCCTTCTGTTCAATAAACAAACATTGATCTGCCTCTCTGTGCAAATCTCAATTCAGCAATGTTTGAGTTCAAAACAGAATTCCAGCCTCCAGCTGATTCTAACTTTTCCTAAAGAAAATCTCACAGACAGTTTTCCATAGACTTCCTCTATTTAAAATGCTTATGTTCCAATATTTCCACTTGTGAAATATTCTTACTTCTTCACATTCTTAAACATCAGTCTAACTGTTTCCAAAGCAAATTGTTGTTGCACTCATCTTATGATTATCCAGCTCCTTTTAACTAGAGCAAAATCACAAGCAACCAATCTTGCTATTTGTCATGTAACCTTTTCCAATCTGGTTAGTTTTCACTTAAAAAATCTATCTGGTAACAATGAGTTCCATGGACTGCTGTTTGTTTCACCAGCTTCCATGTTTTGTTCTTTATCCAAAGAATTCAACTCAGCTTGCATAGCCTGAAGCTATGGTTCAGCTTCCTTAACAGACATTTTTTCACCTCTTTGAAATTTTGAAGTTTCAAATGGCTTTTCCTGCAAATTCATCCTGATATCTCACAGGTTGTTTGACTCACCTGTTCCTTACCTCATCAGTTATCAGGTTCCTGTTCCAATAAACTTGCACCAATGATGAACAATCATTTGTTTAGTCTCCACTAAACCAAATGTGTATCAGAGTTTGTCAAATTTACCTGACTGTCTTTCAGCAAATGCTTTTCTATTCTGACTCTGCCCTTGATGCATCTCCTGCATTAACAGAATTAATTTTGAAAAATGATCTCACCTTTTCATTCAGCATTATACTTAACACTTCTAGATAATCTCACTATCCAAGTGTTGTTCATGTAAAACACAATATTCTCATTTTCTAGAAAAATCTCATGTAAGCTCCCTTACAGATTTCTTCTAACTTTGAGGTGTATGTACCTACATATCAGATCCAAGATCCTGAAATGTTTCTCCAGAAGATTCTCCTTCTACACTACTTTCTATAAGGTGTACAGTTCAATACACAGAACTAAAACTTCTATCATGTACATAATCAAAACATTTAAGAGCTTCTACCCAAACCTCATTATCCAAATTAGTATCACCTCTTCTGAGTGTTTGTTTACTCTTCCACATAATCCATGTGTTCAATATCACATCCTGTTAGAAAGTCATCAAAGCATGCACTGAATTGAACTTCCCCATATCTGAAAAGAAATAGGTAACATGGGTAATATGCTTGTTTCCCATCCAAGCACAAAACACCTTGACTTTGTTCAATACTCCAGCTTTCTATCTAACATGTACACAACCTGTACTTAGTGTATTGATCAATTAACATCATGAAATAACGTGCCTTTTCTTCTAAAAACCATCAGAGTATCCACAAGATCACCAAGAACAAATTGAATGAAATGAACTGTTTTTTCAGCTTGCCTTCCAGTTTACCAGTTGAAGCTAGCATCCCTTGTTTATGTGCACAAAATTACCTTTCATGTGAAAATTACAATCTCTAAATGCTTTCCCCACAACACAGTTTGCATTTTCTTTCACAAGCCTGTGAATTTAAATGATCAAACATTCATGTGATATGCATGCATGTACATGTCATACATATAAGCATTTAACTTTTTTTATAGTTGCATCAGTACAACTTTCCATTTCTTTATTACATCATTACAGTATGAAAGAAATAATCCATCTCTTAGCTTTGCCATATAAACATACCTTATATATGCAGTATTTTACATTTTGCTACAGAAAAATCCACAATATACTCAAGTCATATATACATTCAGTACATTTCCTGACATTTCAGAGCATATATTACACTTTCTTGAATCCAAGTTATCCAACTTTCAAGAAATACATTTTCAAAAAACATGACTGTTAAACTCCTGACCATTTGCATAGTCCTCCTTCTGTTTATTTATGTCTAACACAGAAAGCTTCGTTTAAACAATCCACTGTTTCTGTTTACAACAAAATAATGTCCATTTTGTTATGTCCTGGGTTGAAACATAAAGTTTTTCTCTTCAGTAGCACCCCTGCTGATTTCAAGCTCCTTTCTTCTGTGATCCCACATGAAGAAAATGAAGAACAGCTTCACATTTTAAGCACAGCTTTCTCTGTTCAAAACTGCCGCGCTGCTTTTCTCTGTTGTTTCAAAACCACGCCTCCGCTGGTTTGATACAGCCTCCGCTGTAGTATCAGGTTTCCTGAGATACGTTTGTCACACGTGACCTTGCTTTGCTGCGACATGACGCTCCAGACGCTTTACCCACGTCAGACGTAATCCACGCATTTGTAATCCAAGCCACTTGTTGATACAATGCAAAAGATAGCTGATCCGCTGCTGTGTGAAGAAGCAAGCTGCAAATGAAATATGATCCTCCTGCTTGTAGCCTTGATGAGACACACAGAGCCTCCTGGAGATTATTTCTTTGCCCGATACAGCTTCTTAACAATCACTCCAGCAAGCTGTGGAAAACAAATCCTTGTGTCCAGCGTTGTTCTCTTTTCAGCCTAGTAGCTGCCCGAACCGGCACCCACATTCACAGTCTGTAGCCTCGGATTTTGCCAAGCCTGGCACCTCTGTTCTAGCTGCTTTCAAAACGAAAAATCCTCCCGTCTCTCTGTTTCTGCATACTTCAGTTGTGCTGCATTCCAAGCCTCTGTTATCAGCTCCAGCTCTAGCAACACCGCCTCGCCTTTCCGGTTTGTTTACAAACCGTTCTTACAAATAGTAAACAAATTCCTTTAACTCTATAACTGCTGAATTTCTCCGAACTGCGTCTCTGTGGCTTATCTGCCCATCTGAGATAACCATCAGATCGTTATCTGATCCTTATCTGGGCCCATAACCGATGTGAGAGTTGGACTGACTCGGGTTCAAAAGCTCCCCTAGCCAATGACCCTCAGTCCCAGTCACGCAAGCGGAAGGAGGAGATAACAGCAGTTAATAAAGATTAAAGAGTTTATTTGTAAGACCCAATTACATGGGATTAAGGCAATCAATGCATTTCTACTCACTACATCATTGCAGACTCAAACCCACTACCCCAGTGGTAAGGCTAGATGAAGTGAAGTCCAGGACAATCCACATGTCGTGCTGAGACGAACAAGCAGCAGAGAGAGATGAAGAGGAATGACGGAAGCAACTGAAAGCTATCAGCAAGTGTGCCAGCTTATATAACACAGACCCTGCACCTATGAATAGGACATTACTCACCCCAGTTGCACAACCTATTCATCAACATGTTTACCCCAAATCTGTTCAAGGCTGCTGAGTCATATCACCTCGAGACCAAGTCTCATGACCAAAGACCTTCTGTACTTGAACTCAAGTAACACCCACCAGGTCAGGTGGTAATCTCGATGTCGGGTGGTAATCTCGTTCTGCCTATGCAAAACCCAACTCCACCACATATGAGCATATGTCCCTTTTTCCTGACATCCTCTCCAACAAAATGCAGAACAATTATTATCTATTCTATTTAATCTTACTGGAGTTAAATACCATCTCCAAATTAGTTTATAAAAAACTTCCTTTATCCTAGTTGACATCACTTTCACAATCCGTCTATCCCATATATTGTTCCACCCCACCTTCGAGGGTGTGTGAGTGTTCTTGAACTTTCGTTTCTCATCTGGCCTTTTCACTCTTGCAATTTCCTTCTTGATCTCTGACTTCACTACCTTAGGGCGCAATCCTTCTGTCTACACTTGCATAGGATTGCACCTTTAGGAACCCAGGAAGCTGCCTTGTACTGAGTCAGACCATTGGTCCATCTAGCCCAGTATTGTCAACACTGAGTGGCAATGACTCTCCAGGGTTTCAGGCAGGAATTTTCCTAGCCCTATGTGGAGATTCCAGAGATTGTGCCTGCAACCTTCCCTGACTCTGTTGATGCCATTGGCTGATTTGCTCTGGTGTGACAGCATGGTGAGCCTATGTGAGAAGGAGTGGCTGTGGCTTCTCTGCTTGCCATTTTCTTAGTTGCTTTGATGTCACAGAGAGGCTGGACAGCCTTGGTCCAGACAGCTGAATGCTAATAGGAGGTTTAGAATCTGAATTCTAAGGTCCGCATGATACCACTGCATAAGTGTTGCCTACAAGCTGCAAGCTTTTGAATGACATTTTCTTGATGTGAATGAAGTGATTCTAGAGCCTTATTATGTGCAATTACTGGCTAACAGACAGGCAGGCAGCTGACACGTCCTGCTTATAAGTTAGAGATCAGCAATGTATGTGCAGTGTCCAGTTGTAGCACATTGTGATTCTCATAATGTGGCTGTACCAAAACAACCACATATGGGTGCGTCGTGTATGTCACCACAATAATGTGTTGTAATGCACACACATACACATACCCTTATGTATATGGATCATAATGGAGAGTAATATAGCTCTGAGATCCTATCTCCATTACTAGTTAAAATGTATATGTTGACATAGGCATCAGGATGCGGTTTGGATAAGGGGAATCATTTACTTAGAACTTTGTACCTTTTGATTTTATTACTTCCCAGTTGGTGTAACTTGGGATCACAAACAAAAGCTGTTATCATAGGTCACTTAAATAGCATCACATGTCTGCTACTGGAATAAACTACCTACACTGGTTGTGTTTGTGTGGAATGGTAAACCAGGATTCTAGTCGATCCTCAGTTACTGTGAACAAGCTGCATGCTAGTGTATGCATCCCCATTCACTCCTGCTTGGCTTCTCTGGCTTCTCATGATGGCCCTGTAACCACATCCCCAAAGAGAATCCCTAGTCAGGTCGCTGGGACTATCTTGCTTATCTGTTATTGATACTCAAAGGAGCTAACACTCTGGTTAAAAATTCCACCATAAAACACAGACATCCAAAACCAACAAGCTGCCACTAATAAAGTCTTGCAGGTTTACAGGGCACGACCCCAATGCTATGCATAGTTTCCTGGGAATAAGTTCCATTTCGCTCAATGCAGCTTACTTCTGACTGCATATTTTAACTTAGAAAAACACACTGAGCTTTAATAATGGCTCTTCAGCCAACTGAAATGCAACCTTTGGCTTCTAATTAGAAATGCAAGTTGTCTATTTTAAAAGCTTATATACCGCCTATTTCCCTGAAAGGGAAATCTTGCAAAGACACGTTACCATTTAAACTGCTAGTGTGAAGTAGGAACTACATCAATGAAAAGGAAAGAAGTATACAGCCTCTCCTTAACTGTTTTCCTTCTTCTCTGACTTCCTCTATACATGATTATACATGATTATGAATCCTAGCTTGTTTGAAAGATTTTTTAACATGGATTTCTTCTGTTTCCTATCTTGTATGTCATCCACATGTATGTACAAAATAGCGCAAGAGCAGCTCAGAGGCAATCCTAGTGTCATGTGTGAAAACACCCTAAAGCCAAACCAAGTGTTTTAGTTTATCTAATGTTGACTTGATCCCTAAGGAACCATTCTTGTTCTCTGGACTTCAGGCTGTATGCTAATATGTTTTGCTTGCTGATGTGGTTCACTACAAATTGGAAAATTAAAATGTTAATTTTCAGTGCTTGTCCTTTATTTCCCTTCTCCTGTTGCACGTGGTCTGGCTTACTTGCTTGAGCTATCTTTAGCTGTTTGTTTTCCAGGTGCCTTTCTGGGATGCAAATAGTTTGTATTTATGGCACACAGTGTGGTTAGCTTAGCAACGAAGGAAGCTCCCTTTACATTGAGCTTGCATCCTATGAATGCATCTAAGTCCTTGTTTAAAAACCCTCTAAGTTGGTGGCTTTCTGCATCTGCAGATACACTGCCTCTGAAAATGGAGGCCCTATTAGGGCACCATGGCAAATCTGCATACTTGGGATCTCTTAATAATTAAGGCATAACTAATCTGAATTAAATGATCAGGAATATGTACTATTGCTTAAGGAAAATATGGAGAATGAGTGTCAAATTCTTGGCAAGAATCCCAGCAAGTAGTCAATCAGAAATTGGCCAGTAGTCCATAGTAGACTACTGTGCCCAATGCCCACCCCTATTCCTTATCATATCCTGGGCTTTTGCTTCTACTACCAACTTTGGTCAGCCCCCCTCCCGCCCAGAACTTTATCTTCTATCTCTCCCCTGTCCCCACTCCCAATACAAAGTCCTTTGGATTCCTTTTTTTAATTTTTTAAAATTATTTTTAACTTTTTTATTTCTATAAAAAACAAACAACAAACAACACAAAACATATATCAATAATAAACAATTAACAAAACTAAAATGGACTTCCAAATGTTTCTACAGCAAATATAGGTAACAAATAATTTCTCTACTTGATAATCAAAAAAGAAAAGCTCTCTTTTTTCTATTGTCATAAATTTATCTCTCCCCCCCCATTGTCAATTCATCCTCTTATTATTCCACAAAACCACAGATAAAGAAATCATTGTTTTCTAAACCCTGGGAAAAGTCAATTAGAGGTTTCCACTCTGCAATAAACGTAGATGTTGTCTTTTCTCTAATTAATGACATGAGTTTGGCCATCTCTGCCAGCTCCACCATCTTGACCAACCATTCTTTCGTTGTAGGCAATGCTGGAACTAAAGTCCTTCGGATTCCTGATAAAGCAAACTAAGAATGTATCATTAACCAAAATCAATTAAATTAATGCCCAACGTATTTCTGACCACTAAAGTGTTGTTTGAAAATAAGTCATTCACCTCCAGCAAAAGACATCTAGCCAGATTTTGCTAAAATCTTGATGGGAGAAAGGATTCCAGATTTAGAGAGAAGCTACAAGGAACAAGCCTTGTTCACATGACCGTTTTCAGGATGGAATCATCATGAGATGATTTCTGCACAATGTAATAATGTGGTCTTGTGAATGAGCCCCATTCATCACTTTCAGAAAAAGATTAAAGAGTTACTATTTTTGAGGGCATGCTAATTAGTGATCTTACTGTGTGGGTGAATATTCACAAGGCAATAATTGCATAGTATAAAACTTGCTGGGGGAAATCGTTTTAGGCTGTGCTCAAACCAGTTTTTTTTTTTTTTTGTATGATCTGCTAACAAAAAAGAAAAGGGGAAAAGCATCTGGCTGGCACAGTCTGTACTACATTCAGTGACGTGTCACTGTATGTATTCCATTTCCAGTGCATAAAACATGCCTTTTGTGATTGATGTGGACGGAAATCTCATCTTGTCGCTTCTGGTGGTGTTGCAAGGCGTGGGGTGCTTGCATAGGAAAGCACCCCTGGTGAAGTGATTGCGATTTCACCCCTGGTGAGCTGATTGAAATCAAGGTGAGCACAGCCCCCTTCAAAATCTGCTGTGAACAGGGTGAGCAGACCTATGGTCCTCTCTGTCCTGCGCTGCAATCAGGTTGTGCCTTCCCCTTCTCCTGCCCCAAGGCCAAGGCGAACCTTAGGGCAAACGAAGGAAGCCGTGGAGGCAGGCTTTCCCAGGCGCTGGGGATCTCCAGTGGGAAACTGATGCTCTGCACATTATTTCCTCCTTGCGGAAACTACACACACAGTATCAAGTTTCCTACTGGGGGTTCTGCAACTTGTGGTCTCAGTCGCCGTTGGCAAAATACATTGTATCAGGGCCTGGGATCACCCACCTCTGTTACGAACACCTGATGAGTTGGTGTTGGAAAGAGCCACATCACTGGCTCCTCCGATAGGGCCTTGGACATGCAGTGTTACCAGAGAGCACCACAGAAATTGTGTGGGGAGTCTACTCGTGGACAGCAGGCTCCCTGCCTGCTTCACCCCTTCAGTGCATGGTGCGGCCGGTCCTACCATTTGGCAGAGTGAGGCGGCTGCCTCAGGCAGCAGATTTTGAGTGTCATGAAAGGGCAGCAAATTGGTAGTTTATGCAATTTGTTGTTACTGCATTTTTACTGCCAAGGATGGAGAGAGCAGCTTTGGGATTTTCTGCCTCACGGGCCAAAACAGGTTTGGGTCCTGTGAACTTTGACTTAGGTAGGTGAGTGGTGGTGGCCACTTGATGTTCTGCCTCAGGCGGCAAAGTATAGTGGGCATGTCCAGCAGGGGGTATGATGGAAGGGGTGGGGCCAGTGCGCACTGCCCTGCTCTTCCCCTCATGCGATGGTAACAAGAATTTAGAGCAGTGTTCTCCAACTTTGGGTCTCCAGATGTTTTTGGCCTACAACTCCCAGCATGCCTGGGTGTTGTAGGCCAAAAACATCTGGGGACCCAAGGTTGGAGAACACTGATTTAGAGAGACACTGAATGTGAAATGTTGTTTTATTTAAAGAAATGCATGGATTTATTTCTATGTTTCCAATATAGTTCAAGGATGTATTCGTGGGGAACATAAAATAAAGGCCTTGTACAACTTACATGCTTATTTTATTTTTAAAATATTTTAATTAATTTTTTATATGTGAAATACACCAAAAACAAAGAAACTCCATAGAAAGAAAGAAAAAACGAAGGGAAGGAAAAATAAATAAATAAATAAAAATTAGAATTTTTTTCTTGCAGTGATTTAAATGGATCCATTACGGTAAATATGTATGAAATATAGATCCATAAGTTTCAAAAAGTATATAGTAACTTGCATCCTTGAACCTCAGCATTTTTCCTCCTGCCAATCCCTCCCCCTCCTGTTTACTCAAGTGTGGTTCTTGTCTCTCCACTCATTCCTTATTTAGTTGGAAAGCGGTATGATCAAACTAAATTGCATTCTAGCGCTTTTTATTTATGCTATAAATCAACAGCAACACTGGCTAGAGGAGGTACTTGCTGTCTCCAAGGCATGATGATTAGGGAATTTTATTGGCTCTCACTAGGATCATATCGTATATCTAAAAGCCCTGATATATTGCCAAGGAAAGTGATTCATATATAGCATTAGAGCACATGCACTGTATCTCTTCACTCAGTGCTGGGTTTGTATCTCCTTGAATGACTTAATAGAGTCTTGAAAGAACTCTTTCATATAAACATTAGCTATTGTACATGGAAGGGGTATTTATACCAGTAGGGGAGGTGTTTTTTTTTTTTTTTTTTTTTTAACACAATGCACAGATTGTACCAGACATGCTAGCATCATATTGAATTCAAAAGCACTGCAATATTGAGACAGTCGATGCTACTGTTCGTAGCAGCTGCTGTTAAAAATGTCATTTCAAGTGTATATACTTTTAGTTCAACGCTGAGCACATTGTTTGAGCTAAATATACAAATGTTAATTGTTAGCCTAGTTTTGTTTGTTTGTTTGTGTTTTTTTTTTGCAGAACACTGTTTTGAAATGGGGAGAAATTGAATGCATGCTTTATGGGGTAATGTCACTCTCAGTGATGTGAACTTTTGAATATGGTTGATGTGATAGGTAATTGCATGCTTAATTTGAACAATAGTTTTTCTAGAAATATTGCTAACTAATTTGAATGTTCTGGTTGATTCATATTTTTGACCATCCACAATTACTGCCCTACTTCAGGAGCGGGGAACCTTCTTTGGCCTGGTGGGCAACGTTCCCTTTTGAGAATATGGGTCGGGTGCTTACCAGAGGTGGATGCCCCCCCCCCCCAAAAAAGTGGGTTGGGTTAAAACTAAAATGGGCAGCAGGGCTATACCACTCTCTCTCATACTGCCTCAGACGGAAGAAACTAAAAAAGGGCTAATGCACATCTTAAGAACCAGCCATACAATGAAAATGAGAAGAAACGTGCTGGCATTCGGATGATCCAGAAGCCAGATTCACCAACCTCTTTGAGGCCCTGACATCAATGGAGCCTCAGGTTGAAAATAAATAAATAAATGATTCTACAAAAACTTAGCGGAACAAATACTGAAGGACAGTCACTCCCTGCAGTTATCTCAATGAGTCTGGGCATTCAGCCAAAATACTATCTTGAAGAAAAGAAGGAAAGGAAAGGAAAAGAAGTGTCATTTTAAAATGAAGTTTGCACAAGGGGGGGGGGGCGGCGGCTTCACGACTGAATAATTAAAATGAGCTAAGAATACACGGCTTGGGACCACAATACTTGATGGAACGCCTCTCCCAACCACAATCTACCCAGACACTACGCTCAGCATCTGGGGCCTTCCTCCGACTGCCACCCCCAAGGGAGGCTCGGAAGGCGGCAACAAGGGGGAGGGCCTTTTCTGTAGTAGCCCCACAACTGTGGAAAAGCCTCCCCACTGACACCCGCCTGGCACCAACTTTACTATCCTTTCAGCGCCAGGTTAAGACTGCCCTCTATGCTGAGGCATTTAACAGCTTTGAATAGTACATGGGGTAGTGGTTATGTCACCTTTTTATCCAGTCTATTTTTACATCTTGTCTTAGCTAATAGCTAATCATGGCTGTTTTAAGCTGGGTTTCTATGGTACTTACGTGAAAAACGCAGTACCAGGGGACCTGTCGTGTCACTTCCGGGTCCCCGGAACGTCCGCCGGGAGCCTCCATGTTATGAACATAGTTAACCGGCATGGAGGCACCCGGCGGACCGCTGGCGAAGGCGATAAGGGGTTCTCATACATCCCTATTTTTTGCTCCAGGCACTGTTGGCATAAACTCCATCTATTCAATGCAACTTACTCTCCTAGTAAGTGTTCATAGGATTGCAGCCTTAACTGATGTGTTCTATGTTTACTGAAGTAATTGATTAAAGACACAATCCTATACACACTTACCTGGGAGTAAGTCCCATTGAACTCGATCAGACTTACTTCTGAGTAGGCATGCGCAGGATGTCATTTAAAATAAACGAGCAGTTAAAATAAATGTCTCAGTGAGGAATCCTAAACTATTTGTATTTAAAATAGTTTATACAACAACCACCCAGAGAGCTTTGGCTATTGGGTGACACAGAAATGTAATAAATAAATAAAAAAATAATAAAATAAAACCGTTTCTTTGACTATGGGCTTGATCCTACTAAGCTCCGATAGCCATGGCAGTGCAACCAGTGGGTACCACAATATTTCATGTCACTCAGCACTTCCCAGGGAAAGTTGTTTTAGAAAACTGAAAGACAATAGAGCTCCCTATGAAGAACAATAGAGCATCCTATGTCATATGACTGTCTAGGGGGACTTTGGCTCTTGCGGAAACATCCTAAAGTGGTAAGTATGTCTTGGATTTCCTTGTCAAATTTGCAGGTTTTCTCCTTGTCAAATTTGCAGGTATTATCACCTTTCATGCTAATTTCTCTGAGATAATTATCTTACCAATTTTTGGAGCAAGTATCAATTTGGTTAGTGAAGACAGGATGAGGCTTCAATTGTAAGTGAACTTGCTCAGACATAACAACCAGTGATACAGGCAGTCCCCGGGTTACGAATGAGATTCGTTCGTAAGTCTGTCTTTAAGTTGAATTTGTACATAAGTTGGAACAGGTACATACAGTTCCCCGGCTCTACGTCATTTACATACAAAACGGCGTAAGTTACGCTGTTTACGTAGAGTATAGCGTAGTATACATTAAAAACGGCATTACGCAAATTGAGGCTGTTTTTACGTATACTACTCTATACTCTACGTAAACGATGTAGAGCTGAGGAACCAGGAAGTATGGCGAGCAGCTCAGCTGGCACTCGCCAGAGGCTCAGTGGTCTGTTTATAAGTACGAGTTGTCTGTAAGTCGGACGTTCATAACCTGGGGACTGCCTGTATCAGTATTCCTCAGTCAGTTCTCTGTTGTGTGCTTCATTGCTAGGATGAGCTACTTAATTGTGGGTTCCTGGACCAAAATCAATGAGCTACAGTGGCTATTGTGTGCCATCTAGTGTTATGCATGAGAAAGAGGGGTTGCCAAAATAATGATCTTGCCATCTGATATACCATATTGTTCCGAGTATAGGCCACTCCTGATTATAAGTCACACCCTTAAAGCTTGGTGCTATTTTTTTAAAAAATAATTTTTTAACTTTTAAAAACTGTTTTAAACTTTGTGAGCGGCGGCCGCTGCTGGGGGCAGTCTCCGGCCACTCGAGTCTTCCCCCAGGCGTGCGAGCGTCGTCGTCTCTGCGGCGGCCGCTTCCATGAGCAACGGGGCGGTATTTTTTTGTGTGTGCAACATTCCGATTGTAGGCCGCACTCCTAGTTTAAAGCCTTACATTAGGGGGGAAAAGTGCGGCCTATACTCGGAACAATACGGTATGTAGTACCTGAAAATAATTTACAACCAATAACTGAAACATTTATTAGGACCAACAAAACGGTATTTGGTATTAAAGATATTATGTCCTTTTAGTGATAGTCATAATAAAGGTGTTACCCTACTGTTAATTTGGGTCTTTTTCTAATAGATGAAACACCTGTCATTTTTGTTTAACATTAACTAATTACAATACTGATTAAACACTAATTATTTAATTATTTAATTATATTTATACCCCACCTTTTTTCCTACAAGGAACCAAAGGCGGCTTACCTAATCCTCCTTCTCCTCTCCATTTTATCCTCACAACCACCCTGTGACTGTGAGGTAGGTTAGGCTGAGAGTCAGTGACTGGCCCAAAGTCACCCAGTGAGTTTCATGGCCAAGCGGGGACTAGAACCCGGATTTCCCGAGTCCCAGTCCAACAGTCTCACATGAGAAATTAACAGCAGCTGAATGAAAACGAAATTGGTCAAAGTTCACAGAATTCTTTGCTGGACAAAATAATAGAAAGAGCTTTGTGGTTTTCCTTTGGGAAAGGGTTCCAGTGTGTGGGTGCTACCATAGGAAAACCATGTTCTTGCTAGAAGACAACAACGTCACCACAGATAGACCTGGTTTGCACGTAACAGTGGCTTGTGTGCTGCCACCAATTTGAATATGCAACCACCAATTGGCCCAATCCAAAGTTGCTTCATAATGTGCAAACCCGAACATTATGGGTTAATTGTGGGTTAAACAACCCAAAGTTAACCTATTATTCATTGTTAGGTTAACTTTCGGTTGTTTAACCCACAATTAACCCGTAGGGTCTGGGTTCGCATGTCATGGAGCAACCTCCGATCAGGCTGATCGGGGGTTGCATATTCAAAATGGGTCAATCACCACATGAGACACTCACCATCGCTCACCTAACTTACCTCACAGGGTTGTTGCATTTATAAAATGGGGGGGGGGATGTATGCTGCCTTGAGTTCCTTGGAGGTAGGGTGGGATATAAAATAAATAAATAAATAAATAAATGTGGTGGCACTTGAAACAGCGTTTCTCCGCTTGGTATTAGTTAGTGGGTGGTGCGGGTGGTGCATATATTTGGGAGAAGGCGCTCCCTAAGGAATCCTGGACCCAGTTTAGGGCTTTATAAGTAAAAATGAACACTTTGAAAAACAATGTGTCTGATAACTAGTGAAGACTGATGAGTATTAGTGTTATATAAACTCCGCTCTCAGTTCCTAAGAGAAGCTGCACTGCTGTGTTCTGGATCGGTTTTCAAGGCTAGTCTTACAAACAGTGCATTAAAAGTAGTTGAACTAAGAGGTTTTCAGAGTCCTGAAGACAGTGGTTCAGTCCTTGGTAAGTTATTGTGGATTGGATCCAGACTTAGTCATACTTAGTAGACCCATTGAAACAAATAGGTCTTAAGGTAGTCATAATTAATTTAAGTCCCATAGATTTCAATGAGTCTATTCTAAGTACAGTATGGCTAGGTCTGGATCCAACCCATTATTCCTTGGACTTTAAAATAGCATTATGTTAGCAGAGACTGGGATCATGGAAATTCTAGTCCAAAACACCTGGACAGCACTGAGTTGGGGAAGAAGACTGACCTAAACCAACTGGGTGTGCCATAGAGTCTGATGCACACCGGTAGAGGAAGGGCAGATGCAAAGATCATAAACACGAATGATTGTTTGCTCTGCAGATCTACAGCATCCTTTTTTGCAGGACTAAGTTTTTCTTAAGTTTGGCCACTGTGTGGCCCCCTCCACCTACAAATGTGGATATCTCTGCTTAGCTTATTCTCCGCTTTCCTGTTACCTAGAAAATATATCAATGCTGGTCCAAAAAAAGGGTTCACTAGTTCATAAGGAAGGGAAAAAAGCAAAACAAAACTACAGAGAACTGAATATGTAAAAACCAATGTATAGGAACTGTGAGAGTGTCATTCATTAAGTATACATCTGTAAAAACTCACCAAATACACTCAAAGCATATGACAATAATCATGTGTAATCAGATAAATCACACCATCAGACAGTAATCCAAAATTCACATTTGGTTATCATGGAATAAAAAAACAAACAACCCAAACAATTATGTATACATTACCCCCCCCCCTCCTCCTCCTCCTCCTCCTCCTCCTCTTCACATATCATGCTTTCTTCTCTTCCCTTTATGGCAGGCCATTCAGCCATTTTGGAATTATACCTTACTCATGAGTGATAGATGTGTGAAGTCTCCTGGAGACAATTTGAGGACGCGTACATGTAAATGGTAAGCAGTTCTAATGGACATACTATTCGTTCCCAGGTGTAACAATTTTCTCCAAAATTCCAAGGAATCTCGAATCATTCTTTCTCCCATTCTCCCATCAGTATTCCTCAGTTCTCTGTTGTGTGCTTCATTGCTAGGATGAGCTACTTAATTGTGGCTCACTGTGTGTAATGGCTTCATCTATTTTTTTGCAGTCCTAAAGGAGCCCAAGTTTTCTTCAGAACCGGGAGAACAGACACACAGTGAATGCCTTAAAGCAGGGAAGGGGGACATGTGGCCCTCCAGATGTTTTGGCCTATAATTCCCAGAGCATAGCTGGCTGGGGCATGCTGGGACTGGGAGTTGTAGGCCAAAAACATCTGAGGACCCAAGGTTGGAGAACACTGTTATAGTACTTTACTTTTAAACAAGACATGGACTGGACAGTCCTCCAGACAAAGATGCCTTCAAGCAGAGGACTGTCCTCTTTGAGGAATGTATGATACGTTTTTGAAAATATCAGAGTCCTTTAGAATACAGTTTATTGTTACGATACTATCTTAAAGTACCAGGAAGAGATTTTCAATTAAGTGTCCAATTATATAATCCTTCAGTGTTTCTCCATGCTAGGAGAATGTCTGAACAATGTGAACTTCAGGCTTGTAGAATGTGGTATATGAATGAAAGACTTCGTAAATCTGCCAACTGAAAGTGCTTAAAAGTTTTATTAACTATCGAACCATAATCCTAAGGAATAACATGCGATCTGGTATAGATTTTACCACAATCGCATGTATAATTCAGAGCAGATGACATGAAAGATTGGGTTGCTTTTCGCATATGTGACATATGAAAAATATTTCATGGGGATCTTGGCTATTACAGAAGTCGGTGTTCTGCTATCCAGTTCTCACTCATTCCAACTGTGCAGCATCAATTATGTATTTATTTTATTAAGATTATTCCTCCATTTAAAGGGGGAAAATACCCTCATACCTACATTAAATATGACTATATGCAATGAGAATTTTTTTTGGTGTGCAGGCATTTCCTTCCTTGGCAAATGCATGAGTGCAAAAAGTCAGTACATGAACTTAAATTCTGGGATTTGCTTAAAAGTGCAATTACTGTCTGCCAGAATTCTCAGGGCTGAGATAGATATTAACAGTTTTAGCGAAGGGACCTGCTGTAGGGAAGCTAAAGAGGCCCATGTGCGCAAACAGAATGATCACCAATATGTTTTCATGCATCTCTAGTTACATTATGGGGATCACTGGTGATAGTGCTCCCCAGCCCCTGACTAGATAATGTCATCTTGCCACTCCTGCTTATTTGGGCCCTTCTCCGTCACCTACTGTGTGGCATACTGGGAGCCATGCTTGTTACGCAGGTGGGCAGGGCAGGTATCAAGGGTAGGTATGGTCGGGCACCTGCTGAGGGCCCACTCCATTAGCAGGTGTCCATTGACAAGAGTCCCCTGGAGTTGCTTGCACTGCAACCTGCTTGTTCATCTGACTCTTGCCATAGCCCACACAACAGAGGTGGTGAGAAGGAGGAGCAGTAGATGCCACTATTTGCTCCCTAGTTCTCTGCCAGTCTTACCTCCGAGTAGACATTTGTATGATTGTGCTGTTAGTTAATTTGAGGCAGAATCCTATGCATGTTTAGACAGAAAACGTCCTACAATTCCCAGCATTCCCCAGCTAGCAACGAACCTCCTTTTGTTTTCCCTAAGCAGAGGTAGCAGGTAAGAGTGCACACACGTGCACGTCCTCCTGTCTGTTCCCTCCCTGCTTACTGTAGGCAGCCGTTGGAGCCTAAGCAGAGCTACCGTATTTTTCGCTCCATAAGACACACTCCCCCCCCCCAAATAGGGGGAAATGTCTGTGCGTCTTATGGAGCGAATATTGTAAAAAAAAAAAACTTGTAAAAAAGCTCGTGGGCCCCGATCGTGGCCTAGGGATGTTAGTTGAACCTTACCTGGGCTCCAGGCTCTCTGCGGCTTGTCCTTCCGCAGCGGTGGCGGCCCGATCTTGCTCTTCTGAGCGGCGCGGAGTGTTCTCCGCACCGCTGGAGCCGCTGCTGGAGCTGCCGCCCGTCGCGTCACATCCGGCTGCTCCAGCGCGCTGGACCCCCGCGCTATGTTTTTGGCCCTGTTGCCCTGGTTTCCCCCGCCAAAAACATAGCGCGGGGGTCCAGCACGCCAGAGCAGGGTCCTGTTGCGTCACTTCCGCCGGACCGGAAGTGATGCAATGGGACCAGCGCGGGCGGCGCGGGCAGCTCGTCGCGGAAAGCGCGAGCCGGCGAGGAGGCAGGTAGGCCCGCGTGAGTTGCGGAGAGCTGCGCGCGGGCACAAGCGGGCCGAGTTGGCAGACTGGAGACCCCCCCGGATCCCATCCAGCGTGGCGGCAGCTGCCAGAGCCACCGCCCCTCTCAGCCGCCCCCTCCCGTCCCTGCAGCGATATTGTAATTTGAGTTTTATTCTTCTTTATAACCTGTTTTGGATTGTTTTTAAGAAATGCAGGGTTAAAAAAAAAGAAGAAGCCGTTAATAAATAAATAAATAAATAAATGTATGGAGATATTATTTTGTTCTCTTGTTATTAGTTTTCCAATAATTTGCACATGAATATTTTTTTTCTTGTTTTCTTCCTCTAAAACCTAAGTGCGTCTTATGGAGCGAAAAATACGGCACTTTTAAAGGGGCCATGGGCAAATTGCAGCTAAGCTAAAAGTTCTAGCTTAGTTGCAGTTTTGCCCATGGCCCCTTTCAGGGCCTCTTAAAGTGGCTTGTGGGAGGCAGGGGAATTTGGGACTCTGCATGACAAGGTGAGAAGCCGTGATGGCTTAAGGGTTTTCGGAATGGTCCTGGCATTTTCGGGGCAGTTGGAGACTATGTGTGTTTGGGTGAATATTGGGAGAGAAGCAGCTGGGAGGGGGTGTTAAAGAGGATACTTCAGCTTATATTCAGAGGTAGTAGCTGGTTTAGTGTGGTATATCTTGTCCCTTTTCTGCTTTCCCATGGATATTTAATTGTGTGTGAATATTTTAGCAGGGAAGGTAGCATATGCTAAACTAGGTCAACAGGAAGATTTATGTGCTCTCTTGTGTAGCTTACAGGGAAATAAAAAACACACTTCAGGCAACAGTTCTATTTTTCCAGCCACCGTGCTTGAAGTATAAGTGTCTCCTGCCTTTGTTTTATTCAGCACATTTATAAAATATGTTTACTTATTAATGTAAAAAACAAATTAACAGCAAACATCACAGATATATATATATTTTAAAACAACAACAACAACAACAACCCTAAAAACTCTTACTGGAATTATGAATGTTTATATGTCGTTTAAACCTATGAGATGCCGGGTTTATAAATTGGTATTCCAAGAGATAGGCTACTTAGTGTAATACGGTCACACCTTCTGGGTTCTTATAAATAAATTAATTGAGACCGAGATATTCCAAACCATTTTGGCTCCAAACTTAATCAGGTTTGCATACCTAATTCACTTATTAAGCAGTGTTTGAAAGTCTCCTAAAGCAATGTTCTGCCAAGGTGAAGAGAATGGGATGAGGAATGTGGAAGTGTTTCTTTTCTTTTTGTATTCATTCGGGCTTCATTTTTCTTTCTTTTCTGAGAAAAGCAGTGTGTCCTTGCCTAGGCTTGCTTAGGGTGATACCAGCAGCACTTTACAATTCCAGGAAGAACAGAGGCGAGGGAGCACACTAATGAATATGTTAGCATGAAATTTTATACTTGCAGACACCTGCTCTCTAGTCAGCTGTGTTAATGCCTGGCACAACCTGAATCCCAGTGAGACTTCTTGTCTCTTTCCACCCTTGTAGAAGCCAAGTCACTTCCTCTAATGCATTTCGAGCCACCTGTAGACCTGTCCAGCTGTGTAAATTGCACTGCAATAAACCATCTAAGGCAGCCTGGAAGGGTTCTTCCAAATATGATTCTCCCCCCCGCCACCACATTGAGATGAAAATGAGAGTTTATATTTAGTTTTTCAATGATACAGAGGCTGATTCTTTTTAGCCACTCTTGCCCGCTGTCTCTGTAGCCTTGTGAAACAGCCTATGAACAACCCATGATTCTATGTTTGCACATAATGACAATCCATCGTCTAAACAACCCAGAGTTCACAACCCAACATCAAATCCTGGGTTCTCTTTCTGGGTTGTTCAAGGTTAACAAACTATGGTTTGTTAGCACAGCCACATTCACACATCACAACAACCCAGAGTTCAACAACCCATACCATGGCTTAGCGTTATGTGCAAACCAAAGCAGTCATTGTATGGGATAAGCAAGGTGTGACTGAATATGCTGCTACTATTTATAAACTGTATTTTAAAATAATAATTACAATATTCCTTCTGCTCAATAGATGCACAGTAAAATTATGAAATATATTAAAATGTAGTTAAACAGATTTTAGGATTAGTATGAAACCAGACTACATTAAACTACATGTGAAAGAATTGCATGTTTCACAGAGAGAATGCATTCCAGAAGAGTTTAAAATATAAAATATCTTTGTTGGAAATTGCAAAACTAAAAGAAAGGAAGGAAAGAAAGACTATTTGACTACAGACTGAATATTATGAGATTAGTAACTCAAATTCCATAAAACTGATAATTTAAGCTATTGCTGAAATACAGCAAAGCAGTTTAAATGACTTGAGAACATTTTTTCTCTCTAAAGGTCAACATAATCGCCAGCTTTCCCCCCTCCCTTGTGCAAATTCAATAAGTTGCAGACTGTGCTATAAATAGGAGCATCGCAAGGAGAAAAATGTAAGTCATTGCATTATAGAAATGTTATAAAATAAGTAGTAAAATGAAGATGAAAAACTGTAAGTCAAGCGAAATGGAATCAGTTGAAAATGGGTTACTTGACAGTGCAATTGGATTGCCAAATAGAATGTGTGGGATTGTGCCGGTGTTGGATGCTCAGGCCTCTCCAGTACTGCTGTCCCTTCCCAACTCTGTGGTTGGTGCATGGTGGCAATGGGAGCTTTTACCAGTGTTCACCCACAGAGCTGCAGCTGTGCAGTGCAACATCTCGGATCAGTTCATGATGCTGGCATCATTCTGCTACAATGCCAATGCAGCTGTTGCCGGCTCGTCATCAGCTTATAGAGTGGGAGAACTAATGCAAGAGTCCTCTAACTATTTTAGGTGTTTCCCTTCCTGTGACCTTTGTACAACCCACTCATTCTCTGGTACGCATCCTTTTGTTTGTTTTACCAGTTGGTAGCTAGAAGCAGGAAGCAGGTCACTGTATGAGTTAGCCCTTCCTGTAGAAATGCCTTTGATTACCTTATGTGGCTTTGCCGACTGTTCCCTTCTGAAAAAAGCGAGCGAAGGTGATTGTGGAAGTAGCAGTCAAAACACAAGTGACAGAGAAGGATGACCAAGGCAGGCATGCTGGGAAGGAAGACAAAATCAAACAAAGCTAAAATTAGCAGCAAAGGTAGCAGGGTGTCTCCGCATCTTCCTATGTTTACACTCAAGTAAGGAGATCAGATTTATAAAGTAGATCTGGGTTCTCTCGGTAATGATTAAGCTCTGTAAATATAAGCTTTGGAAAAGCACAGAAATGTCATACAAACTGCTGTTTGTGAAATTTACACCTCTGAAACCTTAATAATTCAAATGTTTTGTGTTACCATGGACTGCTCTCCATGTTTTCATTTGTGCGGACTTGCATCTATACGACATGTACCTGAGAAACACGAATTGTTAGGATCCTTTGCAGAGGTGTGTGTGGGGTCCACATGGCAGACTATACACTGTGCCAGATTAAAATGGAGGGCGGGGGAATTAGCTGAAGAATACCATCAGAGACTCAGTTCCAAAGTGTACAAGGTTTATTTTACCACAACTGTTTACAGAAAGAAAATGATTGGTTAGTACACCAATCATCAGGCTATTCTTAATAGCAGTGATAGAATGAGAAAAGATGGAGGCTGGGAGTTATGATTTTGTTAAAAATGTTGAAAGGGAGGCGCGAGGGAAATGGTGAGGTGGACTTTTGGAGGCCTAACTGCAACAGAGGAAATTCAACTTTCAATGGCACAGGTTGGGCCATGTGAGGGGCAGACTGGACAGATTTTGAAGCTGAACAATATCAGGAGAGAGAAAGAGAGTCAAAGTGGGTTTATTTACATTGTTCCAGGGGAAGGGGAACACCACAGGATTCAGTTCCTGGGTTGTTCAGAGTTACTTGAAATTCATGGAGGATACAGGCTACCTTGGCTTCTCAGGGCTTCTGGTCACAAACCTAACACCCAGTTGATGTCTCTCTCTATGGCAGTGTTCTCCAACCTTGGGTCCCCAGATGTTTTTGGCCTACAACTCCCAGCATGGGCTGGGGCATGCTGGGAGTTGTAGGCCAAAAACATCTGGGGACCCAAGGTTGGAGAACACTGCTCTATGGTGTACACAGTAGTTTTCTGTCCCACAGAGACCAAGGCTGATATAGGTGATGGTGGGGGACTGGTGGTGGGCTGAGCTGTTATTAGGAACCTTTGGACCTCACACGATGCAGAATGCAGTTCAAAAATAAAATGTGGAATGGAGGGCAATGAAGCACTGATTCTTTTGGGTTCCTGACTAACCTGAGTATAATAACAAATATGGAAAGAGACTGAGGGAACTGAACGAAAGAGACAAGGGAGGAAGCTATCTAGATGTGGGATGCACATGGCTCAAGTCCCTGTTGGAACTCATTAGCCCTCCCCTTCTAGCAGACTGACAGCAGGAGAGAAAGAAGGCCCCCGGTGGAGGTTTCAAAACCTTAGGATGTGTGCTGAAGGCCCCCGTTGCAATCTTGCAGCTGCCACCGAAGAACGAAAGGTGTCAGAGTTCCTGGCTGGGAGGACTAATGAGTTCCAGTGGAGTTCATGGATGCACAAACAGAATTCAGCTGTAGAGATGTTAATGTACCTTGGGGGGGCGCTTCGCCTCTCCGCGCTGCCCCCCCGCTCGATTCTCAGCGGCACGGAGTGATTCTCCGAGCCGCTCGCACAAGCCATGACAGTCCCGTTGCGTCACTTCCCGCTGGCCGGAAGTGACGCCATGGGACCATGTGCTGGTGCAACTGGACCCCGCACTGCGTCTTTTCTGTAGAAACCAGGGCAACAGAGCTTAAAACGGCCGTGTACACCTTAACAATCACTCCGGTTATTCGCATTGTGACACATGGACTCCCTGTGTGACACACCGAACATTGCTGGCTCCAATGCTGTGGTCATGTACACTGTGTGTAGGTCTCTGGGGGAGCCAGGCAGTTGCCTGTGCTCCAAGTTGGGCGCTGCAGCACCACTGAAATGGCTGTTGCCTAAATGCAGCAGTGGGTGCTTCACACAGGGCACGAAACCCTATCTGACTATACAAAGCAGCGGATTTATCTGGCATTTGAGAAGAAATGCCATCTATAGAACCATTTATGTGGTGTAATGTTCTGTAAATACTCTGTGTGGCCTCTGAGAGGCTATAATGTATGTGTGTAGGCCTGAGGACTAGTGCCGTTACTGTTGTAGGCCTGTTTTAGTAGTAGCTGGCCTGGATCAAGTGAATTCAATTTTGATTGGCTGGGGGTTCTAGCTAGTGGAAAAGAGTGGTTGGGAAATGACAGTTAGGGAGTTGACAGGGATTGAGTTAGTCTGTGGGTGGTGAGTCAGGCAGATGGTCTGTCGGTTGGTGGGTGCTGTTATAGAAAGCCTAGGAGATGCTTGCACAAACATCACTTTAGTTGGATTCTTCTCTTGCACATAGTTCAGAACCAAGTTTCCGCTAGTGCAATGTTATTTGCACTAATGGAATGACACAGTTGGATACTCCCCACTGTTTCCGCACTAGAAGGAGTGTTGAATCTAGTATGTTAAGACCAATTCAAAGCAGCAGAGCCTGTCCAGGTTAAAAAAAACACAACCCACCTCATCTTTCTCCTTGAAATTCATTTCTCATATCTGATTCCTTCATTTGACCTTGCTTAAAAAAAGAAAAGAAAAAAGATAATGCACCGCTTGGCCCAGGAGAGAGGTTGCTTTTTAAGAAACCTAAGAAATGATGCCCACAATTGGTGGTGGGACGTACACAATGAGAATGTAGATAAAGAACTGAAAGTTTGATCTTTTCTTTTGCCCTTATAAAGAAGCCCTGAACACCACACAGTGCTGCCTGAACTCATAAATAAAATACAAAAGAAACCTGAACCTTGGTCTGCAATAGCACAAGGTAAAATGTCATCGCATTAGATATTTCTACCTGATTGGTTATTGCAAATGTCTAACCTTTTTTTTTTTTTTTTTTTTAAAGATAAAAGTTTAGCACTTGTGTGCACTGTAGGGAATTTGGACTTTCTTTATTCTAAGTTTCATCAGTTGTACCCTGAGAGTGACTCGTTATATCACATTCTTAAAAGAAAATATATTATACGGTAATTCAGATAAATGGTTTTCATCACATTTAAATCCAATAATGCTTCCTTTGTGAAGGTTTTCTGAAACAGGGAAAAAGAGGGGTTCTGTCATGATTCATAACATTTTGGGGGTGGGGAGGGAGCTTACAATGGTGACAGGGGCTTCTTCCTACTGTCCTTCTTTCTTTCCTTTTTTTAACTTTTAAAAACTGGCAACTAGGGTGGCACAACATTAGCAGAGCTGAGGCAGCTGCCACTATTATTCTTTCTGCCCAGAGTGCTTCTGGGAAGGGTGCTAGCATGGCCATGGCTTTAGAAAGCTTTTTCAAAGGGAGTGAAAGAAAGAAGGAAAGAATGAACAAATGAAAGAAATAAAGGTATAAGTATCTCTCTCATGGTCTCACCATCATTGTAAGCCCCTACACTCAAAACTGCTTCATATCATGACCCCTGAAACAACATGGAGGTGGCACCCCCCCCCCCAATTTACCATCTGTAAATGGGGGTGAAGATCAGGAGTGGTCAGATAATTATTTTATTTATTTACAGCATTTGTATATGGCTCCATATCTAGACAGATTCTGGAGCGATGAACAATAAAACGATAAAACAGAAAAAAGAATGAAGCAATGCATTAAAAACAGAAAGACATTAAAACTGTGGTTGGTCAGCAAGAAAGGCCTCCTGGAACAAAGGCGTCTTCAGCAGGTGCCGAAAACAACACAGTGTTGGAGCCTGCATGACCTTCAGAGGCAGAGAGTTCCATAGAAGTGGAGCCGCCACACTGAAGGCTCTTCTCCTGGTGGACTCCAATCGGGCCATAGGTCCATGTGGAACCACCAGGAGAATGTCCTCCAATGACCTCAGTGTCCAGGCAAGTTGGTAAGCGAGAAGACACTCTCTCAAGTATCCTGGTCCCAAGTTGTTCAGGGCTTTGTACACTAGTACCAGAACCTTAAACCTGGCCCAGTAGCAAATAGGCAGCCAGTGCAGTTCCTTCAGCAAAGGAGCTGCATGTTGAAAAGTGGCAAGTCCTGACAACAGCCGAGCTTCCGCATTCTGCACTAGTTCCAGCTTCCAGAGCAGGCTTAAGGGACTTCATTAGGCCATCTAGCTCAGTATTCTCTATACCAGGGGTAGGCAATGTGGTGTCTGTGGGCAGCAATGCACCCCTGGACACCTTTCTTGGCACCTGACAAAGTTCCTTGCCCCTCCCACTTAACAAAAAAACAAATATTATATTTTCTCACTGGCAGCTGGGATTGCTGCGAAATAGGTTTCTACTGGTGCTGAAAACTGTGGATTCAAAGAAGTTCTTTAGTGTGTTGTGGCTCGGATCCTACCTCTGCCTTGTACTTAGTCTTTGGGGCAGTTTACTTGTCCTTTACTACACTTCCCATGACAGCCTTTTTGTGGTGGTGCCCAGGACAATTCCCCAAATTGCCAAATGTGCCCAGCAGGACCCAAAAAGGTGTGCCTGACCCTGCTCTACACTGACTGGCAGTGGCTCTTCAAGGCATCAGACAGGGGTCTTTGTCCTACTTGGAGTTGCCAGGGATCAAACCTGAGTCCTTCTGTTTGCAAATCATGCAGTCTGCCACTGAGCTATGGGCCCCTCTCCCAGGGGCTAATTGGGAGTGGCTGTTTTCGTCCATTCCTAGACTTGAGTAATGGCTGTTGCTGTCACACAGTCACTTGTGCCTCTCTAAAGGAGGGGGAAGCAGTGCTATTCCTGTAATGCACGGTGCGTGGGGTTGCCTTTGAAGA
This sequence comes from Shinisaurus crocodilurus, assembly GCA_021292165.1. Lineage (NCBI taxonomy): Eukaryota > Metazoa > Chordata > Lepidosauria > Squamata > Shinisauridae > Shinisaurus > Shinisaurus crocodilurus. The sequence continues at coordinate 23,996,595 of CM037880.1, read as the reverse complement.
TGGTCCAGAAACTTCACTTGGTGCAAAATGCAGCCACCTGAGCGGGACGGTCTAAAAGCTGGAACGGAACGGGCCAGAATGGCCCCTTTATTTTTTTTTAAAAATGCCCAAAACAATGGCATGTGTTAGAGGCACTTGAGAAAAATATTTCAGGACTGAAATATTATTATTATTATTATTATTATTATTATTATTATTATTATTATTATTATTATTATTATTATTATTAACCCCATAATGCCTAGAACCCACCCGGAACAGAACAGAATGGCCTGGAATGCCAACTTCCAAGTGAGTCAATCAAACCAACCAAATTCACCAGTCTCACATGACTAGATGGGAGCAATGCAATAAGTCATGAAACTTCCAGAGAAACCATATTCTGATACCCGATCCAAGCAATAGTCCATATTCTGGAAAACGTCCTGAAACACCAACTTCCAAGTGAGCCAAACCAACCAAATTCACCAGTCACACATGACTAGATGAGAGTGATGCAATAAGCCATAAACAAACACCACCACTTATTGTTAGAATGAAAAGCCATCTTTAATGTGTCTATTACAATAATATAACTGAATCAAAACAGTCTAAAAAATTACAGAAATGTGCCTTTAATTAGCCCCACCAAGTAACATTTGACACCATCAGATTAAATTTGTCCATTATTAAACCAACTGGAGTTATATTTGTCTAATGTAGCCCCAGTCTTTCCCTGTGTCTGTAAGTGGAATAGTGGTAAGTTTAATTGTTTGGGAGGCTTTCAACCCGAACATTTCAGTCTGTTTATACCCATTCGATTCAATGCAGCATGTCCATTTTCATGACATGGATGCATAAGAAACTGCATTGTGACCTCCTAAACTGCCTATTGCCCAGAACAACTTTATATTTAAAATCATAGATAATTTCCAGCCTAGTCAAATGTATAAATTTGGTTGATTTCACCATCTGGGAAATTGGCATTCCAGACCATTTTTCCAGAATATGGTTTGTTGTCTGCAACAGATATTGGAATGTGGTTTCTGAGGCTGCCTTAAAGCTTACTATTGTGGGTGAATTTGGTTTGGCTAGCTAGGAAATTGGCATCCAGTCTTGGAGAGAGGAGAGGCAGGAAACAGACAGAATTTCATCTTGGATCAGGACTCCAAGAAACAAGGGTGGTCAGAGGCAGGTCATTTAGGGTCCTGAAGAAAGACCAGAGAACAGGCAAGAGCTTATTCCCAACTGAGTCCTTTTATACTTCTTTGGCCTGACTATGCATCTCAGGCTCCACCCCCTTACTGAAGAGTGCAGAGCCTTAAAGGGACAGCCTTCTGCCCTGGAACCTAGCACTCCATCACCACTCTGTAATTTCTTGCTGGCTATGGAGTCTTAGAGATGAGGAAGTTGGCCCCTCAGTGGAATCTAGCTTGAGGCCTGCAGTCTCTGATGATGTGGGCTCAGGTGTCTTGGGCTTGGGGATATTTTCTGGTTGGCTGGGGCTTGAGTTCAGTGTTGGGGCTCAGGCCCAGTGTCTCCTCAGTCTTCACCACTGGCCCTTCATCCTCTGTGTCCCAGTCAGGCTGGATGCTAGAGTCATGACACCACCTAGGTCAGTGATGGCGAACCTATGGCATGGGTGCCACAGCTGGCACGCAGGGACCTCTCTGTGGGCACTCGAGCCATTGGTCACCAGATCGCGAAAAGACTGTCCCCTTCTGCAAAACACTAATGATCTTGTTCTTTCTCACAGTGTGGAACAGAATGATTTTATTCTAGAATTCCTGTTACATAATTCTTTTCTACATTGTTATCACATTTAAAAGATTTTGAAGAATGATGCATAGAGCATGGCTTGGATGTAAAGCCCTAACAGTTGACCTGAGTGCTGCATGTGTTGCTCTCAAACTAACGGAGTATGAGCCAAGGTTTGACAAATTATCAGCATGCATGCAATAGCAAAAATCACATTAATTGTGCAAAAGCATGCCCAATGCAAACTTTTACCTAATGCAGTGTTTGCAGTCCAATACATAAAGTGTTTAAAATGTGTTAAGCACGTTTAGTTTTCTTGTTTATCTTGCTCATCCTAGTACAGGTTGACTTTTACTTTTACTAATCTGACACCTGTAGAATCAGGGAAAGGACCCGGAGTAAAGCTTGCCCCATACAATTTCAGTCTGGCATATAATCATATTACAAGTTGAGAATCCCTTATCCAAAAATACATGTGCCTAATTATTTAAAAAGTTTGTATAAATTCCCTTCAGGCTATGTGTACAATGTAGTACTATAATAATTTTTTGAGTTGATTTTTTTTCCAACAAAAAACTGTTTGTATAATTGAAAGCTCTGTTATTGTGTTTTTCTTTAAAGACAAAAGATGTTAATTAGTTCGGACAACTGTATGAGTTGTTTTTCTAAAACTAAAACCTTGGTATTCAGGTTTAATTGCAGTGTTGGCACTTTGAAACAAATAAGTTGGTTTTGTGTTGCAGTTTGGGCACTCGGGCTCAAAAAGGTTTGCCATCACTGACCTAGGTGAAAGGTTTGCAAGTTCTCAAAGCGCAGTCTATTACCTTCCCTTTCCTCTTCACTTTCAGATGGTACTTTCCCCACCCATCCTGGTAAAACATTTAAGAGGAGAAGACAGACAGACAGGTAGAATCACAGAGGCATGGAACATTCTAGAACAGTCTTACCCAATCTGGCACCTTCCAGATGTGTTGGACTACAGCTCCCATCATCCAGCATGGCCATTTATAATAGAGTGATCTGGAAGTTGGAGGGTTGGACCTGGACCCACTTACCTTCTCCTACTATACATTCCTTCTGTGTCCTTGTGTAAGTCACCATCTTGCCTTGTTTCCCCCCTGGGCAATTGGAATAAGAGTGACCTACTCCCAGAATCATCATGAGGGTGAGAGCACAGCACTGTGAAAATCAGGAGTGGGCAACTTGTGGCCCTCCAGATATTTTGGCTTACAACTCCCATGATCCCTCACTACGTGACTATGCTGGCAAGGGCTGATGGGAGTTGTAGGCCAAAACATCTGGAAGGCCACAAGATGCCCACCTCTGGTGTAAATCAAAACAGTGATATAAATGCAAAGTTTATATGCATTTATATCCAACAACACCAAATTCTACATTTTATAGGCAGAGAACAGAGAGCAAAATGCTGAATTGCCCTGAGGACAACCGATGAATCCTTGATGGAACTCGGATGTGAACCTAAATTCATGTTCTGTTGGATCAAACTGCTGTCAAGTGCTCTGGGAAAACCTAATCATGGAATCAAAGAAATTGCAATTCAAGGATTTAATCAGGCAAAGAATTACGCCTGAGTGGAACAAGTTAACAGAAAATCTGCTAGGGATGCTCTATTTGGAGAATGTCCTCTTTGGAAACTACAGTTGTGTAGGTATGTCATTTTATTTTTTTTTACTGCTGCCCCCATGTAAAACCAACAAAAACCCTGTGTGTAGTAAATTAGCACATCAGGAGAAAGTTTTAGCACAGCTCTTTCCCCAATGTGCTAGTTTACTACACGCGGGGAGTTTTTGTTTTAGTTTAAAACATGCAGGTCTCAGGTATGCCTGAAACGTGGGAAGAAAAAAGCCTAGAATCAGCCCAAATGATGGATTCCTCCCTGCAGACGTTGGAAGAAACAGTCTAAAAAGCAGAATATATTATTACATGTTGGCTTGTTACAGTATGGGGGTCTAGCTCAGCCTTCCCCACCTTGGTGCATTCCAGATGTCTTGGGCTACAACTCCCAGAATTCTTGACCATGGGCCATGCTGGCTGGGGTTGATGGGAGTTGAAGTCTAAAACATCGGGAGGGCGCCAGGTTGGAGAAGGCTGGCCTAGCTAAAGTTTCTGTGCAAACATTTTCAACAGCACCTGGACAGCCTGTAAAGTAGGTCTACGGAGGGACCTTGGAAGCTGTGGTGGTAGTGGGAAGGGGTTTAGGCCCACCAGCTGGCCATTTTGGGTTCCAGATCAGTGTTCTCCAACCTTGGGTCCCCAGATGTTTTTGGCCTACAACTTCCAGCATGCCCCAGCCAGCTATGCTGGCTGGGGCATGCTGGGAGTTGTAGGCCAAAAACATCTGGGGACCCAAGGTTGGAGAACACTGTTCCAGATCACATCTCACTTTCCCTCCCTTGGGGTTCCTGACACTTTCTGGGCCATTTTGGAATGAGAAAACAGGCAGCAAGGGAAAGGGTGAAGCACCCCTCTTATCCTGCTGCACCCCTCTCCACCTCCAAATTGCCATCCTCCAAAAGCTCCTTTCCGTTCAAGCAGAATGGCAATTGCAATTGTGTCACATTTCTGTGCATATATTCTTGAGATCTCTGACATGACATGGGGTTAAATTTTCCACAGGTAGAATCAATGGTTTTAAGAGTCTTAAAAGCCATTTTAGCCAGGATTTGACACAAGAGTTGTAGGCTTCTAAGTGATGGCTGTGCTTGATTGCTTTCCCCCCTGAAAATGAAATAAAAATAAAATAGGGCAATTGTGTTCTTGCTGTTTACACAACTGCATATAGCTTTCTTTTAAGTTGTCTGCCTGACAGCAAAAAGAGACAGATTATGTTGCCATATCTAATACTTCTGTGCTGTTAAATGTGTTGTTCTTCGTGATGGGGATCAAGCAATTAAAATTAGCAGTGGTTAAACTGCAGAATGTTTTTTTTGGGGGGGGTTGTTTGTTTTTTGAAAAATGGAAAAGATAGAATAACAGTGTTGGAAAATTCCAGTTAAGCCCTCCTGTTGATCTGTGGAAGCAAAAGCAAAATAACATTGTGACATTTCAGGGACCAATAGCAGGCTCATATATGCATGTTCATTGTAGCATCCAATCATGACATTCATGTGTGAGTCAATCATCACAGATTAATCACTTTGCTTGAACTTTCATATCACCTGATGTGAAAGTCAGATTAATATTACATACTTTAATTTTGTCTGCTCTCCAAAGAGCTCAAGCCTGTGTACATGTGTTCACACCTTTATTCTCACAATAACCCTGTGAAGTAGGTTAGGCTAAGAGACAGTGACTGGACCACGGTCACCCAGTGAGCTTTGTGGCCGAGTGAGGATTTGAACCCAAGTCTGCTTGGTCTAAGTCCTGCACTCTAACCACTGCACCACACTGGAGCAGAGATTTTTTCCTTTATTTGTGGCAGGAGCTTTCATAGGCAAAAGTGTGCTTCTTCAGATGTATGAAGTGAAATGTGGAGGAAGGCTGGCCCAAGACATTTTGCTGCCTGAGACGGTGGACAAGATGGTCCACGTACAGAAGCTAACCAGATGGAGGTGTATCTTACTTCATCATTAGCAACGGGATAGTGTCCCCCACAGGCTAGCTTAGGGGGCATATGGCATGGCAGGCTGTGTGGTGCATACAGCGTTGTCTCCAGCACCTTGCTGTCACCTGCCACTCCCCAACATTTGCCAGCTGAGGTGGCCACTTCACCCTGCCTAATGGTAGGCCCAACCCTGTGTGGAGGGGACAGATGTATACACATACTTGGACTGTGGTGCACTGGTAGGGAAGCAAATCTGAGATGCTGAAATGTAAAGATAACAGAAAGCAAATTCCAAAACCAGCACGGGGTGCGCTAAGCACAAACACAATTCACGTTTCGTTCCACAGTGGCGTTGCAGGTGCACACAGAACGAAGGATGCAGTCAGTACTTTCTATCTCATTTCCAAAAGCACTATCAACTCCTCAGGTGTAAGCACTACATGAAGACGGCCTGATAACCATGACAGAAGAACACTGCCAGTGTGACAACAGGTAATGCAAGCATGGACAGTTATGCATTTCTGTTATTGATCAGCTGTTGAAAGGCGGGGGCTGCGTCTTAGGTTTGGCTAATCAGCTCAGTGGCAGCTTTTATCTTTGAAGATGCCATAAGGCCTGTCGCTCCTAGGAGCTTGGGTTCCTGACAGCCGTTTGGTGGCTTGAAAGAACAGAAATTGACAAGGCAAGTAGGCTGTGTGCTTGTTGACTCAGCCAAGATTCCCAGTTAATTCAGAGTTTTATTCCCAGGGTTCCTGTCCAGAGATAACCCACAGGCATACGGTCAAGGAACTCCAGGATGTTTCTGCCACACTCCCAAGGCCGGCACTGTGGTTAGGCAGAGTGAGGTGGCTGCCTCAGGCAGCAGATGCTGGGAGGGAGGGAGCAGAGGCCATGTCTTGGAGGACAAGAGCTGTGTGGGGCACGCAGCCCGCCCTTTGCCCCCTAAGCTAGCCTGCTGTCCTCAGGACTGGGCTGTCCCATCACTAGTGTTGAAATAAGATTCAACTGCCAGTCCGGCCAGCTCCTCTACATGAAAGGGACAAGCGCCATATTGTGCTTTGCCTCAGGCAGCAAAATGTCTTTGGTTGATCATGCTTTCCTGGTTTATCGTTTGCTCATTTGCTGGTCACTTTGAATGGATATAGATCAGTGTTCTCCAACCTTGGGTCCCCAGATGTTTTTGGCCTACAACTCCCAGCATGCCCCAGCCAGCGTACACTGATATAGATGGACTATTTCACCACACATTTCGTTCTTTATTTTTAGAATGTCCAAGATCTTATATCAATTTGCCTGGGAGGTAGCTTTATTAAGCCCAATGGAACTTACCGCTGAGTAAACCAGGGGTGCACAACCTGTGGCCCTCCTAGGATTTTACTGTGCCTCCCCAAGGGTGACCCCCACCAAATCCCCCCCTTTTCCTCACTGCCTGTACTCTCCACTCCCTCCCCCAGAGATCCTCATACAGGTAGCTCTTTCCCCGCCACTGCTAGCAGTGAGGAAAGAGTGATCTGTATCAGGATTGCTGGTGCATGTGCGTGTGGCCCCTGACCCCCAACCCAGCACCAGAAGTGGCCCTTGGGTCTGAAAAGGTTGTGCACCCCTGCAGTAAACCTACACAGGATTGCACTATAAGCTGCCTTCCTAGCAGAAGTCGCTCAAATCAGTTTACAGCAATACCCACAATGCATGGTAACATTTTCATGACCACTTGGCAAGGCATTACGGGGAATCCGTATAGATGGCTGAACTAAGACCAGGTAGCTTTCTAATCCCAGGGTAGCCATTTGGGAAACCAGTGGCTTTGAGCCCATCAGGACAAACCTTCACCACACATTCTAGCACAGAGAATAGCTTTTGCTACTGGGAGGTACAGAAATGTAATGAATGAATGAATGAATGAATACTTTACCATCTGCACTTGATATATAAGTAAAATCTTCCATTATTATCTTACCATGGTAAGTTACTGCTTTGTAAATGGTCTTCTGAATCTACCTTTTGTTTCTTTATGGAACTGGTAATTACACTCATAGGAGCAGTGGGGGCTGGTGGCACCAATGTTAGCAGGGGCAGGGCTGTGTATCCGCTCTGGATTTTACTCTGAGCTTTTAAGGAGCTATACATGGTGCTGAATCCTATCCCCAAAATAGGCTCAGCACCATGGATAGCTTCTTAAAAGTTCAGAGTAAAATCAGGAGTAGATACACAGCCTCCACCACATGGGAGAGAACCACCATGATATTGTTGATAAAACTGATTATCCTGGGATTTTTTTAAAAAGAGCAAACTAAAAAGCTTTGACTTTGCTGTGGTTTGCTGAATCTTTTTTTTTTTTTTTTTTTTTTAAACTCACTACAATCTCTGATTCACTCTTTGACTCTGTAAGTAAATAAGAGGTTGGAGAGAATTCAGGAATTATTATCCTTGGATAACCAATGGGATAGATATGCCCTGCTTGAGGTTGTTTGCTGATGTCCATTTGGTGATGCTAGTTTCTTCTGCCTCATAGTAAATTTAGAGTGCAATCCTATGCATGTATAAACAGAAAAAAAAGCCCTACAACTCCCAGCATTCCTCAGCCAACATGCCTGGCTGGGGAATGCTGGGAGCTGTAGGACTCCCCCCACCCGTTTAAACAGGCATAGGATTGCTCCCTTAGTGAAGTTGCTTTGAAAACAAAGGCTGTGTTCTAGCTGCCATTGAACAACTGTCCTATTGTCATAACCATGTTGTGGTTATCAGGGCACAGTAGCAATGGAAACATACAAGGTGCACTGATGCTAGGATTGTACTTTTCCAAGGAACAGAAATTTTGTAACGAAGGCTGACTGATTACTTGAAGATGCTTGTCAAGTGTGAACACATCTTGTCACGCAGCAGTATAATGGGTGAGAGAAAATCACAAGAATGAGCAACGAAATAGCATATGCTCAGACTATTTTCCTCCTAAAGCTTAAAAATAAACCCATCTGCTCTTTGTTTTCTGTCTTAGATGTGGAAGAATGAAATAGATTGTCGTTTACAGGTGTTTTTCCCCCTTGCATCTCTGTAGCTGGAATAAGGATGTTGGTTTAATCAGTATCTGGATCAAGCAGTGTCAGTGTTGAACTGCGTGTTCCTCTTCTCTCATGTCAATGGACTGAAAGCCTAGGCTTTTTGATTTGTGGAGAACAAGTCTGACCAATGGGGAGGCTGGACATTTTCTTGGCTTATAGGTAGTGTTGCCAGATCAATAACAACAACAACAACAACAACAACTAGCATTTATATAGTGCTATTTTATTAGTACAGGCAGTCCCCCAGTTAAGAACGTTCAACTTACAGACAATCCATACTTAAGAATGGACTTCTGGGTTCCCCGGCGCTATGTCGTTTACACAGAGTACATAGCATAGTACACTACGCAATTTGCGTAATTTGCGTAAATGCCGATTTTAACGTATAGAACGCTATGCTGTTCCGACTTACATACAAATTCGACTTAAATACATTCTTAAGAACGGAACTCGTTCGTAACCTGGGGACTGCCTGTATTTGTATTTGTATTAGCATTAGTATTAATTCGCTTATACTTCACCTTTTAATCAAAGTAACACAAGGCATGTGACAAACACATGAGTACGATAAAAACAAGATAAATCCAGCATTAAATCACAGCAAAAATCACAGCAGAAAACATAAAACACACCCTAAACAGAGACCTAAACACACCCTGCTTAAGTAGATTTGTACTGTATTCATCTAAAAGCAGGCAGTGAAGGGGCCAGCATGTTTCCCTTGGGAGGCTATTCCAAAGCCAGGATACCACAGCTGAAAACGGCTTCCCCCGGAGGGACATGAAAGGGGGCCCTGGAAATGCAGCAAAGGTCCCAGGCAGGCCATAACAGTTCAGAGTTGTTTTTGTTGTTGTTGTTTTGTTGTTGTTAATTATTAATTATTTCATTTCTATACCACCCAATAGCTGAAGCTGTCTGGGTGGTTTACAACAATTCATCAACGACAATAAAATACAGTACAAAATGCAAATACAATTTTAAAAAATCATAAAATTTCACTACAACTATTTAAAAAACCAAATTTAAACAATTTCAGCAACTAAAACAAGTTAATACACCTAGACTTGTTAAAAGCAGGTAATTCACATACATCCTCAGCAAGCCTTACAACAACATCCTTGTGAGGTAGGTCGGTATTAACTCATATAAAGCTGCTGCTCACTAGGACATGATTAATCTTGATATTTATTTTATTTTTATTTTTATTTTTTTGCCATGGACTTTTGACTAGTTTTATATGTTGCCAGTTTATGAAATCTTTAACATTTATTTTATTGCATTTTGATGGGAGGTTTTTATTTTATCGTTAGCTGTTTGGTGAGCAGAGCCTCAACTCACTGACAAGCAGGTTTTAAGTCTGAGACATAAATCAAATAATATTATCCCAGTCCAGCCTGGTGTCAGCAGTTGGCATCCTCAGACAGCTATTGAGGGCCACTGCTATTACTGCCCTGGGCCCCCTTTTTCTGGCCCTCCAATGAAGGCTGGCAGTTGCCATTGCAACTGTCCACAACGCCCCCAAATGATGCCAGGTTGCCATTGTGAGCAATTACAGTGCTAGCCTCCTGGCACGCATTGGAAGAATTCTGCTACCACCATCTTCCTCTGGCAATTAAGCCCTGGGAAACAGATCAGAGGAGGGGGGACTGCCTGCCATCCACTGCCATAGGAGGGCCACCAGAGGCCCTATTTGATGCCAAACACCCTCTCAGACCTGGAGCCAGCCCGTATCCCAATATTGCAGCTGGGAAGCTGAGGGACGGTGGCTTCCCTAAGGCCACCTAGTGAGTTCACAGCAGAGGTGAGATTTGCACCAGGGACTTCATCGTCTACAGCTCAGTCTTGGTTGTTACACTACACCAGACCCCAGCTTAGAGGCTCTGGCTATGATAAGGCACATAACTGAGCAGCCCTGGGGCTCTTCAAGCCACAGGAGGGCAAGCCACCATCTCACGCAGATTTCCTGGCATGCTTAAAGCCCATTTATTTCAGAGAGCTCAAGCACACCTCAGTGTTCAAGCTTCTTTCTCTCTTGCTAGTGAGTGACTAAAGCTTGCTACGGCAGGCGGGGAAGAATGGAGCAAGCAAGCAGGCATGGTTCAGGTGCCCCTGCGGCAGCAGACTCAGTAGTGGTGCAGCTAGGTAATTTTAGACCCTGAACCTAATGGTCTTATGGGACCCCCTTTAGTTGGCCATGTGCATTAGTTGCTCCCCCTTTAGTTGGCCATGTGCATGAAGTACAGAACTGACATGTCTCTTCTCTCCTCCCACCATCCCATGCTTCACAACGTCTTCTTTTTTAAAATTTATTTCTTAATTTCTATTGTGAATTTCAAAAGAACCAAAACCAAACCATAAGAAGAAAGAGGGGGGGAAATTACAATTTTCTTACATAAATTGAAATAAATCACTTACAGTAGGTGCATATAAAATATGAGTATACGTATATGAGTATGTGAGAATACAACTATCAGTAAAAACAATTATGCAGACCAAATATCCATGAATTTATCCATTCACAACTTTGTCTGCATTCCTGATATGTTTGAGGGGAGGACGGGAGACTGTTTGCCTTGACTGAAAAGCAACAACCCTCTGAGCACGTGCAGTGTTGCATTTTATACTCACTTAAATCATACCCTTGTCACTACTACAGGAGTAAAATGGCATTTGCTTCTGCTGCCTCCATGCTAAACATATTTACTTGGTATATGTTCTACAACAATATTTACCATTGTGTTGTAGAAAAGAATAAGTAAAAAAAAAGCAATAATAAAATGAGCACCAGTAACCATGCCTGCCTCCTAACTTTAAAATGTTTTAAAAATAAGACAAAGGGGTGCCCTGTTGAGCAGCATGTCCCTGCTGGTCAAGGTGCTAAGGCAGGGCCTGTTTGCCACTGGCCCCATCCCCTGCCACTCCCTGGATGATCATTTGGGCTCCCCTGGGCTGTGGGACCCTTGGCTTCGGCCCCGAGGCCTAGCCCTAGCTGCACCGCAGGGACTCAGTCCAAAGCAGCGGGCAGAACCCCTGGGTCTGGAGCTGGGAGCCCTGCTTGTCTCTATCCTTCCTCCATAACCTCCATTCGTCTTATGCAGACCGCCTCTTGAAATGGCAGGTGTCAATAAGCTGCTCATTCAGGAGTTTCCCAGTGACCGTATCCATGTAGCCCATTCAGCAGTTTTGACCTGCAGCTGATGCCTATCAAGGCGAGAGCAATGTGGCCATTACTGCGCAGCATCTTCCTTGAAGTGTGTCAGGCGCTAATTCAGAATGAACACTTGGATGAGATTGATAATTCTCATGCATGAAAGGCAAGTGAGAAGTACTAGAGGCCTTTCATGGGGATCAGCCCCCCCCCCTCTCAGGCTCATCACAGTGGAAGTTTCAGCATCCCTACCACGACAATTTCATCTTAATTTTCGTGATGATACAGAGGTTAAGGCCAATCTCTAAGGCTATTCACAAGCAATGCTTAAAAAAAGCGTTTGCATTTTCCATATTTACAATTGGCATGTAAAGCCCACATTGGCTCAGGATGCAATCCTGTGGCCGCTAGACCCTGTCTAGATGGCCATAGGATAGGTTGGGGCCGCAGCACCGACCTTGGAAATGGGTTCTGAGGCCGGAGCTGTGACCCTGACCGCGGAGCGCCCTCCCTTGGCCCTTGCAGCCAGCACGGTTCTTTCCACACCAGCTGCAGCTCCAAAGTCGCAAGTGCAACTTTGGAGAAGGCGCCGTGGAGGGGAGGAGTGAGGCTCTGCCAAGACGTGATGTATCGCAGTGTGGCCTCAGCCCCTCCTCCTTGCGAGCAGGGGCAAAGGGCACAGACTGGCTGAAGTCGGCTGCCTATGTCTTTTGCAGGGTGGGGGAAGCACGGAGGCCACGCTTGCATCCGTGCTCCTCCTGCACTCAATTGGATGCCCTTAATCATCTGAGTTTGGAGGGTTAGGGGCAGCCACATTGGATGGTGCCATAAGTGTATGTTCAATCTGAGAATAATTCTTTCCTGCTTTCCATCCTTCGTGGACACCATTCACAAATGACACATCCCTGAGCATCAATTAGCATTCTGAGCATCACTTGAGAGGGAGGAAAATGTCCTAAATGATCCAACTCCCAAACTACAGAATGCTTTTTAGATTAATCACAACACAGTAAATTACAATGCCGACGTCATCTCCACTGGCCAGTGTGTTTCTATCTACAACCAAGCGATTACATACTTTGCTGGCTTGAAGCATCCGGATTCCCTCGGTGGTGAGGCAAAACAATTTGCAGTAATCCACCTTGCCTGCCATGGAAGCCCTGTGTGTGTGGCAAAGGATTCTGGGATATATTCTAGGATGCACCTCCAATTTGTGCAAGGTGTTGTCCAGGGCCTGTTGGGGGCATTAGCATTGCATTGTGTGAACTGAGCTGTCGCTACTGAACATGTCCAACATTCAGGGAGAAGGATGAGAGTGTGCAGGCGCAACACTGTATTTCAGGGATGTTTGTCCGCCATTTCTGATCTGCTCCTTGAAGGGACCCTTGATGGGACCCTTGATATTCTTCGAAGTCGACCCCAGGCTTCTCCAAAACACATTTTGAACACCGCTCTCCTAGAGCATTCTCTCCGGGTGCCTGTCTCTCGCTTTCGCTCAGTGCTAGCAGCTCCATTTGATGTTAATAAGAGAAACACACACACACTTAATGGAAGAACAAGCCTTTAACAAAGAGCATGTGACAGCTAAAGTGCCTCAGTCAGCAGGGAAACAAAAGAGGTCATAATTTATGTGAAAGGTTGATTAGGAAATGCCCCCCCCCCCCAATGCTGTGTGCTAACAGGTCTGACCCCCCATGACATTTGGCAGCTTGAAATAAAAGGGGTGAAGCATTCTCCGCTGGCAGGTGAGTGTGTAGCGGGAGAGATTGATTTAAAATCCTTGTCATTGTCATTTTGCGCCTGCATACATAACGATCTTCAGTTCCTCATTAAGGGCTCCGTGCACTTTGGGGAACGGGGAAGGGAAGGGGACCCAGCCACTTCGAAAATGATATTTCATTGTTATGGGATTTTTGGCAGCCAACTCCGCTTATGAGGTATCAAAGCCATTTTACAACGGATAGTCTCCGCTTTGGCACGGCCGATGCATACATTACCACCACCCTGCTTTGTGAGGGCTCAAATCTCATTCTGCCGCTGAGCAGAAGTGCCAACCGCCAATGCATTACATAATGAAACATGTCACCAGGCATTAGAGGGAACAGCGCAGTGCTAAATGGGTCCAGACCAAGCCAATGTATGAAGGCCAGGGAGGCGGGGGTGGGGCAGGGAAGCTGGCAGCAAACGTCTATTAATAGAGTTTCCATCTTTGCGCTGGCCAGGCTCCTGTGCCCGTTCTTTCGACAGGTACAGCTTGGGCAGAAAATCAACAGGGGACACTTTCCCCACATGCCCGGAATGTGGCTGTTGGACGTTCCGCCTGTTATGCGGCAGGTGAATGGCACAGGGTGCCTGCCCTCCACGTCAAGCAGCGGTAACCTAATGTAGAAATCATGTCCACGGAGGATCTCTGTGTGCGATTTATATCATAATGTTTTCCTCCCAGAACGATAACATTTGTACATGACTTTGAAAACCTCCAGCTGATGTGCTTATGAAAAACCACTGCCTTAGGATGTGGCAGAGTGCCAGATCAGGCTGCTCAAAGTGAGATGGTCACAACTCTCCTTGTGTTTGCTAGATGCCTTTGTTGTGGATGGTCCTACTAAGTCTGTGGATGCCTCTCTGTGAGACTCTCATACCTTATATATATATATAATTTTTATTTCTCGCATCTGAGTGATGGTGTTGTTTGTGCCATCTTGCATCATGCATTTCCAGTTATTAACATTTTCTCTTTCTCTCCGAGAGGTGTGAGAAATTTTTTTTGCCTCTTGCAATGATCTCCCCAGGCCATTCAGGTAACTCTGACAAATTTCAGCCATTTCCACCCAGTTCCTTTAGATATAATATTTTTTTCCTGACTTGACTGTCCCTTTAACGAGCATAGGGCAAATTCAAATCCCACCTCAATGGAAAGGAATTCCAACTATCCCCCCTATGCTTGTGTATACATCGTCCTTTTGAGGGCTCCCTTGTCATGGATCTGAACATGATCTGAGAATTGCTCAGAATGCAAGTTCTGGTAGGCTCTTAATGCTTGCCTCGCTACAAGGCAAGCATAATGACCCTGAAAGTTTTCCTCTGCTTTGGATTGGAATCTGAGCCCTGTCCGAGAGGAACTTAAGCCATTCCACCATCCTGGACTCCCATCCACCCAACTGCTCCTGCCTCCACCCACACCTCTATGGTTTTGGGTTGTTTTTGCTGTTCTGGTAGCAGGGGATGGTAGCGGGGAGTCATGGTAACTTCCCCCATACCCTCTCTGAAGCCTTGCATGTCCCTATGGCTGTGTGGCTAATGCAAAGAGTGCTGGGATATGTACTTTCCCCAGTGCTACCGACATGGAACAGGATAACTGGGAAAATCCTATTTCCCAGTGCTCCTTGCATCTGGCATGCAGCCATAACAGCATGCCAGGAACCAGAGAGGAGAGGAGGAAGAGACCTTCTTCCTTTCCGTTGTGCCATTGCAGGAGCACCAACTGTGGTAACCTGCAGGGGGAGGAGGAGTTTTGGGGGGAGATGGGCAGGTGGATGATGGCATTTTGATGCTCATTGGGGTGGTTTAGGGGAGAGGTTGGATCCTGTTGCGCTCCTAATGACATCATCAGGGCTGCAACTGGGTTAGAAATTGGCTCAGAAATTGGTTTGGAAGAAACGTGGCTATTTTCCAGGTGTGTGTGTGTGTGTGTGTGCGTGCGCGCGCATGCGATAGCAGGCCCCTGAAACCTAATTTGAAGCCTGATTTGGAGGGCCGGGGGAATTTGCTATCACTACTTACAACCCATCTGTTTATCACTACTTACAACCCATCTGAGCAGGGAGCTTCTTTCTGACTCCTGCCTGGAACACAAGGAAGTGTTCCAGATGGAGGTCTCAGCATGTAGCAATGCATGAAAATGGTCCTAACATGTAGCCAAAATGGCACAGGCATCGACCCCATATCTAATATGGCAAACTTCAGAGTGCAGAACGGGTATGGGCAAGCAGCAATGGCTGGTGGCTCCAATGTCGGTGGGGCGGTGTATCCACTCTGGGTTTGAGTCTGAACTTAAAGGAGCTGCCCATGGCACTGAATCTATTTTGGGGATAGGGATCAGCACCATGGATCGCTCCTCAACAGAAAACCAGATTGGGTACACCAACCCACTGGCATTGGAGCCACCAGCCTCCACTGGTGGCAAGTTCCAAAGGGTGGCTCTTGGGGAACCTGGTATCTAATTTTGTTACACCTGCACTGGATTGGCAGATGGTGTTCCAGGTACGAGATCCTGATATGTGGCAATGTCTGGCAACCTATGACAGTGGCACAAGCACACCCCAAGATTGCCTTTCTTCCTCTGCAGTAGCAAAGGAGGTATTGTATAGGTCAACCCCAAGACGTGTGTGCCTTCACCTGGGTCAGAAAAAAGCAGACTGAGGTGCTGGCGTGAGTCTGTGGCATCGTAACTATGTCTCACAATGTAGCAACACTATTGTGGAGACTCCACATCTTGAAGCGGAGAAGTTTGTGTACACGTAACAGATCCTGAGAATATGAAGCTTTTTTTTAAGAAAAGCAGCTGTTCTAGTTTGTTACACTTGGCAGAAAGTTCTCTTGTCTTGGCATGAGGTCCTGACATGAAGCAGCTTCTGGCAATCCTTGTGCATGGCACAGCTGTGCCCTGTACTGTTTGGGTACCACTGAGGTGGGGAAGGAGATGGTGAATGGTCTCTCAGCCAGAGACCATTCTGGTACCCATGGCGAGCTCTCTCCGCTGTGTTCTCACTTTCTCCCTTTCCTTGCCAAGCAAGTGACCACAAGTTCTAAGCATTTAAAGCCCCTTGTCAGTGGCGCAGCTAGCTAATTTTAGACCCTGGACTTAATGGTCTTATGGATTGCCATGTGTACTACATCAGTTGTGAAGCACACAACTAACAGTTTTCTCTTGTCTTTTCCAATGGTCATTCCATGCTTTGCAACTGCTTCTACATTCCCGATGTGTAAGATCAACAACAAAACTGTTTGCTAACCTGATTAAGGAATAATAAAATACTCTGAGCATGTGCAATTTTGCATTTTAAGCTCACTTAAATCATAGCACCATCATGACTGCAGGAATAAAATGCAGTTGGCTTCCAATGCCTGCATCACCGGCCACTCTCTGGGTGGTCATGGGGTGCTGCTGCTGTGGGGCCCTGGACTTTGCCCCCGAGGTCCAGCCCCAACTGCACCACTGCCCCTCGTACCTTCCTTGTATCTTCATCCTTCCAAGTGCGTGTGCTCCATCATTGCCTGCCCCTTCCTTTCTGGATTCCTCCCCGCTCCCTGGCTGTCATCGTTACTCTGTCTTCAGGTCATGGTACAGGCAGTCTAGAGAGTAATATACAGTGATGTCACTGGGCAATGGATGAGTGGATCATTCCAGGTGCTCTCTATGAGCCCAAGTAAGTGTTGGTCCAAAGGTGTGTGTGTTGGGGTGGGGGACCTTATGCTGGCTCAGCTTGTCTGAGCGTGGAAAGCTAAGCAGGGTCAGGCCTGGTTATTACTTGGATGGGAGACCCCTCCTCTACTTTCCTGCACTGAGCAGGGGGTTGGACTCGATAGCCTTGTAGGCTCCTTCCAACTCTATGATCTATGAAATCTATGAAACCCATCTTTGGATCAGGACATTATTAGAGGTGTGTTTATCAGGATCATTGGCTTTGAATGTGATGGCTTGAGAAGATGCCTTGGTACACTGGTGAGGCAGGGCATTCACCTCCAAGGTGGGCAACAGTCATCCCATTGGTCTTTTTGTCTGGTCTGAAAAGTACTCGCTGCTGCAGTTTCCAATATTACATGGGTACTCTGGGAGATAGGTCTTCTGTGCAGTAGGAAGAGCCTGTTTACCACCTGCTTTTATGGAAAAGAGCAGGCAGATGGTGGGGCACTCAGAACTAGAAGGAGCCCTGAGCATTCCTGCTTATTGGTAAAGTTTTGCAGGAATGCATAAACTCTTGCTGGAAGATATCATCATTATACTCACCCTGTTTCTTTCATTTGGATGCTGGATTCTGGGAACTCCCCAAAGCATAAAAAACTGATTACATTTTAAAATGGCCACAGGTGATATTCTTTTCATTTGGCTCTTGCTTGATTTTACTTTGAGAATATCCATCCTTAGATAAATTGTACATCTCTTGCCAGCCAGTGGAAAACAACAAGCTCGGTAATACTTCAGAGTCAGACAGGCTGGAACTGGAAATGCATGGCACAGTTCTCAAAAGCTGAATTATTTTGGTGTATCATGCGCCTTGAACCGTGAAGCTGTTCTGCGTACCTGGTAGAGTCCTAAATTGATCGGAGAGTTCTGGAAGACCAGAAATCTTGCTCCCGTCCTTCCCACAGCCCTCGTGGCTGATGGATGCAAACCACATGCGGTATCTTGAAATCTGCCACTCAACAGAAGAGCATGGAAGGGGAAAGGAGCTTGGAGCCTGCTGCTGCATCCCTGCTTTTCCACTGTCAGCTTCAGTTCTGCCTGCTTTAGCGCCTGACTGAGCAGGAACCATGCTGCTTCTGTGTTTTGCACTGTGCCTATCTCACTGATGGCAATTAATGTAATCGTTGGTCTTCAGGGGATAGCCAATGCCCTGAAAGTGCTATCAGCAGCACAAGGCCTTCCTCAATAGGCACCCCCTGTTAGTGATCACTGAGCATTCTACATACGTCACTCATTACCCTCCACAGAGTGCTGGACCCCAGGGTATCATCTGAAGTCCCACTGTGGCTTAGAATGATCACAACATAGAGGCTTATGGCTGTTGAAGCATACACCCTTCTTAAGCACATCAACAGGATTTTTCAAAGAAAAATCAGTGCTGCATCTCACTCGCCTCTCTCATTCCCAGGGCCAACACTGCAGCGCGGTCACAGCAGTGTGGTGTAGTGGTTAGAAGGCTGGAATAGGACCAGGAAGATCCATTTCAAGTTCCTGCTCAGCCACGATGAAGCTCTCTGGGTGACTTCTAGGCCAGTCAGAAGTGGTGCAGTGGACCCAGGGCACACAGGGATGCAGCACCAGCACCTTTTATTTATTTTTTTTATCAACAGGGATGCTGACATCGCCTGCCTTCCCCCCTACACACATAAGACTTCCCTGTTCCCCCTGCGGCAATCCTCACAGTATCTGGGGGGAAATGAATTTTCCCAACAACAATATATTGTTCCCTATTGTAATGCAAAGTATTTGGGTGAGGGAGCGGGCGTCTTGGTCTTGAATGGGCAATTAAAACCTGTTACCGTAACACAACACCTGCTCCTGGTGGAGGTGAAAATGACCAGAACTGGTTTGTTGATATGAGTCAGCACAGCTGCCTAAATTTTTGGACTTGCCTTGGGGCCATGGCTATGGAGACTGTCACGATGAGTGCCTGCACTTCAACTTTTACCACTACACCACTGCCTTTCAGGGGAGGTTGGTGACTATGTCAGAGGGGCTCCTTATCCGTTGCAGCCTTTATTCTGAGCTTTACAGGAGCTATCCATGGTGCTGCATGGTGGTGAACCTATTTTGGGGATGGAGTACAGCACCATGGATCGCTCCTATAAATCTCAAAATAAAAACTGCAATGGATGAGGAGCCCCACTGACATAGGAGCCACCAACCTCCCCTGCTGCCAGTCACCATTTCTCAGTCTTACTGATGTCATAGGATTGTTGTGACAATAAAACCAGTGGGGACACACAGACACACACCATATACACTACACTGAGCTTTATGGAAGATAAAATGTGCAAATCACTAAATAAGCCATATAACTAACTAGCTGTTGCCCGTGGCTGCGCTCGCGTGCATTTTAGGATTTGGTACAATGTAAAAGATACAGTGTCTCTGACTGAAAGTGTAACGTTTACCGTAGGCTGGGTGCTGGCAGCAGAAAACTTTTCTGACAGAAATAACTGATCTTAAAGAAAAATCAGGTTAATCCTGAGAGTCTACAGGTGATGAAGAGTGACCGTGCCAAGTTTGGGGTAGATCCGTCAAAACGTGATGGAGCCTATGTGACGCCCCCCCCCACAACAGTCAGTCAGTCATTTAAAAAGTTTCCCTCCCTTTTCACCCCCTCAGAGAACATTCTAAATGGCCTAGGGGAGATTTGCATACCCAGCCCTATTGGCCCCTGCAGAAATTCATACGAACATTCTAAGTGTCATATGGGCTATTTGCATAACTGCTCCTATTGGCTCCTGCAGCAATTCTGAGGTGAGGCCAATTTGCATAACTGCTCCCCTGTTGTTTTGCCCATAGGAGATATGAGAGTGGGGCAATTTTGCCCCCTTTTTTCACCCCCTTAGGGACGGAATTTCCCAAAATCCTTCCTTAGTGGATGTCTAC
Source organism: Shinisaurus crocodilurus (assembly GCA_021292165.1). NCBI lineage: Eukaryota > Metazoa > Chordata > Lepidosauria > Squamata > Shinisauridae > Shinisaurus > Shinisaurus crocodilurus. The sequence goes on along the minus strand of CM037880.1, from coordinate 23,976,724 downwards.
ATCATAAAAACTATGTTCCTTCAAAATTTCACGTTCCTAGATTAAACGGTTTGAGCTGGGCATTGATGAGTCAGTCAAACAGTCAGTCAGTCAGTCAGGACTTCTTCTTTTATATATATAGATTAACCAAACCATCCAGTTGGTATTTCAGTTCTCAGACAATTTGCATAGTGGGGCCTGATGCTCATAATACAGCTTGTATATACAGAATGATTTGCTGAATAAATTTATGAGCAGTATCTTGTGATTAGCTTTGATTCACCATGATAGGCACTTGCCCATGGCTTCTTCCACAGCTATTCTAGCAATGTGTATCGGAAGGAACCACATGGGTAGGACCAATGATGTGGTTCAGTACTACACAGATGCCATGTAACCCACCCAGGAGGAATGGCAGGATTCACACAGGACACCATTGGCCCTACCCATGTGGTTCCTTCATACCCACATTCCTGGAGAGGCAAGAATAGCAGATCCCTCATTGTTGCTGGTCAGTATGAATTGGTACATATTTGTGGACTGCTCTGTTCGGCATTGGTTTTATAAACTTGATATTATAAACTTGTTTCCCCTTTCCAATTGTTTCTCTAATGTATTGGGAATTGCTCCATCTAGGGACATGATTCTGGGTGAGGCAGAGATACTTCAAAGTGATGATTCAGTGGGTGCATTTTACTGGTGAGAGTGTTGGACTGGAACTTGGGAGATCCGGGTTCTAGTCCCCGCTTGGCCATGAAACTCACTGGGTGACTTTGGGCCAGTCACTGACCTTCAGCCTAACCCACCTCACAGGGTTGTTGTGAGGATAAAATGGAGAGGAGGATTATGTAAGCCACCTTGGGTTCCTTGCAGGAAAAAAGGCGGGATAGAAGTACAATAATAATAAATAATAAAATATCCCAAACCAAGATATGATTGAGCACCATATCGGGGATCATGAAGGAATTGTTCCTTGGCTTAACAGCCTTCATTATTATGAGAAGGATTTTTTTCATGCTTCCTTTAAAGCATGTGGCTCACTTTCTTGAGTCACCTGGACCTGTTTTCTCTGCAGGCTCCTTGCAGCAATGCACGGCTGGAGTAAATTGTATGCACTAACTTTTGGGGGAGCTAGTAGTGAATGGATGACCTGGCCTCATTGAAAAGAGCTGGATGGCCTTTTGTTCCCTTCCAAATGTATGATTCCACGATTTGTGTGATCTCTGACCACATCTGTCCCACATATCCACCCCCCCCACCTATCTCTTCCTTGTTCAGCTGTCTCAGGTACTGCCAACTCTTTTATGCAGTCTCCATCTGTTTCTTGCAGACATTACTACCATGCAGAGTTAATGCTGCTCCAACATTTAGGCATGTAACTTAGCTGTCTCTTGGCTGTGGGTCTAGTCTGGATGTTTCTGTTATCTCCTTTGCTGGGGAGCACAGCCAATCATTCCTTTGGTTTTTCTCTGCAAAGCTTGTCATACCTGTACTATTGCTAGAGTAATTCCATTGTTCTTAGCCTCAGAAACTAATAAATCTTTTAGATTTCTGTGGTCAAGTCATGGGGAGTCAGGAATGCTTGCTCTACCCTTCTAGTCAAGATTTCCAGTATTTCCCCAGCAGCTATTATTAACTGGATAGTTTTAAGAGTCTGGAAGTTAAAAAGAGAAAGCAGACAATGAAGAAAAGAGCCAGAAGATGCAGACATTTGTTGGCAGAAAAGGGGGAATTAATAAAAGCGAGGGCTGATTCCCCTGTTAAACCGTTTTTTCCAAGCTGCACTCTCTTCTTTGCTGCATAGATAAAATGCACACACAGTAAATCATTTGTGGGAATCTATCTCCACAAGTCCAGTGAGTACAAGGATATGCTCCATGGATATTCTCATCAAGCTCATGATATTCATGCTAGAGGTTGATGCTCATGGTGGCATGTTCTCAAAACCAGCACCACACGCATACGCATTTAATCTGTGTGAGAAAAATGGTGACTGCACATACTAAAAAGCTCCACACAGGCTGTGTGACTCACCACTGATGAAAAGACTTATAAAGTAGCTTAAGGCCTATTTCCCTCTCTACCATGCTTACCACTAGCCATGGTTGGAATTGAAGTGCAGACCTTCCTGGACCTCTGGGTTGGACCTCTGATTCTTGAATCACTGCATGTCTTTGGAAAACACAAAATAACTCAATAAACTGAATGCATGGCAGGCAACAGAGAAAGGAGAGAAATCCCCCAACATGTCATCCGCCTTCTCCAGGGATAACTCCTCCCACCCGGCCTCAAATTGTACATTTTCTTGTCCACACCTGCTGAAAAATTGCACTGCTGTCCCGCTCTTTCTCTCCTTACTGAATTTTTTATGGTTAGAAAAATGATGGATGATGGGATGAGGAAAACACAGGTTGATTACAATGAATAATGACATTGTCTGGACTGCACATAAAATTCTGTGAATGAGGCCAGGTGATTGCACAATAAAAGCCTTTTCTGAAAGCACCCTCGGATTAAAAGATTACTGCCATCTTCCATTTTGTGATGATGCAGGTCAGAGTATCTGAACAAACTCTTTAGAGTCAACAACATGAAAATGGATGTGTCTCTGACATCAAATCAAAAGTAATGAATTGCAAACTTTAATTTGGGTTTTGAGCAACTGAACAGAGTTTAATTAGTGTGTGACTGAGGATGAATTTAAAGAGACAAGTGCTGTCAAAAGCCATTCCTGTCAAACGTAGTCTACAGTGTAACACAGCATAATTTTGTTGTTTGTGCCATATTGAGTTCACGCCAAGTCATACAGATGTGCTTCAAAATCTTGCTTTGTTTATGTTTCTACATGTGGTGTAGAGGTTTTCTGGTTAGGACCGTTGGACGTAGTCCATGAGCACATTAACAAGTTACTGCTGTCCCAGATTGTCCAAGAAAACTGAGCTTGGAGGGTTTTTTTTAAATGAAGCTTTGTCAAATTTCCCCAAGAATTATTACCCGAAGTCCTTTTATATGACACACAGAATTACATTAGCCTTTGAATATGGCATTTTGAAGAATTGAACAATTTCTTGGGGAATTTTGTTCAGAATTTACCAAGGAACCATCCTTGACCTATAAGTGATTGCTCTGATTCCTCAGAGGCATCACTCTGTACCATCGTGTCTTCTACAGAAACGGATGGAAACTACTTCCAAGTAATCTATTTAGGATCCATGAAGTAACTATGGAAGTGTTTTGCATAAACACTGCATGGTGTGGATTGATGTCTCCAACTGTGCCTACTGCCTGATCCTATCACTCCTAAAAATTGAATTCCATTTATTGTTCTCTTAAATATTTTGTTAGTATAATGTAGGAAAAGCACAATAGAACTGCATAGCACTCCGTACATTGTTGGCACAAAATGTTAAATACCGTATTTTTCCGTCTATAAGACGCCCCCATGTATAAGACGCCCCTACTGGGCAGTTTCGCAACCGCGCGGTTCTCTCCTCGGCTTACTTCCGTGTATAAGACGACCCTCAATTTTTAGTCTAACAATTTTAGGAAAAAGTATAGTCTTATACATGGAAAAATACTGTAGTAATAATAGCAGCAACAGTAGTTAACAGCTGAGGTTTTGCATTGGTAAGTGCCATTTTAGTCCTGCATTAGAGATCAGCACCAGGAAGCCCCTAAATAAGCAAACCCCCTGGGTCATGTCTTCCTGCCCACAAGTTGTTACCAGCTCAGAGACAAATGGGGAGTGACATCTGTTCAACAACAGGTTTTGGTAGTAGGACATTGGGGAATGAGGGACTGGAGACTTGGCCTCCGCCCTGCTTCCTATCTCAGAGTTGCCATCTGACAAAAGTAGTTTCTGATCCGCAACCTTTTTGGACCCGTGGGCACATTTGGGAATTTGAGAAACTGCTGTGGGCACCACCACAAAATGGCTCCCATGGTATGTGGTTAGTCACATAATGGCTGCCGTGGGGACCTCCAGGCTAGTCAAAGGTGAGCTAGAGAGGTGGCGGTGGGTGGGAGAGGAAGAGTGATGCCAGAAGCTGGGAGGAAGGAGGAAATAGCAAGGTAAAGGGGAAAGAGAGGGAAAGGCTAGAAGAAAGGGAGAGAAACAAGAAGGCTAGGGACAGGGAAGGGAGAGAAATTGTGAGGAAAGGGGATGTGGGAAGAGAAATGGCAAGGGTAGAGACTGGGAGTGGGGAGAGAGAGAGAGAGAGCAAAGGGGAAAGCTCTGTGTGGGCAGAGGAAGATTGGGCAGGGCCGGACTGGAAAGCAACTCTTCCTCTTCTCTGCCTGCCCACCAGCAGCCGATCGGCAGCAGGTGCAGGAACAGGAAGGAGAACCTGGCACCCTAATGTTTGTATTTAAAATAATTTTTTTGAAGTGGGCAGGGAGTGGAGAGCTGGGGACCCCTGTATTATGCTGTGAAATAATATTCAATTTTAGTAGTCATTCTTTGGTTTGGCACCCTGACCTGTATATTAGTTGGCTTTCTCTTTTGGCTGTTAATTCTACCTCTAACTATGAAATCCAAAGGAGAGGCATGCACACATGGGAGAAAACCACTGCTTTCATTACAGCAGTTCATGCTGCCAAAGAGACAAGCTGCTTTTTTTTTTAATTTAACTAAATCATAGCCAGTCACTTTAGCAATGTGAATTGTTCTTATTAAAAGAACAGAAAAACAGCAACACTTCAGCTCTGCACAGGGTACTTTCCCATTCACACATGTTGCCACTTTTGGTTTCCACTCATCTATACCTCAAATATGATGCCAACATTCTTTTCATGGCTAGGATGATATAGAAGCTGTTTTCCGAACCCTTTTGTCATAGCCTGGAAAAGAGGGTCTTTTTTTTTTTTTTTTTTTTGGTCATGGTGAGTGCTATTTTAAATCTCTGATCCTTGTCTGCCTTTTATTATTCATAATTACTCCACTTGGCTTTTTTTTTTTTTTTTTTTTAACCATTCTTCATTTTTAGTTTCCCTCAAGTCACAATTTCTAAACCTGATTTTGACTGTTGGATAAGTGTTAAATTTAGTAACATGAATGGTACTTGATCCCAGCAGTCCAGCTAATTCATATTGCAGTTCATAATTACCATATCCTCCTCTTTGTGCCTAGTGGCTTGTCGACTCATGGAGCAAAGATTTGTTAAAGCTCTAATTTCTTCCTGTCTGTTGTACTTCATGCCTCCAGTTACCCACACAACCACAATTTTTAAAATCTGAAGTGTTAGAGATTATAATGCAATATATCTTTTCAGTTATCTGCCTAGAGGAGATCATGAATATCTCAAGTTGCCTTAATTGCTCTCCCACAGCATCAGATAAGTTCATGGTGGCCCTTATCTAGACCTCTGTGGCTATTCCATTGCACACATGGAATTCCCATGTGAGCAGCCATTTGCATTCACTTTAGTGGAGGGTGGGGAAGTCTGCCCTAGTGAAAGCTCCAGGGATGTTGAAGAGTCCTTGGTCTCGAGTCACAAGTCGAGTCACGAGTCTTTGGACCCGAGTCTCGAGTCCGAGTCCTTGGTCCAAAATGGTGACTCATGAGTCCCTCCCAAAGCTGACTCCACGAGTCCCTATTAAAATCAATGGGGGGGGGGGGTTTTCCCCAACAAAATAAGGCTATTTCAGATGTGTGGCTTAAATAAATTCTAGGCACAAGTGTGCCTTTTTATTTCAAAACTCTGCAACTGATTTTGGCAAGAACAGACCAGGCAGACAAACCCAAAATGTCTGAAAGGTTGCATTTTAGGAAAATGATTTTAAAAAATAAACTTGCTATACTTCCTAAAACCTATCCATGTTGCATTTGAGGAACACGATTTTGGAACACGAGTCCTTGGTCTCGAGTCCCGAGTCGAGTCTCATTAACAATATTGGGACTCGAGTCCGACTCGAGTCAGAGGGGGGACTCAGTCCGACTCACGAGTCGAGTCCTCGAGTCCGAGTCCCCATCCCTTGAAAGCTCCATGTGCATATTCAATGAAGAGGAGAGTTCCATGTGCAAAAAGAGAACATAACCTGGACCGTATTCCCCCCCATATATTCATGCTCACCAGCATTTTAAACTCTTCTTAAACAAAGTGAGTTACTGGGCACTGAGCCAACGTTTTCACAGATCCTCATAAGTGCTTTATTTATTTGATCTATATCCCAGCTTTCCTCCAAGGAGCACAAGGCAGCTACATGGTTCTCTACCCCCCCCCACACACTTTATTCTCACGACAACCCTATGAGGTAGGTCAGGCTGACTGACCCAGGGTTGCCCAGTGAGCTTCATGGTTGAGAGGGGATTTGAAGCGACACCCCCCCAACTCCAGTCCAATATTCTGATCACTACAGCACTCTCTGCTCTCATGGGGGTGATGAGCGGCCAAAACGTTCCAGATCAAGGGTGGGCACCATGAGGGCCCTCTGCCCTTCTGTGTGCCCCCCCCCCCGATGCTGAATTTGCTACGGTGGTGGCAGTAGCAATAAATAATATCAGTGGTTTGCTGCTAAAATTTGGTGGTGCCACGGCAGTAGCAAAAAGGCGATGGCCTTTTTTGTCACGGCTGTGCTGCCAAAATTCGGCGACAACTTCTGATCTTTTCCTGCTCCTGTGCCGCCAAATTTCAGTGGTGACTTAGGTGGTGCAGCAGCAGGGGGCAGGGGTGTGGGCCCCGCTGGGTTCTGGGGGACCTCCAGAAGTTGCCCACCCCTGTCCTAGATGCTGGTAGCAGTGGCGTGGGTGCTGCTGCTAGATGGATGTATTTGTGCCAGTACCCCACAAACCTCCAAGCCAAATGAACTAAGAAAATCTGTGCGAGTGATTCTCGACAATGATAATCCCATTCCCAACCTCCTCTTTGGGATATCTCCTATTCAGTTTCCTGGGCTAATGCAAGTGGGGTGCTGAACAAGTTTCTGAATGTGGCAGTGAGGTGCAGGAGGGATTCTGGCAGTGGGACTTTGGACCTGGGTGATTTACTCTTTGCACTGCTACCATGGTAGCTTGTCATGTTTGGGAGCTGCTGATGTGCTCTCTGCTACACTTGAGCACCACTGCTCTGGATGGTCAGAAAGTTACATTGCAGTTACCAGCTTAGTAGGAGTCAAGTAACTGAAGAGGCCAACAGGATTCCATCTGGTCCTTATAAAGGACTCAGAATTCTCTGGTCGGGCTCTCTTCTGAGCTGCTCTCACTGCCTTCTTACATGTTTCCTTGAGTGTCTGTCAGCTCTCAGCTTGTCAGCCACAGTATCTCCAGGCCACCCAATGGGCAGCCCTAACAGTGGTCCATTTTTCTTCCCTTCAGTAGTCTTTTGCAAACAGCTTCATCTGCGTACAGAGAACTGTTCCAATGAAAAGATTTTGTGATCTGCAGGAAGTGTCTTTGGCAAGCCCATCCAGAGTTAGTGGGCTACAACCCTAAATATACTTCATCTGGGAATAAACCCCGTTGATCTCAATGGGGCTTACTTCTAAGTAGACATGCATAAATAGGATTGTGCTGTTAAATGAGTTTCATTGGGGAACTTTGACCTGACTAAATGAGAGCTAATGCCAATCCGCATAATGTGATGTGGGGGCAGCAGTCTGGAGGTGGATTTTGTATTTCATTGCCACTTCGTTATATTCTGTGTGACAAGATTTTTGTCTAACAAATGAGAGCTGCAACATCTGTGCTTGTTAAAAAGATATTTTAAAAAGGCAAGCTGTTTTTAAGCTAGTACAGCTGTATGCATAATAAAAGCCATGAAGGTATGGGGTATTTTATGAAAATGTTTAATTCAACTGTTTCTTTGGAATGTAGTAGTCATTGTCTGGAAATTTAAATTACAATTCAATCCTTTGTTTTTTTTTAATGCTACTCAATGTCCGAGAATACAAACGTCATTTAAAGTTAAGGCTTTGCTGTTCATTTTGAAATAACAATTTAAAAGTGTCATATTGTCATAGAAAATAAAAAATTTCTGTAAAAAAATTTGCACAAAATTTTATGATGGTACAAAACATGAAGCAATAATATACCAGTAAAATGAAATCATTTTACTACAGAAGATTTTTTATAGTTTTTTTGATAAAGAAAAAAATATGTTATTTTACACTTTCAAAATTATGAAACAATCTAAAACAATATAAACTGAACATTTTGTAACACTGCCTTTACAAATTAATAACTTTATAAACATATAATTTTTAAATATATTTATCAGTGCAAGATACTTTTTTTCCATTTAAAGTTGCAGTATCATTTTTCTTTTGCTGAAGGGCAGTTTTCATTCAATTCCTGTTTGAAGAAATTGGGTCGCTGATGTTCTGTTCTAGCATTAAACAGCTACAGCGATGGGGGTTTCCTAATTCTGCTGATACAATTAGCAAACTGGCTCACTAACCTCAAATATATCTGCTGGCATATCTGTCCAGTGCTGGGGTAACATTCGTGTAACATTGCCTTTTCTGTGATGTTATTGTGGCACAACACCCCTTATGCCCTACCACAGGCATTTATTTGCTGACGCAGCGGATTTTAGGGCAGTGCCGTAGGAAGAAAGGGTGTGATGCACCAAGCACTGCTCTTGGATAACTACATTTGTTTCTGTGGAGCTGGCACACATTGAAACAAATGGAGAATACACAGCAGCGATGTCTGGTGAATTGCAGCCAAAACCTTTTCTGTTCCAACTAGAACAAAACAAATACCGGTAGCTAACCCCACATCCATTTAAACAAATTGAAATGTTTCCTGAATGAACTAGTTAGGCTTCCAGGAATGGGATTTTTCTTTTCAACAAGGAATGGGGGCAGGGAGGAGATATGCAGAGCCTGTTCATGCCAACGTGTTCCATTTGGTGACCTGTGAGCTACTTGTGATATTACTTTCTTCACATATCTGCAACTTTAAGATGCACGCAACATCATTTAAAAGGAGGTTGCAACCTTCTGTGCACCTTTCTGAGCATAAGCTCCATTGAACACAGTGGGGCTTGTACTGTTAGATCAGGGGTGGGGAACCTGTGGCCATCCAGATGTTGTTGGACTACAACACCCACGATCCCTTACCATTTGTTGTGCTGGTTGAGGCTGATGGGAGTTGTAGTTCAACAATATCAGGAGGGGCATAGGATTCCCACCCCTGCGTTGGATCTTCTAGAGCAGTGAACATGTCACTTCTGGCCTCTGTACAATGCCTAGCACATCCCCCCCCCCACTAAATAGCACCAAATCATACTAGAGGTTGTACTCTACTGGGACGGGTGTGTGTGTTACACATACATGTTAATCACTTGTTCCGTAGTAGCATAAAGTGATTACTTACACGTGTGAATGAGCCATCACAGATAAAGCGTTCATGTTATCCAGCATCAACTCAAACGCAATGCTCTCCAATAGAGACAGTTCACAGATTTAACTGAGAGTCATCAAGAGTTGAATCATCAAGGAGACGTTGTAGCTCAGTGGTAGCTACACTTTGAAGGCAAAAGGTCTCATGTTCAGTTCCAAGCATTTCTAGTTTTAAAAGCATCTCATATAGGAGAGCTAGGAAAGATCCTTCTTTGCTTGAGACCCAGAGAGCTGCTGGCTGTCAGAATAGACAGTACTCGGCCAGATGGACCAATGGTCTGACCTTGGTAAAAGGCAGCAGCATCTGTTCATGGGTGCAGGCATGTGTGAACAAGTCCTTTTTCAATGCCAAGACATGTGTTTGGCCCATTGATTATGGGCTTCTGCCAAGTGCATGTCTTTGTAACAAACATTACCCTTCTTAAATGATGTCTGCATGCATTTAAGTCACAGATCTGAAGATGACCATGTGACAAGCAGCCCCCAAGGAAGAACCAATAATTACATGATGCAACTAAATCTTACATGAAACAACTGCAGTTGAAAATTATTTGCTCTTGATCTTCTCTTTGGGATAATTAACCAGCAGGGTGTTCCAATTACAGTGTAGGTTGGATAACTAAATTTTGATTCACATGCCTATTTTTTGCCAAGGTTATTTTTCACCCCATGGTGAATATTTAACTTGAATTTAACCTTCTTTGGGTGATATCTCATATTTACAACAACCAGAGCAAAACCTAGTTTTCAAAGATTTGCTCTGATACGTGGATATACCAGCTCTCACCATGGAAGGGTACATTTGATCAAAATATTCACTACATAAAACTGATGTGGCAAAATTACCATGTGCTGATTTGCCCTCTTGTTGTCATTTAAGACCTTATCTGTGACTTTTGGAGAATAATTCAATTCCTAAATACATTGCATCAGTTGTCAAGTACTTTAAGTAGACATTCTTTTTCAATATTAAATCAGATGAACATGAAAAAGAAAGAGGGGAAATACAAAAGTTGTATAGACAGTGCTCTGTTTTAGCCAATAGAAGAACCATCTGGAGCACAAGTAAGTCCCCTGTGGCAGAATCTGGCTTGGTACATTCTTGCCTTAAGAATGTTGTTGGTATTCATTCTGCCATATTTTAACCCAGTTCAGGGTTAATATGTTATATACTGATTTTTTTTTTTTTTAAAGCAAATCCGTTGTTGGAAAAAGCCAACACAGCACCATCTATTTGTAGCAGCATCATTGTAACCCTAATTAGCATGAATGAGTCCTACACAGAAATAAGCACCCTTAAATTAGATAGCAGGGCTAGTAGATAGCAAGAAAGTTATTTGCTTTGCGACAACAAACTCCTCATCGCTGTGTATAATATGAATGCCTTGTAAAGAATTTAAAGACTTATCTCATGGCTTACTAAAGGAAAAAAAAAAAGATACTGTCACTTTACAATGTTAACAAAGAAACCCCAAAGTTCAACTTTGGAGGGTAAAGAAGTTTCCCTTACTTTAAAAAACCAACAACAAAACAAAACAAAACAAAACAAAACACAAAGTCTAATAAAATCCTCTTTGCCATTACCAGCAAATTAAAGCTGCATTTTTTTCCTTTCCTTGACAATGGCAAATGCTTATGCAACAATCTACTCAGAGACAAAGAGAGGGCGAGCAAAAGAGAGATAAAGAGAGCGCTTATATTTGAAAATACATTCTATATGAAAGAACGATAAAAGGAAGAGGAAGGGGGAAATATTGCAGCTTTGTACAAAAATGGTCCAGAGACATTAAATTGAAATACAGGAAGTGGAAGAATTAAGCCACCAAGTTGTCCAATTTCCTTAGCCCTTGCCTTCCCAAGGTTTACTTACACTAAAATATACTTTCTTGTTAGTCAGTGAGCCCTCAGGGTAAGTAATAAGGACAAGGACTTTAACTGGAGAGAGACAAAGCTGGAGTGAATGTTAACACAATGAGAAGCAGTACAAACAAAAAGGCACTTGAGAGGACATACACTAGCCAGTGCCAAGGACTTTTGCTTTCTTTTTGTTGCAGTTATAGGCAGTACACTCGGTTTGCCGGTTGTTTCTGGATGATGGCACGTATTTCTTGTATGGAATTCACAAGCACAAAGTTTAGTACAACACTGAGAAACACCAATAAAATTCTGACTGTATTGCTTGGTAAACAGAGCTGACACACTATACCAGTACTGATGCTACAGTACTTTTTCTTCTTCTCAAAAACACCCTAACCCTCCTTTGCCTATGCACAACACAAGCAAATATACACAAATACAGGTTCAGGAATCCGATAAGTTGCTGTTACTCCGATATTTTTTTCTGGGCACTGAGCTACAGACAGCATGTCCATCCAAAGGACCCCCACCAAAATACACTTTGTGACAGCATCTTGGATTTTTTGCACAGTAAAAAATAAAAGTTATTTATCTAAGTGGGGGTGGGGTGGGGAGGAGGGAAACAAAACCAAGAAGGAAGGGAGGGAGGGAGGAAAGGAAGGAAAGAAGGAAGGAAAGAAGGAAGGAAGGAAAGAAGGAAGAAAAAATAATAATTCAAAAACCAAAATGAAACACCCCCTCATAAGTCAATCATACTTGGTCTCAACACCAGCATTTGATAATTTCAAATTAAAACAGAAACAGAAATAGACTGTACATGATTCAGATTGTTTAACACAGATTGTTGTCCATGTTTTAGTATATCTGTTACACTCACTGAAGCTCCTGAGAAAAGCTTGGCTCAGCGTCCTCAACGCAGTTTTCAGCCTGTACAGTAAAAGAAGATCCACAGTCCCCCAGCATAAGCTAGATATATGTCCTTCCATCTCAATTCTCTGAAACTTCTTTAGCTGCTCCTATAACTTCATGCCTCTGAGTAAGTATTTTGTGTGTTCAGTTTATCTTTTTTCAATTTCACGCCATCCACAAGTTCGAAATTGTAGTTCTCCAGTGCAGATAAGTTCCTATCTGACATCCCGTTGTGCCAACAGGCGCAGTACAGAATGACACCGCAGATGGCCCCTAGAAGCACCCCTAGTGCACTCATGGCTATGATGGTGATTAGAATGGGGTCGAGAGTCTTCAGCACATTGCCCGGCTTCCTGGAGATGTTATCGTTGTACGGCTTCCCGATTCCACGGTAATCGGGAGTATAACCTGCAGTGCAACAAAGAGCGGCTATAATGTCATGGTGGCATCTCCAGTGCTGAGCAAATGTAAGTAAGAAACTAAAAAAGAAGGAAGAGCAGGCAGGAAGGCTGGCTCAGGAAGCACACATTTGTTGTGTGGAGATGTGGGTGGCAGCTGGTTTAGTGAGAGTAGCTGGAATTTGATGCAGTGCTGACTAGCTGAAAACCTGTTTATTTCTGAGAAAGTGTTCTAGTGCTTAAAAAAACGCCCTACATCATGGCTTAGGGATCTATTTCCATCATTTGTCTGCTACATCCATTTGGAGACTGGTTAAACTAGCATGCTGATTTTTTTTAAATATACATGTGCACTGGCAGGGAAATTACAGAGTATGGGTTGGATCCAGATCTACACTGCATCAACTGCACTATTGGAAGTGAACTTCCTTGCCTCCTCCTCCTCCCCACGGCAGCTCCTCCAGCCCCCTGAAAATGTTATGCAGAGGCAGGAGACCCTGTTGAATGGGGTGAGCTGGGGGGGGGGAAGGAGGGGATCCCCCAGATTCAGGTGGAGGGACCTTCCATGAGTGGAGCCCTTCCTCTTGCAGGAGGCAGATCCTGGCTTCAATCCAATGGGATGGATACAGAGTTAGCCACATTTATAGTAGACACATTGAAATTAGTGGGACTTGAATTAGTCATTATGAGCTTAAGTCCGATTGATTTCAATGGTTCTTTGGATCCAAACCTATGGTTGTAGAAAATCCTGGAATGTACTTGCTCCTGCTCTTGGGAAGCCTTCAGCTAGCTCCAGGACCCAGACTGAGTTCTTTGCTTGTGCTATCAAACAGTGAACAGGAGGGCTGGCTAAAGCCCAAACCTCTGCTGCAGGATAAATGGATAGAGAAAAGCCACTTATCAGCTGCTAAAGGCTTAGGGCCCGATGGTACAAACCACTGCAGCAGTAGCTCAGTAGCTTGGGGTTCAAGATTCTCAGTTGTAGCATGAATGATCAGCAGATGTGCTTATGTTATGGCAGTTGGCAACAGTCCTAACGCAGAGGCAGCACATGCCATTTGTGATGCTCTGCTGGCGCTTACTTGTGGTCTCTCAGCCAAGGTAGAAAGTACTGTGCAGGGATGCTTGTGCAGCCCTAGTGGTGTGTCTGCCTTCATGCATCTGCATCCATGCATGCATGTCACTGACAGAGTCTGGTGCTGCTTCCTAACGGCTCCCTGTATGGGTGAAGGAAATGTGGAGGTTTTTGTTCTTTTTAAATGACAAGCTTAGTATGCCATCTTAGGAACCAGTGCTGGCTCTAGGTTTCTGAGGGCCTTTGGGCAAGAGGCCCCCTCTCCCAGTGAGTCTACCTTCTCACCGTCGTTGTTACCAGCTGCTATTGTTCCTCATCCTCTTTTTCAACATTGCTTGCTTGACAGGCAGCGAGTCAGTGGCATCTACTGCTTCTCCTTCTCTCTGTCACCGTTGTCTGGGCCAGAGCAAGAGGCAAGGAAACAAGCAGGTTGCAATGGCAAAGAGGATGAGCAAGTCCGGGGGGGCTTTTGTCAGTCAGCCCCTGCTGGGGTGAGGGCCCTTGGCAGGTGCCTGACCATGCCTAACCTTGACACCAGCCCTGTTAGGAATTGCAGCACAAACGTTTGTAGATACTTGCAAAGTGCAGCAGCTAGACTGCAGCCAGATCCTCTAATCTTGCAACCCCAAATGCTATACCAATTTCAGTGGCTCTTGATTAGTTTCTGGGCCCAATTCAAGGGTTGATTTTGACACACTTTGGGATTTGGATATCTAAACAACTGGTTCTGCCTATATGAACCAGCCTGCACACTTTGGTCTTCAGGGGAGGCCCTGCTCTGTGTTCCACTGCTGACTGTGGTGTGGCTGGTGGCCATATGGAGCAGGGCCTTCTTAGTGGTGGTGCCCAATTGGAGAACTCCCCCAGCCATGGAAGATCCTTCTCTCTGTGTCTGTCATGTTTTGTTGAAGCTGTTGCTTTTGTATGTTTTGTTTATATGGGTTATGTTGCTTTACTGATTACTGTCTTTATGATAACTGTTAGCTGCCTTGAAGGTCACATTTTAGGATGGAAAGGTGGGATATAAATATTTTAATAAATAAATAAACATTATGGCATCTAAAATGGCTTCCTAGAAGTGGACCAAGTTATCAGGATGGAGGAACTTGTTCAATCAGCAATGTTCTTTACCCTTGTACCTTGCCATAATTATTTATTAAAATATACACACAGAAAAATAACATTCAGAATTATGGAAGGAAAAAAACCCAAGAAACAAAGCAAAACAAATCACTCCCACCCCCGTAGGATAAAGCATGTCACTCAAGTGCATTGATACAAAGCTCTCAAGCATGCATAAAGAAATTCAGATCCTGTGTTTTAGTGGGAAATTCCTATATCATCTGTGGACACGATCCAAAGTGCCTCACGGGTGTATGCAAGACCTTCCATCTGTGCACTGGAGCATCACTGGTTTTGTTTTAGACTGCAGCTACTCCTGACAGTGTTTCTTGAAGGTCCCTATCAGGCGCCTGGAGGGAGAGGTGAAATGGTTGCAAGTGTGGGCCTTTGGAACCTTGCTCTGCACACAAGATGCCCCCTATGTAATGCTTTGCATCCTGACCTACAGCAATGTTCCCCTTAGAAGTGAAAAGCCAAATTCCACCCATGCAGACCCAGCAAGGTTCTGAGTCAGCACAGTAATCCTGTTCCAAATGAACCTAAGGTATGTTTTGAGGCCTAGGATACTAGATTTTTTGTAGATTGCCAAATTACAGATGCCAATTTTGTTCCTGAATGTTGCTTGCTGCAGACTAACACTGTTTAGCTAAACCTACAAGAACCAGCCCCTGGGTCAGATGCAAGGAAAACAAGTCCTTGTTTTGCCTCTCCGTATAATGTGTTCTGCACTCATGCCACTGTTGATTTCCCCAGACAGTGTTTGGAACATGACAATTCAGTAAAATCAGTACACACTATGGGTAATGATGCATCTCTCATGCCACCTGCTATGTCCTGAAAAAAAGCCCCCACTATTGTGTGCGATTGACTGTTTCCAGACATAACATCTTTTAAAGAGATTTTAAAAGCATGCATAAAACTTAAATGATGCATGTGCATTAGTAAATAAACCCTACATATGTTTATAGAAGAGGACTTATTGTAATGGGGCTTAAAATAAATTAATACGATGCTGCGGTTCACATGACAATCAAGCCAAGGAGCACTTTACCTGTTTGATTAATATCTGGCTCTACTTCGACTATTTTGTTCCCTGCATCATTTGACTCTAGCAAAGCAAAGAGAATTGACATTGATTATTAGGGTGACAAATACTGATTGGCTATCATGCTGGCAATAATGGTATTGAGAATTTTTCTCCTGTCTCAGAGCATGATTATGTCAGCTTGACAGAGCTGTTCATTAACCTGGTCTCCCAAAATTAGCAAAGAAGAAAAACGGGTCTAAAAGTCCTCCCTCCGCCCCAACTTGGCACAGTTTTAGAGTTATCAGTGGGGGGGGGGGGTTCTGTCTCTGGAAAATGAAAATCAGTAGGTGAAATTAGCATGTTTCATTCATTGTATTTATAATCTTGAAGCCAAGTGCTGTAAAACCCTGTAAGCCCCTTAAATCGTACACAAGCAGCCGTTAACAGCAAGAAATACTTCTGTTGGCTGCAACATGTGAAGAAGGATTCAGAGCAGAGAGCGAGAGAGAGTAGTCTTTACTGTAAGATATACAGCCGCTGATCAGGATCCCCCCTAAATGACCAGAAGCATGTGGCATCCACTGTGGAATTGCCTTCTAGAGCAGGGCTGCACAAATTCAGGAGTTCTGGGGGGCCAATTTCAACCCCCTAGGACCCTCTGGAGGCTGCGCCCGTGCTGCACGTTGCCAGATTTTGGCGGCAGCTGCAGCAAAACAATTGGTGGTTTGCCAAGATGGTGGCCTAAAATAGCCAAGTTTGAACTTTTTATGCCGCTGTTGTGGTTCGCTGCCAATTTTGATTGTTTTGTCACTGTGTTATTGCTGCAACAGCAACTTTGGCAGGGGCCACACTTAAGGCCAGGGGGTTCACATGTGGCCTGTGGGTTGCTTACCCCTGTTCTAGAGTCTAGAATCTAGACTGATGTGGAACAAAATATTTGATAGTTTTATTTAACTATTATTTTGTTTAAATAATAGTTTTATTTCACTATGGATATCTTATAAATAACTAGCTTCTTCATGTGAGTGCTATATTCTTAGTATCACCCACTGTATGGGCAGAACTATAAAGCGATGATTTTAAGCAGAGAAGTGGCAGGCAGGAGGTCATCCCAGGGACAATGGGATTGTGGCTTAATTGACTGAAGCTTCTATGATGAATCAACTTAGTTGTCTTTCAGCAGATGACAGCCCTAGTTTGGAGAAGAGAGACCCATTTTCACATTCTTGCTCCATGAAGCTCACTTACAGCTTGATCCTCTGCAGTCAGAGTCAAGTGTGGCTAAGCCCACTTAAAGTACCTAACTTTGCACAAGACTGGGCTATTAGCAGTCTCAATTACTTCAGAACATAAGAAGAGTCATGCTGGATCAGACCAAGGGTCCATTGAGCTGCCCACCACAACCCCAAGATCTCTTTCTTGGTCAGTGACTGCTAGCTCAGATCCCATCGACCTTAAAGTTGGGATTTTTTTGCCCTAGCGTGCATCACTTTACACTTGCTTACATGGAACCACATTTGCCATTTTGATGCCCATTTCAGAGAGATCCTTTTGGAGCTTCTCACAATCCCCTTTTTGTTTTAACCACTGTAAATAACTTGGTGTCATCAGCAAACCTGGCCACTTCACTGCTCACTCCTAATTCCAGTTCATTTATGAATAAGTTGAAAAGCATTGGTCCCAATACAGATCCCTCTGGGACCCCACAGTTTACATCCCTCCATTGGGAGAATTTACAATGTATTCCTACTCTGTGCTTCCTGTTCTTTAAGTAGTTAAAGAACCTCTCCTCTTATTCCATGACTGCTAAGTTTGCGCAGGAGTCTTTGGTGAAGGACTTTGTCAAAAACCTTTTGGAAGTCCAAGTAAACAATGTCTACCAGATCACCTCTGTCCACATGTTTATTGACACTCTCAAAAGACTGTAAAATGTTAGTGAGATAGGACTTATCTTTGCAGAAGCCATGTTGATTCTTTTTCAGCAAGGCTTGTCCTTCTACATGCTTACTAATTTTATCTTTAATAATGCTTTCAACCAGTTTACCCAAAACAGACGTTAAGCTAATCAGCCTGTAATTTCCCGGATCCCCCTGGATCCTTTTAAAAATTGGTGTTACATTGGCCATTCTCCAGTCCTCTGGCACAGAGGCTGATGTTAGGGACATGTTCCCAAGGCCATCTGTACTTCCCAAGGCTATGGCATGCAAAACATCATAAAACATTTCACATGCTAGAAAAAAACAATAGTTAACTATAAAAGGATAGGATCTTGTATCTATTTACAAAGCGGCTACAACCAGAATTAATAGTTTCCGCATGAGATGTTTCGGTAGTTCCTGGCAGGGTGTACTTACTTCGGCATTCTTCCTGCGCTATGCGGTTGTCAAAGTTAATGTCATCAACTGCAATTCCTCCATTTCCTCTTCCAATTTCTCCTTCCACCATCACCTGGTAAAATTAAATTATAATTTGCTGGTTTAGAGGTGATGGCCAGAAACAGAGGTTAGTTATTAGGCAAGAATATCACTGAAAGGCACAAAGTCATACAGTTTTTGTCACCTGACAAGGCTCAAAAAGTCATTACAAATTTCTCATCTTTTCTAAAATTATGAATGAATGATATTGGCAGTGCAGTTGCAACTCCGACATGGGGGGATAATTTGCAGAACAGGTTGACCTCATCTTGTACTATTGTGATATATGACACTAGTGTTTAGGCACACATGCAGTTACAATCTTATCTATGCAAACTGTTCATTGATGTTACTACTTGATCTTGACCTTGGACATTTTCACACAAGTGACTTGAATGGCTTCTCATCTTCCCTCATACTTTTAATGTTATCATCTGATCATTGTTAACTGGGAAGAGGAGGAAGCAGAAAAGATACATTCATAATGCAAATGAGTATTTTGGTCAATATATGTTTGATCTACTAATGCTTTTAAAGCAAGAGCTTCTTTAAACCTCCTGTGTAAAAATGGCCCCAGGTTCCTAGAGCCTGTTTTCTGTGGTAGCTGCTATCTCACCCCTTGAGAGGTTCTTCTCCATATTCCCCTGCTGTCTGAGACAATGTAGTTGGTGACTAGAAAGAGAGCCTTCTCACTGGTGGCACCCCACTTGTGGAATTCCCTCTCCAGGGAGGCTCTCTTGGTGACAACACTGCTATCCTTTCAGCACCATGCCAAGACATCTTTATTTTCCCAGACATTTAAATTTTAGGTTGTTTGTTGCTGCTGCTGCTGGTGTGTGTGTGTGTGTGTGTGTGTGGAGAGAGAGAGAGAGAGAGAGAGAGAGAGAGAGAGAGAGAGAGGAGGGAGTGGCAGAAAGAGAAAGAGGGGAAGAAAAGGGGGGCAGAGAGAGAGGTGGGAAAAAAGGAAGAACATATGCTTTGTATGTAGCAGGGGATTCAGTCCATGGAATTGATATTAAATTTAGATTCTGGGTATTGAATCTGGGACCTTTTGTATGCAAAGCATGTTTTCTACCATTGAGCTATGGGCCTTCAATGTCTACATTTCTTTGCCTACCTGATAATGTTTCACAGATTTGTGGAGAAGGACCCGCCCTTCTTTCCAGAAGTCTCCCTGATTTCCACTCAGCATCCACAAGACCTGATCATACTCTTTAGGTGTCTGGTACCGCAGTTTGATTCTTAGTGTGCCGACATGGGCCCCCGACATATGATACCAGAAAGTCATGCAGAGTGCAGAGTTCTGTGGGTTGATGATGGGGCTGATGAGCCGTGCAACTTTGCCTTTCTGGTTTTCATCAGCTTGTGAGTAAATGAAATTGCCATCTCCTGCTGTGACAAAAATACTGCATTAGAAATAATGGCCCACTTTTGGCTCCCTTAAGCCTGATAAACCTTAAGCTTTCCAAAACTGATTTGCAACAGAACTGTAAGTCTAGAAAACGCTTGAAGGTCATAAAGTGTACTCTCCTCTAGCCTCATCTTCCCCTTACCAGTAAGTCAAGATTCTCCATACATGAACATTCCAGACATAGTATCCCATAAAATAGAAGGAAATGGGGTATTGGGTCATTCAGGTGATAGTATGAGCAGAAAGGACATGAGCCTGGATAGGACAGGATAAAGTAGATGGACCAAGATGCACCACACTTAGGGACCATATAAGCAAAAAAGTTTGTTTAGTAAAACAAATCCCAATAGAGATGAATCTAGTGATTCAAAGAATTTGGTGGAGATCCTTGAAAACATCAGCCTAATTCAGACATTTGGTAGAGGCACATGGTAGAGTCCTCTCAGTGACGTACCACCTCTGAATGCATACAAGAGAACTGCATATTTGGATCCTACCCCACTGTTTAAAATTTCTTTACAACTGCAAAACTAGTATGTCAAGGCAAAGTCTTCTCCCTGATGCACTAGGAAAGGTAGAGCATTTAGACATGCAGCCTTCCATAAACGTATTGCTCTCTTCCCAAATATTTGAATTATGTTTCTCCAAATGCTGTGGTGCAACTGACACATGCTGCTTGGGAATTATCTTTTTTTTTTTTTTAAACACTTTAACTAGGGATTGGCACACCAGACTATTTTTTTTGTCCATGTCAGTTAATTCTGTTATTTCCACAGTAATCTGCATTTTAAAAACATCTGCACAAAATTGTGTATACATTTTACATGCATTTTATTATAAAATTACCCTTCCCCCGACCACGAGCAGCTGTGGACGGGGAGAATTTTGTGGGTGGGTGGGGGAATGAGAGCAAGACCACCGTGAGCAATCTCACCCAATGAAAATTAAGGAGGGCGGAGCCCCAGGGCCGATATTAGGCTTGGCTAAGTGCGGGAAATAGGCAGTGGGGTAGGGCTCGGTGATCATCCAATGGCACCTTTAGGTGACTGGTGACAATCTGAGGATCCCCCTTGCTGAGTTCCGTGGCTCAGTCTGTGAGAGATAGGACCGCCTTTGAGGCTGACCAGCTCACCTGCATCAGGGTTCAGCCCCCGTGAAGAGGTGACACTGGGAAGGCCTCCCAGCACCACGGTTGTGGTGTAAAACTGGGGTGGGGTGGAGTGGGGTGGGGTGGAGTTGCAGCACCACCTCTCGTGTTTGGATGTTTTGCCCGTAAACAGCTCCACTGGCCAATGGCCAGTTTAGTTAGCACCAGCACTTCTTCCCTTTGCAGATCTTTGATTATTCAATAAATGTGGCCCTGATTTTACATCATATATTGTGTCTCGACTTTTTATTTCCCCCTTTACACCTGCAAACACATTTGTATAAGCATTTTATGTTAAAATATGCATGTTTATACACATTCCATGCTAATATGCATTTTTATGAGCATTTCATGGTTTTTATACACACTTTGGTGCTTTGTAAGTAACTGCATCACAAAATTTGCAGAAGTGTGGAATTAGAAGGTTAAATGTGCTCTGATCTGCACATTACTCCGGGAGGTGAGAATCAGATCACTTTGCTTCCAGATGCAGACTGAACTAAATTCCCAGGCGTCCCTAGATATAACCTCTACTTTTGATTGAAGAAGAGGAGACTACTGAAATTGCTGTAAAGGCTGCACATTTCAGTCCAGTTATACTTAATAGAAATTAGCTGGATGAAAGGCATGTGTTAAGTATGAATTTTCCAAAGGACTTCCAGGTATCTTATACCCAGATCCCAAACATGTACACCACTCAGCATGCCTGCTTGCAGTTCCGGGATAATTCCCTGCAGTGCTTCTGCAATTGATTAATTAATGTCAATATATTTCTATCCCACTTTTCTATGTAAAACACTGAAAGCAGCTTTGGTGTGTGGCACGGTGTTGAAGTAGCAGCTGATTTGCCCCTTTAAATACTGGCTCAACAAGTCTGAGGACTGTGAAGAGTCCTGTAGCAGAAAAGAAGAAACCAGATCCATGATGCTTCTATGGAAATGTTTCCAGATTATAGAATGTAAAAGGCACCTGAAATTCTAAAGCCTGGTGATAACAAAACCTCATTTAAGGAATATAATTCCCCCCCACTCCACCAGCCCTTCAATGAGAGGACAAGTTGTGCTTGTCTCCAGACACTGATGGCAAAGTTCAAATATTTTTCATTTCAAGAATATTATTGCAGCTCTGGGTCAGGAACTCTGCCTTCTTTGTCTTAATTAGAGCTCAACTTATGCATGCCTTTTAGATTTTGTCAGTCCTTGGCTAACATGGCTTTTAACCTCCCTTCAATGTCAGATCTTACTGAGTCATTTCATTTTACTTTGCATCAATTTCCCCCATTATTCCAGCCTTCATTTCAGCTAACTGCCTTTTGCTTAATTTGATGCCATTTATTTGTACAGTGCCATTTATAGTCAAAGTATTTTAAGTTTTTTTTTCTTACCCCCTAAAACTAAATGTACTTGTCTTGAAATTCAATTGAAAGTGCCTCTAAATTTAAGGAGCCCAATTTTGTCTAATTTCCTTGTCATTCTCATTAAGTAAAGGGGGGAGGGTCACAGAAAGTGGAGATGGGGAGAGGGGGAGGTGGGTGGGTGGGTCACTGCCAGCAAGTTTGACTTATCTGCATAAATGAAAAAGAGAGCAATTATTGAGAGACACATGGGTCATAAAATGCCCTTTGCTCACTAGGTTTTGTGAGTGGCATTGAGAAACATGTGTCAAGTATGTGACATCATGAGATCTTAGTAAAGAACAAAGCCCTCCTGATGAAGGGGCTCCTAAAAATTATCTTTAAAGGTAGCTTGATTAAGGTGTTCTTGGAAGAAGCTCAGGAAGTCATACAGAAGGAAAAAGGCTCTGAAATAGGTGTAGCAAGAGTCACTTCAATCTGACCATAGTTCTAGGAAGGGATTTCAAAGAGCACAGTCCTTTTCATCAATGCAAATTCAGTAACATAAAATACCAAGCCCCTGACAGTTGTTTTGATTTGAAACAAAATGCTTCTTTTCCTCCCCCTGCTCTCACTACTGGGTCAGTTGTGAACCCTACGTTACCTGTGTGGTCTTGAATGGGCCCTGTTTTGCTGGTGAGCACTGTCCACCTCAGGTCTAGTTGGCCATCATCCTCCCAACGGCAGATTGTTTTCTGAGAACTGTAGCCAAATCCACAGTTGAAACCATATGCTGGGAGTTCTTCAATAATGGAGTAAGGGATGGAGAGAGGAAGAGAGAGAGAAAGAGGTATAATGGTAAGCTAATACTGCACATTTTCCTTTTAAACACTTCTCTCCAGCTCATTCTACCAAAGTGTCAACATCTGTCCCATGTGTTCAGATAATATCTGTCAAGCTCGGGCACCATTTGCTGATAACTATCAGGTGATGATGCAAACCTAGTTGCAGAGCAAACACAAACCACAGTTTGCTGGTTTGGATGTAATAGGAAACTATGGTTTGGAACAAACCAGAAAGGGAGGGAGGCCAGTGTTAGATGTGAGGATCCCACAGTCTTCGGTCCCTCCAAATTTGGGTCCACTCTGACACCAGCTCCCTACCCTAAGAATGATTTGTTATGTTTCAATTTCATTCTGGTTTTGAACATCAAGCCAGATAAGGAGATCCTACCCCCACTGGAAGACTTACTAGCAGTGGTGGGCAGCAAGAAGCAGCAGCATCACCATCTGCAGTGGGCACCTGTAAGTTTCCCACCCTTTCAACATGCCCACAATGTCCTGATGTAGCATCGTTCCATATCATGGTGGGAACATAAAAATGAAACATCTCAACTGCCTGCTACTGCTGCTTGGCAAAGACAAGTCCACAGATGTGGGTAGGTGTCCGTGCCAGTAAGCCATGCCAGGGCAATGGGTCTCTGGCTGCTGCCCAAGAAGGCAACCACAACATGTTAAGGGAGAGAGAAGTGCGAAGGGGGAGTTGAAGAGCCTGAAGTTCCTTCAAGACTTGTTCACATAGCACTAAACAATGATTTGGCATTATGTCTGAACTGAGCCATAGTACTGTCATCCATCACTGATCCTGACTTAAATTGTTCATTTGCCCATCTTCTGTATTCAGCCATTGCATTTTGTCCTTCTGTAATTAAATCAAAAGCGATCTGGCAGAAAGGGCTGCCTTCTCATGTTGTGTTTTTAAAGGAAATATGCCATGGTTTGTAACTGAGGTTAGGTCAGGTGAGCAGGCACATCTTACTGAGGCATTCTATTCAGATCGATCATGGATGATTATAAAGAAACAGCCCCTTCCCTGTTTGAGAGCCAAAATGTCAGAGAGAGAACATTCTGTTTCTATTATACAAGTTCCCGAATAGGCTACTTGGTTATGCAATCCCACCTACCATACTGGATTTTCATGCAGCAAGCAGTGCAGAAATGCAGCATAGCATGTTGTGTCAGCTTCAGGTGTCTGTTTCAAACTGACTTTGAGATATGACATTGAGGGAGGGCGAACAAGCAGTATTCGAGATCACCAGGATTTTCTGTACACAGTCTCGCCGCTTGTCTCATCCCTGATTCCCATTTGTGGTCACTGCTTGCTCTGCACAAACAGGAAACCTGTGCAAATCGAGCAGCGATTGAATGGGAAATTTGCACAAATCTCCCCAAATTTACACAAATCTCCCCTAATCTGTGCAAATTTCCTCCATAGACTAAAGTGGGACTGAT
Organism: Shinisaurus crocodilurus; assembly: GCA_021292165.1. Classification (NCBI taxonomy): domain Eukaryota; kingdom Metazoa; phylum Chordata; class Lepidosauria; order Squamata; family Shinisauridae; genus Shinisaurus; species Shinisaurus crocodilurus. Next base: position 23,952,419 of record CM037880.1, on the reverse strand, counting down.
TCAGTCTACTGAGGAAATTTGCACAAATTAGGAAATTTGCACAAATTGAACTGGGAATCAGGAATGAGACAAATATAAGCGTGTGTTTGACAATTTGTGAATATTTTTGGCGGACACGTTCTCATGCTCATGTTCAGAGCTTTGAACAGGGCATGCCTAGATTTGAAATGTCTAAGTCTTGTTAGTAATATTTACTTTTTGATGTTGATTAACGGATCTGCAAATGCCAATAATCAACTGATCTACCAATGGAAAATGAACCATGTCAATTTTAATAAACAGTGTCCATGTGAAAGGTTCTCAACACTTACAAATATAATGTACTTCTCCAATGCATTCTTTTGTTTCCATCCAGAAGTTCTGACATGCAGCTGGGGGCTCTAATAGTGTACCTAGAGAACACTATGTAAGAGGGGGCTTGCCCAGTTACTTTCCAATATCAGGGAATGCTCCACATGGGAAAACACTATTAGGAGAATTTCCTGATGGACTTCAGATCCTATCTGGCAACCACAGAAAGGTATCCACAATTACGAATTCCTGTTCGACATTTAAATAATCTGTTTCCCCCATCTGCTTCCTGAGAATGTGCTTCAAGAGTTTCTCAGCATTCCAGAAAGACAATTCCCAGTGTGAGAAGAATGATTTGTTATGTTTCAATTTCATTCTGGTTTTGCACATCAAGCCAGATAAGGAGATCCATGTATGGAAGCAAGTTCAGGAACCATAGGGTTAGGTAAATTCGATATACCTCAAGATTCTGGATTTACATCCAGATGTGCAACCAAATGCAGATGTTGTCTGTGTGCACTGCATTGCATTCAGCTGGGTGCATATCCCATTCAGCATTCTGGCACAACTACTCACACGTAACTATGTACAATTACAGAACTATGCATGACTAGAGAAGGGTGTGGGGTCTATGCATGCGTTTCACAATAGCATTAAAAAGAATTGACTCAAGCAGAAGGATCTCTTCAAATGAAAAGAATGTAGACAGCTATTCCTTATTATTCTGACTCCTCTAAGGCCATTTGGATGCTTACATTTCCTGGTTTTGGAAAGTGTTTAATAAATCATAAATAAATAAAGCAAAGTTTTTCACATACTCTTTAATTGGCCCACAAGATGGCAGCATATAAATGAATAAATTTGGAAAGGAAAGCAAGACAAATGTGGCCCATAGCCAGCCAAAGACAAAATAAGCTTCAAAAGAAGCTCCTTGTAAAACAAGGGAAGTCTGGTATTATGTCGCCTATTTTGGTCACGATGAGATCATATCTTGTTTTCAGCGTCTCTCCAGTTCTGCCCAGTGGTCTTACATGAAACAGTTTATTAGTTTTCAATGGAACCTAGAATTTGAATGGGGGGGAAAATCCCATTCAACTGAATGGGTGGGATTCTTTTGTGTTTTTCAGTGTTTCAGAAACAGTTTCAAAATATGTCAAATCAAATTCCTTTCTTAGAATCTTTGGGAGAAAATGCCCATCTTACCCATGGACAACTCCCAAATGAATCACCCTTCCCTCTCTCTCAACAGCTAAGAGGGTCAATGGCTGAAGACATAACTCAACTCTTTTTTTTTTTAAGTATCCCTAATTAAAAAAGGGAAAAGAAACTCCCATGAATCTCATAGCAGTGCTGAGCAACTCATGTTTGAAGTATTGTCTTGCTGTCATGATTTATTGTGCTTTGGCTTCAACTAAGAAGAATGATAGAGCAACAATTCAATCCTCTTTCAACAGGGATGATGTACTGGAGGACAATCCCACACCAACAGCATTCCTTCAGTACTGAAAAGATGGCATATTGCACTGGTCTTCAGCTGGAGGGCTGTGACCCACAGCTGGTAGGCTGCATCAGTCACATCACAGTTTTTTTTTTTTTTTTAAAGTTTTTAAAGTGAAGGACAAAGACAGAAAGAGAAGAAAGACACACAGTGAAGAAAGACTGAATACGTACACACACACACACACACACACACACACACACACTTAATGTGGGTTACACACTTCAGGGCTGGGTTAAAGTTGGGTTCCCCCTGAGCCTGAAAAGGTTGAACACTGCTAGGGATGTACTGTTCACTAGCTGTATGATCACACATCTGCACTACAGAACAGGCCTGAGTCAGCTGTGCCACATGGAAGACTTTATGTTAGCTAGATAGGTTTCCAGTCTGCATTAGGGCAGGCACTGCTTGAGAATGAAACACATGTGATCCACTTCATATCTCCTGTAGGAACTCAGGTAGCTGTCTTCATTTCTCATAACCGAGGTAGCAACCCTCCTATAAGCGGAAAGAATCCTATTTGGATATACTATTTAAATTAATTGATGGTAAAGTACAATTGCTCATTTGTGATTTTAATATAGATGAAAACACATGCAAACGCACACATGGAAGCAGCAGATGCATAAAAGACCCGGTTAGACCATTTAAAACGTGGGTGGGCAAACTTTTTGCTCCTGAGGGCTGCATATGGGCAACAGGATGGGGGCTGCATGCTGACAGTGGCTATAGCCAGAGACAGCGGTGAGCAGGGTCTGGAGCCCCCCCCCCTCTCTCCACACACACACACACACACACACACACCTCCCATTCATTCTCCTATACACACTCAAAAACACTCCATCTCCCCTTCTCCTTCTCTCTCTTTCACACACATCTCTCTCACACACACCCCTTCCCCCATTCACTCTCCTATACACACACACACACACACACTTACTTCTCTGTTCTCTTTCACACACATATACACACACTCACACACAGACTTCTTCTCCCTCTCCCTCTCACACACACAAACACACAGACAAAGATGCATAGACAAAAACACACCCACTCACCCTTCCCTCCATCTCAATGTGTGGTGATGGGGAGGTTTAAACTTCCTCTCCTGGTGCACTGAGATGCCATTGCTCCCCCTTCCCAGGTGACAGCTGATTAGCACTGGAAGCAGGTGAAGAGCACGCCAGTTGGTGCAGTCCTCAGCTGTTCCCAGCACTCAGCTGGGGCAGGGGGAGATGTGTGATGGGATCTCAGCGACCCCCTTGCTCCCCACTGCCCAGCTGATTAACACTGAAAGATGGTTTAAGATGGCCAAGTGACAAAGGCAGATCTGTTATCGGAAAATGCCAATTCAAGTTCGTATAAACTTGCTGCATTGTTGCAATAGTCCAAATTATTCTGTGATATGTAAAGCACTCCAAAGAAGCTCCAGACACACAGCCTCTTCTTTCTTGGCTGGGCATTCTGTGCAGGCGCTGAGAAGGACTTAGTGGGAGAGCGGCTGCCTTGAGCCAATGCAGCAGCAACAAGTACTCTTGTACAGCACTGATCTTGTTTTGGCTGGAAAAAACAATTTGTAGATTTTGGCGCTTTTTTTTTTTTGGTAGAAAAAAGGTGTACAGAATGTGGCAGCACTAGCTGCCAAACAAGCTGTTTGAATTAGAGTTGATGGGTGATGTGTAGCAAAATCTCCATATGACTTTTTAACAGCATAGAGGTAGATGGGATTGTATAATTAAAACAAATTTGGCCTGTGAGAATAGCCAACAGCTGCATTTCTGGGCCACATGTTGCTCTCAGCTGGAACAGTTAATACTCTACAATCAGTGTCCTCCAACCTTGGGTCCCCAGATGTTTTTGGCCTACAACTCCCAGCATGCCTCACCCAGCGTAAGAGTTGTAGGCCAAAAACATCTGGGGACCCAAGGTTGGAGAACACTGCTTTACATGTACAGTCAGTTGGGCAAACCCCTTGCAATACCATTCGTCTTTCTTGTGTCAGAGTTTTGACACATTTTGATTGCTCCACTGTAAGCAAGAGGAGGCATGGTACAGCCAATCACATATCCATTTTGAAACTCTGGGGAGACAATGCCACTATCAAAATGGTAAACATTGGAGCAAGTATAACCATTAATGGACTAAATTCAAAATAGTCCTCTCCAGGCAATATTTAGACATGGCTCCCCTGTCACAGCTAACCAGGGTGCCAGCATGCTCTGCTGGGTATTCATAAACGAGCAGGTGTGAGTGAGTGTGCTGGCACCCTGGGTAGCTGTGACAGGCGAGCCATGTCTTAAATGTTGCCTGGAGAGGACCATTCTGAATTTCAACAAGTTTAAACAAACCCTGGGTCGTCGTGACGTGAACAAGCAGGAATGAGTGAGCATTCTGGCTCCCAGTTCCCCTGCCCACTCCCACTGGGTTAAATGTCCAAACCTGGAATTGTGGATTGTTGTGGGAGAGACAACTTGGAGTTAGAACCCATGGTTTGTTCTTGGGTTCTAACTTTGGGTTGTCACTCCCCCAACAGCCCACAATTCTGGGTTCAGACATCACAATAAACAACCCAGGGTCGGAGCATTCCTGAGTTGTTTAGCTCTGCCCAGTTGCAGCAGGAGTGATCGGGCGACGAGAACTAGCACACTTGCTTGCTCCTGCTTCATTTGCAACAATCCACGGTTTAACAAACTTCAGGTCCTTATGATGTATGAACTGGGTCTTAATTTTATCATGGTTTTTAACTGCTGGAAGCTCCTGACAAAGGGGTGTTTCACACATTATAGCCTTCATATGGAGCCCACTTTAAATCACTCCCCATGGCAGCTACTTGTCACCAAGTGGCAGTGACTCAGCACCGTGACAGGTCAATTTTCTCATTGCCACTGCAATTGCTACTTTTTAAATGTTTGCAGTAGTGTGGAGAACATTGATTGATCCGAGTGAGGAGCTGCTGCAATGTGTCAGTTGCCTTGTGGAGCAATATAAAATGGTGGTCTGAAAGGTTACAGTGCTTAAGGCTGAACTTGTAGGCACACAAGTCCTGCTCAACTCAGTGGGACTTACCTCTGAAGAAACATGCGTAGGACTTGGAATCAAAAGCATCAGAGCAACGTTTGCCAGGTAGTAGATTAGAGAAGTACTTTGAAGTGTTTTAAAAGCATTTTTTATGCAAGTCCCTGGAGGAATTTAGTTCATTTCCATAAAAAGCAAGGCTCAAGTCCCAACTTCCCAAAATTTGGGTTTTTATGGTCATATCGATGCACTTCTTTTTCACTAATCAGTACATTCTGCTGATCTCAACGACACATGCATTGCTCATTCTCAAGAACCTAAGATTAAATTTAAGAACTTGAACGTGACTTATACTGAATTTACAATTCTTGCATGTATGGAAGATAGAGATCCTGCTCCAGTCTCACTCACAATGCTGAACAAAATCATGTCCTCCCATTGTAGATGGCATTCATTTATGGAATATTTCTTGTCCTCAGATTTTTCAGTACAGATTTTTCTCCTACCTTTTACTAGCATCCACATATTGTGGTGTTAAGGAATAATTTACCCCTTAGTTACTGAGACACATAAAACTTCCTTATTATGGGATATAACACTTGTAACATGTAATCAAACCTACAGAATCTGGTGATTAGGAAGGAATATGACAGCTAAACCAGATTGTCTGCTCATGAATACCATGTGTTCTGCCCTCATATTTTTATTTTCCTAACAAACTGCCCAGCATTATGACAGATAGGGTTTGTGTGGAGGGTTTGTATATTTGATCCTCTGTACAGAGGGGCACACTGCACTCCCGGCAGGATCCCATCCATCAGGGCAAGGCTGCCCTTCGACTGCTAGTGCTGTACTTTGCATTTCCTCTTAGGAGTGAATGGTCAAAATAGTGCTGGTTAACAGCATCAAAAATGTGGTTTTAAAAAAAGAAGTGTCTGCCAGGAAAGGCTGTAGAAGCCCATATCTCCTGCTGCTACCACCAGTAAAACATTGTATAAAAGATAAGAAGAAAAAGCCAAAGATAGCTGCTGATGCTGCCAAAGGAGGTAAGGCCCTCCCCTTCAATTTGTGCCCGTTAATCCCACCCTCAACTCTCATTTCAGGACAAATAGAAACTGAACACAATGGGGTCCAATCGGTTGTGTGGTGCCCTTTCTTCCTGAAACGGATGCACACGTCCACTTCACACCACATACATTCACTCATGATGGATTAGCTCTATAACTCTATTTCTTGGGATGCTGGGGAATGGATGGTGGTAGTGGGTCATTTGTTAAAAAAGAGAGAGTTTTTCCTAGGAAGTGTGGGAAAGAGCATCTGATTGAATCAGATGCTTATATAAAATGAACTTCAGTAAAAGCTCAGGACTTTTCTATAAACGTCAGAACGCTTGCATACTTAAAAGTAATCAAACAATACAATATCTGGGTTGACAGGATTACTGTGAAGTAACTAACAATATAATGTATAAACAAGCTTTTTTACACTTTGGTGGTGCAAAAGGAGAGAGACAAATGTGTTTGCCTCAAGAAATAAGAAGACAGGATGTTGCTCACAATAGTATATGCTGACTGAACAAACTAGGAGGAAGAAAATATTTTGAGGCAGGGGAAAGTGTTCACCTTTACGACATGGAAACTCAGAGGTTAAGAGCCACAACCATGGAATTAACTACTTTTTCTTTTGGCTAATCAGGCCTGTAACACCGTTGTCTTCAAGGAAGCATTATCATTATTAGTACATTTATTTTTTGCTTGTAGCAAAGCCTCTAGTGTCATGTTGTAGCGGAAACACTGGTGTACACATACACACCCTGTTAATAAATTACTTCGGAGGCTGTGCCTGATTGCAGTTTAATAAAGGAAATGGGAGGAACTGAGCAATGACCTTTTCCCCTCTTCACAATTATTAACACAAAGCATTTAAAACTGCTGATCATACTTGGGGAACTTTGAGAGAACTTTCTTTCTCTTTCTTTCTTTCTCAAACCATACAGGATATTAAAAATGGCTAGATCTCATACCATGAAGCCCTGTGAAGCTGCAAATTAAGAGCTTTTCTAAAACCTATTAGCTATTGTATTGATTGAGGAAAAAGGACCAGCTGCCACTAACTGCTTCTTTCCTCTCTGCCCAAGTTTATGGTAGCAGTTTGCATAACCTTTTTTTCAAGAATTCTTGCTAGAAAAGAACACTGTAAAATTGCCAAGTCTGTGGTGGAAAAAACCCTACTGGCGAATACTGCTTTCTTGGGTTGGGTTTTGCAGAATGGTGGAGGATAAAAATAGGATTATAAATCTCCGTGGTTATTTATGGCCTTTCTCTCTTAAGTTCGTAAATGCATATTGTATCATAGATGAACAACAATTTGTTATTTCTATCCCGCCCCCCTCAGAAAATACAGTTTGTGATCATCATCATGCGAATTTTTTGGTGGTAATGTCACCATTTGGCATGTACTGATACAGACGGGAAGCTAGTTCTGTACTGCATATACATGTGGATGAAAGGAGTAAAATATTTACTGTACTGAGCTTGGAGACCAGATGCTACTTTATACTTCAGAGACTTTGAGGGAAAGGAAAGCCAGAAAGTCCTGCAATTCATTATATTAGTCTTTGGCACAAGCTACAAACGTGAAATGTACTGTATTTTAACCAGAAACTTAAAAAAATAATAATACCTGGCTGTACCGTAGTGTCAAATGCTGTTGGCTTTTCTGTTATTATGGCTGTGGTACTGCCTGAAAAGGAATTGAATATGATATTTCACATAAAGCGGGAAATGTAGATACATAAATCATAATAAAAGTTAGTTGCTTGTGTATATAGCTACGTGAGCATTCATGCATGAATTAACCTCCAAAATGGAACATCAAGATCTGGTTTCCTTTTTCAAAAGGGAGAACTTCTGAAACCATTGGATTGGATCTAGGATCTGCCTTCCACGGACCAAAGGGCTCCGTTTATGGAAGATGTCTTCACCTGATTTTCAGGGATTCTCCCTCCTCCCTGCATCACAGCTTACTGCATTTACCAGGTTCCCCCAACCCTCTGTGTACCTTTTTCAGGGGGCTGGAGGGGGTGCTATGGGCCGGAGGAGTGACTGAGGAGGTCTGCTTGCACCAGTCCAGTTGCAGATGACTAAATCTGGATCCAACTGATTGTCATTATCTTGGGTATAATTCTTAGATTTTTTTTTGAAAAATAGTACTATAGGGAACTATGAGAATTTTGTCTCAGTTCGCAAAACACTCGAAAATGCCCCATTTGCAACCCCAAACTCAAATGGGAGCACATGTTCCCCCAAAATGTTTGCAAATTCCCAAACTAGTGCTCATGTTCGAAAAAAATGTGTACTTTAAAAAATGCACACTTTAAGAAATTCACACTTAAAAGAAGGAATTAACTTCCCCCCCACGCTTCTGTGTGTGGGGGGGAGAGTTTGCGCGGGAGGGTGAGTGGAGAACGCGGGAAAAATGAGGTGATTTCACCTCCCAGCAGGGCCCGGGGCAAATTGGTTGCCCCCTTTCTATTGGCTATAAGGGTGGGGCACTGAGGCTATATCTATGCACAGGTGACCCCACCCAATGCCTCTCTTTTTCCTGCAGCTCCCTCCCTCCACGCCCGTTATGCAGTGTGAGCGACTCTGGTCGCCTTTTGCGGGGCCGAGTAAGAATTTTGGTTCATTGTCCTAATTGGCTCGGGGCAGTGTACGCGTTTCACCTACTCCATACTGCAGATTCGGGCGGTGGTGTTCTTGTTTTCGGTTACCAGTTGAATTTGGTCACATTCGATTTAGGTTAGGCGGTAAGTGCGGTGAATAGGTAGTGGGGGTTAGGGTTTCGGTGTGCATCCCATGGCACCTTTGAAGGTGATTGGCAGGAACCCGGACTTCACCAATGTCAATGCCCTGTGGCTCCATTGCTGGGAGTTCGGGGAGCCTTTGGGGTCTGCACGGGTCACCCTCCTCGGTTGTCATGCGGCGCCGGGGGCGGTGGCTCATGGTAGATCCCCCAGCACTTCGTGTGTGGAATTCGAGAGTGGCGAGTCACTGCACCACCCTCGAGTTTGGGATGTTTTCGCCCTGATGCGCTCCACTGGCCTCTTGGCCGGCCTTAGTTAATCCCGCACTTCACCGCAGAACTCCGATTCAATAAATGTGGCCCTGTTTTCAAACCATTACAGTTGTCTCGTCTCTTCATTTCACCCTATACCCGCGCAATTTTTATGCTTTAGTCAGTGGGGAAATGTTCACACTTTCTCAATTTGAAATGCATACTTTCCCCATGCAAAAGAGCTGAAAGAACAGGTCACAAATGAGAACAGGAATGAGCCAAACTGAGCTTTGAAATGAAGTCTGGAGGATTTCACATCACTGGTTCTCCCATCCCAATGATACTAATGAATTAATTGTTAATCAAACTCTGCAACGATGTTTTCCTTTACCTAAGATGTAAATGAAGAGGAGTTGTACATGGTGACATAGCAAGACTGATGGGTGCAGAACTTGGATCGGTGTTAATGTGTGCTACTACCCACCAAGATCCTTCTCAACTTGGAGAATGAAAAGTTTTCCCTGAAAACTTTGGTGTCAGGTAGGAAGAAATGCTCACAATAACAACACCAAAATTATGAAAGACTGTGGATCTTAGGTGGGGTGTATTTAAAAGGAGTGTTGATAATCCAATCTCTATGGAGCAACTCCATGGATGAAATTGGGGTGCATAGAAATTGTTAGGTGGGTGGGTGACATGTACAATTCTTTCTCTTGTAACAGATCACACCAAAAGATAAATGACTGGTGCAGGTGTCACCCATGGCCTTAAAAGGTAGCCATTTCACCTGCATTTGATATGTGCATAGTTCCAGTCTTCTGGATCCTAGCCAATGGTGCCAGTTGGGTCAATTAAACTAGGCAGCAGCATTTGTTTCTCAGCATTTCAGCAGCATTTCAAAAATAAGTGCTCAGGAACAGGTAGGTAATTTGCTAGTATTTTGTCACTAGTACATTTTCATATACTTAGCCATCTTTGCATAGTTTTTGAAGATCAACCTTTCTCTTGTTTTGTTCTTCTAAACATATAGATAAAGGCATTTTTCTTAAAAAAGAGAGGACTGAATGTATCAAGCAATAAGTTGCTGATTAGCATCAGCCAAGCCTTCCTCCCATCCCTGCAGGGAAGCATTTGAAGTGCTACAGTGAGTATGATTGTGATGAGGTTTAATGAAGCTATTTTATTTCTACGCCTAGGAGAGAGTGAGGTAATAGGGTATGTGATGAAGGTGTGAATGAGACATGCAAAATATTATATATATATATATATATATATATACAGTAATACCTTGGATTGCAAGTCTCTTGGTTTGAGAGCATTTTGCAAGACAAGCAATTTTTTAAATATTTATTTTTTAAAAATTGACTTGATATACAAGCGATGTCTTGCAATACAAGTACTGTAGTACAGCTTAAATTAAAAATCTCTGTACAAATTTTTTTGGGGGAATTTCGTTTTGATATAAGAGTGTTTTGGATTACAAGCACGTTTCCGGAACGAATTATGCTCTCAATCCAAGGCATGACTGTATATATATATATATATATATGGGAGATAAACGTGGGAGCCAAAATGTACATGCATTAACAATGTTTGTCTTTGTTAACAGGAAATCTTCACTGGATTGGTAAAAGAACAATTAGCTTAGAGTGGAGTTGCAATTATACAGTTAGGCAAGCTTATTTTGATGCACTTGGATAATTAGACTTTCTAGGCTGTGTGCAATTAATAGAGCTATAAGAGCCTAATACCAAAACTCTCTAAATTAAAGTAATAAAGTGGCCAGAGGTAGTAAAATGTACAAAGATACTGAATTGCCTTGCAATAATATTATTTTTAAAGCTCATGCCTGTATTTCATCATATAATTCTACTACACAAAGATATAGTAAGTATATTAATGCAATTTAATTTAACAGTTTAATTTCCCTTGTGTCTTTCTAGTTATAATTGCAATAATACTAATAATGGTCAGTATCCAATACTGCGGCTGTGCTCCTGCTCATTCTGTTGTGCTAGCAGGACCAACCACTAGTACAACAGAGGGTTAGTGCTTCCTAAAGTAACCCTGGAAACTATTGTGACAGTTCAGCAAAGCTCCTGTCTGTGAGCTCCACTGACCTGTCCCATTTTGGAAACAAGTATTTCTACTTATTTCCAGTTGTTTTAAGAATCACTAGCTCCCTGATGTACTAGTGGTGGGTCCCACTGGCATGTGGACACAATAGGATTCTGCCCAATAAATCACTGCATCATGAAGTGGAAATAAGCCACATCATGAAATGGAAATAAGAAGAAGGCAAAACCAGTGGGAAGTGTGGAAACCAGCTTGTTGATACATTATTCTTTCACTCATGGGCTTTCTCTTAGTGGACTGCACAAATCTGGTCTGAATATAGATGTATTTATTTATTTATTTATATTTATACCCCACCTTTTTTCCTGCAAGGAGCCCAAGGCGACTTACACAATCCTCCTCCTCCTCTCCATTTTATCCTCACAACAACCCTGTGAGGTAGGTTAGGCTGAACATCAGTGACTAGCCCAAAGTCACCCAGTGAGTTTCATGACCGAGCGGGGACTAGAACCCGGATCTCCCGAGTCCCAGTCCAACACTCTCACCACTACGCTATGGAATGTTATGTACAGCCTTTTATCTTAAAACTTGCAACAGGAGTCTCCTACTAAACATTTTCAAAAAGATGATATAATTTCTGTCCCATGGCACTGAAGCAAAGTGTGGGCTTCTGTTAGTTAAAAAAAAAAACCCTACAAAAATGGTTCCCAATGCTGAGAGCTTGCTGAGCTTCTAACCATTTTTGCAGCTGAATAGTATTTTTGTTACTTTTGACTTACTGCTTACATAAGAAGGAAAGGCAGCCTGATAAAGTATAATTTGAAAAGCAGGCAGTGCAGTGGTGTAGTGCTTTTTAAAACTATAGATAGATTGCCATGTTTTTAGCATTTGTTTTCTGGAAAAACGTGAGGTTCACAAAGAGCTGAACACTTAAATAACAAGTGCATTTGCTTCTGTAGGTTCCCCCCCATTAGATTTAAGAGGGCTCCCTCCCCCTATTTAATTGCTTACTAAAACCCGCCCTAAGCCCCTGAACAACTCTTCTCTACCTGACTAAGCCCTTTGGGTATGCATTGCCAGGTTTTAGCTATGTTGGAAATGAAGCTATGTAAGCTGCACAGCTATATAGGAAACAATAAATGTTGAGTCCTCCAGCTCATAAGGGAGCGATCACGCACTAACTTGTAGCAGGAATAAAATGAGGCCACTCATTTGTAGCTATCTAGTTCTAGCTAGCAGAGGTTGTTCTATCTACCAGATCAGACATATAGCCTTATGGGATAAGAGAGTTCCAAGCAGCTACATCAGCCAACCTAATTATGGTCTATAAAAGAAATAGATACACTCTGGTCTTCATAAAAGGGAGCCCGCAAGAGACTTCTGTTTTCTGCAGCTTCTCTTTCCTTGCTAGTGTTCAGCAGTGCTATACAGACTCAGTTGTGTAGGAAGGAGAGACTACCACTGAGTTTTAGTTTAGGCAAAAGGGTACATGGTAATGAAATAGGGGGAAAGATGTTTCCCCCCAGTCCTAATGACACTTCATTGCTAAATACAAACTGAAAGACATCTACCCCAGGTTACAAGAGAGAGAGTTTAAAACAAGGAAACTGGATCTCAGCCAAGATTCTCCTTAGCACTAACCTGCCTATCAATCCAGCCTCTCTACAAAAAAGGACAGTTAAATGAGAAGTAATTAGCCTACATCTGTGTTAAAAAATTGTTGCAGGAAAAATCCATGAGTGTTTGCTGATTCATAAATTGTGCTTTAAATAAAAAGCACACAAGATTTTCATTAGGGCTGCAAGCTGTAATTCAGTGAAAATGGTAAATTAATCAACTAAAGCTTTAGTTGATTAACCAGTAGAGGGAAATTTTAATTGATGGGCTGTGCGTTAAAAGCCAACTGCTTTTTGGATGCTATTTTCATTCTGATGTGATATGTTACTCAAAAAGGGATAGGAAAAAACCCTTAAAGGTGGCCTTTCTTTTCTTTCATTATTCATTTGCCTTTCTATACTGCTGTACTTCAGGTAGCTTACAACCCAATTTAAGGATGTGCGTGGAGCTCGATTGGGGGGTGGAAGTCGGCGAACTCACCAGGCTTAACCCCCTGAACTCTGCTCACCCTACCTTTTCCCCGGCTCAACTCGCGTTCTCGTGAGCCAAGCTGAGGAAAGCGACCTCCGGGTTCTGGCGCTACATTGTTTACGTAGAAAACGGCCAAATTTGCGTAAATTACAGCCAAATTTGCACAAATTTGGCCATTTTCTACGTAAACAACGTAGAGTCGGGAACCAGGAAGTCCGGCGAGCGCCTCAGCTGGTGCTCGCGCTCGGCTCGCACGACAGGAGCACTTGGCTCACACACTGCGAGTTGAATGCCGGGTGAGTCGCCCATCCCTCCCAATAATGAGTGGTAGCCTTTGTTTAATAAACTGTAAATCATTTCATAATTCTTTCAATGTCTCAAAAAGGCATAGAGACTTAAAACTAAGAAAACAGATGTAAATTGAACTAGTTAATAGATTAATCAGTTAAAAAGTAAATTACTGAACAACTGAAAGTTCTTCAATGGATTGAGAGCCCTAATTTTCATAGATATCAAAATGAATATACTTAAATTGTGACAATGCTCACCAACCACTCCACACCCAAAAATTGCATGCAGATGCTGTAATTCTTATAATGAGTGAAAAAGGCTAGACAAACACATTGCAAATGAGGATTGATTTGAATGAAAATGGTGTTGCAATGGAATGTGGATGGTTTCTGCACCTGTCAACTGGAAGTCATCACCTGTTCCACTGTGGCAGTTCGCTTGATCATCGTCACACTCATCCACAAGGTTGCTGTCAGGGGTGGTTGGGACTGATGTAGGTACTGAAACACAAATCCCAGCATGGCTCAGTTAAAACATACTCGTTAGCATTTTCATCCACAAGCATGGCTCTGTGATGAACAAAGTCATTTGTTACAGTAGCAAGACCTTTCATTTCACACAGGAAACCTTCCCTCCTTTGTATCAGCTTCCTGTTTCCTGCCCTTTGCCCTCCCATTAACATGGTCTGTGGTGTCCAAGCTGAAGTGCAGGGGAAAGAACAGAGAATTCAGTAAAAGCATCCCTCTGGCCATGGTTTAAAAAAAACAAAAAACCATAGAAAAGATTAATGGCTTATTCTTTATTCTTACCAAATGCACAAGAATATATTATCAGTATATGGTTATTTATATTATAATATATATTATTTACATTATAAAAAGAATAATGTTATCAAGGCAGGAATATGATTTTAAGATCCATAACTGGAAACAACTGATTCCAACTGCAACAACAGGAAATCATCTGAAACAGATCTGAACTCGCTGTGCCTGATCTAAATCTGCAAGAGGGCTCTGGTGTACCTACAGAGCTCTCAATGGGCAAGCATTCCTCATTCACTTCGCTGGAGGGCATTTTATGTATCCCCACTATGTAAGTGGAGGTGCACCACCACTGACAAGAATGGGGAAGCCCTTGCTGCAGTAGGAGCTCCATGTGCATAGCAGACGGCCTTGACTGCACAGAGAGTTTCCAGGTCAGGTCTGCTTTAGGCAGTTCTAGAAGTTCTTCCTTTTGATGACATATATAGGTCAGGATAGAGCTGGACAGGCTCATGCAAGGGAGAAGGTTTTTTTTTACACGACCACCCTTTAAACAGCAGATCCTCATACCATATCACAAGCTGCTTTTGAAACTTTTGTCTCCCTCAGTTTCCAAAGGACTTTGCCATGCAGCAAACTCCACATTTCTATCCCCTGTCTATATAATAAGAATGGTTAATACTGTTGCCAAATAAAACCAAAGGTCCTGATTTAGCGAAAGATATGGAGACTCTACATGAGTTCGGACGTACATTGACTGTACTGTAGCTGTGGGGTCATCAGTGGAGGGAGAGGCATCCTATTGAAAAGACCCATTAATTAATTGGTCCCCATTTTGTCAGATATCCAAACGTATTGTTGTTGTGATATGAATCACATTGACCAGCTGTAGCACAGTGTTTACACATGGAGAGGAACAGAATGGCGGTAAACAAGTGTGTTGTGTCTTTCTACTTTCCCGTGTTCTTTCTCATGGGAAAGCTAGATCCTAGGATCATTATGAGCTAGTCACATGGTTTGTATGTTCTGATGACGTGCTAACTTGTTTTTCTGTCTGAAGCCATTTTAGAGAAGAGCAGGACTGCTTTCTCTATTCTTTCTATCTTCTGGCTATTGCTTGCTGGACTTTGCAACAATGTAACGTCTTTGCTGAAGTGGAGTGAAGCTCAACCTACTCCACTGGAATTAATGCTTGCTATGCATTGTACTCTGCACATGGACTGTAACTAGGAAATGTATACTCTGTAGAACTTTACTTGCTAAGTGAATAAACAGGTAGAAATAGACCTGTGGTGTTACAGAGTGTTTCCTTGCTACTTGCTACTTGGATTAGTCTGCAAACCGGGGAAGCTAGAAGCTGGAGTCGGATTACAGGCAAGCTGGCTGGCAGCTTCAAACCGACACGCTGCACGCTGCGCAGAGGGGGGGTGAGATCTGGAAGATCTGTGTGTGGAATAATGGGCCTCTATGCACAGACAGGATTTTAAACCTCCCATCCAGCACACGCGGGGCTCTGCTGTCACTCTCGCGCCTTCAATTGTAACCCCAAACAAAAAGAAAGTATTGAATAATATTGGACTGCCCCCCCACAGGGCTAACTGACATCTACAGCCCCGTGGGGAAGAAGGAACGACGGAGGCTGGAGCAGGCCGAGGGAACATCAGGGCCTGCTCCAGTTGGACTGCCCCCCCCAGGGCTAACTGACATCTACAGCCCTGTGGGGAAGAAGGAACGACGGAGGCTGGAGCAGGCCGAGGGAACACCAGGGCCTGCTCCAGTTGGACTGCCCCCCCCCCACAGGGCTAACTGACATCTACAGCCCTGTGGGGAAGGAGCTTCTTGAGACACAGAGAATTACAGAAGTAATACGTAATTAATATTCCCCCTTGTTCCCTCCCCATTCCTTTTTCCTTGTGTGTCGTGTCTTTTTAGATTGTAAGCCTGCGGGCAGGGACTGTATTGTTAATTGTTGTAAACCGCCCAGAGAGCTTCGGCTATTGGGCGGTATAAAAATGAAATAAATAAATAAATAAATAAATTGAATAAACATCCCCCACATCCCTGCTTTGCTGTCATGATCTTCTCCAGTGCTATATCCTATCAACCAAAGGTTCTACAGATGCTAGGGTAGGATAGGAAAAGTACAATTCTATAACATCAATGGAGAAGCAAGAGAATAAACATTTCTCACTCAGTGGTAGCATAAGTGGAACTTAATGTAGGAAAATAAATTAATGCAACAGATTAATATTAGGTTTTGCAATTACCTTCAATTTCACAGCCCAGTAGTTCCATCCTGAGCCCCAATCCACCATGGGTGGCTCTTTCAGGGTAAACACGGATGAATCTGGTTGTTGTAGGCTCAAATGTGCGAAGCTCAGGGGTATCATAGTTGGTGTTGCCTTCAAAAACCTGTGTAGCACACACCCACACACCATGCTGTTTAATAACTACAGTAGTACGTTTACTTTTAGCCAGATTTTTCATGCCTCTAGTAGCATTTGAGATGGTTGAAAAGTAAACCAAGTCCTAAACATTTTACCAAATGGCTGACTCTGCATTCGAAAATGAGGAAGGAACAGATAGTTAAAAGTGTCTCTGAGAAGTTGCATATTTCATTTTCCACAAATCAATCTATCAGGATCAGCAGAGAAGCCAAGTATTTTAATGAGATGCTTTAAATGAGGTTCAGATCTGGAATTTACATGGATGACTGAGGGGAGAGATTCCCTCTGGCCTAGATTCTGTCACCATTCATGTAGCTATAGTAAGACAACTTTTCAAGAGAGAAACTTCAACTCTGATTCTCTTGCCCAGAGGCTTATAAATTATAGTTATATTGCAAAACTGCAAATTAAACTTTAGAAGCAGTAGCTTTAAGACAGATTTCCATAAAACTAATCCTAGGAAAGGCTAACTGCTGATATGCTCACCAAAACGTGAGACATTTTCGAGGGTGTATGAAGAACCAAGTCAACTGAAGAGATATTTTATTTGGACATCATTCATTTCTGTTGTATCCACAACATAATCTCAACCAGAGCTGAACTGGACTGAAACCATCCTTCTTAATTTTGCATGATAGCCAGCCCTTGGAAATGTGGCTATTTTAAATCAATGATCCAGTGGATGCACATTTTCCTGTTGCTGTGAACAGATGTGGTCTGAAAGGTGAAAGTTATAGGGTGCTGATTATTGCTACAGAGAAACATAGCTTTATGGGCTTTCCTCCCTCCAATGCGAGGTCTCCCACACCAGAAAATGGTGGAGGATAATGTAATTAAGAAAATGTTTAACATTTGACTTTGCACAAGGAGGGTTGCGTGTGATGTCATTGGAAAGATGTGGGAAATGAAATAAGCTGTTTAAATGTCTCTGTTGAAAATGCTGTAACTTGGAAGCCAACCATATTCTTCCTGTTTCATTCCTCTAGCCTGTTGTTAGTCTTGCTATATCTCTATAGACTGATCTCACCTGCCTGCTGCTACATACATTATAGCAGCCACATGGAGGCCACCAAGGCAGCTCCATGTGGAAGTTTGCCTATGGATCAGGTCTATTGTGAGAAGATTCTTCAATCCACTGCTGTATGTTTCTGGCAGTGGTTGGTGCAGTAGTGAAGGTTCCTCACCCAGTAAGTCTGATTCATGTTCTGAATTACATATGTACATTATAACCCTGACACTCAGCAATCTCAATGCGGTTGGCTTCTGTAACATACTAAGCACCCTTGAGGGCTATTTAGTATGCTACATTTTCCAACTTGGAGAATAATCTCCAAATAATCTCCAAATAGGAACCAGCATTATTTGGGGACACAAAAAGGACAATGCAAGTGAATCATCTTCAATATGTACACTATTTAGCAGTTGCCTGAACCACATGGACCCATAATAGAAAATAATACTCCACCCTTCATACATCACCTCAAATATACACAAAATATAACATCAAATAGGAAAATATAACATATCTGAACCGTAATCCTGATGCTGGATCCCCTGAAATTTCTCAACTTTCCTTCTCAGCATTAACCATAGCTCGATATTATATGTGCATCAATACAAATTATGGTTGGTACCAAGTAAATTTGATCATTACCATGGTTTGCAGATCTACTTCAAGTCACAGTTTAAATGTCTGATTTAAAACGGAAACATGGGAAAACTGAAGGAGTGATTGTGCAGCTGGGGGTGCAATGGAAGCATATGAAGGTACAATAGAAGCAAAGTCGTTAAATTTTGCATCTTCATTGAGAAGTAAGTCCCACTGTGTTCAAAGGCTATCAATAGCTACTAGTCATGATGGCTATCTTCAAAGGCTATCAATGTATCAGAGATAGTATGCCTGTGCATACCAGCTGCCGGGGAACACAAGCAGAAGGGTGCTATTGCACTCATATCCTACTTGTGGGCGTCCCACAGGCAGCTGGTTGGCCACTGTGTGAACAAAATGCTGGACTAGATGGGCCTTTGGTCTGGTCCAGCATGGCTCTTCTTATGTTCTTCAAGGTGTGCTTAGGATTGCAGCCTCTGAGACATCTAAGAAAATAGAATCAATTGGTATACTGAGAGCATTCAGTAAATACATCTCATTAAAGAGGATTGGGAGGGCATGGCTATTTATATTAAACTAATCTGTAGTTATTAGGATTTATTTTATAGTCAAATTTTGTTTCCAATATCATAAAAGTTTCCTACTGTATGAGAGGAGCTCTGAAATGGAGTGCTATTTACAGTGCAGGCACAGGCAACTGTAACTATGGAACCCAGCCTTAATTATCGTTTAAATAGCAATATATAATAATGGAAACTTTTCTATAAAAGGTTTGAGAACGATGTACTGACACACAGGCACAAAATTCAATAGACGTTTAATGGTCCCTTGAATCCTAATTATACTGAATCATTGTCTTGTGTCAGCTGTGTAGTCTAGACCTATCTGTGATTTAATTATGACTGTTCATTCGTATGCACCGATCATTTCAGAATGGAGTGAGTGGGGGAAAGACATGATTTCATCTGCTACCTGGTTTATTGGGTTGTTTCAGTGAAACTGAAATATGTTTGCAACAGGAAGAAAAAAATGAAGCTGCCTTATAGTGAGTCAGACCATAGGTCCATCTAACTCTGAATGGCCAACTCTGACTGACAATGACTCTTTAGGGTATCTGGCAGAGAGGTCTTTTGTAGCTCTACTGCCTAAGCTCCCTTTTAATGGGAGATGCCAGGGCTTGAACCTGGGACCTTCTGTATGTGCTCTTCCCACTGAGCTTTGACCCTTCCCCCGATAAAAAGTGGGTTCTTAAGAGACTCCAGAAGAATTAATGTGATTTCAAATTACCGGGAACAGTGCAAAGGAGACATTTGTACCAATTGTGGCGAAGTCTTGGAAGAAGAAAGGGGACGCTAAGGACAAATAGATGGCCGTGGAGCAGGAAGGGGTACAGAAAGAGAAACAAGAATCGTGAGATATCTATGTGCAATGGAGGGTTGCTTGTGCAAAAAGGCCACACATAAATGGATTCCACTGGGGAGTAGCTTTGTTATTTTAGGCCCAAAGTGAAAAATTTCATTAGATTGGTCCAATCCAAAGCTCACTAAAGACAGCTGAAGTATGCTTAATTATTTTTTTTAAAAAATATCTCAGTGGCCTTTGGGCCAGTATGTTTTAAGACAGGTGGAAATTTGATGTTGGCATTTTCTTTGATAGTGTTGTTTATTTTATGCATGTTACACAAAACTGTTTAACTTCATTGCCTATTTTACATTGCATTATTGTTATCTTATGTCACTTAGAATATCTTGCATGGAAAAGTGGGGTAAACATTTATTAAATAAATTGCGCACTCCAACTAGTTGGTGCAGCAAAAATGTGTTGGTGGGGGGAGCTCTATCGTACGGTGTTTTGCTTCCAAGAAGTTAGTGAGTGAGTAAACTGCATTTCATTTCAAAAAACAGAACTGCTTTTAATTCATTTTTCTAATCAGTGCAGTTACCATTGCGTACAGCCAAGCTTGATTAACATTTTTTAAATACCTAGGTCCTGTTTAAAATCTACCAGGCTTCTAAGTCCTAGGAATTCATCAAATTCCCTCACAGAAGAAACATTATTAAATGAGCTGAATATTTTAGTAGGATTATGTATGTTATACAACATCCATTTTTTAAAAAGAAAAGTACTAATCTCTGAAGCTTATTTTTGTTAGAAATGAAAACTCTGAGTGGACTTAATGTGTTTTGCCAGCATTCATTTTTGTCAAGATAGCTAGTTTTGACAGTGATGGCAACTGCCTTGAATTTAATAGCATAAGGCCAACAACATAAGGTATGTCACATCTATTTCCCCCCCTGGGGACTGGAAGAATATATCAAAACAACATGTATTTTTAACAGAAACAAGTGGTTAGATCTCATTGTTTGATTAATTAACTCTTCACACTTTATGGTGAGCCCTTTATTGGCAGCATCAAGGTCATTTGAAAACAGAAGCACTTTTGCATTTATTTCCAAGAGAAATGAGGAAGAAATAGATGCAGCTATTTTACAACAGCCAGTGTGATCTAGTGGTTAGAGTGTTGGACTAGGACCTGGGAGACCAGGGTTCACATCCCACTTAGTGATGAAGTTCACTGAGTCACCTTGGGCCGGTCTGGGAGTCGGATCCAAGATTTGCCTTCTGTGAATGGAAGAACTCCACCTGCCTCTGCCTGATTTTTGGGAACCCCCCTCCCCCATCAGTGCTATCCTTATTGGAAAACCTCTGTCCCTATTTTGAGGAAAAAGCTGTTTGTGATTGATGTAATTGAGAAACATTTTATCTCTTGGTCAAGGCAAGCGAAATGCCAAATAAGTTCTTAGGGTGTTGTATATAATTCATCTATATTGGGAATGGTCAGTAGTGTTATTTGCAATGATCAGATTGGTTCTTAAAACTGGATTATCTTGTATGAACTGCTCTTTGGCAACTGGGATTCTACACCTCTTTCCCAGTTGTCCTGGTTATGGCTCTGGCTAGCCAGTGGTACTGCAGGTCACAATGAAATTTTTTTCCCTACTCAGAGTTCGCTGTCACCTGCTGCAAGAAGAATCCCAGCGTATGATTATAAAGGAAAAGAAAAATGTGCAACAGGCTATGTCAGAATGGGGCAAGGCAGATCAATGCATTGTGATTGGAACAGACCAATAGGACTGGGACACCCTGCAATGCATAGAATCATCATGGGTTTGGAATACTTGCAAGAGGTGCGCTTCTAGCTAATATCTATGTAGGCAAGAGAATCCCCTTTTGGTGGGGGATGGGAAGTGCCAAGAATTACCAGATATGAAAAATGTAGCTCTGGTTTCTTGAGGCTCAACTTCTTGTGCTACTCTAGATTGCCTGGGACTCTATCTCCATTCTGCATGGAAGGGAAGCTCCACCAGCCTGCAGTGGAAGACAACCACAGGACAACCCAAGCACATAGTGTGGGTTTTAATGCAGAATGCAAATCTATCTATTGGTCACAAATTACCCCAGCTACCATATAGCATAGTAAGAAGCCTCAAATGACATTATCTGCTATAGCATCATGTTCAGCTCCCACATAGGACAACAACATTGCCAACTCTTTTCTAGGTCCATAGGAAGTTGCCTTATACCACGTCACATTATCCATCTAGCTCAGTATTTTCTACTCTGACTGGCAGCAGCTATCCAGTGTCTCAGACAGAGGTACTACATATCACCTGACCCCTGATCATTTTTAACTGGTGATCCCAGGAATTTAACCTGGGACCTTCAGCATGCAAAGCATGTGCCCTACCTCTGAGCTTCATAGCTCTTCTTAACCATATGTTAAGAGCCAGTGTGGCGTAGTGGTGAGAGTGCTGGACTGGGACTTGGGAGATCCGGGTTCTAGTCCCCGCTCAGCCATGAAACTCACTGGGTGACTTTGGGCCAGTCAATGCCTCTCAGCCTAACCTACCTCACAGGGTTGTTGTGAGGATAAAATGGAGAGGAGGAGGAATATGTAAGCCGCCTTGGGTTCCTTGCAGGAAAAAAGGTGGGGTATAAATATAATAAATAAATAAATAAACAAACAAATAAATGTTGATTACACTCTCACCTTGGCCTTCTTTTTGCTGGCATCCATAATCCATTTCCAATCTGATCCATTGTAGCTGTATCCAATCTTGAATTTCCTCATGAAGACCTTGTTCTCTCTGTGTTTGCCTCCCTGGACAATTATGCCCCGCACTATCTTCTCTTCACCAAGGTCTATTTGGAGCCATTCCTTTGAATATGTATGAGTGGTGGGTGGTGGTAGTGCCCACCCTACACGGCTCGTTATAAGACGGACATTTTCTGGGATCCAGTTTCGCTCAAATTCATTTGATGCGGTAATTTGAGAGTCGGTGATGAGCCCAGACACCATACCCAGCATACCAGAGCAAGGATAATCTAGATGATGATGATGATGATAATAACAACAACAATAACAACAACAACCACATCAACCACCACATAGCTATACCGGACTTCTAAGTAGTCGTAGCACTTCACATACATTATTTTAGTAATCCTTTCAATAATCTTGTACAACAGGTCAGTGGATTGGATCCAGACTTAGTCTAGTTCAAGTATGACTAAATCTGCATCCAACCCAGTATTCGAATGGTAAGAGGGGGATTTTTCATAGCTCATGCTCTTCACCACCACCACACTACACTTTGTTGAATTAACTACCCTTAGAGCCAAGTAGCCAGCTCCCTCCACACCCATACACACTCCCCACTCATGAAGAACATATCTGTTTACTTCATAGGATGCTTGTGTGGAATTAATGTTTTCACTTCAATAGAGGTTGTTTAGATTGCATTTTATTTTAGCTAAAAGACATAATGAGCTGCCTAGTCAACCTTCCTTCAATTACGGTATTCAGTGAGCCCTTAAAATCTACATGGTGTGTCCTCAGCTTCTAAAATGCCTCCTTTGTATAAAGAAAAATCTTATGTTTAAAAGTCCATTGTTCCTATGCAGAGTGTAAAGTGCAATATGCCCAATGGAAAGGCTGCATCCCTGCATTTACATGCAAAGGAATTTTACCACTCTGCACATGCAAAGGAATTTTGTGCGGTGCTTCTTTTCCACTGAAGTGAATGGGGGAAGTCCTTAGACATAGGGGAACTCTAAGGGATTGCTGGACTAGACCAGTCACCTCTAGCAATTTGTTATTGACCTTCTCTGTGCCTTGTCTCTGCAGCCTTGAACTGTCTGATTTGGGAGGCAATAACTCACATGACTACACGTATCAGTCCTTCCCAAGAGAGAACACTCACAGAAGGCAGAGTGGTGGGTATGCACTCAGACAAATTTCTCCATCTGTCTAACACTGAAGTTCTCCCTACATTGATGGCTGAACATCCAGATGTCTGGGTGGAGACTTGATCATTCATGGCCCAATTTACTTTACAGATAGAATACATTAGACATGATTAATATTTCAGCTTGGGCTTGATGCTTACACCTGGCATTAATGTTGTAGCATTTGCATCTCCTCATTTGAAGAGTTGCCATGTGTGTTCACTGTACACATGGTACCACTTAGTTCCTGTGCTATGCATATCTCCTTCATTATTCTGGGAACAGCAATGTGGCATAAAGATGCCATAAGCAGCTAAACTATGGGAGCGAGTCCATCCACCCATTTTGCATCCCAAGCAGGTCTAATATATGGTCCATGCACCTGGGGACTAGCCATTTTAGAATACTGTTATGGGACACATACATGGCAGGGCATATACAGTTATTGGGCATGTTTAAAAATCTTCATAGTCCTGCTGATAGCCACAGTGGTAAAACTGAGCATCACATGTTGTTTGTTGGATGCTGGAATGAACAATATAGCAATAATGTTGATTCTTAGAATCATTTCTCTTTAATATAACATTTGCAAATATTTGGAGCATGGAACAGTTAACAGAGTCTCCAATTCCCTTACAGCACAATCCTTTGCATGTTTACTCAGAAGTAAGTCTCACTGTGTTCAGTGGGGTATCTCCCACTCAGGCAAGTCTGCATACGATTCCAGCCTTATTATATTTATTTTCTCTTCCACAAACATTTGAAAAATAGGAATGGCAATTCTCCTTAAAATAAAAGAAAAAGAAGCAAAAACCTTACCTGTAATTTTGCAGCCATACACTTCAAATCTCAGTGATATCCCAGTTTCCCAGGTTACAGGTTTGATTCGAACAAAACGCGTCAGGACTGGCTTGGGAAAAGTTCTGTAAGCAATATCACTGGGGTTGGTGTTCCCCATGAACATCTACAAAAAAAGAGGAAGAGATGCAGTTTCTCTTAAATATATTAGAAACTTTGTCTTATCACCCATAAATAAATGTTTAATTATAATAAACACCGACTCCACAGAGCCTGAAAGGAATATAAGTAAAGGAGGCCAATGCCATAACCAATCATTGAATTTCTGTGACTCCTTGTGGCAACTGAGGACTACCTAGATAAGCTTGAATCCACAATCAAATATGGAGTGTTTAAACCCAATGGGTTTAAGAATGGTTATTGGATTGCAATCAGAGTTCAGCATCACTTACTCCCCAGATAATGGGACATTTACACTAAGTAATATAAGGTGCAAATACCTCATTTCTCTTATGGATAATTCCATTTTGCAGAATTGTTTATATAATCTGAAATATCTTCTTTAACCTTTTATGAAATGATCTGGATTTGCTTGCCACTATTGCATATTCACTCCATTTTCTATGTCTCTCCTTACCCCTCTCTCATCATGCCAGACAAACAATAAAGCTATACAAACATATGATGCATCTGCCAGGGCCATTTGAGAAAGTTCTACCATAAGAAAGTCAGATTCTTCCTTGACTGAAATCAAGGAAGGTGACTAATTTCCTTCTTCATTAAACAATGCAAAACCCCAATGTCCTGATCTTAGGCATTTCTCCTTTTATGGGCAGTAATTTCTTACACCTTTCTGCATCTTTTCCTGTTTTGTCCTTTGCTTAGAGCAAAATATAGCAAAGGACTATAGCAAAATATAGCAAAAACAAAAAACAAAAAACCCTTTAGCTCATCAACCTGCGTATTTGACTTGTTCTTCATCTTCATTGTGAAACTAGCTCAGTTGAAACCACTATTCTCTCTCTTGGTCTTTGGACAATAAGAAATCTTTTCATGGTGAATATTGTCCATGTTCCATCTTCTCTGTCTGATCTGTTTCTTCCATCACAGCCTTGGTAAGAATTGCTCTTACTTTCTTTAATGGGAAGGAAGCGGCCATGGAATAAGATCAGCAGGAATGTCTTGCAAACATTGACTATATTTACTACCAACCATCTGTTTAACTTATTAATATTAATTGCACAGGAAAGCTAGGCCAAGGCCTGTGGTAAAGTCTGGCTCTCGTTCAATAAGAAGACAAACAGGATGAAGCAGCCAGGCTGTTGTCTGTGGTGCATGATAAGGAAGTGTCACAGAAGCACAAGTGTTGCTTTGTGTAAGACCTTTAGGAATGATCTAAACACACGTTGCAATGGTGGGGGATACTTGGGGGGGGGGCTTTGACTGGTGAACCTTCACAAATATCATGGTGTCTACACCAAATCGAAAAAAAGATACCAATCTGATACAATCATACAAGCTGTATTTATTCCAGAATAATTAAATATCTGGAAATCTTTTCGTTAATGGAACAGAATATATACAGCATGATCCTGCAAACACACACACACACACACACACACACACACATGCACCTTAAAAGAAGGGGGGGGGGGAGATATTGGACTAACTTTGTGAAAGCAATGGCATTGAGCTGGCACCATATATGTCAACTTCCAGGACCTACCTATAGCTTACTCTTCTGCGGCCATTCTGTATCTACCATTAAGTGGGACCTATTTCAATTTTTCTACCATATATGCCTGTTTTCCCCTTCTCTCTAGGCACTTCTAACTTGAGGGGAACCAAATCCAAAGGAAGTCAAGTCTTCTTTATTTCAATAGTTTTATTTTAAAAAGGGTTGGGTTTTTTTGGTGGGTACAGCTTGTCATTAAGGGGTGAAAAAGCAAAACCTAGCAAAATATCTTCTTCCATACTACTACACTGCTATTAAAGACACTCCATCCCATGTTGTATCTGGTCACCCTTCTCTCTCTGCCTCTCTTATTCTCTCTAAAGAGAAATCCAAAATGAAAGAAAATATCAGTAGAGTCACTGGTTCAATCCTACCATCAGGGCACTACCCATTTATGGGTACAAACCCACAGTTGAAGACCAATGCTATTGCTAACCATATAGCTGAGAAAGACCCTAGGGCTAGCACTTCTCCTCACCCTCAGTCTTCTCTTCCCCTAACTATTTTTTTGGAGATGGGAAGAGTTCCTTGTTGCTGTATCTTCCTTGTATCCATTCTGCCTCTCATCATGTAGGCCTACAAGGCAGTTCTGGGGGGATAAGCCCCATCAAATCCAGTGGGACTTACTTCAGAGCAGATAGCTATAGGATTACACTGTAGGAACATAAAGAAGAATGCTGTTGGATCAGAGAACAGTTCATCTAGTTCAGCGTCTTGCTTCCCAAAGTGACTAACCAAAGTTGTCCTCTTCTGCTGGTAGTCAATGGCATACTATAAACATTGACTGGTAGTCAGTGGGATACTATAAAATAGCTAAATTACCAAATTGTACAATAGAGTGTCCTGGACAATGATAAAACCAGCACTAAAATAGGTCATGAGAATTCCTAGAGTCCAGTATCCTAGCATTTTTCACTGTAGCTTTCTCCCTGCTGCTAAAACTGAGCAGCTGTTGCAATATTTGTAGTGCAGCACAATGATTCCCTGAGTCCATTTCTTCTAACATTTTTCTACCAACATTGTTTGAAGTGGTGGGTGAGCTCAAACGCCCACTGTGAGGGACATGTAATATTGCTGTGGCTTTCATGACCCACAGCCTAACACAACTGACATTTCTGAACAACAAAACATTTGGAAAGTCTGAAAAAAATATTGGGCATGATCTAGACAAAACTAAGCACTTTTAACTCCCATCAATTTAAATAGGATAGTTAAGCATGTCCCTGCTATAATCAATAGGACTTTAAAGTGCTTCAGTTTGGATTTTCCTGTTTTTCACATTGCTGGCACCAATGGAGTATTTCACTACAAGATTACTCTGTCACTCTTGTATCTATATGTATCAGGGGTAAAAAAGAAAAACTATTGGGGAAAAACTATGAAAAAAATGATGCTTTAGGCTACTGCCACTTTAGCATTTTAGTAGCTTTAGAGTTCACTGTTCCTGTACTAAAATGAACAATATAGACAGCACTGGCTGATTCAAAGAATCTAATATTTTGTTTTAAAAGACTAAATAGCTACAAGTAATAAAACACATTAGAAATCCTTGAGTAGTTAAGAGTCACACAGATGAAAAGCCTTACCAACGGTTTATTATTTCCATCTTTAACTGAAATCCAGTCTTCTCCATTGGAGCTGATATCTACTCTGTATGTTTTCAAAAATACCTTCTTTTAGTTTCTTTTGAGATAGCTCCCTGGGTCCCAACAGCAGTTACAAAGCGGAGAAGGCCTAAGTCCACCTGTAATAATAAGAAGAAAGGGACAAATGTGCAGAGAAGTGAAAAATCAATATACATCCTCATGTCTCATATGTTGATCTAGCAATCTCCTTTCACGTGTGGTGTGACCGAACAGGTGGGGCAGGTGCAAGACGCACAGCTGTTATTCTTGCGCATAAGATCCCTCTACATGTGGGGAAAATGGTGAAATTCACATATCTTCCTTATGTGTGCAATCTGATATGGGATTCTGCTGCATGTGGAAAACATCCCACAGTTTTGCCTTCATATATAAACAATGATTCATGCATGTGTAAGGGGACATAACTCAGGCAGTCTATCTAGTTATTTCAGCAATGCACAGATATCTGCTTCAGCACCCAAATGCAAAGAACTGTCCATCTGGGATCCATGTGCCTGTTGCCTTCACACTGGTTTGGATCGAAAGGGCCTTGTGTGGTGTACTGCATGCGCATGGGGGCTTCTAGTGGCAGCTGGCCCCAAACGCTGTTCCAGACCTCAGGGGACCCTCTGGAACAACACTCCATGGGGTGTGATGGTTTACTGTTGGAAGGTAAAAATAGCAATTCCATCTACCATGTGTGCATGAAAGCACTTTGCATGCATGCATGGGCCTCTTTGAATCCCAGCTACTGTGTGTACCTTCTTCACACATTTTGGTGCAAGAGCATCTGTAGATCAGGGATCTGTGTTGTGCGTGTATGTGTTAAATAGTCACTTAAGAGTAAACAACAACCATGAGAACTGTTCCTGGACCATATTGTATAACCAATCATGCTTCTTATCTCTGATACCGAAGTATGTAATAACATTTGCTCAACCAGTCATCTAAAGTGTATCATTGTAATCAAAACCAAATATATTCTTTCTTCTTTAAAATGTAGCATCTGAGGATGCTACTTGTTCCCGATGAAGCTGTCTTAAGTAGCAAATGTCCAGACATTTGTAGAATGCTTTGACTCTGCTTCTGCTAAATGCCTCCTGCACGTCACAGGCTTTTAAATTATTTTTGAAACATGCAGGATGCAGATTGTATGTCTCTAGTGTCCAACAAGCATCCTTTTTCCTGGAAGTATATATGTCATACATCCAAAAGCCAGGGCAGGGTGGAGTGGGTGGGTGGATGGGTTAAATCAACATATTCTGCATTCTCTTAGGGAAAATGTGAAGGAAGCCCTATTGAAGACAGAAGGACTGCTATTTAGATTTGCATGGCAAATATACAAATCACTTGGAAACTGGAAGTCCTGAGACATAAAAAACAATATCTTTGTGTTTGGGGGTGGGGGAAGAGAAGAGTAAAATAGTGCTGACTTTTGGTACCTCTGCTGAAGCTTTTTAAGGCTAGCAAAACCCAGGCTTGCACTTTAGCACTGTTCATGATGATTTATGATGTGGTGTGGCCATGAGAGCATGCTAGTTGCCATGAAAAACACATTATTTCAACAATTAAAAGTTCCTGTGAGCTCCTCCCAAGCCCCCCTCCCGCCGAAGGAGCTGTGAGCTGCCTGCTGCATCCCTGCATGTTTTCTTGTTCTGATCTTACATCGAGGATTAGTTAATTCTGCCCTGACTTTGCAGCAAGTGAAAACCAAAGAAAATAAAGTAACTTCCCAAATGGAGGCACAGCAAAATTACCCACCCTTTAACGGAGGATGCCTGTGGCATTGCTGTGGGAGAGACATTGCTCTGACCTTGCTTCCTTCCAATCTAGAGACAGGAGCACAGGGGTGGGCACCCTTTGATGGGGGTGGGGGATTTTTCCTCTTGCACCAGCTGTGCTGGGAGTTGTAGGCCAACACTTCTGGAGGGTACCAGGTTAGGGAAGGCTGTCTTACACAGTCTAAAAGCAAAGTTGTCGGAATGTGAGAGGGAAGCATTGCTGTCAGGGTCGGTGCAAGGCAGTTTGGTGCCCTAGGCAAGATCAGATATTTAGCGCCCCCCTCTTCCCACTTGAGCCCTCCCTCCCTCCAGCCCTATGCTCCTGGTGCCCCCTTTAGCCCGGCGCCCTAGGCAGCCGCCTAGTTGGCCTAATGGTAGCACCGGCCCTGATTGCTGTCCAAAGTTTGGGAAGGACTGATTGATATGCAGGTTGAACTGTGTAAAGCAGAGCTGAGGAACCTGTGTCCCTCCAGATGTTACTGGACTTCAACTCCCATCAGCCCCAGCCAGCATGGTGAGTGGTCAGGGATGATGGGAGTTGTAGTTCAACAACATCTGGAGGGCCATAGCCCAGGTGTAAAGCTTTGTTCAGGTACGAGACAAAAAGGTTCTTGCTCTTAAAATGGGAGGAAGAAGGGATCTTCTTCAAACCTTTCATCCACTGGTTTGGGTCTTTTAAATGAAAAACAGCCTCAGAGGCCGAAACCGAAAATGAAAGAACAGTGGCAGAGGAATAGCTTAACCCTTTCCCTTTCTGCTGCTTGTCTGCTCAAAATCACACCCCTTCCTCAGCTGTCTTTCCACCTACGAGGGTAAGATACAGGATCCAAAAAGCATTCTTTCTGTAGGAAAGACGTGATAAGGCCCAAAGTAAGGGAGAGGCAGAAAGGGAGGAGAGGGAATTTAGGGTGAAATAATGCTAGGAAAGGATTAATCAGCCCCTCCCCTCTGCTGCTTTTCAGCTCTCAGTTACAGCCTCTGAGGCAGCTTTTTTCACTTAAATAAATAAATGAAATATTCAGGGGGAAGAAAACTCATGCCTCTCAGCGTCACAAGGTTGTTTGGCCCAAAGAACAATCTGAAGGTTAATGGGGAGAATGTCGGCATTATCGTGCAGAGCAATCTCAACTTAAGTTGAAATGCTCTCCAAATTGTACACTGCTGATTGTGAAGAGTGCTGTATTTTTGAGTCACGTCCAGTTATGAGACTTCAATTCCAGGATGAAGGACTCTCAAAAATCTAAAAGACCGAGGGAATGCAGTGCTGAGTTACTTAAATGAAATCCTTTCCTCGGGAAATTCAAACAGCTCTTCAGTTTTGAAATGATTAGGGTCCCAAGCTCATACTGTTCAAAGTGATTTGAAATGCCTCTAAATGGAATTTTCATCTGGGGTGTTTTTTTAACCTCCTTTTTATTTTTCTTTCCCCTCTTTTTTTTCTTTTGAAATAATCAGTAAGTGCTTCATTCTGAATGAAGACAAGCGATGGTCCATTATGAGAGTTTGACAAATGAGAAACCACACTAAAACTTAGCTATGTGATGGTTTCATTGACCCGGTTTAGCTTCTACAAGATCCAGTTGTTTGACATGCCATTGCAATGTCAAACAGTAATTGTCTATAGCTCATTTCCACTATGCCCTTTTTCAGTGTTCTCCAACCTGGTGCCCTCCAAATGTGTTGGATTACAGTTCCCATAATTCCCAACCAGCATGGCCAGGTTGGGGAAGTATGTTCTTGTTAATCAGATGGAGGCTGCAATCCTAAACATATTTGCTACAATGAGCTAAGGGGATGTACTTCTATGTAACCGTTTTTAGCATTACTTATTTCATATATGTATTTATTACAAGTATTTTATATTGTCCTTCAATCATATAACAAATGTAAATACAAAAAAGTAAAATAAGAGAACAGTCTCAACGTTATAAAAGTTGCACAGAACAGCCAAATGGATTAAAAATTCATCTGGAAAGGTTCGTGCAAGTGGGCCTACGCTGGCTCAGCTTGTCTGAGTGTGGAAAGCTAAGCAGGGTCAGGCCTGGTTATTACTTGGATGGGAGACCCCTCCTTTAGTTTCCTGCATTGAGCAGGGGGTTGGACTCAATGGCCATCATGGCCTTGTAGGCCCCTTCCAACTCGATGATCTATGAAAATCTATGAAAAGGTCGTTGCCTGGCACCAACAGGATAGTGGGTGCCACATGAACTCCACTGGGGAGAGTTATCATAACTAAGGTGCCACCACTGAGAAGCCCTCTCTCTGGTAGCCATCTTAAGTTGCAAGATGCCCAAGCAATGATCTCCCCCCTACTTTTACCAACCTTTGATATGGGTAGGGACAAATCAGATAGTTATTGCTATTTAGAGAATCATTGCTGGTTCTTTGGGAAATAGGTTTTGTGTCAGTCCTTGGAGAAGTATGAATTTCATTCATAAATCTAACCAAATTTAATCCAGTATCTAACCAGATGCTCATTGCTCAATGAAATAATTTTCAGAAGTATAATCTCTAAGGGCAGCAACTCTAGGAAAGCCACATCATCATTCCATGAGAAGTTCATCTGCATTTTTAGGGTTGTGCTTCTTGGAACAGCTCTGCCTAAACTTTATATCAGCCTTCCCCAACCTGGTGCCCTCCAGATGTTTTGGACTTCAACTCCATCAGCCCCATCTAGCATGGCCAAAGGTCAGGAATCCTGGGAGTTGTAGTCCAGAATATCTGGAGGGCACCAGGTTGGGGAAGGATGCTTTAAATTATTATCAGCCTGTGCTCACCTTTACCCTTTACATAAATGCGTAAGGAGACTGGTCAGGTTTTTTTTTCAAGGTATAGGGAGTGCATCACAAGTAGCAACAGCTGTCCTCTCCTCTTCCCTCTTATCCTTTCTCTGAATTTTCCCTTATTCTCTTCTATAAAGCATTCTATTCTATGGTTGGAAGTACTTCTGTTTCACATTTAAGATGAACAATAGAGGAATGTAGTGATGAGAGACTGTATATCTGATTCTGAACATCAAATACCCTGGCAAAAAAGCATTATTTAATCATTTTCACCGTGTGTGTGTGTGTGTGTGTGTGTGTAAGAGTGTGTGTGTGTGTGTGTGTGTGTGTGAGAGAGAGAGAGAGAGAGAGAGAGAGAGAGAGAGAGAGAGATTTGAAACTTGGATAATGGTCAGCACAATTCAAATGTCTTTACTCTTCATTTCCAAGATTAGGGGGTTGTTTGTATGTTCTCTTTCATTTCCACTAGACCAAGTTTTAAATCAGTTCATACATACTGATGCCATGAAATCTGCTCTCTGAATGTTGATTCAGGGCCAATGCACAAACCCATCCACATGGCTATGCACCTTTTTCTTTTCCTTCATGACCACATTGTGTGTTTCAGCACTTGATTCTGAATTGTTCATTATGCGGACAAAACTACACTTGTACGTGCTATCACAAAGCATGAATCTTCCTAATGTGGCTTGAGTTATAGCATGCAAAATGGTGATCTATGCTTGTGTGATAAGTGTTTCAGACAACATGTTTGCCTAATGTAAAGTGCATTTCAGGATTAAAAAAATGTGAACTGGTCCTTACACAATCCAGAGAGTGGGCTGAAATTTGGATGAAGCAGCAATGTGATTGTTTCTAACTGGACTACTATCCTGGCTTACAAACCTGGATCAAACCACAGTTTCCAATCCTGGTTTATAGTCAGAGCTTCAATCACAGTTTCTCAGTGTAGATGTAATGGGAAACTGTGGTTTAACAAACTCTGGAGGTATTGCATAAAATGTAAAACAGAAGGGAGAAGGCAGCTCATGGATGAAACACTTGTTCTCAGTACATCATTCCCAGCCAGTATGGCCAATGTTGTAATGGGGCGGGGGTGGGGGGAAGTCAGGGAACAGTGGTGCCATCAAGGCAGGATTTGGGGGAAATGTACAGTGCTCCACTCAACAGAATGAGCAAGAGGGACCCCCAAATATGACAGGGTTGGCTTGCCACATTTAGCCCCTTAAAACCATTAAGTCCATTAGAATGACCTAACTGAACCACTGTCAGGGAGTGGGACTTGTAGATTTCATTATTGGAGCAAGACTGTTATGTCTGAAGTGGACCATTGAGTATCCCAACACATGGACGGATATTTCATTCTCACATAATGTCTTCTAAAAACATTTTCACAAAGCACCTTTAAGTCTCTCACACGCTATTTGTGCCATGTATTTACGTTGCTAACATTGGATAGACTGCCAAAAAGGAATTAAATGTACATTATAGCTGACATCAGTTTTACATTCATGCTACAGATCAATTTAACCGAAAGTACATCTAAGCCAGTTGTGATGCCCACATTAAAAAAAAACCCCATCCCCAAGTCTTAGACACAATGATAAAATGTATCAGTCAAATTCAACCCACAGCTCCTTAACCTTCATTTCAGCTTTTTCCTGAATATGGCCTTGAATGTGTAACCTTTAAAACAACAATACTTACTTTACTACAAGTAAATGATTGTAGTACTATTGATAAATACTAATAATACAGGCACAAGTAAGTACTACAAGTACTAAAAATACTAACAACATTACAGGACTGGGAATGTATTTTCTCCCTGGGTAAAAGATGGTCAATGAAAGACAAAAAAGTTGTTCCTGCTTTTTCTATCAGGCTTCTTATTCAGCCCCAGTGAGAGCAAACTGGACAGGGATGGCTCTTTATATGAAAGAACTATTGTCTCTGTTTTCCACAGTGATTCTTGGCAGCTAGTAAATATATATTTTTACTGCTAAGCTTTTATCTTATATGCTGCACAGGGAAGGCCATGGAAAGGTCTGTATACAGCTTGTGGCCCTCTAGGTCTAACCAAGTCCACCAGCCATGTAAGGCCCCCTAAAAGGGTCTCAATCTTCCCCCTGCCTGCCAGAGAGTGGAAAACTGAGCACCTGGTAAGCTACAATATATGACTAGTGGGGCTGTGTTCAGCTTGGTGGGTCACCATGTTGTGCAGGTCTGGTGTTCACATTTCATTCGGAATCATTTCAGCAGGAGAATAAAGTAGCATATTTAGCTACTGTGTAGTAAATCATGTAGCAAATAGATGAAAATGGCTGGTTAAGGAGCTGTGTGCAATGCACAGGCCGTGAAATGAATCTTCCTGCTTCCTATAATCATACAAACATAACCAAGCCATAAATGCAAAGGACTCATTTTCAAAATGAAAATCTGCCATGCACAATAAAACAGTCTACTGAGACTGCTGTGGTGAGGGAGCAGTTGTTGCTACCAGCCTTTTTAACACTCTAGCTGTAGGTTTGTCTGTTCTGCTGCCTGAGAAAATAAAAGATGAAGGGCTGGAGTTTGATTAACAGGAAGCTTTTTGTTTGTGAGCACGTCTTGTGGTTTGGAAAGCTGCATAATCTGTCATTTGACCCCCTAAATGCCGAAAAGTCAATATTTTTAGGGAATTGTGTCATTTCCTTAGATAGCAAGCACTGTTCAGTGTCCAATTTGCCATTATGGTACATTATTGTTCTGATGTCTGTTACAGTAATCATTGCTACAATTAACTAGCATTTTTTCCTGTCAAGGTATTATTGCCTTTTTGAATTAGCAATGGTTTTGATGCAGTGGTGTTCATATGTCACAATGTGCCTGTTCTTACTGTACTAGTGCCACTTCCCCCCCCCCCCTCTCTCTCTCTCACACACACACACACACACCAGTGAATGCATCAAGTTTGTGTCTTTAGCAGCTGTGGGACATGGCAGAACTCAGGATCAAATACTCAGAAGCAGTGCTTTTTTTCTGGAGAAAAGGGTACCGGAACTCTTGGATTACATTTCCTCGGGAGTAGATGGCGATTAAATTGTAATGCAATTAATAGAAGAAAAGGTGCTGGAACTCAGTTC
Source organism: Shinisaurus crocodilurus (assembly GCA_021292165.1). NCBI lineage: Eukaryota > Metazoa > Chordata > Lepidosauria > Squamata > Shinisauridae > Shinisaurus > Shinisaurus crocodilurus. The sequence continues at coordinate 23,917,154 of CM037880.1, read as the reverse complement.
CGGTGAGTTCCACCAGAAAAAAAGCCCTGCTCAGAAGCTCCAGTTTCAAAAACACAAGGGATGTGGCGGCATCCCCTCCACCATTGCAGAGATGAAAACAGGGACATGCTTGTAACCCCACAATTCTCATTCCAAGGAACATTGCCAATGCTCGTCCCCAGCACTTATTATAAATTGCCAAATGCTCTTCTCTGCATGCTGTACTCATTTACTTTGCAATAAGAACATTAGAATTGTGGTGCTGGATCAGACCAAAGTCCTCTCTAGTCCAGCATTCTCTTTGCACATTGGTCAACCAGATGCCTCTGGGAAGTGCACAGGCAGCGCATGAGTGCAACAGCTCCCTCCTGCTTCTGTCCCCCAGTAACTGTCACACTGCCTCTGATACTGGAGGGAATAGATAGCCATCGTGACTAGTAGCCACTGATAGCCTTATCCTCCATGAATTTGTCTAATCCCCTTTAAAAAGCCATCCAGGTTGATGGCCATCACTACGACTTGTGGTAGTGAATACCATAGTTTAATCATGCACTGTGTGAAGATGTACTTCTTCTCCTGCCATGATTTGAAAACCAAGACAGTGTTTGTTCTTTTGGTTAAAGACATACTTGAACAACTTTACCTACCTACCTACAGTAGGTAATGATTGTAATTCAGCACTGCAATGTGTGAAATTAATTGATTATTACATTTATATACCACCTTTTTTCCTCTTGCAAGGAACCCAAGGTGGCTTACATGGTCTCCTCCTCTCCATTTTAACCTTACAACAACCCTGTGAGGTAGGTTAGGCTGAGTCAGTGACTGGCCCAAAGTCACCCAGTGAGCTTCATGGCCAAGTGAGGACCAGAACCTGGCTCTTCCAAGTCCCAGTCCAACACTCTAACCATTACACCACACTGGCTTTCAGCGTGGGATGCTGTGTACTACTGCACGGTGTCTTAGTGTGTCCAGGTACATGCATTTACCTAAAAAAGAGACAAACATGATACATCTATTTCCCATTCAAAGATTTAATTAATGGAGACCCTGAGGAGCATGGTTAGCCCTTAAGAATGACCACCGTATCAACTCACACACTAACAAAATGTTAACAAAACAAAAGGGCTCCCTCTCTGGAGCTTATGAAATGGCAGAGAACAAGATGGTAAGGGATTCCAAGGATCTGAGGTTGAGGGAATGGGCTCCGGGGTTAAAATAGGCTCACCGATGAAAAGTGGGAACAGTATCCGTAAGTGAGCAACACATGCTGGGGCTAGATAGCAGAAACTGCAGACATGGCACTAGCAGTAGCAAGTTGAGGGAAATCACCCAACCATTATTAGTGTCTTCCAGCACTTCATTGGTCATCTGGAAGCAGCCCCTTTATTTGACTCTGGTGTCTTAAATCAGGGGTGGGCAACTTGTGGTCCTCCAGATATTTGTCCTACAACTCCCATCAGCCCTCCCCATTGGCTATGCTGGCTAGGGCTGATGGGAGTTGTAGGCCGAAACATCTCTTCTTGAGCATGGCTCTTCTTATGTCCTTAAGATGTACTACTCTCAAATGAATGATTTTTTAAAAAAATATTTCTATTGTAGAGGGAATGCAGGAAGGGCCTTTGTCACTTGTCACTGCTCTGCTTGCATGCCCTGACACCCCTCAAAAAATTAGGGTGGAAAGACCTATCTTTTTGACAGGGAAAAGATAATGTGTGTGTGGGCTGTGGCACATCTGGATTCATGGCACATTCTCCTACTCTTATGTTAATTTTTTTTGCATAAATCAGAAGCAACTAATTAAAAGAGAAATATTTAATTCTGACATGTTCTTTGAACTGGCATTCCATCTGGTTCTGTTTTTGAATAGTAAAATCTGCTGTAGCTGTAAAAATTGGCAAGGAGTACTCTGGTAAGGGGAGACAAAAGCGGCTCAGTACAGCAGGTTCATACACTAGCATTCAGCTTGAGACAGTTCCAGAATTCAGCACACCAAACTGCTCCAGCATGGAAACTATAAAAATTAAACGTGACAGGGGAGGGGGGGAAATGCTATTCCTATCCTAGGAGAGGACAGTACTACTTGGATACATTAGTTCTGTGCAGTATTCTTAGTTTTAGCCTTCGAAAAACGTATTTGGTTGAGAAGCATGTGGAATACAATACATCCCACTGAAACTAGCTAAGTGTGCTTTACGGCATGCTTTCAGTGGGCATGCAAACAAAGGAGAAATATACTTTCAGATATTCTGTTAAGCTGCAGTCCATCTGCACAACTCCAACCCGCCCCCAAACCTCAAGATATATTATTTTTAGAAAATTCAGAAAACATATCCATTTCCTGATTCACCTCTTGCTTGGCAACATCTTAAAACCTGGACAAGAATGTACAATCCATTCCTATGACAAAGACTGTGAGTGCTGCAATCCAAAGCAATCAGTTTCTTTCTGTGGTAGGAACAGAGACTGATCAACTCCTGGCACCTTAGAAAAAGATTGCTTTCCATCTACAAGGAGCAAGGCTTAGTGTAAAATATTACTTCTCTGAAGCCAAAAGCTTTGCTTTGGCACTACATTAGCTTGCAAATGTACACCTAAGACATTTCACATTCACTGGGTCAACAAAAGAAAGAAATGTGAATGGGGTCGTCCCCCACCCCCGCTTCCATTTGCTAAGGTTCTTAGAAACCTTTCCTAAACTATAAATTATTCAGAAACCTAATACTTTTAATTAGCATTTTTGAATACTTTTTGTGATTTAGATTTAATTTTTAAACCATAGCTTAATCCTGCAGTTGGAATACAGACAAGTATTTAGTACAGCCTGGATAAAACCTTACTGGAATGGAGTTTCACAGACTACAGAGCTGTGAAAGTCTCTTACTGAATTGCACTCTCAAGACAGGAGCTTTGAAAGTCCTCAGAAGCAGGCAACAAGTGTCCCAAGGACTCTGTGTTGATTTTCTCCCCATGGGACACGCTGCTGTTGCATCTCTTCCGCCAGTTACTCTCATAAGAGACGAGCATCTTTGTGGTTACAAGAAGATACTGATGACTGGCGGAAATGATTGCCTTGACAATTGTTGCCATCATAATTTCTACTGTGCTATTATCCACATTAACCATGGAAGAATTTTTGTAGGCAGTTACACAGAGCAAAACAGTCTAAGGCTCAGTATGATTATGGATAAGCCTTTTTCAGACAACAAAACTCAGGTGAGTGAATATATCTGGGAAGGTAGCAGGGTCATGGTGGCAAGCTCCGCCCTGACCTACATGCATTCATTTGAAGGTTAGAACAGTTGTGTGTACAACTGATTATCAGGAATGTGTCCGCTGACCTTGCCCAGGCCCAGCATCAGCGTGAAGCATCCTTCGGCACCTGCCAGGATCTCAATATCATCTGGCTCTCTTAGCTGTAAAGGCAGAGTTCCCAATCTCATGGAAAGAGCCCTATGTATGTATTGAATTATACATGCAGGGTTAGATCCAGATTTACACAGGCTCAACTGCGCTGATGGAAATGGACTTGCCCACCCCTCCTTCCCGTAATAGCCCCTCCAGCCCCCTGAAAATGCCACACAGAGAATCAGGAGACCCTGCTGAATGGGGTGAGCTGTGGTGTGGGCAGCAGGAATGAATCCCCCCCCCCAAATTGGGCAGAGGGACCTTCTGAGAGTGGAGCCATTCCTCTCATGGAAGGCAGATCTTGGATCCGACCCATGGTTCCTAATCCAGCTCTAGCATAAACTAGTCTTGCGCAACAGGTAGTGGATCTGGATGGAGAAATGCATTCCCACCTGGTTTGTTCAGTGGGGCCCAGATGAGTACTGTGATGCGGAGTCAATGTACCTCTACAGCTGAACATACCATAAACCAACCTTATATGGAGTCAGACCACTGGCCCATCTAGTCCTGTATTTTCTATGCTGACTTGCAGTGGCTCTCCAAGGATTCAGGCAGAGGCCTTTCCCAGCCCTGCTACATTTTTATTTACTTATTTATTATATTTATACCCCGCCTTTTTTCCTGCAAGGAACCCAAGGTGGCTTACATAATCCTCCTCCTCCTCCTCCATTTTATCCTCACAACAATCCTGTGAGGTAGGTTAGGCTGAGAGTCAGTGACTGGCCCAAAGTCACCCAGTGAGTTTCATGGCCGAGCGGGGACAAGAACCCGGATCTCCCGAGTCCCCAGTCCAACACTCTCACCACTACGCCACACATGAGCTCCTTTGAATTGGAAATGCCAGGGATTGAACCTGGGGCCTTATTCACACAACAAAGCATAGGTTCACCTATGGCCCCTCCACAAATCTGTATCAGCTGTACATGCATAAGCTTCCTTCTTCCTTGCTGGATCAGGGCAGTGGATAGTATTATTGCCAGCATTACTCCTCATCCTCTATCTCATACTTGCTACCAGGCAGAGAGCCAGTGAGCAAGTAGGCAGTGGCATCTACTGCTCCTCCTTCTCACCACCACTGTTGTCTGGGCCAGAGCAAGAGAGGCAGGTGAACAAGCAGGTTGCAGTGGCGAAAAGGAGGGATAACTCCAGCGGGCTCTTATCAGTGGGCCCCTGCCGAGTTGCCCATGCCTACCTTTGACACCAGCCTGGATAGTATAGTGCTGAACTTGTCAGATAGCAAGAATTTCTACTTCTAGTATAAGTCCAGATGCATCAGTATAGTACTAATTATTGTGGAACACAGCAGATGGTTAGTTGTCTCATGGACAAGAACACATGCTTAGAAATCACAAGAAATAGTATAACCTGGCCACAGGTAAAATGTCCCCCCCCCCAACTAACTTGCCTTGATTTGAATGCTTGGGAATGCTGAGATCAGTGGGAGTGTTCCCCTTGCCAACCCATCTCCACTCCAGCCACTGCACAGGAGAAGAGCCAGTGTGGCGTAGCGGTGAGAGTGTTGGACTGGGGACTCGGGAGATCCGGGTTCTAATCCCTGCTCAGCCATGAAACTCACTGGGTGACTTTGGGCCAGTCACTGCCTCTCAGCCTAACCTACCTCACGGGGTTGTTGTGAGGATAAAATGGAGAGGAGGAGGAGGAGGATTATGCAAGCCGCCTTGGGTTCCTTGTAGGAAAAAAGGTGGGGTATAAATATAAATAAATAAATAAATAAAAGCTCAGTGATCGGGCACATGCTTTGATACAGAAGGTTCCATATTCAACCCCTCACATCTGTAGGTAGGGCTGGAAAAGTCTTCTGTCTGACACTTGGAGAGCTACCGCCAGTCAATACTGAGTTAGATGGACCAGTGGTTTCACTTAGTATAGGTAGCTTCATATGTTTCACAGCTGCACCCTAAAGGGTTGGGAGGCTGTTTCCCGCTGCAGGGCAAAGCATCTCTCCATCCCTGCCCATGATCGGCTTGGAGTGCCCCTCAGAGTTCAGTGTAAGCCGGAAGTACATGTGGCTGTGTACAGCCCCCACCCCCACCCCGGTCTCTTTTTCAGTGTGCATGTTCTGAGAGACCTGAGCATGCTCTGAACACAAAAGATGCAGCTCTGCTGATAAAGCTAAGCCGTGGTGTTTATTTTTTATTGTGCAGCCACCCTGACTCATTCACCAAATTTTATGGGGGTTACAGGCAATAATGTATTCTACTTATAACCCTCCTGTGTTTTCCTACTGCGTCCTCCATCTTTTTTCTTTCTACAGAAGAACTAGGCTAGGTGGTGAGATCTTGAGGAGGGATACATTTCTGATACTTTTGTACCAACAAAACAAGGTAGGGCATTTCTTAATTGCCTAATAACACCAAGAATTCAGTTTCACAACCATTTCTCTTTGGTCGGCTAGCTAGACCGTGCTTGTTGTTCCTGGAAGAACGGATATAATCTCAGTGAAAATGTTACATGGATCTGCACCTAAATTCCAGTTCATGCATTAATCATGCAACAGGAGTGTCTGTTTCAACTTGGGAGTAGCTTTGGTTGTACTGCGCAAAGAGAGAAAAAAAACTGATCTGGTGAATTCAGCACAGGAGGCCACACAGAAGAGAAACAGCAAGCTACATAGGTACTAGATGCTTGTCAGATGTTAAGCTTAAAACATCTAGTCTGAATTTCAGCCTGGGTTCCCTTGTAATAGGCACAAGAGATAGGCTCCAGTTTGTTTAATCAGTGCTGGCTTCTTTTTTTAAAAAAAAAAAAACTGCTGGAAGCTTTCTTTTGCTTGTCAGACAGATGTAAAATCTAGAATGAGGTCTTTTAAGAGAACATTTTCAACTAAGGAAAAACAAAACCATTGCAGGTTTCTATAAAATCGAATTGTATCTTAATCCTGTCTCCTCTGATGGCAGGAAATGACGGTAACAACAAAAACAAAAATGAATTTGCACAAACGTGGGATGGAATGCATTGATTCTGGAAGGACAGATAGTTAACTCAATGAAGCAAAGATCCTTTGACCTCCTATCCCCCACCACTACAAGAGAGTTGTAAAAAGGGCAAAGTTCAATGGAATAAAGGAAGGCTGGAAAACACATGGATACGGACAGTGAATGACCAGAGCAAGAGACTTAATGGGACATGGTGTGTGGACTGAATAAGACCCACATGGCCTCTGAACTCTTCCACCTTATATCACAGTACAGATGTGGGAACCAGTCTGGCCAAAAATACATAAGTGAGCCTAAATGCGATGGCAAGTTGCTTTGTAATTAAATCTGCAGAGTAGCAGATGCAGATCCCCGCGGGCCCTTTGCACCCTCTTCTGCTCCTATATATGACCTGCTTTCATTCTTCCATGGGTTTTCTCCTCAGGCCTCAACAAGTTCTAGATTTCAGAATGTGAATCTGTCTGTTTCCCTTTATCTTTTGGGCCCTGGTGCTTGCAAAATGCATTACCAGCTACTAGTTGCTGCTATCTGATCTTGTCAAGGCTGCCAATACGTTGATCATCCGATATGTAGAAACTAGAGCTGCAACATTTTGTTTCTGCCAGGGCCTCTGTGCAATGAACAGCTGTCTAGCAGATTTTCCTATCTCCTGACTTCCAAGTTGGGAAAAATTGTACCTGTTGAATTTCTACAGTTCCAGCAGGAGCCCTGCTAGAAAACCAAATGTGAAAAAAGGCTTGGAGGAGGCAACATTTTTTGTCGCAACTCAGGAGTGTGTCTGTGTCCTATTCTGCTGCCTATGAGTGGCTTTGGGTATTAAGTATACACTGAAATAGTAGGAAGTGTGAATGAATTACATTTCATGTGTTTGCAGAGATAATTAACATCTAGTACATTAATTCATTCATCTCCCCTTGAGGAGATGACATTACGTTGCACCTGCATCAGGAGCACATGCGTTTGCCAACAGGGAAAATGGGCAAGATCCCACTTTAGACATTAATTATATGTGAAAATACAGGAATATGTGCAGTTCAATATAATCAATCATTGTGTGGCACCAATATTGCTATAAAGTATTCTGATCAGAAAACATGAGCCAAAGATCTTTCCCTTAAGGCTGGAATCATATGCACACTTATATAGCATGTATCCATTGACTACATTAAAGCTTACTGTTCTGAGTAACATGCATAGGGCTGCATGGCTGCAATCTAATGCAAACCTACTTGGGAGCAAGCACCACAATTGTGAAGCTGCTCTGAGTGCCCTAGAGGCAGAAGTCCAGAGTATAAATAAATTACTTTAATTACAATGAGCTTGATGACACTTACTTCTGAGTAAGCATGTCCAAGAGGAGCAGGCTGCATGCTTTGGACTCTCAGGTAGCCCTGAGCTTTGCATAGGGATTGTAGCTGAGTGGTAAAACACATGCCTTGCATGCAGGAGAACTCAGGTTCAATCCCTCTTATCTCCAGTTAAAAGATGAGATAGCAGCTAATGTAAAAGAACCGTCTGAGACTGTGAATATCCATGACCAGTCAGAGTAGACAAATACTGGGCTAGATGGACAAAAAGTCTTAAGCTGGTGTGTGTGTGTGTGTGTGTGTGTGTATATATCTTCAGATGTTCCTTCCTAACAATCCCCCAGAAAAGGAAACTCTTAGTTTTTTTTGTTCCTGCACAAGAAAAGATGAAAAATCAACTTTGTGCTGTTTCCCTCTCAACTGGACAGCCAAGTGCTGCTTGTTATAATTTTCTGGAGTGGCATTATGAAAAGTGAAATGGCGGGAACGGAATAGATAATGTGTGTTGATGAAAGTGGGGAGGGGGTGGGGGAAGAGGAAATGAATTGACAGTAACCTGGCTTATATGTAGGTGCATTCCCTAAGGATGAGTAAGCCTGACAATGACAACTGCGAACTTCTGCTCTCAGGCAGCCTTTCAAAGCCAGGGAAGACTGGAAGGACGAGTTATTTCTAGGATTCATCTTATCATAAGCAGTTGCTGTACGATGCAGTCAGGTACAGTGTGCTCTCCCAAAAATATAAATAAATAGTGTGTGTGTGGGGGGAAACAGACATTAAAGGTTTGCAGTGCACATTCCCCAGGATCTTGTCAGAAGTATTTAGATAAGCTCCCCACAATAAAGCCAACCTAAACAACTGTCTAAAAGAAGCATAAACATATTGCAAAAATTACACGCTGTGAGCCAGCCTATATGAAATTGTGTGTATAGACCTGCCGTGGAAACAGACAGTTGTACAGATGTTAATGCGGGATGCCATATGATAAACTGCAATTATTTTCAGACCTGCTGCTAGAATATATCCCCTTTGCATCAATGTATATCAGTTCCCCTTCTCCCCTGCAGTTACAAGTTATAAATATTAAAGGGATATGGATTGCTTGATCATTTGAATGGAAAAGGAAGGAAACTCCATTTGGGGACATCTTTCGTGCTGAGGAAGTACTCTATACCAATAAATGCTTTAAACACAATCAATATTTTTCTTAGGAAAGAAAAATGTACTGCATTTTTGATGTTTTAATAAATGGAGGCTGTTGGAGGAATTAATATTATTTGAACTATTACCCTCAGTATAGCTTCAAAGTTTTTTTGGGGTGGAGGGGGGAACACAAGGGGAAATTAGACTCCTCCCACTGACTGTGAGGTTTCTGCCCCACATCAGGCATTTGACCCATAATGGAAGTAGAGCCAAGAAGATACAGGTCATTAATAAAGCAGCAGCCCACTTTCTGGTAGATGGTGGGTCACCACAGCACCTCCTCTAGTGTTCGATTGCAATATCTAAGAGCAACAGCTTAAGCAGACATGACACACAAGATCCATGATCAGGATCTCCTGGGTTTGGTTTTCATTTTTTAATTTCAAAGCAGCTGCCTGGTCTGCTAATTTGATCAGGGAATCGGCACCAGGGTGGGGTTGTTTAACCCATTCCTGCCATGCTGCTTCCCTGATCTATGGTACATGCCCAAACTGCTATTTCTGTTTTTGGGGAAAACATGCAGGCACCCTACAAGTACCTGTGTGGCTGTTTTTAAAAGTTTAAATGAGAAAAACCACTAAGTGCCAAACCCCCCATCCCTGAAAATGTCAATGAAGGTCTCCCCCATGAAAGCAGCAGAAAATCACCACTCGTACACACACTTTTGCAGGGGGAAAATGGGTGATTTTGGCCCACCTTTTGTGCGATTTAGGTTAGGGAAATGGCATGGGAGGATAGCGTTAACCACCCAGCACTTCTTTCCTGATTGAACAAGCAGGCCCACATGGCTGCTTTGCAGTAAAAAATTTTTTTGTCATGGATGCTAGTCATGGAGGATCTCCCAAATCACATCCAATTTGGCCAAGAGTGTCAAGTCAGCCACTTGTGTGCTCAGTGTAGATAGGAAAGGCATATCAAAAGCAGGTCTTCTTGTTGAGTTTCTCACAGCTGGGGAACTGCCTTTCTTTGGAGACTGTTGCCAAGCTCAAGCCTAGACATCTTTTAGAAGTATTGTCTTATTTATTTGGATTGGCTTTTGGCAGCTGAGGATAATCCAATCTGGACCTACATGTGTGTCAATATTAACACTATTTAAAAATATATATCTTTCCCCATGTTGATCCTGCTGCCAGCTGTGGCTTTGTAGAGATGTCACATGTTTTTCACTTAAAAGTTGACAAAATAAAACAAACCCATGAAAATGACCCAGGTTCCAATATCCAGCATTCTTCACCATTTCTGATATGCCCTGTCCATAGATAAATGAGATATAGGTTCTGTGTGTGTGTTTATTTCACCTTGCAAAATGGGTGGTGGTGGTGATTTTCTATCTTCCCTCTGTCTACAGTTGATCAGAAGATCAAAGCTGGGGTCTCCAATCTGGGGCCCATAGGCACCAATTTACCTATGGGCATCTCTGTTGTTGCCCACCAGGCTCCCTGCCTCTCCAGATTTTAATTTTATTTCTTTAAGATTTTTTTTAATGATTTGGATTTTTTTAAACTAAGAGTCTGACATGCTTCAAAGCAAAGTGCTGCCTTCCAGCACCATCTTCATTTGAGTTCAAAAGAGTGGTTTTGTGTTTTGGAGCTCAGCCCCCACCTCTGTTTGTTCTTGGGCAAGTCGCTTTTATTTTATTTTTTAGTCTCACCTATTTGCCTTCTAGGAAATGAGTGTTTTGTGACTGGCCATGCCCACCATGGGTAGAAGTGCCCACGACACTACCAAAATTCCATATGTGCTCACTGAACCAGAAAGGTTGGGGAACCCTGCTAAAAGGCATTCTTCTCAACTCACATCTCAAGCAGATGCTTCTGACTGTAGACCAAGCTGAAGACAAGAGCTCCCTCATGATAAAGTACAAGGGATGGATGAATGCATCAGGTTCAATTCTGCTCAGTTTCTCATTTTTCCTACATTAAGTTCATTCTCTCCTGTTTCTCCATCAGTTTGCAATTTTTTTCCTAAAATGTTTGCACAAACATTTTTATGTATTTCTGTGCACATTTCTCCTAATACAGCTTCTCTACAGAAGGCATTTATTGTGCACTAATCATTCCCACTCATGGTTGTTTATGGGTTCTTTAGATGATGTGATGCTACAGTTTTGCTTCTGTTTTTAAACAGCACTTTCTGCACTTTTTTTAGAGCAGGGAAAATGCAGTATTATTAATGAAAGCGAAAGAAAATGCTTTTTCCACTTCTGTAATTACACTATTCCACTATACCACAGTGCCACCTAGAGGTTATTTAGTGGAAAAGCAGAAATAGAATTGTGTAGTGCTTGGATCTCAATTCTGTGATGAAACAGAAGGTAGTTACAGCGGATTAACAGCTTCATGTAGAAAAGCTCATGTACTTTCTTCGTAACACTCTTCCAAATATATGCATTTTCCCCAAGTGATTTCCCATAATATGATGCATTTTTGTGTGCCCTTTCCCCTAATATATGCATTTCATGCTTTTCCTTTTTTTGATTAGCAAACTGCATTGTGACATTCTGAAAAGTGCGAGTATCATCCTATAAATGTGTTGTGGCTTGTGTTTAAGTTTGGGAAGTGCAAATTTGATAAGTTCCTATTAAAATGCAACCCAACAAAGTTCTTCTCATCCATCCATCCATCCCTATAACATACATGCAGGAACCACTGCTTCTGGAGTTAGGAGACTGTTGCCCGAGGATAGTTGAGTCTCCTGAGAAGGAGAATGAAGAAACCATTTTAGGAACAAGTAGATCAGGACTGGGCAACCTGCAGCCCAAGGGTCTCATGTGGCCCTTGGACTAATATTTATGTAGCCTTCAGGGCTATCTGACTGTCATTTTCCTTTTCTTCCCCATTCTTGTGTTCGTCTTCCTCCCACAGTCCATATTCTTCTGTTAAAGGGGAAACATATGAAGCAATCTCTTTATTCTGGTGAAAGAACTAGCAGAAGATTCCCCCCCCACCCCAATACAGTTTATTTCAAGGAACAGTATTAAAATTCAGTATTGCTTAATAATAAATTGTTTCTTGAAATAAGTTCCACAGCTCTGGGCCTGTCCAACAGTGGATTTGGCATCACCCACCACTGACTCTGACCCCACCCACTGCCAGCATGTGGCCCTGGACCAGTTACCCCCAAGGGAATGTGTGGCTGTCAACATTAAAAATGTTCCTTACCCCTAAGGTAGATGATAAACTCTGGATGGAAGAACATTTGCAATAAGCTGCCCGGGTATGGAACAGTCTCCTGCGCTACTAACTGCCGGATCTCTACATGCTTTGTCAACTCATTCTTTGAGAATGGATCATGCTGCCACCCATCTCTTTTGGTCCTGGATTTTGGAAGTGAGTGTTTACATGTACTGAGTTTTTCTGTGCACTGAAATCAATGCTTAATGCAAGTTCTGTTGCCCAGTTTAGCAGTGAGAAAGACTTGGCTTTGTTTCTGATTAAACCAATATTGCCTTTTAAAACATTGGTTGTTTTTGTTGAACCTTGTTTAAGCTGTCCTAGAAAAAATAATAATTGAAGGGTGGGATACAAACAAACTGCATAATTATATTGGAACTCCTGAGGTAAGCATCCAAAAGATGCGGTAATTTGTATACACTGTGTATGGAAGACAGATAAATAAATCGCAACGGACATTTTAGATTTGGAAAACAAGCAAACAAAACAATGTTGATTTCATACACCCATAAGAGTTTGACAACATAGCTTCTGCACTCGTATGTGGATTCTACTCAGTGTGGCTCACCATTTGTGTATCAGTTAAATCTCCTCGCATACATATACTCATTATTCATTTTCAAAGTTTAATGTACTGGTTTTATCCCACCCACATCCACCCTGAATCTATTCTTCTCATTCACACATAGCAACAGTGGGGTAGGGGAAGGCCTCTAACTGGGATTTACTAGAGAAAACACGACAGTCCAAAATGCAAGAGATGTAAGGCGCTAACTGTGTTTACCGACACACAGATTTTACTCAAGGGTTTCTAAACCATGATATGAGAGTTATTTGAATGCAATGACTTCATGTGTACAGCTTAAATGTAAGTGTTGGTCCTAAATGTGCACGTTAAACCTACTCTGTAAAAATACAATTACTGCTGCCAGGGCAAAAATCTGCCATCCGTTTTAAAAGGAATGTACTGAGAGTGCAATCATAAAATCCTTGCATGTTATGGATTTGATTAACATTTTACTCCCTTAGGATTCCCAATTGTATAATAACAGGAGTTCCTTAGATTTTAAATACCACAGACAGGAACAGATTTCACTAAAAACAGATGTGGAACCCTTACTTTGGCCTTCTTACTGGTTTTCAGAGCTAGAACTGTTGGTAATTGATACCTATTAACATGTTTGTTGTTTAGATTACAGAAATGGAAACACTATACTGTTTTTCCCATGAAAGGATATGCTAATGAGGGCCACTCCAACTGCAGTTCCTTACTCGTGATTAAATTAAAAAGTCATATTAATGCTATTCCACTTTGAAAAGGAATTGAAACACGAGTAGAATTTTTTTTAAAAAAAATCTACCAGGTTTTGAAGGGAGCACACAATGTCATTTTTGGATTTTGTTCAAAATGAGAACAGCCCTTGGATTTCCCCCACCCACCCCTAAATGCACCAACATGGCAACCTTTGACTTTTGTATGTAAGAGAAACAAGATATATATTTTAAAATAAATAAATCCTGTGCTGCTTGTTGTTTTGTATTATATTATATCATATTTTATTCTTTTAATTGTTTGTAATCCGCCAAGAGAACATTTGTTATTGTGTGGCTTAAAAATACAATCAATCAATTGATCAAATTTATCAATTAGGATAGGATCATAGAGTTGGAAGGGGCCTACAAGGCCATCGAGTGCAACCTCCTGCTCAATGCAGGAAACTAGAGGAGGGGTCTCCCATCCAAGTAATAATCAGGCCTGACCCTGCTTAGCTTTCCACGCTCAGACAAGCTGAGCCAGCATGAGCCACAGGTAACCTCTGATTTTTGTATGTAAGAGAAGCAAGTTTTCTTAAGATGAATTTTTGGTAACCCTGCCCTGCATGCTATTCTTCATATCTTTTGTACCATTATTAGCACTTGGTTGGAAAAAAGAAGGCAAAACACCAAACTGGATTCAGTCTAGTATATTGCATGCACAGCACCCACATATGGAGGGATCCCAATAGGGCAGAACAGAGCCCTGCTTCTTTTGTTTCCCCATGGCATGCTGGCAATACTAAGCACATTTACCTGGGTGTAAGCCCCACTGAACACAGTGGGACTTACTTCCAAATTAACATGCATAGGATTGCATTCTCATTGTACCACACCCTTCCCTTTCTTCAATGCTTTTTTCAATGATTTTAATACCAGATATTGGTGGGATTCCTGGACATTCAATCCTGGATGCGCATCGCATGCTTCACTTGCACAGAGCCCTCTAGTGCATGTATAGGGGAATGCAGGCCTGTGGCTTAGGTTGGCTCAGCTTGTCTGAGCGGGTGGAAAGCTAAGCAGGCAGGGTCAAGCCTGGTTATTACTTGGATGGGAGACCCCTCCTATAGTTTCCTGCATTGAGCAGGGGGTTGGACTCGATGGCCTTGTATTTTTGTAGGCCCCTTCCAACTCTATGATCTATCTATGAAATCTATGAATGATGTCATTAGCACATGCCAATGCTAGTGATTTCTGTACAGGTAGAATATAGATCACTTTTGCTGAGTTTGTTCTTTTTGGATAAGGGTTGATATATTTGTCGTGATATTCTCCCTTGATTTTTTGCAATTCAAAATGAATGGAATTTTTTAATTATTATTCTCTGGATGTGATTATTTCAATGACTTGAAGTCTGCTGGGCTGGGGATCTATGAGGAAAAGAGACAATCCCCCCCCTTCAATTTGACCAGCTTCTTCGATTGTCCTAACAGAGATCCATTCCCCCTTGATAAATGTGATTAATTTAATTGGAGCTCCCCATTTATATTTGCTAAGATTTCAATCTGATGACCATCTATTACAAGCTTTCTTCCTGCCCAATTTCTATAGTTAACTGCTTCTTTGACCCAGATACTAGTGAATTTTACCAATATGCCCCTTGAGTATTTGGCTTTTTGTGCTGTATTGATCTTATTCCATATTTATTTTATTTATTATTATATTTATTAATCGCCCATCTGGCCGGTCACCTGGCCACCCTGGGCGATGTACAATTAAAATACAGTAAAACACAATAAAATATAATGATTAAAACAATATAAAAAATTCTTATTAAAAACCTAACCCACCCCATATTCCCGCCTGAACAGCCATGTTTTTAATGCACGGCGGAAGCTCATCACGGAGGGGGCATGGTGAAGGTCACTAGGGAGGAAGTTCCATAATGTGGGGGCCGCCACAGAGAAGGCCCTCTTCCTAGTCCCCACCAGCCTGGCTGCTCTGGCTGATGGGATAAGGAGAAGGCCGTCCGTGGCAGACCTTGTTGAGCGGCCTACTTGATGTTGCTGGAGGTGCTCCTTGAGATAAGCTGGGCCGGAGCCGTGTAGGGTTTTAAAGGTCAAAACCAACACCTTGAATTCGGCTCGGCAAGCAACTGGTAACCAGTGCAACTCATTAAGCACTGGCGTGATGTGATCACGCCGGCGGCTGCCCTTAATCAGGCGAGCCGCCGCGTTCTGTACCAGCTGAAGCTTCCGGACCGTCTTCAAGGGTAACCCCACGTAGAGCGCATTACAGTAGTCTAGGCGAGAGAAGACCAAGGCATGAACCATATGCGGATTCAACTCCCACATAGACAAGTCTGTCCAGTCAAATGCAATTGGCTAAATGTTCTTCCAAAAAGCCAACTAAATTTGCCCTTTCTTGATTGTCTGGAATGCCTCTGAATTTCAGATCCTTTCCCCTCTGTCCTTCTGCTACCTCTTTAAACTGTCCCCTATTCTTAGCAATTCTACTTCCAAATCTCTACTTTTGTTCCGGTTCAGGGCTGGCCCAAGACATTTTGCTGCCTGAGGTGGAGCAGCAGCAAATGTTACCTTCCACCAAACCAAGTCAAGGTGCCTAAGCCAGGCAAGTTATCTTGGCATATGAGGCAGAAAATGCCATATGCATCTCTCCACATCCCTGGCAGTAAAAATACAGTAACAAATGAAATGACTAACAATTTGCTGTTCTCTCATGATATCCAAAATCTGCTGCCTGAGGCGGCTGCCACACTCTGCCTAATGGTAGCGCTGGACTTGTTCCTGCTCCTACCTTAGTTTTTACTTTTCTATATGTGGCTAATTTTGGGGTGTTTCCAGATTGAGGGCTCTTAGCGCTACATATCAGACAGCATTGTGCGGCATGTCTGTCTTCTTTTTCTTTAACAGATTTTCACTGGTAAGAGAAAAGATGGAAAATGCAGTGGGAAAATGCAGGAGGGTTATGAGTGGAAGCCATCATAAGAACAAATTTGGCAGTGTTGGGAGGGGGGCAGGGGCTGCACTTAAGGCCGGGGGGGCACATGCAGCCTGCAGCCTGCGTGTTCCCCACTCCTGATCTAGCGTGTGCTTTAAAATGAACTACAGGAAAACTTAGAACTGGCAAGTTAGATTTTTTTGTTATTTACTAGAATGCCCTGTAGTCAATATGAAAGTGGATTTTCTTTTTTAAAGGGTGGGGAGATGAAAAATGTGGAATGCAATTTTGATGCTTGCTACCCTTCTGTGATGGGTACGTGGCAGTAATTAATGCCAACATCTTTTGATTTATAGTTAAAATTTGCTAAATTTTCCTGCTGCTTATTCCTTGGGACTCAGAATCAACCAATTTCTGTTTGCCACACTGAAGTGTGATTAAGTTTATCATTTACAATTAACTGGTTTTCAGCAGCTCAGGATGCTGAGCTGGACACCTGAGAGTCCCATTGTGTACCAAAGGATTAGGAATGAAAGATTTCCTCCGACTTTCTTCCCTTTGCTGATTACCAGTCAACATGTTTTAAAGCTTTCTTGCAGACAGCAAACCTCAGAGGAAACACTGATGTGAATGCTCTTATTGACGGCTAATGCTGCATTATTCTTATATGTCAGTTAGATATTTCCTATGGAAAACAATAAAAGCACAAAGAATGCCCCAGTTATTTAAACTACTGGAAGCTTTCAATACTGCATTATTAATCTAACAAATGTGAACATTTCTCTCCTGGCTCCTGCTGTCATCAACAGCATTTAGATCACAATTAAAGAGGAAAGTGAAGATTCTAATTAAACAGCATAGGGAAAAAAATGTTCT
The DNA here is from genome assembly GCA_021292165.1 of Shinisaurus crocodilurus. Lineage (NCBI taxonomy): Eukaryota > Metazoa > Chordata > Lepidosauria > Squamata > Shinisauridae > Shinisaurus > Shinisaurus crocodilurus. Next base: position 23,900,036 of record CM037880.1, on the reverse strand, counting down.
GATATTATAATGAAGCCTTTGAATTCTTATCAGACTCTTTCTTTAAAAAAGTTCTAACAATCCAGCAGCATTCATTTGGTTCAATTCTGTAATAATTCACATGGATTATCTTAACTTGGTGACAAATGATAAAGAACTGCAGACCTGCTTTTGCTTTTGCAGTTACACACACCAGTACCACAAGAAAGAAAATTACTCAGGTAGAGAAGTGTTTCCTGCTCACATGAACCAAAATGATCAATTCTGAAACGGTGTGCTATTTAGAAAGTCCACACTGGGGCTGGGAAGTGAAGAGGAGGTGCTCACTCTTGTAAATTTCTTCCCTATACCTCTGCAGAAATAAGAACACCGATTCACATTCTGCATGGAAAACCCCATGTATGTATAATTTTTAAGATTCTTTTTGGAATTACAGATATCCCACAATGCATCAGAAACTGATTCTCAAAACTAGGGAAGGTAAGAAGAGCAGTCAGTAACAGCTTCTGACATGGTACAGAGGAGCTTCTTTTTGAAGAGAAGAATCCAGAAAATTCACACACTAGCCCATGCACATGTGCACTGAACTGGGGCACAAATGTGTTTTTCATCTCAGGATATTAGTCTGGATTTTCTGCATATGAGTGGAAATATATTTTGAATTATCCAAGAAGGTACATATGAAATATGATGGGCAGCCCTGCCTTATGTAGGTAGTGGATGAATAGCAATCATTGCTTGGCCCTTATCTTCCCCCTCTTGTGTACAGAGTTTCACACCCCTCCATTTCAAAGTTCATTTTAAAACTTTTACATAATTACGAAGGCAACTGAGATTTCTTCCATCTTATGCTCTCTGGCACCATGTCAGTGTTCTACCTTTAGGTCTAACGTACAGAAACAATGCTCATCTAATCTTTGGTTTAATTTTGTGTAAAACACAGCTCTTCAGAGGTGAAATTCTCGCTTACCTGCCCATGGAACCAAGGAGCTCTTGAGTTTCATTCATCTGAAAACTTGCACAGTCTGTTTAGCAGACCATCTCATTTTAAGTGCTTGTTAAACTAATATTGACTTTTCCCACTAAAGCAGAATCTCTATTATTTGTGCCCAGAAGACTGGGGGCGGGGGAATGGCAAGAAGCAAAATAATTAATCTTCTTGACTTGCCTTTCCCTGCCACCATATATTTGAGAGTCAAGGTGCAAGCCTGGCCTTACTGGGGCATGCTGGGAGTTGTAGGCCTTTTTTGGGTGGGTGGGGGTCTAAACTTGCATTGGATTGTGCCCTCAGTCTATTTGTGATATGCACCTAGTAGAGGATGTTAAGATATTCAGGCACAGGGCTTTCCATATTACACAGAAATATTTTTTACTCTATACTCTGGTGTACTTCTTTATCTTTAAAAAATATTTTTATCCCTGGTTGCTTTCTTTGAAACCCCTGAATAGATTTGTAATTTTTATTAAAATGGTTTGGTTGTCTTTCGTACCTGTATCCATTCTCTGCTGGAATCTTCTCCGGGCGTCCACCCATTTTCTGGGTAATTTAATCGGGACCTTTCAGAAGACCAATTGGTGCTATACTGGGAAGAGGCACTGATTTGGTCAGAATGGATTTCACCAGATTCCATGCCTAGTGGTTCAGCACACTGGAAATCTGAAAATAAAAATGTTGTCAGTAACATGACCTACCCTAAACTCAGGAGATCTATGAGGACAAGCAGCAGCTGCAGTCCAAGTACTGTGACGTGATATGATGAAATGAGGCCACACTGGGGCTGTAACAGCTCTTCTACTGCTGGAAAATTTGAGCTAGTTCTGAGATTACTTTTTGGAAGCATGTAAACATAGGCAAGTCTTTCCAATGTCAAAATAGTCAGATGCAAGAAGTGCCCATCTTGATTATGTGTTTATAGCTACTTTGATTGCATGTTTATGGAATGCTGGTATATAAATACAGGAAATAAATATATAGTGGACCTACACTGGGACCTTTTCATGTTCCTTATGACAGCTTTATGTGAGACCATTCTGACATTATACCATTTTATTGTATGTTTGCAGCTTTTGAGACAACCCTGTTATACAGTGATTTTAGCCCAGAATTGCAATTTCCATTGCAAGATTTTTTTAAAAAAAGAAGACATGGCCATTCTCAAAGAGAGAATATTAGACTAAATGGCCTATTGATTTGATGTATATTGATTTTATCACACCCTTCGTTCAAGAAATTCAAGGTGGTATATGCATGCCATTCCTACATGTCATCCTCACAACAACCCAGTGAGGTAGGCTAGACTCCCAGAAAGTGACTGGGATGTTAGAGAAATCTGCAGTGGATTCAAATGAGTTTGGATTTTTATGAATATGACCTGCAGATTCCGCAGTGGAGTGGTTTTTTCCCCAAGTCATGAGGATTCTGTGGACTTGTGGACTGGTTTTTCGCTTTGGGGGGGATTTGTGCTAATCCTCATGAATTAACAAGCATTAGCACATTTGTGCAAGTATGCATTAGCACTAATGCACACTTGCACTAATGTGACTTAGTTCTAATGGGAATTAGTGCAAGTAGAACAACATTCTGGTTTTAAAAAAAATCTGATACTGTCAAAGAGCAGATGATGGAAGGAAAGATGCCTGACAATCTGCGAAAGACAGATGGAATGGATGAGACAAAATCTGTGCCCCCTAGCCTGAGGTCACCCAGCAAGCTGGATAGTTAAGCATGGTTCTGAACAAGGTCTCCCTGTCAAGGTCCTGCACTCCATGGCATATGCCGCATCGTGTTCGCTCTGTGTAAAGGCCGACCATACCATTAGGCAGAGTGAGGCAACTGCCGGCGGGCAGATCATGGGGGACAACGGCGGCAGCAGCAGCAGCGCCCTCGCCCTCCCCCCCCGGCTGTTCCTCCTGAGCCTCCAGCCAGTCCCTTTGTTGAAAGACAGAGCTGTGTATGCCACACAGCCTGTCCTGAGCCCCCTAAACGAGCCTGCTGCCTCAGGTGTGGGCAGTGAAGGAGGACACCATCTTGTCACCAGTGTTGGAGAGGAAGATTCAACTGCCAGTCCAGTTGGCTTCTGTACACGGAGTGGGGAGGGGCACCATTTTGTTCTTTGCCCCAGGCAGCAAAATGTCTTGGGTCAGCTCACCTCTGTCCACTTCATATGCTAGTATTACTTCCCATGCACACACTTAACCATGGGCAATTTATTTATTTATTTATTTATTATATTTATACCCCGCCTTTTTTTCTGCAAGGAACCCAAGGCGGCTGACATAATCCTCCTCCTCCACTTTATCCTCACAACAACCCTGTGAGGTAGGTTAGGCTGAGAGTCAGTGACTGACCCAAAATCACCCAGTGAGCTTCATGGCCGAAATTTATAGTTTCTCATGGTCACATTTAATTCCAGATTACTAACTGAAAACTTGAATGGGCCATGGAAGCTAAATTAACCCCTTGCTCTAGGTTTGGATTAAGGCACAGTTTTACAATGCAGTCAGAAGTGGGGTCAGGAATGGGGGAAGTGAAGCAGCAGATCAACTCATCAAAAGCCCTGCCGAGTCTGACTCTCATCAGCCAGGGCAAGTGTAGCGGGGTGGAGTTCTTCCTTTACCCCCAGTGGTGTGGGGTTCTTTTGTATTTTCCCTCCCACTAATACAACAGGAGTGAAATTTCCTATGACAGCTTGAGGCTGGTGTAAATTAGGGAACCAATCCTGAGGCCCCCTCAGGGGAATGGAGAGGGTTTGGATTTGGTGGATCCAAGGCTGCCTACACCCCACCCCAAAACGCCTGATTTTGTGACCTTCTAATGGCTGCGGCTGGCACCGATGGAACACAGCTGGTGGTAGCTTTCCACCCACTGAGCTTTCTACAGGCAGAACTGGGCTGCCAAGGCGGATGGAACTCTCCTGAAGCTGGACATCTGGTGAAGGGGCACCTCCACCTAATTCTAACACCCCCAGCAGGTTAGATTTGGGGGTTATGCTTGCCTTCCCTGAATGTTATTAGGAAACTTGCAGGATGCTGCATTTACTCTATCTGTTTTACTTATAATCTTCAGCTTTAAAAGCTGTCGGTGTAGTCTTCACACACTCCTTCCTCTACATGGGAGATAAAACAGGCCAGTATGACAAGCGTTCAATTCAGACCAAAAATAACACTAAATCTAAGTGTAGCAATAAACGTTAACAAGAGATTTGCTATAAAATGTTTTAAAAATCAGAAAGTAGCTGTGATGTGACAGGGGTATGATTAACCTTGTGTTCCCTACAATTTTAATTCTATTTGAAGGTTAAAAAAACCACACGACCAAATGAGATCTGGTCGATCAGCATTTTCCCTTAGAGAGAAACTATTCTGAGTCAGACAGAAGTATTACAAGTGGTTATTAAGAGGCATTCAGGAATAAGTCAGACTTCTTTCTATTGTGGAATTTCCATTTGAAATAGTGAATTACAGTATTCTCTATCCCTGAATTTGGTACAAATAAGTGCTATTACTTTGATCAGATATGCTCTGTAGATAAGGTAATAAATATTACATGGGGTAATAAATTTCTCCCATGTAGTCAAGAACTGCTGGGAGTAGAGCTGGGAGGCCTTGCATAGCTGCTTCATGTGAGAAGCCACCAAGGGTATCAATTGAAGCCATGACCCTAGACAGTAAGGAGGTAGGAGCTCCCAGATCCTGGAGTGATTCCCCCTGCCAGGTTGGCCATTGCTTCTCGTCAATAGAAAAAAACTTCCTGATCAGGCTAAGAATTTTCCTGACTGCCTTTCCTAGTTCTGGTTCTCATCAATAGGAAACACTTCCTGTTCAGGCTAAGACTTCTCCTGGGCAATGACTGTCTTTCCTAGTTCTGGCTCTTATTTTGTTCTAACTCCTGTGACTTGTTCTCTGACCTCTTGGCTCTGACTCCCGGCTCCTGTGTTTCCCAGTTCCTGGCTCTGATTTAATAGTTGCCTATGGCTGAGCTCTGACACATGCAGTATGAAGTCTTCCATAGATTTTTTTATTTCGTAAGAATTTGAGCTTTTTGTTGTTGATTTAATATAAAACAAATTTCTTGACCTCGTGTTTTTTTTTTTAATTGGACTGTCCTGAGCTGACTGTCAGGTAACTGTCTTAGTAGTTGTTATATTTTTCAAATTTTAATGGGTATATCTACATTTCAGTGTGTACAAAGAGAAGTTTTCAGTGTCCTAATTTTCTCCTGAAAGCTGATTAGAAGGGAGAGCTTTTGTGTCCTGCCCAATTCTCAGCGTCCATTCCCTGGTGTGCAGACCGGAGATGTGATATTACACAACCCTACACAGATCCCAGTGCATATGCATAGAGCAGTGTACATATACCAATAATCTGTTCAAGGTACTGATATATGTCAGAGAGGTAACTTATTGTAATGAAGTCTAGAAATTCATATTTACTCGCTCCAGTAAATCAGATGTAATGCGAAAAGTGTTCTAGATCCATATGTTGTGTACGTACTTACGTACGTACATACATACACACAAACACACACACACCACCCCTTTTCTTACTTTCGGTCATAGGAAAATGTGTGAGCAATTTCAGCTAACAGCTTAAAATTAGTTGGGGTCTGGAGCTGCAAGAGATTTGCACTGAGGACAGTACTCTATATTTCTCTGTGGCTCGTAGTCCGTGTCCCCATAGCTGTAGAGAGGATGTTCAGTGTGCTGGTCTTGTGTCCCAGTAACATTTCCTTTTCAGTCACAAATGGGTTTTGATCTTCAGATTTTTGTTCTGGTTTGCAGGAAAGGGGTGCCAAAGGGAGCCAGTGTGGTGTAGTGGTGAGAGGGTTGGACTGGGACTCGGGAGATCCAGGTTCTAGTCCCCTCTCGGCCATGAAACTCACTGGGTGACTTTGGGCCAGTCACTGACTCTCAGCCTAACCTACCTCACAGGGTTGTTGTGAGGATAAAATGGAGGAGGAGGAGGATTATGTAAGCCGCCTTGGGTTCCTTGCAGGAAAAAAGGTGGGGTATAAATATAATAAAATAAATAAAGGGTTGTATCGAATGGCTTTGTTTCACCAGCAGAAAGGAACTGCTGGTGAACAGATTTCCCCTTCCCCTCTGTGCCCCACAAATCTGCTCCAGAGGGTTGGAGGGACTTTCTGGAGCAGATCTGGGGTGCATGCAGGTCTGCAGGAGTGGGGAGGAGAGGATGGGAAAGTTTTGCTTGCATGATCTATGCATACAGTAAATTGGTGTCTTGTATCAAGGCATTGGACAATTTAGGTCTTGGTTTGGATTTTATTGTTTAGATCTACTGGCCTCAATTTACACTGGAATGGGAAAATTATTCCGCAATGTTATGAGCTTTTAGAGAAACCAATCTGTAAGGAAATGTCTTTGGCACTGGTAATCAAAGAGTAGCTGCATTAAAAACAGACATACACATATGCACACGCACGCAGGCGCACACACCCACACCCAGAGTCCTTATTTATCCAAGGTTTCTTTAAATATTTCATACAGCACCCAGCAGACTGAGAAGACATGATGGAGAATATTCGATGCACAGCTCTGCAGGACAGGTAAACACTGACCTTCTGAAACACTGTTCTGCAACACAGTGTAGTTTGCAGAGAATCCTTCTTTTGCTATTGCACTGTCGGTGTAGAAAACCATGGAAAGAATGCCGGTTGAAGAGCGAACACGGCCCGGTGTGTTTTGCCCACAGTATCGGCCTATATGAGGGCCAACTGAAAGGAAACAAAAGTGGAATATTTAAGTCCCTGCAACAATAAAGACTGTATACTATAGACCCCTGAAGAGAAGCCTTTACAGGAAACAGGAAGAACTGTAAAATGGTCATATCTTATTAACCAAACCAATGTATTGTTCCATCCTACCATAAAATCCTTGCTCTTAAAATATTCCAACTAAGGTTGCGTGAAGATTTTTTTGGCCCACATTTTAAAACGAACTGACTTGATTTGCAGTTCCCAGACTAATACGCGCAGTTATCCTTCAGATTACATATTCTCCAAATTTTGTGATACAGTTATCAGCTCAAAAAACATACCAAAATGCATTGTTTAGGCCAAAATGCATAGAAAAATGTGTATTTTAAGATAACACGCATACAAAAATGCATATTTAACTAAACATTTAAATGTAATTTTTTGTGCACTTTTTAATTAAAACCTTCTCAGATTGATGCAGAAATGGGGCAGAAAGGACCAATGAATGAATGCATGTGAAACTGACACAGACTGGAATTAGAGCAGTGATGGCGAACCTATGGCACGGGTGCCACAGCTGGCACTCAGGGACCTCTCTGTGGGCACTCAAGCCATTGGTCACCAGATCACGAAAAGACTGTCCCCTTCTGCAAAACACTAATGATCTTGTTCTTTCTCACAGTGTGGAACAGAATGATTTTATTCTAGAATTCCTGTTACAGAATTCTTTTCTACATTGTTATCACATTTAAAAGATTTTGAAGAATGATGCACAGAGCATGGCTTGGATGTAAAGCCCTAACAGTTGACCTGAGTGATGCATGTGTTGTTCTCAAACTAACGGAGTATGAACCAAGGTTTGACAAATTATCAGCATGCATGCAATAGCAAAAATCACATTAATTGTGCAAAAGCATGCCTAATGCAAGCTTTTACCTAATGCAGTGTTTGCAGTCCAAGACATAAAGTGTTTAAAATGTGTTAAGCACGTTTAGTTTTCTTGTTTATCTTGCTCATCCTAGTACAGGTTGACTTTTGCTTTTACTAATCCGACACCTGTAGAAGCAGGGAAAGGACCCGGGGTAAAGCTTGCCCCATACAATTTCAGTCTGGCATATAATCATATTACAAGTTGAGAATCCCTTATCCAAAAATACATGTGCTTAATTATTTAAAAAGTTTGTATAAATTCCCTTCAGGCTACGTGTACAATGTAGTACTATAATAATTTTTTGAGTTGATTTTTTTTCCCCAACAAAAAACTGTTTGTATCATTGAAAGCTCTGTTATTGTGTTTTTCTTTTAAGACAAAAGATGTTAATTAGTTCGGACAACTGTATGAGTTGTTTTTCTAAAACTAAAACCTCGGTATTCAGGTTTAATTGCAGTGTTGGCACTTGGAAATAAATAAGTTGGTTTTGTGTTGCAGTTTGGGCACTCGGGCTCAAAAAGGTTTGCCATCACTGAATTAGAGTGATCTGTCCATCCCTAAATTACCAATGCAAAATCTGGGGGGAAAACCCAACTACATAAATGTCCAAAGAATGTGTTTTAGTACCATGGTTGTAACTAATGAAACATACAATTATAAGCATGAAGAAACAGTTACCAGTAGGAATATGAGAGACCTATTGATAACAAAAAGGGTTTGAGCAGTCTGGTTTGCACAACCTAACTTACCTCACAGGGTTGTTGTGAGGATAAAATGGAGAGGAGGAGGAGGACTATGTAAGCCGCCTTGAGTTCCTTGCAGGAAAAAGGGCGGGGTATAAAAATAATAAATAAATAAATAAATTCGATGACATAAAGCCATACATGAGAAATGACAACACTCAACACTCAGTGCACAAGCTAATAGAAGGGAAAGGTGAATTTCACTGAAACAAACAGTCTTTAACAGAGATAAAGTCAGGAGTAGAGGATGTAGACACAAATGGAACTGAAAGATAACCTCTTAAAATGGATAACCAGGATGTATTTAACATAACCTTGCCATAAAGCAGCATCAAAAGATATTGGGTTGGATCGAGATTAAGGGCCAATCTACACTAGGTGTTGTTGTTTTTTGGCACTGAAATGCCTGGCTCACTCATGTATACAATGCATTCCCCAACCCATTGTCCTGATGCTATTTGTTCTTCAATATTCCATTTTCTCCAGACCACTTTTATGACTTTTTTGGTGACTGCAGTTTGTGTGCCATTGAGTTATGTGTATTCTAATTTAGTGGTATTATAACTCTTACCAGTGGGACTAACTTCAAAGCTATAGAACTTGTTTTGCAACATTCCCCCCTTTCACTTTTGTCTTTGGGCAGGGGAAAGAGATTGCGGGCAGGCAATCTGTAGCTGTCCTCCATTTCCTCTCCTTCCATAGCAGGGTGGTTGGTCAGCCACAAAGAGTCTATTGCACTGCGTTGGAAAGAGCATTATTATGACCTTTTAAATCGTAAATCTAAGGTGGATAATGAGATTTTTTTGCAAATCCCGCAAAAACAAATTAGAGAGGAACTTGCAATACTCCCCACTTTGGATGAAGTAAAAAAAGCCATTAATCAAATGAAGAACAACAAAGCTAGTGGACCAGATGGGATTCCTACTGAAATCTTTAAAGAAGCCCCCCCCCCGAACTTGTACAACATCTTCATAAACTCATCGAAAAAATCTGGATAAGAGAAGAGATCCCAGAAGACTTCAGGGATGCCATAATTATCACCCTCTTTAAGAAGGGTGATAGAACAGACTGTGGAAACTATCGGGGCATTTTTCTCTTAGCTACCGCAGGTAAAATATTTGCTAGGATTCTCGCAAACCGTCTTCTATCTATTTCAGAAGAGATCCTCCCTGAAACTCAATATGGTTTCCACCCCTCTAGAGGGACAGTAGACATGATTTTTACTGCACATCAGCTCCAAGAAAAATGCCGGGAGCAAAATCAACCCCTTTATATGGCATTTATTGATCTGGCTAAGGCCTTTGATACTGTAGACCGAACAGCTCTCTGGACTATCCTTATGAAAATTGGATGCCCCAATAAATTTGTGAATATCTTGCGACTTCTCCATGACAATATGACAGCAACGGTTTTGGACAACAATGGCTCTCATGGTGCTCCATTTAAAGTGGGATCAGGTGTTAAACAGGGATGTGTTATTGCCCCAACATTATTTGCTATTTTCATCGCCATGATTTTACATCTTGTCGAGGGGAAATTTCCCACTGGTGTGGAAATCATATATCGAACAGATGGAAAGCTTTTTAATCTCAGCAGGCTGAAAGCAAAAAGTAAGGTAATTACAACCTCCGTTGTGGAACTTCAGTATGCTGATGATAATGTGGTCTCCGCACATTCAGAGGATGATCTCCAAACTATCCTAAATGCTTTTGCAGAAGCATACGAAAAACTTGGTCTCTCACTTAACATAAAAAACCCCAAAGTGCTTCATTAGCAAGTGCAAGCTAACCCTGTGGTGATGCCATCTATCCAGCTTGGTGGGACAATACTGGAAAATGTCGATCATTTTCTCTATCTTGGCAGCTATCTTTCTGTTACAGCTAACATCGACAGTGAAATCCAGCATCGTTTGAGCTCCGCAAGTGCCACGTTTTCTCAAATGAAACATAGAGTGTTCGAGGATCGGGATATTTGTAAGAAGACCAAAACACTGGTTTATGAAGCCATTGTATTACCAACTTTATTGTATGCCTGCGAAACATGGACTATCTATAAACGTCATTTCCACCTCCTTGAAAGATTTCATCAACGTTGCCTCCGGAAAATCCTGCAAATTACTTGGGAAGATAGGCGAACAAATATCAGTGTACTGGAAGAAGCAAAGACTACTAGTGTTGAAAAAATGATCCTTCAACACCAACTTCAGTGGACCAGTCATGTTGTTCGAATGCCTGACTGCAGTCTCCCAAAGCAGTTACTTTATTCCCAACTCAAGGATGGAAAGCGGAATATCGGTGGTCAGTATAAGAGGTTTAAAGATGTTCTTAAGGCTAATCTAAAAAAATGCAATATAAATATCGAAAACTGGGAAGCTCTGGCCCATGAACGATCTAAATGGAGGTTGGCCTTTCACAAAGGTTCCATGGACTTTGAAGAAGCCCGAGTGCAAGGTGAAAGGGAGAAACGTGCTAAGCGAAAAGCACATCAAATGAATCCTTTACAGGACCATCTTCCATCTGGTAACCTGTGTCCTCACTGTGGGAAGCTGTGTGGATCTAGAATTGGCCTCCACAGTCACTTACGGACCCATCGCTAGAGTCTACACAATTTTCTTTAGAATTTCCTCCTTTTAAAATCTCCTTTTTGTAAATTTTTATCCTGGAAGACAATCTTACTTGGTCACGAGTGATCGCCTGATGATGATGATGGTTGGTCAGCCAATTTTTTAGCCTAATTTTCAACATGCACCTACACAGTTGCACAGCTATGAATAATCACACAATCTATTTATTTTAAAACCTGCATTCCTACATAGCTGTGCAGTTGTGTATTTACTGGACTTAAAAAAAAACAGGCAAAAGAAATGGCAGGATGATCTCTCGCTTCTCCCCCAATTGCTGCACTATACTGTGCCTTGTGGTTTGTGCTTGCACGATAAACACAAATGATAGAACACACGTGGCCTTTCAAACTCCTCCTACTTCTCTCACAATTACAGTGCTATGCATTGGTGGGTAGCACTTGATTGCCTTATAAACACAGTGGATACTGTGCTGTATTCATTAATGTGTGACCACAGAGCAGTGACTATGTATGGAAAAAAAATATACTGGCACAGCACTGCCTCAGAAATGAAAGCACTCCAGTACAGACTGTCTCTCTAAGTTAGTCACACTTAGTTCCCACAGAAACCAATGAAACTTCAGTTAGCTATGGTTAACTTTTCACACTGATTTCAATGTGTGACTAATTTTAAGTGTGACTAACTTAGTCTAGATCCAACTCTATAATACGGACAGTTGCATATGGTAAAGTGATATCACAAAATCAATGTATTTAGTGAAATGACAAATGAAAAAATTGCAAACTGTCATTTGTCATGTCATGAATTAGTGCTTATATGTGATGGTGGGATATCAGTTTACTATATACATACAACCCCTTCATTTGCTTTGATATGAATTGGTGCATTTATGTGAAATTTTGCTGTCAGTTTGTAACATTGATAAGTTACATATGTTCTGCCCTTCTCTTGCTCTGTTCATATCGCCATTCACTACATTGCTGGGTATGCCTTTGTAGGATACTGAGCACTCAGGACTTGACATTCATTCATTAGTAACCCCATGTTTACAGGGCAAGCTGCCATGGGTTGTTCAGTAAATTCAGAGAAAAGCCTGAGTGGTTGCAATGCCCAGCAATCAATGACCCCCCCCCTTTTCTCTTTCTATTTGTGCTTTCAACAGCTTGAAGCTTTCCCCCTTTGCTCATACTGAACCACCAAGGAAATAATTCACGTTGAGTATGAAATATTTCCTTTCCATTACAATAATATCCCTCAGAGGCATTCACTGAAGATATATGCCAGTGAAGTTGCCTGTGGAAGTTTAAAAACAACAAATCTTTTGCTAGTAAAAATCTATAACAGGATTGGCTAAAGTTCCTAAGCCTAAGAGCCTCTTACCACAATTTCCATATGGCTAAGAGCCAAACACTACACAGACTCTGTTCCTTCCTAGTCATTTACTTCTCTGCTCTCAAGAACTAAATCAGCACTCATTGCCTCTTCTTTTTCAATGGCTTTTCCCCAAAGCTCCCAATCCTACCATAACCTCCATACACATTGTTCCAGTAACCCTTTCCATATATCCCCGGTCTGTCCTCCTCCCCCAACCAAAGTGCTTCTGCTTCCCCTTTTCTCCCAATTCCTCCCAGTCTCCATGCCCCCCTTGCAAATTTCACTGATAAGCAACATTTACTATATCTGATTACTCTCTCTTCTTTCATAATGGCAACTTGTCTAAGCCAGAACCCCCCCCCCCCCAAGGCTGGCCAGGAAAGTCATCAAACTTTTGTTCTCTATTTAGTAAGTACAGCAGCAGAAATGAATGTTCTGTGCTTCAATGATATCCAAACCCCAATTCACTTTACTACACAGCACTGCTGTATCTGGTGTGACTCGTTCAACACAGACTATGAGTTAATCAGTTAGTTACTTACAAAGCCTTACTACATGGAAGAACTTTCATTTCAGCACTACTTAATGAGGTTTTAACATGTTACAGACAGTAAGCAGCACACACACATCCTCACCGTCATCTTGGAGGGCATGCCTCACATCAGCTTCTGGTTGCTTTGGTAATGCCTTCTCATTCTATAGTATCAGTTTTTCAGACAACTCTGTTCTTCAACCTCTCCTCCATCTCCAACAGGAGCCCCAGTGACAAAGCATCAGCACACACGCAAGTTAAGCACCCGTGCAAGGAGAAGATAAGTGCTATTTACTTATTTATCTATTAAATTACCCCAGGTAAACATTTAAAACTCATAAATTATCAGCTGAAGCCAAAATAAGGGCTCAGCAAAGGGAGCAAAATCCCAGAAGCGTAACCCTTTACAAACTTACAGCTGGGAGCTAAATCTCAGGGAGGATATCCAGAAGAAACTTACAGTTCTTGCAGCCTTACTCTAAAAGAGATTCCTGAGAGGTTGCGTTGAAGAGAACCTCAACCACATATTTAAATTAAACCGAAGCTTAGAAAAGGGCAGTAAAAGCAATACATAGCTCTATATTGACAAGAGCCACTGTGCAGGCCTAAGTAGTGGAAGAGTCTGCTTATTAACAAAGAAGTGCAGGCTAGCTTGAGTTTGGGCTCATTGTAGGTTCAGGTTTTAGGCCTTATATAGCAGCTCATAAACTAAAGCTCAGAAATAGACTCATCCTAAGTTTGAGAGTTCAGCTTATCATTTAGTTTTAAAAAACACACAAAAAGGATTCAGCCCTTGCACAAACCACATCCCTTCCTAAATCAAATACACAGTGTCAGCCCCTTGTATATCTAGGGGAGCCTGAACTGCATTCCTTCCCAAATCACCTACCCTTTGTCTGTTCTCCCCTCCAATGACCCATTGACTGCTGTCATCTCCCCTAGATAGAAAATCTCCCATTGACTATTGTCCTCTCCCCTAAATTGAAAATCTCTACTCCCAGCGGGCTCAATTGACCTCAGTAGAAGCTACTGCAGACTAGTAGTTCAGGCATAGCCTCCCTTGCTTTTCAAATGAGGCCCTCTAATCATTTTGGTTGCAGCAGCAGTTGGGCCAAGCTAGCTAGAGCTATATGAGGCAGCAGGCTTGTGAGGGAGTCAGCTCTCTAAGTGTGAGGAGCCCCAGTGACAAAGTGTCTCAGCTCCAGTGATGAAGCATTAGCACCTGTGTGAGTTTAGCAGCAGGGTGAGGAGGCCTGAGCAGTTGACTCTTCCCTCCGTTCTCATAGTAAGTAACTATAAATATAAACAAATAGCTATAAATAAATTCTCAATCTTCTCCTAGTAAGCAACTTTGTTTTCCAGGTAAACAAACCCAATATAGCAAAAAAACAACAACAGTTTCATAGTTTCATAGTTTCATAGATAGAAAGCCAGCAGGGGTGTTGGGGCTATCCAGTGTAATACAGTGAGTGCCACATGTATGACTATCTGCCCACTGGACAGAAGTCATGGGTGTGTGCTCAGTGTAATTTGCTCCTGGCTCTCAGGGAACAGTTCATTCCCTTGAAGGCAAGGTTGCTGACTGGAAGAAGCTAACAGAGAGGTTGGTAGATGAGACCTTTGGTGACCTAACAGCGGTATCCCAATCCCTGGGTGATACCTCCTCTTCTGTCATGGAGAATGGGGGTCTTGAGGAAGGAGGGTGTCATTCTGAAGATGAGGAAAATAATGCCTTAGAATGGACCCATTACTTGGAAGATGAGCAAATATCCTCTTGTGTTGAAGATGTGCCTCCAGGAGGCAGGAGGCTTGTGGTAGTGGGAGATTCCATCAATAGACACATAGACAGCTGAGTTTGTGATGGGTGTATAGACCTCATGGTAAATTGCCTGCCTGGTGCAAAAGTTGGGGGTACCATACACAATCTAGAGAACTTTGCATAAGTGCTGAGGTGGAGTCAGCAGTCATAGTCTATGTTGGTTCCAATGACGTGGGGAAATGTAGTCGTGAGGTCCTAGAAGCCAAATTTAGGTTGCTAGGTAGAAGGTCGAAATCCAGGACCACCAAGGTGGCTTTCTCTGAAATGCTACCTGTTTCACACGCAGGGACAGGTGAAACTGAGGAGTCTCAATGCATAGATGAGATAATATGCAGGGAAGAGGGGTTTAGATTTGTTAGGCACTGGGGAACATTTTGGGACAAGCCAGGCCTGTACAAGAGTGACGGGCTCCATTGTCCTGATGGCTATATGCTACTTTCAGTATCGGAGGCAGTATGCTTATGTACACCAGCTGCTGGGGAACATGGGTGGGTGGGTGCTGTTGCACTCATGTCCTACTTGTGGCCTTCCCATAGGCAGCTGGTTGGCCACTGTGTGAACAGAATGCTGGACTAGGTGGACCCTTGGTTTGATCCAGTATGGCTCTTCTTATGTTCTTAACAGGGCTGGTGTAGACTGAACAGATGTCATAAGTAAGTTGGTGTGTTGTTTGGAACAATTTTTATTACACTAATAGATTGGTGTTTCTTTTAAGGGACAACAGCAACCTGGAGACTTAGTTGCGAGTTCTGGCCTGTGCAGGGATTCATTCAGTCTAGACCTGCAAGTATGGTGGTAGGCGTATTGGCCTGCTCTCTCTCCCCCAATACACCCAACCTCAAAACATGTATTTTTATGTTTATTTAAGAAAGAAATACCTGCCTTTCATTATAAAATAATTCCAAAGCGGGGTGCAAACAACAAAACACAGAAAAAGAATACAGCATTGACAAAAAAAAACATCTGAGATCTTATCTGTAAGGGGCCTATTGCATTTAGAATCTGTTTGTTTGATCTGTACCCTGCATACAGATCACACATACAGAATTTACATTGACTGGTTCTGCATTAGTTCTGCATTCATACTTTTCTTCAGCCTCTTAATTAAGCAGTGGTGCAGCTAAGTAATTTGGGATTTAGATGGCCTCACACCCTCCTGCTTTAGATAGCTGTGTGTAATCCTTCAGTTGCCACTTACACAACTAACAGTTCTCCGCCTCCATGGCAATTCCATGCTTTACAACTGCTCCTTCTACATTCCTGATACGTTAGAGCGAGCGGGCAAACAAACAAATAAGCAAAACTGTTTGCTAACGCAGATAAAAAAGAAATACTCTGAGCATGTGCAGTTTCTCATACTGCAGCAAGCAGTCAGCCCCAGTGGTGACAGCATGCAAAACTGTTTGCCATGGCCTGCATCACCTGCCACTCTGTGGGTAGTCATTTGGGGCTGGGGCTGGACTGTGGGGCCCAGGACTTTGGACCCAAGGTCCAGCCATAGCTGAACTTCTGTAATTAA
Organism: Shinisaurus crocodilurus; assembly: GCA_021292165.1. Lineage (NCBI taxonomy): Eukaryota > Metazoa > Chordata > Lepidosauria > Squamata > Shinisauridae > Shinisaurus > Shinisaurus crocodilurus. The sequence goes on along the minus strand of CM037880.1, from coordinate 23,883,840 downwards.
GTTCATCTGGAACTTATGATGGATGCTGTGTGATGCCGATACATAAGGTTTGGAGAGGTGCAAAGAAAGGAAACTGTTCAGGAATTTAGGGAGGTGTTTGGCACGTCATTTATTGGATAGCTTTATAGGCTCCACCCCAAGCCACTGAAAGTGTCTGACAACTTTTACAAGAGCGACAGGAGCCTGCTCATTTGTGGTTCCACAATTGTCAATCCTCCACAAAACAAAACTAAACACCTCTGTAGGGTTTTATGTGTTTTATCTTGCATCTGACTAATCGGCATCCTGCCCTTTCCTCTCATTGTCTTTCCCATCTCTGTCTAATGGGCAAACATCTCTGACTCTGCTCCTTTCAGTTAGGACCTTTGATCACTGTAGCCATTGACCTTAATGAGGAAGAGAAAAGAAGTCACTACCATACCATACTGGGGTACTTATTCTGACCCACTCTCTCCATCCCACTGTCCTCCCCTATTTCCTGCAAGGAGGTTTCCTTTGCACAGGGAGCTTGTTTTAAGCAGATGCATACTTCAAGTTCAATGTGACTCATAGGTTTACAGTTTTTTAAAGACATGCATACTTGTTAATTTTAAATTTCATTCTTCTGAATATTGCTGCAAGATATCACAGTTGTATTCTCATATCTAGCTGTGAGAATTCAGAAGCTGAAAGCTTTGTAGAATATGATATAAAGAGGTATTGAATTTTCTTACACAACATGTAAGACATTGCCTACTGAGCTAATGCAATATTGATCTGACCCGAAATGGATGAAATAGAGGATTTTAGTCTTCCTATATAAATACAGAGCATACTTAAAACTTCTCTCTTTTTATTTTCAGTTTCGGGCTTCCAAACCTGCAAATGACAATAAATTACTTAATAATGTGTAAAAGGCGACTGCACTAAATGGTTCACCAGGAAGAAAACATCTTGACCAATAATTCATGAGATTATATCACTACCTGCTTAGCTAGAATGTGTCAGTCTTTCTTGAAGGCTCCTATTAATCTTTCTTTGCTTTGTAATTTGTGAGCTAAGGGGCAAATGGATTTTAGCACAGCAAATCTACTCTTTGCTGTTTAAATTGGAATTACAGAGTGGCTGGGACCCATTTGAAGTTACTGCTATAAATTATTGTATTTTGAAGCCTACAATGTTTGGTCGTATTCTGGCAGCATCAGTCTTGGAGCTGTATGGTTAGGAGATTCTAAACTTTAATTTAGAGAAAAGTGAAAATGTCCTTTGTTCATTTTTTTAAATTTGGTCTAAGGGATTAAAATAATAGCAAGAATAATTAAACTGAAGAAAGAGACACTTGTGTTTTTCAGCATTCTGACTTAGAGAATGTGTTAGCTAGCTACCTTTAGTGAACATGAAAGGCATAGGGTGCAGTGCTGCTAAAGATAAGCTCCATTGACTTCAATGTGAAATCAGACACCTGCTTATCTCCCCCACTGAAATCAGTGGAGTTTAGAATGGCTTATGGGCTAGTTGCTCCAACCTGAGCATGCAATTCCACATCCAGCACTTTGCTTGCCACAGATTAGCCATAGATCAGCCAAGATAAGTTGCTTAGATGAGATGATGCCATGCTTATGGGTTTCCCTCCCTTCCCATTGCAATATGTGGAGTCATATAGATCCAGGTTGACCAAAGCACCACTCTCTCATCCACAACCCCTATTTAGGGGGCACATGAAACAAATCCACTTCTGTAGAATGCCAGTGCTCTGGCCCTATCCCTATGGAACTGGTATTTTTTGTGACATATGACTAAATTTTATTTATTTATTTATTTGAAACATTTTTATGCCGCTCTTCAGCCAAAAAGGCTCCCAGAGCGGCTTACATATAATCAATTAAATTATTATTCTATATAATGGTTTCTATTTCTGGAACCCAGAAAACAATCAAAGCACATCTTGGGGCTACTCTGAACCAGGCTTGAGTACAAATATTAGCAGGGGATAATGTTTATCTCCATGCTTTGCTGTTTTCTGTGGATCATGCTGCTGTTAAAAGCATAAGACCAAGACAGGCCATTTTTTTCTGGTCAAAAGGCAACTCTAACATGCATGCATGCATGCATGCACGTACTCACGCACACATGCACGTATGCACAGGTACACAAATGAACAATGGTGCACTTCATCTGCAGAGAAATCAGAGTATGTACTTGTAATATTGACCATAGCAATAATGTTTTGCCTGCGCTACTCAAATCATATGTAAACTTCCTTGGAGGGCCTTTTAAGTATCCCGTAGTCATTCCATAGGCTAAGCTTCAAATAAAAGTTGTGTGATGAATATGTGTAATTAATTACTATAGCTGTGCATGATTTGGAGTAAGCCGTTTTTCTTGAAAGTGATTATTAGTTTGCTTTCTGTTTGGGTGTTCTTATGTACAGTTACGTTTGCAGAGGCATTTTGGTGTTTCTTCACACAAAATCACACATTCACTTGTCTTTTGCTTTACTGTTTACTGCAGCCAACTTTGTATCTTGTGTCATCCCCTTATCACAAAGGGATTCCTTACTGTATAGCTGTTTGCAGTGTTTATCATTATTTATTCATAGGATTTATTTTATAGGTTGGATCCAGATTTAGTCATACTTAGAGCAGAGCCATGGATTTCATACTGATATAATTAAATCTGGATGAAATTCATAGTCGAGTGATTGGGATGGCTGACAAGTATAGCCTTGCCAGATCACCTTCCCTAAGATTGCCCATTGACACTGCAGCTGGTGTATGGTCAGGGCATTCACCTGTACTGGGAGCTTTCAGGCTTTCCTGGGGTGTCCTGGCTGGGTTTTTCTTTGTATTTAGATCTCTTGCAGCATCAGCCTGATTTGGGAGTACCATGGCCTTCTTGACAAGACTCTCCAGAATGGCAGTAGGTTCTGGGTTTCCCTTGCACTTGGACCTTTCCCAGGACTAAAGTCATCACACCATAGCCATGAAAAACAGTAGCCACCCTTTGGTCAATGACTCTGCTGAACAGACCAAATCCCAGGATCCCCTAAGCTGTCATCTATTGCTATTATCGTTAACATACCTCACACAGCTCTTCTACTGCTCCCACCATCACTATTATAATAAGAAAAATGTGTTCCGTTTTATGTCTTTTAATATGAAATATTAAATAATGACTAATGTTACATGCTGACATTTCATATGCCTACACATGCTAACTCATCCCAGGAAGGGTGTGACAGCTAAGTAGTCACAGAAATGCATGTTTTAAATGTCACAATTCTGATTTCTATAGTTTAAACAAAAGACACTTTTAATCCAAAGATACATTGGAACAATTATAATACTTGCTTAAATGGCTTCGATTCAGTCATTTTCTTGAACCAGAAAATTACTACTTCAGGGGCAATAACCTTGACACTAATCTCTTTCAAAATATTTCAAATAATTTGGCTGATTGGTCTTTTCATCCACACATTAGCTGAAATAAAAATTTCTACAGGAATTCACACTATAAAGCTTTTTGCTATGGAGAAAAACCTATTATTAAATTCAAAGGCATCGTTATACTACTGGTACAAGGCTCTTCTAATGGACAGGTTAAATACTAGATAGTCCTTCAGTCATTCTTTTGCCTGCTCCATTGTTACTTACTAAAAGGGATTTCAGAGAACCATGATGAAGGTATTTAATCCTACATACAAACAAACCCAAAGACAAGAACTAGATTGCTATTTACTCTCAAAGGATTAAAGCTTATTAAAAAGATACTGTCTCCACAACGTGTAAAGAGGACCATGTTAAAATATTAGGTTTAGTGGGGGAACAGCACATCTTTTAAACATGACCCAAAAGAAGCTCCCCAAAATTAACTATATTAAGCCAAAAGCACCACAACTAATATTAAATGGAGACTAAAAATTCTTGTTATCTGTAAGAACCAACCAACACCTTATCAAGAATAAAGAGGTAAAATTCTGGACTGTTCCAATTCAGACTACAAGTAGAGAGAGTGTATGTGTGTGTCATATCTTTGAACACTTTCTCATGTAAGAAACTCTGCATTCTGAATGTCCCCATGTCTGTTTTTAGGAAACTATTACACCAGGGAGAAAAATGTGGCACAGCCCCTTTCTATTCTCCAGATCTCTCTTCCCATGTATGTCTCCCCTTTCTGTATTTGCTTTTAACGCAGCCATGGTAGCTGGGAAGGATAGAATTTGCAGTGCAACACATCTGGAGGGCATCAGGTTAGGGAAGGCTGTTTTAGCAGGTACATTATTTAGGCTGTGATCCTACACCCACTTTCCTGGATGTAAGCCCTACTGAACACAATAGGGCATGTACAGGATTGTGCTGTTTGTGTTATGAAGCTGGGAATCTGCGATGTGTAGTTTATTCCATTCATGGAACTTTTTAACAGTGGGGGTGGAGGAGCATTTGGGAGTAATGAGTCCTAACCACCATCTGAACTGGTACAGACCAGAGTCCTACCAACTAAGTAGGCATATAAATGTGTGTGTTTTTAAAGAGGTGTTCCATTTATTTATTTATTTATTCATTCATTCCCAAAGGGGTGATCCTGGCTTCTTCCTGGTTTCTTTGTGTAAATGGCAGCACCAATGGCCAGTCAGGTGGCTCGCTAGGTGAAACTGCCAGCAGCTGCAGTATGGCGATAGAGGCACAAGAGGACATCCCCCAGTCTTACCTTTCAGCACAAGGAGGCAGCAGTGGAGGTGGGGCGTGCTGCAGCCAGCACCGTACATGAGCCAAGTGGATAGCTGCCCTGCACCTGACTCCATTGCTCAAATTACATTTCATTTGTACACAGCCTTAACTTCTTCATTCTGTATAATGTGCAGAATGGCTCTAGGATCCAAAAATCTAGGATCCAGCCTGGGTATGTACAAGGAATATGATTACTGTTGCCACTTTTTCTGCACTGTGGATTTTGTTTCAAGTTGTGGGGGGAGGCTTAAAGGACAACTAAAAGATGCTTCTCCAGCTGTTCAATATGGCATATGCCATATTGCATATGCATATGGCATATGACCAAAAAAGGAAAGCCTTCCAAATATGGCAAAATGATATTAACTGCGCTGCCAAGAAAAAAACCTACGCTAGCGCAAAGGCTGAGGTCCAAAGAAGAACAAGAGAACTTAAGAACGCTTGGTGGAAAAAGAAAGCTGAAGAAATTCAACAACTTGCAGAATCTCATGATGCACGGGGCTTTTTTAAGGCCACAAGGGCCATTTATGGACCAAAAACCTATGGTACAAACCCTTTACAATCAAAAGATGGCACCAAACTCTTAAAAGACAAAGAGTCTATTGCACTGCGTTGGAAAGAGCATTATTATGACCTTTTAAATCGTAAATCTAAGGTGGATAATGAGATTTTTTCGCAAACCCCGCAAAAACAAATTAAAGAGGAACTTGCAATACTCCCCACTTTGGATGAAGTAAAAAAAGCCATTAATCAAATGAAGAACAACAAAGCTAGTGGACCAGATGGGATTCCTGCTGAAATCTTTAAAGAAGGGGGGCCCGAACTTGTACAACATCTTCATAAACTCATCGAAAAAATCTGGATAAGAGAAGAGATCCCAGAAGACTTCAGGGATGCCATAATTATCACCCTCTTTAAGAAGGGTGATAGAACAGACTGTGGAAACTATCGGGGCATTTCTCTCTTAGCAACCGCAGGTAAAATATTTGCTAGGATTCTCGCAAACCGTCTTCTATCTATTTCAGAAGAGATCCTCCCTGAAACTCAATATGGTTTCCGCCCCTCTAGAGGGACAGTAGACATGATTTTTACTGCACGTCAGCTCCAAGAAAAATGCCGGGAGCAAAATCAACCCCTTTATATGGCATTTATCGATTTGGCTAAGGCCTTTGATACTGTAGACCGTACAGCTCTCTGGACTATCCTTATGAAAATTGGATGCCCCAATAAATTTGTGAATATCTTGCGACTTCTCCATGACAACATGACGGCAACGGTTTTGGACAACAACGGCTCTCATGGTGCTCCATTTAAAGTGGGATCAGGTGTTAAACAGGGATGTGTTATCGCCCCAACATTATTTGCCATTTTCATCGCCATGGTTTTACATCTTGTCAAGGGGAAACTTCCCACCGGGGTGGGAATTATATATCGAACAGATGGAAAGCTTTTTAATCTCAGCAGGCTGAAAGCAAAAAGTAAGGTAATTACAACCTCCGTTGTGGAACTTCAGTATGCTGATGATAATGTGGTCTCCGCACATTCAGAGGATGATCTCCAAACTATCCTAAACGCTTTTGCAGAAGCATACGAAAAACTTGGTCTCTCACTTAACATCAAAAAAACCAAAGTGCTTCATCAGCAAGTGCAAGCCAATCCTTTGGTGATGCCATCTATCCAGCTTGGCGGAACAATGCTGGAAAATGTCGATCATTTTCTCTATCTTGGCAGCTATCTTTCTGTTACAGCTAACATCGACAGTGAAATCCAGCATCGTCTGAGCTCCGCAAGTGCCGCATTTTCTCGACTGAAACATAGAGTGTTCGAGGATCGGGATATTTGTAAGAAGACCAAAACACTGGTTTATGAAGCCATTGTATTACCAACTTTATTGTATGCCTGCGAAACATGGACTATCTATAAACGTCACTTCCACCTCCTTGAAAGGTTTCATCAACGTTGCCTCCGGAAAATCCTGCAAATTACTTGGGAAGATAGGCGAACAAATGTCAGTGTACTGGAAGAAGCAAAGACTACTAGTGTTGAAAAAATGATCCTTCAACGCCAACTTCAGTGGACCGGTCATGTTGTTCGAATGCCTGACTGCCGTCTCCCAAAGCAGTTACTTTACTCCCAACTCAAGGATGGAAAGCGGAATATCGGTGGTCAATATAAGAGGTTTAAAGATGTTCATAAGGCTAATCTAAAAAATGCAATATAAACATCGAAAACTGGGAAGCTCTGGCCCATGAACGATCTAAATGGAGGTTGGCCTTTCACAAAGGTTCCATGGACTTTGAAGAAGCCCGAGTGCAAGGTGAAAGGGAGAAACGTGCTAAGCGAAAAGCACGTCAAATGAATCCTTTACAGGACCATCTTCTATCTGGTAACCTGTGTCCTCACTGTGGGAAGCTGTGTGGATCTAGAATTGGCCTCCACAGTCACTTACGGACCCATCGCTAGAGTCTACACAATCTTCTTTAGAATTTCCTCATTTTATCCCGGAAGACAATCTTACTCGGTCACGAGTGATCGCCTGATGATGATGATGATGGCATATGCACACAAAGCTTGTGAAAGGTACTGAGGACAGTTGCTCGCACATCACTTCTTGTACAACTCCTGTGGCTCCCCAAATTCTAACATGAGCACCCTAAGGGATAGTGCTCAACCTAAGAAAACCCTAATGTTAAATAATAGGAGCAGTGAACCACAGCTAACACCATAAAATCCTTACATACTCTCTCCATTAGTGCTAATGATGTGCAAAATAAATCTCTAGAGCATGCATCAGCCAGAGTTTGGTACCATAACTGAACCAATTGTAGCTTCATTGAAATTAAAGGGATTTCTACACATACAGTAGATAGGGTAGATTTTGGTACCAGGGCAGTTCTTAGAGCAGAACTACAGGCTATCAGAAATGCAGGGCTGTCACTGGAAATGGCTCTACCAGTTTCTGTCCCCCTCCATAATGTATTGTTCAATTTACTTCATGTCTGAATTTCATGATGCTATGAGTTTCCAAACCCCATAACATTGGCTACTGCTGGTGGAGGCAGTGAAAAGTTCAATGTGATGAATCAAGGAACGTTGTACTTCATTTGATGGGGGATGTGGGGAACGTGATACAGGACTGCCATTTTTTGGTGGTAGTCCTGTGTTTCTGATCTTGTATAGTTCCGTTCTTTATCAGAAACCACTTTGGGTATATTTCATGTACAAAGTTATTATTTTCTTACTTCAAAATTGCATATGTTTCAAAACAAGCCAGGGCCTCTATAGCATCATGTAGATATATGATAAAAGACAATATGCCTTCTGTGCATGCTGTGGAGTTACAGTCCTATGACACGCAGCTTATTTTTTTCTGTGTGTCTTACCTTCAGGGAATCCATCCCAGATTTCTAATCGGTCATAGCGGCAGAACACTCCTCCTGGAGGATTTGAATCAGGTTCCAGTTCAAAGCTTTCAAATTCCAGTATAATCTCTGACATCTTTGGTGCAAAGACAATGTAAGTGCATTCAAGGCTATTGGGATATTTTTCAGGGAATCCTGGCGATTTGATTACCCCACTCATAGATGTGTAGTTTCTGGAGCATTCTGGTCCTGCAGAATAAAAGAGACAAATAAAAACACAATATGCTGACTTAGTGCTAGAAAACAAATTACGGTAGACCATTTTATCTTTCTAAACAGCAGAGTGGTTTTTCGGTGAAACACCTCACTTTAATCACCATATTAATCACCCAGCTAACTTGTTCCTGTTATTGATAATTGGTATTAAAATTTAATTCACATTTATTGCATGAACTCCAATTTTCAATTTGAAGCAGAGCGATCTGAAAAAGAAAACTTGTGCGAGATCCGAAGAAGAGGAGGGGAAATTATGACAAAGTCATATGGGAACAATGAAAGTGTAAGCTGCAGAAATCTCGACAGCCCTGGGGAAATAATTATAGTCCCTTCAAGCTTAAATCTTTACATCTTAAGGTTGACAGCCTTTTATTGGGAAAATAGAACATTTTGCAAGAGGAGGGGAGTGGATTCAGTAGAGGGAGCAGTGGTTTCAGATTCCTAGAGCAGTGACTCAGTAACTCTGCCAGATGTGACCTATGCCTCCTTGACAAACTAGATGTGAAAGGTAATTCGTACTTGTACCAAGGGTGACTGACTCATTCTGAGCGGTGTTGACACAGGTGCACCAGTAAAGTGTTGCTGTTATTGAAGGCATGATAAACTGTGTGATTATAGGCCATGTTGCTGGAATCCAACTAATATCAGTGTTGACACACTAACCTTACCCATAACAGTAGTAGCATGGTCTTCACAAACACCCATGTGCAGGAACAATGGGCACGGCCCACATAACTTTCCCTGCTGCATTTACAGCAGGACCTGCTCAGTCTCACACAAACATTCTTCAGATTCTATCTCCTGTTGCTTATTATGTAGCTTATTTGGATTGATTTTTAGATATCTAAAAGCCACATTCATTCATTCGTTACATTTATATTCTGCCTTTCCTCCAAGGAACCCAAGGAACCTTACATAATCCTCCTCTCCATTTTATCCTCACAACAACCCTGTGAGGTAGGTTAGGCTAAGAGTCAGTGACTGGCCCAAAGTCACCCAGTGAGCTTCATGGCTGAATGGGGACTGGAGCCCAGGTCTCCTGAGTCCCAGTTCAACACCCTAACCACTACACCACACTGGCTCACTTGATAAGCATTAATATATTTAAAAATAAAAAAATAAACAAGATGTAGCTACTTTATTTGCCCTCATTAGTAACTCTCATGCCTATCCAGAGAAGGAAACACATGTGTGTTTGCAGGTTTCCACACACATATTACTTGTTGGATCAGGAACCACGTGTGTGTAGCGTAATGGTTAGAGCATTGGGCTGAAACTCTGGAGATCCAGGTTCTAGTCCCCACTCAGCCATGAAACTCACTGGGTGACTTTGGGCCAGTCACTGACTCTCAGCCTAACCTACCTCACAGGGCTGTTGTGAGGATAATATGGAGAGGAGGAGGAAGAGGATTATGTAAGCCGCTTGGGTTCCTTGCAGGAAAATAAGGCGGGATGTAAATATAATAAATAAATAAATAAATAAATGTAAATTGAGGTGTGCATGTGAATGCAGAAGTCATCTATTTATTCTGTCCTACTTTCAATGGGCAGAGTGTTCAAATGCACCCTCAAATGTGCAATCCCTTCCACTTGCTGGTGGGAACGTGCATCTGAGTGCACATTCCATTGGAAGTAGTGCAGAACAGATGACTTCCACATTCGAATTTTCATTAGGATGCACAGCTGAATGCACCCATTCCCCATAGATGCTCAGAAGCCTGTTTCGATGTACTAATCTCCTCTGGATTGGTCCATCTGTATTTTTCTGGATTGTTTCAGATCCCTGTGAATTTTGAAAACTCCAATAGGAGGGCAGAAGTGGCTGATGGGGCTGAGAGGTTGTGAACTTCCATTTTGATGCTGTTCTTTTAATGTTATTTTGAACATTGGAAAGGCAGAGCATAGATGATTTAAATAAATATAAGATACATAAATGTGCGGACATTTGATCCAATGTATGGTGTGGGATCAAAATTCCATCAGTTCAGCAATTCCTCCTCTCCAACTGCCCATCATGCTCCCTGTGTCTGTACATTGGATATATTTGTATCTGTACTTGTGTACGGGCTCACGCACATAGAGCCCAATGCATGTGGTCCCCAACCACATGAACTGTATATGACAAAATCAGAATGTAAGCTTGTATGTAATGTGCTCCATGAATAAAGGACCCTATGCCAACATGACATCCATAGCACAGACATCAGGGGTACTGGGGGGGTGGGGGCAGGCAGGAGGGCAGGCAATATTGATTCCCTCACCTTGCATGGACAGAACATCTCAGCAGGGTACTTCTCTCTGCTGAAAAACAATGGACCAGATGCATTATTTGGCAAGCATAAAGCTAGCCCCCATCATGCAACTGAATTTGTTTTGTTTCTCAGGAGATAATTACACAAAGTTGTCATGAAATCACTCTAAAGCACCTTTAGTTTGATTTAAATTCTCTGTCAGAATATCACTTCTCAGCAAAATGTTTTATGCTCCTTGTCCACACCTGAACAAGCTTGTCAAGTTAGAAGAATATAAACATTGCTTTGCTGCATCCCAGCATAAGTTCTCAACTCCCACATTCTGTTTCCAAGGTCAGCAAGCCAGAAAGAACTGGCTCATGAGAAGGGCATGCCAGTGAGGTTGAGAGACAGCAGCTTGCAAATTCCATGCTCTGAGTTCCATACATGAGCAGGAATGTATTGGTCTCCCACATCTAAATGCCAAACCTGTACTGATTTATATAATGATATATGAAATTAGATTTCGTTGCCACTTTCTGCCTTGCATCAAACTCAGTGCCAGAGATCAGTATGGTCAGGAACCTGTTGGTGTGTGTGGATTGCCAAGAGACTGACTGATGACCTGAGATGCCAAGGAGAAGAGTGACCTTGCTGCTGGGTCCCACAGAAATGCAGGTGGTTCTCCCACTCATGCTCTAAGACAGCTTTCCCCACCCAGGTGCCTCCAGATGTGTTGGACTCCAGCTCTCATTGTAGTCAGCCATACTGGCTGGGGATGTTGTGAGTTGGTCCAACACACCAGCCAGTTCAGAGAAGGCTGCTCTAAGGTCTCAGGCAGAGAACTTTCCCAGCCCTTCCACCTCAGGGGCAAAGCACAAATTACTTTACAGATGCAGCTAGCAGCTATGTCTTTTTTCTTTTTTCTTTAGAGTAAATGTAGGGTCCCCAATCCATATTGGGGACCTAGCATGGGGGATGGGAGGGTGGCTTTAAGCTTTCCCCCCACTGCAGTCCCAACTTGTATTGGCTCCCCTGCACTTGCAATATATATTGCCAAGCAGTGATCCGTTTACCTTTTATGGATCACTATTTGGCAATAGAATTTGCAGGAGGTGGCGAAATGCAACTTGGGACTGCAGTGGGAAGAAGGCTTAAAGCCCACCCACTCACCCCATCCCCCATGATAGGGGGATGGGGGTGAGTGGGGGCCCTATGCTTACTCTTGCACTTACTCTAGAGTAAAAAAATAAGGGGGGGGGAAGACATGTGTACTTTGGGTCTGAGATTCCTTTGATGCAGATGTCAGCTCTATTGCCAAGCTACTGCTCATCTATGGATTCCGTGGTTGAGGCTTGAGCTGGTGGACGTCTTAAAGAGATGTGTACATATATTGAAAGCTTAACAAATTTGAGAGAATAAATCTCCAGTATAGTATAGGTCCACATGAGTAGAGTGTATTATCTTTGGAAATGATGGCAGGAAGCACAGTGAATGGTTAGAAAATATCCAGTCATCGATTCAGATAGTTCCCTAAGAGAATTCTAGTCTGTTAGATACATATGTAGATAAATAATGGCACAGCATAGGAAATGGATTCCTTCTGAAATGATATAAAACATGCTACCTCTTGCTGATTTGGCTACCATCCAGGTAGAGAGAATGTTCAGGAGACAACTGAGAAGAATGAGCTCTCATTTGTTTCAGTTCCTAAACTGCCTCTGCATGAAATGGCAAATCCAGACTCTGACAAAGTGGTTCATTTTGACAAAATGTATAACCTGTGGTCCTGTACCCATAGTCAAATGCTAATTTGGGAAGTTACATTACCACTGAAATGAACATTTTCCATTTTGATTCAAGCAGGAATAAAGGGCTAATCCAGCCCCTTCCACATATGAGACCGGGCACATATAGTCTTTTTTGTAAAGGCAGCTCGGCATTCATGGGAGAGTTGTTGGTGAGAAGGATGGTTACTAGCAGGGAACTCAGGCTCACAGACTGGTACATACAGGAAGGATATATTGGGGAATTAATGGTGCCCCCAAATTAATTTTTTGCTTACTAGTATAAAAAGCTCCCTCTGTAAAATTAGGGTTGAACCAAAGCTGGAATTGCTTCTTTTGAAAGCTTTCATGCCCTGTTAAAAGCAACATCCTTTTGCTGATTTTTGTTGTTGGGGGGGGGGCACTGTGAACTGGGGCAAAAGTATTTGCCTTTTTAGATTTCGGGGCAATATTTCCTGCTTTCATTCTCAGTTGTCTTTTTCATAAAGCCAATTCAGTGAGGGAGGAAGCATTGCCTTAACTCTGAATTGGCTTCATGATGTTCTCATGTAGGAACATAGGAAGCTACTGCGACGACACGGTCCCTTACACTTTAGGACCAGGCGCATAAACCCTTCTCAGGCTAAGCATCAACACTTAAAACCCTGAGGGGAGGGTCAAATGAAACCTTTCCCCTACTAATGAGGGAAAAGATTAATACTGGTTATTTAGGATCTAGATTAAATCTATGATACTGTGGATACAAAGGAGCAGTGCTTTTTTTCTGGAGAAAAGGGTACCGGAACTCTTGGATTGCATTTCCTCGGGAGTAGATGGCGATTAAATTGTAATGCAATTAATAGAAGAAAAGGTGCTGGAACTCAGTTCCGGTGAGTTCCACCAGAAAAAAAGCCCTGCAAAGGAGTGTGTGTAGATTTAAAAGTAATGCAGGTAATAACGCCAAGCTGACACATAGGATTTGGGTAGCAAACAAAATAAAAATAAGTTTATTTTAATTCTCAAAATCTTAGTTCCAGAAAATAACTTAAAACCTGCCTACCCCAAACACTTTATAATTAACCTAAGTCCCTACAATTCTAAATACTTTCACTCCTCATACAATCACTGATTTCTCTTAAAACTCCTGACAAGACACAAATAACCCACCTAAGCTAACTCCCAATCTCTCTAACACTCCCAATACACTACAACCAACACTCTACTTCTTAACTAACTCTGACATCACTCAAACACTCCTTATATACTCCTCCCCCCACCCTTTCCAAGACATCACAAACCACACCCACTCGGTTCAACATTCTAGACACACTAAACATACTAATGCAGACATATACACCAGGGAACTGAATTGTGGGGTTACGCCACAGCTACCTTATACTGAGTCATTGGTCCATCTAGCCCAGTATTGTCAACACTGACTGGTAGCAGCTCTCCAGGGTTGTTTCAGGCAGGATTCTTTCCAAGCCCTACCTGGAGGCCAGGGATCGAACCTGGGACCTTCTGCATGCAAAGCATGTGCTCTATCACACTGAGTTGTGGTCCCTCCCTATAGCACCTGGTATTCCAAGCGGTCACCCATCCAAATACTAACCAGGCCCGACCCTGCTTAGCTTCCGAGATCAGATGAGATCGGGCTCTTCAGGGGTGTTCAGATGTTCATGGGCTGATTGGCTCCATAGAGCAATGACATTATCATGCTCATGTGTGATTGCTTATTATCTGGGACCATGCAGTGAACAAGAAGACAAATGATGTGGAATGAGAAGCAGAGAGAGAGAGAGAGAGAGTTAACATTGTGGCTATGAACGCTCACAAACAACCTTAAAGAAATGTACATAAGGTTTCTTGGGGGGGGGGGGGATTTTGTATCCTCTGAAAGTACTATTTTGATGCAAAAAATGTTTGAGTAAGGAGATTTAGTGTAACCCTATGTAAATTAGGAATATTAATAACCTATCTTACATAATGGAAAATGGATGAGAGAAGAGAGAAGTATTATAAAGAGTTCTCCACACAGAGGGTGAAATTAAGCTGCACTAAAATAATTGAGAGCATTGCTGTTGACTTCAATGGAAACTTGTTTACACGCTACAAAATGCTATAGAAGCAAATAACAATAACAATGCAACTAAACTATTGTGCAGTGTTATGTTGTGTCATGTGGTTAAGCAGTGCTGCTTTTTGCTACCGAGCTAGAAACGTTTTGCAGAAATGTGCAATGCTGCTAAACCGTCCCAGGGAAGCAATACAGAATCAGAAATGTGTTCTGGGAGCTTCCTTGGTGGCAATATGCTATAGGATGGTTTCATTTCCTGATGACATGTTAGAAACTGAAATTGAGTTTTTGTGTAAAGACATCATTCCTTTTGAGAGATCCCTTAGTAAAATGTCTTGGCCTTACAACATTGTCCATCCCACTGATATAGTTTTCTGTGAATTCCAGTTGGCGACAAAGGAGCCTGCTAGTCAAAAGTCAGAGCATTCAGATGATGAGGGTTATCTCAACATTTGCACTTTGCAAGAGAGTATGTCAAGGGTCAGATTAAAACCGCCATGCTGGCTGTGGCAAGAGAGCACAGAATGAATTAATGAGGGAACCACAAAAGCCTAGCAAAGAACAGTACTGCATCATGGCATTGTCAGGGCCAAAGTAGAGATCAGACTTGCAAGCAGTCAATTGGAGGGTCCTGAGGTGAATAACATAGTCCAGGGAAGGCATGGGTATCTTTCCAGAGATGGCAATCAAAGGGGCCAGAAGCAGGTAGTGCAGTTCATGGTAGACAATATCAAATCCTAAGGACAGCAACTGTAATTCTAAAGGACCTGGGGCAAGGGGCATAATCTAGTGCAGGCAGGCAGTTTTGCATGGCACTGCAGTCCTTAGCATAAGTTGCTCAAGCTGAAAAACCAAGCCTGAGGCAGCAGTTCTACAAGGCCAGCCAGGCCACTACCAGCTCTCCAGATCACCAGACCTGTAGTATATATACCTTTCTGGCCGCTATTTGGTTAGCATTGCAGAGCAGCAAGGATTGGGCAAATAGGTTCCACTCTCGTGAAATGCTCTGGTGATAGAGAACAAGGCACATGGGCCCTGCTGCCAGAATTTCCTGTTCAGGTTCCCTGTGTGACAACCACCCCACTCCCTATACTCAGGTGGGGTGTTACCACCTCACCTAGTGACTGGGGACACCTGTCTCTCCTCAGGATCTTCCCTGTCACCCAGGCGCACCTCCCAGATAGTCAGTGCCTATCACCACACTGCTATTCGGATGGCTACCTACCACCGCTGGGGCTTTTGTGCCACCCAGCCTGGCAAACAATAGAGGCTGTTCTTTCCCACTATTTTAGCCCACCTGTTGTGGGGTTTTCCCTTCAGGTATGCTGCCACCAAACCCCTCAGTAGCCCTTGCAAGGCACGTGGGGTTAACCAAAGCCTTATGTATAATTATAAATGGAAAACAGGCTGTTTTCTCACAAAAAGAACAAGATTTATTTTGGGAATACAGGTAGGAAATCAAGGTCAGGGAACATAAGGAATTAAGGGGTCAAATATGGGTTTCAAGCAAATACAGGAAATTAAATATTTATCTAGATATAGCACTTTTCACACTTCTAACAGACTAATTTCTCAAACCTGCCTATCTCTCTACATCCCTTCTTCCAAGTCCAACTCTTGCTCTCTCTAAGTCCCTGAACTGACCCCCTGTCTCTAACTCCCTAACTAACTCTCTCTCTCTTTTAAAATCCAGTCACTCCTTCCCCAGCCAATCACATGCAAGTTGCATCTGAACATTCCATTCACGCTAGCTATCAATCATACACCCCAGGCATACTATATACTGTACAAACCTCAGTAGGTATTTGATTTCCCCTTTAACTGGAACTAGAATCATCACACCCTGGTGCCTTGCAGGCACTTGCAGTCAATTTCTGTGTGGCAAGTGTGCCACAAGCCAAACAATTCCGAGAAAGTACCACTCTAGTGTGGTTTATCAATAATATGCAGTCCCTGTGCTGTGGGGAGGTTTTGCCTCTAGTTTAGTAAGCCATGGTGGAGGCAGCAGTGCAGTGCAGGAGAGGCAGGCAGGAGTTTGAGCACAAATTCATGCATTCATGCCATATTTATTTATTTATTTATTATATTTATACCCCGCCTTTTTTCCTGCAAGGAACCCAAGGCGGCTTACATATAATCCTCCTCCTCCTCTCCATTTTATCCTCACAACAACCCTGTGAGGTAGGTTAGGCTGAGAGTCAGTGACTGGCCCAAAGTCACCCAGTGAGTTTCATGCCGAGCGGGGACTAGAACCCAGATCTCCTGAGTCCCAGTCCAACACTCTCACTGGGCTTTCTGCTCTTGCTAAAGCCCTCTCTTCTTGTACCACCTGTGCCATAGGTTGGCCATCCATGCTATATGGCAGCTTTTCCCAGCCTGGTGCCCTCCAGATTTTTTTTGACTTCAACTCCCATCAGCCCCAGCCAGCATGACCAATGATCAGGAATGCTGGGAGATGTAGCCAAAAACATCTGAAGGGTACCAGGCTGGGAAGGCTGCTATATGGGATATCCATCACCAAGTTTTCTTTGGCTGCCATCCTGTACCCACTTACCTGGGAGTAAGCATCACTGAACTCAATGGAACTTCAGGGCCGGCGCTACCATTAGGCCAACTAGACTACTGCCTAGAGCGCCAGGTTAAATGGGGGCACCAGAAACGCGGGGAAGAGGAGGTGAAAGAAGCGCACCCCTCCCTCCCTCCACCTCAGGGCTCCGTCTCCAAGCTGGCGCCGCTGAAGCTTCAGGCAGGCTCCTCCTCACAACCAGCATCAAAAGAGGCAGAGAAGGTGACAGGCTGGAGGAGGCGGACACGGGCAGGGGCCAATGATGGGAGGCTGGTGGGCGAAGGGAAGGATGCACCTACAAACACCTCCTTCGCCTTCCCTCCCTCTGGCACGCGCCTCAGGTTCCTCAGCTCAACGTCCCCTGAAAGCAGTTACTTTCCTGGTATTTCCAGCAACCAGGGAGGGAGGGAAAGGTATTTTCAGCTAGCTCAGACTCCAATGTTTTAATTATTTACCATGCTGTATTTTTGCGGGAAGGATGCGCCTGCAAACACCTCCTGGGGTGGGGGATGCACCTGCAAACACCACACGCGCCTCACGTTCCTCAGCTCAACCTCCCCTGAAAGCAGTTATTTACAGCAACCAGGGAGGGAGGGAAAGGTATTTTAAACTAGCTGGGGCTCCAATGTTTTAATTATTTACCATGCTGTTTCTGTGTTTTGGTTTTAAATGCTTTTAGGATGCAATCCTCCTACGCATGTTTGTGGGGGGAGGGAGTCCTACAACTCCCAGCATTCCCCAGCCAGCCATGTGCAATCCTATGCCCGTTGAGGCAGAAAAAAGCCCCATGGGGCTTTTTTCTGTCTCAGGCTCTCTCTTTGCTATGTTTCTACTACATGCATCCCCCCCCCCCCGCAACCCAGAAGATGTATGAGTCAAACCGGTGTCTCTGCACCTCCACCCTGCGAGATAGGACAGACTGCAAGATGCCCTTTTGTCTCTATTCCTCACAGGTAGCACCACCACACCTCTCTCACATCCTTTTTTCATATCCCTTGTGCTGCCCGCAGGAGGAGACAGGCTTTTACATATATATGGAGTAGGAGAAGGCCCTTGGGAGTTCCTGGCATAGCTGGGCTGATGTTGCCTCTTTGCTTTCCGGGTGAACATACGAAGGAAAAGTTTCAAAGTCTACAAAGTTTTTCTATGGGGCTCGGCAGTTCCTAGGGAGGGAAATTTATTTTATAATGGACATAGGGCTGGAGGGAGGGAGGGTTCAAGTGGGAAGGGGGGGGCGCTAAATATCTGATCTTGCCTAGGGCACCAAACTGCCTTGCACTGGTCCTGTGGAACTTACTTCTGTTCTGAGTAGACATGCATAGGATTGCGTTGCTAAACTTTGTAACCTAAACAAGCTTAATGGAGTGTTTTAGTTATATTGTTTTCTAGGCTTGCTTTCATGAGCCAAACAGTCATGTTCACCTCATATCCATTTCTATAACAATGTAATGTGTGAACACTAGATACAGATTTTGCATCCAATAAATGTAGTAATTCAATGTTAATTAGGATGCATTAAAATGTTCAGAAGGAAAGGAAATATGATCTCTGTGTTTCATAGCAACTGTAACTCTTAGACCACACATGTATATGTAATCTTTTCCATCCCTGTACATAGCGGTATCATTTCCACTTTGATATACTATGGCATAAACCTGAGTTAGAATTACTTTGGGACCTATAACTTTGAATATTTTGACTTTTGTGTGTGCAAATTCTCATTTATAATGTTGCCTTAATGTAACTAATGCCTTTCAGAAAGAGATTTAAGGGATCATATGAGGAAATAAATGCGGGAAACTGCTGAGTTGCCAGTGAAATATCAAGGAGAAGGGGCCCCATTGAAAATGCTAACTTTTGCAAATAGCTCGTCCAGATTGAAGCTCTTTCAGCAGTTTCCTCATTGCATACTAGCCTTAAAAGTACATTGTGTAATTGGCAAGGCAGAAAAATTGCAGCCCCTAAGAAGATAAATCCTTTGGTTGTAGAAGGAAAACCTTTGCTCCTATAAAAGTTAACACCCTGCAGTTCACTTTATCCATTATTATCTAGTTTTGGTTAGAGAACCCTCCTGGCTTCTGAATATGTGCTTCATCAGGATGCATCCAACTAAGCTAAGGCTTGTGCCAAAAGGTGATCTCACTCACTACTACTCAGTGGCAAGTTACTCAACAAAGGATTTGACCACAGGGTAGGGGGACCATTTGCCAGTCCTTCAATTAGCAGAAAAACTTCCTGCCCGCCCCTTCAGCATGAGGTGATGCTTAAAGCCTATATTAACTATTGCTCTTCTTCTGCTTCTTAAGCAGAAATGCTTAAAGCTACTCTGATGATCCTCCTTGTCATCTGTTCCCATCATTTTCTGTGGGAATCCAGAGTAGACACAATGAGTCCCGGACTGCAAAGGTTACCACATCAATAAAAATGGCAGTGTTATAAATCATTCAGCAAGTAGACAGTGCCACAAAAGAAAATCAACAGTAAAAAAATTCTAAGTAAAGATTTTCTTTTTAAAAAAAAAGAACAACAAGAAACCCATATCGATTATTAAGCATGTCTTGCCATCAGCATTAAAGGAATTAATTTTGCCAGTACCAGTCCAGCAAGGATTGAGCTGAATACTTACATTTAAAACAATAAATCACAAAACCAACAGGACTAGCTGTGTCCCTAAAGTGAAGGATATGCCTAACTTTTCTACTACAAGAAACTTTTGTTTCTTGATTAGACAAGAATGTTCTGTATCTTGCGTTTCTTTATCACTGTTTGTGCATGGTATTATCCCATTTTATGATTCTCAGAACAAGCCTGGCAATTGCAACCCGGACACATGTGTACATAATATGTTTGTTTGTTTGTGTATACCGTAGGTCTTCTATACCGCTTAATATATAATACAATATAAAATAATAAACAATTAAAAAACTTTGCAGCAATAATGTCAATAAAACAGCGGCAGTGACATAATCCATTACAGGTCAGAGAAAGCCTATGTGAACAAGTATGTATTCAAGAGGCATTTGAAATGTACCACAGTTTCTGCCTCTTGAACCACATGTGGGACAGTGTTTCAGAGGGTGGGTGCCACTACTGAGAAGGTCCCGTTATATGCTATTAGAATGCCTGGCAGAATGCCCAGTAAGGCCACCTCAAAAGATCTCAGGGGTCAGCTGGCTGTATATAGGGGACTGCTAGGTTTCATAGATTTCATAGATCATAGAGTTGGAAGGAGCCTACAAGGCTATTGAGTCCAACCCCCTGCTCAACGCAGGAAACTAGAGGAGGGGTCTCCCATCCAAGTAATAACCAGGCCTGATCCTGCTTAGCTTTCCACGCTCAGACAAGCTGAGCCAGCGTAAGCCACAGGCCTGTATCTAAATAGGTATGTCTATCAATAGTTATTCACCTCTAGGTTCATGACAAGGCAGTATACCTCCAAATACCACCTGCTAATAGCAACCAATAGAGGATGATGTTCATCATCATCATAATCATCATCATCATCTTCTTCTTCTTCTTGCAAACTTTCCAGAATGTGACTTGCCAGTTGGAAACAGAATGGTAGAGTAGGTGAATCTTTATTCTGCTTTACTCAAGATAGGCTGAAAGACAGTGGCTGGGTTCAGCCAACACAATAACCCACACTCAAGGGTTGAGTGTGGGTTGTTGTTGAACTATGGGCTGTTGTTGAAACATGGATTATCATGTTGTCTGAACCTAGCTGTGCTAACAAATCATGGTTTGTTAACCACGAACAACCCATGAAGAGAACCTATGGTTTGTTGCTGGGTTGTGAACCATGTGAACCTTGGTCTGTTGTTGGGTTGTTCGTGGCTAACAAACGATGGTTTGTTAGCATAGCTGGGTTCAGACAACATGATAACCCATGTTTCAACAACAACCCACACCACACTTGACCCATACTCAACCCTTGAGTGTGGGTTATTGTATTGGCTGAACCCAGTCAGTGACTTGCCTAGGGTTGCTCACTGAGCTCCACTGAACCCAGGTTTTCCATAAACCCAACACTCTAGCCACTAATCTGTTATAAAGTGTGGATTTATTTATTTATTTATTTATTATATTTATACCCCACCTTTTTTCCTGAAAGGAACCCAAGGTGGCTTACATAAGTCCTCCTCCTCCTCTCCATTTTATCCTCACAACAACCCTGTGAGGTAGGTTAGGCTGAGAGTCAGTGACTGGCCCAAAGTCACCCAGTGAGTTTCATGGCTGAGCGGGGACTAGAACCCAGATCTCCAGAGTCCCAGTCCAACAGTCTCACCACTACGCCACACTGGCGTAATTCTCCCTTCCCAAATATTAGGCTTCTTCAGATCATAACTGTTAGTATCTTATATTAAAATTAGCATGGCAGAACAACCATAAGCAGTTTTGCTCACCTCTTTTGAAAATTTCGTAGCGAATGGAAAAGCCTGCTCCATGAGTTTCATAATCAGAGACAAACTTGATTAAGAGGTATGGTCCTGTAGATATCACAGGAGGGGGGGCAATCTTGCCGCAAAACTTTCCCCATGCTCGCCCACTTGCGTTGTCTCCATCAATCACTTCAACATAATCGTACCTGGTAGATAAATTGAAGAAAGAAAGTTTTAACTTCCAGGAAATAAAAGAGAGCTAATTAATTTAGGAACCATAGCCATGCAGCATACATAATGAAGAAAAATGCCAGCCTGTTTGGAAGCTGCATTATGCCGAGAGATGTAAGCAAAATGAAATAATTAAAATGGACTACATCATGTCTGTAGACATCATCTGGCAACATGGATCTATTAGGAAGAATGGCGCCCATTATGCTTACAGACAATGTCAGCTAAAGTAACCAATTAACAAGAAAAAGGAAATCTCATGAGTACAATTCTGTATTATTAAATTGCATTCCTTTGTCTATAGCAGCATTGTTATCAATACATAATACACAGAGTTCTTTTCAAATGGTGAAGTTCTTGTCTGAATTCTAAAATGTCTTTTTGGCTTTAATTTCTGTATAATACTTTAATTTCTGAATGCAACTCTCCAAACATAGGTCCCTAGAATAATAAATGAAGTCTTAAATATTTAATGCTCCTTACTACTCTGCTTTCTTGATCACTATATAAGCATGCATCCTTTTTATATCACATCACTTGAAATAAAAAGATAAAGATAGATCTGTTACCAAAAAAAGAACCTTGCTTTATGTTTTCTATTAGAACTAGGAAGTTCTAAGTGAATGGGTTAATCTATATTTATATTTATACAATAATGTTAATTGAAATCTTTATATCCTACTGAGTTTTCTTTCATCTGCATGAGCATGTTAAAGAATTCATATAATCAACTCCAGCTGAAAAGTGAAGACATCCGAACAACATTGATTGAAAATATGAACCTACCTCATACCAAGTTACACTGTTAGTCCATCTATCTTAGAATTGCCTGATCGGGCTTGAGGTGGTTCTCCAAGGCCTTAGAGTGGGACTTTTCCTAACCCTGTTGCTCCAAAACCTTCTAAGCACAGATGCTGGGCATAGAACCCAGAACCATTTCAACTCATGAAACCTTCATCCCATGAAGCTGATTGGTGGGAGATTCATGACAGATGAAATGAAGTACTTTACACAGCGCATAGTTAAACTATGGAATTAACTATCACAGGATGTGGTGCTGGCCACTAATTTGGATGGCTTTAAAAGGAGATTGGACAAATTCATGGAGGAGAAGTCTATCAATTGCTATCAGTAGTCCTGATGGCTATATGTTACCTCCAATAGCAGAGGCGGTATGCCTGTGTACACCAGTTGCTGGGGAACATGGGCGGGACAGTGCTGTTGCATTCATGTCCTGCTTGTGGGTTTCCTGTGGGCTGCTGGTTGGCCACTGTGTGAACAGAATGCTGGACTAGGTGGACCTTGGCCTGATCCTGCACAGCTCTTCTTGTGTTCTTATGCAAGGTATGCGCCCACTACCAAAGAGTTATTCCCCCTGCCTTATTGCTATTGGAAGTTTACCTGAGCACAAGAGTGAAAATAGGAGCTACAACATTTCTGGCCAGGTTATCCAAAACTAGTTTTGAACTCCCAGGGAGGATTTGGCTTGTACTTCTCAAACACCTGCCCCCCCTACTATTGCAGTAATCCTCAAAATAACCTCTCCCATGGTGCCCTAGGCTGTGCACCCTGACATGCTTTATTTCATGCTGTATTTTAGGGTTTTAATTTTTGTGAACCACACAGAGAGCTTTGGCTATTGGGAGGTATAGAAATGTAATAAATAAGCAACTAAATAAAAATGCTGCCATGCAGTGCATCAAGGTGATGGGGAAGAAGGAAGGAAAAACCCCTCCCTCTTTTCCTCCTTCCACCCTGTTTGCCATCTGTGCTCATGCTCTCACTATCACTGCCACTTGACAGGTAAGTAAAGGGGAGAGGGGAAGTTGGTTTGGGAGCTGGTTTGGGAGCTGGTGGACTAATGGGAAATAACTTTATGGTTGGTAAGGGCTGATGGAGATGGGCAGAGGAGAAGACAGGAATTCTTTGCTGGTTTGGATTTTCATCTGCACCATAGAATAATGTAGTGGCTTTGAAAGCTCACCTCTCATTTGGGACAGGCTTTTACGAGCCCTTGAATTTTTGCATTTTATAAGCACATCCAAATTGGTGGACATCACTTATCCAAGCCCAGAGTTATATCCAATGAAAAATTATGAGAGTAGGCATTGTTCCGCTAGTGGCTGCACAACCACGAGCAGAACCAGCACAGCAACACATAGCCTGGCCTGACGAAGTTGTAAGGAGTCGTGAAATACCTTGTGCAATGCCATGTGAAATGCCTTGTGAAGCAGCTTGTGTGGAATGCCTTGTGCAATGTCTTGCATGAGTGAAATCAAAGTATTGGATTTGACACTTGCACAAGGATGAAACCAGGGTTTCTGCAAGTGGTAGATGCTTTACGCTAGCAGGATGATACCATTGGATCCATCCACCCCTGATTTGGAAGTACTTTGCCAGCATCTCAACTCCAAGTAAGTTAGGATCACAGCATACTTAGCCTGCCATCAACAAC
Source organism: Shinisaurus crocodilurus (assembly GCA_021292165.1). Taxonomy (NCBI): domain Eukaryota; kingdom Metazoa; phylum Chordata; class Lepidosauria; order Squamata; family Shinisauridae; genus Shinisaurus; species Shinisaurus crocodilurus. The sequence goes on along the minus strand of CM037880.1, from coordinate 23,859,791 downwards.
CCATTTACTATAGGGATATGTCCACACTGCTGAATTTACGGCATTTCCATGCCGTAATGGTACAGTCCACATGTTATTCTGAATTATGCCAGTGACTGTCCCTGATTAGATGTTTGCTTCCTTTCTTTTACATAAGTTTATGCTATTGATATCACTAGAGTTCAAAATTACTTGGTTCAGGACATAAAACCTGCCTGTTTTTAATGCTAGGCTTCATTACAAATGGAGTGGCATTTCTTTTTTAAAAAAAAACATCTTCTCTAGCTTGGAATGTAAAATGAGAATCTATACAATTCTGAGAATGTGTGGTCAGCATTCAGCAGACCAGATAGCCAAAGCCAATTGCTTTGTGGGGGCATGCACATAAACTTTCACTAGTTGCTATGAACTATACGACCAGATCACCCAACCAAACCATAATTTATTTGGTGAGTATCATTATCTATTTGGGTAAATTCTCTCTATTGTTTCTTGCAAACATTTTATGTCCTCAGTATATGTTCATTTTGGGAAGGGACTTTACTTATTTATTTATTTCATTTATACCCCGCTCTTCAGCCAGAAAAGGCTCTCAGAGCGGCTTACACAAATTAATAATAAGACAGTCCCTGCCCCCAGGCTCAGAATCTAAAAGACATGAACACAAAACATCAAGGAACACTGAATATAGTATTAAAAAAAAATAATCTACAGAATATAAGAACAGCAATACAAGTTAAAAAATATTAAAAAACACTAAATATTCAAAAAAAATACAACAGAAATAATTACAGATACCAACCAACCAACAAACAAAAAAAGGCAGGAGCAGCAGCAGCTTTTGTGACTGGAGTCAGTCAGGCCCCACCCTCCCTGGCCAGGTGTGATGAGCCAGGGAAGCAGGGACCAGGTCTTGCAGGACTCACAGCTAGATGGTCTCCAGGCACCTTCAGCAGGAGCAGCAGCAGCCTTTGTAGCTGGAGTCAGTCAGGCACCACTCTCCCTGGCCAGGTGTAATGAAGCAGGGACCAGGTCTTGCAGGACTCACAGCTAGATGGTCTCCAGGCACCTTCAGCAGGAGCAGGAGTAGCAGCAGCCTTTGTAGCTGGAGTCAGTCAGGCACCACTCTCCCTGGCCAGGTGTAATGAAGCAGGGACCAGGTCTTGCAGGACTCACAGCTAGATGGTTTCCAGGCACCTTCAGCAGGAGTAGCAGCAGCCTTTGTAGCTGGAGTCAGTCAGGCCCAACCCTCCCTGGCCAGGTGTGATGAGCCAGGGAAGCAGGGACCAGGTCTTGCAGGACTCACAGCTAGATGGTCTCCAGGCACCTTCAGCAGGAGCAGCAGCAGCCTTTGTAGCTGGAGTCAGTCAGGCACCACTCTCCCTGGCCAGGTGTAATGAAGCAGGGACCAGGTCTTGCAGGACTCACAGCTAGATGGTCTCCAGGCACATTCAGCAGGAGCAGGAGCAGCAGCCGCCTTTGTAGCTTGTAGTTGAATTTCCAAGTGACTCGCTGCCAGGGCTAGTGATGGGGACTACAATTCTCAGGGGACAATGTGAAAAGACACATGTGTGTGGCAGGATGAGTGCACATGCACTAACACTACAAACTGGGAGAGAAGTCTAGGAAAACACACACTGAGGAACACAATTATCGAACTGAGGGGAGATTGCATATCGCTCGTTTATACATCATTAAAGGATTATAAATCTTCAGACAATTAGCTGGACAGATGTCTCCTAATATTACTCTTCCTGTTCATGGCCTCCTTCCTGGTCATTGTCTGCCTACTCTTTCATTATTGGGGACTTCTTCTTGTGTGTACAAAGAAACCCACACCCATACACCATAGATACTGCGTTGTTGTTGTTGTTAATTACTCTGTTGTTGCTAATTACTCTGGAAGAGAAAGGGATTGTTTCTGTCCATGCGCAAGAGAAACTTTATACTCCCATCTCAAAGGCCCGTTTTCCCATTCTACATAAAATATACTGGTGCATATTCAGGCGCATAGATGCAATGATGCAAATTTAGTTTTATTTTAAAAAATTAAACATAGACCTGCAATCTAGAGGGGGGAAACATGCATGTATAAGATCTTCAGGATATACACAAATATCAGTGCTGGAACAACAAAGGTAAAAACAAAATCAAATCAAATGAAACAAGAAGCAGAAAGGAGTGCTTTTATACTCCTAGAGTAATTATATTAACCCACACAGGGGTACCTTAAGGCGCAATCCTATGCAAGTTTAGACAGAAAAAAGGTCTATAACAAGCATAGCTGGCTGGGGCATGCTTGGAGTTGTAGGCCTTTTTTCTGTCTAAACTTGCATAGGATTGCACATCTAGTTGTGGATTGCTCCCTGCTTTTGTGTTTCTTTTCAGGACAGAAGTAGCTGAACCTGAACCTGAACCCGAGAGCACTCTGCCTTCCTGAAGTTTGAAAGGGCCCAGCTGAGAAAGCTGGGGGCGGGAATCAAATTGCTCTTCTCTTCTCTTTCCTAAGCATGTATTTCTTTTAATGACATACATAATCTCATCAGAGATCTGCCCTTGGTCCTATGCTGTTCTACATTTGAATTCAGAAAGGCTGGTTGGGAGCATAAATGTGCAGATGATTTTTTTTTTTTAAATCCCTGTAATTAGTTTTAAAATCTGATTGCAAACATACAAAACTGGAAAAAGGTGGGCCCTCTTAAGGTGACTCCATTGAGAGTGAAAGATTGGAACTTGCAAGCAAAGAGAAAGTCCGGAGGTCAAGAAATGGCATTTAATTTCTACATGTTGTTTTGGGCTTCTTTCTAATACTTGGAAGTTGACTGGAATGGTAACTGTTTAGTTCTTCATGCTCCAGTATGTTGCCTTTTAAAATTCACCAAATGGTTTTTTTATCCGCACAATCTCATTTTCTTTTCATTATGCTATTATAGCTGATATTAATGTGTTGTATTAATTTGTTCTGGCCATTTCATCCTATTGCTATGCACACTGAACCCCCCCCCCCAAATTATATCAATGTATGGAAGATATATTTTTTTTAAAATGGCAGTAATGTAAACTATATCTGACAATTTTGAAGTGAGCAAAAGAAAAAAAAAAAAGGTCTTTACAATGACCAGTGCCACCCATAACAATGCAGTTCCAAACTGTCTGGGCCCCATTATTTATGTTTACATGAGATCTCCAGAGACAACTGCAAAGATGATATCACTAGTTAAAGTGGACAGCTAAAGGCTCTCTAAATTAAAAATGACATTACCTCACTGTTAAAAATCGTATGCCAGCTTTGGTATATATCAAATTGAAAATAAAGCTGACACTGATGGTACTGTAAGCATTAACATATGTGAAATATTGTGCTAACAGCATTTCCTCTTATACATCTGATGTTTTAGTAGCCATTGATCAATGCATTAGCTTCACTGTCCTATTTCAAAGACAAGGAAACAAAAAGAGGAAATGTTCACTCTGAGACAGTTTTGTAGATGTTTCATGCGGTGAAGTTGTCCTGCAAAGAGATTAGGAAGGTGGATTTATGCTACAGTTTCCCTTCTGTCTTAAATAAATATTCTAAATTGAGATTTTTCTGCTCATTCCATGTCTTAGCAGGACATTCACTGCAGCCTTGCAGATACGAGCAATGGTACCTATTTGTTAGGGTGCAGATAAGTGCCATGGCTTCTCACACCTTTCTTGGATTGCTCGTGAGTGCTGATTGTTTACACAGACATCGCTTCTACAAATTGTGAAATATTTATTGAAAAGTTAACTAAAAAAACCAAGTAACACAAAGCTGCCAGCTGCTTTCTAAATTTAGCTGATCAGCTGCTTGATGCACAACCAGCTGAAGCTAAGACACTGGGACTTAAGCTGATTAAGGGCCAGTTCAAAATTGGTATTTTGAGAACAGGGCGTGCGTGTATCAGTGCAGAATTCAGCATTTGCCAAACTGGTAATGTGATTGACCAGTCCTTGACCAACTTGCATCGCTCAACCAACTTGCATCGTTCATGTTGCTGCATGAGGATTCCATGCAGCATCCTGGCCAGGATTTATATTCATCTGCATGATTCGGAGCAGGGAACATGAAATGGCTGGCTCCAAGTGTGAGGGGGTCCTTAGCGAAGTGCCCTTTGGTGGGCTCCCTCCTACATGGGTGAGCCATGGCAGACCTATCTGGTAGGATGACCTGATGGCAGCAACAGGTAGCAGAAGAAGTAGAGCTTTGATCCAGTACTGTGCAATGAGCCACCGTTTAAATTTCCCACAATGCCTCAGACCCTGAGCAATGGTACATTAGGGGTATTGTGGGAAACTGGTGGTGCCCAGGCACAGGCCAAGTTTTTAAGGGGGGGGATTTAGGGTTGGCATGAGTGGTGGAGCTGGTGTTGGATGCTGACATTGGGCCTGGAACAGGGCCAGGGCTTGGGGTAAATAATCTTGACTCTTCCTACTTGCCTGAGATTTCAGCAATTGCATTGCACTGTCTTTGCTCACAGCCCCAAACATCAGCAGAACTCAATCTTAACTGACAAGTACCCTGTGTGTAGTTGTCTCCAGAGAATACCAAACATATTGTTGGCCATTTGGGGGGGCATTTGGAGAGCATTCTAGGAAATATGCTTTTGATTCATCTGCTGTCCTAGTCCTGAAACACTCAGTAAAGGTAACAATAAAGTTTCTCATGGCATTTATGATTCCCGATAAATGACAAGGCATTCAGATGAAATTGTCAAGCCTGGCATTTGAACCTCTGAAGGCTCTCAAAGAGCATAAATGAAACTGGCAGCAGAATCACTGAAAGGAGAATAATTCTAAGAGGTATCTGCAAAAGAATATGAAGGGTTTCATAGCACTGATTTGCAGCAGAAAAAAACTGTTTTATGTTATGATGCATTATTTACTGCAAGCACCTTTGTATGTGAGAAGAGGGAAGCAACATTTATTATCCCACAAAATAAATACATATGGGGCAGATTTAAATTACTGTGACTAGATATTAGATGAGATTAAGGAATCTCATCCAATACCTTTAAGAATAAAGATTAGAGCAAGACATGGATTAAGGGCCAAACTACATGTTACCTTTGCTGCAGAGTTCTGACCTTGAGTGCAGGTTTGCGTTTGTTTGTTTGTTTGTTTATAAATTGCCAGTGCAAGGCCCTGATCCAGATCAGGACCGTAGCATGGGGGCTAGGGTGGTATTACCCTCACCGCCTGCAGTACTCCTGTTCCTGATTGGGGGTCCTGCAGCTGCAATTTTCATTGCCAAAAAGATTCTATTGAAATGAATGGAACTTCTTTTGGCAATGCAAATTGCTGCTGTAGGACCCCTGATCTGGACTGAGACTGCAGTGTGGGGCATACGGTTAAAGCCCCCTTCCCCTCCATGCTAAGGTCCCAGTCCGGATCAGGGGTTTCACACTGGCACTCTATAAAACAAACACACCCTTAACTCAAGGCCAGAGCTATACAGAAAGGGTAATGTGTAATTTGGCCCCAAGATTCTGCAGGGAGAGTCACAATATGGAGGCTCCAAGAATATGTAAGTTCCTCAGAAAGTCTCCAGCTGTCCTTGGAGAAGCTCCAAATCTGAGCTTTGAAGAAAGGCTCTGAATTGCACTTGATAGAACACAAAGAGAAGGAAAACAGGCATGAGACTGGATAAGGCAATAATAGGTGGATTTAAAGAAAGTATCAAGAAATCATCAGCTTAACACAGCTTGGGTGTGGAGACATCTACTGGAAAAAAGCCCCACTTCCTGTACACTAGCAATTCCTTCTATAGATCAGATCAGTTGAGGAACCACTTAAACAAGCAAACTAGGAATCAGAGTGTGGCTCTTCAGTACAGCAACACCTAACAGCTGAGACTCAAAACTACGCATACCATGTAGTTTTCCCTTGATGCTTCCTTTCATTATGCGAAGCAGACACTGATGAACAATGGGAGATGGACAACACAAATGCAGTAACATGAGGACATCTTTCTTCTCCATTTTTTCCTATCTCCAAATCATCCCTCCTCCCCAGATGCTTTTGATCCTGCAAAAGAAAAAAGAATGTACCCAAATCTTTCCCCTACAGGGCCAAAAGCAGCTGGGGCAGCAGCAGAGGTGGAAAACTGGCAGAGAAGGAATGCGTAAGATGTCCCTCTTCCTGGGCAGGTCTGCTGCTGGAGATTGCAGCCTGGGCCACTGCTTTAGATTTGAAAAAAAAAAGGAGAAGAGAAAATGTGGAGGTGGGGAGGAACTAGGCATGATGTTGTGTGTAGTTTGAGCCTTAGCTTAAGGCAAAAACAACCTTGATGACCAAGCCCAGGATCTGCATCCTAGGGATGGACAAACCTGTCGATCTCTCAAGTTTCTCATTATTCTAATCCAAAGTCTGGTTCATCTCACACTTTGAGAATTTCTCCAGTCTTAAGTTTGATTTGTCCTGAATGTTGAGAATTTTTTTTTTAAAAGTTTGCATGAAAATTCATGTTATTTTTATTTATTTATTTCATTTCTATACTGCCCAATAGCCAAAGCTTTCTGCATTTTCCTGCATTTTCTCGCTGCATCCATAAGCATTTTTGTGTACATTTCTCCTAATACATGTATTTTCAGTGCATTTTTGTTTATTATACACATTTTTTTGCAAGCAATTTTCCTAATACAATACATTTTTTTTATGTTATTCCTCCAATATACATATTTTTAATACATTTTTTTAATTGGAGAATTCCATTGCAAAATTAGGAGAAGTGTGAATTTCAGAGGATTCAATTCAGTTTGCACAGTGTATGCAAAGTTTCAGTTTGCATAATGATTCAAAAGGGCAAAATTAGGTTAACTCGCATTAAAATACGAATTGAACAAACTTCTCCCCCATCCCTAAAAATACAATAGGAATCCATTAGTTTGCTATTGGGAACTCAAAGTTCAATTCCTTCCAAGAATAACACCTTCCAGAATCTCACAAATGTCATCATTTGGAGCCAAAAGGATGCTTATGATGCTTGTCAATTCCACTGCAACCACAAAAGAAACTTGGATGAAATCTCCCCCACCATTGTTCAGGAGAAACAGCCAAATAGTTCTCACAGATGTATTCAGATAGCAAAGAATGTACTCCAGTCCAGCCTATGAAAATTCTGTTATCTAGTCTGACACAATTACTACTTCATAAATTCTGTGACGCCCACATGGCAAGCTTAGCTGTGAGTATGCAGATGGGAAAAGGGAAATTGAGAACAGCCAATGGTCTATGACACATGCACGAAAAGGACTGAATCCAGCAATTACAAGTTCCAAAGTCAAATTATTCAATACTAGAAGTTAGATCTTAGCAACGAGCTTCCAGAGAAAGAGGTGTTGTTGTTTTTTAAATGAAAAAAATTATTGCAATTCATGGGGGTTCCTAAAGAAAACACACATCATTTCAATACTTATTTAAAATAGCACAGTGTAATAGTTAAAAAAAAAAACAACGAAGCAGGAGAAGGTACTGTTGCAACTTGAAAATAGTACTGTTACTGAAGAAGCTAGGGAAAGCAGCTTGCATCTCTCTCTGGAGTTGGTACCAGTTCCACTCCATAAGTTTGTCATTAGAAAATGCTGTACCAGGGATGTAGTTGGCACACTGGCATTCCTCTAAGGAGACAAAATGTGTCACTTCAGCAGCACACCCAGACTGGATTGGCACACGTCCCAGGATGCTGAGCTTGCGATTGTGAATCTCCCAGCCAGCAAAATCATTGCTCTGTTATTGCTATCAGTGGCACGGCAAATATTTTTACAACATTATAGCTCTACAGGGTCTAGATGAGCATGGCTATCCGAATACAGATATGGAGCCAAGCACCACTTAGAGCTTTGTGTTATAAACAGCAGTGTATTTGGGGAAGTGGGAGAAACAAAATCTGACTACTTGTGGTTTGTGTTTGGGCACATGCCCAGATTATGGTAAATAAACATAACCATACAATCACATTTGCACTCCATAGATTCTCCTGAGAGCTCTCATTTCCACACTCTTTGGAGGCTCTAACATTGCAGAAACACTCTGTTTTAAGGCATTCTGCATATGGCTCCCTATTATATGGAAAGTGGTTCAAGGGCAATGTAAAAATCTCTTTCCCCACCCTTTTCCAGTTCTACAATCAGTGGCTGAAAATGCTGCTACTAGACAGTCCTAATTTTATGGTTCAGTAAAAACAATGTCTGGGAAGGATTCCCACCAGAATTAAGAAAGAACATAGAATTCCTCTAAGGATTCTTATATGAGGATTGCAAAAGACTAGCTCTTATTTTAAAGCGCTGAGTTACAGCTTTAAGAGAAAGGGCAGGCAGTCTCTCTCTCTCTCCCCCCCTCTCTCCCTCCCTCTCCCTCCCTCTTTCTCGCAAACTCTCCCCTCTGTGTGTGTGTGTTTACACACACACACACACACACACACACAGGCATGAGATGGTGTAAATTGTAAGGTAGCCCCAAAATACAAATGGGAGAGAATTCCATCTTCCCAGCTTCATATATGAGATTAGAGTGATTTGCTTGTATGTGGTTTTCTTCTTCGCTGGTGACCTCATACATGCAGCATTGTAATCACCACCATTGGAAGTAAAGGCAACTCCATTGTACAGCATTGGTACTGTACCAAATTGGTCATACTTGCAGAGATTTCCATGTCAATGGAAAAATAGGATCTTAATGCTTCTGGAACAAAGTCTAAACAATACCTGCTCAGAGGTGGAATTGTTCTACTTGATCCTATCAACCAGGATTTTTTCTACTTTTTGAGTGTTCTCCTCTGAGTATTGCAAGTTCTCCCTATGGACTGATTATAGATGTTTTTCTCAAGACACCTAGTTGAGGAAATCTAGCTTTATCAGGAAGGATTTAAAATACCAGCTGTCACCATAATCCCAGAGTGTTGGCTATGAGGCTGAGGGATGAGTAAAGCGTTTGCCTTTTAAAAATAGTAAAACACATGGGTTTTGGGTGCCTATGTATTAAACTAAAGGGGCACAGGAGTGCCCCTTTAGTTAAGGTGAGCTCCCCCCAAGGTTCTGCCTTATAAGCCTCAACATTCTACTGCTTATAAAAATGACATCTGTTTAGCTAATAATGTGAAACTTGGCTTCCATGCTTTACCCCATGAGGTCTACAATTGTGCAAAATTTCAGAGTGATCTGATAGAAATCGCCACAGGTACAGCAAGTTAAAATTGCTGAAAATTGGCACATTGGTACTTTTTACTCAAAGCTGCGGCTTGGCATATCATATATTTCTTTCAAATTTTGGTGAAAATTACTGATGTACTTTTTTCAAGGTTGTCGGGGAAATGCACCTTTCATTGGTTTGGTGAAGTTCTGAGTAACAGTTCAAAACTTACTAAGGTTTTTCTTCCCCATGAAAGCCTATCTTGTCAACTGCTGGCAAAGTTATGTTGGGCATGCTCAGTTTCCCTCTGACGCTAGAATGCTGCCAGTACTCAGTGTTTTAAGAGGCATTCCAGAATCCAGTGTTCCTGTCAGCATTCTGACAGTGGGGGAGGGGTAGCATGAAACTGTCAACTGAAACAAGAGTAAGGTAAGTTTGAAGGCTAAGGAAATCACTCTCACTGAGATCATAAATGAAGTAGGGATAGAGAGGGCAAGGGCATGTTGGAATCCTGTGCAGGCTTACTCAGAAGTAAGTCTTTCTGAACATACAGAGACTTATCTATTCATTTGTACACATCTATTCAGTTAATGACTTGTTAATGTTTGTTTTTTAGGTTGTGTTTTTGTTTTGTTTCAGTACACTGTTGTAATATATTTTCCTTTCAAAAATCAGGGAAATACAGTGATCAAAATCCTGCTGTTTAAGATCAGAGTTAAGGCTTTGTTGGGTCAAGCTCCAGAAAGCCAGGAAATTTGAATCAAAGGCTGATACTTTCACAGATATCCCCCGTGATCAGTAATGATGTTGTACAATGTCACAAATTGTGGTTGCTTACAAGAAACAATAGGCATGGGTAAACTCAGAGGATCCTCTAGCGATATAGTAAGGCTCATATTTTTCATAAAGCAATACAGGACCAGGACAACATGGGGGATCTTTGCTGGTCCAAGGCACTACATCCTCCCCATCTGGATTTGGGCCTGAAAGACCCAGGATAAGTGTGTGTGCATGGAAGGCAAATTGTAAACAAGCACAATTTGTGACATTGCACAACATCACTACATCACAGGGCACATCTGTTAAGGCATCAGCCTTCACTTCCAATTTCCTGGGAGAAAAAGTTTCTTCCTAGGAGACTGCTTTGGCTTTTGGATGGGTATAAACCAGGTGGTGAATATGTTAAATAAACCTAATACAAACCTATTAACACGAAAGAGCAGCTACCTAATACTGACAGAGATAACCATATATAGAATTACTATTTGTTACACAAATACAAGGTTGTCAGCAAATCTGGTAACTGACAGTAAGAACTTCCAATGGCCCCTCATATGGGGCCGGGGAGAAGGCTTGCATGTGGGGGAGGAGAGAGGAGGCAGGCAGCTGGGCAGGTGGGTCACTAGAAATGAGCCAATGGCTCAAAAGGGCGGGGACACAGGTAAGAGCTTATTTAAGCTCCTGGGTTCCTGCCTTCGGTCTCTTTGCTGTACCTTTATGGATACAGTGATCCTGCCTGCCCTTGTATCCTAGGACAGTGTTCTCCAACCTCTCCATGCAAGGTTGGAGAACACTGTCCTAGGACACAAACAGCATGCTCTGTTGCTCAGTCCCCATCATGCTCTCTCCCCTAACAAAAATCACTTTGTGGTTAAGTATTGTGGTTAAATACGGTAGATGGTTCTCATAATCATGTAACAGGATTATTATGCTATTGCATAGCAAAAATAGTTTAGCTGGGAGGGGGGTAATTTTTCATGCAGGTTGAGAACTTTGACTTTAAGACATAACATGCATCAATTTAATAAAACCAACAATTTACTGTAAGGCTTAGTGTGCTGGACTAGGACCAGGGAGATCGAGGTCTAAATCTCGGCTCAGTCATAAAGCTTCTGGGTGATCTTGGGCCAGTCACTATTTCTCAGCCTAGCCTACCTCACAGGGTTGTTGTGAGGATAACATGGGAAGGTGGAACCTTGTAAATTGCCCTGAGCTCCTTGGAGAAAGGGCAGGATAAAAAATTACTAAATTGATGTGTGGGATGTCCTAAGTCAGAAAGTGGCTATGGGGTGTGTGTGATTTCTGACCTTGGAAGCCCTGTACTGTTGGTGGTTTAACCTCACCATGCTGAGAGCTTGGCTCCATCCAGATTGGAGACTCATGTATGAAATGCATTTTCAAAATGGGAGGGCTCAGCCCTCCTATTCATAATATTAGTTAGCATTGGATTCAGCAACAAATTAAGGCTCCAATTCTATACCTGAGAGTCCCATTGTATTCAATGGGGTTTACTTCTGAATATACATGTATAGGACCAGGCTTTAATATAATTTTGAAAACACATATTTATGAGAATAAACATTTTAATTTTGAAACTTTTTGTACCAGACATCATCACCATCATTATTAGCATTGATAAATATTACCTTTATGTTTGGAAAATGATTTCTCTTTGTTAAATAAGAAATATTCACAAATGCAAGGATTTCAAATGGGGGTAGGGAGGGAGAATACACTTAGCAGTTTAAAGACTTTGGAGTTCAGCTTTCCAGTGTCAAGCTGGAGAAGTTCAGTCTTTATAGGGAATTCACATGCCTTTAATTACTCCAAATCCAGTCCCCAAGTAAAAATGTGCCATCTGGAAGGCATTAGAGCCATTTACAACTTGTTCGCCTCCCTACTTCACTGCAAAATCTTGGTTTCTGCCAACTTTCCACTGTTCTCTTCAAAATAATAATTTAAAAATGCAGTCTGATTTTATTGGCTGTATATCTCAAAAGTCAAAAGGTTTATGAAAATTACCAAGTCATTTTCTAACATCCTGATTAGATCTGTTATTTGTCCACTCTCTGGTTTCATTGCATTTTTTTATTTTATGCGGGCCATTTTAATTTTTATAAAATAATGGGATTAATTAAGAACTTTGGCAGTCACCTTCAATGAAGCACTGAAGAAAATCATCAGAGAAAAGTGTATGTGAGAGAGAGGGGGGGGGAGGGAGGGAGAGAAAGAGAGAGAGAGAGAGAGAGAGCGAGAGAGAGCGAGAGATGTATCAGTTCCATTAGCATTGATAAATATTACCTTTATGTTTGGAAAATAGCCCCACTTCCTACTCAACTTCCATTATCACTGGTTTGTTTCTGCAAAGGTTCACTCAAGGTATAAGTCTCCTCAGATAAAAAGCACAAGTATTGTTTTATCTTTCTTATTTCAGGGGGAACATAGAAGAAACAGAGTTGGATCCAGACTTAGTCATACTTAGAGTAGACCCATTGAAATCAATGGGACTGAAGTTGGTTGCCAATGGTCAGAGTATATTTGCAATGCGACAGCACCAGTCTGAACTCCATGGTTCTCAGTGTAGGAAGTGGGGCTCCCTAAGGATGCAGGGGCACATATTGCTCCCCAGAAGAAGGGAGACTAACGGAGGCACAAAAGTATATGTTGACATCAAAACTTGCATAGTACATATACATCCAGCTGTGTCCCCATCTGCTATGCAAACAGACTGGGACTAGTGCATGATGAAACTTGAAGACATGTGGACTGCACGAAGCTGCATGAGCAATAAGATCTCCCAGGAAAGCCCCCAAGTGCAAGCAACTGAACACTCTTGCAAACTATCAAGAAAACAAAACGTGCTGTGGTTTCTGAAGGGGCTGTAGCTTCTTTTTAGATAACAGCCTACTTCATCAGATTTCAAATCTAATCCATCTATCTATCATAATAAAGATAGATTGAGGAAAAATTTGCAGAACCAAGAAAAAGTAGCCTTGTTTGCAGAACAAATGTGTGTAGAATGAATATGTGCCAGGCATGAGCAGCCATATGTCTCATAGCATGGTCTGGAGGCACACTTGCTAAAACTAAGCAGACTTGGGTCTGGTCAGTACCTGGATGGGAGATCACCAGTGAATCTTATCCATACTGCCTTGATTTCCACAATGGAAAAAAAGTGGGAAATAACTCCTGCGGAGTTGGAAATCCTATTGTATCAACAGAAAAATTCCATTAATATTCCATGAAGAAGTTGTTAGCTACTACTGTTTTGGGTTGCTTTTTCCACTTTTCAGTTTTTACAGATGTATGATATTTTAATTGTTGGTTTTATTGTATAAACTGCTTTGAAAATGTCTGTTGAATGGTAATATAAAAATATTGTAAATAAATAAAACAAGGAAATCAATGAGAGAAGGCTTGAATATCTGAAAAGGGGCTGCCACTTAATAAGCTAGAAATCTGGAAACTCTCAAGTGTTATAATAAAGGCTATAATATGACTTGGACCAGGAGAGGTTTAAAAAACATATCAACCAATTAGTGCAATTTTCTGTAACAGAGTGAACACAACCAAGTTATCCGTATAAAACCAACCCCACCTCCAGTAAATCCATTAACTGTTGCTTTTGATGTGCCTGACTGATTTAATGATTTGCTTTTGGTCTGATGCTATTAACATGTAGTGCTGAATGCACTAATAAGGTCTCTTAATTGGTGCATATGGAATCATTAGGTTCTTTCCATGGAATGTCTAATGAGTGCAGAATACGAAGTTTGTACTAAAGTGAGATCTGTTTTCTTGTGATCTAAGTTTTGGCATTCTGTAACAATTTAGAGAAATATTTCTGGTGATGTACTAAGTAAGCGCATTCTACATTACTGAAATGATTTAAACTCTTAGTAATAACTCAGCAGTTAATAACTCAGCAGTTATTAGTTATGATATGCATGGCCATAAGTTAAAGAACTCATCTAGAGCCAGTGTGCCAGGAACCCATCAAGAGCCAGTGTGGCCTAGTGGTTAGAGTGTTGGACTGGGACTCGGGAGATCCAGGTTCTAGTCCCACTTGGCCATGAGGCTCACTGGGTGACTTTGGGCCAACCACTGACTCTCAACCTAACCTACCTCACAGGGTTGTTTTGAGGATAAAATGGAGAAGAGGATGAGGATTATGTAAACTGCCCTGGGTTCCTTGCAATAGGAAAAAAGGCAGGATATAACTGTAATCATCATAATCATCTAAGGAAAAAGATTATACTGAAATTAAAAGATTAATGTAAAAAAAAAAACATGTCAAGCTTTTGAAATTCTTTATTTATTGAGGTTAATCGGTGGCTTCTTTGGCCAGTTCAGAAAAACAAGACGATAAAGGAGGAGCCAACCTGTCAGTACACATTACAGCTAGGTCATGTAGTTTATGGAAATTGCCCTTCAGAGTAATGAGGTAGTGATAATCTAAAAGTGCAGCAATATGTTTGATAAGTATATAAAGAATTCCATCAAGGAACACTAAAGACCATTAAGGCCAATAGCTAAGCACTTTCTACAACAGGAGTTGACAGCCTGGTGCCCTCCAGATGTTTTGGATTCCAACCCTCCCCAGCCAGCATGGCCAATGCTCAAGGATTATACGAGTTGTACTCCAAAACATCTGGAGGGCATTGGGGTGCCTAGTCCTGCTGTACACCCTTTATTAGGGCTCAAATTATGTAATGGACACTATGTGAGTTGACTCTGGAGTATACATAGACTTGTTCACTGGAATACATCGTTAGTACGGATTAACAACTTCCCCCATATGTCTGTATAGCCAGCTTGTCTGGCATGCACACACACACCAGCCAATTACTGCAGACTGCAACTTTTGAGTTTTGATGATATTGTATTATTGTATTGTATTGTATTGTATTGTTTGAAATGTAATATATTGTCACACAAATAGTCTTCACTCTTGAAGACATTAAGGCTTTTTAAAAATTTCAGACCTAGGCCCCTGCAATAACAACAGCAGGTAAAGAAACCTTGATCTAGATAATATGCTTGTGTGCAGGCAGCAGTGGGCGGCCCACGCAGTGCTGCATGCAAGGGTTTCTCCCTAACAGACATAAGCTTGACTGCAACAAGGGGGTGCCTAGAATGGCTGCCCCCACCACTTACTCAGGTGGTTGGTGCTACCAAAGTAAACAGTGTGCTGACTAACTGTTTCGTATACCTCTGAGAGGTGGGTGCAAGTTCCCCCCCCCTCCACCTAATCCCTTTAGTGCAGATGGCATGATCTTAAGGAGAAAAATGATAATTTTGCAGAGTGTTGAAGGATGGTGTGATTACAAGCATTTTTGGCAATGGTATGAACACTCACCTCACTATGGTCTCTGTTTGTGAGTTTGGTAGGGATTTGTAGTGCTTCAAAAAACCTGCAAAATTTGTTTGATCAGAGGTGACAGCAGGATAAAAGAAAGATCCTGCAGGAAATGATGACTCTACCATAGACATACATCTTTCTTAAGATTACTTTTAAGATTACTTCCAGCTTCAGTAATTCCAGCTCTGTATAATTCCCTAATTTGGCCAGGGTTTGCACAGGCAAACTCTTTCCACAAGGTCAGGACCCATTCTGGGTTTGTATCTTGATGTGATCCAACTTGCTGTTATAAAAATGTCGATTAAAAAAATAAATATACAAAGAAACTTTAGGCTGCAATCCTCTACTTTCTTACTTGAAAGTAAGTCCCATCGCACTCAATAGGACTTTCTTCTGCGTAGACTATGCATAAGATTGCACTGTCAATCATGTAATAACATTATCTATGTCAGCATAATAAAATAAAGCCCTAATAAGTATTGCAGGCAGAGCAACACTTTTCCTGAACCCTGTTTAGTGTGGACTTGCATTATCTTGGTTTTTAAGTACGGCTTGCTGTAACATAGTACCAGATCTTAATTTCAGTATATAAAAGTCGATCCCATTCAGTAATTTTTAGTGCCATTTTTATTGTGTGTGCTGTTTAAACTGAAATGTAA
Organism: Shinisaurus crocodilurus; assembly: GCA_021292165.1. Classification (NCBI taxonomy): domain Eukaryota; kingdom Metazoa; phylum Chordata; class Lepidosauria; order Squamata; family Shinisauridae; genus Shinisaurus; species Shinisaurus crocodilurus. Next base: position 23,843,861 of record CM037880.1, on the reverse strand, counting down.
ATATAGCTCCAGTTATAACTGCATTGATATTATGATAAAATATCCCATAGAAATTTAAAGCCACTAAGCCTGAGTTCAGCTTCTTTGTATCATATATCCCTGGAATGTCACAGCTTTTATGAGTTATGTGACCTTGTGATTTATATGGGCCTTGAGAAATAACTATGTGTTTAGAATGGGGGGAAACCAAGGCCAATAAAACTTCCCAGTAGCCTAAATGCAGGAACAGCTTGTTAGCTAGGGTCAGCCACATGACCCAAAGCATAGTGACAGCTCATTGTTATGACTGCAACAGGGGTGGATTCAGACATGGTTTAAAATATATATATATACACCATCCTCTTAAAAACAATTTAAAAAGAGAGGCATATGATATGTTGATTTGCAACAGAAATTAGAAAAATATAGTAGGAAATTCTCACCCATGAATTCTGCAATAGTAGTCTCCTGGTCATGTTCCCCAGCAACAACTATTCAGAGGTATGTTGCCTCTGATACTGGAAGTAATTATAGCCATCATGACTAGTAGCTATTTATAGCCTCTCCCTCCATGAATTTGTCTACTGATCCACAAGAGGACCTCTCCTCTCCTCTTATCCCATGACTGCTAAGTTTACTCTGGAATTTTTGGTGAGGGACTTTGTCAAAAGCTTTTTGAAAGTCCATGTACACATTATCTACCAGATCAACCCTATCCACATGCTTGTCGACGCTCTCAAAGATCTTGAAAGGTTCAGGACTTACCTTTGCAGAAGCCATGTTGATTCTCTTCAGAAAGACTTATCCTTTTTATATGCTTGCTTAAAAAAGGCTATACATAGTGTCCCCCTCCAAATGTATCTGGAATTTGGAGGCCTAGTGTTTAAAATTAGATATAATGAACTTACAGGGTGTTTATAAGATGGATTCTAAAGATCGGTCAGCTCCTTTCCTTCTGGGATTTTCTCAGAAATTTAATATTGGGCCTTTTATGAATGGAGATGAATTTTATTAGAAAGACGAATACTGATGGCTACAGAAGCCAGCTTCAAGATAACCTTAACCTGAAGAATGACCCTTGTGTTATTTCACAGGGTTCAGAAACAACAAACATTGGTTGTAGTAGTTGCTTTTAATGTAGACATCACTGCAGTGGTTGACATTTTAAAAAAATCATTAATAATTGCATTCCATGTGAACAGTTCTTCTACTTCATGCCATGCAGTATAGGCGTTGCTAAGTATTTCCTTTTGAAATTTTACAATGTAACATAGCCCCATTTGTTCCATTGTAAAAATATCTAAGAGACAGTATCCTGTTCTTTATTGCATGTCTGAAATGGTAATAACCTCCTCTCTAGACACATGCAGAAATCCCCATTTAACAAATAAAATGTATATAGTCATCATTAGTTGTAAACGTAATTTGGTCTCTTGGGAAATATAAAGCCAGATGGCACTGGTGTTTCTTTCCTCTTTTCTTTTCTCTCCCAGTATTTAAAATTTAAGAAACTTACATGCAAACATTTTGTGCAAGTCATATAAGATGTGGTAGCTACAATCTCTAAATCAACTTATTCCAGAGTTTCCCACTGACTCCCATCTGACTACTCTTGAGTGGGTGATTTATAGCAACCGCAAAGTCATCATGATGAATATCAGATTTTGCCAAATGAAATAAACTTTCTTTACTTTTGAGGTCTTGAAATATTTCACTCAGTGAGAATATAAGAACTGCCCCAAGATCTATCCAGTCTAGCATTCTGTGTCCAGCAGTGTCCAGCAAGATGTTTCTGATAAATTGATAAGCAGGGCATTTGCATTTCTTGCTTTGTCCTTTTCACTACCATACACAGTTGAGGTTTTGACTTGAGTGGGCTTTCCACAGAAACCCCAAGAAGGCCCTCTTTCCTGGGTAGTCATAGCCAATCTAGACCCCATCAACATACAAGTGAAATTAGGAATGATTTAATTCTTGTTTCAAGTGTGCATTACTTTCCACTTACGCCAAATGCCATCTAGCATTCTGTCACCCATTCACCCAGGTTACAGAGACACTTTTGAAGCTCTTAATAGTCTACTTGGGATTTCACCATCTTGAATAATTCAGAAACATAGTCAAACAGAGCTACCTCATTGTTCATGCCTACCTGAATATTATATAAACAAGTTAAATAGTTCCAAACCCAATACAGATCCTTGGGGAGACTCAATTTCTTAGTTCCTCCCATTGTGAACCAAACATACCAGGAAGCTAAGAGTAAGAATATAATTTCAGTCTTCCCCAACCTGGGTCCCTCCAGATATTTTGGACTAGAACTCCCATTAGCCCCATCCAGCATGGCCAGTGGTCAGGGATGACGGGAACTGTAGTAAAACATGTGGGAAGACCCAGGTTGGATAATGCTGAGAGCTTTTATTCTTACTCTTGGCTTCCTGATTTATTTGTTTTTTAAACTAATTCTCAGTTCACAAGTGACTGGATCCAGATTTATGCTGGATCAACTGCAGCTGATGGAAGTGGACTTCCCCACCCCCCTCCTTCCCATGGCAGCCACTCCAGCCCCCAGAAAATGTTACATTTTCAGACAGGAGACCCTGCTGAATGGGGTGAGGTGTGGTGTGTGTGGCTGCCATGGAGGATATATCTAGGGATAGATGAACTGTCAGTTTTGCTTTCTCCCACATTACTTTTTTAAAAAATATATAAATAAATCTTAAGTTTCTTCCATCCTATATATGAAGAAATTTGCAAATTTTGGTAAGTTCTTATCAAAAATGAACTGAACAAAATTCTCACCCATCTGCACCAGCCAAATTCTTTGGGTACAGCTGTTCCCAGCCTGGAGACAACCATGTTCTACCTGCCTGCCATGTAGCTTTTAAAGATACAGAAACAACAGCTCATGCTGGCTCAGCTTGCCTGAGTGTGGTAAAGCTAAGCAGGGTCAGGCCTGGTTATTACTTGGATGGGAGGCCCCTCCTCTAGTTTCCTGCATTGAGCAGGGGGTTGGACTCGATGGCCTTGTAGGCCCCTTCCAACTCTATGATCTATGAATCTATGAACCCTAATTCAGCACCACAAACATGGTTGAATAAACAGGGATTCAAAGCAAGACCATTATGAGCTAAGCACTCAAAGTCCTCTGCCTGGATGGATAAATCTGTAAGTTTTGTTTTCCCCACATTCATTTTTTTTTAAAAAATCTCAAGTTCTTTTTGTCCAGTTTATGTAGAATTTTGGTAAGTTCTAATTAAAAAAAACTGAACAAAATTCTCACCCATCCCTACGCTCCTTTTTGCATAGAAGGTATTGAGGAGCAGATGACCCCAGCTTGATTATAGTTTTGTGCTTTCTCAAAATTTCTAGAAAATATGGCAACAAGGTAGAGACCACATGAAACATATGTCATTAAAATGTGGCTTGCACAAACAAAAACTTAAAGTAGTACTGACACAGTATTACGGTTTGGTAGAGGGTTTATTGTATGACACAAACTGAACAGCATCTACCCCAATGAAGCTTCTGTGTCTTAGTGTAGGTAACTGTTGTAATTACTGAATTGGAAAACTGGATAGTACTAAATATTTAGTTATACCTGTTATACTACTGGAACCCTCATTTTAATAAATTTTTAGAGGTTTTGACCCTTAAACTTTCTAACTATTGACATCGAAAATTAATAAAGAGAACAAAGAAATCTTAAACACTACACCAGTTTGTAGTCTGTCAATGTGGTCTCTGACATAAAGTATTGTGCTATCCTTCCAATTACATCAAACCACCCTATAATAAGCATCATTACAATAACATCTCTTCATAACACATAAATGCTTGGGGGCATAGACTTGTCTAGATGAACAGGGACTTACGCACAGAACTCCCATTAGCGTTAATAAGAGTTGGCTATGTAATTCCCAAGATATTGGAATGAGACTATTGTGCATCCGCTAGTGCTCAAAGATGGGAGTTTTAATTATAATGAGGCTGGAGAATATAGGCTGTGATACTGAAAACTCTTAAGTCCTATTGACTTCAATATAATGTCTTTTCAATGAGATGTATTCATGAGTTAATGCATGAGTTAGGGTGGCTGCTGTAGCATCTTTTCACTTGTTTCTGAATAGAGAGACTTTTTAGCTGCAATCACATGATTGCACATGTCACAGTCAGTACGTCTTATGCCACTGTCCTCAGTTTCAATCTATCTGTACCCTAAAATCTTCTGAGAAAAGTTCCTTAAGAAACATTATTGTCTCAAGCAAATTAAATTCAGTTACTTCAACTATGAACTCCATCTGAGTGACACATAAGAAAGATAGTGGCTTTAATTATCTTGGTCTTGTGGAAGAAGGTGAATACATTCAAACAAGCCCCTTCCCTGAAAGGAGGAATCTATGTTAGGTAAAAAAGGAAAAGCACTGAATACTAACTGAGTACTGAAGATACTGAACATGCATTATTCCTTATTGTTGGACCAGGTTTAAGTGCTTAGCATTTTAAAGACTTGGGGTTGGATCCAGATTTATGCTGGATCAACTGCGCTGATCAAAGTGGACTTGCCTACTCCCTCATTCCCATGATAGCCTCTCCAGCCCCCTGAAAATGCTTCACAGAGAGTCAGGACAGGAGCGTCAGGAGACCCTGCTGAACGGGGTGAGCTGCGGTGTGTGCGTGCGTGGAGGTAGGGATCCTTCAAAATTGGGCAGAGGGACCTTCTGTGAGTGGAACCCTTCTTGCAAAAGGCAGATCCAATCCTTGGACTTTCTAGTACGGCTAAAGTTTGCATATTGTATAGACCACATATTCAGAACAGACTGGCAAAAATGGTGCGATTTCGATGATAGAAGTTGATGTGCATCTCTTAATCCCCTTGTCACTTAAAAAAATGAAAAGAATATATTTAACCATTATATCGTGTATTAGAAGGTGAATGATGATCTTTGTCAGCAGCTGTCCCATGAAACCGTTATGCACAGTAATCAATTAGACTGGGGTGTTGGACTAAAGACTGCAGTCATTTAGTGCATGCAAAATGGGTAGCCTGGGTGCAATCTTAAAAATGGGACCCTCCCACACTTGCAGATCACAGTGGTGGTAGGTCTGGCAAGCCCTCCTCACCCATTCTTACTCATGAGTCCTGATAGCCTTCTGTCCCCAAAGCCAAGCCAGCCAGCCACTACCTCCTTCCTTTGAACATCCCAATGCTGAACGCAGGGATCCAGCCATATAAGTTGCACGGCCTACATTCAGCCTTGTAAAGTGCTGGGAATCTCAAGTAGCTAGACTCAGGGACCTTATTTTTTGTACCATCATGGCAGCTTCTAGTTCAGCAGTGTCAAGTGACAAAAGGAAGCTAACAGGATTCCACTAGGCCAGGGGTGTAGAACCTCTTTCAGCCCAAGGTCTGAATTGCATTTCAGAGAAACTTTCTGGGGGTGCATCCCAGGGGTGGGCGGGGCTGAAGGCAAAAGAGGTGGAGCCAAAAATACCAGCATATTTTAGCTTAAAGCTCTTACTGCCAGTCTTAGGAGAGGCATTTCAACCTTTTAGAATGGAGAAAAAGCTGCACAAAAGTCAGTGTCATCAGCCTCACAGTCAGTAAACCATCAAACTATTGGTGGTTGGGAGAAAGGGGCGGGGACAGTGGAAGGAGGCGTGGTATCTGGGGAACCCCAAAGGGCCAAATTGGGACCCCTGAAGTTCTGCACCCATGCACTAGGCCCTATAAAGCTCCAAACTCTGGCCTGACTCCTCAATTTGAGCATCTTATTGTTTGAGTGAAGATCAATTGTGCTAAGACTGTCCATACACACACACACACACACACACTTATGTTTACGTTATCTTCAGACCACCAGCCTTGCCAGTCCTACAGTGGTCCCCATCAGACATGTGGAGAAGCAATATGGGATGAAGCAACACACCTGCGCACCACAAGGATTGGCGGTACTAATCTCTTACATACAAGCTCTGTGGAGTGTAACTTACTGACAAACACAGTGATAATTACTAGCAAAATGTTTTTAGGAATGCAATTAGGACTGCATTGCTAACACATGCATAACAAGAAGGTTATATAGCACATCTGTTGTTTCATATCCATACTGTGCTTTAGCATCTTTTTGTGAAATTTAAAAATGGGGTTCTTAACATTGGATTGCTTAAAGGAATTACAGATCAGCTTTGTTCTTTTCTATCAGGGCTTATCACCACCACCTAAGGCACATTTCCAGTTCTTGTCAAATTACTCATATTTTAGTCAAGGCTAAAAGAACCTATCACAAATCCTGCAGCCAGTGCATGCTTCAAATATCTTTGAATATTTCATTAATATTTACAAATGTATGCCCACATTTTCAATAGTTGCTTGCATGAACTGTGGAGTGCAAAGCAGAAATCTACTTTCTGAATAAATTGTCATGAGCCAATAATAAAAAGAACGTAAGAGTGAGATTGCTCATGAGGTGTGCCTTGCTATTGTTAAAAGCAAGAGAGCATCTCAACTAATAGTTTAAAACACAACCCCATGGCTTGACATTTAACGGTCTTTTTGATCACTCTCTCTTCTGGTTCCCTGTGTTGTATGTCACTGTAGGGTGCAGTACATAGAAGGTTATAGATTAAATACCATGCTTATTCTGCCAGTAGCACTTTTAGTGGGATGGAAATGAAGTGTGCCTTTAACAAAGAGTATGCTCCCTAGGTGTCTGAAGCAAGCAACCTTTATCTAGAACTTCTAAAAGCTTTCCAAGCACAAACTAATCCATAAAGCTGCCAACTTCAAATTTTCAGCGATTATTAAGGCATTAACTTTTCAACATCTTTGTCAATTCAGTCAATGCATATGAGGACCTGAATGAGGACTTAAATAATGCACTCTGGATTAAAATATATTGAACACACTCTACCTATGAAAAACAAACCATTTATATTGTATGCCTTTGTCTTACAATTCGTTCACTTATCTGCCATACATCACTAACGGTGGCACTTTTTAATTTTTTAAACTTGTAATAAACCTCAGTTTGAGGAGGAAATGTGTGATTCTACTTTGTGAAAGAGAGTAAATGGTTTCACAATATAAACAGACAAAATTTCATGGGAAACTATGAAAGTTAGTTTATTATTTATCTGCAGTATTTTTATATTGCCTATTCAACAAATCAAATAAAAACAACATTAATAACATAAAAATAATAATAAAACCTTATTGAAGCATTGGGATGTATCCGATGGGTTGTATCCACTGTTAGTCTAACTGAAGTCCCATTAATTTCAATGGGTTTATTCTAAGTAGGTCTAACATTGGATACAACCCATTAAGAGCACAATGCTACAGACTGACACTTGTTAGATGGAGGGCTCTGATCTTGGAACCCTCTGTATCCTAAGCCTTGCCAGCAACACCCAGACAGGGTGGGATGAGTGACACTGGCTTTTATAGCCTCTGTGTCGTCCTTTGTTGTATTTTCAGCTAGATGGCCTCTGGGCCCATCTAGGTCACCTACCTGGCTGGGGTTGGGGACAGAAGTTGAGAACCTCTCCTCTCCCCACCCCACCCACCAGCGTGCTTCCCTTTCCTCCCTCCCTATCCTCTTCTGAGGTCATGACACCAAACTCAGGAGAGGAGCTGTCCTGGAGATTTCCAAGCGGGAATTTCTGAGTGGGGCAATCCAAGCAGAGATTTTACCCTCTGAGGCTGTCGCTCTGTCTATATCCTTGGAGGAGGAAATCCCCAGTATCCGATGGTCCCTCAGACACTGTCTAGGGGCCACAGGATTGCGCTTTAAAAGATTAAAAATAACATTAAAAGCAGAAAGAAAGAAAGAGGAAAAAAAAGAAAAAGAAAAAACCCATGTTAAAAGGCCAAATTAAAAAGATGTGCCTTAACTCCTTTTTGAAAAGCTGAGAGAGTTTGAAATACTAACTCTGAAGGGAGACCATTCCACTGTTGGGAGCAATACAGGAGGAAGCCCTTTCTCATGTGCCTGACAAACAGGCCTCTGTGAGTGATGCTGTCATCAAATGGGCTTCTCCTGCCCTTTAGTAAATTTCTAAGGCATGACAGTAGAGCAGTCAAGACATCCCATTTCCTATGCCACAAATTTTTAAATTGTTGTTCATCATCCTCTAGCTTGCATACAAGAATGTAACAATACTGTAACCCAATCTTTAAATGCGTTTGACAGTGACTTCTTTGATGATGACCCTGAGCCAGGATCATCTGCACATAGACCCTGAGGTCACTGGATCTGGAGTCTGAGGGGGAACCCCTGGAGATTTCGAGGAGGAGGAGGAGGAGGAGGCAGAAGAGAAGGAGGAGCCTTGCCAGATCCTGAACCTGGAAGAAGCAGCTCAAACCTTTTTGGCAGGGAGTCTGGATCTATTTACCCACCACCCAAGGATGTTTGTTCTTATTAATTTTACCTTTGGAAAAGGTAAAATGATTTTTAGTCCAAGGCTATTCAATGGCACTGCATGGTTCCAGTCAGAACACTACCCCTTTACATTCCAAAACAATACAAAAACACATAAAACAGCAGGAGAAAAGCACACACACAGACAGACTAACCAGCCAGGCCAAAAGCCACTCAGATGATATGCACTTTACAATCTTCCCAAAAGGTCAATAAGGAGAAGGATCTGTGAACCTCTAGGGAGAAATAATTCCACAGCCTTGGAGCCCCCAGTGCAAAGGCCCTGCTTCTAGTTTCTACAGTTCTCACCCTATGTGGAGTTGACAAATGAAGCAGGGTCTGATCAGATGATAGAAGATGATGTATGGGACACTACAATGGGAGGCAGTCTCCTGTGAGGGGCTTTAAAGGGCAGCACCACCACCTTGAATTCAACCAGATGCATACTGGCACCCAACGCAGGTGAAACAGTGTTGGCTCTATCTGTTCACATCTTCCCATGTCTGCTGGCAGACGTGGAGCAGCATTTCTTCTGATGAGGACATTGAAACTTCATCAACCACAGATAAACCTGTTCTCTCCAAGATCAGAGGAGATCCCACAAGGTCACCATTTGGCCTCAGTGTGAGCTCTTACAGCTTTTGCAGAACTAGGCATGATGTGAGGGGTGCTATATAGTCATCATCCCCCCCCCCTGCCATAGGGCTAAGAGCAAATGGCCTTGTAGGCCCCTTCCAACTCTTATGATCTATGAAACCTATGAAAACAATGCATGAGAAAAGGGTTAAAACTAGGAGTGTACATGGGATTCGGATGAAGCCTGAAGCCAGGGCAGAATTGGGTCGCTTTGGTTTCACCGATCAAATTAGCAGCCCCATGTAGATGCTATGCAGTTAAAAAAAGAGACAGAGAGAGGAAGAGATCCTGATCACAGATCCCCCATGTCATGTCTAGTTTGGTCTGAGCCTTACTACTAAGTCTGATATCTGTATCTGATACTTGCTTCAATTGCTGGATGATTCTTGAAGCTTGGTCCCTTCGCAGCCCTGCTTACCATCCCACATGCTCATCTGCCATTCAATATATTCTATGATAGCTTGCAACTTTGCTTAAGTGATCTCATACCAACAGGACTCCACACACACCCTCCATGACATGCATATTCTTGTCTTCCTGTTCCAAATTCATCTCCTCCAACAATTGTAATGGCTCCACTTGAATCCAACAATATTTCTTATAGCAAATAAAGATTTAAGTTAGTGCTTTTGTTTGCCTTTCAAATAGTTGACACCATGCTGATCTTTGACCCTCTCGCTTTGAACACTCCTCTTAGCATCCTGTGCCAGAGAAAACAGAGACTCCTTGCTTCACAGGATTTTTACAACTTGCCCAGACTAATTAATGAGCTTCCAAGCCCAACTTAGTCATATGACTAGCCCTCACAGTTCTGGAAACAAATAAACAAAATATCATTATGGTTTTCATAAGCCAGGTATATATATTCAAGTAATTTAGGAAGGAGATAGAAGAATATCCACAGAGCAACCCCACCCACCAGGTACACTTGTAGACCCACATTGCCCTTGAGGCTGCATAGTTGCAAGCAACAACAGAAAACTGTGCCAATTCCAGCAAGACTACAATTTCATTCTGACTTCCACTAGGGAATTAATCTGGCCCATTGTGTTAAGTGTTTGCCATCTGCTAAAGCACAGAGCAAACCACCAAAGATAAAGAAAACTCAGACTAAAGCAGTTCATTCACATAATAAGTATGTGAACCTAACAGAGTCATGGGAAACTATCATTTTTCACATATTCATGTGAATCAGTTCCCAGACTTTTGTGGACAGAAGGATGAATGAAATGAGACCCAGGATATGTTAAGTGATCTGTGGATTAAGTGGTGTTTTTTTTTTGTTGTTGTTGTTTGCTTTTGGGCAGGGTGTAAAATTTATTTCTGTATATTTAATTTGTGAGAAAGATCCCTAGAACACGAACACACACACACACACACACACACACACACAGAGTCTTCTGAAACTATACATTAAGAAAAACAAAAAAGAAAAGAAAAATTGGCTAGTTGGAATAAACTTCCTATGGGGCAAATCTTTCTGTCCTCATCTGTTAATGGTTAGTACTCAGAGTAATATTAATTTTATTTTTAGGGTTGAGCTGAATGTTCTCTGGATTAACTTTTCAGTTCAAAAGTAATAGTTTTTTTTGGGGGGGAACCACCCAAACCCCTTAATGTTATATTTTGCAACAGTTCACAGTCATTTGTTTACCCTTCAGTGGCTATTTTCTGCCTGCTTAATTTCTTCTCTAACCATCTTAGCCTATCAGACCATGGACTGGATGTGATGATGTTCCAATGCTATCTAGTCTCATAAGATTCGGCTATTTCAGAGGGTAAATGAAGCCCATTTAGAGTGAGGGTAGTGCTTCCTGTATAAGTCATATCAGTGATCTTAGCTAATCAGGGAACACAAAATGAAAATTTTCACAGCCCTTTCATAATCCCCCCCCCCTAAATAGTTGAAAGACTGGGGCTTCCTTTGAGTTGGATAAAGCTTTTTGCAAAATAGCTTCCCCTTTGACTCAGCCCTATTTATTATGTAACATATTAATCATCTTTTTGCTGAGAAGCACTCAAGTGGTATATAAAGGTTTTTTAAAAACTAAACCAAGAAAGTCAATCCTAAACATCAATAGCAAATTAAAAATACATTTGAACAAATTAATAAACAATTCAGTTAAAAAAAGAGCAAGAACAACAATGCTCCAAGACCAATAACTAAACATGAGACATAACAAAAAATATGAAAAAGCCACCAACAATAAATAATGACATGATTCAGCCAAAGCTAAACACTTTAAAGTCCTACTGACTTCAATGGGAGAGTTTAAGCACATACTAAAATCACATCCTCTGAACTGATGGAATTTAAACATTCTTATTTCATACCCTAAGTTTCTACCTACTGGCAGAAACAAAACACATATGCATGTGTACAAACACAGGTTTCCAGAGCCACGTTTTACAACTTAAGGGCATTATGAAGCTACAGGATCTCTTCTTTTGAATGTTATGGAATTGGGTTGTTCTGAAATACATAATAAGTAACATCAGATTGTATTCTATTCTGTGGAGCTCTGATGTTCCAAGCTACCTGCTCATAGTACAATAAGTGTAATTCAGTTGTGTATTATCAACCTTTTTATGTATGTCCACACACACACCCCGTTGGATAGATGTGATTATTTGCTACCATGACATCTAAGAAATTAAAATGAAAGTTCTCCAAAGATATGGTAAATATCAGTCCCCCTATAGCAGGGGTGGGCAACTTCGGAGGGTCCAGGGGCCATTTTTGCCCTCCCTGACCCTCCCCACAGGCTGCGCTCTGCAGGGTGCTGGAAAAAAATCAGCAGCAAACCACCAAGGAACCCTAAAGCATCCAAATCTTGCTTATTTTCATGTTTTAGGCTTCTGTAGCAGTAGAAATTTTCAGCGGCAAACCAGTGATGTTTCTGCAGCTTGGCAGTGGTGGTGGTGGGCATACCAGGGGCTAGAAAGGGATGCATGCGCTCTGCAGGTTGTGTGTTGCCCAGCCCTGCCTTATAGAGACTTATCTATTTAGAAGAACGTGCACAAAAATGATACCTCATTTATACTTTACCAAATCAAAGAAAATAGGGGGGGGGAATTGGGTTCTTTGTGTAATTTAACACATGGAAACAAATTTATTTTGGGTATCAATTTTGGTAACAATGATACATTTTAAAATGAACTAACCTGATTTGTTCTTCCCAGAATGATTGGAATGCACAGATTGGAATGTGGTTATCATTTAGTTTTCGCACTTGTCTGCATTTTGCGATATAGTTTTTAGCTGGAAAACTGTACCAAAATGCATATAAAAATGTGCATTTTAGATTACAATGTGTACAAAAATGTACATTTTAGGATAAAGTACATAAAATGTGTATTTTGTGAAAAATATCTTTAAAATAATGCAAATTTGTGTGCATTTTAAAAAATTGCAGGTTGATGTGCAAATGGGACAGAACAGACTTATGAATAAATACACACAAAACTGTCACAGAAATAGAAAGACTGGTCCATGCTCCCCTAATAGAGGACAGATCTATCAGCAGCTATTCACCATGATAGCTAAATGAAATCTCCATGTTCAGAGGCAATGTATTTCTGGGTAGTGAACGTCTGGGACAAACAACAAGACAATCATCCCCAGGGATGTTGAAGAGTCCTTGGTCTCGAGTCACGAGTCGAGTCACGAGTCTTTAGACCTGAGTCTCGAGTCCGAGTCCGAGTCCTTGGTCCAAAATTGTGACTCATGAGTCACGAGTCACTCCCAAAGCTGACTCCACGAGTCCCTATTAAAATCAATGGGTTTTTTCCCCAACAAAATAAGGCTACTTCAGATGTGTGGTTTAAATAAATTCTAGGCACAAGTGTGCCTTTTTATTTCAAAACTCTGCAACTGATTTTGGCAAGAACAGACCAAGCAGAAAAACCCAAAATAACCAGGCAGGCAGAAGAGGCAGGGAACCCCAAAGCAGGCAGGCAGAGGCCTTTGTCTTGGACAATTCAACTGTTGAACTGGTCAAGAAGAGACCAGGCAGGCAGAGGAGGCTGGGAACCCCAGACAGGCAGGCAGAGGCAGCCAAACCCAAAATGTCTGAAAGGTTGCATTTTAGAAAAATGATTTTAAAAAATAAACTTGCTGTACTTTCTAAAACTTATCCATGTTGCATTTGAGGAACATGATTTTTTCTAAATGTTTGGCCCCCATTCTGGAAGGGTGAGATCTCATCACAATTCCACCCTCACTGAACACCCGCTCCACTGGTGATGAACTTGCTGGAACCAGAAACACACTCAGAGCAGCCACACAGAGTAATCTCAGGTCCTTCTTCTGCCTCTCCCAAGTACGCAACACATCAATCAAAATAAATCTTGACACACTGTTGGGGCTGCACTCCTGGTAGCCGTCCATAGTGGCCGAGCAGCGGCACACCTCGCTTCCATGCGCTCTTCGCCGGCAATCACGCTCCTCTCCACTCCTTCTGGCACAGCCCAGGGATGTTGAAGAGTCCTTGGTCTCGAGTCCCGAGTCGAGTCTCGAGTCCCATTAAAAATATTGGGACTCGAGTCCGAGTCGAGTCAGAGGGGGGACTCAGTCCGACTCACGAGTCGAGTCCTCGAGTCCGAGTCCCCATCCCTGATCATCCCAATATCTCTTCCATTTACTACCTGTGAGTTTCCCAGAGGCATCTACATTATTGTTGTTAGAATGGACCTTTGATCTGATCAGCAAGACAGTTCTTAAGTTCTTCTGTTGTGACATTTATGCTAGCATCATAAAAATGTAACTGTTGGAATAGTAACTCCTAGAACTGGCTGGTAATTTTTTTCCCTTTAGCATAGAACCATCTGGAAAAAGCAGTTTAATCTCTCCATTTTCTATTAGCGAGTGCTTTAATTATAAAACATTACTACTAATTTGAGTTAAGAAACATGATCACAATTAACCTACTAGTCTGGGTTCAGTAGAAATGTTGTTAAATACAAATTGCCACACATGAAGTCAAGACCAGGACATTAGTCAATGCAAATCCCATATTCAAGTCTGGATCAGATGTTCAGCTCTTGTGTAACTTTATTGAAACCGTTGAGTGTGCTATTGAGAATACAGGACTATTATGCTATAATTCCATGATTTCCATTGTAATTGACATAGATATTTTTAACCCTTGGCAATAGTAATAGATCTTTTAATGCATTTTCTGAAAATAACACATGATTATAATGCTGTATCCGATGTTAGTCCTACTTAGAGTATACTCATTGAAATGAATGGGCCTTAAGTGAAGACTAACACTGGATATATCCCCTTAGTGGATCATACTTTTATAACTAATGTAAGAAGCAATTTAAGAAACCATTTAACTCAGTGTTCTCCAACCTTGGGTCCCCAGATGTTTTTGGCCTACAACTCCCAGCATGCCCCAGCCAGCGTAGAGCAGTGTTCTCCAAACTATGCTGACTGGGGCATGCTGGGAGTTGTAGGCCAAAAACATCTGGGGACCCAAGGTTGGAGAACACTGACTACATCTTTTTTTTAAAAACCCAAGAGAATTCTTTAACACACTCTTTTAAACTGTATTATATAACAGTGTTCGCTTTCCGTTTTCAAGTTCAAGGGTTAAGTGCAGCACACAGCTAATATATTAACATTTCTGAAAAACTAAAACAGTTAGTCTATATGTGTGCTAAACGGAATCTATTAAACACATTGCTCCTACAGTGGATTACATCCAAAATCTGAATTTTTATGGCTGATTTAAAAAAAAAATCCTGAAAGTTAACAACTTATAATGTCTAATACGTATATAGCAGTGAACATTAGATCTAGTAGACCGTGACTTATCTAGTATACATGACCTGCAGAAGGTGACATTCTATAGGTTTGAGTGACTTAGGACTGATAAGAGTGGTCAATGACTTGTTATAAGAAACAGAATTAAATACACCACATACGAGGGTTAAGAGCTTTATCATTATAAATAGGCATGAAAACTGGAAGCTTTAAAATCATTATCCTTTCCCTACAAACTTGATCAAACTTTTAAGCAAGAATTTCTACTTTGAGGACAGGCACTATTTCCTGCTTCCCCCCCCCCCCCCATATACATAGCTTCAGTTAACAGCAATCCATGTAACCCTTTTTCATTGTATTTTAAGAAGACTAACTGTACAGCAGGCCAGACATGTTCAAAGTAACATCATATCTGATAAACAGGAAAGGTCCTCTTAGGCACAGTGTTGTTTTTCCTCAATCAAAAGGAAGCTCTGACATCTGTTATTTTTGAAACAAAAATATTATTTCAATTTTAAAAAATAAATTTCAAGCTACAACTGGAGCCATAGTGGGCGGTGATGGGTTTTTTTTTTTTTTTTTTACAACCTAACAAAAAGGAAGTGTTGGCGTAAGTAACAAATATTGTCTTTAATGCAAACAGAGGTGTGCAATCTGCGTGACTGGCTTCCTGTGGTCATCCCAAGGATTGTTGCCACAAAAAGAACTTGACAGTAAAAACATTCGAATGTGGGAGAAACCAGAACTGACAGATTCGTCCATCCCAGCCCATGGCTTTGAGTGCTTAGCTCTTAAAAGTCTGTGTTTTAATCCCTGTGCATTCAACTGTGGTAATGATGAATTAGCATTGCCACCTCTGTTTTCTGGCAGGTTCCTCGTCTTTAACAGCTACATGGAAGGCAGGTACATTATGGTTCTCTCCATGCAGGTTATAGTTCTATTGAATTTGGCTGGTGCAGGTGGACGAGAAATTTGTTTCAGTTTGTTTTTGATAAGAATTTATAAAAAATTTACTACATTCTCCATATTCAGGAGAGAAAGAACTTGAAATTAAAAAAATTCAAATGTGGGAGAAAGCAAAACTGACAGATTTGCCCATCTCGACTTTCAATTAGACGGTAACCCTTAGAAAACAACAGTACTTTACAGTCTCATCAACTGTTTCTACTTCCTATGGTTGATCACAGTATCAAATAATTGCCCTTGCTAGGGAAGCCCAAAAGCATATTTTCTTCAGACACATTGTGCCTTTTATTAAGTAAAAACTAATGTTTATCCACTGCACTAAATTCTTTAGGTAGCAAATTACTAAAGGTTTAAATATACCAGTATAGCTTCATTAAAGTCTGGAAACAAATGTGTGTGCGTGGCGTGCGCTTATATCATGGTGCTCTCTCCACCCCACCCCCACATCAGTGAAATTTCAACTTCAGCTTTGGAGAAATGTGCAATAAGTTTGCCATCTGTAGAATTTTATTCAGGCTAAATAGACACTTTCACAGTATTCCCAGACTGCTACATAGCTTAGTTATTAGCAATTACAAACATGGCTCAGTTATTAGCAATGGGATGTCTTCATCCAGTTCAAATCGTCTGTGCCTCTTTTATTTACTTTGGAGGAACAATGAGGATAAAACATCTCTGCTGGACTCTGACATGGTGTTTACAAAGGCAGATGCCTGTAGTAATCAAGAGGCGGTTGGGGGAGGCGGAGAAGGAGGATGCTGTTACAGCCACTGAAAGTTGCTTTCATCAGAGTTTGACTTGTACTCAAGGGTTGCTACAACAAGGCTCTTTCAGAAAATACAAAGAGATGAGTGTGGAAAGCAAGAAAACAGCTCCAGACAGCAGAAGATTAAATGTCTTTTCCTTTCTTACTTTGGTGAATTCAGAAGCTTTCTCGGGCAATAACCATGGCTCTTCAGAGACTGACATATATAGCATACACATACATACGCGTATATATAAGATTGGCAAACACCTAAATATGCTCTTGCCACTTCAGCTCTTGGGGTGCAAAGAGAGGAGACAGATTTGGGTCTGGTGCAAAAATAAGAGAAACACCCCCTTGTGTTAGTGCTGAAGCTACTCATCTCATTAGGACAATAATATTTTGGCTTAATAAGACAAGGTATGAATGAGCCTTGTGCCCATTCGCACAACCCCTTCACTCGTCCCTTCTCAGTGTGACACAACTACCGTAGTTTCCTTTTTCATCCAAACTGCGAAACTATGGTTACTAAGTTTGGAACAAGGCAGCATTTTAAATCAACCTCAAACCATGGTTTAAGATCCTGGCTTGTTCTGAAACTGGTAACCATCATTTCCTGGTTTAGATGGAACAGGGTATGGTTAACTGAAGACTTCCTGGTTTATCACAGTGCACCAAGAAGAGAGGAGGGAAGGAGCAGCACAAGTCTGGAGCATGTTTGTATATCTCAGCTTCTTAAGCTGAGATATGATAATCCAAACTGGGATAGTGCGCTGAATCCTACCTGCTTCCACCCAACAGATCATATGGTGACTATGTATGTCTCTCAACAGGTGGAAAAGTATTCCTTCAACAATATAGAATATGACCAAATTCAAACAGTCTTTTTATTGTAACAGCTACCAATTGGAGAATAAAAGATAAGAAAGTTTTTTACTTCTTTTTCACAACTCATACTTCTTTCAAAGTCACTAGCCCATTTTGAACTTAACTGTTCAAAATGAATGGGCTCTTAGGTGTTCAAAACGAAATGCATTCTGCTCAATGCACTTGGAAGCCCCCTTTAGATTGTAGTACCAAATGCTCCACAGCTTGGCTCCTACTGAGGAGATAGGGGCATTGGGGGCATGGCTGATGTGTGCAACTCCTCGCCTCACCATCATGTGTTCATTTTGAAAACCTGAAGGGAGTTTCATAGATTTCATAGATCATAGAGTTGGAAGGAGCCTACAAGGCTATCGAGTCCAACCCCCTGCTCAATGCAGGAAACTAGAGGAGGGGTCTCCCATCCAAGTAACAACCAGCCTTGACCCTGCTTAGCTATCCATGCTCAGACAAGCTGAGCCAGCGTAAGCCACAGGCCTGTATTACTGTTAGTACTACAACGGAGTTTCTGACAAAAATTAATATTGTACAAACCCAAAAATCCCATATATATTTTATCAAGAAGAACAATTTTCTTTGACATTTAAAAAGAATTCAGACTGTGAGATGCCATATGGTGAAAACATACAGCTGCCTGACAAGGACAGAACCCTAATTTTGTAAAGTTCTTTCCTGTACCCTACTTAAGTAAAAACAACAGGCTGATTCATAGCTGCCCAATTATTGTAATAGAAAAGGGGATTCTCCCTTCTTCCACCCCCACGCCAGCTAAACCATAATAGGAATTTGGGATCCCACATCCTCAGTGCTTTGCATGGGGAACATTCCATAATCTTCCGCCCTATACCAGCCCACCCAGGCACTAATACAGACAACTCACACATGTAAAGCATTTGATGTATTGTGTTCAGGATTGGGTTCTGCTTACAAGACTTGCATTTATGGCCACATTGGAAAACAGGGAATAAACTGTGATCTCCTAGGACAGTGATGGCGAACCTATGGCACGAGTGCCACAGCTGGCACGCAGGGACCTCTCTGTGGGCACTCGAGCCATTGGTCACCAGATCGCGAAAAGACCGTCCCCTTCTGCAAAACACTAATGATCTTGTTCTTTCTCACAGTGTGGAACATAATGATTTTATTCTAGAATTCCTGTTACAGAATTCTTTTCTACATTGTTATCACATTTAAAAGATTGTGAAGAATGATGCACAGAGCATGGCTTGGATGTAAAGCCCTAACAGTTGACCTGAGTGCTGCATGTGTTGCTCTCAAACTAACGGAGTATGAACCATGGTTTGACGAATTATCAGCCTGCATGCAATAGCAAAAATCACATTAATTGTGCAAAAGCATGCCCAATGCAAACTTTTACCTAATGCAGTGTTTGCAGTCCGAGACATAAAGTGTTTAAAATGTGTTAAGCATGTTTAGTTTTCTTATTTATCTTGCTCATCCTAGTACAGGTTGACTTTTACTTTTACTAATCCGACACCTGTAGAAGCAGGGAAAGGACCCGGAGTAAAGCTTGCCCCATACAATTTCAGTCTGGCATATAATCATATTACAAGTTGAGAATCCCTTATCCAAAAATACATGTGCCTAATTATTTAAAAAGTTTGTATAAATTCCCTTCAGGCTATGTGTACAATGTAGTACTATAATAATTTTTTGAGTTGATTTTTTTCCCAACAAAAAACTGTTTGTATCATTGAAAGCTCCGTTATTGTGTTTTTCTTTTAAGACAAAAGATGTTAATTAGTTCGGACAACTGTATGAGTTGTTTTTCTAAAACTAAAACCTCGGTATTCAGGTTTAATTGCAGTGTTGGCACTTTGAAATAAATAAGTTGGTTTTGTGTTGCAGTTTGGGCACTCGGGCTCAAAAAGGTTCTCCATCACTGTCCTAGGAACAATCTGAACAGGGACCTTTTTCCTTGAGCCTTTAGAAAATACTGAATAGGTATTCCTTCCTATGTGGGTTTAATGCTATTAGAGAGAACTATAAATACGCTGCATGCTGGAAATTAGTTCATTTCTAGAATAGACAGCTAAATAGCTGTGTTACATTTATTTTTAAAAGTGCAACATGGAAATTCAGCAACTAGTAGTTTATGGTTAGGATGGCCAAATTTAACTCAGGGTTTGGCTCCAGTGTCTTTACAGTGCCATAGCAGTAAGAATATTTGCAGCCACATGGTGGGAGAAAGTTCAACTTGTCAAAGTGCCATTTTTCTTGGTAGAAAGGCATGGTGCAAATAAAATAAAAAATAAAATAAATGGGATTTAAACATTCCACTGTGCATTTATGTCCAGGTTTTCAAAAAGGTTTGGATGTCCATCTTGCTCCAGACTGCTCCTTACAACTTTAAAAAGTTAATTTCTTAATCTTGTACTGGTCTTATACCTTAGCTAAGGGTCAGTTCAGATATAATGATCTCAGCTTCATAAGCCATGGTTTATGAAGCCATGAATGAGCATCAGGTCTGCACACTCTTCTATTGCCTCTCCTCTCTGTGCAAGCTGGCTTCAGCACATTGATCCATATATACTTGTGTCTGACTCTTCGTTTTCTCACCAATACACGCACAATAGAAAATTGTATCTTAATGTTGGTATATTAACTAGGATCAAGGAATGGTTTCAGATAATGGTTAGTAAACTGATATTAAGTCACAAGTTTATGTTTCAGACATAGTGGGAAACTGTACTTTTACTTTAACCAGGATCAAATTACCAAAGCCAAAGCCAGCATGTGAGGAGAAGAGAGGGAAGAGTATGCAGCTGCAATGTTCATTTCTTGCTTCAAAACTTATGATTTATGAAGCTGGGGTCATTATACCAAACCAGCAACTGTGATCAGCAGTTATTTCTGCCCACAGCAAACTGTGAGCAGATGTCAGCTCATTTCAGATGGTCATATCTTGGCTTAACAAGCTGAGATATGCAGGAGCCTTTCATCTGCTCATTCCATCCTTGAGCTGTTCCTCCCTTTCCCCCTTCTTGGTACACTGCAATAAGCCAGGAAGTCTTCAATAAGCATAATTCCTGTTATATCTGAACTAGAAAACTATAGTTACCAGGTTTGGAATAAGCCAGAATCTTAAACCATGGTTTGAAGTTGGTTTAAGAGCCTGGCTTGTTCCAAACCTGGTAACCACAGTTTCTTGGTTTGGACATAATGGAAAACTATAGATAATGAAGACTTTCAAGGATGAAGGAAGGTGTGTACAGGGCAGGCACAAGGTTTTTTCATATTTTGGTTTATTAAGCTATGATTGTCCAAAGTTGGCTGTCTTCCGTACTATCTGTATTCACTTCTGTCAAGTGATTTTGTGTACAACTAAAATTATGTCTATTGTGATGCACACCTACAAACATCATATTCTAAGCTGCTCAATGCTTTTCCTACTGACATTAAGCAGGGCAGTGCCACTAATTTGTTACACATGTCAAAATCTTCAGACAATTTTACAGCTCCACCTATTTTATGCATTCCTTTTCCCATGAGAATAGGCCATGCTCCAAAAGTGCTCAGGCACAAATATAAATGTTGACCTTGCCGTATTGAGCCTTGGGATCTAAAGGATATTACTTTGTTCACTCTTGCTCATCTGGTATACACCTGTACAGTAGCAACATCAGAAGCTGGGAAATTCCAACCTTGCACCATCTTAGTTGTTGTTGATACATCTCCATTTCCTCAGGAGCTATTCACAAAACATTTTAATTAGGCTGATACGAACAAGGACCATTGAAAGTGTGATGAAGGCCAACCAGTTACTTTGTGTACCACACAAGTGCACTTATTGCTTCACTCACTTAAATCAAAATCTGAGCAATGGATGGAACCTGTGTTCACACCATAGTCAAACTGCAGTTGAACTGAAAAATAGCCCCAAATAGCCAATATTGTATTATGGATAAACAATATAAAGGTTTTCCAAGCAGCATTCTGGGTATTGTTCCCAAAGTCTGTTTAATTTTCCTTCCAAAAAAACATGAAATACTAGCTGCAAGAGACATCTTGTGAATACAACATCTAAGCAAGCATGTGTCATGCCCCTGCTGGAGGAATCCTCATCCTCAGAGAAGATAGAGCTTCCAGAGACAGACAACATCAAGGAGCAGTCCATGTCAAGAGACCAGGAGGAGCCTGGGCCCTCAGGGGAGATGGTCACAGGTCCAGCCCCGCAAGAGGAGGGGAGCTCTGCCTCTTAGACATTGACTGAGTGACCACCTTGCCCCTGAGAGCATTGCTGTCTCAAGAGGCAGGCCAGTAGGACCCTCTAAGAGAAGGAGTGCTTGGTTGCAAAGGGCCCTTCTCACGAGAAGGAGTTCTTCCAGAAGTCTCTGACTTGCTGCAGCTGGGTCCTGGGTGGGGGCTCTGGAGGCTTCATCTTATTATAAGCCTTCAGTTTAGGGTTATTAACTTCTGGAACAACACCTTACCTCAGCTTGTAGTATCTTGAAACATTGCTTTCTTTGACCCTGCTATTCCTTGGACTGATCTCTCATGCTGCTGACTCTTGGACCCCTGTAAGAAATCCTGGACTGCCCTTGACCACTCTGATTGCTAAATCCTTGTCTGACACCGTGCTCTGTGAACTTTGATAGACATGCTGGCTTTGACCTTGGACTGACTAATTGCATGCTCCTTGACTGAACTAGACTGAGTGGACATTGGGGGTTTCAAGTTTAGACCCTTATTCCCTCTCCAAGTCTGTTTGAGAGCCACCTCACACATTACATTTTTAATACCTAAGATGTCTTAAGTATATATTTTAAAATGTAACATATGAATTTGACAAACACACGTTTGCAAATAATCAACAAGGATCTGTGATTGGCTGCAGTTCCCTTAGAGTTTGTGTCCTGTTGGCAGGGCCCAAGCATAATTTCTCCTAACTTGTAACACAGGTCTCCTCTGACATCCACTAAATACCTTGTCTGTTTTGAAAAACTGCAGGGGTTACTGGTATCCCTTCATTTAAAGTTCTTACATTTCTGGATGCCTTATTTGCATTCATAGCCAGACATGGCATATGGCATGCATGTATATTAATTATACCCAACTGCACTTTTCTCTGGTTCTGGGATCTAGTATCAGTTTTTCTATGCACTGGAGGCTAGAGCCCTAACTCATTACTCTCATATGTTCTCAAGCCTGTAAATCCTACCAGAAGCTCCATCTCTCACTACCAATGTCCCTGGGATCTCAATGCCCCTATTTATTATGGCGCTTGTCCCTTCCTTCTGCTGCCACACTGTTGACTCCTCCAGACTATGCACAGGAAATGCCACCAGCGACTCAATAACTGTAGGATGATAGAACTATAGGCCATGGAGACACACATCCCTCTGTATATCAAAATAGGATAATAGAGTTAGAAGGGGCCTACAAGGCCTGTGTGCTTGACCCTTGCCCATCATGGCTAATTACACCAAATAAGGAGGGGATAGCCGGCTGGGTCCAGGAGTTGTAAATGCCTCCTTGAGAGAGGGAGTGGTGCTGGCCTCTTTGAAAGAGGCGGTGATTAGGCCACTCCTCAAAAAGCCTAACCTGGACCCGGATGATGTTAATAACTACAGGCCGGTAGCTAATATCCCATTCCTGGGCAAGGTGTTTGAGCGGGTGGTTGCTGGTCAACTCCAGGCACTCTTGGATGAAACGGACTATCTAGATCCATTTCAATCTGGATTCAGGCCTGGGTTTGGAATGGAAACTGCCTTGGTCGCCCTGTGGGATGACCTTTGCCAGGAGAGGGACAGGGGGAGTGCAACCCTGTTGATTCTCTTGGACCTCTCAGCGGCTTTCGATACCATCGACCATGGTATCCTTCTGGATAGGTTGTCTGGGTTGGGAGTTGGAGGCACTGCGCTCCAGTGGTTCCGATCCTACTTGGGCAGCCGATTCCAGAAGGTGGTGCTGGGGGATTACTGCTCTGTCCCTTGGCAGTTATGCCATGGGGTGCCACAGGGCTCTATTTTATCCCCTATGCTGTTTAACATCTACATGAAACCACTGGGAGAGGTTATCCGGAGGTGTGGGCTGAGGTGTCATCAATATGCAGATGACACCCAACTCTATCTCTCCTTTTCATCTAATCCAGGTGAGGCAGTGGCTGTTCTGAATCAGTGCCTGGACACAGTAATGGACTGGATGAGGGCTAATAAACTGAGACTCAATCCAGATAAGATGGAGGTACTGTTAGTGGGTGGTTCATCTGCCCAGCTAAGTGGTATTCAACCAGTTCTGGATGGGGTTGCACTCCCCCTGAAGGATCAGGTTCGTAGTTTGGGGGTGCTCTTGGATCCCCAACTGTCACTTGAAGCACAGGTCAACTCGGTGGCACGGAGCACCTTTTATCAGCTTAGGCTGATATACCAACTACGTCCTTATCTGGACAGAGATAGCCTAGCTAGTTATCCATGCTCTGGTAACCTCTCGTTTGGATTACTGCAATGCATTATACGTGGGGCTGCCTTTGAAAATGGTCCGGAAACTTCAGCTGGTCCAAAATAGGGCAGCAGGATTGTTAACCGGGACTGGCCGACGAGAACATATTATGCCAGTGCTTTCGCATCTGCACTGGCTGCCAGTCTGTTTCCGGGCCCGATTCAAAGTGCTGGTGCTAACATTTAAAGCCCTGGCTTGGGGCCAGGGTATCTGAAGGATCGTCTCCTCCCATATGTACCTGCCCGGACACTAAGATCTTCCTCAGCGGTCCTTCTCTGAGAGCCCCTGCGAAAGGAAGTGAGGCAGGTGGCTACTAGGAGGAGGGCCTTTTCTGCTGTGGCACCCCAGTTATGGAATAAGCTCCCCAAAGAGGTTTGCCTGGCACCTACTTTGTATTCTTTCTGGCGCCAGGTTAAGACCTTTCTGTTCTCCCAGGCATTTTAATCATTTTAATCTTATAATTGTTTTTAATTCCGTTATTGTAACTGCTGCTGCTAGCTCTGCAGCAGCATGCCATATGCCATGTCTGGCTATGAATGCAAATAAGGCATCCAGAAATGTAAGAACTTTAAATGAAGGGATACCAGTAACCCCTGCAGTTTTTCAAAACAGACAAGGTATTTAGTGGATGTCAGAGGAGACCTGTGTTACAAGTTAGGAGAAATTATGCTTGGGCCCTGCCAACAGGACACAAACTCTAAGGGAACTGCAGCCAATCACAGATCCTTGTTGATTATTTGCAAACGTGTGTTTGTCAAATTCATATGTTACATTTTAAAATATATACTTAAGACATCTTAGGTATTAAAAATGTAATGTGTGAGGTGGCTCTCAAACAGACTTGGAGAGGGAATAAGGGTCTAAACTTGAAACCCCCAATGTCCACTCAGTCTAGTTCAGTCAAGGAGCATGCAATTAGTCAGTCCAAGGTCAAAGCCAGCATGTCTATCAAAGTTCACAGAGCACGGTGTCAGACAAGGATTTAGCAATCAGAGTGGTCAAGGGCAGTCCAGGATTTCTTACAGGGGTCCAAGAATCAGCAGCATGAGAGATCAGTCCAAGGAATAGCAGGGTCAAAGAAAGCAATGTTTCAAGATACTACAAGCTGAGGTAAGGTGTTTGTTTTTAATCTGTGGTTTTAAATTTTATATTTTATATTGTATTTTGTGATTTTGGCTGTTGTAAGCCGCCAAGAGAGCTTTGGCTATTGGGCGGTATAAAAATGTATTAAATAAATAAATAAAATAAGGCCATCGAGTCCGACCCCCTGCTCATTGCAGGAAACTAGAGGAGGTGTCTCCCATCTAAGTAATAACCAGGCCTGACCCTGCTTAGCTTTCTACGCTCAGACAAGCTGAACCAGCGTGAGTCACAGGACTGTACATTTCCTAGAATTTCCTGTACAAGCACACACACGTTCTAGAGAAGTTGTAGCTCACTATTCAAAATGTTCTGTTCTACACTGCTTCTGAACAGCTCCAGAAAATCTCACAAGTTCTTATAAGATCTGGACACCCACATAAATACAGGGAAGTAAGTTTATATAAACATCCTCAAGCATGATACACAATTTAGCTCTGTTTTTTTTCTCTCATGGTTATGGGCTGGCAGCCCATACATACATACATACATAATCCAAATCACCTTGCTCTAAGACAGGGGTTCTCAACCAGGGGGGAATTCTCCCCGCGGGGGGATTTTAGGGTTTCAGTGGGGGAATTGGGACCACAGACTCAAACTCTTGGAATACTGATCTTTCTACAAATTACAATTCTACAGATTGTACATAATCTACAGGACATCACACCTTATTGTATGGCACAGATTAAGTCAGACAACCTTGGAAAGGGGGGGGGAATGACATTCTGACATATATGGTGAAAGGGGTGCATGGGGCAAAAAAGGTTGAGAACCACTGCTCTTAGAGGTGATTTAAAAAATAATCTTCATTCAACAGGCGTATTGCTTTTTATGGAAAGACAATACATTTATACTCCCCCGCCCAATTAGCCATGTACTCCACACTTCATCCAACATAGTTCCCCCCCCCTCACTAGTCCTCATCTGCAGAACTGCTATCTGCTCCTCTTTTTTGTCTTTTTTCTTATTTTCTTCACTGACATTCATTCTGAATAGTAGCTTACAGGTTAGTCTAAACCAGTGTTCTCCAACCTTGGGTCCCCAGATGTTTTTGGCCTACAACTCCCAGCTCTGCTGGCTGCGGCATGCTGGGAGTTGTAGGCCAAAAACATCTGGGGACCCAAGGTTGGAGAACACTGGTCTAAAAGGAAGAAAGAAACATGGGGAAAGAGTTTTATAAACAAAACGTTGAGGAAATGTGTAGGGGAAGGGGAAGAATGCATATGGCATCCTTAAAAGCTGCTTTGAAAAGGTCCAAAACTGATACCAGAGGCGATCCAACTGTTGCTTGCTTGGCAAACTAAATACATAAGCAAATAAACAGTATAAAACCCCCACAATGCAAACCAAATCCAAAGCAAAGCAAAACCAGATATGTCATTAAAGCGAAAGAAACCACACAGTGGAAAGAACCATGTGCCTGATACTTCCAACCAGAAGCAGCCTTTTAAAAAAAGAGAGTAATGGATCTACAAGTTCAAACTGCCCAAGATGGCTTTAAAGTGATCCCAGAGCCCTCCACACATGCGAACACAGCCATTACTGTGTCTTTGCTGCTAGGTTCACAGCTCCCTGGGGGGTACACTTTGTCAATGCAGAACGAACTTGTTTCATACAGACATAAAGTACGCACTTGAAATTACTTGCAAATGGATGACATTTGCCATTCAGCTTTCAGTTAGAACTGAGCCTTTTATAGATGCTTCTCATAAGTAGTAACACGTCTTTTGTGGACAGGATTTCCATTTCATTTTTGTTTGTTTGGACAACTTCCCCCACTTCTGCTTGGAACCTAACTGGGGGAGGGGGACCTGACAAGACATTACTCCCATTTTGTGAGTTTCACTGACCATAGACCAGTAAGTGGAGGGGATGCTGAAATTACACCTTGTCACAGTCTTATCACCAACCGTTCCTCCACACCAGGTGACACCATTGTGCTGGTTAGTCTTATTTGTTTATATTTATTTATTATTACAGTTATAATCCACCTTTCCTCCAAGGAGCTCAAGTTTCTCACCCCCTCCCCCCCATTTTATCCTCACAACCCTGTTTAGTAGGTTAGGCTGAGAGATGATGACTGGCCCAAGGTCACTCAATGAGAATCATGGCTGAGTGCTGAATTTGAACCCAGGTCTCCAGAGTCCTAGTCCACCACTCTAGCCACTATACTGAGATAGACAGACAAATGGTCTCACTCAGGATAAGGCAGTTTCATGGAAGTAATGCCTTTGCTATTATGATTTCTGCTGTTTCCTGGGCTCACATCATCTGAAACAGGGGTGTTGAACCTCAGGCCTATGGGCCAAATCTAGACCACCTGGAGTCCCAAGCTGGTGCTTTGGGGTTCCCCAGACAGCCACACGCCCTTCCCTTGGCTCACCTCCTTCCCCCAATCATTGATCACTTGGTGGTCTCCTGCCTCTTGCATGTTTATTTCCCCATTCTAAAAGGTTGAAGTACCTCTCCTAAGGCTTATAGTACCTGGCACTATGAGAGCTTTAAGCTAAAATATGCTGGTATTTTTGGCATTTTGCCCGTCCTTTTTGCTTCTGGCTCTGCCCATGTTCTCTGGAACGTGGACCCCCTGACAGCTTCTCCAAAATTGAATTCAGCCCTTGGGCTAAAATAAGTTCAACATCCTTGATCTCAAAACCTAAGAACTATACTTTCTTAATCACAAGAAGCCTTTTTATTAATATGGAAATTTGTGAAGATTTACGCAATGAATTAATTAACCAATTGATCAACACTCATTCAATTAAGCAACATACCCAGGGCATGGTCTGAAGGCACATGAGGCAGCCACCATGCTGAAGCTAAGCAGGTCTGGGCCTGGTCAGTGCTTGGAGGGTAGACCACCTGGGAACCACATGTAGCCACCTTGGGTTCCACAATGGAAGAATGGTGGGATAGAAATGTAATAAAATAAAAATAAATAAATAATAAACATGCAGCACAAGCCTAGGCATGTCTACTCAGATGTAAGTCCTATTGATTTCAGTAGGACTTACTTCCTAGTAAATGCACATAGGATTGCAGCCTAAGATTTCTTCAGTTGAGTGGCAGGCCTACTGAAAAGACTTTAAGTTGATGTATAGCTCAGTCATTGCCAGTGCTGTTTCTGTGGTGGTAGCCATTTCGGTAGCTGGCAATAGCTTGGGAAATATTATAATAATGCTTCATCTGGTGATGGTGATGCAAGCTCTTCTTAGCACAGGAGTGCCAATGCTTCTTATGTGAGCATGCTTTGTCTTTGCTTTGCTTTTGATGAAATTGGCCATTATTTATTATATTTATATACCCCACCTTTTTTCCTGCAAGGAACCCAAGGCAGCTTACATAATAATCCTCCTCCTCCTCCTCCTCTCCATTATGTTTTTGCGGTGGTTACACAGTCCAATTCTGACCACGTATTTGCTGGTGTAACAACCCATATGATGAAGCTTGTAAGCTACTGTTTGGCTTCATTCCTACCTCAAAACTGAACTGGAATCTATGTGTGTATATAGGTCTGTGAGCACGCTAATTCATCTCTAACCACAATGTAAGACTTTCACTTTTGCATTTTGGCTTTAGCAAATACTTAGAGAAGTAAAAACATGCATTTACTTAATGTATTTGGCAGCCCATTTTGTAAGTGAATAGCCTATGTCACTGGTTATAAGTATATGTAAAGACATTTTGGATTTGAGCCCAGATATGAATATATAATTTGATAGAAGTTTGTAGGATTGTGACACAAAGTTCCCAAGGGCTTTGTGAGAATGTCAAAAAACACTCAGCAGTTGGATGATGTGCCTGCTGCGCAAAGAAATTTTGTGCCTCCCTTAAATATATATATATATATATATATATATGGAGATTGTTCTGAATCAGAAAAGAGAGCTTTTATGTAAAGAATTACCTTTGCATATCTTCTCCCCATACATAATTCACAGCTCATTCCTAAACTAAGTAGCTTAGGCAGAGGCATTCCAGCTTCTGTACTAGTTCAATGTCACGAGAGGTGGTGATGATACCAGAAACATTTCATGCAGTGATTAACCTGATACCAGATTGGCAAAGAATATGACACTGATGCTAACTTTAGCTCATATTTACTTCTTCTCATAGCCCTTGTATTATTCTCCCAGTCCTAAACATTTCCTCCTATGCAGTGCAGCTCCCATCTATTTCAGGGCTTGGACAGGAAACTCACAGTGGACTGTGCCAGAAGTGAACAGTCATGAGCTAAACTAGCACAGGCTGCAGATTATTTGACAAGAGTAAAGAAATAAATGAGGCTAATGTATGTGCTCATCTATAAAGACGATGTAAAAATGATATGGTGCCATTGGTTGTCATGCCCCCTCTGGATGAGTCTTCCACGGAGGAAGACACAGAGCCTCTAGCGACTGCTGAGGCTCAGCACCTGCCAGGGCCAGAAGACCTGGAGAAGCCTGGGCCCTCAGTAGTGCCCACCCAGGACCTACCCCCACAGGAGGAAGGGGGATCTACTTCGGAGTCAGAAGAGGAGAGACGCCCAGGCCCCCAAGAGTGAGGGAGACTGAAGAGGCAGGCCAGACTCCTCAAGCCCAGGAGAAATGCCTGGCTACAGCAGAAGACTCCTTGGGAGTAAGGGGGCTCCTGAAAAGGAGACTCTTTCCAGAAGCTACTAGCAAGCTGCAGCTGGATCCTGGGCAGGGTTCTGACAGCCTCTACTAAAGGTCAGCAGTTGGGAACTGGAACTGGAAGAGTTGCTGGAAATAACATCTATCCTCCTGTTCTAGCTCCAGCCCTCCTTACTCTAGGATCAATAGCTCTTCATTGGACTGAACCCCTCGTGAATACCTCTGGATTGCCTTTTGACTACACTTCCTGCCTGAACCTTGCTGGCTGTGATGTCTTACCTAACTCCCCCTTGGACTGAATCTATCGTGACTGCCTTTTGGACTGCCTATTGACCATTCTTCTTGCCTGAACCTGTTTGCTGCAGTGCCTTGTTCCTCTTGCTGGCTACCTTGTCTCTGCTCTCTGATCTGTGCAGAACTCCCAAGGATCTCCTGGTTATTCACCGTAGTCTGCTAGTCAAGCCTGAGCCTTGGAAAGCAGGACATTGGCAGCATGATCATCACTTCTAGTAATGAAGGAGTTTTAGGTTACCTTACAGCATTACTTCTAAGTTCTCATGTTCTGAAAAGCATGACCACAGATGCCAAGACATGAAAGATAGATCATAGAGTTGGAAAGCTTAGCTTTCCACACTCAGAGTCAGACAAGCTGAGCCAGCGTGACCCACAGGCTGTATAAGACCATAAAGATGGCAATAGGTGAGTCCCTTCGGGAGCCTATGCCATTACCAGGGTGCCACCACCAAAAAGACCTTCTCTCTAGTCGTCACCTGACTTACCTTTATAAAGTGAAGAAGAGTTTTTTTGTTTGTTTTGTAAAGGCCAAGAAATCATTTCTTAATGGCTAACCTTGGAGGTATTTGCAGGAATGTCATTTTCCCTTTTTCTAGATATGCAAAAGCTACAAGGAGACAGCTGCTGGGTGGTTCACAAAAATTACAAAACACAATATGAGAACTTTAACATACAAAGGTGAAACCTATGTAAACAGCTAAAAACAGTTACAATGAGATACTGTGGCATGATAAGACCTGCCTTCAAATGCCTGGGAGTAGAGGGCAGTCTTAATGTGCCACTGAAAAGATGCCATTAGATTATGTCTGACAAATATGTGTGTGTGTGTGTGTGTGTGTGTGTGTGTGTGTGTCAATCACAGTCCTTTTACAGTAAAGTCAGCAAAGAGGCCAATACAGCCTCTTGTAAAGTCAGCAAAGAGGCCAATACAGCCTCAATCCTTGAATTATCCCTTCATGCACCATTCTGTAAGAGCTCGTCCAGGGACCGATTCAGACATGGGAACAACCCTGCTGTTTTTAAACCCTGGGCTGCTGTGAGCAAGTGAGTGTGCTGGTGCCTGGTGCACACGGCTCCTGCAGCAAGAGTGGCCCGCTTGCAGCACCCTGGGTTGTTAGTGTTGTGTGCAAACTAGGAACTCTGGCTTGTTGGAGAAGAGACAACCCGGAGTTGGAACCCTGAGTTTAACTCTGGTTTGTCTCTTCCCCAACAAGCCAGAGTTCCTGGTTCATACACAATGCTAAACAACCAAGTGTCCCTGGGTTGTTTAACCACTGCATTCCCACTTGCAGCAGGAGTGACCAGGCAGTGTGCACCAGCGTGCTCACAACAAACCACATATTAAAAAATGTCTTGAGTTGTCGTGACATCTGAACCGGAACTAGATACCAATTGTAGTGTGTTTCCGAGTCCTCAGTCCATGTCGATAGCAGTTTCTGGTGTGGAAGGGATTCAGGGATGGGGACTCGGACTCGAGGACTCGACTCGTGAGTCGGACTGAGTCCCCCCTCTGACTCGACTCGGACTCGAGTCCCAATATTTTTAATGGGACTCGAGACTCGACTCGGGACTCGAGACCAAGGACCCGTCAACATCCCTGGGCTGTTGACGAGTCTTCTGGCTGTGCCAGAAGGAGTGCGATCACCGGTGAAGAGCGCATGGAAGCGAGGCGCGCCGCTGCTCGGCCACTATGGACAGCTACCAGGAGCGCAGCCCCAACGATGTGTTGAGATTTATTTTGATTGATGTGTTGTTGTGGGGGGTTTGGGTTAGGGTCAGACATTTTGGGTTTGGCTGCCTCTGCCTGCCTGTTTGGGGTTCCCAGCCTCCTCTGCCTGCCTGGTCTCTTCTTGACCTGTTCAGCAGTTGAATTGTCCAAGACAAAGGCCTCTGCCTGCCTGCTTTGGGGTTCCCTGCCTCCTCTGCCTGCCTGGTTATTTTGGGTTTGTCTGCCTGGTCTGTTCTTGCCAAAATCAGTTGCAGAGTTTTGAAATAAAAAGGCACACTTGTGCCTAGAATTTATTTAAGCCACACATCTGAAGTAGCCTTATTTTGTTGGGGAAAAAACCCATTGATTTTAATAGGGACTCGTGGAGTCAGTTTTGGGAGTGACTCAGGACTCGTGACTCGTGAGTCACCATTTTGGACCAAGGACTCGGACTCGGACTCGAGACTCGGGTCCAAAGACTCGTGACTCGAGACCAAGGACTCTTCAACATCCCTGAAGGGATTCACTACACGTTGGTTCCAGCTCCAAATCCACACAGTGAGTGCTAACAGACAATACACCAAGCAGGCTGGGAAATTTGCCATGAAGGAAACATCTAGATCAGCTCTGAGCGGCTGCATCCATTCACAGGATCCATCATCCATACATAACTTTAAACAGTGACCAGATATTTGCTTCCCATGGTACCAGGAAGGCACCCAACATTTTTTCCTTGAATAATTATTTTGTTATTTAACATTAAGAACTAATGTTGTTTAACAGTAAGAACGAATCATTACTGAGAATACAACCAAGAGCAACCATTGAATTTGTCGTGAAACCAGAAATCAATGGAGGCCAGAGCAGAAAAGCACAAAAATCACCTTGAGACTTACAATTTTGAAAATACTTTGTAAGATTCTGCATGAGTTCAACTCACTTGTTTGAGCACACTCTGAGGAACATGATATTTAAAGCTTCAAATAAATAGCTTTAGATTAGAACACCTTCTTATGTTCTTTTGAAGCATTCCCATAGCTAGCAAAGTAAGTTGGTTTGATATTATGCCCCTGGATCCTGACCTAAGTATTATTACATCCAAGTCAACTAAACAGGGAAATAATATAGAAAATACTTCTTTTATTCTTTTTGTCTGCCAAATCTCAACCTCCTGCAATCAGGATTGATTACAAACACCCAATTAAGAAGCATTTGGAACATGATCTGAACACTAATCCTGCATTGTGTTCTTTCTTATACCCAATTATCAGCCTTAAGATGGCTATTATAGCTTAATTACTAGATTTACTTGTGGAACTCCTGCAGAAACTGAAACGTGCATGTGTATATACAATGCATACTCCTGTTTGCAAATCTTTGTACATACTATATTTCATACTTATACACACAGGGAGACAGAAAAATTAGGAATGTACCAAAGCATATATATATATATATATATATATATATATACACACACACACACACACACACACACACACAATCTCAAGGGATAAATTATTTCTATTTTTCACTACTATTCTGTGTGCTGCTTCCTTGTAATCATTAGCAGACATAGACTGCAACAAGTTACAGTTTAAGCAAACACATCTTTTTTAACATATGGAGGAAAAGGTTGTTTAAATTAAATCAACACCAAGAAGCATAATCATATGAGAGGAAGGAGTCCAATTACTATATATTTCAGTTTTGAAAAAGAGACCCTGACCTTTTGTTCTCCTTTTTAACAACTGATCTTGGTATCCCTTGTTCACACCAGGCCTTGTGTGGTCTATATTATAAACATCAAGACTTTTGATGGAAAGTTTTCTTCTTATACCAGTTTAACATCAAACTTTCCTCCAGCTCTATTGATTACAGGGAAATACATTAATATAAACAACTGTATTTTTCCTTCTGTTACATATACACTGCAGAGCTCTTTTATTGCCAATGTAGTTGCATTTAGCCCGGCTGAAATCAATGAGACTATGCAAGTATGCCAGTTTAAGTGGTTTGGGGATTATATTAAATTCATTACTGTAGTATTACTACTGCTATATTAAAATGTTCCTTGGCTCATTCATCTATAATAAATGAAAGGAAATACCTGCTCATGAAGGAGGCACTAAGGGTCAGTATGGGGCTGTAATTTGACTAACACCTTTCCTAGCAGAAGCTCAGTATGGACAAGGCTACTCAGCAAAAAGCCACTCCAACCATTTGACAATGGAGTCTATTCACAGCAGTCAAAAGCTTGGATGAGCAACAAAAGAGTACTTATTGAAGCCAGTAATCAGGAGCACAATATAATTCCCAACTTCTTTCAACTATCTCTTGCTCTCAGAGGCATATGAAAATTACCCTGAACTATCTTTAGAACCTCTTGTCTGCAAAAAGCAAGCTGAGTGCTATAAAACAAGGGCAAATCTTTTATGCTCTTTTTAATGATCCACCAGAATCTCCTCTTATTTTAATACCTCATGGGGTATGAAGTTTTCAACATAATAGACTGGGAAAGAGGAAGACCTAAGCCGTTTCCAGATGATAAAGGTTGGGTGAGAGGGGAAACATGTATGCATGGGGAACAGGATAAGAACGGCAGGCCCTGCCTCTGCTACATGCATGGACTGGATGAGGGCCAATAAACTGAGGCTGAATCTTGGCAAGATGGAAGCCCTGTGGATAAGTGGTTCCCGAGTCCGGGAGATAGGCTCACTGCCTGTTCTGGATGGGGTTGCACTCCTTTTGAAAGATCAGGTTCGTAGTCTGGAGGTACTCCTAGATCCATCATTGTCTGCTGGAGTCCCAAGTGACTGCAGTGGCTTGGAGTGCCTTTTACCATCTTTGATTGGTTCATAAGCTACGGCCTCTCCTGGACAGGGATAGCTTAGCAATAGTGATACAGGTGCTAGTAACCTCAAGACTGGATTACTGCAATGCACTCTATGTGGGGCTGCCCTTAAGGCTGCTCTGGAACCTGGAGCTAGTGCAGAATGCAGCAGCTCGGCTTTTGTTGGGAGCTGCAACTTTTCAGCATGCAACTCCTTTGCTGAAGGAACTGCACTGGCTGCCTATTTGCTACCGGGTCAGGTTTAAGGTTCTGGTACTTGTGTACAAAGCTCGAAACAACTTGGGACCAGGTTACCTGAGAGAGCGCCTCCTCCCATACCAACCTGCCCAGTCGCTGAGGTCATCAGATGGCATGCTCCTGGTGGTTCCTCATGGACCTTTGGCCCAATTGGAGTGCACCAGGAGAAGAGCCTTCAGTGTGACAGCTCCACTTCTGTAGAACGGTCTTTTATCTGTTTTTGTGTTTTTATTGTTCACTGCTCTGGAATCTGCTTGATGTGGAGTGGTATACAAATACTGTAAATAATAATAATAAAATAACAACAACAACAACAACAGAGCCCACATGGTAAAACTGTATGCACTTAGGGGTCATAAGTCTGCTTTTTCAGGGATCCTGCCCTCATAGAACAGAGGTAGAGAACTTGTGGTCCTTCAGATGTTGTTGGATCCAACTTCCATCAGCTGCAGCCACCATGCCCAATAGTCAGGGATGATGAGAGCTGTAGTTCAACAACATCTGGAGGGCCACAATTTTCCTCACCCTGGCACAGAGAGTGCTCATGCGTAATGTTTGGTCCAAACTTCAAATGAACATGCATACATAGGTCAGAAGCAGGGTATGTTGCCACAATCCTGCTCCTTTTCCCACACAAGTATTTGTCATCTGAAAATGACTATAAACTAAAGTATGTTTGTAAACTGAAGTATATATGTAGAGTAGACATAAAGTATGTCCAGAACATAGAAGAATCTAGATAATTTTGTATAAGGTTTTATGAACAGGTATTATTGTTTAAGTCAAGTCTCTGTGCTTCTTGGCTAGAGCGTTAGACCACAAGGCTCAGGCTTTGATTGGCCAAGTCATGGGCAATACTTAATATCTGAAAAGAGCGGTGCCCACCTGCCTAAAAATCACACCCTTTTACTTGGAAGCTCTTCCTTCTAACCAGAAGGAGTGGGACTTGGATGTGGTTACTCAATAATAGCCCAATGTAATAAACTGCAAACATTCACAAATTACACAGCAGCCTCTCCTGGAATGAACTGCTACATGATTACTTATTCCACCATGGCAACCAGATCATTCTGGCACTTGGCATGGGGCATTTCCATGCCATCGCTACCACTTTTAGGATGCAGCTGATGCTGGTATGGGCATTTTTTTGAACCAGGTTCCAGAAAATATGAAGGCGAGTGCTACACATTAGTTATAGTGCTCTGGTAGGGATAAGTCATTATGAGAAGGCTGGTTCTATGTGATCATTGGGACAACATGTATTCCCAGGTGAGCTCCAGGTTTGGGGAGGAAGCCCTGGGCACAGTCTCTTTGCCCCACTGCTCATGTAAGGGGCCCCTGCTTGACTTACCAGGCACAGAGGGCAGCAGAGGTGAAAGAGAGCCATCTTTTTTATCAACAAAACATATAGACGCTACATCGGGGCATTGGGAAGGCGATCAAAAGATGGCTCACTCACTTGCTTAATGCAGTCGCCTAAAAAAAGGAAGGTCTTTCCAAAGCAGCAAAAGGCCATTAAAGAGGTAGCAAGGCAGGCTTCCACTGGAAGGGAACTCCAAGGCCTGGGATTAGCTGCTGAGAAGTCCCTCTTCCTGGTCCCAACCAAATGTATTTCAGTGGTTCATGGGACATAGAAGAGGTCCTCCATTGAAGATCTTAATAAGGTAATATAACCTGCCTTCAGTCACCTAATGGTAAAGCTGGCTCTACACTTTCAAAAACTGAACAGTTTTGTTGTAAAATCATGAATTTTTAAAGATGTAAGAAATAAAACATTCTGATCATAATGATAAAGTCATGATAATCATCCTAGTTAGAGTGAGATTCACACAAAATATAGCCCATGATGGGAGTTGTTTCCCCATCCGCATTACTATCATATGTGTAGGAGCAAGAAACTGTCTCCAGCAGCAAATGGAAGGCTTTTTAAAAATTATTTATCTTGAAACCATTAACAAAAGCAATATACCTATATATCTTATGGAGGACACGTCAAAAGAAATTAGATCTACTCTGTTACCACCATCAGCCAAACTTTAATCTCATCAAAACATGAAATCATGTTTGTTTGACAGGACCTATTTTTTAAAAATCAAGTTGACTGGCATTAATTACATTTTGTGTATGACATATAAATTGGAGTAGTGGTAAATAAATTGCAAGGACAGGGCAGCTAGACAACACAATACAGATTGCCTGATGAGTTGGGCCCATTCCAACAATGTGCTGAAAATAGCTAAATGTACAGCCCGGATTTAATTTGTAAAATGAGAGGTGGTGGAACTCAGCCTTATGTGATATTTATGCTTTCTGCCCTGGTAGCTGGTCAGGCTCACAAGGTGCAAGGGTTTTACGGGGTCAAGGCTTTTGTGGGTCTAAGTAGGCAAGTAGGGTGGCCACTTATGAATCACCAAAAAAGAGGAAATGCAGCACCAAACAAGAGGACAAAAAGGAGACAAATTTGAATGAAAGTTGCAGAAGCAAATTTAGAAGTGATTATTATAATTTAAATAGAAATGCAATAGATCTCACTATAGTGCCGAAAACTGTGACCAGGAGACCTGTGTGCTTGCCTCTTTCTTCAGTCTACTGTCCAGCTGGCTAATGCTGATGGGCAGCAGTTCTTTATCTTTAAACTGGAATTGGACAGGACAGCCCTTCAAATAGAGGACACCTTCAAATAGAGGACTGTCCTCTGTAAAAGAGGACACATGGCCACCCTATGTCGTTCAGCTTCCCTCGTTTTCCTGTTGTAGTCTTCTACCCTCAGCTGCATGCATGTATCCCACACATCTGTTGCATCACCATACACACAAGCATTTGCTGAAGCGGATGAAAATGAGTTTGGGTGGAAAAGTGATAACTCACACAGTAAACTGAGTTGAATTGTGGGTTGAGCATCTTTGCTCAGCAGCATTTGTCACAAGCCATTATAAATTATCATGCTGAAGCAAATTCTAGAACCATTTCACCATATGCCAAACTCTGCATGGATACCTTCAACCCATATTCTCAACATGTCAGTTTGGCCAAGTAGCTTGGTCCTGAATGAGTACATAGGCTATAATCCAAATAGCCACAGTGAATGCCCCTCATGTACAACGCTTCTTTTAACAACGCTTTTTCTCCCCCCCCCCGCTAAAGTAGTCATGATTCCTGTCCCTGCCTCCCCCAATCCATTTGGACTGATCCAGGACTGCTTCCATTATGTCTGAAAGCCCTTACTTGATGAGCTGTAGGTTTTTATGTAGACTGGTTTACAGCAGAATTACATTATCCATATTTCTGCACTGACAGTAAAGATACTGAGTGGATTTCCTGTTAACAGTTAAAACTCCAGCATCTGTTTTTTATTTTAATCCATCTACTTCTATGTAAACAAACATATTTTGTAATAGCTGGGTTTTTTTTAAAAAAACACACACACACTAAAGAACTCTAATTGATAGCAATCCTTGTACAGCTCTAATCTAAGCCATGTAACTAATCCCTGTTAAAACCAATTTGAAGAACAATTAACTATCAAGCCCTTCCTTCTACACTTACAGTGTTTCCAAATCTGAGTGAATTTTCTGTTTGAACTGATCCAACAACAGAACATGCACACTCAGTAATTGTCAAACAAGGATGATACTACTCTCTGTATATCTAAATTACAGCCAATTAAACAAGCTCAGTAATGACAACTTCTGTGACATTGTGTCTATGCAAGTTCTGTAAAACAATACTGCTAACTCTGGAAACAGAGTCAATCATTTGGTAGGAAGGAAACCACTATTTGGCTTTCTCTAGACACCGTGTCCACCTTTCCAAAACCTTTGTCTTCAGAAACTTCACATTCATTTTCTTAATGTTTTTAACCTAGTGTCTGTGAAATTTTTATTGCTCCCAAGCTGACGACATCTGATCTGAATGTAACCACACACCTCTTTGCTCAGCAGCATTTGTCACAAGCCATTATAAATTATCATGCTGATAGTTTGCATTGCTGGGAAACCGGAAAAGTTCCATAAATTCAAAGCACTGTGAATCAGTGGCATTCTTGTTTATTATCCAGATATAAAGTTTTACAAGACTACATGTACGCAGTAGGACATTAGAGCAAACAAACGGTAGAGTATGTAGAGCTTCACCCTGAAAATATTTGCTACAGGCAACATACGTGAAAAAATAGTTAATAAGCCCATGTTTCATCTTTTCCTCCATTCATTTCTAACTATATTCTGTGTCTTCACAAAGATGAACTATTAATAATAAATGTGTTTGCAATAATACACAATAATCACTAGGCTCACCACTATTCATCTTTTGGAAGATGATCCTGAATTTTGGATTCATTCCACTTAAAGTAGCATGCAATTCCAGCTATTGTTCAAAGTGGTACAGTTATTATTAATAAAATGTGGTTATTATTAATAATAATATTTTTAAAAGCTTGATTATAATATGTGATACTTAGAATTTTTAGGCTTTGAGTATGTTATTTCACACACTCCATTGATTACATCCATTTCCAGATCACTTCTTGGGTTCTGTCTTTATTTTATTTTTAATAGTATGATTAATTAATTACAATTATAGCTTCATTCCTACAAATGATGAAAGATGACCCCTTGGCTCACCAGTGTGAGAATTACATGATGCAGTACATCACAAGGTCATTAAATATCCTCCCTGCAGAAAATATCCAGCAGCTAAGGAAAAACTGGGTTTCACAATATGTTTATGATCCCTGCAATGTACGCATACCCAAAGCATTAAACAAGGTGCTTACTCTGAGATCTGCTAGCCTACAAATTATAGAAGTTGCTTTTATTCCTCATCTTGTTTTATACCCCATTGGTTTTAGGCTGGAATAATTCTGTTAGTCTAAGGCAGGGATATGCAACCTGGTGCCCTCCAGATGTTTTGGATTACAACTTCCATAAGTCCCAACCAGCATAGTCAGTGATTATGGGAGTTGTAGTTCAAAATGTCTGGAGGGCACCACGTTTCCTACCCCTGTTCTAAGAGGACTTAAGTTCTTTGTCTTACCATCATAAAGGAGAAACTGAAGCCTCTTTTGCTCGCATAAAACATTGTCCATTCAAAACATTTAATTTTTTCCTCAATTAATCTTATGAAGGAACTACAGGTTGTGAAGCAAATCCCAAGCCTGTTTGCTTCATACTGCTAATGCAGACAGAGGGAAAGATGTCTGTAAAGAAGAATCAGCCCTTAACCAATTTTATTTGCCCATTAATTCTGCCTTGCAATCCCTTCCTGTCCAATTTTAGCCTGTTTTCCCCCAGCATGCCTCCAAGACTAAAAGTAAACCCAACATGGGGGGAAAAATGACTTGAGGAGCACATACACAGATGAGAATTGGTGACAGAAAGTTTAAGCGCAGTTTCTTTCAGTCAGCCACTGTTCTTTCTTACAAAGGTAACATGTAGATCCACATTTAGTATCTCATGCGAACCTGTGTGTATCCAGATGCAAGAATGCTGGATTTGTATTTGGAAGATACAGATTACACTTGTGCAAGCATTCCCGTGACTGCAAAATTAAATATGGACATGGGCCCTCACTTGAGAATTTGGGGCAAATCACTATCTCTTAGAATTGAGAATTTTTGGGGCAAATCACTACATGCTTGGCGTGTAGAAGGTCTTAGGTTCAGTTCTCAGCATCTTCAGGTAGGGTTGGAAAAACCCCTGCCTGAAACCCTAGAGGGCTGCTACCAGTCAGTGTGAACAATATTGGGCTAGATCAGGGCTCTCCAGCCTTGGGTCCCCAGATGTTCCTGGACTACAGCTCCCAGAATCCCTTGCCATTAGCCATGCTGGCTGGGTATGCTGGGAGCTGTAGGCCAGCAACATCTGGGGAGCCAAGGTTGGAGAGCCCTGGGCTAGAT
Source organism: Shinisaurus crocodilurus (assembly GCA_021292165.1). Classification (NCBI taxonomy): domain Eukaryota; kingdom Metazoa; phylum Chordata; class Lepidosauria; order Squamata; family Shinisauridae; genus Shinisaurus; species Shinisaurus crocodilurus. The sequence continues at coordinate 23,803,253 of CM037880.1, read as the reverse complement.
GGATCAATTATCTGACTCAATATAAGGCAGCTTTCTGTGTTCTTACAGTCTCTAATCTACATGTGTATAATGTGCCTGACTACAGTTTCCAAGGAAATCATTTGCACTATATAAGTGTTGTCCACTGGGACGGAGGAAGTGAGTAGCCTGTCCCCACTGCCCTGTCCAAACAAGCCCCTCAGCCTCTATTTGGAGGGGGTGGGCACAGAGAACAGCTCCTGCCACTACCACTACCCTGCCTGGCCTGGGAAGACTCAGGCTGAATGGCAAACGGTGGCAGTGGCTGCATTTAATAGGTATATTTTCCAGCTGCTTCTATGGAAACAGCTTAAAAAGGACTCAGTGGGTGCCGCCACGGCTTGCCGGTCTCCCCTCTATGGAAGCTCATGACATAAGTGCATGAGAGAGGAACCAGGGAGGGCGTAATGGGAAGGAAGGAGAATTGTCTTACTCCCCCTTTCCCAGTTCCTCAATTAACTGCTCATATTTGCAAATTTCCAATTGTTAATCATCGTTGTGGTTGGGAAGGGGTGGATCCCTTGGGGACTGACCCAGGCTAGAGGCTAACAACGGTGCCCACAGGGTCAGCCAGACATTCCTCCATGCAGACCAGGGGCCCTGTTGGGAGGAAACCAAAAAGGAAGGTGAGAACTCCCAGAGGAGCAAACCAGGATGAGGAGACCAGGCAAGGAAAGAAGGGGCTGCCAGAGAGTGACCTAGAATATAAGGGAGGAAGAGTGGGTGGGGGTGGGAAGACAAAGAGCATGTGAGAGAGGAGGAAGTAGAGTGAGAAAAAACATGGTCCTCAAGCCAGGGACTAGGAGTTGTAGAGAAAGGGTACCAAGCCTGAAACCAGCTGGACCCAAGCCAGAAGCAGACTGATGCTAGTGAGAGGAAGACAGACAGAGGCAAGACACTGGGGTGGGAAGCAACTAGAGCCAAGGAGGAGAAAAGAGTTGCATGAAGTGAGGTGGTGCATAGTGCAAAGCATGAGGAGTCAGCTCAGGAACATAGGAAGCCACCTTATACCGAGTCAGACCATTAGCCCAGTAATATTGACACTGACTGGCAGCAATGGCTCTCCAGGGTTTCAGGCAGCAGGTTTTCCAGGAGATGCCGGGGACTGAACTTGGAACCTTCTGCATACAGCATGTGTTCTACTAGAGAGCCATGGCCCATCTCCACAGGGTGAAGGCAACCACCATGGACTGTTGTTAAAGCCACACTGCATTAAAACAAGAGTTTAACCTCTTCAGGCCCAGTATACCACTGTGTTTGCTTGACTAGGCAGGAGCAGGGCCATGGGCTCCTGCAATGTGGAGCGGCTCCCAGCAAGCTTCAACGGAACAATCATCATCATTTTTCAGTGGGTTGGGTCCAGACTTAGTCATGCTCAGAATAGACGCACTGAAATCAATGGTGCAAGTCATGACTAACGTATTTAGTCAAGACTGGATTACTGCAATGAGCTCTATGTGGGGCTGCCCTTAAGGCTATCTGGAAGCTGGACCTAGTGCAGAATGCAGCAGCTGGGCTGTTGTCGGGAGCTGCCCCTTTTCAGCATGCAACTCCTTTACTGCACTGGCTGTCTTATTTGCTATTGGGCCAGGTTTATGGTTTGGGTACTAGTGTGTAAAGCCCTAAACAACTTGGGACCATGATACTTGAGAGAGCACCTTCTGCCTTATCAACCTGCCCAGTCACCGAGGTCATCAGAGGGCATGCTCCTGGTAGTTCCGCATGGACCTATGGCCCGACTGGAATCCACCCGGTGAAGAGCCTTCATTACTCCATTCCTCTGGAACTCCCTGCCTCTGGAGGAGAAGCAGACACCTGACACCAACGTTGTGTTGTTCCTGGCGCCTCCTGAAAACATCTTTATTTCAGGAAGCCTTCCTTGGTTGACCAGCCACTTTTTATTGATATTCAGTTTTAATATAAAGTTTTATTCTCTTTATCTTTTTTATCTTTTTATTGTTCACCGCTCCAGAATCTGTTTAGCTGTGGAGCGGTATATAAATGTTGTAAACAAACAAACAAACGTATAATACTTCTATACCACTTCATATAATGAAATCTCTAAGTGGTTCGCATTAAAATGCATATAGAATGCAATATAAAAACAATATAAACTAATAAATAAAAATATTACAGCAAATACAACAATAAAGCAGAGCAGTGTCTGGGAAAGCCTGGGTGACCAAGTGTTTTCAAGAGATGTTTGAAGCTTGTCATAGTTTCTGTTCTTGAACCACATATGGGAGAATCCCACTGATAGTGATTTCCCATTGACTTGTCCCACTGATTTCAGCGGGTCTACTCTAAGTATGACTAAGTCTGGATCCAACCCAATGTTCTCATAACTCTTTATTATTAAGGGTAAAATCTGAAAGGGCAAAGGCAATTTAATCCCAACAATACAACATTACTCTCTTGCAATACATTTGCACTTCTGTCAGATGTTTTCCACTCTGACATATTAATTTGTTGCCTTTTATTTCTGCCTGCAGATAAATATTTTTATTCATTTACAGTGCTGTATTTTTAAAAACTAAAATAGTAACTGGTTGGATTGCACACTTACACCCATTATCCATGCAGCTGTGATAATAAACTGAAAATCTAGAGCAAGGAAATCATAGGTTGCTTAACATTAAAAAATCGCATGACATTTTGACTGGTACATTAATCTATTGCCTCACCACCCAAGATTTGGTGAAAGGAATATGAATTTCTTAAGAGAGCAAGGAGCCTTGAGACCTAATAAGAGTTTTGAAAGTTTCCTATGAAGAAATAAATTTGTCCTACAAATATGCTTCTAAGGGTTTGGCACAAATCCCCTTGGATTTAATGGTCGTGGTGTGGAAGTCAAAGAATCTGGATTTAAAAGAGGACACAAAATAACACAGGAAGCATTTAAGTCATTCATTGAAAGGCCAATTTAAAGTGTTCTGTCTATCTAGATTTGGCCCATAAAATTACTCCATATTTGCCTGACAACAAAACAGCCCAATTAGAGAGGCAAAAAATAAGACATTAATTAGGTGGGTTTCAAAGACTTGGACTGAACGGAACAAACATTTTGCAGAAAGGAGGAAACACACTATGCCCAAAGGCATAATACACCTAGGACAAGCCATAAAAGTTTTTAGGTATTTCAGCTCTGCATAGATTGATCTAATGGTCATAATATATCACCCCAATGATTACACTGCTTTTATCATGCTGTTATTATGTTAGTGTGCATTAGTGTCTCTGAACAAACATTTTGCACACATGAAAAGATTGGTATTAAAATATCTTGTATTTCTTTGAACTGCACAAGAGGGTGATGTTCAGATGCAAACACCTCTAAGAGTATGTTCAAACAACCACTGCTAACATCTCTGCAACCTTGAGGGCTAGAAACTAAGATGGCTGTGAATTTCAGAACTTCAGAGTTCAAAATACGAACCCTCCCAAGTTGGGAAATCTATATTCCATTATGACCTGTACCCAAAGCCATTCAAATTCAAGCCCAAAGCATCAAGGGGTTGATGCGCCACCAACCAGCCTTTCCTTCCAGTTCCTCCCCATACAACTTTCAAGCAAACTTATTCTTCATGAAGGGGAGAAATCCCTGGAGACAGTGAAACCCTGTAGACCTCTCCTTAAGTGGCCTAGATGCTCCTGAGCATGATTAGCAGCAACATTTCTTATTCTTATTGATGGGACTTGGAGTTTTCAACATCTACTAATTAAATGAACTATGGACATTTGGACATAGAAAACTACAAGTCCCACCAAGCTTGGGAGCAATTGAACTGCCTAAGGATGCTCAGGAGCATCTAGGTGAGTATGGAGGACTATCTGTCTTCATCAAGCCCTCTCTGCTGCCAGTTGCCCCATAATACAAGGGGACATTTTGGGGCTGGCAGGGCAGGCTGGGTTGATCTCCCTGATGCTTGATTTTTCCAAGCCCTGGATCACTTGCTGATCTATATTAGAAATTCAAAATTTATCCATCCATCATTCCATCTATTCTATCCAGCAGTTGTTGAACTGTGATTCAGATCTGCTCCTCCAGTCCTGTAGTACAGATCTACAACCCACTGCTACAATGTTTACAGGGACAGGATGGGGACCAACTTTTGGAATCATTCATCAGTGCTCATCCCTGTTTCTCACTCTTTGTGGCACATAATTACTCATCTCTGTTTATATTCAAAGTTATGAATCATGCTAAAAAATAAATATGAAACATAATAATAATAATACTCTCTCTCTCTCAGCCACCAATCTGGCCACCAATCTGGATGCCTTTAAAAGAGGATTTGACAAATTCATGGAGGAGAAGGCTGGTGAGAGTGTTGGACTGAGACTCTGGAGATCCGGGTTCTAGCCCCTGTTCGGCCATGAAACTCACTGGGTGACTTTGGGCCAGTCACTGCCTCTCAGCCTAACCTACCTCACAGGGTTGTTGTGAGGATAAAATGGAGAGGAGGAGGATTATGTGAGCCTCCTTGGGTTTCTTGCAGAAAAAAAGGCGAGATATAAATAAAATGAAAAAAAATAAAAAATAGTCCTGACTGGCTATATGCTTCCTCCAGTATCAGAGGCAGTATGCCTATGTACTCCAGTTGCTGCGGAACATGGACAGAAAGGTGCTGTTGCACTCATGTCCAGCTTGTGGGATCCCGTGGGCAGCTGGTTGTCCACTATGTGAACAGAATGCTGGACTAGATGGACCCTTGGTCTGATCCAGCATGACTCTTCTTATGTTCTTATATATTGATGTTGGTCTCATTTCTGACCACAGAATAACTACTTAAAGAAGAGGATTTATACTGCTTTCAGAAGACTTTTGGGCTGGGACTTTGATATCCCTCCAAGGAAAAGCAGTTGCCCAGCTGGAAAGTAGCCACCAAGAACTCCTCCCTAGGTACCCTCATTACTCATTACTAGGTGCAAAGAAGGCACTTTCAAGAGGTTGCCTGTGGCACTGTAGCAAACATGATGGAACACAGGCCTAAAATAGCCTTGCCCAACCTGGTGCCGCCAGATGTTTTGGACTACAATTCCCATCAGCCCAGTCAGCATAGCCAATTATCAGGGATGATGGGAGTTATTATCCAAAACATCTGGAGGGCACCAGGTTGGGGAAGGCTGCCCTAAAATATGTGTGGCCCAAGCAGTTTTCCACAGATGGATTTCTTTGAGTTCTTCTAAAAAGAGTCTATAGGCCAGCCTTGTACGACCTGGTACCCTCCGTATGTTTTGGACTATAACTCCCAGCATTCCAGCCAGTGATCTTGCTGGCTGGGGCTGATGGGAGTTGATGCCCAAAACATTAGAGGGCACCAGGTTGGGGAAGCATGCCATAAGCACTTGCCTTGAAGATTATCCAGGGTATTCAGAATTGCCCACCGATGCATTAAAGCTTTGTTTAGAGCAGGGGTAGGCAACCCGATGCCCTCCAGATGTTTTGGATGACAACCTCCTCCATAATCCTTTACCATTGGCCATGTTGGCAGAGACTGATGGGAGTTGTAGTCCAAAACATCTGGAGGACATCAGGTTGTCTCTCCCTGGTTTAGAGCATAGCCTACAGTCCTTTCATAGTTAAGTGGCAAGGTTGGTTTATATGGATCCAGGTCATTTAGGTTCAAATCCCTATTCAGACATGAAGTCATGGACTAGCCTTGTACAAATCATTGCCTTCCATCCCCTTCTGTAAAGTGGGCACATTTTTAGCTTATATCACAGGGTTCTTTTGAGAGTGACAAAGGTTCATTTCAAGCACGGCTTGATATAGCTCAGTACTACCTCCCATGGGGAGTTCGAAAGCACTACCACTTTAAAGTCATGTTTCCCATCAGAATTTATTACCCCAGAGAGAAAGCTAGTTCTCAAGCTTTCTGTCTGAAGTAGTACATTTTGACATAATGAATGAGTTTTACTGAGGGTCACTTTTACACAATCAACTTCACAGTCCACACATGAAAAGTGAGCTCTGTGAGAAGGTAGTACCACTTTAGCCTGTGAACGTTTTAATCACAAGTAAGCATTTGCAAACACTTTACATACCACATTCTGTGCAATAAATATCTACCAGTCCAAAGCTCATACCAAGAGAAGCCTTTTCTCCAAGTTGACCCAGCAACTCAAAATAAAGAACCATTTCTATTATCTTATTTTAGAGAACTGATTTTTTTTCCTGATCCCATGCAAATATCTGTCCTACTTACTGTACTAGCATCATTAAAAAATGCACACACGTGGTTGTTACACACCTTTAAAATCAATCACAATGGCACAGGAATGTACAGCCTATCTCATCAAACAAAAATGAATGAACTACAACTTCATGCACTGCAACTTCTTTTTCCTTAAAGCATTATGACCTTCCTAAACCACTTCTACATTTAGTGGTCCCCAATTACAAACACAGAACCTAATGCCCTGCTCCCCTGCACAGGCGTTCCAGCCCCTCCATGTCACTGAACGGCTGAAGGGAAAGTTTCAGAGGAAATAGCTGCTAATGGATCCATGTTTCCAGCAAAAGAGACAGCAGGATTACAAGATTATATCTCAAACAAACTTATAGGGTGCCTGACATGCAGTAAGCACTTGATTTAATATCTTTACCACAAACATATGATCTAGTCTGGATTCAAATCCCTGAAGGATTCATTTCACACACACAGTTTTTGCACTCCTCAGCTGTTTTATCTCCCCACCCCACCCCCAACAAGACACTGTAGATGTTTTTGCCCACTAGATGGTGCTGTGGTTCCCTTAACAGACCATCTCACTTACTTGCACTCTCTGTCCTCCAAATCAAAGTGAGGATTGAAGTTGATCATGATTCTCTGGTACGGTTGAGGAGCTTGAATCAGCCATTCACATTTTTGGCTTGGATGATAAGTATTAGGATAGCCAGGAGAGGTGAGATACCCAGGCTCTACAATTTTTATATTTTCACCACATTTATCTGCAATTAAAAACAAACACATTTCCTGTTCAGGTCACACTGTTCAATTGAGCAATCAAATATCTATATAGTATAGCATTTATCCAACATTTCAGCTCTGGATAATGAACTATGATTTCCTTGACTTATTTTTGCAAACACTCTTTTTGGTGTATAATTGACAGAAAACACCTTCCTGTAGCAGATGGAACCTTCAGTCATCAGCTCCATACGGTCATTAGCTCTTTTCCTATGTTACTTTAATTACATCAGAACAGGATAGCTTTAAAAACTTCTTTACCCAAACAAAGACTTTTGTTACTTTTAAAGCATTCCTACAGTTGATGCTGACAACAGGCTAACAGGGTTCTGCACAATACTTAATCATTACAGGAAACTGTAATGTCATTAAGTAACAAGTTTTTAGTGGAGAATGGCTCAAAGAGCAATGATATGCTGTCTGACCCCTGTCCTTAGCTTTTTGATGATAAGCCTGCTCTGTGTCATGTGACAGCCAAGCTTGTCTTCCTAGACCCCTGCTTGTTTACAGCAATCTTTTCTTTTGGTTTTTATCAGATCTTAAATCTAAGCAATCTGAAGTTATCTGTGCTCTTCAGGTCCAGACTACCAAAGAACAAAGTACATGTGTCACAGCAGCAATGGTTCAGTTTACTCCTTTAAGGAAGTCCCCCCTACACACACACACTCCCCCCTACACTGCTTGGAGGCCAGATAAGAGAAGTGGAGCAGAGAGCAAAGCAAAACAACCTTTATTTCTAATTTCAAAACTGTTGAGTAAGTTCCCCAGTCCTCCAAGTGCAAGAAATATCTGGCTGCTCCTCTCACAAGCCATGTTAGGTTTAATTATAAAGGACTATTGAAAGGTGAAGAAGAGGTAAAGTAATCCACCCTCCAAGGTCACTTGTTCTATTGCTTTGTGTAGGTTTGCATTGTCACTTTTAATTATTATGGACTTCTTTCTTACTACACAGCTTCAGCCAATGAACTTTGCTCAAATATTTTCTCAAATAAACAGGCAAGCATTAATAAATGACACACGGGCATATATCACATTCCCCCAGTAATGGCATATGCAAGTTGATCTTCTGTATCTAATAGAATTCTTGTGAAATGAAAATGGCATTACTTTTTCTCAACATGAAGTTATAAATGTGCAGAATTGTATTATAGGAAAACCACGTCAAATGAAAATGAAAGATATAGTGCATATCAAAAATGCATAAGCTACTGCCATTATAGGAAACATTTGTCATAAATTAGAAGAAAATGAGATCGTGTATAATATGGGGTTGGGGTCTTGTTTTTTGGGTTTTTTTGTTCAATGAATTATTATTTCTGAGTTGATTATAAGCTACTATTTATTTCTGCTTTGACAGTTTTCATAGCACATCTCTATCCCGAGAACAAAAGATGTTGCAGCTAAGAGTTCAAAATCTGCAGCCAATGATATTCATCTTCAAGCCTCCTGCATGTGGTTTCAGAGACAATCTCGCATGACTTGGAAAATGATCCCGCCTCATTAAGTCCACTCTAGTTCTAGGCAAACAACATGGCAGAATCTGGCATCTGTTAAACGAGTGAAATAAACCAGCGCTGTTGCGAGTCACTTGACAGAGTCACTCCAAGAGACATTTAGGTGGGCTCCCTACGAACAGTACTTTAATCGGTAACTCCTGGGAAAGTGATAGTATAATAAGATAATGCGGGTAGCTTCTAGACTCCATGGCTCTGTGAAATCTCTCTCGCACTTGATTAAGAGGAGCAGTTTCTAACGACTTTGGACCATTAGTTCTAAATAAGGTTAATGAATTAATTTAGCAGACACTAATACTGGACAGAGGTAGATGTAGCATCTATGGGTCTGCTAAGTTGCAGAAGAGGTGACTCTAACAGGGCTATTACATTATGCCTTTAACTGCTCAGACTCAATGACAGCTTCATAGCTTCTTCCTCGCAGCCCTTCCTATGCACTTAAGAGAAAGATATTACTTGTGTAATAGCACAAAGGCATTTGGCACATCTCATTCCACTTTATGTCTTTGGTTCTTCCCTCCTTATTTACTCATCTCCATTAACTCGACACTGCCCATGAATCGATGAAGACATACAGCATGATCCTGTTTTCTTTGCAAAGAAAGACTTCAGACTGAAAGATGAGGTCTAGTTAACTGCACTCTTCAAAAAGATTAGCTCAAACTGGATCTCAGGTATGATGCTCAATGAATTCTGTGCAAATAATGCTTTGCAAGGTCTCCCACCACCCACCCCAGAGTCATGATAACAGAAGGAGTAGAGGAAGAACTTATTTCTTGCTAAATTAGCCAACTTCCTCAAAATATATTGGAAAAAGATTAACTCCCATCATAAAGTGTGATCTAAATCCCTCCCTGTAAAAGGCACTCCACTTGTGGCCTCTTATTAAAACGATATACCATTCTAAGTGGAAGATGCTCCCTTCTTTTAATTACTTTGATTGAAATCCTAGTTGGACTAAATGCAAATATTTGGTAATTAGCTAATAATAATAGCTCAGGATTTTCTCTAGGAAGGAAAAAACCCATAAGAACTTCTTTTTCATGTGTGCAAGTTAAATGTCAACCATTCCCAGAGTTAGAACCTCTTTAAAAACTGCACAATTTAGGGAGATGATCTGGGTGCCATAACACTGCTGGACGAAGGAGGAAGCCCTCATCATTCTGACGCTCTATCAAGTGCTGCCTCAAAGCCAGATACAAAGTCTATGCAAAGGGATTTCTCTCTTAGAACTGTTGTCTATGAATAATACTTTAGATCCCCTAGACTGACACAGCAAGTACCCTTTGAGTTCAAGCCCTTTTATTTCAGTATAGAGACAGATGAGGAGAAAAACTGGAAAAAAGGTGCCTACAGGTACATAGTTACAAAAGATGGTCAAATATATCTCCCTCAGCTACTCCCTCCAAAAAAGTATTGTCGTTGAAGTATTCAATATCTGTCCATTTTAAAAGGGGAATCTTGTGTAATTGCCAAGGGGAGGAAACATTAAAATAACTGGCTACCCTGATCTTGTGAAAGCCACCAGCCCTGTCTTATTTGGTATTATGTATCAAACTGAAAAAGAGGGCATGACAGACAATGTGTGATGGATGGGCGTAACTCTGGGTAATATCCAGGGGTTTTACTTATTTAACTCATTTACTGGTTTTACTTAAGGTTCCTTCTACCCAATGTCTGAGTTACACAGTCTAAAGCCGGTTTTATGGCTGGCTTAACATATCAGGGCTCAGGTAAGAGACCCTGCTTGCTTTGCAGCTACCTGGATGCACCTGAAAGCAACGGTGTGTCACTTACCGCTCTTCAAAGCCCTGCCAAGCGTCACGCTAAGGGCAGCCCAGTGCAGGAAGAGTCCCCAGTCCATCTTCCTTGCTCAGCACAGAAGGACTAAAGAAAGAGAACACAATATCCCTGTCTCAGCAGACAATTCCTCTTAGATCTTAAATCCTCCGGTAGGGCTGGTAAAAAAGATCAGAACGCAGTCTCGTCCGCACCGCAGCGGGAGCAGGAGCAGGAGCAGCAGCAGCAGCAGCAGCAGCAACAAGAGTCCCGACGGTAGCAAGAGGCGCTTCTGTGTTTTGTGTGTGTATCTCCTCAAGTCTCCTGCATCCTGTCATTTAGCTCCGGTTTCCTCTGCCTTTTCCCACACTTGTTCCCTTTCCAGGCGTCACTGCCCTTGCCATTTCCAAACAGACTTTAAAAAAACAGAAGGGAAAAAAAATACGGTGGAAAAACTAACAAGGAAGTGGAAGGGAGAGGGGGGGGGGGAATCCTTTGCAGGCAGCTCTCTTCTCTCAGCTGTTTGCAAAACTCTCCAAGAGAAGAAGAGCTCACCGGGGAGAGATGGGTGGCTGTTTGTTGCGTGGAGTAAGAATGGAAAGCAGTGATGAGGGGGGAGGCGGCGGCGGCGACTTTTTGCCCAGCTTCATCCCTCCCTCCTGCCCTCTTAACCTCTGGATCAGCTCACGGAAGGAGGGGCACCGGCGTCTTGGTCCCGAGCGATCCCTGCTTTGAAAGAGATTTCTCTGTTCGCCGGGATACTCGAGATGCGCGCGATGCCCACTCCCAGCGCCCGCCCGCTACTGACCTGGCGGCTCGTGCGCGCTTCGCAAAGCGGCGGTGGGCTCGGCAGTCGGCAGTCCCTCCCAAGGCAACTAAGCGAGGGGACACCGCCTCTGCCTGCGGTAATCCAGCCTACTGGCGGGAGAAGGGAGCAGAAGTGCCAAGCGGCCAGGCGGCTCCTTCCCGCAGCCTGAGGAGGAGAAGCGCAACTCAGTGGCAATAAGAGAGGAGCCGCCGACGTCTCCAAAGCTCCCAGTCCCCTCCCCCTCCCCACCTCCCCGAAGGAAGGATCAACAAACAACAAACAGAACAAGCCAGAGAGCCCTGAAATTCACCCGGGGGTGGCTGGAAAGCGGAGAAGGGGTGGGGTGGCTGGTGTGAAGGCGAGGGACGGACCGACGGAGGAGGAGCGCGCCGGCAAGGAGAGGAGCCGCCGCCGCCGCCGCCGCCGCCTCTATCCGTGTGCCCCGGAATGAGGGGGAAGTCTCCACGCGCCAAGTGGAGCTGGCAGGGCGTGAGGTGGAGGAGGCACTGAGGCAGGCAGGTCGGGCGCTGTGCCTAAGTCCCTGATGGAGCGATTACCCAGCGAACTGGCTCTCTTGACCGACCACCCCATCCTGGCCCACCCACCCACGCTGCCCACAGCGGCCACCGCGCACTGTTCTCGCGGTCGTTCGGAAGGAGCCATCCGGGGTCACTCCCTTTCCCCCCTTTTCCGTAAGGTGGACAGTCCACAGAGGAGGAGGAGGAGGAGGAGACGCCTTACCTACCGAGCCGAATTGGCAATTTGCCGGTCCCCTTAGCTCAGCACCACTGCCTGCCTCGAGTACGCTTCGAAGCAGCTCTCCAAGGTGTCAGGTGGCCCTGTTACCTGGAGGTGCTTGGAGGAGCTCCATAACGTGCACGCCTCCCCACCGTGGCCCCGCTACCTCCGTTGTTAATCGTGCGCAGTTGGGCGCTTTGTTATCACTACAAGGCAACCTTTCTCCCCTTTTACTCATCATCCCATCACTCCCCATTGACCAGTGGTGCCCACCGGGCGCAGCCCAGGGAATATGCTCGCGTCTCCTGCTTGTAAGGCACCCCCCCGGGGGGAGATCGCGCCCCCCTCTCTCTCTCGCAGTGGGGAAATTAGCCTTGTGTTATCTCTTGCTCACTGTTGCGCACCGTCTTCTCACGTCCTCTTGTCTCTGGTGCGTTGACTACGCGCTGCCCACCCCCGCCCCGGCCATTTGCAGCACGCCTCCAGTTTTCGTCCCTAGGGAAGACAAGACTGGGCACGCACGACCTACGGAGTGTGTCTGATCTCGGCTGCAGGGACACCCTATCCTGTTCATTATCATCGCCCATCCCAGACACACACCCCCCGGGGAGCCGCTGTGCATTCCGCACCCTGCGCGCCGTCTCCCTGCACCGGGTCGGCTGGCTGGGCTGCACGCTCAGGCTCACCACCAGATTCGCTGTGACCTGTTCAGCAGCACCCTTGCCCCGGGCTTGTCCCCCCCCCCCCCGGCGCAATGCTCGTCACCCGCCGGTGCTGGCCGCGTTTATCCGCCGACACTAACATTTTGCACCAGCACCGTTATTCTCTTCTTCCAGCATACTCCGTCCGTGTACTGTCTCCTAGCTCACGGGCGCTCCTTGGCCAGAGTGTGGGAAGGGGTGTGTCTCTTTCTGCCCACCACAAGCCCACCACCCGAAGTTCTCCACCGCGCGCCTTGCGCCACTTTCCCCACTCGCGCTTTCGCAACCCGCTTCCCGCCTCTTCCTCCTCCTAAGAATCATTAACGCCCCCATTGGCAATCGAGGTGGCGGGAGAGCGTGTGTGTGTGTGTGGGGGGGATGTGTTTGTGTCAGCATAAATGGCAAGCTCAGGCATAAGACGAGGCTCCTTCTGAAGCGACACCGCAAATTCATCTCTCTCCACCCTCTCCAATGCACGCACAAACACCCAAAGGAGACGGGCTGTCTCTTCCGAGAGAAATGTCACACTTTCCCTCAGCGCTTCCTCCTGACTTTAGTGAAGGAGGTCGCCGGGAGAAGAGGGAGACAGTGAGTTCTGTACGAGAGGAAAGAGGGAGGTGATTAGCGGCCAGCCTGGGCGATTATTGACGGCGAGCGGGAAAGAGCAAGCTGTCCGCCTCCCGCCCGGCGCTCGAGCCCGAGAAAAGGCGGAGGAGTGGCAGGAGGGTGTGTCCGTTCCCTGCCTTCCCTTTGGTCTCGCTGAAGGGGAGCAGGCGGGGATATCGATGGACGCCAATGGGTGGGTGGTTCTCTCGACCTCCTGGCTATGGGTATGCTATGCATCGCCTTTGCACCTCTGCCAGGAGGTCGAGCAGCAAACTCCCATTCCAGAAAGGAAGTAAAATAAAGCGTATCATTTCACAGAGTTGAGGAGGTTAAGGCAATAGCAACCAAAAGCAGAAATCGCGAGGTGCAGCCCACTCTCAAGGACAGCCTGCTCTAAACACAGCTTCTGTCTTTTTTCCTAAGGGTTTTTGGGGGTTTTGTGCTACTACCACTGCAAGTGGCAAAGACATCACCTCTGTTGCTGGGCTGGCCCCCCATTTTGCATCCTCCACAACAGCAGGTATGAGGGGGAGCAGTGTTGTGTCCAGCTCCAGAGAAGAGGTAGAGGCGGAGCCAGTGCTGAGCCAAATGCTGTCCTCAATTTCCTGAAAGATTTATTTCCTTGTGAAAGCAGCTCCCATTGTTCTGGCTCATTCTCAGGGCATTTTATAATTTATTTCTGTGGTGTTTTTGAGCATACCTAATCACTGAGGCACCTGAGGGTGCTGTGTGTGTGTGTGTGTGTGTGTGTGTGTGTGTGCTTTCTTCCTATTACACATCTCTCCACTGTTCTGCAGCCTCCCAGGCTGCCTGCTGCACTTCCTGATCTGAAAAAAATCCCATGGGAGGAATTACCTCATGAAGTCTTTCCCTGTGCTTTTAACTGACGTGTGGGAAGCCAAGGATGCACGCTACACACTGCTGAAGAGATTATTGTACAATGAAAGAAAGAAAGAAAAAAGACACTTGCACACCTCAGCCACCAGTAAGATAAGCACAATAAACCCAAACTCAGCTCATGAGAATTCCTCTGAAATTTTCTTCACCATTGAATTTCTTTTTGAAAGCAATTTCTTTATTATCACATTGAATGAGAATTGTCGAAGAGAATGTGGGAGAAATTTTTTGCACAGCACTAACTGAAACACGTGGAACAGAATATTAACAGCGCTATCCTATACAGGTCTACTCAGAAATAAGTCCCATTGAGTTCAATAGGGTTTACTCCCAGGTAAGTGAGCATAGGAGTGCAGCCTACTTATATGAATGCATTTACTGCTCATAAAATGGACAGATCTGGCATCTTTTGCAGACAGCTGCTGCTTCTGAGCTATAGGGACACTTGGATGTACAGTAGCATATGTCTGCGATTCATTACTTTTAACCATCCTGAGCATGTTGCAAAGCGAGAATGGCAGAATATATATATATATATATATAAGCAAAATCTGCCTCTACCAATGAGTGTGCATGCACCACAGCCAAGGATGCACCTCCAGTTTTCTGGGTGGGTAGGTGGACGAATCCCCTGACCCCAGCTGTGTCTGAAAATAAATATGGATGATAAAAGGGTAGTTTCTCAGCAACATTTGGAAGAAGGTTGTCAGTATATAGGGAATGTGAAGGGAATGCATTAACATAGGTCACAAAAAGCATAGGAGAGGTCTTGCCCATCAGGTGCTTCTATTTTAAAAAGGCAAGAAATAGCTTAGATCTGGAACTCTGCTCATTTTTTCAGGCCTGCCAGAGTATAAATCCCTGTCCACACACAAGGGACTGTAACTGCGTTTGAAATAATTTTCAAACAGTTGTAACAGTTGGCAGGCTCAGGTAGCATAGCTACAAACATTTTACATTTGTGTTCAGAAACCATACGCAGCACACGCTTCTCTTCATTTTCTTTTTTTATACATTCTTAAACCCACCAAATCTGAAGATGCTCTTAACTCAAATCTATTCCTTTGCCCCTTTGAGCAAATCCTTCCCTGACTCTGGGGCCCAACAACATTCCACTCCACATTACAGTTTTAGGTCACAAGCAAACCTTTGCAAGTTGATTGGAGCACCTGAGTTCTAGGCGCAGGATCAGGATATGCTCTTTATTGACTCCTGTCCCATTATATCCTAAGCTGTCATAGTTTTATGCCATTATCTTGTCAGTCTCTTCCATTCTCTTCAAATTGTATTCTCAGGGCTTACCCATGTCAAATTCTGCTGTCTTAAAAAGTCAGGCAAGATGGTGGGCTCAGTCCCAGCCTTGTCTTATTTCCTCATCTTTAGCCATACTCTGAGTCCATCAAATATAGTACTTACACATTTACTGGCTAGACTGTGATACATATTTTATAGACAGTGCATCATCAAGTTCCTTCTGTATTTTTCCTAAGTGACATTCAGATAAGTTGGCAATGGGTTAACTCCAGTGCTGTTAAGTGAACTCTCCCTATAATACAAAGCAAGGAGTTAAAGCTTTCCTCATAGTTGCTGGGCTGGCACTCTCTGCAGCTTATTACTGAGGAAGCATATCCAATGTTAAGGCAGCATATTGCTTATTTAAAGTAGGATTTTAAAATATGTGTGCTAAACAGCACCAGAAGCTTATTTAGGTATGGTTTCACTTACTGAGCAGACATCTGGAGAATAAGTGTGTGGTATTAAAAAGTTATACCTATCATCTGAAAATCATGGCTTTCTTCCTCTTCAGTTAGTTTGGTTCTATCTTGTAGTCTCTCTGAAGCCAACTGAGAATAAATGAATACTCAGTCACAATATACAAAGCCACTTTAAACTAAAACCCATCTGGTTGTCGGTGATAGCTTCCCCCCCTAGGTTCTGCAGTACGATCTTGTATTTTCTTATAGTTCTGGTGCTTTTATGCTTTGCTTATTTTATAAAATAGCTTTTACTATATAGTCACTTCTGACTAATGATACGTCCACCATTTCAGTCACTTTGATCAATGACTCCATAGAATTCATTCTAATTTTGTGTCTGGTATAATGTTTTCTCAATGTACATTATGGCTAGAGGTACTGCCACCTGTCTTTGTTTTCATGAGGTTCTATCCCTATAGCGCCTCTGGCTACAGCTGTGCAAACACTACACCAGTCAGTAGCCACTCAAACAGAAAGAGAGGAAGAAAAGTTCAGGCATGTGGATAATCAGAGATACTAATAGTTGTACACAAGGTAGGGAAAGGTAATAAATGGATTCCCACAGTTCCAATGTAGCTGTGCGGCCGCCAGTGAATTCAAGGGATGCTGCATTGCTATCACCAATCCAGATGGTAGTTAGCTGCTACACTGTCAACATTCCTAAGGATACTGGACACCAGTAGTAACAAAAGGGTATTACACTTTCAGTGAATGCTTTTTTTGCTGTTACTCCCATAAATGTTATGCCAGTAAACTGTGGTTAAAGATTTTGCCACTATTCCACAATGAGTGTTTTTGGTATCTTATGCCTATTTGTTTCTGCTCAGTTGCACCACTGGGCACTGCCCAGATGCCTTTGGAAGCCTCCTCAGTATCACCATTTTCTATGTCATTGGACATGAGGCACCAATGATGCTCTGTAAGGCAGTTACTGAAATTTGAAGCAGTCATAACTCAGTATATAAAGGAAGCGTATAGGTCAGGGCTGAGTGAACCTTTTGTGCTTGTAAGTGAAGCAACCTAGGAGCTTGGCCTATTGTGGCACTCTGAGCTCGCACCATCAGCAGGCAGTTAATAAGCCACGGTAGTTTGTTAACTACACTGCATGAGCTGGTCATATGCCAGGAGGATTTGCATAATTATCTTCAGCAGCATGGCTTATCATGTCATGCAAGCCAGGCCAGGGTGGTTTGTTGCCATGGATAATAAGCCACCCAGAACCCATGGGCTGTTGTAGGGTTCTGGGTGGCTTGTTACCATGGCAAGAAGAAGCCACTCTGGCCAGGTTTGCACCACACAACAAGCTGCACTGCCGAGGGTAATTATGCAAATCCCCCTGGCATGTGACCGGCATGCACATTGCGCAGTGTAGTTAACAAGCTACCATGGCATGTTAACTGCCTGCCGAAGGTGTGAACCAGGCCAGTGTAATTTGTTCCTAAACAGATAGGAAGGGGGCTCTCCCTGTAATGATGCTCCATTCTTTAGCAGTTCTTTCACTGGTGGTGTTGCCTGCTGCGCCTTTCTATATGATTTCAATGCTGAATAAAGCAGTCCCACCAGCTTTGGTGGATGTGTGTATGTGTGATGTTTTGAGCACAGGAAGCTGTGTTGTACTGATTCAGTCCATTGGTCCATCTAGCCCAGTATTGTCGACACTGATTGGCATCAGCTCTCCAAGATCTCAGGCAGGAGTTTTTCTTGTGCTTTCTGGAGATGCTGGGGATCAAACCCAGAACCTTCTGCATGTGAAGCATGTGCTCTACCACTGAGGTAGGGCCCCTCCCATGGGGTAAAGTGGTGTAGGCAAAAGTCAATATGATGTTTGGTAAATGGCTGGGTTGTGTATCTAATGTTAGTCCTACTTGGAGCAGGCCCATTGAAACGAATGGGACTTCATTGGATATAACCCACTGACACCTAGCTCTCACAAACCTCAGATGAGGAGGTGAACCTTCTTTTGAGATTGTACCATTCCAGACTGTAGGTTGATGCTTACACAATTGAATGCTCTGTCATAACGCCCCCCTCCACATATAGAAAATGAGCATGTCAGAGAAAAATGTAAGCTATAGCTCTTATCCCTGGTGCCTACTTTTTGCTTTTGGGGTGGGGTGGGGGGAGGATGCAATGAAGCATTCAATCATTTGAGCCCCACCTCTACTCTGAAACAGACCCAGTTTGCTCCTCATCTACTGTTTTCAAAGTCTAGGTGTGACAGTAGGGCGTTAACTTGTCTAGTGCATTTTTAAGATAGGTAAATTAATATTACAGTGATCCCTGAAATAAGTGCTGTGAGGTGCATTTCATTTCCCTCTGTATTAATCACGCCGATTACTTAATTGCCGCACACATGCATTTTAATAATTGTGGAGAAAAAGAGCCTCTGAGGGTTCCTACACACACACTCACACGCCTGCACACACGCACACGCACACGCACATGCCTCCTCATGTGAAAACCAAGTAAGGCCGGTTGGGGGCTGGGAGGAGGTGAAATGTGCATAAAGTATCGGATGGGACATGGCGCCTGAAAGTCTAGGTCTACGGCTTTTCAGATGCAAATGTCATGAGTCATGAGTTCCCCTCCCTGCCTGGCCAGGTGAAGTTCATTCTGATTGGCTAAGAAGCAGCAAAGCTACAGAAAGGTGGGGAGGCGGGAAAAAGGTATATTTCCCAACGTGTGGGTTTTGTTCTTTGTCTTTGGGTCATCGCATGGTTGCTGTTGGAGCAATGGCGGCAAGCCAAGCAGAGGCCCAAGCCTTCGGGTGGCCTCAGGATCCGACCCCAGGTAGCTCCTGGTGAAATTAGCTGAATGAGGGCTTTGGTAAAGGCATGCCTTGTGGAGGGCTACCCATCTCGGACCTTCGGGTAGGTGAAGTAGTCCCCCTGGGTGGCAAGGCTGTGCTGGACCCAACCCTGAAAGAGAACTGACCCCCAAGTAACAGAGTGTGTGCCTGGGAGATATAAGGAATCAGGTTTTGTTATTTTTGTAGCTCTATTACTTTGTACCAAAGCGTCTCTCTAATTTCGTGTGCTTCTCTCATTTCCCTATTCTTTCTTGTAAAATGCTACCTGAAATAAACCTTTTTGGTTTTTTACCCCACATGGTGTTTGTGGATTGCTCTGTGGTTCCAGCAACTAAATCCAGGTTACAGTCATAAAGGCAAGTCCCTGAACAGAGATTCAAGTAGGATTGCTTGGCAGTCTGGTACCTTGAGATCTCTGGGGGTCTTGGGTCCTTTAGGGTAGGAAAGGGTGGGTTGTGGCGAGTCAGCCAGCCCCCCCCTCCTCCACAATAATCATATATTTTTATTTCTCAGAAGGAAACTCACACAACTGCCTTTGGAACATGTTTCCAGCATCTTGTAGTAGGACTACATGGTGAGCATTCCATTGAGAAAGCAGCAGTCAGTGGAGGCCGGTGGGATGCAAACAATTGTTGTGCGTTCAAGGTGGGGAAAGCCAAAGAAAGTGACATTCCAGTATTCGCTTTACTCCAGGCTTCCAAAACCCACGAGAAACAGCAATTCCCTATTGAAGGAACTGTGAGGACACCATGCAACATACAAAACAGCACAGTACTAGAGGAGTTCCATGCTACTGCTTCCAACCTTGCCCTAAGCTACATCAAGGCCAGCAGCCAGTCAATGACTTTTAAGCACAAAATAACAAAATAAAGAGAGCCACACACCTGGAAATTATACAGATAAAACCATGAGAGGAAGGAGGGAAAGTTAAGTAGGCAGAATCTATTCAACCTTGACATATCTCTAAGTAAAAAATACAGGAACGTAACTCACCCTACTAGGTATCACAGTCAGATGAACTCCTCCTCGGTAGTTATGTGCATGTGCTGAGATCCTAATTTTCTATATGCCACCTCAATTAACTGAAATGCACATTCCCCTCCCCCATTTACCTTCCCTTGGTAGACTCAACCTAATGATGACTAAATGCCAAATCTCATGGAAATTATATTTAAAAAATCAGATACTTCTCTTGAATATATCATATTGTTTAATTGTATTTCTTCCATACTTTTTCCTGTAGTATGTGGCTTACTTCACTTGGCACACATCACCTGGAATTTCTGTGCTGTATCAGATTGTAGCACAACATGTTCTGGCTTGTGTGGGTTCATCTGTGGGAGGCCCTGTGTTTCAGGCAGCTGGTTGGATGAGCTGGTCTTGTGTTCTCTTCCAACATTGCATTTCAATTTACAATACCTTAATTTTTAAAGCTCTGAGTTTAGGGATTTTGTTTTGGTCCAGGTCCATCTCTGGTTTTGCCTTTGTATTTACAATGCTCTATTGAAGACTGTCTGTACTCTGATTATGAAGTTACTTCCTGGAAATGTTACAATTGAGCCTTAAAAAACAACTGCCCTAAGCTAAATCATGTAATATAAAATGTGAAACTGCAGATGAAAAAACAAATAAGCATTTTGCCATTTAAACAATGTGTTTAAACAACATTGAAGTTTACCCTTTTCATGAACTTCCATAAACTCAGAAAGAAATAATTTCAAAATGAAGTTTGGCAAGTGATTAATCATGACAACGGGCTTATTTATTTGGTGCTATTTTGAAAGCAAAACAATAAATTAAAAACAGCCAAGATATTCACTTGCAGCAGAAATATATGCAGTGTGATGTTATATCAAAGAAATAACAGCAATATTACTGATTCAAAATGATGATTATCCATTATCATAGAATCATAGAATCATAGAAAAGTAGAGTTGGAAGGGGCCTACAAGGCCATCGAGTCCAACCCCCTGCTCAATGCAGGAATCCAGGTCAAAGCATCCCTGACAGATGGCTGTCCAGCTGCACCTTGAATGCCTCCAGAGTGGGAGAGCTCACCACCTGCCTAGGTAGTTGATTCCATTGTTTTATTGCTCTGACAGTCAGGAAATTTCCTGATGTTTAGGTTGGATCTAGGTTCCTGTAACTTGAGCCCATTATTCCGTGTCCTGCAAACTGGGATGATCGAGAAGAGATCCTGGCACTCCTCTGTGTGACAACCCTTCAAGTACTGGAAGAGTGCGATCATATCTCCCCTCAGTCTCCTCTTCTGAAGGCTAAACATGCCCAGTTCTTTCAGTCTCTCCTCATAGGGCCTTGTTTCCAGTCCCTTTATCATCCTTGTTGCCCTCCTCTGAACCCTCTCCAGTTTGTCTACGTCCTTCTTAAAGTGTGGTGCCCAGAACTGGACGCAGTACTCAAGATGAGGCCTAACCAGTGCCGAGTAAAGGGGAATTATCACTTCCTGCGATTTGGAAGCTATACTTCTATTAATGAAGCCCAAAATTGCATTTGCCTTCTTTGCAGCCACATCGCATTGCTGGCTCATATTCAGTTTGTGATCTACCACAATTCCAAGATCCTTCTCACTTGTGGTATTGTTGAGCCAAGTGTCCCCCATTCTGTAACTCTGTATTTGGTTTCCTCTCCCTAGGTGCAGCACTTGGCATTTATCCCTGTTAAATTTCATTCTGTTGTTTTCGGCCCAGCACTCCAGCCCATCGAGATCGCTTTGAATTTTGTTTCTGTCTTCCAGAGTATTAGCTATTCCACCCAACTTAGTGTCATCTGCAAATTTGATACGCATATCCTGCACCTCCTCATCCAAGTCATTAATAAAAATGTTGAAGAGCACTGGGCCCAGGACCGAGCCCTGCGGTACCCCACTTGTTATCTCTCCCCAGTTTGAGAAGGTACCATTGATAAACACTCTTTGAGTCCGATTCTGTAGCCAATTGTGGATCCACCTGATAGTTGTTCCATCTAGCCCACTTTCAGCTAGTTTGCTAATCAGGATATCATGAGGCACTTTGTCAAAAGCTTTGCTGAAGTCCAGATATATTATGTCCACCGCATTCCCACAGTCCACAAGGGAGGTTACCCGATCAAAAAATGAGATCAGATTAGTCTGGCAGGATTTGTTCTTGACAAATCCATGCTGGCTTCTAGTAATCACTGCATTGTTTTCAAGGTGCTTGCAGACTGACTTTTTTTATAATCTGCTCAAGCATTTCCCCAGGGATTGATGTCAGACTGACTGGCCTATAGTTCCCAGGTTCCTCCTTCTTGCCCTTTTTGAAGATGGGAACAACATTAGCCCTCCTCCAGTCATCTGGCACTTCACCCATCCTCCATGATTTCTCAAATATAATAGACAGTGGTTCTGAGAGTTCTTCTGCAGGTTCCTTTATTACTCTAGGATGCAGTTCATCGGTCCCTGGAGATTTGAACTCGTTCAAAGTAATCAGGTGTTCCTTGACCATTTGCCTATCAATCTCAAGCTGCAATCCTGCCCCTTCAGCTTGTAGTTCAGGTTTGCCAGGAGGGACATAGACCCTCTTTCGGGAGAAGACCGAGCCGAAGTAGGAATTGAACATTTCTGCCTTTTCTTTGTCTTCTGTTATCAATTTGCCATCCTCGTTGTGTAGTTGAACCACCATTTCTTTCCTCTGTCTTTTACTATGCATGTATCTGAAGAAAGCTTTCTTGTTTTTTTTTTTAAAATATTTTTTATTCTTTTTTTTTTTTAAACAATACAAAGAAAATAACATACACACATAACTAATATTGTGCTCCCATCACCATGGGACCAAACAATCCAATAACTCTATAATTGTTCATTATTCCAAAAATACAATATATCTTGACAGGGTAAACTCCCTTTCCCCCTTTTAAACACATATTCCAAAAATAAACCCCAAATATCCTTAAAATTATTTTTCTTTAATTGACCCCTTTTGCATTTAATATTACAAGTCAACATATCATTCAAAGCCATATCCCATACTTCCTTATACCATTCAGTAATAGTGAAAACTTGCTGGATTTTCCATTTCCTTGCTATCATTAGTCTACCTGCCGTTAACAAATTTATGATTAATTCTTTAACATTTTGTGAACCGATCACCTTTTCCGTTATTGTTAGCAAAGCTAGTTTAGGGCATACCTCTAAATCAACTCCAACAATTTCTGATATTTCCTCAAAAATCATTTTCCAAAAATCCATTACATTTTTACAACTCCACCACATATGAGCATATGTACCCAATTCCTGACATCCTCGCCAACACATTGGAGAACATTTATTATCTATTCTATTTAATCTCACTGGGGTCAAATACCATCTCCAAATCAGCTTATAAAAATTCTCTTTAATTCTTACAGACATATTTTTCAATATTCGCCTATCCCAAATCTTATTCCACTCATCCTTTGATATTTCCTCTTCAAACTCTGTATCCCAAACTATTTTAAGATTTTCTGCTTGCTCTTCTGATTTCTGCAACATTTTATATAACATCTTTGTAAGACCCCTAGCTGATGCATTTCCTTCTACAAGTTCTCTAGACATAACCACCTGCTCAAATGCAGTGAAATCCCTTTCATGCTCATGTCTTCTCTTCCATTTCTTACCCCATTGTACTAATTGAATTAAATTTAACCAAGAAATTCTTCCTGCCCCAACCCTATCAATTATTTGCTGTCTTGTCTCCATTTTTTCCAGCCAATCCATTAAAGTTATCACCTTTTTCTCTCTAAAAATTCGTTCTAAATGTCTAACATTCTCGGGAAAATCTTCCATAACCACCACTGGAGTAAGCGGGGATATACCTGGTAAAAATATTTCCTTATTTCTACCCCAAATTTCTAACATATTTTTTAAAAAGGGATTTTCTAATCTTTTTGTCATAATATGTCCTTGTTTTGTAAATAAGAATTTATCCACCCTATTACCCAATTCAAATGCTTCTATTTCCCACCACATAAAATCTTTTCTAACAATAATATCCATGATATATCTAAGTTGATTAGCTATATAATACCATTTTAAATTAGGGAGACCAAGTCCCCCTATTTTTTGAGCTTTATACCATCTATTCTTAGTAATCCTTGATTTTTTCCCCCCATTACAATAGCTATTTAACATTACTTGCCACTCTTTAATTTCTTTCTCTGATATCTTATATGGTATCATTCTAAATAAAAAATTAAACTTCGGTAAAATCTTCATTTTAATCAAAGCTATCCTACCAAACCATGATAATCCCAATTTTTTATAATCCTCTATTTGATTTTTAACTTCATCTTTTAGTTTTTTAAAATTACATTCCCCTATTTTATCCAAATCTTTTAATATATCAATACCTAAATATTTAATTATATTTTTTATCTTTATATCCACTCCCCTTTGTTTAAATCCCCTTTCCTCCAGTTTACTATAATTAAATGTCATTATCTCCGATTTATCCCAATTAACTTTTAACCCTGTTACTTCTCTAAATTCATCTAAATGTTTCTCTATCCAATCCCAATTTTCTATAGGCCGTTCTAATGTTAACAAGATATCATCTGCAAAAAGGTTTAGCTTACATTTGGTCTCTATTCCTATCCCCAATAATTTCTTCTCCTGTCTTATCGAATTCGCTAACAATTCCATAACTAACACAAATAATACTGGGGAAAGGGGACAACCCTGTCTAGTTCCCTTTCTTGTTGTTTTTAGCATCCCTCGCTAACCTTAGCTCATTCTCAGCTTTAGCCTTCCTGACACTATTCTTGCAGTTCTGTGCTACCTGCCTGTACTCTTCCCTTGTAGCCTGTCCTTCCTTCCACTTCCTATACGTGTCCTTTTTTGTTTTCAGGTCCTCTTTGAGTTCATTGTGAAGCCACATTGGCTTCTTCTGTTGCCCTCTGCCTTTTTTCCTTGTGGGAATTGTTTGCAATTGTGCCTTTAAAATTTCCTTTTTTAAAAACTCCCACCCATCCTGGGCTCCTTTTCTCATTAGAGTCGCTTGCCATGGAACCTTACTTATCATTGTTCTGAGTTTGTTAAAATTGGCTTTCCTAAAATCCAGGGTACATGTTTGGCTACACTCAGCTTTTGCTTCCTTTAGAATCAAGAATTCAAGTATAACATGGTCACTTTCCCCCAGAGTTCCCGAAACTGCCACTTTATTCACTAACTCGTCTCTGTTGGTTAGAATCAGGTCAAGGATAGCCGATCCTCTAGTTCCTTCCTCCACTTTCTGTAGGAGGAAGTTCTCAGCAACACAACTCAGGAATTTCTTGGAGGGGCCATGTTTGGCAGAATTTGTCTCCCAACAGATATCGGGGAAATTGAAGTCCCCCATTACTACCACATCATGCCTCCTTGAAACAATGGCAATTTGCTTTTCAAAAGTTTCATCCTCGTCTTCTCCTTGATTGGGTGGTCGGTGGTGGACTCCAACCGCCATGTTCGTCTTATTCTTTGCCCCATTTATTTTAACCCAGATGCTCTCAATGGGGCTGCCTAGCTCCTCTTCCTGTATCTCTGTGCAGAGATACGTATCTTTAACATACAGTGCAACTCCACCTCCCTTTCTGTTGCTTCTGTTCCTTTTGAACAATTTATACCCTTCAATTGCTGTATTCCAGCCATGGGAGTTATCCCACCAGGTTTCAGTTATCCCTATCAAGTCATAGTTGCCCTCATGTATCAAGAGTTCAAGTTCGTTCTGTTTGTTGCCCATACTCTGAGCATTAGTATAGAGATATCAAAGACTATGTGCTTTATAGTCCGACTTTTTTCCTCCATTGTTACCCCCGAGTTTATGTCTCCCTCCCCTATTGGATTCAGTTTAAAGCCCTCTTGATTAAGGGCTGTTCAGAACATTATGCCAGTGTTCTGAACAGATGAAGCTGCTTTATACTGAATCAGATGACTGGTCCATCTAATCTGACTGGAATGTCTACCCTGACTGATATTGGCTGTCCAGGATCTTAGGTATAACAATATCTTAGGTTATCTTAGGTATAATGTTATACCTAAGATTGATTTACCGTAACTGGAACAGCTAGATAGTGAATCTGGGAACTTCTGCACGCAAAGCATGTGTTATGCCATCTGCTATGCTCCCTCAGCTTTGCTTCTAGCACACCATTTGTATTAGAGGTAGCAGCAGCAGTGTAATACAGGGGACAACAATCAGTAATCTTCCCTATGATCTCATACTACTACTTCTAAGGGATTGTTTCAATCAGTTCCCTTTGGTTGAATCCAATATGGCTGCAGTGATGTTTAGACTCAGCTTCCATATCAGTTGGGTAGATTCTGTATTAAGTACCATGAGTTCCTAGGTGGAAACAGAGGAGTTAACCCTTCTTACCATTTAAGAAAGGACCTGCTTGATCAGATGAATGGTGCATCTAGTCGAATACCCTGCTTCTGGGAGACTCACAACAGAGGCGTGAAGACAACAGTCTTCTCCTGTTGTTTGCCTTGTGTCAACTAGGCATATCAGATGCATACTGCTTCTGAACATGCAGCCTTCATGTAGGCATTATGGCTAATAGCCCATGATAATGGATCCACCATGAAGTGATCCTATTATAGCCAACATCTTTTTGCAGCAAACTCCAATACATTAATTACGTACTTTATAAAGAAGGATTTCCTTTTGTTCTGCATCTACTGCTAATCAATTTCATTGGGTGACCCTGACTTTTTATTTATTTATTATTACTTCTGCAGAAGTCTACCACAAACTCAAGATCTCTTTCTTGGATAATCACAGATAGTTCAGATCCTATCAGTGTGTATGCAAGGTTGGGATTTTTTTTGCCCCAATATGTTTCACTTTACACTTATAATGAATCTCATTTGCCATTTTGTCGCCCATTTACCAGTTCTTCGTGTATTTGAGTGGGTTTTCACCATCCTGAATATATATTGTCACTTGTGAACTTGGCTATCTCACTGCACATTCCTGACTCCAAATCACTTATGAGTAAGTTAAGTACTTTGATTCAACCAGACAATGGAAGCCAATGGGTTGGTTGTAACTAACTAGAGCCATGAACTAGAGTTGTGTGGAACCATTATTGTTTTTTTAATTTTCAGCTGCTAGTAAATGTTACCCCATCTAGATTTCTATGCAGCAGCCTGTTCTGGAGAGCCACAAATACATCAACCTATGCAGCTCACACCTTTTGCTGGCTTCACAGGTTTTTTTTTAGATTGGGGCACTTCTAGTTGTAGCAGACCTGATGCTCCAGCAGAAATGCTTTGTAAATCTACAACTGACCAGAGTAGAAATCCCAAGTTACCCTAATGCCATATACACTGTTATTATATTAAGTTTTATATCCTGTACTTCTGTTAGAAAGCTTAGAGTGGATTATAGAGAAGGCTCCCAGACAGGTTCAGTTCCGATCTTCACCCACTTTGCATCAACAATATTACAACACTGGGTGCTCACAGACTGTTTACTGGGTTAGATGGAGTACTTCCTAGAGTGGACATGTTTCCTTTTTTACAGAGGACATTCCTCTGTTTTAAGGGCTGTCCAATCTGAGTCTGGTTTAAAGATAAAGAACCATCAGAATGAAGAGCTGGGGCTTGAAGTTTCCCATCAACAGCACCTGGACAGCAGACTGAGCAAGGCACATGTGTCACCTCATCACAGCCTTCCACACTATGCTGAGATGCACTTCTATTTAAATTATAATAATTATTTCTAAATTTGCATGAATAGATATAAATTAGCATATGCACATTTTATGCAAACTGGTTGTCATGGGCCTGATCCTTCAAGTGCACACTCTGGCATTCTGACACAGGACACCCCAAATCAGCGAGACTCTTTTATTGTAGAAAATACCACAGTGAAAGCTTAATGGTTACACTCTTCAGAAATCATGTAGCTGGTGACAATTAGCTATAGGCACCACAATGAATTCCAAAACAATCCAAAGCTAATAACTATAACTGTGTCAGAGATCCATACAACTTGGTTTCCCTGTTGCAATCTTTATGGCTCAGAATACAGGGCAAGGGGCTCAAAAGATTCCTGCTGTAATCCACCCAAGGCAATCCAAGACAAAGGTTTCCAAATACGGGGCAAGGAGCTCGAAAGATTCCTGGCATAATCCATCCCAGGCAATCTAAACAAGGGATCTAGAGAAAGAACTAAACAAAACCATGCAGAGAGAGGTTTAGTCCAACCTTGAAATCTTTGTTGGAACCTCCACACTTCATGGGTCAAGGCCTATCAAAACTAAGAGACAAGACAGGTTCAAGAGTAAGTCCAGAGTAATCCCCCCCCCACATAGAGATTTTGATGACCATAGCTTCTACTTTGGTATATCCATGCTACATGGGTCCAGGCATAAAGAAGTCCAAGAGTCAGGACCAGTCCAAGCCAGCTGGCAACTCTGGGCTATTGATGATGAAGATACATAAACCACAGCAAACAAGAATGCAGTCTATGAAAAGTACAATAGTGTCCATGGCAGGCTCTTAACAATACAAAGTTCAGAGAGACAAGGGTCCAAATTGGATGGAGAGTCCATGTGCAGAATGCTTCAAAAGGCTCAGATGGTAGTAAGTCCAAACAGAGAGGAATTTGTGTAGAAAAGACAAGAATGTTCCTAGCAAAGGTTCCTAGTCTGGGCATTTGTAAAGGTGTGGCTGTGTTAGTCCTCCTCCTGAATAACTAACTGACAAAGGATTTTACTCCATCAATGAGGCCACTGCCCAAACAGGGCGTCTCCATTCTGCCTTCCTGAGTTGACACTTCAACCTGTGTGACACCTCTGAACCCCCCCCCCCTTCTGTTAGGTTCTCACAGAGACTCTGCCAGCTTCCTTCCCTGTTACGGTCAAAGCTGGCAGAGGAGTAACTTAACTCCCTCCTGCTTTCCTCTGAGAAAACTGACAGAGATACGTTCACACTGATTCTGACATTCCACAGGCTGAATAGGCCCAAATCAGCCCCCCCCCCCTTCATGAGTAATTAGGCATAGCCAAACTCTTAGGCCCCCGGCTTCTCACTGCTAATCTGATTCTGGCTATAAACCATAGGACCCACTGCAGCGCTTGAGCTGGTGTCCTCTTTTGTCCTCTTTTTGATGATTGCATGCTCTTGGCAATTCACAAGTGGCCACCCTGGTACTTCCACTGATTTTAGTAGAGTTCAGTGACATTGCACCACCATAGGCCTCTTTTTACTCCAATGGCAGAATTCCCCATCTTACTTCACAGGGAGTAAGCAGGCCCTAGATAATTAGCTAATTGACTTTGATAATTAGCTTGTTATTATCAAGCTAAGAGTTACAAAACAAAGAGGCAGCTGTGTAGAGCTTTCTTTGAAGATACAGAAACAAAATATAGCAAGAAGATTACAAAAAAATAGAATACAAGAAATAAAGGAATGTTTTCTTTAAGTTTGACTTTGGTTGGTTTGACAGGGAAATTAAGATACTGGCCATCTAATCTTCCTGTCTTTGTACATTTATATACTTATATACTTACATAGTGCCTTAATGGAATATTATAACTCTTGTTACGTACATTTTACATAATAATGCCAAAAGGGATACAACCTTATTAGGAAAATGGAAGCTATAATCATGATTTGGTATGTTTTGATGCACCCCCTTCAGCCTGAACCCAGCAATCATTGTAAACAAGCGGTTGTACTGTATTCATTACAGATCAGCTCCCCTTTCTCTGAGTCATATTTCATCTTCTTCAATAGGTGTTCTCCATCATAATTTTGTCTGCCACTTATTACAGCTGATGTTAAATGGCTTTTCAGCTAAATGCTTGTTTGTGTTATTTATTAACTAGAGTACATTTGCAGTGGTATACTTCCACATTTCAGACTAAATGGGTAAAACCCTTCATAGAATGCTGAGAACTGGCCACAGTTTAAAAAAGAAAGCCATTGAATTGGTCCACTCCAGAGAACTTATGGGAACTAAAAGTATCCTGGAATAAATTGAGGTACTGAACAGTACTTGGCAGGGACAGTTCTTTCAAGGCCATGGAATGAAAGCTGACTGTGGTATAGACAAGATTGGGCCCCAGTGTCTTCTTCCCATGTCTCAGACAGCCCAGGTTCCTTGATATATGGCATAAAAGAAGAGTAGGAAACAACTAGGGAGAGAACTGAAGCACAAATGTAGAAAATGTGGGCAATGTAACTAAACACACTGTAGTGCTAATTTCAGGTCTATGAGGTAGCAATGTTGGCAGCAAGAAGATCTCTCTTTTCTGCCACCACTGCATCAGCAAAATCACAACCAGGTGGCATTGGGGCTACTGTTTGCAAGGGGGAGTCAGTAGAACTGGAGATATCAGCAGTCCAGTGTTACAATTTTGCTAGGTTCTTTGCTGATAAAGTCTTTCAGATCTTCTCCAACTTGGATTCTTGTTTTTAGTACTGAGTCTACGCTGGAAGTATCAGAGACTGCTGCTTGTCTCTCTTCCTTGGGTCACTGCAGGGAGGCTCTTGGGGATGTTGACAGGTTGTTGGGAGCTGTACCTATCAGGACTGGTTAAGGCCAGATAGGTTGGACTGATCTGGTACATATCATTAACAATCTTCTGGGTGGAGGGGCATTGCCATTCCCTTTAAGAGGCAGTGATTGGACCACTCCTTTAAAAAGAGAGATATCATTTTGTAGAGATGATCTCAGCAGTTACAAGCCTGTGTCAAATCTTGCTTCTTTTTAGGAAAGGTTATTGAATGGGTGCTAGTGGAGCAGCTTCAAGCTTTCCTAGATGACACATTCTTCCTTGACCCTCTTCACTCTGGTTTCAGACACAGATATGGGACTAAGTCACATGAGTGTTCCTGATGGAGGATCTGCTGCTGAACACGACAGTGTCTCTTTGTTGTTGCTTCTAGATCTCTCAGTGCCTTTGTAGATTCTATTATTTTGTGGTACCATTTATAAATTTGGGTGGTTTAAACATGTTGGGTTGATTTTCTTCCTTTCCTTGCAGGATGATTCCAAAAGGTGGATATTTAGGGATGTTCGTTCTGCTGCCAGGAAAATGTGGTGTTTCACAGAGTTCTGTTTTATCACCAAATTTATATTAAGCTGTTAGGAGAGATTGTCTGGAGTTTTCAGTGCAGGGCATCATGAATATGGATACTATCTGCCAAGTCCTGGCTTCTTGGGGCATTAACAACTTGTGTTACCCGGGCCTGGTGCTCAGTAACATGCTTCCAGTGCAAGGAGGCTATCCCCCTGTGATCACTGTGGACTTGGTGAGGCAATAACAGCAACAAGAAGGGTGGGAGAGCACTTTTTAGCATCTCTGTTCCTCCAGTATCTCCAGCAGCTTCCTCCACAGAGAGTTCAGAGAGCCAGAAGCAGCTAATACAATCTGCACAATGATGCCTACAAGACTCAAGGAATGTCTTGTTCAAGGAAGAGAGCATAAATAAACTTCTAAAGTGAAAACTTTAGAATAAAATACGTTTTAGGATGTTTTGATCATTACCAAATTTTACTTTGTAAGCTGCTATGAGAACTTGTTATTGAATGGTTATCTAAAAATAATATTCTCAATAGATGAATGAATGGATATGCTGAAGATGTCCAGCTATTTATGTTGTTATCTAAGCAACATGACTAACAGTGTCCGGAGCATGTGGTCCTATTGATGAGAGCTAACAAAATGGGGCCCAGTTCATACAAGATGGAAGTGATGCTGTTGGAAAGCCTGGGTTCTTGGGAGCAAGGGATTTACCTGTTATTGCAGGTATGCATGTAGCACCATTGGAATAGTTTGGGTGTGCACCTGGATCCACTATTTCTACTGGACTAGCAGGTGGCAGCAGTAACTAAGAGTTCTTTCCATCAGTTACATCTGAAACCTGGCTGCACCCCTTCCCAGAAAGTAAGGACTTTGCAACAGTTAATGATACCTTTGTAACCTTAAGGACTGATTACTGTAAAGCTCTCTATGTGTGGAGGACTGTCTGGAAATTGTAACTGGTGCAGAATGCCGTAGGCTGATTGTTGGCTGTTGTAGGCAGGCTGGAGCATACAAAATCAATTTCACACCTACTGGCTACTGCATTGGCTGCCAATGAGCTTTCATGACCATTTCAAGGTGCTATTGAATTTTAAAGTCTTTATCTTCCTTTAGGAACCTACCTCATCACTGTGCTCCAGGTTGCCTCTATTTGGGAGTTGAGGTTGTTTGAGGCCTGGAATAGAGCCTTTCTGGTGGCTGCCCCACTGCCCCAGTTCTGTGGAACAGCCCCTCTTACACTTGTGGTCTATGTACCTCTCTCCTTTGGTCTAGGAACTGTGTGTAAGGCTTCTCTTTTTAACTAAGGCCTTTGGCTAGTGGCAGGTAGCCAAAGACAGAGTAATCTGAGCATAAGGAGTTGGATTGTATGCTGCTGCTGTTTTGTCAGTGCTTTTTGAAAAAATGATGTACTTTATGCTGAGAAAATTAGGAAAGATGGAGCACAAATATTTTTTTTAGCAACAACAGCAACAATCACTTCTGCTATGTGTTATGCTAGGTGGAATGTACAGTATTCAGATATTAATATGGTTAGTTTTTTGAGCTACAAAAATGAGCTGGGAATTAATATATACACATAATATCCTTTTGATAAGTCATCTAACTTAGTGTCTTTCCCCAAGTCTTATAACAATGACTTCTATGAGTAAATCTTGTTCCTCGAAGATTGCATTTGCTTGTTCTGAACTTAGTAAAACATCAAGTTCATTGCATGACCATAAGCTGCAGTGTTTTGAGGAGAGAGAGAGAGAGAGAGAGAGAGAGAGAGAGAGAGAACAATATCTGTCTCCTCTATCTTTTATATAATCTTCTATCTTGTTCTTCTATTTTTTTAATATGGAAAAAAGCTTCAATTCTTATTTCAGAGTGGAAGTGAGGAATGGGGGGGGGGGGGAGGATAACAAGGAAAGCCTCTGCAATAGCAACGGCAATGGCTCCCAGTTCACTTCCAGGACCAATTTAAGATGTTGGTTTTGACCTTTAAACCCCTTGGTGGCTTAGGACCAGGGTTTGAAGGTAGGGATAGATGAAGCAGTATGTTTCCAGTCCTTATCAATTTCACATTTATAATGGGTGCCTGCATGTGCCCCTTTGCCGCACCTCCTGTCCAAGCGGGCAAGTTGCTCACTGTTTGAGACTGAATGATAGTTTGCTATCAACCTCTCTTCCTCTAGCTCTGGAGTGGGGGGGGGGTGTTTCCAGAGCTATGAGTGTTGTACTTGCCCAAGGGCTGAGGTAGTGCCCAGGGTTGTGTATTCATGCATGCCAACAGCCTGCTCCCCTCTGCTGATCTTGTGGCTTTTAGTTTTTGGGTTTTTTTTGGTATTTATACTTAAATTGTTTTATTCTTTTGTAGGCCATCCTGCGAATATGATTGAAGGACAGTATAAAAAAAAACAACTTGTAATGAAACAAACAAATAGGACTAGAGCAGTGATATGCTTCTTTACATGTAATTTTCTAAACATATATTTTTTCCCCCCTGACAAGTAATTTGCATCCATGGATTCATGATGTCTGGATAATTAAGAACTGATTTCATCAGGATCGTCCAGGTTGCCATAGCAGCTAAAACTGACTCCTTTTGTGAAAATGTTACCAGCCCCTTGGCTTCTATTTACAATGTAACCAGACACATTATTAGCTTAATGAAGGTTCTCTTCAAGATACTCATTCCAAATTTGTAAGTTATCTGTCCAACAAGTATATCACTGCTGTGTGTTCTGTTTTATTCACAGGGGCCATCTGGACAGCCTTGACAAAGGCTACATATCCTTTGCCAGTGAACATCTTATTTGCTGTGGGCGAAAAACCCTCCAGTGTTTCTCTGAATGTACCCTGTGATGATGGCTTTTATATTTCAACTGCTCTCTTGGCTTTACATTGCTGTTTTTTGTTTTTTTTTAATCATCTAAAGATTTATAAATATAATGCTGCCTTCTTTTCATGTCTCAAACTAGAGAGTCATATGCTGCCTAACATTCCAAGATTCCTTTCCAGTTCTAATTATTAACTGTTGTTTGTGTATCCCGGAGAGAGCTGTAGAATCCCTGCCACTTGCACATTGTTCTTGAGGCTGCCATCTTGGCTAGCTCTTCAAGGATCATGTAAACATTCAATTACTTGCTCCCCTCCCTTTGGATCAAATTCTGTCAAAAGAAAAATAAATCTCAGGTTTTTAAAGCCTGAATACAATGTGCAAATGAGAAAATAATAATCTTTTTTTTAAAAAAAAACACCAATGTAAGTGGGGGATTTGATATAGCTGGCTCAAAAAAATTTGATCATTTGCTTCCAGGCAACCAGGGTAGTTTGCTTTAGTTTAGGCAGAAACTATTGCAGCATGACCATAGGGGTAGGGAAAAGACTGAGTCACATGAAATACAGAGAACTATAAGAATGACAATGGATTTGGATACAGACCTAGGCATAATTAGAGTAAACCCGTTGAAATCAGTGGGTCACAGGTTAGCCATGACTAACTGAAGCCTAATTGATTTTAATAAGTATACTCTAAATATGTCTAAGTCTGGATCCAACCCATCATTTCCAAGACCAGGAAAGTAATAGTAACACTCTGTTTAGCACTGGTAAAGCTACAACAGGAGTGCTGTGTTCAGTACTTCATGGTGCCTCAGTCAAACTAGTCAGTCATGGAGTGAATCACGAATAAATTAAAATCCAACCCAATGGCTCTGCTAATACCAGAGCTGAGCCAAAATCTTGATCTTGAAGTATTGTGTAATGAAGTTTGAATTTGCCAGGGTCTTTTGTATTGGGGGTAGGTGGGTGGGTGGAGGCTGGAAGATTCTCGAAAAGAAGCCCTACCTCCATATTAATTCTCATATCCAGTAAAAAGATTCTTCAGACATGTAAGCAAGCAACTTGCAATGGAGAATGTTGTCCTAGATTTGCACATGTTGCCCTTCTAATATGAGCAAGCCAGATGGACGTGACTCTGGGGGAAGGCCTTTATCTGCCCAGCCAGAAGTGAGGCTAAGCAAGACCTGAAGCCACAGATATGCAAACTCTCCAGGGAAGGTGAGCTGGTTCCTTTCTATATGCTAGCCTCTCACCCCGTTTGTTGCATGCTGTGTGCAGGCAGGGGCAAAAGCAGGGCAGAATCTGCTGGGCCAGACATAGGGTAGTGATGCCCCAGTGGCAATGACCCTGAAGGCGATGATGATGCCTGGGGGCAGCCACTTCAGGGGGGATGCAGGGGCATGCCCCCCTCCAACATCTTGGCTAATTAGACTCCTTGGTGGGGGATTGGTTTCCTTTCTTAGGGTTTGAGTATGTGTCTGGGAGGGAGGATATGGGGCTAAGTAGGAGGACCGGTGGGGGGACCCAGTCAGTGTAGTGACAGGTAGAGGGAGATATGGCATTGATAGGAGGGGTAGCCAGGTAAGGGGAACCTGGCCCAGACAGTTAATGGCTGTGCTGTGTTCTGGTCCTCCTCACACCCACAGACTTGGTGGTTGCCCTATCAACCTGCCCTCGGGTCTCTGGATGCTGCTTTTAAATGCTAGATTGGTGCAGAATAAGATCTTCTTTATTCATGATTTAATAGTGGATGAGGCGGCCAATCTGGCATGCCTAACCAAGACCTGGGTGGGTGAACAGGGAGGAGTTAGTCTCTTCCAGTTGTGCTAGGGATGTAATCGCTCACCTTCCGGCCAGCCGGAAGTGACGCGATGGGACCGGCGCAGCCGGCGTGGGCAGCTCGAGCGGTGCGGAGAATCGCTCCGCGCTGCTGGGGATCGAGCGGTGGGGGGGGGCTGCCATGGAGAGGTGAGGTGAGGGAGTAGGGCAGAGTGGGGTGGGCCCCCCCCAGGTACATGAACACCCCTAGTTGTGCCCACGAGGGTGCTTGGTTCTGTACCCCAAGTATGGGCAGACTTGAAGGCTGGGTAGGTGGAGGGTTGCTGTGGTCTATCAGAATTCTCTCTCTCTCTCTCTCTCTCTCTCTCTCTCTCTCTCTCTCTCGGCTCCCTGTCTGTGTTTGCATCTTGTGTTGGGCCAGCAGGACACCCACCTTGCTACCCAGCAATCTCCCTGAGCTGACAGGTGGTCTTGGATGTGATGCTGAGGTCCCCCAGGCTCTTGGTTTTGGGGGAAGTTGTCATGGTCAGATCATCGCCTGTTGAGGTTTATATTGATGGCAACTTTTTCCCTCTTCAAGGGTGGGGGACCTATTAAGATGGTCTACCCCAGAGGCTGATGGATCCAGATGGTTTCTAGAGGGCTCTAGGGGATTTTCCAGCTGATATGGCTGGCACACCTTTAGAAATCCTGCATTCTGTTGATAAAGTAAAAATATCCACAAGACAATCTGACCTTGTATCTGTGGCT
This sequence comes from Shinisaurus crocodilurus, assembly GCA_021292165.1. Taxonomy (NCBI): domain Eukaryota; kingdom Metazoa; phylum Chordata; class Lepidosauria; order Squamata; family Shinisauridae; genus Shinisaurus; species Shinisaurus crocodilurus. The sequence continues at coordinate 23,767,267 of CM037880.1, read as the reverse complement.
AGCTTTCTTGGTAATATCTACCCCACAGCAGTGTGGTTAAGCCATCTTCCTCTTATCTACTTGCAGCCAGCTTCCTCCTGTGGTTAGAGTTAAGAAACTAGCATTGAGATACGTAAAAGTAAGCAACTTAGTGTAAGTTAAAGCATGCTATGGCAATCCTCAAAATGGTGAAAAAGGATGTTGCTTGGGGAGGGCTTTGCGGAGGTCCGACTGTTGAGGTTCAAATACACATGCGCTAACCTGTAACTGCTTTGCATACTATAAAAACAAGTGTTAGAAAACTCCTGGGCAGAGCTGGTTTTGGATTTCCATCTGAACTGGTTCTCTGGTGTGCACTGTATCTGAATAAACAACCTTGTATCCAGATTGGAGTCTGGGGTTTCTCTATCACTGTAGAACACAGAAATGACCTGGGCAGTTGAGTCGATTGCTCCTGAGTGCCCTGTCTTCAGTGCCAGGTTAATACTGCCCTCTTCTCCCAGGTATTTAGAGGCATTTAAGCGTGTTTAATGGCATGAAGGGGCATTTATGTCTACTGTTTTTAACAGATCTAGTTTGTACTGAAGTTGTTTTAGCTGCTAAATTGTTTTAAAATGTTGTATATTGGAAAAAATTATGCTGTAATTTATTGTACTTGTGGTCCATGTTTTTGTGAATTGTTGTGAACCGCCCAGAGAGCTTCAGCTATTGGATGGATAGAAATGAAAATAATAATAATAATAATAATAATAATAATAATAATAATAGTAGTAGTAGTAGTAGTAGTAGTAGTAGTAGGCGGCGGCATCTTAAGGTCCCAGAAATAAAAGTAAAGCCTATTTCTTAAGCTTTGGAGTCCTTAAAAACAGAAATATTGCACAAACAAAAATAAATCTTCAATATATATACATATTCATTCTACTCCCCAAAATTTTACATGATTTGAAAGATGAGTAAACTTACTGGCAGCACTTATGGTATAGATAACTTATGTATAGAGGATGAAAGGAATATCAGTGATAGAAGTGTTGTTTACTAAATTATGAACAATATTACTGATATACACTTTCACTAGGCCAGCGCAAGATGAACTCTTCATTTCTTTGCGGTAATATTTTTAGAATATTTATTATTTGTTAAGTGACTATAATTAGCTAGGCTTCCATCCCTTAAATATTCAGATTGAAACTATTCTTTGAAATCAAAAGGAAGTGTAAAACCAGACATCCATAAAATATGCTGTAGATGTAGGAATACTTGTTAAGTTACTTCTTTTGCTATAATAGCAATATGCAGAATATAGTCGATAATACCTAGAGAGAGAATGTATCTTATGAAAGTGTTATTTAGTTTTGTCTTCATTAATGTGTAAAAGAAAAGTCACTACCAGTAGTATCATATAGCACCAACGATGTTCTTAAATCTGAATTGAGCCTGTAAAGCATGGCACACGTTCTGTATGTAAAAGATGCAAGGGAATTTATTAATCTCTTCCCTGTGGCAAAAAGAATTATCATACAATTCCATCTTACTATTGTTATTGTCAGTGACTACATTCTAGTACAGTGCAGCTCAGCTCCTGAGTGAAGGTTCTTTAACCATGATATTAACCTATTGCCCTAGTGACCCCAAAATGAGAGTGTTGTCAGCCAAAATCAACTTCTCTTTCAGGGAAAAAAAAATGTATTCCAAACATTGCCAAAAAATAGTAGCAAATGTATGGGTTGCTTTACATTTATTTATAGAAGTGGATTTGTTGTTTTGGGGGAATTCTGTCTTTTCTCTAAATCTCTACACTATTATGGTTGGGCAATAAACATTCCATAGATGAGTTACACCCCTTTCCCACATAGCAGCTGTATTCACAGGACAAATAGGTGTGGAATCAACACATGGAAGAGGAAGTGCAATTTCTGCCTGCTCACCCCACCCCTATGCTTTGATTGGGTCTTATGAATAGTGCTTATATCAGGGGTGGGCCCCCCAAAGCAGGCCAAGAGGCTGATTGGTTCACCTGATCAGAAGGGACTGCCATATTTAGGCATTTAAATCAGGGCTGCCTAAATGGGCACATTGTGACTACTATTTGTAATGTAGAGGTCTGTTGAGTGGATGCAACTCCCTCCCTCCCTCCACAACCTATCTCAGAGGACCCAAACACTTTGTTGGTGCTTAATAATTGCATAACATGTTACTCAAGTCATGTGTGTGGGACTGATCCTGGACAGACTGACCCGTTAGTTCTAGTCCTGCCCTCTGGAGCAACAGAGAACTAGTCTGTTCCAATTTCTGCATGACAGCCTTTCAGGTATTTGAAAACCATTTTCATGTCTCCTCTTAATCTTCTCTTCTCCAGGCTAAACATACCAAGCTCTTTTAACAGTTCTTCAAAGAACTTGGTTTCCAGACCTCCTCACAATCCTGCTTGCTTTTCTCTGCACATGCTCCAACTTGTCAATGTCCTTCTTGAAATGGGATTCCTTCCTAGAACTGGACACAGTACTCCAAATGAGGCCTGACTAATGCAGAATAGAGCGGAACTATTACTTCCTGTGATCAGCACACACACTATGCTTCTATTAATGCAGCCCAAGATTGCATTAGCTTTCTTAGCTGCCATATTGCACTGTTGGCTCATATTCAGCTTGTGATCCACTAAGACACCTGGGTCCTTTTCACATGTACTGCTGCCAAGCCAGGTCTCCCCCATCTTCAATTTATTTCAATTGAATCTCATATTGTGGGGAGGGGGAATCTACATCTTAGGTTTATTGTAGTACTGGATTGCCTCTGTGAATTGCGAGGCACACAACACTCTTCCTTTTCTGTTCCCGTTGCCATTTCTCTTGTGTTCTTGTTCTTCTTTGCTTCCATAATTTCCTGGACTACTTTTATTATGACTTTTCCTTGTTATTGCGATTCACTATTGCAGTACATGGCTATGTGTGTGCTCACTGGGTGCTGTCGTTGCCTGTGTTAGCCAATTGTTTTCCAGGGGTGGGGAACATTTGGCGTTTGTCTCCTGAAGAGGAAGTGTCCTATTGGGGGCTTTGCAAAACAGCAGCCACTCTTGCTTTCCCACCTCCCTCCCCCCCTCCCCACAGCTTCTCTGAGTAAATGCTTCTTCCCTCCCCTCCCCTTTGAAAAAATAAAGTTTGAAATACCCCTTTCATCCTCTTGGCTCAAAGAACAACAACTAGCTGAAAAGGAGCCGAAATGCATGTCTACTCAGAAGTAAATCACATTATCTTCAATGGCCTTACTCTGAAGTAAATCACATTGATCTCAATGGCCTCACCACTGCTTTTGCTTTTGGGTGGACAGTAATGGGGATACTGATCCTGCTGGCTTCACCCCATGGGAGGTGGGAGGATGGCAGCACAGCCTCCCCTTCATCTCTTCCCATCCCCTTCTCCTTCTCCATGATTTTTTTTTGTGAGGGGGCAGGAGGAGCTGTCATTTCCCCCCCCTTTTTAAAAACCCTCTTTCACTCATTCACACCTGTGCATAAAAAACAGCAGTAACTCTTGCTTTCCTGCCTGCCTGCCTCCCCCCCCCCCCCGCTTCTCCGAGTAGCTTGGCTCAAAGAACAGCTGAAAACAGCCGAAATGCATGTCTACTCAGAAGTAAATCGCATTATCTTCAGTGGCCTTATTCTGAAGTAAATCACATTGATTTGAATGGCCTCACCATTGCTTTTGCGTGGATGGGAATGGGGGTACTGATCCTGCTGGCTTCACCCCATGGGAGGTGGGAGGGCGGCGGCGGCGGCAGCAGCACAGCCTCCCCCTCCATCTCTTCCCATTCCCTTCTCCTTCTCCATGATTTTTTTTGTGAGGGGACAGTAGGAGCTGTCAATTTTTTTAAAAAAAAAACTCCTTCCCTTGTTCGCTCCTTCACACCTGCACATAGATGAACAAAAGAAAACTTTTTCTTAAAGGGCCATTTCCCCTGCACACATCACCTTTCAAACTCCTCCCACTTTCCCTGCACTTGCATTTGTGTGTGTGACACAAGATCACGTTTTCAACACGCTGTCTTCATTAGGATGTGGCCCAACAGCGGTGAATGCACTTTGCATAAATATCGGGACAGATTGAGCTCCCTGATGAACGAAAGAGGCTCTAGTGTAGATTATGCCCCTTGTTAGATTTGGCCTAGTGTTCCAGCCTGCCAAGGTCCTTTTGAATCTTGATCCTGTCTTCTATGGTGTTGGTATTCCTCCTAGCTTCATGTCATCTGCAAATCTGATAAGCAACCCCTCTACGTCCATCATCCAGGGCAGTTATAAAAATATTGAGCATCATATGGCTTAGGACAGAGCCCTGTGGTGGTGCTTCACTTGAGATCTCCCTCCAAGAGGATGCAGAGCCATTAATTATTAGCACTTATTGAAGACAGTTCCTCAACCAGCTGTGGATACACCTAACTAGTATTGTCCAACCCAGATTTTACCATCTTGTCAACAAGGATATCATGATGGAAAACTTTGTCAAATGCTTTGCTGAAATCAAGATATACTATGCCCACAGCATTCCCAAGATCTACCAAACTAATAACTATTTAAAAAGGAGCCAAGGTTGGAATTCATATATAGTGAATTCATATTTCATATATACTGGGGGTTAAAGGGTAGAAGGCATTTCCTAAAGTACACTGGCTCCAGGCCATTTTGGCTGCAATCCTATACACACTTCCTGGGAGTAAACCCCATTGAAGTCAATGGGGCTTACTTCTGAATAGGTATAGCACTGTCAGAGAATTATAGGTAAGGACTTTATGGGTAAGGGTTACAGGCTTTATGGGTAAGGGCCATAGTCTTTCTTGTCCTTCAGGTTGTAGGTTATTTTTGGTTTTGAGACAATCTGCACCTCTGCAAGTAGCAGGTTAGAATGTTATTTTAGAAGACTATGGACCCTGAAATAATCAACATTTCTGTGAGTTTCCAAGATGCACTGTTTAATGTCTGAGATACATCAGTATAAAAGACCCTTACTGGCACATTTTGATTCACACTACAGCAATTGTCCTAGTTTCCATAGTTGTTACTCTGTTATCGCTCAAAAAAGGGCGCCTAGGCTTTTCTTGTGAAAGCAGTCTATTTTTCAAGACAGTTTAACATATATAAACAAAATCTGTTGCAATAACTGTGAAATCATTTGCATTCATAATTATAGTTGCTTTTCTCATAAATTGCAGTCATATCCAAGAACACATTCAAAAATAGAAATACATTATTTATGCTTTATTGTTCAAAATGGATTTCTGTTTTATGAAGCTGCAAAGATAAGGAATTAAATTTACTCAAAACAAGAAACCTGAAATATCATGATCTGGCAAGGTGATGACAGATCAGAATAATTATTACTGTAGCTCCTTCTGAGAACTACAAGTTAGAATCTTTGAAATCTGTATCACTGGAAAAGAAAGGAAAACTCACCTAGAAATAACACTATACTGTATATACATGGGATGACATTATTCCAGTTGAGGGCCTCTAACTGCATCAAAACATTTGAATTTTTTATAAGGTTTTACATTTTTGATGAAAATATCTTACTGCAGAACTGTTTCTAGATTCCAAAATATGTCTGTCAGAGAAATATTCAGATCTGTGGTTTTATAAAGGCTCTTAGAAGTGATGATGGATATTCAGCTGATCAAAAGTCTGAGTTGTTTGATACAGCTCAGGAAAAATAAAACCAATTAAGCAAAAGGGAAACCAAAGAATAAAAATGTCCACCTTTGTGTGCCTGAACTGTCATGTTTTCAACTTCTCTTTGTACCTGTGCAGAAAATGAAATCTTTCCCATTCTACATAGCTGTGAAATGATATCTAAGCACCATTAATCCAAGATGTTTCAGCAACATCCTGAATGTTCAAGGTAAGTATGTCTCAATTGAATGCATAGAACAACTGATGGGTATATAGACTTCCAGGCATAATGCCATAAAATGGATTTTCGCACTTTTACTCTCACTAAGAATAACTTAGTCCATCAGTGGTTCCTTTGAAAATGTTTGGCATCCAGGGAAAATGTATTTATATGGATAAATATGAGTGGTTAAATTGTCATGTGTGTATTGGAAAGCACCATTAATGTTGACTGTGATATCAGATCGATGTTTTCTGTAGCAACTGTTGATTTGGATAAAATATATGCCAATCCCAGAATTTAAAATGTATGGGGCTATGTGATAGTTTAGCAGAGGGGACGGAATAAAGAGGTGGGCAGCATTAAATGGGATTAAGCAGTCTACATCTTTATTTCAAGGGACATGATGGCATACATTCATCAGCTCCAGGGCCAGTCTTACCATTAGGCAGACTGAGGCAGTTGCCTCAGGGGGCAGATGATGGGTGTTCCAGTGGTGGCAGTAGGCTCCTGGCTGTTCCCCTATTGGAGGACAGAACTGTGTGTCCCCTGTGGCCTACCCTGCACCCCCTCAGGTGAGGAGGAGTATGCTGTCCCATTACCCGTGTTTTAGTAATATTTATCTGTCAGTGTGGTCAGCTTTTGTAGGTCGAGTGGAGAGGTGCCATCTTGTCCTTCACCTCAGGCAGCAAAATGTCTTGGGCTGGCCCTGATCAGCTCTAACTCCTTGCACAGAAATGCCCAAGGAAAACAGCATTGCAAGTCAGCTAAGATGCCCCCCAACACAAATCATCTCACACCTGAAGCACACCTGATGGACTCTATGCATTCCCCATATGGGATAGGCAAGTGTAAAGTAGATTCCTCATATATGTACCACCTGCAAATCTGCTGGTTGTGGCATACCTTAACCAACAACTGGCTGGGGAATACTGGGAGTTGTAGGAGTTCTTTTCTGTCTAAGCATGCATAGGATTGTGTCCTTAGACAGCAGTCCTACTCATGAACTGTTCCAGCATTATGAGTGTCCTGCTATTCCCTGATCTCAGGCACAGCCTCACTCTCTCCCTCTTGGTGGCATCTTTCCACATCCCCACACTGGTCCTTCTGCTAAAGTTGTGGTGCAAAACAAACAATTCAGTAGCCAAATAGCTGAATTGAACCAACTAACCAAAACAGAGAGGACCGACCTGGGAGAAGGCACACCCCAGAGAAGGCACAAGCATGCTAGCTCAATAGCCAGTCAAGACTAGCATTAAAAATCCTTCCTCATCCTTCTTCGGATATGATAGTTTAGCAGAGGGGCAAAAGTCCAGTGCATTCACCTGACCAATGGGCACATTGCATTGGCTGCCTTCTTGGACTGACCCTTTGATTGGGTGGGAATTAGTTCCTTTACAGGCTCCATTCTGGCCTCTTGCCCCAAGTCTCACACTATCTTGGACAAGGTCTTGAAACTTTCAACCCTATGAACCATATGTAAACCATGTAACATATTTCCACTGTTGGAAACAGAAAGCTGGACAAGATGGACCTTTGATCTCATCCAGCAGAGCACTTCTTATGGTCTTACAAAACCCTAGTGAATTAGTAAGTTGGGGCTGCAACCTGATGCGGTATGCAGACATGGCACTAATCCAGCAGGTTAAGTAACAACCCCATATGTTTGATCCAACAAGGGATGTGTAAATGGGTTAGTTGGATGCAGCCCAATTGTGACAGATCACATCTCTTCTGGTGGCAGCAACTCTGTGTCATGTTCTTCCTACTGAGAACCTAAGAGCACTCATGACAGATGGCTGGCAATATTGCAAATACGTGACTGAGCCATCCTGAAATCTAGATAATATAAGTTAATTTTGATTTGAAAAGAAGATTGTTTTTCACTCTGGATATATTAATTCCAACTGTATTTGGAAAAAATGCTGAAATTGTATAGGAGAGAGACTGTTCATTTGAGTGTTGTGATCAAACAATACCAATGCTGTTTTGGGAAGGTTTGGATGAGCACCTGATGTTTCTGTTTATCATTTAGATAGCTCTTTTAATTTGGAAAGTGCATTACAGTCTTTATTGTGCTCATCTTCTGAGGTAGGTCATCATAACCCTCATTTTATAGATGGCGAACTGAAGTAGAAACAACATGCACACGCACACACGCACAGAGAGAAAGAGAGAGAGAGTCCATAGTGAAGATGGCTCTTCAACAGAGCTCTTCACTATTCATCTCTCTGTTTCAAATAAAACTGTGTATCCAGTGAACCACACAACTAAAAAGTAATCATTCTTTATTTAGTCTAGACCCCTGTGCAGCAAAACTGTTGTGACTTTGAAGTTTGAAATAATCTCAGTTTGTCTAATTACTGTTGCCACACATATACATACATAGTTTGAAAAGAAATAACCAATGATGCTTAATGAAGAAATGTTAGAAACACCACACATGCTCACACATGGGTGGGGGAGAAGCAGTTTGCAAGGCAAATCTATTATTATTGCCCTTCCTCTCAAACTCTGTAACTATCTCTAAATTGGTGGCTGGACTAAAAACTATACAGAAATCATAGCTTTTTCATATATGAGAATTGTGGAAATTGTACTTCTGCTCCAGTTAAGACTGCAGGTTTGTTTTTGTTTTTTTTAAAAACAACCCAAATTTAGCGGTCTGAATCTTGCTCGGAAGGAAGGAAGGTAAGAATATGGGGGGGGGAGATCCATTTTGTAAGGCAACGAACAATTTATATAATAATCGTTTCATGTAATGTACTTCACTACTAGTTGCCTTTTGTAGGTAGTTGAGATGCAGTAGAGCAGTATTCTAAATTCTGGTTCAAACAGAGTGCAACTTGCCAGATACAGAAGGTCTTGGGTTAAAAATGGGTCGAATAAAATATGGCCGGTTATGGATCTCACCATGTGCCGGAACATTGAGAATAATGGTCAGTCATGCTGTGGTCACCAGAAGTCAACCCATAGTTAACTCATGATGTGAACAATGGTTATGTAAGCCAGTAATTAAACTGAAAGCTGATGGGCTGTTTACCATTTTCCAGGACTGTTTTAGTGATTCCTCAGTGCCAATCCATTCTTACATTCATGCCCCCGCTGGAAGAATTCTCTTCGGAGTAGGAGCTGGAGCTCCCAGAGAAAAACAGCATCAAAGTGCAACCCTTAGTAGAAGACTGGGAGGAGCCTGGGGGAGGTCCTTGGGGGAGGTCCTTGGGGGACATGGCCATGGGTCCATCCCCAGAGGAGAAGGGGAACCTCTGAGGCAGAGGCTGAGCTGAGTGAGCACCTAGCCCCGGAGAGCATCAGCATCTCAACAGGCAGGCCAGAACATCCCCTGTGAGAAGGAGTGCCCATTCACAAATGAAGGTTCCTCATGAGTAAAGGACTCCTCATGAGAAGAGCCCTCCACATGAGGAGGACCTCTTCCAGAAGCCTCTGATGTGCTGCAGGTTGTGATGTGCAGACTGTGTTTAATCCATTCTGTCTGTGTTTTGCAGATTGTCAGGTGTCATCTGCTCTGTCATCTGCTCATTGACAGATCTGGATTCCCCCCCTGTAATGGGAGTTGCGGAAGATGGCGAGGAGTGCAGTGTTGCCCAACAGTCCTGCCTCAATGCCCTGTATTATGCTTTGTATGATACTATGCTCTGTATTATGAAGATAGATCAGAGATGTATAAAACGTTGTTGTTGTTGTTTTAAACATTAGTGTACCTTACACCAACTTTCATACTTTTCTATGACCAAATTTGTGCACAATTCTAGAAAGTTTTTTAAAAAAAAGAGGTTCACAACTCCACAGAATTTGTGCGACTCAGGAAATCTGGTCCACTACGGATTCCATGGGTCAGATTCATAGAAATCTGATGTCAATTCAATCCTCTGAGGATTTCTCCAACATCCCTACGTCTGCAGCTTAATCCTTGGTGGGGCTCTGGAAGCTCTAATTTATAAGCTCTGTTGAGATCTGCTGCTTGCTGGAACACCTACTTTCAGCTCCCAATACCTTGAAACCTGCTTCCTTGACCTTGGTTCTCCTTGGACTGATCTCTCATGGTGCTGACCCCTGAATTCCTGATAAGACCCTGTTTCTTGGCTTGTACTTGTTTTGGACTGTTTGCCTGTGCTTCTGACCTCTGCCTGCCTTTTGCACTTTGAGACAGATTTGCCCCATAGATCGAGAAAATCTGTCTCCCACTGAATGATACTGAAAAACTTATTGTGGAGGGAGAATTCATATGGATTAGAAGCTCCAGACAAACAATACAACTTTATAATTGCAATCATCAATCACATTGATAAGTAGGGATACTACAATAGATTAGTAACAGAAGTATCTGAAGTTAACATAGCCAGCCAACATTCATAGTGGATTAAAACAATTTGATTGAAACAGTGGGTTGGGTACAAGTGTGGCCTGCTGAGTATTTGCTACCATGCTATTCAATTTCAGCATAGTTTACTTGGGAGAGGTGGGTACAACTTCATTTAAATGTGGATATCATTCAAAAATATATATATTTGAGACAGTGTTCTAAATCCCTTCTTGTGTGCAAGGGTCATGTCTGAAAAGAAAGTGTCGCCATATCTAGCCAAAAAATTAAGGTGATACTTTCAATACAGTCTGTTCCCAGGTGCTACTGAAGATCTGAAAACAGTCTACATTGCATGCCTTTTGAAGCAGAAGGGACAAAGGGAGAATTTTGCCATCTTTCCCTAATGTGAGGATATCACCCCCATCTTGACCCAATTAAGCCTCCACCAACTTGCCCTTATCTTTGTATTTACCTTAGTAATGTCCTGATAGAGTAGAGATGTTACACCATCTGGGCCTGATGAAAAGAAGGCATAGAGCTGCATCTCATCATGGCTCCATTGGCTTGTCAGTCCAAATTGTTTCACTACTTTCTTCAGCTTGTAAAACCTGCAAGAGCACTCTTTCACTCCCTTTCTAGGTAGATTCCAATGGTTAAAAACTTTCTCCTTTGATCTCTAGGACACAAAAGAGTAGAAACTCTGCAGCACTAATATTGCTTGTCACTGCTAAGAAAATCAAATATCCAAGGCTGCAGACTGACTACCAAAATTTATTTGGATAATGCCGTGAAACTCTTGGTCTTTTGAAGTTGATGGGAAAGTTACAGCTGCAACGTGTGGATTCACCTTTCTGCTTTGTTCTCTGATAGAGAAATACAACTAATAATCTTTGTTTCATTTCAGAGCATTCTTTCTCCCTCTCATTTGTCAACATGCCTCATAATAGGGAGAAAGTAGCCACTGAAATTTCATAGGATCAAGAACAATACGCCTTTTTCCAGGTGTTGGAAAGGATACGCTATCACACTACATGGGCGTTGTTCTAGGCATTTGAGTTCCTTGATTGATTTATTTCCTTTCCCTCCTACAAGCTGGACATGTTTGAGGAACCTGTCCAATGGTTGCTTGACAACTGCCATGTGCAATCTCCCTTAGACTTGTATATAATCTACAGAAGGAATGCTGTTTTGAAATCTGTTACACATGCATTGATCTGGGTATTTCCTCTGAAATTCCTGCTGTGTGATTAAATATCATGTGGTTGCGTTGCATTGGCACCACCCTTTCTGTTAGCGAACTCAGTTGGTGAGGCACCAATGGGATTGGAATAAAAACAGAGCCACTGAGAAACAAGAGGGGGGCATCAGCATGCTTGGGGGGAATGCTGAGGTTTGTGAAAGTACAACTTTGTTTTAAGAGGCAGTCCCTCCCAAAAGCAGCCCATGGAATGCTGAGTGTCGGGGCTTTTCTGTACGAGGCATTTATTGCGCTGTTAATCGCTGTATCTACTTTTGGTTTTGTCACAGCATTAAGATCCAGGCTCTTCCTTTCCTGCTTTTCCACTACACAGGCTCTCAGGTGGAGCAGTGCTATAGCAGAATAGCGGAAATACACAAGGAGATAGAGCGTCATTTTCCCCATTGTAATTTAATAGCTCATTTCCCCCATTCTAAAACCCCGGGAAAGTGCTATGAAAAAACAGAAGAGAAACTGGATCATGATGTCATCTAAAGAGCTCGTAAAGAAACATGAGTAAGGAATCATGAGCGCACAATAAATGCCTTGTGGCGAAAAGCCCTCCGTTAGAAAAGAAAGATGGAAATCTCTCTCTCTCTCTCTCTCTCTCTCTCTCTCTCTCTCTGTGTGTAATGGAGTATCTTGGAAAAAGGCATAGCTGGCTAACTTGAACCCTAAACACTCCTGTTAGGAGGATACACTGTAACATTTGTTGTGGGTCCCACTTGTTCCTCCACAATTTCCAATTACTCTTTTTAAGTAAAGGCTATGATGCACTGCTTCATGGGTACTGTAGTCTCATGGCAGTGTAAATAGATATTACCTACAGGCCTGTGGCTTATGCTGGCTCAGCTTGTCTGAGCGTGGAAAGCTAAGCAGGGTCAAGCCTGGTTATTGCTTGGATGGGAGACCTCTCTCTAGTTTCCTGCATTGAGCAGGGGGTTGGACTCAATAGCCTTGTAGGCTCCTTCCAACTCTATGATCTATGAAATCTATGTCATCTACTGTGCATGGGTATCTTGCTTGCAGTTGCACTTCAAAAATACTTGTACACACATAAATGTGTTGGGAAAGTCATTCACATAACTAGACAGAAAGAGAGAGTCCTATGTGCTTAGAGCCACCCACAAGTCTACAGAAATGTTAACTAAGACTAGTTCTAATCTTCTTTTCACAGGACATGTTGCTTCAGTCTGCCACAAGTCAGAGTGCTCTGATCAGTGGTCAAAAGCATGTCTTTTGTCAGCTCTGCAAAGAAGGTAGAGAGGTCATTTGTCTGCCTTCTATTTAATTCAAAAAATTCACTGTCAAGGATTAAGTTATCTTTGACTTCTACTGTAGGGCGATTTTTATTCTTCCTGATTTGTAGCCTGCATTCATGACCTTCAGAGTTTGTAGAGCCTGAAAAACAGTGTTTGTTTCATGTGGCATTAAGCTCAAAGGTTATTTCATACATAAAAGAGTTGAGGAATGTATCTAGACTTAGAAACAAGGGAAAAGGAAAGGTATGGTGGATACTTGTGGCACAACCTGCTTGTTTCAAATCACTCAAATCTGGGCAGTAGCCATGGTCTGCCTTTGTAGATACCTACAGGAACTGTACTTGCAGGTTTGCGTGAGAAATGAAATGTCACGGGGCTCTCAGTTTTGAATCTGAGAACCTATTTCCAGAGCTGGCATTGGAGTTTAGTACTCTTCCATTTCCCAGATTGCCAGTTGCTGCTCACTGCTGAGATTCATGATTCTTTCCTATTCCTGACCTCTTACCAGCATAATTTTGAAACCACCAGAAGATTAATAGTGCTAGAAGTTCAAAATGGCAGCAGTAGCAGCAGATATAAAGGTCAGCTGGTTGCCTGGCTCAGCAAAGGGTGGAAGGATTGTTGTTGTTCATGGAGGCAAGGGAAGAAGAAAGCGATGTTGGGATTTAATGGTTCCCAAAGTCCTGCAAGACTGTTAATGCCTTAAGCATGGGAGTTTGTAGCTGCTGTGGCATTGCTTGTGAGCCAAGCCTCTGGCTATGGTGTCCTACTTTACACAAAACATAACTCTATTTGAAGGGCTGTCAGAAGACAGTCCTCTCTTTGAAGGCATCTTCTGTTTGAAGAGATATCCAGTCCAAGTCTGGTTTAAAGATAAAGAACCATAATAAGGGAGAGCAGGCACTTCAAAGTTGCCCATCAGCAGTAAAGACCTGGACAGCAGACTCATCAGACACACAGGTCACAGTCTTCCTCACCATGGTGCGAAATGTATTATATTTCTATTTAATTAATATAATGTTTATTTACCGACCACACCAATATATATATACAATACAAACAAGATATACCAGCTCTCAGTTGTACACTCAGAATAAAAACATACAATAAAACCGAATCAGGCAAGCATAGAAGGCCTAGTCAAAATAGCAACATTCAAGAATTTTGCAACTTCCTTAGTGATTAAACTATTTGAGCCATCAAGCAAAATGGTCAGAAGAGACTCTAAAGATCGTCCAGGGAAAGTTTGTGTGATTGGATGTATTAGAGTCTCTCTAGCCCCTCGATAGAAACTGCAATTAAATAGAACAGATTCCACCTTCTCGTTGTTGCAGGGGCAGCATCTATTTTTCACTGGGATTTTACTGTATCTGCCATCCAAAAGTTTGGAGGGTAGAACATTAAATCGGGCTAAGGAGAATGCTCTCCTGTATTTAGGGATAGATAATTACTCTAAATAGAGCATCCCATTTTTAGGATAAAGGTCCGACAAACCCAGTGACAGAGGGGAACATGGGCCCTGGGCCGCTGCATGGAGCTCTTGAAAATTGATGTCAGTCAGTCTCTGCTTGACTAGAAATTTAGCTTTCTCCCAGGACAAGGATAGCAGATAGGAAGGAGACAGCCCAATTGAGGCAACCTTTTGCCTCACTGCTTTATTCCAAGCAGACACATAGGAATCTAACATTACCTGGGAAACAAAAGAATTTGGCTTAACCAAAAGCTGGCAACGAAGCCAGAAGTGAATAGAATGTATCCAAGCCAGACAATTGAGAGAATTAAGGCCAGCTTCAAGATAAAGGGCAGCACCAGCGACACACTTGGGCACGCCAAATAGAGATCTAAGAAAGTAAGACCGAATGCTTCCGAGAGAGTCTTTAAGACATGGGTTGGAAATATATTTCTATTTAAATTATAGTAATTATTTCTAAATTTGCATTTATACATATAAATTAGCACATGCAAATTTTATGCAAATCTGCATCCTCTTTTGTCCTCTCTTTTGGTGGTGCATTTCCTCTTTTTTGGTGACCACCCTACTTCTGGCACTGAGCTACCGATACTTGCAATCAGGCCTAAAAACAGGTAGAGAAGCCTTGTGGGGAGAGAACAACCTTATCAGAGTCATTCAGAAGATGTTTTGCAGTTTAGAAAATAATTTTACCTGAAAATGATGGAACATTTTGTTTATCATGGAAGCTGAAGATCCTGCTGTGCCAATAGGTAGTTAACCACAGATAGAACATGCCCTCAGACGAACATGCTGGGTGATTACCCTAAACTGGACAGATGCATGCCTACAATTTTCACTGTCTGGTGCACTGGATGTGCTAACATATCCAGATGGTCCTCCTCCAAACTTGGACATAGGAACATTCTATATAACATATCTACCTACAAACAACAAGATAGATAGTAGAGCAGATGTGCATCGGAAATTTTGTTTACGAGAATGTTATCTAAACCTACCACAAAAGTGGATAAGCAAGGCTGCAATAACAGATGACCAGACCTGAGGTGGGCAAGTGGATGATGGCCTGGTTTGCATGATCACAGGTTAGTTAATAAGCCATGGTGGCTTTTTAATCACCCAGCATATGCCAGGGAGATTACCATAGTTACACTTGGCAGTGTGGCTTGTCGTGCAAACTCAGCCAGGGTGGCTTGTTGCCATGGGTAACAAGTGACCCAGAACCCATCACTTGTTGGGTTCTGGGTGGCTTGTTACCAACGGCAACAAGGTTCTCACAACACAACAAGCTGCACTGTGGAGCGTAATTATATTAATTCCCCTGGCACACAACCAGAATGCACGGTGGGGGAAATAAGCCACCCTGGCTTATTTCCCCAGTCACGATCATGCAAACCAGGTCTGGATCATCAGGCCAAGGACCTTTTGTCTTTTGGGCATCTGCTCCTTGGACCTTTTTGACATGACATGGTGCAACATGGCCTCAGAACCTGAACCCTTCTGGAGTGGTGCGAGTTACTCAGCCTGCAATCCAGTGCACACTTACCTAGGACCTAAGGCCCATTGAATTCAATGGGGCTTCCTTCTGAGTAGAAATGTATAGACATGCATTGTAAAACTGCTTATGTGTCAGGGTTGAATAAGGCAGGTCATAAGCTTAGGAATTAATTTTAAAGGGTTAAGAGAGGGTTAATTTGGTATTTTGCTAAATCAGTCTGTCTGTAGACAGTGGAAGTATTATAAACTACAAAGACTATATAGCACTGTAAGCTGTCATCTGAGTTACCAAGATAAAATTGTAATGGTTTAAACCTTTCATTTTAATGGTTTAAAGCCTCTTGGTAATTTTTCTTCTCTCTCTGGTTCTGAACAAGCAGATTTCGTTCCTTCCAAAAAGGACTAAAGATGGAGGAGTAAAGTCTTATCTGATCCCTAATCTAGGACATGCAAGTGTGAGACCTTACTCCCCTAAATCCACAAACTCCAGAGACTCAAATCTGAACTCAGATCCATACATGCAAACACACCAATACACTATGCAGCAGCTGTAACACAACAGGCTGGTTTACAACAAACAGACCACTACTCATTTGTGTTAATAATCTATTGCAGATTAATCACCACACAGAATTTTTAGAGCAGCTGATATTGTTAGCTCAAACATAATTCTTCAGTGGACACAGTTCACACACTGGGCATAGAGTCAGCAAGTGTTAGAGTAATTACAGAGCAAGTGATATACTTGCAGGTGTGGATTAGCCCATATTCCTGGGCATCTTCTGATTGCATATGAGCCATTATGTTTCATACAGCCTTCTTTGTGGCTTGGCTTTTAAGACCATTGCAAAACATCTTAAAGAAAAAAATACATATTTTTAATCTATACTACTTTCCGAAAGCAAGATATCAGAAAACCCTTAACATTTACATTTCTGTGCATAAAAAGAAAGAACGAATGTTTTTTCAACATAATTGTCATCAATGCATAGTGATTTTAACATAGATAAAATTGGCTAACCCATGATGGAGCTTCTTGCAGTGTAGGAATTTCAGGGTAATAATTTTAGTATTAAGCTTTAAGAAATTTGCCTGATAGCAACAGGATTGATAGCTAAAGTAGAAACAGAAGAAATAACATCTGTGATAACAGGTAGTGATTTAAAACGATAGTGACCAAGGACTGAAATGCAAAATGTATTCACCAATGTTCTTGTGGTGTGTGTGTGTGTGTGTATTTGTCTCCTCTGCAATTTTCCCTCTTGAAGATTGCTTTTGTCCACCTTCTACATCCATTTTGTCTCATGCTAATTCCTCCATATTTTCCATGTCTTCATTCACCACTTCACTTCATATCATCTTTGGTCTCTATCAATCTCTGCTTTCAAGTTCTCTTTTATTCTTACTGTCTTATAAACATCATACTAACCACTGCTTTCATAGCAAAATAACCTTTTTTCATCTTACCTATGCTAGGTGCCCACCTCTGAAGGTGGACACCAGGCAAGAGGACTTTTCTACACCCACTTCAGCTTATGGAACACAATAAAAATAGCACCAATAATAGCAACAACTTATTCTTGCTGTTACTACATCTCACAAGCTAGGTGTTGTACAATTGATTACATTTAAAAGAGTAGGCTTGGAGTCCAAGACTGAGGGGAGGTAGGAAGTCTTCATCTGCCTTGGGATTACCATCGGTTTTCTCCAGGACTCTCATGTTCCAAGGAGATATCAAGTATTTGGTCCCTTCCAGTTTCCATTTGTGTCTACACTATGCCATAATGAGCCCTAAAGGCTGATCTTGGGCTTTTATGTTAGTTAAGTGAACAGCCTGGCATTGTCTGTATGCTATTCAGGTGTTGAAAGAGTGCTTTTGTACTTTGGAGTGAGTATTCTAATCAAATTCAACTCAAAAGAGCAATTCTTGGGAACTGAGTGCTAGCCTGGGACCAGGAGTGGCTATACTACTGCTGTCCAGACCTGAAGGGTGTGGTTGCCAGCCCAGGTTCCAAAAATAAGTTGCAGGAGAGGGGAGCCAGGCTTCTTGTAGGCTTGGCCAATCCCAAGGCTTCATTATTCTTATTTATTTATTATATTTATGCCCCGCCTTTTTTCCTGAAAGGAACCCAAGACGGCTTACATAATCCTCCTCCTCCTCCTCCTCCTCGCCATTTTACCCTCACAACAACCCTGTGAGGTAGGTTAGGCTGAGAGTCAGTGAGTGGCCCAAAGTCACCCAGTGGGTTTCATGGCCGAGCGGGGATTTGAACCCGGATCTCCGGAGTCCCAGTCCAACACTCTAACCACTATGCCACGCTGGCTCTCATATGGCCTGGCAGTAACAGGGCCTATTTTACTTTGTGCAAAACATGTTCCTTTCTGTGCCTGAAGAGGGTTCAGATACCTGAATTCACACCATCTTGTGTAGCTCAATAGGCTAAAGTCTTAGTCTTGGGTCATGAAGTTCCCTCTTTAAGTCCTACTATGCTTTAGTCCTTATTAGTGACCCATCTCAGCAGTCTAATTATCTGGCGGATGGCCTAATTCTCACCTCTCATTTACAGTACTGTGCTAGCATTCTTTCTTGCTATGTTGTGTTCCAAGCAATCCACTAGAGCAGTGGTTCTCAACCTTTTTGGCCCCGTGCACCCTCTTCACCATATGTCAGAATGTCATTCCCCCCTTTCCAAGGTTGTCTGATTTAATCTGTGCCATACAATAAGATGTGATGTCCTGTAGATCATGTACAATCTGTAGAATTGTAATTTGTAGAAAGATCAGTATTCCAACAGTTTGAGTCTGTGGTCCCAAATTCCCCCCCCCGAAACCCTAAAATTCCTCCCCTTGGGGGGAATTCCCCCCTGGTTGAGAACCTCTGCACTAGAGCATCTATGTTGCACTCTCTTTCTCCTCAGTTTCTGTGAGATCCCATCACTTCTTTCTCGAAGTCTGCCTTTTACTAGCGTCATGTGATGTCATGCTGCTGCAGCTGCACATCCATGTGAAAGTTGCCCACTTCCTCTCTTTGCCTTTGCTGTATTCCCTTCTTTCTTCTTCCTTTATATGACATTCTCTCCATTTCACAGAATCTGATCTGCTACTGATACATTTTGCTTCTTTGTCCTACTTCTACCTCCATTCATTTTATTATCATGCAATTTTGCTATGCTTGAAACATCCCTGCCCCCCCCCCACCCTGTGAAGCCGCTTTTCCTTCTGTTGCTGCAGAAATTAGCCCAGCTTCCACCTCAGTAGTTCCATTCCATTATTCTTGGCTGGGGAAACTGTTTTTCAAGGTAGTCCTAGGCTGTATTCCTGGACAAGCTTGCTGAAGGAATCGATAAATCCCAGAACCTTTAGTCATTTTCTCCCCTTGACTTCCATTTTAAAACTACCCAATTTGATCTTTGCTAGAGATATTTGTGTGCAATATGGTCCTGATCCACACCTCTAGGACTAATGTGCAGATTGGGACAGAGCTATCCAACGGATTTTGCATTTCTCTTTGTTGCAATGCAGTTCTTGGGAGTTTAACTTTATCAAAATATGGATTTAAATATGTATGTTGTTAGAAAATATGCATTGAAATACATATTTGAGAGAAAATACACATATATATATTAAAATAGTATTTACATATGTATTTTTCAGAGGATATTTTTAAAAATAAAATAATAATCAGAGATTAATGTGGAAATGGAATTGTTATAGGTAAAAACATGAGAAAGTAACATGGGCTGGAAATAAACAGATTCATTCATCCCTGTTCTTTTCATCTGCTCTCTGAAGGCAACAATCCAACTGGTCCCCAAACTGTTGGGCTCTTCAGCAAACACTGTCCGTCCGCTCTTCTCACTCAGAAGACCTGCCTTTGAGTCCCAAATATCACAACAGAACCCCCAAACAGCAACAGATAGAATGATTTCTTTTTAAAGTCTCATTTCCTGGCAATCAAGAATAATCTCATTTTCTGCAACGTTAGAATATTATAAAAGGGCATTTTAGCTCATTTTAATATTGCTTTTTAATTTAAAGACAATTTCATTGTAGGCACTACTTCCCCGGCGTACTAATGGTATTTAAAAAAAGAATATGCACATTAACTTTTATAGTGTCATCATGACCTGTAAGTACTCAAATGTGTCAAATCAAGACAAAGTCATTACTTCCAAACTGCCTGATGCCAAATCCGTTAATAGCTTGTGGATATAGTAATTATGCAGTGTTTATAATTTTAGAAGTTTCTTGTCATCAACTTTGCTCCACAGATGCATTCTTGGACTTGAGTGAAATATTTTATACGGTCTTTTAATTTCTACTGTTTTGAACACATGATTTCATACTTACTGCTCAACTACTTCTTCTTTTTAACTATTCATTTGTGAAGTGTACTAGTGCTAAGTTTATAATGTAAATGTGTTTCTAATGAATTTAGGCTAAGCCATGTAGGCTGCATTCAATATACTCACATTAAGAATTTTGATGTCACAAAAGTTCAGAGTTCATTTTGCCTAAAGCGTTCGTTCTTCTACAGAGGTTTCAGTGAAGTACAGAGAAATGTGACCAGAATTCCTAAAACGGGAACAATATCTAGGTTATCACTAAGATAAAAAGGATTAAAATGACACTTTGAAATACAGCTCTGAATGCAGGACGTAATGTGGAAAACATTTTCAAAGAAAGAAAAAGGATTTACATGCTACCTAAGGATTAGGGAGATGCTGTTAAAAGAGGTGCTAGGAAGGTTATAGCTATGCTTTTGCTAAAAGAAACTCACAGGGAAAAAAATCCCCCAAAGGTCAAGGAGTCTTTCATGATGCGAAAAATAGGATTTGTATATGCTTGTAATTTGCATAAATTAGGCATGTAGGCCAGCATGGTGTTTTAGAACATAGTTGGGGTAATGCATCATATAAATTAGGAGCAATTTCTGGCCAAGAAACATTTTAAGGAAGATTACAGATCCCATACTCTCTTCACGTTGGGTTAATATGAGACCTGTCTGACTGGGATGTATAAACAGGAAACTAAAAACATAAAATGGAAAATATTACTGTTCTGAGAAGGAGCTGTGGTTTGTCTATATTTTATTTGCATCTCTCCCAGTGCATGTGCAATAGATAGGCACAATGACTTTTTGCTGTGAAAGCATAGATTGGAAAAAAGAGAAGGCTTTCAGTAGAACTGAGATCTCTCATCATAAGAAGGCCAGGCATTCAGAGACAATGGGCTACATCTGTGCAAATGTACATACAAGCCATGATTGTGCAAATGTATGTACAAGTAGCACCTACTGCCAATGAGCAATGGCTCCTTACTCACCCAGGAGCCCTCTTGCTGTGCTGGGGGCACGTACAGGGGTGGGGTGGAAGGGCCATGAAAGTCAGCTGACCATAGCAAGATGATTGTATAATTTAAGGAGATGGTGGGTAATGCCTGGCACCATGAGGGGTCTCCGAGGTAAGCAGGAAGTCGTTGCTTCCACCAGTAGCATGAAGATGGAACGTGGGGTTAGAGGATGGGAAAGAATTTTACCAGCACATGTAATTGGTCCAGTAGTGTGGTCCAGCAGCGTTCCTCATACCAAGATTATTAGTTTCAGCTAAAGCAGAGATGCAGAACCTCAAGATCGAGGGCCAACTCTGCCTCAATATGGCCCTCTGAGTTTTCCCAGATAGCCACACCCCTTCCCCAGGCCCCACTCCCTTTCCCCTGACCACCAATTTTTTGGTGGTTTCCCTGCTTTTGTGCAATCTTTTCCCCCATTCTAAAAGGTTGAAATACCTCTCCTTTACCGGCAGTAAGAACTTTAAGCTAAAATGTGCTGGTATTTTTTGTATTTTGGCCCTACCTCTTTTGCTTTCAGCTCTGCCCACCAGTGGAATGCATTGCAACCCCTGAGAGCTTATCCAAAATGGAATTTGGCTGTCAGGCTGAAAGAGGTTCAACAGCCGTAGCCTAAGGGCACATCGTATCCTCAAAATCTGGTATGTTGTTGTTACAGGTTTTTATTTCCTGTTTCTGTCATAACTTTTTGGAGCAGGCACTGGGCTGGATCCATTGTAGGGGTAGCGGGATTGGGCTCTCCACTCCCCGCAGTGGGGATCTGCATAAGAGATCTTGGGGGGTGACTTTGAGACCCAGCCCAGCAGGCAGAAAATACTGCTGCTCTTTGGTGTGTGCTTGTGTGAGTGTATGCATTGTCAAGATAAGCGCCTACAGTTCAATATTTACCACTACACCACTGGAAATTACACATTGGCCATTAAATTAGATTGGTAACATAGGTGGGGAAGGTAGGCTCTTGGTCCCACCACCATGTAAATTGATATTGATTACGTGAACCCTTCCTGTGACCTGGATTTCATAGATTATTTTCATAGATTTCATAGATCATAGAATTGGAAGGAGCCTACAAGGCTATCGAGTCCAACCCCCTGCTCAATGCAGGAAACTAGAGGAGGGGTCTCCCATCCAAGTAATAACCAGGCCTGACCCTGCTTAGCTTTCCACGCTCAGACAAGCTGAGCCAGCGTGAGCCACATATTACATAATACCCAATTTATCAGGATCAGAGTGATTGCAATCCTATGCATAGACCTGGGGCAAAGCTCTACTGAATTCAGCGGTGCTGCTAACTTCTGACTGCATAGCTTCAACTAGAGAAATACACTGAGCTTTAACAAAAGATCTTTAGCCAGCTGAAATGCAACCTTTAGCTTTTAATGAGAAATGCAGACAATCCTGTAAAGTAGTATTACCACTTAAATTACTAGAGTGAAGTAGGAACTCCATCAAAGGAAAGGAAAGAAGTCTCCAGCCTCTGCTTGATTATTATCCTTATTCTCTTACTTCCTTTATGCTAACCTTTCACAAACAAAAGAAAGTTTCGTTATCACCTCATTCTCTTGTCTTAGCAAAGAGGGCCCCTGCCTCAATTACCCTTTCACCCCACCCTTTCACCCCACCCCTCTTGTTGTGAAAATATCCTTGATCTGCACTCCTCCATGTTCCTTCTTCACTAAGGGAGGAGGCTGGGGAATGTTGGGAGTTGTTTGACTTTTTTCTGTCTAAATATACATAGGATTGCACCCTAAACCACTGTTAAAATCCTTTACGATTAGGAATGTAGAACTAATCCAGTGTCAGAGAAATATGGAATATATTTTGTACCAATACAGTAGTACTTGGCTTTTCTTTATCTGTGCACTTGAATTGCTTAATTTAGGTGAATATCTAGCTACAACATTTCTGCGAAAAATTCTGGCCATTTAATTAATATGATTTATATGAACTTACCTGGTACCCCGAGCATTCTTGTCACCATTATATCATAAACCAGTGTTGAGATCCTGTGCCCAGTTATGCATATTCTGAAGGACTTAAAAATGCACAGCTGGAGTCCAGCTTGCAGCCAAGTTTTGCTATGTCTTTGTGTTTGTTCTTTTCCAGCCCATGTTTTCTGAATTCACAGCCATAAGACCAATGAAGAATTAATAATGTAATATCCTTTAGGGTATAGCGTCCATGAGGCATTGCACAAGTTGCAATTTCAAGAATTGCTATGCTGTCCTATCTGGAATATTAGCGCTACATTTGTTGTGTTCGCAGAATGGTTCAGTAAGTTAATTAGCTAATTTCCTTAACACCCTAGCAAGCAGGATCCATTGCTTAGTTCAAATTGTTTTCTTAACCTGCTTTCTAAAAAGTTTATCCATAGCACTTTCCTAACTACTTCAGCTGCTTCTCCTACTCAGCTGTTTCTCAGATGACATTTCCAGTATTTGTTTACCTCATACAGGTGCTCAAATGTCCCCATCATAAGTATATGCATAAAGCTAAAACAGTCCTTTGGATTCCACATGAATTAATATGAGGACTTATTATGCATATAAAGAGGAAGAAATGGTTATGATGCAACAGCTTACCTCCCGTGATAGAACATTTATTCTAACCACTGCTAGGAATATACTGGGGCCATACATATGAAGCTGCCTTTTATTGAGTCAGACTGTTTTATTGAGTCATCTAGTTCAGTATTGTCTACAGTGTAGACCAGTCATGCCTCTCATTGCAGCCATCTTGTGGTGGTGGCCAGGACATTTTCTCAAATTGCCAAATGTGCTCACAGGCCCCAAAAGGTTGCCTACCCTTGGTCTCCAGCGATTGCATCAGCCCTCCAAGGTTTCAGACAGGAGATCTTTCCCACAGCTACTTGGAGATGCGGTGGATTGAACTTGGGACCTTCTGTGTGCAAATTATGTGCTCTGCCACTGAGCCACCATCCCTCCCATTTTATTTATGTATTTTAAAATGAATACTATGTTTTATGAAGGGATAAAGCAGATGCGAGTCCTGTGCTGAAACATATTCTAGGTAGGGATGGGCGCCCTGCCTGGCACCTGACTTGTATTTTTCTAAAATACTGATGAGCAGAGGGAGGGAAGGAGTGAGTGAGTGGGGTTGAGTGACTGACAGGTCCACCTTCTAATCCCAGGGCATGTTGTACCAGTGGCTGCAATCACTGTGCTTTGTTGGAGGGCAAGGGTGGGACTATGAAATGGACATTCTTCCAATGCTACCAGGTCACACTATGAAAAAAAGCCATAAACTGGTGTTCAGTCATCATGACTCACTAACCCCTGCCCTGTACATATCCTCGTGAACCCTTGCAGGTTTGTTGTCCCTGTCCAAATGTCCCTGTCCTCAAATTTCCCCTCCATCCCCAATAGGGGGGAAATTTGAGGATTTCTCTTCCACATGAACCACTACAACTATCTTCCTGAACCTTCACAGGTTTTTAAGTTAGGGACACCTCTACGCTGTGTGTCATTTTCAGAACAATGGTCCACAAGGAACACAGGGGATAAGTGCATCCTCTACAGGATACCCTCAAAATGTAAATGCTGCTCTTGCATGAAAACCTCTGTGCCTATCATCTGAATGATAGGCAGTGATGCTTTGCCCTGGATTCCTGCATTGAGCAGGGGGTTGGACTCGATGGCCTTGTAGGCCCCTTCCAACTCTACTTTTCTATGATTTCTATGAAAGCAGGCAGGCTCAATCCCTTCAGGAGGGGCCGCTATTTCAAATCGCTTCAAATTTCATCTAGTTCTGCCCAGACATTAAAAAATAATAATTATCGGCAGTTCCCTTTAAAAAATTTTCTGGTGCAAACAGAATGCTGGACTAGATAGTCCTGTGGCCTGATCCAGAACATCTCTTCTGTTCTTTTGATCATGTTCTTAACCTGCTCTATAATTGTATATACATTTCTATCATATCTATAGAAGAATGAATGAATTATTTATTTGCATCAGCCACTGGCCTTAGCATGAAATAAAATATATAGACATAGAAAACAAAATTATACTTGACTAAAATTACCTTAGTAATCACATCTATACCCTGTCCTCTTTTATTTCTCAGTTAAAAAGCCATGGGTTCTCAAGCCCAGGCTCTGCATAAGCTCAAGGAGATTGCATGATATAGCTGCCATCATGTATGAAGCATCCCTTAGAACAGTGTTCTCCAACCTTGGGTCCGCAGATGTTTTTGGCCTACAACTCCCAGTATGCCCAGCCCCCAGCCAGCATAGCTGGCTGGGGCATGCTGGGAGTTGTAGGCCAAAAACATCTGGGGACTCAAGGTTGGAGAACACTGCCTTAGAAAATCCAAGAACAGAGGAGCCATGCATGGCATACATTGAAAAGAAGACCTGAATCCACCTAAGATGGGTGACTGAAAGGATTCCCTTGCTGTTTTATTTCCTGCGACTAATGCAAGATGTCATTGACAAAAATGGGATTACCACAAAGGCCGCTTGCATCCTGGCAGCCCAGAGTTGTTGTAATGGTGCCTTTAGGCCTTTGGCAGCCAGTGCTGAATGAAACAGCCCTACTTGTAATCCAACAGTCTGAGTTATGTCATACTGCAGCCAAGGACTGAGGTCAGCATGTTTATTGTCTATAGTAAAATCTCCTGAGTAACATAATCCAAACCAGGTGACCATTGTTCATTTACTTGGGGTTCTATATAATGTACGTTCTTCTACGCTGCCTATTCATGAAAAGGCAGAAGTGTGTTTAAAAAATAATTCATATCTTTGTGATCGCAATGCTAATTTGATTCTAGTTCTGTAATCATTTTTGCTCTCTTTAACTATTAAATCATTTGACTTGCTATCACTAATAATACTGGAGTCTTTATCAGAAACAAGTGTGTGCTTCTTATAATTAACGGAGAACTATGGAGAACCGAACGGAAATCTAATGCCAGTGTCTGCTTCCTGAACTCTCTCTTGGGGCTGATCCACATGACTCCATTTTGGAGTTTGTTTTTAAAGATTGGCTCCATTTTGAAGCTTGTTTTTAACGATCGGCTCTTTTAATCCATTGACATCGTATACATTGGTGTGTGGTGACTGGCCATCGATGGGGATTCAGTGCAAGGGCAATCTG
This sequence comes from Shinisaurus crocodilurus, assembly GCA_021292165.1. Lineage (NCBI taxonomy): Eukaryota > Metazoa > Chordata > Lepidosauria > Squamata > Shinisauridae > Shinisaurus > Shinisaurus crocodilurus. Next base: position 23,741,158 of record CM037880.1, on the reverse strand, counting down.
CTGATGTGACTATGATGGGCTGTGTGCAAAAAAAATCAGACTGGAAAAATGAATGTCAGTTGCAAATAAGCACTGTTATCTGTACAGGCCTCTATGCAGATGTAAGGAAAACCCTGATGATGCATGGGTGGATGTGTGTCGGTGTACTGATGAAATATGAATATGAACTCTCATGCTACATTGTGTAGGGCACGGTGGAGATGGGATGAGAAATTGGGCTCAGCAGGGTGCACCGTGCTGGAATTCAGGGAACCATGTCAGTCAGACATAGCTTTGTTGCTGCCTTCTCCAGTTTCATATTGTTTTGGTTACTAATAATCCTATTGAGCAGAAAATCCTAAATATTATATTTTACGTTGGGTTATTAAGTGAGCACACACACAAAGACACGTGTTGTATTAGAATTTCTTGGAAGGCTGAAGATACCACTCTTCCAGTAGTTTTGTAATCAGCAGTGACAGAAACATATCAAAATAGCAAAACAGTTTGCAAATTCATTGTCATGGTGTTGGGATGTAATAGGAGTTTCACTAAATTCGGGAATTAGCAGCAGTTGCTACCATCTTCAATTACCGTCATGCCAGAGTTGCACTGTGTTAAAGCAGATACAATGTTTTGACCTATATAGCAAGGAGTAAATTCTAACTTAAAGCCATACATGTGCATTCCCACAGGGAAACTCTCAAGACTGCCTTAGGCAATCAGAGTGTATTGGAAGAAGAACAGTGTAGATAACTTCCTATGAATAATGTTAAGCTACAAATTCATGAAGAGCTGACATATTGGGCACAATTCACTAGAATTTCTTCTGCGTAAACGCCATTGGGAATAGTTAAAAAGCACAGTAGTGCTTTAGTGCAGATCCCATTCATTGCAATGGAGCCTGTGCCGCTCAAATTTCCTGTGGATTGTAACTAGGGCTGTACCAAATTTTTCCAAAGCTGGACTGAAGGGAGGGTTCCTTGGCAATAGGGTTTGCTGGACAGAATAGGGTGTGTCAGGAGGATCAGTTTGACTGGTGGTAGCCTATTGTAATTCTTTTTGGGAGAACCCTTGTAAAACTGGGATCCACCTGCAGGGAAAGTCATTCCCCCCTCCCAGATTTGTAACAGATGCAAACCAACAGTGGATCACATAGTGAATGGCATGGTTTTATGATAGCCAATTGAATCTGACTATCTGCTGATGTCACTGAAGGTGAGTGATGCCAATTCAGATGCCAATTGGCTGAACACTTCCATCTGTTAGATATAACCACAAAAACTCACAACCATTGGGCAGTTTTCATCACTGCCAAAAATGTTGGTGAAAAGGAAATTCTCCCTTTAGCTTAGCTCTAATTATGTGTGGTTTTCTTGCCAGCAAAAATAAAAATAGTACATGGAATTAATGTACAGCTTTTCTGATATAAAGACTGTCATGTTTCTCTTTATTTCTGCTCTCTGCCCGCTCAGGGACCTGTGCGTCACAGCCAGGGCAAAAGACAGATCTGAGTTACAGCCAGCCTTTATGTTTTCAAAAATGGGGGTGGGGTGGCTTTTGCCATGGCTTCTGTGTCCCAGAATGCTCAGTGTTATCTGATACCTGCAACACCTTCCAGTGACTCATTCAGTCTGCAGTCACCATTTTGAAACTGAGCCCATACCACAGACCTCATGTTCAACTCTGGCTTAATTTTTTAACTTTTCTGTTTCCCCCCCCAACCCCTGCCTCTTATGCCACCTAGCCTGATTAAGACTTCTGGAGAACTCGAAATCTTGTACAATCTTTTGTGGCATTTTGGCTGGTCCTAAGAGAAGTATTGTCTAATTGTAGATTGTGGATTTATAGATTTTTTAAAAGCATACTTGAATGCTTAGGAGAAATAGCAATATTTAGTCAATGTGGGACAAAACTTAAATATGCAATTTAATATGGACTCTGTGACAAATATATTAAAATAAACCCAAAGAGTTCAATGCTCTAACAAATGCTTGTTCAAATAAAGATGGCTTGCATTACATCTGGTGTGTAGGCCGGGGGGGGGGGTCACACTCACTTGTAAGGGGCAAGGATTCAACTAAAATAGCTAACTGAGCTAAAACAGAGGTTTTAAGTTTGCTATGATCTGAGCTGATTAAGATTTGAGCGTGTGTGAACAGATGTCGCTGTGCAACTATTACTAGCCCTGTGAAGATGTTTGATCTGGATTGACTTCTACACATGGTGTGTGGAGGGAGGGTTGTTCAGGGTCATACACACTGTTCCTGCTTCTTTGTTATACCTGACCTCCATTTGTTTGAGGCCCTGTTGCACAAAGGCTTATGCGGATACACCCAAATTTGGCAGGCTCTGTATATGTAAGTGGCCATCCTATCATCATCATCATCATCATCATCATAATCATCATCATCATCATCATCATCTGAAATGCATCACCAACCCCTCCCCCGCAGAATACCAATCTGCATAATATCTGCATATGTATTATATGCAAATTTAGAAATAATAACTATTATTTAAATAGAAATACAAGACATCTCACCATAGTGGAGAAGACTGACTAAGGGCACAATCCTATGCATGTTTAGACAGCAAAAAAGGCCTACAACTCCCAGCATGCCCCAGTCAGTGACCTGTGTGCCTGCTCAGCATGCTGTCCAGATGCTACCTGTCGAAGGGCAACTGCAAGGCTCCTGCTGCTCTCTCTTCTTATGGTTCTTTATCTTTAAACCAGACTTGGACGGGACAGCCAATCAAACAGAGGACACCTTCAAATAGAGGTGCCAGCTTTCCAAAATAAAGGACTGTCCTTTGCAAAGCAGAGGACCCTGTGCAGGCAAGACCTTGGTCTGGCCTAGGAAAGGGATGGGACCAATGTATTCAGTCCTGATGCTCCCCTGCTCCTCAGATGTGTGTGCAGGTCCTCAGGGCTACTGATATATTGGGTAATAATACCTGTTCATCCCGTACATTTTAAGAACCAGTGTGCTTGTTTTCTTCTCTCCTCACCCACTCTCCCCTTGTATGCCATTTCGTTTAGCTTGTAAGCCTGTGGGTAGGGACTGACTTACTTTTTATCGATGTTATGTAAGCTGCTCGGAGAGCCTTTTGGGTTGAAGAGCAGAGCAAAGATGTTTTGAATAAATAAATACATTTGTAAAGATACGGTTAAAAAAGACAAACGAAGTCTCCAGTTTTCTCTGCTCCAAAGGGAACTGACAGGTAAAGGCTGAAATAAACCTCCCACTGTTCACAGGAGAATCATTATGAGAGGATAGACTACAGACCAAGATTTGGCAGGTTATTTCTAGAGTCAGTAAGTGATCTGCCTCCATAGCTCCCACAATATAGGGCTCTTCCTTTCCCAGTGTCTTTCTTTCTATGTTCCTTCCTTCCAACAGCACAACCCTACCCAGGTCCTATCCAAATCCACTTCCAGCTTCTATGATGGTAGCTACATGGTTTATCATTATTTTGATTGACTTTTCCCTCTAAGGCTGCCATCCTATATAGACTTACCTGGGAGTAAGCCTCATGGCACATACATTCTGAGTAGATATGCATAGGATTGCATTGTTTACTTCTTTTCTGACATCACAGAAGTTCAGCCAATGAGAGGGATTCAGGTAATGAGGAAGTGAATGTTTATCTGTCTGCTTGCCTGCCTTTCTATCTTTCTATTTTAGCAGCCAAGTATCACTGCTGATGTTTCTACTCCTTGGACTACTTTTCCTGCAACACAACATTCCAAACAAATAAAAATATAAAGGTAGATTATCAATACATGCAAAGTATCGCTTGTATATGAACTTCATTGCATTTATTCACATAACTTGACATATTATGGCAGCTAAGTCATACTGAATATTGAATGCATTTATTAAAATAATATGTTCATGAACAATCCAAAAACAGATGAAAAAAGGCACAACTTGTCAAATAAATTATTCATCGTAAGTCATTAGCCGAGCTCTACTGCCTCCCTACCCTTGTGATGTAGATCACACTTTTGCCATATGGAGAAATAAAATACATTCTAATTTGTTTTCTAATAAGTACTAATTAGTTTAGGCCTTTGAGAGATCTAAGAGGAAATAAAGAGTGTCCTTGTAGCCTGCGAAATAAAATCCTAAATCTGCAGTTGGTAGAGTCTCACACTGCTTTCTCATTGTAGCCTGTAAGAAGAAATTGAAATAATCCCTCATGTAGATTGTAGTATAAAAATTAAGCTGAGCAAATCATACCAACTGCAGTCACTTGAAAAAGGGCACCTCTGCTCTGGTTTACTTTAAGACTAGATGTGTGTGCGTGTGTGTGTGCGTGCTGTGTGTGTGTGTGTGTGAGTATGGTGCGTGGGACAACAATACAGTGTTGGCTGCTAGAAGGCTGCTAGAACTTCTTAATAATAATGGTTGTGAGAAAGGCTACAGAATTAAATGACTAGAGAACAACATTTCCTATATCATCATTATCTATATACTGTATATAAAAGAAGAAGTCCTGACTGACTGACTGACTTACTGGCTAATTTTTGATTGACTGACTCATCAATGCCCAGCTCAAACCGTTTAATCTAGGAACGTGAAATTTTGAAGGAACATAGTTTTTATGACGTAGACACCCACTAAAGAAGGATTTTTGGAAATTCCGTCCCTAAGGGGGTGAAAAAAGGGGGCAAAATCACCCCACTCTCATATCTCCTATGGGCAAAACAAGAGGGCAGCAGTTATGCAAATCGGCCTCACCTCAGAATTGCTGCAGGAGCCAATAGGAACAGTTATGCAAATAGCCCATACGACACTTAGAATGTTTGTATGAATTCCTGCAGGGGCTAATAGGGGTGAGTATGCAAATCTCCCCCAGGCCATTTAGAATGTTCTCTGAGGGGCTGAAAAGGGAGGGAAACTTTTTAAATGACTGAATGACTGTTGTGTGTGGGGCGTCATTGCATAGGCTCCATCACGTTTTGACGGATCTACCCCAAACTTGGCACAGTCACTCTTCATCACCTGTAGACTCTCAGGATTAACTTGATTTTTCTTTAAGATCAGATATTTCTGTCAGAAAAGTTTTCTGCTGCCAGCACCCAGCCTAAATGTTACACTTTCAGTCAGAGAATGACTGTTGTGTGTGGGGCGTCCCAAATCCTGTGTGTCCATGTGTCTGTGTATGGGAATTTGCGTGCGTCGCATAGGCTCCTACACGGTTGGACGGATCCATCATGTTTCTTTTAAAAACAATTGTACCAAATCCTAAAATCCATGCAAGCGAAGCCGCGGGCAACAGCTAGTTTCATATATACCAACAGTGATCTCAATTCTCTGAGGTATGGGCAGGCTTGGAAAAACCCCAAGATTTGAAGAAGTACAAAAAATCTTTAGGAAAAAAAATATACCTAACCAGGAGTGGGTCGGGAAAGAAACCCTTCTCCAAACAGCCAATGTGGACTGAGTTTGCTCAGTGGTCATGAAATTCTGACTGACTGTTGCAGTGGTGGAGGAAGTGGGAAGAATGGAAAACCAAGTGAGAGTGTGGAAATGGAATGGAGTGGCCCAAAGTAGATCATTCCACACTGCAACATTTTGTTGCAGGCTCCATTTGCTCATTTCTAACATGATAGTCACTAAGGCTCAAGCCTTCCTGGAAATCATGTTCTTTGACCACTTCAAAGCCTAATCCCTGAAAGCCCTAATCGTAGAGTTGTAGATGCTAGTCAACTAGATTCTTAGTGCTGAGGAAAAGGCACTCTGCACATGCTCAAAGACACCATCTTCTGCATTATTACTTCATCGGCATTTCTGCAACACAAACATCAGCTGGTTTAATAATAGTCATTTACCCTCTCTCGCGTTATAAACCCAATATATTTTTGTGGAGTCGATGTTTGTTCATTCACTCATTCATTCCCTTTTTTATCTTTCTTTTCTCCATGGATGTGCACTCAACACAGCATGCGGTATAAATACAAAATGCAAATATTAAGATAGGTTATAAAAGAGTAAGACTATAAAATGATAAAGTACAACAATATAAAAAAGTCAGAAATGGCAAAGAAAAATAATTGATTGATTGCCTGCCGGAATAAAAAAGTTCTTTACAGCCTGTCTAAAAATGGGAAGAGGAGCCCCATGGATTTCAGGAATGAGCCTGGGACTGAAATGCAGGGGGGTTAAGATGCATCTTTACATCTAAATTTGCATGTTTTTAAAATAATGCAAATAGCATCAGCTGGGAGTGGCTGATAATTAGGGACTGCACCCAGCAGGGAGGGGGGGGAGGGTTAACCCTTTCTTCCTCTGCTGCAGTTCTGAGTAAAATACCTCTTCTTAAGCTGCTGTTGGCATTGTGAGGAAATCCACCACTGGCACTGCTTTTAATTTATACTGTGTATGCTCTTAAGTAGGAATGGGCAAATCAGTCTACAGTCATGCCTTGGATTGGGAGCATAATTCGTTCCGGAAACGTGCTTGTAATCCAAAACACTCTTATATCAAAACGAAATCCCCCCCAAAAAAATTTGTACAGAGATTTTTAATTTAAGCCGTACTACAGTACTTGTATTGCAAGACGTCGCTTGTATATCAAGTAAAAAATAATAATTAAATAAATATTTAAAAATTTGCTTGTCTTGCAAAACACTCTCAAACCAAGTTACTTGCAATCCAAGGTATTACTGTACTTGCAGGTGTCAATTTCACATGAGTTCTCCGTTCCATCTAGTTTACACATTAATCTGTTAATCCATTTTCTCTCAATATATATATAAAAAGGCATTATTATTTTTTTTAAATGTCTTTTTAAAAATGTATTTGAGCCAGGAGCTGTGTCTGAACATTCAGGAAGTGCGAAAGCTGGTGAATAACTAATTTCTGATTTGCACAGTAGTCAGGGAGGTGCAGATCCGGTCAGTTCATACCAGAATTTGCAAAGACTGTATTCCCCAAGCATTCTTCAGGCATCCCTATTTTTAAGGACCTAGAAGGGGACAGGGTTCCTGTATGCAATAGTTTCACCAAAGAGACACACGGGATGGGTAGGTGCAGCTTGCCAAGCAGAGCTGAGGACAGAAGCTGGATCCATTGCACTCTTCTTCAGAATTGTTAACCATAAAATACTTCTTTTGCATTTTCTCTCTCACTCACTATCCTTTGTTCAGTTCAGATGATCTTTTAAACCAGTCTGGAGGATCAGAACAAGGAGCAGCTTGTACAGTCGTCCTCCTCTTCCCCATTCTTTCAAGTGCAAGGGGAGATTAGAAGCTTCTGCTGATAATCTGCAGCAAGCCATACTTTATGGTCCAAATGCAGAAAAAATGTGACTTGAGTAAACCATAGTTTGTCCTCAGACCAGGAGCCCAAACCATGCAGTCTCCTCCCTTTGTGTGTGAGGGAAGGGGAGGAGGGCAGTGTGTGAGGTGGAGGCTCACCACTGCTTATTCTCCATGGTTTAGTGGAGCATCGGACTGTGATGACTTATTTTTCTCCTTTTCTCTTATCTTCAAAACATTTAAAATTATTTTGTAAATGGTGCTGGTGCCACCTGTGCAGCTTACCTTTGGACAAGGTGTGACTCACTTGTGGGTCTTGACCCAAGGCCATCCCATTGAAGACCAATGGTTTAGGGCAGGGGTTACTTGCAATCCAAGTAACATGGCCCATGGGCCACATGAAGCCCTCAAGCGTCTCCCTTGCAGCCCACGGGTTCCTAGCCACCCTCACATTCCCCTATCCACACCCCTCCTTCTGTACCTTCCCCCCCCCTTTGGAGCCTACAAAAGCTTACCAAACTCTATGGTTTCAGAATATTACTGAGAGGGAAAACACAGAGTATTGAGCACTAGAGTGTCTTTTGCCACTTTTTGATGACTCTGTTCCATGGTTCCTTTCAAGGAGAGGAACCTTGGGGTTGTGGTGGACAGCTCGATGAAAATGTTGACCCAGTGAGCGGCTACTGTGAAAAAGGCAAATCCCACTTTAGGCATATGTAGGAAAGGAATTTAAAATAAAACTGCCAAAATCATACTGTGTTTATACATAGCTATGGTCAGGACCGGTGCAAGGCAGTTTGGTGCCCTAGGCAAGATCAGATATTTAGCGCCCCCCCTTCCCACTTGAGAGCGCTGTATTTTTTTTCAAGGCGTTTCTGGCGCCCTCTTTAGCCCTGCGCCCTAGGCAGCTGCCTAGTTGGCCTAATGGTAGCACCGGCCCTGGCTATGGTGTGACCTCACTTAGAATACTGTGTATAGTTCTGGTCACCACACGTAAAAAAGGACATTGTAGAGTTGGAAAAGGTGCAAAAAAAGACAACTACAATGATCAAGGGGCTGGAGCAACTCCCCCATGAGGAAAGGTTACAATATCTGGGATGGTTTAGCTTAGAAAAAAGGCGACTAAGGGGACACATGATAGAGGTGTACAAAATTATGCAAGGTGTGGAGAAAGTGGATAGGGAGACATTTTTCTCCCTGTCTCATAATACTAGAACCTGGGGTCATCCCATGAAACTGACTAGGTGGGAGATTCAGGACAGATAAAAGGAAATATTTCTTCACACAGCGCATAGTTAAACTATGGAATTTGCTATCACAAGACGTAGTGATGGCCACCAATTTGGAGGGCTTTAAAAGGGGATTGAACAAATTCATGGAGAATAAGGCTGTCAACGGCTACTAGTTCTGATGGCTATATGCTGCCTCCAGTATCAGAGGTGGTATGCCTATGTACACCAGTTGATGGGGAACATGGGCAGGATGGTGCTTTTGCATACACCATGGTCCTGCTTCTGGGATCCCATGGGCAGTTAGTTGGCCACTGTGTGAACAGAATGCTGGACTAGATGGACCCTTGGTCTGATCCAGCATGGCCCTTCTTATGTTCTTAGGAGAGGAGAGGTGACTGCTCTAGCCTACCAAACTCTGGTTCCCCCCTCAACAATGTCATTCTTCAGAGAGAAACCAGAGTTTGAGGGGCTAGAGTAGCCTCCTCTCCTCTCTTCTCCACTCAGGGAGAGGAAGACTTTCCCTGCCCAGGGAGGGGCGGTTTAAGATCCTGATCTCTCCGCCCCCCACACCATTTAGGAGAGGAAAGGAGGGGAGTCTGTATGTGTGTGGCATCTATTTGTGAGTGGGAGAAGTGTGTATGTGAGAGCGAGCAAGCGAGGGAGATGGGGGAGTATGTGTGAGAGAGAGACAATGAGTGGAGGGAAGGCTAAGTTTGTGTTGCTGTATTTTTGTTGTGTGTGTGTGGCTTTAACTTCATACCCATCCCAGCATGTGTGTGTGTGTGTGTGTGTGTGTGTGTGCGCGCGCGTGTGTGCATGCATCCCCTGGCTGTCCACCCAGCACCTCATGTGGCCCTCGGGATTGTACAAGTTGCCTACCCTGTTTAGCGAAAGGTAAAGATATCAACTAAGGGCTTTGCTTTGCCTCGACACTATGTAGGCTTCTGATTGTCATGGCCCCACCTAAGGTTCCCTTGGTGTTTGTTACATTTCCTTGTATCTACTTGGCTTTCACTGCTGTTCATGTGTTTCTTTTTACTGCTCATTTCCATAAGTAAAATGTATTTTCTTTTCTTTGTTGCTTCTTCCCCTGATTATATCCCACTGTGGCCTCCATATAATGCCGTTTCTTCTCCTACTTGAAACAGCATGCTGCTGTTGCATTTTTGAGTTAAATGAGTGAGGGCTAGAAGGATAGGAGCCAAGACTTGACACAATTTCTTGAGTCTCTCCTATAGATTTGGCTCATTTTTTCAGCTGACTTCTTATTCTGTTGGTTTTGTTTATTACCCACCACGGTAGAATATTTATACACTGCTTGGTATGTAATGGAATAGTCTGAAGTTGGATGCTAGTGTGATCTTCCAGAAACCAGTCAGAGTTCAGTTCTTGTTAGTGCCAGTGAAGACTGGATTGGTTCTTTGCCATCATTAAAACAGTAAAGTATTACGTCTGCTTCTCTTGCATTATGAAGCAGCTACATAAAGCTCAATGTGGGCTTTATTATCCTCCGCTGGACTTCCTATGTCTTGCTCACAATGCCATGCTCATCTATAGTGAACTGTTTCTTACAAGCAGAAAGAAGATTTGCAGGCTGTGAATCTGCAGGTAGTGATTTTAATAGCCACTAATGTGAATTAATAATCTGAATGGCCTCATTTCTGATGCATTATCAGTATTCTGGAGAGAAGGTTGCCATGGCTTTTATATCTTATCATTCACGGCTGTGAAAACTCTTTTACACCAGCCTTAAAAAAAAGGCAACCTCATGCATGACTTTTTCACTGAATATCGCTCTTACAGTCCAATTCAGGATGCACATATTGGACTCATAGGAAATTTGCCCACGTGGGAGAATAAACTATATTATTAGCAGCTTAGAAAAGTCCCACTAGACAGAGAGATAGCCCTGAGTAGACAATAGTTATCAGCACCTCGTCATATTTATCACGATGAGCATGCTGCTTGCATGAAATACTGCAGGAAATCCAATAGCCCAAAGAATTCCCTGAAGAAAGGTCTAGTATACATTATATACTTTTAGAATAAATCCAATAACCTGAAAATACAGAATACAGTTGACTGCTAGGACCGTTATTTCTTAGCTAGGAATTGACTTGAATGCAGATATTCACATATTGGTAAATTTGACTCTCAGGACATATCGACACTACAAACACGTATGTATGTATGTATGTATGTACGTATATCTGTCAGTACTCACATGCACACACATATCTTTTTATTTTATAATTTTATAAAGAACACATAGAGAAAAATAATGTAACAAACACAAACTTAGGGTCAAACTACACATTACGTTAAATATGTAGCATGCATATTTCTGCTTTTATTTTACTGAAAAGTCAGTGTGGGGGCCCCAGTACAAACCAGGACTGCAGCATGTGGTGAGGGTAGGTTTAATCTTTCCTTCCCCAGCTATGACCCCCTCTCCAATTGCCCTTCCCATGCATGGCAGTTGCTGATAGTAATTGCTGTGCAGAGGAGGGGGGGGTTACAGCTGAGGAGGGAAGGATTACACCACATGTGCTGTGTTCCTGATCCGGATCAGGGCCTTACTTTTGAGTAAAATAAAAACAGAAGGGTTTTTTTTATTTTACTTAAAAGTACTATGTATTTAAAGTCACCGGAGAGCTTGACCTGATATTGATTTTATGCCATTTTAACTGTGATGGCATCCCCTAAAGAATTCTGGGATTATAGTTTACCATGAACTACTCGCCTAGACTACTGTAATGCGCTCTATGTGGGGTTACCCTTGAAGACGGTTCAGAAGCTACAGCTGGTAGAATACGGCGGCTCGCCTGGTTAATGGCAGCCGCCGGCGGGATCACATCACTCCAGTGCTCAAGGAGCTGCACTGGCTACCAGTTGCTTGCCGAGCCGAATTCAAGGTGTTGGTTTTGACCTTTAAAACCCTATATGGCTCCGGTCCAGTCTATCTCAAGGAGCGTCTCCAGCAACACCAAGTAGGCTGCTCAACAAGATCTGCCACAGACGGCCTTCTCCTTGTCCCTTCAGCCAGAGCAGCTAGACTGGTCGGGACGAGGAAGAGGGCCTTTTCCGTGGTGGCTCCCGTACTGTGGAACTCTCTCCCGAGTGACCTCCACCATGCCCCTCTCTGCTGAGCTTCCGCCGCTCACTAAAAACTTGGCTGTTCAGGCGGGGTGGGCTAAGATTTTAAAATTTTATACTGTTTTAATGTATTTTATCCTGTTTTTATCTTATGTACATCGCCCAGGGTGGCCGGTTTGCCGGCCAGATGGGCAATAAATAAATGCAAATAATAAATAAATAAATGGATGGATGCTCAGACTTTTCTGTTAAGAGGGCATTAGCGACCTCCCTCTCACCACAGTTTCCAAGTTTACCTTGGAAGATGGAATAACCATTAAACCAGGGTGGGGAACTACTTTTGGATGGGGGGGGGCTAGATGACCCCCATCCCCCCACCTAGTCCTCCATGGGCTGAATGCCATCAGGGGGCATAGCTACACTCCTGAGATCAAGGTGTGTGGCCACAGACCTGATGTCATTAGGTCCCCAGCTGAAGATCTGGCTGGAGCTTCTCCTGGGAAGGCTAAAGACAAGTGAAGCATGCTTGGACACAGTGCTTTCGGAAACCCCTGCTAGGACTGGCTGGGTGCGCTTTGCTCATCTTTCACCCACCGGCTGAAAAGTGTGCTTTCGTCATCTTTCGCCTTCCCTGTGTGGGGGAATTCACATGCAGGGAAGCAGGAACAAAGCATGGTCAGTGTGCCGTTCCTGCTCCCAATTGTTATCCCTTTGTCATCTCCAACATGTGCTCCTGTGTTCCCTTCTCCATCCTGATGGGAAGCATGCCATTTGGAGGGGCAGCAGCATGCGGCGGAATCCCCTCGCTATCTCTGATCACAGATTGGAGATAGCAAGGGGATTCCTCTCCCCGCCCCTCCCTAAGCCCCTGGTAGCCCCCCCGGACAGGGGGCGGTGCTTGGGGAGTGGGCTGGGCAGGACTTGCAGAGGGACCCCAAGCCTCCATGAGCTGGCTGGGTAAGCTCCATGGGCTGGAGGTTTCCCATCCTTCTGTTAAACCAATTTAAGTCTGTAGTGTCAACAGGTTGAATCTCAGATAAAGAGAAATATTACTGGAACTGGAGTCTTTGTCTAAGCGCTTTGGTCACGTGAAGTTTTAGGAAGGTGAGGGATTCTTCCTATACAATAAAAGTGATTGGGCAACCATTGAAAAACATGAAGCGCTTTCCTGAAATAACTACAAGTTCTGCCACTTAACATTCTTTTAGTGCCTGTAGTGTAGAATCCATAGAAGTGACATTCAGGGCCCCAAAGATTTTACTATATAAAAAAGCTAATAGACAAGATAGGGATGTGTGTGAATGGCAGGATATATTGGTAGCTAGGAAATGAAATGAATCAACTGACACATGTCCAACAACTATATGAGCCTGCCTAGGCTTTGAGAGGAGCCCCTGCTCTTTGGCCCATTGATATCAGACTGATGGGTACCACAGACAGGTCCTTTTTGGTGGTGGCCCTGTGTTTGTGGAATTACTTCCCCCAGGACATATATGTGGCTCCAACATTGTTGATTTTTAAGAGAACTTTTAAGACATGCTTTATTTCAAACCACATTTTATTAATTGCTGTACTACGGATTAATTGCTACTGCTCATTTTCAAGGTGTAATTTGGGGGTTTGTATCTTTTTGCTATGGAATTTTGTATACAAACTTGTAAGGGTAATGTGCTATGAAAGGTGGTGGGTTTAGCAATCATAATGGGGCAGGGTGGGGGGATTTTGTGGTAGATTTACCACCAAATCCTAAACCCTGCTCTTTTGCTGTGGTCAGGGTGGAAGGTGGGGGGATTTCTCCCCCCACATCTTTCCCACTTTGTGGTCAACGGGCAGGAATTAAATTTGCCAGCTCCAGGGATGGCATAGTTTAGGGACTTGGGGAGGGGGGGAATGGGGAGGGGGTCTTAGTGTCCTGCAACCTCTTCTTCCATATCCTTGAAACTCTTCCAAGGAGGGATGTAAACTGACCTGTTCGTCCGAGCACTGGACGCTCGTTGATCTCCCCCGCCGCGATTGCTCCGGTGCTGCTTGGTGACCGCCAGCTGATGTGGTCGCCGAGCCGCTCGTGGAACTTCCGGGTCCCCGGCGCTACTCTTCTGGGTATTTACTCTTCTGGGTAAATACGGGGAATTACATTCTACGTATGTAATTTACGTAGAAAACAGGGGAAACCACCTTAAGCCCCACTTACGCAAATCACGGCCGCTTTAAGGTGGATTTTCCCCGTTTTCTACGTACAATACAAAGCGCCGGGGACCCGGAAGAGTAGCACCGGGGACAAGGAACTTCCTTTCCCCGGCTCGTCTCGCGAGGAACGTGAGCTGAGCCGGGGAAAGGGAAGTTCTGTGGGGCTTGGGGGGGGGGTTTGAGCGGGGCGAGTTCACCCCCACTTCAACCCCCAATCGATTTTTTCATACATCCCTACCAACCCATCCTGTTTTCAGGGCCACTACTGGAGCACCACGGGTGGAACGATGGTGGCCGTGCGTAGGCCTCTAGTGGTGGACCTCTCTCTTCACTCAGAGAAAGTGAGCTCTGCAGCATCCTATGGATGCTCAGCTGCTCTGCTCCCTTAGAAATCTTTTCATTACACAGCCTTACTGAACTGAATGCAATCCTATGGCAACTTTCTCCTCTACCCCTCACAGACCCATTTACTGTCTGTCTCATTCTCATATTCTTTTCTTCACGCCTCTTGTCAGCTTTTCCGAGTGGTTCATGGCCTGCTGCAATCTCGACCGGGGAGAGAGATGGTGGAAACCTCAGTAGCACGCTGAGAAAAGTTTGCATACTGAGACACGCAGTGCTGGGGATGTTCATGTACCTGGGGGGGTGCGCCCCTCCTCACCTCACCTCACCTCTCTGCAGCGCCCCACCACCACTCGATTCTCAGCAGCATGGAGTAATTCTCTGCGCTTCTCGAGCTGCCCGCGACGGTCCCATCGCGTCACTTCCGGCTGCTGTTAAGGCTGCCCTGGTTTCTATGGAAAATACGTAGAATTGGGGTCCAGGCGCGCCAGCGCAGGTCCCGGCATGTCACTTCTGGAGAGGCGAGGCAAGCAGAGAGGCGAGCAGGCACCGGTAAGGCCCGATCGCTTAGGGTGGGCATGAGCAGGGCCGAGGCGAGCGGTTACATCCCTAGAACTTTTTGCTCAAATCTGTCATGAATTGGACACCAGCACCACCACAATACATGCTGTTCTATTAGCAGAGGTGCCCAGAGCACTGTCTGGTTCAGTTTTATTGGATGAATTTCAGTTGTTGAGGCCCGAGGATGCTGACAAGGTGCTTGGCCAAGTCTGGTCGACCACCTGTGTGTTTGACCCTTTCCTTTCATGGCTTATTACATCTAATAGGGAGGGGATATCTGGCTCTGTCCAGGAGGTTGTAAATTCCTCCTTTAGAAGGGGATGGTGGTCATTAGGCTACTCCTGAAAAAGCCTATGTTTTTCCTGAATGAGCTTAACAACTATTGGCCAGTAGCCAATATCACCTTCCTGGGCATGGTGCTTGCGGTCAACTCCAGGCACTCTTGAATGAAACTGATCATCTAGACCCATTTCAATTGGGCTTCAGGCCTGGTTTTGGAAGGGAAACTGCCTTGGTAGCCCTGTGGGATGACCTTTGCTGAGTGAGAGACAGGGGTGTGTGACCCTGTTGATTCTCTTGGACCTCTCAGTGGCTTTCAATACCATCAACCATGGTATCCTTCTGGATAGGTTGCTTGGGTTGGGAGTTTGGGGCACTGCATTACATTGGTTCCACTCCTACTTGGATGGCCAATTCCAGAAGGTGGTGCTGGGGGATTATTCCTTGGCAGGTATGCCATGGGGTTCCAGAGAGCTCTATTCTATCCCCCATGTGATTCGACATCTATATGAAACCACTGGGGGAGGTTATCCAGAGGTGTGCGCTGAGGTGTCATCAATGTGCAGAGGATACCCAGCTCTATCTCTGCTTTTCATCAAATTCAGGGGAGGCAGTGGCTGTTCGGAATCAGTGCCTGGGCATTGTAATGAACTGGATGAGGGCCAATAAACTGAGACTCAATCCAGAAAAGACAGAGGTACTGTTGTAGGGATGTGTGCGGAGCTCAATTGGGGGGTGGAAGTCTGCTGAACTCGCTGGGCTCAACCCCCCGAGTTCCGCTTGCCCTACCTGCTTCCCTGGCTCGATTCGCATTCTCATGAGCCGAGCGACTTCCGGGTTCCCAGCGCTGCATTGTTTACATAGAAAATGGCGTAAGACACATTAAAAACGGCTGTGATTTGCACAAGTCATGCAAATCGCGGCTGCTTTTAATGTATCTTACACCATTTTCTACGTAAACAACACAGTGCTGGGAACCCAGAAGTCTGGCGAGTGCCTCAGCCTGCATTCACTTTCAGCCTGGCTTGGCTCATGTGGCGGCAGCGCTCACTGAGTGTGCCGCGAATTGGGTGCTGGGCGGATCGCCCACGTCTAACTGTTCGTGGGTGGTTCATCTGCCCAGCTGAGTGACGTTCAACCTGTTCTGGAGGGGTTGACCTGTTGCACTCCTCCTGAAGGATCAGGTTCATAGTTTGGGGGTGCTGTTGGATCCAGCATTTTCACTAGAGGCACAGTGGCACGGAGCACCTTTTATCCGCTTAGGCTGATATACCAACTGCGTTCTTATCTGGACAGAGATAGCCTAGCTACAGTTATCCATGCTCTGGTAACCTCTCATCTGGATTACTGCAATGCGTTATATGTGGGGCTGCCTTTGAAAATGGTCCAGAAACTTCAGCTGGTCCAAATAAGACAGCAAGATTGTTAACAGGGACTGACCAATGTGATCATATTAGGCCAATATTTTTCCATCTCTGCCCAGGCTGCCAGTCCATTTCCCGGCCCGATTCAAACTGCTGGTATTAACCTTCTATGTTTTGTTTAAATCATAACTTGAGGAACGTGTATTATTACATATATTTCTAGTGATATGTTGTATTTCCATTTGCTTTGGGTTACAAAAATCTGAGTATTACTTTGCTTGCACAATATTACTTTTGATTTGTTCTACTTGTTTTTAATGTCAGATTTATTTTTTCAAAAGAAGACTTTATTAAACCATTTGCTTAATATTTCTCAATTACAATTATGTACCAATATGGCAACTAAAGCCATCTGCAGATACATTTTTGCTCTAGCATTAAGTTTATAAGTGGATTAGAAGATTTTCAGATTTGGACAACTCTAATTAAATTACTTCTAACTTTTACTAGGCTCTGTAGATCAATCTGTCTTTGACCTTCACAGTCCATCAATATAAGTGAAGGAGGAGAAAAGCTTTTTCATATCTCTCAATTTAAAAAAAGGTTCTTTTGTTAAAGAATTTCCCCCCACATAGTTGGATTCACTTGCCACTTAACCTTCCACATCATAAATTAATATAAGTTTAAGAAAGCAAAGTATTCTTTTCTCTCTCCTTGCAGTTGGTTGCTTCAATGGCAAAGAACCGACTAAAGAAAATTCCCATGCTATCTTCTAAGCTTTTGCATACATCATTTACTATCTTTCTAACAGAGGGATTTAAAATGTATGCTGATGCCTTTATCATCTTGACAGCTTAAGGATAAAAGTTCTGTCCCATGCAAGGCACAAAGGTTTATTTCTAAAAAAATGTATAAATGATATTATTTTGCATCCTTAAAAGACTTAAATGTTGCAGATAGTTTTGCATAATGTTGAGGAGCTGGTTTACTTCATAGTTAGGCAATACTGTTCTAGTGCCATTTTTTAAGTTTTGTTTTTACATTAAAGTGTTAGGTAATCTAATCATGAATCGCCTCACTCGCTACCTTTAAAAAATATATTAAAAAATCCCAGCTGAAGTGTATTGTCCTTTTGACTGGGATCACTATGAAAGGCAACTTTTAGGAATCTAAATAGAAGTGATTGTTTATTGTTCAGCGGACTCTTCCATTTGCTTTAAAGTTTTCAAGCCTCAAATGATTTTAAGACTGGCTGCCTGAAAATGTATGAAATTTTAATATGCTGATAGCATTTTTAACAAGCTTGTTTCAATCATATAATACTGCACAGAGGATATTGAATAGGACTAGTGTAGTGCAAACCAAATTTAGCATATCTATTGTACTAAATTCATCACTGCTGACTGATTTTTTTTTATTTTTTTAATGCAGTGTATCTTAAGATTAGGGTTGGCTACCGATTTCCTTGCAGTTGTATACAGTACAGTTGTGTTAAGTAGTGCGGTGCGGGGACTGCTGTAGGTCTTGTAGGTCCACTCCTCCTCCTTTCCCCACAACCCCTTAGTATTATCTCTTATTTTAACCATTTTCAGAAGGGTAGCCATGCTAGTCTGTTGCAGTAAATACAACCAAGGGTCTTGTGGCACCTTAAAGACGGACATATTTATTTCAGCATAAGCTTTTGTGGACACTGTTTGGTGAAGTGGTCGTTGTCTATGAAAACTTATGCCAAAATAAATTTGCTAGTCTTTAAGGTGCCACAAGACTCTTTGTTGTTTCCGCTGTTTTAGGTCATGCCACTTCTCTCTCTCTCTCTCTCTCTCTCTTTTTTTTAAAAAGGTGATATTATATCATGAAAGAAAAGTACATCTTACCATGTTCAGAATAACTTTCCTCAGCCACTGAGCAACTTCAGCCTATCCAAACAATCAGAGTTGAGGAACAGGGCTTCTTTCTAGCCCAGGGCTCTCCAACCTTGGGTCCCCAGATGTTGCTGGCCTACAGCTCCCAGCATACCCAGCCAGCATGGCTAATGGCAAGGGATTCTGGGAGCTGTAGTCCAGCAACATCTGGGGACCCAAGTTGGAGAGCCCTGGTCTAGCCCATTCTGGGGCAGAGGGCAGGATGTGCAGGCATCTTTCTCTTAAACAACAACTCTCCATCCACCTCTTAACAGCACACATATGTAAAGTGCCTTCCAGCATGCTACATTTCAGGGACACCATTTGTAAAATATTCACCATAAATATTAGTGAATGTAGACATGAGAAACTGGCAGGAGAGAGGTGGGCTACCATAAAATGTCCATTAGTAAATGAGAGTGGCTGATACAGTCATGTGAGAAGTTCAAGGGCACAATCTTGTTAAACAGCCATTTTGCATACAAAGTTATTATCGTATGGTACAGTTTTCCAATAACATTGATGTTTTCCAGTACAATTTATTAACGGTCTACTTTGGAAGAGAAAAAAGAAAGAAGAATCAATGCAACAAAGATAAAAAGGTAAGCCATCGATGTGTGCTTGGTCATAGTTCAGGCTACTCCATATATTCAGTTTGGATTGTAATGTAGTCCTGTCTGTCTCCAAGAGGGAATTGTTTCTCTTCTGAAGTGTTCTTTCAACACTCTTCCCTTTCATTTCATAGTTTGGAATTGTATCAAAACAACTCTGACAATCAGCCATAATGTTCCACTAGTATGGCATTTGGATTGCAGACTTCAATTTATTTGTAGGGGGCACAGTCAAGGTTGAAGAAACCCAATAATTTAACTTATTTTAGGAACAATGTATTTTGTATATACTTCACCCTTCTGATCTCTTCAATTCTGTCCTTAGCTCCCAGGTGACCAACACTTTGAGGTTAAGAATAACACTTTGAACCCTCAACTCTCTGACCTTCTAAAGCTGGAAACTTTAAAAGGAAAATAGAAAGGGAAAAATATAGCTGCTTGTTCTGCTTCCTCAGTCTTTTGATGCTCAGAAGGGCAAAGATAAAAATATTATTGTATGAAAATCCAGTGTGTGGAATTGTAACAGATGGGCATTAATCTGTCAGTAATGTCCTTGATGGAGAGAAGAATACAATTAAGAGGGAATTCAAAGAAAACATGAAGCTTGCCTTTTTGAAACGAAGAATGAGCTAGATTCAGCTTGGCCAGGACAGTTGCAACATGACAACGTGCCATTTAATAAAGAATTGCTGGTAGGAAAAAGATGCAAGTGTGAGTGCCTCACAAAAAGGGATGGGGGAGAAATTAGTTCAGTTCACACTTTAATTTCACGCTTTCGAATCACTATGCAAATTAAAACCCAGTTATCCTTCAAAATTCGCACTTCTTTGAATTTTACAATGGAGTTCTCCAATAAAAGAATACATTAAAATGTGTATATTGGGGGGGGGGTACCTTAGAAACACATTTTATTATTAAACTTGCTTGCAAAAACTGTGTACATTAGGCAAAATAGATATATTAGGAGAAATGTGCACAAAAATGCTTATGAATGTTCATGCAAACTTTTCTAAAAAAAAATCTCAATATTTGTGATGAATCCAAACTTAAGACTGGAGGAATTCTCAAAGTCCGAGAAGAACTGAACTTGAGACTGGAAAAATGAGAAATGGAGAGAAACACAAACTGACAGATTCACCCATCCCTATGCATGATTTGCCTCACGGCGGGCATAGTGGGCTGAAATCGGCCCTGCTCACGCCCGCTGGAGGCTCGCGGGGACTTACCTGGTCCCTGGGGTGGCTCGCCTCTCCGCGGTGAGCCTCCCGCGCCTCCCACGCTGGTCCCAGCGCGTCACTTCCAGCAGGCCAGAATTGATACAACGGGACCCTGCGCCGGTGCGCTGGACCCCTGCGCTATGTTTTTTGTGGAGAAACCAGGGCAACAGGGTCTGCCAGAAGTGACGCGATGGGACCAGCATAGGCAGCGCGGGCAGTGCGGAGAGCTGAGCCGGGGAGCCGCCGGACGCCCACAGGTAGGCCTGCGCAAGCCTCGTGCGGGCATGAGCGGGGCCGAGTTCGGTCCCACTCGTGCCCGCGTGAGCCACCAGTTACATCCCTATCTTGGACTGCAAGCATAATTCGTTCCGGAACCATGCTTGCAATCCAAAACACTCTTATATCAAAGCGAGTCTCTGGCGGGCGTGAGTGGGGCTGATTTCGGCCCGCTACGCCCGCTTGAGGCGAGCAGTTACATCCCTACAACTTGTATTGCAAGACCTTGCTTGTTTATCAAGTCAAAATTTATTTAAAAAATTTGCTCGTCTTGCAAAACGCTCTCAGACCAAGTTACTTGCAATCCAAGGTATTACTGTATATGACGCTGCATTATACTGAGCTAGACTGCGGGTCCATCTTACTCAGTGGCACCTGCACTGACCGGCAGTGACTCTCCAGGCTCCCAGGTAGGGGCTTTTCCCAGCACTACCTGGAGATTCTGGGGACTTCGAACATTTTGCATGCAAGGCATGTGCTCTGCTACTGAGCAATAGCTCCCCCACAAGCGCATGTTGCATCTTATTATATTTCCACTACATGCTGAGTTGTAATCATCATACTGTTGTCATCTGTGCGTTGGTCACAGCCGTTGGTATTTCTGGGTAAGGTTATAACATGGCAAAGAAGATGGTGTGGAGAATTCTGAGCAGCATTTCTGGAACAAATTAATATTAATACCTAAGATCTGTGCCTCTTTCAAGTAAGCAAAAGCACAGTATTTTAAATTATCATTACCATCTCAGAATGCCTGTAATGACAACAACAGCTGTGGTCCTAAGCACAATTATTAGAAAGTTAGCTGCATTAACCTCAGCCAAATTTCACGTGTGGCACTTAAATCACTTTTGAGTCGCTCTCCCACTCCTGGTGTATGCATGCATGAATGACAGAAATGCAATTTTAAATGTGCTTGCAACAGGTTTTTAAATCAATTAATGGCTATGCAGGAAGGTGGATTTACAATCACATCCCTAGCTTTTTGCTTTTGTGTGTCTCTGTATTAACTCTCAACAGATGGGTTTTCTCTGCAGTGAATCTTTAGTTGTCCACACACAGACCCTCCCCCCGCCGTAAAGTTGTACACATTTTTGGAATAGCTTATTTCACATGTTAACTTCTCCTTCCTCTATGGAAGTCTGGTGGGAAAACCTTGTCAGTTTTGCTCATGTAGACTTCCCTGACTATCTCCTCTCTGCTCTCTGCTGTTGGCACTAGGCTGGGTGAGAACTGAGAGAAGGATACCCGTGCAGATAGTTTCAATGCAGATTTGGCAAGTAGGGCAGTGTTTTTGCTTGCACTGCTGGAGGGGATATAGCAGGGGTGGGGAACCCGTGGCCCTCCAGATGTTGTTGGATTCCAATTCACTTAAGTCCCAGCCAGCATGGCCAATGGTCAGGGATGGTAGAAGTTATAGCCTAACAACATCTGGAGGGCCACAGGTTCCACATCCTTGGGGTTTAGAGACATTTGAAAAAGAAATCACATAGCTTGTGATGGGTGGGGTAATACACATTAGTTGGGGCAGGAAAAGATTTCCAGGTGATTATTAAAGTGCTTTAAGATGCATCTGTGATCTTGGCCTCAGTGGTACTTCTTTCTGAGTAAACAGCATGATTAGGATCTTGCTGCACAAATCTAGATGGTGCTGCACCTCATGCTGCTCCTACCACCACATGATGATCACAGCAGCAACAGGGTTAGAACTGTGCTAGGACTCAGCCCTGGAACCTAGTTTGAATGCTGGGGCTTGATTTTGGAATGTACAAAGTGGTCATAAAGCAGTGTGTTTATATTCCAGGCTGACTTGAGTCTGCTGTCCCTTATTTTGGAAGATAACTGGGTGAGAGAAGGGACCCTGAACCTTGCTTTCAAAAGGGAATGGTGTGGTGGAGACTGATAAACAAATCATAGTCATAAGACCCAACTGGGAATCACATCAAGTAACCATCTGGCTCCCATGACACTACACACACTCTCAAGTCACAATGCTTACAGAAATGTGTGAGACTGCATAGCCTTAAATGCTAGTTTAAGCGATTAACTGCTTTGTGGAGGGAATTAAGCATGAGCAGTGAGTTACTCCAAATGTTATCCTCAAGACCAGGTATCATGGACTACAACACACACACACCCCGGCGCCCAGTCAGTCCTGTGAAGGTGAGGCTCTAATATAGCTTCACCACCCTGGTGTCCTCCAGATGTGTTGTTCTGCAACTCCCAGCATTCTCAGCCGTCATGACCATTGACCATGCTGGTTGGGAATTCTGTGAGTTACATTCCAACACATCTGGAGGGCACCAGTGTGGGAGAGGCCGCTCTATTAAGAGATGGGCTGAAAGGACAACCAGAAACAGATTAGGAATGAAGGTGTGTGGCCAGCTATAGAGGGGAAATGCTGGGGAACAAGCTGGAAGGTGAACCAAGATGGAGTATTCTTGTACTAAAGCTCAATGAAGTATTGTTAGCATGCAAATGTTCTCAACACTGGCTCTTAATTCAAGAATTTCGTGGTACCAGGAGATGTCCCTTGAATGAAGAAGCAAAGCTGGAAACCACTGCATGCTGACAACAAACATTTTATTGCGCTTTAGTACAAGAGTACTCCAAATCCTAAAGCTATGATTTGAAAGATATCAGACAGGAACTCAGTCTGTGTGCCATCACCAACTCTGGCCAAAGGAGAGGACTTCAGGGTTGGCCCAACAAAGAAGCCTCCTTGGCAGCAAGAGGCCAGAACTGGTCATGTGATACTCTCTGACTCCTATAAAAGCTTCCAGGTCTGGCTTGCTCTCTTGTTACCTCTAATTCATCACCCCCCCGCACCCTTCAGTGTCATGCCTCCTAAACCTTCTAACTAGGGTGGCCACTTACACATCAGTGTGTGTGTGTGTGTGTGTGTGTGTGTATGAAATGCATCACCAAAAAAGAGAACAAAACAGGACACCAATTTGCTTAAGATTCACATAGTTGCAAATGTAGAAGCAATAACTAAATGCAATACATCTCACCATAGTTGGGAAGACCAGGTGACCTATGTGCCAACGGTTAACTGTTGATGGGCAACTTCAAGACCCCCACTGCTCTACCTTCTTACGGTTCTTTATCTTTAAACCAGACTTGGACTGGACAGCCCATCAAATAGAGGGCGCCTTCAAATAGAGGACTGTCCTCTGCCAGCTCCCCAAATTAGAGGACTGTCTTCGGTAAAGTAGGACACCTGGCCACCTTACTTCTAACTTGTCAGGAATCTGTTCTCAAACAGCAGTTTTTTTATTACTGCTATTTCCGTGCAAGGGTGTTTGGAAGAGGCAGAGTGAACAGTTTTGGAGTGGAGTGTAAACACTTCTACACTCCTGCACACAAAAAAAGTGTTAAGTTGGTTTCTTTGGAGCTTACTCTCTGTCTCAGCAACAAGGGGATTTGGGGGCTAGCTAAAAGTATATAAGCAAGATCTCTGTTCATGCAGTAGGGTTTAATGCATAGAGTCCCCCCCCCCCCCGATATATAAAAAAAGATTTAATAGGGGTGGGCAGCCTGTTAAGGCACAAATGCTAACACTGAGTGAGTACAACAGATTATGGTCTTGTTGTAGCATGAAAGTAAAGTTTGCACTTTGATCTCAAGCATATTTATCTAGAAGGAAGTTTTTAAAACTACTTCTCTGAAATGGTGTCAGTATACAGGCCTGTGGCTTACGCTGGCTCAGCTTGTCTGAGTGTGGAAAGCTAAGCAGGGTCAAGCCTGGTTATTACTTGGATGGGAGACCCCTCCTCTAGTTTCCTGCATTGAGCAGGGGGTTGGACTCGATAGCCTTGTAGGCTCCTTCCAACTCTATGATCTATGAAATCAAGTTGTCAACATGTTGTGGCAATGCCAGATTGCTTGCTGGATTTTGGAAACAAGTTTCTGGCCGCCGCCATCATCATCATCATCATCATCATCATCATCAGGGCAATCCAATGCATGTTTAGACAGAGGCATGCTGGGAGTTGTAGGCCTTTTTTCTGTCTAAACATGCATAGGATTGCCCCTTTAAAGTATGTTTACTTTACCAGTTGCTGCCTGTTTGAGTAGACAACAGAGCAGACCCTACCATTGGGAAGAGTGAAGAGGCCACCTTAGGCTGATTCTGGGTGTCATGAAACAGCAACAAATCGTGATTGACTTAAGGCACAATCCTATGCAAGTTTAGACAGAGAAAAGGCCTACTCCCAGCATGCCCCAGCCAGGGAGTTGTAGGCCTTTTTTCTGTCTAAACATGCCTAGGATTGTGCCCTTAGTGGATGAATTTCAGGGGCATTTTCAAAGAAAGGCTCTATGATGATTCATTAGAGAGGCACCACTGTGTGAGCTGCATTGGTTGAAGAGGGAATGGTGTTGCAAGCATGGAAAGATAAGAATACTCTGGCCATTGATCCATAGTTTGTGAAGGCTGCTGATGTGACAATACATGGCATTACATGAACTGATAGCATAGATGAAAAGAAATGAGATAAGGAATCATAAGGAAATATGTGCTGTGCTTATGAATTATATTATACATTAAATAGAAGATACCATTTCATGTATTTGGGGTTTGTCTATTACTGTGTTCTGATATGATGATGATTATGATGTATGTGTATGTATGTGTATATTTCTATATCTATATATTTATATATACATATATACAAAAGTATACAAGTAATTAGACAAACAAGCAACTATAAAACAAGTAAACACATAGATAAGTGCTGTTAATGCCAAATATGCTGAGTGCTTGAAAATACTTTTCCAAAGAGAAGAAATCTCAAGGCAAAAAAAGTACATAAAAATGAGAGCAAAGATCTTATGGAGCTGAGTAAACTTGTCCATATCTTACTGTGTGTCACCGGCACAGGCTGAAGTCCATCTCCTTCCCGATCTATGAAATTGATGAATGATGACCATGTAGATTCAAATTTATCAATGTCTACTTGGTCCTTTGAATGCCTAACTTGCTGGGTCAGTTTATCCAATAAAGCCAAATGAAATTCCACACTCTCCCATACCAGTCACTCAAATTAGGGAATCTATTCCCTCTCCAATTTTGGGCCAAAACTTGTCTAGCAGCCGCCAACAACAACAACAACAACAAAAGAAATAAAATCTTTTTGCTAATATTTGATGTTAAATTCATTACACAAATTAAATAATGCAAGGCCTGGATCAAGTTTAATTGATTGATTAGTAATTTTGTTAATTTCATTTTCAATCTCTCCCCCCCAAAGTTGAGCGAATGGGCAAGTCCATCAATGATGGAAATATGTACCTAGGTCTCCGCACCCCCTCCAGCATAAGATAATTATGTATATTGAATATGATGAATTGATACAATAGTTATGCATTATGGTTTTACTTCATGTATACAATT
This sequence comes from Shinisaurus crocodilurus, assembly GCA_021292165.1. Classification (NCBI taxonomy): domain Eukaryota; kingdom Metazoa; phylum Chordata; class Lepidosauria; order Squamata; family Shinisauridae; genus Shinisaurus; species Shinisaurus crocodilurus. The sequence goes on along the minus strand of CM037880.1, from coordinate 23,715,448 downwards.
TATACAACAAATTTCCCTAATTCCAGTTAAAACCCCACTGAATTTGGGCACCTGACTCCCTTAATGCCTTCTAAAGCTCCAAGCCTTAGTTAACATCTGTTGTCCATGAGACGTTAGGTAGGGACTTATAACAATTATCAGGACTATTAAGAAATTTTTTATTCAGATTTTTAGCACTGCACAGCAACTTGTCAATAAAAAAAAAGGTTGCTGAATGATGGGAGTAGAGTTTTCTAAACTCAGTCAGCATATTCTACTATGTGCATTCCCCTTTGGAATCAATTAAAAGAATGTTATACAAATCAGTCTCATCTTAATTTAAAGGGAATATATAAACAGAAAGTTTGCGCAAAGATATTTTTAAAATTAATGATACCAAATTAGCTAAAGGCCCTGTAATAAATTGTTAGCTTCAACACCTTACGAACTTATTAAACTGGAAGCTTGTCCTGATGAGCTTAAATTATTCATGTTTATGTCCTGAAAATAATTTTGATGGATTTGTTGGAACATGAAAATTTGCTACTTTCAAAATTTGTGCCTTTTATTAACCCCTCTTAAGATCCATATCCTCCATAAAACCTACAAAATATTTATCAGCTAAATGTCCAACTATGAAGATAGTTTGACTCATTCTATTCATATAAATGTCCTTACTGAACTTAAAAGTTTCCATCATACTAATGTATTATACACTACAGTCATGTAGCTGACTTAGGATTTATTTGCAGAAGCAATCCCTTAGTTTATTTCAGTTCCGGACTTCTTCAAATGATCCATGAGGATATCTATGCATGAAGTAGAATAAAGGTTAGGAAGAGAGCCTGAACATAATTAGACTCCAACTTATTTTCTTGCCTCCGTTTCCAACTTGGCCTACCCACGTGTACCAATAACAATCATTTGTTTATTTAACTCTGATTAAGATTCTTAGTGTACAATAAGTGATTCAGTCTGATTCTTGCTTCCTTCTGAGCCTTGTCCTGCAAAGACTTGCCCTGCTTATTTGTGAGTACACATGCAGAGGCTTGCTCTACCTACTTGTAAGCAGCCATATTGGTCATGCTTGCTTTTGAATAGACATGCATATGCTTGATATTTAGGAAGCTATTTGAAAGTGCTGCTGAGTGATTTAGTCCTGCATACTTACTCCTGAGTAGACATCCCGAGGCTTGATGTGTTTATCTGTGAGTGGACATACTGCTCATGCTTACTTCTGAGTAGACATGCTTTCTACTATAAATAAGTAACAATAGAATTGGGGGTGGGGGTGGATTTTTTCAGCCCTTTCCACTTTTGCCTGTGGTCCTGCCCACTTTTGTCTTTGGGCCCACCTACCACTGGAATGCAGCCCCTGAGAGCTTCTCCAAAATGGAATCTGACACTTTGGCCAAATATATATATATTCCTCACTACTGGTTTATAGTTAGCAGTCCCAGAGTTAACTGCATTACTGAGCAAGGAAGTGTGAATAAGAAACTGTGGAATTCACTTATGGAGCAAATGATCCTTAGATTAAGTGGCTAATTCAGACTAACCCCCCCCAACTATTTTTAATCTCATATCAGTGACAGGCAGGGGGTCCACCACCAACCAGAGATATAGAAAACACTTCTACAGGCCACTGTCACCATCATTTAGCCTAGTGTACATGCTCAAACCTATAAAATGCCTAAAAGAGATTGCCGTTTGTGGCGGAGTGACAGGCAGAAGCCCAGGGAGGGGCCAAGCTGAACATTCCAGAGGCTCTGATTGGCTGAGGCCGAGAGCATAGAACCCCAGGGAGCTGACAGTTAAGGGTTGTTGGTTGTCAGTTGGGGAAGAGAGTGGGTTGGAGTGAGAGAGGGAGTGGGAGGTTAGTAGAGTCGGCAGGGAAAGGTGGTACTGAAGAGAAGAGTTCAGACAGGAAATCTAGTACTAAGTTGTGAGAAAGCAAACGTGAAGGTGTTAGTGTAGAACAATTCACAGGAGTCTCCACTTAGGGAGTGAAGGACTTTCTGTCTGACGAAGAAGGAGAAACTCTGGACTAGTGTGAGGGACAGTTAAGTTCCCTAGTCTGATACTGTAACTTTCAAGTAACCAAGCCAAATTGATACAAAGAGCACTGTATAACATCTGCCTGCCTTTAACCTGAATCTAAGCAAAGAACAAGTTTAAATGTAACTGTTGAAAATTCAAAGTTATCTGTTCCTGAGTTGAATATCAGTTTAGAGACTTTGTTAGAACAATAAACCAACCTTTTTATTCAAAGTTCTAATTCTCCAGAGTCTGACTGGTGACAGGAAAGTAAGAAGTGAATTAATGGAGGGGCACCCTACTTCAAGTAATCAAATAAAACAAACTGCTTAATAAAGACAAACAAACGTGGGTGAACAGCTACATATAAGACCTAAGACACATAGTCGGCTAACGCAACTTTAAAAGACAGCTTAAAGTCTGAAGTGACCAATACAAGGTGGCACTTGGTGAGAGCGAAGTACCCATTGAGGGTGTGGGCTTTGGAGTGAGGGGTCCCGTCCGCTACACCGTTAACTTGCTTTCTGTCTCATTCTGGGTCCAGTTTCTACCGTAGGTTGGTGATAGGCAGTGGTGATAGTAAGGAGGAGGAGATGCCACGAGAAGAAGTACCAAATGGGTAAGGAAAGAATATCCATTTACTATGTTCTATGGGTACTCTGGCGCTTCAGGGCCAATAAAGCCTGAGACTGGATCTATTTATAAACTAGTCACCCAAACCCTTCTTGTACTAGCTATTTAATTATATCACCTCAGTCATTCCACTCTGAGATCACAAAACAATGGGTGGTTGAACCCTGAGGATCCATAGTTCAGTCACAACAGGACAACTTTAGTCACAACAGGAAATAGATGCTTTGCTATTGCCAGGGGGAAATCATATTGATGCAATAGCTATATGTTTTGGGGCAATTTCCAGCCTTATGCGGAGTCAAATCTGGGATTGCCATCGATGTACACTCAACAAGGAGCTGTAGCCAATCATGGTTCCCCAATGAGTGAACCCATAATACACTCCAAAGGATGTTTCAAACTTTTCCAGACACGTGTTACAGTCATACTTTTTTGGTGTACATGTAGCATGAACCCATCATGTAGTGACGGCACGTTTACTCCGAACTAGGTCCCAACGAATTCAATAGGACACATTTCCAGCTAAGTATATATAGGATTGCAGCCTTACTCTCTCTACCTCTTAAGCGTGCATGGGATTGTAAGCTTTTGGAGAACAGATGTAATTTTGTAAAGTAGCTTATAGAAAAGACATATTACTTTTACTGTAAAGAAAGTAGTCGATTCTCCCATCATCCCAAACTATTTAATCCCACCCCCATATTTATTTCACCGCATTAATGTTTGTTGTGCCTATTCATGGGCAACATTAGAATTTTCCATGATAAAATGCTTTTTCATTGTGAAACTAGAGTTTCCAAGTTGATACACTCTAACCGTATATTTAATGGAGACCTAAAAGCTAACCTTAGTGTTTCAAAACACTTTGGGATTAGAAAAGTAATTAAAAGCAAAGTCTCCATAAAGGCTCATTGTAGCAATAGCCATTCATCTTTTTAATAGCTCAGCCAATACACTTTTACTTTCAGTTCACTGTTGCAGCAAGTGACCCTCCCACCTCTTTCAAGGGTCAGCTGAGGCACTCTTCACTGTTTACACCAAGGTTTAAGCAAATGTCCCAGGAGGCTCTGAAATAGATTATCTCATGAATGAGCTAAAATAATATCTTTTGGATTCTGAAGTTCTACACAAGAAGCAATCCTACAGTCATAGTATCTCTGTTTTTTGTTGTTCTCTTGCTGCTGGAATTGCTGAAATTAAAATTGCTAAGAGAAGTAAAATCTATTTAAATATAAAGTTAAAACAAACAGATGATATATCCAAAATATGACTTTTTTTCGTTTTTTTTTCCGTTTTTTTTAGCAGTGTTCTTCATCTATATAGGTCTGATTCTACCTTAGTGTTTAGATGACAATAGCCCCATTTGGATGCTATTTGAAAGCATGGAGGGGAAAGGCTGGAATCACATATGTCTGACCTCTAAACTTTGGGTTGTATCCAATGATAGTCTAACTTAAGTCCCACTCATTTCAATGGGTCCACTCTAAGTAGGACTAATATTGGATACAACCCATTCACTACAGTGTCTACAAGACTCCCTGTGTATACAGCTATATGCTTAAAGGGTTTTTTCCCCACACAATCAAAAACTCTGCTTTAAGAGTTCCAGGTTGTGTAGAGAGAGCCCTCTCCAGAGATAACTGTACTGGTGGGGACACTTGTAAATACAGGCAGTCTCCGAGTTAAGAACATCCGACTTACAGACAACCCATACTTAAGAACGGACTTCTGGGTTCCCCGGCACTATGCCGTTTATGTAGAGTACATAGCATAGTATACTATGCAATTTGCGTAATTTATGCAATTTGCGTAAATGCCGATTTTAATGTATAGAACGCTATGCTGTTCCGACTTACATACAAATCCGACTTAAAGGCATTATTACAAACAGAACTCATTCGTAACCTGGGGACTGCCTGTATAGTAGTGAATGCATGGAGATTGGGTGCGCACAATCTCCCCCCCCCCCATTCACACACATGTTCAGATACCCACTAGCTTTCCAAATAGAGCAGAAATACAAACTTCCCAAAAAGAACAACTAAAGGTGCTGGCTGGGGCATGCTGGGAGTTGTAGGCTTTTTTTCTGTCTAAACTTGCTTAGGATTGCATCCTAAAATAGAAAAAGATGTGACAATTTCTTGTATCATAATTTACAGCTTCTTGTGCTGTTATTATAATTACATTTAGTTAAAGTTCAAACTACAGCTCTAACTTTGCTCTTGAAATGAGATATATACTAAGGGGATGCTTAATAATGCCTGTCATGTGTTTCTTTTGTGAGAGATATTCATACATAAATTAAGTTTTCCTAAGTGATGGAGCCAAAGAAGGGTCCTGTAAAATGGGTTATTAGCCACCCATGCACACACTCTGGTGGTATGTTCAATTGTTTTAATGATAAATTTCCCTCACAAAGTGGAAGAGCCTGTTGACAGACAGAAATACAAGTTAACAATGGACTATTTAGACTTGCAAATGATGGAACATTTAATTATTCCAAAATAGCATTCTACCAGTTAGGGTATGATCATTAAATCCATCAATCTTCAGTTTATATGCATGAAACATTTATCATGTCTTCTACAAAAACAGGAGTCAGTCAACTAAATATAGATCTTTGGACCATCCATTTCATCAAGGCATTTCATTGAAAAGCCTAGAATTTCATTTATTTTCTGCTACGGAGTTAAAGTGTTTGTAAATGATGTGATAAGGCCTAAAAGGTAGGGGAAGGAAGTAAAATTCAGCTCCATGCAAAGATGATAAATATACAATACTTACCTTGAGCACCAGGATTATAGTGTGAGAAAAATGAGATATCAAATGTTAGCTGCTAGGTTGATGATAAGACCTTCTTCTGTTTTCCCTTTTGGATTTTTCATTAAAGTTATACACTAATAAATAATTATCTGAATGATTGCTTCTTATAAAATAACCAGGAATCCTAGAAGGGTGGGTCAGGATAGAAAACCCCCACCCATATAGGATGGGGACTACCTCCCCAGGAATGATCAGGCAAACAAAGACTGCTGTTTGGTCAAAGCTACTTGATACAGGAGACACGCAGCCCAAGTTCTAGGACCCAGCAACCAACTGCATCATCTTGCTTTCTGGGCCTTGGGAATAGGGTTTTGCTGTGGAAGGAGGAGCCGAGCCGAGCTGAGTGCTAATGTAAAAAGAGAGAGAAAGAGTAGGGCAGAGGTGCAGAAACCTGGGCCCAGGGTCCAAATCTGGCACTCTGGGGTCCCAATCCGGCCATTCAAGGTTTCCTGGTTACCCATTGGTTGAATAGAAACTACTATTACTGCGTCTGCGTTGTCCATATAACTCACCCTTCCCCATTCGGGCACCATCAGGGCTCTTGGACTACAACTCCCATCATCCACACACTGACTGGGGATGATGGGAGTTGTAGTCCAACCCATCTGGAGGGTGCCAGGTTGGGGAAAGGTGATTGTAACCACGCACACTGGACCTTCCTGCCAAGTAGTGAAAAGGATATTCCTCAGATATCTGACCAGGTCTTGAATGTATGGTAAAATTTTCACCATTTGGCCTATGTGCTTACTGAATGGTTACACATGCATAATATGAAACGTTACCACTTCAGGCCTGAATTCACTGATATCTGTGGGCTTTTCAGGATGTAGCTGCATTATGGACTGGAAATGTAAATTTAGAGAAGAATGCAATGCAACCAGCAAACCGAAGGCAGGCAAACAAATAGTGAGTGCATAGCTTTATATGTAGACTGGGCTGAATTCAAGGCAGATACAGACTCAGAAAATGGGCCAACAGAGCAGGGAAAGAGAAACCACAGGATAAAACACAACCCATCAACCAGTCTCCCACAGTCCTCTTTCTGCTTGCTTTTACAAGAGATGTTGAAAAGCTGGGACCAAAAACAGACAAATGAATCCCAGGAGATACTGATTGACAGCGGCAGGGCAAAAGTGAGGAGTGACATATTCTTTCTTTCCTATCCCTCTGTGAAGAGGCAGGCTTCCATATTCTGCACCAACTAAAACTGCATAGGAGCCATCAAGGGCACCCCCCTCACATAATCTAGACTTGAGGTTATGAAGGGAATGAGTATGAATGACAGTTACCAGGCTAGAAACTGAAAGAAAAGTGTCAGAGCTTTCTCACAGAGATGGAGTGGCTAGGAAGGGCTCCTGGCCACTGCCACAATCTGGAATCCCGAAAGCAGTGATGGGTCAAGATACACCTGAAGGATATAAGTCTGAATGACACTGGAGGCCAAAGCTGATCAATAATGGGCACCTCCATGCTGCCCAGGTAACAAGATCTGACAGCTATCATTATTTCAGTCTTGTCTAGGGCAGGCTTGCTAATTGCTCATTCTTGTTGATGGGTGGAGGTTGGAGGTCATCTCCCTGCCAAGAACTGCAAAGCCGGAGAGGGAGCGGGTGAGGGGAGCGTGTTACTGTTAATTCCCTCGTCAGAATGGCCCTGGAGCCCCACTGTAGTATTAGCCTGAGGAGCTACTACCTTCAGGGCCGGTGCTACCATTAGGCCAACTAGGCAGCCGCCTAGGGCGCAGGGCTAAAGGGGGTGCCAGAAACGCCTTGAAAACAAAATACAGCGCTCTCAAGTGGGAAGGGGGGCACTAAATATCTGATCTTGCCTAGGGCACCAAACTGCCTTGCACCGGTCCTGACTACCTTCCGCCCTCGTTCCTTACTCTCCCTCTGCCATTCTTATAGTCAGGGCCACCAATCCAGATGGGGAAGAAATTTCTGTTGGATGAGTGGGGTAGGAAGTCAAGGTTCTGTGAGGTAAAGCAACAAACAAACCCACAAAGTTGAATTCCAAAAAAGAGAGCAAGAATGCACATTTATTGTGTGAATACGTTCCTTTTTTATGAGTCATAAAGACTGGGCCAAATAGTGAATAACTCGTAAGTGCTGTTATTTTAAAGTGTGTACAAGAAGATTGGGATTTTTGTGTATGTGGCATTTTGACTTACACTTTAGAGACATGAAAAGTGGGAAGTTTTCTGTCCAAATGCTTCAGACATTCCGTGTCAGTGCCGAGGTCATCGAGAGAACTAGACTGAGATAGCTTCTAAAGAATGTTTATGTTACAAACAGGAACAGAAGAGACAAAGTTCCCATTACTGTGCGACATGTGCATGACTCATAGCAAATGAGGTGAGAGGTTAGGACATATTTCAAACTGTGCTGCCCTTAGCTTTTTTTAGTGGAGATGGACAACAAGATCTCACCATTTTATTGGATCTTTTTGTGGTATGGCCCTATGTCCACTGGAATTTGAACTGAGGCCACGGCAATAATGTTTAAATTCATGTTAAAGGTATCCGAGTGCCTGGTCTATCACTTGTCTGTGCTGAATCCACTGCCAACTAATTTGGAGTAAGCTCATAACAGACAAAAGAACGCACATTTCGAACACATTTAGAATACTATGTATGTACAGTTTGGGTTGCCTGCAAGGAAAGGCTAAAGATTTGGAGCTTTTTAGTTTAGAAATCATGGGCAATATCCAATGGGGTACTTAGGTCCCTGCAGATTCTGTTGTGCCCCGTCGATTCCCTTTCGCAAGTGGCGCCCACCTGTTTTCAGCTGTTTTCTGAGCAGTGGTGGAGAGGGAGCTTGGCTTTTGTGTTGCACAGCGAAAAGGGGGCTCCCTTACTCATGCTGAAGCACAGACACAACACAATCAGCCCATGGAGGAAGAGATTGCTGTCTTTCTCCATGAATGCATCATTCCTGCATTCTGCACAGAAGTCAAGTGATGTGTGTGTGATAATGTGGTGTGTGCAGCCGCCCACATCCACATTCCCGCAGGGAGAAAAAGGTTCCTTAGAGCCTTAAAAAAAAAAAATCTTCGGTATTTTTACTTACCCTAGCTCCATTTGAATGGTATTTGGTGTCCAAGATTTGAGCAGCAGCAGCAGCAGCAGTAACAACAACAAAAATGAATGATATTTTAATGCAATTCCATATTATGCCACCGACATTATGGCTGGGTTCAGACAACACAATAACCCACACTCAGGGGTTGAGTGGGGGATTGTTGTTGAACCATAGGTAGTTGTTGAAATGTGGGTTATCGTGTTGTCTGAAGAACCCAGCTGAGATAACAAACCATGGTGAACAACCCACAGTTCACAACCCAACAACAAACCATGAGTTCCCTTCATGGGTTGTTCATGGTTAACAAGCCATAGCTTGTTAGTGCAGCTGGGTGCAGACAATACGATAACTCACGGTTCAACAACAACCCACACTCAACCCATACTCAACCCTTGAGTGTGGGTTATCGTGTTGTCTGAACCCAGTCAGTGAGTCTATTTTGAACTCTTGAGACAAAATGATTCCCCACCTCACACCCGGGACCTATCTAAAAATACTCATAGTTTCTGAATTGAACTGAGGTGAGTTTGCCCACTGCTAATGGAATTAGGTGTGAGCTTGGTGCTTGGTGAAGCAATCCCAGAACTGCTTTAGCACATGGCAAACCCTGCACAGATCCACCTATTCTCAACACTATCCACATTCTCAACACACCAATTTGGTTCAATGAATTGCCTCTATATTTTTGGAGTATTTCAACTGAACTACATGGGAAAACTCCCACTAATTTTTCTAAGGAAAGTTTTCTATCTATTTCTTTTCCATTTAGTCTTTCTTTTCTGCTGAAGGACTGATGATAAAGACACTTAAGAGAAAATCTAAGAGCACTGTTCATTAGTACCAATGGGCTCAGGAAACTCTGTGCTATTTTATACAGATCCTTATTACAAAGGGGTAAAGATACTCCCACACAGACATTGAGCAAATTGCTACATTCACACCATGTGCTGAGGCTCTTAATAAACCAATCCAAATTGTTGCCTGAGTGTAGAATGGTAAAGGAGAAACAAGCTGGGATGCTGCTTAGCTAACTGTAATTCAGTAACAAATAAACAGAACACCAGAGACCTTTCCTGTTAAAAAATTATAAACAATCCCTAAGGCAATTTTTTTCTTCAAATCATCAACATTCAGCAACATGAGAGGGAAAGAGATTGAAAGAATCTTATAGTATCACACTGAGGATATGAGCAACTGCTGTCTCTAAGTTAATTAGTTTTGCATTTTCCCAGTCAACTTTTAAAAGCCCACCACACAGGACAGCTCTGCAATTTGCCTCCATGTGAACAACGCAGAACTATATTTATACATGAGTACAAAACAAACACGGATGACTAAGTTCCCATGGCAGCTAATGATTCAGGTTCTCACAAAAGGAATGCATTTTGCCGATAAGCTCCTATTCCAGGTGTGAGTTCACACAATCCATCCTCTTCATGTGTCATATACAGTCATACATGCCAATATTTGACCTTGAACAGGGTCTCCCTGCCAACAGTCTATCAATGTCAGCTTTGCTGAGTGGTGGAAATAGAATGAGGTAGAGTGAGGCATGAGGACTTTGAAAATGGCTGCCCTCTCTTAACCGAGTGCATTGAAGCTGGGCTAATGCTCTCGTGGCAGCCAGTTCAAAAGGTATATAAAGCACGCCTAAACCTTAAAGAAAGAAAGAAAGCAATATCTCAAAAAGTATATGTTGGCATCATATGTTGGAAATGGCAAGAAAAGCCAAATAAAAAGAGAAAAGATTTACGACAGCATAATAAAAGTTGATTAAAAATAAATATTCCGTTAGCTGACAAAAGGGAACTCAAAGGAAATCAAAGGAAGTGCCTGCAGATGAATTCAACATCCATTGTTTCATACTTGACACACAGCATTTGGAACAAAGAAATAAAAAATACTAATACTAAAATACTAAGCGGGTGCTTTTGAGGGACCAGCAGAAGATGAAGGGGATCAAAACCCTTCACCAAGTGGCCTACTGGTAGGAATAGGCCTCCACCCACTCTTCCATTTCCCTGTGTATGTGTAACAGCTGAGGGGTTGGTGGTGGCAGAGGCCATGTGCTAGGAACTGCTGGAGCTAGAACTGGGGATCTTTGGTCCTATGTGGGGCTGTCTTGTGTGGTGAGGTTTCAGAACTGCAGTTTGTCACATCTTCCCGGCAATAAAGAACTCTGAGGCTCTGGACTAACCCTGCCTACTGAGTCTGGCCATTGGCCCTACTGGACAGGAAGGGCTATAACTAGGGTTGATGTAAACATCCAACCTCTTGAATATCTCCACTTTTGGGGCACCATAGTGGAGTGAAAATCCTCTTGCTACCCATCTTCTCTCTCTTCATTGCTACCACTTGCTTGCTTTCTTACCGGGCAGAGAGCCAGTGAGCAAGTTGGCAGTGGCATCTACTGCTCCTCCTTCTCAGCACCTGCATTGTCTGGAACAGAGTGGGAGGCAGGTGAACAAGCAGGTTGCAATGATGATGAGACCCCTCAGTGGACCCCTGCTGGGCTGTGGGCCCTTGGCAGGTGCCCAACCAAGACTACCCTTGACACGGGCCCTGGTATTCGTACTTTCTTCTTCTTCTTCTTCTTCTTCTTCTTCTTCTTCTTCTTCTTCTTCTTCTTCTTCTTCTTCTTCTTCTTCTTCTTCTTCATCATCATCATCATTTCAATTTATATTCCCACCTATACACAAATGCCCTAGGCGGCATACAAGATCATAATCGAGCAAAACAAATATACAATAATATAGAATAAAAACTAACTAATACAATTAAGCATAAGGGCTCCTTGCTTCTCCCTCCCTCCCTCTCTCTTCTTTTGTATACTAACATTTAAGCTGTGACTTGGCTGAGTGCCCACCATCAACAAGGATACCATGCTTTTTTAAACTGAGGCCACCAATCCCCCACCCAAAAATACTACATGATAATGTAGCATCTTTCCAGTGGCACTGTATGGAAAAAAGATGGCTGCCCCCACTGCAAGTAGTAACATAGAAATCTGAAGAAGTTGCCTCCCCCATGAATGTTTGAAAGAATGTTTCATTTGAAAGAAAGGTCTGATGAAGATTGGGGGTGGGGGACCTTCAACCAGCCCTACCTAGAACAGTCCCTTGCTTGGGCCACAAGTTCTTCTCGGGTCTGGTGTGTTTCTCTGCATTCCTCTGGTCTGTTTCCCTGGCTTGTTTCCTTCGCTCCAACTCCCTTATTCGACTCCTGCTTCCTGGAAAAGCATATGAAAGGCAGAGAGAAGAGAGCACAGGAGGAGGAGATCTTCCCCACTTCTCTTGTCTTTTTGAATCTGAGTAGCTTGGAAAGTTAAGAGGGGAGGGAGAGACAAAAATCTTTTTTGTGCACTTCTCCATCTCTTTCTTTGAGCCAAGAAGCCCGTGAGGGAAGAGGAGGTAGTAGCACTAGCAACTGTGCGGGGAGGGATGGTGTCCCTTGAGGGGCTGGATTCAGCCTGAAGGCTGCAGGTTGCCAAGCCCTATCATATACAAATTCATAAATTATGTTACTAAAATGGGAGATTAGCCATCGTCATCTATTATGGACAAACAACAAACAACCCATAACAAAGATATGTCCTCAGAGTGTAACCCAAACCTGTCAATTAGAGGCAGCCTTAAGCTGAAGAATTTTGCTCTGCAGCCAAAGTCTTTCCTAGTTTGAGATTGTTCAGATGTGTGGTTTTGGCCTGGGGTCATATCTAGTGAAATGAATGAAGAGAAGCTGACAGATGTCTCCTCTAGCCGGGGAATAAAAGGAAAACATTCAAATACAAAAAATAAATAAAATAGTAATTTATGACTGAATCAGTTTATAATAAAATATATGCATTTAAAAAAAATGTTTTTCTGAAGAGTGAAGTGTTAGTGAGTTGGCTCCACATCTCCTGATAGTGCCTCAGTGGTGTCCGCAAAGCTTTAGTAGACAGATAATCAGAGGGATCTGAATACCAGTTGCTGGGGAACACAACTGAGAGGGTGTTGTTATGCTCATGACCTGCTTGTGTGACCACTGTGGAAACAGAATGCTGGACTAGACAGGCCTTAGAATGATCCAGCAAGGGCTCTTTCTATGTAGGAGTACCATACTGTTTTGTAGTGCCTGGGGAAATTCTTCCCAAAAGACCTGAAGCAGATTCCCACTAGACATAGAAGTGTGGGAGTGGTGAGGGAAACAGGTTTCAAAACACCTCTGGAGCCCATGTAACAGAAAAAATTCTGAAAGGATAATTTGTGGAAGAAAGTGATAAAACAAATGCAGAGGGGGTAGGAGGGAATGGAAATTCCTGTCAGTTTTGACCATCAGGTAGAATGGCTTGTTACACATTCCTCCAAAAGAGGACATGCGTCACTAAAAAAGAGGACAAAAGAGGGCACACATTTACATAATATTTGCATATGCTACGTAACTTACATGTATTGGTGCAAATATAGAAATAATTACTATAACTTAAATATAAATACAATACCACTCATCATAGTAGGGAAGATCATAGATTCATAGATATAGAGTTGGAAGGAGCCTACAAGGCTATCGAGTCCAACCCCCTGCTCAATGCAGGAAACTAGAGGAGGGGTTTCCCATCCAAGTAATAACCAGGCCTGACCCTGCTTAGCTTTCCACACTCAGACAAGCTGAGCCAACATAAGCCACAGGCCTGTTCATGACCAGGTGACTTGTATGCCTGCTCAGTCTGCTGTCCAGTGCTAACTGTTGAAGGGCAACTTCAAGGTCCAGCTTTTCCCTCTGATGGTTCTTTATCTTTAAACCAGACTTAGACTGGACAGCCCTTCAAACATAGGACTGTCCTCTGCAAAGTAGGACCCATGACCACCCTATGATCACACAGCCTGGGCTCTGTCTGGTATATTCTACCAAAAGCTGATTGGACATGGACTGTATGAAAGTGAATTTCTCTTCCTTGGGACGGAACCGACAACCTACCTTCTTGAACTTGCCTACTCTCTGTGAAGGAGGTTACAACCTGTCTTGTTGAACCATTAGTCACTAATTTAAGGAAAAGTAAGGAGACTGCAAGACGGGCTGAAGAGCTATAGAAGAGGATGGATTAGCTGCCCTGGGAACCTTTGAAAACAGGGATTAAATCTCTTAAAGAAATACTCTGGGTAGGATCTGGGTAGGATCCAGATTTAGGCATACTTAGAACAATACTTGAAATCAATGAGAAATTAAGTTAGTCAGTGGGTCTACTCTTACTATGACACTGTTTATGACATATGTGACGTGTCAGGAAGGTAAAAGAGAAAAGAAAGAGAATAATGGCTCAAGGCTCATGAAGAATCGTAAAACAGGCAAAAAGAAAGGCTTCCAGTTTAGAATCATAGAATCATAGAAAAGTAGAGTTGGAAGGGGCCTACAAGGCCATCGAGTCCAACCCCCTGCTCAATGCAGGAATCCAGGTCAAAGCATCCCTGACAGATGGCTGTCCAGCTGCACTTTGAATGCCTCCAGATTGGGAGAGCCCACCACCTCCCTAGGTAGTTGATTCCATTGTTTTATTGCTCTGACTGTCAGGAATTTTTTCCTGATGTTTAGGGGGAATCTGGGTTCCTGTAACTTGAGCCCATTATTCTGTGTCCTGCAAACTGGGATGATCGAGAAGAGATCCTGGCCCTCCTCTGTGTGACATCCCTTCAAGTACAGTCATGCCTTGGATTGAGAGCATAATTCGTTCTGGAAACGTGCTTGTAATCCAAAACACTCTTATATCAAAACGAAATCCCCCCACAAAAAATTCGTACAGAGATTTTTAATTTAAGCCGTACTACAGTACTTGTATTGCAAGACGTCGCTTGTATATCAAGTAAAAAAAAATTAAATAAATATTTAAAAATTTGCTTGTCTTGCAAAACGCTCTCAAACCAAGTTACTTGTAATCCAAGGTATTACTGTACTGGAAGAGTGCGATCATATCTCCCCTCAGTCTCCTCTTCTGAATCTGAAGGCTAAACATGCCCAGTTCTTTCAGTCTCTCCTCATAGGGCCTTGTTTCCAGTCCCTTTATCATCTTTGTTGCCCTCCTCTGAACCCTCTCCAGTTTGTCCACGTCCTTCTTAAAGTGTGGTGCCCAGAACTGGACGCAGTACTCAAGATGGGGCCTAACCAGTGCTGAGTAAAGGTGAATTATCACTTCACGCGATTTGGAAGCTATACTTCTATTAATGCAGCCCAAAATAGCATTTGCCTTCTTTGCAGCCACATTGCATTGCTGGCTCATATTCAGTTTGTGATCTACAACAATTCCAAGATCCTTCTCACTTGTAGTATTGTTGAGCCAAGTGTCCCCCATTCTGTAACTCTGCATTTGGTTTCCTTTCCCTAGGTGCAGCACTTGGCATTTATCCCTATTAAATTTCATTCTGTTGTTTTCAGCCCAGCGCTCCAGCCTATTGAGGTCGCTTTGAATTTTGCTTCTCTTCTTCCAGAATATTAGCTGTTCCACCCAACTTTGTGCCATCTGAAAATTTGATAAGCATTCCCTGTACCTCCTCATCCAAGTCATTAATAAAAATGTTGAAGAGCACTGGGCCCAGGACCGAGCCCTGCGGTACCCCGCTCGTTACTTCTCCCCAGTTTGAGAAGGAACCATTGATAAGCACTCTTTGAGTCCAATTCTGTAGCCAATTGTGGATCCACCTGATAGTTGTTCCATCTAGCCCACTTTTAGCTAGCTTGCTAATCAGGATATCATGAGGCACTTTGTTGAAAGCTTTGCTGAGGTCCAGATATATGATATCCATAGCATTCCCACAGTCCACAAGGGAGATTACCCGATCAAAAACCAGTTTAGGTTAGCCACATTTCTCATGCACTGAACTTATAGCCTATCCAGGCCCCTGCCCTCCATTTCTACTACATATAGGACTTGCCATAAGCAGCCATGAGATTTTCTATGATTCTATGATCTGACTTTCATAGATTTCATAGATCATAGAGTTGGAAGGGGCCTACAAGGCTATCGAGTCCAACCCCCTGCTCAATGCAGGAAACTAGAGGAGGGGTCTCCCATCCAAGTAATAACCAGGCGTGACCCTGCTTAGCTTTCCACGCTCAGACAAGCTGCTACTTAGATGACAAAAGACAATTTTAGGATATGTGATGATGATTCCAAGGCACTGATCTTGTGAACACAACTGGTTCTTCCATGAGGCAGGGTGAGTCCCTTGACTCAGGCAGCAGATCAAGGGGCAGCAGATCACAGGCCCCTGTCCCCCACTCCTTTCTCTGGCCATCTGCAGTCAGGAATACTGTCCCACTACTGTCCCCATTTCATTGCCACCACTACTGGTGGCTTCTGGCTCTGGTTGCTTTCCACCCCCACAGCCAGCCTTTCTTCTCCAGTGAGCAATGCAGTAATCTTATCCACACTTACCTGGAATTAAGCTCCTTTGAACTCAATGGGACTTACTTCTGATTAGATATAGCAAGGATCGCACTGTTAATCCTCCCACCATGAGTTGTTGTGAACAGAGGTTGGGAGTGCTGCCTCACTAATAAAAAATGCATGTAGTTATTCTTGCTTTCATCTAAGTAATTTATGCAAAATATATTATGTGGGATTCAAAATGTGATTTACTCATCCACCTTTGCAATATTTTGACAGGTTTGGGTGTACTTTAAAGTATCAGAGCCATGTCAATCTTCCCTTAGATCACTCCAATAGTATATTCCCCAGATTTCCTGTGAGCAGCATTAGTCTATTTATGCCTATGTAACTTTACTGAAATATTTACTATTCCTCTGCCATCTTAGTATCATGTTCAAATGAACAAAAAATATCGCAATGTGCTAGCAAAGCAATGGTAAATGAGCTTCCAGTGCTGGTGCTGTATTTACATAAGCTATTATAAATTGAAGTCATTTCATATATGCTGTGATTATTAATCACCCAATTCAGCTATATTTTATGTGTGACTAAACAAGAAACAGCGGAGTGACCTCTTTGTAATCGCTTACTCAGGCTAACTGGAACTTTTTCAGATAAATATTATGGTGACCTTATTCAGTATAATTTATTGGTTTTAAAGAGGAACTTCTGCTCATCAGTAACAAACAGGAAGGAACCATTTATATATGTTCTTTTACATCTTGTCCAAATTCCTCACATTAGTATCACTATAATATTTTAGCACAGTATATTCTTTCACAACTCTGGTAGCCTTGTATTCTGCTGCTCTAATTTTAATTCCACTAAAAAAGTTATCTATAACTGAAAAGAATGCTGGTATCAACATCGGAAAAAGAAGCTGCCATGTTTGCTGCTCATAGAACCACAGGAAGATGCCTTATAGCAGGTCAGAACAGGGATGTGGGAGAAATTCATTCAGTTCACATTTTAATGCAAACTTACCTAATTTAGAACTTCCAAACCAATATGTGGACTGAAACCCTGCTATCCAAAATTCTCACATCCTCAAATTTTGTTCTGGAGTTCCCCAATAAAAAAATGCACGCAAACATATGTATATTAAGGAAACGTGCACCCCAAAATGCGGATGGTAGTGAAAATAACATTACAGGCACATCCTGTGCATGTTTAAACAGAAAAAAGTCCTACAACTCCCAGCATTCCCCAGCCATTATGGCTAGCTGGGGCATGCTGGGAGTTATAGGAATTTTTTCTTGTCTAAACATTCCTAGGATTGTGCTCTAAAGCTGCAGTCCTGTACCCACTTACCTGGGGGTACGCCTCAGTTGAAATCAACGGGACTTACTTCTGAGTAGACACACATAGGATTGTGCTGTAATTCCATCCCCCAAAATAGGTTCACCACCATGGAGAACCATGGAGAGCACCTATAAAGCTCAAACAAAAAGATGCAATGGATAAGGAGCCCCACTGACACAGGAGTCGCCAGCTTCCCCTGTCCATTCAGACACCAGTTTCATCTCTTGCCCCCTCACAGTGCCACATAAAGCAGGTTGCTTCACCCCCCTGAGCATGTGATCTGTGCCCCTTGCCTCCACTGCTGCCTTTCAGCACCTCAGGGTAAGAACGGGCATTCCCCTGCCCGCTCGGCCACCACATAATGGCCACCAGTGGCTTCACCTAGCACATGGCCTCACCAGCTGTTGCTGACACTAGCCTAGGTCAGCTCAGATGATCCTCGAAACCAAGATTTGGAGGACTGGAAAAGAGCCACAGGCTCACAGGCTCCCTTCTCGTGCATGGCTTCACTTTCAGCCTCCTATTTATGGCTAACTACCATTTATCACGATACATGAATTGGCAAACTGTGATTTGCTCTTGCACTCCAAACCAAAATTGGGATACCTACTTCAAACCATGGTGAATCTGAATTCTCTTTTCTTTTTTCCTCTCTTGCCACACAGGTACATGGAACTCTAGCCCTATTCTAGAGTTTGCTTGAACATGTGAAGGCTAAAAATGAGAAAGGCCATAGGGTGCGCACCCAACCCCTGCCCCAATGTGCACACATGCTCCTCTTCAGACCTTTGAGCATTCAGCACATAAGTCTGATGAGGGTTTCTGAGCATATTCGGCTGAATGCCCTTAGAGGCCTCTGTGCAATCAGGAACCCTGCCTTATGTGTGCCTCTGCTTCCAAATACACTTAGCCCTTTTGTGTTCTGGCAAACACCTGAACAGGGCTACTGTTTCTGTCCCCATTCTGTATTCCTGGTTCTGGTCATTTATTTATTTGACTAGTCGCCTGCTTTTGTTCAAGGAGCTCAAAATGGTTCCCAACTGTGTCATGGGTGTCAGACAATACTTTGTGCTCCAGGAAATACAAAGTTGGTCTCTCTGGCCCTTACTAACTTAGCACCATCAGCTATAAAATGTCTATAAATGAAGAGTTCTTCTGACTTCATTTTGCATGGAAAGACTAGTATGTCCCATAATAACGCAGTTGGAGAGGAAAGTGTATGATCTTTGATACAGACAGGAAGTAATTCTGCTGAGCAGAGGAAGAGCCATGCAGAAGAGAGGGAGACGCCATAGCCCCGATCAGGCATTTGCCTCAACATGTGAGAACTTAAAGTGGGTAGGGGGATGTGACCATGTACACTGGGCCCTGCCTCCTATGTCCCCATGTGCACCAGCCCCTGTTCCCTGTATGGGGTGATAAGATCTGAAGAAGCGTTCTACTCACATTCCTTTGAAAATAAGTAGAACTGTCTGCATGATTGGGGACATTGCTTTATCAGGGTCACCAGTTACACAGAGAGTTCTACTCCTGTTCAAGTGAGTGGGAGTAGAATGCCTTTTCAGACCTCCCAGTCCCTGCTCAATGCGGAGACGGTCAGGGACTGAGGCGGCACACAGAGACATAGGCAATGGGACCAGCATGTGTGGCCGCACTCCCTACCCAGTTTAAGCCCTCATATGTTTAGGCAAATGCCTGAGCAGGGATCATAACATAGGGTGCTTCCACCAGGTGTGGGGTTTATTATGCAATCGCACTGCTTCATCCCTGGAATTTTATGAGGGGTCTTCCAGACGTCATCATCTTCCATTTGTAGGCCCTCCTGTGTTTTTTCCAGGAAGAAAAAATGGAATAGCGCTGTGCAATGTCTTTTGATTGTTAGTGCTTGGAGCCTCATATCTGGAAGCACCCCGAATGTCCTTTAGAAAAAAGACAAGGAAATGTGTGAGAAAAAGGTGGTTTCTCTGGAACAGACTGGCACAATTGAAACTCTGATGTAACAAAAAGGTCCAGTCTGAGAAAAAGAGAAAGAGGAAGAATTTGTTTGCAGAGAATTATTAGGACATAGAACTAGAAGGACAGAAGCTAAGGTAAGTATTATGGGATATTTGAAAAGGAAACTTCATATGTTCCGTCACTGTAATTGCTGGGTGATATTTAAAGAGAAAAAGCTATAAAATTTACGAAAGCCCTTTGTGCACTAATGAAGAGGGCATAAATCTTCCTCATTTCAGTTCTTCAATATTCAATATTTTTAATGATCAGGACATTTCCAATATATTTGACAAGGGAAAAAGAAGGAAAGAAAAGAAAACTTATTTGCCTTAACTACCAGACTCCCATCCATGTTACTAGCAAGCATATTTTTCCACCTTTGCAAGGAAAAAAAAAGGTTGCCTTGAGCACTGCCAGTAGTTTTCAAAGAAATGAGGTTAGGTGCCCTCTTGCTTGGATGCCAATAAACAAAAAACTTCACATAAAATCCATGTAATCCAGAGTGGCTGGCAATTCTGCTTGGGAAAGGTTTAGGACAGGAGGAGCAGAGATATTGAATTCATCTCACTTGTCTTAGAGGGCACTCTCTGGAGATCCACAACACGGTCATTAGCCCAGAATCTCACATAAAGGTCAGTTGCATTGCACCAGCCAAGGGGATAAAAATAGCCTCCCATAATACAAATGAAAAAGGGGGTAATAAAAGTTCACTTCCCAAAGCAGTCTGAAAGTACACAAATGCTCTCTTTCTTATCATTGTGCTAAGCATTTTTTATGGTTTTCAAGTCATTAGCTCTTATGCATAGAAAAAGATCTATGCTGTCAAAATCTTATCATCTGCTTCATTGGCCTGTGGTCAAATGTATTTAAAACACAATGGCTGCATCCAATGTGCATTTACCTGGGAGTAAGCTCCATTAACTCATGGGGACTTGCTTCGGAGTAAAGATGCATAGGACTGAGCTGCAAGAGCAATAAAACAAAATATCTCTTTTATATTTGTTCTTGGACGATAGTCACATGGTCTGTTCTCAAAATGTTGTGGATAATTTTTCCTTAAGGGAAAAGAATAAAGAATGTTCATTGGCAATGGCTGGGTTAAAACACTTCAAAGATGTTGAGCTTGTGGAAATGCTGTTATTTCCTTGCCTGCCTTGGTCAAAGTATTTCTACTTCATACGATTCTGGTTTCATCTTTTGATGAAAGCTCGGATATCTCTTATGAATTATTATTATTATGCATCTCTGTTATCTATTAGCAGAGAAGTTTGAGAAATTCCAACAACTCTTCACTGTGACAGTTTTTGCTTTGTTTGAGAAGAAGAGCTTTAAGGCCAATATAAGGACTCCTTATCTACAATATGCAGGAAAGAACAACAACAACATGGCTTACACGGAAAAAACTATGATGATCTGTTAAATTATGGATAATGTAGACACTCTGTTGTGGGCCTAATTATAAAAATAATGAGCAAAGCTTCAAAGAAAGCTTGCTTTTGAATGCTAATGAAGGATTGTTATGCCCTCATTCGCCATTGTCTTCTTAAAAGATGTGCAGTTGGGTGAAATACCTGATTGAATGTAGACCTGAATTTTGTGCCTACTCTGATTCCCTGATAATCGCCACAATAGGGGGAGAGGTTCATCATTGCCACCCAGGTGTGCTGAACCCTTGTGATTTTCCAAAATGTAAGAAAGTTGATTGGACTTTATAGTACATCAGATTCATGAGAAGCATATCAGAGGGCTGTAGCTCAGTGGTAGAGCACCTGTTTTGCATGCAGGAGGTCCCTCCCAGGTTCAATCCCCGGCATTTCCAGGTAGAGCTAGGAAAGTATCCCGCCTGAAATCCTGGAGAGCCGCTGCCAATCAGTGTCAACAATACTGAGCTAGATGGACCAGTGGTCTGACTTAGTGTAAGGCAGCTTCCTATGTTCCTAGCATGATTACATGAAACTGTGGGCATCACTTTGGAGTGAGTGAGTGTGTCACAAAGCAGTGCACCTGTTCTGTTATAACAGGAGATATTTTGCCTGGCAGGGAGGAGGGCCACCAAGTTCTGACTCTCCTCTGACCACAGAATGCTGCAGTAGTTGTGTCAGTACAAACTATGTCAGAGATGGATAGGACATTTGAAAGTGGTCATAGGAATGTGATTGATTCGACCCTTACCACTGGTGATGGAGAGGTGAGAGGGATACAAAAGATCTATTAGTCTTATTGGGTGCTTTAGTGTACAAACATATATTCCTTCATTCATTTCCCCCCTTCATTTCCCCCTCTGTTCCTTTTTCCTTGTGTGCTTGTCATTATTTCTAAGTTGTTCCAGGAGCCTTTTTGGCTGAGGAGTGGGATAAAAAGAGTACTCTAAATAAATAAATAAATAAATTTGATGTCAACAATAAATAGCACAAGAGACCTTTAAAAGGCAATTTGATGTTCATCTGCAGAAATACTCCTGGAGAGGTTTTCCCCACACCTCCCTGAAAGACAGTGAAGCCTTGACTTCTTAAGATAAGGCAGAGTTGCCCTGTCAGCCCTATTCTAACTGGTCCACTGGGAAATGGCCTATTTCCCTATGGCCGGACCCACGCATGAACCAGCCACCATGCCAACTAAACTATTAGCCTTATTGGGTGATTTAGGGTGCAGTCCAATCGGAGGATTACGGGCATCCTATGTTCTCCTTCTACCCTGCAACTCAGCTAGATGGCCAATAGAGAGGGAGGGAAAGAGGCTGAGGCATCACCAGGATATGTTGTATCTTGGCGGTGCCTCCCCACCCCCTGGAACACCCCCTCTACCCTGTGTCTGAGGTTGCTCTTGTGACCTGGGAGACGCAGCCAATGAAGTTCTTTCTGTGCTGGCAGTGAGGGGCGGCGGGAAGGCGCTCCGAGTGCGGAGACCCAGCTAAGAGGTCAGAGCAATTTTCCAACCTTGTAGCTGGGTCTCTGAAAAACCCTATGGCCATCTAGACACTGTCTAGGTGGCCATAGGATTGTGCTGTTAGTGTACAGACATAGATTCATTCATTCATTCATTCATTCATTGATCCAATACATTTATTTTCCACTTTTCAGAGATATACCCTCACAAAGTAGCTTACAAAAGACAATGGTATTGGATACAAGCACATAAACATTGACAAAAACAGCACTATCAGAATTAAGGAAAATTAATCCAAGTTTGAGGTTGTTGAGAGTGGAACACACAGATTACCTAGTTACGAAAGGCCAGTTTGAACAGATATGTTTTTAAAGCTTTCTTAAAGGCTGGCACCAAAGGTGTACAGTGCAAAGCAGCAGGCAGGGAGTTCCATAACTGAGGGGCCATCGTTGAGAAAGCTCTGCTCCTTGTTCTCATCAATCTAGCTCAGGGCTCTCCAACCTTGGGTCCCCAGATGTTGCTGGACTACAGCTCCCAGAATCCCTTGCCATTAGCCATGCTGCCTGGGAATGCTGGGAGCTGTAGGCCAGCAACATCTGGGGACCCAAGGTTGGAGAGCCCCGATCTAGCTCTTCTAACTGGCAGGCATATTAGCAGGGCCCCTGATTATGAGCTAAGCCTACAGAAAGGACTGTATACGTGAAGGCCAAAGGTAATCTGGTCCCTTAAATTAATACAGAGTGGGGAGAATTTGCTTTTGGAACTAACTCTGCAGGTTGATCATGAGTGGACACAAAGACTAGAAGGTCTGTTTTCACAATTGCTTACATTGCTCATGAATTTGTGAGAGCTGGTGTAGCACAGTAGCTAATTGCCTCAGCCTTCAGAGACCCCCTGGTTCAAATTTCCACTCTGTTTTAAACTCAGTAGAATGCAACTCAGCCTCAGCTGCCCTGTCCCACAGTATCAGGATAGTAACACTGACCTATCTTACAGGATTGGTGCAAGGATTATAACAGCCTTCCCCAACCTATTGCCCTCCTGATGTTTTAGATTAAAACTCCCATAATCCCTGACTGTTGGCCATCTAGAGGGTACCAGATTGGGGGGAAAAAACTGGTTTGTAGCAAGATAATACATGTGCGAAGTATATATTTATTTTGTACGAAATAGTCATTGTGCTGACAACTCAAAAAAATTCTTTTTGTGCCTGTGTGGTAGGATTGCTTTTGTAAACATTTGCAAGGCATGGAGTACACTCATTAAAACAGTTCTCTGTGATTATCTCTCTTCAGCAGCTGTTGATAATACTGTCCTCTGTCTATAGCAGGATCTTCATAATCAGAATATTCCATCATTACCTCATTTCACTAATTACATTACAGGAAGCAAGTTTGTCACTTTAAGGCGCAATCCTATGCATGTTTAGACAGGAAAAAGTCCTATAACTCCCAGCATGCCCCAGCCAGTATGGCTGGCTGGGGCATGCTGGGAATTGTAGGACTTTTTTCTGTCTAAACCTGTATAGGATTGCATCCTTAATGTGCTGCATGCAGAAGAAATGAACTGGTTGCCAAATCATCTTGTCCATGTGGGGGGGGGAAGTGGGGTTAAAATTTAGATAGTCAAAATACTATTAATAGTCATGGGGCACAACAAACTGGCCTCCCACTTAACAGGGAGCTTTCATTAAGCAGACTTTGATGTATCAAGGTTATAATAATGAAACAGTCATGAGATCTCTAAGAGATTACACCCTCTGTAATCCGCCTGGAGAACATCAGAGTTATTGGGCAGATTAGAAATGTAATAAATAATCCATGGATAAATAATCTCCAGGAAACTTTTCTAGTCTTCATTCTCCCCTCCCATTGGCCAGATGACATCACATCAGGGAGCGGGACCTTGCCCGTGACGTCAGGGGTGTGCCTCTGCTCCCTGACATCATTGGGTCCCCGGCCAGAGCACCGGATGCTCCAACAGGAGCATCAGTTGGAGATCTGGTTTTGCTCTCTGCAGAGGGGAGTTAGGGAAAGCCTGGCTAGGGAATGCCTGCAGACTGAAGCCCACCAGGGCACCGACTTTGCTCCTCCTTCACATTCTCCGCGTGGGGGAACACTGGGGAGGAGTTAAGGGGACTCCGCAAGCACCTCAAGGCACCAGAGGAGAGTTCAGAAGCACCACTCCTCCTTCTTCTCAAAGGCTGTTTCTTCTAGTCATGGTTAAGTTTTAAAACATAAACAAAAGAGCACAAAGGAAATTGTTCTTTAGGAGTGCATGAGCTGGCATAGAATAGCAGGAGTCATTATGATCTGTCTGACAAGTACATATTTAGGGGCTGCTATAACCACTGATAAATAGACTTGCTAGAATAAAACCGCTGCTTTGAAATTGATGGAATCTATTGTGAAAGTGCTTACATTATCTGCTGTGTAACTCCTTAAAATGTCAGTGGCACTCTTAATAGAACATAATAGCACAGCTACCAAGCAGCACACAACTTTATGATGTAAACATATATTTTACTGAGCAAATCATGTAAACATCCATTTTCACATTTCTGGAAGCAAGGTCAAATCATGTAATCAAAAAGACTGTGGCAACTTGCCAGGATGTCCCCATGAACTTTTCCTGACCAAATCCAAAGGCTCCCAGGGGTGTCAGTCAGTTTTGATTCATTCTCTAACGTTTATGGGATTCCATTACAGTACACCAATCCTGTACTGGTTCTCGTGCTATCATCCTGTCTCTCCAACCACACTTTTTCTACTTAGTCTGTGGGCCAAATTACATACATTACATTTATTTATTTAATACATTTTAATACCTCCCAATAGCCGGAGCTCTGTGGGCGGTTTACAACAGTCAAACCCAGGTTTAACACTGAATGTACACCTGAAAGGACACTGAAGGCAACCCTGATTGTCACGCATATCTGTATAAGACTAGTATTTCCAAATAGTTTTGTCTCATTCATATATTAGTTTTTAGGTGAAGACTGAAATGGTCCTACATGTCGAAGGCCAACCTTCTCTCTCACTCCTTCCAGGCAGACACGGACAATAAACTAAGCTTTATTATGCTAATGTCAGCCAGTCAGACTGTACAAATGAAGCGTGTTGCAGAAGTCAATAACAAAAGGAACAAGCACAGATAGAATACTAGCCATTCAAGAAGTGTGACCTATAGGTAAGAAGTTGATTCCAAACTGAATTCCCCTCCTCTCTTCCAAGCTCAGATTACCCACACTCCGCCTCTAAGGCGGATCCTCTTGCTTAAGGGCCAATCGCTTGGAACGTGACCTCTAACAAGTCTTAGCTTGTTACACTATACCCTAGGATTAATGACACCTGATCCACCCTTCTCCTCATTAACATGCTCAGTCTGCCTTCCCACCAAGTCTGGAGTTGATTCACTCCCAAACACTGCCTGGCTTATCTCCATGTCCCCTGGCCTTTGCATTTCAGCTACGGCTTCCAACCCCTCCTCTGACTCAGAATCAGTTCCCAGATCCTTTGAAGGCACTTATGCAGGAGCAACGGGGCCCAGTCCCTACACTACTAAACATAATTTTTCAATTTGTCCTATATCGAAGATGGTTGTTGCTTTCTGATATAGCCAAGGCATCTTGCATTTCGGTGGCTAACCCTGTCCCTTCCCTCTGCTCCCCATATGGCCAGGGTGCTGAAGCTCAGGCCCATCTGGGGTCCCAATCCGTCCCCCTATGATTCCCCAGACAGCCACGTCCCCTTCCCCTGCCCCATCTCATTTCTCCTGACCACTGATCGTTTGGTGGTTTCCCAGCTTTTG
Source organism: Shinisaurus crocodilurus (assembly GCA_021292165.1). Classification (NCBI taxonomy): domain Eukaryota; kingdom Metazoa; phylum Chordata; class Lepidosauria; order Squamata; family Shinisauridae; genus Shinisaurus; species Shinisaurus crocodilurus. Next base: position 23,689,501 of record CM037880.1, on the reverse strand, counting down.
CATGGTTTCCCCCCATTCTAGAAGGTTGAAATGCCTCTCCTAAGGCTTAGCTATTGGCAAGTGAGAGCTTGAAGCTAAACTATGCTGCTATTTTTGGGGCCTGCCCCTTTCCCTTTGGCCCTGCCCACCACCAGACTGCAGCCCCTGAGAGCTTCTGAATCCAGCCCTCATAATGAAAGGGGTTTGACACCCTTGCTGTAGGGCAGTGTTCTCCAACCTTGGGTCCCCAGATGTTTTTGGCCTACAACTCCCAGCATGCCCCAGCCAGCTATGCTGGCTGGGGCATGCTGGCAGTTGTAGGCCAAAAACATCTGGGGACCCAAGGTTGGAGAACGCTGCTGTAGGGGTTTGGTAGGGCCACGTCCTTGACCCTAAATTTGCTCTCCTCCTCTGGTTGCTTCCATTTGTGATCAGGATTTCTACTATCTTGGGTGTCACGTATTCACCTCAGAAGCCATGCAACTATGACTACACAGCACAGTCCTAACAGGGAAGGTTGGGATAAAAGAGGAACCCAAAGCAAATAAGGAGAAGCTTATTTTATACTGGAAAGGCAGGCTATACATTAATTCAATTTAAAAAAAACATAATAAGATTTGGGAAGAGAACAGGACAAACAGCCACCCACAATAAAGGGAGAGGCACCTGGAGGAGTCAGGTGTACTTCACCCCTTTATCATAGGGAGGCCATGTGTCCTCTTTTATAGAGGACAGTCCTCCATTTGTAGGGCTGCTATATGACTGTCCTCTATTGCATCCTCTGTTTGAAGGGTTGTCCAGTCCAAGTCCAGTTTGGAGATAAAGAGCTATCAGAAGGAAGAGCTTGGCCTTGAAATTTCCCATCAACAGCACCTGGACAGCAGGCTGAGCAAGGCACACAGGCCACGTGGTCACAGTCTTCCACAGTATGGTAAGATGCACTGAATTTCTATTCAAATTATAATAATTATTTATACATTTGTGTCTGTTTATGCATGTGCCCATGCAAATAGGTGCTCTCTTTTGCCCTCTGTTTTGGTGATTCACAACTGGGCACCCTACATCTACGCAGCCATGGAGCCAGCTCCCCGGCTCTAATAGTTGCCCTCTCCCTAACAGAGCTTTTGTCCTTCCACCACAGCTCTGTTTATTTCTTTCCTTGCCCAGTGCCTAATCTTCTGCTTCATGCTCCTTTGCCACAGCACTTTGTTCTGCTGGCTTCCCTTGACTCCTAATGCCAATCACCTCCGTCCACTCCGCACCAGAGGCACTCATCAGCGGTCCCCTGCTCCTCTGGTGGACCAATATCTCCATGCCTATCTTACCTTCTATTTTTGCAGTTGTGTGAATGCAGAGCCTGGAATTGTAATGTACCTTGCATTTGAATATCTGTGGGGGGTTTTGTTTTTTGTTTTTAATGATCAAAAGCATCTTTCAGGAAAATGGCCTAATTGTTCACCTATAATAACATCCCTGTAATCAGCCTTGTTGTACTGGCAACATTATGATCTTCTAATCACCTTACTGTTCCTGTCTGGGTGATGCTGCCAATTAGTAAAATTTAAAGAGATCTATGAAGCCTGGAGTTGACTTCACCAAGGAGCAGCATGTCTGCAGAACTCGTCTCTTCCCTGCTCCTGAGTCAGTTTGCACACTAAAGAAACCAACGCCTGTCCCTAACTTTGAATGCCCTTGACAGTCTCTTAAAATACACTTCATAAAACAGGGACTCCAGCAATTACCCACAGATCATAGTACCCCAGCAGCAACATAAATATAACAAAAATTTAATTAACCCCACCAACAAAATCACCGGCTTCATTGCTGGCTGAATTTGAAATAGCTCACTTACGGATGAAGAAGTCAGTGTTATTGGTAAGGTTCCTGGAGCACTGATGTTATGAGAGCAATATTTATGGAAGAGGCAATTTATCAAATAAAGACAATACAGACCAAGTCTAAATTCATAGGCTGAGACTGATAAAATGGTACAACAATTATTATGAGCATCTTGGCAATGCAGTACAGATATACTGGGCTGATATAACTGTAGAAATATTTACCCTGAAAGGAAGTATATATGCGTCTGCATCTTAAAATAATAGCAATAAAATGAACCAACAAGGAACACAGAGTTATATGCAACATTGAACTGAACAGATGCCTCGTATGGAAAATCTACAGCAAATTATGTAGAGGAGAAACATTGCAAAGATTGGCAATGTTCTTTTTAACCCTCATTGTGGCCCACAAGCCCACAATTCTCCAACTAGACACACCAAGGGAATCTCTCTTTAGGCTGCAATCTTATGCATACTTATTGGGAATATTTCCTTGAACACAGTAGGCTTGCAAATAAATATGCATAGGATTGGGCTCTTAGTGCTTCTTCTGGGAGTAGTCTAGAATTAAGGGATGAGTTTCTCCTTACATCTCTTTACTTCCATCCCTGCAGAGTACAAAATGCACCCACCTCTTGTCAATTCTGAATGGCTCACATGTGTAAAATTTGGCATACGTCTCTTTAAAATACATTTAAAAAGCAACTAGGAGAGCTCCTCTTCTGGCTATAGTAACAGGGTATGCACCCAACTTTATATACATGTGTCCACAAAAACCATGTGTATTTTCCAATTAGCTATCTGTAACCAAGTACATCACGGGTTGGATTTCAAAGAGAACCTGTGGGATGTATCTTCCATTCACTGAGGGATGTTTCATACCTCGCACCCAAGCATTATGTGTCAAAACAAAGTGAAACTAAATTAAATTATATTCTACTTGCCTAACAGCTCATGCAACCACTTGCACAAGCAGAAGCATGAGAACAGCTACGTTACTATTATAATACTGTGGAAACTCAGGCACAAACATTGCGGAACAACACTATCGGCAATTTGCCTTCTACTCACACCATTTGGGATCCAACCCAGTTTAAAAAGGGAATAGCTCCTAAGGGCCAGTTCACACAATCACCATGTCATCTACTGGATATGCTGTTGTGCTGATAACAGCTCCTCCTTGAAATCCTTAAGCATAGAATGCTAAGGCTGAGCTTTAGGCAGCTGTCAAAGGTAAGCCAGGGGCCCGGAATTGAAGAGGGAATCAGAGCCAAAAAATAGAAACACACCAGAGCCAGAAAGACCTTGTCACTCAGGCAAAGTCCTTCCTGTCCATGAGGGCCCAATGACCAGTATAAACAGACAGGTCAGTCCAAAGCTTGTCCTAAAAATGCTTATCTGTCAGCAAGATGTTCCAAGTCGCAGTTCTAAGAGCCTATGGGTACAATCCTATGCATTTTTAGGCAGAGAAAAGAAAGACCTACAACTTCCAGCATGCCCCAGCCAGCCACGGCTGGCTGGGGCATGCTGGGAATTGTAGGCATTTTCTCTGTCTAAACGTACATAGGATTGCAACTTAAATAACCTAGGAAGGCAGTTGAAGGAGTTTACTGCTTTGAAGAACCTGGCCTGTGGCATGATGAAGTAGTGGGTAAGATAGAAAACAGTAGCCAAAAAATAAAGATAAGTCCAAAGCTCTTTAGGTCAGAAGAGGTTAAAAGCCAGGAGGTCAGAAGGAAGTCTACGTTTTGTGTTTTTTTTTTAAATCAATCAATGCCAAGAGGAAAAAGGGATGAGTCCACTATAGAAATGAAATTTAAACACAGGGAGAACCGTGCAGGACTGGGCCAATGAGGTTGACTCAGGGTGCAATCCTATGTATGTTTAGACAGAAAATAAAGTCCTACATACATCATGCCCCAGCATGCCCAGCCATGCCCAGTGGGAGCTGTAGGACTTTTCTTTCCTGTCAGAATATGCATCGAATTGTGCCCCAAAGGCAGGAAGCAAGAGGCAAGCCAGAAATTGTGCTCACATCCAAAGACAGACAGAATGGTGCAGTCAGTGGACAGAGTATTGGATTTAGAGCATGCAGGGCAGTGTTCAAATAAGCTCCCACTCAGCCATTGGGCTGGTCACTATCCCTCAGCTTAACCTACCTCTGTCTTCTTTGTTGTGAGAAGAAAATGTGATTAATGGGAAGATAGTCCATGTATGTACCGGTAATTAATATATATGGCATCCTGTTTTGCCACTTAGCTTTTAGGGTGGCTCGAGCTACAATCTATGGATAGGTTTATTCACCATGGCTTGAATGTCATCAACAAGGTGCTGTTGGACAAGGATTAAACTGTATTCTTCCACATCGGCATATGCTTTGTATGTGCTATGGGGAGATCATTCATTCATTTCATTTATTTCATTTATATACCGCCCCATAGCCGAAGCTCTCTGGGCAGTTCACAACACTCTCTACATAAAAACAACATTAAAACATACAAAACAGAAGTCTTCAGTTTTGACATTCTGTGACCAATGACGACATTACATTGATGATGTAGGCCCCTTCCAACTCTATGATCCTATGATATCCTATGTTCCTAAAGGTGACAGAGCAAAAATGTATCTAGATAACAACTAGAAGTCAGACATATTTCTGCGGAAGCTTTGCAATTCATTTGATTTATTAAATAAAAGTGATGCTTTTTTTAAAAAAAATGTTTTGATATGCCACTTATTTATATTAATTTAGGGTGCAATCCTATGGCCACTAGATGCTTTCTAGGCAGCTATAGGAAAAGTTGAAGTCCCAGCTCTGACCTTGGAACAGCACTCCGAGGTCGGAGCTGGGACTCCGACTTCAGAGCGCCCTCCCTCCACCCTCATAGCCGGCACGGTTCTTTCCGCATTGGCTGTGGCTCCAAAGATGGAAGACCGACATTGGAGTCAGCGCTGGGGGGGGGGATATTCTGGGGGGTGGGGAGGGGAGGAGTGACGCACCGCCATCCTACGAGGAATCCTGGAGGTGCCTCTGGCTCCTCTCCTTGTGAGCCAGTGTAAAAGAGTTAGACAGCCGAAATCAGCCATCTAAGTGTTTTGGAGTGTGAGGGAAGCACAGAGGCAATCTTGCCTCCACGTTCCTCCCACCCTCAACAGGATGCCAATCCTCCAAGTTCAGAGGGTTACGGGCAGCCACATTGGATCGCGCCGTTTTTATCTATCTTTCCTATCATCTTTTCTACAGTTGCACTTTGTTCTTCTCCACTGGAGTTTGAGATATTGCTGTGCCGAAAATGTCTTCCACCTTTTTCCCCCAACCATTCTCATTCAATTCGATAGAAAAGAAGTTGCTTTCAAAAAGAAATTCAAAGGAGACTCAACTTTGGGAAAAATTCCCAAGGGATGGGTTCAGGGTTCTTGTGCTTGCCTTACTTAGGAGTTTGCATGAGTGTCCTCCCCGCACAACACTGCTCCCTCACACCTGCTACAGGGCTCTCTGGGAAGTAGCAGTCTTATAAGCATCTGCATTCGAGAAAAGATGTATCTACAATCAACCTTTTAAATTTAAGAATGAACTAGCCCTGAGCTAAAATTTATCAGAAGACATTTCCTCAGAAAAGTTCTGAGATCTTTCTTTTCTTATCCCCCTAAAAAGAAAAGGCCACTATGCAGGATTTTCTCCAAATATTATTCACAATTTTTTTTTTGGGGGGTGGCCACCTTCCTTCTCCCCCCCCCCATGCCCTGAAACAATGTTATGTATGGGGTATTGTGGAGGATGCAGTATATGGACCAAGCCACAAACACAGTTGCAGCGCAAAAACAAAAAACCCTTAGGAAAAAAGAAAGACTTTCTGCTATAATCCCTGAGAATGGTGAGCCCCACATGTGAGAAAATGTTGGAGAATTCTCCTCCCCCTGGAGAAATTTGTTGAAACTGTCCCCTCAATTTTGCTGCCCGCACATAGGGTAAAGAATTTTGAGAGACCCTTTGGGCACAGCTCTAGTTTGAGATGATATTTTTAGTTGTCTTCAGCTCTGAGATCTATCTACGGTATCTATCTATCTATGATAGGTAGTTTAATTTGTATTTCTTTCACAGTAGCATCAGACACTAACTCTTCTGTTTCTGTTTTGCTTACCAAACCTCTTCATTGTTCCAAAGATTGTTAAAGTGTGTGCCACATTATATTAATCCCTTTTTAGAAATATACTTATTTCTAGCAGAAATTGCCACAGAAACAATAAACATGATCTATTTTGCCTTTATTAAAAATGGGTGAACTTCCTTTCAGTTTGATGTGGAATTGGTCTTGGCAAATATAACTGAAAACTTGCTGCTGCTACTACTAATCTTGTATTGTGGAAATGGTGGCATCCTAGGTACTATGGACCCTGAGAGATACAGTTTTCCAGGGCACCTGTGCACCCAGTAGGGGCATCAGGTGATTTGGACATGACATGTCCCATGGATCCTTGTGCCTGGGATGCTGCTGAGCCTACTTATGATGCTGTTGTAAGTGCAAAGAGCCCTGGGACATGTTGTTTCCAAGGCACCTTCCGTTCATACTAAGGCACCCTGGAACACTACCTGTTCCAGTACTTCGTGCTGACCTGCACATGCTCAGAAGGTTGATTTACATTGCAGGCTGGAGAATAAATTCTAAGAGAAATAAATCAAATGAATTGCAAAGCTTCCGCAGAAACACTACAAGCTGGTAAAATTCATTTTCTAAGCCAGGCAAATACAAACTCCATCAACATCCCTAGCAGTTATGAAATGCAAAGAACTTGACTTAAAGGGGTTGTTAGACAAAATATACAAATGTAATTTCCAAACATATCTAAAAAGGGAAAATTATTGGTTTTTAGATTGTCCAATCAGAATTAATGAGCCCCTTAATTCTATGCACACTTTCCTGATAGTACATTTCATTGGACACACTGCAGTAAACTTTCAAGGAAACATGCACAAATTCAGGCTTTGTGAGCGTTTTCACATTAGATCATTAAAAGTAGATTTAAACTTCCCCCCCTCCCTCTCCCTCCCCTCTCTAATTCACCATACACTCTCTTCACTGTTAGTTCTGCACATGAACAGGAAGTGCCGAACCACACCCTCTCTGCTCCTATAGAGCCACATCCTCTGCAAAGTGTTGTGGGCCTGAGTTCTTCTTTGCAATGGCTATTTAAACCCTCTCCCACACACACACACAACTGCTTTTAGCAAAAGAAAAAGACATTGGGAGGGCGCACACAACCCCCTCCGTGCATTGAATGAACATGCCGAGGGGGTTGTGAGGGCCATAGGTGGCTGCTTCCACCATCACTATCAATGCACTGTCGCCACACTCCCGTGACGAATGTCTGTTTGGTGTTTGTCAGAAGGGTCCCGCCTTGTATGTAGGAGCTTGCTGCGCACGCATCTGTACCTGTGGAGAACTCATTCCAACAAGCATCAAGCGGACATTCATGGGTGGAGCTTTGCAGTGGTGTGCAGTGGTAAATGCTCGGAGTGCCGGCACCCATCACGACAGTCTCCATAGCCCAGTGTTCTCCAACCTAGGGTCCCCAGATGTTTTTGGCCTACAACTCGGCTGGGGCATGCTGGGAGTTGTAGGCCAAAAACATCTGGGGACCCAAGGTTGGAGAACACTGCCATAGCCATACCCCTGAGAGTTCAAAAATGCAGGCAGTTCTGTTGATATATATCAACAAACCACTTCTAGCAATTTTCATCTCCACTAGAGGCAGATCTTTTGTAAAGCTAATGGGCCATAACTGCCCATTCCATGACCAAGCCATCCCAAAATACTTTGCATTCCAACAGGGAAAATTCATTTCCCTCCAGCTGCTGTGAGGATCACAGCTGAGCTCAGAGGGAACAGGAATTCTGAGGAGGGGGTGTGGGTGGCAGATTATGCCAGCAGCCCTGCTAAAAAAAGGAAGAAGTGCCAGTGCAGCGCCCCTATGACCCTTGACTCCATTACGCCGCTGCTGGCATGTGGCAATTGCAGGGGGCAGGGCTAGCTTGTGTGGCCCTGTGATCCCCTTCATGTGTTCATTCAACACATGAAGGAGGTTGTGTTGTGTGTGTGTCTGTGTCCCCCTTCTGTGAGCTCCAATCCTGGATTTCCTTCATCATGTGTAGTTTGCCCTCAGCTCTACTTAGCAGGAGATTATAGCTGCATCATTGTACATGAATACTTGACAGTAAGTCCCAATAAGCTTCTACTTCTGATTTTATTTCTGAGAAGAATCTGGCTGCATGTTGTTTATTTTACTTTTAAGGAATTATTTTCTCCCCGCCGCTCCCATGATTTTTCCCCTTTCCAATGTACATAAAGTTTGGTCGTAGTATAGAATTTCCCCTCACACATATAATGGATAGTCTTTTGTTAATTCTAGTTGAAGTGTTCTTTTCAGGTCTTCCCTTTTCCTTATGTATTGCTTTTGTGGAAATAATTCCTACTCCCCCCCCCCGGCGCTTTATTTTATTTATGTATTAATTAAATTTATATGCCACCCCAATGGCAGATGCTGGCGGAGCAGTTTAAAATCATTTAAAAAAGACATTTGCATCTATCTTCTATCATTTGTTTGTTATTTTAAATGTATGCCACCTTTCTCATAGTTGGCATTGGCGGCAGTGTAGCAAAATATCATAAAGATGACATCCATATAATGAAAACAGAACACTAGATAAAATCAGAGAGCATGACATTATGCATAAACAAACATAAATAAAGCAGCTCCAGTTAGTTCAGCAGCCAACAGGGAAACCCAAAATAACAACAACAAATTCCAACTTTGAAAGCCACTGTGGGAATCCTCATAATTGGTTTTGTAGCAAAGTGAATACAGTCCACACATTCAAAACTTCTGGGAGGACCACATACGAAATATTTGTTCCTACAAGTTCATTAAAATGTCTCTGAATGAGAGTTTGGCACACCTATAGTTTCTTAAATGATAAAAAGACCTTATTCTGCATATGCCAAGCTATCTCACTCCCTTCAGCTTCTCTCTGTTTTACAAAATTTCTGTTGAGTTCTCTCTCTTAATATTTTTCCTTTGACAACAGTTTCAAACATTCCTTCAGTCTGCCCCAGAAATGTAATTTTTTTTGGCCTCAGATGTCTTTTTTTTGCATATTCCCTTCTCATTCTCTTTTCTACTTCTATCAATTGCTGCTCACTTAAGAAAAATAAAAGTGGGTCCATTTTGTTTTGAGAGCATTGGTATATGTATCCACATTTGTGTTATTCTGTATGAACTATATTTTTGTTTTGGTATGCTTTGCTAACTACTTCTGGATTTCTCCCACACTTTTTATGTTAATTTTGCATTTCCCTCCATCCGCTTTCCTTGGGTATACTGAATAAACTTTCTATATTTTATATAAATTTTGCTGAATATATTTACTGCTTTAACCATTTCCCCCCAGTTTTATTAGTCATATTTATGTCACTGTTCTCTCCATCTTTTTGTGGACTTTGACAATACTTGCTGTCATTACTTAAATTGAATCTCCTTAATGTTTCTTTTATGACTCTTTCAATTATTTCCCCCACATTTCTTTCTTATTGCAACATCTTTTTATATTTTTATTTTGTGACTATCTGTGGATTTCATCCCTTCCTTTTTCACTCTGCATTTATACAACTTCTTCATCTACTTCCCCATTTATTGTATACACTTGCTATATTAGTCCCTTTCTTTTTCAAGAGTGTATAGAATACATTCCAGAATACTTCCATCAACAATTTTTTTCTGCTTAAAAGGTTTTTATACACGCACACAGTAACATACACACATGCACACACCCTTTATATATGATATATAACTTGCATTTCCATTCATTCAAGTAGTGAGTGTCTGCTTAGGCTGTTTTACTCTAGCTGTTCCACAAGCATATCGGTGATAGACTAAGGGGGCAATCCTACACATGTTTAGACAGAAAAGAAGGTCTACATAGCTGGCTGGGGCATGCTGGGAGTTGTAGGCCTTTTTTCTGTCTAAACATGCATAGGATTGTGCCTCGGGGGCAGTATCCAATCGTGCCATTCCGCTTGCATTTGGCGGTATTTGGGAGCCCCTGCCAAAGGAATTGAGGTGGGTGGCTACTAAGAAGGGGGGCTTTTCTATTGTGGCACCCCAGTTGTGGAATGAGCTTCCCAGAGAAGCTCACCTGGCACCTACACTGTGCTCTTTTCGGCTCCAAATAAAGACCTTTTTATTTCCCAAGCATTATCGTTTTTCAGTTTCTGTTTTCAATCTGGTATTGTATTTTAAATCTTTGTACTGCGGCTAGGTTGGATTTAGTTATTAGTTTTACTTTTACACTGTAGTTTTAAACTTTTACATTTTTATATTGTATTTTATGGTTTTAGCTGTTGTGACCTGTCCAGAGAGCTTTGGCTATTGGGTGGTATAGAAATGTAATAAATTATTCTTATTAATTTATTTATATCCTGCCTTTTCCCCAATACAGGGACTCAAGGCGGCATTACAACATTAAAACTTGTACAATTAAAACATATAAATAGGAATATACAGAAGTTTAAAATATAATTAAATTAGCTATAATATTAAAATTATATAAAAATATCAAAGTTGAAACCACAGTAACAATATAAACAGTGCAATCCATCACATTCTCACAGGTCCAGGCTATTCCCAAAGGCCTGCCAGAACAAAAAAGTTTTTGCCTGCCGCCAGAAGCATACCAAGGAGGGCTCCATTCTAGCCTCCCTGGGAAGGGAATTCTAGAGTGTCGGGCAACCACCAAGAAGGCCCTCTGCCGAGTTCCTGCCAGGTGTGCCTGAGATGGTGGCGGAATCAAGAGAAGGGTCTTCCCTGAAGATCTCAGGGTACGGGCAGGCTTATCACGGAGAATATGGTATTTCAAATAACCTGGACCCAAGCCATATAGGGCTTTACAGGTCATAACCAGCACTTTGATTTGTGCACAGAAACAGACTGGGAGCCGGTGAAGCTGTTGTAACAAAGGAGTTGTGTGCTCCCTGTAGCCAGCCCCAGTCAACAGTCTGGCAGCAACTCTTTGAACCAGCGGAAGTTTCTGAACACTCTTCAGAGGCAGCCCCATGTAGAGCGTGTTACAGTAATCCAAATGGGATGTAACTGTGGCATGTGTCACTGTGGCCAAATTGGACATCTCCAGAATGGGTGCAGCTGGCACACTAACTTTAACTGTGCAAATGCACTCCTGGCCACCACCAAAACCTGGGCATCCAGGCTCAGGGCTGAATTCAGAAGTACACCCAAGCTGCGAACCTGCTGACAGACACTGGTTTAGCACAGCAACAGATTCCTTGGAATTAGATGGAAAGGAGAAATAGAGTTGGGTATCATCAGCATACTGGTGACACCGAACCCCAAAACTCTGGACAACCTCTCCCAACGGCTTCATGTATATCAGTGATGGCGAACCTTTTTGAGCCCGAGTGCCCAAACTGCAACACAAAACCAACTTATTTATTTCAAAGTGCCAACACTGCAATTAAACCTGAATACCGAGGTTTTAGTTTTAGAAAAACAACTCATACAGTTGTCCGAACTAATTAACATATTTTGTCTTTAAAGAAAAACATAATAACAGAGCTTTCAATGATACAAACAGTTTTTTGTTGGAAAAAAAATCAACTCAAAAAGTTATTATAGTACTACATTGTACACATAGCCTGAAGGGAATTTATACAAACTTTTTAAATATTTAGGCACATGTATTTTTGGATAAGGGATTCTCAACTTGTAATATGATTATATGCCAGACTGAAATTGTATGGGGCAAGCTTTACTCCGGGTCCTTTCCCTGCTTCTACAGGTGTCGGATTAGTAAAAGTAAAAGTCAACCTGTACTAGGATGAGCAAGATAAACAAGAAAACTAAACGTGCTTAACACATTTTAAACACTTTATGTCTTGGACTGCAAACACTGCATTAGGTAAAAGTTTGCATTGGGCATGCTTTTGCTATTGCATGCATGCTGATAATTTGTCAAACCTTGGCTCATACTCCGTTAGTTTGAGAGCAACACATGCAGCACTCAGGTCAACTGTTAGGGCTTTACAACTAAGCCATGCTCTGTGCATCATTGTTCAAAATCTTTTAAATGTGATAACAATGTAGAAAAGAATTCTGTAACAGGAATTCTAGAATAAAATCATTCTGTTCCACACTGTGAGAAAGAACAAGATCGTTAGTGTTTTGCAGAAGGGGATGGTCTTTTCGCGATCTGGTGACCAATGGCTCGAGTGCCCACAGAGAGGTCCCTGCATGCCAGCGGTGGCACCCGTGCCATAGGTTCGCCATCACTGATGTATATGTTAAATAGCAGGGGGGGGGACGACAATGACAAAACAACCCTGAGGGACTCCACGGGCCAGCGGCCATGGAGTCGAACAGAAGTCCCCCAGCACCACCTTCTGGGCCCACCCCTCCAGGAAGGAATGGAGCCACTGTAAAACAGTGCCTCCAAGTCCCATCCCAGCGAGGCAGCCCAGAAGAATACCATGGCTGATGGTATCGAAAGCCACTGAGAGGTCCAGCAAAACCAACAGGAACACACTCCCCCTGTCTAGTTCCCAGTGTAGGTCATGTACCAAGGCAACCAAAGCTGTTTCTGTCCCATAACCAGGTCTGAAACCAGATTGAAATGGATCTAGTTAATCCATCTCATCCAGGAATCCCTGAAGTTGGGAGGCCACCACATTCTCCTATACCTCGCCCAGAAATGGAATGTTGGAGACTGGCCGGTAATTATCTAATATTGTGGGATTCAGGGAGGGCTTTTTCAGCAGGGGTCTCACCACCACCTCCTTGTTCAAGGCTAGAACCCTGCCTTGAACAAGGGAGGGATTAACCACTCCAGTTACCCACTCAGCCAGTCCCCCTCTGGCTGCTTTTTATGAGCCAGGAAGGGCAAGGGTCTAGAACACATGTGGTGGCTCTCACCTCTCCAAGGATCCTGTCCACATCCTCAGGCTGTGCAAATTAAAAAGTATCCAATGACACTGGACAAGCAGGAGCCAAAGTTACATCCACTGGGTCTGTATCAACTATAGCGTCCAAGTCAGAGGGGATCCGAGTGACTTTGTCTGCAAAGTGCTGAGCAAATTGTTCACAGCGGTCTGTTGAGAGGTCCAAGTTCTCCTCTTGTGGTCTGGTGTGTAAAAGACCCCTGACCGCTTGAAACAGCTCCGTAGTACAGCTCTTTGCAGATGCAATAGTGGCAGATTTTTATTTTTTTTTGCTGCCAGTATTGCCACAGAGGTAACAGGAAAATCCCCAAGAGCCATCAGGAAACCATTCGGACCCATCAGCCTCCTGGGGCGGACCATCTTCATCGGCCCTCCACTCCTGCAGAGATTCCGAATGCCAGCAAGTCTAAACCCCACCAGGTAGTGATCTGTCCATGACAACAGAACTACAGAGAGTTCCTCCACTCTCAGATCACTATCACCCCATCCAGCACAGAACAAGAGGTCCAAAGTCTGCACATGGGTGGGGCCAGATACCATTTGGGACAGACCCATGGTTGTCATGGTGGACATGAAGTCCAGAGCCACTCCTGACAGGGCAGTCTCAGCATGGATATTGAAATCCCCCAGCACAACAAGCCGAGGGATCTCCAACACCAACCCCGAGACTACCCCAGCTAGCCCAGGAAGGGAGACTGTTGAGCAGTGGGGTGGACGGATGGTACACCAAACAGAATCCCTATTCTGTCCTGGGCACCCACCTTCAGATACACACACTTGAACCCAGCAGACTGTGGGATAGGACCCCTGGTCAGGGGGAGAGTATCCTGACAGACCACTGCCACTCCACCTCCCCCCCCAGGTCTTGCCTGCTGCTGGACAGAGAACCCTGGAGGGCAGAGCTGAAGGAGATTAACCCCCCAACTTCATCCAACCAGGTCTCTGTAATACAGGCCAGGTCAGCATGCTCATCCAGGATCAAGTCCTGGATAGCAGTTGTTTTACCACTCACCGACCTGGCATTCACCAGCAGCAGTTTCAGCCCAGAGGGTCTGTTGCCAGGGCCATCCAGATTATTTGAGTTGGGGGATAAATATGTTTGCATGGGGCAGAGCAATCCCCTCTAGACAGTGTCTAGGGGGCCATAGGATTGTTCAGATTCCCAGCTCTGAGGTCAGGAATTGGTCCAACTTGGGAGTTGGGGGGATCCACACTTGGATCCCTCCACTCACAGCTGGTGTGGAAAGAACCGCGCCAGCTGCTTTTCTGAGGTTGCCACGTGACCTCGGAGAAGGGGTTTAGTGGGTGTTCCAGGTGGGGAGGGGAGGAGACCAGTGCCCCAAGATCTGATGTATCCTTCCTGCCAGCAGCGCCTCAGCCTCCTTCCCTCCCCCTCCCAACGTGCTGCAGTTAGGCAGCCAAAATCAGCTGTCTAGCAGTTTTGTATGGTGGGGGGAGCACGGAGGCGGACTTTGCTTCCACACTCCTCCCATTCTGCACAGGATGCCCATAATCCTCCAAATTCAGAGGGTTAGGGCCGCCGTAGGGATGTGTGCAGAGCTCGACTGGGGGTGGAAGTCCAGCGAACTCACCGGGCTTGACCCCCCGAGCTCCACTCACCCTACCTTCTTCCCCGGCTTGACTCACGTTCTCACAAGCCAAGCCAGGGAAGCGACTTCCTCCGGGTTCCTGACACTATGTTGTTTACGTAGAAAATGGCCTAAGGTACGTTAAAAACAGCTGCGATTTGCACAAGTTACGTAAATCATGGCTGCTTTTAACATATCTTATGCCATTTTCTACGTAAACAATATAGCGCTGGGAACCTGGAAGTCATGGTGAGTCATGGGCATCCCCTTAAGATTGCACCCTAAATGGTTTTTCTATTATTTATAATATTGTTTTGTGTTTGAAAACCCGAACACCCACAAGTTAGGCATGGATATCTTCAGAGGAAAGCTTACATATGTAGACATCTATATGCACAGGCGACCACATAAGCTGGAATCCCAATTGTGCGGTCTCCCATCTTGCGTAGAGGTCATTCTGCATCGCCCCGTCTCATGTGACCTTGTGGGCGGGGCCAGCAACACAGCCCCTTCCTATATCCGATGCCCCTTTCATGGTCTGCACTCTGGTTCAGGCACCTGTCACTGCACCGGCTTGCCAGTTGTAAGCCTCTTAAAACAGCAGCCATTTTACCGTGATTCCAATCCTTGCCCAGACTTCTCTGCTCTGCCCTCACCTTTTTTTAAAAATTTTTTACTGTACATATTTTCGCATTTCCTTCCAACTGACATGCACACTCGTGATTTTTCAATTATGAAAGTTTTCACACATCCAAAGGACAGAAAATAACAAAGTAGGCAAGAGTGTCTTGTATGCACACCTTTTTCAAAGTGTTGTATAGATTTTTGAATGAGCTATGCCTCATTCAGACTAGTGAAGTTTTCTAGCTGTTTGCTTGTGATTTGCCTAGAACAGTGTTCTCCAACCTTGTGTCCCCAGATGTTTTTGGCCTACGACTCCCAGCATGCCCCAGCCAGCTATGCTGGCTGGGGCATGCTGGGAGTTCTAGGCCAAAAACATCTGGGGACACAAGGTTGGAGAACACTGGCCTAGAACAACCACCCCCAACCTGGTGCCCCCACCTGAATGTGCTGAACTACAATTCCCACCATCCCCAGCCAGTATGCCCAATGGCCCTGTTGGCTGGGGGTGATGGGAGCTGTAGTCGAACACATCCAGGGGGCGCATTATGTTGGGGAAAGCTGCCCTAGAACATTGCTTACACTGGAACTGTAAGTTATGTGTGTTGGGAGGAGCAGCCTTTTAAGCAAAATCGTAAAAAGGAAACGAAAATGGGAGAGGAAAAGATGGAGGAAGGTGCAAATAAAAAAAAAAAGATAACGGGATAAAGCTTTAAAGGTTATTATAATTTATGCTCTCTGTTAATATCCCTGCTTTTTTATTTTTTTGTGAAAGAAAAGGGGCGTTTAAATTTCAGACAGAACTGATGCAAAACACTGAAAAGCCATCATGAGGCTGTAACATGCCAGAGATATATTTAAGTCTACTTCAAACCATAAATGTTTTAATCTGGAACCGGGTAATGCAAAATTTTATAGTTTCATCCTCAAACTGACTGGAATTGAAATAAAATATTCAAGGGAAGAACATCACCCAAGGTTTATAGGCAATGTAACCTTCCCTATCTCTCACCCTTATTTTTGCTGAAATGCAACCTTCACCTAACATCGCTGCAGGACCTTAATAACAAGGACCACAGCTTACTGTTCGCTCAAAAACCAAGTATATGTAAATTTATATAAATGTACATGCAAATTAAGTATAGACCTCAGACTCACAGCTTGATACTGTATGAAAGATTTTATGTCACAGGGGCTTGGCTCTCTGGCTTAGAGTCATTTTTATTAATTTAACATGTCTTAAAGGAACACTGAAGTTTTAACTACTGTGTTGCCCTACGCTACCATCCGAATATTTTTCTCCAGGTTATGATCAGCGCAAACAACAATCCAACACTCTGAAGCTGAGTCCAAGCACAACCCTTTACAATAAAGAACCTACCGCCCAACCTTACATTCCCCAAACTCTGGTTTTTTAAATTTTATTTTATCCAAATGTGTTTTTAAAAAGGTCAAAAGTGAACTGATATGTAAACTTTTAAACTCATGCTCATCTCTCTCTCTCTCTCTCTCTCTCTCTCTCTCTTTTATAAATTTTATTTACTTTTCAAAACAGAATATAACAAAAAACAATAATAACGCAACAATTTAACTTAAACTACATACAATAAATCATAAAGTGCACCTCCCACCCTCCTAGGGACCAATTTATATACTTCCATCCCCTTGATCAAATGAATTCCAAATTCCAAAAATATAACATATCCTGACAAGGCATACTCCCCTTCCCTTTTATTAATACATAGTCTAATAATTGGTTCCATATATCCATAAAATTATTCTTCTTTAACTGTCCTTTTTTGCATGTGCTACTACAAGTTAGTTTATCGTTTAGGGCTATATCCCAAACTTCCTTATACCAGTCAGTTATTAGGAAAACACTCTCATCTTCAGACCATTGGCCTACATGAACAGAGGGTGATGGAAACGTGTGAGGAGGGGGTGGGGCTAGACTGCTCCTTCTCAAGTGTTGATTCAGATTAAGAATGTCTGAATAGGGCTACAGTGGCATAAGTTTCTATGTGGTGCAATCTCATGCTACCGGAGACACTCATGTGGATAACCCGGATGGAGTTGGAGCCAACTGCATGTGCCTTTCCACTGGGAGGAAGGGTGCCCCCATGAACTTGGTGGTATTTTTTCACATGTGTAGGTACACTATGTGAAAACAGCTCCTATTTATTGTATTTTAGTACAAGCAGTCCCTGGGTTACAAACGAGATCTGTTTGTAAGTCTGTCTTTAAGTCGAATGTGTATGTAAGTCGGAACAGAAGCCGCACAATGTTTTCAAAGTGTTGCAAAGTATAGTGCGTGCGTTTGTAAGTATTTAACTCAGATTTTTACATATATGGCGGTCCCTTCTTAAGTATGAGTTGTCCGTAAATCAGGACGTTTGTAACCCGGGGACTGCCTGTATTCAGTTTATAAGCTGCCCTATCAAAAAGGTTCTCCGGACAGCATGCAAAGTAAAGTGGCAGCAATTTAAACACACACACACAGAATGACATATAATACAATTATAATGCAGCAAAACCACAACTATTTAATCTGGACAATCACTTCAACAGAGAGAGGAGGAGAATAATAGTAAACAATAAAAACAGGGCGCAAAGGAGTAAATGCAGCAGAAGAGTATTAAACTGAGTAAAGGCTGCCAATCCTGGGGAAAGTTTTAATTTATTTATTTATTTATTATTGGATTTATAAACTGCTCCACATCAAAAGATTTCAGAGTGGTGTACACAAGTTAAAGCACCAAATACAAAAAAATACAGTAAAAATGAATGCATCAATGAAGAAAAAAAAGGCTGGAAATTACTCATTAATAAGCAAATACTTGTCTAAAAAGAAAAGTCTTCAGCAAATGCTGAAAACAAATAATGTAGATGCATACCTGATCTCAGTTGGAAGGGCATTCCATAGGGTGGGAGCTGACACACCAAAGGCCCTAATCCTGGTAGTTTCCAAATGGATCTCCAACCCATATGGGACCACCAGGAACACCTCTTCAGAAGACCTCAGTGATCATACAGGATGATAAAGGAGAAGATGCATTGAGCACCATTTCCTTGGTAGAATGGCAGGGCATAAATCAAATAAGGGTGCAACTCTGTGCAAGTTTAGACAGAAAAAAGACCTACAACTCCCAGCATACCCCAGTCAGCATAGCTGGCTGGGGCATGATGGAAGTTGTAGGCTTTTTTCTGTCTAAACTTGCATAGGATTGCACTTTAAATAAATAAGGCATGTCCCCAAATTCTGAGCACCATGGATGGAGCCAAGTGAGAAGACATGGGAAGACATAAATGGGGACTGAGTCATCCGGGGTTAGTGTTATGCTGGCAGAGTGGAGAAGATATATTTTTGTAAAGTGTAATTCAGTCTGATTAAATTTTACTATGTCTATTGGGGGGGTGGGTTAAAAAATGATTCTGCCCCAAGCATTTGAGATGGGGTAAGAGAATTTAATAAATACCCTGAATTTAATAAATGAATAACAAGAACAATAACAACACAGAGCATATATTAAACCACCCTTGGAGATTCTGTGAAACCTCTGGACCTTTTGGAGATTTCCCAATAGTTAGAAAGGAAATAAATAACATTCTTGGCCACTTGGCAAGAAAAAGAAATCTCTCTTTCCCTGACTCCTAATTTTAGAATGGTATATTATATCCTGTCTGCTAAATATTGTCAGAGATATAAGAATCTATTAATCAAGGAACCATTAAAACTGTTAGTTATGTTCATCCCACAGTTTTATCACCTGTGAGTTATTAGGCTGTAAATTATACACAAAACTTGCTGAGAAAAGCCAAGATAACTGGTGTATATAAGGAGCGTTAGCTGAATGGAAAACCAGGCAATGAGGTTTGGGACATACGTGGAGGTCAGACAATTATAGTTAATTATTATGTGACATCCACTACAGAGTGGAACTGTGGAATTCCTTTGCTGACCATTGCGATTTTGAGATTAAAAATGTTACTACCCAGAAGTATTTCATCTCCCAGGACAATTGCTCAAGAGCGCAATCATATGCATGTTTACTTGGAAGTTGTATATAATCTGCCCAGTAGTTATTGGGCAGATTAGAAATGTAATAAAAAATAAGTAAGTCTCACTGTGTTCAATGAAGCTTACTCATTTGTAAGTGCATTTAGAATTGCAACCCCAACCTTCCAATCTTCCATACTGGCACCTGGATGTACACAAGCTACTGACTTACGGGACTTTGTGTATCCTGCAATTTAGTACCAATGAAAGAAGAAAATAACTCAACAGCCCTGTTCAGAAGTTATAATTTAAGCCAATAAACCAGAGGTGGGCCACTTTGGGGATCTTTGGGCCATTTTCACCACCTGTGGACCACCCCATGGAGTGCAGTCCTGCTGCCAGTGCCACCAAATTTGGCAGTGGCAAAATAAAATTGGTGCTTTGCTGCCAATTTTTGGTGGCAAATTGCCACAGGAGGCTAAAACGGCTAAATTTAGCTTGAAAACTTTTTTTTTTTGCCACTGTCACTGTGAATTTTGGTGGCAGTGGTGACAAGGGTCCATATGCAGCCTGAAAGCCAGATATTGCCCACCCCTTGATAAACCATGGTTGATAAACCATGGTTTAACAGCCCAAGAATGAGCTATATGCCCCGCTCCTCGTCCCCGCCCCACTCCTCTCCTCACTCACCCAGCTTCGGTAGTGATACCATCATGTGTTTAAACAATAGTTTCCAAATACATCTATATATGGAAACTGTTGGCAGAAGTGGCTGAAAAAAGCAGACTGAATCCAGGAAGTGAAGGATTTGGCACACTTTACTGAGTCATAAACAGTTAGTCCCCTAGCAAAGCAGCCAGAAGTATAAAACAGTGGAACAAATCAGGCCAGGATTCTAACAGAGTGAAACCAGGACTACTACAACACATAATGAACTTGGTAGTCTTTTTACACATGCACAGCCTAAAGGGAAACTTATCTGGCTCCACCTGGCTACTAAGCAACCTTTCCCCTCCCTTGTGATTCCTGCTTGCACCCAAGGTATTCTGATCCAGAGCTATTAATTAACCCTTAGCTTGTGCCTTGTTTTAGTGTGACCACATGCCATCGCTATTCCAACAAATGCTGTGGTTTAATCTTCGCTTACTAACCAGGATATGAAATCAGGATCCTATCTGGTTCAAAGGGGAGGGGCAAGAAAATGGTATACAGGCATATGGCTCATTCCCAGGCTGATAAACCATGTTTTATTGGTTCATTTCATCTGAACTGGGCCACAATGTGTTATTGGGTGCAGACTTCAGCTTCTTGAGGATCTTAGCTTCTGTTTTATTTTAAAAGCTTGTTTTTAGCTTTTTATAAGTATGTGTTTATATGTTATATGTGTGTTCTGGATGGGGTTGCACTCCCCTTGAAGGAGAAGGTTCGTAGCTTGGGGGTGCTCCTGGAGCCATCTTTGTCACTTGAGGCTCAAGTGGCCTCAGTGGCAAGGAGTACCTTCTACCAGCTTTGGCTGGTGGCCCAGCTATGCCCCTATCTGGACAGGGATAGCCTGGTCTCAGTAATCTACGCTCTGGTGATCTCTAAACTAGACTACTGCAATGCACTCTATGTGGGGCTGCCTTTGAAGACTGTTCGGAAGCTGCAGCTTGTGCAAAATGCGGCAGCCAGGCTTATCGCTGGGACCGGAAGGTCCAAGCACATTACACCAGTTCTGGCCCATTTGCACTGGCTGCCAATATGCTTCCAAGCCTAATTCAAGGTGCTGGTTTTAACCTATAAAGCTCTACACGGCTTAGGACCACAATACCTGATCTCTCCCAACCGCAATCTACCTGGACACTACGCTCAACATCTGGGGCCCTCCTCCGACTGCCACCTCCAAGAGAGGCTCGGTTGGTGGCAATGAGGAGGAGGGCCTTCTCAGTGGTAGCCCCCCAATTATGGAATAAGCTCCCCACTGAGACCCGCCTGGCGCCAACCTTACTATCTTTTCGGTGCCAGGTTAAGACTTCCCTCTAGGCCAAGGCATTTAATAGTTAAGAGCTCAAAATAGCACAGGGGGGGGGGGCATTGTCACCTGTAGGCTTAGTTTTATTAACTTTTGGATTGTTATTTTAAACTGTTTTTTAAAATTTGGTTCTTAATCTTTTTAACTAACAATTTTGTATGCTTTTATTGTTGTTTTTATGTACAAACTATTGTGAACCGCCCAGAGAGCTTTGGCTGTCGGGCGGTATAGAAATGACATAAATGAAATGAAATGTGTTAGAGCTGCCTAGTCCCTTGCCCTCACCATGACCAGCAAAAGCCACTTGGGGATGACGTGCACTGCACAGTGCTGAAGACTGGGCCAGCGCTGAGAGGGGTAGCTGCTCCTCCCAGCACCAAATGAGTCTTCCTTTGTGTGCCTGATGGGGGTGGTGAGAGGCTTGCAGAGGAGGCGCCCAGCTTGAGAGCGGCTCCTCCCAGCACTGGCCAAATCATCCTTCCAATGGGGGTAATAAGATAAGAGACGCACGGAGGAGAGGAGGAATTGGCAGGGAGGGCTGGCTGACTAGCAGCAGGGGAAAACCCTGTTTCAAGCTGGAGTGCCCCCTGACCCAGTTCAAAATTGAGTGATGCTTTTTAAACTGCGGGAGTTTATATTTCCAGTTCACTCCATCACTACCAGTACTGTAAATGCTGAATGTCAGCAGCTCTTTGGGTTGTCAGTCAGTAGTTCATCTGAGCCACACAGTGTTAAGAGAATTCAGCTGGGGATGTCATTTCATTTCATTCGTTTGTTACATTTCTATACTGCCCAGCAGCCGAAGCTCTGCAGTCTGGATGCAAACTGCAGCTCTGGACATCCCGGATAATCTCTGCAGCCCTCCTAACACAGTTTCCTCAAAAGAAGCAGCTTTAGCACAGTGGGACTTACTGGTTTAGTTGGACAAACACTGGGTTTTTGTTTTTGTTTTCTGGGGCTGTATTTCCTTTTGGGTAATCTATTGTGGGGGTTGCATGCTGGTGGTAGGTGCAACCAGAGCCAAACGTGGATGCATCCACCCTCTTTTCTCTCTTTCTCTTTTTACCACTCCCCCCTTTTTTTCTCTCTCCCTGACTTTCTCCCGCCAGCAGGCTGCTGGCAAAGGGACAGATCACTCTCGCTGAAGGTCTGAGCTGATCGCTTGCAGAGAGCTTTTGCAATTAGGCTGAAGTGAGGGGCCCTGGTTTAAAGTAAACATACTTAGGATTGCTCTGCATACCTATTATCTTCTTCATAGAAGGCATATGATCTGCCATTCATTTGTCACCCCTGTGGATGAGATTGAGTCTGTGCTGATGCAGGGCTATCATTTAAAACATTCTGGCAGTGCTGTTGTTGCTGAAATTCATAATTACTTGTCCGTAATTATCTGTCCAGCTTCTAATGTTTCAAGGTTTCATGAACTGAGTGCTATTCCCCCCCCACCCCCACCCCAAATTGTTCTCTAGCTCACAACATAGCATGATAATTTCTGAGATTTTGCACACAGTGCAATCAGCATTCAGCAGACTAGGCACCCAAAGCCGGTTGCTTTGTAGTTGGATGCACAAAACCAGGGCTAGCCCTACGGTATCATTAGCAGAATGCGGTGGCCACAGCAGGCAACTGGTTTTGAGAGACATGAAAGGCCTGAAAATGGCTTATTATTTAGGATATGATTCTTGTATTTTTACTCCAATGGATGGGGTGAGGGGCTTGTGGGATTTCCTGTCTCAGGTACCAAAATCACTTGACCAGCTTTGGGTACTAGGTACCTTGAGCCATTTGCAGGTACAGGTGCCATTTGCTCAGGCTTGGCATTACAGGGTGGTATTATTATGGGGGTTTTGCTGAGGGTCCGGGGCTTCAGGGCCCCCCTCTGCAGACTGTCACACCCTTCATGTATTGCCCCACAGACTGCCCAGGAATCAAACCCTTTTGCTGCCACAGGCTTTGTCTGTGTTGTGTGCACACTGGTAGTAGTCTCTGGAACTTTCCGGCTATGTAGGGTGGACTGGAGTTGTTGGCAAGCCACACCTGATGAAGTTCCCTCTTCTATTAAACTATTAAAAGTGCAGGATCCCTGTCCTCTGCTGCATCTAGCCAAGCATAGAATGGGAAAACATTTGCCACTTGATAGTGTATATAAACTCCAGAGACTGAAGGTTTTATATACACGCAACCAGCTCCTCCTCTTCCTGGACTTCTGCCATATCCTTACTTAAGAACATAACACAAGAAGAGCCCTGCTGGATCAGACCTAGTCCATCTAGTCCAGCATTCTGTTCACACAGTGGCCAACCAGCTGCCCACAGGAAACCCACAAGCAGGACATGTGTGCAACAGCACCCTCCTGCCCATTTCCCCCAGCAACTGGTGTACATGGGCATACTGCCTCTGATACTGAAGGTAGCATATAGCCCTCAGGACTAGTAGCCATTGATAGCCCTATTCTCCATGAATTTGTCCAATTCCCTTTTAAAGCCATCCAAACTGGTGGCCATCATCACCACATCTTGTGGAACTGAATTCCACAGTTTAACTACGTGCTGTGTAAAGAAGTACTTCCTTTAGTCAGTCCTGAATCTCCCACTAATCAGTATGATGGGATGACCCCAGGTTCTAGTATTATGAGAGAGGGAGAGAAATGTCTCCCTTTCCTCTTTCTCCACACACCTTGCATAATTTTGTATACCTCTATCATGTCTCCCCTTACTTGCCTTTTTTTCTAAGGTAAACAATCCCAGATGTACTTGCAGCTGGGTCTTCCCCTCCTCCTCAATAGAACCTTTCCCCTGAGTAGCACTCTATTTCAAAGTAGCTTCCTGTTCCTGATGATAGAGCTTTCTGGCAGCTAAATGGATGCTCCTCTGATGATTCTGAGTTTCCAACTGGGTCCGCTACCACCTTTGCTCTGGAGACCCTGGGGATGAGGGAAGAGAGTCAGAGATCAAGGCAGGGCTCATAGGAGTTATAGGAGGGGGTCCGGTGAGGCATCCCTGTGATTGAGTTCCTCAGACTGCCTTTGGTCCATTGCAGGTTTCTTCAGGTCTTCCATGGGACTGGGGTGTTTGGCATTTTCCCAACCCTCTTCCTCTGAAGAGTTCTCTCCAGGGGCTGGATCAGATGGGCTGCTCATAATTACCTGAGCCGATTCCAAACTGAACTGAGCAGAGTTCACCCAGCACTACTCTCTAGAACTCAACCATATTGTGCTGGTACAATATTGTAGATTAAGGCTGTAAGGTATAATTGTAAGACGGTATATGTATTGTTCCTGTTAGTGCAGTCTAATTGTCATTACTTTGCAATCAAATGTTTGAACTTGTGCTTTAAATGGCATTTTAAAAGAACATGATAATGGACAAACGGTTCCAATTTACTGTGGCTTTTTTCCAAATGGCCCTTGCTAATTACTATTTAAAGATTGTTGCATATTTAGGAGCAATGAACTATGTAGAATTCTAGGAAATAGGACAGTGTTATTCCTTTTCAAAAATAAGTCATAGAAAACGTTCCCATAAAATGGCAATTATTGTGCTCACGGATAAAGCCTAGAGTTCTATTGTCTCCTTTAAAAGTCAGTTACAATTTACTCCCATTTTTAATTCCCACAGAACAATGCCATATTTTCTCCCCTTTAAAAATTAACATCCCATTTGACCTTATATTTTATGAAAAGGCCCTTTAAAATGGTACACCCTTGATATGATTATGGCTTGGAATGTGTTGACTGATATCCACTGGGATATGTGTGTGAGGCTGAAAGCTAGTTAAAATAATAAAGTGCCCCTTATCCTTGGGCTGCAGTAGAGAAAATAGCAGGTGGTCATTGTTTACATGCTAAAGCATGCTGCTTCCATTCAAGACAGCTCATTTTGGACCCAGGCTGAATGCTGTGCTTGAATGATTCTGCTCAACAAAGCAGCCAAGAATCTGACTCTCATTGTTTTGTAGGAATGAGAACTAGCTGCTTGCATGCCCTGGACCAGCTATTATAAAATAATTCTCCAGACGTATTTACTGGAGGTTAGCAAGCAGAGAATTTGGAGAACAACTTCTTAATAGGACCATGTTTTTCACATCTGACTTTACTACTGAGAGTGAAAGTCAAGCAGAGGCTTCAGTGAAAGAAGTCGAGAGAAGACGACTTCCTCCTTTTGCCTCCGGCAACAGCAGCTGTACTGTCTAGGCTGCTTGGTTAATGTGCAGCACAGAAACTGCAGGCACATATATTTTCATTAGGGAAAGGGAATGCAACTGCTCTGTGCGATAGTGGAGAAATTGACAGGAGACTGTGCTCGAAACGCCCCAATGTCACCACAATCACAATGTAAACCATGGCGATTACTACCCAAATCTCAGTCTGAAAGTAAAAACAAAACAAGGAATGGAATATATGACCCTTAAAGTACAGGGTGGTACACCACCTGCTTTTCAAAAAGGTTTCCTGCAAGCACTACAAACTTTGTTTTACCTAGAGCTGTGTAAAATAACCTCCAGTTTATGTTTTCAGGCTGAATTAGCTATTTTTTGTAATACATGTAATAAATAAAATGTAATCAATGATAAATAATAACTTTGACAGGCTAGAAAATTTATCATAACCCCCCCTCTGCCACTTAGGGTGCAATCCTATACAAACTTACCTGAACTAAATAGGACTTACTTCTGATAAGACATGTATAGGATGAAGATTTCAGTATCAGTTTCTAATTTTTGCATTCCTAACTTCAGTTTGTCTTGAACTTTGAGAATTTCTCCAGTCTTAAGTTCGGTTTGTCTCGAACTTTGAGAATTCTTCCAGTCTTAAGTTTGTTTTGTTTCAGACCTTTTTAAAAAAAGAGTTCACATGAAAATTCATGAGTGTTTTTGTGCGCATTGCTCCTAATACATGCATTTTATTTATTTATTTAAACTACTTGTATACATGCTCGATATCCTAAGATCTCTAAGCAGTTTACATAAAATACAATATAAAACCTAATATAGAAACAGTATAAAGTAATAGATACATTAAAACATTCCATAAACAGTCAAAAAGAGCACTGTAATTACAAGTCAGGAAATGCTTGAGTAAATAGATAGGTCTTCAAGAGGCTGTCCACAGTTTCCGCCTCCCGACCACAGGTGGGAGAGAGAGCAATCGAGAGAGTGGGTGCTACTGAGAAGGCCCACTTATGCACTGTTAACTGACATCACACTGTTGGTTGTGGAATGACCAATAAAGCCACCTCAGAAGAAGATCTTAGGTGTCAATTTAGTGTATATAGGGGAAGACGATTGGTTACTTAGGGCTCTGAATGTCAGCAACAAAACTGAACGTGGCTCATAGGAAGCCAGTATAGTTCTTTTAATACAGGTGTAATATGGTGCGCCACTGAGCATCCGAGCTGCTACATACTGCACTAGCTACAGCTTCCAAACCAGGCACAAAGGCATAGAGAGCATGGAGCACATTATAATAGTCTAATCATGAGGTTACCAGTGCATGGATCACCATGGCGAGGCTATCCTTATCCTGGAATGGGCATAGTTAGTGCACCAGCTGAAGTTAGTAATGGGCGCTCCAGGCCACTGAGGTCACCTGGGCCTCCAGTGACAAGGATGGATCCAGGAGCAACCCCGAATTGCATACCTGCTCCTTCACAGGGAGTGCAACCCCATCCAGAACAGGCAAACACCCCAATTCTCGGACTTGGAACCTGCCACCCACAGGGCCTCTGTCTTATCAGGATTCAGCTTCAGTTTATTTGCCCTCATCCAACCCATAACTGCATCCAAGCACCAATTCAGAACATTCACAACCTCTCCTGAGTCAGATGTCACAGAGAAATAGAGCTGGGTGTCATCAGCACACTGATGATACCTTGCCCCAGATCACCTAATGACCACTTCCAGTCAGGGATGTTGAAGAGTCCTTGGTCTTGAGTCACGAGTCCGAGTCCGAGTCCTTGGTCCAAAATGGTGACTCCCGAGTCCCGAGTCCTGAGTCCCTCCCAAAGCTGACTCCACGAGTCCCTATTAAAATCAATGGGGGTTTTCCCCAACAAAATAAGGCTATTTCAGATGTGTGGCTTAAATAAATTCTAGGCACAAGTGTGCCTTTTTATTTCAAAACTCTGCAACTGATTTTGGCAAGAACAGACCAGGCAGACAAACCCAAAATAACCAGACAGGCTGAGGAGACAGGAAACCCCAAAGCAGGCAGGCAGAAGCCTTTGTCTTGGACAATTCAAACTGTGGAACTGGTTAAGAAGAGACCAGGCAGGCAGAGGAGGCTGCGAACCCCAAACAGGCAGGCAGAGGCAGCCAAACCCAAAATGTCTGAAAGGTTGCATTTTAGGAAAATGATTTTAAAAAATAAACTTGCTGTACTTCCTAAAACCTATCCAAGTTGCATTTGAGGAACACGAGTCCTTGGTCTCGAGTCCCGAGTCGAGTCTCGAGTCCCATTAAAAATATTGGGACTCGAGTCTGACTCGAGTCAGAGGGGGGACTCAGTCCGACTCACAAGTCGAGTCCTCGAGTCCGAGTCCCCATCTCTGCTTCCAGTGGCTACATATAGATATTAAATAACATTGGGGCCAAACCATGTGGCACTCTACAATTCAACTTCCAGGAGCTGAGGCAAAGTTGCGCAATGGTTTTCCCTGGAGCCAATCTTGTAAGTAAGAACTGAACCAGTGTAAAACAGTGCTCCCAGCTCCCAAATCATGGAAGTGGTCCAGGGAGTCAATGGTATCAAAAGCTGCACTCCCCCTGTCCCTCTACCAAAGAAGGTCATCCATCAGAGCAACCAAGGCTGATTCTGTCCCTGAACCCAGACTGGAATGGATTCAGATAATCAGTTTCATTAAAGAGCACCTGCAGCTGAGACACCACCACTCTCTCAAGCACCTTGCACAGGAATGCTTTTTTTTTTTTTTAAATGACTGGACAATATTCGGCATGAATCTCTGGAGGGTTTTCCCCCAAGAGCGGTCTTATCATTGCCTCCTCCATGGCAGCAGGGAGCACACCATCATGCAATGATGCATTCACCACTCCCTGATCCT
Source organism: Shinisaurus crocodilurus (assembly GCA_021292165.1). Lineage (NCBI taxonomy): Eukaryota > Metazoa > Chordata > Lepidosauria > Squamata > Shinisauridae > Shinisaurus > Shinisaurus crocodilurus. The sequence continues at coordinate 23,661,402 of CM037880.1, read as the reverse complement.
TCCTGTCAGTTCCCTGTGGCTAGCTCAAAGAGGGGTAAAGGCCAAGAGACATGTGGTGGGTCATACAGATGCAAGTTTTCTGCCACATCCTCAGGCTCCAAAAACTGAGACTGCTAACAAAAAACAAGACAAGAAAATGCACTGGACACCTCAACAGACACTATGAAAGTGGTGTTCAGGTCAGCATAAAGGTGAGCGATTTTGTCCTTAAAGTGCTTAGCAAACTCTTCACATTTTGTCTACATGTTGCCTAATATAAACATTTTTGCAAGCACTTTTCATAACATGAATGTGTTTTTCACTGTTTTCCCCATAGTATATGCATTTTTTGTATACATTTTTTATTGGAGAGTTCCAATACAAAATCCAGAGAACTGTGAATTTCAAAAGATAACTGAGTTTTAGTTCACATAGCAGTGTGAAAGTGTAAAATTAGGTACATTTGCATTAAAATGCAAACTGAATGAATTTCTCCCTAGTCCCTATCATAATCAATCATTTGGCTACATGATGATGTCACTGGGGATGAATGAAGGAAATTGAGAACAAGGGCACTATAAATGAACGAGTGAACTGAACAGTTTCACAAGGGGTGCCAAAAATTGCTTGAAAGAAAAGCTATTCTGCACTGCTGGAAATGTTCGCAGAAAACAAACAAACAAACAAAAACCTGAGTAATTTTGACTCAGCTCCACTTTTCTGGTTCAGAACAAGATCACATGATGAATCACAATATTCAGGATCAAACAAAAGTCTACAGTCTTGTAGTTCAAATATGCATCATGGTTTTCGATACCATCTACCACAGTAGCCTTCTGGGGCATCTGTCTGAGATGGGACTGGGAGGCACTGTTATACAGTGACTCTGGTCCTTCCTGGAGGGGCGATCTCAGAAGGTGGTGCTGGGGGGTTCCTTTTCAATGCCATGGCCTTTGGCCTGTGGTGGCCCTCAGTGCTCCATCTAATCCCCCGTGCTATTTAACATATACATGAAACCACTGGGAGAGATTGGATTTTCGGGGTTTGGTGCCACCAGTACGTTGATAATACCCAACTCTATCTCCATCCAAATCCAAAGAAGCTGTTCTAGTTCTAAACTGGTGTCTGAGGTAACCAATGGACTGGGTAAGGACAAAAAAATTAAAGCTTAATTCAAACAAGACAGAGGTACTCCTGGTTAGTCAAACAGCAGAACAGGGGATTCAACCCGTGAGCTGTGCATGACGTTCTGGCTGGCGGGAGGGGAGTAGGAGCGCGCGAGAGAAGTGATGTCGTGACAATGCCCATGAACCGCTGGGTTCAGAGAGTTATGGGCACCCACATAGGATGGGGATGCCCACTACTTAGTTACATCCATTTAGACTACTGTAACATGCTCTACATGGGGCTGCGTTCTAAATGTTGTGTTTTTAATTGTGTTTTAATGCAATTGTTTTTTTTATTATTGTTTTAATCAAGTTTTAAATGTGATAGTAAGCCACCTTGAGTGCATTTTTCTTGGTAGACAGGCAGGGTACAAATCAAATCAAATCAAATGAATGAATGAATGAATGAATGAAAGAAAGAATGAATAAATAAATAAGAACTTTTTGCAAATTATGCATGCAAAAACCTATAAGGAAGGAAGTTGTCTAACCAATCCACAGAATGTTCAAGTGCATTGAAAACAGGAAATCTGGTTATAAATATAATGCCATACACAAACACACACAAACACTGCTATTGTCCTCCTTTCCCACAGCATCAATGGTCACATTTTTACATCTCAAGCAAATTTGCTACTGAATGTGATGGTTTATTGAGCTGATCCAAAAATCCTTGGAGTGTGCATGAGAGGTTTTGGGTGTTGTTGTTGTTTTTTAAAAATAACATAGCTAATACCTATATTTTTATCCAGGAGACATAATCAGAAATGGAAAGAACCCAAGAAACAGTGCAGACCTCACATTTGTTGTTCAGGCAACAAATTTGCCTGAACAAATTACTGCCCATGTAAATGGTATTCTCGAATTACATTGGAGGAGGGCGCCTGCATTAGACAAGGCTGGCTTCCTCATAACATAGCAAGCTGAAAAGATGTCATCATAAGCTACAATGGCCATATTCCAAAGAACTACACAGCCAATTCCATATGCCCAGTAGGGCTTTTCGCCACCCACCCACCCCAAAAATTATCACCCTTCTCTCCATTGCATGGCATGTCACTTTTGAAACTTGGGGAATTTCAGAAAGGAGTTTGTACTGTGCAATGGGATATTGCCCTTCAAAGAAGAAGAAGAAGAAGAAGAAGAAGAAGAAGAAGAAGAAGAAGAAGAAGAAGAAGAAGAAGAAGACTTGAGTCTCACAGGGCCTATGGATACTCTTGCGTATACCTCAATGTGATCTCTGGATGTTAGCCAATACCTGATAAAAACAACCCTAGCACAGTAGTATCATTTGGGATTGTAGATACTTGCTTCTAAAACCGGAAGATAGGGTGGATGGATAGAAGCAAATATTTGCCACATAGTGACTGCTTGTAAATTTACCATAGGTTGCAAGCTGCCATAACAGGAGTGGGTGATGGACTATACCAGTGATGGCGAACCTATGGCACGGGTGCCACAGCTGGCACTCAGGGACCTCTCTGTGGGCACTCAAGCCATTGGTCACCAGATCACGAAAAGACTCTCCCCTTCTGCAAAACACTAATGATCTTGTTCTTTCTCACAGTGTGGAACAGAATGATTTTATTCTAGAATTCCTGTTACAGAATTCTTTTCTATATTGTTATCACATTTAAAGGATTTTGAAGAATGATGCACAGAGCATGGCTTGGATGTAAAGCCCTAACAGTTGACCTGAGTGCTGCATGTGTTGCTCTCAAACTCTAACAGAGTATGAGCCAAGGTTTGACAAATTATCAGCATGCATGCAATAGCAAAAATCACATTAATTGTGCAAAAGCATGCCTAATGCAAACTTTTACCTAATGCAGTGTTTGCAGTCCAAGACATAAAGTGTTTAAAATGTGTTAAGCACGTTTAGTTTTCTTGTTTATCTTGCTTATCCTAGTACAGGTTGACTTTTGCTTTTACTAATCCGACACCTGTAGAAGCAGGGAAAGGACCCGGGGTAAAGCTTGCCCCATACAATTTCAGTCTGGCATATAATCATATTACAAGTTGAGAATCCCTTATCCAAAAATACATGTGCTTAATTATTTAAAAAGTTTGTATAAATTCCCTTCAGGCTACGTGTACAATGTAGTACTATAATAATTTTTTGAGTTGATTTTTTTTTCCAACAAAAAACTGTTTGTATCATTGAAAGCTCTGTTATTGTGTTTTTCTTTTAAGACAAAAGATGTTAATTAGTTCGGACAACTGTATGAGTTGTTTTTCTAAAACTAAAACCTCGGTATTCAGGTTTAATTGCAGTGTTGGCACTTGGAAATAAATAAGTTGGTTTTGTGTTGCAGTTTGGGCACTCGGGCTCAAAAAGGTTCGCCATCACTGGACTATACCATTCAGTTATATGGAGGTGAGGCACATTTTAAAGCATTTCCACAATAAAGAGAGGGGAAATGTTAAGACGTGATAAAGTTCTTGTTACCTATTTCTTTCAGATTATTTCTTCAGTGCTAAATTATCTTTTTACACACTTCTGTGTAACAGAAAAAATACTCTGAACTCCAGACATGTTTTATCAGTAGACTGTTTGTTGCCATGTTGTAACCTTATCTATAGCTAACAGATAATGGAACCTCTGATCTCTGTGTTTCTGTCATCTAAAATTTGCGGTAACTTCTAGTGACCTTTATGTCTTTTTATAACTAGGGTTCGGCTAGTTCAGAAGCTTGGATACAACATACCGAGTAGTTTAAAAGTGCAATCCTATACAGTACATGTTTAGACAGAAATAGTCCTACAACTCCCAGCATTCCCCAGCTAGCCATGCTGACTGGGGAATGCTGGGAGTTATAGGACTTTTTTCCTGTCTAAATATGCATAGGATTGCACCCTTAGAGAATCTCACTTATTATTCCACCAAATCCTTTTGTTGGCTTCCAGTCAAAACCTGTTTGATGTTGTAGGGTTTCTTGGTAATTTAGAAATTCTGTCACCTGCTTGGGTCTCCATATGCTTCTGAAATGTCGAATGCTTCACTTCCCTAAATTGCTGCTGACTGTTTATTTCCACTGTCTTGGAAAGGGAAGAAGGCAACATTTTATAACTCATGCCCATATGACTGAGTGCTCGTGTGAGGCTCTGCTGCTTCCTAAAAATATTAGACCAGTTTTATCTGGGACAGCTTTTAAGTAATAAACAAAAACACGCAGGAAAACATTTCACTTGGTAAAGTATTTGGTGACTCAAAATCAAGCTTAGGTACAATTAAACAAATGCTATTGTATTGGTTGTATTATTAAAATGGACTGTTGTCTTTTCAATTTTTTAGGGATGGGTGAATATGCCAATTTTGGTTTCTCTTGGTTTCTCATTTTTCCAATCTTGAGTGCGATTCACCCCAAACTTTGGGGGAAAGTTTGCATAAAAATGTGTATGCATTTTTCTGTGTATTTCTCTGAATACATACATTTAAAACACAATTTTGCCTAATATTCCAAACTTATATGTAGGTGATGAAATGCTCACGATATGACAAATGTTGTTTTGCAAACAATTTTCCTACTATTATGCATTTTTGAACATAATTTTCATGTGCACTTTTTATGTGCACTTTCCCCATGTATACAAACATTTGTATGCATATTTTTTTAATTGGAACATCCCATTGCAAAATTAGGAGGTGTGAATTTTGAAGGATAACTGAGTTTCATTTTACGTATTGGTTCGAAAGTGGTTTGCATTAAAATGCGAACCCATCCCTAGAAATGATACAGAAGACAAGGGTGTCCATGACTCATGAAATTCTCAGTTCATTGCCATTACCTTTTCCATTCATGCTGAAGCTTTTTTTTTTTTTTTGCTTTCAGAGCTGCATCTACCTATCATAAACTTACCATACATAATTGATTGTCATGTTAACAGATTGCTTTTTATACACTTGCATTTTTTCTGCAGGTTAATAAACTCCCAATTTTAAGCACGCACGCACGCACGCACGCACACACACACACACACACACACACACAGCACTTTCAATCACGTGCAGCCTGATTTTAAGGTTACTTATTATATTTATACCCCGCCTTTTTTCCTGCAATGGGACATACAAATAAGTATGTATAGAATTGTGCTGTTAAGGCTGCATTTTTGCCCACACCTACCTGAGCGTAAACCCCATAGACGTCCGCCATAGGCCTAAATCCCAGTCCAACCCAGTGCAATTACCGCCAGTTAAATATGCATAGGATTGCTGCATTATACTTTCTGTTACTCTTAATAATTACAGCCATGGTCCATCCCTTCTGATGCACATAGCCGCATGCATGATTTTATTTATTTATATATTATTATTATTATTATTATTATTATTATTATTATTATTATTATTTATACCCTGCCTTTTTTCCTGCAAGGAACCCAAGGCGGCTTACATAATCCTCCTCTCTCCATTTTATCCTCACAGCAACCCTGTGAGGTAGGTCAGGCTGAGAGTCAGTGACTGGCCCAAAGTCACCCAGTGAGTTTCATGGGTGAGCGGGGACTAGAACCCAGATCTCCCGAGTCCCAGTCCAACACTCTAACCACTATTGCCCCCCCCCGGCACTCTATAGGGTTGTATCCAGGTCCGGTAGGGATGTGCGAATCAGCACAACCTGAGCTCGCTGAAGTTCTCCTAATTCCATCTTGAAGCCTGTTCTGACTCAAACTGTATCAGATTGCGAGTTTTGTTTTTTCCCCGCATGAAAATCCATGCATATTTTTGTGCGTATTTTTCCAAATGGACACATCAGTTGTGCATATTTCTGAAATGTACGCATTCTTCTCCCATTGATTAAGTGTATTTGTGCGCATTTTTCAAAGTGTGCATTTTCATTCATTCGGTCAGAATACTCCTTCGGTTAAATACATTTTTTTGCATCCGTGAATTACATTGTAAGATTGGAAATGTATGGACTGTGACCACAGATTGTGTCCAGTTCCATGTTCGGTTCAGAAGCTGTGAACTGGGTAAATCCAGTGAGTTTCATGGCTGAGCGGGGACTCACATAAGCTGCAGTCCTAAACACATTTAACCTGGAAGCATACCCCTTTGTCACCAGGCTGCAATCTGGCACTGGCAGTGTATACTTACTTGGGAAGGAGTTCCCTAAAATACCTTAGGTTGGATCCAAATTTGGGTACATGCAGCTGGGCTGACAGAAGTGGACATCCCACCATCTCCTCCCAATGGTAGCCCCCCTGGCCCCCTAAAAACTGCTGTAGTGGTGCAGTGGGGTGGGGAGACTGAGGGCACAGTGGGGAATCTCTGAAAATTGGGTGGAGGCACCTCCTGATTTTAAAAATGACCTGAAATGAATCTCTCATACATCCCTAGCAGATGTTAATCATACTTTACTCTCACTGGAATAAATAGGACAAGTTAGTCATCATCGCCAATTTAGGTCCCATTGATTTCAATGGGATTAACCGTGGAATCCTAATCAGAAGTAAGCCCCCTTGAGTTCAATGGCACTTACTTCCAGGTAAGTGAGTACAGGACTGTTTCCCAAAGCATGACTAATTTCGTCTGGAGTGGCCCACAGTGCTAAGGACACTGAATTTAGTCTACTTGTCTTGTGACTCTTGTGTATGATTACAATTGTTGCTGTTATTATATATATTACTAGCTTTTACCCGGCGTTGCACGGGTCGTCCTTTTCCTATAGGCACTATTTGTTCGAAATTCCTTAAAGTAGCTGTCCACAGCTTCCCCGGGACTGCACAATGAAATCCCTGCTCCCCCGGGACTACACAATGAAATCCCTGCTCTCCGCCCCCGGACTGCACAATGAAATCTCTGCTCCCCCCCCATGACTATACAATGAAATCCCAGCTCGTGTCCCCCCCCCCGGTACTACACAATGAAATTCCTGCTTCCCTCCCCCCCGAGACTATGCAACAATGAATTCCCTGTGTCGTCATCCCCCGGACCACACAATGAAATCCCTGCTTTTCCCCGCTGGGACTACGCAATCAAATCCCTGCCTCCCCCCGCCCCAGACTGCACAACGATGAATTCCCTGTTCTCCCCACCTCCCCGAGACCATACAATGAAATCCCTGCTCCCCCCCCCCCGGGACTACACAATGGCGTTGCATGGGTTGTCATTTTCCTATAGGCACTGTTTGTTCAAAATCCCCCCCCCCTGCGCCGTGTAGGCCCCAGCTGCAGTTCATATGAACATTCTGTTTGGACATAGGAGAGATTTGCATATCCGCTCCTGATTGGGCCCCTGAGGCAGTGAATATCAGCATTCTAAATGCTGTTGGAGCGATTTGCATAACTGCTCCTGAATGGCCCCTGCTTGCATTCCAAGTGACACCATTGGCTCTCATCTATTTTGGCAGGGCCGGATTAAGAGCATTATGGGCCTGGTGCTGAGGATTTTGGTGGGCCTTTTTATGGAAATAAATAAAATGAAGACGCAATTTTATATTAAAACAAATTAAATATTTTAATTACCATTAAAGTGCCAAAACAGAAACATATTGAAAATATTCCTTTTTTTGTAAACAATAAGCTTGTTAACTCAATAAAACCGTTATAAATAGAACATTCACAACAACCATTTTTAAATAAACATAAACCATATAAACAATTTAAATATAAGTGTATGATGTTTGGCTCATAAAAATTTGTTCCTTAAAGTATTATTATTATTATTATTATTATTATTATTATTATTATTGCATCATAATCAATACAGCCTGCGTTATGATTATGATGCAGAGAGTAACTCTTGAAATAAATAGCAACCACTAGTTTTAAACACACAAACAGGTTATTCACTGAACTCTAACCTGCATTTAAACTAAATGAATCAAGCTGGTAGATTAAAATAAAATTACACATTAACTTTTCTTGCTTTTTTACTTGCAAATTCCTCAATTGTAGAATCAAGATTAAGCTCGTTCAGCAAACCATTTTCAATGCACAACAGAGAGAGCGCATTTAAACGCTCCTGACCCATGGAAGACCTTAGTTCATTTTTCACACGTTTTAATGCTGAAAATGAACGCTCACCACTGCAGTTGCTGACCATTAAACACAAATACATGCGGAGGGTCACAAATGTATTTGGAAATGCACCAACTAGAGATTGTGCAATCATAAACTTGTACATTTGTGTTTCTTGACTCCCATGAATGTCTTGATTTGCAGTGGAAGATTGGTACATTTTGAAAATAGATGAAAACTGTACAATTTCATCTGCAAACAGGGGTTCAAGATCTTCAGGATATTTTGACACTAGTGTAGTGGCTCTGGAACGTAGACTATCAGCTTCTAGAGTGCATATTTCTGATAGAAATCCAAATCTTTCTTGAATTATATTGTATGCTGCTTGCCTGTGCCTCAGTGATTCTGTCAATTGGTCAATTATAGGATAAAAGGTATGCACTTTAAACCTCTCAGAGGGTGTCATATCAGCATTAGCATCTTCTGCATCACCATAGTCCCACCTCCTATTTCTTTTCACTTTCCTTCCACGTTGTAGCTGGTACTCCTCGCAGCCGGAAATATTTTTACCCTGCTGTTCAAATTCAGAGAATCTAGAATGGAGAGACTGCACAAAATCCTTTAGAGAGTTCAGCATGTCTGTTGCTGTATGCAGATCTAATTTTGCATCTTGGAGACACTGACTGGTTCTGTGAAACCTTGGTAAAATGACAGACCATATTTCAACAACCATTATTCCAGTTTCCAATTGATCCATGACATTATTTAGGCCCTTTGCTTGTAAACAGACCTCTCCCTTTGTGGATTCATCATTCATAATATTTGAAAGGACATCTCTGATAGTACTATAGCCTTTTTGTAAGGCATTCACAGCATCATGGTGAGCAGACCAACGTGTATCAGATAACCTTTTTAATGTCGGTATACCACATAGTTTGAAACTATCTGTTAACAGATTCCATCAATGAGTTGAAGCAGAAAAAAAACAATACAACTGCTGCACAAAATTAAAGAACGAAACTGCAACTGGACAGCTGTTTACGGCATTTTGTCCAACAAGATTAAGTGAATGTGCACAACAAGGAATGTATTCAGCAAGTGGGTTTTCCCCCCAAATTAAGGCCTGCATACCATTATATTTGCCACTCATATTAGATCCGTTATCATAAGACTGACCCCTGCAGTCTTTGATGGAAATTCCATTTTCATCCATGAACTGCAAAATAATGTTTGCTAGCTCCATACCAGTGTGTCCGTGCATTGGAATGAATTTCATAAAACGCTCCACTGAACCACTAGGTAGTACATAGCAAAATATAATTGTTAGTTGATCACAATGTGCTATGTCAGGGGTGGAGTCAACAGAAATTGAATAATATTTGGCTTCTTTTATCTCGTTTATGATTTGCTGCAGCACTTGCTGACCAATCAGTTCAATAAACTCATCACATATCGTTGATGATAAGTACCTCCACGTTTTTTAACCTCTAGGGCAGTCTTCCCCAACCGGGGCCCTTCCAAATGTTTGGGGCCCCAGCTCCCATCTTCCCCAGCCACTGGCCATGCTGCCTGAGGCAAATGAGAACTGTAGTCCAAAATATCCAAGAGGGATATTTGGTGAACTCTGTTCTCTGGGGTTTTTCAAAATAAAACTTAAAATGCCACACAATTCCCCATGAAAGCGCACGTGCGTGCGCGTGCACACACACACACACACAGTATTAGCCAAGCAGGTGACATTTTGCAGGCGGCAGGAGGATCAACACCCCCAAAAGGCAGACACACACACCCACAAACACACAGCCCTCTCTTACGTTCAGTTTGGCTCACAAAAGAGGGAAAGCCCTTTTACAGAAAAAAAGGAGAAGGAGAAGGAGAACTTGCAGATCAAAAGAGTCAAACTTTTGAACCTTACCTGTGCAGAGGAGGGCCATCAGGACCAGCGGCAGGTAAAGACCATCCCAGAGGTTTGTCCCATAGCAAGCAGAAGTCATGGTGGAGATTTTGGAGGCGGGTGGGCAGAGAGGGGTCGCTTGACGGAGCAAAAACTCAAAAACTCCTGCAGCTCATCAGTAAGGGTCTTCCCAATTTCCCCCAAATTATTTATTAAAAAAAAAAAAAAAGCAGCCACAACAAAAAGCCGGGAAGCTTTGCTTGACCAAGAATAATTGTGTTGTTCTTGTTGCTTTGTTTCGTTTTTGTTTTTGTTTTTTTGTTAAACTAGCATTTGAACAATTGAGCTGCGAATCAGAAAGATCTTTTGCTCGAGGCTGGAGAGAGAGGTCCCTTCTAAATCTGAATATTACAGACCCTAGCAAGCCCCCCATGTGCTTCAGCAAGAAGTTCTCACAAAGAAATGTAGTAACAGTGATTGAAATGCAAAAAGCTACCGAAATGCTAATTTGAGAACAACAGTTCTTGCTAGGTCTTGCCTCAAGCCTGTAATGCAGATGTGCTTAGAACACCTTTCTAATCTTGAAAAAATCATTAATTATGCTGAATGATAACGATCAGAGCTAACTCGAAGGGGGGGGGAAATCGCGCCGCGCGTCCCTATAATTGTGGGCCTATTTTCTGGTAGGGGCCTGGGGCTGCAGCTCCAATAGCCCCTATCTTAATCCGGCCCTGTATTTTGGGCTGTACAGGCGCGGCGAGGGTTTTTCAGAGATTTGAACCCACCAGTCTTTGTCCTTGGGTGATGGAGAGTATGTGTGCCAAGTTCGGGGTGGATCAGTACCACGTAGGAGCCAATGCGATGCACACAAACCCCTGCACGGACATACGTACGGACAAACTTTCACATTTATATAGTAGACTAGCCTTTTTTACCTGGCGTTGCACGGGTCGTCATTTTCCTATAGGCACTATTTGTTTGAAATTCCTTACGGAAGCTGTCCGCTGTTTTGAATCCCTCCATAGGTAAGGTCCCCCAGGACTACATAATGGAATCCTAGCTCCCCTGGGACTACCTGCTACCCCCGGAAGTACACAATGAAATCCCTGCTTCCCCCTCTGGGACCACACAATGAAATCCCTGTCCCTCCCCCGGGACTACACAATGAAATCCCTGTTCCCCTCCCCCAGGACCACACAATGAAATCCCTGCTCCCCCCCGGGACCACACAACAATGAAATCCCTGCTCCCCCGAGGGTTTTTCGGAGATTTGAACCCACCAGTTTTTGTCCTTGGGTAATGGAGAGTATGTGTGCCAAGTGTGGGGTGGATCCGTCCAACCGGGTAGGAGCCAATGCGATGCACACGAGCTGTTCAGACATACGTACGTACGTACACACGTACAAACGTACAAACTTTCACATTTATATAGTAGATATATGAATTGCTGCTATTCCTATGAACTCTGACATAGCTGAGAACAGGAACTAGAATTTCTGGAGTTCTTGGTATTTGTTTATTTTGACAAAAATTGGGGTCTGGGAATTATGAAGAGTTATTTTAGCAGTATGTTTATTTTAAATAAATTTTAATCTTGTAATATTTTATATGATATAAATTGTTTTTAATGCTTGTTTGTTCATTCATGTTGGGGATTTTTATACCACCAACTTGCCTTCATAACGCTTGCAAAGTAGATTAAAATACAACATAAGAATAGTTGTAAACAACAATAAAATACATCATTATAAAAATAAATACTAAAATATCGTCACTTACTCTGAGCCGTCAAACATAGGGAAAGTTCAACATCTAAGGTAAATTAAATTAAATTGTTCTCTTATCATGCAAATTTTATCTTGCAATATTTTAAATGCTATGTTATAAATTGGTTTTAATGTTGCCACCTGCTCTCAGCTGTCAGAGTCAGGGCAGGTTAAACATCTAAATATAGCAAATGAAATTAAATTGTCCTACAGGAATCTCCAGCATCCTACCCGCTGTTCATTTATAGCATAGTATTTTCTGAGTTATAATAACTGGAAATCTCCTATTATGCTTGCTAATCTGCTAGGATTTTGGGGGATATAGCTGGTTTTTGAACTAAATGGCCTCCAATTCCTTTTGTCTCATACAATTCTTTGTTTTGAAATGATCACAAGAAGTGTAATGCTGCAATTAGACAAAATTGCTTAGCCAGAGAGTTGTTGTGACATAGTTTGCAATGTTAAAAAAGTTTGCAATAGGGCATGTGAGTTACAAACCTCTTTTAGCATGGGTATAGGCTTTCAGCCTAAAGTTGAGACTAGTGGCCTTGTAGTATTAAGAAAGAAATATGATATCTATATCTATATATTTTTACAATGGTTAGGAACTCCATGGTGGTTTCCCACCATGCCATCTGGTGAGCAATAAGGCAGGTGCAATTCTATAAGGAGAAAATTGAAGGAAATGGAAACTTTTGTGTTTTTCATTGTTTTGCAGCACGAACTTCATATGTACTTTCCCCTGTCCTGAATAAAGGACTTGGGTTAACAGCAGAGGAGAAACACTACATTTCCTCAGACGATTTAGGGATGCTATAATTAGGCTGAGATCTTTTAACATATGAATTCTGGTAAGTGCATCCCTCTAGGTTTACTAAGTTTGTTGTCTTCCTGTTATGTTCATGGCAAGTTTAACAGCTGCCAATCCAAAAGTATAATTCCCTTTTTTTAATATGTTTTAAGATGTTTTAATAGTATGTATTGTGTATTTTATATTTTTGTTGTTCCCCGCCTCGATCTAGACGGAGAGGCGGGTAAGATATAAAATTTATTATTATTATTATTATTTTGGAATCCACTGCTTGAGCTGATGGTGAGCCCAGACATGGAGACCAAGAAAGAACCGCTTTGTAAAAGCCGAATGAAAATAGCATCTTTGAGAAAGAGCTCTTTTTTACTCTGTTGATTTGACTTTAATTAGACTTTCCCTGGTCTCCTAAGCACAAAGTGCTTTTCATCTTGGAAAAATAAAAACTGTGTGTGTTGCGTGGATTTTTCGTTTACGAAACACATTTGGTAGGATAGGCTCATGAGATGTAACACCTCATTTTCACAAAAGCCCCTGGAGACAGCAGGTGCTTTTTTGTCTTTCTATGCTTGCATCTGGCAAGTTCAAATCACCAGAATCGTCCAAACGATACTAAAAGTCAAATATCACAGATAGTTGATTGGATTTCTCATTTTGTATCACAGCACATCGGAAATAGAGTGCTGCTTTGTTTTACCAGTGCTGCCCCCCCCCTTAGAATATTTATTGGGCTGAATAAATAGATTTTTATTTACCTTAAAGGTGCTCTCTTCTCTTGTTCACAATTGGAGGAGGCCAAACGGTCCTCCTTTACGTGGCCCAGCTATGAATACTATTCACATGCTCCCTGTACTGGCCCTGGTCAACAGTCTGGCCACAGCATTCTGAACCAGCTGAAACTTCCAGTATTATCAGGTTAAGGCTTTGCCTCAGTAACAGCTAGTTTGGTTTTCCCTGTCTGGCTCCCTCACTTCCTGCTCTATGTGTCCTGCCTACTTGCCTAGCCTGGCTGAAGCCTAACGGCATCCAACTTCCAGCATCCTTGGATGGTTACTTTGGTTTTTACTATTCTTTAGATTGTCCTTATCTCATGAGTCTTGGACCTTTTTGCAAATTGCTCCTGAAGCTCTCTTTCCCCACCAGTCCCTGATCCTGCTGGTAGTTGACCCATATCTGCTTTGGCTACCTCTAGCCCAGTGCTGACACATATGAAGTCGTGCTGGGAGAAGGATATAGAGAAACCAGCAGGGGAAATGATGTGGCCTTATGGGGAAAGCTAAGCAGAGAATCAAAGGGACATTCAAGCCAATTTCATCCAAAGTGTTGTATCTTCCCCTTCCCTGCATGTAAACTTTTCTTGTGGATTTGGAGGAAGTTGGTTCTGTGTGCTGTAATCTGTCATCCCCCTTAGCAGAAAAACAGGCCTGATTGATTTAATGAGATTATTGGGTCCCGTGTAATGTCTGGTGTGTTTTTTTTTTAAGCTTTGCATTTTGATGTTCTTTAGATGTTGTCTGCTCATCATATATTTATTGAATAACCCAATAGATGCAAAAGTTTAAAGGAATAAACCTACATGAGGCAAACTGTTTTGCTAAGATTCTGAGGCTGAAACACATTTAACAGTGTAGCAAGACAGAGACTGATGGAATAAGATCTATTTCAATGCTACAAATAAATGGAAAGGCAACAAATATTCATGAAGCTTTTGAACATTAAGACAGTGCTGATCCTCCTTCAAAAGGACATACCAAGGATAAGCCCCCATCATTAGAGATGACCTTCTTTACCCCACTTTACCCATGGCAGCTAATTTATTAGGACACAGAGAGTGACAAAACTACTTTAGATGTATCTCTTTGCACCATGGGTGTTGATCTTCTTTCAGCCTGAGGATTGAATTCCATTTTAGAGAAACTCTCAAGGACCACCTTCCGGTGTTGGGAGGGACCAAGGGCAAAAGGGGCGGGGCAAAAATGCCATCATATTTATGCTGGGAGTTGTAGGCCTTTTTCCTATCTAAATTTGCATTGGATTGAGCTTTTAGGCTATAATCCTAAACACACATTAGGGAATAAGTACCATTGAACTCAGTTGGATTTACATTTGAGTAAACATTCATAAGACTGTGCTGTTAGAGAACCAAAATGACAGGCCTGGAGTGTTGTTAGGGAACACCCCACCCCCCGTATTCTCTTTAAAAATGGGGGAAGCAGAAAGCAGCTGACGGTGACACTTCATTTAGTGTTGGGAAACAGAACATGAGGTAGTTGTTATGATCAGGATTAATAACTTTTTAAAGTTAAGTTTCTATCATAGAAAAGAGAACTTAATTTGTGGTTACTCATGATTATTGTGAAAAAGCTCATGGGAGATATCAGAACGAAACCTTAGACATGGCTTACTTAAAAAATGGTCATGGGACTATGAGTGGGCCACAGTTTGCCCTGATAACCAGTCAGATCATGTTCATTAGACTCAAGAGAAATGAATTTCCTCAACAACCAAATATTCCCTCATAGATTTACACACGTTATTCACAGCTGTTTTGCTGCTTCATGATTCAAATGTACAAGGGAGGGTGAAGTACTATATAGTCCAAGCTATCTTTACACCTCAGAATGCTTGTGAGTGATTATTTGTTTCCAAGTGACCTTGTGTAAAAATCTCCTGCATGTAAAAAATGTGCACACCAGTGAGTAGCCACAATTGGTATTGGCCTATTCTGTGTAGTATTAGCTTATTATGTGCAGTATGATTTTGACTTGGAGGAGGGATAGATGAATCTGTCTATTTCAGTTTCTCATAGTTTGTCATTTTTCAGATCTCAAGTTCGTCCTGTCTCATAAGAGTTTGATTTTTCCACAAGATTTCCACATTTTTAAAAAAGGCCACATGAAAATTCATATGCATTTTTGTTTATATTTTCCTAATACATCATTTCCCCTTAATATACACATTTTGTATGCAATTTTGCCTAATATATGCATTTTGCAAGCTGTTTTCCTTAATATAATTGTACATTTCCCCATAAACATATACATTTTTGTGTGCACTTTCCGCTCTTACGTGCATTTTTTTTTCCTCCCAGAAGAACTCCATTGCTAAACTCTGAGCAGTACAAATACCAAAGCATAAATGCATTCCAGTTTGCATATTGATTTGAGATGTGTACATTTGGAAACATCTGATCAAAATTTGAACCAAATGAAATTGTTCTCGGGTACATCTTCTGTCTGTCCTGAGGTAATACAGTTAAATAGGGGACTGTGCCACATGCAGTCCCATATATTTGAATTGGCTCTTCACAGGGCCTGGGGCGAATTCCACCTACAGAAGCAGACAGGACTAGCACTTGAATCTTACAATAGTGAGAGGACAGTGTTCTCCGCCTCACCTGAAGGCTAGCTTAGGAGGTGCCGGGCAGGCCATGTGAAACACACAGCTCTGTCTTCCAACAGAGGGGAACAGCAAAGGGGCTTCCACTGCTGCCCTCTTCTCTCACCACCCACCATCTGCCACCTGAGGCGACTGCCTCACTCTATCTAAAGGTAGGGCCGGCCCTGCCTCTTCAGCTGAATGAGTGAACAAATCAGTGAGGCCACAGCAGAGAGTGTTTAAAACACTTCTTAGTTAGTCTATAGATTTTCATGAAGGAAACAAGCTCCATATAGATTTGGTCAGAGTAAGCATACTGGTGGGATGTGGTACAGTCCATTATCAGTTTGGAAAGTGGTAGGGAGGTGCTGAAAGTTTTTCACAGGAGCAAGGCAGTTATGTAGCAAAGGGATTACATTTTGCTGTATAAAAGCTAGTTCCCAACATTGTGTTACGCTCTAGCAAAACTAAGATATGGGAAAGGCTATGCAGAGCAAAGGGTGGGAGTATGTAGATACTGACTAACTCAGTGACATGGTACCCAGCAAGTTCTGTGCAATAAACAAGCCACTCTCTGGAACACAGATAAGGGGAGGCAAAACAGACATTACTTTAAATGTGTGCCTAACGCAGGGCTCCCCAACCTTGGGTCCCCAGATGTTGCTAGACTACAGCTCCCAGAATCCCTTGCCATTAGCCATGCTGGCTGGGTATGCTGGGAGCTGTAGGCCAGCAACATCTGGGGACCCAAGGTTGGAGAGCCCTGGTCTAGCGGCTACATCTTTTTTCATTTTTACTTTAGAGTAGGTGCAGGGCCTCTGTCTGGATTGAGTCCCTAGTGTGGGAGTGGTAGGGGGCTTTTAAGATCTGGATCAGGGCACCTGCTCTAGGATAAAAATGAAATGAAGACATAGCTGCTAGATCCACATTTAAAGCAATGTCTGTTTTTGCCCTGAGAGGAGGCAAAACTTACTTCTCACTCCAGACACTGTGACTGACAGGGGCACGGAACAGGCTGGCCTCCAGCCCAACAGTGACCCTAAGGATGTGCTTTTCCTTTTTTTTACATATAAGCAAGAGGCTGCCCTTCATACCTATTAAGAAAAATAAACTTGACGGAACTTAAGCTAGTTGTGAATATTTCTACGTTAAAAACATTGTCCATTCAAGCTCTGTCGTTTTGAGATGATAATATAAATTCCGTTCCATTCATACAATATTTTCCCCGCACTGCATTTTCTGCATTAATCTGCTTTTTAAAAAAAAATCTGCACAAAATTGTGCATTTAAGTACATACTTATGTTTTAAAGCATTTTCTCTCAAAAATACACATTTCATTTTCTCTCAAAATATGCATTTTAGAAATGAATCTTAATATGTTTCTTAAGTTGAAAACTGTGACAGAACATTCAGAAAGTGTGAAATCTCATGGAATAATCAAGTTTCAATGTGCACATTAATCCAGGAGGTGCTGAGCAGGTCAGTTTGTACCCTAATTCAACAAGATTGGATTCCAAACAGTTCCTGTCTCTCCCATGCAACATACTTGCTCGTGATCACATGGAGGAATGGAACATGTGAATTGGCAGATCATGACATTGCTGCTAATTCAATCCAGGAGCGGCCAGTGAGGTGGTTCTCCAGCCAGCGTTTCTGCAGGGCTATTGAGGTGAGGGTATGCCCTTTGCCCTTACCAGAAATAGTCAGGAGACAGTAGTGGATGGAAGGGCATCTCAGTCAGTACCGTACAGGAACACACTTGCTGATTGGATAGTAGCTCCCATGGATACCAATAGCCCACACCTGTGTGGGGGTCTGCTAGCCAGTCAACAACTTTACATTTATAGGTGCTTACAGAGGTGCCGCCTACTCTGTCTCCCAACCATTTCTGGTAAGGGTGTGCCTTCCCCTTGGATTGCTCTGCAGTGGTAGCTAGAGGTTTCTGCAAGTGAAGCACCTTGGGTTGAATCTGGATTTATGCTGGATCAACTGTGAGGATGGAAGTGGACTTCCCCACCCCTCTTTCCCATAGCAGCTCCTCCAGCCCCCTGAAAATGCTACACAGAGAGGCAGAAGATTCTGCTGAATGGGGTCAGCAGTGGTGTAAGGGGAATCCCAAAAAAATGGACAGAGGAACCTTCTGAGAAGCCTTCCTCCTGCAGAAGGTCCCTTCCTCTTGCAGAAGGTCCCTTCCTCTCATGGAAGGCATATCTTGGATCTACCCCCTTGTCTGCTGCTGCTAGTTCTATTTTTGATCCACTAATCCACAATTTACTTTCTCCATGTGGTCACAGGCATGTATGGATAGGCTGGGACTGCTCTTCGGTAGCTGCAATGTATGACACGATTTATTGAGCCATTATTAAAGCAGAACACTAACTGTTATTGTTATTTCATCCAGGAATAAAGCTAGCTTTGGTCCTTCCTTCATCCAGACCATTTTAACAACTCTATAGTTACTTCATGTCTTGGAGAAATAAATCAGGCGACCTTGCTTACAAAAGGAGTATTGGTGGTCCAACTAATGGAGATAGGGAGCACTACAAAGATTTCATTATCTTCCACCGCACTCTGCTGAGTCTGTGAGATTTCTGTCTGCAGGGAATAATAGACCCTAATTGGGTAGATTTCCTTTGCTGGTACAAAGTGTTGTTTCTCTCTCTTGCTTTTTGCTCTTTAGATTTTGGACCTCATTAAAGATGTCAGACAGGCATCTGTGGGGACCTGTCTTCTCTATATTCCAATGCAAAGTCGCAGTGTGAATTTTCACACACCACCTTGTCAATGTTCTCTACTCCTAGGGAGAGAACGCAGACCGAGGACTGAGGGATAAGTTCAGCATCTATGTCCTCCGAGTCTTTGGCCTCACATCTTTTATTAGTAACCAGAGTGCCAATTAGCGATGCTTGTTCCTGTAATGTTGACACATGTACTCTTGGAACTGAACTAACACCATCTAGGTTGCCAATCAAAGCCATTAGATGAACTGGATGTGACCTCACAAAAGGGTTTTTATCCTATTTCTAGTCCCTTGAGCCATCCTGTCTCACGACGGCACTCTCTAATGTACATGCTTTCCTTATGACTTCTCCCCCCTTCTGCTCCACCTGCCTGTGTATTCTGACACTACACTGCTGACAGTGGTGACACCTGTGGTCTTATTCAAAGATCAGAGTGTGACAGGTTCACTGGGAAGTGGACTGTTTTGTTGCTTTGGGGATGGAAAATCATTCTTCCATGAAACCAACATATTATATTCAGAATGATGGATTTAAAGCACTGGCATTTTTCTTGAGCTTACAAACACTGCCACACTTTTCTTTCCACATTCATGGAAGTTTAGGTTAGCTTCCACACTTACTGCACAGAGTGTAAGCTTCAAAGGAAGAAAAGGAACTGACTGTTTTAATAATCCTTATCCAAGCAATACTAAACATATTGGTGGCCTTGATAATTCCTCCATTGGTTTGTGCAGAGAGAGCAGGATATGAAAGCTACACACACATTCATGCAAGGCTTGGGGGGGGAGGGAGGAAAGGAATCGGTATGCACAGCTGATAGTGCACTGCCCCACTGATCATCCAGCCATTGGGAGCAGTTGGCATGCAAATGTGCCTTACTCATGCCAGGCATGGCAACTCAAGAGCCTTCGTCTGTCCCAGTCAGGCATCCAGTCTTTCTTGGGCTTTGCTTGTTTTCCACACATACTTCTGCTGGGTTACTGGATGCATGAAGGAGGACTTTGGAAGAGGAGGAGGACTTTGACCAGCCATCGACTGTGGGAAGAGGAGAAAGGATTGCACTGCAGGCTGCCATAGCTGAGAGGTTGGCAAGTTGGAACAGGGCTAGGCTTGGCTACAAGGTACAGACTGCACAGTGGCGTTCAGCAACCACTGTGACCCAGTGGTATTAGTAGTTCATGTCCATGCTGGTTGCTGGAGTCTACTATGCAGATGTAGTGGTGCAGCATCTCCATAGTGTCCCATGGCCTCACATTTCTCCATCCTCTCCCCTTCACTTGCTGTTCAGTGGCAGCACCCCAGCTGTGCCTTCTGCTTTCCCAAGGGTCATGACCATTGCAGACCTTGGGCACAGCTGAATTTTTGCAATTTCGGCCAGCCAGCCAGGATCATGGCTGACTGTGATTGTTCCAACATGGTCTGATGTATCAGGAAATCAGCATGGATTGGCTTTTTTTCTCTTTAGGTGTCAGAAATAGGAATGTTTATATGAACCAGCTCTCAACCAGGGTCTTTACCAATACACTTCCACTGCCTCTGCTTCCAACAGCCTTCTGGGATTTGAAGTTTTAGAACATGAACTCTTTGAGAGCCTCACAAGCATATCACAATGACAATGTGTGTGTTTTTCTAAAGTATTAGCCAAACATGAACTTAATATTATGTTACAGAGGAAATACAGAGTACAAAACATTGCTCAAAAAGAAATGCATATACCGGTAATAAAATTTCTCTGTCTAGCTAGGGATTTCCTCCCTCATTTAGTCTTTCAAAGGGAGGTGACAGAAACCAGCCATTCTGTATATGTGTCAGAACAGTTCATTCTTTTCTCAGGCCCAAGTTTGTTTGAAAGCTCTGTACAACCTAAACACTTGCATAGAATCCCAAATAAAAGCTGGTTATATGACAGGCGGTGTAACTTTGTCCGTGTCAAAGAACTATGTATGGAGGAAGTCAAGAACATAGCTTGTTATACATTGTAAATGTAGATATGAAATAGGATTCTATGTTGTTTTCCTGCACGGAATAGGAAATATACTCTGATTTCAGCACTGTGATCCTGCAGTTAAATGCAATGTGCTAACTGGAACCAGATGGCAGATCACCTATGGATGGCAAAGTTAGAGAGTGTGCCATGTTTTGTGATGATATCAGAGGAAATTATGTCCTGTTTTGTTCTCAGTCTTGAATGGATTGCTAAAACATAAGCATTGGGGATCCTGGAGTATCTGGCATTAATCCCCAAAGTCAACAAGAATATCCATTATGTTTTAAGAGTGTATACTATGAACGTGTATATGCATGAGCCTTGTGGCAAAATACAAATATCTTTCATTTTCATTGCACTAAGTTTGGAATCTGGAATTGCCTTTTTGCCCTGATGAGGAAAGGGAATATTACTAGATTAGAAAGCAGCCATCTACAAACTTAGAAGTCTCCTTGACTGAGGCATGAAGAGATTCTTGTACAGAAGTTTTCTATTAAGAGTAGGCAGCCATGTTTTGTTCAAGTCAAAAAATTGCACTTAGTTTGTTTTCCCCCCAAGTGTCCACTTGAATTCATTTTGATGCACTTAAATACATTCTCAAGCTGAGGGAATGCATTGTTCCATGGAAGTGACCTGAGGCCAAGTCCAGCTCCTGTTGATTTCAGCAGAACTTGGATCAGGGCCTAGACCCTTTCTATCCAGATGAGAAGTGTGGGACCTATCTGAAGTCTTTAGCAAGTTAAAGGACTTGAATCCTAAAGAGGCCATTAAATGGCAATTAAAAGAAAGACCTGGTGCAAGTACAGCAATGCACCAAGCAGGTACTTTGCATTCATTATGTACAGTAGACAACCATTTTTTCCTATCCCTTGCCTTGTTATGAGAGAGTTCCCAGAAGAGAGAAATCAATTAACTCTTTCTTTTGGCAGTGAGCATGCTAGGTGTTCTTTTAATGGACGTTATTTGTGCTTAATTATACATGAACTCTATTGTAAGACAAATGCCATTATCGAAGTTTATTTATTCATGGGACGTCATCTGCAATATACCCCACACCAGTTTTTCTCAAAGTTGAGTATTGATCATTGGCTTTAATCAGACGTACCAAGGGATCCAAAGTATTCAGCAAGTGGAGTGTTTGAGCATCAGCACATCTCTCTGGGTTTCTGCCAGGCTAAAAGGGAACACTGAGGTTGTGTCAAGCGGTACTAAGTGGAGACTTGCTTTCTGTACATTAAGATAAGTGGCTTGCCCACCCCATCTGTGATGAACGATGATTAATCTGCCCAATTTGGCATGTCATTACATTGTTTTCCAACTCATTCTGAGGACCTTTCCTATAATATCTTTTACAGAAATGAGGCAAGAAGATAGCTTGAGGGACGCGGATCAGACGCCTGTTCACCTTAATGATATCGACCTGTAGACTCTTTGTGTCTCCAGGTATAATCTTCTAAAAGGAGAATAAGTATGTTCTGTTCTATACTAGATACAAGTCATGAAGCTTAGTCCATAACCAGCACTCTGTCTGGACGTAATTTATAATGGCAGATCTCTCTCTCTCTCTCTCCCTCTCTCTCTCTCTCTCTGTTATTATTTATACCATTTAATGAAGGCCTGGATGATAAAAGTTTCATCATAGTCTGCTGCAGTCATCAAGTTCACTGTACCTCCCAGTTGCCTGAATCAGAATGAAAATTCATCATTTTGACCTTTTCTTTCTGAATTCTGCATTATCTTATGCAAATGGCTAATACAAATAGCAAGAGACAAACCCTAAAGACACCAACATATTTCAGAGATTCATAGTAAGAGGCCTCCAGTGAACCATCCCACAAATTTTGCTCATGCCTTACCCCTTCCTATTTCCTCAGTATACTTTTCATTAGGGCCGCAAAACTAAGCATATATACTAGAAGTTGAAGAAGCCTTATTTCATAGAACTAGATTGCAAACCTCATTCTTCCATAGGTGCAGGTAGTGAGATATCTAGAACTATATATAATTAATTCAAAACCATCCACAGAAATCCATTCCTTTGATTTCAGAGGTGGATTTTCATCAGAGGATCCACTTCTTACAGTTTGCTAGTAGGCAGGGGGAAGATGTGAATTGGGGCAAAAGTGTCCACCCATTAACAGTGAGGGCAATACTTCCTACCTCCCTCTGAATTGGCTTTGTGACATCATGTAGCTCATAGCTATGTAGTGTCAAAGTCAATTCTGAGAGAGGACGGCAAGCATTGGCCTCAATATGCCTTTGTTTTGTGACATTATCACATAACCACATATGACTGCCTATCAGGTGCCATGATGTCATCATGCTGACTGCATCATGCATGATTCCTGATTGGCTTGGATCATGAACAGCAGCCAAGTGGGGATGAAAACAAGGTCAAACAAGTAAGGGGGCATTTCTAGTGAAAACGTTTGCTTGTCAAAATTGAACACAACTGTAGATTTGACTCTCTACCTCCAGATATACAAACCTGCAACACCCAGCATGTGAATCTTTCCTTTAAAAGTGAAGTCCACAATTAAACAAATGGTGGTGTTTCTATTGTTCTTAAACTGTGTTACGTTCCTTTAAATAACCCTGTTGCTGTGAAGCACATGTTTTGACACTGGAGGAGGCCTGGCTAGGACTGCTGGTGGTAAAGGACTGTCAGTGTCACTGGTTAATCAGCCACAGAAGTCACTGAATAGCAAGCAACATTCACTGCCCCTATCAGCCTGGAGAAAAAGAGTATTGGAACAGAACTTGGTTCTCTTGAATGCTAGTCAAAGCATACACCTTACATATTTGGACACAAACTCACATCTGCCTTTGATACTCTACAGTTGTACATCCTTCACAGCAGATGGTGAGGATAAAATAATGAATTCACAGATTATTAGGAATGGCCTGTTGGACTATGTCACAATAGTGTGTCTAATAGTTTGCTACTAGTGACTTTAACAGCTTGATCCCTAACTGTGTTTACTCAGGGGGTAAGCCTTATTGATTTCAATGGGATTCACTTCCAAGTAAGCTTTTTAAAGGTTGCAGTCTTAAATGTGTTTTCAACTAAGAAGAGGACCGTTCTGCAAAGCTGCTTGTTTCAACATGGAATTAGTGATGGGCAAACTTTCCTCAGCTCAGTTTCGGAATTGGCTTGGCATTTATGAATTTCCTTGAAAAAAAAACTTGTCTGTTTACTGAGAGTTTTCTTCAAGCTTGTAACGTTGTACATGCAGAGAGCTGCTTGGAAATTTGCCCCCCAAACCCGAACACATCTAGGAACAAGAGAGGGCTTTCAGCATATTTTGTGGGGCAGCAAGAAAAAATTGAAGGAATCAACCCAAAGAGAAAGAGGATACTCACCAAACAAAAGGCTGCTTAGTCAGATGGTCTGGTCACATAAGCCCCTACACAGGTGTTCAAAGAATGTGTGTGCACATAATGCATGGAAGGGGTATACAGGCACACACACCGTGCCCCACATGTACCGGCTCCACCGTCATCTTTTCCCCACATTGAGAGGGAAGGTCTGAAGCAGGATTCTAAGCACATTCAGCCAAACACACTTATTCATTTGATGCATTTAGAAATTGCCCCTCTCCCAATGGGTGCTCAAGTTGATGCTCAATTTAAAATATAACAGCAATAATAAAACAACGTAAAAACAATGCAGGGTTCCCAATGGCAGGGTGGATTCTAAGCACATTCAGCTGGACACACTTAGAACCCCCACTTCAGAACTTCTCGTACCATGCAAGAAGATCAGGGATGAAACAGGCAGGGGAAGAGACGTTGGGGGCAGGGCTGGCCCACGTGGCCCACACCCCTTCCACACTCTGTGCTCACATGAGTTCTTTGAATGCCTGCAGAGGGATGTAGTTTCACAGCAATAAATGGGAGGTTCTGGGAGAGTAAGGGGTCTAACATTAAAGCCTTCTGATAGACTGTAGCAGGCTGGTCAGCTGAACGGTGGCAGTTCAATTCAAAAAATGTGTCTCAATGCATATTACAGCCATAAGTTACCAGCTGGTCAAATTCCTATCCCAAACCAGCTCATGACATGATGAATTTCAGTGACATCAGTAAAGCTGATATACCCAGGGTTCTGCTTCTAGATGATGTGGCTCATTTTTGCTATTACTATCACAAGAGCTGTTGAGACTCTCCTCCACCTCTTTCCCGGTCTTTTGTTCACGTTGTGACTATGTTCTCTGCTATAGGGGTGAAGGTCTTATTTCACAGGTCTCATATACGACAACAGTTACTTGTTGTTATGGAAATCACTCTGATAGCACTCTCTTTTTATTAGATACAATCTGTACACTTTACAATAGCTGTTGACCGTTCTTTTGCAGCCTACACAGAAATCAACCTCCCTCCCCACTTACCTTTCTGCATGCTAATCAGGATACACTCGCAGGCCATCATGAACGAATTGCAAGCCATTTTCACTTTTAATCATGAATGCTCTGCATACATTATTGCCACTCGGTGTTTTAGAAAGGTAAACTGCTGCATAGCCATGAAGTGTTAATGCCATATTATTACAAGTATGTGGGACTAAATCCCTTCCTTTGATTATTCACTGTGCTTTGTCAGGCCCTCCAAAATAAATATGTCCCACTTGGATGATTAGTACAGATCATACCTGGGCATCTAATGCATCCTACAAGATGTAGTGATGGCCACCAATTTGGATGGCTTTAGACAAATTCAAGGTGGATAAGGCTATCAATGGCTACTAGTCATGATGGCTATATATGCTACCTCCAGTATCAGAGGCCATGTGCGCTGTACACCAGTTGCTGGGGAGCATGGGCAGGGGGGTGCATTTTCACTCATGTCCTGCTTGGCGATTTCCCACAGGCAGCTGGTTGGCACTGTGTGAACAGAGTTTTGGACTAGATGGACCCTTGGTCTGATCCAGCATGGCTCTTCTTACATTCGTGATATAACCACATTACGCTCATAACTGTGTATTGGGAAGTGACATTTTGTCGGGCCTTCAGGGGCCAAGGAATTGTCAGCAGTGCATCTGGACCAAGACTTTTGTATTGATCTACTGGTGCTGTAGGGAAGGAGTGGGCAACCCCTGCCACCCTTCTCACCCCCCATGCAGCCCCCACCACTACTTATGGAGCCCCTGCCACCCCATGTTACTGAAATTCATGGGGGAAAATTCACACAGCAAAAAAAGAAAAAAAGTTGGTTTATAGCTACGTAGTGGTAAATAGGACAAATTTAGCTTGAGAACAAATCAAGTTCAACCTACTTACCACTGCACAGCTTCTATGGAGCTGTAAAAAGGCCAAATTCAGCTTGAGAACAAGCTACATTTGACCTTGTCATCGCTCCATACCGGTTTGCCTCCGAATTTCACCAGCAAATTGCCCATTTCTTTTGCCACTGCACAGGCATTGCGGGGCCTAGAGACATTATTGGAAATAATAATGGTGCTGGATGCCAGCACTTCATTTTGCAGCATTCCATTCTGCCAGTTAAAACACATTTTAAAAATAAATAAAATAAAATAAAATATCTAAAATAAAAACAAGGACAGGTAGAGACCCTGCAGGAGCCAAGACAGGTGTCTGTGGGCACTTTGGTGCTCATGGGTACCACATTGGAGACTCTAGAGTTAAAAGATCTCAGGAGGAAGATTTAGGTCCTAAACTATAGGACAAACCCCTGCCTGAAATCTTCGAGAAGGAATAGAGCAGGGGTGGGCAACTTTGGAAGGTCTGGGGGCCATTTTTGTCTCATGGGACCCCCATGGGCTGCAGCCTCCAATTCAGGTGCCAAAAACAGGGGGGGGGAAAATAAAAAACAAAAAACAAAATGGCATCCATAACTGCTACAGAGTGCCCAAAGGGTCAAAATTAGCTTGTTTGCTATGTTCCACATTACGGCTGCATACATCAGTGCTGTTTACATCCCTTCTGGCTATCTAATTCTACTGGAGCCATCCTAGCATCTAGCACTATGATACTAAAAAATGCAATGAGTCACAGGTCTCCCTTTCAATCCATCATTTTGGTTTGGTAGAGCAGGTCCACACTGCTGTACTGATGTGTAATCACATGACAGCTCACTGTATCACTGCAACATTATGGCTCAAATCAGTATACCAGCCTGGTGGATTGAGCTTCAACATGTGTACCTATCTTCAAGCAGATGGATTGTTAGGTTTTGTAACTGTGTAGTAGTAGTGTTCTAACCTTTCTAACCTGAGCATGATCCAACCGATTCAAACACATGACTCTGCTATTGAAATCAATGGGATTTAAAAGTGTTGTAGACTGTAATCCTATGCGCACTTACATGGGAGTCAGCGTCTCTGAACTCAGTGGGTCTCACTACTGAGTGAACATGTATGGGATTGCATTGTAACTTTGAATGGATAATGGCCTCCTCCTCCTCCTCCTCCTCCTCTTCTCTTTGAATAAAAGATAGCAACTGTCAAATTAAGTTTGGGGGAAACAAGTTGTGTGTGTGTTTTTAATAGTATTACAAAAAGCTGCCACAAATATTGAAAGGAAAATAGGAAATAAGCATAAATTATTTCACATGTTTCTATTCCCAGCACCAACAGATAAATCCCCCTCCCAGCAAGAATATCCCCTTGGGATTTGGCTGAGCACTCCTTATCTTCAATAATAATTTCATAGCCTTCTCTAATTTCCCCCTCAAAGATTTTTTTTTTATCAATCTTCATCAAGAACATTAGTTGATAAATGCTTGAGAAGTGTAGACCATGAGGAAAGA
The DNA here is from genome assembly GCA_021292165.1 of Shinisaurus crocodilurus. NCBI lineage: Eukaryota > Metazoa > Chordata > Lepidosauria > Squamata > Shinisauridae > Shinisaurus > Shinisaurus crocodilurus. The sequence goes on along the minus strand of CM037880.1, from coordinate 23,633,954 downwards.
TGCCGTGAGTCATGCTGTCTCCTAGAAACCAGACAGCAAATAGCTTTCAACAACTATTTCAGACTCCCAAAGCACCCTTCAGCCCAGCACTCTCTCAAGATGTAATATACTGCAACATTACCTGGAGTTTTCAACTGCCCAGCAAGACTTGCAAGGCACAGATGAGAAGCCGATGGTTTTCAGTCAGGCCTTCCTCGTAACGACATATTGAGCAAGCAGAGAGCTGGAAACGACTGGCAGGGGGACAATGAAGCAGGGAGAACATTGTTAGTTTAGCTAAGAGGGGATTGTTTGCTCTCTGCAAATATTTTTTTTTTTATGACTCTATCAGGGCCAAATCGACTCCCCGAGAACACTGGATCATTCCGGCAAGAATGAAAAGTTATACGCTTCCTGCCTTTAGCCAGTTCCAGAACCCCTCAGGGAACTGCTAACCATTACGAGTTTTGTAGAGAGGAGTGTGTGTCCTCAAGTCACTTGCATGATGAACATCGTCATGGGGAGGTTGATTTATAGGCAAGTCTACTTTAGCATGCAAGTAGATGTTGACGTGAGTGGACATGGATATACCGAGGCACTCTAGGACTGTTATTACGTAAGATCACCAAGATCCCATCTAATAGGATGGAAACATATACAGTAGGGACAGGCAACCTGGTGCTTTCTAAATGTTTTTGATGACAACCCCCATAAGCCCCAGCCAGCATAGCCAATGCCAGGGATTATGGCAGTTTTAGTCCAAAAGTTCTGGAGGGCACCAGGTTGCCTACCGCTGCTGTACAAAATGACATGCTTATGTTCCCACAACATTGTGTGCTGTGTGTGACCTGGGCCAGCTAATCTAGAGACACGACGAACACTTTCTGTGTATGTATCCCATGTAATCTGAGCTTTATTTGAGCTATGCCACGTTCAGGCTTATCACCAGCACCTTCTTGCAATGCCAGTTCTAGAGCATGTGTGCTGACAGGTTGCTTCTGAGCATGAAAAGAGTAACATTCTCTCCACGCTGAGCAACCACACACAGCACACACATTTGGGATTAAGGTATAGGACTTCTAGAGCTGAAAATATGGGCTGCAGAGGCAAGCTGGAGCTCCAAGCCCTCTCCTTTAAGATATTAATCAAGCTCTGTACAGGCTTTATGCCTGAATAGGATAGAGCAACATCTGTAAGGGGGCATGGGGCTATGTCTCCCCTCCCCACATCACTGTCCCCACTTGCCCAGTCCCTGATCTTCCTGTGTTTGGATGTTTGAATGGGGCTTCTGCTCACATTCACTTATACAAATGGCTCTACTCTGTTCAGGCATAACGCCTAAACATGGGTCCGCTGGACTGTCATTTCAGAAGTACGCCTTTGGTTGCATAATCACACATCCTCCTTAATGCATAGGCCTATTCAGACATAACACCTGAATAAGTAATGCTGGATGTGGGTATGCACACTAGCCCTGCCCCAATGCTCACAACCTCCCTGTGTTGAGGGGAGACACCTGCAGGGGGCTTCTACTTGCATTAGCTGGAATGTGAGTCGAAGCCTCCACACAACTGGGAACCTGGCTTTATCAGGGTTCCTGACTGCACAAAGGGTTCCACTCTTGTCCAAGAGGAGAAGATTCTCTGTGGACCTTCCCAATCATCATGACAAGGTTAGAGATGTCAGCAGTGGGGCTGGCGCACGTGAGAACGCTGCAGGTGGGGCCAGTCTGCATGCCCCCCCCCCTGTGCCTCTCACATGTGTTAGTGTACCCTATTCAGGCATAACACCGGAACAGGGTTTATGTCATCGGTAGGATATAATGCCTGCTCAGATAATGCGTACACCCCAGATTTCTGTCATGATTTACTAAGCCCATAGCAATGTCCTTGTTAGGCTGTTGCGATTAAATTATCAGAAGCATGTGAAGGGAAGGAATGTTTTCGACATCTGAACAACTTACAATGGAATTCCAACACCGGGTTGCAAAACGCATGGATACAGCCAAATGTTAATATTGTGAAGAGGCACATACTGTTATAACAATTTGATTCCTCAAAAAGGAAGAGTTAAAAGCATCCTGTTTTAACAAGGCTTTAAAACCCTAGCACATTCCCCACAACTTTTTTTGCGGGGGGGGGGGATTTAATAAATGCACTGTTGACTTTCTTGGCTGTGAATGAGGTTACTCTGACACAGCAAGCAGGAATCTGATCCTGGTTTTATAGGATATGAGTAAACCTGATCTTGAAAGGTTTGTGGGGGATGATCTATCCATCCTCTGCAAAGATGGCGTTTTATCTTGCTGAGCCAATCTCTTCTTTCTGTTTACTCCAAAACTGAGGTTGTAATCCTCTCTGTGTGATACCACAAGCATTCCCACAGCAACAGATTATGATGTCACAAGCAAAGATTTATAGCCCTCTAGCACCGATGGATAGGAAGAAGTCCATTGTGAGATAGTCCAGCCTGCAAACGCTTTCCTGCAATAATTGCCCTGCTGGGAGGAAATCGGTTTCCGAGATGTTACATTTTAACAGTCCAAAGAATGTGTTGATAAAGTGTGGCTGAACTTGAGATATTCATCATCGACTCTGAAAGTTATTTGTAAATCTAGGGGAGAGATTTCAACAAGTGTCTCCAGAATGCCCAGAGTGAATAAGAGCCCTGCCTTCCCCTGTGTGGCCAATTCCAGCCATCAAATTAACAATCTCACCTTAACCATCTTCAGTGGCTCTAACCATTTTTAATCGAAGTGCAGCAAAACAATTTTGCCTACAGTTTCTTTTGTAAGGAAAGGATGCAATGACAGTGCAATCCAATGCATATGCACTCAGGAGTAAATCCTACTGTGTTCAGTAGGACTTCCTCCCATGTAAGTGTGCATAGGATTGTAGAGTTTCCATATATGTTTCATATACATTTTATTGTATTGCCATTTAATGTGCATTCTGAAAAGTCAATGCACCCCTATGTAGGGATGGGCAACCTGCCTGGCACTTGACTCGTGGCGCGTGAACCGAGCGCTCCCATCGCGCGAGATGAGGTGCTCGCTGGACTTCCAGGTCCCTGGCTCTACGTTGTTTACATAGAAAACGGCCAAATTTAATTTAATTTCATTCATTTAATTTATTTCATTTCTATACTGCCCCACAGCCGAAGCTCTCTGGGCGGTCCACAACAGTTTATACATAAAAACAACAATAAACACATAAAATATAGTTAAAACGATTAAAAACCAAATTTAAAAGCACAGTTTAAAATAACAATCCAAAAGTTAATAAAACTAAGCCTACAGGTGACAACCCCCCCTCCCCCGTGCTATTTTGAGCTCTTAACTATTGAATGCCTTGGCATAGAGGGAAGTCTTAACCTGGCACCGAAAAGATAGTAAGGTTGGTGCCAGGCGGGTCTCAGTGGGGAGCTTATTCCATAAGTGGGGGGCTACCACTGAGAAGGCCCTCCTCCTCATTGCCACTAACCGAGCTTCTCTTGGAGGTGGCAGTCGGAGGAGGGCCCCAGATGTAATTTGTGCAAATTTGGCCGTTTTCTATGTAAACAACGCAGCGCCGGGAACCCGGAGTCACTTTCCCCGGCTCGGCTTGCAAGAACGTTAGTCGAGCCAGGGAAAAGGTAGGGCAAGCAGAGCTTGGGGGCGGGGGTCAAGCCCAGCGAGTTCACCGGGTTCCTCCCCGCCAATCGAGCTCCGCGCACATCCCTAGTAGGCTCTCTCACTTGTTAAGGGCACATGGCCCTCAGCCTAATTACAAAAGCCCTCTGCACATGATCAGTTCAGACCTCTGGTAAGAGCAGTCAGTCCTTTCCCTGGCAGCTTATTGTGTGAAGAGAGAGAGAGAGAGAGAGAGAAGGGCAGGGCAGGGCAGGGCAGGGCAGAAAGAGAGGAAAGAGAGTGGCAAAAAGGTAAAAGGGGTGACCCACCCACTTTTGGCTCTGACCCCACCCACTACTGGCTTCAGCCCCATTTACCACCAGTGGGTGCCCCTGACAGATTACCCATGAGGGGATGTGGCTCTTGATAGAAAGAAGGTTGACAACAGGGCCAGTGCTACCATTAGGCCAACTAGGCAGCTGCCTAGGGCGCAGGGCTAAAGGGGGTGCCAGAAACGCCTTGAAAAAAAATACAGCACTCTCAAGTGGGAAGGGCCCCCCTAAATATCTGATCTTGCCTAGGGCACTAAACTGCCTTGCACCGGTCCTGGTTGACAATATGTGGAAGGTACTTTGGGGACAGTCTCCCAGCAGATTTACCTATGTTGGCTGTTACAGGTTCCTCTGGCAATGATCTGGCACAGGCAGGGACAACCCATACCTGTGGATTCTGGAAACTGGGAGTGCTAAAACAGTGCTCTCAGGATGCCCTAACATATATTATTTTGGAAGCTAAATCCCATTGCTTTTCATGAAGGATTTGTTTGAGCATTGTTTGAGGGCTTGCAACATGTCTGGTTATGGCACTTTGATTTATTACCAGTTTCTGAAGTTATATGGACATTTCTTACAGTGACTAGCATCTAAATGGTTGAGACCATCTATCAGAGATCTCCTGAGACACAAACAGACCACAGCTGAGCCTGGATAGAATTTCAAACACTTATCAGAGGCATCTCCAGAAAGAAAACAACAACAACAAAAATGGAAGGGAGGCAAGAAGAAATAATATGAGTTCTAGGTAGATAGATGTGGGGAAAGTTCTGTCTAACATATTACAATCTTCTCAAACAGTAGCACATGCATTTGCCACATTCACAGCCTGAATCTAAACACATTTACTTGGAATCAAGCATCACTGGTTGGGTCGGGTGTATGGCCAAGTAAAGTTTCCTGTCATAAACAGGAACATGACAGGGAAACAAAGAGGTGAACTTTCCCCATTACTTTATTGTCCTGGTCAGGTTCTAATTTTTTAATCAGAATCCATATTTCGAACCAAGCAAAGGCTGAAGCACCATTGGCTCCTCCCATTAACTCATATACAAATCTGCATCTGCATATATACATATACATATATACTAGGGTTGAAGCTGAGTTTTACCTTGCAGGAGAAGACCCCCAACAGTGAACCCCTTTCTTAATGGTACATTGGTATGAACCCAGAGAGACTTCTTTCAACAGAATCCATATATGCAAACCCTACAAACATCAACAGCAACACTTTGTATTGCTCAAAATACATTTAACGGATGTTGTTGTCAGACCACACTAAATCAGTGATAGGCGAATTTAATCCAACAGAAATTGTAATTTGCTCATCAGACTATGTGAATTCCTCCCTCCAAACTGGGCTGAAAGTTCTCCATGGTTCCAAGATCTCGTTGTGTATCTATGAATTGCTGCTGAAGCCCAGATCTTCCCCAAGCCTGCCGCCCCAGCCTGCATCACTCCCCTCCTGACCTCTCCTGCTTGAAATGCCAAGCACGTGTTTCAGCACTGCCGGTCTCTTTGCAGATAGCCTTTCAGCACTTTCTGGAATGCCCATGTAACCAGGTGAAGTCACACGGTCACATGAGCATTCCAGGAAGTGCTGCCGGACTGAAAGTCTATCTGTGAAGAGAGAAGAGACCTGCGCTGGTCTTGAGTGAGTGAACCTGCAGTGTTTTCAAAGTAAAAAATAGTTAAAAGATACTGCTTTAGTCATGTAGACTGCAGGCACTGTTGCAGACAATCTCATTTGGAATAATGAAGTTTGTTAGATAGCTGTCCAAACACAGTATACATACATGCATTATGAACATGACAGATTCAACTAATGAACTGCCTAAATCCGAGTTTTGGTGGCATCACCACACTAAACTAAACTACCCTTCCCCATTTCTGTGAGAATATCTGATTGGCCTCACTCTGAGCCTCCAAATTCCAAACAGGGCAGCATCGGAAGGAGTTGGGAGACTGTCAGGGGAGGAAAAGGAGGCATACATGATCCTCCTTCCACATAACCTCTGCCTGAGACACCACTTCCCTCCTTCTCTGCACTTCATTTTGGCCTATCGCTTCAAGACATCCTCTCCTCTGTTTGAAGGGCTGCCCAGTCCAAGTCCAGTTTAAAGATAAGAACAAGTCCCATAAAGGTTTGACCAGCCCATCCTTTAAGATCAGCTCTTGCACCCCTCTTGCATGTGCCATTGCCTTCAGAGGCCCCGTTGGAGGCAATGTGCGAGAGGGCTGCTCAGCGGTGGTGCCCCAGACGACCTCCATGAGGTTAGCTCATCTTCCTCTTTTTACCTGTGTTCCGATTGAAGACATTTTGCTTGAAACAGGCTATTTATTTATTTATTATATTTATACCCCGCCTTTTTTCCTGCAAGGAACCAAAGGTGGCTTACATAATCCTCCTTTTCTCCATGTTAACCTCACAAAAACCCTGTGAGGTAGGTTAGGCTGAGAGTCAGTGACTGGCCCAAAGTCACCCAGTGAGTTTCATGGCTGAGCGGGGACTAGAACCCGGATCTCCCGAGTCCCAGTCCGACACTCTCACCACTACGCCACACTGGCTCACACTCTGTTGTTGATTAATTTTATTCATTGGTTGTTAGTTTTGGCTCTTTGTGGGTTTGCCTTTGCTGCCGTGTTTTGCTTTCTGTTTTAAAGATTGGTTATTGTTTTCAATATTTTGTAAGCCACTTGAACAACCCCTGTTTTGGAGGAGGAAAAAAACAGGGTATAGATTCCAGAAGGAAAGAGAGAGAGAGAGAGAGAGAGAGAAAGAGCAAGAGCAAGGGGCTGAACAGCAGACTGAGCAGGTACACACCTGGTCACAGTCTTCCCCACTATAGTGAGATGAATTGTATTTCTATTTAAATCAGAATAATTATTTTAAAATTTGCATCTATACATAAAGATGTTGCTGCTGGGCAACTTCAAAGCCCAGCTCATCTTTTTGATGACTCTTTATCTGTATACCAGACTTGGGCTTCCAAATAGAGGACAGTCCTCTGGCAGCCCTTCAAAGGGAGGATTGGCCTCTGTAAAAGAGGACACCTGGCCACTGTAATTGCCCCCCCTGACCTTCCGCCCCCCCCCACATGTAACTTCCCCCTCCTGTCAGCAGAGGTTGTCTGTGAACCAAGGCACCTCTCCGTGTTACTCAGAGCGTTTCCATTCCTTGCTCTGCCCAGCCTGTTCCTGCTATAATTCATCGAGCCTGCAAGCCTCTTCTAGGTTCTCATCCCAGTGGCTGTTCCTCTCCCTACACCTGCCTGCCAAAGGGAATAGCGAGGATCTGTTCTGATTGTTTAGTATGAGCCACATCCTGCTGCACCTCTGAAATCACTGGAAACAGGGATCATGTTCCCAAACGCTATTCTTTTTACCGAGCATATGAAAAGAAAACATTGACTGCTCCACACAACACCTGCAAGCTATTTATTATATCACCAACGGACGGTGTCAGATATTGCTAGGGCTTTTGCCTTGAATGCTAGACCTTCCAATCCATCACCGATGCCATGTGGATTTCACCTTGCGTTGGCTTCACAGGGCTAACAGGTCTCTGGCAATTAAAAAATAATCATCTTTTAGTTTTTCAGTTCCTGTCATGAAATGTATTATGTCTCTCTCAGACCTCCCCATCCTACAGAAATATAGAGCTCATCTGCATCCATTTGCAGACCATGGGCATGTATTAGTATAACTACCAAGGTTCAGCAAGGAAAGAAAGGAGTCAGGTTAGGCATTAATATGGATTCTATGCTTAGCTGCAAAATAAAACAGTGAGATGAAAGGGATGGATAAGGAAATGCTTTGGGGCCTTTCCACAGACAGGGCTTGGAATAATTTATGTTTCTGGCAGTCACGCTGTAAAAGCATGATATACAAAGTGTATTTTTAAAAAGTTGTCTGTCAACAGACTACTACACAATGGAGTTCACACAAAGGTGATCAGATGCAGACAGTTAAAAGATCAGTAGCAATATTTCTTCTGGAATTTTGTTGTCATTGTAAAAAAAAGCATACAGTCATGCCTTGGATTGAGAGCATAATTCGTTCCGGAAACGTGCTTGTAATCCAAAACACTCTTATATCAAAACGAAATTCCCCCCAAAAAATCTGTACACAGATTTTTAATTTAAGCCGTACTACAGTACTTGTATTGCAAGACGTCACTTGTATATCAATTCAATTTTTTTAAAATAAACATTTAAAAATTTGCTTGTCTTGCAAAACGCTCTCAAACCAAGTTACTTGCAATCCAAGGTATTACTGTATGTGGAAATCACAGGCATGTATGGAGGAAAGGGTAGGGACATGGTAACCAAGAAATGTAAATGGATTTGAATGTAAATGGATTTAATTCCTTGGCCTATAGGCTGCTATGCTCTGGCCTCTGCAATAGCCTACTGAACCCTGCTAGGAGTTCCCCACCCACCCTGCTGGTTGGTTGCTCCCTGCTTTGAAGGAAAAGGGGATGTGTGGGGCAGCTTTGCCCAGGAATTGCTGTGTTCTGAAATGGCCTGATGCTGTGCTCCAAACCAGGGTGAAGTCTCGCTCCCAGACTTTGTCCTAGACACCTCCTCACAGACACCATGACTGCTTGGCAAAGAGTGTTGGCACTGGACAGCAGAGCCATAAACAGCCTGTGACCTGTTCCACTGCCACCCCCCATCTCTAGGTGTGCCCTGTCTCCACACACCACCGCCTAGTTGTAGGGTGGCCGAAAAATGAGGAAATACGTTACCGAAAAAGAGGACAAAAGAGGGGTGCAAATTTACATGCATACGCTGATTTATATCTATAGATGCAAATTTAGAAATAATTATTATAATTTAAATAGAAAGACAGTACATCTCACCATATTGCTGAAGACTGTGACCAGGCGACCTCTGGGCTTGCCTGTTGATCTTGCTCTCTGGGTGCTAACTGTGGATGGGCAACAGTTCTCACAGTTCTTTAACTTTAAACTGGAATTGGACAGGGCAGCCCTTCAAAGAGAGGACTGCCCTCTGTAAAATAGGGCACATGGCCACCTTGCACTAGGTGTCCCTTGGGACTAGCTTCTCCCTCTATACCTCTCCACTCACTGAGGTCATTGGGAGAGGTCTTCATTCACATTCTGCCATTTATTGTGATTAAATCAAAACCAGGGTCTTCTCTGTTGTGGCGCCCACTTTCAGGCAGGGCCTTCTCTGTCGTGGTGCTTTGCAGAACTCCTTCCCTCAGGGGATTAGGTTTCCCCCTTGTCTATTTAGCTTCCTCTGACAAGTTAAAACGTTTACAGATGCTCATGTTATTTTATTTACTTTTTAAAAATAATTATCCTTTTTTGGCAACAAAATGCTGCTTATTCCCACATAAATGTGTTTAGCAGAAGCAAACTATTTTATTCCTGTTGTCATGATAGTGCTATGATTTAAGTGAATTTAAAATATGAAACTGCATGTACTCAGAGCATTTCTCTCTCTTTAAAAATTAGGGATGGCAAGCAGTTTTGGGGGAGGGCTTTATGCTAATATATCAGGACCAGTTGTGAAGCATGGAACAGTAGTGGTTGTGGTGGTGGTGGGAGAAAATATATGTGAGCTGTGCGCTTCACAACTGAGGTAATACATGTGTGACCGTCTAAAGGGGTGGGCGGGATCCGTAAAACCATTACTTCCAGGGATTAAAATTATCCAGCGGCACCACTGCAAACACTGCATTATGGAACAAAAGCATAATGGCATGTAAAGCATTATATACAAGGGCCATAAAACTGGACTAGCCTAGGGGGTGTCTGGGCTGCTTGGACTGCCCAAAACGAGAGGGCACGGCAGATCTGCTAGGTTAATGTTTATTCCCAATTAATTAGGATTTAAGAGAAGCATGAAATCTTGGCTTGCTTAGAGCAGCGTTTGACTAAAGGCCAGCCATGCCTGCGAGCTGCAGAAGCTGAAGGCTCCTGGCTCCGTGGGAGGCCAAACTATTCAGTAGCAAACATGTTTCTCCTCCCACAGCCTACAGTGCTCAATTCAAAAGAATTTTCCATCTCCACCTGTGACAATGAAAGAGGCTTGACAGATGGGCTGTTAGAGAGGAGCCATTGTGCAAATAGTACATGTAACAGAAAAACACTCTGGGTGTGTACTTACAGGAGCCTTACATGGCTATTGTGATTGAGACAGCCTTCAGGAGAGCCACTGACTGTGTGTCTCCTGCACCAAATTCTGTCTACTGAGATATGTTTGTTTTTCCTTATTAGCGGCTGGTGGAAAGCTAATATGGCAATTCGGAGAGGAAGGGGAACAGAGAAGGGGAACACTCACACTGGAATATTGTGCAGTTCTGAGACAAATGGTCACATTGTCTAAACTTGTTTCTGGAGTCAGTCACATCCAGAATGTTGCAACATGTGCAATGAAATTAATAGCAAGCCCAGAATGGCAAGCAGGGATAGGTTAGGCCTAAAGAGAGTGACTTGGCCAAGATCACCCAGTGAGCTCCCTAGGAACCTGCCCATATACCATATACCGAGTCAGACCAGTGGTCCATCTAGCTCAGTATTATCTGAAACATGGAGTGGCTTTGGCTCTCCAGAGTTTCAGACAGGCGTCTTTCCCAGCCCACCTGCAGATGCGAGGGATTGAGTCATGACCTTTTGCATGCAGATGTGCTCTACCACTCACGTAGGGATTCAAAAACAGGTCTCCTTGGTCCAGTACAAAACTTTATCCACTACACGCCCCCCCCCCCCACTGATGCTCAAGATTCACAAAGGTATACATAGTCCATCTCAGCCAAGAGGACTGTGGCATTTGAACCCGCAATCCCACAATGGAAATTGAGCAACCCTGTCAGGTCTAAAGCCCTTAGCCATGTTCCCCTCCCTTCCCCCCCCCCCATAATTCAAATCCTATAGAGCAGTGGTCTTGAACCTTGGATTCACAGATGGTGTTGGACTACAGCTCCCACCATCCCTGACCACAGGCAATGCTGGCTAGATATGATGGGTGTTGTAGTCAAACATCTGGGACCCAACATTGGGAACCACTGCTACAGAGCTTAGGTCATACTTACAGTCAAAAGTGTTCTTTATTTTCCATGTGCCCGGTAACTAGCTCTACACTCAACCAAAGCTGGCCTTTTGGTGAAAGCTTCCATCTAACATTGGAACAACAACAAAGAAACTTTTCTTTGTAACCAGTCCCAGCGCTAGAATTATGTGGGGAAAGATAAGGGGGGTAATGAAACCCACAAGCCCCACCCATGACTCCCCCCCCCCAATTTTAGAGAAATCATGCCACCCTATAGCCTTCACAAAGAGTAACCGGGGGACACACACACCAATTGATCAACAAGCCTAGTCTAACAGTTAAGAATAGTGTCATGTTTATAGCTTGCACCTTGTCTTGAACATGGTTCAAAGAAAAATAAACGTTAAATAGAGATTCTGGTCCCATCATGAATTAGGGCCTGCAAAAAATAATAATAGTAATAATAATAATAAATCAAGTAATTCCAAGAGCAAGAAGAAACAGCAAAGTTACAATTGGAATGAGCTGCCGGGAGGATGAAATGCATTAGTACTGTAAGTCAAGAAGAAGTTAATCAGATGACTATTGATGGAAGGCAGAGATTGAGGCCCAAAGCCAGACACGTAGGTGGTGACCTCTTCTTCAAAGGGAGAATCTGGAAAGTTATATAAGGAACTGAGGTGAAAGGAGGTGCAATCTGAGGAATCTGGAGAGGTTGTGGATTTCAACAGCAGCTGGATGCTCATTTGCACTGGACTGACATGTTCAGGTGGCTGTTAGCAGCCACAGTGTTGAGCCAACTGGCAGTGTAAGGTCTGGCAAGGATATGGTTGGCTGGTGAGGTGGAAATGACTGTTGGTTCCTTCTTGGCTGTGTAAAACCAGCAGTTGTTTGAAGGAACCCTGTAATATTTTACAGTTGCTTCGCAGGATACTGTTGTAAGAAGGAAAAACCATGGTACCCAACATGAATGCCTGCTAGTGGAAACCTTCTTTTTGCTTCAGGTATAGGGTGGCCATGTATGTATTACCAAAAATGAGGAAATGCATCACCTGAAAAGAGGACAGAGATTTGCATAAAATGTGTGTGTGCTAATTTATATGTATAGCTACAAATTTGGAAATAATCACTCTAACTTAAATAGAAATACAATGCCTCTTGCCATAGTAGGGAAGACTGACCAAGTGAGCCCGAAATCGGCCCTGCTCACGCCCGCAAGAGGCGAGTGGGCCTTACCGGGTTCTGGCGACTGCTCGACTCTCCACAGTGAGGCGGCCGTGCCGCCCGCGCAGGTCCCGTCGCGTCACTTTGGGCTGGCAAGAAGTGACGTGCCGGGACCCCACGCAGGCGTGCCGGGACCACAATTCTATGTATTTTCCATAGAAACCAGGGCCAGCTGGAAGTGACGCAATGGGACCAGCGTGGCCGGCGTGGCTGGCTTGAGCGGCGTGGAGAATTGCTCCGTGCCATGGAGGATCGAGTGGCGGGGGGATCCCCACTGCGGAGAGGCGGGGCAGGGCCCCCACCAGGTTTGTGGACACACTTATTTTCACCCCCCAGGCATCAGATTCCTCACACATCCCAATCCTCTTTCTCATCATTGCTACCACTTGCTTGCGTGACAAACAGAGAGTAAGCAAGTAAGCAAGTAGGCAGTGGCATCTACTGCTTCTCCTTCTCACCACCACCATTGTCTGGGTCAGCGTGAGAGGCAGGTAAACAAGCAGGCTGCAATGGTGAAGATGAGGAGCAACTCTATGGGGATCTTGTCAGTGGGCCCCTGCCGGGACGTGGGCCCTCGGCAGTTGCCCAACCATGCCTACCCTTCATGCTGGCCCTGTTCCAGATCCTGCTCTGTCCCCTTGTGGCTCCTATTTTAATAGGGAAGAAGAAGGGAAAATATGTTTTTAACATAACATGTGATTTGGCCCTGTTGTTATGACTTGTTCTTTGACACTTCAGATTGAATGCTGAAATGACATGTCTTGAAGAAATGACATATCTGAAGAAACCCCAGAACAGGAGTTTCCAAACCACCACAAATGCTTCAGAAAGATCACTTATGATGAAATGGTAAAGAGGGAACCTGATACATGGCACAATGGCCTACTTTCACCACATGCTAATTTAGTTAGGGGTGAGAAAAAATAATCGTCAGGAACTGAACATAAGGCCAAGAAGTAGGTATATGAATTGGGCCTGAATCCTTTCCTAGATCTCAGAACCCACGCGTTTGGCAGGCGAGTGCTTTACAGCTTTAAGCGTTTAGCAATTGAGCAAGACTTTGGTACACACACTCTTTATTTCACCAAATGCCAGTGGAAGATGAAGATGGATGTTCCTTCCTTTGGCTCCTCCTCAGAGCTTGGAGGCAACAAACCTTGGCTGGCAGCTTTCTTAAGTTTGAACATGGAATGTAGCTCTCCTAAATGATTCCAGGAAGGCGTGCAATTTGAAGCAGCATAAAAGAAAAGCAAGCCACTGTCCACCAGAGACAAGGTCAGCTCTACCATTAGGCAGAGTGAGGTGGCTGCCTCAGGCAGCAGATTTTAGGTGTCATGAAAGGGCAGCAAAATGTTAGTTATTTAGGACACAATCCTCTGCATATTTGGACAGAAAAAAAGTATTACAACTCCCAGCATCCCCCAGCCAGCCATACTGTAGGACTATTCTGTATTATCATGGATAGCATTGGGCCCTTAAGGCACAATCCTATGCAAGTTTAGACAGAAAAAAGGCCTACAGCTCCCAGCATGTTGTAGGTCTTAAATTTTTTTTTTTAAAAAAAAAATCTAAACTTGCATAGAGTTGCACCCTAAGTCTCTCATGCTCTGTTGTCAGATTATTTAAAAAATTACATTTAAAATATTAAGACAGGATTTTCTATTATAACATGGCACCACCCTGCAGTCTAATGTCCAGGGCACCCCGTTAAAGCATCTTTAAAAGAACCGAACACACACACACACTCTCTCTCTCACAATACCTAACTTCAAAACAAGCATTTCCCAAGCTCCTAGAAAGCATGTAAAATATATAGATATCACAGATCAGCTGAACATTTGAGAATGTGTGTACCATAACGAAAAAGCTTCCTCATTCCTTAGCTAAGGTTTCAGATATAGCCGAACATGCTCAGACGAGGAACAACCTCTTTGACTTTGAAAAACAACTGCTTTCTCAAGACGTTTATGCCTGCTAAGTATACAAAAGTGCTGAATACTTCTTTTTCGCCCCCTCCCTCGTGTTCCAGGCTTCATTCAATTGTTAATAATCATGTTGTCGTTTTCGAAGGAATTGGCACCAAAACTTTATTCTTTCCACATAGAAACTGCTGCAACCAACCGATTACAAAAACTGTCATTATATCACAAAGTTACAGCCTTGACGTCTGTTAAGTAAAGGTTTATTTTACACTTCAAAAGTCAATCTGCACAGATGACTAGACTTCTTTCAGAAGTGTACAGTATGCTCCTGTCAAATATTTGAAAAAATAAAGGTTGGTTTCAGACAAATATTTACTTCTTTGGTTTCAAAAATTAGTTGCCCTTTCCTGTATGTGAGAAAACATCTCCCTGTGTAGGTGTGTGTGTCTGTCTGTCCCTCTCTTTCTCTCAAAAGAAGGCATTTCTCCCAATTGCTGTATCATTTTAGCTACATCAGGCAATGGCACCTTGGCCAGTTTCCTATACTTTTCATTTCCAACCAAAATGGTATCTCTTATTTTCTGTCTGTAACAACCATGAAGGTTGATGGAGGTCACCAAAGCATCTGATAGTTTGCAAAGAAAATTCTGGAGACAATTTGGTTCACAGTGTGTGTAATTTGCTGCCTGAAACCTAGTACACATGCTGCCCATCTGTTTGATTGTGGCTCTTGAGCAAAGCTCCATTAAATTGAATCTAGGTGCAAGAAGCTCTTCAATTGTTGTAATCACAGATCTAGGCTACAACAGTTAGAAAGAAACTGGTTGAAGTATTTGAATTTCTCCCACAGGTCATCTACGGTTGTTGGACCTCTTTTACTTTCTCATGACTATAATGTGACACCACCTTTCATGTACTCTTTATATGTTGCAGATGATTGGCCTCATTTGCCAAGGTGTCAGTGCTAATTTAGGCAAGCACTCTGGGGTCTCCAGAAGAGGCCTGTGATTGGCCAAACTAGTCCTTACCCCAGTGAACTTGGCTGCTCTTGGAGAACGGGCACCCCTGTAGAATGCTGCAGAGGAGTCTGATTGCACCCAGGGGTAATCTTCAGCCAACATAGAATGGAGCTTCCTTCTTAGGTTGGACAAGAGATGAAAAACAGATAGCTACTTAACTGTGCAGCCTCTGCCTAAAAATGTCCCATGTCGTAGATCTAACTGCATAGGGAGCCAGCTCTCTGAAGATGTTGACCACACAGTGAGCCAAACTTTGTCATGGAGTCAGCTTCCTTGAAGCATAATGATACTCAGTAAATTGGGGGAGAACTTCATTCAATTCACATTTTAATACGAACTTACCTAATTTACATCATCACCATAATCTTTATATTATTATTATTATTATTATTATTATTATTATTATTATTGAAAAAGACAGACACGATTCTATTTTATCAACATAGACCTCTTTTTTGGCATGGACATGGATTTCTATTATTATTCCATACACTGCCATAATTAGACTCATTTGTTCATATTGTTAAAGCTGCAGTCCCACGCACCCTTACCTGGGAGTATGACTTACTTACACGCATAGGACTGCACTGCAAAATTAAAACATTTGCAAACAAATACACAGTTTACTTGAATCTCTCCCTCACCCTCCTCACCTCCCCGGTTTGTTTCTAACCTTATTTAACTTACTGTCTATTCTGTCCAAGCTGTGCTGCTTTCCAAGGTGACAGCACCGTGAGTAATCTTACCCCACTTGGTGGAGGCTGCAACAAGAAGAGAGTCCCCGCAGCTGAGACACATGTGCATGTGATGCTACGCCACTTCTCCTGCACATACCTAAATCCTGGCACATGCTGTTCTAACATAAATAGTTTTTATATTGCAAGCTCATATTGTCCCAAACAGCATGGGGTGTTGGCAGAAAAAATGACTTAGGCTAAATATAGTTCTTTGATCAAGAGGGGGTGGCTGCCTCTCTTTGGAGAAGCTACTGCAGTGAAAGTGTCATTGTGTGTTGTCACCGGGTCATCTTACCAGCCTCCACAAGGAACGCAGGCCTTGGCAGCACAGATGGCAAGACGTCAAAGGATGGCATCTAGTGCTATACCAAGGGAGACTGATGGATAAACTGACATTCTTCCTTTCAAGTGAGTGTCGACCCCAGTGACCCAGGATGCTGTTTGGACATTACAGGCAAAGTCATTTGTGATAGCTCAAAAGAACCCGCGGCATGTGTTTCAAGATAATCTCTGTGCACGTGGCAGTTTTGGTTACTGCATTCTTTGCTTTTGCTTCCATTTTTGGGGGAACCACTGTAAGAACACAGGAAGCTACCTTACACTGAGACAGAACCCTGGTCAGTGTCAGTATTGTCTTCACAGACTGGCAGCAGCTCCCCAGGGATTCAGATGGGAGCCTTTCCCATCCCTACCTGGAGATGCCGGGGATTGCACCTGGGACCTTCTGCATGCAAGGCGTGGGTGCTACTGCTGAGTGATGGACTCTCATAGCTAAAAGAATGAGCGGTGAATCGGAAAGTCCCAGCCTGGTTTGAACCTCACCTCTGCCATGAACTCAGGTTCAAGCTTGATGTTACATGGGAGTTCTAGGATTGGAATGCCCTAGTGCAGTGTTCTCCAACCTTGGCCCTCCAGATGTTTTTGGCCTACAACTCCCATGCTACGCTGGCTGGGGCATGCTGGGAGTTGTAGGCCAAAAACATCTGGGGGGCCAAGATTGGAGAACACTGCCCTAGTGGTTTCTCTCCCTCTCTCTCAAAAGCAGCTGGGGGGAGGAATTTAGATTCTGGCTGCATCATGGGTGGAGGGGCCATTTAACCCTGTGGCAATTCCTTGACATAAATGCCCCTCCCCCCACGAGAACTTCTATTAGCTGTGACAGAGAAATCATACAGGCTATAGGGTTTGTGTACCTGATATAGTGGAGGCAAACCATGACAGCTACACCTCGTGGAAAGTTAGGCCCATTAACTTCTTTACTGATTTTGATGGAACTTCCTTCCAAAGAAAGCCCCTCTCTTATTTCTCTGAAGGAGAGAATTCGACTTCTATCTGAAGTATATGAATATATCAATCAGGGTCAAACTAGACATGGCATTAAATGCATCTTTGCATTGAACATGGATTTCTAAATGCAAATAGCATCCACTGGGGTGTGTGATAATGTTCAGTATTGCAGCAGGCATGAAGGGAGAATGTAATCCTTTCTTCCCCTGCTGTGATCCTGACGAAAAATGCTGCTTTGAAGCTGGCATTTGTATTGGAAGGAAAGCCCCCATTTTCACAGAACTGGGGCGTGAGAAGCAGGTTTACCCCCAGCACTGTCTCTGAATTCACACCTTTACTTTCTCCCATATAAGTGGCTGCTGTTCGCTCCGATCAGAAAAAGGTAAACTGTCTTCTGCACCTATCAGAAAAAGGTAAACTGTCACCCTAACCTGACACAGCTCCTGTGACACACGATGACCCCCTTTCACCCAAAGAGAGGATAACACGGAGAAATGTAATGCAATGCAACCCTGCTGCTGAGAGACCATGGCACACAGATGTACTGTACCGCCATTCATTTAATTGTGACCACTTCGTAAAGTTCCGTCCAAATCACAAAACCTGCAGAGGAGTGTGTCTGAATAGTGAATAATTACACATTACATTTCTCCTTGTGATCCGGTGCCCAAGAATACTTAGCAGTGATCTCATGGAAGGGGTGGGGAACACCTGACCAGCTTGCATATGTGAACAAGCGATTAGTCTCAGGCTTTTCAACATGAAAACAAATGGATACAAGGAAGGAAACCTATTGTGGAGAGCTCAAGACTCAGAGGGGCTGTCACATGGCCAGGGACCACTTTATTCTCCCCCACCCCCGGCGGGACTTGAACACAAATGGCACACCAGACCCAGGATTCTGTCAGCACACAGCCCAGACTTTAAGGATCTCTAGGTCACAGGAACTGCAATGATGGGGAGAGAAGCAACTGAGAATGGATTAGGGTTTAGGGCAGGGCTCTCCAACCTTGGGTCCCCAGATGTTTCTGGACTACAGTTCCCAGCATCCCTTGCCATTAGCCATGCTGGTTGGGTATGCTGGGAGTTGTAGGCCAGCAACATCTGGGGACCCAAGGCTGGAGAACCCTGGTTTAGGGTGTAATTCTACGCATGTTTAGACAGAAAAA
This sequence comes from Shinisaurus crocodilurus, assembly GCA_021292165.1. Taxonomy (NCBI): domain Eukaryota; kingdom Metazoa; phylum Chordata; class Lepidosauria; order Squamata; family Shinisauridae; genus Shinisaurus; species Shinisaurus crocodilurus. The sequence continues at coordinate 23,615,653 of CM037880.1, read as the reverse complement.
AGTCCTACAACTCTCAGCATCCGCCAGCCACCATTTAGGTCCTACAAGTTGTAGGACTTCTTTCTGTCTAAACATGCATAGGATTGTATCCTTAGTCTGTTGAAAGCAGAACATTCTGAGTCAACTAAGAAGATTGTGGTGGACAAAAGAAGAGGAAGTGATCTTGAAGGAAGGTAGGATGCATATGTATTTAGATTACTGTGGCATAAGTCTGCACAAGACTGGCTTATAGATAATGGGGTTTGATTGTATACTGTGCATGAAACATTGTCCCTCATTGGCTCATCATTTTTGCACAGCCGCCTGCCATGAGCATTATCCAGCATCCTTTGAAACATCTGGTACTGGTACCATTAATCTGATCCAATATGACAAATCTTGTATTTTTGTGCAGTGTGACTATGACATTCAAACAGCTGTTACAGTCTACCTCAGACTGGATGGCCAGATGTCCTCCACAGTATTGGTGGTGGTGTCTTTTTTTTTTTTTTAAACACATCACTGCCCTATTTTCTACATATCCCCGTCCACATTATAAAGAGAGAGTGCTGCGGTGCTCTATATTTTCAACTCTCAAAAACGAGGCACGCAGATTAATGAGCCACACCCCACCCCACCCCTCCACCTTCTTCTTCTTTTTTTTTTTTTAAAAGGCCTTCTGCTCCAAAAAAGTGGCTGCAGCAGCCTTTGGGGGAAACTAGCCAGGGCTATAAAGTGGGACAGGTTTGTGTGGGATCCCAGCCCATGAGCATGCGTAGGGATATGCGCAGATCTCGATCGGGGGGTGGAAGCGGGGCGAACTCGCCCCGCTCGAGCCCCCTGAGCTCCACGCAACTTCCCTTTCCCTGGGTCGGCACATCTCCTCACGTGAAGTGCCGGGGAAAGGAACTTCCAGGTCCCCGGCACTTCACTTCCGGGTCCCTGGCGCTGTGTTTTTTACATAAATACAAGGGAAAAAACACCTTAAAACGGCCGCGATTTGCTATTCGCAGCAGTTTTAAGGTAGTTTACCCTGGTATTTACGTAAAAAATGCAGCGCTGGGGACCCGGGAGTGACACACCAGGCACCCGGATGTCCGCCGAGCACCTCACTGCCGCCACGAGACAGATCGTGCAGCGGGGGTGCTTGCCGAGCACCCAACGAGTGGAATTCATCCATCCCTAGGCCGTGAGGAAAAGGGTGCTGTTGTGCTCATGTTCTGCTCATGGGTTTTCCAAAGTGGGGCCGGTCCTACCATTAGGCAGCGTGAACTGGTCACCTCAGGTGGCAGATGTTGGGAGGTGGCAACAAGGTGATGGAGCCAGCAAGGTACTGGAAGAAAGAACTGTGGGCCAAGTGGCCTGCCATGCACCACCTAAGTTGGCCTGCCTTCAGGTGTAGTGGAAGATGCTCTCTCATTGCCAGTGTGGAAGAAAGATTTAGCTACCAATCCAGTTGGCTTTTGTACATGAAATGGGGGCACCATTTTGTCTTTCTCCTCAAGCAGCAAAATATATTGGGCCCACCCTGTTGCAGAGGCATCTGGTTGGCCACTCTGTGAAAAGAATGCAGGACTATGTAGGTCTTTGTTCTGATCCAGCACAGCACTGTCTATGTCCTTATCCACTACAAATGAGTCAATTACCACAGTTTAGAATTTGCATTCAAATGAAGCATTTATACTGAAAGTGAAGCAGCATTCCTATGTACAATAAATTACTTGGCAATAAATCCTGTTGAATTAAACAGGATTTACTTCTGAGTAAACATGAGTTTTGACATAGAATTTGGATGTACATTTTTAGTGCTATTATATAAAGCCTTAACAATTTTCTTCCATTATATAAGGGTTCCCTATGATGTAGAAAAGATGGAAGAAGCATACCCAAGCAAGCAACACACTGCATTCATAAGGGAATAAGACAACAGGGTTTGGCAGTAATTACTTCTTTACGTGAAGATTTTAAATAAATTCTTTAAGCATTAGTACATCATATGTAAATGTTTATAGAGCTGTTTTTGAACTCCCTCAGAAGAAAAGCCACGGTGTGACTGTAAATTGCTCTTGCAAGTTCCTGGAAGGATGCTAAAGCAACAGGTCAAGTCACTCAGCAATTCTGTTTTTGCAGCATTATTCCCAGAAATGCCAGCTGCGGTACTCAAACTACTTAATACAGAGAAATCTTTACAATGAATAGGTTACTCTGGATTAAACGGGCTTTCGGGTTTTTTGACGGTGTTACGTACATCAATACTTACAACTGGAGTTGCACTAGCAACCATATGTGTCTCTATGGCCAGGTTCAGATGCTTCTTGGGCCCCATGCACTTGCTTGCAGGAGGTTGCCACAGGGCTTGCAACCTGTTGGAGGTATTGGTTGCATAAACTGATCTCCATGTAGGAGGTGGACATGTGGTCACTGAGCTTTGCATTATCACAAAATGGCTCTTCTTGGACTTGCTGCAGTCATGTTAACTGCAGTAGCTGCAAGTCCATCACCTACATCAGTGTCCCACAACCTGGTGCCCTCCAGATGCATTCCTGACCATTGACCATGCTGGCTGGGACTGATGGGAGTTGACGTCTAAAACATCTGGAGGGCATCAGGTTGGGGAAGGCTGGTCTAGTCGGAGATACATGTCATGGTCATGGTCATAGAACCAATGCCTCCATGTCAGGGATGTCGAACCCCTTTCAGCCAGAGGGCTGAATTCAATTTCAGAGAAATCAGGGCCTGCATTCCTGTGGTGGGTGAGGCCTAAGGGAAAAGGGGTGGGGCCAAAATACCAAAATGTTTTAGCTTAAAGCTCTTACCACCAGTAACTAAATCTTAGGGGAGACATTTCAACCTTTTGCAATGGGGAAAAAGCTGCACAAAAGCCAGAAAACCACCAAATGATTGGTGGTTGTGAAAAAGGGAACAAGGACAAGGCAAGGGGCTGGGGCCCTCTGGGAAACCCCAGAGGGCCGGATTGGGACTCGGATTTAGTCCCTGGGCCTGAGGTTCTGCACCCCTGCTTTGTGTAGTCACAACTATAGTCAGTAAGGTGGGGCTAAGAAACCATAGCAGAAATGTATATCATAAACACCAATAAAAGATACAGATGTGGGGAGATTCTGCTGAGTTTAAATACATACAATCCCTTGTAAATATGTTTCCAGTGAAATCATGTGGCAATATCTATTTTCAGATCTCATTTACACCATAAAGATAGACAGATCTTTCATAAAACACAAGAAAGAAAGAAGAAAAAAAGAAAGGAAAGAAGTAAGTACCGTAAGTAAGTTCTGCTGCATTGGCTTGTTACAGAGATGTAGAAGAATTCTTGCTTTCTCAACCAGTAAAAATAATCTGACAAGGCACTCCATAAATCTGAAACTCTGCTAACTCCACATTTTAAAAAATAGGAGGACTGAAAAGAGTTAACAATTTTTGTTCAGAGGTCAGCAGCTTGGAACTTCCTGAGTGGTAAAATGTTTCAGCCACACAAGCAGCAAATCAGGGGGCAGGGTTGTCGTTTTTTTTTTTTTTTAAAGATGACTCTGATTTCTTTAGGGAGATGCGTTCAACCTCTTTATATTTTGCAAACCCACAGAGTGGCTGGCTGACATTATGAAGCTTCTAATTTCAGAAGCTCCTGCATCAAATATCCAGGATTTGGTACAAATCTCTACATTAAACGTTCCCAACAAGGTCCGTATAAATATCCCCAGCAAGATCAGTTACCTGGTTTGAATTTTAAAGAGCTTTTACATTGTTGTCTCCAGTTAATAAAGGGCACAATACTCTGCGAAGTTCTGCAGCATGAATCCCAATGCAATGAATGGGAGCTGCGCAAGAACATGATAGCAAAGGGGTATGTTTCATTTGCTTGCACGGGGGGCACTTAAGAATGGATTGCACCCCAGAATGGATTGCACCCATAGTTTGCTTTTCCTTCACAGCTTATTAAAAACCATCTAGTGCAAATGACACACACACACACACACACACACACACAGAGTACATCCAATAATGGACAAATATAACATTGACTGGAGGCAGCCGTAGGGCTCTTGGAGAAATCTGCAACAGATTCAAATGAGTTCTGATTTCCATGAATCTGACTTGTCAGTTTTCCAGTGAGTGGACCAGCTTTTTCCAAGTCACGTGGACTAGCGGACTGGTTTTTCACTTGGGGGGGGGGATTTATGCTAATTTGCATTACCGCTAATGCACATTGGTGCTAATTCACATTAATTAATGTGCATTAGTGCAAGTGTGCATTTGTGCTAGTAGAACGAAACTCTGGGTAAAAAAAGCAAACCCATTCTGTCACTGAGTGGAACAAAAGACACCTGACAATCTGCAAAACACAGACGGAAGGGATTTAACCAAATCCCTAGAGAGAGATGGCAGGGTTTGTATTTATTTATTTATTTATTTATTATATTTATACCCCGCCTTTTTTCCTGCAAGGAACCCAAGGCGGCTTACATAATCATCCTCCTCCTCTCCATTTTATCCTCACAACAACCCTGTGAGGTAGGTTAGGCTGAGAGTCAGTGACTGGCCCAAAGTCACCCAGTGAGTTTCATGGCCGAGCGGGGACTAGAACCCAGATCTCCCGAGTCCTAGTCCAACACTCTCACCACTACACCACACTGGCTCAAGAGTTGAAGGCTTTATGATGGAGGCATTATTGCCCATGGCATTGTTGCTCATCCCAGTGTTGCCCCCAATAAATAGGTTTTGCAGGTTTTTGTAGAGCTTCAAAAACCTCCAAATTCTTTTTCACAGAGAAATGACAGTAGGACAAAAAAAGAGAGAAAGGAATGCTTACATCATGGTAGAAGAGGTTTCAATTCTTTCACCTTCAAAACACTTTTAAAACTGTTATCTGTCTCGAGCCAGTGACATTGGGATGTCTTTATACCTTGCCTGGACCTGAAGATCCTAGCTGGAAGCTAAATATAACCCAGAAGTTATATTTTTGTAAGAAGTAAAACACAACATAAACTCCAAGGATCTCATAAACTAGGACAAACCACATAGCACTTTATCAAAATGGCATTAAACATCTAACTAATACCCACAGAAAGAAAGAGCTCTGTGTGTAAATATTAAGCACCATTTGCCAGGAGAGTTGAATGGGTAAATCTTCAAATATTGTATTGACTATCTACACCTCCCTTGAGCCATAACTCATCTTGTTTAGTCTGAGATTATAAGAGTTAGTGCTGTAAAGTCTAGACACAGCAAGGTGTTGAGGAGAACCAAATGTACTCTACACACACAAACGTATGGCAAAGGGATCAAGATTGCCTTTAGAATAAAAATATACAACGCAATGAATCTGCACAGAATGAATTATACAATTTGCATAATTTATTCTACTTGTGATATTTTGCAGAATCGCCAATTCCACAGAGAAGAAATGTTAAAATTCCCTGGCCAGAATACATAACGCAAATCAAAGCATACAAATTGGCTTCATTACCAGCATTTGCCTTATGTGTTGTTGTCAAATTTATAGGCCTGAATAAAGGTGGCAATGAGTGCTATGACTTAAGCAATGGGGGGTTATAGGGAGAGCAGAGAAAGGGGACAGATGCCCTGGGGCAGAAAACTGCTCATGGAGAGACAGAATGCCTTGGGCAAAAGTACATTCTGAAACTGTGCTGATAATTTCTGAACCAACTGCATTATAAATATTAATAGCATTTAAATACATTGCCGGTTATACAGCCATTCAGCATCTGTTCCTGCCATTAGGTGACATTTATTGGCTATGGTGTTTTTCACACAATTGGATGACATTTATTAGCTTAAGTGGCCACTTAGAGGTCTATTAGGAGCCTGCCTATAACAATATCTAGGACACAGAATCACCCTGTATTCCGTGCACCTCCATGGCAGCCATATTATTACTTTAATGTATGCAGCTCTCCCATAAACGATGGACTTTCAAAGGTATGTATCAGTGAGATTTGGTTTGGAAGCCTTTATTCAGAGTTATGCCTTTTACAGCACAATCCTATACATGTCTATTGAGAAGTAAGTTACTGAAGGTAAAATCTCTCGAGTGAACCTTAAGTGAAGCGGATGGGCAGGAGTTGGAGGGAGCATCTAAGTAAGAAAACGTAGAAGGAAGAAGGATCTGTGGTGGTGAGGAGAGGAGCAGAAGAGAAGGGGAACGTGCAAGAAACTGGAAGGAAGCGAAAGAAGAGTTTTTCTCAATTGTGTTGGTTTTTTTCCCCTTAAAAATTTTTTAATTTTTTTTTGTATTATTATTATTCATTCTCTCCTCTCTCTTTTCCTCTCTGTTTCTTCTTTAAAAATTTTCTTTATTCAGAGTTATTTCTTTTACAGCACAATCCTACACATGTCTACTGAGAAGTAAGTTACTGAGGGTAAAATCTCTCAGGCAAGTGGACGTAGAATTGCATCACTAATTAGTAGTAATCTTGCTTACCTTCTCCAGAAACCGAGGGAAAACCTAGCTGCTTCCCTTCTTTGGAAGGGAATGCCTGGCATTTTTGAGGGTAAAGTATTTGCCTTTGTCCATGTCATCAGGCCACAGCCACTGAAATGGATCCCACAAAATTGGGCAGATGGTGGTGTCAGTCACCTTGACTGGAGCGTCATCTTCGGTGCAGGGGCGAGTGATTTTGTCTTCAAAGTATGATGCAAAAAGGTCACAGTGGGTCTTAGAGGGGGCCATGGCCGCATTTGCTGTGGAGAGTGTTAACAGCCCCCGGACCACCGGAAAGAGCTCCACTGGATGGCTACCTGACGCAATGGAGGCTGCCTGAAGTGCTGCCCAGTAGGCACAATTATGTGCTCCAGAGAGTGTTCTCGGTCATCTTCACCTAGAATGTTACACACCATTTGTGCTCTTGCTGATGTCTGGCCTATTTCATTGACTAGGGGCTATTCAAGCAAGCAAGCTCCGAGAGAGCGAGCGACCAGAGTGAGCAAACAAGGAGAGCTAACAGGAGTTTGGCAGGGGAGTTTGGCAGGGGAGGTCGATCAAGGGGGAGGTCCCTAACAATTTTTTTTCTTTTTTTGTTCTTGTAACACACACTTATATACCAGGGGGACTCTGTTGTTAATCTCCAGGGAAGACAGGACAAGGCACAGGCCATTCCAATACAATCCGAAAGGTAGAAACAAAAAGGGAATAGAGTCTATAGACAGAAAAGACTCTCTAGCGATGGTGACCTTCAAGGTGTGTGCAATGTTTGCTTTCTTTCCTGAGATCATCATGGCCTATACGTGCAACGTGCAAGCTGGTTGCGCTGTTGGAAGAAAAAGCAGCGAGTGTCAACCCTCCAGGGAATAAGAGAAAACGAAGAGTTCCTAGACAGAATGGTGGAACTACAACAGCAAAGTGAAGTACAGGAGCCAGAAGCTGACAAGCTGAGGCAGAAGAGGAGAATGATCAGGTGAGGAACAATGAAGTGGAGGAAACTCCCTGGCAAAGGGTGACAGTTAGGAGCAGAAGAACTAGAAGACATTCTGCAGCAGTGGAAGCAGTGGATCTATGGAACTGCTTTCAGGTACTTGAAGATGAGACTGGAGGACAGCCTGCAGAGGAAGAATTACAGGGCACCCTGCGTGACATCGAGCAAGAGGCTGAAGGTTAAACAAGCAGAGGCAATGAAATCAAGGCCTACAACATGAAGAAGAATGAAGAGTAGTAGTTGTGGTAGACTGTCCTGTGTGGGATCGAAACCAAAGTATGTTGTGTGAAGACCCATGGACTTGCCAAGTATGCTGTCTCCCTGAGGAAGTTAGAGATGTGACTGAGACTGAAGGATTGCCAATGCTCATCAAGCCCACTGACACGTATCCCTTACTTCTCATCCATGTGGGAACAAATGATACCACCAAGTGGAGCTACAAAGAAATCATGTCAGACTTTAAAGCTTTGGGAAGGAAACTTTTTATAAGGACAAGGTGGTGCTTCACCTGCTCATTTCCTTTTTACCTATTTTATTTTATTTATTTATTTAATACATTTTTATACCGCCCAATAGCCGAAGCTCTCTGGGCGGTTTACAACAGTTAAAATCATAAAATACAATATAAAATATAAAATTTAAAACCACAGATTAAAAAAAAACAGCAGAGCTAGCAGCAGCAGTTACAATAACGGAATTAAAAACAATTACAAGATTAAAATCAGGACATTATTTTACCAACCTTCTTCTCCTCACCCACTTCACCGATAGAGTCTACTCTGCACATGCTCGATGTCTGTTGAGCCCTGGCTTACTACAAGTCCCACACAGAGACTTTCAGGAAATCTGAAGACTTCTTGTTTGTTACAGGGGCAAAAACAAAGGCCTCTCTGTGCATCACAATGGCTGGCAACTTCGGTTGTTCAGACTATCACTCTGAACTGCAGCTGTTGGGACCGACAAAAGCACACTCCACTCATGGAGTAGCTACATCTGTGGTGTTTGGGGCTGGAGTCCCTCCCCCAGAACTGTGCCAAGCAGCTACGTGGTTGAGGGAGTCTACCTTTATAGACTATATAGACTCGATATCCGAGCCAGAGCTGACTGCCTCTTCGAAAGAGCAGTGCTCTCTTCTGTGCTCCCCTGATGACACCGTCCCACCTCCAGTGAGTCAGCTTGTTAAATCGCCCATATGTGTGATGCACAGAGACCACGAAGAAGAAAGACAGGTTGCTTACCTGTAACTGTAGTTCTTCCAGTGGTCATCTGTACATTCACACAACCCACCCACTATCCCCGCATCGGTGTCACTGTCGAGTTCGATGATGAGTGCAAATGCAGTCTCCTTTGGTATAGAGTTTATTTTCCTTTTTCGGTATCGATGCCCAGAATTCTCTCCCCAATCTCTCGGTTCCAAGGTCACAATCGGCAGTCTCAGGGGAACTGAGGGAATAGGCTGGAACCTGTTGGAGTATGTGCACCAGGATGGTGGGGGATGGGTTCCAGCCCAAAATTCAGCTATAGAAGCTTCCTGAATTGCGCAGGCACAGAGCCCATTTATTTATTATATTTATACCCCGGCTTTTTTCCTGAAAGGAACCCAAGGCGGCTTACATAATCCTCTTCCTCCTCCTCTCCATTTTATCCTCACAACAACCCTCCCTGTGAGGTAGGTTAGGCTGAGAGTCAGTGACTGGCCCAAAGTTACCCAGTGAGTTTCATGGCCGAGCGGGGACTAGAACCCAGATCTCCTGAGTCCCAGTCCAACACTCTAACCACTACGCCACACTGGCTGCACCAGTGAATGCACCAGTGAACGCCACATATGTGAATGCACAGATGACCACTCGAAGAACTACAGTTACAGGTGAGCAACCTGTCTTTCATGGGAAGCAGATCCTGGATCCAAGCCTTTGCCCATCGATGCTGAAGGAACCATGATTCAGTAAGCGTGTTCAAGGACGTAATGCTGGAATGGTTCCATTGCTAAACAATAAGGATGACTAGCACGTTATGATTGCGTTGGTATGAGACATTCTTACTTCATACATAGGCACCAAAGAGGCAAACTGATTAGAAACACACACAATGACACACACCAGAATCCATTCTCAATGGATTCTCCTGTGGCAATCACGCAAAAAGGATTTAGTGCCATTAAATTTAGTTGAAAGCTAGCTTGGGGATAATCTGATAAAAGTTGAAATTTGCCCTGCTTGGGGACATTTGCATGCTATTTATTCGTATCATTTGCATGTGTTTGGCCTGATAACGTGAACACATACAAAACTGCTGTCAACAGCCATCCCATTATGTTTGTTTGTATGTTTGTTGCCCCTTTGCTACCAGCCAAAAGCAACTGCCCAGAGCCTTTTGTGCAAAACAAAGACAATTCACTCAACCCAGTTAGAAAATCATTTTAGGCAAGCTCGACTAGCAGGAAGGAACAATGCAAGGAGATATAGTGAGTGGTATGGGGAGTGATGATGTGTGCTAAAGGGTCAAAGAAATACCCAGTTCATTCCCTGACATGGAACTATGTTGTTTTTCACAGCCAGATTAAAGGCAAAGGACCCAATTCAGCTAATATTAAAAATGACTAAGGCTGCAATCCTATCGAGTCCAGCCCCCTGCTAAATGCAGGAAACTAGAGGAGGGGTCTCCCATCCAAGTAATAACCAGGCCTGACCCTGCTTAGCTTCCCACACTCAGACAAGCTGAGCCAGCATAAGCCACAGTCTTCCACTGCTACTGGTAGTAGGAAAACAGTGATCTCAGAAGCCAGGGAACACCCATTCTTTCCCTGTAGCCGAATGGGGGAAAGTGGGTGGAGTCCTGCCAGCTTTGGGGGCTGCTTAGGTAGGGCCCAAGGGCTGCAGGTTGTGCACCCCTGATCTGGTGTATAAACAAATAATAGAAACATTTCTGTCTACTCAGAAATAAGCCTCACCAAATTCAATGGGATGTACTCCCAGGCAAGTGATAGCCTTGTAGGCCCCTTCCAATTCTATGATCTATAAACAACAATCTCAGTAGCAATTGCTAGTGACTAGATGGTGAGTCCAGTGTTGAAGGACATTCAGATCATTGTATTCCTATTGGGGAAACCTTACAGAAACAAACATTCTTCCTAGTAAGCAAACCAAATGTTAAAAAAATAAAATAAAAAAATAATAATGAATTGATACTTACTGTGTCACTTGCGAGCAGAAACTGCAGGAACCAAGTAATCAAACTTTCCAGAAAGATTTGCTCAAGCCTGGATCCGAAAAGAAGCCTTTACGAAGTACAGAGGACCATTTACCATATTCAGAAAAAGAGAGGCATGCTTACATGAATGAGCACAGGATTCCAAGGCTCCACTCACGTCATAATAAGTTTATGAACATTCTGTTGTCAGCCCTAAGGCTGTCAAACGATATTTAAGATGAAACAGGCAACAGCATCTGATAACTGCAGATGCCTTGCCTGCTTAGCGAGTAGAAAAAAGGCAGGATGTTGCAGAATGAAAAAATAAAAATTAAATCAACTGAATCCATTAAAATAAGCCTAATTCCTACACGATGCAAGTTTGATCTTAACCCAACCCAATCAGTTATTTACGGCTGCATGAGCTTGTTGCACCATTACATTTCAAAACAGCCATCCCCATCCGTGCACACAGATGTAAATCAGCCCAAGTGAATTAAGTTTTGCTCAAGGCACTATGTACAATTATGCGTGCGTGGCTATTAAAGCAGAGGAAAATAAGATGGGCGAAATGTTTACCATGACACCGGATCTAGCCTATTGACGAATCAAACTGAAACTATTCTTGAAAAAATAAGCGGGCCTGTAACAAATGCAAGGATTCATTCTATTGCCCGGGAAAGTATCTGGAGGGGCAGTAGTTCATGTTAGCTCTTCAGTCTGCCCTGTTCGCTTCAGAAGAGAAGATTGGCATTGGAAGTGATGATGTGCAAATGAACCATACGAAGCGGAGAAATTGGAAATGACAGGCGTGACAAGGATAACTGGTGTGAATGTTCTGCTAGGTAAGAACCGAAGAATATAAAAAGAACTCTGCTGGATCAGACCAGACGCCTTTCTAGCAGCATCCTGTTTCCAACAGCGTCTGGCCAGATTCCTCTCTGGGAAGCCCACAAGCAGGACACGAGGGCAACAGCTCTCCCCTGCTGTGGTTCCCCATCAACTTATATATTCATATAGGCCTACTGCCTATGGACTTGTTCACCCTTTTTAAAGCCATCCACATCGGTGGCCATGGCCACATCTTGTGGTCATGAGTTCCATCATTTTACTATGTCCTGTGAGAAGAAGTACTGCCTTTGGTCAGTCCTGAATTGCCCACTAATTCAGTTTCGTCGCATGACACCAGGTTCTTCTAGTATTATGAGAGGGAGACAAAAACATCTCTCGATCCACACTACGTTTTGTATATCATTCCTGCACCTTCTGATGCAGGAGGGGGTGGTGGAAAGGAGGGGCTGTGGTGCAGTGGTAGAGCTTTGCATGCAGAAGGTCCCAGGTTCAATCCCCCGCATCTCCAGGTAGGGCTAGGAAGGAAACCTGCCTGAAACCCTGGAGAGGTGCTGCTGGTCAGTGTCAACAATTATGGGCTAGATGGAGCACTGGTCTGACTCAGTATAAGGCAGCTTCCTAGGTTCCTACGGAGGGGAAGAAACACGCATATGCTAGAAGAGGGATGGCCTGCTTCCAAAGGCTGGTGCGTGCATGTTGGGCAAGAGAAAGACCCAGGGCCGGATTAAGGACAGCTGATGCCCTAAGCACAGCCCAATAATGGTGCCCCCTTGGCCCTTCCATTACTTAGCTGGCAAGACATGAAGACTCAATAAGTGCTGAAGGTGAAATAAGACATCAAAAGCTCAGTTTTCTTCAAGGCCATCCCCCACGCCAGAACACACAACTATATTAAATATAAACTGTTTTTTATTATATTTATTTAACACTAAATAGCAGCAAGCAATATAAGCCAATTACTTACTTATAACTAAGGCAACAGAAAGAAATACAAATGTTCACCACTGTTTTATGCATTTAAAAAAAAATAAAACTGTTATAAGGGGGGAAATGCAAACGCAAAGATTTGTGGTACACTCTGGTACTCTGGTGCTCCCCTTCCCTTGGTGCCCTAAGCACGTGCTTATGTTGCTTAATGGTTAATCCAGGGCTAGAGAGACCCTTTTCAGCCAAGCTGCTCAGAGGCCAAACTCTCACCGGCCACAATGCCACTTGCAGTCAGCTACTGTACTAGTTCTTGGCTGCCTCACCAGAAAGGGCCTTGTACTGGCTTCTGAGCTGCTTAAGTGGGGGCAAATGTGTCTCCTTGTTGTCGGCCCCTCCACTCTGAGCCTGATGACTTTTTTGAATGCTCGGAGAAGAGGATGAATGATGCGAGGATGGAAGATGGAGCAAAGGCATCCCTGCTCTTGCTGAAGCTGGCTAGAAGAAGGAGCCATTCTCCCTCCCCTGTAATCTCAGCAATTCTCCCTCCCCTGGCAGAACAGCCGAGAAGAACCCCACAAGGTTCTGACAACTGTGTGTCTGGGTTAAACTAGCATAGCCTTCCTCAACCCAGTGGCTTGCAGATGGGTTGGATCGCAGCTCCCATCATTCCCAGCCAGCATGGTCAATATGGCGGTCCCACTGCCACTGATGTGAGTTGCAGCCCCACACATCTGGAAGGCAACTGGTCGAGGGCAGCTGCGCCAGTGTGTCACGGAGGCCTCCACTGTGTGTCGCAATTGTGTGCCACTATGTGTGTTCAAGATGGGGGAGGCAGCATTGTGTCTCTCCATTTCTACCAGCATATTGGCCTCCTCCTGAGTAACCTGGATTCTCTGATGCAGCCTTTGCTAAGGGCCAGACTAGATCTTACTTTAATTGCGCGGGCAGCAAAGTTGGTTTGTAAATTAATTAATCAATCAATGTAAGCTTGGGGCCCACTTTAGCAGGACCACAGTGTGCCGGGTGGAGAGAATTTCAGGGTGTATACCAGTTGCTGGGCAACATGAGTGGGGGAGTGGCATTGCACTCATGTCCGTTGGCTTCCCAGAGGCATCTGGCGGGCTACTGTGGGAATAAATGCCGGACGAGACAGGCCTTTGTCTGACTCAGAATGGCCCTTCTCATGTTCTTATCTTCTTACCCTCCCCCCCTCCTCAGCTCCAGTCCATTCCATTGGTGGACGGAGCTGAAGCAGGCAAAAGGGATGGGTCAAAACAAACAAACCAAAAAGACCAGCTCTTACTCCCAGTAGCTAAGCCTTAAATGGGCATTTCAACACCTTAGAATTTCCAAAGGACATAACGGGTGCCTTGTTGCCACTGAAGCATTTCTGTTGTGGCTGCCCTGCCACATGTACAAAGATAGACTCAGGGGAGGCTGGTGATGCCTATGTCAGTGGGGCTCCTCGTCCATTGCAGCTTTTATTCTGAGCGGTATAGGAGCGATCCATGGTGCCGTACTCCATCCCCTAAAATAGGTTCACCACCATGGAGCACCATGGGTAGCTCCTATAAAGCTCAGAATAAAAGGTGCAGTAGATAAGCAGCCCCAGTGACATAGGAGTCACCAACCAACCTCCCCTGAAAATAGTGGATGACACCCGTGGAGAGTCACATAAACCAATGCAGTTTGAAGTGTGTACAGGAGACCTAAATAACCCTTGTTAAAGACGCACAGCAATCAAAAGCCCAGGGCTGCTGAATGTGTTGTTTCTTTCTGACCTCACGTTGTCCAGCCAGAACAACTAAAAGCCTCACTTTGTTATTTACTAGCTTTTAAGTGTACAATTTTTGACAGTCTTCATTACTCTTTAATAAGCTTCTTTTGTAGCCGAATCTGCTCTTTAGAAGTTCTACTCGAAAACGGCATTCAGTGTTTTGTCTAGGGGAGGTTGATTGTAATGCATTTAAAATATGCAAAGAGATACTTTGTTTTGAAGAGGAAATGTTCAGATTCCTTTTCTTTCCAAATTTGCCCCGTTCAAATTCAGGACACCTCGAAGTGGGAGGTCCTTTAAAGTTTCCAGTTATTAGGGAGGGGCATGCCTCTTGGCAGATTAATTTATCGCAGTGGAAAGAGGGGATAAAAGCTAGTTTTGTTTCTCCTAATGCCAAGTTGCAAAAACAAAATTTGCTTACATTGTGGGAGGTGTAATTGAAGAAGGAACAGGGGTAGCCACAGGGAAGGGATTAAAGGTTGTTGCTTGGATGTGTTCGGATGTGGGTGGGAAGGTATGTGGCAAAAAAGATGGGAAAGACCGTATCTGAGCTCTGAAGTCAATGTGAAATTTAGCTGGATTGATGTTTCTCATCTCCTATAATCTGAGAATATGGGCAGCAAAAGTCTTGCAGTTCATTGCACAAAAGAAAACTTGATATCATAGGTCCCCACAATTGAATTGGGAAGGCAGGGGCAATAAATGATAACATAATTTTGGAACAATCGTTATTTTGCACAGGTGCTTATGTCCTGCAGCAGATATTCTATACCAAGGGTAGGCAACCTTTTTCAGCTGTGGACACATTTGGCAATTTGAAAAACTGCCCTGGGCACCAGCACAAAATGGCTGCCATGGGAGGCATGGCAAAGGACAAGGAACCTGTCCAAATACTGAGTGCAAGGTAAGAGTGGGGCTGGAGCCCTATCGCACTAAACAATTCCAGTGAATCCACAGTTTTCAGCACCAATAGAAATCTAATTCACAGCAATCACAGCTGCTGGTAAGAAAATGTGTTAATCCCCCCCCCCCCATTAAGGCAAGTTGACAGGCACCAAGAAAGGTGTCCAGGGCACATTGGTGCCCACGGGGACCATGTTGCCTACCCCTGCTCTACACCAGGGGTAGGCAACCTGCTACCTGTGATATTATGTTATTGGGGGTAAATTGAAGTGTATATATGGTAAGTATTACAATGTGTTCTTGTATTGAGTCTATGGTTATAAGTATGTATTCCTGTTGCATCTCTGTATTTTATGTTTGGTAAATCTAGGGTGAGTGAGAAATGATGGGCAGGAATAATGATGTATTTGCATATGTGAGATGATTGGCCGTTTAGTTTGGAGTTGACTGGAGAGAGATTGGGGAGGGAGTGGAGAGATTGGATTAGGTTTGTTAGGAGATTAGCTAGTGAGTACAGGGATTAATATTTTGGGAATAGTTGGTGAGGGTGGATTGGAAATAGAATAGGATAGTAAAAAAGATTTTCAAAAAATTAATATATTTATTTACCGCCCATCAGCCGAAAGGCTCCCTGGGCGGTTTGGGGGCTTAGGTTGGCTTTCTCCACAATTAATATTGACTGAAACTTACATATGAAACTTATTTCAAGGAACTGTTGTATTTTAAATGAATTTTATTTTGTTTATTGAAGCACCTTATGTGGGAAGCTGTGCTTTATATTTGGTCAGAGAAGTATAAGGTAGGGAGAATAGAAATCCCAAGGTCAGTGTGAGAGGTGTAAGGGTAAGGGTTAGAGAGAGAAACCCCCTTACATAAGTGCACCCATAGCTCCAAAAAGGAGGGCAAGCTTGAGAGTCCTATGAGAGGAGGGGCGTGACAGTACACTCCATATGTTTCATACTACAACTTCCATAATCTTTGACCACTGGCCATGCTGGGTGGGTTTGATGGGAGTTGTGGTTAAAATATCTGGAGGTCACCAGTTTGCCTTCCCCTGCGAGTATACACCAAGAGGCTCTTTAAAGAGTAAACAAGATCCATAAAGCCAACCTACACTGCAGCCAATGGTTAAACACCCCAGGGGCATAGCCATGTTCCTAGGAACAATGCTATGCCATGATGTAACATTGTTCCCATGGGCCTTTCTGTTCCAGAAACACTACCAGGCCATGGCAGGCAGCCAAACTGCTGCTTGAAGTAGTGACAAAACATATATATATATATATATATATATATTAAAAAGAAAAAAGAAAGAAAAGGGCAATTATATTAAGGTACCTTCCCTGAAGGTCTTAGAATTTCACCCCCTGAAAGTAGCTGAATATTCCCCCACCCAATTTTATGAGAGACAAATGGTCCTGAGAAAGTGTGTGTGTATGTGTGTGTGTGAGAGAGAGAAGATATTAGGGCCAAGCTTTCATTTTGTATAGCTACTCTTTTATTTCATCTTCTTTAGAAAGCACTCAACTTTCTCTAGCTCTTGAAAAAATGGGTGTGGTTTTTTGTTGCTTTGTTTGTATTTATTTTAATTATGAAGTAATTATCTCAACAGAATGTCACCCAATGCAGTACACAGTTAAATCATAACTAAAAAAAGAAAGTAACCATCCATAACACTTTACTACTATGCATTTACTTAAGATAACTCCCCGCATTGCCTTTAACCCACACATAGAGATTAACCTTTGTGGTGGGGAAAAAATGTACTTTGTAATATGTACATTGCAACATGAATTTATTTTTGGCTTCCATATGCCTGGTTCTTGATCTGTGTACACACAACTCAGTGTTACAAAAGTTCCAAGTTACAAAATGCTCATATTTTCTGACAGAGATACTTATGCACATGTAAGAAAAAGTAAAATATGAAGCAACCCTCAAGTGTTTCATTGTCATTTATTCCTTCTTCATGATAGCCTGGAAGGCCTGCAGCTCGAAAGACAAGTTAGCTTCTATTTAATGCCCACAATGATGACTTTTTTCCTGAGCTGTTCTTTAGAACTCCCTCCCAGTGGAGGTTTGGCAGGCGCATGGTCTCCTCTCTTTTCAGAGCAGGTGAAACCTTACCCTACTCATTGCAACTTCCGCAATTAGATTACCAGAGCAATCCTACCTTACTGGGATGAATATGCTGGTGGAGCAACTGCCACATCCCATGCCCTCCATTTTGCTGTGGCCAGGACAGATGAGGTGAAGGGGGTGAATTTTTCATTTCCCCCTCCCATTGATTGCAATGGCTGGGGTTGATGGGAGTTGTAGTCAAAACTTCTTGAAGGCTGTTCTGCAGTGACTCTCCAAGGTTTCAGACAGGGACCTTTCCCAGCCCTACTTGGAGATGCTGAGGATTGAAACTGGGATCTTTTGTATGCAAAGCATGTGCTCTGCCACTAAGCTGTGGTGCTCCCAAAGAAAAGTTTCCTATGTTCATAGATCATAGAGTTGGAAGGGTCCTACAAGGCTATCGAGTCCAACCCCCCGCTCAATGCAGGAAACTAGAGGGGTCTCCCATCCAAGTAATAACCAGGCCTGACCCTGCTTAGCTTTCCACACTCAGTCAGACAAGCTGAGCCAGCGTGAGCCACAGGCCTGTAGTGTTATTACCTTCTGCTCCTCTCAGCTTGCAGAGGATATTTCTCCCACCTCCGCCAGCAAAGTGGTTAAGGAGCAGCTAGGCAGACTCACAGAGGTGTACACTATTCCTGAATGTGATGCTGTTTCAAGGGTGAAGCCTATTCATTATTTAGTGCATCCATATATCTCACTTTTATTCCATCATGGAACTCAAAGCGAGAGTTCCTAGGCAGTCTCCCATCCAAATACTGACCAGGCCTGAACCTGTTTAGCTTCAGTAAAGTACCTTCATCATATGCCCTCAGACTATGCCCTGAGACATCAGGTGTTTCATGTGTTTCAAGCCCTGGTGAGCCCGGGGTCAAACGCATGACATTAGAGAGTGACGTTGCCAATATCAAATAACTTAATGCGCTTTAAAGCAAAATGTCCATCATCAGCAATAAGGTTAGAAATACCAGCTATAATTTTAAACGGAAAAACTCACCACTGCTTAAAATGCATTCCTCAAATCAATTACAGAAGAAGTTCTTAGTACAGAACTAATACTTAGTTCTGTACTAAGTATTCTCCACTATGTTACTGTCCATATTTCCATACTAAGTAACACGGACATCACATTCTTTGAAGTCTTAAGCCTATGCATTTTGAATGTCCTTAACATCTCTTAATTCAGAGGGGCTTATGTCCTTTACATGGTATTTCCAGTGATCGCATTTCACAAATCCAAATCTTAGCATAGCCAGACTTCCTTTGTAATCACATAGATTAATGAGTGAACTTTCACCTCAGTAGAGGCACAGCAAATAAGAGGGGATGAAGATTTTAAGAGTTGTGGTTGGGGCGGGGTGGTGGTGGTAGAGAGAGATTTGCTTTCCCATGTAAATGTAATTGTTCAGGCTGTAAATTAAATTAAATTAAGTCCAGGGGTTAGTATCTGAAGCCTGGTGCTAATGATACTTTAAAGTTTCAACCCATTAAATTTTGTGAATAAAGGAAATCTACCAGTAAACTACCTACTTTGCAGACTCGTTATCTAGTTTCATTACCACACCTCTCTATACTAGCGTGCTAAGCATTAAAATACAGAGAGGCAACTTGTAGCACACGGGCTTAATCCAACCCAAGGAGCTGCCTGCTCAGCACCCCTAATCCCAAGGATCACTCCCACACTCTTATATATTTAAGAACATTTCTTCCCCATTTTTTCGGGCACCGAAGCTGCCCCCTCCCCACAGGCAGCTTCCAGATTAAAAGCACAAAAAAACAATAAAAATTATAAAAATTAAAACAAACTCAGTACAGCAATTACATCATTAAAGCAGCAGAGAGAGGAGAACGTAGAAATAACATGCCATACAGACTCAAGACAAATTAAAAGCATGCTGAAATTTTAAACTGTCTTTCCCACCCTCCTATAACTCAAGAGAGAGGGGCCCAGCTGAATATCTTTTGGAAGCAAGTTCTAATTTGAGTCCCGCTCTCATATCTCCACCAAGTGCACCTCTGAAGACAGCAGAACATGGAGTGGGAACCTCAGATGTTGAACGCGGTGTGCAGGCAAGTTTGCCCGGAAAGAGGTTATATGCTACCTCCAGTATCAGAGGCAGTATGCCTATGTATACCAGTTGCTGGAGAACCTGGGCAGGAAGGTGCTGTTGCACTCATGTCCTCCTTGTGGGTTTCCCATGGGCAGCTGGTTGGCCACTGTGTGAACAGAACTTGATGGACTAGGTGGACCTTGGTCTGAGCAGGGCTCTTCTGATGTGCTTATGAAGTGCTCCCGATGCACCTCTGCCATTTTCTCGCAGGCCAAGACACAGCCAAAGGGCTCTTTAACTGCTTCCTCTCCAGTGCGAACAGCAACAAATGCTCCCTTATGATTATGCGCCTGATCTCCTCACTCCCATTGGTCCATGCCTTTGGCCTCATGCACAGGGCTGAGGCACATAAAGGGAAGATTCTTCCAGGGGAGGCTGGTGATTCCTATTTCAGTGGGGTTCCTCATCCATTGCAGCTTTTATTTGGAGCTTTATGGGAGCTATCCATGGTTCTGAACTCCATCCCCAAAATAGGTTCACCACCATGGAGCACCATGGATAGCTCCTGTAAAGCTCCAAATAAAACCTGCAATGGATTAGGAACCCCACCGAAGTAGGAGTCACCAGCCTCCTCCACTGGATTCTTCTTAAGCCTCAGTTGCTGTGTTCGCACTGGAGAGAAAGTGGCTAAAGAGCCCTTTGGGTCTTGGAAGGGATGACTTAGGAGCACATTGAGAGGAGGTTTCTGCCAAGGCCTGTCTTATTTCCATTACTGAGGAGAGGCCTTCTCCTGTGAAAGGGATAGGGGAGAAATGTGTTCAGTTCACAACTTACTAATTTTGCACTTTCTAACCACTATGCAAACTGAAACTCAGTTATCCTTCTCTGGATTTTGCAATGGATCTTTCCAATAAAAAAAATGTGTATATTAAGGGAAAATAACATTTAAAAATACATTATATTTAGAAAAGTGCTTGCAAGAAATGTGTATATTAGGCATAAATGCATGCAAAAATGCATGTATTAAGGAGAAATGTGGACAAAAATGCTCCTAAATTTTCATGCAAACTTTAATAAACAAACAAAATCTCAAAGTTCAGTGAACTCAACTTAAGAGGGTGAAAACTGACTCTGTTCACATCGTGAGTCAAAGTACCAGTAGTAGAAGCAACCAGCGAGGCAATTCTCTAGGAGGAACCACTAGCTGGGGCATACTATGGGGCATTATGGGAGAGGTGAATTCCTACCCATAACAAAAACCCATAGGCAGTGGCAGGGGAGGCAGAAAGCACTTCAGTCACAGCCATGCAAGAAGTCTGTGCTTGCTGACCAACTTTGCTAGTCTCAGCAGTCCACACCACATGGAGGGTGACTAAACAGTTCACAATGGTGGGCTTGCGGGGCCCTGACTGAGGCAGCCCAATGTGGTTGTGGGGGCAAGATGACTGCCACCTCCTCTTGGTTTCTGGTTAGAATGGGAATTCCCCTCCCTTCCAGTTGCCCCTTAGCAGTAAGCAGCAGTTCCTACTAGAGACCTGCCGTATTGGCCACTGCTGGGCAGAACTGAGGTTTCCACATCTATATCCCTTGCTCAATTCCAAATATGGTCTTTGTTAAAAATTAATTGCTAACCGCAGCATTAGTCATATGTGGAAGCCATGAAAGGAGTGTCAGATGATTTTAGTGGTAACTTCCCAGTCAAGACAACGACTGCCTTCCCCACATCCCCAAGGAAACCAATTTGGGGTTTCACAGAAGTATTATCGGTACTTCTCAGAGTTGCTAAATTACATACCCAGTTTTTCACACTGGAAAAAGTACTGCTCATATTAATTTTTTTGTTTGTTTGCACACCGCCTTAAACATTTTTGAGGGGCTTGACATCCAACCAGCATTTTAACACAGCAATTTCTGGGCATCCAGCAAGTTTCTGTGTGTGTGAGGAGAGAGCTTTCCTAAAACGTTTAGGCCACAATAACAGTAATTTAATTTCATTTTCATCTGATTCTAGAAGAAAGAAAACTGTGTTTTAGCAAGACCTAATGCAATGTGTTTTAAGCAGAGGGACACATGCATTTATTTTTAAAACATAATGTGTAGAACTGGTCAAGGATAAACATGAAGCAGTTCCAGAAAATATTTTTTTGGTTGCCTTATATTAGAAAGAATATTTTGGAAACATTTTAATGGTTGCATTTATTTATTTATTTAAGCAGAAATGAGTATGTAAGTGAACTGGGAAAGAGCGGCAAACTCTCTACACGAGGGTTTGTGTGTATGAGCTTGGAGGATGGGCTAGTTTAAGTAGGGGGAGAACCCTAGAGTGTGAGGCCCAGGAAAGAGAAAAGGAGAAGAATTGAAACTGTACTGCATCCACACCCTTAGCTTGACTGCTAATGTATAATAATAAAAGATGTATCTCTGCCACTCTGTCTGTCTGTCAGTGCCATCATGCCACGCCAAGACTGTGAAACCTAGACACCTGCACCTTGGAGTGTATACTAAGGGGATCTTAGGGGTGTGTGCGCCTTCACGTTCTTTTGTTCCAAAAATGCATTAATTAATTTAAACTAATTTATATGTGTTGAAGTAGATTCCACCTAAACATCAGGAAAAATTTCCTGACTGTCAGAGCAATAAGACAATGGAATCAACTACCTAGGGAGGTGGTGGGCTCTCTCACTCTGGAGGCATTCAAGGTGTGGCTGGACGGCCATCTGTCAGGGATGCTTTGACCTGGATTCCCGCATTGAGCAGGGGGTTGGACTCAATGGCCTTGTAGGCCCCTTCCAACTCTACTTTTCTATGATTCTATATACTTGAAGCCTGCATCAACAACACCTTCAGCCACTAGAGGCAGACTTCCCTAACCAGCACATAGCTTTGCAGTCCGTACTGTTCAAAGGCAGAGGGGATTAGTAGGCCGAGGGACAGAGATATACGCTTACCTCCTCTCCCCTGCTGTGGAAATGGAGTAGACAGACCCCTCCCGCAGGGGACTATAGGGGTGCACACACTATGTCCAACTCAGACAGCTATGTAAGTTTGCTTGAAGGCTTCGCTGTATCGAACTAAGGTTTATATCCAACCAGTGTGGACCCAGGTCCATTCGCTAGTACATATGAAAGCACTGGAGTTCCAACTTCCTTCTTCAGAGGACCCTCTACAGAAGGAACCCCTGAACACACACACACACACACACACACACGAACATATGTAGCTGCCTTAGACCGAGTTAAACCATTGGTCCATCTAGCTCTGTACTGACTACACATTGACTGGCACAGGCTGTCCAGAATCCTACCTGGAGATGCCAGGGACTGAACCTGGGACCTCCTGCATACAAAGCAGGTGCTCTACTACTGAGCTATGGCCCATCCCTAGATATCTTCCCACAGAATCATCCTTGTATGTTGCAGAGGATATTAGGGACAGGGGAGGGTTTGCGTGCTTATGCTCAATACTCTCCCTGCAGTGTGCATCGCATGGGGAAGACCGACGGAACTGAGCGAGCTGGCATTCAGGGAAGCGTCTCTGCCACTCACTTCTGATCTCCTGGCTGAGGAATGTCCAGTAAGCTTCTGAGGAAACCCCGGATCCCCCTGAACACTAGATACCATTTGAAAGCCACTGAAATCGAATGAGGATGATCTTTCGGTGAAATGCTAGATGGGTCATGGGTGGACAGGTTTCACAGCCGGCTCCAAACCTTTTCAGAGTTCACTGTTCTTAAAGTTCAAGTTAACTGTGTGGGTGAACTGTTCTTGCAGTTGCCATTCTGGGAGTGTTGGGTGGCAAGAGACCTTTCAAGCTAGAACTAGACATTACAAGTCTATTTATTTATTTATTGTTACATTTATTGTTACCCTGCCTTTCCTCCAAGAAACCCAAGGTGACATACATGATCCACCTCACAACAACCCTGTGAGGTAGGTTAGGCTGATAGTGACTGGCTCAAAGTAACCCAGTGAGCCTCACGGCCAAGTGGGAACGAGAACTCGGATTTCTCAAATCCCACTCCAACATTCTAACCACTATACCACACTGCCACTAAAAATGCAGCAGCTCCACATCTTGTTCTCTCCCCCCCCCCAGCTATGTTATATAATCCACAATGTTAGACGTAGTTGTGATGACACCATTCATCACAGTGGTGTCCACCTTTCTCTGTCCCCACAAGTAGCAGACAATAGAGTGGAATGGGGGCAGGAAAACTATGAGAAGGGCAACTCTTATTCAATTACTAGATATATGGGCAAAAGAGAAGGAGCTGTTGCTTTTGGTGACAGCCACGTAGTTCTCATGAAATCTAGTTATTTTCAGCCCCAGAGATCTAACAGATGGTGGCAAATAAGCATCACAGCTGGGAAATTACTGAGTCAAGAACATTTTGAAGTCACGAATAACTGTTCGCCTACTCTGCAGTTCTGTTCTGTGTCTGTTCCGTCTTAATGCTCCATTTTACAAAATGCAAAGAAGCTTTAATCTAATCATGTAGTCCAAACAGCCAGAGAACACATGTATATCATATTCATCCCAAAGGGGCAGCCAATGCAGTCTTCCTGAACTGTGGAAAAATCACATGATAGCAGAGCTCAGGCAGTGCTTTTGGGGCATTCAGATCATGTCCTCATGCTGCTTAACACAGATTATTTTAGTAACATTACTTATTGGGAATAGTAGTAGGCGATCACTTGTGACCGAGTAAGATTGTCTTCCAGGATAAAATTACAAAAAGAAAATTATAAAAAGGGGAAATTCTAAAAATTGCGTAGACTCTAGCAATGGGTCCGTAAGTGACTGTGGAGGCCAATTCTAGATCCACACAGCTTCCCACAGTGAGGACACAGGTTAACAGATGGAAGATGGTCCTGTAAAGGATTCATTTGACATGCTTTTTGCTTAGCACGTTTCTCCCTTTCATATATATCAATCATATTGTTGAACGTATATTTTCATTAAAATAAAGCAATTCCTTGCTAAATAGTAGGTGACATAACATTAATGAAAGAAATAGTACATGGAAATTAATGAGTCTGTTAGATGCAAATTCAATAAATGCAAACATTTGAATTCCCACCAAAACTTTGCACCTTTCTTAGCCCTTGCTGTAGGCAGACTTAAGGATAAAATTGAACTATTCACTCATGTTTCAAAATGCTGAATTCCAACAGTGACTGCCAGTCCCTATGGCATTTAATAAGGGATGAGGACATGAAAATAAAACCACAGATGCTCCACACAGCACACAACCCTTCCTCAGTTAGTCCACTGTGTAACAGTGCTGCTCAAATCCACAAAGAACCAGAGAGAGGCGACTGTTGGGGGAGGAAAATGAAATGGTTTACTGGCTGCAGAACCATGAGGGTAAGTGGAACATGCAAGTCAGAAGCAAAGGGGCCATCAACGTACATCTTGCTTTACAGAGCAACATATAGAAAAGGCTCAGCTCCCTGCCCTGAGGAGCTTACAATCTAGATAGGAAGCTTCCTTATACTGAGTCGGACTATTGGTCCATCTAGCCCTGTATTGTTGGCATTGATTGGCAGTGGTTCTCCAGGCAGGTGTTTTCCCAGCCCTATATCTATTTTTTATTTTTATTTATTTATTATATTTATACCCCGCCTTTTTTCCTTCAAGGAACCCAAGGAGGCTTACATAATCTTCCTCCTCCTCTCCATTTTATCCTCACAACAACCCTGTGTAAGTTAGGCTGAGAGTCAGTGATTGGCCCAAAGTCACCCAGTGAGTCTCATGGCTGAGGGGGGGCTAGAACCCGGATCTCCCGAGTCCCAGTCCAACACTCTCACCACTACACCACACTGGCTCTCTACAACAATATGAAAGAACTATTAGATTCAGCCTGAATGGATTGTGCTTCCTGGGAGGAACCAGGAAGGGCAACAACCACTGCTTCTGGCTTGAGAGGCCACAGTCTGAGAGAGCTCTGTAGAAAAAAAACCTTTGTTTTAATAAAACTTATAGAGCAGAGTGTCTGATTCGATAATGTGCAACCAACCAACTTTGAAACATGGTGGCTGCAATGATTGAATCCTATACAGACAGAAGGACAAACTGTGATTTGGGGGGGGGGGGGAACCCAAGTGAGAAAGAAAGAAAGAAAGAAAGAAAATGGAGGGCCTGAAGCCGCCAAGCACATTAAAACTGTAAACTCAGAACTTATCTTGCAGGTTTAATGTGCATGAGGTAAGCCATGAGAAACTTTAAGGGCAAGGAGTGCTTATGTTGTATGCGGAACAGATGGAAAACCAGTATAGACACTTTTCCTTCTTTTCTTCAAGCCCCCCTCCCAATCTCTAGAAAGTGCACTAACCTGCCTAAATTGTGAGCCAATTAGTTTTAGGCAGTGCTTTTTTTCTGGAGAAAAGGGTACCGGAACTCTTGGATTACATTTCCTCTGGAGTAGATAGTGATTAAATTGTAATGCAATTAATAGAAGAAAAGGTGCTGGAACTCAGTTCCGGTGAGTTCCACCAGAAAAAAAGCCCTGGTTTTAGGAAACGAGAACAAAAACACCTGCACAGAGAGACAGAGAGGGTTCAAGGCACTGGCTGCCAAATGATTCTCTTCCATAAATACATATGAGATGATGTGACACCTCTGCGTTGCATGAAGACAAGGCTGGCGGTCCAACGAATGCTGCAGGAGAAACAACAGGTGACATTTTGCAAACTGCGGTTCTACATTGTTTTTTTGCACCTGTTTTCTGTGCACACTTGTGGAAGGTTTCATTTTGCCAGTAGAGTCTATTAACAGTGAAGGCCAAAATGAACTTTGAAAAAAAGCAAAGGGAAGAAAAGAAAAGAAATGTTTCTGCCTAAGTAGCCCATTTCCTATTTCACAGGCTCAGTGTACAGCATCAGTAATTGCAATCACCACCCAGGGGCTTTGGCAATAAATTTCAAGAAGGGCAGGACCTTCCATTACGAATGTGAAGATGGCTTTAATTAAAAAAAAAAATCAATATATTATTTCCAATCACTGGAATCCTGTGCCAGATGCAAAATCAATCCTTTCTTATTATAGTGCTTATATTCACCCTAAAATGCTATATTACACAGCATGGTCATTATGGGAAAACGGGAGTCGAGTCTCAGCGAGCCAGAAAGTTGCGTTGCAACAGCAAATTGCTCCTAATAAATTGTCGTGGGAGTCACAACCTCTTGGATTCTTAAGACAGGCAACTCTTTGCAGGGGTCACCTTTCCAGAGGAGGCTGGGGGCTTGGGCATTTGTAGACACGGAAAATGGGATTGGGGACAAGCAATTAGGATATTTCCAATTTGTTAACGGGATGTCAGTGAACAAAGCTGTTCAGAGAATGCAGAGAGATAATGAAGATAAAGAGGAATGAGTTAGGGTTGGAGACAGCAGACTGCCCCTTCACCACCTCCCCACTGAAGTCTCAATATGCAGACATCAGTAACGATAATGAAAGAAATTAAGGGAGAACAACGCAACATCAGTCAAACTTTTTTTTCAAAATCAGTCAAATGAGCTTCAGGTGTACTTTCTGGCACTTATTTCTTTCTGCAGCATAAATCCATTTTGACATAGTTGCATGCAACGGATTCCTCACTACCAGGAAAATAACACGAAGAATCAAAGTGCACTAGGCCACATGCGGGCAGACTTCAGACTTTTCAGGATCTGCTTTGCTTTTTATTGGAAAGCCGAGGTCCAACGATGGGGCCAGGTGCAAAGTGCTGGCTCAGGGGGCGGAGCAAGATGCAAGATGGTGGCTCAGAGGGTGAAGCCGATTCCCCCGTGAGCCTCCCGAGCGACACACTGGGATGGTCTGAATATACAACTGCAAGTCTACACCTGACACCCTGCAGTTCAGAGATGCTAATGCCTTAACTGAGGTGGAGCAGAGCCTTTTGGTTGTTGCTGTTGTTAAACAGCTGAGAGTGAGAAACTGTTGCCGATCTATTGTTTGCTGGTTTGGTTTATATCCCACCTTTCCGCCAAAAGATGGTGCCCAAGGTGGCTATCAACAAAGCACAGATTAAAAATAAAATCTTAATTGAAACATAACATAAAAACATGTGCATTAAAATAAAATTTAAAATATGTTTGCTCTAACATACCAGGAATGTAGGAGCTTGGAATTGGGGGTGGGGGAAGAGGAGACAAATGTTTTGTTATGAGCTCACACAACTGACCTCATACACATCACCATCTTAATGTGGGCCTGTTAAAGACCATTAAGTCGGGGGTCTATAATTACCTAGCTGCACCACTGGGCTTGAAGCTGTTGGAAATTGTGGTGGAGCTAGATGACACTCAAACTGGCTGGGCAAAGCAATTCTTATTAGTGCTGGTCTAAAATATTCAGCCCAGATTTTTTTCCAGGTAAGTTTGATTGTAAAATCTTCAGGGAAAGCAAAAGTCACAGGATTTGAGGATGGGGGTTTATATACTCTCAAGATGACTGATGATTGGCTTCTTTCCTCTTGTTTTAGTCACTCCTTTAACTCTGGGTTCTCTAACATGGTGTCCATGGACATCTCTCTTGGTGTCTGGCAGGTTCCCTGCTCCTCCTGATTTTTATTTTATTTCTTAAGATATATATTTTTAATTGCACTTTTTTTTAAAGGGCTGGCATTCTGCAAAGGGGAGTGTGGCCCTCCAGCACCATCTTCATTTGGGTTCAAAAGAGTGGTCTTGTCT
Source organism: Shinisaurus crocodilurus (assembly GCA_021292165.1). NCBI lineage: Eukaryota > Metazoa > Chordata > Lepidosauria > Squamata > Shinisauridae > Shinisaurus > Shinisaurus crocodilurus. The sequence goes on along the minus strand of CM037880.1, from coordinate 23,587,713 downwards.
TTTGAAGCTCAGCCCCCCACCTCTGCTTTGTACTTAGGTTCTTGGCCAAGTTACTTTCCTTTTCATTTCACCAGTTTGCATTCTGGGAAATGAGGGTTTTCTGACTGGCCAGGCCCACCATGTCAGCCATTTTGTGAGAGTGAAAATTCCAAATTTTCCGAGCATCATGGCTTTTGCTTTCCCTGAAGATTTTACAATCAAACTTACCTGGAAAAAAATCTGGGCTGAATATTTTAGACCAGCACTAATAAGAATTGCTTTGCCCAGCCAGTTTGAGTATCATCTACTCCACCGCAATTTCCAACAGCCTCAAGCCTGATGATGCTCTACTAACCAACCCACCAAAAAAGGTGGGGGACCCCTGTTTTGAGCAAAAGCTTTGCCACCGCTTCAAGCAGAGGTGCTGGTGCTACAGCCTTGTTCCTGGACAGAACACCACTGAGAATGATGCTATGTGATGAGGCAGAATAATTTCCAGTGACTTTCTTGGGGGGGGGGGAAGATGGGTGCCCTCATCTTATGTGTTTTGTTTTCTGTACTGAAGAAAATAAAACTCCCCCCCCCCCAAAAAAAAAGGCATGTGCATGGGTTGGAACAGTGTTCCTTGCCCAAGGCCAACTGGTGAGTCCATAGCTAAAACACCCATGAAACGATCATAATTCACTTTTAATAACAAGATTGGATTCAAGATCACTCCCAATCCCTGCAAATCAGGTATGTTGGACTAAGAAATCGGTTCATATCCAGAGAGTTCTTGAATATTGATTTTTTTTTTTTTTTAAGCTGGCTTAATCATTTTTTTTCCCAGCACTTTGGCAAAGTGAAATTCCCCTGAGTGTCATACATACAAGCCATTAGCATAATGGTGTTATAAAGAAATGTTTCTCTTATGAAAACTGTTTCTTTCTATGAGGCATCTGATGCCTCACTTTGTAGTGCTAGTGTAGCAGGCTCTGTAAAAATGAAGTGGGGAGGGGAATTTCAGCACTGTTTTTTTTAAGAAGGTGTAAGCATAGAAGTTGCCTCAGAATAAGCTAAAATTGAAGCTGATTAGAGAATCTCTCCTGTTCAAAAGTACACCATTGGAAACAATAGCTGAAAAGACTGGTGTATATTGGAGACTTCCACAACTTACAAGTGACGATAATAATATGGATAAACTTTGTGATGGAAAACTCTTTAGTATTGACTGATGTGCATGTAACATCTGAGGCCTTCCTCCAAGTGCCTCCTCCAAGGGACCCTCGGAGAGCAGCAAGAAGGGGGAGGGCCTTCTCAGTGGTGGCCCCTCGACTGTGGAATGATTTCCCCACTGAGGCCCGCCTGGTGCCAACTTGCTCATCTTTTCGGCACCAGGCTAAGACAGCCTTCTGTGTTGAGGCATTTAAGGATGTCTAGGGTTATTTTAATGGCTTGATGGGGACACCCATGTCAGGTGTTTTTAACAGGTCCATTCTGTATTAAATAGTGCTTTTGCTGCTGAATTGTTTTTAAATTTTTAAAACTGTTTTAAATTCTGTATTGTTAAATAATTCTATTGGTTTTTATTGTATTATGGCCTTGTTTAGGCACTGCTGTAAACCACCCAGAGAGCTTTGGCTATTGGGCGGTATAGAAATGAAATAAATAATGTTCTCCTCAACTATCTACCTGCTTCCTGGAACTTAACACAAGGTCAATGTAAATGGATTCTATCACACCCTGTTGGCAGCCAAAAGAGTAATATTACAACACTGGAAAAACAAACTGGCCACCTTCGATAGCACAATGGGTTGAGGACTTAATGATGCTTTCCGTTTTTTAACAGGTGGTCTTTAGGTGTAATCTAAGAATGGACAAATATATGGATATTTGGTCTGCCTTTGTTGAAGTCTATGCATAATTATGCCTAAGAACAGTAATATATCTTGTCATACGTAAAATATATAGGCGTACACATTGCATATGTATCTATTGTAATGGATATATTCAAATCTTATGTAAGAAAATGGTAATACTTTATTTTATTTTGGGGTTTTTAATTTTCTTTTGTTTTTGTTTTGATTTCTTAAAATTCACAATAAAAAATTAACATTTAACTGACAAGTGACAAAGCTGAGGGTTACTGTTTTGAATAGCAATCTGGGTTTAAATTTGTGGGACCTATGTTCAAGTTCCCATGTGCTTGCCATATGCCCCATTTAGGCTTCTATCTCTCCATCTCAGCCATCCATCTGGAAAATGAGAGCAATGGTGATTCACCTCACACAGTTGCTGTAACATCAAATATTATAAAGTACTGCAAGCTCTATAAATGACAGAACAACAAGTTTGCTGTTTGATTTCATTAAGGGCACAATCCTATGTATATTTAGACAGGAAAAAAAGTCCTACAACTCCCAGCATTCCCCAGCCATTATGGCTAGCTGGGGCATGCTGGGAGTTGTAGGATTTTTTCCCCTGTCTAAACATGCATAGGATTGTGCCCTAAAGCTGCAGTCCTGTACCCACTTACCTGGGGGTAAGCCTCATTGAAATCAATGGGACTTACTTCTGAGTAGACACACATAGGATTGTGCTGTAATTGTGATATTTTAATTGACATAAATAAATCCAATTGAATGTATATAAAACCTCAGAAAGTTTTTAATTCTACTTAGTTCTTTTGGTCAAAACTAGGCCAAACTGGGCAGCTTTTTGCACTAGCACACACACACACACACCTACCTTTTGGGAAACATGAAAAGTGTCCTTTCATTTCACTATTTCTTGTGTATGGGCAGGGGCAGTGAGGGCAGGTAATATAATCACTGCAGCACAACACAACAGGGGTGTGAGCCAATTGCTTTGGCAATAGAAAAGCATTCTCTCTTCTACCATTTATATTTATTCATTGCTATATTTACAACATTTATATACTACTCCATATTCTGGTATCAAGATTCCGGAGTGGTGAACAATAAAAAAGATAAAACAGATAAAGAGAATAAAACAATGTGTGTGGCATAGTGGTGAGAGGGTTGGACTGGGACTTGGGAGATCTGGGTTCTAGTCCCTGCTCGGCCATGAAACTCACTGGGTGACTTTGGGCCAGTCACTGACTCTCAGCCTAACCTACCTCACAGGGTTGTTGTGAGGATAAAAGGGAGAGGAGGAGGATTATGTAAGCTGTTTTGGGTTCCTTGCAGGAAAAAAGGCGGGGTATAAATATAATAAATAATGTTAAAAGAGAATCAATAAAAACGATGGCTGGTTAGTTCAGGAAGGCTTCGTGAAATAAATATGTTTTCAGGAGGTGCTGAAAACAAGACAGTGTTGGCACCTGCCTGACCTCCAGAGGCAGGGATTTCCACAGAAATAGAGCCTCTACACCAGTGTTCTCCAACCTGGCTGGGGCATGCTGGGAGTTGTAGGCCAAAAACATCTGGGGACCCAAGGTTGGAGAACACTGCTCTACACTGAAGGCTGTTTTCCGGGTGGACTCCAATCGGGCCATAGGTCCATGATTTGATGGCATCAGTGACTGGGCAGGTTGGTAAGGGAGAAGGCACTCTCTCAAGTATCCTGGTCCCAAGTCGACACCCATTCACAGTGAGCGCAATGTAACTGGCTTTGCTTGCTTCATGTGATGTCATCTGACTGGGGAGGTGGCATTCTTACATGATCCTTGATTGCCTGGGATCATCATATTCCCAGGATGAAGAGGACCCAGTTTAATAACAATTAATAATGGTGCTGAAGGAGCAACTGAGAAGGACAGTGAATAAGAGCAAACAGGCATGCACAAACAAAAGTTAACATTTGGGGGCGGGGGAGAGAAATGATGAACATTTCAGCCCCTCAAAAGAACTACTATTCGTAGGTTTTAAATCAAACCATGTGAATATTTGGCATAGCTCTAAGCAAAAAATTAATTAGATACTGCTTCATCAATTGACTGCACACATATTAGATTTATACTGAAGAGTGCAATTCTATGCATGTTCAGACAGGAAAGAGTCCTACAACTCTCAGCAATCCTTAGCCAGTGTGGCCTGCTGGGGAATGCTGGCAGTTGTAGGACTTTTTTCTACAACGCATAGGACTGGGCCCTAAGGGAAGGGGGAGGGAGAGATTCTATTTGCTAAAACCAAATTCACTATTATAATTATTTATTTATTTATTTATTTTATTATATTTATTAATCGCCCATCTGGCCGGTCACCCGGCCACCCTGGGCGATGTACAATTAAAATACAGTAAAACAATACGATAATTAAAACAGTATAAAAAAATTCTTTTAAAATCCTAACCCACCCCATATTCCCACCTGAATATAATTCTTGTAATGAATTATTATCCATTCAATTTCTTTTCCCAAAGAATATTATCCTATGCAAGCTGCTTATTCACTTTACCCAAATTTGAGAAGCTGCAAATTTAAATAGCAGCCAGACCCCAAAAGACCCCCATCATACTTTTAGGGCACAATCCTATGCATGTTTAGACAGAATAAGAGACCGACGACTCCCAGCACTCCCCAGCCAGCACGGTCATTTTTCTGTCTAAACATGCATAGGGTTGCCCCTTTTATTGCAAAAAGAGAGTTGGATAGAAAGACATTACTGGAGAGTAGAGGTTAACCTACTAGGATAGTCTGCTGCAATCCCTACCAGCAAAAATGGGTCCCTGGAAGCCACACACATATTTGCAATTTAGGGAAAACATAAGCAGAAGCTGCACTGTGTGTGACCAATCCCTTGCATACACAGGGATTCATCGGACTGGGGCCAATGTCCAAATCCACTATGGCTCTAAAAGTTGTAGAGGTAGCAGGTTTTTTGAGTAAGTGCACCTTCTTTTAATCTGATCATAATCCATTAGTTGGCTGATTGCACCAACTTGTCCATGAATGCCTTCATCTCTGCTGAGATATACTAAGAATGCTGCTGTAGTCAAACATTAGCCAAAATGTTTTCATGGTTGTTCCCACTGACTTTTGTGGGCTTCAGATTAAGCTCTTTGTACAAGACTGCCAGTAACACTCAATAATCAGACTGCAGTCTCATTCACATCAATTGGACTACCCAAGAACTAGGTGGTCAGAAAATTGACTCTTCTATTTTCATAATCACATTCCAAGCAATCTAGATTTCCCCCACCCCACCTCATCTCTAATTTCTAAATTCTACTGCACAGTCTTCAGGCAGGCATGATGGCCCAGGAAGGTCTGACTCCAAGGCTGCTTTAGAAAACAACAACACTCATCTTCCAGTTTAAACCCATTTGTGTAATGCTTGCATCTCATTATTGCTTGTTTATACTACTTAAAATAAATCATTTTAATTCAATACAATTATTCCTGATTTATATCAGTTAAAGTAATTGTGGGCTCCAGCTCCAGCTTACCAGAATTATTTCCCCTAGATATAGATCACAGGCCTTAGATCTCAGAGGAAAAATCTGGCTACTAATAGAAAATACAGACAGCTTTAAAAACATCATTTGCGAGAGGAAAATATATTCTAGTTTCCACAGTCATCCTTCCACTTCAGCTGTGTCCATGATGGCTACACAGACATGTAGCCTGGTCTTATACATATTTACTCAGAAGTAAATCCAACTGAGTTCACCAGGACCTATTTCCAAGTAGGTGTCTATTGGATTGCAGACTTAGAAGTCAACCAACTGTGGTTGACTAGAAGGCGTTTGTGGACAGGGCAGTGGGTGAAATTGCCCTATACCAAGCCTTGCGTTGGAAACACCCTTAGTTTAGTCTAGATTTTAAGCAAGGATTAGCTACTGGAAATCAAGTTGCTATATTCATCTGGCCCTTACCTCAATCATTGCAGTTGAGTTTGTCAAGGTTCCGCTACTACAGGGACCCCTTGATCTGCCTTTGGAAGATCTCTGCATCTTCTCAAAGCCTCTCCCGTTCCAGGAGATCAAATCCTTTGCCTGTTTCCAGTAGCATGGGTGTAGGCTTTAGACGTGGTGAATAAGTCACTCCAAACTCTCAGGGTACACAACAACACTTTATTAAGTAAATACCCTAATATAATAAGTAGAGTGGTTATAATTCAAAAGCAAGTATGATAAAATAAAACAAACAAACAATCCAAGGTTCACTAGCTTAACTTCAGACTATCTCTCTCCCTCTGCAGTCAGGCTCTCGCTCTCTGCTGCTAGCTCTCTCTGCAGTCTGCTGACCACACCCCACACATATATAGCCTTCCCAGGAATGGAAGGTTATAATCATGTGACTTTGAACAGGAGATCTAATTCCCAACTTCTATTGGGTAAACTAAAACTCTCAAACTCCCCCTCCCATCCTGAAGTGTTTGGGCCTTCAGGCTTCAACTAATCTAGGGAAGTGTTTGGGCCTTCAGGCTTCAACAAACTTAAGCCTGTGTAGGCCTCAATCCTTTACATCTTCCCCCCTTCTCCTCAAGTGGAACAATTTCCCTTTTACAGAAGAGAATTGTGAAACGTTAACCTACACAAAAGGCAACTGTTTTTTGGTTATTTCCTAGACAAAGCATCAGCTATCACATTCTCCTTCCCAGGCACATGTTCAATGTTCATTTGAAATTCCTGCAATTTCCAAGACCATCTCTGAAGCTTGGAGTTGGTATTTTGCATTGTTTGTATCCATTGCAAGGCATGATGGTCAGTCCATAAAGTAAATTCTTGCCCAAAAACATAAGGCTTGAGCTTGTCCAGAGCCCACACTACTGCCAGACATTCCTTTTGGATCGTAGACAGGTTTCTCTCCCTGGGTAGAAGCTTCCTACTCAGGTAGGCTACTGGATGTTTAACAGAGTCATAGTCTTGTAACAATACTGCACCGATGCCAGTCTCAGAGGCATCTGTAGCCACAATAAAGGTTTTTTCAAAGTCAGGTGCTCTTAACACAGGCTTTGAGCTTAAAATGTCCTTTAGTCTATCAAAAGCTCTCTGACATTCATCAGTCCACACAATTTTGTCAGGTTTACATTTCTTGGTTAGATCAGTCAAAGGTCCAGCAATTTCACCAAAATGGGGAACAAATCTCCTGTAATAGCCAGCAAATCCCAAGAATGACCTGACCTGTTTCTTGGTTGTAGGTATGTCCCAGGTTCTGATAGCTTCAACCTTGTCCCATAATGGTGTGATATGACCATTTCCAACCCTGTGCCCTAAGTATACTACCTTTGGCACCTTCTGCACCTGTAAAACTACTCTACTCCTCTCATAGTGTGGCTTCATCATATTTACATGTACTACCTTGGGTCTTTTTTCAGATTTTTCTTTAACCACCACATAGGTTAAATCATCCATTTTCTCTCTGACTGTGTAGGGGCCTTCCCAAGCAGCCTTAAGCTTGTCTTTGCGCAGAGGAAGAAATATCATTACCTGATCCCCTACCTCAAATACTCTAGAGCGTGCTTTTTGACCATACCAGAACTTTTGCACCTCTTGGGCTTTGGTTACATTGGCTTGAACTAGTTTACAGAGTGTATCTAGGGTTTGTCTAAGTTTTAACACATAATCCACCACAGAGGTTTTGTTTTCTACGAGTTTACCTTCCCAGTTTTCCCTCAGGAGATCAAGAGGGCCTCTCACTCTTCTGCCATACAACAGCTCGAAAGGTGAGAATCCCGTTGATTCCTGTGGAACTTCCCTGTAGGCAAAAAGTAGGTGTTGCAGTTTGTCATCCCAGTCATTTGGGTGTGTGTTTACGTAAGCTCTAATCATTCCTTTGAGTGTGGCGTTAAATCTTTCCACCATTCCATTGCATTGAGGGTGATAAGGAGTGGTTTTCAAGTGTTTTACTCCGCAACACTTCCACAGACACTCCATTATCTCGGAGAGGAAATTTGACCCACAATCTGTTAAGATTTCAGAGGGAAATCCAGTTCTGCAAAATATAGTTAGCAAAGCCTCAGCTACAGATGGAGCATCTATAGAGGCTAGTGCTACAGCTTCCGGGTATCTTGTGGCAAAATCCACCACTGTAAGGATGTACTTTTTCCCCTTGCGGGTGGGTTTAGTGAAAGGCCCTACAATATCCATGCCCACCCTGAAGAAAGCTTCTCCTATAATAGGCAGAGGCTGCAAAGGGGCTTTACTGTGATGCCCTGCTTTCCCCACACGCTGACAGGTTTCACAAGACCTGCAGTACTCTGCTACTTGCTTAGCAATTCCAGGCCAAAAGAAGTTTGCCATGAGCCTTTGTTTAGTCTTGTTTTTCCCCAAGTGTCCTGCACATGGCACATCATGGGCTAGTTCTAGCAACCTTAGCCGGAATTGGTTAGGTACTACCAGTTGCTTTAGTGGTTCCCAGGTTAACTCTTGGGTTTTTGGTAACCACAGCCTATACAGCAGTCCTTTCTCCCAAATAATCTGCTCCCTTCTTTCCTCAGAGAAGGGCCTCTCTTGAGGGAGAGCAACTCTTTTCAGAGGCTCCAAACTAGGATCACTGAGGACTTCCTGCTTGAATTCCTCTACTCCTCTTAAATCAGGAAAAGGGGTCTCTAGTGCCTTCTCCTCTACAGAACCACCTGCCTCGGTTGTTTCACTGGCTTTCAGGTCTACAGGTTGCATGGAGGCTTGTTCTGTTGTTTCGGTTTGGGGAGGGTCTGGGGTTGGTTTTGGACCTTCCGGAATCTCTGTGGGTTGTACCTCTAGTACCTTTTCTTTTACATTAGCTTTTGCCTGGTCCTGCCTTGAAGTTTCCTCCCTTTCCTTTTGCTTGCGGGTTACCACACATATTTGAGCTTCTGGGCCCATTATATTCTTTCCCACAATGATAGGGGCAAATTGGGGAGGTTCCATCACCCCAACTTCATACAGACCCCTCCATCCCCTCCATTCTATGGATAACCTTGCTACTGGGACTTCAAAGGAGGGACCATTCACTCCCTGGATCTCAATAGACATTCCTGGTACCAAATCTTCAGGTGTCACCAAATCTGCTCGGATCAGAGAAACATCAGCTCCAGAATCCAACATTGCCATAATGGTCATCCTTTACATAAACAGGTTCTTTAAACTGATTATTAACCTCTTCCCTGTTGGTGATCACAAATCCACAATTATAAGGTTTTTTAATGCTTGCTACACCTTGTGGCTTGGTTTGTTCGGGTTTAGGACTACCTAGGTTAGCTGGTGGTATTGCTTGTAACTTGGGACAGCTATTCCTGATGTGGCCTGTCTGACCACACGAATAACAGGCACGGTCTCTGGGGTGAGAAGGATCAAAAGGAGGTTTTTTGAACTCCTTTTTACTTGGGGCTTCCCATTTCCCCCCCTTCTTCTCAGACTCAATCCTGGGGCCTAACCCTTCCCGGTTTTCAATCAGTTTGTCAGCCATTTCTGCAGCTTGGTTTACAGTTTCAGGATCTTTATCCTTAACCTTCAGTTTTATTTCTCTGGGCAACCGAAAATAAAACTGATCCAGGGCCATAAGCTCTAGCACCTTTTCCCTGTTGTCAGCTTTTGCTTCATCCACCCATTTTAATAGCAGGTTTTTTTAATTTTATTGCAAACTCTACCATAGATTTACTAGGTTGAGGTGTTAACCCTCTGAACTTTTTCCTAAAGTGCTCAGGGCCTAACCTGAACCTTTTATACACCGTTTCTTTGAATTGAGCATAGGAAACAGCCTCCCCCTCTGGCATGCTATTATAAATCTCTGCCAGCTCCCCTTTGATCAAATTAGGCACAAACTTCATGTAATCACCCTCCTGCAGTCCCCACTTCTGTGCTGCCCTTTCAAAAGTGGTCAGGAACACTTGTGGGTCTTCTCCTGGGGTGTATGCTGTGAAGTCCTTAGGGGTAACTCTGACAGGCTGCTCCTGTTTCAATTTCATCATCCTTTCCTCGTGTCTGCGTTGCTCTTCCTGGGCCTTAAGTTGCTCCTGCCGCACCTTTTCCTCGTGTCTGCGTTGCTCTTCTTGGGCTTGAAGTTGCTCTTTCTGGGCTTGAAGTTGCTCCTTCTGCGCTTGAAGTTTCTCCTGGTGCAGCTTTTCCTTATGTCTGCCTTGCTCTTCCTGGGCCTTAAGTTGCTCCTGCTGCAGTCGAAGCCATTCCCACTCTAACCGGGTCTCTTCTTCCTTCTGCTTTGCCCCTAGCCGCAGTTCCTGTTCACGGAGCTCCCATTCTTTTGTTTGGGGTCCTGCTACACTAGGGCTAGAGGGTGCAGCTCCTTCTATTGCCGCCTGGGAGATCAGCATAACTTTCAGTTCTTCTGCTGTTTTCTCCTCCCATGGCAAATTGTCCTTTTTACACTGCTCAATCAGGGCAGTTTTGTTCATAGAGAGGTATTGGCTCATTTTAATTGCCTCACTGGGTCTCTATTCCGCAGTCCTGAAGTTAAAACATACACTGCTTTTGCCAGCTCTATTAGTAAAAAACCCAATTTCTGTTTGGAGCGCTTAATCTCACTGTTCAGGATCACTCCGCTGCCACCATCTGTCAAGGTTCCGCTACTACAGGGACCCCTTGATCTGCCTTTGGAAGATCTCTGCCTCTTCTCAAAGCCTCTCCCGTTCCAGGAGATCAAATCCTTTGCCTGTTTCCAGTAGCATGGGTGTAGGCTTTAGACGTGGTGAATAAGTCACTCCAAACTCTCAGGGTACACAACAACACTTTACTTATTATATTAGGGTATTTACTTAATAGAGTGGTTATAATTCAAAAGCAAGTATGATAAAATAAAACAAACAAACAATCCAAGGTTCACTAGCTTAACTTCAGACTACCTCTCTCCCTCTGCAGTCAGGCTCGCTCTCTCGCTCGCTCTCTGCTGCTAGCTCTCTCTGCAGTCTGCTGACCACACCCCACACATATATAGCCTTCCCAGGAATGGAAGGTTATAATCATGTGACTTTGAACAGGATATCTAATTCCCAACTTCTATTGGGTAAACTAAAACTCTCAAACTCCCCCTCCCATCCTGAAGTGTTTGGGCCTTCAGGCTTCAACTAATCTAGGGAAGTGTTTGGGCCTTCAGGTTTCAACAAACTTAAGCCTGTGTAGGCCTCAATCCTTTACAGAGTTATATAGTCAGAATGAGCCCAGGTAAGCATCAGGAGGGATGAAGAGAAAACTCCAGGACTTGACTTCACTTGATTCTAGCTCCGCATGGCAAGGTACTACCATATCCACACGCTTCCTTTTCTTCTTGTGGCAAGCCTTCAGCCACTGTTCTTCTGCCTCTATTTATGGCCCAGGGTCTGGTGTTTTGCCATATCACCCCATGGTCACCTTTTTGCCTGTAGCCCTGAACTCCCTTTGTTCTTTGCAGCCACAGCTCCACATGGCCCGTCAGCTATAAACATCGGGGTGGGGTAGGGGGTGGCCATGTGTTCTCTTTTACAGAGGGCCATTCTCTATTTGAAGGGCTGCCCTCTAGTTGAAGGACTCTCCTGTCCAGTTACAGTGTAAAGATAACCATAAGAACTGTTGCCCTTCAACTGTTAGCTCCTGGACAGCCAACTAAACAGGCAAGCACAGCAGGTGGCACCTGGTCAGTCTTCCACACTATAGTGAGATGTGCTGCATTTCTATTTAAATCATAACAATTATTTCTAAATTAGCATCTATACATATAAATCAGCATGTGCAAATTTGTATCCTCTTTTGTCCTCTTTTTTGGTAATGCAGTTCCTCTTTTTAGGCCATTCATAAGTGGCCATCCTAGTTGGGGGCTCACTGGAGTGAGTCACAGACCCGCCACACTAATCTCTAGATTGGATAGGCAACCTGGTGCCCTTCAGGCGTTTTGGACTACAACTCCCATAATTCCTGACCATTGGCCATGTTGTCTGGGGTTGATGGGAGTTGCCGTCCAAAACATCTGGAGAGCGCCAGGTTGCCTGCTTCTGGAGTAAACCATCCATCTACATTATGCTGAATGGAAGAAGGACAAGTCAGGCTGTAGTCCTATGCCTAGTTACTCACGTGTAACTGCTGTGGAAATCAATTCCATTTACACATCCTTAATCTTAATTTTAATTAGAAATGTGCTGCTCTACCTTAAATAAGAAAACCCCATAGGTTTAAAATCTAAAAGGAGGAATAGGGGAAAATAGAGAGATGCTGACTGATTTCCCTCCCTGCTCCTGCACAGAGAGTGCACCCTCCCCTTGCTGAAGCAGTGGTAGCAAAATGGGAGCAGAAGTAGCCCCCAGAACAGCCACCAGTGAAGGTGGCTTGGCGGGGCAGCAATTATGAACCAATTTAGAACTCTACAGGGGAAAACCTTTTCCCCTGAGTGTTCTGAACTTTTCCTCAATATCGTTACTGTTCCCAATCCGATTTGAGCTTGGGAACTCGCCCACCCCTACGTAAGACTTACCGGTACCTTCCTATAACTGGAGAAGAGAATCTAACTAGGAGTGATTCAGAAATAATTAGGTCTTCTTTTGATGACAGCAAGAAGGAAATGGAATGAGACCCAGTGCTTTACAACATGCAAACCCCTTTAAGAATATGAATAAATTAAAGAAATGATAAAAACTAATTAATAAAAGGGGAAAATACAGTTGTAATGAAGAGCTGTGCCTATTTACTAAATTCCAGTCAGAAGCTTGCTTTTGCCAATGTGTAATAAACGTCTGAGTAAAAGGGATTTCAAACTGGAGCATTGATAGAAGGCCCAGTTGCAGGAGCGCCACAAGCCACTGTTTCTAATTCCTTTCATCCTCAACAGGTGCTTGTAACATCTGTAACAAGGCCATCCTTGATAAAAGAGCCTCATAACTTAATCCAAAGTATATTACATTCATAAACACATTTCCATCCTCTCCTCTCTCCTTCCCCCGAGACACAGAAATAATGCGCTATTAAACTTGCATTGCTTCCTTCTGGCAGGAGACCATTAATAGTACGAAAATAAATAGCTCCCTCCTCTGCAAAATTCCCTGAGGAATATAAACATAAAAGTTGTGTGTGTGTGTGTGTGTGTATGCACACACACATATATATATATATATATATATGTGTGTGTGTGTGTGTCAGGGCTGGATTAAGAGCATTAGGCCTGGGGCTGAGGAGAGTGCGACGGCTGGCGAGGGCGCACAAAAGCTGCGCTCCTCTTCGCTGCCCGCCTGCGCCGCCCCCACCAGGCTCTGCCTCCGCTGCGCCGCCCCCGCCAGGGCCTCCGCCTCCCCCGCCTCCAGCATGCTGACCGCCGACGCCACCCGCCACACCCTCCCGTCCGCTAGCCGCTGCGCCTCCTCCGCTCACTTCCGCTGCGACTCCCGCCGCACATCACCAACCACCCCCGACTCCCCCGGCCCCACCTACTTCTCTGCGTCGTGTCGCTTCCGGAGCCCGCCCGCGTTGTTTTGGCGGGAGGAAACCAGGCAACAGGCTTAAACAGCCCTGTGCCATGGTTTCCCGGCAAAAAACAGCACGGGGGGTACCGTCGCGCACTTCTCCTCCTCTCGTTGCGGGCGGCACCAGGGTGGGGGGAGTAGGTTGGGGTGGCGGAGCAGGTTTTTTTTTTTGCAGAGCAGGGGCTGCTTGGAGAGGGGGGGGCTAAATATTATTTGCCTGTGGCGCCAAACTGCACATGCACCGGTCCTCCTGATTGTGGGCCTATTTTGGTGGGTAGGGGCCTGGAGCTGCAGCTCCAATAGCACCATAATCTTAATCGGCCCTGGATGTGGTGTGCGTTTTCCCTTTTTTTTATACTTTTGAAATTGACCCTTCAAATTTTAAAGAGGTTGGACATGGGGGGGGGGGGGAGATGTTGTTAAAGTAACATAGGCCCAGAACTTCCTTGTCTGCAAAGACCTAGGTCCTAGTCATTCACGTGCTCCATTTGTTACCATGCACCAGGAACCTATTTTCTGATACTTCCTCCAAACAAATACTGCCCAATTTCCCCCCATACTTGCCTTTAGGGAATGCCTTGTTAAAATTAAGGATGGACGGTCTGTATAACTATCCTACAGAGAATCACCATGATAACTATTGTAGGTTTTTAGAGGTTCCTCAATCAAGGAAACCACTAAAAAACAGCTCAGCCACCAGCCAGAGTGGCTGATCTTCTACAGCCAGAGCGGAACATTTGGTGTGTTCCAGATGCACTTTCTGTTCACAGCGGACAACAGTGTGCATAATGCCCAGATATATATAGTCCTCTTCAGACATTCACTTCTGAACTTGTGAAGGGGCTTGTAGAAATGCGTGGGGCTAGCTTTGCCCCCTCAATGACACGCCACGCACCAGCAAAGGCAGGAACCCTCATTGACCAGGGTAAAGGTGCATAGTGAAGATATTCTTTTCCAATTCAGCCAATTGCGCATTGGGTTGGGAGCATTGCCAGTGTGTGCAGCATCACTGAGTGGACAGAGCTAGCCCTGCATGTTCCCACAGGCCTCTTCATGTATTCTGAAGTGAACACCTGAAGAAGGCTTATCTAAAGAAGCAATCATTTCCATATATCATGAGACTTGCCATTGAAATTCTTTCTCTTCAGCATAATCATTTGGGCCCCTGAACCAATCCATGGCTACCACTATGCTGCAAGAATATATCAATGCTGAGTTGTTGTTGTTGTTTTGGTCTTCACAGAAGATGTTTACCCCATTCATTGTTCAGGTGAAAATGTCCTATTTAAATAAAATACTATAATAAATCCAAAGATGCAACTGTAGTAACATAATAACTGCATAAAAACAACAGCAGGTCTAATTAGAAGTAAGACTCATCGAATTCAATGAGGCTTACTCATAGGTAAGTGGGTAGAGCCTGAAACAATAATCATAAACAGACTGACTAGGGAGAAAGCTCCACTGAATATAGTGGAACTTACTTCTGAGTAAACATGCAAAGGATCGTGCTGCCTGGCTGCAATCCTATACCCACTTACCTGGGAATAAGCTCCATTTAACTCAATGTGACTTACTTTTGAGTATCCATGTGTAGGATTGCACTGTAAAATATTATAAAACCAAGCACGTAAAAGGTTGGAGTGAATAAAAAGGCCTTCGCCTGGTGCTGAAAAGACATCAGACTTGGTGTCAGGTGCGCCTCACTGAGGGGAGCATTCCAAAGTTGGAATTCCACTTAGATAACTATTACCCCATGTTTCCGCCAACAGCCCTCAAGGCAGTTATATGAGAATACTGAAAGGTAACTGTGTTGAGAATCTTCTGATTAACATGAGTGCGAACCTCTGGACCCAGGGGTACCCCTTCTATTCATTCATTTCATGCACTAAACACTAAAACACAGACACCAAGAGAAATCAAGTAAGGGATATGTCAAAGGCAATAAATGGCAGCTGAATTAATGGAACTCATTTATACATAGATTTTTAAAGTTAAGACAATTAGGCAATTTCAAATCGCTACTTGCTCATTTTCTAATTCATTAACTCAGAGAAGAAGCATCCATGTTCTATAGGCAACTGCTCTTTTATGATAATAAAGCTGAGCTTTAGGAAGGATTTGTTTTCAGTGACACCGGGGAGATAAAATGAGAGATATTTTTTTTGGAAGTAGAATAAAAAATGGATTAAAGTGAACAGAAATAATTTATCAAGTACCATTGTGGGGGGGGGGGGCAGTGGGGTGACCTTAACAATAGATTCCTTCCTTCCTTCCTTCCTTCCTTCCTTTAAAAAAGCTTTATCACAAAAAAACAAATTAATGGATATTTGCCACTATTTTAGATAAGCTACTTGCAGTTTGGTTTGACATTATATCACATGATGTAAGTAATATCAGATGATGTGAACGCTGCACTTAGGAATCTGTATCCTGCATATATATGCAGGATACAGGGTGGAGAACATGATAAAAATATAAGAGTAGAATATACCAGAATCCTGACTCCAGTGGCTGACTCAAAGAGAAACTCTAGAGAAAACACACAAAGTCAAATCTTATCTGTGGCTAGAAACACTGATTTGAAATGAAAGTTTCATAAATAAGGAAAGCCAACTTTTGCAAGTTCCTTGAGAAAAGAAGGGATTTTGTAAAGGACTAAAAATATGCAAGTGTCATTGCTAATTTGATGTAATAAGTCAATCTGTTTTGATTTGATGGTTTTGGAACACAAAGACCTTTCAGCATCAAGAATTTGACACTACTGCTCATGCTGAGTTAGGTATCCTTTTCTCAATTGAAAAATAGTGCAGTGCTGTAAAAGTGAGTGAGATGTAGTGATAGCAATCATGGTATAGCGGTGGGCAGTAGCTACAGGAGAGTGAAGACTGAGGAATGGGCTTCTTAGGGATGGTCCTGAAGTTGTTTGGGACATCTTGATCATGATTTATTTATTTATTTATTTATTTATATGTGTGTATCCCCACCTTTCCACTTGCGTCCAAGGCAACGTACAACATCCTAATTTTTTTTAAAAAATAATAAAACCAAATATTAAAACTGTAACAACGTGATCTGTCAGGCTTGGTGGCTGGGCCTGAGGAGCTGTCTGTCAATAGGGTGTCCTGTCCTCCATGAGAGAAACAAGGAGGGAACGGTGGGGCGACGAGCACAGCCTCACTGATACTTTGGAATGACAGTTGGGACTTCTCAGCCATGACCAAGCAGTTATCCTGAGCGAGAGAAGATAGTGGATTCAATCCATGCCTTCCCTTTTTCCACACATCTAGTTGCGCTAACTAGCCGCTAAATGACGCCAGGATTAGAATTAGTGTAGCTAAGGACTGTAGCAAGCTTGCTTCTTTTGTTCCACAGTGTAAGATCTGTATGACGGTTCTTGTTTCCTATCTGTAAACTCTGCCTTTTTGCCTATGAAAAAATAAGTCCCATTTTGAATATTCAGTCAACCTTGCAGCCCGATTTTGGAGATTTCTTCCTCACACACCTCCCCCACAATGCCTTATCCTTGACCCTGCTTACTGTGTTCAGATTTATTAAGATCACGGGTACTTCCAGCCTGGCCAGGGGAATATGGCAAACAGGGAGTCATGACAGTGACACTACCTGAGCAGACCTTGAGTATAGTTATTTATTTATTAATTTGGAGAGTCTTCAACATCATAAGGCGGCGGTATGCATCACAAAACCCAACAAAAAATACTGTAGAATTGGTGTACAGAACCTCATGTCTGATAACAAATTTGGCCCATCTGGGATTCCAGTCCTCTCCAGGGTTCCCCAGATGGCCACACCCCCTTTCCCCAGCTCTGCCCCTTTCCCCAAACACAGCTCATTTGGTGGTTTCCTGGCTTTTGCGCAGTTTTCCCCCCATTCTAACAGGTTGAAATGCTTCTCCTAAGGCTTAGTGACTGACAGTAAGACCTTTAAGCTAAAATATGCGATATTTTTGGTATTTTGGCCCCTCCCCCTTTGCCTTTGACCCCACCCACCAGTGGAATGTGGCTCCTTAGAGCTTCTCCAAAATAGAATTCAGCCCTCAAGCAGAATGAGGTTCAACACCTGTGCTACAGAACCTGGTAGTTAAAAATACATCTTGGGTATAAAATATCAGTCTGCTAGGCCAGAGGCCTACAGGAATAACCAGGTTTTCAAACCCTGTATACTAATAGTGCATTCGTTTTCTGACTGTGGCCCCATATGTAACCATAATAGCACCATCAGATGTACCAGAGGGTTGGGGAGACCCCAAGGTTTGCAAAAGTATCCCCCCAAAAAAACATCAAGGGTGGGAACCCTAAAGCATTCCAAGGAGAACCAAGTAGGTTCTGTGGCCACAGGATGCTGGCTGACTGTTGGGGGAAGGGGGAATAGAATGGAATATCCTGAGAAAAGAGCATGGTTAGCTGACTCGAATCCTAAACAGGAGCTCTCCACACCGCAATATTTTGAATGAGGTCCCACTTGTGGTGTCTAAATGCCATGAAAGAGGGATCTGAGCAGATCTCCTGGGGCAAGTTCCACTACCTAATGTGCAGCCAGGAGTAATGCCCCCCCCCTACATCCCAGCCTATCTCACTTCTAACTTTGTCAGGACTCATGGAAAGGCCTACTCCATGAATGTAAGTGACTTGTGTGGAAGGAGATGGTCCCTCAAGTATCCTGGGCCCAAACTGTTTAGGACAGAGTTCTCCAACCTTGGGTCCCCAGATGTTTTTGGCCTACAACTCCCAGCATGCCCCAGCCAGCTACGCTGGCTGGGGCATGCTGGGAGGTTGGAGAACACTGGTTTAGGATGTGCCTTCGTGGCTCATAGCCAGGGCCAGCCAAAGACATTTTGTTGCTTGAGGTGGAGTAGCCAGTGCCTCCACCAGTCCCTTTCATAACACCTAAAGTGAGCTAACTTAGGCTGCTGCCTCATGCCGCCGAATGATAGTGCTGGTGCTGGCCATAGTCCTATATACACATATTCCTGGTGAATTTGTCTAGATTTAAAATAAATAAATAAATAAATAAAAATTCCCTACTCAACCATTAATCACAAGCCGGGAAGAAAGGTCCACATATCCATATAAATAAATGTAATGTGTGCTATCAGAATGGAGCCCAACATCTGGTGAGGACTTTGTCAAAGTCTTTTTTAAAAAATATGCATCCCAACACCCTAAAAGCCCAACAGAGTTGTGCGGCTTCTGCCTGTCATTAATATCCTCCATTTTCTTAATACAAAATTAGAAATTGTGGAGAAAGCCAACCTAAGCCCCCTGCCTGACACACACACACTCACCCGGGGGGGGGGGGGAGACAGCCAGTCTCCACAGATGACAAAAGGGACAAACAACATCTGCATAGAATCACCCCAGGGGGGAAGGCAGGAAGCATCCCCAGGTTTGTCAATGCTCTCGCATATCAGCCCCATCTACATAAGACTTGAATACCTCTCCAGAGCAGACACTTTGGCACCCCTAAGAAATGGCCACTCAACACCATAGGATGGGACCATTAAGCAAGTGGCTTCAAAGGGACCCCATCCCACGGGGGGAGGGCGTCACCCCACCTGACCCAAAAGGCCACCCCTCAGGGAGGGTGTCAACCCACCTGATCATGGAGGGAGGGGCTACCTGAAACACCAAGGTATAAAACACCCTGCGCAAGGGAACTGGGTTGTTGGACCTGATCAACAATCTTGCCGCATGCCTGGGGTAAGAGAACGAAGGATCGGCAACCCCGGGTAGCCACACCCGGCATGCTCCAGCTAGCTGAAATCACTGGTCGCTTGGGTTGACCGGGACCCCCGGGAAACCAAGCTGAAATCACTCACAAGCCGCTTGGGTAGACCGGGCCTCCGCCGGGAACCCAGCTAGCCGCTTGGGTAGACCGGGCCTCCGCCGGGAACCCAGCTAGCCCCTTGGGTAGACCGGACATCCGCCGGGAACCCAGCTAGCCGCTTGGGTAGACCGGGCCTCTGCCGGGAACCCAGCTAGCAGCGTGCGGTTGACCGGGCCTCTGCCGGGACCCGAGCTGAACTAACTAGCTGAGAGCCCTGAAATCACGGTGTCCTCAAGACTTCTTGCTTGCTACTTTGTACCGTACTGATAAGCTGTATTGCTGGCGTGTGTCTGGGTTTGTAAAGGTAATGTTGTAAATAAACTTGTTTTATAAAAGATACTTCTGTGGCTATAAGTTATCCCTTTGTTCTGGGCTAAGGCTGATAGTCACTGGGGACCTCGGAGAAGGCCGCCCAGGACTCGCTACCCCCTTAGCATTGAACCCACGCAGAAGACCAGGTTGTCGGTCTTCCACTTGGTGGCAGAGGTGGGATGGAAGAAATTTCACTGTCACCCGCCCTGTCTGAGGCTCAGCGGGCGCAAATGAAGCGGGTGCTGGATGAATTTGGGACCATGTTCTCAGACCGCCCCGGGCGGACCCCACTCATCCAGCACGCCATTCAAACGGGTGACAGCCCCCCTCTGCAATCTCTGCCATACCGGGCGGTGGGACCCCACGCTCAGGTCATTGCGGAATAAGTCAAAGCCATGTTAGACCTAGGGGTGATCGTTCCTAGTTCTAGCCCATGGTCCTCCCCTGATTGTCCTGGTGGCCAAAAAGAATGGGGGGGTGCGGTTCTGTGTGGACTATCGGAAAATCAATAAGGTGACAGTCCCTGACCCCTACCCCATCCCCAACATGGATGTCTTGCTGGAAAAGCTAGGGAGGGCCAAGTACATTACCACCCTAGACCTCACCAAGGGCTACTGGCAAGTCCCGCTGGACGCGGATGCTGCTCTCAAGTCTGCCTTTGTCACACACCTGGGTTTATTCCAGTTCACCACTCTTCCCTTCAGAGTCCGGAACGGTCCGGCAACTTTCAGAGGCTGGTGAATGGAATGCTGAACGGGTTGGGAGAATTTGCCTGTGCCTATCTGGACGACATAGCTATCTTTAGCTCCACTTGGGAGCAGCATCTGCAGCATGTCCGGCAGGTCTTCCAGCGGATCCGGGACGCTGGGTTGACAGTGAAAGCAAAGAAGTGCCAGGTGGGGCTAGGGGAGGTTGAGTACCTTGGACATCGGGTCGGAGGGGGGAGCATCAAACCCATGGAAGCTAAGATCGAGTCAGTTCAGAAATGGCCCCAACCCGCAACCAAAAAACAGGTGCAGGCTTTTCTGGGACTTGCAGGGTACTATCGGAAGTTTGTGCCACACTTCAGTCAGCTAGCAGCCCCTCTGACTGATCTTTGTAAGAAGCGCCAACCGAACAGGGTCCAGTGGACCGCGGCTTGCCAGACCGCTTTCGACGGGTTAAAAGCCTGCCTCACGGCAGCTCCCATTCTGCAAGCCCCAGACTTCGAATCCCCCTTCGTTCTACAGACAGATGCCTCTGAGGCCGGGATGGGGGCGGTGTTATTACAGGAGAAGGTAGGAGAAGGGCTGCGCCCCGTTGCCTACCTGAGCAAGAAACTCCTGCCCAGAGAACGTAGTCTTGCCACCATTGAGAAGGAGTGCCTGGCCCTGGTGTGGGCCATCACCAAGTTGTGTTCCTACCTCTGGGGGAGACGGTTCCGCCTGCAGACCGACCATTCCCCCCTGTGCTGGTTAGATAGAGTCAAGGGCAACAACCAAAAACTCCTACGGTGGAGTCTGGCGTTGCAAGACTTTGACTTCGAAATTGAGCACATCAGGGGTAAGGACAATGTCTTGGCTGATGCACTCTCCCGGGCTTTCTCAGGTGATGGGCAAGTTGATGGGAAATTGGGGGTGTGTGGGACCCCAATGCCATCTTTTCCCCATCTTTGGGGGGGAGATGTGGAGAAAGCCAACCTAAGCCCCCTGCCTGACAGACACACACTCACCCGGGGGGGGGGGGAGACAGCCAGTCTCCACAGATGACAAAAGGGACAAACAACATCTGCATAGAATCACCCCAGGGGGGAAGGCAGGAAGCATCCCCAGGTTTGTCAATGCTCTCGCATATCAGCCCCATCTACATAAGACTTGAATACCTCGCATATCAGCCCCATCTACATAAGACTTGAATACCTCTCCAGAGCAGACACTTCGGCACCCCTAAGAAATGGCCACTCAACACCATAGGATGGGACCATTAAGCAAGTGGCTTCAAAGGGACCCCATCCCACGGGGGGAGGGCGTCACCCCACCTGACCCAAAAGGCCGCCCCTCAGGGAGGGTGTCAACCCACCTGATCATGGAGGGAGGGGCTACCTGAAACACCAAGGTATAAAACACCCTGCGCAAGGGAACTGGGTTGTTGGACCTGATCAACAATCTTGTCGGTCTTCCACTGAAATGTTGGTGGGGATGGCAATATCTTTGAAAAATACTTAGACTGAATATTGTGTGAGTATTAACTTTTTTCGATCCTTTTGGGCACCACCATTTCCCTTGGTGCAACTGCTTTGACACCATTTACCCTCCTTGTCTGCTTCCTTCCTCTTCCCTCTTCCAGAATTAATCATGTGGGTGACTCGCCTAGTCAGAGATCATGTAGTGAACGTGATGCCACTGAAGTCAAGGGAAGTCAATTTAAATGAACAAGCAAACATTTTCACAAGAAATGTTGGAAACGAGATACATATTTTGGTACTGCTAAAAAAGGTTCACAAAAAATTAGTAGTTTTGATTCAGTGCTAGTGAGATATATTCTTCCTTTACATAAGCCCTGTTGGGTCTTTGCTGTGTAATTCACATGGACTATTTGGTCTTCGATATCGTTTCTAGGAACATGGCTCTTGGCTCATTACTCCTTAAAAAAAAAAAGAACAACAAATTAATCTGGCTCCCAAAACATCTTAGTATATGTCCTGGGAAGTTGTCCAACCACAATGATATGCTATTGAACCACTGTGTCACTAAACCATTACAGTGGGCACCTACTAGACAAATCAGATGAGCCTCTACAAATAACCCAGGCCATCTAATGCTGTACAGAACACAGTGCATACAATTCAAGGCTTCCCCCTAACCATGTTGGATGAAGGGCTAAGGATCTTGGGACCAATAGATTAAGACATTGTGGCTTGGCTAAAGAACCAGAAATGAGTGGTTTGGCAAGCTTTCGTGGAAGAGCTTACTGTGGGAAGAGCATGAATAATGCCCTATGAACAGTAGAACAATGCTTTTAATCTGTAATTAAATCGTAAATCGTAAGAATTAAATCGTAAATAAGTGCTACCTGCTATTTGTAGGCTTCCAAAGTGGGAGAATGGGTCCTGCTTTTAAAGAGCCTAAACAGATCACCACACTAGTTAAGCTCGAGTACCATTGAGTTTCAATTGATTCAGATGATCTGAAGTCCATTGTCTAAAAAAGTAATATGAATTAAATTTATTCTCCAATTTGGAAACATTTAGATTTGGGAATGGAGGTGTCATCACAATCAACAGTGCAGCCCTGACACATCTCACAAGACACATGGTTATTAACCAGCTGCCTGAACATTTTCTAAAGAAAACTTTTTTTTTACTTGTGTGCCTGTGCTTAGTTCCATTCTAGATAATTGCCCAAGTCATAATGAATGTTCTGAATGAAATCTGACACCATGCTAAACTTCCCAAACTGGAGACATTATTGCACATTTAAAATGTGGAGTCATTTCCTCTAAAATCCTTGGAGTTCCTTTTCCTGTTTGAGCAATCCTGGCTGATCTTACATTTGACGCTCCAAGTACGCAAATCTATTGTAGCAGCTTTTAAAAATCAAAAGCAGTACAAACGTTTGCAGAGACCAACATTCAACAAGAGACCTGGGGAGTTTGAAAATCATTGCTTTCTCATACATCGTCTTTTTTATTTTTAAATGGCATTAAGGAATTCCTTTAAAACAACAACAACAACAACAACAACAACAAGCCATCAATTATATTTCGCTCATTGCTTCTTCTGGAATATATAGGTTTATTC
The DNA here is from genome assembly GCA_021292165.1 of Shinisaurus crocodilurus. Taxonomy (NCBI): domain Eukaryota; kingdom Metazoa; phylum Chordata; class Lepidosauria; order Squamata; family Shinisauridae; genus Shinisaurus; species Shinisaurus crocodilurus. The sequence goes on along the minus strand of CM037880.1, from coordinate 23,564,493 downwards.
AAGGGTTAGAGACCATTGCTTTTTGACAATTCCCCTTCTCTGTAGACAAATATTATAGCTTCACAGTGCTCTTGTGCATCTGTAGCTTCTTTGTGTGCTGTTATTTCCGCCATCCACTATTAGGGTAAAAACCAGACATAGCTTCAAACGGCACATCTGGTAGATGGGCTTAATTCTTGTTCCTTGGGCCACTGCAGCTGTTTGGAAAAATTGTGGGCTATTGGGAGCCAAAGTAGATTTATGGGCTTTATACTTTATGGGCAAAGTAGCTTTATGTGAGCAAGCTTTTGTGTGTAAACAAAAATCTCCACATGAAGCCTATTGGTTCCAGTCGTCATTCTGCCCCAGTTACTGCTGAGTTTACTTGACTCCTGTCAGCTTCAGGGCCAGCCTTACCATTAGGCAGAATAAGGCTACTGTCCCAGTGGATAGATGCTGCCAGGCAGGAAGCCGCAGTGCGGTGCCGAAGAACAGAGCAGTGTGTAGCCTGCCTTGTACCTCCTAGGTTAGCCTGCTGCCCTCAGGTGAAGAAGAGAATGCTGTCCCATTACCAGTGTTAAAGTTCCAACTACCGGTCGAGTTCTGTAGATGGAATGTGTGGGTGCCATCTTGTCCTTTTGCCTCAGGCAGCAAAATGTCTTGGTCCAGCCCTGGACAGCTTCTGCTGGATCCTTGGACCCACCAGTGTCACTATCTGCTGCTCTATCCACACCTGTATTGCCTGCCTTTGGGACCTCTTTGATCAATGGCTCTGCCTCACAGAGCCTAACCCTCTAGTGCAGTGTTCTCCAACCTTGGGTCCCCAGATGTTTTTGGCCTACAACTCCCAGCATGCCCCAGCTAGTGTAGCTGGCTGAGGCATGCTGGGAGTTGTAGGCCAAAAACATAGTGAAGGCTTAGTGAACCTCTCCAGTGCCTGAGAGCCTCTGGCCTCTTCCCATTACCTCCATATATGCTGATTTGCCATCAGGGTCCTGGTGCCATTTTGAATTGAATGCACACTGCCTACTGACTACCAGTATTATTGGATGACCTTGAGTTAGTGCATTTTGAAAGAGGATGAATAATTTCTTCTAGTCTCCTATTCATTCTCTCTCTGAACATGATTTAATAAGCCTTGACCACGACCACATTCCCCCTCAGTCAACTATTTCTCTCTACATGAAAAAGCACCAACCATGTAAGTCCTTTCTTCAGAAGGAAAATGATTCACAAACCTGATCCTTTTAGGTTTTTTCTTTTCTTTTCTGCCCCTTCCAGTTCTACCACCATCTCCCTCTCTTGACTTGGCTGAAAGACTTTTAAACTCATCAGGGCTGGCCCAAGAAATGTTGTTGCCTGGGGTGAAGGACAAGATGGTCCCCCCCCCCGCCACTCCTGGGTAGTCTTTTGCTACCTGTAACTTTGGTATTTTCCATCCAAACTTCATGAAATTTTCAAGCATTCTACTACTCTGCCCACGGCATCAGACATACCAAATTTCAGACAGATAGAAAAAGGCCCTGCATTTTATAGGCAAATAATAGGCTCACATGCACAGTATAATATTTCTCTTAGGGTGGCCACATGTCCTGCTTCACAGAGGACAGTCCTTTATTTGAAGGGCTTCTCAGAGTACAGTCTTCTTTGAAGATCTGTCCAGTCCAGGTCTGATTTAAGGATAAAAAAAAAACCGTAAGAAGGGAAAACAGCAAGGGCCTTGAAGTTGCCCAGCAACAGCTAGCACCCAGAGAGCAGACTGAGCAGGCTTACAGGTCACCTGGTCAGTTTTTCCCACTATAGTGAGAGGTAATTATCTTAAATATTATCTAATTAGTAATTATCTCTAAATGTGGGTCTATACATCTTAATTAGCACATGCAAATTTTATGCAAATCTGTGTCCTCTTTGGGTGATGTGTAAGTGGCCACCCTAATTTCCATCTAAACAAAGCTTCTAATCTGTCAGTTTTACTGCTCTCTCTTCCCCACTTCCTGTGACCTTTCCGAGAACTGTACACAGAGTTCAAGGCAATGTATCCAATCCAAAACAGTGCCCCTAATGCAAAGAAATGAATGAATGAATGAAAGAAAGAAAGAAAGAAGAAAGAGGTGGAATAATAACTAAATGGGATTTCATCCATTCTTTCCATTCATTTTCATTATGAAAAATGAATGAAGCCAATAGGACCACCCTATTTGCACACCTAGGCTAATGCACACTCCCAATGATGGCTCCTGACTCCATCACAGTCAAGAACTGTAACATCATAGGTTCTTCTGATGTTCCTTGCATATGTTGTTGGAATGGCACAGTGAAAAGTGTTTGGCAAATCTGGAGTAATTTATTAGTGCCTTGAATTTTATATGCTTCCTTTGTGGAATTTTGTAGTGGCTGCAATTGGTGATGCTCGTGAGCTCCATTGGCTATATATATATGATCTCATAAGTCACTTCTTATGCTCTTGTATTATCTTTATTGCTGAATTAGCAGGACAAGGACTGCAATTATTCTGATTAATCCATGTTCAGAAGTACTGTGTGGGAGTTGGAAATTATTTTCAGCTGGCTTTAAGCTATTTAGGGTTGGTCAAACATTTTAAGTTCCTTCAAAATCTTGCAGTGCAGAGCCAAGAAAATGTTTGCTTCCATTCTTCCTACATTCCTGCTTCATAAGCAGTGCTGCAGATATTGTGATCAAGTATTAACGTTGCCAAAGCTGCTGCTGTACCTTCCGCTAGTTCTCTTGGGCTATGCATCAACAGGGTAACTCTAGCTAGCCACGTGCCAGAAGGAGAAAAAGCAATTTCAGCTCACAACATAATGCTTTACAAAATAAATCACTCTGTCTACCCCAGATAATTCACTCTGTATTAAGCATCATCCCTTTAAAAGGAAATATACTCTAGTTTGAAAAAGTGGCAACGAGGAAAGACAGGTGGATTGAGGAAAGCTATCCATGGTCACTATCCCCAGTATGGCAGAATTCAGAAAAGCTTCAATTTAACATGTAAAAGAAGCAATATCCCAATTTCTTCCGCATAATTCAGCATATTTGTTAGGTGGATTAGAAGATTTCCTATGCCAGAGGTTTTGCAGGACAGGAAAATGAGCCTGCAGTGGAATGCAGCTGTTATAAAAGCTAATGCATTCACAGAATCCAGTGCAGAATAAAGCAGAACTATCACTTCCCGTGCACTAGATACCATTATCTGGCCAGGCTAGTTCTGGGTGCTGCATTTTAAAAACGACATTAACAAACTGGAGTATATCCAGAGGAGAGTGACCAGGATGGTTGAGGGGGTTTAGTAGAAATGAAATCCTATGAGAAACAGATGAAAGAGATGTGTGTGTGTTTAGCCTAGAGAAGAGAAGATTAAGGTGAGCTATGATAGCTGTATTCAAGTATCTGAAGGGCTGCCATGCAGAAGATGGAGCACACTTGTTCTCAGTTGCTCAAGGGCTAGAACCGACGGGCAGAAATGTCAGGGAAGCAGACTTTGGCTAAGCATCAGGAGAAGCTCCCTAACAGTATGAGTTATTTGACACTAGAACAGAGTACCTTAGGAGATGGTGGATTCTCCTTTCCCTGGGGTCATTTAAGCAGAAGCTGGGCAGCCACCTGTCAGGGATGCTGTAGTTACATTCTGTGGACTGGGGGGGTATGGACTAGATCAGTGTTCTCCAACCTTGGGTCCCCAGATGTTTTTGTCCTACAACTCCCAGCATGCCCCAGCCAGGTTGGAGAACACTGGACTAGATGACCACCAAAGTCCCTTGATTCTATGAAATAAGCCCTAAACACAATCATCCTCACAGAATTGTCCTCATTTCTGCAAATGACTGGGAATGAACAATGATTTCATTCGGAGTCTGTTAATATCGAACTCCTGTATAACCCAGAAACTCTTTTTGCCCTGAATTTTCTTCTGTGTGGTATGGTTATTACTGTCTTCTTTACTGGCCTAATGATGGGCTGATATTCAGGATGATTTAGTACATCTGGAAAAGGAATACTTTTACTTTTCCACCCCGCTCAGATGAAAAGCCTGGCAATTGTCAGGGTGTTGTGGCTGTGTGAACACATAACATCTCTCTCATCTCCTCCTCAGCCTGTGCTTTGGGTGCTGGAAAAGGAACAACATGAAAGACCTCAAGAAAAAGAAGAAGAATGTCTTAGCTGTGAAGTGAACATTGAAATGAAAGATCTACGTAAACTCTGGCCCTTGGCACTAATAGCAAAGTCCACATGCTCACTTTAACTACATGCCCTCTTTGAGAAATGATTCCTTCTTCTTCTCAGAGCTGTACAGAGACTAGTGCACACACAGTAAGAAACCGAATGACCATGAGAATGACAGTAGTCATGGGATGAACAATATCCCTTAATTTTTAAATCATGTTCATAAAAGATATGGTATGTTAAGTTTTAACCTACTGTTCCAAGCTAGTTTCCTACTGGTCCTGTTTGGCTAGTTCATATACAAACAACTAACTGGTTTCCTTTCTTTTCTTTTACAATACAATGTCAAGTATACAATGTCAATGTTAAATGCACATATTGTTGTAAATTAACATAAATACAAGAGACATGGCCAGGATCCCCCGTGCCACTCCCTTAATGTGGGAAGTTGGCAACAACAACACACCTTTGAATGCCTCTCATTATGCTTTTAATACTGTGGTTTTCCCATGCCTGATGAATTTTATTATCATTGGATGTATTAATTTGTTCTTGTTTTTCAACATTTTCAGGCTTTTAATTTTTTCTTGTTATTGTAAGCTGTGTCAAATATACAGGACTGAGAAAGAAGGATATCCATGTATGAATAAATAGTCAAGAAGCAGTCAGTTGGGACAAAGAAAGAATTTCATTTTCCAAGGAAGTTGAGTTTTTAATCTTTTTTTCTTCCTTTGAGACATCACCCACAGCAATAGCTGCAGATGGGATGGGAAACAGAGCAAAATAGTTTTAAAATGCTAAGAAAAAAAATATCTGTGTTTTCTGTTTCAGGCTTCAATTGAACTATTTATTTTTTTTAGCTAAGTATAATTTTCTGGATATAACACGGAGGCTATACCTTAAGCTAGCTGTCCCCGGCATGGCACCTGCAGGTGCCATGGCACCTGTGGGAACCCCCAATGATGTCTATGAAGGGGTCCCCAGTGTGGTGCATGCAGGGACCTGCAAAAACTTTTTAATTTTTTAAAAAATGTTCCCCGTTTTTTTTTAGTATATGTACATGGATTTGTATGAAATGCAACTTTCTAGCAATTATACTACAGTACATAGGCTTCAACAAAAGTGGACAAAATATCCAAATAAGTATCCAGTTGAAGGTGGTGTCTATATGCCACCCATTCAAATATTGAAAGTGCAGTGAGGCCCTCAATCCCTTGCATTATAGGAGGTGAGTGTTTATCCTTCCAATGTTGTAATATTAGTCTTTTAGCTGCCAAAGGGCACAGAGAATCCATTTACGCTGACCATTTGTTAATTTCCATGAAGCAGGTAAATAATTTAAATTAAAAGTGCATGTACATCAGTGGATATTAAAGACTGTTCCAGTATAAAATTTATCTGTGTAATAACCTTCTCCCCAAAAGAAGCAAGTACTGGACATTGCCAAAACATATGTTTAAAAGAAGCATTAGCTATATTGCACCGCCAGCAATTAGCCAAATTAGACAATCTCATATTAAGGAGACATTGTGGTGTCTAATAGACATGAAACGAACATTTTTGCTGAATAAGATGCAGCCTTCCTGAGCCTAAGATCCATAAACTCAACAGGTAGACACCAAAGCAGCGATCCACTGATTAGGCATTTTGAGGTGGTGCCCACAGCAGTTTCCCAAATTCCCAAATGTGGCCACGGGTCCAAAAAGGTTGGGGACCCCTGCCTTAAGCACATTCATCATAATTTCAGAAGAACTATGCATTCCATAACTTTAGGGCCTTGATATTGGAGCCATTGTACCCATACTACAATCAACTAGTATTTTGGGGGGAAAAAACCAATTGTAATATAAATCAGAATTAGATGGTGTCATGCTCACCACTGTAGTTCCCACTATATCCAGTTTGTAATCTATTGATATGTAGCCTCAATTCAATGCTGGTACCATTTGCAAACCTCCTGAGGCAGTGCTCCATTATACCCATTACAGAGATGTGTAATGTCCATGGGTGACAGACTAGCTCTATTCAGGCATTCTTTTAAAGTGTAGGGCAGTGATGGTGAACCTATGGCACGGGTGCCACAGCTGGCACGCAGGGACCTCTCTGTGGGCACTCGAGCCATTGGTCACCAGATCGCGAAAAGACACTAATGATCTTGTTCTTTCTCACAGTGTGGAACAGAATGATTTTATTCTAGAATTCCTGTTACAGAATTCTTTTCTACATTTAAAAGATTTTGAAGAATGATGCACAGAGCATGGCTTGGATGTAAAGCCCTAACAGTTGACCTGAGTGCTGCATGTGTTGCTCTCAAACTAACGGAGTATGAGCCAAGATTTGACAAATTATCAGCATGCATGCAATAGCAAAAATCACATTAATTGTGCAAAAGCATGCCCAATGCAAACTTTTACCTAATGCAGTGTTTGCAGTCCAAGACATAAAGTGTTTAAAATGTGTTAAGCACATTTCGTTTTCTTGTTTATCTTGCTCATCCTAGTACAGGTTGACTTTTACTTTTACTAATCCGACACCTGTAGAAGCAGGGAAAGGACCCGGAGTAAAGCTTGCCCCATACAATTTCAGTCTGGCATAAAATCATATTACAAGTTGAGGATCCCTTATCCAAAAATACATGTGCCTAATTATTTAAAAAGTTTGTATAAATTCCGTTCAGGCTATGTGTACAATGTAGTACTATAATAATTTTTTGAGTTGATTTTTTTTCCAACAAAAAACTGTTTGTATCATTGAAAGCTCTATTATTGTGTTTTTCTTTAAAGACAAAAGATGTTAATTAGTTCAGACAACTGTATGAGTTGTTTTTCTAAAACTAAAACCTCGGTATTCAGGTTTAATTGCAGTGTTGGCACTTTGGAATAAATAAGTTGGTTTTGTGTTGCAGTTTGGGCACCCGGGCTCAAAAAGGTTCGCCACCACTGGTGTAGGGGAACAACATGCAGAGGGAGAGCAGGGCCCTGTGTGCTGGCCCCACCTTTGTTCATTGAGCTGAATGCACATAGAATCCTCTCTGTGATTGGCAAGCCTGCACTAAGCGTGGTCAGCTGAACATGTGAACAATCCCTCTTCAGACCTTCCCACTCAACGAGGGAGGATTGGGGGTGGAGCCAACTCATACAGGGCTGTTGTGGGCGAGGCTATTTTTCCTCCATGTATTATTCCCCCACGATAGAATTCTGGACTGTACCACTTCAAATGCTGGTGGGGTGCAGTAATACTTTTGAATTTACTACTTGTAAAATGCTCCCTGCACGTGTGGTAAATTTAGCACACTAGGAAGAATCTGCACCAAACGCTTCTCCCTGATGTGTTGTTTTAGTACATTCAGGGAAGGTTTTTTAAACACCAACAACAACAACAACACAGGGAGGAGCATTCAAAAATATGTGAGTCCCCCACCTGTAGTCTGAAGTGGCACAGCTGAGACTTCTGTCACTTCAGTCTACCAGTCTTTGTAATGTATAGAACAGCAGGAGAGGTGAAGACAGACAGGCATTATAAATGTGACAATAGTTTAAGCATAACTTCACTGGCCTGAAAAGAAATGGCTCAGGCCTGATCTACCCATTACCCAGAATGAGGTGGTAGAATACCAAGGCAGGAGTGTGGAGTACACCATTTCAGACTGCAAGTAGGGGACGGCATTTTTTTTTTTTTTTTAAAGTCACCTCATGTAAAAATGTATATAACTCCCTTCAAGCAGAAAAAAATACAGATTAGGGCAGGCAGTTGTAGCTCATCCCACTCCTTGCTGTCATGGTTTTCCACTTGCAGGGGGAGTGTTGGGCAAGGGAGTGTTTTAAAAATGTGACCCCGCATCTACATTCTGTGGAGGTACATTCCATTCTGCCACTTCAGAGTTCCACCATCAAGTTCGCAATGTGTAAGTGTAACCCAGTGCCTCAGCCAGAATGCAACAAAGGTATGATGAAATCTTTCCCACCACAATTTGAAAGCCTTTCTGCTTTCACCCATAGTTTTGAGAGTGGACATTCCAGAACAACTTTCTCCCTGTGGTAGTTTCATGATGAGTGTTTTATGAACTTCCCTCTGATTTCATAGAACTGAATAATATATCCAGGAATGCAGTTACACAACGAGTTGCGGCTTTTCAAAATCCAGCAAGCTAGTCATTAAACTGTCTGAAGCCTTTGGCCTTGGAGCCCTGACCTACAGTCCATGTAGGAGGGTCAGTTAGCTCTGGATTTGCTGGGGGCAAACACAGCACCATAGCAGCAGTCCCTGAAATGTCTTTTTATTTTACTTTAAAAAAAAAAAGAGGGGAAAAAGGTTTTTTTACAGAGGTGAGGTCAGAGCCAAGCTGCAATTGTGCCTACCATCTTCATTTACCCAGACTGCCTTTGGGTACCACAGGAAGAAATGAAGAAGCAGTCTTGCTAAGTAAATATGGCTGTCACGACAGAAGGTTTGCTCCACCCAAGGCTCATCTCTGAAAAAATTTTCCCCCCCTTAAAGGAAAGAAAATACAATTTGCCACTTGCTCCTGCAACTGCCCCTTGGCAGGGGGTGGGAACAAGGGATCAGATGGGTCCCCTTTTCTTTATTTTTTCTAAATTGTATTCAGAGGTTACCAGCTGTGTTGGCCAGTAAAGCTCCGTTGTACAATGGTGGGCACAATTGCAGCTTTGCTCCACAGTGTGCCCTGACCTCACCTCTGCAAAAAGTGTTTGTTTTAAAAAAAAAACTTTAGAAAAAGGAAAAGAAAAGCCAACCCATTTGTTCCCTTCCCTCTTCCTGCTAACGGGGAGGGGTGGTCGGGAGCAAATGATCAGGTGACCAGGCAGGCACCAGGCAGTGGGAGGGGAATGAAGGAGTGCCTCTTCCCATAGATTCCTACCCTGCGCCGAGTGTCCTCACATGCTGGGGTGCAGCAGATGGTTACTCAGGAATGGGCGTTTTCAGAAGTAGCCCCCCGCCCTCTCCAGAGAGGTCTGCTTGGCTCCCACTTTGTTATCTTTTTGGCAAAGACCTTTTTCTTCTCTTGGGCCTTTTAATCCTCTTTTATTTCTGTATAGTTTTATCATGATATTTTTGATTCTCTTTTTATGCCTGTTTTTTAGCCTCGGCATCTTTTAATTGATTGCCGCTTTTACTAGATTGCTGGTTCTAATTGATTTTTTATTGTGCTGTTTTTAATGTGGGTTTGAGGGTTTATTTATGTTTATTGTATGTTGCCCTGAGAGCTTTTAGCTATAGGGCAACTAATAAATCTTAGAAAGGAAGAAATTCAATTAATAAAAAAACCCTTTGGTTTAAAATGTTGTTTTAATGGGTTTTCCATTTGCACTCAAGATCCAAAATGCTGGTAAATTATAGCTATTAAGGGTCGCATCCTTAACAAACATGTTATTTAGGTAATGTGGATATGGTACGGTATCCTAAATTGTGGCTCTTTCCAGCTTCACTACTACCTTGGAGCTTGATGGTTGTCAGTGGCAGAGTGGTGGACCTAGGACCCAGATTTGTCTGTTCACTGGAATAGATGCATGGAGTCTACAACTGAAGCTATCATGCAACCGAGTCCGAAGCTACCATTCCATGTTACAAGTACCCAACTGGCAACCAGTACCATCCACATAGAATAACAAGATTTGGAAGGTACCTTGAAGGTCATCTAGACCAAGCCCCTGTCACAGCTAAAACATATATCCATTTCCATTTAGGATGCAATGCTATGCATGTTTAGACAGGGGAAAAAATCCTACAATTCCCAGCATACCCCAGCTGGCTGGAAATGCTGGGAGTTGTAGGACTCCCCTCCCAAAAACATGCATAGGATTGCACCTTTAGCCAGAGACAGTGTTAGGGCATGGCCCACTAGGGCTGGAGCCCCGAATCTCTGGGAGGCCGTCTGCCCCACCACCCTACTGTCCATGGGCACTTGCTGAAATAGAGATACAAAGGGCCCTGATGATCTCTATTGCATATGATCCCCCTGGATTAGCTGGCTTTTTGTCCACATGTGCATCACCTCCTGCTGCCCCCTCTTGAATCTTTCTGCCTGAGTTTGTTTTTTCTGAATTCAAATGCCTGTCCGTACATCCCTTTTTCAAATAGGGGTATCCTTAGCAGACAGGATCCTTTAAAGACATGCGCACACGTGCACACACACAGAGTTTAGAGCAGGGCTCTCCAACCTTGGGTCCCCAGATGTTGCTGGCCTACAGCTCCCAGCATACCCAACCAACATGGCTAATGGCAAGGGATTCTGGGAGCTGTAGTCCATCTGGGGACCCAAGGTTGGAGAGCCCTGGTTTAGAGCGTATGTAAACTAGCATATGTAAATTTGTTCTGTGGGCCTGAACCCCAGATCTTTTCAGTACCTAGCACCGCCCCGCTGAGAGAATAGGCAGGACAGAGACTACATGTACTAGTTCGCAGATGTTGCACATTGAATAATCCAAGAAGGGCTTGTGGAACGGAAGCAGATAGTGTTGGCAGCAGGATGTTGCTAAGATGGAGGTTTCATACCCCCATCCACAGAGAGAGCTGCTCCCCTTGTATTTTTTGGCAAGACCTCTTCTCTGGGAATTCTGTATAGTATCATGAGATCCTTTTATGCTTTTACTCGCATCTTTAATTGTGCCGCTTAGGCATGCCTAACTAAGGGTATTAGCTTTAACTTTAGAAAAGGCCCACAGTCTGAGAAATTCTGCTCTAAACCAAAAGAGCTACTACATAAAGCCAAGCCTATCATATCTCTCCCAGGGACCCTGCAGAATATAGACGTAAAGGCAGAGTATATCCACAAGTGCTGCCCCCATCTTCATATGCTAGGTAAACTTGTACCTGTTGAATTTCTGCCTGTCATGCACCTGGTACGAGTACTGGGCTAGGGCTACCTTGATTCATTATTCTACCAAAAATGCATGAAAATGGGCGAGTAATCAACCTAGAACACTTTTTAGAGAATATATCAGATCCTTTACTTTGAACAAATTCTTGGCTGATTTGCTGTTTCCAAAAAACAGTGCCTGAGGGCATGCCTAACTAAGGGAATTATGTCTAAGTAAACAGGGCCTGTGTTGCAGATTTTGGCCATTAGGACAATGTTCATTTTTTAAAGATGTGAAATGGAAAGAGACTGTGTTCAAAGTTCCAAAATCCATTGCTTAAATATGGATGTTTGCATTTTTCTTATGTTCAGCACAGCTATGTTTGTTTTGAGGGTTTTTTTTAAATGGATTTATCCAATTCACATCTCTCTGACCTAAACACGGAAACAGATGCAATATGCAATCAGAAATCCATACATTCCTGAAATTGCAATGTGTTCTGCACAACAAAACAAAACTCTATTCAACAACATGCATACATATGAAAAATGCACAAAGAAAAATGTGTGCATTTCTAAGATGCACACAAACATGCTTTGGTCAGTGGCGGTGTGTGTCCAAAAATATGTACATTTGAAAATGTTTGATGCCTACATTATGAAAAATGCATACGAATTTTCCTACGTATTTTTTTAAAAAATTCACCAGCTCATGCAGAAATGGGGCGGAACGAGCTTGATCTCAAAGAACTGTCAATCTCAGCAAGTCTGAGATAGATAGATCCGTCCATGCCTACACACGGAAAGCATTTGCTAGACCTCTTTACATTCTGTACAATGTAGTTTCATTTGCCTATAGGATGTATTTTTCTGATGTATGGTTTAATTCGCTTAGCATAGTTAAGTTACTGCGGGCTATGCTGAATCAAGGACTGTTCAAATGAAACCATGATGCATTCAGTGAGCGCATGAAGGGTGAGTGGGATTACACCTGATGGCCACAACACACCTGCTGACACCAACACACCTGCTGACCACACTCCCAGAGGCCATGCATGCAGCTTTAATGTGAAAAGAGACCTATGCACATACATCTGTATACATGTAGACCTTGTTTCACAATAACACTAAACTTGCAGCCACTGGGGGGCCATAGCTAGTGGGCGCATGGCCACTAGGTGCATGGCTAGTGGGTGCATGACTATTGAGGGCATAGATTGTGGGGGGCTGGATAGTGGGCATGATCCTACGCCCCTGTCACATGCTGAATCTGTATGTATGGGGAGGGTGTTGTCTGAAGAGCTCTGCATAGTGTAGATTAGTTGATCAGTTCTGCACAATTTCCATATTTTTCCTGTTATTCTCCCATAGCTTGGAGGGCCAAGGAGGTGAAGGGAGGGCAACTTATAGGCATGAATCAGCCAAATTTAGGCACTTTTCTTTCCCTCTGATTTCATTGTGAGAGATTTAATGTGCTTAAAATCCTCCCATCGAATACAGTGTGACTTGGGAATGAAATTTTGGCTGGATTGTGCTTTGAAAAGTTTTAAATATATATGAAAAAAATAAAATACTGTGCAATTAAAATATTAAAAATACAAGTGGGCAGTATCAAATACTGCCTGCCCGCCAGCAGGACCTTCTGCTTGTGCTATGGGAACTTTGCAGCTCCTGAAACAATCAGAAACAAGTCAAGATGCAGATCAGCAGAGCTTGCAGAAGGGAGCTTCACGGACTAACCTGGTTCCAGGAACAAGTGCTTACTTCAAGAAACTCCACCTCCACATTGCACAACCTGCCCAAGCGGTAGTAGGTCCCACAAGTGCAATGGAACCAGCATAGGCAGAGCAGCCTCATAGGATACTATCCAGTGTTTCTATTATCTTTGACATAGAAATTGGGAAAGTAGTTTGATCTTCTCTTAATCAGATAAACTTTAGCAAGAGTATCTCTCATTGGAACAGATGAAACCAAGACCTGGGGGAGGCATGTGAATCATCTGAGCACTTTAAATAGTTTGGGTTTAGTTTACATTGAGATCTGGGTGAAGCTTCTGGACAGTGCCCCTTCTTGGTGCCCTTTCTTCCTCTGGTTTTTTTGTCTTTATAAAACCTAACCAAAGTTCACGGTAGGGAATTAGAGAAACATTGGAACCTATCATAAGCAATATGCACCTTTGCAGGCCTTGCAACTGCTGTAGCTTAAAGAGAAATAATGTCTCAGTTTTCTTCTGCCACCAGTAGTTTATGCAAGTTCTCAGTGTGTAAATGCATGTCCCACAGCCTGTGGAAAAGGGGCCAGTCTTTAACATTGTTTACAAGGTTTGCAGCGGCGTTCATTGAAATAAATGTACTGGAAACAGCACAACTAGAAAATGGTACAAAGGCTATAAAGTTTGCATAAAGAATCCATTATGAAGGTGTGCCAATGGAACAATTGTTTGATGTTGCGTTACAAATGTATTGTTTATTCTTTATTTTTTAAGACTCAGTTGATCCAGTGGGTTTTTGCATTTAAAGAGCATAATGAAGCTGAGTTATTTCCAAGTTGTGGGAGGAAAGTAGCTCACATTAAACATTTGTAAAGAATTATTAAAACCTGAAGACGACTTCTTCACGTAATAGCTGGATAGCTTTTGTGTTAGATTTTTTATTTCACACATATTCTTCCAATCAAACATAACTCAAAACCAGTATTTTTTCCCCCTCATGCATTACCCATGGAAACAAGAAGCATAGAAACAAATAAGATAAAGCCAAACATGTTAGCACTTTTTTTAAAAGGCCAAACATCTGCCTTTGAGATGGACTAGCACCATGAGCCAGCAATTTGTTACGAACATGGGAGTCCCAAAACACACATGGAAATCCACAGCCCTTTGACACATGTTATGGGTATGCTTGTTTACTCCTCAAGCTGATTTGCTTCTGGTGTGTTACTATACTAATTTAGGAATGAAAAAGAAAATATGAAAGACCAGTGGGGATTGCAACAAAATGTTGCAATGTGGAGGGTCAGTCAGCCACGCCCTCCTTTGTTCCCCCTTCCACCTGGTTCTCTCCGCCATCCCCAACAGTTAGTCAGCAGTCAGCATGCACAGTCCTCATTGGGCTGTATTTGGCATTCCTCATTTTATATATATATATATATATATATACTTGCAGAAGCCTCAGAGTTCTCCTGAGCTTGCTGATACCTCCCTCACACATACATGGATGGTGCCATTGCCACATAAGCAACAGCAGTAATACCAGAACATCAGAAACAGAGGGAATAATTCAGCACAACAGCAGTTCCTATTCCTAGCGTGGCCAGCAAGTGTGAGTAGAAAAAAATCTGGATGCTATTTGCTGTAAGGAATCTCCATCCAAAAAGATTAGGCGTGTGGGCCCTAATCTGGTCCCTGTCATTTGAACATTGGGCCAATCTGTGTGGCAAAATTATAAAGATGGATGAATTAGTGTCTTTCTGGTCCATGTCACTTTCATATGCATCCGCTCCTAAAACCGTTCCATCCCATTTCCACATTAATCACCTATTTTTTTAAAAAAAAAAAAATCTGCATGCAACTCCGCATTTAAATACATATTAAATACATATCTTAAAAAAAAAATCTCTCAAAATGCACATTTCTAAAAGTGCAAACCTATGCAAGTTTAGACAGAAAAGAGGCATAGCTGGCTGGGGCATGCTGGGAGTTGTAGGCCTGGGAGTAGGTAGGGAGTTGTAGGCTGGGAGTTGTAGGACTTTATTCTGTCTAAACTTGCAAAGCATTGCTCCCTAAACGTATTTCATCTACACATTTTTAAATGCATCATTTTAGGGGCCAAGAACTGCATTGCAATGTCCAAAGAAGTGCAAAACCAGATGTATAACTATATTCTGATCCACTCGTCTGAGAGGCATGGATCAGGTCAGTTCATATTGGAATTCTCAGAGATCCAATTTCTCAAGCAGTCCTACAAAATAGTGTATACAGCACAATCACCACATAGAGGCAGTTTACAACCAACCTTCATGTGGCCAGTGCATTGGGCTAAGTAGCCCTAAGTGTTCAGGAAGAAGCAACAATAGAGTGTAACTTACCCTATGCCAGCAGAACAGTGTCTAGAAAAGTACATGGCAAAATTATAACACTCTTTGATCATCCTGCTGCAAAGTGAAAACCTTCTTGCTAACACTGCATTCTGCTTCCTTTGAAATGTTTTAAGTAATAACTGTCATTACTGGTGAAATGTGTCAGCCTGACATCTCCAAAGACCTAAATTTTCAATCAATTCAGAAGAACAGCAGCAAATATGCAGACTTTTCTCATCAGCCCTCATCTGATGCTCACTAGGAGCAAAAAGATTTCCGTGCCCATTTTGTCCTTAACGTCTTCTGTTGTGATTGCTCTGAAAGGTTGTGATTAGGCCTGATTTTGCTCACAATAATTGAACAAGGAGATCGCATTTTATTTAGAGAAAGTAGATTGAGACAACCAAAGCCCCCCCCCCCACCAAATACTTGAAAGTTTCCTTCTGAGAATCCTTTAACATACATTTGCAGTCTGCAGTCATGAGCGTTTTCGAAATCTTTAACTGTCCCCAAAGAATGGAGCAAATATGACCACTCCACTGTGCTTTCCGGGAACTGCGAGGTGCCCTAATTAGTTTTGACCTTTGAAAATTGTTTTAGACTGTCGGAATATTGTCCAGCACATTATGAAAGTGAAGGAAATGAGTTCAGAACAGCAGAGGTCTCATGGGTATTGAAATGAAAGCCGCAGTCCAGACTTGGATGGCATTTACAGATTAGGAAATGAATGAGATCCCAATTCTAAGTCTGAGAACTTGAATGGATTAGTCACATAGGGTTAGAACGAAGTTTCAAGATTTTGAACTACAACTGGGATGAGCAGGTACATTTTAAATGCAACCTTTGATGAAAAGATATCAGGCTTTTATCCTTCAGACGTCTCACTTCTAGTTATTTTTCTTCAATAATGTTTGATTTGAAGAAGATCCTAAGGGCCAAACTAGACAATGGGCTAGTTTGGACATAATGTTCCCGGCTTCATAATCCCTTGTGTGTTAGCTTGGTCATAGTTACCCTGCTTTTTTTAAAAAAAAACCAGACTTCCATGTTTGTTTGTTTGATTGATACCCTGCCTTTCTACCAAAAAACGGCACTCAAGACGGCTTACAAAAGCAATTTAAAATAGATTAAAACAATAAAACACATTAAAATACAACAAAAACATAACAATCACAGAATAAAAACATACCCTCCAACATTTCACAGATGAAAATAGGGACACACATGTGAATTTGTAAGAGGTATGGTTAAACAACATGAAGGTGTGATCAAGAAGGTGTGGCCAGGCAACATGAGGGCATGGTCAGATACAAAAGTTATTTATTTATTTATTATATTTATACCCCAACTTTTTTCCTGCAAGGAACCCAAGGCAGCTTACATAATCCTCCTCCTCCTCTCCAATTTATCCTCACAACAACCCTGTGAGGTAGGTTAGGTTAAGAGTCAGTGACTGGCCCAAAGTCACCCAGTGAGTTTCATGGCCAAGCGGGAACTAGAACCCAGATCTCCCGAGTCCCAGTCTGACACTCTAACCACTATACTACACTGGCTCTTATTAGAGGAAACATGCAAAACTGCAGTATTTTAAGCACAGAAATCTTGAATTTAGGTATTGCATTTAGATTTTAGGGAAGTCTGAGGGAAAAAGAAAACCCCAAATCAATAAATACAACTCTGTGTGTGTGTGTGTGTGTGTGTGTATCCACACACACACACACACACAACATTAACAGTAAATACAACATTATATTAAAAAAAAAAACATTATTACAAAATAAATAAATCCAACATGGGTGAAAAGTCTTCATTGCAAACAAACAGTCATATAACCATGACTCTCCTCCCTTTCAGGGTTTGGATCTGAAAACTGAAAATTAAAAACCTTGACTGGTGCTGAACCCTCAGTATTTTTCTTTGCTCTCGTGTATCCTGTACTCAGGCCTTCAAACTTCACTCTACTGTTTGAAGTACTATTTTCTTTCTGATGCTAGATCTATATGTTCCTTTTCTGATCCTCCTTATGTTCTTCTGCCTCTCCCTAAATTTCCCTGCAATAATAGGTAAAAGGCTATAGTTATTAAGTGTTTATCCTTATCTCTTATTATATTGTCAGTATTTGCCATGTTATAATATTTGGCCCAACTACAAATTTTCTCTTTGTGCAGAAATGCATCCTTTAATTCAATGTGTTGGTAACTAAGGCTGAACATTTAGGCATGCCTGTTTATTTATTTTATGTATGTTTGTATCAAATTGGCTTGTCAATCACCAACCTGAAACAGCTAATAACCCATAACAGATCACAGAGACACAAACGTGGAGACCAGAAGTCTCCCCAATGCCATGGCCCTGATCTGGATGGGCTGAATTTTAGCTGGAAGACAGAACAAAACAGAAAAACACCCTAGCCAACCACCCCAGAATGCACTAACTGTTTAAGGGCTCTGACCACTCTGAAGCCACTTTGATCTCCAGACCCATGCATGATTATGGTGATTGCTGTTGTTGTCATTATTATTATTGAAAGGGCAATGACACAGCCCTAAAGGTTTTTCAACCAATCCACCCGGTAGGCCCGCCGGCCTCGTGGAACAGCAGAGCGATTAACTTGTGTGAGATAACATTCAAGTACTGTGCAACAGGGGATATGGTGGCAGATCTTTTCACAAAACCATTTCCTGTGTCTTACTACAGGCAATGGTTTTGTGAAAAGATCTGCCACCATATCCCCTGTTGCACAGTACTTGAGTGTTACCCACCCTTTTTGCACACAGTCCTTTACATGAAAGTAACGAACATCAATGTGTTTGGTTCTTGGCCTACTTTTTTCATTTTGAGCCATGCTAATGCAAGCTTGGTTGTCCTCAAAAATTGTAACAGCCTTGTCTACTGGTATGTGCATATCAGCAAACAATTGTTTGAACCACTCAATCTCATTACATGCTTGAGATAAACTGATGAATTCAGATTCTGCGCTAGATACAGCCACACAAGATTGTTTTCGTGTATACCACTCAATTAAACTTTTGTCATACACGAGCGCAGTCCCACTTGTGGACTTCCTATCTGTTGCAGATCCCCAATCAGCATCAGTGTACACACAAAAACCTCCCTCTGTGTGTGATGACAATTTCAGTTTGCAATTCATGGTACCTTTTAAATACCTTAACACACGTTTGACAGCTAGCCAATCATACATAGAAGGATTTTGCGTTTTCCTGCTAAGTATGTTTACAGCATTGCTGATGTCTGGCCTACTCACATTTGCCAAATATAGCAGGCTTCCAATAACACTCTGATATTTGCCAATATCATCAAATCCAGTGTTATCTGTGTGTTTCTGATATTCAAGAGTCATTGGAGTAGTAACTGGGTTACAATTCTCCAACCCATGAATTTCCAGCAATTTCTGAATTTTCCCACTTTGTTCAACCATGAAAGAACCTTCCTCATCTTGAGATAATTGCATTCTAAGATAGTGTTGTACCAAACCCAGATCTTTCAGTTCAAAGTGTGCTTGCAATTCTTGTGCAATTTTGTCTTTTTGACTTACTGATTGTGTCACCAGTAATATATCATCAACAAAGACCAACAAATACACCCAGTTTCCCTGTTCTGTGTGATTTGTATACAGACAGTGATCAGCCTTGCTTTGTTCGAATCCCAAACTAATCAAAACTCTGTCTAGCTTTTGGTTCCAGCATCGAGCTGCCTGCTTCAACCCATATATGGACTTGTTCAGACGACATACAAGACCAGGATTTTCTACAAAACCTTGTGGTTGTTGCATGTAGAGTTCCTCTTGTAATTCCCCATATAAAAAAGCAGTTTTTACATCAAAATGAAATGCCATCATTTTTCTTTGTGCTGCCAATTTCAACAACAGTCTGACAGTTGCATACCTTGTTGTTGGTGCAAACACGGAATCAAAATCTACCCCATGTTTTTGTGCAAACCCCCTGGCAACGAGTCTTGCCCTGTATCTCTCCACCTGCCCCTGGTGATTGGTCTTCACCTTGTACACCCATTTACAGGTGATGGCTTTGCGCCCCACAGGCAAAGATACTCCATGTGTTGTTTTCATGCATTGCATTGATTTCATCCTGCATGGCCTCAAACCAATCATTCTTCACTTTTGGTTCCAGGCTTTGAATTTCCTCAAAACTTTGTGGTTCTAAAGCTATTTTGAGAGCTTTATGTACAACAGTTTCCCCACTTTGGAATTCATCCTGATATCTAACAGGTGTTTTGCGTTCTCGGGTTGAACGCCTCAGAGATTGTTCACCTCCCTCCTGCTCCCCAGATATCTGCCCAGTGGCCTGTTCTGTCCCAGAAGCATCCTGCTGTGTTTCAGACTTTGCATGCATTGGCAATTCCACCAGCTGTTTCTGGTCATCTGTTTGCTCGTGAAAAATCACATCCCTGCTCAGAATTACCTTGTTATGGTGTGGTGACCACAACCTGTACCCTTTTGTTTGTGCATCATACCCCAGCAGAAAACATTCAAAGCTTCTTGGAGATAGCTTTGTCCTGTTTTGAGCCTGTATATGAACAAAACATTTACACCCAAAAATGCGCACGTGTGCTATCTTTGGTTTCCTCCCATGAAACATTTCATATGGAGTTTTCCCAATTGTGGAATTTGGTAACCTGTTCAGCAGATAATTTGCATTTGACAGTGCATCCCCCCCAGAAACGGTTTCCCACCTTTGATTCAGTCAATTGAGCCCTCATCATGTCCTGGAGTGTTCTGTTTCTTCTTTCAGCAACGCCATTTTGAAATGGGGAGTATGGGGCAGTGACTTTGTGCCCTATACCCTCACTTTCCAAAAATTTCTTGAACTTTGTACTCATGTACTCTCCCCCACCATCTGTGAGTAATTCTCCTATTGGATATTGTTTATATCTGTTCCCAGCCCATTTACCAAATGATTCAAATCTCTCTTGAACCTGAGATTTATGCTGCAGAAGATAGACAATTCCAAATCTTGAAAAATCATCAACCAGAGTCATATAGTACCTGTTCCCCCCATAGCTACTTTCAAATGGACCAGCAACATCAGAGTGTACCAGCTCAAAGATTCTTGTGCTAACTCTATCACTGTGTTTATGAATGTTAGACCTATGTGACTTTGCTGTACTGCATACTTCACATTCCACATACTTAGAACAAGGTTTCATTTTCATACCCTCACACAGACCCGGCATTTTTTCTATGCTTCTGTAGTTGGCATGTGCAAACCTCTTGTGGAAAATATGCAAACAATTGTCATGGGGTTTACAATTCGCATACTTTGCCCTCTCATCATGTGTTACAAATGGATTTATAACATACAGAGAATTCTGCAAATCACCTTTTGCACAGATCACCCCTTCATGTGAAATTACATAGTTGCTATTAGAAAAACTTATTTCATATCCATCATTAGCCAATTGTGATATACTTATCAAGTTTGTATCCAGTTCTTGAACAAGCAGTGCCCTTTGTTGACCCAAAGTAGCAAAGTCAATTGTTCCTGCAGCTGTCACCTGGATTCGTTTTCCATCAGCCAGTTCCACAGATTGATTTGTATATCCATCATCCAGAGATTGAAACATGTCTCTGGAATTTGCCATGTG
Source organism: Shinisaurus crocodilurus (assembly GCA_021292165.1). Taxonomy (NCBI): domain Eukaryota; kingdom Metazoa; phylum Chordata; class Lepidosauria; order Squamata; family Shinisauridae; genus Shinisaurus; species Shinisaurus crocodilurus. Next base: position 23,543,816 of record CM037880.1, on the reverse strand, counting down.
GTGAGAAGCCCCGCTGTGTCCAGTACCCACATGTTGTCGTTGGAAAACCCCACCCGAGCAATCAAACTTTTGCCCATTTTAATTGTCTCCTCAGGTGTACCGGTAACTTCCTTTTTTTTCTTTTTCTTGCCCTTAAAATTACAATCTTTTAAAGATGTGTCGTTGAACCGCAAGAAAAGCATTTTCTCACTTTTAAAGCTGCCGCTTGGGTAACTCCCACCAGCTTGCCGCCATTCCCAGCTTGGCTGTTGCCTGAGTCAGCCGCGCTGTCTGCTGCTTTACGTCCAGCATTCCTTTTGCTTTGTCGTTTCTCCCATTCAGAGAGAAGCTTGCCTGACACATATTCCATGGTCAGATTTTGATCTGGTTGCCCCTCCATTAATGTCACAATTGTGTCATATGAAGAGTCCAGACTGGATAACAGAATAGAAACTTGATGCAAGTGCTCAATTTGCATCCCTTGTGCTCTAAGCCTGTTAAACATGTCCCGAATAGTACTCAGATGCTCAGGCATAGAACCACCTGGTTGTAAGCTCAGCCTGTACAGCTTACGCGCAAGTATAATCCTACTCCCTGCTGTTTGCATCTGGTAAGTCCCTTGTAGGGTCTCCCAGATTTGCTTCGCCGTTTCCAAAAACTGAATGAATGGCACCTGGGAACTTTCAACAGATAAGCAGAGAATTGCCTTCGCTTTCTCAGTCCCATTCCTTCCATTCATCATAAGCTTGGTCGCCCACGGCCACAGCATCCTGTGTTACAACATTCCAGAGCCCCTGCATGAGTTAAATAATTCTGCATCTGGAAGCTCCAGAGTACATAATTCGATCCAGATAATTTTTCAACTATCTGTGGATTTAGGGCCGGTGCAAGCCGCCATTCTGGTAACAGGGAGAGCTGCCGCCTCCTCCCCCTCAGAACTTCGCTGTCAGAGCTTTCGGCTTTGAACAGAGCCCGCAAGCCCTCAGCATACACACCTCCCTCTTCTTCCCGTTCCTTACCGGACTGAAGGCCCAGGAGATTTCTCTTCCTGCCTTGATGTCCTCCTCTGCCATAAATCACTGCATCTCCGGAGGCGAAGCGTTGACACACAGCAGCTGGAAAAACAGCTCCCGCTGCCGCTGCTGGCACAGACCCACGACCTTGCCCCGAACTTGCTCCGCTCGGTTCCGGCACCGGTCCAACATGTCCCGCTTAATCCGAATTTTCTGGGCCCATAACCCTGAAAGGGCCGATGACACAGCCCTAAAGGTTTTTCAACCAATCCACCCGGTAGGTCCCGCCGGCCTCGTGGAACAGCAGAGCGATTCACTTGTGTGAGATGGAAGATTTAAGATCCTGTTCCTGTGTGCAACGGCCCATGAAGCTACACACAGAACTGCAGACCTGTATCTGCCATCAGCAGCATTCCAAGCGTCTCGGATTACAGCCAGCCCAGCCTCCTCCTCTGCAGCTTCCAGTAATGAGGAAATAACTCTGTAGACTACAACAGGTTTCTTTTCTACCTGTTTATTACTACATCAAGTATATCCTACAGAGTATACAATCCTTCATCTACATGTGCAGATTACAATGCATAATAAGCATTAGTCCAGTGGAGCAAGTTGAGCTTCACTCCACTCAGCACAGACATTACATGATTGCAATAAGTCAGCAAGCAATTGTCAGAGCAACAGAGAGAAAAAGAAGCAATCCATCTCTCTACTAACAATGGCTACAGAAACGAAAGCTAACAAATCAATTCTACGTCACCAGAACATACAAACCATGTGACCAGCTCGTATTTCTTTCACACCTACTTTTCCCATGAGAACAGGACAGGAAGTAGCAGACAAAACATGACTTGTTATTCAGCCTTCTGTTCCTTTCCAAATATCAACAATGTGTTCACAGCTGTTGTTTTGTTACATGTCACAACAATTATTGTACCATCAATGTGCATGGTGCTTTACCGAGTATAAGAGAACAGTTCCCTGCCCCAAAGAACTTACAATCTAAAATGTAATATAGAGGCGACAAAAAAATGGTAGGAAGGGGTAAACCATGAAGGAATATGCCATTATTTCAGTCAAACATAATTTTCAGCCTACTTTCCCTACATTGTGCAGGAAACTCCTTGTTTTAAAGATCATCCTTGCATCTGTTCCTTCCCTGCTCTCTTTCTCTCCATGCGCAGCCGTTCGAGCCTAAGCAGAGCTATCTTAAAGGGGCATGGGCAAAATTGCAGCTACGCTAAAAGTTTTAGTTTAGCTGCAATTTTGCCCATGGCCCCTTTAAGAGCATCGTAATGTAGCTTGTGAGAGGCAGGGGAATTTGGGACTCTGCATAACAAAGTGAGAAGCCCTGATGGCTTAAGGGTTTTCGTGACCGTCCCGGCATTTTCGGGGCGGTTAAAGACTATGTAAAAAATAGCATCCAGACCAACAGACCCGCTTACAGGCCAAAGGCCTTCTTGAATCAAGTGGCCTTTGCTTGCCAGAGGAAGGAAGGACAGCAGAGAGGGAGCAAAGCTAGCCTCCCTTGGGAGGGAGTTCAACAGCCTGGAGTGGCCACTGAAAAGGCCCTCTCTAGCATCGCCACCAAACGCACCTCTGATGGTGGCGATCTCAAAAGAAAGGACTCTCCGGAAGATCCTAAGAACTGGGCAGGCTTGTGTGGGAGAAGGAAGTCTTTCAGGTAGCCTGATCCCAAACTGTATTAGGGCTGAATAGGTCACAACCAGCACTTTGAATTCTGCCTAGAAACAGACCTGTAGCCAGTCAAGCTGTTGTAACAAGGGAGTCACGTGCTCCCTGTAACTGGCCCTGGTAAAGAGTCTGGCCGCAGCATTCTGGACCAGGTGAAGTTTCTGAACAGTTTCCAAGGGCCCACATAGAGCGCATTTATTACAGTAGTCCAAACGGGATGTAACTAAGGCATGTGTGTTACGTCTGAAATAGAGAGCTATAGTTTTAATGTTGGTTTACTAACCAGGATAGGAAGCTGGGAACATTACACCAGAACTGGCCCCATATGTTAAATGCAGGAATACATTTAACACAGTTTTCCCCAACCTGGCTCCAGATGTGTTGGACTGTAATTCCCATACAAGCTGCTGTTCACCCCAGGAGGGAAGCTGCCATTGGTGTAGCAGCTTTGGAGAGGGATAGGTGATTTTCATTTTGACAACAGTATGGGAGGAAAGGGTTAACACCCCCCCCCCATGTTCCTGATTGCCCGTCTCCCACGTAGTTTCTATTTTTCAAGGGAAATACATTCTAGACATGTTAGCTGCATTAATGCATTTAGGTTGCTATGCTATACACTTACCTGGGAGTACCATACTCAATGGGGCTTTTGTCTGAGTAGATATGCACAGGGTTGCACTGTTAGTGTATCATCTAGTTTGGCTCTAATAATAGTAAGAAGTTTATTGTGATCCCTCTCAGAGCCCATCTGTACAGCAGCTTCCAGTGATATCAGCTTAATGTTTCCAGCACTAAAACAGAACTGAGAGACGCTCACAGGTGTTCTTTAAATAAGAAGGGTTTAAAAACATATATCCCTGTTTTCATAGCAGAGATCTAGTTCCAGAGACGACACAGAGGTGTGGGCAATACTTCCACCTGTTTCTGTTGTATTTTTCAGGCATGGATTAGGTGCTTTTTTCTAATAATTGTGCACTCAGGCTCCAGGAATTGTGCCTTCAGACTTGTTCTGTAAAACGTCATTCCCTGAGAATACTTGGAAAAGATCTCTCGTTATAACACCCGCAGCTCCCAGTGGGAGTTTCCCCCTTAACTAGAATGGTTATTTGGATCAGAATCCATGATGACAGAACCTTCTCCATCTTTTTGCCAGGTTTCCTCCCAGACTGAGATTTTCATTATTTCAGTTTCTAGTTTTTCTCGAAGATTCTGTTCCTTCTCAAACATTGACAAGAAGCCAATCCTTTCGTTGCTGATGGTCACATGGGCACAGACTTGGCACTCCAATCTCTTGTCATGTGAAACATTATTGGCGAGTGTGAGTTTAATCCCCAACCAACTCATGGATCATATCAACAGCTCTACAAAGCAACAACAAACACAGACACTGAACTGAAATGAAATTCTTATTAGACTTCATAGAAAATTTCCCTAACTAAAGCTTCTATGATTTGGCTTATAACTGTTACTTGTCAAATACTGTGGTGTGTGTGTGTGTGTGTGTTTTAAAGGATATTGTTTCTCTTCTGAACAAGAAATACATATGGAACTTGTTAATTTATTTGGAATTTTATAAGGGTTTATCCATTTGGCCTCAGTGCTTATTCCACCACCGACCCCAGCAAAATAGTGTAGCATTGAACTTCAATATAAATAAACACAAAACAAACAGAAAAATAAAATAACATTCCTCAAATTCTACAGTTTTCTCTTGTGCTCAGAGTCTAGTTATTACTCACTTCCTGTCAGAAGAACTTTGACATTCACTCTCTATTCTCTAGTAAATAAACAGTCCTTGAAGTTGGCCTGTTCAAGAGCGTCTTGATCGGTGTTCTGCAGAAAAGGCTTTTTAAATGAGAAAAATGATGATGGGGGTCATTGTAGAGGTTTATAAAGGTATTCATGATGTGGAGAAAGTGAATGGAAAGGGGTTTTTCTATCTCATAATATTAGAACTTGGCATTAACCGGTGAAGTTAATTGTTAGTAAGATAAAAGAAAGCACTTTTTATACACAATACTTCTTTAATTATGGAATTCACTGCTACAAGATGTGGCGATGGCCACTAACTGGAATACGCCTTGGAGCAGGGGTGCTGAACCTCAGCCCCATGGCCAAATGTGGCCCACCTAGGGTCCCTGTCCAGCCCTGTTCTTCAGATGGCCACACCCCTTTCCCCAACCTTTGATTGTTTGATGGTTTCCCAAGCTTTCGTGTAGTGTTTCCCTATTTTAAAAGGTTGAAATGCTTTTCCTAAGGCTTAATGACTGGCAGTCAGAGCCTTAAGCTAAAAAAATGCTGGTATTGGGGGTATTTTTAGCCTCAACCCTTTGCCTTCAGCCCTGCCCACCACTGGAATGCGACCCGCAAGAATTTCTCCAAAATTGACTTCAGCCCTCAGTCTGAAAGAGGTTCAGCATGCCTGTGATGGAGGATAGGTCTGCAATGATTATAGTCCATGATGGCTACGGTATGTAGAGAGACAGCATGTTACCAAATACCAGCAACCGGGGAGCAATGGCGGGGGAGGGCTATGAATGTGACACCCGGGGTTGCCCAAATTCTTCTGGTTAGCCACTGTGGGAAGCAGGTTCGTTGACTAGATGGACTTTGGGTCTTGTCCGTAAAGGACAAAACAGAGCAGTAGTTCTTCACAGAGTGTTTCTGCTGTTGGGGAGAAGATATTTTACAATGACAAAATAGGGATGTATGAGAAATTCATTTTGGTTCATTTTTGAACAGAATTTTCCCAGTTTGCACCTGCCTAGAACCAAACACAGACCGCAATATGTGGCCAAAATCCGTACATTTCCATGAGTGGTTGGGGGGAGTTTTAAAAATGTATACATTTGAAAAATGTGAATGAAAAAATGTATGCTTTTGAAAACATGTGCAGAAGCATGCTTTAATCAATGGGAAACAATGCGTACATTTCAAAAACATTCACAATTGATGTGTACATTTGGGAAAGTACACATGAAAATACGTATAAATTTTCATGTGAAAAGGAAAAAACCCACAAAGCTCACAATCTGATATGGACATGAGTCAGGATGAGCTTTAAGGTGGAATTTGGAGAGCCTCGGCAAGCTCGACTTTTGCTGATTTGGACATCCTTACACAAAAATGACCATGCAGCAAGTTTTCCCTTTCCAGAGTTTTTCTTTTGCCAGTCTCTTCCCCACCACCATCTATAAAGCCAAGTAGCGCAGCATTAATTTGTGTGCATTCTGAGTGCTTTTGTTCTGAAGAACTTTACATACATCAAACACTTATGATTTGTACATTATACCACCAGATTCTAAACTGTCACACAGAAATGTTACACAATCCCGTGGACCATTTTCCCCATCTATCCACCACTGACAAATTCTAGCTCTGCATGAGAAAAAGTCCTTCCTCCTCCCACTCCCCAACGGAGCTAATAGCAGATTTGGGGAAGGCAATTTAGGCAGAGGAAAGTGCAGACGAAAACGTTGAACAGCACCAGATCCACCGGCAATCCACCCCAGTCCCTGTTTTAAAATTTACAAAAAAGAGACCTGATCACAGACCCCCCATCACATGCAATTGAACCTTTAGTTTTCGACAAGTGGGACCTGCAACTAAATATTGCCGCATGGAGCGCTCCTGTTCAGTGTCCCAGTCATCCAGCTCTGTCCTCTTCTAGGACCATTCCTCACATCCATCTCTTAACTGTCATACAGGATTCTGTGGCCACTCAGCATGCTCAGTCCACATTTGGCCGTTTTGGTATTCCCTTTCCCTTACTTTTACTAAAGTGTTTGTTGTTGTTGTTGTTGTTGTTGTTGTTGTTGTTATTTCTGCAAAACGTGGGGTTCCCCTGAACCTGATGATTATGCATGGGTGATGCTCTTCTGGCCACATAAGGATCCATACTCAGAGGTTTACTGAAGGACAGCCTAAAACTTGGTATTGTACAAATTTTGTGTATCTATTGTCTGTTGACTTACTGTTTATGCTGGTCTTGGACCGTAATAAAGATTTGATTGATTGATACTCAGAGAATGAGTTTGCTATTAGTGGATAGAACATACAGTGTATTTTTATTTGGAAGAGCATTTAATCATGTCATCCCTCACCTGTGGTCTGAAGTGGTACCATCCAGGAACTCTTTTGTCAGGGGATGAGCTGTTTTTCTAGACTGGGCCTAAAGGAACCAGCATCTTACAGGATTCCTCATGGCCCTAACACATGCTCAATAAAAATTCAATATGACTGTGCTTGGGAGTAGGAATGGAACTCTTTCTTTTACGTATTTGTTGCACTCTTGTTGCACTCATATCCTGCTTGTGGGATCCTGTGGGCAGCTGGTTGGCTACTGTGTGAACAGGATGCTGGACTAGATGGACCCTTGGTCTGATCCAGCATGGCTCTTCTTATGTTCTTAGTATGTTCTTATATTCTGATCTTCAACATTAGCTCAAGATCTAGAGCCACCCTTTGATCTAAACATCACTTTTCTGTAAACAACTTCAAAAACAAAACACATACACACACCATTTCTTTTAGAAGCTACAGTCTACATGTCCTACTCTTGCTTGAAATAATTCAGCAACAGTTGCTTGTTTTGTGATAGTTACTGTTGGGTTTTAAAAGAAAATATCGGCCCTTGTTTTCTTTGGGCTGTAGTTTTAATTATTTGATTTGACTTCTACACTTGTGCTCCTTTGCTGAGCCATCAAACCTCTGGCAAGTGCATGAAAAATATCCTCTGGTATATTTTGATGTTCACTTGAAAGACGGAAACATTCTTTTCTCATGGCCTCTCGTCCCTAGAAATCTGCACGTCTCTTTATCTTGGCAGCTGACCAAGTAGCACCATGATGTACCATTTTTCTTGGCTTTTTTCCCTTCATCTATTTGAAAGAAAGGTTTTTTAAAAAAAACATGGCATGCACTGATACATTTCCCAACTAAACACACACATTCAGCTGTAGGATACTGATCACAGTTCTGTGTGGAGTGAATTCCAGCTAAATTCTATACTAAGTGGTGGTTTTGAAGGCGGTTTCCTAAGCAAATCCAGAATTAGGTCTGATTATGAGGTCACTCTTCCTGCTATGAAGTAACTGAGTAGATGACATCAAAGTGTCAATTGGTTATAGAGCTAATATGTGCACTTTGTGTCATATGCATTATATACATGGTACAGAAGAATTAGCATCCTCCAAAGTGGAGAGGCCACCATCTAAGTAGACTAGAGCTACACATCTGTGGTCCACCTGGTAGCAATTAACTCCAGCCAGTGCTTTTACACTGCATGGCTGAGTCTCTATGCAGTTGCAGCTTTAGCAGCTGGCTTAATGTGGCCCTGCTATGAAGGGTCTCTGCACTCTTTTCTGTCATCAGCAATTCACAAAATCATTTCTAAGTATGGTTCCGGTTTGCTTGTATAACAGATAATCTTCATAATATCTTCTTGTGGATGATGCTGTTCACCAAGAAATACCACTATCTGAGACATTTGGGCTTGTGAGAACTACTGCCTACAATCGGTATCCTGTTCAGTCCTGTTCATATCCAAAAACAAATGAATTTGGTTTATATAGTAAGTGCACGCGAGCCATTAAAATAATGTTACTTACAGTGAGTGGATTCAGGGCTCTTTGGCAGTGAAATTTCCACCTGTGATTGAGATCTGGAATGAAAATTTCTGTTCCTGAAGCTGACTTCTTCATAAGCTTCCTTCCATTTAGGAAGAAATCTGATCAGAAATTTCCCAGAACTGTGAAAACCTCTTCCAGGAGACATGATTCCACCCTGCAGGGGTGCACATGTGAATAAGATGGTTTGATGGGTGGGAGCAATCATGTGGATCTTTCCCACAGTTTCCATATTTAGCACTCCACTGGGGGGAGGTTACCAACTGGGTCAGAGCATGAGTGAAGAGGGCCTAAGTATAACCTTTACTTCAGCAAGCAGATGACAAAAATGTTCTTTTCTCCTAAGAAGATAAGTTTCTTGTTTTTTTCTTGCAGCTGTAAAGGGACAATCCATATGTCCCAAGGGTTGACAGGCTGCAACACAGAGGTAGCAATGTACTCAGGGTCAATGTCAAGGGTAGGCATGGTTGGGCATTTGTCAGGGGCCCACTGAGAAGAGCCCTCTGGATTTGCTCATCCTCTTTGCCATTGCAACATGCTTATTCACATGCCTCCTGCTCTGGCCCAGACAACAGTGGTGGTGAGAAAGAGGAACAGTAGATGCCATGTATGAGAATTTCGAAGGGGGGTGGAAACGGGGGCGAACTCGCCCCGTTCGACCCCCCCCCCGAGCCCTGCTGAACATACCTCCCAGCTCGCCACATCTCCCCAGAGAGGATCCAGGTCCAGGGAGAGGTTCTTCTGGGTCCCTGGCGCTGCGTTTTTCACATAAGTACCATAGAAACCTAGATTAAAACCGCAGTGAATCACAAATCGTGGCTGTTATAGGCTGGGTTTCTATGGTACATACATGAAAAAGGCAGCGCAAGGGGTCCCGACACGTCACTTCCAGGTCCACGCAATGTCCGCCTGGTGCCTCCATGTCACGCACACAGTCGACAGGCATGGAGGCGCCAGGCGGACATGTTCAGGAACGTGGTAGGCGTTTTGCGAATGTAGGGGGGAAATGACGAGTCGAGACGCTTAGCTGGTGTTTAACTGGGCCACGTTTATTTACATACAATGAACTGCAAATGGATGGAGTGCGGGTTATTCTACTCGGCCTCCCAGGCCGCTCAATTGGGGCGGAGCATCCAAAACCGGGAGGTGGCGATGAATCCGCCGCCGCCCCATTTTCCACTTTACAATGCTGGGAGCCTTTGTTGTGTCGCCCCCTCTCGGAGTCTCACGACAACAAGCTTGGCGAGAACAAAGGCATCACAGGCGTTCCTGATCCCCAGCTGTCTGAGCCTACTGACCCATCAACCTGAGGCATCCTGGAACCGCCTGTCACCTGAATGGTGCCAGGTATGCTCACCTCACCCTATCAATTCCCTAACCCGCACTTACCTGCCTACTATCTAAATGTGACCATTTTGACTTGCTATATACACTGATTACAAACACTCCCAACCCTGCAGCAGTATGGAGTAGGCGAAACGCGCTCATCCCTCTAATAGAGATGAGCCAAAATTCCTACTCGGCCCCTTAACGGCGACCAGAGGAGCCCATACTGTATACAGGGCGGGAGGGAGGGAGCTGCAGGAAACAAAGAGGGTGTGGGGTGGGCTGCCAGGCCTAATATTGGCTTCTGTAGCCCCGCCCCCTTATGACTGTATACCTGCATCAACAGGTAAGTCTCACCTCACTTCCCCCATGTCCGCAAAATTTCTCCCCGCCCACAGCTGCACGTGATCCGGGGGACGGGCCTTCCCACTTCCCTGCCATGCCACAGCCTACTTGCTCACTGACTCTCTGCCTATCAAGTGGTAGCAATGATAAGAAAGAGGATGAGGATGATGGCAATGGCAATGAGAACATAGACTCATTCAGGGAGCGGGGCATTGTGGGTGTCTTGCCCAAGGGCCCTCAAAAACCTGGAGGCAGCACTGAATGTACCTTTAAATTCCCTAACGTAGCAGGAGGTATGATAACTGAAGTTCCTCCCTTGGTCATATCCCTTCTTCTGCTTGTTGTGCGACATACTTGAAATCCTGCTCATTACAGCCAGTGTGGGAGGCAGGTGGAGAACAGAGGCAATATGATAAGACACACATGTGTTGCATACTTGGTACAACGTACACCAGCATTACTAGCTGGGATAAAACTCTTGGAAACAGAAGAACTTTTCCCCGAATTATCTCCAACAAAGGTTGTAAATATCAAGCTGGTTTGGATTTAAATTGAGGATCGTTCTCTTAGAGAAATGCATTTTCTCTAGCCTAAGCACTTCGCATCTCTTGAAGGGTTCTGGGAAAATTAAACTCCCTGTTACCCCATGGATTAGTTAGCCATCCCTGAAGTGGCCCCACATGCAAGAGTAGTTACAAAATTAGTGTCTGCGTAAAAAATAAATTAAAATGCAGCTCCTAAAATGGCCTTAAGATTTCTTCATCTGGGCTCATTATTTTGTGAACTTCGTTTGAGGGAAGGTGGATGTACAAGTTGGGATATTTTAAAGGTGTAAGAATTTGGTGGAATTCTGCCTTGATGTTCTAGTCTAGATCATGTTTCGGAGAACAGTGAATACTTCCCTACTTTGCAAAGCCTTTGAGGACAGAAATGAAGGTAATGGCACAAAACGCTGATGCAAGAAGTCAGGGTGGACGTTTTACTACATAAGGCAGAGTGACAAACTGAATCCTTCTGCTGTAGCAATCTGATACAGAATAGTTATATTTGCATAGCTCAAAATATATTGGGTTGGATCCAGATTTAGTCATACTTCGAGCGGACCCATTGAAATCAATGGGATTTAATTTAGTCACAACTTAAGCCCCATTGATTTCAATGGGCTTACTCTAAGCACGACTAAATCTGGATCCAGCCTGTTGAGTTTGTGAATATTTTTTGTGACTTGATAAATTTTCCGCATGCCTTTGATAGTCTACCCTGCAAGACCATTGAGTCTTGAGGTTTAACCTGCTGAGTTTTATGAATTATGTTACCTCCTGCTGTTATATTGATGGTTTTATTATGTGATTGAATTATTTTTATGTTTTAGTCTGCACATGTTGCTATTCATATTTTGTCCTGAGGATAGGAAGGAAGAGAAGAAAGAAGAGAGATGTTTTGCTATGGGAATGTCTAAAAGAAGAAGAGGCATTGAAGAAACTCCAATGGAGATAGGTAATCAGCACACAAAGAAAGTGAAGCTCCCTTCTTTTGTAGTCTAAAAATAAATAAAAACAGCATCTTTCTTCCCAGTGCCTGAGTTCGTATTGCTGGGTGTTTTTTTAGGGTTGGATGGATCAGTGAGCTTCTTGTCCCTATCAGTTCTAGATGTATTCATGGATAAGTGTGTCCCTTCCTGTGTCCACATCATTTTTTTTAAACTGGACAAAAATTCATATTAAATACAGCCTTTTAAAAAATACAAAATACTCTTTAAAAATGAATGTTATCCTAAAATATACATTTCTGTATGCATTTCGGTGCTTTTTTGGGGGGTACCGACAACTGTATTGTGAAATTCAGGGCACTGCGAAAACCAAGGACAACTATATTCCAATCTGTATAGTCGTCTGGGAAGTGCGAACCAGGTTAGTTAGTTCACTTAGGGTGCAATCTTTTGCAGCTTTGCTGGCTGGGGCATGCTGGGAGCTATAGGCCTTTTTTCTGTCTAAACGTGTATAGGATTGCACCTTTAACAATGCAGATAGAACAAAATCTTTGAGCATCCCTAGTGTTTTTCTGCAACTTTGCCTTACATTATCTTTAATGTAAGCACTGCACAGTTTGATGGGACATTCCTTTAAAGGTCATTTTGCCCACTTCTCTGCACAGAGATAGGATTCACCAGACCCCAACTCCTGTGTTTTGCATTTGAAGCCTAAACAATCTGTTGTCAGATAAATAGGTCACATATTACTTGAATGATCTGTTTATGAAGCCTTCTTTGCAGATGAAAAATAAGGAGGTCAGTGAAAATGGGGAATACATTGATAATCAATGGTTCTGTATCGCTGTAGAATTCAGCAGATCAATATGGTACCATGAGAACAAAGGGTTATGGTGATCATCTTTATCGTATTTCCTGGATGTTCTCAGACCCATCCATAGCATTTCTGTAATGTGTTGGCAGCATTAACGTGGGATTTATTAACCATCAATAAAAATATATTGGGCGATAGTAGCATATTATAGTCAATCATTAATAGGGCTGCAGCATCCACTGCTATAGTGAATCTGAATCATGCTCTCCAAAAGTAGAATGGTATAGCAGGAAGAAGATGGCCGAGAGGTGCGTGTCATGTAAGCAGCGGTGTTCACAAACCTGTGGGGGGGCTCGCCTCTCTGCGGCAGCAGCCCCCCCCGCCTCGATCTTCTGAGTGGCATGGAGCAGTTCTCCGCGCCGCTTGAGCCGCCAGCACTGGTCCCGTCGTGTCACATCCGGCCCCGGAAGTGACGCGACGGGACCCTGCGCAGGTGCAATGCATCACACGGGGGTCCAGCGCGCCTGCGCAGGGTCCCGTCACATCACTTCCGGGGCCGGATGTCACGCGACGGGACCAGCGCGGGTGGTGCTGGCGGCTCGCTGCAGAGAGGTGAGCCGCCACTGGACAAAGGTAGGCCCACGCGAGGCCCGTGCGGACGTGAGCGGGGGCCGATTTCGGCCCACTACGCCCGCGCGAGGCGAGCGGTTACATCTCTACATGTGAGCCCCATGCAGGCGTTCGCCTGATTGTGTGTCGGGCTAAAGTGTGGAGGGGGATGTGAGCGCGCATGCAAGCCCCATCCACAATGTCCTTGTCAGGCCCCTGCCCATGGGCAAAGCGTTATATCAGTTAGTACGTGAGGGGAGGGGGGAGTGTGAGAGGAGTGTGGAATGTTGAGATGCCTGCTGATTGGCTGAGAGAGTGAGAAGGGGGGGTGAAGCCTGTGATATAAACGGTGGGCGGGGCTGTTCAGGAGGGGAAGTCGCAGAGGGCTGTCTGAAGAGAGGGGGAGAGAGAGAAAGAGAGAGGGGGAGAGAGAGGGTTTTCGAGAGCAGTGGAAGTGATCTGAGTGGAGTTGGGAGCTGGAGTCTTGTCTGAGGGGGGGGGAGTTTTCAACATTTAGAATCCAATAACATTATCCATTTCCCTACCCTTAATTGTAAATAAATAAACTTGTTTTCCTTTTTAAAACATAAAAGGAGTGGTCTGAGTTGGTTACCCTGAAAGGGGTTGGTGGCAGCAGAGGAGATTAAGAGAGAGTGTGGATTTGGGGGGGTCTGACAGGTGGACACAGTGTGGAGGTGGGATTTGACCGTATAAAGCTTCGGGTTTGAATCACAGGTGTTGTGGTGGTGAGCGGTGAGGGGCTTCACAGTCCTCATGTGCCTGGTACCCAGTTAGACCTTTAGGTGTGAAGGTCCGAAGAGAGATTTGTAAGCGCGTTCAGCTGAACGTGCTTACAACGTTCCTGTGATTGTTAACCCTGCCTTATAAGGGCTTCCGATCACAGGAGCTGTGTAAGCACATTCAGCGAAATATGCTTCCAAAGCCTTCTTCAGAACTTCGCACAGAACGCAGTGGCTCGCCTGGTTAAGGGCAGCTGCCAGCGTGATCACATCAGGACTGGTGCAAGGCAATTTGGTGCCCTAGGCAAGATCAGATATTTAGCGCGCCCCCTTCCCACTTGAAAGCACTGTATTTTTTTCAAGGTGTTTCTGGCGCCCCCTTTAGCCCTGCGCCCTAGGCAGCTGCCTAGTTGGCCTAATGGTAGCACCGGCCCTGGATCACATCACTCCAGTGCTTAAGGAGTTGCACTGGCTACCAGTTGCTTGCCGAGCCGAATTCAAGGTGTTGGTTCTGACCTTTAAAACCCTACACGGTCCCGGCCCAGTTTATCTCAAGGAGCGCCTCCAGCGACATCAAGTAGGCCGCTCAACAAGATCTGCCACGGACGGCCTTCTCCTTGTCCCATCAGCCAGAGCAGCCAGGCTGGTGGGGACTAGGAAGAGGGCCTTCTCTGTGGCAGCCCCCAAGTTATGGAACTCCCTACCTAGTGACCTTCACCATGCCCCCTCCGTGATGAGCTTCTGCTGTGCATTAAAAACGTGGTATTTCAGGCGGGAATATGGGGTGGGTTAGGATTTTTTTAAAAAAGTTATACTGTTTTAATTGTGTATGTCTGTTTTATTGTTGAAGTGTACATCGCCCAGGGTGGCCAGGTGGCCGGACAGATGGGCGATTCAAAAATGTAATAAATAAATGAATAAATAAACACTAAATGTGTGAAGGTCTAACTGGGTACCAGGCGTGCGGGGACACTGTAGACAGGGCTTACATGCGCATCCATGTGCCCCTCCACACTTTAGCCCTACAGATGAGTAGGTGAACACCTGCACAGGGCTAGAGTCTTTGTATAATCTGGGAAATGTGGGACCACTACATAATACCACTGAATTTGAATTAACGCTCTTCCTAGCTGCTCTCGTGTTCCAAAGAGCAGCAAATTCACCTCCATATCTATATCTATCTATATATGAATTAGCATAGATGAATGAAGCAATGGACTTTAATGATTTCTTTACAGTGGGCCCTGGTATTTACTTCTGTTCAGGAGCCCAAGAACAGAACCCTAAGTGGAATTTTCATTATAGGTGCTCTGCTTGTTTAAAATGAGCTACTCTAGCCAAGATCAGTATTGCAGATTTAGAGATGGTTTAGAAGTCACAGTCATGCCTGTCAATGGCCAGGATTTGGGTTTTCTGATGATTTCAGGCTATGATTTTTGAGGGGAAAGATGAGCAGAACGTTTCTGTGCAAATACAGAACCAATGGAAGGGTCTCTTCTTTTCAAGCAGCATAAATTGATCTTCCAGTTGCATAGGAAAGATAAGCTCATGTGATTTATGATAATGTTTAGAGGAATTCATTTGACAGCTTAAAAGCTTTCTGTATAATAATATTGGTTCCTCCTAACTCCTAAATAAGCTTTTTTAAAAAGTTAAAAAATGTAAGCCTGTGAATCAAGCAGCACCAGAGGGACGCGGTTCTCTGTACAAAGGCTGAACTGAGCTGAATTGAGTGGCGTTTCTGGTGGCACGCTCAGGGGACTCACAATGGTGGTTTCATAAATTCAAAATAAAGCACCTCATTTTATGCTCAGTCCTTTTTATGTTTTCTTGTTGCTGTACGTTCCTCTGAAACCAAATACATTGATATGTTCTACCCTGCAGGGAAATCAATAACAACTTTAATCACAAAATTAAATAAAAACCAAAAGCGACTGACATTGCATAGTATCATTTTTCTGGAGGAACAGCAAGGAACTTTATGGTTCTGTTGTGAAAAGATTTCCTAAAATCAATACCACCTCTGGAGAAAAAAAAATGTAGGGGTGTCGTTTAGTGACTATGGCATGTGGAGAGGGTAGGAAGGAGCAATATCGATCTGCCAAAGGCTGTGGTTCTTCTACATGCCAGAATCACCCATCTCTGCAGGCCAGACAATGCTACTGGTGGGTGCAAAAGCTCCCCCCTACAAATATTTATTTATTTATTTAATGCATTTTTATACCACCCAATAGCCGAAGCTTATGGTTTACAACCGTTAAAACCATAAAATACAATTCAATATAAATATAAAATTTTAAACCGCAGATTAAAAACAAACAGCAAAGCTAGCAGCAGCAGTTCAAATTACAATAACAGAGTTAAAAACAACTACAAGATTAAAATGATTAAAATGCCTGGGAGAACAGAAAGGTCTTCACCTGGCACCGGAAAGAATACAATGTAGGCACCAGGCAAGCCTCTTTGGGAGCTCAGTCATTCCACAACCGGGGTGCCACAGCAGAAAAGCCCCTCCTCCTGGTAGCCACCTGCCTCACTTCCTTTGGCAGGGGCTCTTGGAGAAGGACCGCTGACGAAGATCTGAGTGTCCGGGCAGGTACATATGGAAGGAGACAATCCTTCAGATAATACATACATATAATCTAATGCAAATAACAAATATGGATGAATGCTACCCTTGAATGTATTGTTTGAAAATGTAAAAAGCATGCTCTATTTTTCAATAAACCTATTCTCAAACATTTGATTCTTTTTTTGCTCTTATATAGTAAGTCATTTTAATCATAACAGCAATGACCCATATCTGGAAAAAAATAATTGGACAATGGGGGGGTGCAGTGCTCTTTTTCTAATATGACCCAACAGAAATTTTAGCTTCAATCCACCAATCCAGCAAAAATGTTATTCATCCAACCTAATCTCACAGATGTTCTCAGGGCAGGGTGGCATTCAGTCATGTGGAAGATGTTCCCCTAGGACTGCCAACATTTCAACCGGCCACTGTGCCTCTGACAGCAGCTTGATGTGCAGAAATTGCGGTGTTTATTTCCAGGCTTTAAAAGCTTCACCGGCTAATATCTGCAGACCAAACTGCTATCATAGAATCATAGAAAAGTAGAGTTGGAAGGGGCCTACAAGGCCATCGAGTCCAACCCCCTGCTCAATGCAGGAATCTAGGTCAAAGCATCCCTGACAGATGGCTGTCCAGCTGCACCTTGAATGCCTCCAGAGTGGGAGAGCCCACAACCTCCCTAGGTAGTTGATTCCATTGTCTTATTGCTCTGACAGTCAGGAAATTTTTCCTGATGTTTAGGTGGAATCTAGGTTCCTGTAACTTGAGCCCATTATTCCGTGTCCTGCAAACTGGGATGATCGAGAAGAGATCTTTGCCCTCCTCTGTGTGACATCCCTTCAAATACTGGAAGAGTGCGATCATATCTCCCCTCAGTCTCCTCTTCTGAAGGCTAAACATGCCCAGTTCTTTCAGTCTCTCCTCATAGGGCCTTGTTTCCAGTCCCTTTATCATCTTTGTTGCCCTCCTCTGAACCCTCTCCAGTTTGTCTACATCCTTCTGAAAGTGTGGTGCCCAGAACTGGACGCAGTACTCAAGATGAGGCCTAACCAGTGCCGAGTAAAGGGGAATTATCACTTCCCGCGATTTGGAAGCTATACTTCTATTAATACAGCCCAAAATTGCATTTGCCTTCTTTGCAGCCACATCGCATTGCTGGCTCATATTCAGTTTGTGATCTACCACAATTCCAAGATCCTTCTCACTTGTAGTATTGTTGAGCCAAGTGTCCCCCATTCTGTAACTCTGCATTTGGTTTCCTCTCCCTAGGTGCAGCACTTGGCATTTATCCCTATTAAATTTCATTCTGTTGTTTTCGGCCCAGCGCTCCAGCCTATCGAGGTCACTTTGAATTTTGTTTCTGTCTTCCAGAGTATTAGCTGTTCCACCCAACTTTGTGTCATCTGCAAATTTGATAAGCATTCCCCGTACCTCCTGATCCAAGTCATTAATAAAAATGTTGAAGAGCACCGGGCCCAGGACCGAGCCCTGTGGTACCCCGCTCGTTACCTCTCCCCAGTTTGAGAAGGAACCATTGATAAGCACTCTTTGAGTCCGATTCTGTAGCCAATTGTGGATCCACCTGATAGTTGTTCCATCTAGCCCACTCTTAGCTAGCTTACTAATAAGGATATCGTGAGGCACTTTGTCGAAAGCTTTGCTGAAGTCCAGATATATAATGTCCACAGCATTCCCACAGTCCACAAGGGAGGTTACCCGATCAAAAAATGAGATCAGATTAGTCTGACAGGATTTGTTCTTGACAAATCCATGCTGGCTTCTAGTAATCACTGCATTGTTTTCAAGGTGCTTGCAGACTGACTTCTTTATAATCTGCTCAAAAATCTTCCCGGGGATTGATGTCAGACTGACTGGCCTATAGTTCCCAGGTTCCTCCTTCTTGCCCTTTTTGAAGATGGGAACAACATTTGCCCTCCTCCAGTCGTCTGGCACTTCACCTGTCCTCCATGATTTCTCAAAGATAATAGACAGTGGTTCTGAGAGTTCTTCTGCCAGTTCCTTTATTACTCTAGGATGCAGCTCATCAGGCCCTGGAGATTTAAACTCGTTCAGAGTAATCAGGTGCTCCTTGACCATTTGCCTATTAATCTCAAGCTGCAATCCTGCCCCTTCAGTCTGCACTGCAGGTTTGCCAGGGGGGTCATAGACCCTCTTTTGGGAGAAGACCGAGCCGAAGTAGGAATTGAACACTTCTGCCTTTTCTTTGTCTTCTGTTATCAATTTGCCATCCTCATTGCGTAGTTGAACCACCAGTTCTTTCTTCTGTCTTTTACTGTGCATGTATCTGAAGAAAGCTTTTTTGTTGCTTTTAGCATTCCTCGCTAACCTTAGCTCATTCTCAGCTTTAGCCTTCCTGACACTATTCCTGCAGTTCTGTGCTACCTGCCTGTACTCTTCACTTGTAGCCTGTCCTTCCTTCCACTTCCTATACGTGTCCTTTTTTGTTTTCAGGTCGTCTTTGAGTTTATTGTGAAGCCACATTGGCTTCTTCTGTTGCCCTCTGCCTTTTTTCCTTTTGGGAATTGTTTGCAATTGTGCCTTTAAAATTTCCTTTTTTAAAAACTCCCACCCCTCCTGGGCTCCCTTTCTCGTGAGAGTCACTTGCCATGGGATCTTACTAATCATTGTTCTGAGTTTGTTAAAATTGGCTTTCCTAAAATCCAGGGTACGTGTTTGGCTACACTCAGCTTTTGCTTCCGTTAGAATCAAGAACTCAAGTATAACATGGTCACTTTCCCCCAGAGTTCCCGAAACTGCCACTTTATCCACTAACTCGTCTCTGTTGGTTAGAATCAGGTCAAGGATAGCCGATCCTCTAGTTCCTTCCTCCACTTTCTGTAGGAGGAAGTTATCAGCAGCACAGCTCAGGAATTTCTTGGAGGGGCCATGTTTGGCTGAAAAAGTCTCCCAACAGATATCAGGGAAATTGAAGTCTCCCATTACTACCACATTGTGCCTCCTTGAAACACTGGCAATTTGTTTTTCAAAAGTTCCATCCTCGTCTTCTCCTTGATTGGGTGGTCGGTAGTAGACTCCAACCGCCATGTTCGTTTTATTCTTTGCCCCCTTTATTTTAACCCAGATGCTCTCAATGGGGCTGCCAAGCTCCTCTTCCTGTATCTCTGTGCAGAGATACGTATTTTTAACATACAGTGCAACTCCACCTCCCTTTCTGTTGCTTCTGTTCCTTTTGAACAAGTTATACCCTTCAATTGCTGTATTCCAGTCATGGGAGTCATCCCACCAGGTTTCAGTTATCCCTATCAAGTCGTACTTGCCCTCATGTATCAAGAGTTCAAGTTCGTCTTGTTTGTTGCCCATACTCTGGGCATTAGTATAAAGACATCGAAGACTATGTGCTTTATAGTCCGACTTTCCCCCTACATTTTGTGGTAGACTATCAATGGGCACCGCTGGAGCTGTTCTCTCCATTGTGGCATAGAGGCCTTCTTCCATTGGTACCCCCGAGTTTATGTCTCCCTCCCCTGTTGGATTCAGTTTAAAGCCCTCCTGATTAAGTTCCTCATGCTGTGGCCAAACACATTCTTCCCAGTCCTTGTGAGGTGCAACCCATCCTTTGCCAGCAGTCCATCTTCCAGGAAGTGTAGCCCGTGGTCCCAGAATCCAAATCCCTCACGTCGGCTCCACCTTCGTAGCCAGTCATTCACTCGGAGTATTTTTCTTTCCCTTTCTATGCCTCTTCCAAGTACTGGAAGGATGGATGAGAAAACTATCTGGGCCCCGAAGTTCTTGAGTTCCCTTCCCAGCTCTTCAAAGTCTGCCATGATTTCTTTGTAACTCCGCTTGGCAGTATCATTTGTACCCACGTGGAAGAGAAGAAAGGGGTATGTGTCGGTGGGCTGCATGAGCCTCGGCAGCTGCTCTGACACATCCTTAATCCGTGCTCCGGGGAGACAGCACACTATAAAAGGCACAAGACCAGACCAGGCCATTTTTCTCTGGTCAGTCGTCAACTCTAAGCTAACTTATTGCTTTAGTAAGTTATGCTGAATTTCTGTACTTTGATCCATAGCCCTGGAGGACCCAGAGAATAAGAACGAGAGCCCCTGAAACATGCAACTACCAGACAATGACATGCATACACATTTCAGGGGCTTATATGGAGTGACCTTCATTTTATTTTGTGTACTTCAGAACATACATCCAAGTATAAAATAAGTGGTCAGGTGTGAAGGGTGAACCTGAATAGAATTAGGCAGGTATATTTTTTAAAAGAAACAACCTCAAAAGTGGTGACCAGGAAAGAATTGGGCCACACTTTCAGAGTCTGTTAAAGAATTACATGCCTATTTGATTCTATTTAGGCACACCTTTCGTACATAAAAGGGGGCAGGTGTATTTTGTACAGGCTGATATGCATATTCAAATACAAAAAGGAACTGAGAATAGGTGCTGTCAGACTATTGCTCCATCTTGAGCATTCAGTTTATTTTACCAGCTGCCCAGAGTCTTTGGCAGGATTCCTTTAACTGGATACATCAGGGAATAAATTTGGGACATGCATACAAGATACACATTCTGACTACCTATGACTCTATTGACCTATGGGTCCTCCTTTGAGCTACATCTGCAAAGGGGAAGCATGGCCAGAGATTCCCTTTTGTGAGGTGTGTGTGAAATTAGCTCCCATTTCCGGCCCTAATCAGACATCGTTCCTTCCGAACAGGCCAAAAAAGAGAGTTGGCATCCAGAATTGTGTGATTCAGAGGTCAGCATCCTTGGGTACTTGTTGAGGCACATGTTCCAGAAGGGGGCCCACTGACAATCCTTGGAGCCTCCTGGTTCTACTGCTTCCTGTCCTTGGAAGCCCAAAGCCTGAGAAGAATCAGGCCATTTTGATCCAGTTCTACTTCCCAAGGCAAAGTGTGCTTCCCTCTGAAGCCAGCCACTGCAACTGAATGAGGCTTTGTTACAGACTTATGCTTCATGGATGCACAGACTATGTCTTCTGGGCTGTGCAGGCTGGTGGCTCCAATGTCAGTGGGGCGGTGTATCCACTCCAGGTTTTAGTCTGAACTTTTAAGAAGCTCTCCATGCTGCTGAATGGTGACA
This sequence comes from Shinisaurus crocodilurus, assembly GCA_021292165.1. NCBI lineage: Eukaryota > Metazoa > Chordata > Lepidosauria > Squamata > Shinisauridae > Shinisaurus > Shinisaurus crocodilurus. The sequence goes on along the minus strand of CM037880.1, from coordinate 23,522,516 downwards.
CCAGCCTAGGTCCAGCACCATGGATAGGTCCTTTAAAGTTCAGACTGAAACTCGGAGTGTATACACCACCCCACTGACATTGGAGCCACCAGACACTTTTGCTCCTGGAAATGATGTCTTTTGGTTTCATTTCTCTAAAACACTGATTATGAGTGGGGCAGAGGGAGGGAAAGAGTATGGTTGAGTGATTGGCAGGTCCACCTTCTAATCCTAAGGCATGTTTTACTAGGGGCTCCAATCACTGAGCTTTGCAGGAGAGCAAAGATGAGAGTGTGAGATGGGCATTCTTTCAGTGCCACCAGGCTCTACTCTGAAAAAAGCCTTACACTGATTTTCAGTCACCATAACTCGCTAGCCCCTCCACCTATACTGAAATTTTGCAGATTTCTTGTCTGGAGAAACCTCTATGCTATTGCTGTGTGATGCAACTTGCTGCAAAAACTATGGGCAGGAGAGGGAAGGGGAAGCCGCCAACCACTCACCCACCAAATGTGAAGACGCCCCTTCCACATGAAATGTTCCACCTATCCTTCTGAAACTTTGCAGGTTTCTTACTTAGAGATACCTCTAGACAGTCTGTTACTTAGAGATACCTCTAGACAGTCTGTTCTTTTCAGAAGAATGGCCAACAAGGAACATGGGGGATGAGGACATCCTCTTTGGCATACCGTCAAAATGTCAAGGGTAACAAGACACCCTGCAGCTATTATTGTGAAATTTGGCAGATTCGATGGCATCGTGTAATGGCATTTGGGAGTCGTGTGTCAGTAGCATTTCTGCCTGCTTTTATGTTGCCTTCTGCAAGCAATTTGTGAATGGCAGTTGCAGAAACTAAACCAGCCATACATATTTTACAGCCGACTATTAAACGTGACACAATAAAATCTGATTTTAATCCCAAGGATAAATAATAAAGACCAACAAGGAAAAGCTGTTAGTAAATACTGTAAGAAGACATGCTTGAGGGTGTTTCCTTTACAATGGAGTTATATATAAACCACTCCTTTTTTACATGGTTTAAGAGTTTTAAGAGCATGGACATTAGCAGAGAAGTATTGTCTGCACTGGGAAATAATGAAATAATTGCTCGGATAAGTAAGAGACAATGCTCACTTTGTGTTGGTATATACGAAAGAGATGCTAACTGTACATAGAGTGGTTAAGCAGAGCCCAACAGAGTACTATGAATTAAGTACTATGAGAGCAAAATTATCGGTTACTCTTTAATTAAATCAGGGATGGCCGGTTAGCAGTCTGAAAAGCAGATCTGACCCACAAATCACTTTTATCTTGCCTGTAATGGTCCTTTGAACTGATAATCAAGATGCAGTCAAAATTTTGTCCACAGTTTTCACTTGTAATAATAATAACTTCTTTTCAAAATTTCTGAACAACTCTCCTTGGGTTTTTGAATGTAATGCCCTGGCTGTGTCCAAATGCATCTCTTGACATCCTTACCACTAGATAGATTTGGCTTTATTATATAGCAGGGGTGAACAACACAAATGGCCGTATGGGGCACTTTTTAATTTGGGGGAGGCAAAGAGGGGACACTCCTTCTTGGCATCCTGCAAAAATACCCAGCATGCCCACAGGGAAGAGGCTGTGCTAGCATGATCCTTTTGCTGCCAGGGCCCTCCATTTATGCTGGACATTGAAGCGGAAAGGCGTCCCCATCAGGGCCCAGCATAAATGCCAGGTGCTCCAGCAAGAAAGGGGTGGCGTGAGCACTGTCCCTTTGCTGCTGACATGCTCCATCTTGTCTGGATCTCTTCACAAGTTCTGGCCAAACCCATCAACCAATTCTCATGGATAAGGTCAGTACAAACCTCTGTCTTGCTCATACAGCTCCCTTACTTTCACAGTTTCCGTGTGTGTTTATATAATTTTCCATGCAATTTATTCCAACAAGACCTTTGCCCATCAGCTGCATTGCGGCTATTATCAGAGTGATGGGAATGTTTTCTTGTAACACACTCACACACACTAGTGGTTTAGCCTCAAGACTGTCTATGGGCTGGTGGGAATGTGACAAGCATGGATTAGTTACACTTGGCATCTTATCCAATAAAAAAACAAGGGGCGGGGCAGAATGAAGCCAAATATTTTGTGTTCTAAGAAACACACCAGAATTCTCAGAAGAGAGAGAGCAAGTGAACTTCTTGCTTTGCCAATGGTTGAGAACCGGTCTCTTAATGCAAAAATGTTTACGTCTCTGCATACATTAGCTTAAGCCAGCTGGCATGACACTACAGTTATCAGTGGTCTGCGACTTCTCCATGGTCTGATCTAAAGTGCCTTTCATATAATACCAAAACATCCGTCAGTTCCTTTGGCTTGTTTCCATACACTGTTGATGGTAAGACTATGCAAAGCTTTAGAGAAATTTAGAGTGGATCATGTTTATCAGAATCTTCCAAAAAATTTTATGCATCAGCAAAATTTGTTCCAGGGATGGGGACTCGGACTCGAGGACTCGACTCGTGAGTCGGACTGAGTCCCCCCTCTGACTCGACTCGGACTCGAGTCCCAATATTTTTAATGCGACTCGAGACTCGACTCGGGACTCGAGGCCAAGGACTCTTCAACATCCCTGGGCTGTGCCAGAAGGAGTGGAGAGGAGTGTGATTGCTGGTGAAGAGTGCATGGAAGCGAGGTGCGCCACTGCTCGGCCACTATGGATGGCTACCAGGAGTGCAGCCCCAACAGTGTGTCAAGATTTATTTTGATTGATGTGTTGTGTACTTGGGAGAGGCAGAAGAAGGACCTGAGATTACTCTGTGTGGCTGCTCTGAGTGTAGTTTCTGGTTCCAGCAAGTTCATCACCAGTGGAGCGGGTGTTCAGTGAAGGTGGAATTGTGATGAGATCATCTCACTGTTCCAGAATGGGGGCCAAACATTTAGAAAAAAGCATGTTCCTCAAATGCAACATGGATAAGTTTTAGGAAGTACAGCAAGTTTATTTTTAAAAATCATTTTTCTAAAATGCAACCTTTCAGACATTTTGGGTTTGGCTGCCTCTGCCTGCCTGTCTGGGGTTCCCAGCCTCCTCTGCCTGCCTGGTCTCTTCTTGACCAGTTCAACAGTTGAATTGTCCAAGACAAAGGCCTCTGCCTGCCTGCTTTGGGGTTCCTTGCCCCCTCTGCCTGCCTGGTTATTTTGGTTTTTTCTGCCTGGTCTGTTCTTGCCAAAATCAGTTGCAGAGTTTTGAAATAAAAAGGCACACTTGTGCCTAGAATTTATTTAAACCACACATCTGAAGTAGCCTTATTTTGTTGGGAAAAAACCCATTGATTTTAATAGGGACTTGTGGAGTCAGCTTTGGGAGTGACTCGGGACTCGGGAGTCACCATTTTGGACCAAGAACTCGGACTCGGACTCAAGACTCGGGTCCAAAGACTAGTGACTCGACTCGTGACTCGAGACCAAGGACTCTTCAACATCCCTGAATTTTGTTCTTCCTTGGTTTCGACCAGGCCAGAATAATTACGAGACACTTTCTCATATACTAATTTCCAATTCACCTCCTTCCAACTGAATTCAACACTCAGAGCTGTCAAAAGGGCCTGAAAATACACAGCAGTAATAGAGTAATGGGTTAGCTAAATATTCCACAACTTATGTTTCTGATCTTACTGATCTGAGTGGAAAAATCTAGCACTGGCTTTTCCTTTAGAGGTCTTCAAAAGCATCCTTGGCAGCCCAAATTGAGATGACCTGGGTTGTAAACGGATGCACTTGAAATACTGGAGAATCATTTTTATACACTTCCCATAGAAAACTGGGTTTAACTTCTTTTTTTGTTTTTACTTCTTCTTCTCCCCCCCCCTTTTTTTTTAACAAAGTCAGGATATTAATCAGTTCTTTACCTAATAGGAAAGCAGTATATTCCATTCCACTCAGAAGGTCATGTACACTTCTGTGCATATGGACTAAGTGGTCTGGATGGATTGTGTGAGCATATTGCATCCCTGAAAAATGGACTAAATTTAAGAAGGTCCAGTTTTTGAAGATGGTTAAAGGTACTGGGAAACGGTGAAATGTAATATAACATACCGAGGGGAGGGATTTTATTCAAACAGATTTTAAGTGCAGCAGCATATAGGATTTATGGCTTACTGCATATTTTGAACTGCAATGTATTATTAGTATAATTTCAATAGTTCGCTATGGCCTGCTGTGGTTGGAAGCACAGGAAACCTTACACAGAGTATATTTACATGCCCTGGTTTGGCTATGTGTTATAGATATAAAGCTTGGCCCCTCGTAGGGATGGGGCCCAAGCCCATCGCCTCTGCAGACGTGCCCCAAGAAGACATGGGAACTGATTCCAAGTCAGATGGGGAGGGGCAGGTAGAAAGTGTCGTCGAGGGCGCCAAGGGTGTGGGAGCAGGAGATGGGTGAGAATAGCGGCAGAGACAGAGGGGAGGAAACCCAGCTGTCATCGAATTTTTGAAGGACAGCTAAGCTGGGCCTTCTGAACCCGTGGGAATGCAGGCTCCTGATGAAGAGGAGGAGGGGGTGGGAATACGAGACCAAGAGTTGGGTGACAGATGAAAAGGGAGGGGCAATGCAGGGTCATGCGGCGCTCAAAGAGACTTGCAGCCAGCGAGGTGACTTGATGGAAAGACCCACCTTGAGGGTCTTCTTGGGACTTGCTTGAGAAGGGCGGGCCAAAGTAGACAGTTTCAGTTTCATGGTGCTCCAACCCAGGGAACTAATTGAAGCTTAGGAGGAACTGTGTTATGCAAAGCCTGCCTGGAACTTTTGTCCCTTTTAGCTGCAGGAGGATACTGTCTGTAGCCTGAGGCAATGCTTGCTTGCTTGTAGTGGATTAGTTAACATAGCGGGGGCAGGGGGGAGAGACCAAGATGTGGAGCTGATGCTTTTTTAGTGGCAGTGTGGTATGGTGGTTAGAGTGTTGGACTGGGACTTGGGAGATCTGGGTTCTAGTCCCCACTCAGACATAAACTTCACTGGATTACTTTGGGCCAGTCACCGACTCTCAGCCTAACCTACCTTACAGGGTTGTTGTGAGGATAAAATGGGGGAGGGGGGAGGAGGAGGAGGAGGAGGAGGAGGATCATATAAGCCACCTTGGGTTCCTTGGAGGAAAAAAGGCAGGATATAAAAATGTAATTATAAATAACATAAAATAAAATCCTAGATTTCCTTATTCCCTTTTCAGGCCCTTATCCTTGTATATTCCCCTGTTCCTCTGTTATATATTCCTCGTATATTCTCCTGTTCTTCTGTTATCAGAAAATCCACTGTTCTTGTAGCCACTTAATAAGGTTTATTGCATTAGTGCCCTTTGGGATTAGGGTATTGATTCATTATTACTAACACATTTATAAAAGACCAAAGATGTTGTCTATTATGTTCCCATTCTCTTCTTGTCTACATGCAGTTTGAAGCAACCGGCATGGTGTTAATCGTTGGCTTCCTGGATATTGTTAATTTGATTCCACATAACATTTTGTTGTTGATGATGATTCCTCTCAAGCATTCTTGTCACTGAGGCAATTTCTTGGAGCTATAAAATGCTTCTTCTATTGTTACCATCATGTGTGCTTATAGGGTGTGTGTGTGTGTGTGTGTGTGTGTGTTTAAAAAAAATAGCTACAGGTGGCTGAGTGATAACAGCATCCATACACCATGCACAAGATTTAATCATCCAAAGCAAGCAATGAATATAGCTTATAAAAAAAAAACAGTGATTCATAGGAACCCAGCAGCTCAAAAGCAAGTGCTCACTTTATTCCCTTAAAATGTAGTTTATACAGATAGCAGAAAGAACAAACAGGGATTGTCCATCAAGGTGTAGCCTATAGGTATGCTTCAAGACTGAAATAACTCTGTTAATTCTATCATCCTTCAGCTGGTGTCAGAGTGGAAAGCCACAAAAGAAGGTGAGGCAGCAAAGAATGATGCAAAGAACACTATAGCCCTCTGCAGTATTCAGACAGCATGGAAATGAATGACTGGGTTCAGACAACATGATAACCCATACTCAAGGGTTGTCATTGAACCTGTTGGTTGCTGTTGAAATGTGGGTTATCGTGTTGTCTGAACTGAGCTGCGCTAACAAACCATGGCTTGTCAACCGTGAACAACCCATGAAGTGAACGGATGGTTTGTTGTTGGGTTGTGAACTGTGGGTTGTTCACCATGGTTTGTTATCTCAGCTGGATTCAGACAACACTATAAACCACATTCCAATGACAACCCACATTTCAGCGACAACCCATAATCAACCCATATTCAACCCTTGTGTGAGTTATGATGTTGTCTGAACCCAGTCAATGTGTAGAAGTGGGGGAAATGATCATGCTCAATGACACTGCCCCAGCTCCACAAATTGAAAGGAATTTGTGTACAAGGGCCTATATGTGTTGGCCCCTATGCAGAAAGGCTCAAACGTGCAATCTTGTACTCTCAATCTTAGAAGGGTACAGATCGCACAAACTACAATCCTTATAACAGAGGTATGGAACCTCAGGCCTAGGGGCCAAATCTGGCCCACCTAGGGGCCAAATCCATCCCTCTGGGATCCCCCATCTGGCCATACCCCCTTCCCTTGGCCACACACCCTTTCCCCTGACGGCTGATTGTTTGGTAGCTCTCTGGCTTTTGTGCAGTTCTTCTCCCATTCTAAAAGTGGGCAGGGCTGAAGGCCAAAGGGGTGGGACCAAAGATGCCAGCATATGTTACCTTAAAGCTCTTACCGCCAGTAATTAAGTGTTGGGAGAGGCATTTCAACCTTTTAGAATGAGGGGGAAACTGCACAAAATCCAGGAAACATGGAAAGGATTGGTGGACATGGGGAAGGGGCGGTGCCAGGAGGAAGGGACGTGTCCATCCAGGAACAGGTTCTGTGTCCGTGATATATAGTATTCAGTGGAGGATGGTGGCTCCAATGTCAGTGAGGTGGTGTTTCCACTCCGGGTTTTAGTCTGAACTTGAAAGGAGCTCTCCATGCTGTGGAACCCTATCCCCAAGTTAGCTTCAGCACCATGGACAGCTCCTTTAAAGTTTAGACTGCAACCCAGAGTGAATACTCCGCCCCCACTGACGTTGGAGCTACCAGCATCCACGGAGAGTATTGAAAAAACACTCCTCCTGAAATAGCAAAGGGATCTAAAAAATAGTTTTTAAACAGCGCTCTTCACACATTCTCCAATGAGAGTTAAAAATTTAGATGGGCGTGTGCACACTGGCCCTGCCCCCAATGTCCCCATGCACACCAGTCCTGCCCCTTAGTTTTGCATTTACAATATGTGAAATGCTCCAAAAATCATAAAAGGCACCAAATTATTAGAGTGTCCCAAAGATCCTGTAAACAGGTGGGTGGCCCAGCTTGATAGGGATGGGGGAGAAATTCCTTCAGTAAATGCAAAACTCGGGCCCATATCATCAAAAGCATTTATAGGTAATGATAAAGATGAACTCCGTAATGTTTTAATATGCCCCGCAGAGGTCTTTTGTTTGTTTGTTTGTTGGCAAATCAAACCATTTACAAATCAAGGAACTGGAACAGACACTTTATTTCTGAACTTCTGTGTTATTAGTTGCCCTTGCGTAAATTAAAATCCTCATTTGCTTTCAGTGCTGAAATTGCTGCTACTTTGGGATGTTGCTTGTGCTCCTTGCCTTCTTAGCTCTTTAACTTTGGTAATTAGCGAGCCAATGATGGTAAATAATTAAATTGATGTGCACTTTACACTTATCTAGCTCATTCAATCAAAGGGCTGCGCTTTGCCACTTACAGATAATGTCCTCGTCATCATGGCAGGAGAAAGTGCTTTTTGTTCTCTTCAGCATTGTTTTTGCCACATAATGGGGGCTATGGATAAGAGCATGATGTTCAGCATCTAGATCTTGATAATGATTCCAGGGATGTACTAGAATTTTGTTTCAGTTTGCAAATCATTCACACTTGCCCTGTTCACAATCTGGAATGCAAACAAAAGCACATTCCCCCCCCCCCGAAAAAGTTCCTGAAGTTGCGATCGTGTTTGAAAGATGCTTATTTTGGAGGCACTTTAAAATGTGCATTTAAAAAATTGCACATTTTCACGCTTTAGGGCGCAATCCTATGTCCCTCCGACTTCGTCTGGAGGGGCATAGGATATGGTGTTGACAGTGCTGCGACCTTGTGAATCCCTTATGGCAGTGATGGCGAACCTATGGCACGGGTGCCACAGCTGGCACGCAGGGGCCGCTCTGTGGGCACTCGAACCATTGGTCACCAGATTGCGAAAAGACTGTCCCCTTCTGCAAAACACTAATGATTTTGTTCTTTCTCACAGTGTGGAACAGAATGATTTTATTCTAGAATTCCTGTTACAGAGTTCTTTTCTACATTGTTATCAAATTTAAAATATTTTGAAGAATGATGCACAGAGCATGGCTTGGATGTAAAGCCCTAACAGTTGACCCGAGTGCTGCATGCTTTGCTCTCAAACTAACGGAGTATGAGCCAAGGTTTGACAAATTACCAGCATGCATGCAATAGCAAAAATCACATTAATTGTGCAAAAGCATGCCCAATGCAAACTTTTACCTAATGCAGTGTTTGCAGTCCAAGGCATAAAGGTTGTTTAAAATGTGTTAAGCACGTTTAGTTTTCTTGTTTATCTTGCTCATCCTAGTACAGGTTGACTTTTACTTTGACTAATCTGACACCTGTGGAAGCAGGGAAAGGACCCGGGGTAAAGCTTGCTCCATACAATTTCAGTCTGGCATATAATCATATTACAAGTTGAGAATCCCTTATCCAAAAATACATGTGCCTAATTATTTAAAAAGTTTGTATGAATTCCCTTCAGGCTATGTGTACAATGTAGTACTATAATAATTTTTTGAGTTGATTTTTTTTCAACAAAAAACTGTTTGTATCATTGAAAGCTCTGTTATTGTGTTTTTCTTTTAAGACAAAAGATGTTAATTAGTTCGGACAACTGTTGTTTTTCTAAAACTAAAACCTCGGTATTCAGGTTTAATTGCAGTGTTGGCACTTTGAAATAAATAAGTTGGTTTTGTGTTGCAGTTTGGGCACTTGGGCTCAAAAAGGTTCGCCATCACTGCCTTATGGGGTCGCAGCGCCTCACTGCGCCAGCCCGGCCACCTCGGAGTGCTGCGGTTTCTTCCGCGCTGGAGGGAAACTGAGCACGGAAGACCGTGCTCCGTTCCCTCATGGGGGGGGCGTCCCTGGGGGTGAGGAGGGGAGAGGAGGGGCGAGGCTCCACTGGATTCCACAGAATCCAGGCAGCACCTCAGCCTCTCCTCCTCAGGAGGAGGTGGGAAACATCTAGACCAGTGTTCTCCAACCTTGGGTCCCCAGATGTTTTTGGCCTACAACTCCCAGCATGCCCCAGCCAGCGTAGCTGGCTGGGGCATGCTGGGAGTTGTAGGCCAAAAACATTGGGGACCCAAGGTTGGAGAACACTGGTCTAGACGGTCAAAATCGGACATCTAGATGTTTTTGAGGGTGGAAGGGGCGCACAGGATATCCTGTCCTCTGCACTCCTCCTGCCTTCAATAGGATGCCCATAATCCTCCGAGTTCACAGCGTTACGGGCAGCCTCATAGGACTGCGCTGTTAGGATTGTGGTGGTGGTGAGTGTGCACCTTTGAAAAATGCACTTAGAAATGTGCAGTTCCCCCCTCGAAATGTGCACTTTATCCATTTGAATGAAAAGAAAAACAGGTCTCAGACAAGAAGAAGGAAGTGAGATGAACCAAGCTAAGAAGTGGAGTTCAGCGAAGCTCAGTGAACTCTAGTGCCCCTGGTTCTCCTATCTGTAGTGGTGCTGCTTTGGATCTAAGTGCTAGTTGTGGACTTTCTCTGTTTTTATAGTCTCTTATTCACCATGCGAAGTGGAGAGCAAGAGTGGCTGTTACTGTTATTGTTTTTCTCCCTTCGATATACACAGTCACAATATTAGCTAATATTTCACTAATATACAAACAAACCTGAAAATTGACTCATTTTGTTCACATTGATTTGAAACTCATCTTTGCTGTTTGTGACAGGGATGTTGAAGAGCGTCACGCCGCTAGTGACAGCGCTCTGTTTTTGGCGGGAGGAACCACAGCTACCCCGCCAAAAACAGAGCAACGGCGCTGGCGGCGTGACGCGGCGTGCGATGGCGATGGCGATGGCAACGAGGTCGGCGGCGGTGGCGGAGGAGGAGGAGGAGGTGAGGGCGGCGGTGGCGGCGGCTGCAGAGGCGGCGGAGGCAAGGGCGGCGGCGGAGGTGAGGTGAGGGCGGCGGTGGAGGAGGAGTCCTTGGGCTCGAGTCCCGAGTCGAGTCTCGAGTCCCACATAAATTATTGGGACTCGAGTGGGACTCGAGTCAGAGGGGGGACTCAGTCGGACTCACGAGTCGAGTCCCCGAGTCCGAGTCCCCATCCCTGGTTTGTGGTAGATTAGAAGAATATTTCCCCTTCCATATATTGGGATATTCAAATCTCTGTGTGTAGATCAATACATAGATGATAGATAGTTTAAAGGCCAAAGGAAACAATTCTGAGCAAATAATCAAAACTTGAATATAGAAATCCCACTCAAAATTATGCTCAAAGACCTCCAGGAGAAATAGATGGCACCTTTTAAAACTTTTGTCTCTAATATAATTTGCATTTTCTTTTTTAATATTTGGTGGAACCCACCAGAAGTTTTGCACTACAACCCATATAATTGCTGCCCATTTGGCCATGCTGGCTTGGGTTGATAGGCATTGTAGTCCAAAACAACTGGAGGCCACCATGTTAATCTGGAGAGTACCTGGTTGCCTACCCCTGCTTAAGTTATTATCCAACACAAAATGGACACAATCCAGAGAAAGACCGGGGCTGACCCTTCCCTATTTGGTCCATGCCCTTGTGGCATTGCAAACGGCTTTTTAAATTCCTATAGGTTTAAAACAGGTGTTGCAGTACAGCCTGTGGTGAACTGGAAGGGAAGCAAGTGCTGTTAAAACAAAGAATTCTACTGGACATGTACACACAAGGCTGTGGGTTGGATCCAGATTTAGTCATACTCAGAGCAGACCCATTGAAATCAATGAGTCGTAAATTAGCCATGACTAATTTGTCACATTTATTTAAATGGGTCTATTCTAAATTTGGATAAATCTGGATCCAGCCTGTGTATTTATGCATGGAGTTCAGTGGCCAACATATGGAACCCAACTGAGAATTCAGTGGAATTCAGTGTCATGGAAATGTGATTAAGATCGTGGCTTTACCGCTTTAGGAAGTCAAATTTTGCTTCAGATGTGAATTGCTGAGGAAAGCAAATACACCCAACGAATAGTCTCATGGTCATTAAAAAAACAAAAACAAACTCTGACCACCCTTTCTGCCTGTGGGAACTGGCTAAGAGTGCTTCCCAATGAGGCTTTTATTGTGCAATTGCCCTGCCTCAAATACAACATTTTATGCAGGAGTCCAGACATCGCTGTCTTCCATTTGTAACCCTCCCACGTTTTCCCAGTTTCTTCTGTCTTTTTTCTTACCACAAAAAAAAATCTGTTAAGGAGGGGAGGGTAGAATTCTGCACGGTGCCCTTTGATTAATCACATTAGGAGTTGTCTGTCTGGAAACACCGTAATCACCTCAATCCAGCACAGGAGAGAGTGCAGATATGACTGTGGGTGTGTCTTTGCATCCAGATCTGGCTGCTCATCCAGGGCCCAAATAACTGGCCAGATACATCTTTGCTGCATACTGGAATGTGCATCTTCTTCACCCATGGCCATGAGTTGTTGGTTGAACATGACTTGTTAACGCATAACCAAGCTGGATCAGGGACAATGTCAACACATTGGCATTGCCCCAATGCTGACCACACTGGGAATATTGGATGACCGTCACCATACTTGGATCAGTCTGGAATAGAAGGCAGTGATTGTGATCTTAAGAAAAGGCCCATGATGAAGTGTACTTGAGTCCCAGCAGAAATCCTGACGTTGACTGTGGGCAGCCCCACGGACATACCTTCCTTTCAGCTTTGCCATCTGTGGAATGAGGCAAGTGAGTAATGGTGTGGCTCACTTATGACGTTAAGAACTAGCATATTTTATTCCCTTATAGACTAGTCATCGTGTTGCATAAGGTCCTAAATTGTACCACTCTGTGCCTGGATTTTGAAGCTACAGAGTTCAAAGCATGGTAACTAAAATTGCATAAAGACAAACATAAGAAACCCACTGAGCACTGCATGCCCCATAGCATTATATTACCTTGAGTATGCTATTTGAGTCGCACATTTTCCCTCTGTGAAGAAGGGGGGGGGAAGCATCTCTCTAAATCCTCACCTCTCCTGCCTGCTAAGCATGAGCCACCCACTAGTCTGGAATAAAGCTCTCAAAAATAATGGAAAAGATAAAGACATAGAACGTTAATGGCCGCAACATCTACTGTGGGTCTCACTCCCACAGATGCCATAGCTTTATCTAGCGCTACGTTCATTATGTTGTAACAGCCCACTGTTGCTTCAATTACGTTGATGCGACCGTGTTACTGCTTTGCCTGCTGTCTGTAAGATGCGTTTGGCTAAATCTCACCTGCTGAAGAATTGCATGGAGGCAACGGTGCATACTAAACTAATAGTGATTTTAAAAAACCTGAGTCTAGCCATGAGTCGCTCAGTTTTGATCACCTGCTGGTGGGAGAATCGCTAGTGGGTCATTTAATGTCACCTCCATCTTTGGACCACCGAAGCCCTTCAATGAGATTCAGCTGCAGCAACAAAGGCCAAATTGTGTTGGCGTTATCGGTCTGCTAGATAAGGAAATTCAATCATTTGCCCAGATCTCCTATGAGTATCAGTCCAACCCAAATTCTTCCTTCTTCCAACTAATAGATACTTTTAATTAAACAAGCAATTCAGCAACTCTCCAGGACGCTTCTGTTTCTCACCTCTCCATCCATCCACCATTCATTCCCTCATTTCTGATCACCATTATCCCAACGAATCTCCAAGTGCCAAAAAAAGATACAGTTCTAAAGATCAAAGTGAGTTATATAAAATAAACCACACATATCTCTTTCAGTTGAAAAGCAGAATTGCTGTTCCTTGGAAGTTCTTTCTTTTTAAAATGTATAAACCACTCCTCATCCATAAGGGATCCCTTTATTACTAGGCTTATACACACTTGGATTAGGAATTTTCCATCCCCCAGCAGGGACATGAGGCCGATGTGTAGATAAGTGTAAGAAAAGGAAAAAGGAAAAGAGAGGATCTGAAGAAGCAGCAGAATGCTAATTCATATGCTTCTCCACCATGCTTTAAAAGCTGGCTATTAGGTAATATGACTGGCATGGTTTTTTCCATCCACAATGGGTGGGAAAACCATGGCACTCATATGACCTGTTGACCAGCTTTTAAAGCCTGGTGGAGAAGCTGCAGTAGCCAAAGTTGTTTTTAGGGTGCCACTGATACCCTAAAGTCCTTGCATTTTTGGATTCCCATGATCCCAGCTTCCCATACTCAGAACATATGAAGTGTTGCAATGAAATACAGATTTCTCCAAATTTTGGGGTGGAGGCTGTGCCTATGGCCTAAGGTCTCAGTCCCAGATTGCCTTCAAGTGATCACTCCAGTTGTAGGTTTGGGGGCATTACATGATAAGTGCAAACACACAGCTGAGTTCTGAACAATGCAAATATGTTTTCAGTACACACACACCATCCTTCTGTATGCATCAATTTGTCTAGGGGTAGGAGGAGCCTCTTTATTTCCTAAGGGACACCCCAAGACCATTTGTTAGAATAAAAAATGACAGATGCACAGAGAGCTCAAAGAGAATAAAAGAAAATGTTAATTGTTGTATGGTCCCTGGTTTGCTTTTTTTAAAGAAAGTTTTAATATGTCAATTGACTTATACTCACCAAAAGAATCTTTGCTTTAAAGTCAGTAGCATGCTTTTGGAGCAGATGAAAGAGATTAAAATTTCTATCTTTTGGAAATTACGTGTCCTGTGTTTTTTTTTTTTAGAACTTCAGATATCCACCCACACTGTAACCAGCATGGAAAACATCTGAACTCTATTCCATCAAATGCTGAAAATTAAAACTCCTTTTAAAAAACTATTCCAGTGATTTCTCCCCCCCCCCACATGCAGTGATTTTTTTTGTTTTAGTTTTTTAAAACTGCTTTTTTTTCCTAAACATTTTTATTCTACTAAAGAGATGGGGGGGGAGGGAAGCTGACATGAAGGAAGACAGATGGGCCAACCACGTGGGAGCTGGTGGTGAGCTCAGAATGATCACTATGTGAAAGGTCAGAAAATGTTCTTTATTAGCCATATGACTTTTATGAGTAGTAAAAATTAACCATCAGCTCTCAAAGGAAAGCCTACAAAGACAAGAACCAAGAAACATGCTGTTTCACCATTATTGATGTTCACTTAGTATGTAGGAAGGGGGGGGGGAGAATGTATAAATGAAAAAAGACAGCTCATCTGTGTGTGTGTGTGTGTGTGTGTATAGATATACATAGAGAGAGTGAGAGCACATAACTGTAGGGGAGTACTAATGCAAATATATCTAAGTGCACAAAGTTTTATTGACGTACAATGGGAAATGGAAAGTTGTGCTTTTTATAAAAACAACCACAAAACAATTCCTTAGCATGTGGTCTTCAATTTATGCTTTATCCTGTTGCTTCATACAACCATAGCTTTGGAAGGAACCTAATGGATCATTTAAGGATCTTCCAGATGGTGTCTTTTGCAGATGATCTGTGTGGATCAGGGCACTGGTCACTTGCAGTCCACACGTTCAGGACGTTTATCACAGCACTACTGAGCCATTGCTGCTCATGTTCACTCAGCCTCCTTGGATCACCTCAAGCAGCACAGCTTTCCGCCATGACAAAATACTGATTGTAATGCCCACCAGTAACAGGAGGAGTTGCTTTGCGGGGAGGGGTGGTGGCTACCTGTTGCACTTCCTGGTCCAGCACTGCTGTAAACAACATCTGGGAGTCCTCCTATTTTATGGGCTAGTTCACACATGCATGTTCATCACTTGATGACTTCCACGAGTGACTTCATCACAAATCTAATGTCCCGCCAGCAGCTTGCTTATATAATGTCATCTCAAACTCAGTGTGCTTTCCAATGGGTCTGCCACTCAGGAGGGGAAGAAATAAAGGTGTTCTGCTGCTTCTCCAGGTTGTGTGAAAGAAGCAGCAGAAGCGCCACTCTCTCTCTCTCGCTTTCTCTTCCCCCTTTTCCCAGTCAAAATAAAAATAAATGCTTATGCTGCTCATTTTACACAACCCGGAGAAGTAGCAGAACATCCTTATTTCTCCCCTTCCTGAGCAGCTGATTTTTAATTTTTTTTATTTTGACTGGGGAAAGGGGGGAGAGAAAGAAAGGGGGGAGAGAAAGAAAGTCTGTGCTTTTTTGAAATTATTTAAAAAAAACAAAACACCACCCAACAAGGACTCACCTGGTCAAGAGCCAGCTAGCCACAGTCTGGTATGTTGTCTTCTGTATTTGACTTTTTTTTGGGGGGGGGGATTTTGCTTTGCTTTGTTTTGCTATGCTATGCTGTTGCTTTTTTTAAAAAAAGAATGACTTGCATGGGGGAGGGGGGAAGAAGAAGTATGCTGATATTTTTTTAAAAGATAGGATTCCATTTCTGTCTGGGGTGGCCAGGTTGGAGGAAGAAGGTTGCTTTGCTTTGCTTTAATTTAATTAATTTGAATGTTATTACATTTTTTAATCGCCCATCTGGCCGGTCACCCGACCAGCCAAGGCGATGTACACTCAACAATACAATAATAAAACAAACATAACACAATTAAAACAGTATAATTTTTTTTTTAAAATCCTAACCCACCTATGTAGGTTGGGGTGTTGTTGTTTTTTTAAAAAAGAATGAATTCCATTTATGGGGGCGGGGAGGAAAGAGGGCTGCTTTGCTTTTTAATGCTATGTTGACCTTTTTTGTGTGTGTTTTTAAAAAAAGAATTAATTTATTCAACTCTGGGGAATCTTTGTAAATCATCATGAATTCTATGTATGTCTTATTTGTTGAAACAAAGACTTTTGGCCTTCATCCATTTCCAAAGTGATCCCATGCATGTGTTTTTTACCAGTGTGATATGTCTACTCAGATATAAGCCCCGTTGAGTTCAATGAGACTTACTCCTAGGCAAGCAGGTATAGGATTGCAGCCTAAGAAGCTTTTATGGCCTGTTTGCTTCTCTAGTGATTCCCTGTGGTGAAAGAAAGGATTTCTGGCTTGCTGTGTTCAACATACACATGGCTTGTGCTGTAAACCTGGCTTGTCCAAATTGACCCACGTTTATTTTTATTTTTTTGAGGAAGCTGTTATGGCCTGCGTGATTCCTCCTGAAAGAAGTAAGAGTGAAATGTTATTTTTGCTTAAGTTTAGTGTTAAGCATAAAACCTTATATTCATTAAGCAGGGGGGGGTTGGACTCGATGGCCTTGTGGGGTCCCTTCCAGCTCCCCTTTTCTATAGCAAAAGTTGCAGACAGCTTGTACACAGGAAACATCTAGCTTAACCACAGGCTACCAAAACAGGCAGATCATGAAACCGCAATGTGTAACTAGGCCAAGTGACTTCTACATATCTGCCCCATAAACCACATTTCCTCCTTTGTCTGCAGCAACACATCTAGCCAAGTGCAAATGGAAATACCCTCCAGTTTGACCTGTTTCACAGAAATCAGCGAGTGTCAGTAACTAGGAAAGCAATCCTTATAAGGGTAAAAATAAATACTGAGGAAGGGGTGATAAATGCTGGGGAAGGGGAGATGTAAACAGGGGCGGAGATTCACGTGGGGTGTATAGGCACCACGGATAGGCTGTAAACCTTGAAGTACCCGACCAATGGGGAAACAAAGGAGGGACCGTGCGGGCGGCAATGGGGTATATATGTGTGTGTATCCCAGCTAAAGGGTGTGCCTACCTGCTTAGGACACCCGCTTTTGCAAAGATGTGAAAACAAACTAAGTGCTGCTTGGACCTGTGTTGCGGAGATTTTGTTTCTAGCCTCCGGTTGCAGACCCATCTCTCACACTCCTATTGATTCTTACCAAACTGTTTGGTTCTTCCGAGCCAGTTCTGGTGGCAATTGGGTTTTTTTCTGAGCCAGTTGTGGAATGCTGGGTTTTTTTCCAGACGGTTGTGGTAGCTGGTGGCCTTTTTTTTTTCCTTCCTGAGCCATTCATGCTTGTTGGGGATCTTTCTTTCCTTCCTTCCTTCCTTTTTACATCCAATGCAATACACTTTAAAATACATCATTATTGTCTGTGACTTGACAAATTCTGTGTCTTTAAACAATGTGTGGCTCAGCAGCCAGCTTTTATGCCTTCTGAACCTCTTCTGCCTTTGCACTGTTGTTGCACCAACCATGTCATATTTTCAGGGACACCACGCGGCGGCATGGCCTTGCCAGCTTTCATGCCTTTCAACTGTTGCACCATGTAATGTATTTTAAAAGGTTGTGACCCATGGCCTGCTTGGCTGTATGGCCAATTAGTATCCATTAATTATTGCAGCCAGAAAGATGAACTCTGTCTAATGGGGCTTGCTTGGTGGTGACTGCTCATAGAACTCTCCTTTATGCCTTAAAGAACACTTACGTTGCATGGGGGGGAGGAAGTTTCATGTTTTTAACCGCTAATATGCTGTTGTTTCTCATTTCCTTTATGCCTTAGAAAACTGCTATTTTGCGTGGATGGCCCAGTTTCATGTTTTTAACAGCTGCCTGTTATGCCATTGTTTCGCATTTCCTTTATGCCTTATAGATAACTGCCATGTTGCATGGGTGGCCAACTTTTATTCCTTTAAAAGTTCCTCTGCCTTTGTTTCTGCATTGGACCATGCTATATCTTAAGAGACTCCTATGCTGCATGGATGAACAACTTTTATGCTCCTTTGCCTTTGTTTCTCCAGTGCCATGGTAACCCTCCTGGCTCCATCTCTGCCAGTGGCCCGCCTTCTGTGCCCCCCCCAGCCCTAGTAGTCACCAGCCAGCCGCCACTGCTATACACTCACCTCTCTGACAGCCTGTAGCCTCCTGAGCCTCCCACACATCAGCCTCCCACACATCAGCCTCCCACACTTCAGTTAAAGCACAGAGGAAGAAAGACATCATAAAGTAATTCTTCCCATAGGACTTTTTTTCAGATCAGGAAGTGGAGGCAGCCTGGGAGGCTGCAAAGCAACGGAGGAGAGATGTATAATAGGAAGAAAATACACTCACTGCACTCTTGCCTGACGTCTAATTTTCTCCACCAGTTTTGTGGTGCCCCCCCCCATACACACAGTGCCCTTGAATGATGCTAGGAATGGGGCATGGCATGGTGAGGGATGCAAAAAGGGGGCCAGGCTGCCCCAACATATTTGCTGCTGCTGTTGCCACTTGCAGTGGTAGCACAAGAGACATAAAACCCCGTGGAAAAAAGAAAGAAGCTGTGTGACCGCCACCGCTGCGAATGGTGAGCTCCCTGTCGAGAAACTGTTTGAGAATTTCTCCTTCCCCTGGAGTAATTTGGTGAAATTGTCCCTCCCTACAATTTCTCTGCACACAAATGATGTGTGGAGAATTTCGAGATAATTATACTAATGAGAAATCGCATGATGTCAATTTCAGTGTATGAGCGAACCATTTTTTTCTCCTACAACTGCAGATCTTATACCTAATGCATTTTTTTTAATCACCAAGAGAGAAATTCCCAAAGCATTCGAGGCAATGTGTGTTCAGCTGCTGGAAGCCATAATCACACCTTGTTCATATGTTACCTGTGGATGGATTTGCACTCCCGGGCTAAACCAATTTCACTGCCACCTAGAAACTGGAGTTCTCTAAGGGTGCAGAGAAGAAGTCTGTTTTAGAAATCTCTGATCTTCCAGAGCTACACTTGTTGGGGGTAATGTCAGTTAAAGCTTCTACATACAAACTCTTCATCTGTTGTTCTCTGCTTTAATATAGTTCTCCTCTCCGTTTTAAATAGTGAACGCTAAACTGGGTTGTGGACTGCAGAAATTTGAGTTCGAATCCTGGTGCAGCCATGATGAATCTCACCGAGTAGCCTGCCTGAGGCAAGTCATCACCTTCAAGCCTAACTGGGTTCAAAGCGTTAAAGTGGGGATCAATTGAGATAATCCAGCAGTGAGCTTTCTTGGGATGAAAAAATAGGATGTAAAGTGAGTGACACAGATGAATGCATTCGTTTAATATGTGCCAATTAGTTCCCTAAGTATTTTAAAAGGGTACCTCCCAGATTGCCTTAATCACCCTTGTGAAATATGATTCTCTATATGCATGCCAATCACCATATCATTATCTCAAGCGTCAAACCCTCCATTGGCCTGGCTGGAATTAACTGGCATTTGGCTCCTTCACCCCTAGAGCTGTCTCTGTCCATGGCCATTACATACGGCTGCATCTGCAGAAGAGGCGACATCCTGAAGCACACTCTCTCTCTCTGTAGGTTCGGCTAGAAACAACCGCCCATTGACTCATCTCCTTGGTTTGTAAGACATTATGTTAAACTGCCAAAAGTGCCTTGAGTGCATTAGTAGAAAGGCAGTATATAAATGTAATAAATTAATTTCAAATGTAGGGAATTCTGCCTTTAATAAAATTGCTGTGAAGGAAGGCAGTTTGTAAAGAATTCAGCACCAAACCACATGTTACACTTATTGCGCA
Organism: Shinisaurus crocodilurus; assembly: GCA_021292165.1. Taxonomy (NCBI): domain Eukaryota; kingdom Metazoa; phylum Chordata; class Lepidosauria; order Squamata; family Shinisauridae; genus Shinisaurus; species Shinisaurus crocodilurus. The sequence continues at coordinate 23,502,810 of CM037880.1, read as the reverse complement.
GCATGGAGCTACATCTTGTTCTTTTGTTAGATTAATTACAGTTGCATGGGCGGGGGAGGATTTTTCTTTCTTTCTTTTCTTTCTTTCTTTTTTTTTTTTAACAAGGGGAGGTTTATTCCTTCATTCCCCAGCTGCTTTCTGACCAAAAGTTACATGCACCATGTGGCTTGAAGCCTTGGGGGGGTGGGGGGGGAGATCCCATTGGTGCCAATGGGAAATTTCCCCCTGAGGCTCCAAACCACACAGAGTGTGTGTTTAAATTTCAATCAGAAAACCATTGAGGAATGAAGAGTAAGCCTCTCCTTACCATACACTGCCCTCCCAGTGTGCAGTTTGGCCTTCAGTTTGAATTCTTTGGGTACATATCCTTGCATAAGATCCTTTTAAACACTTGAAAACCATCTGTCAAAAACACACACATCTCTTCTTTCGCTAAATGGTGGGCTAGTGCCTGTTGACTGCCTGGATGGTTCCTCCAACCACTGAATGGTCTCCCCCACCCTCCACCTGAACCAGCTTCCTCATGTCCTACCATTTGCATTAGGGCTTCTTGTCTTCCCCCCTCTTCCCCCATGGCCACCTTAATACGCATTTCCAGGCCCTGACTTGTCAAACATCCCTTCTTTCCTTGAATTTCTCTGCCATTTCACCATCGTAACTGAACAGATTCTGAGTTTGGGATATATGAATACGCTCTGCAGAGCATTCTGGGATATCGTTTCCATAAACCATTGCCCGGTACAATATGTGCAGGCAGCGTGATATGCCGAAAAGTAGCCCGTGCAAACACAGCCTTTAGCAGCGTCTATAATCCATTTGGCACCATTAATCTTTGAGCCAAGGGATTTCAAATAATGATTGTCCCAGATAGCTTCAATTCAAGGGTGAAAAGAGAGTGTGTGGAGTATCATTAACCAGCCACTGTAGGAAGAAGCCGCAGTAATGTGCACAGTCTGTACAAGCAGTTTACCACTAGCTCTTCAGAATCCCACACAGAAGATAGGATCAGTTTTCTGAGGTTCATCCCAAGCAAACACCCCTTCTCTCACTTTATCCAGATGGGTGACTTTCAGGGATGTTGAAGAGTCCTTGGTCTCGAGTCACGAGTCGAGTCACGAGTCTTTGGACCCGAGTCTCGAGTCCGAGTCCAAGTCCTTGGTCCAAAATGGTGACTCATGAGTCCCAAGTCCTGAGTCACTCCCAAAGCTGACTCCACGAGTCCCTATTAAAATCAGTGGGGTTTCCCCCCAACAAAATAAGGCTACTTCAGATGTGTGGCTTAAATAAATTCTAGGCACAAGTGTGCCTTTTTATCTCAAAACTCTGCAACTGATTTTGGCAAGAACAGACCAGGCAGACAAACCCAAAATAACCAGGCAGGCAGAGGAGGTAGGGAACTCCAAACAGGCAGGCAGTGCCCTTTGTCTTGGACAATTCAACTGTTGAACTGGTCAAGAAGAGACCAGGCAGGCAGAGGAGGCAGGGAACCCCAAACAGGCAGGCAGAGGCAGCCAAACCCAAAATGTCTGACCCTAACCCTAAGCCCCCACAACAACACATCAATCAAAATAAATCGTTGGGGCTGCGCTCCTAGTAGCTGTCCATAGTGGCCGAGCAGCGGCACACCTCGCTTCCATGCACTCTTCACCGGTGATCGCGCTCCTCTCCACTCCTCCACAGCCCAGGGATGTTGACGAGTCCTTGATCTCGAGTCCCGAGTCGAGTCTCGAGTCCCATTAAAAATATTGGGACTCGAGTCCGAGTCGAGTCAGAGGGGGGACTCAGTCCGACTCACGAGTCGAGTCCTCGAGTCCGAGTCCCCATCCCTGATGACTTTCTCGCATCTGGTTGCATTGTACACTCCAACGCACTATTTTATTCTGAAGTAGTGGTCCCATCGCATCAGAGTCACACTCTTCTTGGGAGGAATCAAAGTTCACCTAGGGGACAATCTACACTAGCCTTTTTATCTAGAGAGAGGTGAGAATTGCCTTCAGTTCTTTTCTTTTTTTTTTTTAATAAAAACTTACCAAGATTCACAACTTTCTCCTTAAACAGGATGGAAAGAACCTGAGATTTAATGCATTTGAACATGGGAGAACGCAAAATTGACAGATTCATCCATCCAGGCCCAGGGCTTTGAGTGCTTAGCTCCTATACGTCTGGATTTGAGTCACCAGGTATGTTTGTGGTGCTGAATTAGGCTTGCCACCTGTTTTTCTTCTTCTTCTGGCAGGCTCCTAATCTTTAACAGCTACCTGGCAGCCACAGCAGGTCCTCTCCATGCTAGGAATAGCTGTACCTATTCAAGTTGGCCCATGCAGGTGGGTGAGAATTTTGTTCAGTTCATTATTTGATAAAGTTCACAATTTTCTTCATAGATTCAAGGTGCTGGCTTTAACCTATAAAACCTGACATGGCTCAGACTGCAATACCTGACAGAACACCTGACCTCTCCCAACAGGAACCTATGCAGACATTATGATCAACATCTGGGGCTTTCCTCTGAGGAAGGCTCGGAAGGTGGCTACAAGGGAGAGGGCCTTCTCAGTGGCGGCCCCCTGATTCTGGAACAAGCTCCCCACTGAGGCCCGCCTGGCTCCAACACTGTCATCTTTTCAGTGCCAGGTTAAGACTACCTTCTACTCCCAAGCATTTAATAGCATACAATGGGGGCATTTATGTCAGATGTCTTGAACAGGTCTAGTATTGAATTTGTTTATTGCAGTTGTTTTTAGCTGTTTAAATTATTTTAAATTTTGTACATTAAAAATGTGATACTACATTTAATTATAATGTTGTATAATGTTGAGGTTTGTAATTTTTGTGAATTGTTGTGATCTGCCCAGAGAGCTTTGGCTATTGGGTGGTATAGAGATGATGATGATGATGATGATGATGATGATGATGATGATGATGATGATAGATGGAAAATACTTAAGATTTTTTAAAAAAATATCAGAATGTGGGAGAAAGCGAAATAGGCAGATTCATCCGTACCTAGTTTTATTTCTAGGTTTCAGTACTCTAATGTCTGCCTCACTCATGGAGAACTCAGTGCATTCCCAAACCTGTTGTCCTGATGCTATTTCCCCTCAAAATTCTGTTTGTTTGTTTTCAGATCAGAAGAAGCTCTTCCGTTAATGGAGGGGTTCATTCTGGTTTAGGGTGGCTACTTACACATCACCCAAAAAGATTTATTTCATGAAATAAGACACCAATTTGCATAACATTTTCATATTTTGATCTATATGTATAGATGCAATAGCTACTATAATTTAAATAGAAATTCTATACAGCTCACCATAGCAGGAAAGACTGTGATCAGTGTGGCGTAGTGGTGAGAGTGTTGGACTGGGACTTGGGAGATCTGGGTTCTAGTCCCCGCTCGGCCATGAAATTCACTGGGTGACTTTGGGTCAGTCATTGACTCTCAGCCTAGCCTACCTCGCAGGGTTGTTGTGAGGATAAAATGGAGAGGAGGAGGAGGATTATGTAAGCCGCCTTGGGTTCCCTGCAGGAAAAAAGGTGGGGTATAAATATAATAAATAAATAAATAAATAAATCAGGTGAGCTTTGTGTCTGGTCAGTCTCCTGTCCAGGTGCTTTGGATAGGCAAGTTCAAGGCCCCTATTCTCCCTTCTTATAATTCTTGGACTGGACAGACCTTCAAACAGAGGAGTGTCCTCTGTAAAATAGGACATGTGGCCACCCTACCAGTTCCAAGCCCCAGTTTTTACTATAATGTAGAATGGATTGTAGAAATGTCACTAGGATGTGATCTCTAACTTGAAAGGACTGTATTTATCTGCAGAGATTTCTCCTATGTTTCACCCATCCCCAGTTGTAGAATGTTCTACTCAAAAAAGGGAATCCATATATATGGCCACTGAGGATTTTTAAAGAATTCCTTCCCTCAGCTGTTTTTGCTTTCCTCGTGGAATATGGTACATACCAAGTTATTTTCTGAAATGTAGGATTTAATCACGCACACTCATGTGAGTTTCCATGTGGGCTGCATTCAGCACACTGGAACATGTTTTCTTGATTTTATTGTAGAAAACATTTTAAATCTTTCCATGTATTGACAAAATGGGATATTCTTAAAATATAAAAATTGTCTAAAGAATTACCATGCCTGTTTCCCCACCTTATTTGAGTATTGCACATTAACTTCAATTGAGCTAAAATAGGGTGGATGCGAGTGGAGCAGGGTGATGTTGGCATTTGAGAGATGGTTAATGTTAGTAACACACACAAAGAAGCCAATTATAACTACCACACAATATTTCAGCATTACACTTTCAGAGATTACAGACTCAAAACAAGAAAACAACAGCTGATCATATATATTGATCATGTCAACACACAGGAGTCTTTGTACTTGACGCTAATTTTCTTCCATCTATCATTTTCTGTAAAAGGAAGGGGCTTATAGCTCTTTAATGTTTATTACTCTTTGGTTTGTTCTTGGACACAGCAGTCGTCCCCCGCAAAGAAGTGTAGAACATCCCATATGAAAATAGGTAACCATAGATTCACAACAAGGCAACTAATAGATTCACAACAAAAATAGGCAACTAATAGACTCACAACAAGGCCCACTCCCCAGCAGGGACCAACTAGCAAGAGCCCCCAGACTTGTTCTTCATCTTCACCATGGCAACCTGCTTGTTCATTCACCTTTTGCTCCTGCACAGACAATGGCGATGGTGAGAAGGAGCGACATTAGATGCCACTCCCTGTTTGCTCAGTAGCTCTCTGCCTGGTAAGCAAGTAGGTGCTAGCAGTGATGAGGAAGATGAGCCACAGCAGCTGGCTACACTGGCAGTGAGAAAGTAGACTCAATGAGGGAGGAGCCAATTGAAGGTATCATGCCCAAGGGCCCTCAAAAACCTGGAGCCAGCACTGATACAATATATTGGATCATTTATTAGTAGGGAGAAATCTGAGCCGACTGTGGCGGCTCAGGGTGCCTTTCGCCATCTTTGATTGGTTCGCCAGCTACGGCCTCTCCTGGCCAGGGATAGCTTAGCCACAGTGATACAGGAATGGGTACCCTCAAGACTGGATTACTGCAATGCGCTCAATGTGGGGCTGCTGTTAAAGCTGGTCTGGAAGCTGGAGCTAGTGCAGAATGCAGCTGCTCGGCTGTTGTCAGGAGCTGCTCCTTTTCAGCATGCAATTCCTTTGCTGAGGGAACTGCACTGGCTGTGTATTCGCTACCGGACCAAGTTTAAGGTTCTGGTATTAGTGTAAAAGCCCTGAGCAACTTGAGACCAGGATACCTGACGAGAGAGTGCCTTCTCCCTTACCAACCTTCCCAGTCACCAAGGTCATCGGAGGACATTCTCCTGCTGGTTCCACATGGACCTATGGCCTGACTTCTATGGAACTCCCTGTCTCTGGAGGTCAGGTAGGCACCAACACTGTGTTGTTTTCAGCACCTGCTGAAGACATCTTTCTTCCAGGAAGCCTTTCTTGCTGACCAGCCACGGTTTTAAATGTTGTCCTGTTTTTAATGTCTTGTTTTTATTATTTTATTCGTTTTATCTTCGTATTGTTCACCGCTCCGGAATCTGCCTAGATATGGAGTGGTATACAAATACTGTAAATAAAATAAATTAAATAAAAAACCGAAACGAGTCCAAATGACTTCAGATTTCTATTAATTCAACCTGTAGATTCCACATTGGACTGGCAGCAGGGTTCAGGACAGGTTTTGGCATGGTAACAGCTTTGGTCACCCTGTATGATGACCTACTGGCAGGAGAGAGGCAGGGGGAGTGTCACGTAGCGGTGTAAATAAGGCTGGGCGTGCCGTCCGAGCCTTATTTCCCCACCCCCCTCCTTGCCTCGTTTTTTCGAGCGGCGCTCCCCCTACCTGTCTCGTTGCTTTCGGGCCCGGAAATGGACCCTGCGCAGGCGCAGAATGGACCATAGGGGTACAGCGCGCCTGCACAGGGTTCCGTCACGTCATTTCCGGTACAGGAAGTGACGCGATGCGGCGGATCGGGGAGCGCGGGCGGCTCTCCGCCTGAACGAGCAGTGCGGGCGGCTCTCCTCGGAGTGCGCGAGCCACCCTGAAGAAAAGGTAAGGCCTTGCCGGGGCGTGAGCGGGGCCAAATTCAGCCTCGTTCTGCCCCGGCGAGGCTCGATTTCACAACTCTAAATTGTGACCCTGTTGATACTCCTGGATCTCTTGGCCGGTTTTGATACCATCAACCATGGTCGTCTTCTGGTGTAGCTGTCTGAGCTGGGAGTGGGGGATACTAGATTGCAGTGGTTCTGCTCCTCCTTGTATGGATGGCTCCAGAAGGTGGTGCTCGGAGAATATTGCTTGGTCCCATGAGTTTTCCAGCATGGAGTTCCGCAGGGATTGGTTTTGTCCCCCATGCTATTCAGCATCTACATGAAACTGCTGAGTGGGGTCATTCAAAGTTTTGGAGTGTGTTGCCATCTGTATGTTGATGTCACACAGCTCTTCATTTCATCTTCATCAGGTGAGGCTGTGGATATACTAAATCATCGCCCAGGGTGGCCAGTTGCTGGCCAGATGGGCGATTAATAAATGTAAATTAATAAATAATAATAATAATAATAATAATAATAATAATAATAATAATCGGTGCCTGGCTGTGACAAAGGACTAGATGAGGCCTAATAAACCGAAGCTCAATCCATTCAAGACTGAGAAATGCTGCTAGTAGTGTGTGGTTCTTCTGACCGGATGGAGGGTGCTCAACCTGTTCTGGATGGGGTTGCGTCCCCTTGAAGGAGCATGTTCGTAGCTTGGTCCTTCTGCAGCCAGAGCCATCTCTGTCACTTGAGGCTCAGGCGGTCTCCGTGGCACGGAGTGCCTTCAACCAGCTTTGGCTGGTGCAATTTGTACAAATTTGCAGAGCAGAGGCCCAATTTTTACACAAATTTCCCCTGGCTTTTTAAAAAAAATGCTAATTGTAGCCCATTTTAAAAAATGGAAGCTCGTGTGCTGACTCAACTTGCATCAGATCAAGTCAGCAGCGGTGCAGGGTTGACAACAGAAAGGAATCCACAATGCCAAGTTGAGAAAATCCATTGGATTTTCACCCCCGTTGGATTCTTCACACATCCCTGTCTGGATGGTTATTTGGAGGGGTCCTGGGCCCTCGACTTCGGCCCCAAAGTCTGGCACCACTGCTTCACAGCTATGTCAAGTGGGTTGAACAAAAGAGCAATGACTATGAGTTGCATATTCAGATAACATGACTGCTTCAGAATATGCCAAACAAAACCTTAATCTACTCTCACCGCCATCTCTGTGTCATCACAGTGGCACAAAACTGACAGTGATCAAAGAGTCTGTGCAGATGATAAGGATTAAAAAAGAAATCCTGATATAACTTTCTTACGTGAATCAAGAAAGCAGAGGCTAAGTAACCAGTGTACAAGTGGGGGATTTTAAAGCTGGGTTGTTTGTTAACATTTCATTTCAGTGCTATGCTACTGTTTTGCCTAATTAATGGTTTTGCTTAGACCCCCTCAATTATATGGAGAGAATCCATAAATTGCCTAGTCTAAGCAAAACCAGTGTTGATAAAGCTGGGGCGTTCCTAGTGAATCCAGCATGATAAAAACAAAAATCTGAAACAAATCAACACAACCCTTGCATGTGTCCAGTGTAGGTCATAAGGAGTAAACAAAGGCATAAATTCAGTATGGGGAAACTGTCTTTGCAAACCACTACTTCCATTTTTAAAGTACCGGTATCTCTTACATTATGTTTACACATGGTTATTTTGGGAATGAAAACCAGGCCTTCATGTTTATTGTTCATGTGAATGACAGAACATTAAATTTGCGTCACCATCATAAGGGAGAGGCTGCAGGATTGAGAAAAGACAGGAGGATGTGATGCAGTTGTAGAAAGATGCTTGTATTAAAAGCAGGAATGTACTTGATTGGCATTTCATGCAACAACCAAGACATAAAACCATCTTGGAATGTAAACTTGGATTTCCTTATTATATTCAAACCATTGTATAGCTATTGTGGGTCTTGCCATTGTTCAAGTTATTCCATCCTGCCAGACAGGTATGCAAGTTCTCCCAGTACAGACCACCTAATGAGTAAAAATAACCCCATATGGAATTTCAGCCTGAGGGTCATCAGGTGTCTGCTGGGTGGCAGAGGCCACATACTCACATACAACTTACATATGACACATACTGTTTACTCACTCGGACACATATGACTCATGTATTCTCTCTCTCTCTCTCTCTCTCTCTCTCTCTCTCTCTCTCTCTCTCTCTCTCTCACTCACACACACACACACACCAGAGCAATTAACCAGAGATACCATATCACAGCTTCTGTTGGAAGAGACCCAAAGCAACATACATTAGCATTAGTTAACTACAGAGTACTGCTTCCTCTTTTGCAGGTGCTCCTGTAAAAAGCTGGGGAACAGGTAGAATAAAGATCAGATCTGAGGCAGAAGCTCCCTCCCTACCCTAGCTACCCAAAGGATAGGAAAAGGTGGAGGAAGAAAAACTCTCTAGGAATGAGCTCTATGGAATGAGCTCCACAGAAAACACATTCTTAGAGGATCCCTGGAGCATCCTAGGAAGCAGGCAGGAACCTTTGAGCACTGCTTCCTGGATGCTCTGGGGATGCTATAGGAATGAGGCTTCTATGGCAATAACCATAGAGCCTATTCCCTAGAGCATTTTTTCTTCCTCTCCCCCCCCCCATTTTTCAGTGGTGGCAAATGCTGGAGGTCCTGGGAGCCACCAGACAGAGCTTGGGTGCCTGCCTGCAGCCCATGGGCACCCCTGCTGTATTGGAACCCTCTCCTCTGGAGAAAGAGATGGAATGACAGCAACTTCTGTAGGAAGTATGAAAAGTATGTGCTCGTACCTTCTTCCTCCTCCAAGTTGTTCCCCTCCTCTCCATACTTGTTCTCATAATTAAACTAAACACTATTGGTTGGAAACCTGTAACTGGGATTTATTCATACATACACGCACACACACACACACACACACACACCCATACCCATACACCACCAGTGGTAGATGTTTACTGTTATGTTTGAAATGTATCTGAGGCTAGAACAATTTGTGACCAACCAACACCAACCCAAATCTGGAAGACAGAAACAAAATTCAAAGTGACCTTGATAGGCTGGAGCGCTGGGCCGAAAACAACAGAATGAAATTTAATAGGGATAAATGCCAAATGCTGCACCTAGGGAGAGGAAACTGGTAGATCACAAACTGAATATGAGCCAGCAATGTGATGTGGCTGCAAAAAAGGCAAATGCTATTTTGGGCTGCATTAATAGAAGTATAACTTCCAAATCGTGGGAAGTGATAATTCCTCTTTACTCAGCACTGGTTAGGCCCCATCTTGAGTACTGCGTCCAGTTCTGGGCACTACACTTTAAGAAGGACGTAGAGTAGACAAACTGGAGAGGGTTCAGAGGAGGGCAACAAGGATGATAAAGGGACTGGAAACAAGGCCCTATGAGGAGAGACTGAAAGAACTGGGGATGTTTAGCCTTCAGAAGAGGAGACTGAGGGGAGATATGATCGCACTCTTCCAGTACTTGAAGGGATGTCACACAGAGGAGGGCCAGGTTCTCTTCTCGATCATCCCAGTTTGCAGGACACGGAATAATGGGCTCAAGTTACAGGAACCCAGACTCCACCTAAACATCAGGAAAAATTTCCTGACTGTTAGAGCAATAAGACAATGGAATCAACTACCTAGGGAGGTGGTGGGCTCTCCCAATCTGGAGGCATTCAAGGTGCAGCTGGACAGCCATCTGTCAGGGATGCTTTGACCTGGATTCCTGCATTGAGCAGGGGGTTGGACTCGATGGCCTTGTAGGCCCCTTCCTTCCAACTCTACTTTTCTATGATTCTATGAAATCTAACCCATCATTTACTTACTGGAAGCCTCCCCCACCAGACCTTGATATAAAAAACCCCACAAACAAGCCTGCTATATTGCAGGCCTGAGACTGTTGCGTGTGTATGTGGAATGGAGGAAACGTTGAGCAGCACTTGGCAGGCTATCCCATTGTTGAGCTCTGCTGTGTAGGTCTGATGTAACTGGAAAATGTGATTTTTCTGGAAAACATCAGACTTTGAGGTCACTGGCCATGTAAAATGTACCTCTGAAAATGTAAAGTGAATGAAACAAACATATTCGTAATCACGTATAACATACAAATAGTGATGTGTGAGAAATTTGATCCATCAAGGGTTGTTGGGTTGTTGTTTTTAAGTGGATATCCCCAATTTGCACTTCTTGGACCTGAATGAGGATCCAAACACAATTTGCAGTTGGAAATCTGTAGATTTTTGAGCTTGCAATGCATTTTACAAATAATAATAATAATAATAATAATAATAATCTGTTTTCACAATGAAAAATGCTTACAGTTCCATAATGCACACAAACATGCTTTAGTCAATGGGTGTGTGTTGCCAAAAACACATGGTTAAAATACACACAAAATGTGTGTACATTATGAAAAATATGTATGGATTTCCAGAAGGATTTAAAAAACAAAACAAAACAAAAAACAATCATGCCGGCTCATGTGGAAATGGAACAGAATGAGCTGGACCTAAAAAAAACTGACTATCTTGCCAAAAGTGAAATTGACAGTTCTGTCCATGCCTATGTATGAAGAGCCTGGTTCCATATCCCCTTTGTTATTTATAGTTCTCTGTTTACCTTACTTTTTTTTTTTTTTTTTGCTCTTCTCTTTCTATTTGGAAATCTGTCACATACCTATGCTGAGATACAAGGATCTACTTGCAATGGGCTAAAAATGGCAACATAACATCTTTGTATCCTGCCATTCATAGCTTTCAACTTTTTAGCAAAGGCAATGAATCAAGTAGCATACTGTTTTCAGTTTGCTTTCATATATACCTGATTTTGTGTTTTCTGTTTTTCCTAAATAAGCCTCATTTCCTGCTATAAGAATACTATTGAGTTTTGGTTTGGAAAGTCGGTGGCTTAAGGCTTCAGAAATATCTACTGCTTATTTCTAAGCTACTTGACATAATAGTCTTTAGGAGAAGAGACTGTGAAGATGGAACACCCATCTTTAAATAAGTGTTTTTTTGCTTGTTTGTTGCTAATTCCAGGTTCTCCTGCTATTTGAAAGCTTCCCTCAGAATTGGTTTGAGGGTCACTCTCATATATAGCGTTCACCTCTTAAAAAGTATGAATGCAACATGTCTGCAAACAGATGTACACTCTGATGAGTGTATAGTTGGTGGTGGCACACCTGGGTTTAACTCTGAATAATGTGTGAAATGGCCCCAGATGTGGGGAACACGTTGGCCCAGCTATGGCAGTCTGCAGCTCATGGCTGAGAGTAAAATAAGGAAGTAAATAGAAATGGATTCTACTGTCTCTTTTATCATTTGTTTCAGAAATCTTATTATCTGACACCCTCTTCCAGTCAGTATATTTATCTCATATTGATTGTTTTGTCTTCTGTGATTGCTACTAAAAGCCATTTCTGCAGTTCAGATTCGTAAGCTATTGGCTGTTTCTGCCAATGACATCAGGACCCTTTCTTGGCCAGCTGTCAGAAGATGGCTTTCCCCAGAGGCTTTGTGTACAATGGAAGTGACACATATGTGCAGCTTCCAGCAGCTCACCAACTAAGGAATGCAGATTTGTGAATTTGCAACTGTTTGCTCTGCACAGCAGCCAGCTGCACACTTAACAGCTTATCTCCTTGTCAGCAAAGTAAAAGAAAAATGAACACAGAAGAGAAATGATTCACAGTTCCTATGAGAATTGTTTGTTCGGAAGCCATCAGCACTATCTGGTAGCAAAGGTTTATTTGGAGTTGGAAGAAGCAACCACTGAATTCACTTGAGGCCTTTCCAGATAATCAGTTTATAAGCATCATATGGACATTTGTTGCTCATTAGTTGCATTGGATCTCTTCATCTCTCTTTAAGGAATCAGCTCTGTTTCAGGATATTGCCGATTCCCCGCGCACAAACTAAAATTTATTGTTACTGGGACATGAAGAAATGTTTAAGACCAAGTGGCCAGGGATGGATATCAACTGACTAGTCATGAGGGTTGAGCCAAACCTTGGCAATATTCAAGTATGGCCTCTTGCTCCAAATGCCCTTCGAAAGGGGAAGAGCTGTTTGCCAAACATGCCGCCCCTTCCTCATTGGCACACAAATCAACTTTCATTTTGAAGCTGCTTCTGAAAGGGAGCCTGATGTCACTGACTCCATTTTCAGCAACTCAGCCGATGTGAGAACAAGTAAGAAAGAGAATTATGTTGCCTGACAGTATAGGGATGTGAAAAATTTGTTTCAGTTCATTTTTTATCAAGATTTCTCCAGTTTGTATCTTCCACACCAAACATGGAGTTGGACACAATCTGCGGTCAAAGTTTGTACATTTCCGAGCTTTCAGTGTGACTCATAGACCAAAGCAAATGCACTGAACAGCATGTGCACATTTGAAAGATACGTACTTTTGAAAAATGCGCACAAATACACTGTAATCAATGGGAGAAGAATGCATACTTTTCGAAGATGCGCACAATTGATGTGTACATTTGGAAAAATGCACACACAAATATGCATGGATTTTCATGTGAAAAGAAAAAAAAACCCCACAAGGCTGGCAATCTGATACAGATGTGAATGGGAACGAGTTTTGAGATGGAATTTGGAGAATTTCAGCAAGCTCAAGTTTTGCGGATTCGCACATGCCTACGATAAAGTCATGCTGGTCGCCATGGCACATCACTCAAGATGTTGCTATATAGGTTCAGTCATAGACAACCAGGCTCTTTGTCCATCTTGGCCAATATTGTTTACTCTGACTGGCAGCAACTTCCCAGCAGTGGGCTTTCCCTTCACCTTATCCTATTAATCTGAGATACCAGGGACTGAAAGGGGGACCCTCCATATGCAAAGCAGATATTCTGTCACTGAACTATGGTCCTCCCTGACCACATAAGCATGTGATGATGTTGCTTTCCCTCAGCAAAGGCTGATTCCATTCAAAGTGGAAGCTGAAAACAAAGCAGATTTCTTTAGAAAGATTAAAATGAAAGGCCACGAGCCATTTTGGCTCAACTGTGGCTCACGCTGGCTCAGCTTGTCTGAGCGTGGAAAGCTAAGCAGGGTCAGGCCTGGTTATTACTTGGATGGGAGACCCCTCCTCTAGTTTCCTGCATTGAGCAGGGGGTTGGACTCGATGGCCTTGTAGGCCCCTTCCAACTCGATGATCTATGAAATCTAAGACCCTTTACACTCACCCATAGTTATTTGGCTGAAGCATCTTTCTTTTGCAAAGCCTCATCACATCTCTCATACTTGGTTTCTGCAGAACAATTTGAGCCTGCTCTTCTCTTTCTGATGCAGCTTAAAGCTCTGCTTTAGATGCAATGAAATAGAATCCTGATGTAGCCTGCTAGGGACTGGTCAAACACAAATCCAGGACCACTCCCAGCTCAACCTGGGACTTAGATTAGGGAGTTCATTTCTGTATCTTTTCGTTTCCCACCCTAGCTTGCAGGGAGGTCTGTTTGAGCATGTGGAACTCATTTATTGTTTATATTTTTTTTCTTCCCACTCTGCTCCAAAGGACATTCAGCAGTGTATTAATTAACTAGCACTCTAGCTCAGCAGACCGCCACATTCACCTTGTGCGCCGGCAGACTCCTGCTGAAGTCCCAAGCACCTCTTCCCTTCAGCCAGAGATGTATATTTTATGAGTGAATGGCATGTAAAACGTGCTGCGTGTTGCAAACTCCAGTTTCCAGGTGGTGAAGCTGCCCAAAGAGTTTGTCGATCTCAGTAAGTGTGTGCATGCATGGGGAGAAAAGGGCACAGAGAGGACAGACAGAGCACGAAGCTAGTCATGACTGCCTTGCTGGGATCAGACCAAGGCCTATCTAGTCCAGCATTGTTTCCAACCATCAGTCAAATGCCTCTGGAGTCTGGATGCTCACAAGCAGAGCATGAGGGGTTGGCCTTTCCCAGTCTTTTGTTCTTGGCATCTGATGTCCAGAAGTATAATGCCTCTGTACATGCCACTTCCATTTTGTTATCATTAGAGATGAGTCAAAATTTCTCAGAAAAGATTTTTTTTTCCTGGATAATTTCCCCTTAGCACCCCAACCCCAAGGCCATTTTGCCAAAGTATTCCACCAGTTTTTGTGTGGTGGTGGCCATTTCCCCCCAACAATGCTCTGTGACATGCCATTTTTCCTATCCGCTCCACTATATGGGAAATCCAAAATGGTGGCTGGGCTGCCAACATAGAAGCTTTGTTGGGCCAAAATACAAAAACAAAAACTTTAGTGCTGGTCAACTTCCCCAAAGAAACTGTAGAATTCCTTCCCCCCCCCCGCTGAATACTTTGCAAAATGCCCCCTCCATTACCCCACCAATGAATAAGTTGGAGAATTTTAGGAAGCTGGTTTTGCACAGCTCAGCTTTAGAATGGCTATTGATATACACCATGTTCACGACAAAGCAAGTGTCTTAATGCAGCAAGAGCAATCTGCATGCGCAGCTGATGCAAATGCATACAGTTGCACATGGCAATGTTTATTTGGTCCCCTACAGAAACCGAAGCATATCAAGTTTCCCAAAAAATATGACAAGAGTTAGCATAGGGCCTTTGTCTTCTTGGACCCCTCTGTCTGTCATTCTATCATATATGTGTAGACTACATTTCTGGGACATTTTAACGATCGCATTAATTTAGAGAATGTTAAAGGTGAACTAATTTTGTTTTCTTCAGTAAGCATGGCCAAGTTTGGGGGAAATAAGTTGAGGCTACACAATTGTATTCACACACACACACACACACACACACACACATATATATAGAAGGCATGACTGGAATGAGCAACAGCAATAGCAATTTATTGTTATTCTAGCTACAGGCCATTGCAACACAGCAAAATGTATGAAATAATACAAACCTCTGGCAGGTCAGGGAAACATGAGGATAAACCTAATCACACATGTTTATTGCAATCTTCACTTTTTTTCTTCTTCTTCAGCGGGACTGTTTGATTTTATTTATTTTGCTCTGTAGGAATGGGCTGTGACAGATCAACAATAAAGTGTCATAGCTATTTAAAACAAAAACAACAACAATGAATGGAATAAGAGGTGCCTTAAAGGGAATTTAATATATTGGAGTATTATTTGGGAGAAACCCCCCAACAGAAATATGGCAAGAAGATCTAGAGTAAAGATCAGGCATCTGCCCAGACCCAAAACTAAACAAAGGGCTTACTGCAGCCTTCCCCAACTTGGTTTCTTCCAGATGTGCTGGACTGCAACTCCCAGCATGCCCCAGCCAGTGGGCTGGCTGGGGCATGCTGGGAGTTGCAGTCCAACACATCTAGAAGAAACCAAGTTGAGGAAGGCTGGCTTGCTGCCTCAGTTAACAGTGCCATTCTCATGTTTGATATGGCACCCAGAAAGATTATTAGTGTATATTTAGTAGTGTTGTCCTTCTTCAGGATCTAGTTGTCTAAAACTTAAATCTCTCATGGCAGAATCAATGGGGCACTTATGCCCCAGCCGATTTCTTTCCACCCCACTGATTCCTTTCTGCAAGTGATGGGACCTACTGCTTCCATAAGGGAGATGTAGCACTTCCTAGGGGAAGCCATGAAATGAGCACAAACGCTTGCTTCTGGAAGGAGGCAGGTTGGTGAAGCTCCCTTATGTGAACTCCTCTGACCTGCCTCCTTCCAGAAACTAATGTTTCTGCTCATATATACTGATATATATATATATATATATATATATATATGCAAACCATGTAAACAAGCATGTTATCAAGAGGCATTTTGAAGCTTACTACACTGCCTCTCAATCTGCCTCGCAAACCACATGCAAGAGAGTGTTCCAAAGGGTGGGTGCCACTACTGAAAAGGCCTGCTTACATGCTGATACCTGGCAACATTCTATTGGTCACAGAATGACCGGTAAACAACCAGTGACAAGGGAGAGGGGAAGGTATTGTTACAATTAAATATAGAAGTTACGGTTAAAATTAAAAACTCACAGCCCAGCTGCAAGGATAAACTCTTCCATGAGCTTTATCTTTCTACATTCACCTCTGTAGATGTTGGAAAAAGAGACAAGAAGATGTCAATTCTGAAGGGAGGGTTTTTATGATGACTGCCCATTAAATGGTTAAAGCAGTTTTACGTAGTCTGGTTGAAGGTCAGGGGAAGGGTTCAGTGGACTGAACCACTTGATTGAATCAGGGGAGGGAATGCTGGACATTGCTTAGCAACAGGTTTGAACAGGTGAGTTTTCCTTACCTCACAGAATTGAATGAGTAACATTTAAGAAACTGCAGTACTGTAACCATCAAGTTTTAGTACCTGAGTAATCTTATGTTACAGTTGTTTATCTTTTAAAATGCATCTACTTAAGAAAGAAGTCGTGTGTGTGTGTGTGTGTGTGTGTGTGTTTGTCTGAGAGAAGTCTGCTGCTGTTTTTGCACTCTGCCATCAGTAGATGTACGTTGTTGTTTTTCACTCACACATATTGGTAGGTTTTTTCTTTGACTTTGGGAAATCCAGGCCCACAAGTCTGTTTATAAAGATGCTCTAGGTCTAGCAGCAAGTCCCCTTTGGCTCTCCTGCTGAAGCAGTTTGCGTGCCAGGTGTTAACTTCATATCCTCAGCCATCCTGGAATATATTAACGCAAACACTACATCAAAAGAGCCAAACGAATGATCACTGCCAGGGTATACACAGACCAAACTCCTGATTACTGGCTGTACCAGGACTTTTGTGCTTTGTGTCTGTTATCTCACTTTCCAGATTATTAGAGAATCTGATAGCAATAGCTAATTAGCCATTTTAATTATTGGTTGGTGTTTGCATAAATTATGCTGAGATGCCCAAGTCTGCCTTGCTTTTTCCTTAACATAATATGCCAGGAGGGATGCTTGGGGTTGTAACATAATGAGAGAACTGAAGCGGTATTCTCTGTACACTTCATTACTGCAGGTTTCAACCCAAAGAGGCTCCCGACGTTGGAGAATTTATCCCCAGTTTAACCAACGTCAACTGAAACTTACAACAACTGTTCATCACTCTCTGCTTCCTTTGTTGTCTTTCTTTAGCAAGAAGCTTACAATAGGAAATAGAGGAATAATTGAATGGACATGCCTTTTTAAAATAAAATATTTACATCCGCTGAAAGCAAGAGAATCGCATACCTGATTTATTCACTGGCCCCTGTGAAAGTCAGTCAGTCTACAGTTGCGCAGACAGGAGTCCCTCCCAGACGCCAGTGAGACCAATTATCGTGCCAAAGCAGGCACGGTGTCTTGGCGAACATCCACACTTGGAAGGGTCCCAGTGATAGAGCACATGGTGTGCATGCAGAAGGTCCCCGGTTGAATCCCTGTCATCTCCTGGTAGGGCTGGGAAAGATCCCTGTCTGAGAGACACTGGAGAGCCGCTGCCGGTCAGTGACCTGATTCGCACATCACAATAAGCCACCACTGGTTGTGAGCCTTGTTTGTGTCAGTGTGGCTTATCGTGACCTCCAAACCCAGCACAGAGGCTTCAGTATGGTTTGTTAAGCATGCACAAGCCACCCTGAGAACCCATAACTGGTTGTTGGGTTGTTGAAGGTGGATTGTTCTGAGTGGCTTGTTGTGATGTGCTGAACCTGACAGCGTGGCCTGTCAGTGGCTTTTCAGCACGGGCTATAGAGCCACCTAGCAAGAGTGGTTTCAAAGCCCAGCTGCTTGCTAGTGCCACCTCCAGCCTCCCTCATCCGCCCCTTCACCGATACCTAAATGGCACTTGGGAAGGTCCATAACTCATTCCCCACCTTTAATATATATATATATATATATATATATATAGGTGCTTCAGAAGTATGCAGATGGTTTCATAATTTTTCCTTTTCGTTTTTTGAGTGCTTGTCAAGTTTGCAAATGGGTTCATAATTTTTTCAATTATTTTTTTTCTGGTCCTTTGCAAGTGCACGGATTCACCTGTCCGCTATGTACAGTGTGCAGTAGTAGAGTTGCCTGGTCAATTTCCTTGTAAATTACCTACTCCACTTCTTGATAGCAAACTCCGAAAGCTGTCAAGGGAAGCAGTGGAGTAGGTAATTCACAAGGAAATTGACATGGTGACTGTACTACTGTGGACTGTATAGTGGACAGCTGAATCTGTGCACTTGCGAAGACCCGGGGGGGGGTGAATGGGGGGGAGAATTACAAACCCATTTGTGCACTTGAGGGGCACCCAAAAAGAAAAAAGAAGAAAAAGCTTGCAAAGGACATCATTGCTCCAAAAAAGGAGCCACAACTGGGGGTGGAGGAAGCCAGTAAATTCCCACTTGTTAATTTCATCCTCCGGTACATCTTGAACTGACACTTGTCAGTTCCCTCCACCCCCACTTTGGCACTTCACTTGACCCTGAACTCCTAAAGCAGCGGCTGAATGGGACGGAGCTCCTGTGGCGGGTGGGTGTAATTACCACTGGAGTATAGGGGTAATTACTCCCCTGGTAATTATAGCTGCCCACCCCAGTAGCTCCGTCCCATTCAGCCACTGCTTCAGGAGTTCAGGGCCAAGTGAAGCGCCAAAGTGGGGGGTGGGGGGTGGGGAACTGACAAGTGGCAGTTCAAGACATAAGGGGATATTGATCTGTACCAGTGAAGAAAGTAAATAGCAGGACTGGCAAATGTCCGCAATTGTGCATTTGCAAATGACAGAAAAATGAAAATAGAGAACCAAATGCATTTGCGTACTTCCTAAGCACCAAAAAACAAAAAAAACAAAAACAAAATTGAAAAAAGGTTTCAAATGGAAAAATTGCACAGAAGACAGGGTAGCTAGCGATCAGTGTGGGGTGGGAAGCCAGAAAAGGGACGAGGATATGAGAGGCGTTGTGCTTGAAAGGCCCATGGGATGTGTGCTGGGAGCAGACAGGAGGACTAAGGGGGAAACAAGCCATGGCAAGCCACAAAGCACCCAATCGTCTTTTGGGAATAACGCGGGATAGCAAGCGAACAACCAACCAACCCACCATGGCTTATTTCCAGGGTCGCTTATCATGAAGTGGGAACTGTCCCAGTGTCTGAGCTAGAGGGGTGACTGATCGGACTCAGTATAAAGGCAGCGTCCTGCGTTTCTATGTACCCCATTCATTATTGCTCATTTTAATTCTGTATTTCAGTTTGCATCTCAAAGATTCAAGAATCTGTCTCGATACAAAACCAGAATACAAAAATGTGAAGTATTAAATCTAGAGATGTGAAGGCCTGCCAAAAAAAAAAAAAAAAACCCAGGGGAAATCAGGACAAATCTGGGGGGGGGGGGGAATCAGGAGAACCCTGTTTTTCCCTAACTTAAACAAAACAAAAGAAAACAAAAAACTGGGGAAAAACACACACATGCACTGTGGAAAAAGGGGGGGTTCCCCCCATTGCCCCCCTGGTTCCCCCCATTGCCCCCCTGGTTTCCCCCATTCCCCCCTCCCAGGACTCCACATCTCTAATTAAAACTCTATGTTTAAAATGCCCTCCTTTTTATTTACAATGTTCATGCACCTGGATTCACGCCCTCCTTCTCCATTCATTTCTCATCTTACAGGGCCAGTCTCACCATTAGACAGAGTGAGGTGGATGCCTCAGGCAGCAGATTTTGGGTGTTGTGAAAGGCAGCAAGTTGTTAGTTACTTAATGTATTATTATTATTTCCATTTTACTGTCCAGGGAGGGAGATGCTTCTGGTGTTTTCTGCATCAGGGGCCAAAATAATATGGCTGGCCTTGAGTACTGTGCACCTTGCCTTGCAGGGAGGAGGGGGCGGCATTTGCTAAATGCTCCCCATGGATAAAAAACTAGTATATCAAGGAAAAGGGTAAGCTAGACCCCCCATCATCTTGATGCATGTCTAGGGAGCTTTATTCCAACATATTATTCCCTTCACCCCCAAACCACACACATATCTGCAGGATGAAGAGGAATAATCTGGGAAAGTTCTGTCCCTTGAGTGTGCTGGCTGTATAAGTTGCCCTGATTGCAAGAGATCCTGATGGAGAACTGCCGCTTCTTGCATCTGCTTTAATGTGAGACTTCCGTTGTCTTCGGAATCAACATACTTGTTTGTGAGCAATCTCAATATATATCAGCATATATTTGCACACATGGGCATGGTCAAAGAGTATTATTCTTACAGGTTAAGAAATCAAGGCCAGCCCATTTGATTTTTTACCTCCTCTCTGTCCAGAGACCTAGCTCTCGTTTGGGGTCAGGAGTGGACTCCAGGTGAGATTTACCTGCCCTGATCTATGCAGGACTTTTCTCATTGACGTGGAGAAACCTTGTGGGATCTCAAAAGTAGGTTCCAGTCCAATGAAGCAAAACTTTTCTTGTGTGAAAAATTAAAAATCAATAATACAGCTCCTCTTGAGGCTTCTTGTTTGAGCGATGACCAGCACATGCTGGAACTGAAGCAAAACCATTAATTTCCTGTGAAGCTGACGCGTATCTATTACTGGCAAAAAGCCTTTAGTCACATAGCTATTCAAAATTATTTTAATATAAAATGTGTGGCTATAGCCAAAGTGAAAGGTTAAATGCTGAGTGCAAAATATTGGAGCAGTGAAGTGGGTGAGAAAAATAGATGAGACAGTGTTTTTAAAAGTTATTTTCCTTTAGTCCTCTTTCATATGCTGTTAGCGACAGTCACAATAATTGCCTTTAGACACCATGCTAACCCCACCACACACACGCACAAACACACAGCCCCCACACACGCTGCTCCAGCCAGGGGAGCCCCATTAAAAAGAGTACTTGCTTAGCTGCTATTCAATCAATGGAAGTCTCACATTAAAGCAAACGCAAGGAGCAATAGAGATTCAGTGATTCTGACTGGGTTCACACAATCACCGCAGCTTGTCATGGCTTGTTTGAGCCACAACATGCAACGCCCATGGGCACCATCCTGAATATTCAAGCCGCAGCTGCAGCTTCTCATGTCATTTGAACCTGGGGACTGTGGGTCCTGCGAGGGTTAAACAACCCTTGCAGAACCTATTGCCTGTTTTAGGGTTATGCGAGGGTTAAACAACCCACAATCCCCGGTTCAGATGACATCACAAGCCGCAGCTGTGGCTTGAACATTCAAAATGGCTGCCTGCACACACCGCAACCCACTGTGGCTTAAATAAACCATGCTGGGCTGTTTGATCATGTGAACCAGTGCAATGTCTCTTCCACTTGGTCCACTGCCTTTGAGAATCCATTGAGAATCCATTGAGAGCCAGAGTGGCATAGTGGTTGAAGTGTTGGACTGTGGGACTCGGGAGACCCGGGTTCTAGTCCCCACTGAGCTATGAAGCTCACTGGGTGACTTTGGGCCAGTCACTGACTCTCAGCCTAGCCTACACAGGGTTGTTATGAGAATAAAATGGAGAGGAAGATCATGTACGCCACTGTGGACTCTTGGAGGAAAGGCAGGATATAAATGTAACAAACAAATAAAAAACAGATGAATGAATAAAAATATTTTTGGGCATATCTACACCCCAGACTTAAATGGTGTTAAAAAAGATGTTCCTTCTCTCCAAGGAGCCCAAGCAACTGTTATATAGTTCTGTAGCAGGGACCTCTAAAAGAGAATTCTCAGCAACCTTCCCAACCCTTCAACACCTTTCTTTGTGGAATGTCATGATGATAAAATGGGTAAAAAAGAAATAAATTACATATGTATGCCAGAAAGACCAAATAACAAATGTTGAATGTATGAATGTACCTAATCTAAAATTACTGATCCAAAATGCATGCTTGTAAAGAAATTTAGAATCGTGTGCATGAAATTAACATTGTTGAAGGCGGCGCTAGTGATGTGCGTGGAGCTCGATTGCGGGGTAGAAGTCCAGTGAACTCACTGGGCTCGACCTCCTGAGCTCCACTTGCCCTACCTGCTTCCCCAGCTCGGCTCGCGAGAACGCGAGCCGAGCCGGGGAAGCAACTTCTGGGTTCCGGTGCTATGTTGTTTACGTAGAAAATGGTGTAAGATACGTTTAAAATGGCCGTGTCTTGTATAACTTGCACAAATCACGACCGTTTTTAACGTATCTTATGCCATTTTCTACGTAAAGAACGTAGTGCCAGGAACCTGGAAGTCCGGTGAGTGCCTCAGCCGGCACTCGCTTTGGGCTCAGCTCGGCTTGCACGGCGGCAGCACTCAGCTCTGAGTGTGCTGCGAGTCGAGTAGTGGGCGGATCGCCGCCCACCCCTAGGAAGCTGAATTTTGTAAACTGTGGGATGTCTTAAGGGGCAGAGTTCACCCTGCAGCATTAAATGTACCGGTAATCCTTCAGTATCATTATCGGTTTACTTCTAGTGACTGTTCAGATACTTTTTTTTGAAGTGCCACTGGTAATACCATGATAGATGGTTCCACCAACCCACAAAATCCTTGATAAAGTCCCATAATGCATCCTATAATTCCCTGAAATATTACTGAAGTTTGCAGCAGTGAATACCCATGTTAACACAACAGTGCTGAGTCTTTACAGATTTTTGCACACATTTTACAGGTAACACATTTGAAATGAGAAATTTCATCTCAAAATGTGAGATCCGAGGGCTTCCATCAAATGTGGTACAATCTCATGCGATGGCCATCAAGACAAGGTAGGGAAAGAAGCATCTAGAATGGGAAGCAGAAGCTAGATAGGTACTTTGAGATGGCAGGTTCCTTTTTGAAGATCAGAGCATTTTGCATCCAAGTAGTTACACATCTCTTATTGTTTATAGCATAGGTTCTTGGAGGCTGCAGACACACCCTGGCAGAGATGTGCACATACATTGGAACTCTTGACAGGAAGGCAGTCTATCCTCTACACCAGATGTCTTGGACATCTCCAGATGTCTTGGACATCAACTCCCACCAGCCCTAGCTAGCATGGCCAATAGTCAGGAATGCTGGGAGTTGAAGTCCAAAACATCTGGAGGACACCTTTTTGGGGAAACATACTCTACACAAGCTCTACACAAACATACCCAACATAGTATGTATGTATGTATGTATTTATTTATTTATTTATGTGTCACCTTTCAGCCCAAATAGCCCCCCCCCCAGGTGACTTATGGTACTTTCAATGCCAATGATGTTAGCAATGACCTTGGAGGACCATATTGTATAGGTGCAAGAGGCACTCTCACATACAGAAGAACAGGACTGCAAGGTATAAGTGCACTCAGGTGGATCCAGCATATCAAAAGGAAGTTCACGCTTTTGTGCTTAAACAAAAACAACATTACTGCAATAAACAGGTGAATTAAACTTGGATTTCACAAAGGGGATGGTGGAAGGGTGACACATGTCAGAAACATGTCAGAAATGCATGGAAATTTCCCCAGTGAGGAAGAAGAAATATGTTTTAAAGAAAGAAAGAACGATGAAGGTCATGACCTGACACGTAATCAAGAAATTGAAATGTCTGAAAAATGAAGAGACTTCCATACCAGCTGGGATTCCACTTGCTCAGGGGGTGCGGGTGGGAGTAGAAGGCACAGGGAGATATGGAGGCAGAATTAATCATTTGAGTATCTTGCCAATATATGCTTGACACCCATAAAAACAGCACCTGTGGATGCTGCGCATAGGAAGTATTGAATAATGTCTAACTTTTGCCTTCTGTTCTCTTAATATTTAATCATTTAGGACAAGTAAGTGTGAAAGGTACACACTTCCCTTTTGGCTCCCAAAACCGGTAGCTTTTGTGACAATCCTCAACCCACCTACACATTCTAACAGGGCTACTCTGCTGTAAAATTATTGGAAGACCTCATTCCACAGCTCAAATTAGTAAGGTCTTCCAGTTTCATTGCTCTGGAACTTAAAATCAGTATGCTGGTTGATTTGGGGCTACGTGAGCTTTCTTTAGAAATTAGATATTTCATATCAAATATAACTACATAGAACATTAATAGGGGCCTATCAGCCTTAGGGCACAATTCTATGCATGTTTGGACAGAAAAAAACAACAAGGGTAGGACTTTTTTCTGTCTAAACATGCTCAGGATTGCACCGTTAACCCAAGAAGATTCACACTGACCACACACAGTTCTCTCCAACTCTTTCCCTTCCCTCCAAAATCTGAAAAAGTGCCCCTGGCCAGTTTTCTAAATCTAGTCTGTTATGGTCAGGTTTTGTCTTCTGAAATATAGATCTATATCCATATTCATCTTCTGGAATATGCTGTGGGTTTAAAACAGTAATAGGCCTTGGGTTGGATCCAGATTTAGGCATCAGCAACTGAGCTGGCAGAAGCGGACTTCCCTGCCCCTTCCTCCCCAGAGCAGTCCCTCCAGCCCCTTAAAAATGCTACACAAAAGGTTCGGGGACCCAACTGAATGGGGTGAGCTGTGGTATGTTGGGTGGGGGGAGTGGGGATCCCCCAAATCAGGCAAAGACACCTTCCATGAGTGTGGCCAATGCATCTACTGAAGGCAGATCTTGGATCCAACCCTGATATATTTCATTTATATGCTTTCTGTGTGCTTAGAAATAGAAAAGAACAAAAATACAAAACAGGAAACTGTTTGCTGGAGATTAGATCAGGGGTTGGCAAGTCGTCACCCCTGGGTTTTATTCTTGGCATTATTCCAATCTTGGTGACCTTCAGAAAACTCAAACACTGCTCTGGTGTGCCTGGGTTTTTGAAAGTGGCTTCACGTTTCCCATCAAGGCCTCGCTCCTGATGTTTCTCTGTAGGTTTTTCATTTCCTATCACATTAATAAATTGTGTGCTGTCAGACTTGCTTGTTCAGTTTGCTGCTGGTGCACAAAAACCAAGAGGAGCCCTGTTGGATCTGGACAAGGGCCCATCTACTTCAGCATCCTATTTCCACTCCAAGACTAGCAGCCAGATGCTTCCAGAAAGACCATGAACAGGCCACAAAGGCAACAGCTTTACCCTGTTGTATACCCTCCAGCAACTGGAATACGGAGGCACGCTACCCAGTATTGCCAGATTATCCATTTGGGGAATTCTTGTCTCAGAGCATTGACATTCTCAGGTTTGTTTTTGTTCACAAACTTCTTGCAAGGCAGAGGGGACAAAAAAATCCAACCCGAGCCTCCTTCTAGATCTTTCTGCTTTCTCTGAGGCATCAGCATAGCCAGGCATATGAGCTGCCCCTCACACCAAATTTGTAATGTGCTAAGAGGCCCCTAGGAGGCCCTGGCCCCATGAGGTCACTGGGTAAGTCACTCAGCCTGTCTACCGAGTCCAGATGTCCCTTAATATTTCCCAAAATAACCTGCTGGCACCACCTACTGCTTACATAGGGCAGTAAGATTCTCCTCTTGATATACTTGGCTGTGTACTTCAAACCCAGGACATGGGGTTAGATTTTATTTTATTTATTATATTTATACCCCGCCTTTTTTCCTACAAGGAACCCAAGGCAGCTTACATAATCCTCCTCCTCCTCCTCCTCTCCATTTTATCCTCACAACAACAACCCTGTGAGGTAGGTTAGGCTGAGAGTCAGTGACTGGCCCAAAGTCACCCAGTGAGTTTCATGGCCGAGCGGGGAATAGAACCAGGATCTCCTGAGTCCCAGTCCAACACTCTAACCACTACACCACACTGGCTTATCTTGGAATCCACCTAGGGTAGGCCAGGTGTCCTCTTTTACAGAGGGCATTCCTCTATTCGAAGGGTCACCATCCTCTGTTTGAAGGCGTCCTGTATTTGAAGGGCTATCCTGAACCTCTGTTTGAAGGACTGAACCATGAGAACTGTTGCCCATCCATAGTTAGTACCTGGACAACAGACTGAACAGGCAGGCTCATAGGTCACCTGGTCACAGTCTTCTGCACTATGGTGAGAACTACTATATTTCTATTGAAATTATCATTATTATTTCTAAATGTGTATCTATACATATACAAATTTTATGCAAATCACCATCCTCTTTTTTGGTGATGCATTTCCTCTTGGGGTGACACCTAACTGGCTACCCTAACCAGAACACAGGTAGTTCGATCTGCAAACATATATTTAACCTCCAGGACAACCTCCTTTGATGAAGAATGAGACATAATAGTTCTACCTGATAACTTAACCCAGCATATAACTGACTCCTTTTTTCAACAGCTGTCTTAACCACCTGTGCCTTTTCAAGCCCTCTTCATTCCTGAATGCATGAGCACATATTAGCCCCAGCCTCTGAGATCATTCCACTCTGCCCCCTTAGATCTCCAGCCTTGCCATGTTGAGGCATTAACTTGCCATCTACTCGCATTCACATGAATGTGAATAGGACTCTCTTCACAATCAGGGAGCCTAAGAGCATTTATTAGCGTACATAAAACATGTCCACTGCTGCCAGTGGGGGACAAAGATGACCACCACTGCTTCTCTGAACAGAAATAAAAACTAGTGGGTACTAGTTTGAGTTCAGCCCTAGCTTTAAAGCATCTGTGTTCCAGCCTCTGCCGGTTGCTTTCTCTGCTTTCCTAGCCTGTTTCCTCAGATCTCTTTCAATGAGAATATTGCCCAGATCTTAACTCTGGCCTAGGTCTCCTGGGTCCTTTATGCCATAATGACTTGACTTCACAGCATGATGGCAGTGATTCACAGCCTCAACATGGTCCTGGAAAATGAATTGAATAAAATGGTAAAATGCACTTACAAAATGCCCAATGCATTTCAACAAGAATTAGTGCAGAACAGAGATTTTCAGCCAAGCTTTTTCCGGAAAATCAATGAGGGTGGGTCGGGAGGTTCTGGCATGCCTTGTGCTTGTTCCTGTTCTAAACAAAAACCTTGGGTAACATTTGCTGGTCCCCACAAAGGAGCAAAAAATCCCCCCTTTTGCAGAGGCTAAATTGTCCTCAAAATTGGGGGTGGGGGAAAGATTTCAATTCAGCATTAACAAGAATATAGTTTTCCTCTTAATGCAGCCTTTCCCAAACTTGGGCTCCCAGGTGGTGTTGGACTACAACTTCCATAATCACGGACCATGATGGCTGGGGATGATGGGACTTATAGTCCAACACCATCCGGGGATGCAAAATTGGAAAAGGCTCTTAAGGTAACAGCTCCATAAGAAAACAGTATTCTTGTACACTTGAAGGTCTTTACTGAAACATGGGAGGCATTTGGGAAGAGCACCTTACCATTTAAAAAAAAATCATTTCCCCAGTACCATATTGAGGCCTCGCCTCTTTTTTGTTTGTTTATTTCTATGTGTTTGGTGCTGTGCCCTCCTCCCCCCACCCTTTGTGGTGATTCACTGAATCACTTTGGTGTGCCAGGAACCTGAATGGTCTAGGCTAGCAACATAGTCTAGCCCAGTGTTCTCCAACCTTGGGTCCTCAGATGTTTTTGGCCTACAACTCCCAGCATGCCCCAGCCAGCTATGCTGGCTGGGGCATGCTGGGAGTTGTAGGCCAAAAACATCTGGGGACCCAAGGTTGGAGAACACTGGGCTAGCCAATGGTTGTTTCTCACAGGTGATCAGAACATTATTTTATGATTAAGCAGGAGCAAGAGCACAAGTCCCATGAAATGGCTATCTTAATACCACACAGCAAGCCTATGGCAGGCACGGGACTGGGACCAGATCATCTGTGCCTTAAGATGAGTTCTTGACTTGACCATCTTTCCTTTGTGTTATACATAAAAGAGAGGAAATCTTACAAAACAAAGGGCTCGTATATTTCATATGCCTGACAGGCAGTTGCATGGAAGGAACTCAAAGCACTAGTCAGGGAGAGAATAAAGGGAATAACGATTTAATTAGGAAAAGTCAGCATGGATTCACAAAAGGGAGTTCGTGCTTAGCAAACGATAATGGGATTTCCAGAGCTGTAATAAAAACTGCTGACAGAGGAAAGAGATAGTTCCAATTTACCTGGGTTTTTTATGCAAGCCCTTTAAAGTAGGCAAGGGGACTGATTCTCCCCTCCTCTCTCATCCCCGCGGAGCTTGGTGGGAACATGAAAAGTGCAAGAAGCCACAAGGAACTCACTATCTCCAAGTGTCTTGCCACCTTCAGAAAAGGAATATTGTGGGAATATAGAGACAGCTTCCTCTCGGACTCTGTCTCTACCCGCGGTAGATCATCTCAGGAAAATGGTGAAAAGAGTTGCCAAGCAGCTGCTCTCATCAAGGTGGTGCTGATGATGAAACAATGGGTTGCATCCAGGTTTACTGAAACTGTTGTGTGCATCCACCACCCTGAGTTGGACACAGTGGGTTGGATCCAGGCTTAAATCATGCGTAGTGTAGATTCATTAAAATCAATGGGTCTTTAATTAGTCATGGTTAGTTTAAGTCCATGGATCTGAAGGGTCTATTCTAAATATCCCTAGCTCTGCATCCAACCCTTATACCCCACCCAAAAAACAAGGTATTCTGGGAGGCTTACAATAACAAGAAAAACATTTTAAAAATACAGTTTATCATCCATAAAAGCAAAAACAAGCAAACAAATAAAAAAAAAAACTATGTAGTGTAAAAACTCCAGCCACAGAGAACAAAACTAGTCAGTAAAAACACTCCCAAGCAACACCACACAATACTTTAAACCAATTTAAAATGTAAGAATTTGAAGTTTTAAAGTATAAATAAATAAATAAATAACAGTAGCCTTTACACTAAGAATCAAGGGGCACTGTCAGGGGCCATTTTTATATGATCAGGGGACAAAACAGAACACACTGGTACAAAATCAAATTTCTAGTCCCCCTAACATATTACAAACACAGGTCCTGATCTAGATAAAGTTAGTTGAAACTGGGGATGGGTAAGAATTACGTTTCATTTCAGTTTTGATTAGAATTTACCAAACATTTTTAAAAGTTCTCCATATTCGGGACAAAGGGAATTTGAGATGATGATGATGATGATGATGATGATGATGATGATCAACAGCAACAACAACAGAATGTGGGGGAAACCTACATTTAAAGATTTGTCCATCTAGGCCCAGGGCTTTGGAGTGCTTTGCTTTTAAAAGTCTGGGTTAGAAAACCTGTGTATTCAACCATATTGATGCTTAATTAGGTTTCCACTTCTTTTTTTCCTGACAGACTTTTTATCTGTTACAACAATATGGCAGGCAGGTATATCATGGTCCTCTCAGCGCTGGGAATAGCTGTACCTATTGAACTTGGCTGGCGCAGATGGGTGAGAATTTTGTTGCAGTTCGTTTTTGATAAGAATTTACCAAAATTTGCAAGGTTCTTCAAATCTGGGAGAGAAAGAACTTGAGATTTAAGCAATTCAAATGTGGGAGAAAGCGAAATTGATCATTTCACCCATCCCTTGCAAGTGTGGTTGCACCATAGATTTGTACAAAGGCGTTACAATGTTGGCAGTTTTTTTTTCCAATTCCAATTTCCAATTCCTTTCCTATCTATCTATCTATCTATCTATCTATCTATTTGTATTTATAAACCACTTACATCTAAAGATTTCAAAGTGAAATACACAATTCATAGAAACATAAAAATAATGATCAATGCATCCAAAACGGTAGGCTGCACTAGACAGGGAAGGCTGGGTCTTCAACATCCATCTAAAAATAAAAAGTTTTGGCACATGTCTAACATCAAGGGGAAGATTATTCCACAACATAGTGGGTGCCACTACACTCAATGTCCTGCTGCAAAGAGGCAAGGGGAGGAGCCTAAATCTTTCTCCTTTAGATTTGTGGAAGCTGGCAAGTATTGAGTTAATAACATATCCACCCACTATGAGCATCCAAGGAGAGGAAGCAGAATTCTGCATGGGCTTCCCCTGCTGGACTGGAGAGCTGCACATATGGTTCTTAGGACTGGGGTGCCGTGTCCATCATTTAGTGCTGTGCACATAGATGGCAACCATGAACAAAGCCCTGATCTTCAGCTTTCAAAGTGCCGTTCTGTTCGAGATCAGGGGGCTGATGGTGCCAGAGGTAAAGAAACAGGAGATCTGCAAGCAAGTAGCTGACCACACCACAAATATGCACACACACAGCCCAATGGTGCTTGCCTGTACCTCTGGATTATGGCCCATGAGAAAACGTCTCCTTCACTATTTAAACAGGCACAATTTGTAATTGTGATATAATTATTAATCAGAGCCCCCTATTCTTGAGTGCGCCGGATCACTGCACGCAGTCCAATTGCTTTCTGGCATCAAACTCTGCCCGGAATTTAGGAAACGATCATTGACTTCAAAGGAGGAAGGAACTTGCTTGAACATCAGAAAGAAATGACAAATGTGAGTTGAGCATGTAGGGCTGTGACTAGAGGAGAGTCACAAGGATTAGTATTAGGATCAATTTTGTTCACTTTATATATCAAGCCAGGAGAAGTGGTAAGTGGATTATGCTCGCTGCCGACAGAAAGTGCGAGGGCAGTCAAAACAAAGGAGGAGGGGAACCAAATTCAGAACAGAGGAGCGAGATAAGTAGCTTATGAAATTCAAAGTACGTAATGTAAGGTAATGAGTCTGGCAATGATAAAAAAAATAAAAATAAAAATAAGAGCCCTAGCGAGGCAGGGGGATGGGATATACACTCAATGGTAATATATTATGAAACATTAAGCAAGAGTAGATCTGAGATTAGTGGTGGATAAGGCTATATTTCCATTAGCAAAAGTGCTGAACAGAGCAGGGAGGCGGGGTGGTGGTGGCGGGGTGGCGGGTGGGAGGAGGAATAACCCTGCTCCACAATAACAGAATGTCAGATGTAAATTGGGGAAAGTCAGGACACTGTAAAAGTGTCTGGATTGCAGATAGAACATTTCTTATTTACATCCAACTCATGTGTTGCTGTTGTATATCATTACACAACCTAGTATAGGGATGCTATAGCAGGGCCGGGCTCGGGGAGCGAATTGTGAAGGAAATCCCCTGGGTAGAGAACTCTTGGACATCCTCGGCGGATGGGGAGGGGTAGACATGAGGTGAAAAGGAGAGGGCTTCCATTGAGGTAATGGGGCATTCACATTCCTAAAGGGAAAGCAGAGCGGATAGTTACTACCAGCAGGGCCGGTGCTATCATTAGGTCAACTAGGCAGCTGCCTAGGGCGCAGGGCTAAAGGGGGCGCCAGAAACGCCTTTTAAAAAATACAGTGCTCTCAAGTGGGAAGGGGGGGCGCTAAATATCTGATCTTGCCTAGGGCACCAAACTGCCTTGCACCGGTCCTGACTACCAGGCCAGCTAGCTGGGCTAGTTATAAATGAAAGGGCACAGAGCTGTGAACTTAAGCTAAGAGCCAGACACCAGAGGAATTTAGGCCGGCTTTTGTACACAACAAACGAAGCGAGGAACTTAACCAAGGGCAACAACAATAGGCCCCAAAGACGTCAACTGCCTTTGAAAGGCATCTAATTACTTAGGGACCCCATGGCGAGGTGCAGGGGCAGCTATTAACCTCACGAGAAAGGACAGGGAAATGGATTTCTCGTGTCCACACATAATATCCATCTCCTGCTTCATAGACCCACGTTAAACATCCATCCCCATTTTGTCCATCAATTTTAAGGGATGTTCGATGAGGCCAGACCTAAAAGCTTTCTGTATAATCTTCTAAAAGATTTGAACCCCCACCTTGTTCAAAGTTCCACTGTCAACTGTTTCTACTTAGCTAGTTGGCAGGGGGGGCTGGTGACTCCTGTGAGTGTCGGTGGCATTGCATCTCTTTGGCTGAGCCTTATAAGAGCTTTATAAGCACCATGGTGCTCCATGGTGGCGAACCTATTTTGGGCATGGGGTTCAGCACCATGGATAGCTCCTATGAAGCTCAAACACAAATATGCAATGGATAAGGAGCCCCACTGGCACAGGCGTCACCAGCCTCCCCGGCTAGTTGGCATAATCCACAATTCAATACCGAAAAATGCAGGGACCTTATGAATTACCTAAGACAGTCGATTGGGATTGTAGTTGCTAGAAAATGGCAAATAGACTGACTCTAGACTGACTTAAACTAGCTCCTCTTAGAGAGAGACCTGTTAAACAGAAGTGAGGATCTTGGGAATAAAAAAGGAGATAGATGGGCGGGGGAAAGGAAGGATTTTTTTTCTGTTAGGCATGCTTTGACCTCGCAGTGTTGAAATGGGGCTGAAGTTTCCACGGCATGTTCCTCTCATCCTTGAAATAAATGTTTGCTGAACTGTGAAAAACAAGAGATTGACCACATTTCTGTCAGAGCAGATTCATATTCAGTTGTGCATTATCACCATGCATTTCTTCTTTGCATCAGAGGCTTTTGGATTTATTTATTTTTTTAAAAAAAACACCTTTTGCAGATAGTATTCAGCCAATTTCAGTTTGGAAAAATCTTGATCTTTCTCATCGGAGTCTGCCAATTGGCCCTGCAATACCAACTCCCATCAGCAGTGCTCATTGGGACATGCCTAATGATAGCCATGCTTTCCCTGGGGTTTGGAGAGAGGTTTCTGAAACACAACTGTGCCCTACATAATGAGAGAGAGACATCGAGGGAATTCCAGTCCTTAGTGAACCTCAAGTACAAACCAGGCTTCTTCCCTTCTATCATGTTCCAAGTCAATCTAAATGCATTACAGACCACAGAGTCACAAACTGTATTTGATTATTTATAACCATGAAATAAATGGAATAATTTGGGACTTGTGAATATTTCTCTCTCTTTCTCTCTTCTACTACTGCACATAAGGCATGGAACAGCAAACTCCCTCATGGATATGTATGATTAATGTGTGATGAATGTATAATACCCTGGTATCTGGCAGCCATTGAGAAACTGTCCAAAACTTGTGCCTTCCAATTCTTCTTCTTGCATGATACACAACTTTAAATGGAACTTTTGGCTAAGCCAACCTGGATTGGCTAAATGTATACACTTGAAAGCAAGATTTCCCATGATGATGATCGTTGTTGTTGTTGTTGTTGTTGTTGTTATTGTTGTTATCCTATTATTATTCCTTTGTTCTGGACAATTTTAACTCCTCTACATTTCAATAATGCACCTGCTAATGATCGGCTATAAAGACAAAGGGGATATATCTAAGCATTCAAAAATATTCCCAGACATTAGTCTGCCAAGATGAAAGAAAGATATGGGATTGACTGATGTGGCTATCAGTCAGAGGTTTCCCATGATTATAGCAACCTATATAGCCTAGACAAAGCTACATCAAAGTCCTAATTAGGGGGATGTGAATGTCTAAGCAGACTATATAGTAGTGGCTCTGAGGCTAATATCCTTTCCCCTAGAGTCCCAGTGGATGTACAAAATATATGTAGTAGATGGTATCGATCCCCTCTGCTAGATTTCTGGTGATGTATCTTTTGCTTGTATTAAAAGAAACAACCCAAACTTTTTCTTATTCTTAGGCAGGCAGAGCATTTTCTAATTAGTTTGTCTTAATTCTACAGTTCGAATATTGAAGTGATAAAGGAAAATTGATCTGGTCCCCTTTGCTGTTGGTTCTAAAAAAAATGCCAGGCTTTGATGTAATTTTTCAAGAGTTTTGAAGTCTATAATCCAAAATCCACAGTTGGGCAATACCTTTATTAAGACCAACCAAAATTCCACAAAAATGTTACCCTGAGTCCATCGGCAGCTCCTTCTGCTCTCTCCCTCTGGAGGGAAAAGCCAGGAGGAAGCTTTCAAGTTCTTCAGAACTCTTCATCAAGCCAGGTGGTACAAAAAGCACGGGAATTGTGGTGCCTCCTAACAGAGATATTGCCCAACTATGCATGTTGGATTCCCCCCACCCCCTCATCGATCAGCACAGCTATATTTGCTTTTTTCTTTGTTTTGGAATCTAGTATTTCCAAATAGGGCCAGATTAAGATAGGGGCTATTGGAGCTGCAGCTCCAGGCCCCTACCAGAAAATAGGCCCACAATCAGGACCGGTGCAGGGCAGTTTGGCGCCCCAGGCGAAATAATATTTAGCGCCCCCCCCCTCCAAAGCAGCCCTGCTCTGCAAAAAAAAAAACCCTGCGCCGCCACCACCAACCTACCTTCCCCCCGCCGTGGCTGCTGCTGCTGCTGCCGCCGCCGAGGAGGAAGAAGTGACGCGACGGGACCCCCGCGCTGTTTTTTGCTGGGGAAACCATGGCAACAGGGCTGTTTAAGCCCTGTTGCCCTGGTTCCTCCCGCCAAAACAATGCGGGCGGGGCTCCGGAAGCGACACGACGCGGAGAAGGTAGGTGGCGGGGAGGGGGTCGGGGGGTGTGATGGCGGGGGGAGGCGCAGCGGCAGCGAGCGGGAGGGCGGGGGGAGGCGCAGCGGCGAGCGGGACGGGAGGGTGCGGCGGCGGGCGGGCGGGAGGGTGGGGAGACGGAGGCCTGGCGGGGGTGGCGCAGTGGAGGCAGAGGCCTGGCGGGGGCGGCGCAGCGGCAGTGAAGAGGAGCGCAGCGTTTCTGCGCCCTCTTCAGCCGCGCGCCCTCCTCAGCACCAGGCCCATAATGCTCTTAATCCGGCCCTGTTTCCAAAGGGAGAGAACTGGTTGTGTCTTGAGTGGGAATGGAGAAAAATACATACACATGCACACACAATTCAGACAAACACATTTGCCTTTAAACGACACCTACACTGACTGGGAGGACAATGTATAGATATTGCTAATAAGAGGAAGATACATCCTGAACTAAAACATTAGTCTTACAATCTCTTCTATCATGGCAGCAGCATATAGCCATCATGACTAGGAGCCATTGTTGATAGCTTTATCCTCCATGAATTGGCCAGGGTGGCTGGCATCGCCCAGGGTGGCCGGGTGACCGGCCAGATGGGCGATTAACAAATATAATAAATAAATAAATAAATAAATAAATAATCCCTTTAAAGCCATCCAAATTGGTGGTCATTATTACACTTTATGATAGCAAATTCCATAGTTTAACTATGTGCTGCATGAAGAAGTACTTCCTTCTATCTGTTCTGAATCTCCCACCAATCTCCCACCAGATCATCATCATGGGATGACCCTGAATACTGGTATTGTAAGACAGGGAGAAAAATGTCTCCCTATTCCCTTTCTCCTCTCACCACCTTTATTATGCCTCCCCTTATTCGCTTTTTTGGTAAGCTAAAAAGTCCCAGACATTGTAACCTCTCCTCATGGGGGAATTGTTCCAGCCCCGTGAACATATACACTGGGCCAGTACAGATGTAATGTTCCTGATCTTTTAACTATGATTTTGGAGACCAGGAGCATGCTGTGGCCTCACACATTCCTTCCTTCCTTCTTTCTTGCATGTGAATTATCCCTGGCTGATGACATAGTCAACAGTTCCTGGCTTTTCCCTCCAGAGGGAGAGAGCAGAAGGAGCTGCCGATGGACTCAGGGTAACTGATGGTAGAACACTCCACAGAAGAAGACACTCCATTGATCTGCAGAGTGTTGACCCCTGGCAGCTGGTCATACAGACCAGATGATTCAGTGATTCTGACCAGGTTTGCACGATGGCCGCAGCTTGTCATGGCTTATTTGAGCCACAACAACCTGCAGCGCCCATGGGTGCCATCCTGAATATTCAAGCCACAGCTGTAGTTTCTCATGTCATCCGAACCCGGGGACCATAGGTTCTGCAAGGATTAAAAAACCCTCACAGAACCCATTGCCTGTTTTAAGGTTATGCAAGGGTTGTTTAACCCTCTCATAATAACCCACAATCCCAGGTTTGGATAACACCACAAGCCGCAGCTGTGGCTTGAATATTCAAAATGGCCACCTGCACACACCGTAACCCACCGTGGCTTAAATAAACCATGGTGGGCTGTTTGATCAGTGCAATGTCTCTTTCCCCTTGGTCCACTACCTTTGAGAATCCATTGAGAGCCAGTGTGGTGTAGCAGTTACAGCGTTGGACTGGGACTCGGGAGACCCAGCTTCTAGTCCCCACTGAGCTATGAAGCTCACTGGGTGACTTTGGGCCAGTCACTTACTCTCAGCCTAACCTACCTCACAGGGTTTTTGTGAGGATAAAATGGAGAGGCGGAGGACCAGGTAAGCCACCTTGGGTTCCTTGAAAAAGGAAAAAAATGTAATAATAAATAAATAAAACAACTAATTGTAATAAATAAATGTAATAAATAATAATAATAATAATAATAATAATAATAATAATAATAAATAAATGTACCATAATAATAAATAAATAAATAAAATTGTGCTGTATCAATATAATCCCTTACCAACCTGCCCAGTCACTGAGGTCATCAGAGGGCATGCTCCTGGTGGTTCCACATGGACCTATGGCCCGATTGGAATCTACCCATAGAAGATCCTTCAGTGTAGTGGCTCCATT
This sequence comes from Shinisaurus crocodilurus, assembly GCA_021292165.1. Classification (NCBI taxonomy): domain Eukaryota; kingdom Metazoa; phylum Chordata; class Lepidosauria; order Squamata; family Shinisauridae; genus Shinisaurus; species Shinisaurus crocodilurus. The sequence goes on along the minus strand of CM037880.1, from coordinate 23,466,481 downwards.
TCTATGGAACTCCCTCCCTCTGGAGGTCAGGCAGGCTCCAACGCTTTATTGCTTTATTTTAGGAAGCCTTCCTTGCTTGACCAGCCACAGTTTTACCGATATCCTGTTTTTAATACATTCATTGTTTTATTATTTCATCTGTTTTATCTTTTTATTGTCCACTGCTCTGGAATCTGTTGATATGGAACAGTATATAGATGATGATGAAGATTAATAATAATAATAATAATAGTCGTCAGTCAGGCGATCACTCGTGACCGAGTAAGATTGTCTTCCAGGATAAAAAAAAAGAAAATTTACAAAAAGGAGATTTTAAAAGGAGGAAAATTCTAAAGAAAATTGTGTAGACTCTAGCGATGGGTCCGTAAGTGCCTGTGGAGGCCAATTCTAGATCCACACAGCTTCCCACAGTGAGGACACAGGTTACCAGATGGAAGATGGTCTTGTAAAGGATTCATTTGATGTGCTTTTCGCTTAGCACGTTTCTCCCTTTCACCTTGCACTCGAGCTTCTTCAAAGTCCATAGAACCTTTGTGAAAGGCCAACCTCCAGTTAGATGGGCCAGAGCTTCCCAGTTTTCGATGTTTATATTGCATTTTTTTAGATTAGCCTTAAGAACATCTTTAAACCTCTTATATTGACCACCGATATTCCGCTTTCCATCCTTGAGTTGGGAATAAAGTAACTGCTTTGGGAGACGGCAGTCAGGCATTCGAACAACATGACCGGTCCACTGAAGTTGGCGTTGAAGGATCATTTTTTCAATGCTAGTAGACTTTGCTTCTTCAGTACACTGACATTTGTTCGCCTATCTTCCCAAGTAATTCGCAGGATTTTCCGGAGGCAACATTGATGAAATCTTTCAAGGAGTTGGAGGTGAAGTTTATAGATAGTCCATGTTTCGCAGGCATACAATAAAGTTGGTAATACAATGGCTTCATAAACCAGCGTTTTGGTCTTCTTACAAATATCCCGATCCTCGAACACTCTATGTTTCATTCGAGAAAACGCGGCACTTGCGGAGCTCAGACGATGCTGGATTTCACTGTCGATGTTAGCTGTAACAGAAAGATAGCTGCCAAGATAGAGAAAATGATCGACATTTTCCAGTATTGTCCCGCCAAGCTGGATAGATGGCATCACCAAAGGGTTAGCTTGCACTTGCTGATGAAGCACTTTGGTTTTTTTGATGTTAAGTGAGAGACCAAGTTTTCCGTACGCTTCTGCAAAAGCATTTAGGATAGTTTGGAGATCATCCTCTGAATGTGCGGAGACCACATTATCATCAGCATACTGAAGTTCCACAACGGAGGTTGTAATTACCTTACTTTTTGCTTTCAGCCTGCTGAGATTAAAAAGCTTTCCATCAGTTCGATATATAATTCCCACACCAGTGGGAAGTTTCCCCTCGACAAGATGTAAAATCATGGCGATGAAAATAGCAAATAATGTTGGGGCAATAACACATCCCTGTTTAACACCTGATCCCACTTTAAATGGAGCACCATGAGAGCCATTGTTGTCCAAGACCGTAGCCGTCATGTTGTCATGGAGAAGTCGCAAGATATTCACAAATTTATTGGGGCATCCAATTTTCATAAGGATAGTCCAGAGAGCTGTTCGATCTACAGTATCAAAGGCCTTAGCAAGATCAATAAATGCCATATAAAGGGGTTGATTTTGCTCCCGGCATTTTTCTTGGAGCTGACGTGCAGTAAAAATCACGTCTACTGTCCCTCTAGAGGGGCAGAAACCATATTGAGTTTCAGGGAGGATCTCTTCTGAAATAGATAGAAGACGGTTTGCGAGAATCCTGGCAAATATTTTACCTGCGGTAGCTAAGAGAGAAATGCCCCGATAGTTTCCACAGTCTGTCCTATATAGATGATGATGAAGATTAATAACAACAACAACAACAACAACAACACATAATCAGTGGATCAGGCGGCTACCAGCATGTTCTGTTATGCACAGCCCATCTGCTTTGAATTTTAAGAGAAATCTCTGAAAATATCAAAATCTGTAATGTATTTTGATAGATAGATAGATAGATAGATAGATAGATAGATAACTACTACTGCACTTTGCCATGACTCGGCAAATGGAGGTATCATAATTCAGTTTGTCGAGAAATGCCAGAATCATGGCCACATTATTACTAAACCCTTGAAAAGCAATGTCCAGACTGTTTTCCTGCTGAGTCAGAACACAGGATGCACTTAAATCTAAACCAAACCAGATTGATCACTATGATCCAGACTGTCTTTGATAAACTTTTATGCAAGGAATAACAGAACTCTATTGTTTCACAATTGGACATGCACCATTTGGAAACCATCTGCACTTCCTTTATTGCACATGCAAAAGATATTTTACAGCAAGCAGACGACTTTTTTAATGCTTCTTCATGGGGGAGGACTTTTGGAAGGGATGGGGGAGGAATAACATCCTTTAGTCTTTTAAGAGGAAGATAAAATGGTAGGACTAAACTGCTTGAAACTGTTTATGCTGCTTGGTATGATACAAATACAGTAAACGAAAGACATATCCACTCAGAAAGGAATATAAATTGCAAAATGAACATTAGTTGCAGTGTAACAAGCCACTGTCGGTTGAAGGTTAACTCTGCATATTATCCATCATGCTGCTTTAATATTATTCCTTGTGTATTTGATGGATCCCTTTTGTGTCAAATATATTTCCTTAGAACATAGGAAGAGCTCTGCTGGAACAGACCGGAGGCCTATCTATCCCAGGGGACCTCTGTTCACACAGTGGCAACCAGACGTCAATGGGAAGCCCACAAGAAGAACATGAGTGCAATATAGCACCCTCCTGCTCGTGTTCTCCAGAAACTGGTATTGAAAGGCATACTGCCTAGAAAAGTAGAGGGAACAGACAGCCATCATGACTACTAACCATTGAGAGCCTTATCCTCTATAAATTTGTCTAATCCCCTTTAAAGGCATCCAAATTGTAGGCCATCACTACATCATGTGGTGGTAGCAAATTCCATAGTTTAACTATGTGCTGTGTGAAGAAGTATTTCCTTTTATCTGTCCTGAGTCTTCCACCACTGCGTTTCGTTGGATCACCCTGAGTTTTAATATTATTTTATTTATTTATTTATTATATTTATACCCCGCCTTTTTTCCTTCAAGGAACCCGGCGGCTTACATAATCCTCCTCCTTCTCTCCATTTTATCCTCACAACAACCCTATTAAAAAAAGAAGTCTCCCTATCCACTTTCTCCACACCATGCATAATTTTATACATCTCTATCATGTCCCCCCATACTTACCAGTTTTTCTAAGCCAAGGAAAAACTTAGAAGAGCTTTAAATTTCTTATAGTGCAATCCTACACATGCCAAAATTTAAAAAATTCCTAGAACTTCCAGCGTTCCCCTGCCAGCATGGCTGGCTGGATAATGCTGGGAGTTGTATGACTTCTCCCCATCTAGGCATGCATAGGATTGCACCTTTAATAGCTGCAAATTGTTTTTCCCTCTTATCCTGCACTTCTCATATGCCAGCGATTGTGGCTGAATGCTGATAACACAGAAAGGAGTTCCTGTAGTTTTGATGTGTTACTTGGGGATTCTCAGACCTCTTTCATCATTTCTGAAGGTTGTGGAAAATTATTGCAACTGAGAACAGGTTCTTACGCTGTAACTTTTTTTTTTTAAAAGGGAAGATTTCTAATGTATGTGTTGCGACTTATATTCTTTTCTGAATCCCCATGCTTCTTCATGGGGGATTTTTGATAGAGAAGAGGTGAGGTAAGAATCCTTTAAAGAGAAAGATAAAACGGTATGAATAATATACCTAAGTGCTTGAAATGGACTACGCTGCTTGATATATCCATACACAAAGGCAGAGGATAGGAAAAGTAAATTTAAAAAGGTTACAAAGGTGATGGTCCTTTGAAAATATACATTCTTTTCTTTATTGCAAGGAATAATTAGCACTTTGCTAATACCTTTTAATGGTCACTTTATTCTGGAAAACTGCACAGAGGTATAATGGAGAAGAGAAAATGAATTGCGTAAAACAGCTTTATTTGGATTGAGTTGATAAAATCTACTGGGAGGTTTATAATAATAATAATAATAATAATTCTAAGCCCTAAAGGAAGTGAGACATTTTTTTCTTGTTGATGATAGCACAGAATAATTTGCCTGGTTATAGATAATGTGGAAGGCAAGGAGGAAATATAGATAATAAAAAAGCACAAAACCCACATTGCTGTGGATTTCAAGGGAGATAAATCACAACAGAAATCTATATTGTCAAAGCCAGCTTCATCTGACAGGGGATCCAGGTTGAAATGTTCTCTTATTTAGCATTAATTTGTGCTGCAGGAAACAGCGAATCGCAAAATGTCACTCTTGGTTTCACCGTTAATTTAAAAACTTGCATGTATTCCCTCTAGCGGGAGGGAGTGGAGGAGGAGGGAATGAAGGAAAGGAAGGAAGTGTGTAGGTTGGAAGACCATACCTCACTGTGAACATTCCTTAATTCTGGAACAGGTAAGCCCCTTATGCCGTAATCCTATGCATGTTTAGACAGAAAAAAGGCCTACAACTCCCAGTGTGCCCCAGCCAACAGGCTGGCGGGGGCATGCTGGGAGTTGAAGGCCTTTTTCTGCCTAAACCTGCATAGGATTGCACCCTCATTCACGTAAGCCTTTATAAGATACCTCAAGTCCCTCTGATTATTCTCATTGATTTTAGGAATCATGAAATACTCAAACAATGTCTGCCTTTCACCGCATTGTACTCCCTTCAGAGGCCTTTCAAGCATAGAAACACTACATTGGTTATCCCAACCACAGCATACTGAATTTGTGTTGATAGTGGAGCCTCTTACAGTACGATCCTATACATATTTGCTCCCCCAGTAAGTCCCATGGAGTTTAATGGGGCTTTCTCCCAGGTAAGTGGGTATAGGGTTGCAGCAGCCTTAGGTCACTATCCTGCGCCTGTTTAGGCAGGAAAAAAAAGTCCTACAACTCCCAGCATTCCCCAGCCAGCATGGCTGGCTGGGGAATGCTGAAAGCTGTAGGGCTTTTTTCTATGTAAACATCATACCCTCCAACATTTCACAGATGAAAATAGGGACACACATGTGAATTTGTAAGAGGTATGGTTAAGCAACATGAAGGTGTGATTGAGAGGGCGTGGCCAGGCAACATGAGGTTGTGGCCAAGGGTTTGGCCAGGCAACCAAAGGGCATGGTCAAGTACAAAAGCTATTAGAGGAAACACACAAAATCTGATATATTATAATTATTACAATATTATATTATATATTTGTGAAGGACTGCGGCCCGTCCTTTGATTCTGAATGAGAGATCAGAGGCTACAGCTGTTAGCCTTGATACTGTGGTTCCCAAAATCACCTGGCCTCAAACCCGGCCCCGGTCTCAGGCACTGGAATTAGCACCAAACCACAGAGAACACACACACACACACACACACCGTGTAGGGGAAAGCAAAAAGGAAGTTTATTGTTGGTTTAAACCAGTGTTCTCCAACCTTGGGTCCCCAGATGTTTTTGGCCTACAACTCCTCCAGCATGCCCCAGCCAGCATAGCTGTGCTGTGTGCATAGCTGGCTGGGGCATGCTGGGAGTTGTAGGCCAAAAACATCTGGGGACCCAAGGTTGGAGAACACCGGTTTAAAGTTACAAACAGGGTGAGGAGATAAGGGAAATGAAACTGACAGAATGCAACATCTTTGCTACACACAGTCAGAGCTACAAAACAACAAAGCTAAATCTTACACTAGAGTACCCAGGTACTTACACATTAGCTTGGGGGTTGTTCTTCCCGGGGACTTGCCTCAGCCACAGTCCCCTGCTCCGTGCTTCCTCGCGTCCAGAACAACAAAACCATTCCCACACACACACACACACACACATGTCCCCTGTAATTCAAACTGCCAACTGACGTTCACTCCCCCAGAAGTGCTGCATGCATGACATTCTTTTGAAGGCACGCAGTGAAGTTGTGAAGCAGAATGAAGAGTGTTTGAAGAACGTTGCCACTACTTTGCTTCTAAAATATGACTTCCTGTTTGCGGTTTCCCCCTGCCTCCATCTGGCTTTTGCGGGGTTACTGACTGATTGCAATGCAGGCACCGACTGTAAGCGTATTATTGCACCTCACTTTTTCCAAGCTCATAATGAAGAAAAATGTGAAAAACCATTCCTTTGCCAAAACAGAGAGGTAAGCAAATACCTTGTCAAGTGATGTCCCTTTTGCTCAATAGGCCAAAATGACCACACAAAGCCAATGAGCAATGACGGATGATGTGATCTGTGATGCGTGAAATACTTTAAAGGCTAGGAATCGAGATTCTGGATTTCTATCTGTGACCTACAGGGTTTTTTTCTCCAACACTCCACCTTACCCCTCCAGATACTCAAATTACAGCTTGTTACAATATTTATGGGGGTTAATCAAAGACTCACTCTGTCTCTGGGCCGGTTCGCACGGGGCTGTCCACGGGGTCCAGCGGGGCGCCGCAGGGGCGCCGCAGACAACCCGCGTCCCGTGCGCGTGGGCGGACCCCGGTAGAGCCGGCAGTCCCCGCACCGCAGTGCGGGCCTCCCGGCGCTAGGGGGTAGCAGCTCGGGATGCCCAGAGGGGCAGTTTGCCCCTACAGGCTGGAGCAGCCACAGCTCCGGTCACTCTGGGCTGCCGCCTCTGTGCGGCCCCTGTGGGACGGCTGCCTGCTGTTCGCATGGCAGGGTTGCCACACACGGTAGGGGCTTACCCCTCTACCGCCCATGGTCACTTTGCATGCGTCCCGCGCACGGCCGTCCCACGGGGGCACCCCCAGTCAGCGTTCGCACGACACGGGAACCGCGGGGGACCTCTGCTCCCCCACGGTTCCTGTGTCGTGTGAACATGCCCCTCCCCCCTCTCTCTCACACACACACACAGACACACACATCTCTTCTCTCACACATATGCCATTTCCATCATCACTTTGCCACACTGTAGAGGAACCAAGAAACACAGCCAAGAGTCGCTCTCTCTATATATATAAATGAAGGGGCGCAGGACTATGTAGACAGGGATGAGCTTGGTGCTTAGTGGCCTTCATTGAGGTTTTTATTGAGCAAAGTACGTAAGATGCAATCTGGGACACAATCTCTGGGAGGTTCATAGGGTTTTCTGCTTCCTCCGCCTCCCAGACCAATTCATTGAATGGGGAGACATAGGAAATTACAACCCCCGCCCACCCCACGCATACAGTCAAGAAATGAAACTACTGAGAGTGCTGAAGAGAAGGCCTGGCATCAGGGGTTGGTATGGGCAGGCAGCTGCCAAGGGCCCCGAGGCTGAAGAGGGCCCATCCCTGACCCTGCCATAGCAAAAGGAAGCACGGTGGGCAGCAGCCAGCTGGACAAGCCTGCAGGGCCCATGCAGTACCATTTCAAAACAAAACTTTTTTAAACGTACGTTTTTGAGTTCAGATTTTGATCTGAACCAATCTCACACTGCCCTTGGGGTCAGGGGGGCACCCAGTGAGGTCACAGGAGCCACAAAAAGACCATCCCTTCACTGCTCATTGGCCACCACCCCAAAGGCAGCATATAAGGTTAAAAAGAAAAACAACAACCCATAACCATAAGGGGGGGGAGTTTTGTTTTGAAATGGGGCAGCGTGGGCCCTGCTGGGCTCATCCATCTGGTGCTGCAGTGCTTCCTTCTGCCAGTGGGGCCGGCCAGGCTAGGAGGAGGAACTGCCTCCACCACCAGGTTAAAAAGGGGGGGAGGAGGGGGGACTGGCTTGCTGATCGGGGCAGGCTGGGGGGCATGTAAATGGGGGGCCCATCGGCAGCACTATGCCAAGGGCCCGCTGGAGGCTGGGGCCGGCTCTGCTCAAGCGTATCCAGGCCTTGTATAACATACTGTTTGTACAAGCTCCTTGTTCTGCATAGAAATGTGACACTCAGGCCTATGACTACCCCTTGAATTTCATGATCTGCTGGCCCCATTATTTACAAACTTTTTTCTCTGTACCCAGGAATATATCTGCCAGCTGAGGATAACACTCCACACAGTCTGCTTCAAAGGTTCATAAGTCCACTCCTGTTTCCCTGGTGCCCCCTTCTTGAGGGCAGCAGAGCAGTGGCCCTTACTGTGGTGTGTCAATCATCTGAACAACAAGTTACTGCCCAAATGGCGTTTTGCAAACCAGCTTCAGACTATAGTTTAATGTCCTGGGTTTGCAGCTTCTCACAGACCATGGTTTGTAAGATGGAGTAGGCTCAGACAGAATGCCAAACCATGATTGGGCTTTCTATGATTTGGTGCTATGCCTGAATGCAGCCATACCCATAGATAGGGGACTGTTGGTTTTTCTGTAGAAGAAAAATGATGGTTATACCTTTGGGACTTTGGAAGAATTTATTCTTTTGAATGCTAATATGAACTGATCTGACCCAGACTTCTTTGATTAATGCACTGATCAGAACTTAGTTATCCAGTGGCTTTCATATGTCGTGAATTGCAAATGCAATTTTGGGACTGCATTAATAGAAGTATAGCTTCCAAATCACGGGAAGTAATAATCCCCCTTTACTCAGCACTGGTTAGGCCTCATCTTGAGTACTGGGCACCACACTTTAAGAAGTTCTGGGCACCACACTTTAAGAAGGACGTAGACAAACTGGAGAGGGTTCAGAGGAGGGCAACAAGGATGATAAAGGGACTGGAAACAAGGCCCTGTGAGGAGAGACTGAAAGAACTGGGCATGTTTAGCCTTCAGAAGAAGAGACTGAGGGGAGATAAGATCGCACTCTTCCAGTACTTGAAGGGTTGTCACACAGAGGAGGGCCAGGATCTCTTCTCGATCATCCCAGTTTGCAGGACACAGAATAATGGCCTCAAGTTACAGGAACCCTAGATTCCACCTAAACATCAGGAAAAAATTCCTGACTGTCAGAGCAATAAGACAATGGAATCAACTACCTAGGGAGGTGGTGGGCTCTCCCAATCTGGAGGCATTCAAGGTGCAGCTGGACAGCCATCTGTCAGGGACGCTTTGACCTGGATTCCTGCATTGAGCAGGGGGTTGGACTCGATGGCCTTGTAGGCCCCTTCCAACTCTACTTTTCTATGATTCTATAATCTTCCAACACCTTGTCAGCTAAAAAAATGTATCAAAATGCATTTTTAAAAAAGCATATTCTGAGAGAAAATAGAATGGTGTTTTTTTTAAAGAGAAAATACATTTTAAAATACATAATTGTCAATATTTAAAATTTCAATATATATTTAAATGCAAATTTTAATGCAGTTTTTTTAAAATAAAAATGCAGATTAATGGGAAAATGGAACAGAACAGACTCATGAGTGAACATATACAAAAATGACACAGCCTAGAAAGAGACTGATCTAACCATCCCTAGTTGTTCCTCAATTTCACCCTACGAGAGCACAGTTATAAGAATATGAACTCCGGGAGAATTGTACAGATTTCACATCTCATGGTGAGAGTGCAAATTCACCCACTGGTTACTGCAGAAGTAGTTCACCAGTGGCATTACTGGAATACACCACATGGCAGCACTTCGCTGGGTCGCTCTCACAAACACCCCTGAGGGTAGCACAACTAATTCAAGCAATCCATCTTGTATCTGCTTGATGCCAGCTCCATATGTCACAAGTGGCATCTGCTGGTCTTCTCTCTTGACGATAAATAGCTGTTTGGTTGCTTCCTCCCCTTCATTACAATAACATTTATTATTTCCGTGTGTTACAATTTTCAAGAGAATCGCTGCTACCTCGAGGCAGTTTCCTCTTTCTATTTGATCAACACACCAACTATTTACGAGTACCTTGTTGGCTGGGGCTCCAGGCAGGACAGGAGTGGCTAGATACATATATGTGAGGCGCGCGTGGATCCAAGATCTGCCTTCCATGAGAGGAAAAGCTCTTCCACAAGAGAAGGGGCTCCTCTCATGGTAGATCCCTGCACCTGATTTTTGGGGCTCCCTGTCCCTGCAACACAGCTCACCCCAATCAGCAGGGTCACCTGATTCTCTGTATCACATTTTCAGGGAGCTTGAGTGGCTGCCATGGGAAGGAGGGGGCAGGAAAGTCCATTTCCACCAGTGCAGTTGATCCAGTAGGGATGGACAAATCTCTCAATTTTGATTTCTCTCAGTCAGTCTCTCATTTTTTCCAGTCTTATGCTTGATTCATCTTGAACTTGGAGAATTTCTCTAGTCCTAAATTCAGTTCATCCCAAACTTCAAGATTTTTTTTTAAAGTTTGGATAAAAATTCATAAACATTTTTGTGTGCATTTCTCCCAATACATGTATTTTACCTGATATGCACATTTTTTTGCAAGCAATGTTCCTAATATAATGCATTTTTACGGTTACTTCCCCTGATATATGCATTTTTGTACACATTTTTAAATTGGAGAACTCCATTGCAAAATTCATAGAAGCGCACATTTTGAAGGATAACTGAGTTTTGGTTCACATAGTGGTTCGAAAGTGCAAGCTGGCATTAAAATGTGAACTGGATGAATTTCTCCCCCCATCCCTAGCTAGATCCAGCTTAAATCTGGCTCCAACTCAATGTACAGTGAGCAAATGGCAGAAGGCCAGCTGCAGCTGAGGAAGGGAAGGACAAAAGAGAAACCCATCAAACTCTATGCCAATCTCCTCTCCTGCAAGCAGCTGTATAGAAAAGCTAATGGGGTTCAGTAAGCAAAGTGTTGGAGCATGCCTCCAAATTAATATTATTTTAAGTGGGACCTGCAACAAAATGTTGCAGTCTCTTTTCATCCTCTAACAGGAGTGCTCCTGTTCACATGGTTCCAGCCACCATAACTTCCTCTATGACATAATAAGATGTTAGCAGCTCAAACAGGTCAACTCACTCTCCAGTCTTCTTCCCCAGTTTTCTGGTTTTCTTATCCAACTGATGCTGAAGATTCCATGGCTCCTTGAAGTCACTGAGCATGCCCAGTCTTTATTTGTTTTGCCTCCTTTTGTGTGTGTTCTTTGTAATGTTTTGTACATTTTTGCACACCTCGGGGTTCATCCAAGTTCATTACCTCCCTCTTGTTTCTCAGTGGCCTGTTTTGGCTCCAGTCCTGCTGGCACTCAATCTGACCGTTCCCACTTATATTTTTCTTAGGTGGCTAAGCCACTGGGAATTCTACAGTATAAATCTCACCTCAGCCAGGGACAGCCTTAGAAAAGTTGCTCTCTGTCTTACCCAGCCTCCCACCCCCAACTTCAGTACTGCCTAATACTACCTAACTTTACAAAGTGGTTGTGATAAGATAACTACTAGTTGTAACAACTACCAGTAGTAGTAACAATGACCAGTTGTGATAACTACCAGTAGTAACAAATATCCAGAAGGTATTGCTGTCCCAGCATTCACTGTATTTCCCCACCACGCCTTCCAGAACTGTGCTGGAATCCTCTTCGTTGTTGTTGTTGTTGTTGTTGTTGTTGTTATTATTACTATTATTATTATTAAAGCAGGTGAGCACCTTGAACAAGCACCTTAACTTAATTCTATTGCAGCTCTGGCTTCTTTTGTGGTAATTACCGGCGGTTTTGCATTATGAAAGAGGAGACTGAGAATGGGAATTCAGAATGCTTTTCTTACTCCTTTATTATTTTGCGCTTTGGAAAATGGTTATTCTGTGCCTCATTCTGGACAGCCCTGCTTTCAAGGCAGCGCAGCTCCACGGCCTCCGCTGAATGCATGTTACTTACCCACCCACACTTAGAGCAATCTTGTTTCTTGCTGGGTTTCTCTGAAATGGGAGGCAGCAGGGCCTCACACAGCAATAAAAACCCATGATCACAAGGGATGGAAATGGTGCCAGACTAGGATTCCACCTGCTGTTTCCATACGATTTCCTAATTTCAAAATTCTGTGAAAAATAATGGGGAAAATACAGCATGAGAATTTCTGCTATTCTCTGGTGCTATTTTTCCCCTTAGACTAGTGCTTTTGAAATACTCTATTAAACTTTTTCTTAAGCCAGCAGCAGCAGCTTTGCAAAGCTGGCACACACACAAAATCAGAATCAAACTTTGCTTTGTTTCCTTCTGTGCTTTTATACTTCAGTATTTTTGTACCCCAACCCTGGCTTGCTACAGCCTTCCAGACACAATTCCAGCAGGTGTTGGGGTTTTTTTGGGTTTTTTGTCCTATGCATTCCTACATATCCAGGAAATGCCAACCCTCTCTCTTCTACCCCTGAGTTCTCTATTGTTAAACAGGATCTGTCTCTTTCCCAGCACCATAAAAAAAAATGTACAGCTAAAGGCACTGGTTTCTTTCCCATCTTGGAACCCCGTTCTCCCAGACATCACCAAAAATACATGGGGGCAGGGCCGGTGCTACCATTAGGCCAACTAGGCAGCTGCCTAGGGCGCAGGGCTAAAGGGGGCGCCAGAAATGCCTTGAAAAAAATACAGCGCTCTCAAGTGGGAAGGGGGGGCGCTAAATGTCTGATCTTGCCTAGGGCACCAAACTGCCTTGCACCGGTCCTGCTTGGGGGCATTGTAAAAGATTTGCTCCTTGTGATTTAGCAAGGGGTTATTTGCAGCTATATCTTTTGTCATACCCGTTTGACAATACACACTTGTGAATGCTATAGGAGAAGTTCAAACAGTTATATGAACTCCACAGATACGGTGGAGGCACAACTGATAAATAAATTTCATGGAGGGCTTGTCTACGTACACTCCTCAAACGCTTTTGGCTATCACAGTGTGAGCACTGCAGGTGTAACCCAAATATACAATAGCAATTTATTATAATAGCAGTCAGCATATGAAAATTAAAATAAATGTGCTCACCCGACGTGTGGGATGATGCTGTAGCTACAGGGGTAAAAACCACAGTGGGAAGCCACCGTGTATCCATCTGAGTTATCATTGCTGCATGAATCCATGTGATCAGGGTGCCTTTCTTTGATCCCACTGCAGGCAGACTAATAAGAGGCCAGCAATCACTGGTACACCCTGGCCTACTATTTTGAAACAATTGGAAAGCAATGTTCACAATTAAAGTTGCCAGATTGCAACCTGGAGAACATGCACGCACCTCTAAACTCCCCGATGAAGCAGGAGATGAGATAGGACAGGCAAGTGAGACTACGTATACAATATACAAGCAGAACTCCACATTTCTTTAGCCATTTGTATATGGAAAAGGTGCAGTGGGTGGGATATTTATTTATTACATTTATACCCCGCCTTTTTTCCTGCAAGGAACCCAAGGCGGCTTACATAATCATCATCCTCCTCCTCTCCATTTTATCCTCACAACAACCCTGTGAGGTAGGTTAGGCTGAGAGTCAGTGACTGGCCCAAAGTCACCCAGTGAGTTTCATGGCTGAGCGGGGACTAGAACCCGGATCTCCCGACTCCCAGTCCAACACTCTCACCACTACGCCACACTGGCTCTCATGGCTCCTTTGAATCCTGCCTCTTCTGAAAGTTCAGAGCTGTACAGGTATTCTATGGGTTGCAACCTGGTAACTCTATATTCACCGCAGCTGATCCTTTCTCCTGTGACAGAGAATTTCAGCACAGCTCCCTGCTTTAGAGGGTGGTATCTGCCTGCAAAATGACATTATTTTAACAAAGAATAAATAATAATAATTTTTTTTAAAAAAAAGAAAGGAAAGACAGACAAACAGAAAGAAAGCTTTTGAATCAGAACTGCTAGGCCAGCCTCCCCCAACCTGGTGCCCTCCAGATGGTTTGGAGTTCAACTCCCAGCGTTCCTGACCATTGGCCATGCTGGATGGGCTGAGGGGAGTTGTTTCAAAACAATTGGAGGGGAACCAGGTTGGGGAAGGCTGTGCTACGGTAAAGAGTATCTATTTGTATACACTACAACTGCCACCTCGTTTGTACGGTAAAACTACAGCTAATGAGCTACGTATAAACATCCAGATACATGAGCATGCTGTTTAATTACGTAAATATACTGTTGCCAACATGCCTTTTGGATGCAGCTGCTGGGGCCTTCAGTCAGACTGGGGACACGGTCCCGGTGGAGAGGGAGGGTAACTCTTTCACTCCATGTTATTCTCCCAGTCCCAGATTGTAGGCAGTTAGGTTGTGTTCAGACAGTAGTCTAAATGTGAATAGACTGTGATGGGGGGGGGGAGCGGATGCAATCTGTCGTGTGTCCCCCCCCCCTGCACTGTGCATTGAGTATACATGCGATGTCATCTTCAAAGGCCTCATGGTGTCAACGAATCAGAATAATTGGTGTTCAGAGAAGTGGGAGATCTGCTGAACTTCTAGAAGTGCTTACATAGACAGATACGCTTATGCGCACGACGCTCTTCATTAAAAATCATGCCGTTATTGCAATTAAAAAACCTTTTCTCCTATTCTGCCACAAGAAACTGCTCAAACAGTCATGGGGAAATGACATATATTTATTAGTCCTCCACTAAGAAGACTCAACTCTACGGAAGTCGACGCAAGTCACTTTTCACAAAGCAATTACGCCTTATATGAATGCAAATCAGCAGCATGCATCCTATCGTCCCCAATTAAAGTACCCCCTGCCTAAGACCTAGTTGTAGCCATTTCCCCCTTTTCTTCTTCCTGTTTTTAAAAGAAAGAAAGAAAGAAAGAAAGAAACTTTTCTTTCTGTAGGGACTAATTGACAAGAAGAAGAGAGTTCCAAGGACAAGAAGAAAGGATCAAGCTGAGAGCATATTCAAAGTGTAGCCCGAGTACTTAAAAATACAGAAGAACCCAGATGCAGTCAAGAAGAGTAATGACTTGACCCTAGCAAACTTTTATGTCTTATTTTCAACGCTTGATCCTATGGACCAACTCAAGTTAAACTTCACAGTGCAAGTCTATGCATGTTTACTCAGAAGTACATTGACATTCTGCTAAATTCAATGGTGCTTATTCCCAGGTAAGTGGTAGAGGATTACAGCCTCAGTGGCTCAAGTAATGACCTACAACTCAGGTCTAAGCGCAGGTGAAATATGGCTCTATAGCAGCACAACTGGCCAAGCAAGAAAGCCCGTATGTCACCTTTCCTATTCTGGTCTTCAGGGTTCTTAGAATCATAGAATCATAGAAAAGTAGAGTTGGAAGGCTGTTTATTGTTGAGTGGAAACCTCTAATTGACTTTTTGCAGAGACTGGAAAATAATGATTTGTTTGTTTGTGGGTTTACGGAATAATAAGTGAATTTGGGACAACGGGAAGAAAGAGATTTCTCGTTCTGATGATCGAGTAAGAAAAATTATTGTTACCTATATTTGCTGTAGAAGAAAATCGGAGGTCTGTTTTGTTTTGTTAATTGTTATATGTTTGATATTATGTGTTTGTTTCATATAGAAATAAAATTTAAAAGTCTACAAAAAAAGAAAAGAAAAGTAGAGTTGGAAGGGCCCTAAAGGGCCATCGAATAAGGCCATTCTTGATACAGTGTAACCTGGCGGCTCCTCAGCTTCCTTCCCTCCCGCTCTGAAGCACCACATGAGATCGGCCATCTAAGTGCTTTGCAGAGTGAGAAGAGTGCAGAGGGGACATTCACCGGCTCTGTGCTCCTCCCGCCCTCCATAGCATGCCTGTAATCCTCCAACTTCAGAGGATTATGGGCATCCCCACAGGATTGTGCCCTAACATATTTATTTATCTATTTAGAAAAATGCCCCTCCCTCAACACCACCCCCTTCTGTTACAGTCACATTTGCTCAGGTCAGCTTACAACAGTTTCAGAACATCCACACACAAAATAAAACATCAAAATAAATTTAAAATGAAAGAAACCCCTTTTTAATGAAGAGGAACAGCATGAGCAGCAGACCAAAAAAAAAATTAAAAAAATCATCTTTTAAAACCCCCGAACAAACCAGGCAATCATCCTATTGAAACTATTAAACTCAACAGGCCAAATGTCTGCTGGAACAGAAACGTTGTGACCAAATGATAGAAAGTCCAGAGAGAGGGGGAAGCCAACCAAACGTCCCAGAGAAAGGATTTCCACATTGGGGAAAAACAATATGAGAAAAACAATAGTGTAATTAACTCGGGGAAAGAAGATCTATATTGTAGAGCTACGTGAGAAATCTCAACTGTTCTTGGGAAAGTTGCCTATAATTTCACTCCCACATTGCATGCATGTACTATGAGGCACTGCTATGACTCACGAGCTCTCTTGCCGTACCCACTCCCTAGGCCTAGAACTGTGTTGCAGATGCACTGCTTGCAAGTCACTGCTTGAGCCACTGAAGCTTCGGCTGGTTATGGAATCAGACATTAGAAACAAGCGGCTTTATCATTTGTTCATTTATTAACTATTTAATGCATTTCTTAGCCACCTTTCAAGACTGCAATCTTTCCAAGGCAGCTAATTAAAACATAACTTGAGAGGGTGAACCTCAAAATGAACTCTGTTTTCTGCATATTTAAGAGCTATCCAGAGTTCTGGGCCTCGAACATGGAATCTCAGGGACAGGGACTAAGGCTAAACTGGGTGAATGCCCTGGGACTGTGCATCTGCAAGCCTTAAGGCAGAGGTGGAGGACCTTCTTTAAGGGTGCAATCCTATAGCATGTTTAGACAGAAAAAGGTCCTACAACTCCCAGCATGTTTAGACAGAGAAAGGTCCTGGCTACAACTGCCAGCATGCCCCAGCCAGCTTTAACTCAAAGGCTGCATTCTCTCAGGGGAAAGTGGTTGGGGGTTACGTGCCAACAATGGCTGGGGGCAGGGCCAGTGCAAGGCAGTTTGGTGCCCTAGGCAAGATCAGATATTTAGCGCCCCCCTTCCCACTTGAGCCCTCCCTCCAGCCCTATGCTCCTGGCGCCCCCTTTAGCCTGGCGCCCTAGGCAGCCGCCTAGTTGGCCTAATGGTAGCACCAGCCCTGGCTGGGGGGCAGGCTAGCAGTGGGTGGAGACAAAATAAAAGGTGTTGAGGGACAAGGCCAAAGGTGGGCAGGATATTGTGCAAATTGAGCAGCACCAGCACTCGAATGGGAGATCTGCACAAATCTCCCCAAATCTTTGTGCAAATTCCCTCCATAGATTGAAGCAGGAGCAATTCAGTCTACTGAGAAAATTTGTGCAAATTAGGGAATTTGTGCGGCGAATCAGGAATCAGGAGTGAGATGAACACGAGCACATGTTTGACAATTTGCAGATATTTTCGGTGGGCACACGCTCGCACTCATACTCACGTTTGGAGCGTTGAACGGGGCATGCTCAAATGTTTTGCAAGTAAAAATGGAATTCTCACACAACCCTAGGCCGCCATCCGATGTGCAACATTGGCCCTTTGCAACTGGCAGGCAATATAAAGCCCTGCCTGGATTCCCTAAGCCTAATGCTTAGGAGCCTGCCCTTCTTCCCTTTCCTGGACAACAGCATTATCACAGTAATCACTGTGGTGTTGTGTGTTGGACTTGGACTGGGGAACCCCAGGTTCAAACTCCCACTAAGTCATGACATTCACTGGGTGACTTTGGACCAGTCACCATCTCTCGGCCTAACCTTCCTCTCAGGGTTATTGAGAAGATATAATAGAGGGGTGGGAACCATGTATGTACGGCTCCTTGAGCTCCACAGAGAACAGGCAGGATAAAAATATAATCAGGGTCAGGGAAGTGGTTGCTGTAAAGAATGCTTTTGCTTGCAGCTGCTTCTGCTCCAGGCCTAGATTCTGGCATGGTTGCCCATTGCCTGACAAAAGTGAGGTAAACAGCAAGTGGAGGGGGTGGAAGTGAGGCAGATTTATTTTTGTTTATTATTTATTTAATACATTTTTATACCGCCCAATAGCCGAAGCTCTCTGGGTGGTTTACAACAGATAGCAAAAGATAGACTGTCAAATGGTGCTTGTTTTAACTTTAAGGCCATAAAGCAGAGGTGGTGTTAGAGGCAAGCCCACTAGGGCTGGAGCCCTGAATCTTTCATCTGGAGCCCGGAATCTCTGGGAGGCCCTCTGCCCCACCACCCTGCTGTCCATGGGCACGTGCTGAAATAAAGGCACAGGGGCCCTGATGATCTCTGTTGCATCTGATCCCCCCTGGGCTAGCTGGCTTTTTGCCCACATGTGCTCCACCTCCTGCTGCCCCCCTCCCGAATCTTTCTGCCTGCGGTTTTTTCCCCCTGATATCGAATGTCCTGAAATGCAAATAGGGGTGCCCTTAGGAGACAGGGTCCTTAAAGACACACACACACACACTCACAGACTTTAGAACATATGTAAGTTAGCATATGCAAATTTGTGCATTTGTTTTGTCCTGTGGGCCAGAGCCCCAGTTCTTTTCAGTACTTAGCATCACCCCTGCTATAAAGTACCACTGCGCACAATGCTTGTGGGGTCAAAGCACATCCTTCAGACAGATACCACCATCAGCAAAATGACTTAAAATAGGGAGAGAGAGAGAGTGTTGGAGAGAGGAAAAATCCTGAACATGCATTGTTTGACCTTTAAAAAAAAAAAAGTATCCCAGAATTTGTAGAGTTATAGAGTCTGCAGCTCTAAGTGCTTGATGCAAATCAAATGTCTTGAGCTGAATGTTAGACATGCAATGCACTGGCTAATGAGAACCAGTGTCAATTCTGGAAAATGTTAGGCAGAATGATTTTTCTCCACCAACCCACCACTCTCCCCCCAGGAAGGCTGAGCATATGATTCCAATCACACAGTTATGACAGGTTGTATGCATGTAGGAGGTTTCCCTTAAATTTCCAAGAGGTCACTTACTAATGGCTTGTAGCCAAGAGTGCTGCTCTCTTCAAGACCAATTTAGCTGCCATTAGCTGCCATTGACAACATCCAAGTCATTTCTTGACTGACACTCTCTGTGGAACAAGAATTTTGCCTTCCGTCTTCGTGAGAAATCTTTAGTTTTGTAGCCAGGGAACAGACTTCTTTATAAGGAAAAAGAAAGGGGGGGAGAAATCACAGCAAGTCTGGGTGATTTCCTGCAGGTAGGGTGGCCACATGTCCCCTTTTACAGAGGACAGTCCTCTCTATGAAGGGCTACAAGAGGACCATCCTCTGTTTCGAAGGCATCTTCTCTGTCCAGTCCAAGTCCAGCATACAGATAAAGAACCATCCGAAGGAAGAGCTGGGCCTTGAGACTGCCCATCAGCATCACCTGGACAGCAGACTGAGCAAGGCACACAGGTCCCCTGGTCACAGCCTTCCACACTGTGGTGAGATGTACTGCATTTCAATTTAAATTATAATAATGATATGCAAATTCTATGCAAATCGCTGTCCCCTTTTTTGAGTGGGGGAATTCACAAATGGCCACCCTACCTGAAGCATATCATTTCCTTAGATCCAGTTTCAATGAGTATACACCAGTCTAGTCCCTGAACTGTATTGGAGAAGGTAACTTAAAAAAAAAAAAAGCAGTATAGGATAAGAATCAGGGTACAACTAGACAGGAAGGTGGGAGATCTGAACTCAGATCTCCAGCACTTTCATAATGCTAAAGGCCTTATGAACTAGACTGGAGCCATGGTGCTGGGGATGAAGGGCTTTAACCTTTTCCCTCCATGCTATTTTCAGGTCCAAATTGCCACCCAATTCCACCCCAAGTTTCTATTTGCCATGCAGAGCAAACTAGGGTGGCCATGTGTCCTACTTTACAGAGGACGGTCCTCTATTCAAAGTGCAGTTCAGACCAAGTCTAGTTTAAAGATTTAAAAACCTAAGAAGGGAGAGGAGCAGCCGGGACCATGAAGTTGCCCACCAACAGTTAGCGCCTTGAACAGCAAACTAAGCAAGCCCACAGATCACCTGGTCACAATCTTCCCCACTATGGTTAGGTGTAGTGTATTTCTTTTTAAATCATTGCCATTATTTCTTAATTGGGTGGCATATACATTCTCATATGCAAATTTTATGCAAAGCCATGTCCTCTTTTGTCCCCTTTTTGGGTGATGCATGAGTGGCCACCGCCGTAAGCCAAACATGCAGGTGCCATATAGATAGGCGTATGCTTTGTCCCGTGGGGGAAATAACAGCTCTGGGAGTGGGAAGTGGCAGCAGTTCAGATCAGAGACAGGGCACGCGGGAAAGGATTTTTTAAAGACGGTGATCTCAGTTGGGTGGGCCAGTGGCCAAGGGCATCAGCTGCGTTTGCTCCTGTGTCTGGGCTGAACCTCTTTAGATGGCAGATAAGGACTAACGTGACAGAATGCTCCTCCCTACAAAAACATCCCCTCCCCATAAAAAAAAATACATGTCAGGAAAAAGGCTAGGCTAGATCACTTCTTTTCCTTGATATCAAGTTATTTATTTATTCATAATACTTTTATACTGTTTAGTGTATTAAAATTCCTACGCAGTTCACATTAAAATGCAATACAAGATAAAACAAGATAATAATACATTAATAATAATAATAATAATAATCATAATCATCATAATCATCATAATGGTTTTGGTCTGACTGTAAATAAACAATCTATCAATCATCATCATCATCATCATCATCATCATCATCATCATCATCATCATCAAAAACATTATGACACTAATAAAGCCAGGTAGCAACAGAATCCCTCACAGGTCAGGGAAAGCCTGGGTCAACAGGTGTGTTTTTTGGGACATGCTTTAAACATGTTGGGCAAGATTTCCATAATCACCACCCAGGTGTGGCTTGTCATGTTGTCTGAACCCAGATGGCTTGGCTTGTGGAGGAGGAAACAACCCTCCAATAACCCTACAACAACCTCTGGGTTATTACATAGAGCAGGGGTCCTCAAACTTTTTAAACAGGGGGCCAGTTCATTGTCCCTCAGACTGTTGGGGGGCCGGACTATAGTTTGAAAAAAATATGATCAAATGGTTCAAGTTTAAAAAAAGGACCCAGATCCTTTTTTTTTACTTGATAGGGGTGAATATTTTTTTCCCTAAATGGAAAGTTATTTTATTTATTTATTTATTTCATTTTTACACCACCCAATAGCCGAAGCTCTCTGGGCAGTTTACAGTAATTAACAAGACAGTTAACAAGGGGAGAGGGGGAACGAGAGAGAGAGAAAGGGAGGGAGCCGAGTGTAGGCAGGAAATTATGTAATTACGCCGGATGTGGAACGCTGCCAAAAGAATCGGCTTCAAGCATTGTTCGAAGCGAAAGAGTTAAAAAAAAGTCTGCTTCCGCCGATCGGCCTCCGGGCCGGATAAAAAGGCAAGGCGGGCCGGATGTGGCCCGCGGGCCTTAGTTTGAAGACCCCTGACATAGAGGGTTGTTTCCCCCTGCAACAAGCCATGCCACCTGAGTTCAAACAACATGACAAGCCGTGCCGGGGCAGTGATGATGGAAATCACGCCCCTCGTGTGCCTGGCATGCGCCAAGATTTAAATAAACCACCATGGCTTAAATAAAGCCATGGTGGCTTATTTTGATCATGCAAACCAGGTCACTGACTGGGCCAAAGTCACCCAGTAAGCTTCATGAATTACTGAATCTCCTGAATCCCAGTCCAACATTATAACCACTACATCAGAATAACTCTCAATGCCACACTGGCACTGTATGGAGACACATTGAACTACACCACATATTGAGCCATGTGATCCCTCCTCTGAAGTCTGATGTGGTGTATAGTCCCAACACAGGCTGATTACTTTAAGGAAGGAGTAGGTCTAAGCCTTGTGGATCTGATTCTCATGTGGGAGCTCTTAAGCATTTACAGAGCTCTGTGTTAGCAGAAATCGCTGTATTTGCTTCCATCCTGGAGATTGTGAACGTGGAGCACTCTTTGATACTAAAATTAATGGAGCGTCCCATTCTTAGGCAAGTCTCAAGTGCACATCAGAGCCCTGTGGAGCTGCGGATTGCAGCCATCAAGTATAAAGGGAGATTTCATGGAGATGGAACTATAAAATTGGCTTACCACTGCTGATTTATAAAAAGAAAATAGGCGGCCAGGGGGTGGGGGTGGGGGGGGGAGAGAAATTATATAAAAATACCTCTGGTTATTTCTCCTGTGAGTCATCATTATTTCAGCTGTGTCTGGACGTATTAATAAAGCTAGGACATCGCTCCCGTCTCCCTGGCAAAAGCCTGCCTGAGTGATGTTTTAAAAGCAAGCCCCCAATAATAGATAATTTAGTTATCCATATTACCATGGATTGTGGCTTCTTCTCTTCCTCTTAGACACCGTGAATCCAATAACACAGTAATAGACATGGAGACATTTGAAACACTAACATATGGAAGGAACGAGCCTTGAAGATGCTATGCTGGATAATCTCTCAAAATAGGTTCTTTGCAGTGACAAGAGAACAGGACAAGAGACCTGCTACACAGTTAGACCTGTGCTGTGGAAGCATACTTGGGTAGCTCTGGAGGGAGTGCAGCAATGGCCTATATGATGCTGAGGTCTAGGATCTATGGCACTGACAAATCCCTATGCACATAAGAACATAAGAAGACCATGCTGGATCAGACCAAGGGTCCATCTAATCCAGCATTCTGTTCATACAGCTGCCCACGGGATCCCACAAGCAGGACATGAGTGCAACAGCACCCTCCTGGCTATGTTCCCCAGCAACTGGTGTACAGAGGCATATTGCCTCTGATACTGGCAGTAGCATAGAGCCATCAGGACTAGTAGCCATTGATAGCCTTATCCTCATTGAATTTGTCCAATCCCCTTTTAAAAGCCCTTCAAATTGGTGGCCATCTCTATTAATCTTGTGGAAGTGAATTCCATAGTTTAACTATGAGCTGTGTGAAGAAGTCCTTCCTTTTATCTGTCCTGAATCTCCCACCAATCAGCCTCATGGGATGACCCCGGGTTCTAGTATTATGAGAGAGGGAGAGAAATGTCTCCCTATCCACATTCCCTTCACCATGCATAATTTTCTACACCTCTATCATGTCTCCCCTTACTCGCCTCTTTTCTAAAGGAATGTGTGACTGTGTTATGACATAGCAAACAGAGAGAATCTTGGAAGCAGACTTATACCAGGTCAGGCGATTTGTCCTGTAGACCAGTATTGTCTGCTCTGATTGGCATCAGCAATCCAAGCATCCCAGCACCTGCTACCTGGTCCTTTTAATTGGAGACACCAGGGATTGTTCTGCATGCGAAGAATGCGCTGGGCTACGGTCACTTCTCCGCAGTACGTAGGGGGTTCTTTTGGCACACCAGCCTTTTGGCAAGTCAAGCAGTTCAGAAGGACTTGACAGCAAACAGAGAACGCTGCTCGCTATGCTGTGTGGCAAAAGCAGAGATGTAGAGCCACTCCTGCCATAGATAACATTCTAACTCCATTTTAATACATGTCCCATCTGGGAAACAGAAGTCAGACTTGTTTAGGGTGAAATCCTATATTCCCTGGGAGGGTGCCCCACAGCATTAGGATATTGTGCTGAAAATTTCTCCCACATTTTTTCCCCAACCATTCTAATTCAAGTTGACAGAAGAAAAATTGCTTTCGAAAAGGAATTCAAAGGAGAAGGAAATTTTTTGAGAAATCATCATTGGTTGGGTTCAGATTTCTTGTGCTTGCCTTACTCTGAAGGTGGCCAAGACGTGTGAGCGAGTGTCCTATCTTTAATTGCAGTAGCTCATAGCCGCCTAAGCTTCCCACACTTCGAATGATGCCCGCAAAAGAATCATAGAATCATAGAAAAGTAGAGTTGGAAGGGGCCTACCAGGCCATCGAGTCCAACCCCTGCTCAGTGCAGGAATCCAGGTCAAAGCATCCCCGACAGATGGCTATCCTGCCGCACCCTGAATGCCTCCAGAGTGGGAGAGCCCACCACCTCCCTAGATAGTTGGTACCATTGTCTTATTGCTCGGACAGTCAGGAAATTTTTCCGGATGTTCAGGTGGAATCTGGGTTCCTGTAACTTGAGCCCATTATTCTGTGACCTGCAAACTGGGATGATCGAGACAAGATCCTGGCCCTCCTCTGTGTGACAACCCTTTAAGTACTGGTTACTGATTACCCTCAGACATCGTGAGGTAATCCCTCCCACAGGCCTTTTTCAGCTTAGCAAGCACAGGAAGCCTGGGAGGCTGCAGAGCAATGGAGAGATGTGATAACTGGTGTGGCGCAGTGGTCAGAGTGTTGGACTGGGACTCAGGAGACCTGGGTTCTAGTCCCCACTTGGCCATGGAGCTCACTGGGTGACTTTGGGCCAGTCACTGACTCACAGCTAACCTACCACACAGGGTTGTTGTGAGGATAAAATAGAGAGGAAGAGGACCATGTAAGCCGCCTTGGTTTCCTGGCAAGAGGGAGAAAGGCAGGATATAAATGTGATAAATAAATGCATAAATAAATAATAGAAAGCACCCTCAGCCAACTCACAGTGATAAGGTACGCTCAAAGACACCACAAAAATAAATGAAAGAACAACCTGAGAATGAGGCAGAACAATGGAAGCCTCTTTCATGGGGGGGGGGGAACTTTCAGAAAATTGGAGGATAGATTTTGGCACAGCACTAGCTCCACCTGGAGCTGAACACAGCACTGCCCCCTGGCACCTGCATTGTAGTGGATGCGAAATGGGGGCCAGCCTGCCAACAACACAGTCAATACTGTTGCCACTTGCAATGGCAGCACCAAACAAACAAACAACAAACAAACCCAAGAAAGAAAGAAAGAAACTGTGCCACAACCCCTGCTGATGGTGAGCCCTACCTTTGAGAAATGGCTGAGAATTTCTCCTCCCACTGGAGATATTCGGTGAAATGGTCCTTCCCGATTTCTCTGTCCATAAATAGGGTGGAGAATTTCAAGAGGCCATTTGCACACATCTCTAGTCTACAGCCAGACCGCGGAGGCTGCTGGCTCCAATGTCAGTGGGGCTGTGTATCCACTCTGGATCTTAGTCTGAACTTTAAAGGGGCTATCCATGGCTCTGAACCCTATCCCTGAACCTCTGAAGTAGGTTCAGCACCATGGATAGCTCCTTAAAAGTTCAGAGTAAGATCCAGAGCAGAATACACAGCCCCACCAGCCTCCACTGCAGCCAGAGATGCCCTGGTTGCAGCGGCAAAGACCTTTGTCACCATCGCTGCTTTGCCATCGGTAGCTCCAATGGCAGTAGAGGAAGAAAGGGCCATATTGGGGGCATCTTAGAGGTGGATCATGGGAGCCTTGGGATCCACAGGATCCTCCCATGTCTCAGATACCTTGCCCAACAAGGTCTTAAACTATGCCAGGCCTGCAATTGGCATCATTAATTCCCTCCCTTCAGTTTCAATGAGAGGGGAAAGTTTTTACAAAAACTAACCAGCTCAGAAACTGACCCCCAAATGCCCCCAACTCCCTCTCTAGATGGCCTGAGGAGCACAGCTTTGGATGTGGCTGATGGGACTTCCAGTGGGGAATTATGGATGGACTGAAGCTCCACAAAGGGGTGGAGATACGACACGGCTTGTAAAGCCGGCTAGGAGTTGTTCCAGCCAGCAAAATCACCCTGGACCAAAGGGAGATCAAGAGATAACCAGCTAAATCCCAATTGCCTGCCGAAGTTCTTGGAAGACAGCTTGCGGTGGCTGTCCTGGGATTTCTGGAAATTACAACCTGCTCGCAGCTGCTGTTCGGAGCCTTTTACAAGGACACTAAATCCTCCTATCCCCACTTCTTGACTGATTTATGGATTATAATTACTTTGAACAAGAAAGGTTTTCTCTACAACAATGTTGACATTCCTTACAGTGAGCTAGTACTTTTTTCTTGAAATGAGTGAAAAGTGAAAGAGAGAGATAGAAAATAAATAAATAAATAAATAAAAAGAGATACTGGATGGATTTAAGGGCATAAGACTTCCTGCAAAAAAAATAATAACAAAACAAAAAAACACCTTACAATATTTTAAAAGTTATACAATGTAAAAGAGGCTTTCTAATTTGTTTATTTTAATAATTTTTGTGTTGACGAATGTGCTTATGAGAGAAAGCTGTATAAGGAATCAGCACTTTGTGGGATTTTTAAAATTTATTTATTTATTGCTTATGTTATCAGTCAGCTGGTGCCTGGAAGACTTTTTATAACAATAGAGGAAGTGAAGTACAGTCTGTGATTTACATACAGAAAAAATGGTTACAACTGATTTGCTCCAGAAACTATTTGAAGATTTTGGAAACAAAATCTATATTTTTGAGAAAAGAATGGAGGAGAAGCTTGCTAATCTAAAAATAAATGTGGAAATGATGGAGGAGGATACGAAGTTGGACAGTTTTTTAAAGCAAACATCTGGAGAGGTGGAACACCTTAATGAAAAGGTTGAAATCATAAAGCAAAAAGCTGAAGTGTCACATAGAGAGTTTGATATGGTAAACCTTTTGCACTGGGAGGAGATAGAAAAGGATATGGTTTACAGAATAAATTCTGCATTATCTTAGAAAGAAAACAATGGATCAAGTTCTGCAGCAATATTACTGGAATAGAGCTGGAGGACATGAATATGGCTGTTTTGAAGGAGATGCATGCTGGGATTTGCAAGAGAAGAATCTGTGCCCCCTTTATTCTAAAGCTTATATAGAAAAATATGAGCAATTGGAATAGATTTGAGCAAGAGGAATAGTTCATAGATTCATAAATCATAGAGTTGGAAGGGGCCCACAAGGCCATCGAGTCCAACCCCCTGTTCAATGCAGGAAACTAGAGGAGGGATCTCCTATCCAAGTCATAACCAGGCCTGACCCTGCTTAGCTTTCCACGCTCAGACAAGCTGAGCCAGCGTCAGCCACAGGCTTGAGAGGGCTAAATTTATACTAATTAAAGAAAAGACACAATATATATGCTTATTGTAGAATTGAAGCCTCCAATTGGTTTTTTCCTGGGATTAGAAAATGGCACTGATATGATTGTTTTGAAGGAGATGTGAAAAGATTGTTGTCTTTAGAGGTAGGTAGAATAAGGAATGAATGTAACAAGGTTATATGTCTTATATGTTAATGATTTATTTTTACTTAAAAATTTAGAAAGGCTTAAAGTAGATAAAATGATTTAATATGCTTTAAAATGTATAAATATCTGGTTAGGTTTAAGCTTCAGTTTTATAGAGAATGTTTATAAGATGATGTATTGTTTGATATATGTTATTGGGAAAATTGGCTAAAATGTATAAATGCACTTTGGGTGCCTGTGGGAAATCTGAATAATAAGAAGCTATATTGTATTTTGATTGAAATTAGAGTCTTCTCTTTTGTGACTAATGGACATTCAGTTGGAAAGTAGTCATGGAATTTTATTAATGTATTTGAGTGAAAATGCCCAATATTGTTTATAGTGGAAGAATGGTCTGTGAAGATGTGGGACTGCAGAGATGGCTAAACTCTAGTTACTATTTTCATAACTCTAGTTAGTAATTTTAACAGTGTTTTTAAAATGTTTCTGTAATTTTTTTTGATGCTTTTATTGTTTGTATTTATTTTATTTTTTTATACTGTATTTTATTGTAAAATTATATTTTTATTGTATAATTGTATTTTATTATGTAATTTTTATAATTGTAATGGCGGTATAGAAATAGAAATAGAATAATAATAATAATAATAATAATAATAATAATAATAATAAATATTTTAGAGAAAAAATAACATTTATGATGATGGTTGAGTGGAAACCTCTAATAGATCTTTTGTAGAAATCAGAAAAAAATTATCGGTGTATTTGTGGGTTGGATGAAAAAGAAGAGTAATTGGGGACAATAGAAAAACGTGATTTCTTTTTGTAATATTGGAGTAAGAGAAAGTATTGGTACTTATATTTGTTGTAGAGAAAATCAGAAGTCCATTTTAGACTGTAGTTTTTGTTAATTGTTTGGTAGTTTTTGTAGTGTTTGTTTTGCTGTTCGTTTTTTTATCTTTAATAAAAATTTAAGTGGAAAGTGATGTGGCTGATGATGGTCTGTTGCAGATCCCCATGCTCCCCACCCCCGTAAGTAGGATTGCTCCGTCTGAGAAATGCTGAGATTAAGAAAGCAAAGCATCTGAATGAAGTATAATTTCACAGTTTGCATTAATGAGACAGTGGTTTAGCGCTCTATGGGTGGGCAGCTGCAGAAGGTAGATCGGGATCTGTTTGTAAATCTCTGGGTGAATTGTAGTAGATCAGCAAGGCACTCCCAATGGTCTAAGAATAGCAACCACTATAAAACTTTCTCCTCTGAATTAGGTTGCTGGAAAAGAATGCTTGGGGGTAAACCAGGAATGAATTTTTGTGGGAAAGGAACTTGTAAGCTTGGTTTTGATGCTGATCAGATTCTTGGGCTGAACATGTGCTCACACAGGCACCCTGTGTTTTAATTCATAGCATATGTCCGCCTGCCTGAACCACTCTTTTGCACCTGGTCCCAGTTGATGGACCTCAGAGTTCTAGTAAAAAGCAAAGTAGATCCCGCAAGCCTAAACTCTGCCCAGCCCTGCAATAATAAATGTGATGTCTGAAAGCTGACGTAATCAAAAGTAGGCATTCCCAGGTCATGACCCTGAATCAGCTCCTGTTCTTTGAAAGCTGCAATCCTGCACACACTTAACTTGGGAATAAATCCTACTGAGAGCCACTGGTAAATCTGAGGCTGTAAGAATTGCACAGAAGGTAAAATTTCACCAGGTATGCAAAGCATAAAAAGACAGGACCTTTCTCTGGGCTTGAAACCAGCAACTCTAAAAGGGGGGTACCTGTTACATTTCTGTGTCTCAGACATTTTCTTAATAAACTAAAGCAGCGAAAGACTGGTGCAGTGGTTGGTCAGTTGGATGGATAAACAACTAACTTCTGATCCTCCGCTACAATGTTGTCTTTTCCAGCAGCCTTTGTAGCATTCTTCTCCTATCAGGGAAACTAAGAAAACAGACCCTGTGTGCCAGATAATCATGAAAGATTACACAACAGTGTAGGAAGGTTAGGGAACTGCCTGTTTAACTAGGGAGATAAGGAGCAGGCTGAGGTATTTATAGGAGCTTAGACGTTTATATTGCCTTTTGAAAGAAATGTAATGATCCAAATTCTAAAGAGCACGAACACCATCCGTTTATTGCCTTTTTAGTTTAATGGGAGTTTGCAGTATAAATACATGCCAATAAAACACTTCTGTGGAAATGAGATGATCAATAATCTCTCTGGGACAGGGGCTGCCTCTTGACATGCATACGTTTTCAGTAGGGCCTACCCATGATATGCATATTACTGTGAGGGTTAAAACTAATACAGTAATATCCTTGGATTGCAAGCATAATTCATTCCGGAACCGTGCTTGTAATCCAAAGCACTTGTATATCAAAGCGAAATTCCCAATAAGAAATTTGTACACATATTTTTAATTTAAGCTGCAATAAAGAATGATAATGTAAAGTCTTCGTTTTTCTCGACCGTACTACAGTACTTGTATTGCAAGACGTCGCTTGTTTATCAAGTTAAAATGTATTTTAAAAATTTGCTTGACTTGCAAAACACTTGCAGACCAAGTTACTTGCAATCCAAGGTTTTACTGTACAGCTATCCAACAAAACAGTGGGCTGGATCCAGTTTTAGTCAGAGTAGCCCCAATGAAATCCATGGGATTTAAGATAGTAATAACTAACTTAAGTCCCATCAGTTTCAATGGGTCTACTCGAAGTATGACCAAGTCTAGATCAAGCCCAGTATTGTTAGTGGTTAGAGTGTTGGATTTACTGGGGGAACTCAGGTCAAATTCTCTGCTTCGCCATGAAGTTTTCCATGTGGGAATCTGCCAGTCACCATCCCTCAGCCTAACTTACCTCACAAGGTTGTTCTGAAGATAAAAGTGGGGGGGAGGGTGAGTTTGTCACCCTGACATCCTTGGAGGAATAGTGTGCAATAAAAATGTAATAAATGAGCTGGTCATTGTAAGTACTACTATGTAGTCCCATTTCCTTCCTCAGCCCTTTCCCCTTGTGCGTTGTGTCTTTTAGACTCTCAAGTCTGTGAGCAGGGCCTGTCTTGTTTTTATTGATCTTGTGAAAGCCACTCTGGGAGCCTCTTTGACTGAAGAGAGAGATAAACATGCTTTACATAAAATATAAATAATAAATAATGTTTTACTGGCACGAGTCACAGGATCCACAGACAGCACTGGGAATCCTTTGCCCCCACCCCTCTATCCAAATGTCTCCATGCCTACGCTGATAGAAATGGTCTCAAAGGTGGTGCTGATTTCCACCAAACTGATTATGTGTGTTTTTTTTGTTTTTGTTTTTGTTTGTTTGTTTGTTTGGATAAGATCTGAGCAGGAAAAGTCTATCTTAACAATGAAAAGTTGCGAGTTCAGCAGCTCTACCCTTAAAGATCCACAACAATTCTTAACCCAGTGTCAGTTTCTGGAAGCGAGATGGGGGCACATAGAATTGGGAGCCTAACTAAAGCTTAGGAACATCTAGTTATGTCCTATAGTAATGTGTAAACTAGCCAGCTGAATTTAAAAGGTTGAACCCGGGGGAGGGGGTGACTGCTATGTCAGTGGGGCTCCTAATCCATTGCAGCATTTATTCTGAGCCTTATAGGAGCTATCCATGGTGGTGAACCTGTTTTGAGGATGGGGTACAGCACCATGGATAGCTTCTATAAAGCTCAGAATAAAAGTTGCAATGGATAAGGAGCCCCACTGACACAGGAGTCACCCTTCTCTCCTGGTTGAACCATTTCCTGCATTTCCTCTGCTGCATCAGTAATTTGTCCTGCCTGGTATGGCACACTGGGATGGACAGGCCATTGGTCTGACATAATAAGACTGTTGTTATCCTCTTTTTAGTTGTCCCATCAGCTAAGCAGAAGACACAACCCCAGGTACAATAGCCGTCACAACTGTCAGGTGATATTCCATGTTTGAGGTATTCAGTCATTCAGGACTGGGTTTTTGGGTTAGGTAATACTGTTTGTGTTAGTGATTGGACTATGGGTGTCAGCTTAAAAAAACAAACAAACAAAAAAAACTTCTCCAGTCCAGTGGGCATTCTTTAAGATGCGAAGAACATGAGTGCTTTCTGAAATGTTTGGCTGCAGAAAGAAAAGCACACAAGCTGTGCCAAATACCCCACAGCAGTAAATCTGAGCCATGTTCCTTGAGTCTGATCACTAATTCCAAAGAAAACACTGGATCGGGAGATCTAAGGAATGGACAACGTGCACCGCTTGGCCTGCAGCCATTCGAGGTGATGTTTTGGTCCATGTTGCCCAGCCAACCCCTCACATGAGTAAGTGTGAAAAAGTCAACACAGCGTAAAGCTAGAGGCCAAATGATGATTGCCGCCAATGTCCTACATGCAGCCCCTTTGCAATAAATGAGGCACACCTTACATTTTGTATTCCATATGTCTGTTTCCCAGTGAAGAACACTCCCCCACCCTTCCATTTGTGGGAAATTTTTGCTCATTCTTAGGAACATAGGTAGGTGCCTTATGCCAAGTCAGACCATTGCTCCATCTAGCTCAAAACTCATTGGCGGCAGCAGCTCTTCGGGGCTTCAGGAGGGAGGCTTTCCCAGCCTGGAATGCCAGGGACCTTCTGCATGCAAAGCAGGTCCTCTACTACTGAGCCATGGCCCTCTCCATGATGATATTCTGATTTGTGTACAGGAAGAAGTGTATAAGAGTAGATCCAGAGCGAACTCTCCCTGGCTTTATTTGGAGTTAGGCTTGGCAAGCCAGTATTACAGGGTGAGTTAGAAGTAAGGCCTTAAGGCTGCTCCAGAAGCTGGAGCTAGTACAGAACGCAGCAGCTCGGCTGCTGTCGGGAGCTGCTCCTTTTCAGCATGCAACTCCTTTGCTGAAGGAACTGCACTGGCTGCCTATTCGCAACTCAGCGAGGTTTAAGGTTCTGGTGCTTGTGTACAAAGCCTGAAACAACTTGGGCCCAGGTTACCTGAGAGAACGCCTCCTTCCATACCAACCAGCCCGGTCACTGAGGTTATCAGATGACATGCTCCTGGTGGTTCCTCGTGGACCTTCGGCCTGATTGGAGTCCAACAGGAGAAGAGCCTTCAGTGTGGTGGCTCCATTTCTGTGGAGCTCACTGCCTCTGGAGGTCAGGCAGGCACCGACATTGTGCTGCTTTTGGTGCCTGCTAAAGACCTCCTTGTTCTGGGAAGCCTTCTCTGCTGTCCAACCATCATTTTAGTGATACCTTGTTTCCAATGTATTGTTTTTGTTTCTTTTATCTGTTTTTATCTTTTTATTGTTCACCGCTCTGGAATCTACTTAGATATGGAGTGGTATACAAATACTTTGAATAAAATGAATAAATAATAAGTAGGTTCCTGATGGAGTCTGAAAAGCTGAAAACTATTGCTGTATACAAGAATAGTGGAGGTACAATGCAAACCAGTTTGAAGAGCCATCACATTGCATGCCCATTTATGTGATCTCACAACATGGAAAACCCTGGGGTTGAGGGAAGCCTGGGAGATCAGGAAATATCCATCCCTGATTATTTTCAGCGAAGAGAAAGCCAATAAATGAAGTGAACCAAAGATATGGAGATTAAAACTGCATTGTTTATATTTCCTAACTACAAGCCTTAAAAATAGAATTAATACCTACTGAGAAAGACTCCGTATCATCACAGATTAACCCATGGCACAATATCAGGGGAATGATGGGGCTTTCAGAGCAAATCCAAGTTATCTGAGTACAGTAATACCTTGGATTGCAAGTAACTTGGTTTGAGAGCTTTTTGCAAGACAAGCAAATTTTTAAATATTTATTTAATATTTTTTTTACTTGATATACAAGCGACGTCTTGCAATACAAGTACTGTAGTACGGCTTAAATTAAAAATCTCTGTACAAATTTTTTTTGGGGGATTTCATTTTGATATAAGAGTGTTTTGGATTACAAGCACGTTTCCGGAACAAATTATGCTCTCAGTCCAAGGCATGACTGTAGTTCATTCCTGTGACATTTGCTCTCAGTTAGGCAAGGTAACACAGGAAGTAAAAAAGTAATGTCCACCATATCCAGTCTCCCCATGAGGATGCTACTCAGCAAAAAATAAAAAGTAGAAACTTGCTCATCTGAGTGATAAGTCTGTTGTCTGAAATGAACATAAGAAGAGCTATGCTGGATCAGACAAAAGGCCCATCTGGTCCAGCATTCTGTTCCCACAGTGGCCAACCAGATGACTATGGGAAGCTGACAGTCAAGACATGAGCACAAACAATAGCACCCTTCTGCTTGCGCTCCCCAGCAACTGGTATTGAGAGGCATACTGCCTCCGATACAGGAAGCAATAAATAACCATCATGACTAGTAGCCATTGATAGCCTTATCCTCCATGAACTTGTCTAATTCCCTTTTAAAGCCCTCCAAATTGGTGGCAATCACTACCTCTGTGGAAGTGAATTCCATAGCGTAACTATGTGCTGTGTAAAGAAGTACTTCCTTTTCTCTGTCCTGAATCTCCCACCATTCAGATTCATTGGATGACCCTGGGATACTAGTATTATGAGAGATACACTTTCCCCACACCATGCATATGTTTTTGTACCTCTATCATATTCTCCTTTACTCACTTTTTTCTAAGCTAAAGAGCCCCCAAAATCACAACCTTTGTTCACAGGGGAGTTATTCCAGCCCCTTGGCTTATGAAGCCGAGACCAGTAGTATAGTACTGCTGTGAAGTGCAGGAGCTCATCATGACAGCCCCCATACCCATGATACACCCCCCCAAGGAGAGTCCACAGCCAAGTCCCCAAAGGAGATTTCACAAATGCAGGTAGCTGTGTTGCTCCAGGAGAGCTGGGTTCATATCTCTGGTCAGCCATGTGGTGTGACTGCAACCCTATGCATTGTTACCTGGGAGAAAACTCCTTTGAACTCAGTGGTGCTTACTACTGACTGCATAGGTTCAATACATTAAACTTCAGCCAAACATATCTTCAGTCAGCTGAAATGCAACCTTTAGCTTCTAATGTAAACTATCTCGCAAAAAAAAAATATGGTTCCCATGAACATCTTAATGTCAGTCTGAAGTTGGTTTCAGATCCTTTCCTCCCCTCAATTCTGGTAACCACTGAGTTGGATCAAGACTTAGGCTGGGTTCACACAACACTTTAAGCCCACAGAGGCTCTGATGCCTCTGTGGGCTTAAATTTGCTTGGGGCCCCGGCTGTGCCCGACTAATGATCAGGCATGGCAGAGTTCCCCTGGCCATCTCTGCTACCCTCTTCCCTCATTGGTCCTCCACTCCTGCAGGTATCCCAGGGTACACCACAGGAGCACCAAGTTTCCCCCAAAGCTGTCATTTGCACTAATCATCCCCCCACCCCCGCCAGGCACAGGGGATTCTCTCTGGTTTTGCCACTTCCTCAGGGGCTATTGAATTGGGGGAAATGGCAAAACTGAGGGGACAGTCGGGGCTTCCCAGCACCCACCAAAGACTCCAGGGATCCTGCATGGAAAGGGAGGCATTGAGGGGGTGTCCCCCAAAACACCTTTTGCAGGATCTGGGGGGCTTGTGCCTCTGGATTATCCACACTCGAGAAAGTGAGGCAGCCCTGGGGGACATGAGCCAAAACGCCAAAGAATCTTTGCCACAGAAAAAAAAAGACTGATTAATTTTTTTTAGAAAATGTAAAAGAAATAATTAGCAGTGGGCTACAAAGTTCCCTTTTGGCATGAACACAGTGTCCATTCAGACAAGTGTGCTTGCCAAATTGGAGCTTTGTAGGCCACTGCTAAATATTTTGCTTACTTTAAAAAAAACTGGGGGGGAGTGGAAAGCATCCTTTGCTATCCACTTGGCAAGAGCGGCAGCACTTTTTGGCTTCCCAGTGGGGGTTAGCCTGTCATCCAGGTTCAGACAACATGCTAAACCTACTAGGGTTTTCTTAACCCTGCTGCAAGCCATGGCATAGCAGAGGTGGTTTATAAGCCACACCAGGTTGGCTCATAAACCACCACGCAGGGTTCACACAACATGCTAAGCCACTCTGCCACTTAACCCATTGAGGCTTAGCATGTTGTCTGAACCCTGCGTGGTGGTATTTTAATTTTATTTTAATGTGTATTTTTTAAAATGTGCACAAAAATGCTTTATTACAGTAATACCTTGGATTGCAAGTAACTTGGTCTGAGAGCGTTTTGCAAGACAAGCAAATTTTTAAAATAAATTTTGACTTGATAAACAAGCAATGTCTTGCAATACAAGTCGTAGGGATGTAACCGATCACCTCGAGTGGGCCCGCTCACGCCCGCCAGAGACTCGCTTTGATATAAGAGTGTTTTGAATTACAAGCACGGTTCCGGAACAAATTATGCTTGCACTCCAAGGTATTACTGTAATTGGAAAACACTTTAAAAATGTGTGTGTTTGCAAAAGTGTGCACACACAAGAAGCATTTAAAAAAACAAAAAAACAAGCAAAATCTGCACCAAAATTTTTCATGCAGACAAGAAAATAAAAATCCAATGTGGAAATGAGATGGAAAGAACTTAAAAGTGGGGGAAAAATGGAGAACCTGAGCGAAATCCAACTTGACAGGTTCACCTATCGCTACCTATAGAATTGTCAGGACCGGTGCAAAGCAGTTTGGCAGCCCTAGGCAAAATCAAATATTTAGTGCCCCCCCTTCCCACTTGAGCCCTCCCTCCCTCCCTCCCTCGGCGGCAGCAGTAGTCCCGGCGGTGGCGAGGAAGAGTCGGCTGAGTGAGCAAGCTTCCTCCTGTTGCTGCTGCTGCCGCCGGCCTCCGCAGCCCGGGAAGGCAGGCAGGAAGGAAGGAAGGCGAGAAGAGGCGCCAAGCTGCGGCGGATCAGCAGCCACCAGCCACTCCAGCTGCGCCCGGGTGGACAGAGGCGAGCCCGCCTGCCCGGAGGAGGCGGAGCGGGATTCGGCGCCAAGCGAGTGGCCCCAGCGCAGAGCTGCCTTCACAGGCGCAGCTGCTGCTGCCCCATGCCCGCCTGGCCGCTCTCCTGCTCGGCATCCTTGCCCAGATCGGAGGCGCCAAGCGCAGCGAGCCCTGGCTGCCTGGCGCCTCACGCGCTCCTGCCGCCACCGCCGCCAGGAGATCAGGCTCGCTCGCTCCCGTCTTCCTTCTCCTCTTCCGTACACACGTCACGCACCGCGGAACGCGGAGCGCAGGCCCCGCGCCCTCCCTTCCTGGAGGAGGAAGAAGAGAAGGGCGAGTGTCTGCGTGGGTCTGGGGCACAGGCGAAGCAGGAGCGGAGCGTTTCTGCGCCCCCTTTAGCCATGCGCCCTAGGCAGCCGCCTAGTTCACCTAGTGGTAGCGCTGGCCCTGAGAATTGTATCAAGTGATTGACACTTAGCTTTGGAATCAAAACTGTAAACTCCTTTCTTTTCAGGTCACTAATTCAGAACCCCATAGAGGTTGTCTAATTTCCAGGCTTGTTGTCACGTCTGGCTGAAATATTCAGATTGCTGTATATCAGGATCACGCTTGTTTGTTTTCAAAGTAGAGAACAAATGTAACATTAAATACCCTTGACTGCTTCATTGCACAGCCTTGCCTGCCTTGTGCTGTAAACAGAACTAGTTCCTATTGTGACTGGTTCTTGATTGAACTAATGATGCATACAGAATCATAATTCAGCAATGGGAATTAAATTATCAGACAGATTTTGGCTCTTGTCACTTATCGTTACTTATGCTGAAAACAAAACAACAATATGCGTGGGCATGTGTGAGCATGCATGTATGTTTCTATTGAAATGTTCCTTACACGGTTCACAGGTAGATGGACAAACTACCATGGGAGTAAATTGATACAGGGGAAATAAGGCAGAGAGCTTTATAACCAAACGGAAAGACATCAAAGTATGCAAACGATAAATGTAAGCAAAGCTGTAGCTCTCCAAAGATCAAGTCTTCAGTGAATTGTGGAAATTATTTCTTCAAGCAGATCTCATCCATAGAGCGTGGCTTTTCATTACTTACACAACTTGCTACGTGATTTGAATTGCATTGCATAGCAGCTATTCTTGTCTTCATCTGGGGCAGAGGAACTGGTGGGTTACCTCTGCTTGAGCTGCCTAATATCACAAAGTCCTCTTTTCCCATCATATGAAGAGACGTTGTTTTATACTCAGAAGTGGTGCAGTAGCAAAAGCAGGGATTGTTTAATACCAATGCAACGTGTCCCAAGA
Organism: Shinisaurus crocodilurus; assembly: GCA_021292165.1. Taxonomy (NCBI): domain Eukaryota; kingdom Metazoa; phylum Chordata; class Lepidosauria; order Squamata; family Shinisauridae; genus Shinisaurus; species Shinisaurus crocodilurus. Next base: position 23,429,379 of record CM037880.1, on the reverse strand, counting down.
ACAAAGTGTGGGTGAGTCTATAAAAGGCCTTCCCGAAGAATGAGTCAGGATCCGTCGAAAGGTCTCAGAATACTGGGTGTAAATCAGCACGAGGCTGCCAGCAAAGGACATTTAGGGGTGATGGAATTAAATTAAATAGGATTGATTCAAGTACTGTACCAAATACGATTGATTCTTAGATTCTGAACAAAATGCATGGCATTATCCAGCATGCCTGATAATTGTGGAATTAATATGCACTGGATAACAAAAAGCCTCCAAATAAAAGATCTCTTTCCAGAATGGAAAATTTTATTATGGCAACTAGAACACCCTGAAAGTAGACAAGGAACATACGAATTAAATGCCATTCCAGCAGTAAAACAGTAAAATACAATTGGATTAGTGCAGTTTTCAACACAGGGATTACTGTTGTCTCTGTGTGGTTTCTGGGTGTTATGTGCATTCAGTCAGTGCACAAGTTTGGAGGGGTGTGTTCACAGGCACACTTTAGGGGATTCTGACCCATGGCTACAAGCCCATTACCATGATTAAAAAATGAAGCTAGACTGAAGTCCATGCTCCAGGATGGTTATGCAAATTTAAGACCCTTTATTTATGCCTCTTTATGGGCCATCCAAACCTTGTAAACTTTGCTGGAGCCAATCAGAAGTAATATTATAACAGCTGCTGGCCTAGCCCTCCTCTAGGAGAGAGAGAGAGAGAGAGAGAGAGAGAGAGATTGTACGCACTTGTACAGGGAACTGTGGGACTTGTAGTACGAGAGACAGAGATGTGTGCCTCCCTATGCAATGTGCTCTCTCAGGATCGACAAGTCCCAGAGTTCTTTAGGCTTTCTAGTATTTCCTGTGCACTGGTAGCCAGAGTCAAAAGGGTGTGGCAAACAACTGGAGTCAAGAGGGTGAGACAACTACGCACTCATGCAAATAGGGCCGGAGCACAAGGCACAGGTCCAGGGCCCTGCTGTCTGCCCCTCCTCCTCCTCCTGCCATGCTGCTGCCAAATTAAAGTGCTGCAGCGCCCTGCCAAGGTGCAACCCTGTGGTGCGCCATTTTAAGTTGAGACATTTTTGTTGACAAAGTTAGATCAGCAGTGAGTTAAATCAATAATGCCCGGCTCTCTGGCGTGTCACACGGCGCACACCCCAAACCGAGCTCCTCACGCTATTCCTGCCATTGTATCCTGCATTTCCTCAGACCAGCTACCGGTATATCACAATTTTTTTTTATATGGTGTGATTTCCCCCTGCGGTATATATTTCAGTCTGTGCTAAACTTGCTTTACTGTTCTGGGGGAAGGAGGAATGCTGGTGGGCAGTGGGGGAGTTCCACAGTACGGGGGCTGCCACAGAAAAGGCCCTCTTCCTCGTCCCCACCAGTCTAGCTGCTCTGACTGAAGGGACAAGGAGAAGGCCGTCTGTGGCAGATCTCGCTGAGCGGCCTACTTGGTGTTGCTGGAGACGCTCCTTGAGATAAACTGGACCGGAGCCGTATAGGGATTTAAAGGTCAAAACCAACACCTTGAATTCGGCTCGGCAAGCAACTGGTAGCCAGTGCAGCTCCTTGAGCACTGGCATGATGTGATCCCGCCAGCGGCTGCCTTTAACCAGGCGAGCCGCCGCGTTCTGTACCAGCTGTAGCTTCCGAACCGTCTTCAAGGGTAACCCCACGTAGACCCCATTATTATTATTATTATTATTATTATTATTATTATTATTATTAGATACCGCGCAAGTGCAGTGTGAATCTGTGAATAACACAAACTTCTCACGTTGCTTCAAGTGCTGGGTGAGGAGAAGCCGGCACTGCTGTTGCCCCCGCCACTGCCACTAGGTAACAAACACACAGAACAGGGCTGGGCTTCGCAGCAGGGTGAGTCTGGCCAGAGGAGCGGGGGAGATGACATGGTGCACAGGCCCGAGAACATATGTGAGTAAATGAGTTAGCCCTGTGGCCAACAGAATGCACAGAAGAATGGATACCTGATCCCAGAGGCAGGGAACAGGCACCTCTGTGCACTCATTATATAATTAATGTACAGACGTTATGATGCCTGCACTATCACGTCTGGCTAACAATAGAACCCAGGCAGCAAGAAATATAGCCCACTTCGGGCCAAGCTACACATGGCATGAAGCAAGTCCTTTGGCTCTCAAGTGTAGAGTTTTTACCTCACAAATAGCCAGTGTGAGAAGCCCAATCTCTGGTTCAGGACCCTGGTATGGGCTCAAGGGGTAGGCGGGCTTTAACCATTTGTTCCCCCGCTGTGGCTGCAGTCCAGATTGGGAGCCTCCCCCCCCCCACTGCCTTAAGCAAAGGGAAATAAATTAAGCTAAAGGACACCAATCAAGCCTTTTCCATTTTTCAAAACAGACAAGAAATGGGGGGGGGGGGTGTAGGGTGGCCATGTGTGCCATTTAAAGAGGACATTCCTCTATTGGAAGGGCTGCCAGAGAACTGTCCTCTGTTTTGAAGGAGCATTATACTTGAAGAGCTGTCCAGGTCAAGTCCAATATAAAGATAAAGAACCATCAGAAGGAAGAGCTGCTGGGCCTTGAAGTTGCCCATCATCACCATCACCAGGACAGCAGGCACACAGGTCACCTTCCACACTACGGTGAGATGTACTGTATTTGTTTCTATTTAAATTATAATCATTATTTCTAAATGTGCATCTGTAGATATAAATTAGCATATGCAAATTGGTGCCCTCTTTTGTCCTCTTCTTTTTGGTGAGGCATGTCCTCTGTTTTGGCATTTCACAAGTGGCCATCCTAGGGGGGCAGGCATATGACAAGTTTATACCCGGCCCAACAAAAGTTTCTTGAGCGCTGAGTGTACGTATTGATTCAGGAGGCCCAACAGCATACCATAATGAATATCATTGGTCCATTCACAGTCAAAAAAGCAGACCAGGAATGAAACGAAACCCAAAATGTCAAAACCTTGGCAGTTGCATTTTACAGGGTTTGGAGACAAATCAGCCCTTGAAATACAGTCAGTGCCTTGGATTGAGAGCATAATTCATTCCAGAAACGTGCTTGTAATCCAAAACACTCTTATATCAAAACTGAAATCCCCCCAAAAAAATTTGTACAGAGATTTTTAATGTAAGCCGTACTACAGTACTTGTATTGCAAGACGTCGCTTGTATATCAAGTAAAAAATATATAATATATATATTTAAAAATTTCCTTGTCTTGCAAAATGCTCTCAAACCAAGTTACTTGCAATCCAAGGTATTACTGTAATACCAAAGTATTATCGGTTCTCACACTGTGTTAACTAGAGCCATTTCTCTCATACAGCAAAGCTAGTGCTTTTATTTGTGTTTTTAATTATGATAATTAAAAACAGCTAACAGATCTCAGAAAGACTGGCCAGTTGTATGAACCATGGGACAGATGCTTTGATGTTTTAAGAAGATGTTAATAGAAAGTTAAGAAATCATTTTGAATCTGAACAAGTTCTGCCCCTGTTCATGGAAAGATTAATGCTGTCTATTTGGCTGAGCTAATCCTCAGCTTCTTTCTACAGATGGTGTATAGCCAAACTGTAGCAGAGAACAACTTGTTCACAAAATGGAGTCCAATTCCTAATATAACTGAATGCACATGGCTCATAACAGATGCAGGAACACTATTTTAAACTGTTATTCAAGGGCATACATTTATTTATTTATTTATTTAAAACTGCAGCCCGCTTCATCCACAAAGCTCAGAGCAAGTGGCAGGTTAAGTTTCAAAATGTGCACTTATAAAATACCTCAGTATGACACCCCCCCCCCCAGGATGAAACAGATAAGATAAGGCATGCAAAAACCCTATTGTCATTATACTAAACCCCAGATGGAAGATCCTACAACCCTGCCAAAATATTATTAGGCTCCACCTAGGCTCCATGGGGGGGGGGGGGAGATCCACAGTTGTTGGACAGCCCCAAACAATAGCCTTCTCCAGTTTTTCTGCACCGGCCACAAGATTTGACTCGAACCCTGATTTGGCACTTCAGAAAATGCCTGCTCCATTCTGCTCAGACTAATTTGGAGGCTGATGGCTTCAACGCAGTTGAGATTCAGAAATCCAAGCCTTTGTACCTCCCACTGAATATCATGAGAAATCTCAAAGTCACTTTTTCTGTTTGTCAAAAGTGGTTGAAATTTACAGGCATATTAGCCCTGGTTTACACCAACCAAATCCCCTGAAAATAGGTGCAATGCTATTGCTATCCGTATATATATGGAACTGCTGATAACATTTTTATTTCCTGGCAGAATTGGATGAAAATTTCAGAGATGGTTGCCCCTTCTGAGGGGATATGGCCTTCCACTTTTCAGATGAATAGGTACAGGGAGTTTTGTGCAACAGCAGCCTTTACATTTGGAGGGTATCCAAAAAGGTCACATTTATCCCCCTGTGTTCCTTGTTGACCATTCTTCTGAAAATGACAGAGAGCATAAAGGTGTCCCTAAGTGAGAAAATTGAAACGCTTCAGAAGGATAGGTGCAGTGGTTTATGTAGGAGGGGGTCCTCAAATTTGGGGAGTGGAGTGATTGGCTTCCCCTTCCTACCACCACTGGGATTTTTGGGGTAATTTGTATGAAAACAGCACACATTGAAGAGGTGAATCCAAGCATGAAACATGAAAAGTTTCAGAAGATAGGTGCAGGTGCTGGGAGTTGTGATGACTGAAAAAAAGTTTACGGCTTTTTTTCACAGTGAAGCCTGGTGGTGTTGGAAAAATGGCCATCTCACGGTCCCCATGCTTGCCCTCCCCCAAAGCACAATAACTGGAGATCCCTTGTTAAACTATGGCCTATGATTAGAAGGTTGCCCTGCCAGTCACTCAACCCCCCTCCCCTTCGCCTCCTCATCAACATTTTGAGAAAGAAAGCAAAAGATGCTATTTTAGGAGCTACAATATCTGCCTTTCTGAAGCTGAATCATGAACGAAGGGTCCTCGCACAGGGTCCAGCTTTGGTTCTGGTCACTTGTTAACCATGCATAAGCCACCCTGCGAATCCCCAGTCACCTATGAAGTTCACTGGATGACCTTGGGCCGGTCACTATCTCGAAGCCCCTCACAAGGTTATTGTGAGGATAAAATGGAGGGATAACCTTGGAGGCAGTCTTGAACTCCTTGGAGGAAAGGTAGGGTATAAATGCAATCAATAAATAATTACTTAATCAGTAAAGGAAGGACAAATCCTACTCCTAACAGGTGTTGGTATGGAGAATACTATTTAGTGTGAAGAGTTATATCAGATGACATGAAGGTTCCTTGTGGATCTGCAGTTCAGTTTCTAAGTTTTTCCATTCTCCTTTTTTTCTTTACAAAACTCTCAGAGAATAATATTCGAGAACTTCCCTTCGTGTGTAACCCAAAAACCTGACCTGAATCACTCAAGTCAATGGACATTTTTCATTAACTATGGCAAATTAATGAACTGCAAATTAGTAAAATGCAAATGAGCAAGATGATGCATGGTGAATTATTCAAATTATCCACCCTAATCTGTATTCAAAATGTGAGACTACAAATTCAAATCCTTGTCATAGGATCCATATTGGATTAGATTCACGGATTTTAAAAGCCATATTTATTCAACCTGATTCACAGATGATGTTGTTTGTCATTTCCAGCCTCTGCTCCTATAGTAAGGCATATTCATAAATGTAGGACCAGAAGTGCCAAATGAATTTTGTACGCATGTAAGCAACAGATATGGAGGGTGGAAGATCTGCTTTTTGTTCTGTCCAAAGTGCTTATTCTAGGATGAGTTACATGCCAAGGACAGGAGCTGACCAAACAAAGCCCAATCCCAGCCCTTTTGGAACAGGCAGACTCCTGCTGTGTGTTTATCAGGCTGCATGAATTAATGTGTTGTACCCATCACATATTTGAACAAAGCTGAGAAGGTGGTTAAAAGCCATAAGTGCTTTCTACCAGCTCCACTTGATGAAATGCCTGTAAGTTTTTCTCTCAGCTACAGACCCAGTGATTCAGGGATGAATAGAACAAAATGGTTACACCTGACAGAGAGTGGAATTATACCTTACTGTTCACTGCAACACCAACAACAAAAAATGCTGAGAATTTGCCCCACAAGTTGGCAGAGCAGAAATTCCATGGCATGTCTTACTTTGAGCCTTTCTTACTTTGAGGCTGGGCTACCATCATGTATTTTATGTGGGACTACCCTTAATCGTTTGGAAGCTTCTGCCATACGGGACACTACAGCCAAAGAAGGAAAGGCTCCAGCAGAGGAATGAAAGAGAGGACACTTCTAAGGTGCACAGAAAATGATGGATTGGTTCCAGCTTTAGTCACTTGTAGAATATATCCATTGGCATCAGTGGGACTGATACCCTTATATTTCCAGTCCAAAGTCTTCAGGGGCAACTAGCTCCATCTTTTCAACAGGTGACTAAAATAATATTGTATGCTAATTTATATGATTATCTGCAAATTTAGAAATAACTGTTGATGGCAAGAGTTCTTTATCTTTAAACTGGAACTGTACAGGATAGCCCTTCAAATACAGGATGCCTTCTAATGGAGGACAGTCCTCTGGCAGCCCTTCAAACAGAGGACTATCCTCTGTAAAAGTGGACACATGTCCACCCTATCTGATGGAGCTTGAGCCAATAGCCAAAAGGCATCAGAAGACTCAAATCAGGGAATCCGACAGCAGGGATTCCCTGATTTGCTGGGAGGAATCAGGGAATTCCTGACTTGCTGCTCCACACCCTCATAGTGGCAGGAAGAGAGACCCAGAGGAATCAGGTGACCCAGGAAGCCAATAGCGACCTTGCTGACCTTAAATAATAACTATCCTAGGCTTGGCTCCCAGTCTGAACATCTCATTGCTACAGTAGCCATGCAGAATCCGGTGCCTTGCCTCAACCCATATCTGCAATTGACCATTTGCCTCTCATCCACTGGGCTGCCTGTGACAGCTGACCCTGAAGATGAGTCTCATGATTGGGCCTTTCTATATTGTTATCAGTGGACCTTTGAGCTCTTTCCTTTGTTCCTGCAAAACACTACAGCCAACACCCTGACAGGCCATGGTCAGCACATTCTACCAGTGCTATAGCCTGCATGGCACTCCCCTGTTGTTTTTACTGGACTTAGTTCAAGGTTCTGGTTATCCTCTTTAACATCCTAAACAAGTCTGCCCATCATATCTAAGAGGCTCGAATTACTTGGGAAGATAGGCGAACAAATGTCAGTGTACTGGAAGAAGGAAAGACTACTAGCGTTGAAAAAATGATCCTTCAATGCCAACTTCAGTGGACCGGTCATGTTGTTCGAATGCCTGACTGCCGTCTCCCAAAGCAGTTACTTTATTCCCAACTCAAGGATGGAAAGCGGAATATCGGTGGTCAATATAAGAGGTTTAAAGATGTTCTTAAGGCTAATCTAAAAAAATGCAATATAAACATCGAAAACTGGGAAGCTCTGGCCCATGAACGATCTAAATGGAGGTTGGCCTTTCACAAAGGTTCTATGGACTTTCAAGAAGCCCAAGTGCAAAGTGAAAGGGAGAAACGTGCTAAGCAAAAAGCACGTCAAATGAATCCTTTACAGGGCCATCTTCCATCTGGTAACCTGTGTCCTCACTGTGGGAAGCTGTGTGGATCTAGAATTGGCCTCCACAGTCACTTACGGACCCATCGCTAGAGTCTACACAATTTTCTTTAGAATTTTCCTCCTTTTAAAATCTCCTTTTTGTAAAAAAATTTTTATCCTGGAAGACAATCTTACTCAGTCACGAGTGATCGCCTGACTGACTGACTGACCTCTAAGCTCCACCACAATTAAAAAAATAATAATATATCTCTAAGGACTAGCAGTGGCCTTGTATGCATACTATCTACACCCAAGGTCAATAGCAAACTGTGTGCAGTTGCCCATCTGGAATTTCCTTCTTCTAGAGCAGAGAGGCACAACCCGTGGCCCCCCCAAGGGGTTCTGTGGGGACTCCCATGATCGCTGAAAGCGCCACCAATTTTTCCAACAAAAGTGCTGCTGATTCTGCAACAAATGTCTCATACACCGTATCTCCTACCACTGATTATGTTGCACCCCCCACTTCTGATAACCCCCCTCCCTGTGCTCCACTGCTGATCCCCTCTGAGGCAGAGCTTCCCTTCCTGGAGGATACTCTAGGATCCGAGTGTTGGAGGCCAGGGATGCTCTGGCAGCTGTAGTGCAAGAGCTCTAATACCTGCTCAGTGCTCCTATCAGTACGGCTGCTGCTTGTGCAGAAGGGGGAAGAGAGAAGCACAGTCTTCAAAGAGTATTTCTCCGAAGAGAAACAATGTAGATGGATGAGATGGAGGGAAACTAATAATGATGCTGCTGCTGCTGCTGCTGCTGATGATGATGATGATGAAATAAATGTATTAATACATACATTAAGATGGAATAAACAAATTAAGTTGGAATAACTACGTATATTAATTTAAATTAAATGACTTAAATGAATGTAAATGAAATTAAGGTGGAAATTGGTTGGCATTGTGTTTAAAATAACTTTAATAACCTAAAGGCATAATCCTATGCATGTTTAGATGGGAAAAAGTCCTACAACTCCCAGTATTCCCCAGCCAGCCATGCTGCCTGGGGAATGTTGGGAGTTGTAGGACTTTTTTCCATCTAAACATGCATAGGATTACAGCTTAAATTAGATTAAATTTTTTGAATTTATATTTCATAGATTTCATAGATCATAGAGTTGGGAGGAGCCTACAAGGCTATCGAGTCCAACCCCTGCTCAATGCAGGAAACTAGAGGAGGGGTCTCCCATCCAAGTAATAACCAGGCCTAACCCTGCTTAGCTTTCCCCACTCAGACAAACTGAGCCAGCATGAGCCACAGGCCGTGTATATGTGTATGTGTGTGTGTGTGTGTGTGTGTGTGTGTATGTGCATGTACATGTGTGCATGTGTGTGCCCCCCAGCCCCTGAGCCAGCATCACATGTGGCCCTTGAGACCAAAATGGTTGTGCACCAGTGCTCTAGACCCTTGCCAAAGCTCAAGTCCAATATCTTCAAGACCTTCAATTCTCCTTGGTTTTGGAGGCAACAGAGTGAGATGGGACTCAATCAGTGAAACTGGGGGTTTGGTGGTTAACCTATTGTTATTTACCATAAATCCTTAAGTCAGGATGAGTGATAAATCTAAATAAATAATAAATAAATAAAATGATGACTGCAGACAATTAGTGTGTGAAACTAAACTCTACAGTTTTATTCACCTTTTATTCACTGAGGCCTGTTTGTATCACTTCCTGGATTGCAAAGAGATGTTCTGATGGGAATTGGCACTCACTTTAAGAACATTAACCAGGGCCATAAATTAGTCTTAATGAATGTAGAGGATCATTTTTATTTTATTACAATGGACTACCTTGCCCAGGATGAAATTTCATGGCTAAAAGAAAAAAAAAAGAAGCAACCCAGAGGAAAGGAGTTCACGATCAACTCATTCATGTCTAATGCACAAGAGGCAGCAAGTCAGAGGACTGGGTGAAAAGGTCCCTGCGCTGGCACAAAGCTTCCACCTATCCCCTTGTTTTGTCCACCACAGAGTTCTTCAGGTTTTTAAAAGTGTTCTGTGAAGCATCAGGAATGGCCACAGCTGGAGATGAGATGCCAGGTAGTGGGAGACTTGTTCTCGTGGACTCCATAGTTTTTCCTTTGGGAAATGGCCAGTGGTCATAGGAGGTGATGTGGGGGGCAGGGAGGTAGGAAGGGAGCACAAGTGTCTTCCCAGACAAGTAGATGTCCTCTCCACCCTTCACTGCTGGACCCCTATTGTTACTTGAAGAAAAGACTACAAATTATAACTCAACTATGAATTGTAAATTAAAATAAAGTTGCAATCCTAGGCATTCTTCCTTGAAAGTTAACTCCATCAAAATCAATATGGCTTCAGAGAAAGTATGTTTAGGATGGGAGGCAGGGTGGCCATGTGTCTTCTTTTACAGAGGACAGTCCTCTCCTCTCTTTGAAGGGCTGCCAGAGGATAGTCCTCTATTTTGAAGGTGTCCTCTATTTGAAGCGTGGTCCTGTCTAAGTCCAGTATAACTGATAAAGAACCATCAGAAAGAAGAGCTGGGCCTTGAAGTTGTCCATTAACAGCACCTGGACTAAGCAAGGCATGCAGTCTTCCACACTGTGGTAAGATGTACTGTACTTCTATTTACATTATAAATAAGGTGGCCACTAATGGGAGCCTTAATGGGAAACATATTGTTACTTCTCTCTCAGGAATTGTAACATGTAGGTCAAAAGCAGCTCCACCGTTCAACCCCTACCCCTAAACACTTTTCCTCTTCTGCACCTCTCTAATACTTTATTTTAGTGCTGTAGCTTTCCCTTCCGGGGCCAAGTCTTCTGACATGCAGAAAAGAAGCAGAGGGTTATATAACAGGAACCCATGGTTTTCCCCATGCCGTTGTGTAGCTCTTAGGCTGTGTTTTCTCTCAAAGTTCTTCACTACTTTCCAAATGTCACCATGCCAAGTGACTTTCTTTTTCTCTGTTACAAAATATATTCCAAACTACTCCCATTACAAACAAGTATCTGCACAACAGTGTTATTTTTATTAATCTCTGTGTTTTTTTCTTGCAGCTAGAAGGGATTACTTGCAGATGCTCCTGCATTTATTTTTCCCCACTATCTTCAAAGCGCTGGCCTTAGGTTTATTATTTGTTCTTCAGACTGAGAGGTATATAGATAATTCTGTGAACGTGACTGGCAAAATACATTCTTCTATCAGCTGCCTTCTTCAAAACACTGTCATTAGTAAAACCTTTCTATCCTGCTGCAGCCAGATAATCTTTGACCGTGTGGAAAACTCGGCGTCCAATTCAAAGGCTCACATTCACAACGATACTACTGCACTTCATTCTGTGAAAGATACCAAAGGTTTTCAGGCAGAAGCCTTTATGATGCCAAAAGCTGTATACGCTGTCGAAAGCTAGTGTGATCCAATGGCTGGCATGTTAGAGTGGGGCCCAGGAAGCTAGGGATTTGTGAGGAATCTGATAGGGGGGTGAAAATCCAATGGATTTTCACAATTCAGTTCCCCAGATTCTGGTTCATCAGCCCTGCACTGGCGCCGACATGCTGTTGTACAAGCTGAGTCAGCTTGCGGACTTTCATCTCTAAGACCGGCCACAATTTATGCATTATTTTTTTTTTAAAAAAACCCACTAAGGAAATTTGTGCAAATCACATGATTTGCACAAATTAGACTAGTGCGATTTGAGCAAACCAAAAAAAGTACATCATTCTAGCACACTTTGCATGAATAGCACTAGAATGCCATCGTTTCTGGCTTCTGATTTAAACAAATTGCACGATTTGCACAAATTTCCTCCTTGATTTTTTTTAAAAAATGTGGAAATCAGGCCTGCTTCCTTCCGATCATTGGACTGGAAGTGGGCAAGAAATCCATCGAGCTCAAGTGAGCCAGATTTCCCAGCATTGGCACATCCCTACCAGGGAAGCTAAGGTGCAAGCTGCAGTTCAGTCAGGAACTGCAAGGTGCAAGACTCTTTACACAGGCTCATATCAAGGAGCAAAGCTTGTCAGGGTCAGGACAGAAAAAGGTTCAGGCAAAAAAAGCAAAGCAAAATTACATCCAAGCCAGGACAGTTGCTTCTTTGTGCATCTTCAGACCTTATTTGCCGGGATAACAAGTATCTATTACCAAACAAGCAGGCAGGGGTAGTAGTCTACTTGTGCAGCTGCTGAGGCCCCCCATTGCTGATGCCAATTTTCTGGAGCCTCTTTTCCAGCACTCCAATGAACATGGGGTGGCCGCCATTGGAACGGCCCGTGATGCCTTCCATCACTCATTGTGGGCAGCTACCAGTGTGGCACTCACTAGAGGACTGCTGTTACTGCTGGCTTCCTCCTTCTCCTCCAACATGCTCCTAGGGTGGCCATGTGTCCTCTTTTACAGAGGACAGTCCTTTGTTTGAAGTGCTGCTAGAGGACTGTCCTCTGTTTTGAAAATGGCCTCTACTTGAGGGGCTGTCCAATCCAAGTCTGGTTTAAAGATGAAGAACCATTAGGAGGAGGAGCTGGGTCTTGAGGGTGCCCACAAACAACACATGGGCAGCAGACTAAGCAGGCACACAGGTCAAATGCTTGAAGTCTTCCCACTGTGGTGAGATGTGCTGTATTTCTATTTAAATTATAATACTGTAAGAAATTCTAAATTTGCAAGCATATGTATAAATTAACGTATGTGAATTTTATGCAAACTGGTGTCCCCTTTTGGCCTCTTCTTTGGTGATGCGTGTTCTCTTTTTTGGCACTTCACAAGTGGCCACCATACCCGTCCCTGGCATCCAGAGGAAATAAGCAGAAAGAGTGGAGGAGCCTCCTGATGGCATGGGGGTCCACCAGAGGATCTTCTCAAACCTGGAGCTGGCCTCGCAAACAAGGTACAAAGGATCAAAGATATATGGAGTTGCCTCATAATGAGCTGTACTGTTGATTCAACTGGCCCAGTATTGTCTAATCCAGCCTCCCACAATGTATTGCCCTCCAGCTGTGTGGGACTACAACTCCCAGTGGCCATGGTGTGTATGGGAGCTTTAGTTCAACACAACTAGAGGGCAACAGCTGCGAAAGGCCGATCGAGTCTGACAGGCAGTGGGCTCTCGCAGAAATCTTTCGCAGCCACGTGCTACCCAAGATCCTTCAGTTGGAGATGTTGGAGATTCGTCTTGGGACGTTCTTCACTTCACTGCAGCCTGAAGGACTGCAGGGTGCCCCTGAAACCACCTCACCCAGCTCTGGCACAGCCTGGCTTGGAGAAATAGGCAATGACTCCAAAAAGTTTTCGAACAACAGTAGACATCCCACCTCGGTCATAAATTCACTAGGTGGCCTTAGGCAAGCTTTTAGCTCTCAGCCTCAGGCTAATCTGAAATATAGGCGATCATAATGCTGACCAGCCTCGCATGATCGTTATAAGGTTTGCTGACAGACAAACTACACACAAATGCATGTAATGAAGCCCCAGTGGAAAGCAGACTTCTCTCAAAATCCTTTCTCAGGCTGCTTCCCACCACCACCACCACCACCCCAGACATGCATAATTCCAGACATGTATACCCATATCAGGAACCATGCAGGAGGAAAAGGGAGGAACTTCAAATGGAAAAACTATGCTCCTTCCTCCTTGCCATCCCTCCACTCAGAATTGCAGCCTCTCTCGGCTGCTTTTCATTTTAATAGATGCTCATCTGGGTTTTTTTGTTACATGCATTGTGCTGTCTAACCCTGAAAGAAGATATGTGATGTTTTGAACACTCTGAAATGCAATCAATTACCGTATAGTACCCTCACTGCACTTTTCAGAGTAATGTGAACAACTCACTGCTCTGAGGAGCTTCTGTTTGGTTGAAGGCTAACATGTTAATCTGCTAGCTCCACAGAAAAGTTTTCTTGGGGCGGAGTTCCTTTTTTTTTCTTTTTGAGGAGGCAGTTGAAGAAAGAGAGTGTCATGGACAGGGAACCTGAACCCTCATCTTCAGAGGATCCTGACCCCTTGTCCTCCAAGGAGGCTCCAGAGTTAAGAGCTCAGGAAGATGACTTGGTCATGGAAATGCATCACATGGCTTCTAGCTTCCCAGGATCTACCGTAGTTCCCCAGAAAAATCCCTGGGAAGTTGCCTTGCCGTCCTCAGACTCTGAGGATTCCGACCATGAGGACACTTCCATGCCACAGCCACTCCCACGGCATCACAGCTAGATGCTGCTAAAACAGGCCGGGTCCCTTTAAGAGACAATGCCTCAGTCAATGTAGAGGTGGAGCCAACCAGCCTAAAAATCAAGCAACCTCCTACTTACGGCTCAGTCTTGCTCTGCTCATTTTTGGAGCAACATACAAATAATAACCCTGTGACTTCCAGCCCCGGCACCACTTGGAGCTTTTCGTGGTGCTGATCTGAAATCATAGAAATCATAGATCATAGAGTTGGAAGGAGCCTACAAGGCCATCGAGTCCAACCCCCTGCTCAATGCAGGAAACTAGAGGAGGGGTCTCCCATCCAAGTAATAACCAGGCCTGACCCTGCTTAGCTTTCCACGCTCAGACAAGCTGAGCCAGCGTGAGCCTTGCTTACCTGAGAACCTGACCTAACTTGAACCCTGCACAAGATCTGATCTGTAGCAGATCCCTGCAACCCTGGCTACAGCACAGGGCACTGGCACAACCTATGGCCTGAAATAGGACAAAGAGGTACCATTACATCAGCCTTTCCCAATCTAGTACCATCCTGATGTGTTGGACTTTGGCTCCCATCAGCTCCAATCAGAATGGCCAATGATCAGGAATCCAGGGCATTATAATCCAAAACATTTGGAGGGCACCAGGTTGGGAAGGCTTTGCTATATATATAAATATTGACTCAGTTCCAGATAAAGTTAGTTACATTTAAGTCCCATTAAAATTATTCAGACTTAAGTTAGTCACACAAATAACTGGTCTAATTGATTTCATGGGACTTCTAAGCACATGTACTAGGGACTATCCCATTGAACTGAATGGGGCTTACTTCTGAGTGAAAGATGCATTTGGATTTGACTGCATGGATTATAATATAATGCACCCAACACACACCTAAACTCATTATCCAAAAGGGTAGTCATATAGCAGTGTTCTCCAACCTTGGGTCCCCAGATGTTTTTGGACCTACAACTCCCAGCATGCCCCAGCCAGCTCTGGCTGGGGCATGCTGGGAGTTGTAGGCCAAAAACATCTGGGGACCCAAGGTTGGAGAACACTGTCATATAGGATGCTTCAGTATAGACTCTTACCATCACCACCACCACCACCACCACCAGTGAGAACTATCCAAGTTGACAGTAGTGCTGATGCAGATTATGTTGCACTAGCGTAAGTGACATCTACTGAAACAACAATAGCTGGCATGACAGGAGTGTTTCCAGGGAAACTTGTCGCACCAGCTAGCGCAATTGGGCATACACTAGAGGTTGCTTACGCTAGCGCAAAACAAAAACGTCTTATTTATATGAACAATTTACATCGAGCAGAGTCACACACAAAAAAGGAAACAGAGATTCTTTACAGCTGTAATATTTCAACAACAAGGCAATCAGATTTAGAACTAACTGTGATTTCCTTCCCTAAGGTGACGGCTGTATACCTGAATCAGTAAATAAATTAACTTCAGAAGGCCTTTGCTGTGCTGGCCTCTGTTCTTGAAATGTACAGTTCTAAAGTAGTGCAGAAGAGAGACAGAGAAGAAGACTTGGGGTGCTTCCAGATGGAGGGCTCCCAAGTGCTACCAATCAGTTTTTCCACTGAGCTACAGATGGAATTACAATTGACTGTCCACACTTTAGAGGCTGAGCACTTTGGGGGGCACGTGCGTCTTATGTCCACGTGGCAGGCATGACATAGCCATGTGGGGGGAGTGTTGTCACCTCTCCTTTCCCCAGACCCGTCTTCCAGTATTCTGAACCAGCTGCTTTTCATCACCATTTGGTCACCTCATTTTGTTTGTTTGTGTTCCTACACTTTTTTTAAAGCAGCATAATTACAAAAAATAGGGCGGGTTCACACGACACAACAAGTTATCATGGTAAGTTACCATGATTGGTGGTAACTTACAATGATGGTTCTGACAGATGATCATTGTTTCTGGTCGTTATCATTGTTTTGTTCCCACCCAGTCCTCCCTCCACCTCCAGGCCTGTATGCCAGGGGCCATCGCTCCCTCTCTATGTAGGCAGCCTGTTCATGATTGGTCCGCTGAGTGTTCCCCTCTCCCTCCTCCTGCAGGAATCTTTAACCCTTTCTCTACCTCCCTGTAGTTGATCAATATACCTTTTGTTGTCTGTTCCCATTGGGGGGGGGGAAGATTCCTGTGTATGTTGCCCTGTGCTTTTCCACCTGTCACTTTTCCTGCCTTCTCCTGGCTGTTTCTATCACCGCAGAGAAGCATTTCCCGCCCCCATCCACCCACCCAGCACCCACACCCCGTTCCTGGCGCCTCCAGTATGAACTAAGGCTTGACTTTCACCTAACCCAGCCACCACTCCCAACCTTGCCAGACATCACAAACTCCTTTTATGCTCCCCCTTCTACCTCTCGCCTTCTTTTCCCACCTGGTCTACCATTCAGGTGATGATAATTAACACGTTATACACCCTCCGCCACACTGCCTGGCACCCCTTGTCCAAGCAGCAGCTTTTGATCCTTGCCCCCTCCCTCTGTTCTCTGTGCCGCCTGGCACCGAAGCCACTCTCGCTCTCCCCTCTCCCTCCCGCCTTCGCTCCCATCTTGGCTAGGAGACAGGTGAAGGTTATTTACACCTTTCCTCCCTCCATGCCTAGCTTTGCTTAGCACTGCACCTCTTTTACTTCTTTCCACCCCTCGCATCCATGCATGGCAGAGAACCTGCTATCTCTAGCAGTTCTCCCATCTATCTTGCCTCCCACCTGTGTTACAAGTCTGAACTAGATCTTTCCCACACCTTCCCCACCCCAAAGCTTTTCTTGCTCCTGCAGCCAGAGTTTAGTCTTGACTTCAATTTTCCAGCCCTCTGCTTACTACCCAACTACCCGCTCCCCTCTTCCCCCCCCACTACATACTTGTAAAGTTCTCCAATTGTAATCTATTCTTCTTCTGTTAAAAACATACTTTATTTTGAAAGGAAAATACAGTTTTTGGTATTCTGATTGTAAAAGTAAAACACATCCTACAATTAAAAGCAAAGCAAGCAGCAACGTGTGTGTTGCTAGGCAGGCATTGGAAATAGTGATTGAATGACTGGAGCGGCTACTTGTTTTGCCGCTTTTGTCATGCAACTCTGTAGGATTCTTGAACCATCAATGATAAAACAGCCCCTTCCAGTGGTTCAGATGACACGACAAACAGTCCTTGTAACAACAAACCCTACAACAAACCATTGTTTCTTATCATGGTTTCCCTGGAAAAACAAACCATTGTGATTCACCATGACTGGGCTCGGACAACTCCACAAGCAAACAACAATAACAGACAACCATTGCTTATGGTGTCGTGCGGACCCAGTCATAAAAATATTGTTGTTGCTTTTTAAGTTCCTGCAGCAGATGGCAAGAGGATTGCAGCTAAGCTAACTTCCGGGCAAACCTGATTATGGCCTGGGGTGCAAGTCCCATTGATTTCACTTGAGAATGCCTGATCTCTAGTCTAGTTAATTTCACTACTGGATCTCTAATCCACTCTAGTCAGTTTAAAACAACAACAACAACAAAACGTGCCCACTTCATTTTCCCTGATAGCAGTTCTTAAACCAGAAAAGTAGGGCAAGACTGCAGAGGAGAGAAATGCCCAACATGTCATCTACCTTCTCCAGGGACAAGTCTTCCCACTGCGCCTCAATCACACATTCTTCTAACCCCACCTGGAAAGAGATTGCACTGCTATTCTGCACTTTCCTTCCTTGGCAGATTTTCTGTTGTAAGGGGGGGGGGGGAGACAGAAGTGGTGGAAAAATACAGGAGGATTACAGTTGGATGATGACAAAATCTGGAACCTCCATAACAATTGTGTGATCAAGGCATGGCAATTGCACTTTACAAGCCTCATCTAGAAGCCCCCTTAGACAGATGAAGAGACACAGCTACTGCCATAGAAGAAATCCTCCCCTTCAAAAAGGGTCAGAGGAGAATATTCCTGCTGTTGTCCTTTATATACAACCTTTGTTCCTTTCTATTAATAACAGGAGAGCCTTGTCACTGGAAGGGGCTGTCACTTTCTGTAATTATTAACCTCTCTTGCTATTTTCATGATTAATGTGCAAGCATTCCTTTATCCCCATGAGTTCCCTCCCCAATCATTATCAAAACCTCAGTGAGCTCTAGTTTTGCTGACTCACACATCCCTATAATAAGAAGGACAGGTTTTTCCCTTATTGCTACAGGGTCCCCATGTTCAATGCTTTATTTCTTACCATAGGAACTGATTGCAACCATTCACTAATTCAGGAAGAAATGAAGGGTTACATTCAGGTATGCCACCAAGGTAGGAACTAAGCTTCCTCCTACCCTTGGTGACCCCAACCATTGAAAAAATAAAATCTGCTCTTACCTAGATTCAGTTTCTTTGTCATAGCAGAGGGTGACAGTATTTATTTATATCTATAAATATATATTTATATATTTATGAATCTATAAATATATAACAGAAATATATTTCTATCCCACCTTTCCTACAAAGAGGCCAAGGCAGTGCACATTATATCAAACAAATTCACAAATAGGATGAAATCAAGGAGTCAAACTCAGCATTACAATGAAATGATGCAATTATGCTTTATTAATACATATCAGATTGAATTGTGTTTGGCTGCAATGGGTCTACTCTAAGAATGACTAAGGGAGCACTCCTTTGCAAGTTGAGACAGAGAAAATGCCTATGCTGGCTGGGGCACGCTGGGAGTTGTAGGCCTTTTTTCTGACTAAAAGTGAATAGAAGTGTTCCTTAAATCTGGATCCAGTTCATTAACTCAGGGGGGAAGGCAACTTGTGGCTCTCTAGATGTTTTAGCCTGCAACTTCCATCAGAACTCACCAATGTCTATGCTGGCTAGAGCTGATGGGAGTTGTAGTCCCAAACATCTGTGGAGGGCCACAAGTTGCTCACCCCTGCATTATAAGCAAAAGCAAGATCAACATGAACATTATGAACGACAGCAAAACTGTTTAGTATTGCAACAGCAATTTTTTGAGGAACTCCCTGAGAAAAAGAAACTTCGTGATCATGTCACAGGAGAGAAACTTGCACCAATCATTCACCTCGGCTTACACAAACAGTGCTTACCATATAAGGATCACATGCACTAATGGAGCAATGTTGTTCTCCAGAAGAACCTCATAAGAGGAAGAAAAGAGTGCTAGCTGATGAGTCCGTAGCTGCTCCAAATGAGAATATGATGCTTATTATTGTTAACAGTGTAGTTCCATTCACTGGATTTATGTCCCTGATGTCTCTCAGTATAGTTAGCCTCATATTAGCCCTGTTACAATATGGAATTCTTGTTACAGACAGAGCTGGAAGGATCAGAGATCTGATCTTCAACCTCTATTTCCCCCCCCTCCCCCCGCTCTGAGCCTGTGGTTTCACTTTCCTTCACAGAAAAGTATAAACTAAAGGCAAAAAACTGTTCTGAAAGAAATATGGCCCAGGGTGTTTATATGCTGAGTCCACAGGAGGCACTTGGAAGCAATATGCAACATTTTCATGTTTCAAATAAATTCCATTGGATTTTTTCTCCCTGGTGCATCAAAGCTGAACCATGAGAAACACAGCAGATTGTCAGCATAAACCAAAACAAGTCTTTAAGATAATAAACCCCATACATTTGCCCAGGCTTCTGTTCTGATATTCTCGTTTTTCCTGTATAAAGAGAGATAATCCAAGGGCAAAACACACACACACACACACACACACACACACACACACACACAAAACCCATCACCATCAACAGTGTAAGAATACAAAGAGCTTAAAGGGAAAAGTTACCTCTTGACCCTAAGATATATATATATATATATATATACTATCAAACTTTAAAGGGTTGATCAATAAGGATAAGGAAACACTCCTTTATCACATGATTGTTGCTGTTAGAGTAATATAAACAAAGCATTGGAAAACTAATCAAATTCCATGAATTAGAGAGTAGTACGTTAAGTTATTAGATTTTGCAGTTCTAACAGTGCAGTCCTATGCATGTTTACTCAGTACTATGACCCACTGTGTTCAATGAGACTTACTCCCAAGTAAGTGTGCATAGGATTGCAGCCTAAATAAAATAACCTGGATTATCAGGGCTAGTCAGGGGGAGAGGTTTTGTGTTACATTTGAGCAACAGAAGTGGTTTATACAATTTGGGAACAGTCAACAAATTATAATTTTATTTTTACATTTATATACCTTGCCT
Organism: Shinisaurus crocodilurus; assembly: GCA_021292165.1. Classification (NCBI taxonomy): domain Eukaryota; kingdom Metazoa; phylum Chordata; class Lepidosauria; order Squamata; family Shinisauridae; genus Shinisaurus; species Shinisaurus crocodilurus. The sequence continues at coordinate 23,409,391 of CM037880.1, read as the reverse complement.
TTTTTCTTCTTGTGGGGAACCTAAGGTGACTTACATGGCCTCCTCCTCTCTGTTTTATCCTCACAACAGCCCTGTGAGGGATGTTAAGCTGAGAGTCAGTGACCGGCCCAAAGTCACCCAGTGAGCTTCATGGCTGAGTAGGGACTAGAACCCGGATCTCCAGAGTCCCAGTCCAACACTCTAACCACTACACCATGCTGGCTCCCAATTGGTAACCCATTTGCTGATATGAGGAAGAGGAAATGTTGATATAAGCCGGCTGCTTAGTATGATGATGATGATGATGATGATGATGATGATGATGATGATCTGTTTTCCTCTAGAAAATATAATTGTGTATTTTTTAAAAAGAGCTTAAAGGGGACAGATTAATATGTAACCACAGAGTCGAGGACTTTTCTCCTTCAAAAACGCCAATTCAACATGTAATTTACAGATCTCTTCCCGCTGCCCATTGGAACACTCCCTTAGATGGGAAAAAGTTTCCCATGCCCATATCCATAGGTAACTCACACTGGGAGAATTTACTGCACATCAGCGATGCCAGATAACCTGGAGTGCCAAATTCCCTGCTCAGCAGACACCAAAGAGTCAAGCTCCTACTTTTTTTTCCACAGAGAAAAATGTCAATTCTGCTGGGATTCATCACTGCTCCCTAGATGCTGCACTGTGTACTCCATTCTCTTGTACTTGACATGATGCATGACCTGGCTTGTAATAGGGAAGGAATTAGGACAGGGAATAGGATGATGTAGTAGCAGTCGCCAAGTCGTCCCCTTTGCTCTGTGAAGGGCACCCGGTTTGTGTCCTTTTCTAGGGAATGTGGAAAGGATGCTGCAGGCTGCATTGAGAAGTCCTAAGGGATCTAATAGGTCTCCCCAGTCTTAGGTTTGACACCCTTCCAGACACAATCAAAGCACTATGCTCTTTGGCCATCACCAACTGAAAGGAAATAATAATATAGTTTAACTGTGTTAGCCTTCTGTTTACAAATTAAAGGTTAAGTGTAGCCTGAAAAACTTGTTCTTTTTCACTTGGAACATGAGATTGCAGAACAAGAGATGATATGCAAAGTTGATTGTGTTAATCAGGGACTCAATAGGGACTATGGTTTCTATGCACTTAATAAAGACACATGGGCAAAATCCTATGCATCTTGAGAGAGAGAGAAAATGCCCTACAGCTCCCAGCATTCCCCAGCCAACCTGGCTGGCTGGGGCATGCTGGGAGTTGTGGAACTTTTCTCTCTCTAAAGATGCATAGGGTTGCACCGTTAGTGCACTTTGTGGTGTGTAACTGTCGCTTCAAGAGAATGGAAAGCTTGCTGCAGATCTAGCAGTTTAACAGGGTGATCCTATGGCCCCTAGACAGTGTCTAGAGGGCCATGGGATTCTTCAGAGTCCCGGCACCGACATCAGAAAACAGCTCCAACGTTGGAGCTCGGACTCCATGCTCAGAGCACATACCCCTCACAGCTGGCACAGAAAGAACCATGCCGGCTGCTTCTTCTCTGAGGTCGCAAAAGCAACCTCAGAGAGGGGGTTTACCAGGATGGGGAGGGGAGGACACCAGTACCACCATGATATGAGATATCCTGGTGGCACCTCAATCTCCTTCCCTCCCATGCTGAAGCACTGCAGTTAGACCGCTAAAATTGGCCGTCTAAGTGCTTTGCAGGGCAGGAGGAATGCAGAGGTGACCTTCGCCACTGCACTTCTCCTGCCCTGCATAGGATGCCCGTAATCCTCCAAGTTCAGAGGGTTACGGGCATCCCCATAGAATTGCCCCCTAACTGTCTTTGCAGACTCAAAGCCTCCAGTTCCACTGATAGCATCTGATGAAGGGTGTTGTTGTAACCCACGAAAGCGCATGCTAATTTATTAAAATATTTGAACAACTAAACCAGTGAGTCTATTTCTGTGCTACACTTAACCCTTGAATCTGAAAGTAGATTGAAAGTTGACGCTTTAAGAAGCACATTTATTGAGAGCAGAAAGGGGAGCAAGGAATGTGCCATGAGAAAAGGGTGGGCAGAAGATAGATCTGGATCTACTGGTAGTTCTCTGAATAATTTGCAATAGATTGGCAAGGATTTCTCACTCACAATTCAATTCAATTCTGTTTATTACAGTCAATGACCAGTATAAATTACAAAAGATAAAACAAGATACACGAGGTTCATACATACTATACAGTGTTAAGAACATGCTAAAATCACCTGTTGACGTTTTTTTTTTAATGGCGGCAATACAAAATTTAGCTACTTGTAAAGTAATTGTGGGAAATTGATCCGAAAGGAGTAATGATGTATAAAAGGCATCTGAGCGTCCAGGGGTATTTTGGAGAACTAGGATCAATAAAGGTTCTCCGCAAATCTCAGTAAAAGGAGCAATAAAGGAGAACATGAGTCACAGATTCAATCTCACCAGAATCACAAGGGCATTTATGATTGTGATACGGAATTTTCTGGTATCTGCCCTCCAAAACCTTTGAGGGAAGGATATTGAAACGTGCTAAAGTAAAAGCCCTATGATGTTTTGGAACAGAAAGCACAAAAAGATAGTTAGATGGTATAGAAATTTGGGGTGCTCTATTGATGAAAATTTGGCAGGACACAGTACTAAGATCAAGCTGACGGTCTATATCCAAGATACGCTGCTTGAAAATTGCCCTGGCCTTCTCTGGGCCCATAGAAATAAGTTGCTGCTATGAGAGACCACATTGCTAGATCTTTCGGGAAATTGCTTGCTTCCAAGTAGACTGAAATCCATCCCAGAGGGTAAATTGAGCTAAATCGGACGGGAAGAAAATTAGCCTCAGCATTCACTTATACAGTCATGCCTTAGATTGAGAGCATAATTCGTTCCGGAAACAGTGCTTGTAATCCAAAACACTCTTATATCAAAACGAAATTCCTCCAAAAAAATTTGTACAGAGATTTTTAATTTAAGCCGTACTACAGTACTTGTATTGCAAGACGTCGCTTGTATATCAAGTCAAAAAAATTTAAATAAATATTTAAAAATTTGCTTGTTTTGCAAAACGCTCTCAAACCAAGTTACTTGCAATCCAAGGTATTACTGTACCCAGTACCGAGCCTCGTCGCAACCGATCCTTTTCTTTTAATACAAATCCTACTACATGTTTGACTCCTATTGCAAAGCAGCAGAAGAAAGTGGATGAAGCTCCCAGCCGTATTATCAGCGTTCCCAATTTAGCCTCCTACGCAAAAAGCTTTCTGAGTGGTGACTTGAGGCTTAAGAGAAATCCACCTCAGATCACAAAGTCTGCAAGTTAGATCAGAATCCTGGTATGCTATCCATCAGTACAAGCCTTGGAGACCAAACGTCCAAACCAGCTCCAAGGCTGCAAAGCAATGAAACATCAAAACCCAAAGACGCTCAGAAACCAGACCCTCGACATCAAGAGTGGTTTACCAAATACTTCTTACTCACAATTGTTTAACAGTAGCAGCAGCAACAACAAAATGAGCCCCCCTTCCTCACCCTAAATTATACTGCTGAAATGAAGAAAACTTGGGTTAACCGGGAGTGGAAATCTGTGATGAAGAAGGACTGTGAGCTCCGTTCAGTCCTGGTACTCAAATTCCTGGGCTCATAAATTCTTCAATTTGGAGGGAATGATGCTATGGCCCCTAGACATTGTCTGAGGGGCCATAGGATAGTTTGGATTCCCAGCTCCGAGGTCAGAGACAGCGCTCCAATCAGAAATCCAATCTTCCTCCCGCACCCCCTTGCAGCCAGTGTGGAAAGAACTGTGCCAGATGCTCTCGAGGGTTGGGCAAGTGACCTTGAAGAGGGGTTAAATGGGGCGTTCCAATGGCAGGGAGCGGTGGAGACTGGACCAGGCAGGATACGAGGTATCCTGAAGCCACTCAAGCCTCCTTCTCCCCCCCTCGGAGATACCATTGCTAGACGGCCGAAAATGGCCATCTAGTGAAAATGCAGAGCAGGAGGAGTGGGGAGGCAAAGATCGCCTCCACCGCTCCTGCTGCTCCGCACTGGAGGCATGTGAGCCTCCGAGTTCGGAGGCTCACTCTCGTCTCAATAGGATTGTGCCCAAAGTGTACCTCTTTTGCCCCAGACTCCAGTTGGTGGGTCTCAGGGTTCTAGGGAGAAGTATACCATGAAACCTGCCCTCCCCTGCTTTAAGCAATACTTTTAAAATGACAAATGCCTTGACATAAAATCTGCACTGTAGACGGAAATGTAAGAAATATGAATGTCATATTTCTATTTCTTTATTATTTCCTGTTTAGACTACAGATTGGTCTGAAAAGTATTAGAAACCCAAGTTTTCAGAAAAGAAGCATACAAATGCTTCATCTGGCCTTAACTATTTAGCATCTGCTGGATGATACTTCTGCATCTGCAAGTAGGACACATGCTGGACTGGATAACTTTCTCCTCTCAGTTTTCTGCACTCTTCCTTTCCACACTCCTTCCTGAAAGAAATGCTCTGGTCTGCTCCTTTCTTTTTCATGTTTGTAAATACTGATTTGGTGTGTCTGTGCTGACATGTTCCCTCTCCAAACACATTCAGGGTTATAACCTTTCCCTCTGTCTGGGTTCCATGGCTTGATTTATTCCCTAATTTGATTTCAGCTCAGCTTTAAAGGCTCTCTTCACCTGACCACTCACTTTTTATTTTGTTTCTTTTTTTCACCTCTTTATTGCTTGACCTTTGTTAGACCTTGTTTAAAAGACATAGACTGCCCTTTACATTTAAAGGGGCCATCACATGGTCTGTCTCATACCTCTTGCTACTCTGAAAATGGGCTGGTACTCTTATTAAGGGCCATTGAGTTTAATGTGACTGGGGGTGACTCCAAGTAAGTTGTGTTCCATCATTTCGGGCTCAAGTGTGCTTTTCCATGAAGTCCTCAGACTCCTTATCATTATAATTAATAATAATGATAATAATAATAATAATAATAATAATAATAATAATAATAGCAGCTGCTAGTGGTAGCTCTAGCAAGACTGTAGTTTATGTCATCAGCATTGTGAAAATGATTTCTGATTATTTATTTATTAATTATATTTATAATCCACCTTTTTTTTTCCTGCAAGGAACCCAAGGCAATTTACATAATCCTCCTCCTCCTCTTCTCCATTTTATCTGCACAACAACCCTGTGAGGGAGTTTAGGCTGAGAGTCAGTGACTGGCCCAAAGTCACCCAGTGAGCTTCGTGGCCGAGCGGGAGCTAGAACCTGGATCTCCCAAGTCCCAGTCCGATACTCTAACCACTAGGCCACACTGGCTCTCTTTTTACTTGATTTGCCCCTCCACATTTTTAAAATGTATCTTTTTAAAGTGCCCAGTCCAAGTCCAGTTTAAAGCAAAAGAACCGTAGGAGGAAGTGGCCCATCAACAGTACCTGGGCAGCTGACTGAGCAAGGCACACAGGTCCAGCGGGTGGAAGTCCGGCCATTTTGTCCAGGGAGTGGAAGTCCAGCGAACTTGCCGGGCCTGACCCCCCCACCCGAACTCCGTCCCACCTACCTGCTTCCCTGGCTTGGCTTGCGTTCTCCTGAGTCAAGCGGGGGAAGCAACATCCGGGTTCCTGGCGGAGCACTTTTTACGTAGAAAATGGCGTAAGATACATTAAAAGCGGCCGCAATTTGCATAACTTCCACAAACCTCATCAGAAGTCCTCCGAGTGACTCAGCCGATGTCCGCTTTTGGTCCGGCGTGGCAGGTCCAGCAGCAGCAGCGCTCGCGGAGCGTCCAGCGAGTTGGGTGGTGGGCGGATCGCCCAACACTAGAATTTTCCACACTGTGGTGAGATGTACTGTATTTCTATTGAAATGCCAATCATTATTTCTGAATTTGCATCTCTATATATGCACATTTTATGCAAATTTGTGTCCTCTTTTTTTTTGTTTTTTTTGGCCATTCAGAAGTGGCCACCCCTATTTGGGTAGGAAGCAGAGAGTTCTGGGTTAAACTAACATTGGACAGTGGGCCAGTCGCTAAGGTAGGCTCAGGGAAACTCTTCACTTAATTGCTCTTATCCTTGCGGTAAGCAGCTTACAAATATTATGGCCCGTGTATGGACTCACCACCACAAAGAAGCGGGTTTTCGGTAGCCTCCAAATGGAAGCCATAGCATTATAATTGGCCCTAAGGCAGCAAATCAGAGGTTGGCATCCTGCAGCTGCCAAGGCGCTAGCATCCCGGGGGGGGGGCACTGCCGACCAGAACGCGCAGCGGCTACAGCTGGGCCTTGCTCTGAGTCCCTCACTCAACCTGCCACTTGTGTGTGCAAGCAATGATGCCTACTCACTCCTTGCATTCCCCCCTCTTTGTGATGAAGTCTGGGCTTACCAAAGTCATCTTGCCTGAGGGGCAGCCTCCCAAAAACCTGGGACCAGCACTGCAAGGGAGAAGAGATGCTGAGCTGAGCAGTGCACAGGCCTGTCCAAAAATGGCCAGAACTCAATGGAAGTGTTCATGTTTTTATTTGTCCCAGGTCCTGCCCTTAGCTTCCTCAGCCCACATCAGGGGGCAGCAACACAGAACCCATGGGTACACTGCCAAGACAGCTTCCACCAGCTTCCTTCCTCACCACTACAGCTACTCCCTACCTCCTGGAAGCAGAAAATTGGCAGACTCTGAGACTTATCTCCCACTCTGCTTCCTTGGTGGAAATCCGGAGGAGACGGCAGTGGGAGGAAGCAGAAGTGCTGGCAGGTAGGCAAACAAACCTCACATGGTAACTGCTGACAGTTCTGTGCTCAGTAAGCCACTGGCCTTGGTCAGTATAAAGTAACTTCTTATAGGAAAGGAGAAGTGTGCATGCCATATATATATAATGTTTCTTATTTTTTTATATTTATATCCCACCTTTCTTCCATCACTCTAGGTGGCTACATGGGATTCCCAGGCGGCCTGCATCATGTGCTTTCAGACAATTCCCCAAAGTCCAGTATTCAATCCCCAATTTTGGATCATAGCAGAACTGGAAAGGAGCCCTGAGAGCTGCTGAGATTGCAAGGTGGGACATCTGACTCAACCCTGGGTGGTTTATTTTTCAAGCAGTAGCAGAATTTGGCCTCGGCCTTGACTTAGTACTTGAGCTTGTAGAATTCTCAGCATATTATCCATAATACAGTGTTTTTTCATTTCAAGGAATTCTGGAGTTCCTTATCAGAGTATCTCCCACAAGAAGATTGTTAATGGTGGACTAAGCTTCCCCGAAAGGCATCTTGTCCACCTTTCCCTGTAGTGTTCAGCTGCAGGAGAGGGCTGGGTGTGTTCTAGTGGGCAACTCTCTGTTTAAGTGGGGTAATGGTGAGCCCCAATTGGCCTAACCAGATGCTCTTTCAGCTGGCTGTGAACCCTAAAACATATCCCATAATCTTCTACAATGCACAGGATCTCATGGCAAATACCCAGGAGTTCCTTGGCAGAGAGGTCAACCCAGAAAGGGTTCCCTGAAGTAGAAAGTTTGAGAACTCCTGTAAGGTGTGCGCTTGCTTTAAGAAAGACACATACTCCTGTTTGCCGTTCTCTTTCCTCTTCTACCTCATCCCACTAGTTCCTTTCACTGTGTATTTACCATTAAGGAGGTAGCCATGCTTTGAAGCAGCCTTTCCTAACCTGGTATCTTCCAGATGTTTTCAGCTACAATGCCCAGGATTCCTGACCATCGGCCATGCTGACTGGGGCTGATGGAAGTTGAAGTCCCAAACTTCTGGAAGGAACCAGGTTAAGGAAGTCTGCTTTGAAAGACTGGGAGAATACTTGAACACGTCAAAGAATTAAGCTTTCAGTTAGCATTTCCAGAAGGATCTGATGATCCTCTGATATTGAGAGACAACTCACTGGTCCCGCCCCACCCTTTCTTTCTCCCATTGAACTTTCCATGGGATTTAGAACTCTTTGCTTTCCAAAACAGCCTTCAGTTAGAACATCCTGCTTCAGACAAGGACTCCATTGTCTCCAAGGCAGAATTAGTGTACATAAATCATACTGTTTAAAGGTCTTTATGTAAGTCACCAACCAAAAATGACAAATTTCACAGGCTGGTCAGGGTTAAATTGGGAAATTACACAGTCAGTCATGGGTTAAACAATAACAGAAGTTACTTTTTAAAAGAGAGAGAGAGAGCACAATGCTGATTACATTGTAACAAATGGCTACCAGATGTTAAAATGTTTTTTAATGGAAATGATGGGTTTTATACCTAGCTTAAGAAGCATCTACTTCCCCCCCACCAAAACAAAAACAAAACCCCTCTAGAGAGTGTATGCCGAATGGCCATGTAATCTATCACCTTTTTTCTTTCAAGAAAATCAGTGTATCTCCACATCTCCTCAGAGCTGATGAAGTGAAAAATCCTAAATTTTACAGATTTCACAGAAAATACATTAACTGTAATCTTGTTGTGGCAGACGTAAGATACAGTCATTCTTCAAACTTTATGATATTTTTATTTCTAAGCTGGCTTGTAATTTCTTTAGAAGAAGAAGAGAGAAAAGAAACACTGATTACAAAGAAAATATGTCCCTATAGCAGCTATCCAATATCAATGACTCACAGCCCAGGCTTCATACCTAATGTGCTTTCTTGGCCAACGTTAGAGCTTTGGCACAACTCACAAGGCTAAATGCAAGCAGGTTGGCAACATCTCTACTGACGATGCATTGTCTCTGGGATAATAAACTGAGACATACTGAGGGCAACGGCCACATTTTCTCAGGGCTTTGTCTGAAACTTACTTTGACATTACAGAGCCTGCCCAATTTCAGAATATATACCCAACATGTTTTATGTCCTGAGGGAGAGGGAAAAGCCATACCACAAGGTGTTTCATCTTGTTCTTGCCTGATTCGTCACAGTTGGTCTTCAATCCTACGGGCTTTCATCAGAAGCTTATATGATTTCTACAAGGGCTTTATCAGCAACTACCCCTCCTTTGGGGAATTCCCTTGCACCGGGTATACCACTGGCCCTTTCCCTGTTAATTTTCAGGTGCACCCTTAAGCCTTATAAAAAAAAAAAATTCAAGTCACCCTGAAGTAAGGAGGGTTTTAAGTCTTTCATGCTGGAGTTTCCCCCTTTTTATTGTTTATCTAGCTGGCTTGATCAATGGGTACTTGAATGTGCATTTTAGGGTGCAATCCTATGTATGTTTAGCAAAGCTGGCTGGGGAATGTTGGGAGTTGTAGGACTTTTTCTGTCTAAATATGCATAGGATTGCACCCTTAGGGCACAATTCAATCCGGATGTCCATAGCCGTCCAAACTGGGAGAATTATGGGCATCCTATGCAGGGCGGGAGGAGCATGGAAGTGAAGCTCGCCTCCATGCTCCTCCTGTCCTACAAAACACTTAGATGGCTGATTTCGGCCATCTAAGTGTCATGGAGCCAGTGTGGCGTAGCGTGGCGTAGTAATGGTTAGAGTGTTGGGCTGGGACTTGGGAGATCCGGGTTCTAGTCCCCACTCGGCCATGAAGCTCCATGAAGCTCCCTGGGTGACTTTGGGCCAGTCACGGTCTCTCAGCCTAACCTACCTCACAGGGTTGTTGTGAGGATAAATTGGAGAAGAGGAGGAGGATTATGTAAGCCGCCTTGGGTTCCTTGCAGGAAAAAAGGCGGGGTATAAATATAATAAATAAATAAATAAAATAAATGCCTCAGAGCATGAAGGAAGGCGGCTGAGGCCCTGCCATGATACCTCGTATCGTGGCAGCACCTTTCTCCCCCCCTCCCTGCCCCCCCAGAACACCCACAAAACCCCTGCAAGTGGGGGGGGAGGTGTTCTGAGCTTGGAGACCCAACTATGAGGTTGGAGCCGTTTTCCAACCTCGTAGCTGGGTCTCTGAAAAATCCTATGGCCATCTAGATGCTGTCTAGCGGCCATAGGATTGTGGTGTTAATGCTTTAAATCTTGCTGGTTATTGTAGTTGCTTCTTTTTAATTGTGTGTTGTCTTCTCATTTTTGTTCTATTTCGTAAGCCACTTTGGGAAAAAGAATACTTGAAAAGTGCCCTAGAAGCGAAAGAAAGAGGAAGAGTTACAGCATGTATTACTGATGAGGTTACACATGCTCAGCAGGGCCGGTGCTACCATTAGGTCAACTAGGCAGCTGCCTAGGGCGCAGGGCTAAAGGGGGCGCCAGAAACACCTTGAAAAAAAATACAGCGCTCTCAAGTGGGAAGGGGGGGCGCTAAGTATCTGATCTTGCCTAGGGCACCAAACTGCCTCGCACCGGTCCTGATGCTCAGCCAACCTGACATAATCTTGTAACACATTGTTAGGGCCTACTGCTGGGTCCTCAGTTTTTTCTTCCTGACCCTGCAGTCTTGGAGGAGCTGCTCAGCTTCAAGAGGTGGCACACTCCCTCCACCGGTTAAGGCCACAGTGGGGAACAGGCCCAATCAATGGAAACACTTGTGCTGCTAGAGAGGCTATGGGTTATTTGAGGGTTGCTTCTCCCTCAAACAAGCCATGCCTCTGAGGTTTGGATGCCATGAGAAGCCACACCCAGGTGGGTAATTAGGGAAGGGGTGGCTGGCACATACCAGGTATTATAATAGGCCACTGTGGCTTCAACACGCTTATTTTGACGCTGCAAACGTGTATCCTGATTGTTCTTTCCTTTTTGCTACAATGGAGGTGAGGTTCCCCAAACATAGAGACACAGCCTTATTATATTTAATATTTAAATATCATTTTATGAGCATCTTCAGAAACCCATGGTCCTATGGAGAACTCTGCTCCAAAAACAATGGGATCATAACTGGGAATCCATACTGTTATCTGGATGTGTAGATGTGAAAGGAAAAGTTTGTTTTACATGTTCCTCTTTTAGCATATCCTGCACTTAGCTATCTAAAATGGTGACACCAAAAGGTCACATCTGAAGGACCAAATATGATGTGTTTATTTGCCGTCACATTCTGCATACATAGAATTTATCTGTGCCTGCTTGCAGGATTGCCCACTTTTCAATTAAAGGGAAAGAACACTCTTTGAAATCTCTGAAAATAAGAAGCAAATAAATTATGATTTAAACTTCAACCCTATGCAGATTTACCAGGGAATAAATCCCATTAAACCCAGCCTGACTTACTTCTGAGTAAACATGCACAAGATCACATTGATTAATATATTTAGACGACACTACAGCCAATGCCATTTTCCAGTCCACATTTTTCCAACCCTACAGCATGAACAGTGATGCTATTTTCAATAAATACTTGGTGCAACAGAGAGTAAATCATTGATGTTCCATAAATGGGTCCTGGACCACAACCCTACTAAAGAAGCTGGTTGTTAAATTAACTTTTGCAGATGCTACAGTGGCTCAGTTGGCAGCATGTTTGCAGCTTCACCTGAAATGTTTAGGTTCAAGACTCCCAGTAGGATCTTTGTTCCAGTAACACAGCAATTAGAGGGAGGGAGGGAGGGAGGGAGGGTGTGCGCACACACACATGTGCACATGCGTTTTAGAGCTACCATCCTTCAGATGAGAGAGTGAAGGGTGATCCCTTCTGCTGCCTTTCCAGTTATAACAAATTAGACTCTTCATTTTCCAGCTAGTTTTTCATCCCATATCAATAACAGAAGAAAAGAAAAGAAAACTCTGGAACCAGATAACCTGCCTTCTTTTTCTCATTGTTATTGAGCATTAAGAGTTACCCAAGAGATGATGGGTGTTCTGTTTTGTTTGCTCTGCACTGCTTCAGAGGTTCAGGCCCCCTGCCAGCCTGGGAACTCTGTAACCAGGAGATGGAATGCAATCACAGCATCAATACTGGAACGGAAATAACATGTTATACACATTGAGAATCTGGCAGATTGTTCAGAAATTGTTTTTGATACAGCGATTTCCACTTGTCTAACCAAAAATAAGAAGCTGTTGTGACACCGAGAGCCAAACTACATGTTACCTGAATCGCGCAGCATGTCGCCGAGGCTAGTCTTACATTTTAGTCTTGTGTACATGTGCACAGCCCCAATCTGGATGGGGAGCAGGACACTCTGAGAGGGGAGGGTTAAATCTCCCCCCCATTTTCCCCAAAATTCCACCCCCCACATGGCAGGGGGGCTTTAAAAAAAAGAAAAATGTCTTCAAGGGTGTCAGCGGAAGCTTTTCTTTTTAAAAAAACGTGGAATTTCAGGGAGCAAAACAAGGGGGGAGGAATAAAACCCTCTCGTCCCAGAGTGCCATGGTCCCAATCCAAATTGGGCTGTGCACACTTACATGAGAGTAATATGTAAGACAAGCCTCAGCTACATGCTATGTAATTAGCATAACTTGTAGTCTGTCCCTGAACTGTCCTTCAGTGTCTATTATTTTAAAGCTACAAGCAACCAGGATGCCGACATCCATAACCCTCTTAGAATATCTCAAGGAGCGCCTCCAGCAACATCAAGTAGGCCGCTCAACAAGGTCTGCCACGGACGGCCTTCTCCTTATCCCATCAGCCAGAGCAGCCAGGCTGGTGGGGACTAGGAAGAGGGCCTTCTCTGTGGCGGCCCCCACATTATGGAACTCCCTCCCTAGTGACCTTCGCCATGCCCCCTCCGTGATGAGCTTCCGCCGTGCATTAAAAACATGGCTGTTCAGGCGGGAATATGGGGTGGGTTAGGTTTTTAAAAGAATTTTTTATATTGTTTTAATTATTATATTTTATTGTATTGTTTTATTGTATTTTAATTGTACATTGCCCAGGGTGGCCGGGTGACCGGCCAGATGGGCGATTAATAAATATAATAAATAAATAAATAATAAATAAATAACACACCTTTCCCAAGGCTTCTAGAGCCACAAAACTGGAGGCCATTTGATATATCCCGTCTACCAGAGATCGCTAAAGCCTCCTCATAAGAAACTAAGAGCCCTGCTGGATCAGACCAAGGGACCATCTAGTCCAGCATTCTGTTCATACAGTGGCCAGCCAGCTGCCTCTGGGAAGCCCACAAGTCCTTCCACAAGTTAATTAAAATGTATTTTTAAATTCACACTTCAAGAGTTCATTTCCTAGCCACAAAAGGTGGGAAGAGGATCTCCCTATTTGCACGCCACTCCTCCATTGGCAGTGGAGGCTGGTGACTCCAATGTCAGCAGGGTCGCATATATCCACTCCAGATTTTATTCTGAACTTTAAAGGAACTATCCATGGTGCTGAACCCTCTCCCCAAAATAGGTTCGGCACCATGGATTGCTCTTTAAAAGTTTGGAGTAAAATCTGGAGCAGGTATGCAGTCCCACTGATGTTGAAGTCACTAGCCTCCACTGCGTCTGTTTGGTAAAACCTTAGGCAGTCACCCCTGCCCCCCACAAGCCAAACAATAAATTTTAATATGGTTCTTTATTCCTTTGCCACTCTGTCACGCTGATCTCTGGTCAGCGCCCCCCCCCTTTGACCACCCTTTGCAATTCTCTAGGTCAGAGCTCTCCAACCTTGGGTCCCCAGATGTTGCTGGACTACAGCTCCCAGAATCCCTTGCCATTAGCCATGCTGGCTGGGTATGCTGGGAGCTGTAGGCCAGCAACATCTGGGGACCCAAGGTTGGAGAGTGAGAGCCCTGCTCTAGGTGAACCCTGAGCTGAGAGTATTTTACCTCAAAGAGTCTAGCATGGGTTAGCAAGGTGTTTTTTGTTTGTTTATTTTTACTTGATTGATATTCAGGTACCCACTCTGCTTTCCATTTTCTCTCTTATTATATTCCTTTAATAAATATCATCTCTCAATGTGGATCTGAGGTTTCAAGGTGAGTTTCTGTCAATCGCAACCTGCCTAGCCTCTTTGCTCACCTACTGTGTTTACCTATTTACACCTACAGGGAAGCAAGAAAGAAGCAGGCTGCCTGCCCATGGAGACAGGAGGCCTCGGCTGGTCACTACCTCCCCGCAGGTAGATAACTAGCTTGTAGCTTGGGAGACCCCCTACCCAGGATTAGAGGGGAAAGTGGGGGGTGGCATCCTATCAGTCAGAGAGAATCAAGCACAAGTGCTCCACCTTACAGGCAAATCATTACAAATGCATTAGACTTTGGTGCAGTCACCCCTTAGCACAGTGTTCTCCAACCTTGGGTCCCCAGATGTTTTTGGCCTACAACTTCTAGCATGCCCCAGCCAGCGTAGCGTAGCTGGCTGGGGCATGCTGGGAGTTGTAGGCCAAAAACATCTGGGGACCCAAGGTTGGAGAACACTGCCTTAGCAAATCAGTTTCAGCTCAATTTTGATTGCTGAAAAACCACCAGAGATCCAGGGATGTTGAAGAGTCTTTGGTCTCGAGTCACGAGTCGAGTCACGAGTCTTTGGACCCGAGTCTCAAGTCCGAGTCCTTGGTCCAAAATGGTGACTCACGAGTCACGAGTCCCAAGTCACTCCCAAAGCTGACTCCACAAGTCCCTATTAAAATCAATGGAGGTTTTCCCCAACAAAATAAGGCTATTTCAGATGTGTGGCTTAAATAAATTCTAGGCACAAGTGTGCCTTTTTATTTCAGAACTCTGCAACTGATTTTGGCAAGAACAGACCAGGCAGACAAACCCAAAATAACCAGACAGGCAGAGGAGACAGGAAACCCCAAAGCAGGCAGGCAGAGGCCTTTGTCTTGGACAATTCAAACTGTGGAACTGGTTAAGAAGAGACCAGGCAGGCAGAGGAGGCTGGGAACCCCAGACAGGCAGGCAGAGGCAGCCAAACCCAAAATGTCTGAAAGGTTGCATTTTAGGAAAATGATTTTTAAAAATAAAGTTGCTGTACTTCCTAAAACCTATCCATGTTGCCTTTGAGGAACACGAGTCCTTGGTCTTGAGTCCCGAGTCGAGTCTCGAGTCCCATTAAAAATATTGGGACTCGAGTCTGACTCGAGTCAGGGGGGGACTCAGTCCGACTCACGAGTTGAGTCCTCGAGTCCGAGTCCCCATCCCTGCAGAGATCATGCTAAAATGCTACAGAAGAATATTTCGGATTTAAGAAAGGAGACCTCAACCAGTTTAACTGAAATTGAAGACTTGCTGTTAAAATGAAAGCATTCTCATAATCTCATATGTAACCTTACAGTAGATCACCGACCAACCGTTTATCCCCCTTCTCTGCCATTTTACTAGCCGTCGTGTCCCGTTTACCCTTCGCCCCCACCAGCGCTGTGCTAAGAGCAGCGAACAGGACAGAGCTCCCTCCGTTCCTTGATCTATAACTCAAAACTGCATTTCGAGTCCCTTGATGTTCAGGTCAAGTGATTCCTTTGCTGCAGCTCCGGCTGGGCTGTTGGACAGGAAGCTGTCGATTGTAGCAGGGAGCCGCTGGCACAGTTGTCACTGTATCCACTGCTGAATTTGTACTGCGCTGGGGCTGGGTCCCAGTTCACACAGGTGGGAGCCCAGGCATAGGATCAGTCTGTAGTACTTCATGCATGAACCACGTTTTATATATAAGGTGAGGACCCATCTTACAACCTTAATTATACGGAGATTGCTAGCTCTCCAATAATGCCAGAATTCCCCAATGCTCTTTGCTGCATTCATTCCTTAGGCAGACGTTGTTGTAATAGCATTCGAGCAGCTCAGCAACAATCTTATTGAATGCCCATTAAATTCACTTGCCAAAGATTTCCTGTCACTGCCCACTCATTCTCCCAATCACCTTCTTCGTGTACTTGAAGAGCTGCGGAAGCTGCCATTCTTGTCACCACTTTCAGCTCCCTCCGTTCATTAGACTTGCTAACACATCATAAAAAAGAAAAACGTGGATCCCCATCTTTTCCTGTCTCTCACAGTTCATTGATGAGGCCTATTTCACCTACTCTCAGGCTCTTCCTTTCTCTTGGATTCCTGCCAAATTCAAGCCTGAATATGAAATTAAACTTGAATAATATAAATAATAATAATAATAATAATAATAATAATAATAATAATAATATATAATAATAATAATAATAATAATAATAATAATAATAATAATAATAATAATAATGTCTCTTGTAATCACATTTTTGTGTGCAGTCATAAAAGCATTATTTCAAAAAATTAAAAACCAAAAACGGAACAAGCTGTGAGGATCTGCTTCATCCCAATTATTATAATCAAGTTTAAAAACAGTGGTGTCAGCAAGGTGCCAATGCAAATGTTTTGCTTTGTTATACTGAGAGAGGAAGGTCCATCTTTCTGAGGGCCAAAATATACATTACTTTAAAGGTGCAGTCCTCTGCATGTTTAGAGAGAGAAAAGGCCTACAATTCCCAGCGTGCCCTAGGCAGCTCAGCTGGCTGAGGCATGCTGGGAGTTGTAGGCCTTTTCTCTCTCTAAACATGCAGAGGATTGCGCCTTAAATGTGTGCCTAGCAGCTCTGTCTTCTTTTCATTTTTACTCTAGACTAGGTGCAGGGCCCCCTATCTTTTCTTCTTCTTCTTTTAGACTACACACACACACACACACACACACACACTAGCATCCTGATGAAGATCAGGGGCCCTACGCCTAATCTAGAGTTTAAAAAAAGAGAAAAAGATGTAGCTGCTAGACACACATTTAAAGTCGTATTCCCTTTGCCGTTAAGTTTATCATCATATGACTGTTGAAATTCCACTGCATTTTCCTGCTTGTCTCGCATTATGCCAGAGTCTTATGCCCTTGATTTGGCAAACAATCCCTACAGCAGTGATCTATAAAGCAAGTGGTGCGCGGGACGACTCGTGGCTCTCCAGATGTTGCTGGACTGAAACTCCCATCCTGTCACTCCAGCGGCAAACCCTTGCACAGAAAAGGCAAACTGAGGCACATAAACTCGTGACCTTGAGTGCAAAAGTGCGGGTGATCCACAAGGAGCAAGACAAGAATCCCGCCCAAACATTTGCTCTGCTGCTGACAATGGCCATTCAGCTGCTTTTCCCAATGTCAGCCCAATCAGCCAGCACCGTCCAGTAAAATTGTGTCATGAAAATACCATTGTGACAGGACAAGGAAGGAGGATAGGGGTAGGAGTATATCCAAGGCTGCAGTACAGCAACCCAGTGTTGGCTGGTCCTGATCCAGGCACCAAGAACAGGATTGCAACACTCTGCAGCATATTCTGATTAAGAGGATTGGGCGGTTACTCATTTTGGTGCTATTCCTTGGCCCAGCGTTCTCCAACCTTGGGTCCCCAGATGTTTTTGGCCTACAACTCCCACCATGCCCCAGCCAGCTACGCTGGCTGGGGCATGCTGGGAGTTGTAGGCCAAAAACATCTGGGGACCCAAGGTTGGAGAACACTGCCTTAGTCATTCCATATCTCACGCTACTGTCTGGCTGGTCCCTTTACTGACGTTCTGAAACGAACAAATGCATTATATGTGGAGCATGTAGAATTAATAGGTTAATGTTTTTGGCAATGCTTGAAGATTAAAAAAAAAAGAAAAGAAAAAAAGACTGAAAATACCCACTATTATTTTTACCAAGCTAAGGAATTGTTGTTGTTTTATGTTTCTAACACCTTAAATTTATTTATTTTTTACATTCCAAACTGCTCCTCTGTTATTAACTTCATTAAGCATCTCCTAGCCCTGACATTTAGATGCCTGCAATGTTTCTGCATAATTACATTGTTTTATATCAAAACACCCATTATGCTGCTGTGTGTATTAAGATGTGCATTTTTGCTCATTTTGCTTTTTGGCTATTATAGTCTAATGCTGTCCCTTTCACACCATTTACCTTGCTCTGCCAATTATTATAGCTTTGTGGAATAAAGAGCCTTGGCTCTCATTCATAGAAACTGGGCCAATTGTTAAATTCGCTCACACACATATCTTCCACCTATTTTTGCATCTGATACAATTTGCTGGCTTCTGGGTGCAATGCCGCCGCTGCCGACACATTTGTTTTCCTCCTTGATGCTTGCTAACTAACAGCCATGATGCCCAAACTTAACTACAGGGAAGAATGCCCCATCACATAGGAGAGGCGTGGTTCCCAGTGAAAAATCACAGCCATTGCTTGTTTGCAAATACTTTTCATAGAATCATAGAATCATAGAAAAGTAGAGTTGGAAGGGGCCTACAAGGCCATCGAGTCCAACCCCCTGCTCAATGCAGGAATCCAGGTTGAAGCATCCCTGACAGATGGCTGTCCAGCTGCACCTTGAATGCCTCCAGATTTGGAGAGCCCACCACCTCCCTAGGTAGTTGATTCCATTGTCTTATTGCTCTGACAGTCAGGACAGTCAGAACTGGGCATGTTTAGCCTTCAGAAGAGGAGACTGAGGGGAGATATGATCACACCCAGTACTTGAAGGGTTGTCACACAGAGGAGGGCCAGGATCTTTTCTAGATCATCCCAGTTTGCAGGACACGGAATAATGGGCTCAAGTTACAGGAACCCAGATTCCACCTAAACATCAGGAAAAAATTCCTGACTGTTAGAGCAATAAGACAATGGAACCAATTACCTAGGGAGGTGGTGAGCTCTCCCACTCTGGAGGTATTCAAGGTGAAGCTTGGCGGCCATCTGTCAGGGATGCTTTGACCTGGATTCCTGCATTGAGCAGGGGGTTGGACTCGATGGCCTTGTGTAGGCCCCTTCCAACTCTACTTTTCTATGATTCTATGATTCTATGTGTCTACTCAGAAGCTGAGTTCTGTTGAGTTCAGTGGGGCTTCCTCCCAGATAAATGTGCATAGGATTGCAGCTGAAACCAAGCCAATGGTGCAACCCCCTAAACTACGTACCTATCTAGTTATTATGAATTTGTCTCAAATTTCAGCCCAATAATACTTTGCCAAATAAACTTAGCAATTGCCAACTTCAGAAACTCTGTCTGAAATATCTCAGTATGAAGAATTCCTTCAGGGAAATAGATGGTTAGATACCTTCAGGACTGTCAGAGAAATACAGCATTTAAGTAATAGCATTTCAGTTTTCCCCAGCATAATTATTTTGATGTTCCCTCCTTTTAAATACCAGTTTTGTCCCCAGTGCAGGCCGTCAGAATGTCTCTTGAGGGTTCAGACATGTGATGGCATTAAAGTTAGCTTCATAGAATTCCATTGAAACTGAAGTAACAATATTCTTAATTTAGGACACATCATTCAATGAGGCATGCTGCAGACATTCACAAAGGTGATAGAAGGATCTACAGTTTTTGCTTCACTTGTCTCAGGATAATACAGTGGGGTATGGAACAACGTTAGATCTCACTATTTCCACCGTAAACTGTACAACAATTCCATGAGGTACCATAATACCATAATGAATGAGTGCTTGAATGCTTAGTGAGTGAATGAATGTTTAGTTCCATGAGAAAGAGTGGAAAGTGAGAAGTAATAATACGATCACAGTCTTACCTAAAACAACTGATATACTTTTAAACAATCCAATCTTAAATATAACTTCCTCTTAAATTTACTTAGGATTGCAGGCTAAGGGCGCAATCCTGTGTCCCTCTGACCTTGTCTGCGGGGGGGGGGGGGGTGTAGGAATTGCTGTAGAAGGTGCTGTGACCTGGGAAATCTCTTCTGAGGTCACAGCACCTCAGAGTGGCCACCCCCACCTCGTAACTGGTGCAGTTCTTTCCATGCTGAAAGGAAATTGCAGGGAAGCGAGCACAGAGGAGGCATTCCTGGGGGTGGGGAGGGGCGAGGCTCCACTGGATTCCAAGGAATCCAGGCGGTGCCAGCCTCTCCTCCTTGCGAGAAGAGGAAAAACATCTAGACGGCTAAATCGGCCGTTGTTGTGAGGATAAAATAGAGGAGGAGGAGGATTATGTAAGCCGCCTTGGGTTCCTTGCAGGAAAAAAGGCGTGGTATAAATATAATAAATAAATAAATAAAATAAATATCCTATCCTCTGTGCTTCTCCTGCCCTGCATAGGATGCCTGCGATCCACCGGGTTTGGAGGGTTGAGGGCACCCTCATAGGATTTCACTGCCCATATAATAATCTGCTAGGGATGTATGAGAAATTCATTTCAGTTCATTTTTTATCAGGATTTTACCCAGTTCACACCTTCTGGACTGAACATGAACCTGGACACAACCTACAGTCAAAGTCCGTACATTTCCGAGCTTGCAGAGCAAAAAAAAGAAATGCGTTCGACAGCATGCGTACATTTCAAAAATGTGTACACTTCAAAATGAGTACATTTTAAAAATGTGTACAAATAAGTTTAATCATGAGAGAAGAATGTGTACATTTGAAAAATTCATACATTTCAAAAAAGTGCACAATTGATACGTACATTTCAAAAAAATGCTCATGGAAATACACACAGATTTTCATGCGGGGGGAAAAAGGCAAAACTCACAATCTGATATGGACTCAAAGAGTGAGTCTCAAGATGGAATTCAGAGAACTTCGGCAAGCTTGAGTTTTGCTGATTCACACATCCCTAAAGGAGAGCTTCATTGGTTGTCCAATAGGTGCATTCAGTCCTGTATTCTGTCTTCACTCATCTGGCACCACTGCAGAAAAGGGAGCAGAAAAGGTAGTATATCTACGGGGTGCCAATTCACGCAAAACTTCTCCTTCCTGCTGGCAGGCTTTGTTCCACAAAGCCATGTGTAGTTTACAGATTCCACTCCATTCCTCACTTTTCACCTGCCTCTTCCTGCTCTTCTTCTTGACCCTGCTAAGCTTTTCCTGGTTCCTTGGCCTATTGGCCTACTACCTGTACCTCTCTCTACACCTTCTGTACCTGTCTGGACCTCCTTGTAGAAGCTGATCTAAGCTTGCCTCTCTTACAAGGTTTTGGCTCATCCCGTCACTAGATGCCTCAGCCAAACCGGCTCAGTGAAAAAGGCCCACTTACAGAGAACAAGACCTTCCTTTCTCCTCTAGGGAGGCCCAGAATCCACAGGAGTACATGGGACATCTATGGCATTAAACATGATCCCTGTGACAAGGTAGTAGCCGAGATGTTTGGCAGGGATGGCATGGAAGCCATTTGCCTGTGTCACTGCACCCAGGACCCACGAGCCACAAAGGGATTGTAGCAGTTCTTGTAAAGCAGAAATGCCAGTGTGGGTGACTCAGTCCAGACCAGGAGACAATTATCATCCCTCTTATTCTGTGGGGTTAGCTTCCCTTACCAGAGTATCTTAGGGAACACCCTCTATGTCAGCAGCAGGGAACATGTGGCACACTATGGATGTTGTTGGACTACAACTCCCATCATCCCTGACCATGCTGGCTGGAGTCCAACATCATCTGGA
The DNA here is from genome assembly GCA_021292165.1 of Shinisaurus crocodilurus. NCBI lineage: Eukaryota > Metazoa > Chordata > Lepidosauria > Squamata > Shinisauridae > Shinisaurus > Shinisaurus crocodilurus. Next base: position 23,388,214 of record CM037880.1, on the reverse strand, counting down.
GGACCACAGGTTCCCCATTCTTGCCCTGTCTGAGCACTCCTTTAGGCTTATGTCATATTACAAGACTGCCCCTAATTCCATGACCATCCAGAGTTAGGAGGATGTCAGCTACAAGAAGCAGGGATCTTTGTGAGAGTTGTAGCTTTTTGAGAAGGACCATCGTAACTCAGTGGTGGAGCGCATGATTTGCATGCAAATGGTCCCAGGTTCAATCTGTGGCATCTCTAGGTAGAGCTGGGAAAGGCTCCTGTCCGAAACCCTGGAGAGCTGCTGCCAGTCAGTGTCGACCATGGCTGGGGATGCAGGGAGCTGTAATCCGACACATCTAGGGGGGAACCAGATTGGGGAAGACTGGTGTAGAGAGTGCTGAGCTAGATGGACAATGTTCTGGCTCAGTATACATTTCACCTGTTCTGTTGAACTCTCTCCCCAAAGGAAGCTCACCAGACCTGTTCTCTTTTATCCTTCAGAAGACTAATTGAAATCTTTTCATTCCAGAAAGGCTTGGGACAAGCTTGTTACTTAGATTTCAATGCTCCTTGTCACAGCTGATGCTTAAGAGTTCTAGGCTGTGTTAACTGCATTGTGGACCCTGAAACAGAACAGTGGGATGTAAATAAAAAGGAACTCAATAAATTAGGCCACTTGATTATGTATTCCCAGGAAATGTAAACCATCCTTACATTTTATGAGAAATTTTGTACAATACATTTCGGCATTTAACTACAATACTTGAAAAGTTAATTTGTAATACCTTTATCCCAGGCCTTCATGCAGGATGTTGAACCGCTTACAAAGATTTACGAATGTGGGCTTGGCTCATACTTACGGTATTTAGGTTGAAGGCAGGCCACTGATATACCAATGTGATGCCAAATTGATATCTAATCTAAGATGATAAGGTTGTGGCATTTAGTTTTTCAAAGGTCAGGGGGGTCCTGGAGATACAGATCCGTAGACAGTTAATGCAAGTCAATGCCCGGTAGAATGAAAACATTCAAAAAGAAACCCACTCCTGGAAGAGGCTGCACCTGGGGAAAGCAATTCATTTAAAAACAAGAGCAACATTATTTTTTAACCTGGCAATGACCCTTTAACAGCCACCAAACATGTGTATAACAACTACAATGACTACAATTGTGTATATGACAACTACAGTGGCCTCATTTGGACTAACTGCTAAACTATGGCTTGTTGTTATGGGAAAGAGCCTAGGCAACCTCAGGTGTGTGCACTCTCCGCTTCCCACTCCTTCGCCAGTGTAGCTGTGAGGAGATAGGAAGCTTTCTCTTCTGTTTTTGACTAATCGCAGCTGGTCATTTCATCCCAACTCAGACAAACTATGGTTAGGCTTAGTGGTGGTATAATGAAAGAAGTCACTTTAAACTTTGGTTTATGAAGCTGGTTTGTTCCAATAAACTATAGTTAAGATAAACCATAGTTTAAGCTTTGGATATAACGCTAAACTATGGTTAATCGACAATGGAAGCGAAAGCCTCTGATCCCCTCATGGCCACACTGTGCAGAGGAGAAGGAAGGGAGAAGAATGTGGGTTTGAGAGGGTTGCCTAAGCTCATACCCATCATGATAAAACATAGTTAGATACACCCAAACATGTAGATACACCAGGGCTATTTGTTTGCAGTATGGATGTATGAGAGCTTCCGTGCGGGCACGAGTGAGGCCCGAACTCGGTCTGCTCGTGCCTGCGCAGGCTCTCCGCGGCTAGCGCGGGCCTACCTGGTCCTCTTCGCTCTCAGCGGAGAGCCGCCTGCGCAGGCTGTGCCGCCCGCGCTGGTCCCGTCGCGTCACTTCTGGCGCAGCGGAAGTGACGCGACGGGACCCTGCTCCGGTGCGCTGGACCCCCGTGCTATGTTTTTGGAGGGGGAAACCAGGGCAACAGGGCTGTTTAAGCCCTGTTGCCCTGGTTCCCCCCACCAAAAACATAGCGCAGGGGTCCAGCGTGCTGGACGTGACGTGCCCGGCAGTGGCGGGTCTAGCAGCGGCAGCGGTGGCGGGTCCAGTGGTGGCGGCTCTGCCGGCGGCGGGTCCAGCAGCAGCGGGTCCAGCAGTGGCTCCGGCGGTGGCGGCTTGAGCGGCACAGGAGCGCTCTGAAGAGCGAGATCGGGCCACCGCGAAGGATCGAGCCGCGTCAAGCTTCGAGCCCAGGTAAGGCTCGAAATACATCCCTAGGCGCAGCGATTCCATGTGCATGGCATCTTATGCAGGTATTTGTATTTGTTCGGTCCAGAATCTGATATCTGCTGCACAGTTTCTATCCACACCCACCCATCCCTACTTGAAAGCCCGTGAGAACTTGCACCAGTATGGAACTTTATACTACAGTGAATACATGGAGCTTCTGTGCAACAGAGATTCCCCATTCACTTTGGAAAAGTGAGTACTTTGCCACAAATTCTGCAAAAGGAGAAGTGAATGGAGCAAACTTTGTGGCAAGAGCTACTCTGTGTGTACATGAAAGCTCCAGCACTGTACATGCTCTGTAAAGCTGTTGGTCAGTCGTATTGCTCTTTCCAAATCTGACTACAGTCTGTATATCCATTGCCTCCTGGCATCACATTGCTTCATGTCAAGACGACTAAATTCTGAAAAATATCAGGTTCAGTAGACATACCAAACAATGTTATGGGAAATAAGCTTTCATAAATGTGATATATTTGCATGATTTATAGTGTGTGGGGGGTGGTGGGTGGGATTATTATGCTACACGCTATGACCAAACAGAATCATTATCATCATTGCACAATTAAATTATAGACATGCCATTTGTTGCAAAACAAGACCAATCCTTCATCAGCAGATGGATTTACATTAGAATTGTTTTTGTTGGGACTCATGAACCGCATCAGGAACAGGCAATTATTAGTGTACTTTCAGTGTTTCCTGTCAGAATATCTATTAGACAAAGAAAAGTTACTGTCATGGCAAAAGAATTATTTTGTAGGAAATTAAGTGCTTCTGAAAAGCACTTCCATATCGTTGTACTTATCCTAAGCTCATCACCAGTATACACTCCTCCACCTTCACCCTTCTGAGTTTCAGGAATTATAGATGGGTGTGGGGCATTAAATACTTGCATTCAAGATGCCTATGCCAATGGGTGAGTTCGCACCCTGAAAATAAACCATGGTCGCCTGTTTAATCCATCGCTAACCCATGCTGCTGCCAGCAGACAATTAGGCGCTCCTCGGCTTGACATGATTAGTTTCCTCCTTGGCCCTCCCACCCACTCTCAGCACATATCCTACTTTCGTTCACGGCACAACTTTTTTTAAAGGGTAAAACTTTGTTAAATCCATTCTGTCTATATTTCATTGATAGTCGGGCATCGTTATTGTTGTTGTTGTTGTTGTTGTTGTTTTACTTTGTTTTACAATTACTCTGGAATTGTATGCAAATTTAGTCAAGGGGGGGGAATCCAGAAACCAAAAATACGCCTTTCCCCCGCATACCAGTAGGTTAAAGCATGAAAATGTGGACTTGGGAGGGAATTTACACTTTTTAACCTTCCCCCCCACACACACACTTTTGGGGAGATTTATGCACACTCACATTAACTAATGTGCATTACTTAATGTGCATGTGTGCAAATGTGCATTAGTTAATGCGCATGTGTGCAAATCTCCCCAAAAGTGGGGGGAAAGGCAAAAAGCACAACCCCCCTTCACATTTTCACACTTTTCACACTGAAGCCACCATGTCAGGTTTGGACCTCACAACAAGCCACTCTGAAACAGACAGTGGTGGTGACAACCCACCATGGGTTATTATTATGTCATGTGAACTAGGTCAGTATGTCCTATTGATTTTGAAAATATTATAGGAAATATAATGTAGCTGCCGTTACTAACCACTGGGAAACAGAAGGGTAGAAAGATGTGCAGTGTTACTGCCCTATGGATCCCATTCCCAGGATTTTAAAAAATAGACATGGTCACACTAGTCTCAAGAATCAGTCGGGTACCCCAATCTTTATGGGTTTTAGTCCTCATTTCTATGTTGTGAACATCTCTTGTGCATATAACTTCACATGGTAGGGTTAACGATTTATCATGACGTGGAGAGATACAAAAACTAAAAGACATCCATGGCATGTTAAATCTGAGATCTTACTATGTGGGGGCACAATCCAAAGATGTTATGCAAACAGGGTAGGTAAACAACATGAAAAGGACAAACATGAGAAGTTTGAAAGATATATACAAAGGTAAAGTGAATGTTTGAATGGGTCTCCTTCCAATATGACACACAAACTTTGGAGCACCCAATTCTAGAATGTCATTATTTGCAATTGCATGAATCCTTTCAGAGATGTGTACGCATATAGATTGCATGTATCTTCTTATACTCTTGACTCTCTTCTTGCATTGTTAAACAGAAATGTGAGAAGTAGTCCAAAAACAAGACATATCTCCTATACCACAAATATATTTAGCTTTTACGCCACTTTCGCTCTCATGGCTTCCCACAAAGAACCTTGGGCATAGTCATTTGGTTAGTGTGCTGAGAATTGCCTATTAGAGATCCCCCGCCCCCCTCAGAGAACTACAGCTCCTTTGGAAGAGGAAATAATTGTAAAACTAGTTTAAGGGATGGATCCAGATGTAGTCATACTTAGAGTGGACTCAATGAAAGAAAGAAGACATGTTAGTCATGACTTATTTACGTCTCATTGATTTTAATGGGTCTACTCTAAGTAGGACTAAATCTGGTTTCCAATATGGCTTAAAACATTTGATTAGCCCAACTACTGTAGGTAAGTACTTGCTATCAGTCTCATAGAACATGAATGCCCTGAGGAGCATTCAGTAGAGGCTAAAAGCTCGCAGATTCTCAACAAACGCTGCAAGCTGCAATCCACTTATGCCAGAATAATCCTATTTAAATCAATATGACTGCTTCATATTTACCTGAGTTATGGGCTTTTGTGTTTACTGTCATGTTTAGCATAGCTGACCACTGCTATTGTTGTCATTTCTCACAATCATTACCAAAAACAGTCTTAAGTATACCTGGTTAGTGCTACTTAAGAATTAAACATTACCTTCGAAGTGCAGAGGCCAAAACATGAGATGGCAATCCAATTCATCTCAGTGTTTGATTTGACTGGGTACTGATCTTCCTTGATCACTTGCTTAGAACATTTGCAAACATGAAGATGAATAACTGACTGGGGAAATTTGGAGAATCTTTGAGGTAAGAGATTGTGTGAATGTTGCTGTGTCATTCATTCATTAATTTATAAACCACCTTTCATTAAAAGGTATCAGGGCAGTAAACAATAAATATAACCAAAAATGGTCATGCAACCTCGAAGAGCAATAAAAATGATAAGATGCAATCACAAAACAACATTAAATGATAATAAAATACAGTAGAATAGACTGATTCATCTACTTTTGTCTTCTGCTTTTGTTTTGACAGCAAAGTACTTTGCTTCAGCCTACCATCAAGTTAGATGATGTCCAAGTCGATGCAATCATGTCCATTAGTTCAGGTCAGGAACACTGAAACTAACTCAATGGCTATAGATACCAGGATTGCCACATCTTTGACAGAAAAGTGGGTGGCTATAAACTAGATACAGACCATTTACCAAATGGTCACTTGCCACAGGCTGCCAGCTAGTAAGCTGGTTGTCTGTATCATCCTACCAGAAGATAAGGAAATGTTTTACTACATATCTGGTGTATGTGTGTGTTGTGTGTGTGCATGCGTGCATGCACACATGCAGCTGTGTGGTCCCCTACCAATGTCCAATGCAGCCCTCAGGACAAAAGAGGCTGTGTACCCCTGACATATTAGGTTAGTCTGGTAAAATGCATGAACAAATTATCATCTGTATTTATGCAAACAAGTATCTCAAATGTAAGATGGACCAGATTTCTCATTACTCCAATAACTATCCTTTCATTTCAGTGTTGCCATTTGGAATGGATGTCTTATGAGGATTTTCAATGGATTGCTGCAAGTGAGAGAGATGGGTCTTCGTCTTAGCAAAAACAAAATTAACCACCCTTTCATTGATCACCCTCCTATTTGTTGGACTGGCATTGACTCACTGCAGTGTTACTGGGTTCTCTTGAACTGTCTTTGGATATCTCAGGGATGTTACATACAGTGATGCTTCAGGCATTTGATCTCTGTGAATTCCAATATGAACTGGCCTGATCCTCATCTCCAAGACGAATGTGGGGTTCCAAACATGAGTTTAGAAGGGCAAAGCTGCTTGGGGAGGTGGGATGGAGCAGAGAAGGGAAAGGCTTAAACACCTCCCCTTTGCTGCTACTCCCCTTCAAATTGACCTCTTGGAGCAGCCTTTCCTAGAAGCAGGGGAAAAAATGGACCTTCAGGGTTTGATTACGCACATTCATATATAACATGTAGTTGGTCTTCAGTCTCCATAACTATTGTAGTCATCTACAAGAAATTGTTAGGATTCCAGCCTTTGGATTAATATCAAATTTGCAATGGAGAGTTAGATGCTCCACTTGAATCATGGAAAGCCTTGCAAAAACTGCACTTGCTATACACACAGATCTGAATCTTTGGATATCTCAGGGATGTTACATACGGTGATGCTTCAGGAATTTGATCTCTGTGAATTCCAATATGAACTGGCCTGATCCTCATCTCCAAGACTAACGTGGGGTTCCAAACACTATGGTTCACAATGTGGCACCAAAATAAAACAAGATAAAACCTTGTAGTTTGGGAAGGAGAAGAAATGCATTTCATCTGCATTTTTAAGCAAACTGACCTAATCCACACTTCCTGGACTAATATGTGGAGCAGAATACTGTTATCCTTCCGATTGTGGACTTCTCTGAATTTTGTGATGCAGTTCTTGCATACAAAAATGTGTGTATTAGGGAAATTTGCATACAAAAATGTATATACTAGGGCGAAATCGCATACAAAAAAGCCATATAAAATGCATACCTTAGGGGAAATTGATACAAAAATAAATGCAAATTTTCATGCATTAAAAAAAAAAGTGTGGACTGATGTGGAAATCGGATGGAATGCCTTTTGGACTGAATACATGCGAAACTCACACAGACCAGAAATAGATGGATTTATCCATAACTTCTTGTACCAATTTAACAACTCTTTCTAAAGATATGGAACACTGCAGTGCTGTACTATGGAGTAGCTTATACTCATGTAGCAATAGCAGCAACCTATCAGTGATGTACATGGGGCAAAACTGTCTTACTAGGCTGTTTATCAGTAGAAATCCCATTCTCATAGGTTATGTAAGGTTCCACTTACTTAGATGACTCCATAGTGGTGAAAGTGTTTTTAGGATGGTATGAAAATAACTCATCCAGGCTGGGTCCCCAACCCCCTTGCATTCTCACAGCCTACCTCCATATATAATTTATCATCTTGGTGTGGGTTTTTTTTTAAATAAAAAAAACACATTTCTATACCACCCTTCAGTAGACGTTCCTGGGGCGATTCACACAAAAGGAAAAACAATTAAAATACTGGTAAAACTAATAAACATAAAAGACAAAGACTAAAAAGGCAGCAAGATCTGAAGAGGAGAAAAATCAGCAGGGGGTAAGTTTAAGTCTAAAAGGTCTGGGAAAATAAAAAAAGGTCTTTGCCTGCTACTGAAAAGATAACATAGTTGGTGCCAAAAAGACCTCTTTGGTTAATTCCTGTTTGTGTTGCATATTTCTATGAGATTCTTTCCTATCAAAATAAAGCACAGCGATGCCATTTATGTAACACTATCCAAGTGCAAACAGGATTGTATCAATTTAGAAATATTCTTGCCCATTGCCTGGCTCGTACCGACTTTGTCATTTTGATGCATGTGTGTTTTTTGGGGGTGGGGTGGGGGGATTGCATATAGAAAACAGGCAAATACAAACCACGTAGGGAGAGCATTCCACCACCCCAGAGAAGGCCCTCTCCCTGGTAGCCATCCGCCTCACCTCAGATGGCAGGGGCACCTGCAGGACACCCTTAAAAGAAGACCTTAATATATGGGTAGGCACACGTGCTTGGAGGACTGGCAGTCCTCCAAGTATCCTGGTGTCCATGTACCCATTATCTTTGCAGCATGCCACACTTGCATGCCAGTGGCAATGGAAGTAACCATGCCCTCCAGGCAAGTTCACTTGATATGGAACATCAGATATTATGAGTGTGATGTGGGAGCCACACAGGGAAACAGAGCCACACAGGGCCAGGGTGAGATATCATGCCACCTGAGCCAGGAAGATGTGCCTTTTCCCCTCCTCCTCCTCCTCCTCCTCCTCCTCCTCCTCCTCCTCCTCCTCCTCCTCCTCTCTCTGCCATCCATATTCCCCACTCCTCAATGCCTCATTCTGAAGGGGCCTTCTTCAGAGCAAGGCATCGTATGTGAGGTGGTCCTGAAGAATGCCTTGGCACAGGTGGTCTCCAGGTCCACATCACCCACAATGCCTCACTCTGAGGAATGACCCCTCAGAGAGAGGCATTTGGGCCTGGTGGGCTCTCTGAAGGGCTGGGATGACTACTTTCCTACTGTGGCATTTGCAGCAGCAGGAAAGTGACTGGTGGGTTCCCCAAAGAGCCCGCCCGCCCAATGTCTCCCTCTAAGATTGGGTTCACACAACAGGATAAGCCATGGTGGGTTGTGAACCATGTTTGTTTCAGAGTGGCTTAGTGTTGTGTTGTCCGAACCTGGCCAGAGTGGCTTGTGCATGGTTAAGAAACCATGCCAATCATGACAACACGACAAGGCAACACGACAAGCCAATCTGAAAAAAACATGGCTCACAACCCACCGTGGCTTATCGTGTTGCGCAAAACAAGTCAGTTGAGTCCTCAGAGTGAGACATCAGGCAGACAGCTCTCTGGAGTAGCCACCTGCCACAGGAGCAGGTGATCCAGAAAGCTACTTTCCTGCTGTGGTAGGAGAGCAGCCAGTGGGGCTCTCCTGAGCACCCACCTACCCATATATGTTCATTCTTAGGAGTCCTCAGAGCTGGGTCTAGTGGCAACAGTAGAGGGAAGCAGGTGCCCCCCTCCCAGTGGTGGTGGGGACACAAACCACTGCCCTTCAAGATCTGCTGCCCGAGGCGAGGAATTCATTTCACCCCACCTCATGCAAGGGCAGCCCTGGAGTCACATCACAAAGAGACCATTTGAAGCAAGCATCACCGTATTATTTTCTGTGTCATGTACCTGAGGTTCTTCTGACCAGTCCCTTGATTCTGATAATACAAAACAGCTGCCACTTCAGCATATGAGCAGGCTAGTCATTTGAGCAGTGTAACATAGGAGATCATTCACTCCCTTCCGTAAACAGAAAAATCACAACTTTGATCATTTTGTTCATTGTGTTGGTGCTCCTAATCATTGTGTTGGTACTCTTGCATCCAACAAGGTTTCATCCAATCTTATTACATCCCACACTATTTATTTATTTATTTTACTTTTTTGCACAGCAGTTTAGAGGATTAGTCTGTTACTGAAAAATTGCACAAACCATGAAACCAGATGAACTTGCTACACATAACATTAAACCATGCAGTCATCTGGTTAATTCCAATTTGTGTTGCACATTTCCATGAAATTTTCCCATCAAAATAAAGCACAGAGACCCCATCTTTTGTAACAATATCCCAGTGCAAACAGGATTGTAGCAATTTAGAAATATTCTTCCTGATTTGTGTTGCGTGGATTGTGCAGACTTAATTTACATTAGCCATGACATTTTGATGTATTCTTTAGACTTGCATATAGAAAATTGGCAGAAACCTAGATTGAGAGAATGGGAAAATGCTACCAACATAGGCCTGCTGGAATCTTTTGCATCTTTCTAAGATATATAAATAACAGCAAGCTTTAGATGCATTGTGCATTGTACGGATGCCTCACCTATCTGTTGCAGAATTGGAATGTTTAAATTAATAAAGCATATGAAGCCTCCATCATTTCTGATTTACACAAGGCACTATGGAAACAGAATTGGGACCTTCCAAATGTTTGAAAGCACATAGCACCGAGTGCATGACAGCTTGAATAACGTGTTGGCATTATTGTGAGATGGAACCACTGGCAGGAGGAATATGAAATTAAGTAACCAGATTTTTGCAGCCAAAGTTAAAGTATAAGAAATATTATCAGGATAATATAGTGCCAGAAAATAAAAATAAAAATCTGTGCTGTTAAAGTGCAGCATAGCGTTCCAACATGAAGGGTATTATGAGACATTCTGCAAAGACCCGCCAAGACATCTCATAGGCAGCAGTGGTGTTGCAACTTTTCCAGCCCAAAGGCCAAATTCAATTTTGGAGAAGCTCTCGGGGGCCACATTCCAGTGATGGGCGGGGATCAAAGGTAAAGGGTGGTGCCACTGCCAAAGAACAAAAAATACCAGCATCTTTTAGCTTAAAGCTCTTACTTTCAGTAACCAAGCCAGGGATGGGGAGCTTCTTTCAGCCTGAGGTCTAAATTCAATTTCAGAGAAGCTTTTAGGGGACTCCATTCCAGTGGTGGGTGGGGCCAAAGGCAGAGGGGGCGGAGCCAAAAATACAAAATATCAGCAGATAGTAGCTTCAAGCTCTGACTGCCAGTAACTCTGCCTTAGCACAGGCATTTCAGCCTTTTAGAATGGGGAAACAATAGGAGGCGGAATGCGTTGGACAACGTGCCGTCTTAGAACTTGAGGTGGACGGAACCAGGCTGATCTGGCCTGGCCTAGTTGCACTCCTACTTCATTAATCGAGCACCTGTCTTTGATCAGGAGAAACCAAAGCACATGGATGAAGTGAACTTTGCAGAGGAACTGGATTCTTCCCGGAAGGGGCCTAGCCCAAAGGATGGCCGACTTGGGAGTCCATCTGGAGTCGGACTTCCTCCGCTTCACCCCTGAAGGGCTATAGTGATTTCTCCTCTGCAGACTCTCTCCTAGTGGGCTATTGCTGCAATCTTTTTTAAACACTGGAATTTGCGAATTGCAGAGACACAAATAGTAAGTGCCAATTGCGTTCTTTAGCATTGCGAAATGGGTGTTTTGCATGTTTTGCTAGCACTGAAAGTCTAGTGCAATTGCATAAACGGCTGTTTTATGCAAACACATAGGGGTTGGTGCTATTGCGCAGACCCCGTTTACACAATTGGCAATTCGTTTTAAAAAAGATTGCTAAGATCGGCCCACTCGAGCGAGTCACTGCTGACACTCTAGCGAGTGGCACGGGGCTGTGCAATGGGGCCGATCATGAGATGTCGGATCACCCTATTGTTCCCACCTCCTACTGTGATATGTACTTGCAACATATAGCATCAGGAGGGGCCAGAGACACACGGAAGGTAATCTTCTCCCCACACATGCTGGCTGGGGCGTGCTGGAGTTGTAGGCCTTTCACTCTCTAAACTCATAGATGCACCTTGTTCAATAGATCCCCCTGCTACACTTGTTAACCCGAGCAGCAACTGTGTGAGTCCCAATTCTTTGGAACAAATTACAGGTAGTTCCCGGGTTACAAACGAGATCCGTTCGTAAGTCTGTCTTTAAGTCAAATGCGTACGTAAGTCAGAACAGAAGCCGCGCCCGCGCAATGTTTTCAAAGTGTTACAAAGTGTCACAAAGTATAGTGTGAACCATTGTATTTAACTCAGATTTTTACATATATGGCAGTCCGTTCTTAAGTATGGGTTGTCCGTAAGTCGGGACGTCCGTAACCCAGTGGCTGCCTGTACATATTTCTAATTACATAGCTGTGTTTAGTGTTTTGCCTCCCCTGCTCTTGATGTTTCAAATAATTACAGAATTTCAGACTTAAAACAAAAACTTGCACACACACAAAAACCCAAAACAAAAGAAAAATCCTTGTCATGTGTATTAAGCACTATACAAGAAGAAATAGCCATTCCTTAGAATTACATATCATGTTTTCCCTCTTCCCAAATATGAGTAAATGGTTGAAAGCCTGCTTATGTGATATCTCTCCCCCCTCTACACATTTGGTTTTCTGTTGGGGACGGAGAGATTTAATTGCTTGCAGGGGATTGACCGAGAGACTTTGGGGAGATGAGGTCAGGAGATTCTGCCCAGACTTGCTTAGGATGTGGCTATATGGGACTGTTTTGTTCGGCAGTGAATGAATATAACAGAGACACCCCAAAGATGGCTTTCCCACTGAGAAATGGCAGATGTGCTTTATGATTTATTTGGCAGATTAGGGGTGTCTTTAATATTGTGGAACATACTTCAGGGCTGGCTTAGGCAGTTTATGTAGTCTTCAGCGCATGAAACAAACACTCAGTGATTTTTCACATGCTTCCAAACACACCCAAAGCTGGGGGGGGGGGGATGTCTTTGTTCTCAGCACTTGCTCTGCTGAAACCTATCCAGACCTCACAAGCACTTGGCATTTCTGCAGCCACCAGATTTAGGAATAAGAGCCGCTGTTGCCTCCCCTGGATCACACACCTTAGTTTCTACACACTGGGAGCTTCCACAACCAGCTGCACGGGGGGGGGGGAGTATTTATTCTGGTGTGTGCGTGCATGTGGGAGAAAACCCAAATAACTATAGAAAATGGAAATCACCCATTATCCCAAGCTGCAATGAATGGATCTGGGGATTTAAGTATGCTAGCATCATTGGAGCATATGTAGCTTGGACAATACCAGACAAATGGATGCAATTCAGAACATTTAGGCATGTCTCTGTGGCTGTATATTCTTTGGCTAAACAGATATTTCTCTTTCTTCGCCCTACCCCACCTCAAATGCTTCCTTTGTCTTCTTCTCCTTTGTACCATAAAAGGATAAAAAGCCAGAAATACAATCATATCTATTCCATCTCTCCTTTCCAGTAAACATCCTGATATAGGAACCAGTGCGCTTTTCAGTTTTAAGGCACCGAGGACAGCAAATCATCATCTGTACTGATGTGTTATTATTTAGAGCTAGGCTAGACAAAAGCTTAGAAGACAATACCATACTATGGGGAGCAATACTGTGCAGACAACGGGGAATGAATACACTAGCTGAACTCATCTTTTTCCATCTATAATTGCTTTCCCCCCCCCCACAAAAGGAAAAGCTATATGAAAACATTTTTAAAAAAACAAACAACAACAACAACAGAAAACAAAAGAAAAACACCAGACGAGCCTGATTTTAGATTTTAGGCCACATATAACGAGCTGGCTTTTTCTGACAATTCTAGAATACAGACACTTCAGAAATAGGGCTTGGTTGTTATGATGCCAAAATGTTACCATCTCTGAATACTCCACCTCTTGACCACACATATGTCTATCTCCAGCACCCTTCCCTGACACTATTCTGTGCACGCACCAGCACATCTCAGAAAATGTATGAAGTTGACACATTGAGAGAGACTGCTGGTCCATCTAGCCCAGTACTGTCTACTCTTGACTGGGAATGGTTCTCCAAGGGCTCGAGCAATAGTTAAAACTCTTCTCAGCTCTGCTAGTGGAGATTCATTTAATGGGAGATATCCAAGGATTGAATCTGGCTTGTTTTCTCCATTTCAGCTATGCTCCCATACCCTCCAGATGTTTCGGCCTACAACTCCTATCAGACCTAGTCAGCATAGCCAATGGTGAGGAATGAGGCCAGTTGTAGGCCAAAGCATCTGGAGGGCCACAAGTTGCCCATCCCTGATCTAAACCCTTGCACATTATCAGACTCATATGACAGCACCACAGGACCAAAATGGGTTGCTCTTCAAGTATCCTGCAGGGGGCTACAGTTAACATGGTTACATAAAGTGAACATACATTAATCAGCTCACACAACTATATGTGTATTTATTCAACCCAGGTACAGCTGTATGTGTAATCTGTACTCTGGTTCAAGTAGGATTCTAGTCCTTATGTAAAACTCAGATATGAATGTGTGTACACAAAAGCCATGTACACACTGATATGTGCACTTTTTGTATCAGGGTGTTTATTTTATATGGAGGAACATTCAGAAATGGCATCCTCCACCTCTACTTTGAAGTCATGCAGTCCACTATCCCTCAGTATTCTGCCACCTTCTTGAACTGCATGTGTAGGTCTTACTTCTGAATAAACATGTGTAGAACTTGATAGCACAAAGCACTTGATTTGTTCTTGAAAAAGGCCCAAGTGCAAAGACTTACATTTAAAGGACTTAACAAAGACTTAGATTTAAAGGACTCAATAAAGTTGCCATGCACATACAATCCTAAACATGCCTACTCAGAAGTAAGTCCAACTGAGTTCAATGAGCTTTACTCCCAGGTAAGTGTGTACAGGATTGCAGCCTAAAGCTGCTCTCCTATGCTCACTTACCTGGGAGTGAGCCCCATTTAAAACAATGGGACTTACTTCTGAGTAGACATGCATAGGATTCTACTGTTAATTTGTTTAAATCTTCCAAAACAGCAGCCATTTCCCACCCCATTATATACCAAAATCTTATATTCTGTGCATGTGCATACTGCTTAAAAGGTGTTTTTAAAATACACATGCAGTCAACAGCCTATGTGATAAAATACAAAAGATACAGAAACACCATACAAATCAAAGCATAGCTCCCAGAAAGTAATGGACTAGAGGTATGGGAGAATGGTAAATTATCAGAGCACCAAATCTTGCTTTTGTGACTTACATGTGTAAAGGCTATTCCACTTGCTAACAGGAACAGAAAGGGAAAAATGGATAAGAATCCATGAATAACATCCTGAAACATGAGCACGTAAGTAGGAAGGGGAAACATTCATGAATAGACTTTAAAACATCATGCAACCAAAGCATCCATTTTAAAGGTAAACTTGTCTCACACTAAAAATGAATTAGTAGTCAGGTTGAGCTTGCAAGAGGGGGTGGGGAGAGAGAAAATCCAATTTCTCTTGCAAATGCAATGTTATCTAAAGGTTGTGAATAATGATTCAGAAACATCTTCCCTGCCAGATCATCTGTCCACATTCAAAACTAAAATCTTGGATGGAACTAATGGCTCTGGTTATGCATACAGACATTCCTCCGAAGGGAATGAGGTGTGAACACAGCAATATTAAACATAGCCTTAGCAGAGGCTGATCTAAGCCTACTGCTGACATTGCTTAGGGTTACTATTTTATGATGGGTGATTTTTAAAGAAATGCTATCTGAAGTGACTAAATAGAAAGGTGGAGGGCAAACACAAAGGAAATGCAAAGAGCTGCCTCCGTGTGGCCATAAACTTAAAAACAAAAGAAAAAGGACCTGCACACCCATTGCACAGGGTTAGTTTTGTGGCCTAGAAAGATCATTGAAGTTCCTTAATGGACACAGATCATTAATTCTAAGTATGGGTAACTTCATCTCAGGAAGTGTGAGGGTAGTTTGAGAAATAAGAGTACAAGTGCACATTTCCCTGAGAGGAGAAACAATGTAAGGAATTATGGTTATTTATTTATTTTACCTTGTGAAGCCCAATCCTGAACTGCAAATAAAAGCATCAGTATAGACTTGATGAAAACAAATCTATACTTAGTCCAACGCCATTAGGATGGAGCATGGGCCTGGGGGCCACTGGGGAAAGGGAGAATTGCTCAAAATAAGGTTTTAAGACAACTTAAGCTGCAATCCTATGCAGGTTTAGACAGGAGGAAAAAAAGTCCTACAACTCTCAGCATTTCCCAGCCATTCATGCTGGGAGTTATATAGGACTTTTTTCTGCCTAAACATGCTTAGGATCGCACCATTAAGGAAGTTCACCGAAGGAACATTTCCCATTCCTTCCTCTCCCCAGCAGCCAGACTCGCTATCCCAGAGGCTGCCAAACCCTCCGAAGAGTCTTATTTCGGTAGTCGCAGGTGGCTTCAGGTGAATGTGATGGGGAAGAAGAGAGAGGAAACTTTCCTTACATGAACATCCATAAATTAACTCATCTTAGATTCAAAGACACTGACTATACAATTCATAACACCAGTATAAAGCAGCCTTTATTCTGCCACTTTCTTCAAAACTTAAGTTAAAATCCAGTAAAGGGCATTTGTCTGTAAAGGCGCAATCCTATGCATGTTTAGACAAAAAAGTCCTACAACTCCCAGTGTGCCCCAGCAAGCATGGCTGGCTGGGGAATGCTGGGAGTTGTAGGACTTTTTTTCTGCTTAAACATGAACACCAGGGCTGTGATCAGTTAAATTCCACTGAAATCAATGAAGCCCAATCTCTACCACCAATTACCAGTGCTGAGAGCTTCCAGACTCCAGTGACTCCATGCTGTCCCCAGCACCCAATCAGTTATTTAAAAACCAAGAGCAGTTGGAGGATCAGGTGAACTATCACATATTTCTCTCCCCACCCCCACCCCCTTTTCCTATCTTTCTCTCTTCATTCTCATTTTGCCCCATCTCCTCAGCTCCTTATGCCAACATAAATATTTATGCTGTGAAAGGGAGCAGAACCAGCCCATCTGTGCAGGTATGTTTATGTAACGCTCATGCAGATGGCTGGATCTTGGGAATTATTCAAGCGCAAGGAGGGCCCTCAGGCAAGGTGTGTGAGCAGCATCCTGCAACTCATGCCAGAAGCACTCTGGGTAGACTGAAGAGTGGAGAGGTGGCGGAACAACAGGCCAATGAAGGAGGTCGCCACTGCCTAGACAAGCCAGAGCGTGCAGCGTTGTGGAGCAATTGTCCTCTCCCTGGCACTGATTAAAATGTTACTTTGCCAAGAAATGATTGTTTGCTTTTGGCCTCTGTCAAAGGCCACTATGGAGGTTCCTCAAGTTTCAGGAGTAGCTTGTAAGGACATGGGGGCCTGCTTTAAAAACTTGGAGAGTAGGGAGAGAGATCCAGCAGGTCTTTGCACATGAACCTTCCCACACCACCATTATACTGAAACAGTATGGTGGGTGTGTTCTGTCACACAGTGACTTGGAAAAGAGGACCATGATTAGAAGTTATTCCATTTCTTCCCTTCATATTTTGTTGATCTTTTGGATAAATAACCCCCATAAGGCACCAGGGCATATCACTCTGGAAAGGTCTCAAAATGGGGCAGGCAGGTTCTGGCACCTTTCATCCTGCACGACTTTGTTCTGATCGTAAGCCCGGTAGACTGAGCTCTGGACCAGCTAGCTCCTTACCTCTGAGCAACTTGTCCACATCACGAAGACTCTGCCTAGTTCCTGCTCCCTTTTCTCATGATCGCTACTGTGGATCATGATCTCTGGCCCCTCAGATCCTGATTTGCCTTCTTGGAGCTTAACCTTCTGCTTGGCTTTCACATGCCAGCCCTCCCCAACCTGGCACATTCCTGATGTGTTGGACTACAACTCCCATCATCCCAAGCCAGCAATGGCC
The DNA here is from genome assembly GCA_021292165.1 of Shinisaurus crocodilurus. Classification (NCBI taxonomy): domain Eukaryota; kingdom Metazoa; phylum Chordata; class Lepidosauria; order Squamata; family Shinisauridae; genus Shinisaurus; species Shinisaurus crocodilurus. The sequence continues at coordinate 23,370,891 of CM037880.1, read as the reverse complement.
ATGCTGTCTGGGGATGATAGGAGTTGTGGTTCAACACCGTCTGGGGACCCAAGGTTGGGAAAGGCTACCCAAAGGCATTTCATTGTGTACTTTTGGTACCAACCTAAAGTTATCCTTTCCCATGATACCACCTACAGCGGGGGTGGGCAACTAAGTTGTGGCCCTCCAGATGTTTTGGCCTACAACTCCCATCATCCCCCCACTATTGGCTATGCTGGCTAAGGCTGATGGGAGTTGTAGACCAAAACATCTGGAGGGCCACAAGTTGCCCACCTTGAACTGGAGTATAGGCGCAATCCTATGCAAGTTTAGACAGAAAAAAGACCTACAGCTCCCAGCTGCTGGGGCATGCTTTTCTGTCTAAACTTGCATAGGATTGCACCCTAAATTAGATAATGATTATGAGACTGAGATAATCACTATATTGCTAAGGATACTGGTGACCAGTATTATGATATTAATTCCTAGCTGGGTCTCTCCTGGCCTCTTACTAGTCTTCCTCCTGTTACCTTCCATTAGCTTGATAAGTAGTATGTCAATTAGATTCTTTCCTATTAACAATGTTAAAAAATATATCAACAGTACCGTACTTCAGCTGCTCGCATTTCCAGCCCTGCATCTTCTACAGAATGGAGAGAGTGCCACAGTTTAAACTGCAGGCTGCAATCAAATGCACAGTTAAGTGTGCATGAGTTCCATTGATTGCAGTTGGATTGAAGCATTCTTAACTACAGCACACTGGACTATAGCACAGGAGCTATGCAGGCCTCATTTTATCCACACGGGCAAAAGGAACAGATGCACACATCTAATTAATATAGATTGGTTGCTGAGTAAAAACTTGCAGAAGGTGCAGTTAGGGAAGGAAATGCTCAGACTGGATTCTCGCCTTCCTTTGTCTCCTTCCCCTCCCCACACATATACATCCTTTTTCTGTTTTAGACAGTGAGTCTTTGTGACAGGAAATTGTCCTTTATATTTGTATACAGAACCCACAAAGAGAGCGCTGTGGAGATGACTCGGACATGCGGTCAAGTAGGGTGGCAAAAACATCACCACATCGCCAAAAGGGGGGACAAAAGAGGGCACACATCTGCATACAATTTGCACATACCAATTCATATGTATAGATGGAAATGTAGAAATAATGACTATAATTTAAATAGAAAGAAACTGCGGCCAGGTGCCAGGTGCCCTGTGTGGTGTGCCTGCTCAGTCTGCTGTCCAGGTGCTAACTGTTGATGGACAACATCAAGGCCCATGGGATCTCTCTTCTTAGGGTTCTTTATCTTTAACCTCAACTTGGACTGGGCAGCTCTTCAAATAGAGCAGGGCTCTCCAACCTTGGGTCCCCAGATGTTCCTGGCCTACAGCTCCCAGCATACCCAGCCAGCATGGCTAATGGCAAGGGATTCTGGGAGCTGTAGCCCAGCAACATCTGGGGACACAAGGTTGGAGAGCCCTGAAATAGAGGATGCCTTCAAACAGAGGTCTGTCCTCTACAATGTAGGAAACCTGTCCACCCTTGGAATGTGTGGGGGAGTTGTGGGTTCATGTGGACTAGCCCTGTCACCAGCTGCCACACCTCCTACTGTCCGTGTATTTGATGCACATGCGAAGAGTCTCTACATGGCTAGCAACTTGCACCCATAGACATCCTTTCATGCAAGTGGGTATCCCGACTAAGCAAGATCCCCCCTCTTGTGGAGGAGCTCTCTGTGTATGCATTGATCAGTACATAGAACCCCTTCTCGTGTGCACCATGGAGGATGGAATATGTAGTGTGTGGGGTTATGGCTAGTCCATGTGGTCCTGTGAGCACATGGATCTGGGACCACATGGACACACATTCCTTAAATGTATGGGATGTATTGGCCGTGCATGACAAGAACCCAGAGTCATCAGCAGCTGCCCAGGGCCAGAGATAGCTCACTTTGAGGCTGAATACAAGATAAAGCTAGATGCAAGATCAAATGATAAGCCCAATGCCTGGAGTATTGCTCCAGAGACCAGACCTTAACTTGTCCTGTGGGGAGGCATGTGTCTCAAGCCTTGTCTCTTGGTGGAAAGGGGTTTAAAGGGCCAGTGCTCTATTCCAGCAGAGCTGGGATGCCTTCTTCTGCTGCCCCTGGGCTTGGTGAGTGGCAGTAGAAGGGTGCCCTCAAGAGCCACAGATAATTCTGGAAAAGAATTGTCAGATTGAGAGGATGGAGGCATCACTGCTGCGGCTCCTTTTCTTTGGGAGTCTCTAGCATGGGTGACTGCCTCCTGAGGTTGTTTGTGATCTGAGTCTTCCTCATCCTCCATGTCTCTGGACTCATTATATGATGGAAGCATTCTGGGGCCTGGGCCATGAAGGGATAGAAGCCAGGAAAATGGAATTACTTTTCACACACTTATTTATAGATAAATGATTTGCTAGTTTTACCTGACCTGCATCCTAGATGTGATCTGTATCCTAGTTGTGACTCTCCACCTGTACTTCCCCTGGCTCCTATTGCCATATGGCTACTTCCTGGTGTATGCATAGTTTCTGTGCTAATTTCCCTCAAATAAGTGGAACTCTTATTCTTTGCTTTCTCATTCTTCTTCATGAGAACATTAATTCTCAGTCTGAGTCCAAATTTGAGAACTAGGATTGTCAAAGCAAGATCAAATTTTCATCTTGTTGCCTATAGCCCAACTTTCACATTATGTTGGGCTAGATTTTGCACATATTGTGTGCAAGATGTCAGTGTGGAGATATTGTCCACACTTCTCCATTCAAGGTAGTTCAGGGACGTCCCCTGGGTAACTTTGTTGATCTGTGCTGCTTCAAAATTAATTGGAAATCACAAATGATATAGCATCCTTGACATACACGAGCTACCAGTTCACATGTGACATTGTTCTCATGAATGAAGATGTGGGGAAAGCAGCTGTGTGTGCAAACTCCACCCAACGGTAATGTGAGAACCAGCTCCAAAGGCAGGAAGACATGAGAAAATATGTGAGAAATGCTCCATGCCAGAATTTGTTTGTTTTCATTGGTGTGGGAGACTATGTATTCCCAAGGAACCACAGCCATTCACTCAAGTCCCTACCTTGTCTGGTAATGCATGACCCCTGTAAAGGGAGGAATAGGACAAACGAAAGGAAGGAAATAGTTGAAATGTTCAGCTTCCACTGGAACAAGTCTCAAATAGCCTTGAGCTGACAGATGTAAAAGTACGATTGTTTTAACAACTTCCTCCCTGCCAAGAGACAATATTACAAAATACAATGCCGCATATAATATAATACAATACAATACAAGCACATTTTGTCAACTGAATACTTTACAATAGAAGACGTAACAACTTGGCCAAATATTCTTGGCTCCTACATTTCTAACAGAAAGGAAATGATTATGCGTCGAGCTGTAGGTCTTTGCTTCACTTGATTTTTCTATTCCTATTACCTCTTGCTGTGCCTCCAAGTAAGCTTACTAGTGCCACAGGATAGCTTTGCTTAATGAAAAACAGTTTATCTTGAACATTAAAACCTCTTCTGTGTCAATTGGAGCATCAGTTTTTAAATAAAGTATTTTATTAAGTAGAACAGAAAACTGCCCTCTGGAACAAAAATAAGCAGAAAGGCTTTCAAATATATTGCATACAGGAGACACAACAGAGCATAGGGTGCCTATCTTATGTAGGCAAGTTTGTTTTAAAACTTGTTTTCATCAGAAGCCACCTTGGGACTTCATGGAGCTGAAAAGCAAGATATAAAATCTCTTAAATACATACATAGATGCATTTACCTATTTAGATTTTTTTCTAGACTGCCCTTCCTCTAAAAAAGGATTCCAGAGCAGTGTAGAGACATTAAAAACAAAAACAAAAATTACAATACTATTAAAAAAAGAAAGAAAAATAAATACTACCATAACAATAAAAACTCATAGGCAACAAACAATAAAATTATACAACCAGAAGCAATGCAATCAATCAAAATTCCTGAGCTAGTTTTTCCTCCCCCCCAGATCTGGCACCAAACAGACTGTAATGTTGATGCCTTAGGAAGGGTGTTCCAAAGTTAGGGAGACATGACAGAAAAGGCCCTCTCCTTTGGTATGTACATGGGTGGCTGCTGCCCCCTGAGGTTGTTCATGATCGTATTCGTAGTTCATGACTATATTTCTCCTGTTGATGGTACTCAGAGAACGAAATGCATGGATAGGTTGGTATGGGAGGAAGTGCTCCATCAGGTATTTCAGTCCCAAGTTGTTGCATACTTTCACTAACAAGAAAACCTCACTCCCCATGGGTTCAAATGCTGTCTAGTCTATATAAGTTGTCCTACTGGACCAGCCCAACTTCATAGTGTCTCTCTGGTCTAGCATTCTGATAGCAGCCAGCCAGGTAGTAGCTTCCTGAAGCTCACAAGCAAGTAGAGGTGTTATGAGCATTTGAGCAGGGGTGCTCACAAAAGTGAGTGTCCCAGCTTGAAATGCTTGTGAGCAAGACAGAGGCAAGCATAGCCCTGCTCGACAACCTGCGGCAAGCAAGGTCCTGTCCGGTTTCCTTCCCCTTCAAGGCCCAGAAACTTACCTTGGGAACTGGGAAAGAGCTTGTGGAGATGTTAGTGATGGGTGCTCCACAAGCCCTAGCGCAGCATCCCCCCAGGGTTTTGGAATAGAACTACCAGTCCCAGAGTCTCTAGTGGTAAACAAATGCGCTGTGCACCATTTCCACCTTGGAGGGCCTTCTCTCTGGTGGAAATCATCTGTGCAGGGGCAGGTTCCCACTGGGCATTTTAGAAGCGGTAGTCCCAGTCCTTAGCAGAAAAATATACTCAGCTGGGGCATGAGCAGCACTTTCCCCTGCCTTGTCCAGTTGTCCTGGTCTGGAATTGGGAATGCTAATAGCCATCTCTGCTTGTCGCCAGTATCTACAAATCAAAGGTGTAGCGAACATGTTGCATTTAGCCTTCATGGTTAATGACTAATAGCCACTGAGGGCCTATGAGTGGGCTGCAACCAAAGATTTCCAAATTGCAATGTGAAATTCTCTTCCTCTCAGACTCCTGCCCACCTCTTGGAGTTCCCTGGTCTGCAGCCTCCAAAGTTCCCCTTGTGTGTTCATTCTACACTAAGGCTGCCAGCGGCAGCACACAATTCTTCCTGTGTATGTGTGAAGATTTCTTCCAGCCCCTGTTTCGTACTGGCCATCAACTCTTTCCTTCATATACTCCCTTATTCTTTCATGTCCTCGTTTATCTGGAAACATGGGATCCCGTGGCATTGGACGAAAAGGGTGGGAAAAATCCTTGAGGTGCCCTTATCTTATTGGTGAATGGAATTCATGAGGAGCCAGGGGCTGCCTATTTTTACTTTTTTTATCCTTTCCTGCTTCAAAGGAACTCAAGGCAGTGTTCTCAATTCCTTCCTTTTATCCTATTTCCTCGCAACACCCCACAGGATAGGTTAGGCTGAGACTGTGACTAGCCCAAGCATACTCACTGTAACCATTATACCACACAGGTTCTGCCTAGAGCAGGATGAACAAGAACTGGCATGTTCTCAGTCTGTTAAACTAACTGGCTATTTATAGAGCCATAGAGTTGGAAGGGGCCATTTAGGCCATGGAGTCCAACCCCCTTCTCAGTCTAGGAATCCAGTTTAAAGCATCCCTGACAGATGGCTGTCCAGTCTCTGCTTGAATATCTCCAGCAACATAGAGCTCACCACCTCCCTAGGCAGTTGGTTCCATTGCCTGACTGCTATGATGGGTAGGAAGCTCTTTTCTGATGTTCAACCAGAATCTGCCTTCCTGTAATTTCAGTCCATTATTTTCATGTCCTACAGTCTTGGATGACAGAGAACCATGTGTGTGAGTATACGGTATGTATTGGTTGCTTCTCCAAGCAAGCAAAGCAAAGCAAGCAAGCGTGAGGAAGTAAAAAAAATAAACAAATAAAAAGTGCTGGGTTTGGTACATACTGACACCGTGTGCGCACTCTTACCTGAGCTTGTTCTCCTTTCTCCACGGCAACTGCAGCTCCACTATCCCCATCTGAAAGGAACAGAAGGGACCAAAGCAACCTGTGTGTGTATTAGGAAACTGCCCAGCTAGCTCACTTCTGCCTTTGCCAGCAGCAGGAGCACAGCCCTGCCTGACTATGAGTCAGGAGTCCACGTTGAAGAAAGCAATGGTGGTTCTAGAGATGCTGGGAGTTGTAGGCCAAAAACATCTGGGGACCCAAGGTTGGAGAACACTGTTCTAGATCAACCTGCTCTCAGGCTCACACAGAGAAATTCTCTACAGGGCAGCTACACAGTGGAGTAAATACTCGAGGGAAATGCTGGAGGCTACGGACCAGGGAACCCAAAGTGGTAGACAGGAATTCAATAATTTCACATAGCAATTGAGCACCACCAGGCCATCCCATTTCTCACAAGTAAGAGTGTTCAGTACCACAAGCACAACACAATACGTTATCTGTAGTTGCAACCCACAGCCTAAGTGTAGTTTATTTTGGCATGAGCTTTCATAGGCTGATAGTTTGCCATATCTGATGCAGGAAACGGACTCAGCTGAGTCACGTTTTGTCAAAACAAGAAGGATGTTATCTACTGCAGTTGCTTTCGTATCTCTTCAGAAAAGAAGACATGTGTATAATACTTCTCTTACACAACTCAACTCAAATCAGACACAAGAGTGTACATGACAGGTGAGCATACACCAGGCCTAGCCGGCAAAGTTTTCGTTTGGCTTAGCTTCCTGTGTAATGAGTGCAACAAAGGAAGTTGGTTGAGCGTTACCAACACAGCCTTTTGTTTCCTGTTTCTGCACAAAGAGCTTCTTGCGTAACTTCTGCTCTTCCACTAGCTTGCTGTTCCAAGATGGAGACAGACCTAATTGCTTTGTGTTGAGTAGTTTTACCAATCAGATGCATACTCATGAGGGTTATATGCACCCTTGGTTGAAAAACATTAGTTTATGATCTTTTAGATGAAGAACTCCCCATGCAAGGTACTGAATATATGGAGCGTAAAACATCAGCCTCTAGGGAAACAAACAAACAAAAATGAAGAGATTTATGTGAAGATATTCACATTTGTAATTCACACTACATTTATTATATATGACTCTACAACATGTAATGCAGGATTTAAAGAACAAAACAAATGAGAGGTACTGTGATGGGGTCTTTCCATTCCCATTATCTGGAGCCAGTATCAACAGCCAACTGAACACAAACCAGGCCCAGGCCTAGGCTAGGCCTTGTGCCAAATACTGTTCATAGTTGGCTTGGGCATAAGCACAACAGGCCAACATGATGGCTTTTCTGTTCAGGCAGAGCAGGGAAGAAATGAGGGAAACACATAGTAATTGCCTAGCAGTGCTGCTCCCAAGTCATCCATGATTTGTTTATCTGTATCAAAATCTTTGATCTTTAATAATTGTATTTTTTTCACTACCCTTTCCTGCCCTTAAGCTATATATTCTAACGTCACCCCAATGTTTATTGAACCAACTTCTGTTGATGGGAGTTTGCCAGCCTTCACGTTTCACGTGGTTTCCTGTCAGCACGTCCTGAAGAGTGGCTAGGAGATTGGCACTGAAGATTGGCACGCACTCACTGACAGAAGCAAACATATGAAAAGGTATCCACCTCGTATCTTGTATTCTTTAAGACAAAATGTCAGTGACACACACTCTTACAGGGGAGAACTGTAGAGAGCTATTAAAACAGTATGTGTAAAAGGAAGCTCTTGAGAGAGAAACAAGGGGAACATTCGTGTTAGGAAATGTTAGCTGCAGGTAGCAATGTAGTACCAAATTTGGTTTGGTTCAAGAGTGTTCTGTCCTCCATCTGTGGAGTCAGCTGGTGTATTACCACCTCCAATTTGGCCCTCTGTCTTGGCACATTTTTCACTTAGGAGATTACATCTAGTCCAATAGTCTGATACACTCTTGGTACAGTGAGTGCTAATAAACATAGTTATTGAGCACAGTCTAAATATCCTTATAGTAGTCAAATCAAGCTAACCCACTGCAAAGGCATTGTGACTTGCACTGCCCCCTTCCCAGAATCTTTGCCATTTGAGGGCACGCACGCACACACACACACACACACACACCTCTACCTGAAGACTTACGGTAATTCGGGGGCAGAGCTCATCGCAGGATTGGGGAAGGGTTGTAGCTAAGGGATGAATTACATGCTTTGCATGCAGAAGGTCTCCCAAGTTCAATCCCGGGCATCTCCAGGTAGGAATCCTGTCAGAAACCCCGGAGAGCTGTTACCATTCAGTGCAGACAGTACAGTTCTGAGCTTGATGGACCAATCGTCTGACTTGGTATAAAGCAGCTTCCTATGTTCCTAATATCTGAAATAATAATTAAAAAAACACCTATCTATTTAGAAATTAACTGCAGGAAGTCCCACACTGGTGCCCATTGTTATTCCATGAATGAATCTCCTCCTGATTTGCCACTATCAAAATCTGAGTGGCATAGACCTTTTCTTTAAATGTCTGGCTGTTCAACCTCTTTACCCAAAATTACAGGAATCAGCTGCAGAATTTGCAGAATTTGCAGACTGGGATCGAAAAATCAAGGCAAATCTAATTCTGCATACCCACGGTGGCCTTGGGCTTGTATTTATTGAAGAGCTCTGATGATTAGGTGTGTGGATTGTTGTTGTTTTTTATAATGCTGGTTTTAAATTTGGATCCGCAGCTAGCCAGGGAGCTCAGGAGCTGGAAACACAAAAGGCCTATGTGTTCAGAAAAACAGAACAGGACAATGCCACTACTCTGGATGCAGTCAATAAGTATAACAAAAACTCCAGTGCAAGGGAGGGGTCAGCAACTTCTGGCAGGGGTTGAATTAGTCTTGAGTCAACATGATATCATGAGCATGACTGGATTCCTTCCAGTCTGTGCCTGGCCTTAGCACAGTACAGATCATACCCCAAAGATTGCTTCACAGCCTAGTTCCCTCCCCCTCCCCCTCCCCCTTCCCACCCATAATGGAGACAAATACTTTAGACTAAAGACTTCACGCTAGTCAATTTCAGCCTGGCTCCGGGTCTGTCCTGATCCGGGGAGGAGAACAGCTTACTCCAGCCGCTGCTGGAGGATGGATCTTGATCAAAAGCACCCCGTGTTCCCAACAACCAACAAAAGGAGGGGAGAGGGGTTTTCTACCCCTGGGTTTCCCGCTCTCCCCGCCCTCAAGGGTCAGGTGGGGCTATGCCTGCCCCTTCGTGTCAGGTGGGCTTATTCCTGCCAGGGAAGAAGGTGACGTGTTGGGTACTTTACAGCTCTTTGAGACTACCCTGTTAGTTTGATGGTCTTGATGGTCCTTTCCTGGGTTTTGTGGATTCCAACCGATACTCTCCATTGTTGGGATGCCGGCCCGTCTGGCCGCTTCCCTGTAACCCAATCTCCCTTCCTCGCCCCCCTCCCCCTTGGAAGGAGACTGGTGTGTGCGTGTGCATGTATACTCGTGTCAGGCTTTCTCCACAACTTTGATCCAACTTTGGCTGCTGCTGGGTTAAAAACAGTCACCAAATGTAATGCCCACCCAAACTGCTCCATTTACAAAATCTTGAACTTGTCCCATAAGAAACTGCGGGGACTCAGATTCAAGACCCAAAGCTGAAACCACAAGCCTAGTAGGATACACAATGACTCGGTTACAGAGACCTGATGTGCTCTGTCTCTGCCTTTCCTTTCCACAGATCAACGAAACCTAGCTGGCTAACACTGCTTCAGAAAGTCCCACAAGCCTCCATGCGATGGTTGTACCACTCGGCCTCTCCAAGGAATAGATTTAAGCCCTTGGGGTGTGCTAACACAGGGAAATGATATTTTCTACCCCTGATCCTCTTGAGTCATGATACTGAGTTTCTCTGTTCTACCAAAATGTTTTTCTTTCAATAGCCTCTCCTTTCAGCTGTCTCATACATGGCTTGATGCTCATTCTGCTATATCCATTTTAAATTCTGTATTTGCCAGCCTCAAGGACATCATATGCATCTACATCTCAATGAGGTTGACTTCTATATCTATTACTCGATTATTTTCTTCAGATAAATCATCACATCATGATTTTGCCAGCACAGTTCAAACTTAGTGCATAGATGACACTGTTATGAGATATTCCCCTCATACGCCACTTTCCACACCAAGTCTCTGCTCTGCGTAACAGAGATGAGTAATCAACCCCCTAGAGCAGTGTTCTCCAACCTTGGGTACCCAGATGTTTTTGGCCTACAACTCCCAGCATACCCCAGCCAGCGTAGCATGCTGGGAGTTGTAGGCCAAAAACATCTGGGGACCCAAGGTTGGAGAACACTGCCTTGGAGCCTCTCACAGCAGCATTGCGCCACCAAACACCCTTTATGCCTCATGATTTCCCACCTTTAGAACTCTGAAAGGGAAGTTCATAAGCAATTCACAGGATCACGTAAGCAGATGTTCTGACTCAGGCTGGCAGAAAGACACCTTCTTCAGGTGATGTGTAATCTCTGGAAGAAGTGATAAAAGAACAACCACAAAGTATCCACATCGGGTAATTTTTCACGGACTTCTAAAGCGCAAGCATGCTTTCACTCAAAACGATCCTTTAGGGCACGGATCTAACAGAGAAGCTGGAAGCAGCTTCTAGGCAGAACAGGTTTAGACTGTCAAAAGATGCAGGAAGACAATTATTTGGCAGGGGGGTTGCTGTGTGTGTTAGAATCCGATATACAGGGCTATGCGCACACAGAGTGAATGCTGCTGGATGCATTTTTATTTTTTTAAGGGGCTAAAATAAGGGTTGCTTCTGATATTACATTAAAAACAAAAGCAAAACAACAACAACAACAACAAAAACCCAGGGAATTATTCCTATCTTTGCATACATAGGAAAGTGTATTGCATAAACTAGTAACATATGAAAATGAAATAAATAAATAAATAAATAAATATGCACAGACTTGCAAACTCTGAAACCCCAGATCTGGGCACTGAGTAAGGGGCAACACATATGCATACCCACATGCACATACATACATACATACATACATAGACACACGCATACATACATAGAGAAAGGGACACTTATTGACACGCTCTTTCCCCCATCTCAGCATGTGGGGATGGGAGGTTTAAATCTCCTCTCCTTGTGCACTGTGACATCTTACCTCTCAACCCAGTGCCAGTCAGCTGGGCAGGGTGGGAGGCACATGAGTTCAATGGGAAGGACAATGTGTAGAAATGAGGCTTCCTGTGCACCATCTTCCTAATATAAACGGCACTCCCGCCAGCATGCCAAACAGTTGTGCAGTGGCCAGGTGGGAGCACAATTAAAATGGGGGAAGCCATTGCGCAGGATTATTTTCCCTGCATGCCATCCTCTCTACCACAATGGCAGCAAAATTCAGTGGCGGGAATTCAGCCGCAGAGGCAACAGTAGCTTGAGCACCCATGGTGGACCACACGGAAGGCCTCCGAGGAATGCACATGGCCTGAGGGACGCAAGTTGCCCACATGTGCTTTATGGAGATCCTGTTCCATGACATGTTTTAGTCATCTTGCTTGGTTGGGCCTGTGAAAATGTAACTTCTATATGACCATTAGAAATCATGTGGGCATAACAATGCTCCATTCTGGCCAGGTGGACTGGTTCTGGTTGTGAATCCACCCTTTTTACCTCATCCAGTCCTACCTGCTGGGAAGGAATGCAATCATATCCTGCTGAAGCTTCCAGCCTTGTTTCCCCAGAAAGGCCAGGCCTTTCAGGTACAGTCTTGTATTTCAAAATTATTTTTAAGTTAGGATGGATATGTGTCCTTTTTTCTTTTCTTTTTTACAGAGGACAATCCTCTATTTGATGGGCTGTCCAGTCCAGGTCCAGTATAAAGAACCCTCAGAAGGAAGAGCTGGGCCTTGAAGTTTCCCATCAACAGCACCTGGACAGCAGACTGAGCAAGGCCCGCGGTCACCTGGCCACAGTCTTCCACAAGATGGTGGGATGTACTGTATTTCTATTTAAATTATAATTATAATTTCTAAATGGGCATCTGTACATATAAGTTAGCATATGCACATTTTATGTAAAATGATGTCCTCTTTTTTGGCAATTCACAAATGACCACCCTATTTTAAGCAGTGATACTCCGAATAATGGATAGGAGTCAGAAGAGAATAATGGATAGGAGTCAGATGCTGGCAACAGCCCACTTGGAAGGGGAAATCGCACCTCAGTCCTCTCAGATTAAATGAGGGATGCTTTTCATTTGTCAGACTCTAAGAGCTGTAGATTAATTAAAGTGAATGGCAAAAAGGACTCTTCTGTTTCATCTCTAATGCAGATAAACTACTACAAAGAGACAGGTAAGAGGTAAGGAAACCAGATAGTCAAGGTCTAATACTCTGTTTAGGCGGCTGAGATCCTAGAAGATGATTAAATCCTCTTATAGGGGTGGGTGGGGGTGTCATTTGAGCTTCTTTTTAATAATGTGATTCACATTAAGTGCATCCCTTTAACAGACTCTTTTCTTCCGAAAGCCTTCATGCATTTTCCTGTCTAGGCATTCTGGAAACTTGAATTGCTTTCCTGGAGTCCTTTTTACTTTTCAAGAGACGTGTTAGTTAGGAGAATACATTTGTATGTCCTTCAGCCTTTTGCTAGGGTGGAAATGTGATATGAAGACACAGAAACATCCGTGAGAGATGGAGGATGATGTTCTACAGCACATTTGTCTTTCAGCACAGCCACCCTTCCACGCACACACGCACACACGCACGCACGCACGCACACACACACACACACTGCCCTTGTGGTGATTCTTAACCATCCCCCCCCCCAAGTCAAGCAATACACATATGTGAAGGTCAGAGCAGACGTTTTGCTGTTAGGGTTATCACCTCCAAATTGGGCCCCAAGGGGCTATACTTCTGAGCCATCTGATTAGGTTTTCTCTCTCCTGCTGAGTGGCTGCAGTGCTGAGAGAGGTCATTTTTTTTCCCTTGTCTGATATTGCATGGGGCTATCATAAGCATCAGATAAAAACAGGGACGGGCGGGGACCAAAGGCCACTCCGATTGCTGCAGCTTCACACAGGGCTCCTAGTTGCAGAAGTTTTTTTTTAAAAAAAATATTAACAGTGAGGTGACATTTGGAAGATGGTCACTGAAGGGCACAAAGGCACGACAAATCCTGCTCACCCACTGGGATGCTTTTTGACAAAGAAATAAATGTGGTCTGAGCCAGTCATTGAACTCCCATGTTTGGGGAAAGGACAATAATGCCTGGCATTGCCAGTTAAAAGCGTTGGGTACAAGGTTGTATGAAAAACATCTGCCTGAGACCATGGAGAATGACTGCCAGTCAGAGTAGATCAGGAATAGGCCTTAATTGAGGGGTTGCCTGGCACGGCGCGGTATCGGCCATGTTTGCGCACTGGCGTTGGTGCCTGTGGGTGGTGCCCCCCCCTGTGGGGACAGTTGGTCACTGTCTGCGTGACCTGCCCAGCTTGTGTTGGTGTGGGGCTCTGCCCACTGTTAGGGGTGCCCCTCCCACTTTTTTATTTTGGGTTCCTGCGCAGGCTAGTGCTGGCTCGAGTGGGCCTCGTGGCCTGGCGTTTTCTCCTCCTGGGTGTGGCCTTTGGCGCCATGTCTGGCCCTATTCAATCCAGGCGCCCCGTTTAAATTTAATCTAGTGTCTTCTTTATTCTTACTTTAATTCATACTGCCCTATAGTGTTAGCTACTAATGCCGGTAGGCCTAGGGATGTGCGCGAAGCTCAATTTGGGGGTGGAAGTCCAGTGAACTTATCGGGCTCAGTCCCTGAGCTCCACTTGCCCTACCTTTTCCCTGGCTCAATTCGCGTTCTCGCAAGCTGAGCCAGGGAAGTGACTTCCGGTTTCCGGTGCTATGTTGTTTATGTAGAAAATGGCATAAGATACATTAAAAACATTAAAAACGGCCATGATTTGCATAATTTGTATAAATATCGCAATTTTTAATATATTTTATGCTATTTTCTACATAAACAATGTAGCACCAGGGACCCGGAAATCCGGTGACGCCTCAGCTGGCACTCACATTCAGTGCGGCTCGCACACCATGAGTCTAATATTAGGTGGATCGCCCACCCCTAAGATTGTTGTTGAAATGTGGGTTATCATGTTGTCTGAACCCAGCCATGCTAGCAAACCATGGCTTGTTAACCATGAACAACCCACAATTCACAACCTAACAACAAACCATGGGTTGTTAGTGCGGCTGGGTTCAGACATGATAACCCACATTTCAACAACCCACGGTTCAACAAAAAACCACACTCAACCCATGCTCAATCCTTGAGTGTGGGTTATTGTGTTGTCTGAACCAAGTCATAGTCTGGCCAGCTATGCATACACTGGATCTCAGACAGTCACAGGAAATGGGACAATTGGGTTGGAATCATAGAATCATAGAAAAGTAGAATTGGAAGGGGCCTACAAGGCCATCGAGTCCAACCCCCTGCTCAATGCAGGAATCCAGGTCAAAGCATGATCATCCCTGACAGATGGCTTTCCAGCTGCACCTTGAATGCCTCCAGAGTGGGAGAGCCCACCACCTCCCTAGGTAGTTGGTTCCATTGTCTTATTGCTCTGACAGTCAGGAATTTTTTTCTGATGTTTAGGTGGAATCTGGGTTCCTGTAACTTGAGGCCATTATTCGGTGTCCTGCAAACTGGGATGATCGAGAAGAGATCCTGGCCCTCCTCTGTGTGACAACCCTTTAAGTACTGGAAGAGTGCGATCATATCTCCCCTCAGTCTCCTCTTCTGAAGGCTAAACATGCCCTGTTCTATCAGTCTCTCCTCATAGGGCCTTGTTTCCAATCCCTTTATCATCTTTGTTGCCCTCCTCTGAACCCTCTCCAGTTTGTCTGGATCCAGACTTAGTCATACTTCCAGTAGACCCACTGAAATAAATGGGACTTAAGTTTGTATGTGAGGCACCCTGGATGTTTTGTAAACTGATCTCACACACTCATAGGAAATCTCTGGATGAGACAGTTGGTTTGGGTGCAGACTTAGCTGTACTTCGAGTAAACCCATTGAAATAAATGAGATTTAAGTTTTTATGTGAGCCACCCTGGAGTTTTTGTAAACTGAAGGGTAGGATATATGCATTGGGTTGGATCCAGACTTAGTCATGACTAACTTAAGTCCCGTGGATTTCAATAGGCCTACTTGAAGTATAACTAACTCTGGATCCAACCCATTGTGTTTAAGGTATACTTTGTACAAATGATGAGTTATTTTGTCCATCTTCTATAATTAAGTTGAAAAGCTCTCAATCAATAGATGCTGCAATCAAGAGGAAACAGCAAACAAAACTATTGTCTGTGTTGGTACTCAATCTTTATTTCAATGTGTTAATTAATCAACTAACACATTAAAATCTAAATGGCTGAAACCTTTATCAGTGGGCTTAGTAAGATCCTATCAAGGGTTAAAATATTAGAACAATCGTTGATTAAATTGAGTCCTGCCAAGTTGCTGGCAGTTGGAAAACGAATGATGGGCAGTGACCTTTTGATATTTGTCTGATTTGATGTTGTTTGCTGTTACTTATTATTTAGTGTGTATTGATTAGAAGATGAAGAAATGGTTGGTTGCTATTCAGAATGAACACACAATCATAGGCTTGACATGGTCTGAAGTTACATGAGATGAGAGCAAATGTTAGGCAAACATTACTTGATGTCAGAATCTTCCTGGAAATGCGACAATTTAAAATGAGCAGATATTGTACTGTTTAAGAAATACATTTCCTGTTGTGGAAGCAGGTCGCTATTTCAGGATGTTTGCTATGTGTGTGTGTGTGGGGGAATCTTTGGGGATCCAAATCATACTGGATGCAGAACAGACTGTGACAGCTATAATAAAGTGAGCAGTACAACAGTGCAGGGAGAAAAAAAATGTGATGGAAACAAAAACTTCCAGCACTGGATATTCTTTGTGTGGATTCACATTGAAATATGACCTTGAATAATTACAAGAGCTGGAAGTATTTTTCCCCTCATTTCCATATGTTTCTCTCAACTTTCTAAATCAAAAGGCAAAAAAGCATTTTTTAATGAATTCATTGCATTTTGTTTATTTCTTTTCCAGGATGCATAATACTGAGAATGTTATATTAACTATTGCCAGAACACCAAGCAATGTAAGCATCAGAGGATATGGTAACATGGGCCTATAAACTAGCCAGTCAATCCGCCTGTGTGATACTATTTTATTATTGTATTATTAACTGGTTCTTATTCATTCATTGTCAACTCTGCTGGAAATGTATTAAATTATTTTATTAAATTAATTAATGAAATTACTAAGTCAGGGGTGGGCAGAAGGTAGATTTCCAGATGTTTTGGACTTTATGTCCCAGCATTCCTGACCATGCTGGCAGGGACTTATGGAAGCTGAAGCAGAAAACATCTGGAGATCTACCTTCTGCCTACCCCTGAACTAAGTAATAAAAGAACCTGGATCTGGTTGGACAGGTTTGCTGTGGGTCGGCTCAGTCAACATGCTTGAAATTAGCTCAGAATTTGTTGAGGCAGCAAGGAGCGGGGTCGGCTGTCATCTTCAGGTTGATAATTGGATCACATTAGGAGGAGCTTCAGACAGAACATTTGCCCAGAGCCACCCATAAGCCATTACTTCTACAGAATGGAGTTTGCTAACCCATTAACCCTGAAGATGACTATGCTCAGCCCTAGTAAGAGCCCTAGGCCCTTTTCTTTTACCCAAGCCCCACAGGCCAGAACAAATCACCATAGAACCCTTCAGTGGAGATCCAATATGGTTTGATATTTAACACATAAGGAGAACCAGAGCTAGCCCCTTTATCATAGTTGACAAGAGTTATGATCATTTGTTAACTTCTCCTGTGCTCAGGACAAACCTTTAGAGCAGTGTTCTCCAACCTTGGGTCCCCAAATGTTTTGGGCCTACAACTCCCAGCATGCCCTAGCCAGCTACGCTAACTGGGGCATGCTGGGAGTTGTAGGCCAAAAACATCTGGGGACCCAAGGTTGGAGAACACTGCTTTAGAGAATACAAACACAGTTAGGGTGCAATCCTATGGCCACTGGATGCTGTTTAGATGGCCATAGGATAGGTCAGAGTCCCAGCTCCGACCTTGGAAATGCGTTCCGAGGTCGGAGCTGGGACTCTGACTGTGGGGCGCCCTCCTTTCACCCTTGCAGCCAGCACGGTTCTTTCCGCATCGGCTGAGGGTGCGAAGTCACAAGTGCAACTTCGGAGCCAGTGCTGGGGGGGGGTGCAGGGAGGGGAAGGGGAGGGGAGGAGTGAGGCTCCGCCGAGATACGACATATCCCAGCAGGGCTTCAGCCCCTCCTCCTCACGACCAAGGGCAAGAGACATAGAGAGCCAAAATCGGCCGTCCATGTCTTTTGCAGGGCGGTGGAAGCACGGGGGCAATCCTTGACTCTGCCACTCCTCCTGCACTCAACTGGATGCCCCAAATCCTCCAAGTTAAGAGGGTTACATGCAGCCACACTGGATGGCGCCATTAAGTAATTTTAGACTCTGGATCTAATGGTCTTGGGGGGGGGTTCTCTTGCAATGGTAATGTGTAGCCCTGATACGTTGGGGTACCCTCTTGCTCATTCTGCTTAGTGGGCCCCCAGACTTTTGCCCAAGGGCCCTCAAAAACCTATTTTTATGACAGCTCCACAGTAAAAACATGTGCATTACCCCAGGTTTGAAAGGCCCAGCAACCAGCCTTGGTGGTGCCTCTCAGCCAGGGTTTGCCACTTACAAATCACCAAAAAAGAGGACATGCATCACCCCCAAAAAGGGGGGACATCAATTTGCATACAATTGGCATATGCTAATTTAGAGGTCTGATGCAAAATTAGAAATAATGATTATATATTAAATAGAAATACAGTCTATCTGACCATAGTGTAGAAGACTGTGACCAGTTGACCCATGCCATGTGCCTTGCTCACTCTGCTGTACAGGTGCTGCTGATGGACAACTTCAAGGCCCCTGCTCTCTCTTCCGATGGTTCTTTATCTTTAGTCTTCATCGTGATCTTTTAACTTTTATCTTTATCTTTAAATGGGCAGCCCTTCAAACAGAGGGTGCCTTCAAAGTAGAGGACGGCCCTCTGGCAGCCCTTCAAATAGCAGACTGCCCTTTGTAAAAGAGGACACATGGGCCACCCTGCTACCTGCATCAGAAATAATCAAAAGCTACCTGGACTTTCTCCCCATGGATTGCCACCTGTTTGCGGCACTCAGCCTTTGCAGATATCTGCACCGATATGTGAATTGGGAGTTCAATGGTTCTTCTCACTCTAAGCTACATGAAAGCCAGTTGGCTATCTCATGGCTGACAGCCATTGCACCTGTGAATTCCTCTTGAAGGTCAATGCAACCGCCTGGCCTCCAACCAGCAAAATACAGAAGAAGGTTCAAGGGGAACGTGAAACACAAAGGAAAGTGAGCCATTTAATTTCCATTTGGAAAAATAAAGCACTATTTATTTTGCTTCAATTATAGAGCAATCACGCTCCCCTGAATAGGCCTCACAGACACTCACTACAACTTCTCCTCTTAATTAGATGTTTGTGAATCTAAAGGTTCCTACCGTGGCTTGGGGAGCAAAACAAAAAACACCATTTCTATGTTAATTGAATTCTCTTATTTCCACCCATTTCTCACAATCAAGGCCCCTTGATATATTTAATCTTTTTGCAATGGTTCCCATGGCAACTCTTCTAGGTTATGGTGTAGCCAAAGACTACAGTGATCATGCAGCCCAGACTTGCCAAGAGGTACATTTTTCCCGTTTCTCTTGCACACATGCTTTTCCTACCCACTCACTGCCTTGCTTTTTACACTGGGGGAATTTTCCTCATAACAGCCTGAAACACTCCTTTCTCCTCAGGGACTTCTGCGAAGAAGAGCGGAAGGGTGTGTGACGAGATTTTACGCTCAAATGCATGTAATGAGACCCCCTCATCTCTCCTTCCTGCAAAACTGTAGCCCTATTTGGGCGTTCTCATCCCCCACATAATTAGAATTGAAGGGAGAGCAGGGACAAGAGTGCTAGCTCTGTCCCCATCACAAGAACGCAAGCTTTGCCCCTTCTATTGCTGAGCCTGTCACCCTTCACAGGTTGGAGGGCGAGTGTCTGCAGCAGAAAGCCTGCTGTACTCGTGTTGGCTTCTTGCACAATGTTTCTAAATTGCACAGGAAGCCTGCACAAGTAGATTAGTGTCCTTGCTACGGACGTTCGCTCTCCAACGTCAAAGATAGGCATAGATGGGCACCTGCCAAGGGCCCACATCCCCACAGGAGCCCACTGAAAAGCGCCCCCTGGACTTGCTCTTCTCCTTCTCCTTCTCCTTCTTCTCCTCCTTCACCATTGCAACCTGTTTATTCACCGGCCTCTCACTCTGGCCCAGGAATTGGTGGTAGTGAGGAGGAGCAGCAGATACTATTGCCTACTTGCTCGTTGGCTCTTTGTCAAGAAGCAAGCAAGATGAGAAAGAGGATGAGGAGCAATAGCAGCTGGTGACAATGGCAATGAGAAGGGAGGGGGCCCATTCAGGGTGTTTTGCCCAAGGGCCCTCAAAAACCTATTTTTATTTTATTTATTTATTTATTTATTATATTTATACCCCGCCTTTTTTCCTGCAAGAAACCCAAGGCGGCTTACACAATAATCCTCCTCCTCCTCTCCATTTTATCCTCACAACAACCCTGTGAGGTAGGTTAGGCTGAGAGTCAGCAACTGGCCCAAAGTCACCCCGTGAGTTTCATGGCCGAGCGGGGACTAGAACCCGGATCTCCCAAGTCCCAGCCCTACACTCTCACCACTACGCCACACTAGAGTCAGCATGGGCCACAGGGACAGCAATGGAGGGGGTGGAGCTAGCACATTCAGCCCTGCTCTCCCTCGTGCTATTCTAAATGAGTAGGGTTCCCCAACCTTTTGGGGGCAGTGGGAACATTTGGAACTTTGAGAGAGGGTTATGGGCACTTTCACAAAATGTCTGCCATTAGGGAGCAGCTTGCCCAGTCATAAATGGCTTTCGTGGTGGGCATGGCGGGTCACAAAGCACTCATCTCCCGGAAGACAAACTCGTGAGACTCAAAGAAGAGTAACCTGCCCAGGAGCCGAAGGACAAGACAGAGGTGGCAGCTGAGCTCCAAAACACAAAAACACTCTTTGGAACACAAATAAAGATAATGCTAGGGGACAGCACTTTGCTTTGCGGCATGCCAGGTGACCAGTTTTTAAAAAAATCTTAAGAAATAAAACAAAAGATCAGGAGGGGCAGGGAGCCTGGCGAGTGCCAAGAAAGGTGTCTGTGGGTGCTTTGGTGCCCACAGGCATGGCATTGATTGGAGATCCCAGTCACGGGGGATTAGAATACAGTAAAACCTTGGATTGCAAGTAACTTGGTCTGCAAGTGTTTTGCAAGACAAGCAAATTTTTTAAAATAAATTTTAACTTGATAAACGAGCGACGTCTTGCAAGACAAGTACTGTAGTACGGTCAAGAAAAATGAAGACTTTTACACTATCGTTCTTTATTGCAGCTTAAATTAAAAAATATGTGTACAAATTTTTTCTGGGGAATTTCGCTTTGATATACAAGTGCTTTGGATTACAAGCACGTGTCCGGAACGAATTACGCTTGCAATCCAAGGTATTACTGTACTTCCATTGGGCCAGTACCAGAAAGCTGATTTTCTCCTTATGGAATTCCAGGCACGTGTTTGCAAGATAAGCTCACCAGGAATTATTTCCTTGGGATACTGAATGCTCTTCCACCACCACACACAGTGCTACAATATATTAATATTTTCATTATTGTTGCTACATTTATATCCCACCTTTCCTCCAAGGAGCCCAAGGCGGCTTACATGGTCTTCCTCCTCTTCATTTCATCCTCACAACAACCCTGTACAGGTACAGTGCTACAGGCATCGGTAACCTCAAGATTGGATTATTATAACATGCTCTGTGTGGGGGGCTACCTTTGGACTCGGTCTGGAGGCTGCGGCTGGCGCAGAATGCAGCAGCCAAGCTGCTAACTGGGGCCTCCTTCTGACTTCAAGCTGGACTCTTAGCAACTTGGGACCAGGTTATCTTAGAGCAGTGTTCTCCAACCTTGGGTCCCCAGATGTTTTTGGCCTACAACTCCCAGCATGCCCCAGCCAGCATGCTGGGATTTGTAGGCCAAAAACATCTGGGGACCCAAGGTTGGAGAACACTATCTTAGAGCAGTGGAGGCTGGTGACTCCAGTGTCAGCAGGGTTGTGTCCACTCCGGATTTTATGCCGAACTTTTAGGGAGCTATCCATGGTGCTGGACCTATTAGGGGGGTAGGGTTTGATGCCAGGGACAGTGCCTTTAAAGTTCAGAATAAAACCTGGAAAGGATATGCAGCCCTACTGACATTGGAGTCACCAGCCTCCACTGCCTTAAAGACCACCTCACCCCTTATGTCCCTGCCCGATCTCTGCGATCATCAGAGGGAGCATTTCTGAGGGTGCCACATGCTCCTGAGGTTCGCCTCAGGAGCCCTTGCAGAAGTGCATTTAGTGTTGCAGCACCCACCTCCGGAACAATTTACCAATTGACAATTGACAATAGACACACACACACACACACACACACACACCAGTTCTGACGTTCAGACATCTAAGACTCATCTCTTTGCACAGGCTTTCCCAAAGGGTGAAGCAGGCAGCCAGCCATGGTTTGTAGCACGCAGTAGAGTGTATCATTTTATTGCTGATTAATTTGTATCATGTTGTTTTTATTGTTATATTTATTGTTGTTTTTATGCCATCATATTTTATGTTCACTACTTTGATACCTTTGTGGAAAGCGGTATATAAATTCGAATAATACCATCAGTCAACAAAAATATATCAGTTAGGTTGAGAGTCAGTGACTAGCTCAAAGTCACCGAGTGAACTTCATGGCCGAGTGGGGACTAGAACCCGGATCTCCCCGAATCCCAGTCCGACACTCTAACCACTACACTGGCTCTCACTACACTATACTATACTGACTCTGTGCATATAGATTCGCACAGCACTACCTTAGCACCACAAGGAGATTTGATACAAAATGTATGCCACGGTTCACTCCTCCACCTGATCTTCACCAGGAGCTGTATAAAATAGCCTGTGCTATACTAAACTCATAAGGCTGTGCAGTGTAGTGGCTAGAGCAGTGGTTCCCAACCTTGGGTCCCCAGATGTTGCTAGACTACAGCTCCCAGCATCCTTTGCCATTAGCCATGTTGGTAGGGCATGCTGGGAGCTGTAGGCTAGCAACATCTGGGGACCCGAGGTTCGGAACCACTGGGCTAGAGTGTCATATTAGGGCAAGGAAAACCTAGATTCAACTCTCCATTCAGTCATGAAGCTCACTGAGTAACCATGGACTAGTCACTGTTGAGTTCAGCCTTCTCCAGCCTGGTGCTCTCCAGATGTGTTGGACTGCAACTCCCATAATTCCCAGCCAGCATGGCCATTCTGGGTAGGGATGATGGGAGTTACAGTCCAACACATCTGGAGAGCACCAGGCTGGAGAAGGCTGGCTTACAGGAAGAATGGTACAGCTTGGTAATTTTAGATCCGGGACTTAATGGTCTTATGCCCTCTGCCCTTTCAGATTGCCATGAGTTGTGAAGCACACAACTAACAATTCTGTTCTAGCCTGGTGGCTACTAGAGACAGAAATTTGGGACACACCACACCAGCATTGGCGGGGGTTGGAGGCAGCAAAAGAGTTTGGCAACTGGAAGTCTGGAATATATCCAGCCAAGAAGCTGAGTTTTTACTGCTGGCTAAGAGACTCCAAGGGGATGCTGTTTGCTTGGGCTGCAGGGTGGGTGGAATGGAATGGAATGCTGGTTTTAGAAGAACACTTTCACTTCTCAGGACGTTTGCTTGCTTGATTTTGCTGAGCTGATATATTTGGAAACAAACATGTATCCCCCCCCCCAATACCGTAAGACTCCTACATTCCCTCCTCACGAGAAAAACATAGTGGTTGCCTGTGGAATGTCCTATTACTTGGAGAAGTATGGAACATTAAACATTAATTTGTAAAATGAAAAAAAAATGCTATAGAAATGATAAATGACATTTCTCACACATTTTACCAGGCTCCATGCCAAAGAAAAAGCCATATCCATTCCCATGTAAGCCACTCAAATGCTTGCAGTAGCATTTTTCCTTACCCTCTTTCCAGCTTCTTCTAGTATCGCTGGCCACCCAGATGACCTGCTGATGTTATTCACGAAGCTACAGCAAACACGACTTTCCGTTGCAATAATCTCAGCCAGTTCCACTCCCAAATCCCTGTGGACGTTCCACTTCAGCATCTCTCTGCTGGGAGTAAGTCTAGCCTATTAACTAATTTATCAACATTTACATTACAAACATTAACTAATTAAGCCACATCTCTTCTTCATAGGTTCCGTGTTCATCATTAGCAAAACTTCAGACTGGGAAAAAGGATCTCAAGGGTACAAATACCTCTAGCCTCTCAGTCAATCATTTCAACCATGCATATATTTGTCTCTTGTCCTCCTTCAAATACATTTTTTAAAAGTGGTGACTCAGTTATGTTTATCAGTTGATTCTTTAAACCCCTTGAGGTTTGGATGGTTATTGGAACACTTATAAGACAGTTTGCATATTTAGAGAGAGAAAAGTCCTACAACTCCTAGCATTCCCCAGCTAGGAATGCTGGGAGTTGTAGGACTTTTTTCCTGTCTAAACATGCATAAGATTGTGCCCTTACTATGGAAATGTCATTAATGAATTTCCACCTTGCACGTCTCATGTTCCTCTCATCCCTTCTTTCTCCCATCTTAATTTACAAACAAGTTCATTTACTAGGATTTGACTGTAGCCGATGCAGTAACATAATACAATTCACATGGGGTTAAATAGATACTATTACATTTGCTGGGGACAATCAACAAAGGATGCCTCTGCTGTAAGTTTCCTGAAAACATCTCACTGCTGCAAACAGAACACTAGGCTAGATGGACCTTTGGTCTGATCCAGCAGGATCTTCTTATAATAGATTTAATAGGGGAGAAGTCCTGAGCAGTGAGTCAAACCATGACATTTTTTGGTCCAGTTCCAGTTCAGTTTCAAGCTGCAATTGAAGTTGCTCCATGTTTGATTCCAGTTCAATTTTCCATGGGAAAATTTAAATATAAGGCAGATCATTTATAATTATCATGTGCATAGTGGGGTGGAGCAAGCGAAGGGGTCTAAAACTGTTGCAATTAAGTGTCAGTAATAAGTACTATGAATTGTGCATGAAACAAACAAACAAAAAAAGAACATAAGAAGACCCATGCTGGATCAGACCAAGGGTCCATCAACTCCAGCGTTCTGTTCACACAGTGGCCAACCAGCTGCCTGTGGGAAGCCAACAAGTGGGACACGAGTGCAACAGCACCATCCTGCTCATGTTCCATCAAGCAGTATACATAGGCATACTGCCTCTGACTCTGCCCCTGGAGGTAGCATATAGCCACCATGACTAGTAGCCATTGATAGCCCACATGAGGATAAAATAATTTTTAAGTACCGTACTTAACACATGCATGTTTCTTAATCCATACTGTTTAATTTTAATTGTATGATCAGAGACATGTGCAATAGATGAAGAAAAGAGAGCGGCAGGGCCCTTGGAGCTGTCCATGAGCAGTACCTGTACAGCAGGCTCAGCAAGGCACATGGGTCACCTGGTGACAGTCTTCCACGCTAAGGTGAGATGTACTGTATTTATTTATTGAAATTATTTATTGAAATTAATTTCTAAGTTTGCATCCCTACCTATAAATTAGCTTATACAAATGTTATGCAAGTTTATGTCTTTCTTTTGTCCTCTTTTTTGGTGGCACCTTTCCTGGGGGGGGGGGGTGATTCTTAAGTGACCACCCTCAGAAACACAAAATACATAAAGGCCTGTCTGTGCAGTGGGAGAATGAATTCCAAACTGAGTGAGAGAGTCTATCAACAGGGTTTCTTTACAACCATTCTGCCCCAAATAGATCCAGATTGTGATCTCCCAAGTATAAAGATACCACTCTTGAAATTAAACAAACAAACAAACAAAATCTGGGTGTTGCCTAGGAGGTAGAACACAGAAGGTGTCTGGCACTGGAGCTAGGGGAAGAGGCTGGAGGTTTTTGGTGAGTCTGGGACATGCCCAGTGGTTTCTGGCAGATCTGAAGACAGAGGCCAGTGCAAAAGCTGTCTACTACACACATTAGGTCAGATCAGGGATGGGCAACTTGTGGCCATCCAGATGTTTTGGTCTACAACTCCTATAATTCATCACCATTGGCTATTCTGGCTAGGGCTGATGGAAGTTGTAGGCCAAAATACCTGGAGGGCCACAAGTTGCCCACTCCCCACATTAGGTGATCAGCTAAAAGAAATCACAAACAAATCCCGAAATGCTGAGGGATAAAACAAACTACCTACATCCTCTCGCTTTTCTGGCAACTGATCCAAAAGCCAAAGAAACCAACAAAGCCAAACCTGAGCATGCTAGACTGGTCTATCAGCAATCCTACCTACAGGAAACATACATACATAGATCAGAGAACATACATGAAAACTTGTAGCCTACGCAATTTCGGGATCACAGAGAAGCATAACTTTTTCAACAGATTTTTTTCTATTAAAAAAAATTCCAGTCTGACAAATTGACATTATTACTAGATTAATTAGAGTTTCAGTATAGTGCCTACTGCTGAGCTGTTGACAGGATAGGATTTAACCGAAATCAGCGGATCCAATTAGACCCAGGGGTCCGTAAGTCAAGCACTTCCAGAGTACAAATTATTGGTGACGTTTCTAAACAGTGCTTGACAGAGGAAAGCAGCAGCACACAGGGCTTCTATACTACACTAGAATGTCATGGAGGGAATCTTTAGTGCAACCTTGTGGCGTACTGGTGTAGTGGTGAGAGTGTTGGACTGGGACTCAGGAGATCTGGGTTCTAGTCCCGGCTGTGCCATGAAACTCACTGGGTGACTTTGGGCCAGCCACTGACTCTCAGCCTAACCTACCTCACAGGGTTGTTGTTGTGAGGATAAAATGGAGAGGAGGAGGAGGAGGAGGATTATGTAAGCCGCCTTGGGTTCCTTGCAGGAAAAAAGGCAGGGTATAAATATAATAAATAAATAAATACCTTCATTTTGCCATTTTGGTTTGGCTCAATTTGGTTCCACTGAGAAATTTTCCACTCAGCTTTCAGAGCAGAGATAAGGTGCCACGTGTCCTCATTTACAGAGGACACTCCTCTATTTCAAGGGCTGCCAGAGGACTGTTCTCTATATGAAGGCATCCTCTAGTACAGTGTTCTCCAACCTTGGGTCCCCAGATGTTTTTGGCCTACAACTCCCAGCATGCCCCAGTTAGCTGCGCTGGCTGGGGCATGCTGGGAGTTGTAGGCCAAAAAACATCTAGGGACCCAAGGTTGGAGAACACTGCTCTAGTACTTGAAAGGCTGTCCTCACCAAGTCTGGTTTAAAGATAAAGGGCCATCAGAACTGTGGTCCATCAACCATTAGCACCTGAACAGCAGGCTGAAAAGGCAGACACTGAGGTCACCTGGCCACTGTCTTCCACACTACGATGAGATGTACTGTATTTCTATTTAAATTTTAATAATTATTTCCACATTTGCATCTATCTATCTATCTATCTATCTATCTATCTATATAGATGAATTAGCACATGCAAATGTTATGCAAATCACTGCTCCCTATTTTGGTGGTGCATATCCTCTTTTTTTGGCAGTTCATAAGTGGCCACCCTAGGCGGAGGCAGTTTGCAGGAGCCAGGAGAGCAGTTGCAGGATCAAAGTGAGCACAGCAGGATTGGGATTCATTTCCACTGGGGTCCCCTGGCTTGAAAGATTGGCCATTTCAAAAAGAGATCTATGGCGTGTTGCAGCCAACAATTTTTTCTCTAGATAGTATTCTTGTCATTACTCCTCTGAACCGTTAGCTTGATCGTTCCTTTCGGTGGCAGAACTCTCCTCTCATCAGCATCAAAGGAAGTCCTACACACGCGCTGGCTGCAAGGACAGGCCCTTGCCGTATTAAATATTTTAAGTGTATCATTTTTCCCCATTGCTCTTAATGACCAAGGAAATGAAGCAGAGTGATGTGCTATTACCAAAAAAAATTTTTTTTTTTAATCAATCCCCTTCTCTCTTTCTGACCTCCGCCAATGAATGCTTGACAATTCTGGCAGCCTTCTGACATGAAAGAGTGCCCCTGGAAATAAAGGCTGATTAGCACGCCGTGTTGTCATGAATAGCAATTCCTCATAATGCATGTATGGAATAAACGTTTGCACTATCTTATCAGCGATTCTTCTTCTTCTTCTTCTTCTTCTTCTTCTTCTTCTTCTTCTTCTTCTTCTTCTTCTTCTTCTTATGCCTCGTGCCTGTGAGTAGTTGAGACGGCTGTACCACCACCAACCATCGTCCTTGCTTAAATTTCTCGCAAAGGCGTATGCCATATCTTAAGAGTCATATGCTGAGCACGTTTGGTTATTCATTTATAAATATTTTATCGTATCTATCATAACACTAAGTCCGTTTGCCTATGGGAACATAATAGGGCAAGCGCATTTATCCGGACACCTCTGGGAACAAAAGCACTGTCAAAAATGGCGAGAGGCAGCATCTCCTTTCTGCAATGTCGCTTACTACCGCGCTGCGGCTTAATCAACTGTTTAGCACTAAAACGGCTGTTAAGCTAACGGAAGGCGGGACATTTGGAAGCGTTTCTGGAGGGCAAAGTGCGTCAACACAGAAAGGTTCATTTTTGCACTGTGCTGAATTTTTCAATCTATTAGTTTTCAACCATTCGTTGGGGGGAAACGGCAAAAAGAAATCGCAGCCAAAAATTGTGGGAAAGTGTGAGAATCTCAGAGCGATTTCTCAGTGTGTAGCGCTCCTTACGGGTGGCTGAGCAGGGTGGGTGGGTGCTCTTCATTTTACAATGTTTATCCCATTCTGTCTTTGCAGCCCCTCCAACTGCTTCAGCTTTCTGAAAAGCCCCTTAGATGACTTAACCAGGACTTCCTCCCTTAGGGCTTTCCGGTGCTGCTGCCTGCCCAGTGCTTGAAAGCTGAGCGAGGCATTTTTGGTTTTGCTGTTGTTATTAAAAGTTATGTTAACAATATATAGGAGGAGGGGGAGGGGGAGGAGGAGGACGACGACGACAACGACAACGACAACAACAACACCAACACCTCACTCAGCGTTCAGGTGCTCAGTAGTCAAAAAATACAACAATTAACAACAAATTACAATATAATAATAAAAACACTCCAAAATGTAGGGTGGGGGGAGGGACTACAAAACAGAGCACAGCAACAACAACAACAACAACAACACTTGGGAAAATAGGATCATTTTTACCTGATGATAGTCAGTGATGGTAAAGTAGGTGCCTTATGGATAGATCTGCGGAGCAATTTCCAACAATGGGGTGCCACCATCAAGAAGGCCCTGTCCCTGGGAGCCATCCAGCTCACCTCTGAAGGTGAAAGTGTCTGAATCAGGGCCTCTGTTGAAGATCCTAACAATCAGGCAGACTCTTCTTAAACAGATCTTAAGTCACAGCAATAGTATGCTGAATTGCTAAGGAGCAGAGATCCATCTTTGTCCCTAGCTAGAGAGAACTGGCAATAGAACGTCACTCATTTTCTCCCTGCCCAGTGCATCTATCACCACCAAATATTGGTCAGGTGGAAGCACTTATTTGAAAATTAACTAACAAGGATCATAGTTCTAATATTATGTGTGTATCCTCTGACTGTCTTCTTTACCAGGATCAGTCCCTATTTGGGGGGGAGGGGATATGTCCCTATTTATTCTCTATTTTTGCCTCTGGGGAATGCCTTGTTAAAATATGAGTAACTACAGTTGTTTGTTTCAGACCCTTTCCCATGACCTCTAGCAGGAGAGGGTGGGGCAGCACAGATGCACTTTGCACATGCTTGAGCACCAAGACTGCATGCCATGTATACCAGAGGCGAGCAGAAAGTAGATCTCCAGATGTTTTTGACTTCAACTCCCAGCATTCCTAGCCATGGGCCATGCTAGCAGGGGCTTCTAGAAGTTGAACTCCAAAACATCTGGAGATCTACCTTCTGCCCACCCCTGGTGTACAGCCTATCATTTCACATGCCACAGCTGGTTTAATCGTAAACTGTCAATAGCAATTCTAAACTGTCACCAGTTCGAATGTAACACTAAACTATGGTTTAGCACTATGCGAATGAGCCCCGGGTTCCTCTGCTCCCCCTTCCCCCTCCTCCTCCATCATGGTCACAAGAAGGACATTGGAAGCATCAATTTCCTGCTTTTTGGTTTATTGTTATGCCCAAAGAGGACAAATTGTGGTTGGTTTACTGAAATCAGCTGGAATCAAACCATGGCTAATCATCATGGCTTGTTTCAACAAACCATCCTTTTAAACCAATCAGTGTTCGCAGTTCAGACGTAACGAGAAACTCCAGTTAGTTTAAACCAGGCACTGGATGTTTCCAGTCTCTACTTTGTGACAATGCTGAAGGAAGGAGGGACTGCACAAGCCTGAGGTGCCCTCTGCTCAATCAGATAACACTAAACCATGGTTTAGTGCAGGGGTGTTGAACCTCACTCCCATAGGCAAAATCTAGCCCACCTAAGGTCCCAATCTGGCCCTCCGGGGCTGCCCATATTGCCACGCCCCTTCCCCTGACGGCATCCTCTTTCCCCTGACCACTCATCATTTTGTGATTTCCTAGCTTTTGCACCTATTTCCCCCACTCTAAAAGGCTGAAATGCCTTTTATGCTAAAATAGTGTAAAATAGAGTTTTACGCTAAAATAGGCTGGTAGTTTTTGCTCCACCCCTTTTGCCTTCAGCCCCACGTGGCACCCGAGAGCTTTTCCAAAATTGAATTTGGCCCTCAGGCTGAAAGAGGTTTGACATCCCTGGTTTTGTGTTAGATCCAAACTGGACAACGATCTGTTTCTTCTTGATCATTAACCAAAAGAACTGACACTCTCTTGGCTTTTAAATCATCAGAGGACAGGCTACTGCAGTACATGGATACATCAGGCAGCATTGTTTCCACGCAGGCAGTGACCCTTGTTTTAGGAATAGGGGATGGTACAAATGCAGGGTTGAAAGGTTGAACGATATAAACTCAGACACTGCTGCTGATGTCTAAACAGAGGGACACACACACACACACAAGCACACAGTTTTTAATAGCATATGGTCGACCAATCAGACCTTCATTGATTGTTCAACCTGAGGAACCCTTCAACTAACAATTGCGTTCCAGATCTGCGGATCTTACTGCAAAGACTCCAAAATAGCTTATGAAAATCTCAGCAAACGTGACTACAATAATACCTTGGATTGCAAGTAACTTCGTTTGAGAGCGTTTTGCAAGACAAGCAAATTTTTAAATATTTATTTTTAAAAAATTTGACTTGATATACAAGCAACGTCTTGCAATACAAGTACTGTAGTACAGCTTAAATTAAAAATCTCTGTACAATTTTTTTTGGGGGGATTTCGTTTTGATAGAAGAGTGTTTTGGATTACAAGCACGTTTCCGGAACGAATTATGCTCTCAATCCAAGGCATGACTGTATTTGGAAGTCAATGCAAAACTTACAAACTGCAAAATACGATTCAGCACAATTTTGAGATTAAAAAAATACACTCACAGCACAATCCTATGGCTGCTAGACAGCATCTAGATAGCCATAGGATTTTCCGGATTCCGACCTCTGAGGTTAGGCCATTGGATCCCCCACCCCTCACAGCCAGTGCGGAAAGAACTGTGCCTGCTGCTTCTCCGAGGTCATAAAAGTGACCTCAGAGAAGGGCTTTTGGGGGCATTCTGGGGGTTGGGGAGGGGAGGAGACCACCGCCACGAAGAAATGATGTATCCTGGCAGTGCCTCAGCCTCCTTCCCTCCCGCTCTGAAGCGCCACACTTAGATGGCCGAAATCGGCCGTCTAAGTGCTTTGCAGAATGAGAGGAACATGGAGGCAACCTTCACCTCCACGCTCCTCCCGCCCTCCGTAGGACGCCCATAGTCCTCTGAGCTCAGAGGGTCATGGGCATCCCCATAGGACTGCACCTTCAAATTAGTTTCAAACAATTCCTTTTATCCCATTTTAAAGCAGATGGTTTAAAATGATGCAGTTCAGATCTATTCAAATGAATGAATGTAATAACAAAGAGAGAGAGAGAGAGAGAGAGATGGATGGATCCCACCCATAATGGTTAATAGCAACAACAACAATTACATCATGAACTGAAGCAAAGACTACATCCACTATTTTTAAAAAAATAAATCATACAAAACAATATAGTCAAAGAATTCTAAAGTGAGATAATGATCATGCCCAATCAAGTTTACAAAATCAAAGGTAGCCATGTTGTGGCATAAGGAAAGTCCCAAAAATCTGTATTTGGGCAATATGTTTATTAGACCAACTAAAGATCACAAATAGTGTGCAAGCTTTCAGGTTCTCCAGAACTCTTCATCCAGCAGGATGGTTAACAAAGCAAAGTGATTGGGGAGGGGGAATGGAAAAACATGCCTCATGTTCAAGCATTGGAGTCTGCATCTAGTTACAGTCTTAAGATGGAACATGGGTGTGGGGGGGGTTAAGTTATGAAACTCTTTTTGTTCCCTTTAAACACAACCAGGGACAACAAGATAATGAGACTCTCAGCACTCTCTTCCTCCAAACACTTCCATCTATATTTGTAAACAGAACGGGAAAATATTTGAGAAATTTTAATTAAAAAAGCTCTCTCAGAAATATGGCTTTACTGTATTTCTAATTACTCAGTACAGAAGAGCGCAAGTTAAACTCATTAAAATTTCACCAGTCAACACTAGTTAAAAACAGCTTTTAGGCCTGGACATCAGGGGGGGGGGGGAATACAATACAAATGTACAGGAATGAATATATAGACCCACGGCAGTACGAGGATGCTGTTTTGAGACACTTACCAAGTTCTAGCACCCTTGATCCAGGGCCGGCCCTATCTTTAGGCAAAGTGAGGTAACAGCTTCAGGCAGCAGATACTGCCCTCCTGACACCCATGCTCTGTGTGTGTGTGTGTGTGTGTGTGTGTTGTGTTTGCCACATGGCCTGCCCTGTGGCCCCTAAGCTAGCCTGCTGTCCTATTGCAGATTCAATACTGAATATTGAATATTGTACAATATTGCAGATTGTACAATATTGCAGATTGTACTGAAGATTCAACTGTCCATCCAGTTGGCTTCTGTGCTTAGAATGGGAGGGTGCCATCTTGTCCTTTGCCGGAGGCAGCAAAATGTCTTGGGCCAGTCCTGCTTGGATCCTATGCTGTCTGAAAACCCAGATTTGGAATAATTAGACCAACATTTGCAACTGCATTAAATAAATAGTCCAATTAAAGCTTTCCCATTCCAGCAATTGAGTATTCACAGTGTAGAACACTCTGTATATGCACTGATTTGGAGCAAGGGATTGATTTGGCCCAAATCATGTGTAGTCCCTGGCTGGCCATTCCAACCTTAATACTTCCAGTTCCAAACTTGTTGCTCCAGGTTGGAAGAACTCCTTCTTCCCCAAACCCTTGCCTTTTTAAACAGAAAATTATATACTCTGGAGGTTTGGCAGGCTCTGACACTGTGTTGTTTTCGTCACCTGCTGAATCATGGAATCATAGAAAAGTAAAGTTGGAAGGGGCCTATAAGGCTATCGAGTCCAACCCCGTGCTCAATGCAGGAATAATAGAATCATAGAAAAGTACAGTTGGAAGGGGGCTACAAGGCCATCGAGTCCAACCCCCTGCTCAATGCAGGAATCTAGGTCAAAGCATCCCTGACAGATGGCTGTCCAGCTGCACCTTGAATGTCTCCAGATTGGGAGAGCCCACCACCTCCCTAGGTAGTTGGTTCCATTGTCTTATTGCTCTGACAGTCAGGAAATTTTTCCTGATGTTTAGGTGGAATCTACGTTCCTGTAACTTGAGGCCATTATTCCGTATCCTGAAAACTGGGATGATCGTGAAGAGATCCTGGCCCTCCTCTGTGTGACATCCCTTCAAGTACTGGAAGAGTGCGATTATATCTCCCCTCAGTCTCTTCTTCTGAAGGCTAAACATGCCCAGTTCTTTCAGTCTCACCTCATAGGGCCTTGTTTCCAGTCCCTTGATCATCCTTGTTGCCCTCCTCTGAACCCTCTCCAGTTTGTCTACGTCCTTCTGAAAGTGTGGTGCCCAGAACTGGACGCAGTACTCAAGATGAGGCCTAACCAGTGCCGAGTAAAGGGGAATTATCACTTCCCGCGATTTGGAAGCTATACTTCTATTAACGCAGCCCAAAATTGCATTTGCCTTCTTTGCAGCCACATCACATTGCTGGCTCATATTCAGTTTGTGATCTACCACAATTCCAAGATCCTTCTCACTTGTAGTATTGTTGAGCCAAGTGTCCCCCATTCTGTAACTCTGCATTTAGTTTCCTCTCCCTAGGTGCAGCACTTGGCATTTATCCCTATTAAATTTCATTCTGTTGTTTTTGGCCCAGTGCTCCAGTCTATCGAGATCGCTTTGAATTTTGTTTCTGTCTTCCAGAGTATTAGCTGTTCCACCCAACTTTGTGTCATCTGCAAATCTGAAAGCCTTGTTCCAGAAAGCCTTCCTTGCTGACCAGCCACGGTTTTAATGTTATCCTGTTTTTAATTCATTGTTTTTATTCTTTTATCTGTTTTATCTTGTTATCGTTCACCACTCTGGAATATGTCTAAGTTTGAAGTGCTATACAAATGCTGTAAATAAATAAATAAACACTTTTCTATGGCAAATTGTGTTGTAGACACCTTTTGGGTGGAAACGGTTGTTGATCCTGCTCTTGTGACATAGTTCAGAATATACCTTCCAATCACCACAAGACATTTGACCAACCTAATTGTGGTCTGATCAATTCATTTTGCCCATAATTTCAACATGTGTTTAATTACTCACAAGACTGCAAAATAAACAGAGAAAATGGGCTAGTGACTCCACTCATATTCAACGCTTACAGCATTGTCTTATACACGTCTACTCAGCAGGAAGTCTCATTGAACCCACTGGGGCTTATTGCCAGTTAAGTCTATATCAGATTTCATGCTGCAAGTCAATACACACTTACCTGGGAGTAAGTCCCTTTGAACTCAATGTGGTTTACTCCTGAATAGAGATGTACATGATTGTACTGTTAGAATATCTTTGATTGGCACCAGCTCTCTTCTTTTCTTTAAAGAAGGTTGCTTTATCCAGCAAGGGTGTATGGAAATCAGCTTCCAGAATTTGATTGGCCTTCTGAACTATATCCAGACAGGTTGTGTAATGAAATGCACAGAGATGCTGTGTAATATAAAAACCTTATCCATTGTCAAGCAGTGTGCTGCTTAGTGCTTCTGTATTACCGTACATGCACATTACTGGTCAGTATTAGATTTAGCAGGACCAATCACCTTGGGAACAGAAGAAAGAGAATTCCAGCCCATCCTTCTTCCCCAATAGGTAAGCAGCATGGTAATTGCTGATGGTGCTGAATATCTGTCTGGCAAAATACTTCCTTGCATGCAGCCTACCACTGTGCCCCGGAATCTCTGGATTGGGGCCAAAGTAATTAATTCCGTTTTATAGTTCTCAGTATGTTCTGTTTTAACACATATATGAAGATCGGACTTTGGAAGTTCATGATCAATACGTGGAATATTGACAACCAATAATCATCTCGGCGGATGTGTAATGGCTATTAGAGGAAACCTGGAAAGACAAGATGTCAAACTCACCTCCCTTGCTTTTGTAAGAAAGGAAGGGGGGGAAGCTTTGTTCCAGTTTCTCTGAAAATAAAAGATAAATTGTGCGAGCAGAAGAAAAATAAATACACACTTCAGAAAAGAGTTGATTAAAGATTCTGAGATATTCTTCTGTCTCGAGCGGTTCCGGCTACAACCAAAATGAAAACATCATTCATCCTTCTTCCTTGATGCCTTTGATTTATTTTTTTGTGATGACTTTTACAGAGTTTCAAACAATGATATGTGAGAATCAGAGGAGGAAGAAAACATCAGAGACACCGCCAGACTTCGTGCAGGACACATCACGTGGCTGCCAGTTCAATTATGCTAATCCAACTATTTACATATAGGGTCAGACTTGAACCCAGACATTATGGCCACAACAGACTTCCACTGGCCCCTCACCTGGGGCCAGGGAGAAGATTTGCGAGTGGGGGAGGAGAGAGGAGTCAGGTAACAGGTCAGGTTGGTCACAGATACTGAGCCAATGGCTCAACTAGGGCGGGGACACAGGAAAGGGCTTATTTAGGCACCTGGGTTCCTGCCCATGGTCTCTTTTGCTGCTGTTTTCCAGCTCCCTCCCATCCCGCCCTGTTAGCAGCGTAGGCTCCTCTGGTCGCCCATTAACGGGGGCTGAGTAGGAATTTTGGCTCATTGTCTCAATTGGCCGGGGCAATGGGCGGGTTTCGCCTACTCTACACTGTGAATCAGGGTAGGGAAATTTTTTTAATTCGATCTCGATCCCACCAGGGGGATCATAGCTAAATTGGTCGCATTTGCGGGAAGTGCGGGATTAGGCAGTATGACTTAGGGTTATGGTGACCATCCAGTGGCACCTTTCAAGGTGACTGACGTTTACCCAAGGCTGCCCTCGCTAATGCCCTGAGGCTTGGCAGGAGGGAGATTGGGACGTCTTTGGGGTTTTGCCTTTCTTGCCTACATTGGGTGCCTGGAGTGGAGGTGTCAAAGTAAGGCGACGATGGTAAGGCCCTCCAGCTCCACATGGAGGGCAACTGGCCAGGGGCGGACCAACCCGCCTCCGGTGCGGTTAGGATGTATTCGCCAAAATATTGGTTTTTCCCGGCCAATGGCCGGGCTAGGTTAGTACCGCACTTCGCCCTTCACAGATCTTCAGTTCAATAAATGTGGCCCTGATTTGAAACCATATACTCCGTGTCTGACTCTTCTTTATCTCACCCATACACTCGCAATTCAATACCCAGTTCATCATACTTTAGCTTCTTGATTTCCACTTTCTGACGCACAATATAAGATCATCTTTCTCCACATATGCCCTGGGAACAGTGCCATTTGGCTTCTCGTACAGCAGGGCGTACCGACGGACAGGGGCAGTGCTGGGTACCGAAAAGATCCAGGGCTCAGGCCCACCAGACAAAAGAAAAAAAAGGACAAATTTGTATATGCTAATTTACATCTGCTCTAAAGTCTGTGTGTGTGTGTGTGTCTTTAAAGGACCCTGTCTCCTAAGGACACCCCTATTTGTAAAATGGGATGTATGGACAGGGGAGAGGAGGGCATTTGATTTCAGGGGGGGGGAACCTCAGGCAGAAATAGTTGGGGGGGGCAACAGGAGGTGAAGCACATGTGGGCAAAAAGCCAGCTAATCCAGGGGGGTCACCAGGGCCCCTGTACCTTTACTTCAGCAAGTGCCCATGGACAGCAGGGTGGTGGGGCAGATGGCCTCCCAGAGATTTGGAGCTCCAAATGAAAGAGCTGTGGTTCCAGCCCTAGTGGGCCGCCCCCTAACTCTGACTCTGCTGACGGAGTTCCACAAGCTCAGCCCAAATTGTTTGGGGTGGAGCCTTCAGGGCAAAAGAAGGAATAAAACATTCAGAGATGGGGTTTAATTGTGAAGGTGGGGCTTTACCCTAACTGACAATTCGGCAGACTCCTGTGGCCTCTTTCCTTTTTGTGGCTGCCACTTTGGCCCCCTTTGCGAGAGTATTGCCAGGGAGCAGGGCCCCACTGGGGGCTGCATGCCTGAGCTAGCTCCACCCTGCCATCTGCATAGTCTCTAATTGCCCCGAAAATGCTGGGACCATCACGAAATCCCTTAAGCCATCACCGCTTCTCACTTTGTCATGCAGAGTCCCGAATTCCCCTGCCTTCCACAACTGCAAGCTACTTTAAGCTCCTCTTAAAGGTGCCATGGGCAAAATTGTAACTAAGCTTGCAGTTTTAGCTTAGCTGCAATTTTGTCCATGGCCCCTTTAAGAGTAGCTCTCTGCTTAGGCTCGAACAGGGAAAGGGATTAGCTGGGTGAAAAGAAAAGGAGGTGGAGGCTGCACCTGCTGGTCTGAATGACTGGAGAGGTGAATGAGGGAATTTATCACATGACTCCTATCTTTATATTGCCAAAGATTTTATTTCCTAACAGAGCTGACTCTGTGCCTCTAACAGGTGAGGTTACAGTGTCAGAAGGAAATGCAAGAAACTTCCCCTTTTCTCAGAAGCTTCATGTTTTGGGGTGTGGGGTAGGTGGGTAAGCTTCACCTGTTGAATTTGTGCCAATCCTGACCATTTTAAAACAAAAAGAGATTGCCCTGCAAGCACTGACACCCCCCCCACCATGAAAAACACCAGATATCAACAATTAAGGGTTTAAGTAAGGTTAAAAATATATATATTCAAAAGCCACTTATAAAATATTATAAAATAATATATAATATAATAATGTAATAATTACAATATATAAGATTTTGTGTGTTTCCTCTAATAACTTTTGTACTTGACCATACCCTTGGCCATGCCCTCTTGTTGCCTGGCCACACCCTCTTGATCACACCTGCATGTTGCTTAACCTTACCTCTTACAAATTCACACGTGTGTCCTTATTTTCATCTGTGAAATGTTGGAGGGTATGTGTCTGTGCATTGAGCAGTTGCTCACAAACGGGGGCTCTTCTTCAGTTGTGTGCACTCAACTTGTGGGCACTGGAGCTGGGGTTAGCCCAGGTATGTCATACCAAGGGTGGGACCATTGGCACAGCCCTCCTCCTCAGTCCTTGCATGATAACCCCTGGAAATGCCCAACAATAAAAATATGCAATAATGTAGAGGTGTTCCAAGAGGCATTCTTGGGGAGGGGGAAATGCCGGATCCCATCATTTCCCCCAGAATTCCACTCAGAATGACATAGTGACTGGGTTCAGACAACACGATAATCCACACTCAAGGGTTGAGTATGGGTTGAGTGTAGGTTGTCGTTGAACAGTGGGTTGTTGTTGAAATGTGGGTTATTGTCTTGTCTGAACCCAGCCAAGATAACAAACCATGGTGAATAACCCACAGTTCACAACTCAACAACAAACCATGGGTTCTTTTCATGGGTTATTACTGATTAACAAGCCATGGCTTGTTACTGCAGCTGGGTTCAGACAACACGATAACCCACAGTTCAAGATCAACCAACATTTAACCCATACTCAACTTTTGAGTGTGGGTCATCGTGTTGTCTGAACCCAGTCACAATCTTCTGGAGTGTTTGCTGGGTGGGGGGAGTATTCACAAGGAGCAGGAACGCTACACAAGCACCAAAAGAGTTTCTTGGGATAGTTTCACTCCAGCCCAGAAATTCACCCCACCCCACCCCACCCCAAAAGAGCTCCAAAGCCTCTCCCACTTTCACAGCCTCTAAAGGGCCATCAAAGTGGGGAGGCCATTTTGATCCAGCCCCGATCCACAGAGATCATAGGGCATCCTTTCTGCAAGGCTAGAAACAGGCTGTAGTTTTTAAGAGTTGGAAATGACACTGCACAGGCATCATTTCCTGTGGTGTATGTGTACCCACACATTCTTTTTCGAAAGACTAAAAACCCTGCCAAACCCATTTTCCTGAGGGGAAAGGCTGATAAAAGTACACACCATGAACTATGATTCCTCTTTTAAACAGCTGCTAGCTCTCTGAAAAAAAGAGACATATTTTCTCTCTAGCTTTTAGACGTCAGTGGCAAGGAGAAACCAGTCAGGGATTGTGTGTGTGTTCTGCTGTGCAGCCTTGCAGGGTCTGTATATTTGGAGCGGGGTGAAATACCCAATTGGGAATCATCAACTCCATCCATATTTTACATTAGGTCAACTCAAAGATCACAAAAGCATTATTGCAAGCTTTTGAGACCTCCAGATTTCTTCATCAGACCAGATGCTGTAAGATATTTTGTAACATCTTGCCTGATGAAGAGATCTGGAAATCTTGAAAGCTTGCTCATTTTGTGTGATCTTTGAGTTGGCCTGGTAAAGGTATTACAGGGCTTTGGCATTTTTCCTCTGGCCAACACGGCTGGCTTTATTTTTTGTATGCCTAGTGTAGTAAAACATTCCTGCATTGCTAACTCTTGACAAGACTTTCTATTGTCATTAACTTGTTTCTTAGCAGCTTTGAGATAACAATAATTTTACCACTCCCTATGTAATCCAGAAATTTCGTAATTCTTAGTAATGCTGGCACTTGAGATTCTGAAGGCAAAAACACAAGAAACAAAACTTGAAATAAACAGATGGCACTAAATATATAATTAGAGGCAAAATGTGAGAATAGTAGCATTTTCCACTATTATTTGAAAAGCAACCTAGTGAAAAGATGGCAAGTGTTTTGGGGTTGTTGTTGGGGGGGGGGGTTGGTTTAATTTTGATTTTGTTTTTTTGAGGGGAGGAGTTTGGCGGGACTAGGGGAGATTAACAAACCCCTTTCCCTACTTATTATATCTGCACACTCGTGTTTTCTAAACACACATCTCATCATTTCACATGAATGCAGAGATGGGCTGTGCTATTTGCAAGGCAGGATACGCAAGCCAATTCCTGTGAATTCCCTGCCAATTTATCCTCAGGGTGTTTTTACCTGAAGCTTCTTCTCCTCTCAGAGCATGGGGGGGGGGGGAGGCAGTAAACAAAAAGGCAGAGTAGCTGCGATGAAGAATTGGCAGGCATTGTCCAGTTCTTCGGGGCAAATGCTTTCCCACCCCTGCATTACTGTTATGGGGTAAACACAGGATTATGTGCCCCATAATTCCATTGTAATGTCTAGTTCATAGCATGCATACCACCTAAAACAATCAAGCAGCCAATGATGTTTCTTCCATCACACTACGTAGGCTTCAGTTTATAACTGATACTTTTAGGGGATGGAGGAAAGCACACAAGAAAATGTTGTTTCTGACAAGACATCTCCTCTTAAATTCCGAAACGTACAGAGACTTGCACTGAATTTGTGGGGAACGTGCCAAAAACTGCATGAGCCTCAAAGCTCTTGGCTGGCATTTTATTTTCCCTATAAAGTGCCTTGCTGAGGAGAAATTTCCACAGACTGGTTTTCTTACTCACATGTGGCACATATTGCAACAGAAAGGTCCAGGCTGCACATTGATTTTATAGCTGACTCCAACACACACACACACACACACACACATATGATTTTTATAGTTTTGTAAAAGGTGTTATAGACATGGATGCCACTTTTGTGGGACAATTTTATTTGATCATAATGCATTAACCGCCACCTGGCCAGCTTTTCCTTACGCTTGCTGAGGGGCGGTGTGGAAGGTTGCCTTCCATTGACGTAAGTTTACCCTCAGTGCTGGTCCAATGATCATTTGAAACTTCCGAAGCATTATTGTATGCACATTAAATGAAGCAATGTGCATACAATATGATCCCCAAAAAAACCCAGAAAGGTAAGCCACTACAAAAGCACACCGATTTAAGTTGAGTCATGGAACTCCAGCAGCTTGAGAACTCCAGCAGCAACTTTCGTCCATCCTTTCTTTCCAAATCTCATTTCTAATTCTATTCTTTGTCTTCCACCATAGCCACCGCCACCACGACCTGCTTCCCTTCTTCTGCTTCTTATGGAACTGCTGATCTCTCAACCAGAGAACAGTGTCAGTCCCTGCTCTTCTCCATTCCTGGTCCCTCAAGCTACTCGGCCTAACTCAAACCTAATACACACAACCCCGTAATTTATTACAAGGGTGAGCAACCCTTTTGCCTCCGAGGGCTGTATGTGGCGATGTGTCAGGGGCCGCACTGGCACTGGCACACACACACACACACACACACACACACACACTCGTACCTTGCCAACTCATGCACGCATATGCACACACTCATGCACTCACATATACTCCCTCCTCTCATCTCAGCAAGCAGAGATGCAGCGGGAACCTTGAGCACCCACTGATGACTCCATATCTGACACCTCCCTTCCCCTACCTGCCCACCCCACCCCACCGCACACCACACCACACCCAGGTACATCTAACTTACCCGGGACAGGAGATGGGGGAGGTGGCAAGGGGGGGGACGAGACTCCAGCTCCTGTAATCACTTGGACTACAGATCCCAGAATCCCAATTGGAAATGGATGCAAATCGTGTCACCTCCCTGCTAGGGAGACTGGGACATCTAGTCCCACTGACTTCCTAAGTGGGAAAGGATCTCCACCACCCCATTTTCTCCTACCCCAGGTAAACTGGGGAGCCCCTTGGAGAGGCAGGGCGGGGTGGAAGATGCAGAGCCAGTGGCAGGTGCTCAAGCACTCGCGAGTGACTTGCCTGTGCTGACCTGGGGCGTGCGCAAAGGATTAAGCCTCTTCTGGACAAACAGAAGGTTGCTCGTGTATGCCTAGTAAGAGCCAAACTACATATTCTGCTGAATGTATAGCTTGGTCCTTCATAGATACATTGCTGTTGCTGCCCATCCCCTTTCACGGCACTGCTACCACTCGCTTGCTTGAGAGGCAGAGAGCAGATGAGGCAAATAGGCGGCGGCATCGACTGCACCTCCTTCTCCCCTCCACCGTTGTCTGGGCTGGAGCAAGAGGCAGCTTGCAATGGTGGACATAATGAGCCACTCCAGCGGGCTTCTCCCGGAGTGTGGGCCCTCGGCAAGAGCCCCATCATACCTACCTTTGACGCCGGCCCTGGGAGTGGGGAAGGCTCAAGGCAGGATTGTGCTGAGGTCTACATGAAAAGACATCTCCCCTCTGAAACCTCTATTTGTGTTCACAAGGAAGCTGCCGTTGGTGCGTCCCTGTCATACAAGTAGCAGCTGGGGGGGGGGGGGGGGATGTATTTTCATCTATGAGGGAAAAGTTTTTTAAAACTCCATCTGACCTATGGTCCCAGTCTGCTAGTTAACATTTAAAAAACAACCACCACAACACCCTAAAGCCCAGACTATGGGTTCAACATAACATATAGTTTGGCCCACGTGGATAGTTACATGGTTCAGCCCTAATTTGGTGGGACTGAGGAATGTAAGCATCCGTGATTCAAAAGAGGGAACATCTCTGAGGTAGTTTAGATTTTGACTTAGTGAAGCGAGTCTAAAAGACCAACTGGGGACCTTGTAAGGTTCGCATGGACACTGCAGAGGAATTCATCATTTAGTACCTGCGCCTGCCAATGTTAAGCACTTTAAGACTACATTGATTATTTCAGGGGGAGCAAGTTTAGTGCAGACTTTCCCCACCTCGTGCCCTGCAGATCCTTCGGACTTCAGCTCGCATCAGTGGCAGCCAGTATTGCCAATGTTCAGGAAGCCTGAGAGTTGTCCAAACTCATTATGTCCACCATTGCAGGGCATGAAGTTGGGGAAAGCTGGATGTGTGCCTCCATGTATAAAACCAGCCTAGTGCCTTCCAGATGTGATGGACTGCAACTCCCATCATTCTCAGCCAGCGTGGCCAATGAAAAGATGGGCACACCTGGGCTAGCACGGGGGGGGGGGGGGAGAAAGAGAAGTCAGAGAGACACCTTCCCCTCATCTGTCCACACCAGCAGCAGCTCTCTCTAAAGCTGCTGCAGAAGAAGCCATTGTTTTCATTCTCTCCATTATTATTTGGGGAGAAGATTCGGTCCTGCTTTGAAACACATGTCAAAACTTCTATGAAGAAGCTATTGTGGAGGGAGGGGCATCCACACCTGAAGATATCATAATATCCTTATTATTTATTATATTTATATCCCACCTTTTTTCCTGCAAGGAACCCAAG
The DNA here is from genome assembly GCA_021292165.1 of Shinisaurus crocodilurus. Taxonomy (NCBI): domain Eukaryota; kingdom Metazoa; phylum Chordata; class Lepidosauria; order Squamata; family Shinisauridae; genus Shinisaurus; species Shinisaurus crocodilurus. The sequence goes on along the minus strand of CM037880.1, from coordinate 23,327,946 downwards.
GTGGCTTACAGAATCCTCCTCCTCCTCTCCATTTTATCCTCACAACAACCCTATGAGGTAGATTAGGCTGAAAGTCAGCGACTGGTCCAAAGTCACCCTGTGAGCTTCATGGCCAAACGGGGACTAGAACCTGGATCTCCCGAGTCCCAGTCCAACACTCTCACCACTATGCCACGCTGGCTCTCAGATATGGTTACCACACATGCTCTGTGTTTACTTTTAAGCATACCAAAATCAAACCAGAGAGCCATTTCACTGGAGGAAAAATTCACAAAACTGTTCCCCTCCTCCTCCTCTTCCTCCTCCTCCTCCTCCTCTTCCTACTACTTTACAGGCCTGTGGCTCATGCTGGCTCAGCCTGTCTGAGTGTGGAAAGCTAAACAGGGTTAGGCCTGGTTATTACTTGGATGGAAGACCAAGTAATAGTTGGTTTCCTGCATTGAGCAGGGGGTTGGATTCGATGGCCTTGTAGGCCCCTTCCAACTCTATGATCCTACTTCATTTTTATTTGTTTAATACATGTATATACCACCTTTCCATCATGGACCTCAAGGTGGCACACATGGGGTTCCCAAGCAGTTCCCAGATCCCTCTAGCCCAGTACTGTCTGCACAACTGGCAGCACCTCTCTATTGTTGTTGTCATTATTGTTGTTGTTGTTGTTCTATCCTGCTTCTTTCCAAAAAGGACCTCCGAGCAACTTACAACAGTTTAAAAAATACATACAACGAAACCAAACCCATAAAATACATTAAACAGCTGTCAAAATCAACACCTTAAAAAGAGGAAGAAAAATCCAAAATCAACCCTAACCCGGAGACCAAAATATAGGCACAGGAAAAGGGTTCAATCCAATGTCAGGCTAGCAGAGGTCTGCTAGCGAAATGAGACTTTCTCCCTCTCTTCTCACCGCCACAGCCCTCTGTGCCACCCAGAAATCTGCTCCAGACTGTTACCCAGCAAAGTGGGGGTGGGTGGGTGCAGAGCCCCCCACTCCCAGTTCCCCAGACAGAAGCAGTTCAGTCCGTGGAATGATGCCATTGGATCCAACCCACTGGACATTAATGGTGCAATCCTATGCAAGCTATGCTGGTTGGGGCATGCTGGGAGTTGTAGGCCTTTTTTCTGTCTAAACTTGCATAGGATTGCGCCTTCAGATACTCATAACTTGCAAACGGACCCAGCTTTGCATGGATTGGAATAGGCCTCAGTGTGATACAGTGACGCCTTTAAGCAAACTTACACAGCTGTCAGAGTTGGACATGTTGTGCCCGCCCCATCTGAGCGAAGCCATGCCCGCTGGCACCCCTAGGCACGGCCCGTGCTATGGTGAATCCCTATAGCCCCCTGTGAGAGGGGTCTGACCACTCCATTTACTTGAGGGTGGGCTGCCCCACAATAGTGGGGAGAGGACAGACTTTAGAACTCAGCTTCCTAAGATCTCCTGGCTTGAAACTGTACAGACTGCAAAAGCTATGTGCTGGTTTAGGAAGCCTGCCCCTAGTGGCTGAAGATGTTGCTGCAGGCTTCAACCACATGGGCAGATTTTAATTCATTAATGCATTTAAAAAGCAAAATAACCCTGAGATGTACACTCTTGGGGTCCCCTTAGTATGCACACCAAGTTTCAAGTGTCTAGGCTTTACAGTTTTGGCACTCCGGCGCTGACGGACAGACACATCGTTTTTATTATTATAGATAAGAGAAAACTTTGCATCAGCGGCTACCAACCTGACCATTTTAACTGGACAGACCAAGGACTGAACATGGGACCTTTTGCACGCAAAGCATGTGCTCTGCCCCTGAGCGGTACTCCTCTTTGACTGAACCGAGAGAAGCCAACTGAGGTTAACTTCCAAACATTTGTGGGAGGTGTGGTTTTGTGTGTGTGTGTGTGTGTGTGTGTGTGCTGTGTGTGTTTTTTTAATAAGCAGTCATACAAATTAGCCCGAGGCAACAAGCAAAACGACACTCTGATCATCTGATAGAACTTAAGCGCTGCTCCTCCATTAGCATTCACTTTGCCTTTCTGTTCAAGGTTTTTATAACTTCGCCAAGTGAGGGGTGAATGGTTCCAACATGACAGTATCTTCTTGTTTAAATTCTGTTCTTCTGCTTGATATCCCTCACTCTCCTTGTCAACTCTTAAATGTCACCAGCATGCACTATTCATGTGTTTCAGGATTCATCGAAATTGCTTTGCCTGGCGTTTCTAACACTGACGGCTTCCAGGCTTTCTGTGTATATACTGACACCGCCACACGCCTCATTAAGGGCACACACCTGCTCCCGTTGAAATCAGTGGCAGGATTCCCATCCCCTTTAATGAGAGAAGGCTCGGGCCCGATTTTAAAAAAAAAATGCCAACTGATAAATTAACTTCAGAGAAAACTAAAAGAGGCAGGAAATTTTCCAGGCATATGCGCTTCCTAGTTTGGAGCCAAAGGACGACTTTTGCTAATTCAAGGCTGCAGAGACGTCTGTGTATATTAGAACCAGAGTTGTTTGCCTTCTCTGCTACCCAGACTTGAAAAAACATAATATCCTAACTTGCGAATGGAAACACTATTCCATCAAGAAGTTGATCCAGTGAATGTTGCCCTTGCTGCTCTGAGAGAGAAAATGTCTGTTTCCGACTCAACCCCCAGGTGGGTCCGAGACTGAGAGTGGGTACAAAACCAGGGCCATAAAATTATGACAGACCCAGCCAGAAGTGGGGCTCAAGCCACATATGAGTCTTCTGGAGGGGCAATGTAGGGTGGCCATGTGTCTTCTTTTACAGAGGACAGTCCTCTAACTGAAGGGCTGCCAAAGGGCCATCCTCTATTTGAAGGCATTCTCTATTTTGAAGGGCTGCCCTGTCCAATTATACTTTAAAGATAAAGAACCATCAGAATTGTTGCCCATCAACAGTTAACACCTGGATAGTAAACTGAACATGCAGCGTTGCAGGCACACAGCTCACCTGGTCACAGGCAGCCTTCCGCTGTCCTCTACTTTGAAGTCATCCTCTGTTTGAAGGGCTGTCCAGTTAAAGATAAAAGTTAAAAGATAATGATAAAGATTAAAGATAAAGCGCCATCAGAAGACAGAGTAGCAGGGCCTTGAAGCTGCCCATCAGCAGCACCTGTACAGCAGAGTGAGCAAGGCACATGGGTCACCTGGCCACAGTCTTCCACGCTATGGTGAGATGTACTGTATTTCTGTCGAAATTATAATGATGATTTCTAATCTTGCATCTCTACCTATAAATTAGCATATGTAAATGTTATGTCCTCTTTCTTTTGTCCTCTTTCTTTGATGAGCCATATCCTCTTTTTTGGCAATTCATAGTGGCCACCCTAGCACCTAGCTTAAGTCTTGGCACCCTGCAAAAAAAAAAAAAAAAGACAACTGTTGATCAGCTGGGCAATATGACTGATCAGCAATTAGGTGCCATGGGGCGTGAACAGTGTAATCAGTCCTGGTTAGAAATGTGAAGGCCTGGAAAAAAAACTGGAAAAATTCAGGGGAAGATGGTTTTTTTCTGGGGGGGGGGACGACCAGTTTCCCCCTAATTTTTCCATGTTCTTTTTCTAGGCCTTCACAGTTCCAGTCCTGGTTCCCAGCATCACCAGGGATGCTGTTTGGGGAAGGGAACTCTGGGACACATCCACAAGTGCCCAGAATCCTCCTGACTTGTGCAGTCAGGTGACACCAGAGAGCTAATCTGATGCTATGGTTTGATATAAAAATTCCCAGAGCTCTGCATTACCTCAGACATAGGAACATGCCTTATACCCACTCTGAGTATTCCAGGGCCAATCCTTGTATGAGGAAGAGTGAGGCGGCCACTTAAGGCAGCGAATGGTGAGATGGGTGGCAGCAGCTTATCTCACCATTTCCCCTGATCTAGCAGCAGCCTCCACTACCCTACTGGGTTACAGTAGTTGGTTTGTTAAATTGTCTGCTTTTCAGAGAGCATGTTAATTTCATTCTAGACTTTGCCAGTTTCACTCCCTCCAGCAATTTCGGTTCAACCACATCTGGCCCTGGTTATCTCTATTTAAAGAGATGCCTCCAATATGAAGTGTTCTCCAACCTTGGGTCCCCAGATGTTTTTGGCCTACAACTCCCAGCATGCCCCAGCCAGCATAGCTGCCTTAAGTGGCCGCCAGCATAGCTGGCTGGGGCATGCTGGGAGTTGTAGGCCAAAAACATCTGGGGACCCAAGGTTGGAGAACACTGCTCTAATGTATACTAAGAATGGAGTTTATTTGAAGGGGTAATAAAATGGGAGGGCCACTTTGTCTTGAACATGCAATACAGAAAAAAAAATCATGAATTGATACCCCACAAAAAGATGTTTGAGAGCCAATTGACACATCACACCCCCCCCCAATTTAATAATAAGTCCCCATGTTATAGACCTCCCAAGATGATGCCATTTGAGAATGCAGCTTGGGACTTCCTTCTCCCCCAAGACCTTCTTAGGGGCAACTAGGATCGGCAGCCAGCCAGGCCAGTAGCAACAAGCGATCATTACCACCACGGGAGCATCAACTCGGGAGGACAGGAATAGCCATGGGAGAGCTCAGGGAGAATGGGTGGGTGGGGACTGCTGCCCCTTCCCCCAGCATCCACGGTCTTAGGTGGCCACATTAGGGTTGCCAGGTGTCCTACTTTACAGAGGACAGTTCTCTATTTGAAGGGCTGTCCAGTCCAAGTCCACCTTAAAGAGAAAGAACGGTCAGGAGGGAGAGTCGGGGACCTTGGATGCTAACTGCCCGTCATCTGGACAGCAGGACTGAGGATCACCTGGTCCCTGTCTTCTCCACTGTGGTGACTCGCCTTGCATCTCTATTTAAATCATAGTGATTATTTCTCAATACACCTCTAGGTATATGGATTAGCATATTCACAAAGTGCAGGCAAACCCGTGTCCTCTTTCGTCCCGTGCAAATGGCCACCCCAACGGCTGCCCTGACACTCTGCCTCATGGTAGGGCCAGCCCTGGAGGCCTCCCACTGACTTGCTGTCTCCTTAGGGGACTCCTATGTCAGTGGGGCTGCTTATCCATTGCAGCTTTTATTCTGAGCTTTATAGGAGCTAACCATGGTGCTCCATGCTGGTGAACCTATTTTGGGTGGGGTGGGGTACAGCACCATGGATAGCTCCTGTGAAGCTCAGAATAAAAGCTGCAATGGATAAGCAGCCCCACTGACATAGGAGTCACCTGCTTCCCCTGCAGTTGCTGTGGCCTATTGGACCAAGAGGATTTCATGGGCAAGTATTGGGGTCTCCCTGCAGTTCCCTGCTTCAGGCAGGGCTAGGAAGTGATACACAAGCTGAAATCCCACCTCACCAGTTCCAGACACAAGGAGAGCTCGATTCCTGAAACACCCACCTTCTATCAGCTAGGTATAACCACTCTGGGTCTCACACATATGTATAGCCATGTAATGGGGTGTTGACTGCCAGCCTGTGTCTCTCCTGAAATCTCCACTAATAACTTCCCTGAATTTTCTTCCCTTGGGGAACCAGGCATCCCACTCTGAAAAACTGTGCGGTAGACAAGCTAAATGGTCAGAGTTTGTTTTCTTCTCTCTCCATTTTAAAGCCTTGTATTCACTAGGTCTCCCGCTGGCAAGGAACTGGGTATTTATCTTCACTCATTTTTTTTCTCCATTTGATAAGACTTTACCACAACTCCCATTATAAGGGTTGCTTGCTCCATTCACCCGCTCTCGTTGAGATTCCACCGTGCAGCATTTATTATGAAGAGGTCTTGGTTGTGCTCGGTCGGGAAGTCAGAATCGTAACTTTTGTGATGGGAATGATAATTACCATGGAGAGCAAGAAATAGGAAGTGGTTCTCTCTGCCAGTCACATGCCTCACTAATGATCTGATCTGCACTTTGGGAGAGAGAAAGACAGGAGAGAGAGAAAAGCACAGACCCATACAAGATAGCAAGTGGCACTTTCTTTCTTTTTATTAGGGCTCCTAACAAAAGTGATTGAAATATCTTCCACTTTGCTAACCAATAACCAAGGAACTTATTCTACTTCTTTTTTTTTTAAAGAAAGCACAAACATGAAAGTACAGTGAACTGCTTCTATCATGCTTTCTGATATACAATGATCTTTTCATACAGGGTGATTGTAGTCTGACTATCAGCTACACTGCTCTTCCCAAGTCACGGAGTCATTTTTAATGCACACTTCACCGCACGGCACACAAACTCCCCTTCTGGATCTGGGAAGAGACTAATTGAGAAGGGTGTGCTGCATTACAAAGTGGGATTCACCTTAAAAGGGGTTTGCCATGGAGCCTGTTAATTTTGCATCACCACGCCATGTTTGCTCCTCTTGATACTGTCATACACTTTGTACAACTACTTACTGATAGAGCAGAAGCGTACAAGTTAGAACTATTAAAAGAAATGGAAAAAGATATGTGGGGGAGATTAATTTGAGTTGTTTCTATTCTAAATGTACTTCCTGTTTAAGACCGGGTCAGATTCTTTGATGTTAGGACCAGTAATACTATGGAATTCACTTCCACAGGATGTAGTGATGGCCACCAATTTAAACTGCTTTAAAAGGGGATTGGACAAATTCATGGAGGAGAAGGCTATCAATGCCTACCAGTCCAGATGGCTGTGTGCTATCTCCAGTATCAGAGGGAGCATGCCTATGTACACCAGTTGCAAGGGAACGTGGATGGGAGGGTGCTATTGAACTCTTGTCCTGCTTGTGGGTTTCCTGTGGGCAGCTGGCTGGTCACTGTGTGAACAGAATTCTGGACTAGATGAACCTTGGTCAGATCCATCATGGCTCTTCTTATGCTCTTAATATGTTGTAGAGACATTGACCAACTACACTCATATAGAAGAAAAGAGAAGGGAGGAAAATTGATGCAATGATGGAGGAGAGGAAGGTCAGTGATTCAGTTTCATTGGAGACATGTGACATCTGGGGTGAGGACTGATGATCCTCCACCAAGCATGGTCATTTCTTGGAAACTCAGCAGCAAAGTAGATGCTCTGCATGCACGAGGTTCCAGGTTCAGTTCTAGCACCTACAGTTAGATGGTACCTACAGGTACCGGCACTGGGAAAGATCTCTGCCCAAGATCTTAGAGAGCCACTGGGAGTCACAACTGGACTAATGGTCAAAGGCCTGTTGGAAGGAAATGTCAAGTTGGGAGATACTAGTAGGAACAGTCAACGACAGCTTAAGGAGGAGAAAAGCACACAATCTCCATCCCTGATGCCCAGAATTATAGGTTGTGTTACTGATCAATTTAGTACATCATGTTTGAATTTCAAAGCAAGGCAGAACTGAGCAAAGGCCTCTGGAAAGAGATGGTTCTTGGTATGAGATCGCTTCCATGAAAGGCTTTGTGAAACAGAGGATAGCACAATAAGAATTGACCCTACTATTAGGCAGGGGGAAGCATCCTTGCTCATGTGACAGACTTTGATGTCTCATTCAAGGGCAGCAATTTGTCAATTATTGAGTTTATTATTACATTTTTACCACCACGTAGAAATGCCATGATCTGGATTCCCTGCATCAGGAATTGCGCTGACTCTGCAATCAAGTTTCAGACAGGGCCAGCCCAAGACATGTTGCTACTTGATATGAAGGGAAAGTTGGGCCTCTACATTCCATGCAGAGAAGCTGACCAGTCTGACAACTGAATCTTCAGCCCTGGTGATGGGACAGCGTCCTTCACCATACCTGAGGAGAGCAGGCTAGTTTGGGGCATACATGACATACCAGGTGTCGCATGGCCCGTCCAAGGCCTTGCCACCACTTGCTTACTGCTCCACCTAGCACCCAGGGATGGGGACTCGGACTCCAGGACTCGACTCGTGAGTCGGACTGAGTCCCCCCTCTGACTTGAGTCCCACTCGAGTCCCAATATTTTTAATGGGACTCGAGACTCGACTCGGGACTCGAGACCAAGGACTCGTCAACATCCCTGGGCTGTGCCAGGAGTAGAGAGGCGATCGCCAGCGAAGATTTTATTTTTTAAAATCATTTTCCTAAAATGCAACCTTTTAGACATTTTGGGTTTGGCTGCCTCTGCCTGCCTGCTTTGGGGTTCCCTGCCTCCTCTACCTGCCTTGTCTCTTCTTAACCAGTTCCACAGTTTGAATTGTCCAAGACAAACGCCTCTGCCTGCCTGCTTTGGGGTTCCCTGCCTCCTCTGCCTGCCTGGTTATTTTGGGTTTGTCTGCCTGGTCTGTTCTTGTCAAAATCAGTGGCAGAGTTTTGAAATAAAAAGGCACACTTGTGCCTAGAATTTATTTAAGCCACACATCTGAAGTAGCCTTATTTTGTTGGGGAAAACCCCCATTGATTTTAATAGGAACTCGTGGAATCAGCTTTGGGAGTGACTCAGGACTCGGGACTCGTGAGTCACCATTTTGGACCAAGGACTCGGACTCGAGACTCGGGTCCAAAGACTCGTGACTCGACTCGTGATTCGAGACCAAGGACTCTTCAACATCCCTGCTAGCACGTACTCACAACCTATCGAACTAATGCTGCAATGCATTTGCAGTGGCACCCTGTGAGCTGAACCACTTGCTCGCTGCTCCACATGGTGACAGTCCGAAGAGGAGAGCCTCCACAGGTACAGGAGGCTCTCCTCTTCAGACAATCTCCCTCCATGAGTTGAGGGTGACAAACATGATGAGGGATGGGGCAGGGCTGGAGCACTCCTTCTCCTCACACGTTTGCCCTACTCAGGTTCAGAATGCCTGAATAAGGTTTTTGTTTCTCTAAGGAAAAGTGACCTGTACCCACTAGTGTGTGCTTATCGAAAAGACTTTGCTGTCTGGATAATTCCCGAGAGCACAATATGAACACATGATGACCACAGAAAACTTCAGTATCCCACAACATGGCATGGGACTTGCTACCCTTTCCTAGAAATCTATTCTCAGGGTCGTGGCCAGGTACATTCTTGCCCTGGTTCAAGTCTAGGGATGAGCGCCGAGCCCAGCACCCAACTCGAAGGGTGCTCGGCGAGTGCTCCCACCATGCAAGCCGAGTGCCCCGTGAGCGCCAGCTGAGGCGCTCGCTGAGGCACTCGCTGGACTTCTGGGTTCCCTGGCTCTATGCCGTTTATGTAAAGTATAGCATAGTGAACAGTAAAAGCAGCTGCAATTTGGGCAAATGTCGCTTTTACTGTTTACTACACACTATACTTTACGTAAATGGAGTATCTTATGCCGTTTTCTACATAAATGACGTAGGCCCCAGAACCCGGAAGTCGCTTTTCCCCGGCTTGGCTCGCGAGTTCCACCCCCTATTCAAGCTCCGCCCACATCCCTAAATCTTGACAATTAGATATTGGGGAGAAATGCATTCAGTTCATATTTTCCTGCAAACTTACCTAACTTTGCACTTTTGAACCAATATGCGAGCAGAAACTCAGTCATCCTTCAAAATTTGCACTTCTCCAAATTTTGCAGTGGAGTCATCCAATCAAAAATGGATACAAAAATGTATATATTAGGGAAATGTGCACACACACAAAATGTGTCTATTATTGAAAATAATGTTCCAAAATCCATTCTATCAGGAAAATTGCTTGCAAAGTGTACACATTGTGACACAACCTTAATTTTAAAAATCTTGACGTTTGAGACAGAGTGAGTTTAAGACTGGAAAAATTTCAAAAGTTTGGAAGGAACCAAACTTAAGACTGGAAGAATGAGTAGCGGAGAGTAATCAAAACTGGCAGATTCGTGCATCCCTATGACTGCACTGTTTTCATGGGAGCTAGAAAGAGGGAGTTGGAAAGGAGAATGCATTGTTTATTGGAAAGTCCAGAAACAAAGAATATACAGTTGTTGTGATGGGAATGAAACAGAAAATAGGTTCTGTGCCATTTCTCAAGGTGCACTGAACTGCAGTCATGACATTTCTATCTGCCTGGCCCAATACAACATTGTGGAATTCATCCCTGTGGGACATGGCAGCATGAACAGAGTGCATGATATTACCAAACTCCACATAGATACAAATCTCGGATATACTTGATAATCCTCCTTCGCGCCACCTATGATCAAGTAGTCACACTTATTCCCTCCCACGCCGGTGCTCCCTGGAGTACATCAGCAGGCTATTTCATCCATTTTGTCTATCCAAACTGACTCATATTCCGGTGCTGAAAAGATGAGCCGAAATTACCTGTAAGAAGTCATGGGTAATGGGTATATGCTCCATCCAATTAATCTAGAAATCTACAGAACAACTGATATTTAGAAAGATTACTGGGCGCATATTGAAGGGTCAAGTAATCACTCAAAATGGGGTGGGTGGGGAGGAATGCCAATAGGACTGCAATAAAAAAGGGCAAACAGAGTAATCTCTCTAATCTCACTTACCTACCAAAAGATCTAATGCAAGACCTTATTGGACTAGCGCCGGCACTGCTTTCCGTCAGCTGAAGAAAAGAAGCAGAGGAGTGGATGGATTTAAAGATTTCTTGACCCTAAGCCTCATAGACATGGTTTCTATTAAATTTAATTACTGCCTCCCGCCGCTTTAAATTGAAGGCTGTTTCAAAACACATGTCGCTGCTATTTACAAGACAGCTTGCAGACTGGAAGTACCTGGAAACACATAACTGCAAAAACAAAGGAAGTTTCCATTTGCCTGATCCCGCTGGCATAATGTAAATAATACTGGGGGAAATTGCTAAGCCTTTCCTTAGGCATTGATCTGATTTGTGAGGGGCAGGGGAGATGGGACACAGCAGAGGCTGGTGACGCCAGTGTCAGCGGGGCTGCATATCTGCTCTGGGTTTCATTCTGAACTTTAAAGAAGCCATCCATGGTGCTGAACCCCCCCCCCAAAAAAAAGATAGGTTCGCCACCATGGATAGTTCCTTAAAAGTTCGGAGTGAAATCCTGAAGCGAATATGCAGCCCTGTTGACATTGGTATCATCGGCCTCTGCTGATGGTACAGTCATAGATGAAGGAGCTACGGTCACAGACTTATCTTTAGGGGGCAAGGGGGGGAGCAGATATTGTTATCATAAACTTAGAGGGTTGGATCCAGACTCAGTCATATTTAGAGAAGACCCACTAAAGTCAGTGGGACTTAAATTAGCCAATGGAAATGATTAATCCCTGCATACATGCACAACGAATTCTGGTATGTTCCAGCCAGCCAGCGAAGGCTGGTGGCTCCAACATCAGTGGGGCGTTGTATCCATGCTGGGTTTTAGTCTGAACTTTAAAGGAGCCATCCATGGTGCTGAACCCTAACCCCCATTCCCAAAATACATTCAGAGTCATGGATAGCTTCTTAAAAGTTCAGACTACAACCCAGTGTGGATACACTGCCCCACTGATGTTGGAGCCACCAGCCTTCGCTGGTTCCAGCCACACACTCCCCTGGTGAGTGTCTTTGGTCATTTCAGAGTGCATTTGTATAACCCCCTAGAATGGAGAAGCTGCCTTAAAACAGGTCAGACTATTTTTCCATCTAGCCCAATATTGTCTGCCCTGACTGTGTTTCTCTGATCTGGGAATGACAGGGACTGAACCTGGGACCTCCCGCATGCAAAGAGTATGCACTACCACTGAGCTATGGACCCTCTCTTGCAACTGTGACAATCTCAGCCAGAAAGAACTAGAACATTAAGCAGGGATATGGAGCCTTTTTTCTGTTGAGGACAGCATTATCTTGAGGGATAATCTGTCGGGAACCATATGCTGGCAATGGGAGGAGGCAGAGCTGAAATCTCTGTGTGTGTGTCACCTCTCTCTCTCTCTCGTTCTCTCTCCCCACATGGGAAGGCCAGATTGCCTGAAGTCTGAACTGTTCACTTGGAGAGCACTTTTGGAAGTAGTTTGAGCGGCCAAGGACCACACATGACCTAGAGCCACAAGTTTCCCACTCCTGACTAAAAGAAAGAAGGAATGGATTACATCTATGGTAGAAGCTAACTAACAATCTTATTGTTCAAGCAGTAACGGTATCATATCTTTATTAAGACCAACTAAAAATTACAAAGCAGTGAGGCTGTTTTTGTGTTATACAGAAAAAAAACTATTTGTGATTCTAGATAATATTAATAATATTAATCTTAACAACATCAATAACGACGACACTAAAAATAGCAGCATGAAGCGGAACATTAAGATGTTGCTGGCAGAAGGCTAGGGCAAAAGATCTCAGGCTGCACCAATGCATACTGGTCCAAAGAAGCAATGGCCACTCCCCATTTGAAATGATAAAAGCCAGCAGTTATCTGAACCTATCTCTAGCACTAATGATAATTTGTAAATGTCTTGTGAGGTGGAGGACAACAACAAAAAAAGGTCATCCTTAAATTAGAGAAGCTGGAGGTCAATTTTAGATGACACCAGCATCAAGCTTGGATGTGCCTTTGGCACCATCTGGCCTGGATGCTGTGGTGGCAACATTTGAGTGAACCAACAGCAGTAGACACAGTGTCCTTCACATGTTCATCAGACACATGAGTGAGGGAAGAGGATCATGCCCATAGCGCTGTTCTGATGCTGACATGCCAGTTGGCCACAGGTAGAGCATTAACAAGACAGGGCCCTGCACATGTACAGGTTTTTTTCTGGGCCATATTCCAGCCAGTACTGTTCCCTTACTATTCAAAGAAAGTTCTGGAGACTTTTCTCCAAAATACCACAGCGGTTAGCAGACATTTTATTTATAGATAATGCCTTACAGAGTTATATATGACAATATAGTTGGGTTCCATGATGCTTACAGTTGAACATAGAAAGGGGGTGGGCGTGGAAGTGGAGCGAATGAATACTAGCGTTATATGAATGAGTTTATAAGTAAGACCAAACAACTGTCATAGAAATATTTAGAAATAATTTAGTATTGGGGTTCTCTTGCTCAAGAGACCTTGCATTTATTTAGGATGGGTGTGGATTCAAAGGTTCCTTCAATCCAACCTTTACGAGACTGTTTATACCCCACACACAAAGAGACGTAGAAAAATGAAATGTAGCCTATGCATTAAAAACAAAATGAAATTGTGGCCCAATAACTAGGCCATGCTTGTTGCATCATTTCAAACGTTCTGCTTCTCAGGGAATGAACAAATGTTTTTAGAATTAGTTATTGCCAAGCACAGAGAGCTATTCCAAGAGAAAAATTAAACTGGAAAAATAAGAACTGACTGAGAACAGCAGCCATATTTTCTGACAGCAGCCACATGGTGCGTCCCGGTGTCGTTCCTAGCCAGGGTTCTTTCAACTATTTAACTAAAATTAACTGTGAAAACATATTCCTCGTGTGCCTGTCTTTTTCTCCCATTTAAGTTTTCTTTTTAAAATATCAGGAATCCCTGTTGGCTCAGCTCAGGCTCAGCTCAAAAGGGTCAACAGGTGCCTTATCCAGGCGTTTTTCTCTTTCTCTTCCCCATCCCACCCCCCAACAGATTACAGTCACATGAGGCAGAAAGTGGGGATGAGCCCATTGGCCCCGCCCCTCTACTATATGCTCACCACCAGCTTAATCACCTTCCATGTGCTGGGACTAGGGATGTGCCGACGCTGGGAAATCCACCTTGTGTGAGCTTGATGGACTTCCTGCCTGCTCCCGATCTGATGAACAGGAAGTGGGCCAAGTTGGGGGTGGGATTCCTCAGAGTCAGACTTCCATCTCTAAGACAGGCCATGATTTGCACACTTTTTAAAGGCTAAGGACGTTTGCACAAATTGCACTATTTGCACCACTTGCATTAATTCATGCAGTTTGCACAAATTTACACAAACTACGAAAATCACAGTATTTTGCGCATTTTGCGCAAATCAGCCCCCCCCCCCCGCAAAGCATGTGCACCTGGCACACTTTGTGTAAAATTGGCCGACTTGCACATATCATGCAAGGACCATGTGCTCTTTTGGTGCTGATTTGTGCAACTTGGCCGGTTTTACACAAAGCACGCTAGAGCCGTGTGCTATTGGGGTGCCCATTTGCACAAATTGCATGAATCTATGTAAATTCCTTAGTGGTTTTTTCTTTTGTTTGTTTTTTAAATGCACGAATCATGACCTGTCTTAGAGACGGAATTCTGGGAGCTGGCTCGACTTGCACCATAGCAAGTCGGCGCCAGCACAGGGCTAGCGAAGTGGAATGGGGGGGGGCTATCAGATTCCTCACACATCCCTTTTTATGACGGCAATCTTCCCAGCAAACTTGTACTGCAGGAAGCCTTCTCTACTCACAGAGACTCCCTGGGTGATTTAGAACCCTCAGAGATCAGGTTCTACATCACAAAGGGAGCCTCCGTGAGTTGAGAACTCTCCTCGCTGTACAAGTTTGCCTTCCCAAAATATGGAGGCTGGTGGAGATGCCACAGAGGGGGCAGACCTAGTGCACTCACCCCCATTCTCACCCTCACCGTGCGAGGGGCATAATGTCTGAAGAAGGCTAGGGAAAGCACATGTTCTTTGAAAGAAGCACAGAACCCTGGCACAAATGGCGTCACGTGTGACAATGGCATACTTCTGAATTTCACTGCATATCCGTTTGCTGGGGAAACCACAATTGACTATCAGTTCCCAGTATGTGTAAACTGCCTTTACAAAAGGCAGCATATACACATGTGTCTACACATCTATGGCACACATGTTGCATGCGATTTTCTGCAATCAAGTGCTTACTCCTGTGTAGGAATTCTGTCATATTTAAAGTTGCTTGAGCTTCCCACTTTCTTATTGGCCCAGCAAACAAAATGAAGTGAGAAAGGGGCTTTTTTCAGGTGAATATACCAGTCCAGAAAGACATTTGGGAATCGCAGGGATGTAATCCAGATGAAACATCATTAATATATGTTATAAAGAGGAACCACGTTTCTATGGAATTATCATTCTTAGTTTCTCCTCTGATTACTCTACTATGAGAGGTTAATTTTTCAGCAAATGCTATTTGCCAGACCCTTCCAATCCAACCATCTACAATATATCCAGAGGATGCTTTCCTATTCTTTGCTAATTCCATTTTTGCTGCTGCAAGCAGAAGAGTTATTATTCCCTCATGTAATATTTGCTTTTTGACTATCTGGAAATAAAGATAACAAAGCCAATTGTGGACCTGGATGGATTATTTCTTAGTTATATGTGATATATCAGGCCAAATATTTGTGATCAGAAGTTTTTCACCAGAGGACATTCCCACCAGATACGAATCAAAAATTTTCTGGTTTTACAGCCTCTCCAGCACAGCACATCATGTAATGAAGCCTCACTGGTGTGAGGTGCCATCTATGAATATGGTCCCAAAGCAGGTCTGGGTCAGGTTGGGTCTGGGTCTGGTCAGTGGTGCTTAGAGGGGAGATCACCTTGTAACCACATGTAGCCACCTTGAGTTCCACAATGGAAGAAAGGTGGAATATAAATGTGATAAATAAATAGATAAAACAATATTGAGCTCCATCTACTGTCTGGAATGAACACTTCAAGATCAGACTCCCATACCATTTTTAGTCCTATTGTGTTTCCACACATTTCTGTCACTAGTATATTTCATTTTTGTCCTGCCCTTTGTCCAAAGGCTTTAGGGTGGTGTGTATGATTCCTGTCCCACCTCCACTTTATGCTCACAGCAAGAACAGAAGATCCAAAGGCCTATCTAGTTCAGCATCCTGTTTCTCATATTGGCCAACGAAATGCCTACAGGAAGCCCACAAGCAAGACATTAGGGCAATAGCCCTCTACAATTGCTGCTTCCCAGCATCTGGGTATTCAGTGGTCAGGCCTACTACCTCTGAACACAGAGCTTCAGTTTAATCATCATGGTAAATAACCATTGATAAACATATCCTGCATGAAATGGCCTAATCCCCTTTTAAAGCCATTAGAGCCCGTCACCACTGCCACATTTTGTGGCAGGAAGTGCCATAAATTAATCATGCTTTAAGTGAAGAAGTACTTTCCTTTCGTCTGCCCTGAATATCCTGCAAAGCAATTCCATTGGATGACACCATGTTCTAAGTATGATGAGAGAGGGAAGAAAACATCTCTCTGTCCACTGTCTCACAACGTACCCTATGAGTAGGTTCAGCTGATATAAGTTGACTGACCGAAGATCTTCCAATGAATGTCATGGCTGAGCAGGGATTCAAACCAAAGGCTTCCCAATCCTAATCCAAAACCCTACCCACTACACACCACTGCCTCTTTAATATGTCCCCCCTGGGTGACAGTTTGGGAATTATTGTACAATACAAATGATAGCTGGGAAGATTGCTTTTCTCCAGTTTCATTGATGTACTTTTTCTAGCTCAGATATTGGCACTATGAAGTAGGAGTTCTCTACTTCATCCATTTGTTTAAGCAAAACTGTACCCAACCCAGATGGGATTTTAGGGGAAAATCTAAATTTGATCACCTTTATTTAAACAGAACTGTGATTGTGCTCACTTAGCATGACATTCGTACAACACCAGCTGTATTTCTCGTCATACTGTTTGGTTGTTGGACAAGATTTCTCTCCAAAGCCACAACAAAGAATGCGACGGGGATCTGCTCTGGGGGAAGATTCACAGAAAATAAGCCAAAATCCAATTTCCAGCCAGTTCTCCAAAGCAGGATACTGTATCTTCATATCCAATTTCTGTCAGCAAGAAGTGTCAAGGGATGGTGCAAATGTCGAGAGTTCTTTGTATTGTGGCACTTTTAAAACTACAACCACAAATCAGATTACATTCTTAGGGCACAATCCTATGCATGTTTAGACAGAAAAAAATGTCCTACAACTCCCAGCATTGCCCAGCCAGATGACATTCTAAGAGACCAATCCTATGCATGTTTAGATGGAAGAAAGTCCTACAGCTCCCAGCATTCCCCAGTCATCCATACTGGGAGTTCCGAGTTATAGGACTTCTTCTGTCTAAACATGCATAGAATTGTGCCCTTAGAGCAGATTTTTTTTAAAAAAATAATACAAAGTGATCCCCCATTTATTTTCTTGTTGCAAAGTGATCACACTGCAGCCCTAAGCACACACTTTCATGGGAGTAAACCAGATAAGCATCATGGAACTTACTTATAAGTCAACTTGTCTGATAATCAAGCTGCCAGACCTACAGGTTGCAGAGCCAGCTATTTGAGAGAACTGGGATTCTGCAAACATCACCTCACCGCGCATTTTGTGCCTCATTCCTGTTTGCGATTGTGAGTGATCGCTGCTCGTTCACACAAATGGGAAAATGGAGCAGCCCCTAATTTCCCCTAATTTGCATGGCTTTCCTCCATAGACTAAAGCGGGGTTTTCAGTCTGCAGGGGGAAATTTGTGGAAATTAGGAAACTTGTGCAAAATCAAACTGGGAAAGTTGCACATGTCTGGTAATTTGTGAAAATTTTCAGCGGACACGTGCTCACACTCACGTTTGGGGCTTCAAATAGGGCATGCTTGCATGTTTTGTGAGCAAAAATGAATTTCTCATACATCCCTTTAAATTAGGGATAGGCAAACATCCCCCTGTTTGCATTGGAAATGATCAAGGTGGGGTGGGAGTTGCAAGTATTCCATTCGAGTAGTTGCGAAATGCCCTAGGCTTCTGGAAATGTATTTAGGGGACTACAGCATGATCACTTTGCGACAAGAAAATTAATGGGGGATCACTGCTTTTAAAAAAAATGCGCTCTAAGCGCACAATCCTATGCATGGTTAGACAGAATAAAGTCCTGCAACTCCCAGCATATCATCATCATCATCATCATCATCATCATCATCTATAAATTATTGATATAATAATTTATATATAATGATAATGGCATCATCATCATCATCATCATCATCATCATCATCATCATCATCATCATCACAGTAATACCTTGGATTGCAAGCATAATTCGTTCTGGAACCGTGCTTGTAATCCAAAACACTCTTATATCAAAGCGAGTCTCTGGCAGGCGTGAGCGGGGCCGATTTCAGCCTGCTACGCCTGCTCGAGGCGAGCGGTTACATCCCTACACTATTTGTCTTGAAAGACCTTGCTCGTTTATCAAGTCAATTTTTAAAAAAAATTTTTTTGCTTGTCTTGCAAAACGCTCTCAGACCAAGTTACTTGCAATCCAAGGTATTACTGTATATTTATATTTATTTATAACCCGCCTTTTTCCCAATACTGGGACTCAAGGTGTCTTCACAACATTAAAATTTGTACAGTTAAAACATATAAATAGAAAAATGCAAAAGTTAAAAAGGCTTTTGAAGGTATTTGAAAAGAAGGCTTCAAAAAAATCATTAGCTCCCTCCCCTGCTGTGAAGGGCAGCTCCTAGGAAATGTGTTCTGGAGGGCAAAAGCCCACCCCCTTTGCAGGGGACCTTGGGGCATGGGGCAAGAACCCTCTTTAGACTTTTGGGCTGTTCCACCTTAATGATCAAATGGTGTGGGGGGGGGGTAGACTCCGTCCCTGCTGTACACATTTTTCTTTAGCGAAGGACTGGCAAGCTTGCAGATTAAACAGAACACTTCCTTGAGATTCAGCACAATGAAATCTGTGTAACTCAAAAGCTTTTACGTTTCTACACCAACAGAAATTGGTTCAGTAAAAGACAGCAGCTTACATGTTGCAGCAACCTGCATCTTTTATTCCCGTTTCCTAGGAATGTGACTGTCTAAAATAAGTCAGAGGAAGTGATTTGCATTTGAAATATTGAAAATGTACCACAGCGTATCCCATTCCAGGCAGATGAGCTTCTGCAAAATCAGGCCCCCTTCTGCTACCTTCCTGTTATGAAAGCCTGCTGTTTGTTGCATGTAGAGAGCTAACACTTTCCCCCACTGCTTTCCCTTTGAGGACAAAAATATGACAGCTGTAGCTTGCACAAGGTATTGCCATCTGTATGCATTAGACTAAGCCAATTTAATTCAGGATAATGGGACTTTCCAAGCTTTCAAAGCTGAAGGCAAAAGGAATATATATTCCACTTTAGTTCCACGGATCCTGTCCTGAGCAAGGTCCCCCTCCCCTCTCTTGCTCCTTCGTCTCCTGGAAATTATTGCAGTAATAAGGAAGTATCAATATTGGTATGTCTGGCTTAAGAAAACAGTCACTGAAACCAAGTTGGAATACAAATTCTGGAAAGGAAACAGTGAAAGGCAGGTAAAAGTCATCTGTCACTGTTGGAGCTCTCTGACAATATATAGCTTTCAGCCCCAGAGCTTGTATTTAAAGATATGGGTGAGGAAATAAATGATAGAGGCACGGAGAAATTGGAGCAGGAGCATTTTTGCGCTTCAGATTAAAAGCCAAATAAAAAATAAAAAATCAGAGTCCATCCAATGATCCTCTCTGCATTTTATTTTCAGTCAACAGCTGAGTCACAAAATGGATTCTCTTCCAAGCTGCATCAGAATGCCCAGAATGCTGGGTGCGGGGAATATAGCATGGCTTGGAGATGCCCGTAGGCTGCTATCAGCAGCTCGAGGATTTCGGCTCTTGGTTTAAAAGAAATGTACCTAACGTCTTTTACTGTGGAGCAAAGCTCGAAATGGAAGGCAGTACGGCTGAATGGCCCACATTGTAGAAGTAGGGCCACCAGTCCAAGATGTTTTACCACCCCAGAAAGCTGCATCACACTATCTCGACGGAGTTTTGTGGCCCAGAATCCTTTGCAAATGTCACCAATGTTTTCTGGGTCACAACTTTTGGATCGCATACAGCTGTGTGCAATCTGACGTGCCCTCACCAACATCTGTGTCATCATAATAGCTTTTTTATTATTATTAATGTACAGTTCGAATAGACGTTGTGTTGTGAGTCACAGAAGCAAGCGCACAGGCAGTCAGAACTGGTCTTCGGAGAAACACCAGCACCTTGAAATTATCCCCTACCTCTGCCAAAAAAATAACCCTCTGCTTCCACCCACCTCAAAATTGTTGCTGTTCACAGTCAGGCTGTGGAAGTACTAGATCAGTGCTTGGCTGCTGACAGTGGACTAGATGCGGGCTAATTAACTGAACTCAATCCAGACAAGAATGAGATGCTGTTAGTGGGTGGTTCTTCTGACCAGATGGAGGCTGCTCAACCTGTTCTGGAGGGGGTTGCACTCCCCTTGAAGGAGCAAGTTCATAGTTTGGGGGTCTTCCTGGAGCCCTCTCTGTCATTTGAGGGTCAGGTGGCCTCAGTGGCACAGAGTGCCTTGTACCAGCTTCAGCTGGTGGCCCAGCTACAACCTTATCTGGACAGGGATAACCTGGCTTCAGTAGAATATGCTCTGGTATAGCTTACTGCAATGTGCTCTATGTGGGGCTGCCCTTGAAGACAGTTCAGAAGCTGCAGCTTGTGCGAAATGCAGCAGCCAGTTTAATAGCGGGAAGCAGATGTTGTAAGCATATAACACCAATTATGGCCCACTTGCACTGGCTGCCTGCATGTTTCCAAGGCCCAATTCAAGGTGCTAAGTTTTGACCTATAAAGCCTTACACAGCTTGGGACCATAATACCTGATGGGGTACCTCTCCCAATATAAACTCACCCGTATACTATGATCATCATCTGAGGCCCTCCCCCAGGTGCCTCCTCCAAGGGAGGTTCAGAGGAGAGCAACAAGGGAGAGAGCCTTCTCTGTGGTGCTCCCCCCCCCCCACAATTATGGAATGCTCTCCCTACTGAGGCCCGCCTGGCACCAACACTGTCATCTTTTCAGCACTCCTGTTAAGTCTTACCTCTACTCCCAGGCATGTGATGGCATGTGATAGAGCTTTTAATGCCAGCTGTTTTATCAGATCTTAGTATTGTACTGTAGCTGTTTTAAGCTGTTTTAAATTGTTTTGCTTTGTTTTGTTTTAAAATTGGCAAGTTAGATTTTTTATATTATGTTTTTATTATGCTGTATTTTGGGTGTTAATTTTTGTGAACCACACAGAGAACTTTGGCTATTGAGTGGTATAGAAATGAAATTAATGAATGCTTAGCTGAGCTCCATGGCACACAAGCTGCCCAACAGCACATGGACTGAACAGTTTCAGACCCTTCCAGACAGGTGTGACTCACATTCTTGGGTCTTTTTTTTTTTCCTTAAAGAGAAAGGCAACTAAGAAATTCAAATAACAACAACATGCCACGCTAATGGAATACTTTGCTGCTCTTTATCTAAAGACATGGAATTATTATTTTATTACTGTTGTTGTTCCATATACTTAGGTAAAGAGCAGCAAAGCAGCCCATTACTGTGTGGCATATTGTCCCCAATTAATGCCAAGACCTTGGAGAAGCTCAAAAGGCTGCCCGACTC
The DNA here is from genome assembly GCA_021292165.1 of Shinisaurus crocodilurus. Lineage (NCBI taxonomy): Eukaryota > Metazoa > Chordata > Lepidosauria > Squamata > Shinisauridae > Shinisaurus > Shinisaurus crocodilurus. The sequence continues at coordinate 23,306,695 of CM037880.1, read as the reverse complement.
ACACCACCACCGCTTTTCCAGCGCAGCCATTGGTGCTGATCCAGTTGCTGGCTTCCGCATGACACAAAAATGCAGAAGCAGCCGCCTTAGTCCTGATTGCCGGAGGAGTTTCAGAATGAGGATGAGCAAGAATTCTCATAAAGAATTCAGAGGAAGTGCCTTCAAGTGACCTGAGCTGAATAATATCTATTCTTTCTGGGATGGAATGCTCATTGCATTCTGCTGGTGGTGCTCTGCGAAGGGAGTTATCCTTATCTTTAAATGAACAAACGCGGCAGCTCCCCCACCCCCCAGCCTGCCTCAGCAGAGCAGAGCAGACGTGTCATTTTTGTCGACTGAATGCACAGTTAACACTCTTTGCTCATTTTTTTTTTTTAAAAAAAAAAAAAAAAAACACCCAACAACATGTGGACTGCATTTTCATCTTTATTTTTATTGATTCGTTCCAGTTTGAAATTCTGACTGGCTTCACAGAGGGCAAACAGGAAGTGTATACTCAGTATATTCACAGACCACTTTTACAAAACTCAAATCAGCCTTTTTAATAATATACACAGACAGTAGCTTTAGACTTCCACATTCCTGGGAGTAAGGCCCATGTAACTCAATGGGACATACTTCCAACTAGACATGCATAAGACTGCACTGTTAAAATATTAGAAGTTGTCATATTTAGTGCAGTGTAAAACTTTGCCTCATATGGCTGCAATCTTTAAGGCATTCTTTTTAAAAATGTGAATTCAAGTATTATTCATGTGAAAATTGTGTTGCTGTTTTTCCTCCCTTCTGTTTCTATTATAGTCTGTCTTTTCCAAATGTCCTTTACTATCACAAACACGACTTTCTGGCATAATCAGGGGAGTAAATCTAGAAATACAAGGAAGAGAAGAAGAACTTTAATAAATCTTTTTGCCCTTAGCCCCTCACCAAGAACATAAACCTTTCTTCAAAGCCATGGGAAGAGACATTCCTGTCTACCAGGAAGAGGGGCTCTTCTCTCAGCCATTGTTTTGATCTTCATTCACCAGTAATGATGTTCCCCAGTGGAGCTTAAAACTTTACGATATGGTTTCTTCATCAATAGCTCTTTCCAAGTCGCCATGCCATTATCAACTGTAACATTTTAAAATACAAACTATAAATGCCAAGATGGTGCTCTAATCTATGCAGGTTCTAAAAATGTATTTCCTTATTTAAAAGTATTGCCGCATGTTCTCCACTTCTCCCCAATAGCGAGAAGTTCCACGGCAAGTCTTTTTTGTTGAGTGCAGCCCTTTCCAAGTCTTCAAGCTACACATGATTCTAACTGTAGGAGGAGGAGAGTCAGGGCTGGCCCAAGATATTTTGCAACTTGAGGCAAAGAATAACATAGTGCCCCCTCCCGTTCCATGTACAAAAGTCACCTGGACTGGCAGTTGAAACTTTATTCTGTCTGTTTATCTATCTATCTATCTATCTATCTATCTATCTGTAATTATTTCTAGGGCACCTTTAAAGGTGGAACCCACTCAAAGTGGTGTATAAGATTAAAAAATGCACGAACTGGATACAATCAAAATCCATTAAAAAACATATTCAATAAAATCCATAAAAACAGAGATTGCCAATTGAAATCAATAAAAACAAAACATACCAATAAAAATCAACAGCCCAAAGTTACAGAGAGGCCAGCAAAGAAGGGGCCTGACAAACCCCTGATGGAAGTTGATTCCAGATGATGATGGCACACAGCATCCTCCACTGCACCTGCATGCAACATGATAGCTTAAAGAAGTGCAGGGCAGGCTGGGCGTGGCACACAGCTTTCTCCTCCAACACTTTGCTGCCGCCTGAGGTGACCACCTCATTTTGCCTAATCGTAGGGCCGGCCCTGGGGAGAGTGGGGGCTGCTCATTGGCCTCTCCCCCTTTATTGCGTCTCATCCCATCACTAGGTCCCACTGCCCTCCATGAACTGCAGTGGTGAGCTTGCTCTACACATGTAGGCTCCTGCCACAGATTAGAACCCTGCACAATTAGGGTTCTAAATTGCACCGGCTCCTTCCTTCAGACTTCCCCCCCTGCCAATACACAGAAGGCAGCAGGACCAGGCGATGGGGATGTGGCAGAAGGGAAGGGGCCAGCAATCATATCCCTGCTATCCTCCTCACTCTTTAGGGATTTAATGCCTAAATAGGACTAGAATTATAGTGAAATTCTATACATGTCTCCTCAAATGTAAGTCCTACTGAATTCAACTCCCTAGTAAGAGTTGAATAGGATTGCAGCCATAGATACCTAGTATCTTTGCTATCTCGTTTTGCTTACATGTAAACACACCAAGCATGGGTAAGCAGGCGGGACCACAGGCAGACAATGGTAGACCAGCATCAAGCAACATCCGTTCTCCCAAAAGCAAACAACATCCACCTGAAGTCCCCGAAGGCTCCCCTTTCCAGACAACTGCAAAACTCTGGCCTCCGATGTCTACTCACAGGTAAGCAGGACAGCCTCTGCACATCTTTTCAGAAGTAAGCAGGTCTGAACTACTCAGCAAATAGTGCTACTTTCAAATAGCATCCCAAATACCAAACCTCTGCATGTCTATCTACTCAGAAGTAAGCATGAGCAGCATGTCTTACCAGAAGTTAGCAGGGGAAGACTGCATTTCTACTCACCAGGACAAGCCTCAGAGGTAAGCAGGACTGAATCACTCAGAAGCTTCCTCTCCAGATCCCCTGCAGGGAAAAGCTCTTCAGATGATGAACAGCCGATCAGAGATAAGAGCTTTCCCATGCCACACAGGGACAAAAGCTCCTTTTCTGACTGCACAGCAGGGGAAAGTTCTTACCCCTGATCAGCAGTTGATGGGAGCTATGAGCTTTTCCCTGTTGGGAGAGGGGTGGGGCCTGGGGAAGAAGATGGCTGGCTGGATGGTGAATTCCTGTGGGCCATATCCAACCCACAGACCAGAGGTTATGCAGTGAGCATAATGGCTGAACAAGGATTTGAAACCCAGCTCTTCTTGAACTAACAGTGTTGTTCTGTGCATATTTACACAGAAGTAAGTCCCAGTGTGTTCAATGGGGTACTATTGTCCAACAACACACTATCCATCCATTCCATCACACTGATATCGAGACCGGCCCTTGACTTTGCCCAAATCTCACTCACCAATGTAGTGCTGTTAACTGGAGTCGGCTCACACATTCATCCACCAGTCATGAAGTGAGGAGACATCAAGCCGTGTGCATATATGTGTGAAGCAGCCCAGGGTCTCACTAGAACGCATAGGCTTGCAGGCTATACAGTGTATACACAGACATGTACAAAATACTGCCTTGTTCAGCATCGTTATAATTCTTACCTCAACCTTCCAGAGTCACATTGTGTCTGTTACCCAAATCTTCTCAGTGACAAATGCTGACATTCATCGTACATCGGATAGCCTGCAGACATTTTCAGCAAGCGAACATATCGAAAGCTATCAAAAGCTACCTCATTTTTTACAGGCTAATTAAAGGGACACCGTCAAGGTTGTGAGGCATTAAAATTACCATAAATTGGCAGTTGTTCTGTTTCAAAGCACCAACTTTAAAGGGGTATTGTCCAATTTAAACACGACAGTTCAACACGCTTTTTAAAAAGAAAGCTGGTCTTTTTGCACACGCTTGACTTTTGATCAGCAGCACTGAAAGAAATTTTTGAATGTGCCCAGCCTGTCCCTAATTTCAAGGATATGGACATTTTAATCTAAAACTACATTGGATGGAATTATTGCTAGGCATGGGGGAGGCCAGTACTAGCGTTGTAGGAGGACAGAAAAGAAAACTATTTGTGTAAGGCGGGGGGGGCAATCTTTTGGGGTTGGTGGGCACAGTTGGAATTTTGAGAGAGCGTTGGTGTTCTCACAAAATGGCTACCATGGGGTCTTGCCCATTCACGCAATGGCTGTCATGGTGAGCATAGCAAGTCACAGAACACCCATTTCCAAGAAGGCAAACTGGTGAGACTGAAAGAAAAGTAACTTGCCCAAGGACCTAAGTACAAGGCAGATGTGTGGGGTCTGAATTCCAAAACACAAAACTACTCTTTTGAACCTGCAGTTTTCTGCGCCGACACCCATTTCCTAGATGTCAAATGGATGTAGCTCAGAGACCAGTAATGTGGTTAAGAAGCTAAGGCCAAGGCAGGGATGGGGTATCCCCAAATGCCAAATCACATATTTGCCCCCACAAAGCACAACAAAATACCTGTGCCACAGAAAGCAAACTGATGTCGTTCAGAGATACACACACGCACACGCGCACACACGCACACACACGCGCGTGCACACACACACACACACACTCAGAGGCATTCTTGGAAATAAAGACGGCGCTGGAGGGTGGCACTTCACTTTGCAGCATACCAGCCTTCCAATTAATCTGTGTGTTTTTTTAAATTAAAAACAAATATTTAAAAATAAAATAAAAATCAGAGGGAGAAGGAGCCTGGTGGGTGTCGAGAGGTGCCCACTGGGCCACACGTTGGAGCCTCCCATGTATAAGGAATATCTGGCTCTACGGCAAACCATATTTGGGGGATTAGTGCATATGCACCTTGTGAGCCACACTTTTTACTTGGCTAGCATTCACACTCAAAAGTAAGGGTGTGCAGTTGTTTCAGAACAAATGAAAAACTGAACTGACTGGGGCCTATTTTCATCTGTTCTGAAACAAATACACAGAGGTATGCATGGGTACAAACGGGCATGTTTACGGCTTCCATTTGTATTATTCTGGGATGGCAAGAGAGCTACTGGACTTTGGCAGGAGCAGAGGCAGAAAGAGCTGGGTTCATGTGGCAGTGGCCATATTTTCCCCAGAGTGTCCTGGATGTTGCATAATTCTGGGGCCTTCTGGCAAAAGAACTGAGCATTTCTGGAACAGCCACCATTCTCTCCCAGAGCATTCTGGGGTGGGGTGGGGTGGAATAGCAACTGCCAGTAGTAGCCCCTGAAGCCAGTTCTCCTGCCACCAGAGGTGGAGGCATATATATATATATATATATATATATATATACTGAAACGAAAGGGGAGGACGAGCACAAATTAATACAAGGAATACAATGAATGCACGTCCAAAGAATGAATGACAAAACAAATGAGATTTGTATGAATGAATGAATGAATGAATGAATAGCAAAATGTATGCAACCATTAATAGCAAAACAAATGAACGGGGGAAGGGAGGCTGGAATCTTGCTCACTCAAAAATAGGCCCACACTGATAGGGGAACTCATATATCTGACATGTCAAGTGATCATTTATCAGGAGCACCTCTATCTGTGCGCTGCTCACCAGTTCTACATACTGGGTGACTATAGTTATAAACTATCTAATACATAAAAGATAACAACAAATGTTCCTAAAATACATTGGGATATGATGATGATGATGATGATGATGATGATGATGATGATGATGATGATCCTTAATGTTGAATGAGTGAAATCTTGCTGTGACTCTTTCCCCATGATCTCTTTGTCTCCCTAACAAAATCCAAGGTGGTGGCCTTCACACCAATGCTGCCACACACATCCAGCTCATTGGGCAGACACTCAGATCATATCCTGCACTTTCAGCATAAAAATTTCCACCTTATGCTTCCCAAGAGCCCACAATAACAACATCCGTTTACCATCAAGTAACCAAAATCCTTTAGAACAAATTGAGGTAGTAGCCAATCTCACGGTTCTATAATTACATTTCAGGAAGAGATAGCCAAGGGTCATCCTGTAATGCTAACTTCTGTTTTAATTTCTGCAGACATCAGGATGGGGGCAGGGGACACACACACACAATCAGTCAACGGTCTTCTGTGTCCCATTTCCCATGAAGCAGTTAGTAACAGCTGAAGGGCTTTTTAAGGAGATGCATTTCCCTTATTTCTCCTTTGGCAGGAACCAAACAGGAAAAGCTCAGAATGTGGTTAACAACACCACTTCCTCCGGTGCTTGAGTCTGAAGTCCAAGGAGGTTGAATCAGTTCCTCCTTTTTCATTCAGCATCATCTTCAAAAGGAACACTCTTAATAACACAGGCAGACCGCAGTGGCTCTGATTTAAGTAGCAACTATTGATTGACCAGTTAGAACTTCCGTGCTTTATGAATTGTTCTCTAGAGGTGAGGAAATGGGGAAATCGATGCTCTTATTTTGCATTGTGCTCATGCCTCTAACAAATCAGAGTTTCTCACCTTGTCCCAAAAGGGAAAGGGATTTCTTCAAAATACTGACAAGGCTTTGTGCCTGCTGAAAAGATTGATATAGCATTAGCTTCACCTTTTAGAAATACAAGCGAGGCCTGCAACAAAATGTTGCAGTGTAGTGAGTGCTCCTGTTCAGGTTTTCCAGCCAGCCAGCCATGCCCTTTTCCAAGATATTCCATTCCATTCGCCCTCCTCCTGGTTTTGTGGCATTCCCCTCCCGCAACAGCCAGTCAGCATTCTCTGGTCACTGAGCGTGCTTAGTCCTCATTGGGCTGATTTTGGGTTCCCATCCCCCTTAGAGTATTTCCTAAAGACCTTCTGTAATTTGATAAACTTTGGTGTCTCCCCAAGCCTACTGTGACCTCCCTCTTGTGCTGGATGGAGCCATTTTGGCTACACAAGGCATTCAGAGAATGAATTCACTATTAGTATTAAGCATTCTTCCTCAACCTGGTGCCGTCCAGATGTGTTGGACTACAACTCCCAGCATGCCCCAGCTATGGCTGGCTGAGGGCATGCTGAGAGTTGTAGTCCAACACATCTGGACGGCACCAGGTTGGGGAAGGCTGGTATATAGGATGCCCTGTAATGAAGTGATAAATATGAATCGAACTAAGGTATGGCCCCCGCTAAAGAAATGAGATGGATACCTTAACATGGAACAAAAGTAAATTCTCCTGAAGTTTTGAATTCTTCCAAAGCGTTAATGGAAGAATGAACCAGGTATGTGAATAAGAAACACTTACAATTCTACCTTCTCTGTCATGTGTATGCACAGTATACTGCAGGCCTGCACTACCTGTGGCCTTGTCTATGACGTATGATCTTGTATATGGTGACTCACAAAAGGCTTGAGAAACCGCTTTCTGATGCTTACCCAGGACTGCAGAAACAGCAAGTGAGCATGTGTCTGTGTGTTTGCATGCAACACAATTCTATGCATGTGTACTCAGAAGTCAAGCCTGCTGAGTTCAATAGGGACTGCTTCTTAGTAAACATGTTCAGGATTTCAGTGTAGAACAGGGAGCTGTTCATGGAGTCCAGTGGTCCAATTCTGGCACCCATTGCTCTGGGGCAAAGCACATCAGACTGGGTGTGAAAACTGAGCTCAAGTTCAGGTGCGGCTCACCTGAAATGATCATTTCAACATCATCAGTGCTGCTGCATCCGTGCATCTTCCCTTCATTGTCCTCTCAACATTTATTGGTAGGATCATACTGGGTCATCCTCACACTGTGGTTTCCCCTCTGAAACTGGGAATGGGAAAGTGGAGAAGAGGTTATGCCTGTTTATTGAATAATAGCATCCACTGTTGGTTTGGCCACCTGGTAGGACGGACACCCCAGGGTGACATTTGAACCAACAGCTGGTGCCAATAACAGACTCCCTGGGGAGGTGGTGGACTCTCCTTCACTGGCATTTTTAAGAAGAGGCTGGGCAGCCATCTAAAAGGGATGCTGTGGCTTCATCCTGCATTGCAGAGCCTGCGCTGAGCAGAAGGCTGGACTAGCTGACCTCCAAGGTCCCATTCAACTCTAATGATACTATGGTTCTTTAACTGGTCCCAGGGCACATGATGCTCCCTGCTGAAGCAAGGTAAAGGAAGTCTGGAACAAATCAGTGCTTGGAAGAAGATGTCCAGATCCTCCTTTTGCTGCACATTTTACCCTCTTGAGGGGTTGGACAACTTGAGTCTGTTAGGATGGAATCCTATGCATTTTTAGACAGAAAAAGCAAGTCCCACAACTCCCAGTATTCCCCAGCTAAACACTTTCGTGCAAAGGAGATAGCCAAAGGATTTCTTCTTGAATATAACTAGGCCCCCCACAAAAGACTGGAGGGTCCCCCGAACGAAGGAAAAACATTTCCGAAAAGCGTTGGGCAATAATAAATGTTTTCCACAGGCACTTGAAACTCCTCTTTCTCTCGCGCGTTGCTTTTTTCTGTCTCAATATGCACAGGATTGCGCCTTTAGCATGGTACTGATTCCCTGACATCACTCAAAGAATTCTGTCTCTCCAGAAACCGCAAGCGGTGCTTGAAAACTCCATACGTCCCTAAAGGGTGGGAAGGTTCTGTTGTGTTCTATTGATTCCCACTCACATCTCAGCCGGTCACGGAACAGCTTTACATTTGTCTTACCTCACTAATGTAGAATCAAAAGGGTCAATACAGAAAGGCTGGAGAGTCGTTCAGCAGTTCGTTTGATGTGCTCCAGGTTAATGTTTGCTGCTGCAGCTGCTGCTTCTTTCATAGATTTCATAGATCATAGAGTTGGAAGGAGCCTAGAAGGCTATCGAGTCCAACCCCCTGCTCAATGCAGGAAACTAGAGGAGGGGTCTCCCATCCAAGTAATAACCAGGCCTGACCCTGCTTAGCTTTCCACACTCAGACAAGCTGAGCCAGCGTGAGCCACAGGCCTGTCTTCCACACTCAAATCCAGAGAGATTAACTGCCTTCTCTAAAAGCTGAGCAAGGAAACATTGCCTTTGTTACCTAAATGATATCGCTCCTATTAAAGCACATCTTGAAAGGTTCTCTCCCTCCCATATTCCCCCTCCATTGTACCTCCATTTTAGTGGCAATAAGTTTTTGTATTTCCTGATAATCTCTACAACCACCATTGCTTCAAGGTGATGAGGAAGGGATCACCAAATAAAAGGATGCTATCTTCTAGCCTGTGACTCGTGTCCGGAGGCAATCATCATTTCAAACTACCTAGGCAAAATAAATAAATAAATAAATACCCCACTATAATAATGTTAGTCAGGTAGCTGTTTCTACCTTATCAGCACCTGCAGATGCAAACATGCACTGACAAATACTACACCAGAGGGTAGGATAAAAGTGGAATTAAAAAATATTAGCTTCAGGAGATACTAGCCTTCCGAGTGTGATATGCAGCACTAATGTAGATAGCATGGAAAACTCAGACAATAAGTACAGCTTTGAATTCAGACATGACCTTCAAAGAGATTTCCTTTCGAAAGACAGAGTAAGAGCCCTAAACCTTTCAAAGAGCACCATCAGACAATAAGCCCCCAAACTCCACACATACACCATGGAGGATTCACGTTCGATAATGCCCTGGCAGACGTCTTTTAGTGCTTTAAAAAAAAAAAAGAAAAAAAGCTTTATTTATCACATTTGAAAGATATCTTTTCTTTCCTTCATTTTTATCGCATTCTCTAGGCATCTTATCAACATTTGCTCTGGCGAGCGTGAGAATATTTCTAAAATGGTAGGACAGGATACTCGGAGATAAAGTGAGACGATTCTGCAGTTCAGCCCAAGGTGTGAGATAAAAGAACAAGGACTCCCGCAAGAGGGCTTTGGATGAAATGTCAGGGGAAGCCATTTTGGGAGGAATAGGTCATTCAGCCCTCACTGCAAATAGCTAGAGAGCCAGGCCCCCTGGTGCAAAGATAAGACAGCAAGCAACTACTTGGATCCCATGGAATTTCAGCGTCGAGTCTAACAAAGCCTTCTGAGTGAGGAAAACATAAGACCATTTGAACATTTTCCACCTGAAAATTTCCACCACTCCTGTTTGAAAATGTCCGCTCTGAAAACTTCTGGCCCATGTCAAAACTTAGCACCTCAGAAAGAAAGCTGAAGAAATGGCGCTCTCTCTCCCCCTCTCTGAGGTGGATATGTCTGCTTTTGTGTGCAATTTTTGCACAGTGGTGCCTGCAAAGAAGTGACAACCATTCAAGGACCGTATTGGTGCAGCATTAGTTGAGCATGAGTTTCTCATTCATCTTGTGTGTTTGTGTGTACAGTCCGTAGCTGGATCAGGGCAATGATTAGCCACCTTGGGGGTAGAAATCAAATAAATGAATAAAATAAATAAATAAATAAATAATCTGGCTAGATCAGGATTATTATATATAAAAGCCTTCTCCAGCCTGGTACCCTCCACGTGTTTTGGACTTCAACCCCCATGAGCCCCAACAAGCATAGACAATGGGTAGGAATGGTTGGAGTTGGAGTCCAAATCATCTGGAGGCTGCCAGGCTGGGGACAGCTGATATATAACCTTGGCTACATTGTGATTACGCCTTGTCCCTCCTTGCTCCCCACGCCTCCTAATTTTTAAAACCTTTGAATAATTCGTTTTAATTTTAAAAATGTAACTGGAAGGCCGGCATGCTGCAAAGCAAGGGTGGGCAACAGGGTCAACATTTCTGGTGCTCAATAGCAGCTATGGATGAATTTTTTAATTTTAATTTTATTATTTTTTTGGGACCCATGGGGGGGTGCAGCCTTTGGGGCAAAAATGCCCCCCAGACCTCCCAAAGTTGCCCACCCCTGATGCAAAGTGAAGCGCCAGCTGCTCAATATTTATCTCCAAGAATTATGGGCCCTGGAGACATCTCAAGAAAATTAAAGTGGTGGGTGGCTGCAGCCCAGTGCTTTGTTTTGAAGTAAGCCTTCTTTGTGTTGGAGCACAAAACTGTGGGTTCAAAAGGATAGTTTTGTGTTTTGGAGCTCAGAACCCACCTCTGCCTTGTACTTAGGTTCTTGGGCAAGTTAGTTTCTTTTAGCCTCACCAATTTGCCCTCTGGAAAGTGGGTTTTTGTGACTGGCCATGCCCACCATGACAGCCGTTTGGTGAGAGCACCCACAACAAACTCTCAAAATTCAGAATGTGCCCATGAGCCCAAAAAATGTTGGGGTCACCTAGTACAAAATATTATGCAAGGACATGACCCAGGTTCAAATCCCCACGCAACCATGAAGCTCAGTGGGTGATCCTTGGCCAGTCACTGACTCTTAGCCTAACCGACCTCACAGAGTTGTGAAGATAAAATGGGAGGAGGAACCACGTATGCCACCTCGAGCTCCTTGGACAAAAGCTGGGCTATAAATGAATGAATGAGTGAATAAATGAGAAGACACCTGCGAGATCAGAGCAAAGGTCCACCTAGGCCACCCTTCTGCTTCCCACAATGGCCAACCAGATACCTCCAGGAGGCCTACAAGTAGGGCTTCCAGGCAAGGGCCCTCCCCCATTGTTGTTATTATGCATTATGTTGCAACACATACAAAGTATTTGCATCATCATCATCATCATCATCATCATCATCATCATCATCATCATCATCTATTATTATTATTTATACCCCGCCTTTTTTCCTCCAAGGAACCCAAAGCGGCTTACATAATCCTCCTCTCCATTTCACCCTCACAACGACCCTGTGAGGTAGGTTAGGCTGAGAGTCAGTGACTGGCCCAAAGTCACCCAGTGAGTTTCATGGCAGAGCAGGGACAAGAACCCGGATCTCCTGAGTCCCAATTCAGCACTCTCACCACTACACCACACTGGCTGAATGGAACACTCAGATTTTTTCCTGTTCCAACCCTCTAAACTGAACTGAAAAATTAGTTCTGTCATCATGGATGGGGGTGCAGGGTTCTGGGTCCCCCTGCCTCTCTGTCCTTTCCTATCCTGTAACATACTTATGCCTTTGTATGGAGTTGGTCTACCCACTGAATACTCATTTTGGTTCACATAACCTACGAACAAAGCCCAAATTTACTTTGCATCAGTCTGTGCAGGAGAGGGAAAGAATGGAGGCAGGGCTATTCCATCGTCACTGCTGAGACACCAGCTGCCTTTGACTCTCCTGAACTGTCACCTAGCGAGAGCCATTTCATCAGGCTACCTGAACGGTCCCCATCTCAGGTGGTCATTATAAGAACTTTAACTTTAAGATCTGTTGTCTGAGCTTGCCCCTCGTCTCTCCCTATCCCTTTTTCCTTGTGTGCCATGATTTTTCGATTGTACATCTGGGCAGGGTCTGTCTTACCACTGATCTTTTTAAGTCACTCTGGGAGCTTTTGGGCTTTTTTTTTTTTTTAAGGATAAAAATGCTTTAAATAAATGAATACATCAGTGAGAGATCGATCAGTACTCTGCCATCTGTGCAGAATCCAAGTCCAGTGCTTTCTACCTACTACTTCAAGTAGTGGAGAACATAAGTCATATAAAAATTAAACTTATATATACATTTGAAGATAGATAGATAAGATAGATAGATAGATAGACAGGATCTTTGTAATATAATATTTCAACAATAATAAGGTAAAAATATAATAATGTGAATAATATTTAAATATATGTGTACATAATTTAATATTTAAGAATCTTTGAATATGAGCAGTATAGGCTTTATTCATAAATTATGCTTACTTAAGTGCCTTTCCTTATGAAGTGCTTAAGACAGCCTCACTGCCTTCTAACACTAGAATAAAATATGAATAAAATTTTGCAAATATAACATGAGACTGGAAATTGAACAGTTGGATTTGGAAGTGTTGATAGATAATGACCTCCCAGAGCTGAGGGCAGACAGTGTGCAAATGGATCTAATCCACAAAAGGCCAGCTGTGTTCTTCTGCATAGGGATTCACAAGATGAAAGGCATTTGGAAGTGGAGCAAAACCAGCGAATAAGAGACAAAAGATCACAGGGAGAGGATAGAGACAAACTAGATTTAAAAAATCACACACAACTTGTTAGCAAAAGCATCTCAGCATTGGCCTGGTGATTGAATTCTGAAACCAATAGAAAAAAAAAATTCTGGCCATAGGTGATACTATTGTGCATTAATACTCATAAAACACGGCATGGCAAATTCACTTTCTGCAACATGGAGAGTTTACTTTACTTGTTTGTTTGTTTGTTTGTTTGATTAAAAAAAGAGCTTAGATGCTAACACAACATTTTCAGGTATTGGATGTTGAAGCCTGTCATAATGGTTGTAACAGAGGCTCATTAATATAACAACAAGGCAGGAGTAGTCATTTTTTTGTTTCATCACATCATGAATCACCATGGGTTAGATCCAGATTCAGGCATGTGCAACTAGGCTGGCAAAAGCAGACTTCCGACTTCCCCGCCCCCTCCTCTCCACCACAGCTCCCCTAAAAATGCTATGCAGAAGACCAGAGGACCCTGCTGAATGGGGTGAGTTGCGGTGCTGTGAGGGAGGACCCCCCAAAATTGGGTGGAGACACCTTTCATGAGTGGAACCCTTCCATAAACAGAAGGTTGATCCTGGATCCTTTCCCACGTGTTTATATGTGATCAGGCATGCCTAGTATGTAAGAATATGGATATATATTTTTTTCTAAAGGATGTTTCCTTTTGGGTCTTTGTTAGATGTGACTCTTACCATTGAAACAGCATCTTCAGTACTTCGTCTGTGTCATTGAATCTGCTTTCATACAACAGTGCCAGTGCCTCCATCTTTTATATAGCTTTGTTTTGATTAAAAGAGCAAGACATAGTCTATATTCCTACCACTAAAGGCTTGGCCCCTGTCCCAGACATTTTAAACATTTAATGCTTGCACTTTAAGATTCAAGGTTTACATTTTAAATAACTTTAGCTCATATTATTTCAGCAGGGATGGCTGGTGTGTCAGGCGTCCAGACCAACCACACACCACCCTCAGGGGACCCAATGCTACATCCCAGAGCCCCTTGGCTCTTCTGTTCATCCTCCTGTCTGTCCTTGCCTAGACCAGTGTTCTCCAACCTTGGGTCCCCAGATGTTTTTGGCCTACAGCTCCCAGCATGCCCCAGCCAGCTACACTGGCTGGGGCATGCTGGGAGTTGTAGGCAAAAAACATCTGGGGACCCAAGGTCGGAGAACACTGGCCTAGACAACTGTCCTGTCCGAGCACGCAAGCAGTGAGCCGAGTGAAGAGATGGAGCTGTGGAACCTATGGCCTTCAAGCTGTTGTTGCACTTCAGCTCCCATCAGCCCTAGCCAGCATGGCCAATGGTTGAGGATGGTGGGAGTTGTAGGCCAACAACAGCCGGAGTGCTACAGGTTCCCCTCCAGGAGGCATGCAGATTGGGCCCAGTGGGAGGTAGCGAGGGAACGACTAGCCATAACAGTAGCGTGGGGGAACTGGGCAACTTTGAGAGGGCTTGGCCTGTGGCTCATGCTGGCTCAGCTTGTCTGAGCGTGGAAAGCTAAGCAAGGTCAGGCCTGGTTATTACTTGGATGGGAGACCCCTCCTCTAGTTTCCTGCATTGAGAGCAGGGGGTTGGACTCGATGGCCTGGTAGGCTCCTTCCAACTCTATGATCTATGAAATCTATGAAAATGTGGCCCTCCCCAGAAGTTGTTGGACTGCAATTTCCATCAGCCCTAGCCAGCATAGCCGCTGATGAGGGATGATGGGACTTACAGTCCAACAACATCTGGAGGGCCACACATTCCTCATCCCTGGCCTCTGCAGTTGCGCTTAAATTATTTCACTGGACCATTGATAGAAGAATGATTGTTTTCTTGTTTACAGAGAACAAGAGAGGGCAATTTATTCTGCATAACAAAGAAACCTGCCTGGCATGCATTTTTCCATATTCTTATGAAGCTGCCCCAATTAAGAAAAAAAGATCACCATACATATTTGATATCATAGTAACCATTGGCTCTTGATGAGCAATTAGAGTAGTTTAAGTGTCCTCTGACATTAGCAAGTTTCTAAAAGCAGCCGTGTTCATTTGTTCCAATCATGTTGAGTGTACAGCTCACCTTCTCAAGCTCAAGAAAACCTTACAACAGGACCTTGCTGTAATATGACTGGCCAGTCTTGGGGGGGGGGGGATCAATCCGTGTCATCAGCCTAAGGAAAGTAATCAAGTGTTGCATCTACATTCTCCCCCAAATAAGTTCTAATCTACCAGAGGCTTATCGTTTAGTTGATTTAATGAGGCTACTTCGAGAACTGCAAGGTACCTTATGGGGATATCATTTAAGAAAAAAGTGGATGCAAGGACTACGACTTGGGATTTGATGGCAGAGGATGAGAAATCCTTGTTAAGCATGTCTGCCTCAAAGTCAATAATTAAAATCTCAGGGTTTTATTTTTCCTTAAGGAGTTCTCCTCTCCACAGGGTGACAAATGAAACTCACTGATAATCAAATCATATGACTTTCATTGTAGAGGTTTAAGGCACTGGGACAATAATTTGGTAGTTGTTGTGTGTTTTTTATTCAAGAGCCTGCCAAAGTAATTAGCAGGACTACATGAAAAAGGCCAAGCAGTACAGCATGAATCCACTCTGGACAGCTGTGCAGCTCCCTGTTGAATTGAAAAGCCTGGTTTTACTTTCCCAGAACAAAAGATGTTTTTTGTAGATAAGCACTATATCATGAGTGGCAGGTGTTGATGCTCCAACCTGCATCAAGAGCTCCTCAATGGAGGACTAATGTAAAATGAAGGAATACCCAGACAGTTTGTGAAATTTCATGCAACATATTGGCTCTTTCCATAACATTTGCCAGTAAAACTAGAGACAGCACCAATGGATAACATGGTAGCCAACTTTCCGGTCAGTTTTCACCAGGAATAACAGCCCTTAATGGCCTGAGACCAGGTTATCCTAAGGACCACCTTCACCCAGGCAAATATCCACCTTCACTCATGCAAACTGGCCCGTCTTAACATCAGATTTGGAAGTCTTACTCATTGGCCTACTCTCATTGGAAATTGGATGGGTATCTTAACAGGGCCTTCTCAGTGTTGGCATCACCGTTCTGCAATTCCATCTCTAGAGAAATCCAACAGCTCCCTCTCTTCTTGCTTTTATTTCAACAGGCATTTGAAATATGCCTGTTGAAATGCCTCTTTTCTTTTCCTGCTGTTTTAAATTGTTTAATGCCATTTCTAATGCTGACGATTGGTTTTATCACCCTTTTTGTAGACTGGCTTTTAAAGTTTTCATATATTGACATTATCATTTTCATATCTCTATGCCACATTGGCATATTTGAGTGAGAGTGGGATCAACGTTGATACAAAATCTTTTGTCAAAGAGCATATAATTCCCAAAGCAGACAACGTGTCCATCTATATAGTAATGTTTTACATCCTTCTTCATTTTACCTTTCATTCACTTTTCCCTAATTTTAGAAATCAGGGTGGTGGTGGTGGTGCATTAAAGCACTGGGGATTTGTTTGTTTGTTTGTTTGTTTGTTTTATTATTGTTCTGTGTCTACACAATGTCATCGTAGGGATGGGTGCCCAGCCTGGCACCCGACTCGCGTGGTGAGCGCTCCCGCCGTGCAAGCTGAGCTGAGTCTCCGGTGAGTGCCAGCTGAGGCGCTCACCAGACTTCCGGGTTCCCTGGCTCTATGTCGTTTACATACAGTATAGCGTGGTATACGTAAAAGATGGCTGCAATTTGCGTCAATGTGGCCAGTTTTTAATGTATGCTACGCTATACTCTACGTAAAAGGTGTATCTTACGCTGTCTTCTGCGTAAACGACGTAGAGCCAGGGAACCCGGAAGTTGCTTTCCCCGGCTTAGCTCACGAGAACGTAAGTCAAGCCAGGGAAAGGTAGGTCGAGCGGAGCTTGGGGGGGTCGAGCCCAGCGAGTTCGCTAAGCTTCCACACACCCCTATCGAGCTCCGGGCACATACCTGGATTATCCTATAATTCTAGCGTGTAAAAAGTATCCATAGCTTGTTCCTCTACAGCAATGCTGCTATGACAAAAGTGTGTGTAGTACAATTGGTAGAGCTCGAGGACGCTGACAAGGTGCTTGGACAGGTTCGTGCAACCCCTTCTGTATTGGATACTTGCCCCTCTTGGCTTATAAAAACTGGCAGGGAGGGAACAGCCGGCTGAGCCAGGGAGGTAATTAATGCCTCCTTGCGAGAGGGAGTGGTCCCAGGCTGCTTTTTCAGGCTGCCTGAAAAAGGACTCCCGAAGAAGCCCTC
This sequence comes from Shinisaurus crocodilurus, assembly GCA_021292165.1. NCBI lineage: Eukaryota > Metazoa > Chordata > Lepidosauria > Squamata > Shinisauridae > Shinisaurus > Shinisaurus crocodilurus. Next base: position 23,289,721 of record CM037880.1, on the reverse strand, counting down.
CCCGGACCCAGAAAATCTTAATAATGTTAGGCTGGTGGCAAATGCTCCTTTACTGGGCAAGGTCCTTGAGCGGGTGATTGTCAACCAGCTCCAGACGCTCTTGGACAAGACATTATCTTGATCCATTTCAGTCGGAGTTTAGGCCAGGTTTTAGCATGGCTTTGGTCGCCCTGTATGATGACCTCTGTCGGGAGCGAGACAGGGGGAGTGTGACCTTGTTGATTCTCCTTGATCTCTCAGTGGCTTCTGACACCATTGACCATGGTATCCTTCTGGAGTGATTGTCTGAGTTGGGAATGGGAGGTACTGCACTGCAGTGGTTTCACTCCTACTTAGATGGTCAGCTCCAGAAGGTGGTGCTTGGGGAATATTGCTCAGCCCCCTGGATGCTCCAGTATGGGGTTCTGCAGGGGTCAGTTTCGTCCCCCATGCTATTTAACATCTATGTGGCTGCCTGTATGTTTCTGAGCCTGGTTCAAGGTGCTGGTTTTGACCTATAATGCCTTACATGGCTTGGGACCACAATACCTGATGGAGTGCCTCTCCTGGCATGAACCTACCTGGACTCTATGTTCACCATCTAAGGCCCAACCCCAGGTGCCTCCTTTGAGGGAGGCTTGGAAGGCGGCAACAAGGGAGAGGGCCTTCTCAGTGGTGGCCTCCCAATTCTGGAATGATCTCCCCAATGAAGCCTGCCTGGTGCCAATATTGTTCTCTTTTTGGCACCAGGTTAAGACCTTCTTCTCTTAGGCAGAATATGATGAGGTTTTAATCAGCTCTTGAATTTTTCTTGTTGATTGTTCAAAGTTGTTTTTAGATATTTAATAACAACAACAACAACAACAACAACAACATTTATATCCCGCCTTTTCCCCTCTTTCGAGGAACCCAAGCCAGCTTACATAATGATCTTCCTCTCCATTTTATCCTCACAACAACCCTGTGAGGTAGGTTAGGCTGAGAGTCAGTGTGTGTGTCTCTGTGTGTCATATGTTTATATATGTGTATGTATTTGGTTTTTATAACATATTTTAAAAACTTTTAATCTTTGTATGCCTCCCAGAGAGCTTTGGCTATTGGGTGGTATAGAAATCTAATAAATGAAATGAAATGAATTGTGTGTACAGGGTGGGGGAGATCTTTATAATAATTGGAAAGCATACCCCAGCAGGATATGATTATGCAAATTGCTTTCTTGACTCTGTTTCAGATTCTAAATCAATATCGGCACACAATGTAAGTATATTTCTGAAGCAACAGATAAATAACAGTCATGATTCCCTTATTTGGTGAAGCTTCATTATAATGTACCCTTCCCGTTGTCTGCAGAGCAAATATGTTATAAAAGAAAAAATAGTGCCGTTTAAATATTTCCTCTTTTATCTCCCATTTTTATTTCATCCCCTGCAAGTGGAAGGAGGTTCACTTCAGGACATTCCTGGCAGGGTCAATTTCCTTTGGATGCTAGAGAGCCAGAGTCAACGGGCATATTGATATTATAGAACAGCCTTTCCCAAGATGGTGCCCTCCAGATGTTCAACTCCCAGTATTCCTGGCCATGGGCCATGCTGGCTGGGGCCAATGGGATTTGAAGTCCAAAACAACTTGACGGCACCAGGTTGAGGACGGCTGCTCTAGAGTTAAACTTGTTTAACCGTTATTCTCTCAATTCTTAGTACCTCACCAAATTTCAATTCTCATGGTATAAAATTGTTGTTGTTGTTGTTGAATTTTATGCGATGCTTTCCACCGCAAAAAGCAGTCTCAAAGAGACGTACACACACGCACACACACATACAGAAATCTATAATTAATATAACAGAGAAAATAAAATGGAGAGTAGGAGGCGGATTATGTAAGCCGCCTTGGGTTCCATGCAAGAAAAAAGGTGGGATATAAATATAATCAATCAATCAATCTGAAACGCATTTGTAGTATACATATGTCCTTAGGGTCACTCCAAATACTATGGATTTCTTCCTGCATCCGTTTAACTGCATGTACACATAATGTACATGCACTGGCAAGCCATGGCCAACTAGCACATATGCACACAACGAAACAGATAAATGTGTTACGATCAGACATGATGACTTGAGAGATTACCTCTGTACGGCCACCGAAACAAGAGGCGAAGCGGCCCTGGCTTCTCCCGTCTATTTTTCGACTGATCCAGCCCCTCTTCCCACTTGCTAAAAATGGGGTGTCGCAGGTGTGCCTTGCATTGGGTGAGAGAGGACACCGATGGCAGGGCCCGCGGGCAGGGCCGGTGCTACCATTAGGCCAACTAGGCAGCTGCCTAGGGCGCAGGGCTAAAGAGGGCACCAGAAACGCCTTGGGGGAAAAATACAGCGCTCTCAAGTGGGAAGGGGGCGCGCTAAATATCTGATCTTGCCTAGGGCACCAAACTGCCTTGCACCGGTCCTGCCAGGGGGGCAGGGGGGCAGTGAGAGCTGCAGCTGCTTCATCTCCTGTTTTGGTGGCAGATAGAAAGGTTCAAAGGAAATCACTCTGCCACCAACTAGCATGGCCAGCAGCGACTATTTCCAAACCCTGTTCTGGGTAGATAGGATTTCCAAGTAAGTCCTTTGGCAAGCCATGAAACTCACCATTGAAACACAGCTAAGCAATCACTTGCCTGGTCTGAGTAACTCTCAGGGCCAAACTAGACATGATGTTGATTGTGTAAATGCATGTATTTATAGTGTAAATAGGAGCAGAAGGGAAGCCTGATCAGATTTGGGACCATCGAGGGTGAGCAGTGCTCTCTCTCTCTCTCTCTGCCATGATTATGAAAAAAATTCCTAGGCTGCAATTTGCGTGGCAAGGATTCACTGGTGGGCCATAGAGAGAGTGGCCTACAGGCCATGGATTGTCGATATGTGCCCTAGAGATATGCATGAAATATATGATGTACATATAACACGTACCGTATGTGTTGTAGAGATAATTCCAAAAGTCATAAAGAAAGTGTTGTTTTTGGTTGGGTTTTTTTTTTTTACTGGATGTGTTGAAAGTAACAATATCAAAGGTGCTTATTTCTATAAATCTTCCAAGGCATACGAAGGTCTGTGAAGAGAAAAGCTTATCCAGATCAGCTTTAACAGCACCAGGGCTCATGGAAAAGCTTGGGCCACGGAGGATTATTATGTTAGGAAAAGTAAATCAACCTACTAATAGTTCCCAATATTAGCAGCATTAACGGGCTCCCCAGACTGAAGGGGGATTATTACCTGACACATCCACGTCCTTGCTGAACTCAAGTGTGACAGTTTGAATAAAACAAAGTTATCTCTGGCAGAAGAGGAGGAACTTGAAATGACAAATACTTTATCAAGTCAGAGAACACCAGGGTTTCGGATGCCTTATCTGGACTGAAGGTGATTATAGCCATCAACGATGGGATGTCATCCGCTTTCATGTTACATCAGTGAGAAATAATAAGTCATTAGTTTGAAATTTGTGAGGCAATTTATCTGAGTAGCTTGTATTAAAATGACACACAGAGAGATTTGCAGAACTCACGCTACAAGCCGAGAGACTGCTCATTTCTCCTCGAATTAACTTGAGGGAAGGAAAAAGCCACAAATGCGCGATTCAGGTAAGTTATAGATACAATTAAAAACTTAAGCTTGCGTCTTCGAGTTGGGTTTCAGTATCATCTCAGGCCTAAGCTCCAGGGATATAGGTATCATAGGGATGCATATCATATTTTATTTATTTAGTACATTTATATATGTCATTTTTGCTCTTGCAAGGAGCCCAAGGCAGCTTACATGGTCCTCCTCCTCCCCTCCATTCTATCCCCACAACAACCCTGCAAGGTAGGTTAGGCTGAGTCAGTGACTGGCCCAAAGCCACCCGGTGAGCTTCATGGCCAAGTGGGGACTAGAACCCAGATCTCCTGAGTCCCGGTCCAACAATCTAACCGCTACACCACCATACTGGCTCTTTCACTTTTTCTCAGTTTTTCATTTCTCCAAGCTTGGTTCATCTTGAACTTTGAGAATTAAGTTCAGTTTGTCCTAAAGTTTGAGATTATTTTTTTTTAAGTGTGCATGCAAATTTGTGCTCATTGTTGTGTGCATCTCTCCAACCACATGCATTTTTGTATGCAATTTTGCCTAATATACCTACCGTACTTTTTTGCAAGCCATTTTCCTAATAAAATACATCTTGAATGTTTTTGTCACTAATGTGTGCATTTCCCCCTAATATACACATTTTTGGTATGCATTTTTGGTTGCAGAACACCAGTGCAAACTTCGGCAAAGTGCAAATTTTGAGTTTCGTTTTGCATATTGGTTCAATAGTGCAAAGTAATTTGAGTTTGGATTAAAATGCAAACTGAACATATTTCTCTGCCCTTCCCTACTATTTCACAACAGTGTGAAAGTTCCAACCAAATTCAGCTATTTCTTTACTGATGGCAACACTGTCATCATTACCAGTGCAGAATGCCAATGTTAAACTCAATCCTAGAAGGTCAAATGAAGTGACTATTTCACCACCAGCAGAATTACAATTCAGACTGCTTCAGTCTGTTTGCTGAACTACCTAAAGGGTTGCACATATTGACTTTCATCCAAAACTCCCATAAAAGCTAATATTTTCATGGAATATTCTCATCTTCAGCGGTCCTTCTCCAGGAGCCCCCGCCAAAGGAAGTGAGGTGGGTGGCTACTAAGAAGAGGACCTTTTCTGCTGTGGCGCCCCAGTTGTGGAATGAGCATCCCAGAGAGGCTCGCCTGGCGCCTACGTTGTACTTTTTTTGGTGTCTGGAGAAGACTTGCTTATTTTCCCAGGCATTTTAGTCTCTCAGTTTCTGTTTTAAATCTGTTACTGTATTTTAAATCTTTGCACTGCTGCTAGGTTTTATTTGGTTTTTATTTTAAACAGTACTATTGTTTTAAACTTTAAACCTTTATATGGTATTTTATCACATTGTATGTTACAATGTTGTGAACCGCCCAGAGAGCTTCAACTATTGGGCAGTATAGAAAAATAATAAATAAATAAATAAATTGTTGTTGTTGTTGTTGTTGTTAGTGATTTGCTTACCAAACGGATGGAAATGTGGCCACAAAGATGTATGGCTGGGTGAATGTTTCTTTTTGCTGACCCTTCTATTCTGTATTTTTCTTTCCTTCCCTTCAAAACTTCACCTCTGCCCTTACTTCCAAAAGCCATAAAGTTGTCACAGCCAGGGCCGGCCTGCTGCTCCAGCAGGCATCACGAGGAGGCGGGGAGCAGGGGACAGACAAAAGCAGGAATTAATGTCTGAATGCTGCAGGAAGACTTTTTAAAGTGTTTGCTCTAGTTGGGGTGGGGGGAGCTCCTCTTTACACAGAAAAATGTATTGGGCCAGCCCTGTACTTGCTCACCTCTGAGTGCCCTCATTCATTCTTGAACTTTTCCCTTCAGGCAGGTATGTCCATTTAGCCCCTTGGTTGCTAGACATGCTTGGGCCACGGAGGATTATTATGTTAGGATATATGTATCCTATACCAGCTATCCTATCACTATACCAGCTGCAGCACATTGTTTACACATGGTAGGGACAGAATGGCGAGGTAAACAGGTTTATTATGTCTTACTAGAAACTGTGGTTTCTGGACTGTGAGAACTGTATGAGCTAGTCACATGGTTTGTATGTTCTGATGACGTGCTAACTTGTTTTCTGTCTGAAGCCATCTTAGAGAGAGGCAGGACTGCTTTCTCTCTTCTCCTTTGTTCTTCTTGCTGGACTTTTGTTACTGCAACAATGTAACTTCTTTGCTGAGGTGGAGTGAAGCTCAACTTACTCCACTGGATGTAATGCTTGCTATGCATTTATACTCTGCACATGGACTGTAACTAGGAAATGTATACTCTGTAGAACTTTACTTGCTAAGTGAATAAACAGGTAGAATTAGACCTGTGGTGTTACAGAGTGTTTCCTGACTCCATGGATTAATCTGCAAACGGGGAAGCTGGAAGCAAGTTGGATTACAGGCAGGCTGGGCTGGCATCTTCACAACACGCTGCACGCGGTAAAAAGGGGGGAGCTGAGATCTGGAAGATCTGTGTGTGGAATAACAGGCCTCTGCTAGCACACAGACAGGATTTTAAATCTCCCATGCTTGCACACACACACACTGCTGCTCACGCACACACGCACCAACACAAATAGGTAAGAGAGGAGGCTGGGGATTGGTGCAGTGGCTATTGGTGTCACAAAGGCATCTTTCCCCTTAAGTAGAGTAAAACAATGGTATTTCCCTATGTATTTTCTGAGGGGAAGAGGAATTGGGGGGGGGGGCAAGCTATTTTCCAGGTGGAAAATGGTAGGTTCCCCCAAACCCACTCCATTACCTTTCTTTCCCTTTCAACCTTCAGATTGTACCTCTCCCACCTGCATCAGTAAAGTGATTCAAGAGAAGGAAATGATTAGACATATTTACGTTCATATGCATAACAGTTTGAATTTGCAATGTCTTTTATTAGTTTGATTACTTCTTCTCAAAATAACACTGAGAAAGGTATTATCCCCATTTTACAGATGGAGAAATGAGGCTGAATGTGATTTACCATGAGCCAACGTCACACATGGACACAAAACACTGTGGGGACAACTTCCCCGTGTTGCCTTCCCACTAGGGCTGTACAGAAAAGGGGGCACTGCTTTCAGGAGAAGTGAAATGTTCGACAGCCTCCCCCCTGCCCCCTGCTCACCTTGATCATGCATGTTCGCAGTCCTCATTAGCGGGTGCTTTGGTGACATTTTTTTAAAAAAAGTTTTCTTTATCCTCATGATAGAGTTGGCTGCATAATGATGTCACTGGGGACAAATTAAGCTAGTTTGGAGTGAGGGAAATCTGATGCTGCATCAGGACTCCAAAGAAGCTCAGAATGGGAGCATAATCAGCTTGGCAGAGCTGGGCTCCTAATGCAAACCTGCAACAATGTAGAGCTTGGAGGGTGGGCTGGACTTAAGGAGACAGCACAAAGTTAATGTACAGTGCCTAGACACAACACAGTAATCAACAAAGTATTGGACGTACTATACCCACATGCATCTATTCCATAGATAGTATACACAGACAGTATGCCTTTTATTATCTTGGGATCATTTGAGTGAAAACAAAACCCTTACCTCTTGCATAATACCTCATATGGCATCATCTGTAATTAAGCGGTAGTGGTAGGAACCAGCTGCCTTTTTTCACTCAACATATGGTTGAGAACTACTACCTGGAGTACACAGCCTTGGCTCAGAGACATATGATGTTATTGAAAAGCTTCTGTGTTTTCTAATTATCGGCACATTTTAAAGAGCTGACACAGCAAGGGTGTTGTTACCCTTTGTTATCAGGTTGGGTGCTGTGTTTTGTTTTTTTTTGTTTTTAATTTGGCATTCATAATCATTTCCCCAAAGTGTCCATTTGCCATGCATCACTTTCAATAAGGAACAGCATTTTGCACTGCAGGAAAAAGAAGTCCGTGGTCTCTATTCGTAACTGTGTGTTGCTAAATTCAGCTGCACAGTTTTGTGATGGATTAAATCAATTTAAGAGAGTGCTTGGAAGCTTACACCACCCAAGTACTAAATTCAGCTTGCTTATAGTTAAAACAGAGTTCTAACTCAACAACAACAACAACAACAACAACAACAGTTTAAATGATGGGTTATTTATGTTTATTGTTAAATTGTGGTCCTATTCTTTAATCTTTATACCCTTTCAGTATTTTTTTATATTTTTGTGGGTGGTTTTATATTGTATCTAAATACAAGCAGTCCCCGAGTTAAGAACGTCCAACTTACACACAATCCATACTTAAGAACGGACTTCTGGGTTCCCCAGCGCTACGTCGTTTACGTAGAGTACATAGCGTAGTATACTACGCGAGTTGCGTAATTTACGCAATTTGCGTGTAATGCCAATTTTAACGTATAGAACGCTATGCTGTTCCAACTTACATACAAATTCGACTTAAATACTTTCTTAAGAACGGAACTCGTTTGTAACCTGGGGACTTCCTGTATCTTTCTATCTATCTTCCCCTTCTTGGTGCTTGCCCTCCTATTGGGAAGGTGAGTGGTGCACAGGGGAATCCCCTTGTTATCTCCAGTCCAAGATCAGAAATAACTTGGGGATTCTTCTCCACAGGCCAGGAGAAGAGCTGGGGGAGGGGCCCATGCAGGGTGCCCAATCCTTCACAGGCCAGATTGGGCAACTTCTTGGGCTGGAGGTTGCCTTCCCTGCCATAGCCCTCACTGGATCAAGTCATAGAAGAGACATTGTGGTGTAGTGGTCAGAATGTTGGCTGTTGACCAGGGAGACCCAGATCTCCAGTCATGAAATCCTGGGCCAGTCACTCTGTATTAGTTTAACCTAGTGATAGCTTTCCAGGGATTCTCCTACCTGAAGATGCTGGGGATCAAACCTGAGACCTTGTGCATGCAAGGTATGTGCTCTATCACTGAGCTACAGCCCTATGTTGCCCTAAGTTCCTTGGAGGACTGGTGGCATAAAATATAATATACCTCTTCCTTTTCACTGGAAGCATGTATGAGTAGCCCAGGGTACCTACATCATTTCAAATTTGTTCTCACACATATGGTCAACCTAGATCAGGGGTCTTCAAACTAAGGCCCGCGGGCCACATCCGGCCCGCCTTGCCTTTTTATCCAGCCCGCCGGCTGATTGGAGGAAGCAGACTTTTTTTTAACACTTTCGCTTCAAGCGCCGATTCTTTTAATTCTTTTTCCTAATATGGAAAAATTAGTGGTGGTGTTTTACCTCTTATGTATGAGCTGATGTAGCTAAGTCAGATTTATAATGTTTCAAAAATGCTACTTTGGATTGAAGCAGAGTATGCTCATTTGTGTGATGGCAAAAACAAAAGTATATTCATGTTAGGCATGAAACAATTGTGCAACTATATATGTAAATGCCACCAGCTTTGCCAGGAGTATTCATTAATATTCCCTCTTCTTCCCTCCCCATTCCTTTTTCCTTGTGTGTCGTGTCTTTTTAGATTGTAAGCCTGCGGGCAGGGACTGTCTTGTTAATTGCTGTAAACCGCCCAGAGAGCTTCGGCTATTGGGCGGTATAAAAATGAAATAAATAAATAAATAAATAAAATAACTTTCCATTTAAGGGGGGAAAAATTCACCCCTATCAAGTAAAAAAAAAAAGGACCCGGGTCCTTTTTTTAAACTTGATCCATTCATTCATATTTTTTTCAAACTATAGTCCGGCCCCCCAACAGTCTGAGGGACAATGAACTGGCCCCCTGTTTAAAAAGTTTGAGGACCCCTGACCTAGATGGATACACAGAATAGCTACAATACAAAGGAATTCAGCAGAGTAACAGACTGATGTATCCATGAAGATGCAAGGTTTTCGCTGGCTTAAATTAGTTCGTGGAAGATTTTCTTTTTCCTTAAATGACACTGGTTTGCGATTTTTTTTTTAGTTTTGAATTGCTGGTGGATGCATATGACAGACAGCGAAGACAAGTCAATTCAATGCAGTGAAGACAAGTCAAGACAAGTATGTTGCTGGAAAAACCAGCATAATATACCATTAGTTTATTTTATAAAATAAAATACGAATAAAATGAAATAAGGCAAGACTGTGGTTGACTAAAGCAGAGTCAAAATGATTTCCTGACTCGAGTGTTTGACATGGTTCAATCTATAGCTGCAACAAAAATCAATCAATACAAATTCCCTCTGAAGCTTCCTTCCCAACAGAAGGTATTCTTTGCCAGAGCATCTGGATCTTGTATTCAGCTCTTAAGATGTATTTGGGATTGCCAAGTGATGAGATTTCTATTGGCATGCAGTGTTTTATGAGATGCAAATAGGTTTTCCATCCACAGGGCATAAAAGGATGAGTTGAGGACACTTTTCAGCCTCTAAACATCAAATTTCCTGACTACTGTGGAGAGAAGACAAATGCTTAGTGTTCTTTTAATAAAGCTGTTTTGACATAGAAGAATCCCTTCCATAATGTTGGCTTATGGAGGAAAGACTCCTTGTGGGATTAGAGCAGGTTGGAAGGCTTCAGATGTGTGGGTTTCTCCTCCATACATGAGCAGCAGTGAAGACCACTTACAGCACAATCCTATGCATGTCTACTCAGAAGCAAAACCCATTGAATTCAATGGGGCTTACTCCCAGGTAAGTGTGGATAGGATTTCAGCCTAAAGGAATTCATTTATTCTTAGCCATTCACTATACATAAACTAATGTCTACGCTGGCCAAAAAACATTGCCCTGCTTTGATTCTAGGACTCCTACCCCAGTCCTGAATATGCCCAGAGGTCCTGTTGATTTCAGCAAGGAAAAAAATTCTTCCCTATAGATAATATTATCTCTGTGCTGTGCCCAAATTTATGGCAACTTAAGGTGCCTCCCAGGTGGGGTACATATTTTGTGAACCAAAATAGAATATAGAAAGAACAGAGATTCATAATAGGTTACTTAGATAGATAAATGCGGAGAAGAATTTGCACTACTATATTTAATTGAGATGAGTATTAATATTGTTTGTTTGTTTGTTTGTTTATCTATTTATTTAAAATAATTCTAGACCGCCTTTCAGGGCAGAAGCCCTTCCAAGGTGACTTAGCCTGCAGTCCTATACATGTTTACCAAGAAGTAAGTCCCATTGAGTTCAATGTGATTTACTTCCAAGAAGACATGCTTAAGATTCTGCAGTAATATTCATGTAACAGTCCTGTAAAAGTCTTGCCATCTATTACAAGTAAGCAAAAACAAACAAACAAAAAAACCCAAACTACAAACATAGGTAAAGTTAAGCAGTTGAATTCTGATTGGGTTTTTTTAAAGAGGAGAAAATTAAGCAGGTGTTTCACTCTCCCACGGAAAACAATGGAATATAGAAGTGGTTGCACATAACATTGGCAAGGTCATGTCCCTATTCTCCCCCCCCTTCATCATGTTGAGTAATGAGACATCAAGAGGTTTATTCACATGTGTGAATCAGCCCTTATGTATACCTAATTCTAATTTCTTGCTGAACTGCTACCAAACCATTTCCAAGGAGGACGTTCACACCTCAGCTACAAGTCATGGAGTGATGAGTAATTGAATTATGTGGCACGCATATCTTAGCACAATCAAGTGACACACATGACTTGGCACTAAATGGAGATTTCTGGAGGAGAAGAGTAGGAAGGGTAATTTTCTTCCTGATTTTCAAAAAGTATTTTTGATTCCAGGATCTATGAGCTGGAATCTCAAGCATAAGGAGAATATATAAGAAGGGGAAATGGCTGTTGTGAATTTTGTGTTTTAATCTTAGCTTTTTAAATTATGATGAAGCCCTTTCTTTGAAGAGATCTTCAATCAGTCCTTCTCTTTCTAATACAAAAGTATCAGAGAATGCCTCTATTAAATGGGGATTATGAGATAAAGCTCATAATGGAGAGATAGCACATTCAAGGTGACAGTGTTTCATTATCTTATACTAAATTAATGTAGCATTAAGAATTATCAGATCATTAGGACTATAGCTCATATCACTGATTAATAGCTTGCAAAATATTACTTTGTAAAACAAAGCTTCTTTTACTTATTATATACACACTGGAGGGCGGGGGAAGTCACACAGCTGAGTTACACTCCCACTAAGAACTCTGTACAGACACCAACAGGTGGTTAAATGTGGTGTACATAAACTGTAGACACTCTGTACTTGGCAACAGAATAACTGCCCATGTGACATGTGCTTGCTATTTGGGTAGTGTGTCAGTCAGGATTTGGTGCTCACCACTTATACTGTTGAGAAATTCATGCAGGATAGGTCCATCAGCTGTTATTAGTCATGATGGTGAAATGGAACCTGGAACATAGGAAGTTGCCTTATACCGAGTCAGATGTCACTAAGTATTGTCTGCATCATAGATTCTATACCTGGAGATGCCAGGAACTGAACCTGGGACCTTTTGCATGCAAACTAGATGCTCTAGTAGTCACTGAGCTCTAGCCCTTCCCCTGAACCTGCAAGATGCAGAGCCATTCCAGCAGGCTGAGCTGAGGGAGAAGAGAGGGAATGGTGCAGGGCCCTTCCACCAGTTCCTCTGAAGACCTCCCTCAGGAAGGTGTCTCCTCCCTCAGCCATCCCCACCAGCAGCCATTCCAGCAGGCTGAGCTGAGGGAGACGAGGGGGAGCGCAGGGCCGTGCCACCAGCCTTGCTAAAGGAATGTTTGCCCCTCTTCCTTCCCCATTCCTTTTTCCTTGTGTTCCATGTGTTTTTAGACTGAAAACCAGTGGGCAGGGACTGTTTTATTGTTTATATGTAAGCCACTCTGGGAGCCTTTTTGGCTGAAGAGCGGCATAAAAATATTTTAAATAAATAAATAAATGGTATGCCACTGAACACCATTTGTTAGGAGGGCCGAGGTGGTGGTGGTGAACGGTTGCCTTCATACTGTTACTGCATGTCCCCCAGTACCCTCACACCTAAGTGTACATGTATAACTGACGACACGTGCAAGTATTGATCTTGGGCCAAGAGATGAGATGTGTGGCACTGGGATGTTGCACTTTATGCTTTAACCCGAGGTAAGACTGGAATCAAAGAACATGAGCTTCATTACAAAAGATATGAGTTTACCCAACGATACGACGTTGATAGAGAATGGAGAAGGTGGTTAGATGAACCTAGTAGAGCTTGGATCCACGGCTAGGCTTTAACAGGATGTTGCCAGAGAAAGACAGAGGTGGGGGAGTTATGGTTGCTAAGTAAGGGATCAGGGAGAGTTCTTGGGGTTTGACAGGTGGAATTGGAGGCCTGAACTCAGTGGGGAAACTCGGGGTGTAGCGCCACACAGGGCTGGGCAGCCCAAGGGGTTGAGCTGAGAGATGACAGAGGGAAAATGGCAAGGGAGAAAAAGATTACGGGTGCAATCCTATGGCTGCTAGACCGAATCAAGGTGACCATAGAAAAGGTCAGAGTCCCTGCTCTGACCTTGGCAACACGCAGCTGGGATTCTGACCTCAGAGTGCCCTCCCTCTGCCCCCGCAGCCGGCACGGAAAGAACCGTGTCTGCTGCGGCTCCGAGGTCAGAAGACTGACCTCGGAGCCAGAGGTCTGTGGGTGGGGAGGGGGCAGGGAGGAAAGGGATAGGCTCTCCGCCACGATACGATGTATCCTGGTGGTGCCTCAATCTCTCCTTCTGGCAAGCTGGGGCAAAAGAAAAGACGTCTAAGTCTTTTGCAGGGTGGGAGGAGCACAGAAGCAACCTTCACCTCCGTGCTCCTTTCGCCCTCCATTGGATGCCCATAATCCTCTGAGTTCGGAGGGTCATAGGCGGCCACATTGGATTGTGCTTCCCAGCACTAATATTTACATATTCCAGAGGATGATATAAGCGAATGCTGTATGTCTCAAATTCAGCGGTTGTCCTGCAATTCTGCCATGGGGGACTGGGATTAGCAATGCTCTTGCAGATCCCTGTAACCTTTGCCCATTCTAAGGCTTATGGTTGGAAAGCTTGGAAGTGAAGCATGTGGCTGTGCGCTCTCTAGGAGTCCTGACAGATGTGAGGCTGAGGGAGGAGGGAAGGAAAGCAGAGCTAACTGCCGGTAGAAGGCTGAGTGATCCCAACTTGATGAGGATCGTGACTCAGCAATCAGAGGGAGATTGGCACTTTTCAGAGTCCCCACACTTGTATACCGGGGGTTGCTCATGATACATGTAACTAGGTTAGTGCAAATGATAGCTTGTGTGCCCTGGCTGATCCTTAACCCTTACTTGGCCAGCTTTCTAGGACAAAATAAGAGATTTTAGAGTCAAGGTGTGTGAGGCATATCCCCAAATAGCAGGGCACCTGGACTTCTTGGTAACAGTACCTTCCAAGGTACATCTTGCCAATGTGGGAAACAGGATGCAGGAGTAGCTGGACCTTTGTATGTACTTTGGATTAAGGGTTGCTCATCAGGGATGGGGACTTGGACTCGAGGACTCGACTCGTGAGTCGGACTGAGTCCCCCCTCTGACTCGACTCGGACTCGAGTCCCAATATTTTTAATGGGACTCGAGACCAAGGACTCTTCACCATCCCTGGGCTGTGCCAGAAGGAGTGGAGAGGAGCGTGATTGCCAGCGAAGAGTGCATGGAAGCGAGGTGTGCTGCTGCTCGGCCACTGTGGACGGCTACCAGGAGTGCAGCCCTAACAGTGTGTCAAGATTTATTTTGATTGATGTGTTGCGTACTTGGGAGAGGCAGAAGAAGGACCTGAGATTACTCTGTGTGGCTGCTCTGAGTGTGTTTCTGGTTCCAGCAAGTTCATCACCAGTGGAGCGGGTGTTCAGTGAGGGTGGAATTGTGATGAGATCTCACCGTTCCAGAATGGGGGCCAAACATTTAGAAAAAATCATGTTCCTCAAATGCAACATGGATAAGTTTTAGGAAGTACAGCAAGTTTATTTTTTAAAATCATTTTTCTAAAATGCAACCTTTCAGACATTTTGGGTTTGGCTGCCTCTGCCTGCCTGTCTGGGGTTCCCAGCCTCCTCTGTCTGCCTGGTCTCTTCTTGATCAGTTCAATAGTAGAATTGTCCAAGACAAAGGCCTCTGCCTGCCTGCTTTGGGGTTCCCTGCCTCCTCTGCCTGCCTGGTTATTTTGGGTTTTTCTGCCTGGTCTGTTCTTGCCAAAATCAGTTGCAGAGTTTTGAAATAAAAAGGCACACTTGTGCCTAGAATTTATTTAAACCACACATCTGAAGTAGCCTTATTTTGTTGGGAAACACCCCCATTGATTTTAATGGGGACTCGTGGAGTCAGCTTTGGGAGTGACTCGTGACTCGTGAGTCACCATTTTGGACCAAGGACTCGGACTCGAGACTCGGGTCCAAAGACTCGAGACTCGACCCGTGACTCGAGACCAAGGACTCTTCAACATCCCTGTTGCTCATTCCTGGCTCAAGAGAGGCTTCTGCCCCTTTAAGAGTTACATCACGACAGAAGTTCAGCTGGTTAGCTGAATTTGCCTGACAATCTATTTTCCTCTCTTGCTTGTATACCACAACTATTTTTCCCATGTGTAATCTTGTATTGACCTTTACAGAACTACATTTTTCTTCTTTCTTCTCTTTCTTTTTTTCTTTTTGTCTTTTTGCAAATGAAATCTGAAATAGCTCAAATCACACAAACATCCTGGATAGTAACTTCTCCATTCAATTTAACATCTGATTTGTTTACATTTGCAAGGGTAGAGCTGTGAGCTGAAGGTCAAGATTAAAACAGAAGCTCTTGATTTTCCTTCTACATAAAATTCTGGATCTGGAGAACTTCTGTGTTCAAGCCATTTCTGTTTTTAGAGATAATGAGCTGGAGCCAAAGTATGTTAGTCACACTTGGGTCACACTGAAATCCATGTGGAAAAGTTAGTCATGATTATCTTAAACCCAATTGATTTCAATGGGGAATTAAGTGCGACTAATGTAGTCTAGATCCATGTTTTGAAGTAGCCAGGACTGGCTGTACTGTTAGGCAAAGTGAGGTGGTTGCCACAGGTGGAAAATGCTGGGAGGTGGCAAGGTGTTGGAGGGGGAAAAAACTGTGTGCCTGCCCTTGCATTTCCTAAGCTAGCCTGCTACCTTCAGGTGCGGTGAAGGATGCTGACCCATCAATACTGTTGAAGAAAGATTCAACTGCCACTCCAGTTGGCTTTTGTACATGGAACAGGAAGGGGAACCATCTTGTTCTTCACTTCAGGCAGCAAAATGTCTTGGGCCAGCCCTGGAAGTAGCAGATATCGGTTAAAAAAAAAAAAGGCAGACTATTTTTTTCCCCCTTCAGAGTCCCACTTCACCTGCCAGTCTAATAGAAGTCCTGGAGTGGACTTGTCTGTGTTTCGGAATAGTCCATGCTTAGCCCTGAGCGTTGTGGTCTGGAATCCAGACCTGGATCAAATAATGGCTCTGCCACAAACCTTACAGACTGTGATCTGCTTTGACAGGAGCAGGACGGCCAGCAGATTGGTAGGAATAGGACAGACCCTTCGTTTGCAGCTAAGCAGGAGCATGGTTGTGAAGGCAGCAGATAAACTGCCTTCATTACACTTTGTCAGCGAAGGTGTCAGTCAAAGACTGAACCGAAGATTAGTTCTTTTTTTAATGGTAAATGTTCAATGTTCAGAGCTGAACCATAGATAGCTATCAAAAAGAAAAAAGGGGGGGGGGACGCCAGTAATCAGGAGTTGTCCCAGGTAGCCAGAGCCAAGAAGGAACCAAACCAGTAGTCAAAAGTCAAAAACACACACAGAATAAACACATCAGAGCCAAGACGATCACTGTTGTTGCTCCAGCAAAGTTCCAAACCACACAAAAAGTCTTTACAAACCTTCCTGTCTAGGAGATCCAATAGTCAGCCTAGGTGAGCAGGCCATTCCAGCCAGAGACTGAGAACACCTTTCCACCCCAGAACATGCTCCAAACCATCACTCTGGTGGATTGCCACACACAACAGCTGCACACAGAACTGAAGATTTGTTTGTTTGCTTATTAGATTTCTATACTGCCCAACTGGACAACGGCCTCAGGGCGGCTTACAAATCACAAAACTAAACAGCAACAACACAACAATAAAAGTATCAAAATAATACAATATTAAACATTAGGACATTAAACTATATCAAGAGAGTAATCTTATGCAAGTTTTGACAGAAAATGGGCCTACAACAGCCAGCATAGGTGGCTGGGGCATGCTGGGAGTTGTAGGCCCTTTTTCTGTCTAAACTTGCACAGGATTGCACCCTAAAAACATTGAGGAACCAGCAGTAAAAGTAATAATCAAGCAACAGATTAAATATTAAACGCCTGCTTCAAGAAGGAAAGCGTAAACTGGCATCTAAATGTTTACATGAAGGTTCCTGGTTCAAGCCCAGGTGGCTCAACAGAATAGGCATAATGGCTGTCAGAAGAACTATTTATACTGCAAAACAAAGACTGAATAAGGATGTGGAATCCAGTATTATTGTCAAATGGCTGACATAATTTAAGGATGTGGAATCCAGTATTATTGTCAAATGGCTGACATAATTTAAGGCCGAAGAAGAAAAGCTAGGTGAGCTGTGGAATGATCAGTGACAGAAGTCTCAGATCAGCAGGGACATTAGCCTTCTCTTCCCGCAGTATCCCATGGCTGGAGTCCATGCTGTTCAGTAATACTGAGAACATCACGTTGGACAGTTGGACCGTACAGAAAGTTCCCACATTAATTGTTCCAGTCCCCAGGGAGGTGTGGATGTGACTTGGAAAAGGCTCTAATGACTGCACTCATCCAAAAGTTACCAAAGCAACATGGCATCTAACCACAGGGTCCAAACCATGTCAGTCCAGTTACATAAGAATGTGTCCTGGGATTGGTGCTGGAAAGCAGCAGAAAGGCAGTGTGTTGCATTTATCACCGCTTTGGTATAATTTTCAGAAACATTTAGCGTCATATTAAGAAAGGAACTTGCATGGGGGGTGGGTTTCATAGATCATAGAGTTGGAAGAGCCTACAAGGCTATCGAATCCAACCCTCTGCTCAATGCAGGGAACTAGAGGAGGGGTCTCCCATCCAAGTAACAACCAGCCCTGACTCTGCTTAGCTTTCCACGCTCAGACAAGCTGAGCCACCGTGAGTCCTGGGTGGGGAGGCGGGGCGTTTCTGCATCCCGAGCTTGCCCATCTTTGACACGCTCGCTCACCCTCCATTATCCTTGTTTCCATTTTGCAACAACCATGGCAAGACTACATTGGCAAAATTCAAATACATGGAAACTGCTGGTCAAAAGAGGATACTTTTTCCTAGTGCAAGTGTTTACGGTAATTAAAGCCTATTCTTTCCAGTCTTTCAGCATCCTTCCCACCACCCCTAGCCCCCACAATAAATATACAATTGTTAGCAAGAGAACCAGACACCTTTCCCCCAAGGAAGCATTTCCATTGCTGGAATATCGCATTATGCCAAGATTTTATCGCTGGGAAAAAATAATCCTTCAGCCAGCCAGGTCATCCACATAGTATTTGTGGCGGCCCTGTTCCCTGCGGCAGCAACACAATCCCTCTGCCATGGTTACAGTGGTGTTGGATAATGCTTTGCACAAGTTAAGAGCTAAAAATATAATCCCTTTTTTTTTTTGTCACCTGGAAAGATCCACAGCGTACAATTTTGTCAGAGAGAGGTGACTATACATACGGTAAGTTCACTGCAGGTATTACCATCCTGTGTGCATTATCTCAGTAGTTGTACACTTAAAGAAAAAGCCTGTAAGTTACAGCGAGGGAGCAAAACTGAGTTAAAAGCAGCTCTGAGCTGAAGCCTATTGAAAAACATCACCGCCAGAGATTACTGTCTCCTTTGACATGTCACTGGATTTTGATTATGCACTCAGATATCAAGTTCATTCTTTTCGATGATGAAAAGTGGGGTACTGGCTGGGGCAAAAAAAATAAAACAATAAAGACATGCAAGCAGACTTTTGGTTATTGTCTGCATTATTACTAGTAATCCTCGATGCTCTCTTCCTCAACTATTCTGGAAGAATTTTGGCCTCTGGGTTAAATGGAATTTAAACTGTGGAAAAAGGAGGAAGAATGATGGGCGGGTGAGGTACATGCTCACTTGTAGGACAAGATGTTTAACAAAGAAACTGCCTGTATTCTGAATTCGATTAAGGCCCTGGATTGCTTTGCACTGGCAGAATAGAAAACACTAGCAAAAGGAAACCAGAGGGGGAGGTCAAGATGCCACACACAGCTGGGTTTGGAAAAGACTGATCATATTTCACAAAGACCAGCATGGAATGTGTGTGGGGGGGTCTCATTCTGGAAAGAAACAAACAAGTAACACTCAGTGTTCAAATTAAATTAGTAGCTGACTCCAACTTGTATATTTGTTCCTTATTTCAGGGGTTCCAAACTTTTCCCAGCAAAGATCCACTAACAGATCTTGGGCTCTACAACATCTTTGCTCAACCCGTTGCCTTCCTCTTCTGTTCTCAACATTGTCCACAGAATGAACTGAGGAATGGAAGGGTCCAAAGGTGGGAGAAAGTAGTAGGCAAACATAGGGTGTTCACTTTCAAGGTGGATCTACTTTTTGTTTTGTTTTTTAATGATCTTAAGTTGTATTTGTCCATGAAGGAGATGCAATCTACACTGTTCTCCACGACCACAGGGACAATATGGACTTGATCAATTTTGATCCACTCGCACAAACAGTCACTAAATAATCCAAGCAAAGTAAGTCCCTGCTCCTCATGGTTCGATTAATTATGCCCTCATGATGGTTGGATTAATTAATGATTGCTGACACAAGCCCGTGTTGCATTGTATGTGTGTGCAAAATTCACAGTTCTACATGTGCTCGCTAGCGCTAGCATGTTGAATCATTCACATGCCCAGTTCAATACTCACAAATTTATGTGGATTGACAGAAACAGCTGAAAAAGTCAATCAGGCAGCAAAAGATGGTTGAGTGCATCAGCCTGAGTTTCATATAATGAAACTTACTGATGATAATGAGGAGCAATTATAGAATTGGAAGGTTCATTGTCGGGCATCTATTCCAACCCCTGCTCAATACAAGGGGTTGAGTCCAGATTTAGTCATGCTTAGAGTAGACCCATTGAAATCAATGGGACAAGTCATTCATGACTAACCTCAGTCCCATTTATTTCAATGGGCCTACTCAAAGTATGACTAAATTGGAATCCAACCCACTACCTACAATGCAGGATGCAGCTATAGCATCTCTGACAGCTGGTCATCCAGCATCTGCTTAAATAGCTCCAGAAAAGAAGAGTTCTTACCATTAGGACATTTCTCCTAATATTTAGACCAGCCTTCTTGAAGCTGGTGTCCTCCAGATCTTTTGGACTACAGCTCCCAGACTGATCATTGGCCAAGCAGGCTGGGGCTGATTGGAATTGAAGTCCAAAATATTTGGAGGGTATCAGGTTGGGGGAAGGCTGGTTTAGTCAATATCTGCTTCCCTACAATTTCCACCCATTAGCAGCTCTAGCCTTGCCCTCGAATGCAAGAGAGAACAAGTCTTCTGCATCTTCTGTGTGACAAGCCTTCAGATATTTGAAGACAGCAATCATGCCCACCACTACCCCTATCTTCTCTTCTCCAGGCTAAATGTACCCAGTTCTTCCAATCATTCCTCATAGTACTTGATTTCCAGGCTTTCACCATCTTGGTCACTTTTTTCTGGAGATTTATTATTTATTTATTACATTTATACCCCACCTTTTTTCCTCCTGCAAGGAACTCAAGGCGGCTTACATAATCCTCCTCCTCCTCTCCATTTTATCCTCACAACAACCCTGTGAGGTAGGTTAGGCTGAGAGTCAGTGACTGGCCCAAAGTCACCCAGTGAGTTTCATGGCTGAGTGGGGACTAGAACCCGGATCTCCTGAGTCCCAGTCCAACACTCTCACCATTACGCCACACTGGCTCTCAAGATACTCCAGTTCGTCAATGTACTTCTATAACTGTGGCACCCCGAACTGGACACAGTACTCAAGATGTAGCCTGTTCACCACAGAATGGAGTGGAACTATTACCTCTTGTGAAGAAGAAGATGAAAACGACAGAGCAGAAGAAAATGGAAGACGATGGAAGAAGACGAAGGAGAAGGAGTGTCCAAAATGCTTCATATTCCCATGCAGATTTCAGAGCACCTACATCAATCCAAATGTATTTCAAAGTGGTGTAACAAAGTGATAGAATCCAATAGGATCAAGTCCTTGCTTAGCCATTAAGCTCACTGGTCATCTTAAGTAAGCCACTTAACCTCTGCTTAATTTCTCTTACAGGATCATCATGAGAATAAAATGGGATAACTCCATATATTCCATCTTGATCTCCATGGAGGATGGGTGGGATATCCTTGTGTTAAATAAAATGATTTTCTCTGGGCAGATGTTTACAAATCTTGCAAAATATATTGGGCTATGTCTAATTCAACAGATTTGCCACTGCGTAACTTCCAGTTACATACAGTCTTACTACTGCCTTTCTACACACTATAAATCTATTTTCCACATTTAAAAAAACAGAAAATTATATCTGTGCTGTAATGATAAATAGTTTGCAGGAGCAGGGGAGACACCCTGGTTTATTAGGCAAGTGTTAATCTTTTGTACAGCTTCATGCAGTACTGGAATACATGCCACCATGAAACTAATTTACTGGAGTTGTAATGCCTGTATTATCCTCTGTTCTGTCATGACGGATGCTTCATATGGAGAATGTTGAATATTGCTCTGTCAATGAGTGCTAAATTAAATGAATTATTCCAGTCTGATCTCTTTGTTCTTTCCTAATAAACTTAAATTTTTCCAAATTACAAATTTAAAAGTTTAAAAAAATGAAAAGAAATGCAAAATTGGCTTAGGAAACTCAATACGCCAGCCTGGTGCAAGTTTTATTTCCCTTCTACTAAATCCACATCAATAAGCAATTTAACAATAGAAGAAATCTCAACGGGGGTTCAACAGATGAAATTAACACAGGGCAGAACCTCCTCCGAAAATATTTCTTTGCCCATGTAATTGCTTGCAGCCATCCTTGTGTGAAAGCCCCCATCAGATTACAGGATTTGTTGTATGCAAATTGAAGGCTAAATGCTTGGTAGCACCTTTCAATGCCGTGGCACTGGAAATGAGTTTTTTAAATAGGAAATTAGATGAGTAATATTTTAGTCAACAAAAATGTGGGGAAATTCTGCATAAAGATGAGAAAATTATGCATGCAAAGTGACTTTGAAAACCACCAGTGAGCAGTTGCAAAATTCTGTACACGGCTATTCACAAAGCGTTGTCTTTCTTTCTTTCTTTCTTTCTTTCTTTTTTAACTACAGAACAGAGTCATCGAATACAAATTATTTCAGAGCTCTTCCTCGTTCAATTTTCTCTGGCTTTTTTAAAAAAATGTTTTACAGGCGCCAAATGGAACCACAGACAAGACCAGCAAGATACTTGGGGGAGTGAAGTTTTACTTGGAAGTTGGGATGGCTAGTGTTTCCCTAATGGATTCTGGGGTAAAGGTTGTCTGCAACTAACCTGAATTTTATCTAAAACCTAGATCAGCTTGTGGGTGTCCAACAGCAAGACAGTCTAGGGTGCACAGTTTTTGTTCTTGACATGGTAGAACGAAATAATAATAACGAGGAGGAGGAGGAGGAGGAGGAGGAGGAGGAGGAGGAGGAGGAGGAGGAGGAGAATTAGTGATACATATTTCTGTCCCACCAGTTATTGGTAGATTATACACACTACATTCTGCACTCAAATCACAGACATTGTTGGAAGAATCATTGTTGGGTGACAAACCAGGTCAATACCATGTCCTAATAATGGAAAATATAACCATAGCATTCTAGACCAAATATAACCATAGCATTTTAGACAGATGCCTGTCCAGCCTTTATGAGTTACTAACCTAAACTGGCCTGCAAAGGGAGGGGGGAAGTAATGGTCTCTATGAAAGGTCACTGTACTTTGCTCCCCTCAATGCTATAATGTATGTGGTTTAGGGTAAAGCCTCCTCCTTGGCCAGCTCCACACACAACCATAGCTGGCCCCGTTCAACAACCAGGTGGTCAGAAAGTGATGCAACATCCCCCCTTGCATCACCATGTCCTGCTAGATTTATGAAGGGGTGATTCTGGCTTCCAGACAGACATCAATTGCTAGCTTCCCCACATAAAGCCAGAGGTTCACAGTCCCAGTCCAGATATGCAGTAAATATCAAAATAAAAAAAGTTAAGGTAGTCACAATAACTGGGATTGTTAATATGCAAAGAAGTTAGAAACACTTACAATGATGATTTAGTGGACAGAACCCAGTGGCCACATTCCAAAAGAGAGTTAGACATACTCACCTGAAATCGATGGGCTGGATGCAGGCTTATTGATGCTTAAAGTAGACCCATTGATTTGAAATCAGTTGGACTTATGGCAATCATGACTAGCTTAAGTCAGATTGATTTAAGTGGGTCTGCTCTAAGTCTGGATTCAACCCAGTGGGCTTAAGTAAACCTAACTTGATGCTGGATTGTGGCCACACTATATGTTTTGATACATGCAGAGAGGCTAAATGACGAAACCTGAAAAGTGAGCCAAGAAAGGATTTGGTAAGAGTCCAGCTGAGTTGGACACCAAACATGTAACTCAAGAGTGTGGCTTACTTTCAGGGACAATTTAAACTTTACTCAGTATATGTTCAAGCTCCAAAATGCTCTCCCCTGTGACAGTCCTCCACACAGCCAACATAACGTTTAAAGAACTCTCTTACTTATTCATTCCCAAATCCATCCACCCTTTGTACATCTGTGCCAAACTTTCCCCAGACCACTTGTTGCTGGCATGCAGAGGCTGCATTACTTTCAGTTCACAGACAGGTGAAGCCCTAGTTCAGTTGTGAGGCACCACACAGAAACCCACCCATGTGTCCTCATTCAGAGGTGCACAGCCTATGGCCCAGGGGCCGCAGGTGGCCCTCAGAGGCTTTACTGCCCCCAAGGGTGCACTGATCTAGGACTGCTGGGGAAATCCAATGGATCCAAATGACTTGGGATTTTTATGAATTTGACCTGCAGATTCCACAGCGGACTGGCTTTTTCCGAGTCGCACAGATTCCACAGAAGTGCAAATCTTTTTCTTCTTTTTTTTAGTTTCCAGAATTGTACACAAATTAAGTCATACAAGCACACACACACACAACGTTTCATACATCTCTGACCTCTCTCCAGTCTCTGCTGTGTGCAGCACTCTTTTTTTTTTTTTTTTTGGTGCACTCTGGTCATTGATTGTATGCTAAGCTAAGAAAAAGATGCAAAATGTTATGTGCCAGTGAAAGTTACGGCAATTGTGGCAGACTTTTTTGTGCACTTTTCCAAAGGGGAGAAAAATCTGATTCCAGAGATACTCATACAATTAGCTCTTTCCCCACCACTGCTAGCAGTGAGGGAAAAGCTATCTGTTCTGTATCAGGCTTGATGGTGTGTGTGTGTGTGTGTGTGTGTGTGTGCGTGCGCGTGCTCATCTCTGTGCATGTGTCTGCATTTCCACAAGCATATGACCCCCCCAACCCCAGACCCAGCATCACATGCAGCCTTTGGGGCCGAAAAGGTTGTGCACCCCTGTCCTAACTCATGCTGGGAAGACCAGGAAAATGTGTCAGTGCTGCAGCCAGGCCTCCCCAAGGAGCATCCATGCCTGACTTTATTGGGGGTATGTGCAGACCACCATCACAACCACCCTCCATGCATTCACTGAAAATCTGGGGAAAGAATCAGGATCACACCCACCAGCTCCAGCCCTAAAGCGAATGCGCCTGCTGGCTATGAGCCCTCCAGCAGCTGCGCATGCAGCATGCACGAGAAAGGGCTTTACACACGAGTGGGATCCCTTGGCCAATCAGAGTCCCTGATTGTGAAGAAGAGCCCTTTCTCATGAATGCCAAATGCATGGCCACTGGAAGGCGTGGCCAGCAGGCACACTGGTGTCGGTGGGCATGGTCCTGTTTCCTCCCCACGCGGTTGGTATGGCTCGTTTGTGTGTGAGGTGTTGGGTGGAGAGAGTGCTCGCACCTCTCATCTCTCATGTAAAGCCAATCACTCCCGTGTAAATATCTGAACTATGGCTATGAAGTATTTAAACATTTGTGGTGCAAGTGCCACCGTAGGTAGCACCTTTCCAGAGTCTAACACATCTTTATATATTTGTTTATTTACTTACTTACTTACAATACTTCTATATTGTTTAATATATAAAATCCCTAAGCAGTTTACATTAAAAAAATATTGGCACTCAGTCAACTGAAGAATTGCCAGTGTCCCCAGTAAATACAGAAATCAACAGCCAGAGCAATCTTATTATGGGGTGGGGGTGGGATTCCAGGGCAGAGCAACCACCATCTCTTTCTTTTTCCCCATCTCACTGATTCCGGAGGGGGGGGGATTAACTATATCAGCCAGGGATGTTGAAGAGTCTTTGGTCTCGAGTCACGAGTCGAGTCACAAGTCTTTGGACCCGAGTCTCGAGTCCGAGTCCAAGTCCTTGGTCCAAAATGGTGACTCACGAGTCACGAGTCACGAGTCACTCCCAAAGCTGACTCCACGAGTCCCTATTAAAATCAATGGGGTTTTTTCCCAACAAAATAAGGCTACTTCAGATGTGTGGCTTAAATAAATTCTAGGCACAAGTGTGCCTTTTTATCTCAAAACTCTGCCACTGATTTTGACAAGAACAGACCAGGCAGACAAACCCAAAATAACCAGGCAGGGAACCCCAAAACAGGCAGGCAGAGGCCTTTGTCTTGGACAATTCAAACTGTGGAACTGGTTAAGAAAACTTGGATTGTTACTGCAACTAGGTCCAGACAGCACCTGCAGGTGGCATCAAGCAGGGATGTTGACGAGTCTTTGGTCTCGAGTCCCGAGTCGAGTCTCGAGTCCCATAAAAAATATTGGGACTCGAGTCCAACTCGAGTCAGAGGGGGGACTCAGTCCGACTCACGAGTCGAGTCCTCGAGTCCGAGTCCCCATCCGTGATATTAGCCCCAGGGCCAGCAAGGTTGAGAGCCCTTTTTGGAGGCATGCTGAAGAAATGAAGATGCTTTAGATCAGGGATGGGCAACTTGTGGCCCTCCAGATGTTTTGGTCTATAGCTCCCATCAGCCCTAGCCAACATAGCCAATGGTGAAGGATCATGGGCATTGTAGGCCAAAGCATCTGGATGGCCACAAATGGCCTAATCATGCTTTAGATCCTGTAGATCCAAGGTGCCGCCAGTCTGCTCCCGGCATACTCCGTTTTGGCCTCAAATCACTGATGAATCACTGCTGGTGGTATATCTTCACTGGCAGGTGGTCCTCAAGAGGCGTAAGTGCTGCCCCACTGGGGGGCCTCCTCTCTGCCTGCAGAGAAGCATTCACTTCACACCGCTTTGTATGGCCCCTTAGCTAGCCTTCGGCCAGCTTTAGGATTGGAGCTGTAACTACTTTCTAAATACATTTAAAAGTTTCTCACCGACAATGTTTAAACCCTGAATGCAGGTGCCCCATTTACATCATGGCTATGTAGCAGGACTGTAGATCCCCACGAAAACACAAAAGAGAAGTCCTGTGAATGTTTATTTCCCTCCTTCCCCCACTCCTTGCAGGGCTCAGGGGATACTCTACTTGCCTTTGGAAAGCATTTCCTTAGACAATTTGTCAACATTAAAGTGACAGTGAGCATCCATTTCCTTCACTGGTTTTAAGATCCAAATCCAGTGAAGTCAATAGGAGTTTGGAACAGGTCTTTAGAAGAGTTCACACTCACACACACACACACACACACACACACACACTTTGGGGATTCAACAGCAAGACAGATGTTTCAGTAGAGGGAGTCACCTGGCCAACTTCCTAATGCTTTAACAACACATAGGGATGATGGGAGAGATGAACTGAGATTCAAGTCTAAGTGTGAGGAGGTATAAGCCACACAATAGACAGTGTAAGATCTCACACCTTCCTAATCCTTTGGTCTCCGTCCTTGTAGCTGGAAGCTCATCAGATAAACATTTACTGCGAGGCCCAGATCAGTTATACGTGCTGGGGTGTATCGCAAAATGTTCTTGCTTTTATCTTAAGCCCCTTGTTTCAGGGCAACATAATGGAACATGTTAGGCTGACTCATTTATAGCTGCAAAAGTATGCTATTCCCAGTATAATTAATAACCTGTCCCTGTAAGCAGTGCTTAGCCAGATGTGCAAATTGTCAAGTTCCTCAGGCTTTTCTACAGTACTAACATGTTACCAAATATAGTTACAGAGATGGAATGGGGCATTTTAAAAAAAACCACACACACACACACCAACCATCACCACCTCTTTCCTCTCTCAAAGATGTGATTTGCTCCAGCGACCTTCTGAACGCATAGCTGCTGGGGAGTGCGCATCTAAAAGCAGAATGAACATTTCAAATGTATAGAAAAAACCTGCAAAACAACAAATAAATGAATAAATAATCCACGATAGGTAATGTATAACAAAAGCAAGCACTATGTCACTTTCATTTTTTAAAAAAGGAAATATGTATGTTTAGACCTCATTCTGCAAAATATTATTTCAAGGGCCAATTGTAACCATTTCCATTTCAAAGCTACAATGGACATTTTATCAAATTACTCCTATTTTATTTTCAGATGTTTTCCTACACACACACCTGAAATGATGTAGGTGGGCACTTAGGCGATCTGTAAGGTTGTTCCTTGACAGAGCATAACTGAATTTGGTGACTAGAAGTTATGGGCTGGATAGAGGCTTGCAAGAGAAACTTATGCAGAAAGCAGCTTGCTTTCTACATGGAGAAAGTGGGCTCTTTTTCTTAAATTGTGAGGTTCTTAGACAACAGTTCCTCCTAGTATGCCATAGAAACAAACACAACTTCAAGATCACCACCATTACTCAGTGATGGTATTTTTTGGGGTACATGTGTAGTTTGTGTCTTCTGTTTTTACCGGTGATGATATCCTAGCACAGCCTTCCCCAACCTGGTGCCCTCCAGTGGTGTTGGACTACAACTCCCATCATTCCTAGACAGCATGATGGGAGTCACAGCCCAACACATCTGGCGTCAAGAGCAGGAGCCTTGTGGGCGCCCAGGGCTACTTGGCCCCCTGGGCAACCATGTCCCGCAGGAGGCTGTGCCACTTCCTGTGGGTTGCTGGCTCTAGTGGTTTATTCATTTAGTAGACAAGCTGGATGTCTTGGATGTTGTGCTGAGGTTTTTCAGGGTCTCAATTTTGTCCGTCTAAGTGTGGCGCTTCGGAGCAGGAGGGAAGGAGGCCGAGGCACTGCCAGGATACCTCGTCTCTTGGCGGCGCCAGTCTCCTCCCTGCCCCGCCCCAGAACACCTCCAAATGCCCTTCTCCAAGGTTGTTCTTTCGACCTTGGAGAAGCAGCTGGCACGGTTCTTTCCAAGCCGGCTGCGAGGGGGGAGTGGGATCTGAGCGCAGATCCCCAGCTATAATGTCAGACCGATTTTCCAGCCTCGTAGCTGGGAATTTGAAAAATCCTATGGCCATCTAGATGCTGTCTAGCGGCCACAGGGCTGCGATGCCTGTCCATCATCATATAATTTTATTTCATGGTCCTACTTATTTGTCCTTGATAACAAGACTTCCTTCATATAGCTGGATGCAGCTGAGACCTGGCAGAGCAGCAACACCTTGTTAAATAAGGGGAGAGAACCAGCTCCCCTGCTGACCCACAAGGCACGTGCCACTTCTGGAATAAATGAAACTTGCAAAAAATGAGTTCACAAATGAATTGATTCCCCCCCCCCCTCCCATAACATTCCATAGCTGCCACCTATTTTACTTGGGCATCTCACTCCAGCATTTTTTTGCCACTGGCTTGTACAGTTGTTTCTTTTGGTGGCACAGCATTTTTCACTGAAGGCTCCAAAACTGCTTCACCAGATTTTCCATCCACAAGTTGTCATTTGAAAGTCAGCGGCATGTCTGCAACACTTGCACCATTTAACATTAACCTAGGAGATTTTCCAAGACCACCTTAGCCCTGGGCTGCTCAGCCCTTCTGTTACACCATAGCAGCTAAGTCAATGACAGCCAGAAGAGTCATCACACTTGTGCCTGCCTAGACATACCCCACTTCTGGCACCGATAAGCCAATAGCAATCAAGAACAAATAAGCCAACAGCAATCAAGAGGTGGAGGCAGAGAGATCAGGGGCCAAGGAGGCAATTACAAAAATTAAGAGGTCAGGAGATAAGGACAGCACAAGCCCATTTTTGGAGGTTGAAAAATCACTTAAAACATGTGCTTTCTACCATTTGTCACTCTGAGATATTGTGTGCATGCTCACCTGTGACCCATTAATCCTAAATGAACACAGTCAGCCTTCTCTAATCCTGGGCTGTGGACATCCACATATTATATATTGTACATATTACATCATTGTGTGCTGGGCAGCATTCCAGTTAGCCAGACTTTTGAGAATGAAACGAAGAGATATCAAAGCACAGCAAATAAAATTAAGGAGTGTTTTGACAGCAAGACTTTTGCAAGCCAGGACATCTAAACTCTAAATTTGCTTTTATTTCTCCAGAAGACAAATTCAAAGGTTTGAATTACTCAAGAGTATCCTGTAATTCAGTCAGCATTGCTAATTCCTCTCCTTGTCTGGCCAAAGGCTATTTTTTTCTTCCCCAGCTCATCCCAGCACAAGCGGCAATAGAAACAATATGCCACTGACACCCCTGTAAACAAAAGGAATGCCAGCCAGACATCAGCAGAACATTGCCTTCCTAACCGTATACCCAAGATCATAACTTGGTCCAGAAATATATCTTTGCACTATGTCATGTACATGATGCTGCAACACTTGCCAATAATAAATGGCAATTGCAGTTCAGGTTTGCATAATGCTGGACAGCTGGCCATTTTCACTGTTTATTGTGGCAGAGTCCTCAAAGATGTATATTAAAATATTGGCACCATAAAATGGCTCAATTGAACTTAGCTTCTCATTTCCAGGGAGGCCTTACAGAAAGCAGGGGAACACGTTTTAATGGAAACACACAGCTCACCATGCATTAATAATACAATTCTCTCCCATGAAATTTTGAATAGCATTAAAATTGTTTTGATAACATGCAAGGAAGAGACTACAGTGGGTCTGAGGATTTCTTGGGAGAGAAACCTCTGACTGATCCTGGAGCCAGCAGAGACAATCCTTTTGATGATTCCTCATTAACATCTTCAGCCATAAACCTTCTTCAAACCAGGTCCACCTTATAAAGTGGATCTGATCATGTTAAGTTTTGCTCAAACACATTTCTTTAAGAATGCATTTCCTGCAAATGTGCCTCCATCTTGGCCCCAAATGGGTTCAGGCTCCCGAAATGTTTGAAAGGAATGACAAGACACACACCTCGTCTAAATCTCACAACCGTTCCTGATGGGGAAACGCAAAGCAGGAAACGTGTACTTGTGAACTGCATGGAAACCCTTTTCAAGTGCTGGAGCATGTCCAGCCTTCAAGGAACAGAATGATTTCAAAGACATGGAATGAAGGCGCCTGAATATACATTGAGCCAGGCCACCGAGGAGACTAATTCTGCTACACAAGCTGTCAACGTCCTCATGCCTCGGACATGTCTGGGACCACCACTTGAACTGAGGACTAATTCATACATACCACAGCGGTGCAGTTCTCACTTCTAGCTGCACTCTACAGTGGTGGCACCAGTGGTGCGGTGGCAAAATTTTGAAGTGCAGGCGCTCCTCATGGCACTCTCGATAGCCACACCCTCAAGGAGAGTCCCAAAACGCAAGCAGCCATTTTGATCCATATCAACAAGACAGTTCAAACAGGTTTCATCTCCATCGGGGGGGGGGGAGGTCTTTTGTCAAGTAAATGCATTTATTTATTTATTTATTATATTTATACCCCGCCTTTTTTCCTGCAAGGAACCCAAGGCGGCTTACATAATAATAATCCTCCTCCTCCTCCTCTCCAATTTATCCTCACAACAACCCTGTGAGGTAGGTTAGGCTGAGAGTCAGTGACTGGCCCAAAGTCACCCAGTGAGTTTCATGGCCGAGTGGGGACTAGAACCCAGATCTCCCGAGTCCCAGTCCAACACTCTCACCACTATGCCACCCTGGCTCTCTACGCCACCCTGGCTCTCAGTGTTCAATGGGCCTTAATTCACCCATTCCAGACTAAGCTGCCCCAAAATACGCCAAGCCACCGCAAAATACACTAAGCCGCCCCAATATCCTTGCATTACGGCAAGGATCGCTCACAATTTTTGCTGGGAAAATCCATTCCACCCCCAACCCCAGCTGTTGTGAGGATGGCAGCTAATCTCAGAGGGAGGTCTGAGGAGTGTGGCTGATGACATTATTCCCCCCCCCCCGCTAATCAAAAAGTCACCACGCTTTGACCCTGCGAGCCTTGGCTCCACCATGGTGCTGGGTAACACTGCCTGCAATAGGAAACCAGCTGGGATACGTGGACCATGTGGTAGCTTTCCAGGCAGAACTGCATAGCTCTATGTGAGAGCCAGTGTGGCGCAGTGGTGAGAGTGTCGGACTGGGACTCGGGAGATCCGGGTTCTAGTCCCCGCTCTGCCATGAAACTCACTGGGTGACTTTGGGCCAGTCACTGACTCTCAGCCTAACCTACCTCACAGGGTTGTTGTGAGGATAAAATGGAGAGGAGGATCATGTAAGCCGCCTTGGGCTCCTTGAGGGGAAAATGTGGGATATACATATAATAAATTAATAAATAAATAGAATTTTGCATGAGATTTGCTTTGCTCGCGTGGTTCCTGATTACAGACATTACCACTGTGGCATGGAAACTGGATCCCGTGGAAATAGCCACCATGCTGTAGCAGATACAAGTACATATTAATAGGTCCTTTGGAACGAAGGTGGGGCTACTACTGCTACTTAACCTTTGTACACTATCAAGTATGTGCTGTGTCACATGATCCACTCCACCCCACGTGGTTGTGGTTGCAGAAGTTACCATTGTGACACCGGGACTGTACCACAACACAAAAGTGACACAGCCTATCCCCTGGAGATAGATAAGCTAGACAAGAGGGGTCTGTGATGGACAATATGCAGGAAGTTAAGAGTTGTGGAGTAGCCAAGAAGGAAGATAGCTTTCTAGAGGTCTGAGAATGTGACTCCAGGAATGGGAACTGAGCGGATACCCAGGCTAAACTGTTTAACATATGAAGATGAGAAACCTAAATCTGTCAAAGCTGTGACCATATTTCCTCCGTATCATGTCTCCGGATCTCCCTTCCCTGCTCCAATTACCATTAGCTTTTGTATGCAAACCTGTTAATCAGAACAAAAGGCAATTTTGTATGAAAAGTGGCTCACTCTCATTATTACATGCTCCCCTGGGATTGAGGATAGTTAGCATGAGAAATGTTGTCCATGACAGGAACAGGACAGCTGGGGGGAAATGGCTATATTCTCCCTCAGCAAAACAGCTACTGACCTAAGGGAACAGCTGATGATTTTCGCATAAGAATCCCCAACTATGGCAAATCCTTAAAAGGACTTTCAGAGGGTAGTGCAAATGTCTGCTCCACTTGCTTTGTGCAGTACCTTTAATCAGGACGTTCTGATTTTTATGCCCCCCTTTTGTACTGCACTGCATAAGTGATTTCATTTTGGAAAGGACCTGAGTCCAATCTACACATATTATAAGTGCAAATTCTGCTGCTGTCATTTTACCTGCTTTCCTTTTTTTTTTCTTTCTTCCTTTTACAGCAGCCTGATTGGTGCTGGGTCATTAGATGTGTAGAGGACAAAATTGTGAGGTTCATTTCTCTGTTCCATTTGCATCTAAAATACAGCATATTTGCTACATCAGCTTTAGATTATGAATCAAAATCCACCTTGCCATCTTTTCTCCTCTCTATCCCTTCCTTTGCACCTGGTGTAGAGTCAGAACACATAAGCTGACATGATTGCCATGGCAACTGGCTGTGATGTCATGCAAATAAAGGATTAGCAGCGATTTTCACTGCAGGATTGTTCAAAGGGAGATGCTGTGTGAACAAGAAATGCAAAAAGGAGAGAAATAGCTTGAATATTCTTAATGGGGGAGACAGAACATAACCGGCATTGTACAATCTGTTTTAAGCAGATGTTCTTTCCCCCTCCCCCCTTTTTGATCCCCTTTGTGTTAATTGTTTCCATTAGGAGGGAAGTCATGAATCCTGAAAAAAAGGCCTGAACAAACATTGGGGCGGGGGTGTCTTTATCTAGTTATGATGGTGGTTAGAGCTTCCTTCCCCTCCCCCCAAGCAGTAACAGTGAAGGTGCTGAGTGGATTATGGTGCTGTTGGATGGTCAACTTCCCTGCCATTATTCCCACTTTGCAAATGTTTGTGTTCTCTGTAATTATGCATCCAAAGACTTGCTGTTCCTTATTCCATCTGGTAACCTGTGTCCTCACTGTGGGAAGCTGTGTGTATCTAGAATTGGCCTCCACAGTCACTTACGGACCCATCGCTAGAGTCTACACATTTTTTTTACAATTTCCTCTTTTTATAATTTTCTTTTGTAATTTTATCCTGGAAGACAATCTTACTCGGTCACAAGTGATCGCCTACTACTAGTCCTCAAATAGGTTGCTTTATGCCATAATATATAGAACATTGGTCAGGGTCCCCGAACATTTTTGGATCAGTGGGCACATCTGGAATTTTGAGTGTATCATCATGGGTGCTCTCAAAAAATGGCTGCCATGATGGGCATGGACGGTCACAAAATACTTATTTCCCAGAAAACAAGCTGGTGTGACCAACAGAAAAATAACTTGCTCAAGAGCCTAAGTGTAACACAGATATGGGCTCTGAGCTCCAAAACACAAAACCACTTTTCTTAACCCAAAATAAAGATGGTGCTGGAAAAAGTTAATAAAATAATCTCAAGAAATAAAATGAAAATTAGGAGTGGCAGGGAGGCTCGTGGGTGTGAAGAGGTGTCTGCAGGCACATTGGTGCCCATGGGTGCCATACTGGAGACCCCAGGCATAGGTTCATACAGCTGATTGCCTCCCACACAATGGCCTCAAGAATTGTTTGGGGTCAATGGCTGGCTTATCAGCTGCTCAGGATGGCATGGATTTGCTAATTGCATGTATCACTGCTTCCATGTTGGGCTGATGGTGGCCAGATGGCTGTTGCGACTTCTATGATTACAGCAATGTGAAAACGGGCTGCTTCTTCTGCACAGATCACGGTGTCCACACCACCATTTCATAGAGGCACCAGTTCATAGAGCTGATGCCTCCACACAATCCCAGCTGGGTCGTGAACCAAACAGTGGTCACAAATACTCCCAAAGGCCCTCACATGGAGGCTTCTGGCTAAATGAATCTGTCCAGAGTGAGAGCGTCAATATGGGGGATCTGCCTTGATGACTTCCACTGAAGTTGATCTTAAAAAGTGTATTTTCTTCTTACAGATCTGATCAGAAGTACCTCAAAGCATTTAACCACTTTCTCTATTTTGGAAACACTTCTGGCACTTTAATGGGCCAAACAAATCATTTCTTTTTTTAAGCTAATATTTATAATTGCTTAAAGGAAGGGAGGCTTAAACCACCCGGAACATGATAAAACAAACATCTGTGAAATATTTAAAAATATCAACTAATAATGGTTACAGTTTTGAAAAACTTCAAAAGGATGTTGAAACCCAGACGAAAAGTCCTTTTATTCTAAATTTCTGTATTTACAGAGAGTGCCATTTTACACAGTGTTGTAAGTCTCTGCGTAAAAGAGCCATAGTCATCCAATGTCATTGTGCTTACATTAGTAACAAATCTTTAACACTTGAGTATATTAACAAACAAAATTAACGAACAGGCATAAAAGACACAGATAGCATGTGCTGAATTTTCACATACATTCTAGAAACAGGTTGAGGCAAAAGTAAATTGGGCCAGGTTTCTTTCTTTTTTTCTTTTTCTTTTTTTAAAAAGGCAAATTATCAATCACATACAATACATTGTACTTCTTTCCTTTTGTTCATTTATGCATGATATGCTGAGTTTTAAATCTCAAACCGTTTCACATCAGGATTTGCAGGCACTTTAGCAATCCAGTTATATATATATTTTTTCACAATACATGAAAGTTCAGACCCTCAAACACAAAACCAGCTGTTGCAAAGGAAAATTTCATATACCCAATATGCACATTAAAAATATATCTGCCAGAACAATCTTTTTGTTTCAGTTATTTTTGGACACCAACATGTTTTCATGATGATGCATACCAATTCTCTCCCCCCCCCCCATTTATCTTTTATTTATACACATTTGTGGTTGATCGTCATTGTGATACCAAGATGGCAAAAAAAAATACAGTAACATGGAAGCACAGCGCAAATTGTCCACAAGTCTTTACAAATTGTCAAAAAAGACAGGTTTTAAAAAGTTATTTTTAATTCAAAAATAGAACTTCGTTTTATTTTGTCCTGCATTTTCCCATCCACAAAATAAAGACAAATTATATTTCCAAGATATATGAAGTAACTGAGCATTGATTGATTCATGAATAATTCATTTTTGGGTTCCATTCTTACGTAATGGGAAATATTTTATAAAAAACAAACATGCCACATCAAACCAGAAAGATCTTTTCCTCCCGTCCATTCCACATGTTCTATGAAATCACAAAATTTTCTCCGCTGTTATTCGCCGATGTTAACTTATAAATACAAAACGTTCTCACTGATAATATAATGTATATATGGTTAAGGTATAAGACAAATGCAACAAGGTCCCCAGGATAAATGAAACATAATAATAATAGAAAGTTTTTGCTTAGGAATGAGGATAAAGCTTTTCGATAGGACTCAAGAGTGAACATGTGCAGCCAAAGAAAAACAGTATTTCAGCATACAGACATTTAAATATTGATCACTGTAAAACATCAAGGACCAGAGATCTTGAGGGACATCTGCTTTACTGCTTATAACTGATACGTACCCCTTTCCCTCAACCCAAGGGAAACAATAAAAGGTATGGCAATGCATTCTTTAATTAGAAACCAATTAGTGATGTATGTTGGAACCACAACTCCTTGCAGAGTTGAACACCTGATAGCAAAATGTAGTGAAGCAGCGACTGATAGCCCAGGACTGGGCTAGGACACTTGATAACTAAGACACATCACTTGCCTAGAGTATGATTGTCAAATGATGGGAAATCCTTTCGTGGATATAACACTTGAGACGAGACACAATGGCAAAAACATAAGGCCCTGCGATTCTTTGCCCATATTGCTAAAGGCACTGAAACAGACAAGAATTCCTTAGTACCTCCATTTTAAAAAGGGGGATCTTTTTTTCTTCCCAAAATACAAGTCTCTTCATATGAAAATGTTCCATTATTGCATGGGATGTTGACCTTTGACTCAAGAGTAAAATGGCCTTCCCTTTTCTGGTGTTTGTAATCTGTTTAACCTGGCAACCTGAGATGGCGAAGGTGGTACATCTTGCCTGAAAGGACCTTTTGGAGTAGCATAATTAGGGTCCTGAACTTTCTTATAGGAGTCATAGTTGCTGGACCCTTCAGAAGATGTCTTTTTTTTCAGCTGCTGCTCTTTCCGCCTCTGCTCCTGACGTAACAGCTCTTGTGTTTCAAGCATTACCCGGGCGTTGAAGCCATGGCCTCCCATGTAGCCATTCCTGGAGCCCTGATAACTGGAATACCTGGGGTTGTCTTTTGCACTTTGGAAACCTTCACCCGGAGGATAGTTCTGCTCCCAAGAATCTTGAGATATGGAGCTTGCATTTTTCCGGCTTTGCCTGAAAACAGACAAATGTATTTGTAAATACATTTAATTAT
This sequence comes from Shinisaurus crocodilurus, assembly GCA_021292165.1. Lineage (NCBI taxonomy): Eukaryota > Metazoa > Chordata > Lepidosauria > Squamata > Shinisauridae > Shinisaurus > Shinisaurus crocodilurus. Next base: position 23,253,294 of record CM037880.1, on the reverse strand, counting down.
ACTTATCTGTTTATTTCTTTAACACATTCTTATTCCACCACCCTGCCTCAGTGTGATGCTCTCCAGGCAGCTCACAACAGATCCCATGTTTTATCTTTGTGGATCTTTTTAGTATTAGATGTTTGATATCTTAATCATTGCTATTTTAAACTGGGTTTGTGGCTGTTCTTAGTTTTTAACTGGATTTTTAACTCTTTTAACTCTTAGCATTTACCTGCATTTTATTGCATGGTACCAGTGGCAAATTTTGAAGTGGAGGCACTCATCATGGCACTCTCGATAGCCACACCCACAAGGAGAGTCCAAAAATGCAAGCAGCTGTATTGATCGATATCAACAAGATAGTTCTAGCAGTCTTCATCTCCATCAGGGGCAGGTCTTTTGTAAAGTGGATGGGCCTTAATTGCCCATTTGAGACGAAGCCGCCTCAAAATACTTTGCATTACAGCCAGGATAGCTCACAACAATATACTTTTGCTGGGAATATCTATTCCAACCCCATCCCACCCACAGCTACTGTGAGGATTGCAGCTAATCTCAGAGGGAAATCTGAGAAGGGTGGCAGATGAAATCAGCCCCCCGCCCCATCAAATTATTTTTGCCCCTGAGAGCTTCAGTAACTCACAAGTTGAATGAATAAACAAACAAACAAAAATCCACAAATTAATACTGAATACTGGAGGCAACAGTACAGGAGATCTGTTGCCTTCATGTTCTATGCGTGGGTTTCTTGAAGGTATCTGTGGCGTAACCCCACAATTCAGTTCCCTGGTGTATGTCTGCTTTAGTATATTTAGTGAGTATAGAACGTTGAACTGAGTGGGTGTGGTTTGTGATGTCTTGGAAAGGGTGGGGGGAGGAGTATATAAGGAGTGCTTGAGTGATGTTAGTTAGTCGGGTTAGTGTGTTATGGGAGAGTGTTTGGAGTGTGGGGAGAGTTGGGAGTTAGGAGTTAGGTTAGTTGGATTATTTGTGTCTTGTCAGGAGTTTTAAGAGAAGTCAGTGCTTGTATGAGGAGTGGAGATATTTAGAGTTATAGGGACTTAGGTTAATTATAAAGTGTTTGGGGTAGGCAGGTTTTAAGTTATTTTCTGGAACTAAGATTTTGAGAATTAAAATAAACTTATTTTTATTTTGTTTGCTACCCAAATCCTACTTATCAGCTTGGTGTTATTAACCTGCATTACTTTTAAATCTACACACACACACACACACCTTTGTACCCACAGCATCATAAATTTAAAAATAGATCCTTAATATCCAGTATTAATCTTTTCCCTTATTAGTAGGGGGAAGGTTTCATTTGACCCTCCCCTCAGGTTTTTAAGTGTTGATGCTTAGCCTGAGAAGGGTTTATGCGCCTGGTCCTAAAGGGTAAGGGACCGTGTCGTTGCAGTATCTGTTGGCCACTGTGGAAAACAGGATACTAGACTAGATTATTCCATCATCTGATCCAATAGGGCTCCATGTACAGCCTCCAAAACAACATGCAGCAATGACGAAGCTCCACAATATAGGCACTGTTACTGAGAAGGCAGTCTGCCACGTAACCAGGTACTGCACATCCAAAGATGAACTGAGTGTAGTCCAACAAGAGGGCTGAGCCCAATCAATATAGCATAGAACTGTGGTCGGTAATCACATGCAAAAATAGTGCCAAGAAACCCAATGCATTAAACTGTATACATGTTGCATTTCTCAACACTGGCCACAATTCAGCATAGGGCCAATTTGCACGATCGCCAGCATGGTTAACAAGCCATGGTGACTTGTTAACCCTGCTGTGCATGGCGGTCACATGCCAGCCCAATTCGCTTCATTATCCTCGCTGGCACGATTTACCGTGTCGTCCAAACCCAGTCAGGGTGGGTTGCTGCCGTGGTTAACAAACCACCCAGAACCCTAAAATAGCCCATGGCTTCTGGGTGGTTTATTTAACCACAGAAGTAACCCACCCGTGCCGATTTCGGACAACATAGTAAGCTGCGCTGGAGAGGGTAATTAAGCAATTCGGGCCGGAACATGCAGCATGGACTGGAAACAAGGCCCTATGAGGAGAGACTGAAAGAACTGGGCACGTTTAGCCTTCAGAAGAGGAGACTGAGGGGAGATATGATCGCACTCTTCCAGTACTTGAAGGGATGTCACACAGAGGAGGGCCAGGATCTCTTCTCGATCATCCCAGTTTGCAGGACACGGAATAATGGGCTCAAGTTACAGGAACCTAGATTCCACCTAAACATCCAGGAAAAATTTCCTGACTGTCAAAGCAATAAGACAATGGAATCAACTACCTAGGGAGGTGGTGGGCTCTCCCACTCTGGAGGCATTCAAGGTGCAGCTGGACAGCCATCTGTCGGGGATGCTTTGACCTGGATTCCTGCATTGAGCAGGGGGTTGGACTCGATGGCCTTGTAGGCCCCTTCCAACTCTACTTTTCTATGATTCTATGGTTAACAAGCCGCTGTGGCTTGTTAACTGTGCTAGCGATCGTGGAAACGTGCAGGGTTTAAGTGCACCTGACTGTGAGGTGGAATATCTTTTGGTATGGATCTGCCTGTGGATTCAGTTACTGATCATGGATGTAATCCAACAAAAGTTAGTTGTGCTTCATTTACACTGAGTAGCTGCTTTGGTTATAACTGAAAGGAAAGCAGGGTATACATTAAATAAAGTAAATAAGTTAAAAACATAAATTGAGTTCATTGTATTAGTTGGCTTGAGCTTCACTGTGTGCCCTACAGCTTTTGCTCCATACACACAAATAGTCTCCATTATTACACTCATGTATGTGGTGTCCAGATCAACATGCCTGCCACTTTCCCTTTCTCTTCAGTTTTATACATCACTATGTCCAGGTACAATCTTTCCATGTTTCATAAACAGAAGTACTCTGGGTTCTATCCAATGTTAGTCCTTCTTAAAGTAGATCAATTGAAATGAATGGGGCTTAAGTTAGACTAACATTGCATACAACCCTCCAGAATTTCAGGACCTGGTTTCTTACCTGGCAATTGCTGTTGACTTTCCCAGATGTTGATACAAACATATACACCTTGAGAAGGTGTTCTGAACTATAACTTCCATCATCCATTCTTAACTATAGGTCCCATCATTCCTGATCACTGGCCATGTTGGCTGGGGCTGATGGGAGTTGTAGTCCATAAACCTGGGGGGCACCAGATTGCCTACCCTGGCGTACATATATGAATAGAAAAGAGCAGCTGAAGAAACTGAACAGACTTAGAACAGGGCTAGAGAACATGTAGCCCTCCAGATATTGTTAGACTGCATCTCCCATCAGGCCTAGGCAGCATTGCAAATGCTCAGGGATGATGGGAGTTGCAGTCCAACAACATATGGAGGGCCACAGGTTCGCCATTCCTGTCTTAGAAGCACAGTAGCACAACAATTTAGACAACATCCCCCATCATGTTGGATTCCCAGATGATGATGGCAGCTTGGCGGCTGGTAGACTTTTCTCTCCCTCTGCCCCAAAGTATCAGCCTTGTCTCTTCTGCTTAGAGTAACCTGCTATTCTTCAATTTAAAGCTGATCCTTGAGGCACTACAATATAAATATTCACCACTTGACAGCTAGTACTGCAACAGCAATTAGAACCTTCAAATTTAATGCTACAATAGACCAAGACATGGGACATTAGTATGCAGGGGTTTAACAATCCTGATTGCCAAAGGCCTGTCTTTTACCTGATGAAGCCCTCTGCAAGTTCATTCTGCTGTAGATAAAAAAACTGTTTGATTATATGTAATATCTGAACAAAGTCAACCAAAGGAAATTTAAGCAAGCTGAACATAATTCAAACTAAGGCACTTGTTACTCACTACTGCCTTGTACTTAACCAGGCTGTTGGTCCATTACAGCTGATTTTAACTGGCAGCAGCCAGAAATACTATCTATTTAGCTGTACTGTATCATGCTTAAAGTGATGAAGCTGAAACCATAAACAGTGCATGCATTAAGGAAGAAGGGATCTGCGTTATGCTTTCAGAGTGCCTCTTAGACAGTTAGTTAACCAGTGAGAGAGCAAGGCACACAGAGGATGGAGGTGGGATGTGAAAGAGGAGACCGGCAGAAGTGAGTTAAGTCACTAGCCAGGAGCAAGCTGGGGTGGTGCATGCCCCGTAGGGCTTGCAGCAAGCAAAGACTGTGGCCCTCAAACATGGCCACTTGCCTGTAGCTCCTGACTCTAAAAGGCACCTGTCCCACCTGTCAGGTAAGGGCAAGGAAGCTGCTACTGCATCAGAGGGAAGTGGAGAAGACTAAGCGAGCACACTTCCTATCCCCACTGTGCCGGGAGGAGCAACTACACAAGCTTCCTTATACATGACAAGCAGATAGTAGTTCAGAGTGAGAGCTCACCAATTCCTGTCCTCTCCACTCTAGGTAGTTCTTTGTTTACTACAGCACTCCCCTTTACTCTCTCCCCAATAAGCCAGCGGTACAGTGCCACCTATCAAAAGTGATTACTTTGCAAGAGAGAGAGACATTGGAAATAGGTTGATGGCCAGTGAGAAAGTGGAGCTGGAGGAAAACCTTGTGCAGAACCTAAGGCAAGGGTGGGCAACTTGAGGCGTTCCAGATGTTTTGGCCTACAGCGTCCATCATCTTGCACCACTGGCTATGCTGGCTAGGGTTGCTAGAAGTTGTCGGCTAAAACATCTGGAGGGCTACATACTGCCCACCCATGGCTTAAGGACAGTAAGAATACTTTTGGCATCTGTGGAAGTGGGGTGAATGTAGAAAGGAAAGTTTGGAGGCTGTGGACCCAGAAACCCAAAGAGTTAGGTAGGAGCCCAAGAGAGATTAATTTAAACAATTGATTCGGACTAATCAGGCCATTAGTTGTTCTGAAATGCCTTTTGCTTGTTTTCTTTTTAATTTTTAAAAAACTGTTTATTAATCTTCCAAATACAGAGACAGACACATAAGCAAACACAAAAAAAAATACATCAAGTTTAAGATGATATGTCAGTTTTTCTGCCATGGCTCTTTGCCGCAGCTCCATATTCCCTGGACTTCAGTGTTAAAAGTTCTGCAGTTTTCCAAGTTTGTTTTCTAATACTGGATTGCTTTTATCAATTTAGGAGATCGAATGACAAAGACATAAAAATAAAAAAAAATGTACCCAGCTGAGATAAAAATCAAGTATTTTTTTAACAGTGAGAAGACTTTTTTGTTTTTAAAGACAGAAACTTCACCCTGAGATGAAAAATTCTTTGGAATCTATACTTTGTGCTTGAGGATGTGAAGCCTCTGATACAGGTTGGTTGAGATGGTGTAATGGCATGCAATGCTGTTTGCACACGGTCCAACTACTCAGAGAACAAACCTATCAGAACGTCTGTACTCCAGCTTCTGTGTCAGAAGAGGGAACTGTCACTTTAGCTGGCAGGGATGTTGAAGAGTCCTTGGTCTCGAGTCACGAGTCCAGTCACGACTCACGAGTCTTTGGACCCGAGTCTCGAGTCCGAGTCCGAGTCCTTGGTCCAAAATGGTGACTCACGAGTCACGAGTCACTCCCAAAGCTGACTCCACGAGTCCCCATTAAAATCAATGGGGGTTTTTCCCAACAAAATAAGGCTACTTCAGATGTGTGGTTTAAATAAATTCTAGGCACAAGTGTGCCTTTTTATTTCAAAACTCTGCAACTGATTTTGGCAAGAACAGACCAGGCAGAAAAACCCAAAATAACCAGGCAGGCAGAGGAGGCAGGGAACCCCAAAGCAGGCAGGCAGAGGCCTTTGTCTTGGACAATTCAACTGTTGAACTGGTCAAGAAGAGACCAGGCAGGCAGAGGAGGCTGGGAACCCCAGACAGGCAGGCAGAGGCAGCCAAACCCAAAATGTCTGAAAGATTGCATTTTAGAAAAATGAGTTTAAAAAATAAACTTGCTGTACTTCCTAAAACTTATCCATGTTGCATTTGAGGAACATGATTTTTTCTAAATGTTTGGCCCCCATTCTGGAACGGTGAGATCTCATCACAATTCCACCCTCACTGAACATCCGCTCCACTGGTGATGAACTTGCTGGAACCAGAAACACACTCAGAGCAGCCACACAGAGTAATCTCAGGTCCTTCTTCTGCCTCTCCCAAGTACGCAACACATCAATCAAAATAAATCTTGACACACTGTTGGGGCTGCACTCCTGGTAGCTGTCCATAGTGGCCGAGCAGCGGCACACCTCGCTTCCATGCACTCTTCGCTGGCAATCACGCTCCTCTCCACTCCTTCTGGCACAGCCCAGGGATGTTGAAGAGTCCTTGGTCTCGAGTCGAGTCTCGAGTCCCATTAAAAATATTGGGACTCGAGTCCGAGTCGAGTCAGAGGGAGGACTCAGTCCGACTCACGAGTCGAGTCCTCGAGTCCGAGTCACCATCCCTGTTAGCTGGGATTAAAATTCTACACAGGCCAGCTGGACAGGGGCAGAGAGACAGAGGAAACAGGGAATAGGCTGAGAAACAGGAGACTTAGGGCACAATTCTATGCATGTCTAGGAAGAAAAAAGTACTATAATTCCCAGCATCCCCCAGCTGGTATATCTGGTTGGAGGGATGCTGGGAACTGTAGGACTTTTTTCTATCTAGATATGCATAGGAATGCGCCCATAGGGAAGTACAGGAGCACTGGAGAACTACATTTCCCAGGGCTCCTTCCACCTGGAATAATGCTGTTGCAACTTTCTTCTAGGTGCCCCAACATAAGGAGGGAGGGATGGGGGGGGGAGAGACTTGCTGCCACTGATGCTCTGCCCCCATATGCCAAGGACAATTACAGGCAATTTATGGTGCTTTCTTTCTTTGGAAGACAAGTCTAATGTTCTAATACCATTGTTGCTTCACAACTAAATCATATGGACAGGCTTCTTTGTGACCTTGGTATTTCACTTCTTTTTCTTTCTATCTAGGGTGAAGGTAATAATGGCTACACTAGGGATGGGCGACCTGCCTGGCACTCGATTCACGGCGCGCAAGCCCAGCCTAGCTGAGTGCAAGTGCCAGCTGAGGCTGCTCGCTGGACTTCTGGGTTCCTGGCTCTACATTGTTTACATAGAAAACAGCCAAATTTGTGCTAATTTGGCCGTGATTTGCACAAATTTGGCTGTTTTCTTTGTAAACAATGTAGTGCCAGAACCTAGAAGTCACTTTCCCTGCCTTGGCTCGCGAGAACGTGAGTTGAGCCAGGGAAAAGGTAGGGCGAGCGGAGCTCGGGGAGGTCGAGCCCGGCGTGTTCATCGGACTTCCACCCCCCCCAATCGAGCTCCGCGCACATCCCTACGACCTATGAACAGCATAATGAGATCTCGGAATGACTATATTGTCTATCCACTGTGAATTCATTCAGACTTTTGTTTAGGTTTACATAAGCCTTCTAAAATAACTCTGCTTCTGAATCCCCTTTGTGAAACTGTTTACAACAAAGTGAATGAACCTCTCGAGTGTACAGAGCTGCCAAAGTTTCTGAAATGCACTCAAACAACTTTTCAATAGCAGGCTCCAACGTAAGAGTTGAACGCGACTTTAAACAGTTTCACGGTGGAAATGACAATGATTAATTGATTAGGCCTCATTTCGTTCTATCTGTTAGCAATAAGGCAAGTTCAAAGTTGGCTGGACTGTTTATACCACTTTGATGAGAAGATATAAAAATAATTTATGAATTCTGGAAACAAGTTATATTTAGAGCTGCATGAATGTAGATTATCCATGAAGGGAAGAAACAAACTGAAGTACTTTTTAATTTGTTTGTGTACAGATGTTTTGTAGCAGAGACCTTGAACAGTCTGTTTCCCCTGCACTGAGCATATATTTGTACCTCTGTGGAAGGTTATTCCGCAGTCCCTTGTAATTCATAAATGAAATAACAATGTGCTACACATTTTTCAGACAAAAACAAAACAAAGAACTATTTAGCAGAGACATAATAACAGAAACATTCCAGTGATCTTCCTTTAAGGAGGCAAGAAGAGCCCTGCTGGACCAGGCCAAAAAGTCCATTTAGTCCAGCATTCCGTTTCCCACAGTGGCCAACTAAATGCCTATGGGAAGTTCACAAGCAGGGCAGGAGGGCAATTCATGGATGAGGTCCTATAAAATGTCACCTTTCCAGATATTGTAGGACTCCAACTCCCATTAGCCCCGGCAAGCATGGGCAATGGTCAGTGATTATGAGGGTTGTAGTCCAATGGCATCTGAAGCCAAGGCTGGCATCAAGGGTAGGCATGGTTGTGCACCTGCTGAGGGCCCACACCCTAGCCCGCTGACAAGAGCCCCCTGGACTTGCTCATCCTCTTCACCACTGCAACCTGCTTGTTCACCTGCCTGTTGCTCTGAGCCAAGCAATGGTGGAGGTGAGGAGGAGGAGCAGTAGATGCCACCTCCTACTCGCTCACTGTGTCTCTGCCTGTCATGAAAGCAAGTGGCAGCAAGTAGAAGAAAGAGGATGAGGAGCAAGGGCAGCTGGAGACAATGGTGATGAAAAGGTAGACTCATTGAGGGAGGGGGCCCATGGAAGGTGCCTTGTCCAAGGACCCCTTAAAAGCCTGGAGCCAGCATTGTTTGGAGCACCAAGGTTCCCCACCCCTGCTATAGACCCCGAGATATGCTAGTAATGCACCTGGAAAATGGATTGCGGCATACAAATTCTTGACTTAAGGTGCCCACTCTCATGGCTTCCTTTCTCTCTATTTTCAAACCCTAGGTTCCCCATCATCACCCCAGTCCTCAATAAGCTCATCCAATCCAGCAAGCAATTGATGCAGGAGGGACAAAAACACCCAGCCAAATCCTCTCTCTGTAATTTTGCCTTTTGACTTTCTTAAAGGTTGTTCCCATTACACCATACTCAAATAAAATCTCTTCCAAACATCCCTACATCCCTCTAAGGGACTATTATTCTTTTCTAACCCAATCTTCCATTGGCTTCCAAACACCATTATTTTTGGAGGCTGTCTCATACTTACTTTAAACAAGATTCTAACCCTCTATGCCCCAAGCCATCCCAAATCATTCACCAAATGTCTGAAGGCCTAAGGTGCAGCCCCATGATAGTCCCAAGCAAATCCCCTTTCCTTAGAATTCATCTGCCTTCTGGACTCTAAGCTGCCTGTGAACACTTTGTGTATAAATCTCAATTCTAAACTAATGTCTATAGACAGCACTTAAATATTGGAACCAATTAAATGTGTCAGAAACTTGGACGTGGCCCAATATGATATAACTTCTCATGGTAATCTCTCCATTCACTCAATTCTTCTATGACATCTACAATCTACACCATCCATCAGCATCATCCGAAATTCACTTTGTTCACAAGCTATCCAAGAAAGAAATCTTCCCATTAATACAACTTCCTCATATCAATGTTCATATTTATTTTTTCCTCACTATGTGAAATTATAATATACAAAGGGGCCCATAATAAAGCTCATTAATTTCAGAACCCAGTTCCATGGGCTACAAAGTAGCCATGGTTTATGCTCTGGTATATTCTGAGCTCATTTTGAGGGATCTGCCAAGAAGTACCAGAAGAAGTACTTTCATGTCAGTTCCTCATGATATACCCGACTGGATTACGGGTCGGATCCAGATTTAGGCGTGCGCAACGGAGCCGGCGGAAGGGGACTTCTCTGCCTTTCCCTAATCTTGGCAGCCCCTCCAGCCACCATAAAATGCTGTACAAAGGGGCACAGGTGTTGCTGAATGGGGTAGGCTGTGGTGTGGGTGGAAGGGGGGATCTCTGAAAATTGGGCGGAGGTACCTTCTGTGAGCAGAGCTCCACTCACGGATGCTGGTGTCTAATTTTCAGGGACCCCCCTCTTCTCTCTCAGACCCCCATGCCACAGCCTATTCAGCAGAGACCCCAACCAACTATGTAGAATTGTCAGGGGGTTGTCAGGGCTGCTGAGAGGAGGAAGGGGTGGTGGAGGTCCGCTTCTGTTGACCTAGTTGCATACACCTACATAGGAAGCTGCCTTATAACTGAGTCAGACCATTGTCCCACCTTAGGCCAGTATTGTCAAAATTGTCTCGCAGCGGCTTTCCAGGGTTTCAGGTAGGGATTTTTCCAGTTCTACCTGGAGATGCTGGGGATTGAACCTGGGACCTCCTGCTTCCAAGCAGGTGCTCTACCACTGAGCCATGGCCCATGGCCTAACAAATCTGGATCCAGCCCATTATATCCAACCTGAGTCCCTTACAGATTTTCACATGAAATAAAAGGAGTGCGCACGGAGGGGTTGCATAATGGTCTCAGGCTCCACCCTGTGCTACGTGTGTTCATTAAGACATCTGCAGAGAGTTCTCCTGCCTCTGGACAGGCAGGGGCCCGCTACAGATGGTCTACTGGATGTGTACTGCCAATGTGATGTCGCTCCTCCCCAATCTTTTCATTTACCCCATATGTATGCCTATAAGGGATTCCTCTTAACAAAGAAGGCACAGCACTACCATCATTGATTTTTCCTCTGAAGAAACTGGATCCAGGAACACATTTTCCCGGTAGGGTTAGACACTTGCCATACCTGGGTAATGAACTGTACTGCCGCTGAGCTTGCTGGAAACTCTCTCTTTCTTCTTGCCGCTGCTTCTGCATTTGAACTTCTACCGATACAGAATGCCTGCCACTTTGTGAGTATGTCTTTGAATTTGGCTAGGATATAAAAAGTTTAAAAAAATTAATATGGATTTTTTTCGGGGTTTGCTTTGAAACAATAAATAATGCTATTTCTCTGTAAATACACAATACACTCTCTGCTATTGTTAATACACACAAAAAGTTGAAATGGACTTGAACAGTAAATGATGGCTTCTTGCATGATTTCAGGTTAGGATACATTGAACAATGTTTCTTTGAACATTATAATACTAAGGACAAGTACTGCTGACTGTGTTGGTCCTTGTTCTCTCTGAAGTCTACTTGAAGCCAAATAGTGAGATTCTGGTCCTGCAGGGAAATACAGAATTTCACACCGAGTCAGCTGAAAGTTCATTTTGAATAATGGTATATTCATCCACTGTAACTCACCTGTGTCAGATAACATTCAACATGTTTATCTCTAGGGTTGGAAGAAAGGGAAGAAGGAGGAGAATTCTGATAAGTTTGGGGAAGAGAAACTGGGATGGAAGAAAGGTCGAAATGAAGGAAATAAGCCTAGTGGAATTACAGAGGATTACACTGGTAAAATGATGTGTGTGTGCTCTTTGGCAGATGACTAAAAACTATAATACATAGTTCCTAAGCTTAGCAACACTAGCTACCCTGTAATCGCATATGCCAACACCATGTTGGATGGTTAATGGAGTCTTATCCCCTCCATCATGATTTAGAAAAGTCACATGTTTTCTTCCTTCTGTCATACTTGGGCTCCTTTGTGCATCATGGCACTAGAAGAAGGAAAACACTTCTTTTTTGGAGACAATATGACAGAACTGTTCAGGTCAAAAAGAGGCTGTTAGATTCTTGAGGGTCATAAAGCCTTCAAAATAAATTAATGTAGACTCACTCATAATATATTAATACAATCTTGATTGTTGACAATAAAACATTACTGGGAGATAGGCATGACAGAAAAGCTTAGAAATATGCTTAAAAGAGATCCCCCCCATTATTAAAATGTGGGCCTAAACTTTAGGTTCTTAAAATCTATAGGCAGACTTCAGAATATCCCTGTAGGATTCTAGAAAGGTTTCCACAGGAATGGAAAGGTTTTACTGTTGTTAGGACAAGGTTGTCATATACGGAACTATCTGAATAGAGTCCACATGAATTTGGACAATCAAAGATTCATAGATGAGGCACCAGAAACCATTATGAGGGGATACATTGTTTCAATGCTGCTCAAAACAAGTGGTTGGCATTTTTTTGCAATCTTAGCTTTGAGATATGAGGGCACATGATACAGACACCATGCTGAAGCTAAGTAGGTTTTGATCTGGGCAGTGCCTGAATGGGAACCACATGTATGTGGTCTTGTATCTCATGCTGGAAGAATGGCAGGATAGAAGTGTACTAAAACAAACAAACAAACAAACAAACAAGAAAGAGACATCTATGAGGAGTTTGGGCTAACTCTTAAAGGTCCCTTTTATCAACCAAAAGAAACTTTATAGCTCAGTTGGGATTTGAATCCACATGCCTCCATTGCAAATCTGACTCTCTATTACCAACTACTACTTGTTGACTATGTGTGATCCATTATTAATCCAGAACTACAGGCCTAAATCCTTATTATCTCCACTCCAATCCAAAGAATTTAAAGCAACATCTGAAGGATGGCTTCTTCCATATGACCCGGCCTGGCAATTTAGGTCTTCCTCTGAGGCCTTTTTCCAGGTGTCCTGTCTTCAGAATTTGGGCACAGGGCAATGGGAGAGAGGGCATTTTCCATGGTGGCACCTCAGGTGTGAAATTCCCTCCCTAAGGAGGTTTATCCTGGTTCTAACATTTCTATCTTTCAGATGCCAGACTAAACCCGTCCTGTTTATCCAAGCTTTTACCAATAATTAGGAGCCTCTTTGCTGTAATGGCTTGTTTTCTTTATTTTTCTTTGGTTTGGTTTTTGCTACTGGTTTTATACTTGCTGTTTCACTGTTTTAGCTTCTTCTAAATATTTAATCATTGCTGTTCCACATGATTGATTAGATAGATAGATAGATAGATAGATAGATAGGCTGCCTAGAGGGCTTTTATGATGGAAAGGTGGAGAGTAAATAAATTAATAAATAAATAAATCTGAGGCAAGGAGTAAATACCCTGAAGGGCAAGGTTTTATCAACACTTAACTCACATTGGGTCGGAAAATATGTTTCACAGCTGACAAATGGAAATCTATAGTCAAACACAAAGAATAACCCAAGCCCAAACCCTGTGATTTTGTAAATGACTGACAATACATGTTAGGAAAATTATTTCACATCTGCACACAATTTTTAATCCTGGCAACATTATACATCATGAATGGGAGATGGAAAAATAACCCCCCAGAAAGTAAAAAATAATAATATTCCAATACACTGGAACTCGTGCGCTCAGAGTATAAGTCCCAAACTAGTTAACACCTGTACAAACAGGGCAGCACAAGGACAAAGTATAATTATCATAATTCTTTAAAGCTATCAAACAAAGCTGGCTTCCGTTTTAACTGTGCAAATTGCAAAGAACTCCACCCTTGTCTGTAAAGAGATGCATGACGAGTGCTGACCTTTTAAATCAAATGGTGGTCAAGGCCACCATAACGCACAAGGCTGTAATGCACAAATAAATAGATGTTTATGTCTTCCACAATGAAACTTTAGTGAAATTATTGCCACTGCGCTGAGCATTTGTTACAGAAAGCATAGGAAAAATGGAAGTCCAACAGGAATGTTGACGTGGAGAACATTAAGATATAAGATCCTTAACGGGATTCTAATGTAAGATCTTAGTAGAAGGAATGCACTTTCTAGAATATTGGAGCAGAAACATCAACAATTATTTTGCATGGAATATATCACCTTAATAGAAAAATATCAGATAACTGCTGGTGCTATGCAGAATCTAATTCAAATGAGATGCATATGTGATGGAAACTCAAGAAGATCAGGACTTTCAGAAGGATGGAACTGAAACAATTAGAGATGTATCCTCTTTTTTTTTTCTTCCTAAAGAAGAAACATTGCTTGGTTTGTGAATTATGGCAAGAATAGAGATAGCCAGTAAATGGGAAATGGCAAAATGGGGTGGTTCCTGCTATCCTTAAGGAGGCAGTAGTGCGACCGCTCCTGAAAAAACCCAGTCTGGACCCAACAGGATTTGATAACTACCGCCCAGTTGCAAATACCCCTTTCTTAGGGAAGGTTCTTGAGAGGGTCATGGCAAAGCAACTACAGGCACTCTTGGAGGATATGGATTATCAAGATCCATTCCAGTCTGGGTTTCAAACTAGTTATGGCACTGAATCAGCCTTGGTCGCCCTTGGTCACCCTTTATCAGGTGAAGGATAGTGGGAGTGCGACCCTGTTAATTCTACTCGATCTCTCAGCAGCTTTCGATATCATTGACCATGGTATCCTCCTGGATTGACTTCGTGGGCTGGGCATTAGAAGCACTGTGTTACAGTGGCTCTGGTCCTACCTGCAGGGTCAATTTCAGATGGTAAGATTGGGTGACTATTCCTCGGATCCTTGGCAATTGCGCTATGGGGTTCCGCAGTGTACCATCTCCTCCCCAATGTTGTTTAACATCTATATGAACCCTCTGGGAGTGGTCATTAGGGGATTTGGAGCCAAGTGCCATCAGTATGCTGATGACACACAGCTCTATATCCCTGGGACAACTGAATCAGGAGAGGCTGTGCAAGTCTTGGATCAGTGCCTGAGCTTAGTGATGGTCTGGATGTGGGCCAATAAACTGAGACTGAATCCTGGCAAGATGGAAGTCCTGTGGGTGAGTGGTTCCCGAGTCCAGGAGATAGGCTCATTGCTCATTCTGGATGGGGGTTGCACTCCCTTTGAAAGATCAGGTTCGTAGTCTGGGGGTACTCCTAGATCCATCATTGTCACTGGAGTCCCAAGTGACTGCGGCGGCTTGGAGTGCCTTTTACCAACTTTGATTGGTACCAGCTATGGCCTCTCCTGGACAGGGATAGCTTGGCCACAGTGATACAGGCGCTAGTAACTTCAAGACTGGATTACTGCAATGCGCTCTGTGTGGGGCTGCCCTTAAGGCTGCTCCAGAAGCTGGAGCTAGTACAGAACGCAGCAGCTTGGCTGTTGTCGGGAGCTGCTCCTTTTCAGCATGCAACGCCTTTGCTGAAGGAACTGCACTGGCTGCCTATTTGCTACCCTGGCCAGGTTTAAGGTTCTGGTACTTGTGTACAAAGCCCGAAACAACTTGGGACCAGGTTACATGAGAGAGCACCTCCTCCCATACCAACTTAGCCCGGTCATTGAGGTCATCAGATGGCATGCTCCTGGTGGGTCCTCATCGATCTTTCGCCTGATTGGAGTCTACCAGGAGAAAAGCCTTCAGTGCAGTGGCTCCATTTCTGTGGAACTCCCTGCCTCTGGAGGTCAGGCAGGCTCCGACATTGTGCTGTTTTCAGCACCTGCTGAGGACCTCCTGGTTCCGGGAAGCCTTCTCTGCTGTCCAACCACCATTGTAATGTTACTTTGTTTTCAATGTATTGTTTTTGTTTCTTTTTTCTGTTTTTATTGTTCATTGCTCCGGAATCTACTTAGATAGGGAGCATTATACAAATACTGTTGTTGTTGTTGTTGTTGTTGTTGTTGTTATATAGGATCATTGGGGAGACTGACTAGAAGTAATCTGCATTTCATCTTATGAACTGTACTCTAGTCTACCAAAAGCTTATGGCACAATAAATTTATTAGGGTGCAATCCTATGTATGTGAAGACAGAAAAAAGTCCTACAATTCCCAGCATGCCTCTGCCAGCCATGCTGTCTGGGGCATTTTTTCAGCATTGTAGGGCATTTTTCTGTCTAAACATGTATAGGATCACACTCTTAGTCTCTAAGGTCCCACACAAGACTCATTTGCTGGGACAGACTAATATAATGACCTGTCTGGAACTTCTACATGGTTAAGCTACACACTTGTTGATATTTCATCAGTGATAACAAGGTATTAACAAAATCAGGAATTATTAAGAGAATGGGAATCACTTCGTAAGTTATTGGAACAGATAATTTAACCTACTGAGATATTATCATGGTGGAAGTTTAGAGGTGATGCATTTCACTTAAGAGAGTAGAATAATGAATGAATGATCTGGAGTTTGGGGTGAACAGTGAGGTGGCCACATTTGCTGACGACACCAAATTATTTAGAGTAGTTAAAAAAAAACACCAAAAGACAGTGAAGAGCTCCAAAAGAATCTTTCCAAACTGGAGGAATCGGTATTGAAATGGCAAACATAGTTCAATATAAGCAAGCATAAAGTAATGCACATTGGAGGAAAAAATCACTTCATGTATATGCTGATGGGGTCTCAACTGACAGTGATGGAACAGGAAAGGGGTCTTGGGTTTGTGGTGGACAACTCAATGAAAACTTCAACCCAATGTGCGGCAATTAGTGAAAAGGGCAAATTCCATAGGGAATCATAAGGAAAGGAATCAAAAATAAAACTGCCAATATCATAATGCCTTTATATAAATCTACGGTGCAACCACACTTGGAATACAGTGTACAGTTCTGGTAACTACATCTCAAAAAGAATATTGTAGAGATGGAGAAGGTGCAAAAATGGGCAACCAAATTGATATTAGGGATGGAGCAACTCCCTCATGAGGAAATGTTACAAGGTGTGGAGCTCTTTGGCTTAGAAAAACGGTAAGGGTGAACATGCTAGGGGTGCACAAAATTATGCATGGCGTGGAGAAAGTGGAAAAAACTTCTCCCTTAGGGTGGAGGGAGATTCAGGACAGATAAAAGGAAGTAGTTTTTCAGCCAGTGCATATTTAAACTATGGAATTCACTACTATAAGGTGTAGTGATGGCCACCAATTGGGATGGCTTTTAAAGGGAGTTAAGCAAATTAATGAAGAATAAGACTATTCATGGCTATTAGTCATTCTTATTATTATTTTTAATAGATGTGTATACTGGTGAACATATTTAAGAATTTCTCTAAGTGGCTATATATTGGGGGGTTGCACTCCCCCTAAAGGATCAGGTTCTTAGTTTGGGGGTGCTCTTGGATCCAGAACTGTCACTAGAGGCACAGGTGGACTCGGTGGCACGGAGCACCTTTTATCAGCTTAGGCTGATATGCTAGCTATGTATATACCTAGACAGGGATAGCCTAGCTACAGTTATCGATGATCTGATAACTTCTCGCCTGTTTTACTGCAATGTGTTATATGTGGGGCTGCCTTTGAAAATGGTCCGGGAACTCCAGCTGGTCCAAAATAGGGCAGCAAGATTACTACGTGATCCTATCATGCCAGCACTTTTCCATCTGCACTGGCTGCCAGTCCATGTCCGGGCCCGATTCAAAATGCTGGTATTAACTTACAAAGCCCTAAACAGCTTGGGGCCAGGTTACCTGAAGCATCATCTCCTCCCATATACGTATACCTGCCCGGATCCTAAGATCATCCTCAGCGGTCCACCTCCAGGAGCCCTTGTCAAAGGAAGTGAGGTGGGTGGCTACTAGGAAGAGGGCTTTTTCTGCTGTGGCACCCCGGTTGTGGAATGAACTTCCCAGAGAGGCTTGCCTGGCACCTACGTTGTGCTCTTTCTGGCACCAGATTAAGACCTTCTTATTTTCCTTAGGAATTTTAGTCTTTTAGTCTCTGTTTTAAATCCTTTAAATCTCCGTACTGCTGCTAGGTTTTATTTCAACTTTTACTCCTATTACCGTATATACTGTAGTTTTAAATTTTTATACTGTATTTTATGGTTTTAATTGTTGTGCACTGCCCAGAGAGCTTCGGCTATTGGGCAGTATAGAAATGTAATAAATAAATAAATAACGATTACCTCCAGTATCAGAAGAAGCATGCCTTTCAATACTAGTTGCTGGGAACATGAGCAAGAGGATGCTATTGAGCTCATGTCCTGCTTCTGGGCTTCCCATGGGCATCTGTTCAGCAACTGTGTGAACACACTGCTGAACTAGATAAGCCTTTGGTCTGACACAGCATGTCTCTTCTTCTGTCCTTCTGTCCCAATGAACACACAGAGTTCCTGTGTGAACAGGGACTTCCTCATTCATTTCTCTGTTGGGGATACAACACAAACAGAGCTGTCCCCACCATGGTTACAGATAAAGAACCTCCATCTTGTGCAGGAGTTCCATGAATGCACTCATCCCCTAAGGGTGCAATCCTATGGAATTTCAGACAGAAAAAAGTCCTACAACCCCCAGAATGCCCCAGTCAGCATGACTGGCTGGGGCACGCTGGGAGCTGTAGAATTTTTTTCTGTCTAAAACATACATAGGATTGTGCCCTAAAGAGCTCTGACCTGGACTCTTAGTGTTAATGAAATGAAAAGATAAATCACCATTCTAACAAAATCAAGAACTGTTCTGAGCCAGGTCCTCGACATCAACATTTTTGTCCAGTTCTCTTCAGGAAATGTCAGTTGAAAGATTTTAATAAGAGTGTCTGTATCCATTAAGGTTGTTGGACTGACTGCCTTGAGGATGGGAGTTCATTAATTATTGGCAGAGCAGATATATATTCCCCAGGCCGAAGTGCCAGCTCTCCCACAGCTCATCAATACAGTCTCTGCCAACGGGATCATAGTGGAACGATTTGAAATGGACACTTGCCCACTACGATCTGGGAAGAGGCATGTGGTCATGGCCATCTGCCTGGGATTGGAAACTATGATTCAGACAGAAGTCATTTTTATATGTTAGACATATACACCAATCTCTATTTCCTTCTTTTTATAGATACATATCTCCTTCCTCTATCTCTGCTCCTAGAATCTCAGCTCCCTAATCACCATCTTAAAGACAAAAACACACGCCTCTGTCATTCATCATTCACAGAGCTCTGCGGATGGAGGATTGCTTTCACTGTTCAAATCAGGAGGAAAGCGTGTACTTTTCCAACATGGATCTGAGGGACTTTTCTGGCTTTAAAGCATTATGTCCATCTAAGCCTCTCTCCATCCCACCTCTCCTCTCCTCTTGATGCCACAAACTAGCTCCCTCAGGCTAATGCACCAGTTTAACAATAGGCTTTGCACAGGTGCATTCCATCCCGCCCCATCCCGCACGAGCGCACACACAGCCGTACATTGAGCCAAGAGCTTTTAAGACAGAAAGACCAGAAAGCATTTAAGGATATGGCTGACGCACCCTCCTACTTGCACGTAGTAAACCACTTTTATGTTTTTTTTAGCATTGTTTTGTTATTTGTGTGACATCTGGAGGCATTTTGGGGGGAGCGCCTCTGTAATTTTTTAAGCTAATACACCGAAGTCACATACGCTGCTTAAAGAGATGGGTTTATTGTTCCTCAATGCTCAAACTATACTGTGCACTCTCAAAATGGATGAGATCATTGCTTTATCCCTTCCAAGCCTAGTGATGCTACCCAGATTGGAATACGGGGTGGGGGGGGGGAATAATTCCAAGGTACAATGGACCTCTTTCTCTAAATGAATGCATCTGGGTAAAAAGGCACAAGCACGTGCATTTACACACACTCATACACAGAGCTAGCTCTAGTTTTAATAATGGAACAGGCCCACACAACCAAAGCAACAATGAGGCTCGGGATTAAAATTAATACATTAAACAGAATTACTGTCACTTTAAGCCTATTTGCATGATCAGCCCAATGTGGGAGAGTTCCTCATTGTTTGGGGGTGAGGGGAGAGAGAGAAAAAGAAAGGTCAGTGTTCTGACCCTCAATTTAGGAAATTATTCCATTCTTGAGGTAATCAGCCTGTCATCTAAATAATTTCCCACTCACTCATTGCTGGAAACTATAATATACGCCAAGGCAGCCTGTTTAAAGTTGCTATGGTGTTTGGAGAGACAATATTTGGCCCATGGCCTTTGGTAGTTAAGTTCTCAAGTCCTTCTGAGTGCACGTTTTTCTCAGGCAGTTTCCCCAAGATCCCTAAACCATTGCATTCTTGAGATTAAGCAGAAGAAGTCCCGCATAGTGGAGAAGTACATATCCTTTTTCAGGAGCCTCATATATGAAACTTTAAAAATGGATTAGTGAATTATCTTTACTGTTTCTAATGAAAAATGGGGCAGTCTTTAAAATAAATAAATAAATAAATGAATAAATGAATAAATTGCTCATTTTACTAAATTACTTTCAGGGAGAACCAAACATATTTTATAACAGAGATTTAAAACAAAGGAAGCCTATATATTTTACATAGAGAAAAGTACAGAGAATTTTACACAAAGCTGCAGAAGTAGCTGATTTAAGGGTATGTAAGTTGTCCTTATTTTTTAATGTCAAGACTTAAAATCAATACTCTTAAGGAGATGAATGTGCAAAGGAAGACTGAAATGAAAATGTTATATATTCTCCAGGTTAACACATATGCTATACATATTCACAAAATATGATGCATATATTTATGACATAGTTCTTTTTGTTAAGGCCAGAGAGCAAAGGCTATCACTACATGTATTTCTATGCTAGCATAGCAAATATTAATTAAAAACCCTATACACAATTATGTACTGATATGTCCCATTGCAAACTTAAAAGGTTTTCGTAGTCTTGTTTCTTTACTGGGACAGTTTGGGCTTGTGATTTATAACATCATTCCAATGCAGTGAGGTGTGTGTGTGTATGTGTGTGTGTGTGTGTGTGTCCCTAAACAACTCAAGTACCCAAGGAATGTCTTCTCCAGAAGAATGTCCTCAAGTGCTTCGGTTATCAAACAGGATCCTGATTCAAGTGCCTCGGGTCTATCGGTGCCTTCTCAGTTAGGCATGTGAATCGAGCCTCGCCGGGGCAGAATGAGGCCGAGCATGGCCCCGCTCACGCCCCGGCGAGGCCTTAGCTCCTCTTCGGGGCGGCTCGCATGCTCCGCAGAGAGCTGCCCCAGCCGCCCGATCCGGCGGAGAACCGCCTGCTGTGTTCGAGAGGTCCCATCACGTCACTTCCGGGACCGGAAGTGACGCGACGGGACCGATCTGCGCCTGCGCAGAGGCCCCGTCGCATCATTTCCGGTCCTGGAAGTGACGCGACGGGACCTCCGAACGCTGTCGAACGCGGTAAGGGGTTGTTGAGTGTGGGTTGTTGTTGAACCGTGGGTTGTTGTTGAAACATGGGTTAACCCGTTGTCTGCACCCAGTTGCGCTAACAAGCCATGGCTTGCTAACCACAAACAACCCATGAAGAGAACTCATGTTGTTGGGTTGTGAACTGTGGGTTGTTCACCATGGTTTGTTATCTTGGCTGGGTTCAGACAACACGATAACCCACGTTTCAACAACAACCCACTTTTCAACAACAACCCACACTCAAACCATACTCAACCCGAGTGTAGGTTATCGTGTTGTCTGAACCCATTCTCTCTCTCTTCCCCGTCCTGTCCCCCCAGTTTTGAAGAGACTGATTAAAATATTCTTAGTCAGAAATCCTTTCAAGGCTGATTTAATTACTGATAGTAATTAACCCTATGACATCGATGTCCTCTCTCTTAATGACATTGATGTCCTCTCTCTTAAACGCAGGAGGGGGTATGGAGATTTCGGTGCCACATTGCCCATGCCCCATCAGAGGTGCTCGGAAGGGCGATTGAGGGTACTTGGCAACCCACTGAGGGTGCTTGGGGAAAACCATCTGGATGTAAATGTGTGTCTCTCTCGGACTGAGCTCTCCTGGGACTGAGCTCTCCTGCCCTGGGCAGGGATTATGCATGTGGAACGTGGGGCAAAGTGTGTGCTCTGTCAGGCTTTCTCTCCACAGGTTTATTAACTGTGATTGGTAGTTTTAATTGTAGTGGCTTTTAACAGGATTCCCCCCACCCCACCCCCATGTTTTAAAACAGTTGTATTTTGTTATGTAAGCTGCCTTGAGGACCCTTTTGTACTAAAAAGCAGGTCATAGTGGTGGTAGAAATAAAATACATACATAGACATTTTATCCATGTGTGAGGGGGTTTGGAGAACAATGCTCTTCAAGGCATCTCTTTCTGCCTTGGCAAAATCAAGCTGCTGGTTCCCGATATAGAAAATCCTTTTAGGTCATTACACTTATATTTAGTTTCACTGCATTTTTAAAAAAATGCATTCTTCAAGCAAAGTCCAGCATAAATGCCTTAAATGCTTCCATATTTTATTTGAAACTGTGCAGTTAACACATGCAAAGAATCGTGTTCTTGTAAATAATGCCTACACAAACCCCCTACAGGCATAAACTGAAGGACAGATCAGTTAGTCTGCATCACTGTGTGACCCAAGCAAAGCCTTGTCACAGGGCAAACAATAACCTTTGCAGAACGGACAGATGGTAGAGCACAATACAAAATGAAATTAGAAATGCTGGGCCACAGATGGAGAAGGAAAGAGTCAGGAGTTTAAAGGTCACCCAGGACCGTGAATCTAAGTTGCATTGGTCTTGCACTAGGGATTAAGGATAACAGCTGTAGCAAGGCAGGGGAAGAGCTGAGCTGTAGCAAGGCAGGGGAAGAGCTGAGCTGTCCCTGAGTGGGAGAGCACACACTTTCCACACAGAAGGTCCCTGGGTGCACTTCCCAGCATCTGCAGGAAGGCCTTGAAAAGACTGCTCCCTGAAATGCGGGAGACCCACTACTGGTAGATCAGGGGTGGAAAATCTTTTTTCTGTTGAGGGCCTCATTCCCTCATGGGTATTCTGTCCTGTGAGTGGTAGGTGGGGTCAAAGTCAGCGGTGGGTAACCCCAGAGCCAAAAGTGGGCAGGTCGCCCTTTTTCTCGTTCTGCCACTCCCTTTCCCTTCCCATGCAGTGGGCTACCAGGGAAGGGAACCAATTGCTCTTGCCCGAGGTCTGAACTGATGGCATGCAGAGGACTTTGGAAATTAGCTGGGACAGCCACATGCGGCTCTAGAGCTGCAGGTTGCCCACCATTTCAGGAGATAATATTGAGCAAGATCAGGGGTGGGGAACCTCTTTCAGCCTGAGGGCCAAATTCAGTTTTGGAGACACTGAATTTGTCTCCAAATTCAGTTTTGGAGACACTCTCAGGAGTCACATTATGGGGTGGGCAGGGCTGAATGCAAAAGGGGCAGGACCAAAATAGAAAAAAAATACCAGCATATTGTAACTTAAAACTGTTACTGCCAGTAACTCAACCTTAGGAAAGGCATTTCAACCTTCTAGAAAGGGAGAAAAAACTGCACAAAAGCTGGGAAACCACCAAATGATCAGTGATTGGGGGGGAAAGAGGGGTGGGGCCAGAAGAAGAAGGTGTGGCCCTCTGGGAAACCCCGGGGGACCAGTTTTGGTCCTCGTGCCTCAGTTTCCCCACCCCTGAGCTACCAGGACCAATGGTCTGACTCAGTACAATGCAGCTTCCTATATTGCTAAAGAATTTGTCCAGTGCTATATGCATAGACTGAAATAAGTCAATACTTGCCCATGGTTGTTCAAAACTGTAGGTTCGCCTCCTGTCTTCCACATCTTCATCCTGCTTTGCCTGTTGAAATTCTTGCCTTAGACGCTGTATCCGATCATGATTGCTGGGAGCTGATCTGTAACAAAGAGTGGCAGAGGGAGAAGAGAGATTAATACTGTTGTAAAAAAAAAAAAGCCCACCCAACAACTCTATTTTTCTTTTCCAGGTACAAAACAGCTTGAGAAATCATACAAATACAAAATAATGCCCTGACAAAGTGCTTACAAGAAGAATTTTAGACCAAAACCAAAGTCATGCATAAAATTCCATTCGTTCCTCGTAATAAACACAAAAATAGTCACATAAATACCAGCCAAAACTTTAAAAATGTTTTAGAAAGAGTTTATACATGTTATTATCTTACCGGCAGGAAATAAGTTAAGGATGGATCTTTGGTTAAGGGAGCAATCCTATGCATGTTTAGACAGAAAAAGTCCAACAACTCCGAGTATGCTCCAGCCAGCATGGCTGGCTGGGGCATGCTGGGAGTTCTAGAACTTTTTTCTATCTAAAATGCACAGGACTGTGCCCTAAATCACTTGAGGGACTGTGGGCTGTTTAGATACAAACCTGTCAGTAGATCTGAAGATTATCATGGCAAAACACTGCAAGTCTAGCGGCCTATGGCAAATCTCAGAATGCTAAAGGAAGTGCATTTAGTGGCAGAGATGAGCAAACTGATGTGTCTGATTCAACTTCAGAACAGAACTGGGAATAGTGATGAAGTGTTGCAAAGACTGGCTCTCTTTGTGGCTTATTGGAACCATTATTGTAACTATCCTCAATTAAAGGAACTTTGTTGTGCCAGGCATAAATACAGTTCTTCTATAACAGATACTAAGACCCCTCTGCCAAAAAGAGGGGGGGGGGGAGCCTCTTTATGTTTATGTTAAGACACACACATTGATCCACCTCCAGAACAACTTAACTGCATCCATCCAAGTTAGTTTTATTCACGGTTTGACTCAGAGTAAAGTATTTTAAGATATAGACATCAAAGAAAAGATTACGGTAGGTCTTCAAATAAGCCACCATCTCCACAGGGCAGGTGATCTACACAAAGTTATCTAGAGCTACCAATACCAATGGTATTGTCAGAAAGAAGTCTGGATTACTATAATGCACTCTATGTGGGGCTGCCCTTAAAGGCAGTTTGAAAGTTTCAATTGGTGCAGAATGTGGCGGTGAGAATGCTTGCAGGAACTAGCCATTCTGATCACATTACACTTATTCTGTCCTCTTATGTTGGCTGCCTATTCATTTCTGAGCCCAATTTAAAGTGCTGCTATTAACCTTTAAAGCCCAAAACGGTCTGGGACCAGTTTATCTGAATTGCCTGCATTCGCATGAACCTACCCGAGCCTTAAAACTGGCATCCAAGGGCCAAAGCAGACATTATTTTAAAGATGTTGCTAGCAGCTACATCTTTTCCATTTTCATCCTAGAGTAGGCGCAAATGGATCACTATTTTGCAAGAGAAATCGTTGGTGTGGGCCCTGCAATCCAGACTGGGCCCATAGTGGGGTGGGGAGGTTTAAAGCCTCCCTACCCACCACACTAGGGTCCCAATCCAGGTCAGGGGCCCTGCACCTACACTAGGGTAAAAATGAAAAAAGGAATAGCTGCTAGCTACATCTTTACAGTAATGTCTGCTTTGACCCTGCTCTCTAGACTATCAGTGAGAAGTGTTAGACTGGTGAATACCAGAGAGAGGGCCTTTTCTGTGGTGGCCCCACGATTCTGGAATACCCTCCCCAGAGAAATACATTTGCCCCCCTCCTTGTTGGCCTTAGACCAGGGCTCTCCAACCTTGGGTCCCCAGATGTTTTTGGCCTACAATTCCCAGCATGCCCCACCCAGCATAGCTGGCTGGGGCATGCTGGGAGTTGTAGGCCAAAAACATCAGGGGACCCAAGGTTGGAGAAGACTGCCTCAGACGGTCTCTGAAGACCTTTTCACTCCACTGGCTTGTGTGTGATTTGTGGTGCTGTAACTGTTTTATCTGCTGCCACTATTGTAATATTGTTTTTATTTGCTGCTGTTATTTTTAACTAATTGTGTTATCTGATGCATTGATTTACATGCTGATTTAATATTTTAATGTTTTTGTGTGGTTTTATGTTGCTTTACTGGCCACTGTAAACCACATTGTGTGGATAAATCATCCTGCAAGGTGGTTTTAAAATCCATGGAATAAATAAAATAAATAGGGCGAACAGAAGAATATTTTAAGCTGGTGTAGGCAATTCCTGGTTCATGGGCTGGATGTGGTCCACGCCTCCCTTGGATCTGACCTACAGCCTCCCTTCCTCAGCACTGCCCCCATGCTGCAGTTTTCCTAAGCTAATTGTCACATTTGCAGGAGTGATTTTGCATGCTACCGCCCCCAATCTCAGCGGCAATTAGGCTTAGAAAGAAAACGCCTCCATTGCACGAACGGGACTTCTTCTCTCTTTTTTTAAGCCCAATAGTTGCACTAGGATGGCCACTTATGAATCACCCCAAAAGGGGACAAGGGGGCAGTGATTTGCATAACACATGCATCTGCTAATTTATTCGTATAGATCCAAATTTAGAAATAATCATTATAATTTAAATAGAAATACAGTACATTCGCCGTACTGCGGAAGCCTGTGACCAGGCTGCCTGTTCAGACTGCTGTCCAAGTGCTAGCTGTGGGTGGGCAACAGTTCCTATGGTTCTTTAAACTGGAATTGGATAGGGCAGCCCTTCAAATAGAGGACTGTCCTGTGTAAAAGAGGAATCCTGGCCACCCTATGTTGCACTGCGGTGATTCTATAAGCAGGGAAGCGGGTGGGAGGGAGACAGGGAGAGCTGTGTGGGGGGAGAGATGGAGGGGAAGGGAGAGAAATGGAGAAGGGGAGAAAGTGGGTGGCAGACACAAAATGAGCAGTGCATCACCAGCCCTTGCCCCGCCCAGCTTTGGCTTTGGCCCTGCCCAATGCAGCCCTCCACATGAAAAAGGCTCCCTAGCCCTGCTTTAGGCCTAGGATACAGTGGGCGAGGAGTTTCTACACACATGTGTGTAGCCATGAAACTCACTGGGTGACTTTGGGCCAGTCACTGACTCTCAGCCTAACCTACCTCACAGGGTTGTTGTGAGGATAAAATGGAGGAGGAGGATTATGTAAGCCGCCTTGGGTTCCTTGCAGGAAAAAAGGCGGGGTATAAATATAATAAATAAATAAATAAATGTAGAATGGCATCCGAGTTCTCAAAAAAAAAAACCCGCTGAGCTGGCTTGATTGTGAGAAACCCTGATTTGAAGTGTAATTTTCTCCATGGGTTAAAACAATTTTAAAACTATAATCAGTGAAGTCTGGGTCTCATGCAAAGTGGTAGTTTTGCTGTCAAGTGATGTGAAATTCGTAAGCAATCCTTGTGCTTTCCTGGTTAACATATTAAAAATTAAAGGTGTTCAAGGGCATTTCGGAATGAGAAGAAAAGTGACAAAGTACTAAATTCGGGTTCTTCTTCAGAATGGAAGGAAAAGTAATATAATACTAAATTCAGGACACTGGAGGTGTGTCATGCTGGCCAGTTTATGTTATACCACACACAGTGGCATTTACCACATGGTGAGGTGCTTACAAGGCTGACCAGACAAGATTCTCCACATTACCACAAACAATGAAGAAAAAGAAAGTACACGCTGACATGGTGAAACTGGCCTGTTGAAGAGGTGACCTCGAAGGTGGGTTGGAACAACATATGGGATAGACGGATTGTGAAGGTGATGTCAACTAGGATAAAGGAGAATTTCTATAAACTAATTTGGAGATGGCACCTAATTCCAGTAAGATTAAATAGAATAGATAATAATTGTTCTGCATTTTGTTGGAGAGGATGTCAGGAAAAAGGGACATATGCTCATATGTGGTGGAGTTGTAAAAATGTACTGGTTTTTTGGCGAGAGGTTTTTACAGAAATATCGGAAATTATTGGTATTAATTTAGAGGTCTGTCCAAAACTAGCATTGTTATCAATAATGGAGAAACTTATTTGCGACTAAAATACGAAGGAATTAATTGTAAACTTGTTAACTGCGGCTAGGCTAATGATAGCGAGAAAATGGAAAGTACAACATGTTTTCCTAATAACTGACTGGTATAAGGAAGTTTGGGATATAGCCCTAAACGATTAACTAACTTGTAGTATCAAATGCAAAAAAGGACAGTTAAAGAAGAAGAATTTTATGGATATATGGAATCAATTATTAGGCTATGTATTAATAAAGGGGAAGGGGAGCATGCCTTGTCAGGATATGTTATATTTTTGGAATTTGGAATTCATTTGATCAAGGGGATGGAAGTATATAAATTGGTCCCTTGGAGGGGGGGGGGGTGCACTTTATGATTTATTGTATGTTGTTTATGTTATATTTTTGTGTTATTCTTGTATTTTGTTATATTTTGTTTTGAAAAGTAAGGAAAATTTAAAAAAAATAAAAGAAAGAAAGAAACTGGCCTGAACTTTACGGTGAGCTGCAGCACATTGAACAGCTCCTCATGTAACAATGCTACCTACGGGTACCAATTTAAAATGGCCACCCTTTTCATTCTTTTATTACATTTATAACCCTCCTTTCTGCCCAAATTGACACTCAAGGTGGCCAATAGATGCTGCAAGCCTGCAAACGGTACAGCAAGGCGGCCAATAGATGCTGTAAATAGATGCTCCACCCAAAGCAACGGGCACATTCAGCACTGTGTCTTTGCATTTTAGATTTTAAAACGTAAAAATAGCACACGGAAATCTTTTTATGAGATCCCGTAATCTAGAATCAACATGGCAGATAACTGTTTACTCACTTCAGCTCCTCCGCTGCTGTCAGACCCCTGTCTCAATGGGCCCCGCACAACAATTTGGAGCCGGCACTATTGGATTATTTCCCCCAGTCAATAGGATCCTGTCACCCTTTAGATCTGTTTCTGACAAGTCCTTTGAACTGATCAGCTTGATAGCATTAAAAGGTTAATGGGCATGTGGTACATTTCACCATGCAGAAACTACCGCAGCATTCATCGGGGATATAGACTTGCAAAAACAGAGATAAGGGGGCTGCAATCCTATGCACAGTTTCCTGAGAGTAAAATCCATTAAATTTAGTGGAATTAGCTTGAGTCAATGGGAGCAGGGATAAAAGAAATCAGCAGTATCAGCTTCGGGTTATACAAAAATTACTGGTGAGCTCCTAACATTATGCAAAACTTTTTAAGTTTTCCATAATAGTGTTATATAGCTTTTTGGCCTACTCTAGCAGCTCAGGCGGGCAGGTTATTTTTCAGATAACACAGTGATCCAGTTTAGGAACAAAGCAGATGCTCCTGGAACACAAATTAGGCCTCCCTTCTTAAAACTCCACCATACGCACACAGTGGCTTTATTTCGAGAACCCTCTCTGGCCTTCTGGGCCTGTCTCTCCACAGCCAGCTCTCCCACTAGGGGCTGCTCTTAAAAATACATGAAGCATACATTGACTTTGTTACAATACCAAATGCAAATAAGTCTCAGGGCTGGCTCCAGGTTCTTGAGGACCCACAGGGAAACGACCATCAGAAGAGCCTTTATTACACGGCTACTTGAAGCCAACAGGCTCTCTATCTCCAGAGTTAAATTTTCCAGCTTTGTGGACCCAGGGCAAAAGGCCAGCAGGCCCAGCCTCTGAAGTCAGTCATGTAAGACCTCTCATCAAGATTTTTCATAATGGCCAACGTCATGGGTTGGCACTGTCGGGCACCTATCGAGGCCCACACACCTGCAGGGGCCCCCACTACCGACTCTCAGAGTCTCTGGCCGCTGCTGTTCTTCCTCCTTTCTGTTGCTGTCTGCTCACCTGCCCTCTTCGAGCATGCAAGCAGTAACAAGAACGACAAGACTGGGCAGTATCCATCACTTGCCTTCACTCTCCAATGAGCAGTTGTGCTGATCGGTCCCCAAAGGAAGAGGAATCGAAGGGCAGGAGAGGCACCAGCGTCAAGGAGGACTCCCCGCTTACTCAGAGAAGCGCAGCGTGGTCAACTAAGAGCATCTTGCCCAAGTACTCACGAAAACCTGGAGCCAGCATTGCTATTCATGCCTGGTTCATTTGGGGAATGAATCACGCATGAAACCACAATGAAACATACCGAAATAGATTTCAAAGGGTTGAAGGTTGTTCACATGAATCCCTTTCGTGAGGCACTATGTTCGCCTGCCTTCCAAGTTCTACAATACAGCATAGAATAGATTGTAAGATGTGGATTTCTGAAGCCTTAAGAAACAAATATTTCAAACCTCTATATGCTCACTTCATCCTCCTAACGTTGACCTTGTAAATCCAGCATTTTGAAATACAAGTAACATTTTTTTAAAAAAAAAAAAAGGCAAGGGGCATGTATGATTACTAAAATCTAAGCATTGGCATAACAGAAAGCACATTGAATGAACACAATGGCAGGAGAAATATTTCTACTGTGTGAGAGTGCAAAAAAAATATGTTTAAAATGTCTTTAAAATGATTACTGGAAAATTGAGCAATGTTATACAAAATGGCAATTGATATGGAGCTTTTTGTAGAGAATATTTCCATCTATGAAGGATATGTGCTAAAAAAATTTTTTAAGGCTTGAAGAGAGTGAATTATTGTATTTTTGATCAGGCCTGCATAACTACGAGCCCCAATAGTAGAAGGAATTGATCACATCTGTCGCCATCATTTTTTACTAATCTCTGAGGTCCACCAACTGGAGTTTGGTGCAAAATGCATACATTTAGAATTAAATAATTTTAAGCCCAGCAATCTGTTTTGAGTACCAGAACTGCATGGAGCTCACAATCCTTCCACACAAAAATCCACTCCTGGTTACTCCAAACATTCTTCATTTCACCAGTATAATTTAGGGTGGAGAATGGGGAGTAATTTTGTTGCTGTTGTTGATGGGGAGTAATTTTGTTGCTGTTGTTGTTAACCAACTGGGTGTCCGAAATCCTTGCCAATCTACTGCAAATTACCCAGAGATCTGCCCAGAGATCCAGATCTACCTTCTGCCCACCCCTGCTATAGAACATAGCTGTATCTACTTCCAATAACCCCCATACTCTGATTCAGTTTTCCCCCTGAGACGAATTATATTCTAATTCTCCTAACTCCAACCGAAACACACACACAATTACTAATATTCTTCAGTAAAATCAAGGGCTTAATACCAAGCTCAACTCTGTAGCAAGTTAAGGACATTTCCACTCTCTCACTGATGGAAGAACTTACACCAGATTCATTTTCTCGTCTTTGATGCCTGCCAACTACATATTGTTAAATGCGCCCTCAGCTGTTCATGAATGCTACGTACAACACATGAAAATCGCCTGCATGGCCCAGAAAAGAGCAACGTAAGCAAAGCTGGCACAGGCCAGGGCTGTCACATATTTTCAGTAACAAGAAGCCACAGCAATGGCTGTTAAGAGTCTCAGATCGTTAAGCAATATCTCACTATGATGTCATGCATTGAAGTACGGAGTTGTAATCCTTTCAGAACAGACAGATTGTCAGTGTGATAAAGTGGATACAAGCAAGCTACTGAATGGGAATGAATAAAGCTTTGGGGAGGGGGAAAAATATTGGTCTGAGAAAGGATGTTGGGGAAAAGAGAGTCCTCCTTCCAATAAAGCCAAGCAATAATACTACAACTACAACAACAGAAAGCTTAGCAAACAAACAATTCTGGTACCTGGAATTTGTCTACACCAAACCAGAGGGGCAACAGTGGTGGTGGTGGGAAACGCCACATAATCTATACAACTACGGAGGACTACAGATAATAGCTATAAAATGTGGAGGTAATAATTGGGTTCTTAATGACTGCAACCTAGCGAGCAAGCTCTGCCAACTTGTTCTGTTAATTAAACCCCCTTATGGTCAGATGGCACAGTCGAAGCATTCAACTTACGTTACTTTAAAAAAAGAAAAAGAAAAAGCCATGACGGATCTTGTATCCACAGGTAGAATGAAAGAGAAACAAAGGCTGTTCCAGTGAATTTTAAAAAGGTTGCCTCATTGACTATTAATGGTATCCTCTCACTTCTGGCAATGCATTAAGCCTGCAGAATGCATGCTTGCCAAAGTTCAGAGCAAGCTGTGTGTATATTAAATTGGGCCTCTCTCGTCATTGCTTGGGCAGGATAAGATAGGTAAAAGAGAATGCAGAGCAGTGTTAATCCACTGTAAAAGCTTTTGTTATGTTTAATGGAACAGTTTCCCCTCCATCCAAACACTGTTTACTCAATGCAGATGGGCCTGTCTGGAAAAGACACACACATATCAGTGGAAGCTGTCGAGCTGCCACACAGAAAATGTGTAGCCCCACTGTGAGATGCCACAGAAAGTTTTCCTGAAACACCCATATGGATAGAGACCATGCATTTTATTATTGTTTAGTTACGTGGTTTGGTGTGTTTGCGTACAATCCAGAGCTGGATCATAGTAGGCCATGGGCCTATCCAATTACAGGACAAACGATCCCCCCCACCCCAGGTTTTCAGTCAATACATAGCTAACTGCTGGCTCAGCTTGTCTGAGCGTGGAAAGCTAAGCAGGGTCAGGCCTGGTTGTTACTTGGATGGGAGACCCCTCCTCTAGTTTCCTGCATTGAGCAGGGGGTTGGACTCGATGGCCTTGTAGGCTCCTTCCAACTGTATGATCTACGAAATCTATGAAACTGGAGAGCCAGTGTGGAGTAGTGGCTAGAGAGGTGGACTGGGGGGGGGGGAGACTCGGGTTCAAGTCCCCACATGGCCATAAAGCTCACTTGGTGACTTTGGGCCATTCACTGACTCTCAGCCTAACTGACCTCACAGGATAAAATGGAGGATAAAATGGAGAGGAGGAGGATCATTTTTGCTGCCTTGGGCTCCTTGAAGGAAGCAGCAGGATATAAATGTAACAAACAAACAAATAAATAACAAACATATGGAATTTCCTAATACAAGATGCAATGATGGCCACCAGCTCAGGGCCAAAGCAGACATTTGCTTTGCAGAACACTATTTTGCAATAGAAATGGCAGGGTGGGGCCCGCCGCTCTGGATCAGGCCCATAGTGGGGGAAAGGGTTAATGCCCCCACCCCCTATGCCCATGTTAGGGTCCCGATCTGAGACCTCCTCTAGAGTAAAAATAATAATATAAAAAAAAGACATAGCTGGCAGCTATAAAGTAATGTCTGCTTTGGCCCTCAGATGGCTTTAAAGGAGTATTAGAAAAATTCGCAGAGGTACCTAAATCCCATTTCGCTATCACTGGCAATGATTGCTAAATGGAACCTCCATGCTCAGGCAGTTCAGCAGTTGCTGGGGAGTCTTAGAGGATGGCTATTGCATTTACCAGGAACTAAGTCCTACAAGGAAAGATGGAAGGAACTGGGTATGTTTAGTCTTGAGACGTATCAATTAATAATGTATGGATAAGAATGGTTTCTTTGCATAAGCTTCATTTAATTTTAACTGCTGGTATCTTGGAGTTTTCCATGCAATGTACAAGTCATACATGCACAGTAAAAACAAAAACAAAACCCATATGTTCAATAAGCCACTGAATTCAATTTTGCAGAAGCTGAATGTGTTGCCTCAAATTGATTATGCATGCAAAGTTAGTCTCTCTAACAGGGACAGCTTCTTGAATGCTGAGCAGTACACTTGCATATCTAAACTCCATTTTACATATTACTTTGCAATATGTACTTATTTTCACTATACATGGGTGTATAAAATCCCCCCCCCCCCGGTACATGGGCATATAAAATGACATATACATGGGCGTATAAAATGAGATTTGCAAGATGAATACATAAAATATATCTCCTTTAACGCATGCACTTTCTTCCCTCAGCTAAACTCGTGGATCAACTTAATATGACACAGACAATCTCTTCACATTCTACCTAGGTCATATATACGCACACAATGGCCAAATTTCCATTCAAAGGTGGCTTCAGAGCCCAGAAAACATGTCAGTTTGTGTGCACGCGCATAAAATCAGCCGCTTAGGAAGTTTTCTGTCACTTCGACTTTACTTTCAGAACAGACTTTGCCCATCATCTTGGGATGTGAACAATATTACGAGGAAGTTATGCTAATTCCCCCCTGAGCCTGCTCTTCCTTCAGCTGATAAAATTCACTTCCCACTTTTGACACTGTGGTTCGTTGTGCATTTCACACCAATTTCAATGTAGTAAATAGCCACAAATTAAAAACACACAGCTCTATTCTCTAGGATAAAAAGGTGCTTTCCAAAGCTGTTAATACGGCACTCGCTTCTGATGTGATGTCTGAGTCCTCCGGGTGTTTTATGGCTAAGAGGGAGGTCACTATACTACACTGCTCCAAATGGTCAGGACTTTGAGTTCCTATGTGGTCATTTTGTAATGGGGCCATCATTTTACAACAGTGAAATCAGAGGAATGCACCCAAGACCCCCTTTTATTGCTATCATCATTCTTCCTTATTAGCCTGTCAGAGCTCACATGAGGGAGACAAAAAATTTGTTTTACTCTTCAGGGGAATTCTTTCCTTGTGCTAAAGAAAAGAAAAGCAGCAGCAGCAGCAGCAGCAACAAATCTTTCAGGAACCTACAACAAACATGGAATAATAAAAATATTCAACTAGGGGGATATATTTCAAATACATTCCCACCGCTACCACCACCAAATCAATAACTTTTGTCAAAATCTGCTGCAGTTACACTCAAGGTTTCCAATTCTGCTAAAATATAACAGTTTAAATAATGTCTTATGGACAAAAATATTCATTTATGGAAAAGCTGGTAAGCAAACTATCGAGAAAGGCACACAGGTAACACGATTCATGAAAGCACCATGTCATAATCTTCTGAACACCAAAGGCAATTCAAAAAGTGGAGAACAAGTATGGTATATCGGCTTGGAGATCTAGGTTCAAATCCTCACTCAGCCACTAGGTGACACAGAAAAGGGCATAGTTCAGTGGTAGAGCACATGCTTTGCAAGCAAAAGGTCCCAGGTTCAGTCTCTGGGATCTCCAGGTACAGCTGGAAAGGGTTCCTTTCTGAAACCATGGAGAGCTGCTGCCAATCAGTTTTGACAATACTAAGCTGGGTGGACCAATGTTCAAATAGTATAAAGCAGATTCCTATGATTTGGGCCATTTACTTGTTCTCATACTAACCAACCTCACAGGGTTGTTGTGAGCATGGAATTGAATTGCACACCATGTTGAGCTTCTTGAAGGAAGGGCAGGCTAAAAATGCAATAAATAAATAAAGTGGAGTTCTAGTGGTGACCATCATCCCTTTATATACTTGCCCAACAATCAACACTGCAATTCTCTTAACTACACTTCCTTTCTGTTAAAAGGCTTTAGCAAGCAAAATAAGTTTCACATTCTGAAAGGTCACCATGCACAATCCTTTGCAGGAAGAGAAACCTAGCTGCAAAAGGACTTGTCCCGAAGGAGATCTAAGTCTGCCATGAAGGGCCTGCTCCAGAAGACTTTTAAGGACATAGCAATCCTGAAGGATAGCGCTAAAGGGTGCTGAATCTTTTTGTGGCTCTCTGATTCTGTAATAGGGCAGATCTTCTCGAGAAAGATCAAGCTAGGGCCATATATGCTTTCCCCAGCTGTGTTAGGGTAGGATAGCAAAAGAGAGCGATCCTTGTGATTGTTTTTTTTCCAGGTTCCACCAGGCAAAATATTTTGAGATAATTTGTGAAATGCTAACTATAATTTTTTAAAAAACACACACACCTGAAAAACACCCACCCACACCCAAGGACCACTCATACATGTTTTTCCCATAACAGGATAATTTCCACATACCGTAACAGGATAATTTCCACAACAAATCCCCCAAGTTGAGTCCTGTACAAATGTGTCATGGGAACATGTAGACAAGAGAACTGCAAGACAGCAATCTCAGGAATGGAAACTGGGAGTTTCCATTCCCAATATCAGAACAATTCCCTTGTCTGTAATCTTTTACACAATCTATTTGTGTGTGTGTGTGTGTGTGTGTGTGTAATCCATCAATGGGAAAAACATATTAGAGGAATGGACACTTCGTTTCTGTAGTCCATTGCCCTTCATCCAGTAACTGGGACAGGACATACACAGAACCCATAAGATTGCTGACAACTGTGCACGTCACTAAGAGGGAATCCACCCATAGGCCCCTAAGAGGGAATCAACCCTCTTGTCAATACTGGATGTTCGATGGGGCTTTTCAGCTTTGGAAACCCCACATCCAGCTTCTCATGCTTTGTGCACTAGAAGCCAGCTTCCACACATATGGGCTTTAGGTCAGCCTTCCCCAACCTGGTTCCGTCTTCATTATGGACTTCAACTCCAATCAGACGCAGGCCGCACAGCAGGCCCAGAGATGTTGAAGAGTCCTTGGTTTCAAGTCACGAGTCGAGTCATGAGTCTTTGGACCCGAGTCTCGAGTCCAAGTCCTTGGTCCAAAATGGTGACTCAGTCACAAGTCACTCCCAAAGCTGACTCCACGAGTCCCTATTAAAATCAATGGGGTTTGTTCCCAAACAAAATAAGGCTATTTCAGATGTGTGGCTTAAATAAATTCTAGGCACAAGTGTGCCTTTTTATTTCAAAACTCTGCAACTGATTTTGGCAAGAACAGACCAGGCAGACAAACCCAAAATAACCAGGCAGGCAGAGGAGGCAGGGAACCCCAAAGCAGGCAGGCAGAGGCCTTGTCTTGGACAATTCAAACTGTGGAACTGGTTAAGAAGAGACCAGGCAGGCAGAGGAGGCTGGGAACCCCAAACAGGCAGGCAGAGGCAGCCAAACCCAAAATGTCTGAAAGGTTGCATTTTAGGAAAATGATTTTAAAGAATAAACTTGCTGTACTTCCTAAAACCTATCCATGTTGCATTTGAGGAACACGATTTTGGAACGCGAGTCCTTGGTCTCGAGTCCCGAGTTGAGTCTCGAGTCCCATTAAAAATATTGGGACTCGAGTCTGACTTGAGTCAGAGGGGGGACTCAGTCGACTCACAAGTCGAGTCCTGGAGTCCGAGTCCCCATCCCTGCTCTCTCCTAACACTAGAACTCTTGGCCATCCAGCAGGTCCAGGACTGACAAAAGGAAGTGCTTTTTAATTCACAACCACAAGATGTGTTGAGGGGCCACTATTTTAGGTAGACAAATTTATGGAGGGTAGAGCTATCAACTGCTCATTAACCATATTAACTAAATTAAACCTCCAAGTTCAAAGACAGTCTAACTCTAAATACCTAATGCTGGTGACAAACAAACAGGCACTTATGTCAAGGTGCACCTGGCTGGCAATTGTGCTGAAATAGATTGATCTTGGTTTGATCCAGTAATGCAGGGAAATTCAGGCTTCCAGATCTCTCAGTCCAGACTCTCTCCACAGGCCCTGCTACCTCTCCTCAGGCCACTCCGCCCCCCCAGCCCTGCTTCAAGTTTTTGGTATCATTTACTCTGTCCTGCTCTATCCCTCAACTACAAAACTGATGGAAGGAAGTTGGGGAAGGAGAATGCCTGGATGCAAATGCCTTTTTTCCCATTGTGTACTGAACAAAGGCAAGAGTCACACCTGTAACTCTGCCCACTTTAGGTTCTGGCCACATCCTCTGCTGGAATACAAAAACTCCAACAGGTTCATACTGAGGTAATGTTGACATCAACAAGAAAAAGATTCCCCACTCCTGCAATAAGGCAAATCTTCTGTTCTTAAAGTGTGAATAAACCCAACTAAAGGACTCTTTAGTAAAGCGACCCAGGAGCTGCTTGGTTTAGGTTCATTTGTATCTCAGCCCTAATAACTATTCTAGTAGATGCCATTAAATTTCCAATTGTTTTAAATGGCATAATTTGCGTTTTTAGCTGCAAATAGAAAGAAATGAAAAAAATTTGTAACAAATACACCACTTAACGTGTCAAATGTCTTTTGGGGGGGAATAGCAACATTATAACGATGCAGAGTTAAATTGATATCACTTTGTCTTTCTTTCAGTAGAACATCTCCACTGACTTGTGTTGACAATTTTTCATTTTGACATCAAAATAGCATCTCCATGGATTTTAGATGGCACATTGTTTTGACATCATGTTAAAATATATCCACATTGATACCATTTAATTTTGCCATCACAATATTGTTTTGATTAGGCGAGCATGACATTTTATTTTGTCATCAAAATGTCACCTCTGAACTTCCTCGTACATTATACTGTCCCATAAATTCACATGTATATCTTTAGGCTCATTAAAGAGATTGATGAAATAGAATAAATTGCCACAAAAATTATGAAACACCACATCCCCATGGTTCCACGCCTTTAAATGTGGAGAACTGTACACTTTAGATATGTCAAACACACCATAGAGATTTTGTCCCACAGTAATTGTAAATGAAACTCTAACAAACGCCTTTCAAGAACTTCCCCAAATGAATCCTGTTCTCAGTTTATTGCAAAAACTTCAGCCAAATGACCAAATAGCAAAACACTGCAGCAAATAAGAACCTTCCTTCATTAAAAAAAATATCTGAACTGCTGTTCTTCACACTCCAAGGTATGCTAACCAGATAGCCAATAAAAACATGAATTTCTGAACCATAGGGTTTTTAAAAAAATGAAAACTACCACTTATATCATGATTTGGTCAGGGACTGCAGGTTAGTGCTAAAAAACAAGCATAAAGCTTATGTAGTACAGGACCGTAGCACCAGAAGGGGCCAAAGTATTTCATTTCTAGCCACCAGCTGCATATTACAGATAGACTGAGTGTGCGTATTTTTATTTTGAAACCAATCATTAATTTATTTCACATGTATACATTGACATTATTTATTTATTATATTTTTAGTCCACCCAATAACGGATGTTCTCTGATAATTACGGTAAAGGACAGGGAGAGGCAAAAAGGGGGTGCCTGTGGGCAAGGAGGGGAGAGGATCTGTTTCGTGGCCTGTCTAACGGCAAAACTGTAAAGTAGGATGGAGAAGAGAAAATCGCTTCCATCACTCCACTCGCCTTGCCAGCAGCAGCCTGGCAGGGCACAGGATTCTTAGAAGCCTCTGAGATCAGAGGCTTTTGTTTAGCAGGTGGCAATCCAGTAAGATTGTGCCCTAAGGTGCACAATGACACTGGGCTGGTTCAAATGTAATGCTAAGCTATAGTTTGGCATTTCAAGAATGAGCCATAGGGAGCTTTGGGCTAGCATGCTCTTGCCTCCATCTCCAGCGCAGTTGTGATGAGGAGTTCTGAAGCTCTCATTTCTGTTTTAGGTTAACTGCAGCTTGCCATTTCATCCAAACCTGAGCAAACTGTGGTTAATCTTAACTTTGGTTAGTGAAAACAAGTCAGCTTCAAAACATAGTTTATGAAGCTCACTTGGTTCTGCCCCACCTCTAGTTTCCTGCATTGAGCAGGGGGTTGGACTCGATGGCCTATAGGCCCCTTCCAACTCTATGATCTAAGAATCTATGAACCATAGTTATGATTAACCATAGTTTAGGGTTCAGATGACATGCCAAACTGTGATGAACCTAAAATGGAAGTGGAAGCTACCAATTTCCTCCTTGCGACCTTGCTGGAGGCGTGTAACGCTAAGCCATGATTGAGCGTTACATCTGAATGCAGCCACTTTGCATATTTTTCCTTACATACATAGGCCAAGAATTATGTGCCAGCTAATTATGTGCTATCAGTCTCTCAATATGTCCAGAGAAACTGATAGGTTAAAATCATTATGTTTTTTCGATCCTGAGTCACATATAGATCTTGAACCTGAGGATTGCTAGTTGGACCATTTCTGCAGGTACCATATTTTTTGCTCCATAAGACGCACTTCCCCCCCAAAAAAACTAGGTGGAAATGTCTGTGCGTCCTATGGAGTGAATATAGTAAAAAAAAAAAAAAAAATCTTTTTTAATTTTTTTTTTTTTTACTTTCCTCTGCTGGTCCGGAAGAGCGGAGGACTCCTGGGCAGGGTGGGGGAAGCCCCCGCCTCTCAGCTGATTCCCCACGGAACAGCTGATTTAAAATTTTTTTTATTATTATTATTTTTTTTACTTTCCTCTGCTGGTCCAGAAGAGCTGAGGACTCCTGGGCGGGGCAGGGGAAGCCCCCGCCTCTCAGCTGATTCCCCTCAGAACAGCTGATTTAAAAAAAATATTATTATTATTATTATTATTATTATTATTATTATTTTTACTTTCCTCTGCTGGTCCGGAAGAGCAGAGGACTCCTGGGCAGGGCAGGGAATCCCCGCCTCTCAGCTGATTCCCCGCGGAACAGCTGATTTTTTTAAAAAAAAATTGGTACCTATATGGTAAGTGCGTCTTATGGTCCGGTGCATCTTATGGAGCGAAAAATACGGGTATTCAATTTTTTTAAAATCTGTTTTTGAATGCTGAAGCCATGCATGTGATGCTGGAGGAATTATTTCAATGGCTCAGTTCTTTCGTGTACATAAGATTCTTCTGCATCCATGGACATTTTGTGTGGACCTTGCAGGACAGCAACATTAATACTACAAAGCACTTGCCATGATGAGAAGTAATTGGAACAAGGAAGTATCAGGGGGATACCTACCCACCAAGGCTATGCTTTGATTCTACTGATATTTTGGGATCCATCTACCTTTGCTCCTGCTTTAAAACCTTGCATGAAAAAGCTTGCCTCAAACAAAAGCCATAGGCTGCATGCTGGAGGGCCATATCAAAAGGCTTTCTGCTGAGACCCACAGGTGTATCCTATGTGGTTCTAGGGTGGAGGTATATTGAAACATTGGACTTTGGTTAATTTGGGCTCTTTGTTCATATCTTCAGTAACATATTAATTTATAACAACCAGAGACTAGCATTTTTATAACTTATTTTGGACATGTATGAAAACCCAAGTGGACTATGAAAAGCTCCCAAAGGAGCTCCCAAAGGAGCTCCCAAAGGATACTTCCAAATTGGGTGCGTGGGAACCACACATGCGATTCAATGTAATTAAATGTAACATGATGCC
This sequence comes from Shinisaurus crocodilurus, assembly GCA_021292165.1. Lineage (NCBI taxonomy): Eukaryota > Metazoa > Chordata > Lepidosauria > Squamata > Shinisauridae > Shinisaurus > Shinisaurus crocodilurus. Next base: position 23,213,139 of record CM037880.1, on the reverse strand, counting down.
TATTGGGGCAAAAAATCCTAACCACACACACACTGATGGGGTCAGTAGGTTATTCATTATTGGAAGAGCAGAAAATTAACTAGGAGAGAGATCTTAAAGCCATGGCAGATAGCTCAATGAAAATGTCGACACAGTATGCAGCAGCCGTGAAAAAGGCAAATTCCATGCTAACGGTTATTAGGAAAGGTACTGAAAATAAGACTGCCAGTATTGTAATACCCTTCTACAAATCAATGGTGCAACCACACACATGGAATACTGTGTAGACTTTTGGTTGCCCCATCTCAAAAAGGATATTGTATACCTGGAAAAGGTATACTCATTCTAATTATATAGGTACGACTCAAAGAAACAGACAACAATAAGAATGATACATTTACAGTTACTAAAAGTTTAGACTAAAATAAATATTTTTATCTGAAATTGGCAGGCTAGAACACCTTTGTGATAAAACGATAGAAGTATCAGATAAGCAAGCTAAAGATGGAACGAGAAAATTGGAAAACAAGTTGGATGCTCTGAAAAATACATATTAGCTATGATAAGATACAAAAGGATCTGGTAGAACAGGGATGTGAAACTTTAGCCCACATGCCTGTCGTGGCCTGTGGTAGTTCCCCACCCAGTACGATGTGGCCTGTGGTAGTTCCCCACCCAGTACAGAAGGCTTGGGCTCCTTCTGTTGGCCCACCCACTCCATTTCCCAAGTCCCAACCCCTGGCGTGGAAATTATTTGGGGTGTGTGGAAAAGGCTGTGAAAGGATCCCGTTATCTCTGCCCTTTCATACATAGGGGAGCAGCATGCAGAGGAATCCCCTTGTTACCTCCAACTGACGATAATACAGAACCACAGATCAGATTGGGAGGGGAAGCAGTGTGCTAAGTGCTTTGCCCACCTTGCATCCTCCCCACTTTTTAAACAGTGCTCTATGGGGCTCTACCAGAGGTTGTATGAAAACAAGATTAATAACGGCAGACAAGCTCCCCAACAGACAGCTTGTCTATCACTGTCAATATTCTTCTGCAATGAACAGCTGCAGTGGTGAACTGCAATGGGTGCATTCTCTGCCTGGGTTCCTCAGCAGAACCGAAGTGGAATGGTTTCCCACAGCTCATTTGCAGGTGTGGAAAGGGGTCCCCTGTATGTTCCTGACCTAAAAGAGCAAATGGATTGCAAAGTAGATGTGCGTCACACTTACACGTACAACTTTGACATTGCCACCCCAAATGACCAATACCTGCATTAAAAAATATTGTGTAATTCTCGAATGTGTCCCTTGAAAATGCAAAAGTATGAGAAAACGTCTTATCCATATGCTTTAAAGCAGCAACCTTGTCCTTTTTTTCTCTCATGGTAAAATCTAATATAATCTTTTTAGAATCCACTGCATTTAATGTAACCAAGGAAGCATATTTGTTCTGCACAATACTCAACATTCTACCTACAAATGACCACTGATACAAATCTCTAAAGTTTCAACCTGGTTGCATAAGTTCAATTTCCCTGATATCTGTTGGGAGACTTATTCAGCCAAACATGGCCCCTCCAAGAAATTCCTGAGCTGTGCTGCTGATAACTTCCTCCTACAGAAAGTGGAGGAAGGAACTAGAGGATCGGCTATCCTTGACCTGATTCTAACCAACAGAGACGAGTTAGTGGATAAAGTGGCAGTTTCGGGAACTCTGGAGGAAAGTGACCATGTTATACTTGAGTTCTTGATTCTAAGGGGAGCAAAAGCTGAGTGTAGCCAAACACGTAGCCTGGATTTTAGGAAAGTCAATTTTAACAAACTCAGAACAATGATTAGTAAGATCCCATGGCAAGCGACTCTCATGAGAAAGGGAGCCCAGGAGGGGTGGGAGTGGGAGTTTTTAAAAAAGGAAATTTTAAAGGCACAGTTGCAAACAATTCCCACAAGGAAAAAAGGCAGAGGGCAACAGAAAAAGCCAATGTGGCTTCACAATAAACTCAAAGATGACCTGAAAACAAAAAAGGACACGTATAGGAAGTGGAAGGAAGGACAGGCTACAAGGGAAGAGTACAGGCAGGTAGCACAGAACTGCAGGAATAGTGTCAGGAAGGCTAAAGCTGAGAATGAGCTAAGGTTAGCGAGGAATGCTAAAAGCAACAAAAAAGCTTTCTTCAGATACATGCACATTAAAAGACAGAAGAAAGAACTGGTGGTTCAACTACGCAATGAGGATGGCAAATTGATAACAGAAGACAAAGAAAAGGCAGAAGTGTTCAATTCCTACTTCGGCTCGGTCTTCTCCCAAAAGAGGGTCTATGACCCCCCTGGCAAACCTGAAGTGCAGACTGAAGGGGCAGGATTGCAGCTTGAGATTGATAGGCAAATGGTCAAGGAGCACCTGATTGCTCTGAACGAGTTTAAATCTCCAGGGCCTGATGAGCTGCATCCTAGAGTAATAAAGGAACTGGCAGAAGAACTCTCAGAACCACTGTCTACTATCTTTGAGAAATCATGGAGGACAGGTGAAGTGCCAGATGACTGGAGGAGGGCAAATGTTGTTCCCATCTTCAAAAAGGGCAAGAAGGAGGAACCTGGGAACTATAGGCCAGTCAGTCTGACATCAATCCCCGGGAAGATTTTGGAGCAGATTATAAAGAAGTCAGTCTGCAAGCACCTTGAAAACAATGCAGTGATTACTAGAAGCCAGCATGAATTTGTCAAGAACAAATCCTGTCAGACTAATCTGATCTCATTTTTTGATCGGGTAACCTCCCTTGTGGACTGTGGGAATGCTGATGGACATTATATATCTGGACTTCAGCAAAGCTTTCGACAAAGTGCCTCATGATATCCTGATTAGTAAGCTAGCTAAGAGTGGGCTAGATGGAACAACTATCAGGTGGATCCACAATTGGCTACAGAATCAGACTCAAAGAGTGCTTATCAATGGTTCCTTCTCAAACTGGGGAGAGGTAACAAGCGGGGTACCACAGGGCTCGGTCCTGGGCCCGGTGCTCTTCAACATTTTTATTAATGACTTGGATCAGGAGGTACAGGGAATGCTTATCAAATTTGCAGATGACACAAAGTTGGGTGGAACAGCTAATACTCTGGAAGACAGAAACAAAATTCAAAGTGACCTCGATAGGCTGGAGCGCTGGGCCGAAAACAACAGAATGAAATTTAATAGGGATAAATGCCAAGTGCTGCACCTAGGGAGAGGAAACCAAATGCAGAGTTACAGAATGGGGGACACTTGGCTCAACAATACTACAAGTGAGAAGGATCTTGGAATTGTGGTAGATCACAAATTGAATATGAGCCAGCAATGCGATGTGGCTGCAAAGAAGGCAAATGCAATTTTGGGCTGTATTAATAGAAGTATAGCTTCCAAATCGCAGGAAGTGATAATTCCCCTTTACTCTGCACTGGTTAGGCCTCATCTTGAGTACTGCGTCCAGTTCTGGGCACCTCACTTTAAGAAGGACATAGACAAACTGGAGAGGGTTCAGAGGAGGGCAACAAGGATGATAAAGGGACTAGAAACAAGGCCCTATGAGGAGAGACTGAAAGAACTGGGCATGTTTAGCCTTCAGAAGAGGAGACTGAGGGGAGATATTGATCAGCACTCTTCCAGTATTTGAAGGGATGTCACACAGAGGAGGGCAAGGATCTCTTCTCGATCATCCCAGTTTGCAGGACACGGAATAATGGGCTCAAGTTACAGGAACCTATATTCCACCTAAACATCAGGAAAAATTCCTGACTGTCAGAGCAATAAGACAATGGAATCAACTACCTAGGGAGGTCGTGGGCTCTCCCACTCTGGAGGCATTCAAGGTGCAGCTGGACAGACATCTGTCAGAGATGCTTTGACCTGGATTCCTGCATTGAGCAGGGGGTTGGACTCGATGGCCTTGTAGGCCCCTTCCAAATCTACTTTTCTATGATTCTATGATTCCTTGTGTTCAGATCTGATAAGAGCCTGCTACAGAATTCCCTCCCCATTGCAATCAGGCCAGAGTCATCATGTTCAACAGAAATTGCCTGTGTTACTGTATTTTAGGAAGGCTAGTAAGGTTTATTTGAAGCCATCCCCTGGTCCCACTTCATGAATAAAGTACAATGATACTTATGTTCCATGTTTGTCAAGAGGGTATTCTATACATTGGATTCTCACAGTAAAACAAACATCTATATTAGAAGATCAAACATTACATTGTATTCCTGCTGCTATTTATATATAGTTCAGCCTGACTCTCTTTTCCTGGCTTTATATAGAGATTTAAAAATGGATGTTTAGTACCACAGGTGCTATTGAATTATATAAACACTTCCCTAAGTACATGTTATAACCTCTGAAAGACAGGCAAGATTTAAAATTGTTTCAGTGCAGAAAAACGTAAGCCGGGGAATTCAGGGGCCAAATTATCTTCCTTCATCAGTGATCCACTAGAGCCAAAATAATTTGTTCTACAGCATCATCCCACAGGCATGGATGAAGAACAACCATTTCCTCCTTCTCTCAATACAGTAACAGAATTGTGATGGTGATAATAATGATATGGATATGTCAATTTTAAAGAATTCAAAACCATTCCTATATAGGCCAGTGAAATCTGTGCTTGACATCAACATTTACAGTAAAAAGCAAACATTGCAGGGTATGTTCCTTTGATAGCTGTGATAGATGTACACAAAGCAGCCCCAACATCCTAAATTTTAAAATCCTATTGACATTTTCTCTTCTAGATCGTCTGGCCATTTTGAGTGCAAGAACAAAAAATTCAGTTTGCTAGTTTCAGATATGTCTTGTTAGTTCCACCGGTATGGTGCTCTTAGCTTAACAGACATAAATCTAACATTTTCCAATATGGCAGCTTTCCTCCAGTCTGGAAATTTGGGGGACTTTCAGTATGTTTATCACAGCTATCCAACGAACATACCCTGCAGTTTTCAGCTTTTTATTCTGAATATCTGGCAAATACAGTTTCAATAATCCTTAGGGAGATTAGTATAATGATTCAAGTTTTGTACAGGTGAGGGCGGGCAGGCACTGCTGACAGTGTGTGGTTTGCTAAGGTCTCCTAGTGAAGTTATGGCAGATACAGTCATGCCTTGGATTGAGAGAGCATAATTCGTTCCGAAACGTGCTTGTAATCCAAAACACTCTTATATCAAAACGAAATCCCCCAAAAGAAATTTGTACAGAGATTTTTAATTTAAGCCGTACTACAGTACTTGTATTGCAAGACGTTGCTTGCATATCAAGTTAAATATATATATACTGTATATATATATTTAAAAATTTGCTTGTCTTGCAAAACGCTCTCAAACCAAGTTACTTGCAATCCAAGGTATTACTGTACAAGATTTGAAGTGAGAACTTCCTGACTTATGACTAGGGTTGCCACTTAGGAATCATCAAAAAAGAGGAAACACATTGCCAAAAAGGAGGACAAAAGAGGACAGCGATTTGCATATGCTAATTTATATGTTCAAATGCAAATTTAGCAATTCTTATAATTTAAATAGCAATACAGTACATTTCACCATGATGTGGAAGACTGTGACCTTGCTCAGTCTGTTGTCCAATGCTGTTGATGGGTACCTTCAAGGCCCAGCTCTTCCCTCTTTAACCCGGACTTGGACTGGACAGTCCTTCAGACAGAGGGCGTCTTCAAAATAGAGGACAGTCCTCTGGTAGCCCTTTAAATAGAGGACTGTCCTCTATAAAAGAGGACATGGGACCACCCTACTTATGGCTCATTTTCTTGGCTGCTGGAGAATGTACATAATCAGGCAGCATATAAATCTTGTTAATAAACAAACACTGCACTAGTTCTCTGTGTGAGTAACTGGGAATTAGAAGTACGCATCACGCGCCCGATACAAGCCTCTACTGAACACTATTTATTTTGAAGAAACCCAAATGACACATCTTTATACGGCTCAATTCCCGCAGTCCAATTCTGGTCACATTTCAGCAATCCAGTTGTTCTCAGCCAATTACTTGTGGTTGATGTACAGCAAGCATAAAATAAGGAGAAAACAGAACTTAGTGCATTTTAATTTAAACCACCACCACCACCCCACACACATAATGGCAGATCAGATTTATGTAAACTCTTTGGTGAATTGGCTGTGTTATTAGTGGCCTGTTTAATTCAAAATCACAGCCTTCTACCAAAGATTAATTAAATATTAATCAAAGTCCAGAGCAGTAGAAGTTCCTGTTCCATTAACCTAAATGTGACTCCATACCGGGCCACCACTTCATCTTTCTTCTTTGGTTTTAAAGGAAGCTTTTAGTATTTCTTCTTTACGGTGGGACTTGTACGAAGGGGAGACATGCTATTTGCAATATGTGTTTTAAAGGTCATAATTTCCCCCCTTTCTTCCCCCCCCCCAATCAAAGCTGCTCTTAATCACAATTAAGCTTTCAAGAAACAATTAGCAGAAGCCAAAACTTTTTCTTCATTGATACATTTAAATGTACCCTCTTCCTACCAGTCCTGGCAGCGAACTAATTATACAATGTGAAGGTTCACCTACTAGGATGTAAATTTTGGTTTGAGTTGACACTAAAAAGAAACATCAATTTATTAGGAGATAAAACTTGTTCTGCAGTAATGGAACAGCTGTGTATAGAAATTTACTGCAGCTTAATGTTCTCACGCATAAAGCAATTAGAGTTTTCTGACAAACAGACTTGCTAAGTGTAATGGGTAGCACAGAACCATATGTAGCAATGTATATAAGATTGATGTACGTAGTTTATTTTACATGGTAATAGCCTGGTCTCAGAAAGGCAAAATGCAAAGACGCAACAGTATATATACTCCTATTTTATTTTACAGATTTATGTGAACAAACATGTAAACCCTCCTCTTCCCTTCTGGAGCAAAGAATTCCTTTCTTCACAGATGTCTGTATAATATGGGAATTTATGGGTTGAATGCAGACTTAGTCATATTTAGAGTAGACCCATTGCAATCATAGGACTTGTGTTAGTCATGACCAAGTATGAATCCAATCCTATGTGTACAGAATGAGCTCTGTGAAGGAAAAATATGCACAAGAGATTTCAGGTCCCATTGGTATAGAATCCTTTGGGGCTGTTGCCATAATATACCACTTTTCTCAGCAATTAGGTATCCATAGATTCATATAGATCCATAGATTATGGATGTCCCGGCAACCAAGATTTTTTAAAAAACTCGTGAGTTACCATGAGTGAGCCAGTGTCCCTGGCTTTGTTAGCGTGGCGCTCCCAACCCGAGAACTCTTGGCTTGTCTCACTCCTCTGAGCAGCCAGAGTCATAAGCCAGGTTCATGCTTCCAAGAAAGGGACGGGGGTCCTTGCAGTAGAGGCTCGCGGCTCCAATGCCAGTGGGGCGGTATATCCACTCCAGGTTGTACTCTGAACCATTAAGGAGCTATCCATGGTGCCGAACCTATTTTGGGGCTAGGGTTCCACACCATGGATAGCTCCTTTAAAGTTCAGACTAAAACCCAGAGTGGGTAAACCGCCCCAATGGCATTGGAGCCACCAGCGTCCACTCTGATTCCTTGGTTTGTTTAGCCGCTCCCACTGGCAGGAGGAACCAAGCGGGAATGATCGAGCTGCGAGCACTGGTACACTGGCTCACCCATGGTAATTTGGGATTGGGATTTTTTTAAAAAATTTTTAAACTGGGTTGCTGTGAAGTGTGAACCAGGGCATAGTCCCCTTTTTTCTTTTTTAACATTTAGTTGGACAGCCACAATGTGCAGTGAAGTGCCTCCTCCTGAGATTCTAGCTGTGTCCACCATCTTCATTTCCCCAGAGTGCACTCTATAGTAGGTGCAGCAGGGCCTTTGGTGCACAGAGATTAACATTTGGTGCACAAATGTTAATAAAGGAGAAGAAAAAGCATGTTGTGTGGCAACAGGTGTCAGCCCTGGTGTGTAGCTGCACCTGTTTCCTGCTGCCACCCACTATTATCTGCCACTGCTGAATCCTCCAGCAGCTGCTTGGGGGCCTCCTGGGCTGCCGGGCCCTGGACTTGTGCCCCAAAGTCCAGCCCTAAAAGAGCCACTGTATATGGACATGGAGAAATCTGAATGTGCTTAAATCCCATTCAGATTGAGATGAGAGGTTGAGGGCCAGTGTGGTCAGTAGTGGTTAGAGTGTTGGACTGGGAGTGGGAAAACGTGGGTTCTAGCCCCCACTTGGCCACGAAGCTCAATGGTGACTTTGGGCCAGTCACTGACTCTTAGCCTAACCTACCTCACAGGGTTGTTGTGAGGATAAAATGGAGAGGAGGAAGAATATGTAAGCCACCTTGGGTTCCTTGCAAGAGGGGTTGGGTGGAAAGGCGGGTTATAAATGTAATAAATAAAATAAAAATTCAGTTTCTTTTGTTCAGGGTTTCATAGGTGACTAAGGACACAACCCTATGCATATTTTGACAGAAAAAGTCCTATAGCTTCCAGCATTCTCCAAACAGCATGACTAGCTGGAGCATCCTGGGAATTGCAGGATTTTTTTCTGTTTTAACATGCACAGGATGCATGCTAAGGCCTATTTTCATCCAAACAGCAAATAAGATGGTGGAACTGTGCCTCCAGCAAAGGTGGGATGGTGTGATTGAATAACCCTCCACATAAAAAACAACAACAACACTCTTGCACATCAAAAGTGAGACATTATGGAGCAGATGAGCTGTAGCTAAGCTTTTACTGATACGATAGCTTGGCACACGCTGAGATTTTCTTTTTTCTTTAAAGGGGAAGCTTTCAACCAAGCACTTCCCTTCCTGCTACAGCCCAGCAATAGTTTTACCATCTCATCTCCTGTTTCGTGAACAGTGCTGAACTCCTCTTATTAACTAAGGCTTAACTTAGGAACTCTTAGAATTCCACAGAAACAAAGAATGTTGGTAGACTAATACTGTACAAATTACAGTCAACAACGTGGCAGCACATTCATGAACAGCTGCTGAAAACTTTTGGAAATGAAGTGAGACTTTACAGACACCCCACCTTTTTTCTTTTTTGGTACTTCCTTCATCTTTAGTGGAAAGAAGCATAAGCAACAATTAGGACAAATCTAAATTTCCTATCTAATAAATGTTGGTCTTCCATTAGTCATAACAACTATGTTTTAAAAAACTTTGAAGTGACATAAGGAGATATGGCAAACCATTGGAGTTTTGATCTTGTAGTCAACATTAGGTCATCAGAACCCCATGATAATCTTGTTTCAACACAGTGAGCTATCTCATAATCTCTCCTTATCTGGTGTTGAGAAGTGTCATAGGCTGAGAGGGAATCAAATATTATTGAGATCTAATCCATACTCCCGCTGTGATTCTGAGCAAACCACTTCACCTTTCTTTCTCAGCTTTCCAACTATATGAAAGAATATAAAAAATTTATCCCTTGCTGAAGGATGTCCTGAAGTTAAACCTTTTGTGGCTAAACAGGTCTCAAACATTATAATATCCATGACCTACACCATTTTAAAGCTTGTCTGTCTGTATAGATAAATATAGACAGATATTATCTGTTTTACAGATTGATCCTGCCTGTTTACATGAGAGTAAGTCTAACTGAAAGTGCTTTTACATGGAGGTCAGTCTCCCATTGTAATGTATTCAGTGTGACCTACTCCCAAGTAAGTATGCATACAATTACAGCTTCTTACTCTCCACTTCAGTCTTCGTACAGGCTACTAATATTCTTTTGGTTTTAGAAAATACAAGATATAGAACAAAAATAGCTGCTGGTAATAGATTTTAATAATTTTTTGTAGATAACAGACTATGCAAACTTTAAAGTTCCAAATAACCTTTCCCTCAGCAATAGAAAGACAGGGCTGGATCCAGATTTACACTGGATCAACTGCACTGGTAGAAGGACTTCCCCGCCCCTTCCTTCCCAGGGCAGCCCCCTCAAAATACTATGCAAAAAGTCAGGAGCTGAATGGGGTGAGCTGCAGTGTGAGTAGGAGATTCCCAAAAATCGGGTGGAGGGATCTTCCACAAGCGGAGTCCTTCCGCTTCTGGAAGGCAGATCCTGGATCCAACTCAGAGTTCATTTTCAGAGAATGAAGAGAGTACAAGAATGGAAAATGAATTACAAAATACAACTATTTTTAGACTTTCAGGTAAAAAGTTTCCTTGTCATTGGATCACATTAACAGTGCAATCCTTACACATTTACTCAGAAGTAAGTCCCATTGAGTCCAGTGAGACTTACTCCCAGGTAAGGGTGGATAGGATTGCAGACTAAGAGACACTGACCATCAAGGAGTTACAGACTGTCATAATGAGTCATATTCTTTTAATCTTTTCCCTTTCCCACCTACGCACGTTTTTAAATTGAAGAGTTCATACCTATTATTATAACCTCTCGTTGGAGAATGTTATTTTATTGGTTATAGGTTAGGCACATCTCCAGTACTTTCCTGCCACTTCTGCAGAAGCAAACGCCTTCAGATTGACAAAGATCAAGCATAAATGCTCAACACTCTGCATCCTCAATGCCAAAAATAAAGCAGAGTGAAACATCTCCCCAAATTGCATTCTATCAGAAATGGAAGTCCATGTGATACAGTGGGTTGATTCATTGTGGTTTTTCATACAGGGACAGCTCAGCCCTGCATCCCGGAGACACATTTGCTAAGGACCACTTCACTTTTTATATCTCGCAGGCATACAATTTACTTCATTATTTGTACTCCTGAAATGTAAAATGGACATGTGGCAATGCATTGTTAGTGGTATACCTGATAGGTAGTCTCTCAGAGTACACATTCCAAGAAGTCAAGATTTACATTTTGGGTCATTTAAGTACTCAGAAGGTAGAAAATATTTTGTTTTATCGCAGAGGATTCCATATCGGCTCTGTAAACATCTTGCATTCAAACTAATCTTAGAAGAGGCAAATTGTATGAAAAGGAAACATTTCTTTTCCAGTTATATGATCTCAACATTGAAAAGATTCCTTTTTGATGGCACCATCCATGCACAAAAGGGGAGGTGTCACCATGCTTGGGGAAATCCCAAGGTTTGCAGAAGTACAAAAACAAAACCTTCAGAGAAAAAAGAAACCCTAAGAGGAGAAATCCCCCCTCTAAAACAACTTCTCCCAAGGGGGACTGAGCATGCTCAGTGAGAATGGAATGCTGGCTGACTGTTTGGAGTGGGACAGAACACTGTGTGGAAGAGGGAACAGAATGGAGTGGCATGGAAGAGAGCTGAATGACTGGAACCCTGACAGGAGCACTCCACAGTGAACATTTTGCTCTAATATGGTAGGTCCTGCTTGTTAAAACTAGAAACCACGGTTCATTAAAAAGCCTTCCAAACAGGAAGGTTTTAAATGCCTTCCGGAATAATTGGGCAACTGCCACTAACAAGGCCTTGCTCCAAAAACTTTCTAATTGAACTTGACAAGCTCTGAGCACAGATTCTCCAGCTACCTTCCTGTGAGGATGCATGTTCCACTAAGACCCATCATGTAAGTGTTAAATCTTACTATCAGGGATGTTGAAGAGTCCTTGGTCTTGAGTCACGAGTCCAGTCATGAGTCTTTGGACCCGAGTCTCGAGTCCGAGTCCTTGGTCCAAAATGGTGACTCACGAGTCATGAGTCACTCCCAAAGCTGACTCCACCGAGTCCCTATTAAAATCAGTGGGGGGTTTTCCCAACAAAATAAGGCTACTTCAGATGTGTGGTTTAAATAAATTCTAGGCACAAGTATGCCTTTTTATTTCAAAACTCTGCAACTGATTTTGGCAAGAACAGACCAGGCAGAAAAACCCAAAATAACCAGGCAGGCAGAGGAGGCAGGGAACCCTAAAGCAGGCAGACAGAGGCCTTTGTCTTGGACAATTCAACTGCTGAACTGGTTAAGAAGAGACCAGGCAGGCAGAGGAGGCTGGGAACCCCAGACAGGCAGGCAGAGGCAGCCAAACCCAAAATGTCTGAAAGATTGCATTTTAGAAAAATGAGTTTAAAAAATAAACTTGCTGTACTTCCTAAAACTTATCCATGTTGCACTTGAGGAACATGATTTTTTCTAAATGTTTGGCCCCCATTCTGGAACGGTGAGATCTCATCACAATTCCACCCTCACTGAACACCCGCTCCACTGGTGATGAACTTGCTGGAACCAGAAACACACTCAGAGCAGCCACACAGAGTAATCTCAGGTCCTTCTTCTGCCTCTCCCAAGTACGCAACACATCAATCAAAATAAATCTTGACACACTGTTGGGGCTGCACTCCTGGTAGCCGTCCATAGTGGCCGAGCAGCGGCACACCTCATTTCCATGCGCTCTTCGCTGGCAATCACGCTCCTCTCCACTCCTTCTGGCACAGCCCAGGGATGCTGAAGAGTCCTTGGTCTCGAGTCCCGAGTCGAGTCTCGAGTCCCATTAAAAATATTGGGACTCGAGTCCGAGTCGAGTCAGAGGGGGGACTCAGTCCGACTCACGAGTCGAGTCCTCGAGTCCGAGTCCCCATCCCTGCTTACTATACCTTTGGAACACTTTGGAAAGGTTCCAAAACCTAGCCATACAATCTTTCTATCAATGGAAAGTGTGAAAGAAAATAGGCAGGACAGGAGAGATGATAGTGAATGTGCATGATCAATAATTTGTGAAAAGTAGGTTTCCGTTTCAAGTTTTAGAATTAGATGTCTAGTACTTTACGGCAGTCCTACTGAAGCCACTGAGAAATGCATCCATGCGGTAGTGGTTCCATGAAGGTGCGATACAGATGCAATCAGCTTGCTATATAGATTGGTCTCAGCACATGAAGAATGCCGGCGGCTGCCAAAAATCTGCAGAACTGGCACAGGAGTCTTCCATGAGATAGGGCTGAACTGCGCAAGGACCAGATCACAGACTTCATGGCTACTGCACAGAGCCTCTGTTTTGAAGTGTTTCTTGCTGCACCTACATTGCTCCATAATATAAGAAGCCCATAGATTTGTTTTAGAAGATGAATTCTGAAGCATTCTGGTGATGTGGAAACCTGCTCAACTTTTTCTAAAAAAAATAATTGCCTTCACCAATTTAAGATGATGTGGGAGGCTTTTCTCCTGTTCCTCTTTTCATTGACCCGGTTCACACATCATGGCGAGGACAAACGGAGTACATGAGCCACATGTTCATCATTTCTGCTTTTAATTAATTACCCTGGAATGCCCCATTCCTGAGTTGTTCCTTGATGTGTGAATCCAGAAACTCTGGGCTGTTTATGGGTTAAACAACTCAGAGTTAACCCAACAGTTGCCCATGGATTGTTGTTGGGTTAATTCTGGGTAGTTTACCTTATAAACAACCCAGAGTTTCTGGGTTCATACATCATGAAAATTCCTGGGTTGTAAATTAAAAGCAGAAACGACGAGCCATGGCTCGCATTCTCTGCTCGTCCCTGCAATACTGGGCTCAAACAATCCAAGCATTGTTGCCATGAAGTGCGAACTGGCCCATTACCTGTTACAGCTTTCTATTTGTTATCATATTGAATATGTTGAATTCAGCCCACAGCTAAGGCCTAAACCAGTGTTCTCCAACCTTGGGTCCCCAGATGTTTTTGGCCTACAACTCCCAGCATGCCCCAGCCAGCGTAGACTAAAATGGAAGCTTTGTGGCATTTGCAATCATGTGTGTTCACAGTGGATACTTTGGTCATAGGATTCTTGGTCTGTTCAAGTCTGGCTTATTCGATTCCAATTAAGCTCTCATCCCAGTTATGGCAGCACCTGACGGCGTCTGCATCTTCTTTCATGTCTCGAGGCAGGGCAGCCATTTTCTCCACAGTTGTTGGGTGCACAGAAAGACTCTGCTGAAATAATGGCCAATTTGAGCTTTCTGAGATTAACTACAACAAGGTGAGTAATTGCCGTGCAAGTCATACTACTTCTAACGTGCTGCGTTCCTCCATTGCACAAGATCCCGCAATTGCCTTTAAAAGGTATAATCTTCTGTAATCATTTTTTGGTGTTCAAAGCAATTACTTTTCAATGGGAAACGCAAGCCAGAGAACAGCAGCATCAAAAGACTGCAGAGCCCAGCAGTTTGTACACTCTGACCTTCCATACCATGCAGTTATTTGACCAAGTTAGTAAAAGGGCATCACAGCGATTAACTTAACTAGCCCTGCAGCCTAAACTATCTGAAAGGCTACTAAGACTCTTTTCCGGCATTCAGTTTTGAAAAGGAAACTTGTTTGAACAAGCTCAGGCAGGATTATTGTGGTGGTAGCATTATTGTTGCTCTTCCTGCCCTTACAAAGTGAGAGCTTCCTATGTGAAATAGAGGTAAAAGGGATAAGACATATGAAGAAAGCATTCCCAGACTTTCCCTTCCTCCAGCGAGAGGCAGCCACGCAAGGAAATGGCTTGGCTCCTGACTGATTAATGCCAAACTCAACATGCTCTATGTTTGGCTCTCTTGTATATGCCCTCCAACATTTCACAGATGAAAATAGGGACTTTATCAAGGATCAATGTCTGCCTCCCACCCACCGGCCGAAATTTCACACTGCTGAAGGCTTTAGTCCTCCTGTGGCTTGCTGCGTTCATTCACTCCGCAGCAGCTTGTCTTCCTCTGCAGATTTAAAGTCAAGACAGTGATTGTTCTTTTGGTTCAATATAGACTTGAAAACCATAATTGCCCTACAGTATGTTATCAACAGTCGAAAATTTACCTCCACAACGGCAGCACACAGGCTGTGTGCTACACAATGCCTTTTCTGTTTATGCAGACACATTTTCGTGAATGTGCAATGCATCTACCGGTGGCACCACCACTGCTGCCACTTCGCAGATTTCATTCCTAGGATCCCTAGGGAGGGACCCTAACCCCAGAAGGAAGACATCTGACAAGCATTTAACAAGACATGCCCAAGAGGCAAAAATAGGGAACAAGTGCCTTGCCAGGGACAGGTACCAGTAAATAGGGACTGCCCCAGATAGACAGAGGTGGTTGGAGCACATGGTTGTGTGCATTAGGAAGTGTTTGGTATGGGAAACGCAAGCACCTTCTGCCACCGTGATCTCAGCATTCCTGCTGTTGCACGTGGGACTATTCTGTCCCCACAGCTATTCCAATCAGCCCCATGAACACCAGAGAAACAGGGCCAGCTGAAGCTTTGCAATACCCAAACTGCGAAGTTTGTGAGCACAACCAATCCTCTTAAGAATCCATCTGTTTAGAGGAGCCACAGATGAATCAAACAGGGCAGGAATGCCCAAAACAATGACGTCAAAGCCAGTTAAAGAAAATTATTTAAAAAACAGGGAAGTATACAATCTAACAAAGTAGCCTCACAAAGATTGATATCCAGAGATACTTAATAACCAGGAGACTGTTTTGTTATCTGGCCAAAAAGTGCCGGTACGGTCACTATTCCAGTTAAAGAATGTGGGTTTAAATGGGCAAAATATTCACCTGTAGCAGGGGTGCAGAACCTCTTTCAGTCCGAGGGCCAAATTCTATTTTGGGGAAGTCCGTGGGGGGCTGCATTCCAGTGGGGGAGGGGGGTTGAAGGCAAAAGGGGAGAGACAAAGGCAAAAGGGGTGGGCCAAAATACTAGCATATTTTAGCGGAAAGCTCTTACTGCCAGTAACAAAGTCCTAGGAGAGGCATTTTAACCTTTTAGAACAGTGGTTCCCAACCTTGGGTCCCCAGATGTTGCTAGACTACAGCTAGATGTTGCTAGACTACAGCTCCCAGCATCCCTTGCCATTAGCCATGCTGGCTGGGTATGCTGGGAGCTGTAGGCCAGCAACATCTGGGGACCCAAGGTTGGAAACCACTGCTTTAGAATGATGGGAAAACTGCACAAAAGCCAAGAAACCACAACATTATCTGTAGTTGGGGAAAGGGGAAGGGTTTGTGGCCATCCAGGGAAGCCTGGAACATTGGACGGGGACCAGATTTGTCCCTTGGGCCTGAGCTTCTGTACCCCTGACCTATAGTGACCTCCACTGCCCAGTTCCATGAAGGCTCCCTTTTGGGTTGCAATGTGGACAGAAGTGTCATTTTGAGAAGGCAGATGAGCCATCATGCTGCTCCACACATTTCACATTGATGGCCAAAATGTACGATACATACAGCATAAATCTGTATATTGATGCATGTGCTGCTGCTTTTTTTTTTTTTTTTTTTAAATAGCAGCCCCAGGGGTTGGGGGCAATCTAGACTGGTGCCAATATCAGCTTCTGTCCCAAAGAAAACAGCAGTTCCAGAGGGCAATTTAGGTGGGGCCCCACAGCATGGGAAAGAAATGGTTTAACCTCCCCTCCACCTATGCCACCATCCTGTTCTGAATTGGGATCTCCAGAGCTGCTAATTTAGGCAGAAATGTGAATATGCATTTCATGCAATGTTTCATTTGGCATGGAGAAACTACTGAAACAGTTAAGAGGCCCTACATACAACCGTGTTTGTGTGTGTGTGTGTGTGTGTGTGTAAAGGTAACTGTGGGTCCAGTGTTGATAACATTACTAATTTATTAGGAAGAGAAAAAAATTGCTCTTAAAATGCATTGCTTAATTGCTAGGATTAATGTTTAATTGATTAATTATTTAATTATTGATAAAAAGCTGTTAATAGACTAAAATGGAACCCTCCGAACGACCATTTGTTAAAAAAGAATAGTATTACAAACAAATATGTTTAATGCAAGTGCTGTAATACAACTGCCCCATAGGCTTGACCTGCCTCCCAGAACACCTGTGTGATCTCACCTCTCTTCCTTTCTTCAGATCTCTTCTCAAAACACACCTTTTCCATTAAGCCTTCAGTCCAACCCCCTATTTCCATGCCTGGCTGTAACTCCGCCTACAGTAAAACCTGAACATGCACAATTGAAACAACCGCAAATTGCTTCTCTGCTTACCCCTGCTTTCCCTTCTTCTGTTGTTTCCCTTGTAGTAAATGTTAGATTGTAAACTCCTCAGGGCAGGGACCTGTCTTCTTGTACTCTGAAAAGTACCAGGCACATTCCAGGTGCTAATGATGATGATCGGGTTGGATCCAGATTTAAGTGTGTGCAACTGGTTTGATGGATGTGGACTCCCTTGCTTCCTGCTCCCCACGGCAGCCCCTCCAGCCCCCTGAAAATACTGTACCAAGGGTCAGGGCCCCCTGATGAATGGGGTGAGCTGAGGTGCAGGGGGAAGGGGGGAGCCCTGGAAATCTGGTGGAGACACCTTCTGTGAGCACAGCCCTTCTGTCCATAGAAGAGAAGGAAGATCTTGGATCCAACTCATTGCAGAAGGCAAGAGGCATTCTCCTTCTCTCATGCGAAGAAGTAACATCTGTTCTACGGGGATGCCTGCTATGAGGATGTACATCATCTAAAACAAAAGAACTATGCTTCTTGTTCTAGAAACACTGTTTTTTATCCATATGCACATATAATCAACAACTCAATAGATTGAGCAACTAAGACTCATATGATTAATCACTACACTTTGCTTAATTGAGTCACACCCCTATAATCCTCAATATTTGCAAGAGCTGAACTTTTAGTCCTATTGAGAAGTTTGGTCCCACCCACCCCCGCCCTACTCAGACCTGAAAAAGGTTGATGCATGTGCGGAAAGGGCCACAGCTGCTTTGGCAATGGAGGGAAATGCAAACAGGGTCTTCTTTTACCTGAACTCATTTGACTGGAAGGAGGATCTGTCTTCATTTTTCCTGGGGCAAACCTTTCCTTTGCATTCCGTTTCCAGGAAGGCTGGAACTACCACTTCATTTTCAGGCGTCAACAATATTAAAAAAAAACCACCACCACCCCACGTTCACCTTTACTACAAAGCGCATCAGAAAAACAGTCAAGAGCACTTAGAAAAGGCCTGCATACGTTGCCAAAGGTTTGCCTGGACAGCTATCATATTATGGGAATCCACGCAGACCACAGATCTGAAGGGGGGGGGGGAATCTATACAAAGTTGGTTGTTTTGCGAATGGACTCATAGATCATCTGATTCCCAGTTGCATTCCCAGAACATGTTTTACATTAGTGGACCCCCCCACATCGGTGCATACCCCCACACACACACCCCAGACGTTCATCTGGTTCAATGAAGGCTCCAGCTTACGCCCCTATAAGAGCTCATTGCCATAATACAAGAGGGCAAATGTAGATTAGCAAACGTCATTTGCAGAGAACAGTATTACTGCTAACTATTCAACTATTTCTCATTACGGTACAGTACTCATGTGCCACAAAATATATCATTACGGGGACCAGATATTTCACCAATGGGCACTCCAGAAACACTTACTATATAGAGAGATCAATTTCACCTGTGTTGCAATACAGTGCATTAGCTGGATGATCTTTATTTCAGTACATTTTAGTAGCAGCAACAATGAACAAATATCCCCCCCCCCAACCCTTACTGGATAATTGATCTATCAAGTTATGAAAATGATAGCTTTGAAAGAGTTCTTTTTTTCCTTTTTTAAGTGAGGCAATTTTCAGCAGTATATGTTAGTTCATGAAAGCACTTTAATTTAGAATGATTATTAATCAACCTTCAGTTCAAAGAGCTTTCTAATTTAGAATAAAAATCTATATCTTGTCTCTTACATCCATATCAGTTACTAAAATATGAATGCCTGCATTTATTAGCAAATCTAAATAGGAACGGCTCTTTATTACTGGCCAAGACAGCGAGAGGAGCGGGGAGATTCAGCTCGCCTGCCAGCCTTGTCAACACATTGTCCACTGAGAAGATTTTAATCTGAACTTTGCATATTTTAATGTACCATGGCACCAAACACCATCTTTCATATGTATGAATTGGCAAAACAGCAGTGACATGTTGGAACATGGCTGCTTATGCTGAATGCTCTTTTTTGGCAGATATTTCTGCACAGTCCAAGGCAATTCCTGGCACTCACTTACACAGACACACGCACAGAGGGAGACACAAAATACTGGGCAGGGGAGGGGGTAGATTCAATACATGAACGGCCAAGAGATGCCCCATGGATTGGATTTGGCCCACAAAGCAATTTTTATCTGCTCCCCCGTCAGTTCTTCCAAATTTTGAGCAAGGATATGAGAAGCATTTTACCCACAGATTGCTACTCATAAGAAGAACAAAAAAATGAAGTTATTTTCAAAAGCTGTAAGAGGCACAGCACAGTGGCTGAGGCGGCAATCCTACACCCACTCACTTGGGAGTAAGCCCTAATGAACTCAATGGGACTTACCTTTGAGTAGACATGTATAGGATTGTGCTAGGGCGGCCACTTACACATCGCCAAAGTAGAAGAAATGCGTCACCAAAAAGGCAGAAAAAAAACAGAACTCATGCAAATGTAGAGGCAATGAATGTACTGTAATTTAAACAGAAACACAATATATCTCACCATAGCGGGGAAGAGCGTGTGTCTTGCTCATTCTGCTGTCCAGCTGCTGATAGGGCTGGCTGAAGACAGTCTGCTGCCTGAGGTGAAGGACAAGATGCTTCCCGCTACCATTCCACGTACAATAGCTGAAAGGACTGGCAGTTGAATTTTACTTGAATACTGACAATGGGATGGCATTCTCCAACACACCTGAAGGCAGCAGGCTAGCTCAGGGAGCAAAGGGCAGGCTGAATGGCCCACAGCTCTCTCCTCCAGCACCTTGCCACCTCCAAGCATCTGCTGCCTGAGGCAACTGCCTCACTTTGCCTAATGGTAGGGCCAGCCCTGGGTGCTGTTGATGGGCAACTTCAAGGACCAGCTCTTCCTTCTGATGGTTCTTTATCTTTATACTGGACTAGGACTGGCGGGACCTTCATATAGAGGAAGGGTGAGCGACTTCTGGAGGTCCGGGGCCCAATTTTGAGGGTCACCCCCCCCCAGGGGCTGTATTCCTGCCACCGCCATGCCACACCAAATTAGGTGGCAGCAGCAAAAAACAAAACAAAGACAAAACCCATCCGTGGAAATTCGGTGGCAAACTGCCTTTTTTTCTGTTTTGTTTTTGCTGCTGTTGTGTAGGGGTGGAGGTGGCAGGGACCACATGCAGCCTCTGGCTTGCATATTCCCTGCCCTTGATACAGAGGATGCCTTCAAAAAGAGGACTCTCCTCTGTAAAATAGGACACATGGCCACCCTAGATTGTACTCTAAAAGAAGTCCCCTGTTCAAATCTTGCCCCTGCCACCAGGCGACTATTTATTTAGTACATTTTTATTCTACCCTTCCTCAGGGATCTCAAGCGGGTGGGGTGGTTCAGGATTGTCCCCCATGTTTACCCTCACAACAACCCTGTGAGGTGGGGTTAGTGATGCTGACTGGCCCAAGGTCAGCCAATAAGCTTCATGGCAAGTGGGAATTTGAATCTGCTCTCCCTGACCTTCTCTGACGCTCTGCCTACTTCACCCAAACTGCACACTTCCAGCAGCAATAAGAGGCAAGTGATACTGACAGCTTTGTTGTAAGGATTACTGAGACAACATATGTGAACCACATAACACTTTAAAGTACCATATAAATGCTAAATCCTATCATGATAATGGATGGATGGATTTTTTAATTTTTTTATTATCATTTATATACTGTATTACATTTATATTCCGTATTTTTTTTCCTCTTGCAAGGAACCCAAGGTGGCTTACATGATCCTCCTCCTCTCCATTTTATCCTCACAACAACCCTGTGAGGTAGCTTAGGCTGAGAGTCAGTGATGAGCCCAAAGTCACCCAGTGAGTTTCATGGCTGAGTGGGGACTAGAATCCGGATCTTCTGAGCCCCAGTCCAACACTCTAACCACTACAACACACTGGCTCCCAATATAAGTATAAATCTTACATAGTTATGGCTTCTCTCATGTTGCAATCACATTTATATCATATGCAGATACATACATTTGTTAGATGGAAGGCTAAGTGCTACAATAGACAACTAAATTTTACTATTACATATATCTTTGGACTTTTATATAAGGATATTTATAACTATGAAGGGTTTGGTTTTCACCCACTTTATCATAGGGTCTGGCCCCCCTTATGTGCACTTCTGGACTATGGGCCACTTTCTGGAGGACAGCATGTAGAAGTATTTAGGGTTTTTTGCTGCTAGTTTTGCTGCTAGGTCAGATTTTAGATGAAGTAGTTTAGTATCATTGGGACTTCTTGGACTTTCTGCTGATTCTTGGAATCAAGCCAGCACTACCTTAGATTCCCATATTTTTTTTTACCAGCATCTTCATGCTTCCATTTACAGGGGATGGTCACCATGGGAGGCTGGAGCCAAGGGGAGAAAAGAAAATCAGCTGACCTCAGCCGAGCTTGCTTAGCAAGGCTGAGGAAGAGGCATTCCCAATACTTCCCTACCCTGGTCCCCTCCAGATATTTTGAACGACAACTCCCAGGATTCCTGACCATTGGCCTTGCTGGCCGGGGCTGATGGGAATTGATGTCCAAGATGCCCAGAGGGCACCAGGTTGGAGCAGGCTGACCAAGATGCTGATGATCACTTTATCCCCTCCCATCATCCAACAACCTATTACATATTGTGAATTAGCACTGCCAGAATATTAGTCTGAGGTTCCTATTTCATCTGACAGTTCCTGTCATTTCAGTAAGCACAATAAAAGGGGAGCATATCGAAGGCACAGTTCAGCTTTCTGAATAAACAAGTGGGACCGGGAACAAAATGCTGCAGCGTGCAGTGCTTCTGTGACAGATACTCCATTCCACTTCCAACCTACAATCATGCAGCATTCCATGGCCACAGAGCATGCTCAGTCTTCACTGGGATGTGGGGGGTGGGGGTGGGGGGAGGAGCTCCCTACCTCTTTAGGGTGCTTTTTCCACTTAGGTTTTATTCTATTTTAGCAAACCTTGGGGTTCTCTGATACCTCCCTCTTGTGCATGGATGTCGCCACACATGTTTTGGCCAGATTAGGACCAGCAATCAGAGAACTGAGATTACTATTAGTATATAGACAGTCTGCAATGTTAGGTCTAAATGCAAATGTTCATTATGACATGTTTTACTTTACCTGGGTATAATTTATTGGGGAGGGGGGTATACAAAGACTTTTAAAAAAAAAGAAAGAAAAAAAAGATACAAAACACACAGCAAGCGAATTTGTTTACTAGGACTTCGTGCAAAATGCAAAATTATTTCTTAGAGTCTGTGCCTAAGAACCATGGTATGTAGTACAAGGTACTGCAAATTATTAATATGTCTGCTACAGAAACTTCCTTTATAAAATATTTAAAAGGCATATCCCAGGACAATGTATTAGTGAAAAGTATGAGATACATATAATTAATCAGCTGCACTTCCTTCTAGTTAGCATGTTCTTTGTGGCATGTGTGTTGTTTTTTAAACTCAAGTTACTATTTTGTCATGAAATACTATGCTCCAGTGTAACATTACATTCAGTCCCCAGGGAGCTGATCATGTCAAAAGGGCATGGCATGCTCATGATAGCATATGACTGACTAAAAGACAAGAACCAGGCCATGTTGCAGTAACGTTATCAATTAGCAGGAACAATCAATGGCAAGAAGGGATAAGGAAACTGGTCAAATGATGCCTGGGATCACACCATTCCTTCTACCAGTGAGACAAAGCCAGTAAGCATAACAGTATTTATGCTTACAGGATTAGTCTATGGACTGGAACAAAATGCATTTTCTCCTTCTGCTCACAGTTTTTTCAGTCCAAGCTAATGAATTGGTTGGGGGGGGGGTTAGTAGAAGGGGCATGGAGAAATGTAGGATCAGAGAGAAGCAAAACAACCAATCGTTATGGGATTGTTGGCATTTTTTGAACTAAAAATATAGCTAATCCAGCTGCTAACATGGCCTGCATTTATTCTCCCCGAAGTCTTTATTTCACAAGAATGTAAGTCTTTGAACCCTTTTGATAACTTATCAGGCTCATGACATTATTTTCTCACATTGAATTTAGATGCTATTTAAGTGAGTTCTGAAATGAAGACTGCCCTTTGCAAAAATACACTGATAGATATATGAAAATGGGCTAACAAGTGAGTGTTTCAGATAACATTGAATCAACCATAAATCATTTCACTAACAAATCACTTTCTTTCTACCTTTATTTAATCATAGCTCTCTGCTGAAAATTAAATCTCCCAGCTTGACATGATTTAAAAGAAATATATTATTATAAATAAGAAGATTCATACCAATTTATTTCATCTACTTCAAGGACAATAAATAAAGTTGTCCAGTCTGGACTTACTTGGACTTAGAGAAGCTACAGGGATAATTTTTCGTTAGTTTTTATTTTTAAAAGAAGTTCTTATATTATTTGTGTGGACAGAAAGCAATATTACACTCTCGGAAAATGCAGCTGTAGTGGAATTTTAGAACAAACAAGGATCAGGTAGGTCAGTGATGGGGAACTAGATACACAAACCACTGAGTGAAGGAGCCATAAAAGCACAACAGGTAACTGTAACAGAAGGAAACTATGCATAGATCTGATGATTAAAAATGATGAATTATGGGCTTGTTAGAGGATGGTCCACCTGTTTATCCACCAAAAGGCACAATTAGCATTTAAAGCTGCTGACGCAGGAAGTGGTTGTAATTTGTTCATAGCTGCCGCTTATGGGAAAGGTTATGCGATTCCAACCAACATAATAGGCACAGAAGAGAAGTGCTTTGTCTCTTGGGCTCAGCTTGCCACCTGCACTCTTTTCTTTTCTGGCACCCAGGTTTGCCAATCAACACAGCAGCATCAGCAGTGACCACAGGACAGGTTTTGTGTTATATGCTACCTTTACCAAGAGGATAAAGCTCCCACACAGAGAGCCAAGGAGAAGAGAATTCAGAACAAAATATAAAATGCCAAACACCTACAAGGAGTAGATTGGATTGAAAAGGGTAGAGCTACAATCTGACTCAAAAAGAATCTCTCTCTGATCATGAATATTCAGTAGTGTGTGTGTGTGTGGGGATCTTCTTCCAACAATTAAATAAACAACTTTCTCTGTGGTCAATAGAAAATGATTAGCAATACTTGTGTACTTAAGGTTAATATTCTCAGACTCTTGCATCCAGAATGCATCCCCACTTACCCTCAAGCCAATTATAATGATGCTTGTGCAACGGTCATGGTTTTCTCCTTTTTGTTAAGTGTTCTGCTTAATAAATACGGCTGTTGCTATGGTTAAGGCAAGCAACTCTGCCTGCTGCCTTGATACAAGATGTTCATTTTATAGCTTCTAACATAGAGGGCTTAGAAAACACGGGGCCAAATTGTGGATTCAGTTTGGAATATGCCAGAACCCTTCAGCACAAAAGGATTATCAAGTGGTAAACTCTGATTCAATCATGCAACATCTGGATCCACAGAATATGCCAGAACCCTTCAGCACAAAAGGATTATCAAGTGGTAAACTCTGATTCAATCATGCAACATCTGGATCCACAAAGAGCCAAGCAGAGGATTACATGGAAGATGATCTCAATTGTTCAGCAACAGGATCAACTTTACAGAAGCAGAGTCTTTCCATGGGCAGTTTCTTTCCAAGAGAAGAGTACGGTATACTACAGTTTTATGGTGTCTTTTTAACAGTATGTATTCGTTTACCTAAGCTGTCTTAGACAGCACTATCCACCAAGTACATTCAGTTCAGCTAAGCCAGGCATTGTGTCTCTCTAGTTTCTGCTAGGAGAAACTCCCAGCATTCCTGACCACTGGCCAGACTGGCAGGGACTTCTGGGAGTTGAAGTCCAAACATCTGGAGATCTACCTTCTGCCCAATCCTGCTCTAGACAACAAACTTCGAATGCCTCCCCTGAATCCAGTCATATCTCCTGTGCACCCTGCAGATCTCATGCTTCCCTGTTTGACTATAGGGGTTCACTGGGTGCTGTTAAGCCAATCACACTCTCTCAGGGCCAGAAGAACATTAAATGAATGAATGCAACTAGCATGCCCATTTTGTGTGTGTTGTGCAAACAGCAGCTCAGGGGAAGCATAAGCAGCATCAGGACTAGAGGACTGCCACCTTCCCAACCAAAAATGTCCTCTCCAAAGTTGCCATTTACATTTCAAGGGAAACCTCTACTGGTGCCAATGGGAAATTCCCAAGAAATGCAAATAGCATCTTGGGAGAGGGTGCTTTTGTTGGGACTATGGCAGGGAGAGAAAGAGTTAAACTTTCCCATCTCCCCTGGTCCCAAAGCTACTTACCCACGCTTCCCCTTGGCTACTATCTACATAACAAAAAAAGCATGCATGCCAAATGCCTAGCTTGGCCCTCAGCCTATGCTCCCCAAGGATAAAACAGGATGGCCCCATGTACACCACTTGGATTTCCTTGGAGAAAGAATGGGATACAAGTGTAAGAGATCAAGCCTTTCTCTTAAAGAAGGGGTAGGCAATATGCAGGCTGCAGGCTGCATGTGCTCCCCGTGCCTTAGAGTGCAGCCCCCCCACACCACCAAAATTCAGTGGCCATGGTGCTGATGAAAAGAATTGGCAGTTTGCCAGTGAAATTCACTGGCAAACTGCTACAGACACTGACTCTCAGCCTAACCTACCTCACAGGGTTGTTGTGAGGATAAAATGGAGAGGAGGAGGGGGGGATTATGTAAGCTGCCTTGGGTTCCTTGAAGGAAAATGGCGGGGTATAAATATAATAAATAAATAAATAAATACAGAGATTCAAAAGTGCCAGATTTTGTTTGTTGCCACCAAATTTCAGTGGCAAACCACCGGGTGGGTTTTTTTTAGCCTCTGCTGCATTACCAAATTTCGGTGATGCGCAGTGACAGTGCAGCCTGTGCAGGGTGGGTGGGTGGGCTGGAAATTGGCTTCCAAACCACCCAACGTTGCCAGCCCCTTTCTTAAAGGATTGGTTTTTAAAAAAAAACCAAACCCAGCCCTACAACCAAAGTGCATGCTCAAGCTTGGAGGCCCTGAAAATTAAAAAAACTAAACGAATACAAAGGCTAGCAGACAGGTTTGTATGTGTTCACTGAGATTTCCTAGGCTCCTGCCAAATATTTTATCCAGGCATATATCAAGGTCTCTCTAGAACCATTATTGCTCAGGCTGGATAAGGCCCATGTCCATATCAATGTATAACACTCGCCAGGAAATAGCTCTCCATTTCGTGTTCACAGTTCTGTGACCTTTTATATTGCTACCAATTTGCCTCCCCCACTCTAATTATTCTACTTTTTGCCAGAATTAAAGGATTCTTATGGGATAGTAAATGTCAAGATCAGTCTCAAGGTACAGTCCTATCCTTGAGTTATACCCACTGGACAAGGATCAGATTGCTACTCAATCTTTTACACTGGCCTAACTCCAAGTTACAAGTTACAACATCCTAGTGAAGTTATGATGGCACCTTGATATCACTGTGACATCCTAGCATTAAATCAGAGTAGCTACTAAAATAGAAATGCAATAGTCTTAAGGGGGGAAGGGGGCAGAGTTAGAGCTGTGAGGAGGGAGAAGAGCAGTGCCTACTCCCTTCCAAAAAGTCTGCTCCCATTACACAAACAATACTACAAGCATAGAATCATAGAATAGTAGAGTTGGAAGGGGCCTACAAGGCCATCGAGTCCAACCGCCTGCTCAATGCAGGAATCCAGGTCAAAGCATCCCTGACAGATGGCTGTCCAGCTGCACCTTGAATGCCTCCAGAGTGGGAGAGCCCACTACCTCCCTAGGTAGTTGGTTCCATTGTCTTATTGCTCTAACAGTCAGGAATTTTTTCCTGATGTTTAGGTGGAATCTGGGTTCCTGTAATTTGAACCCATTATTCCGTGTCCTGCAAACTGGGATGATCGAGAAGAGATCCTGGCCCTCCTCTGTGTGACAACCCTTCAAGTACTGGAAGAGTGCTATCATATCTCCCCTC
Source organism: Shinisaurus crocodilurus (assembly GCA_021292165.1). Classification (NCBI taxonomy): domain Eukaryota; kingdom Metazoa; phylum Chordata; class Lepidosauria; order Squamata; family Shinisauridae; genus Shinisaurus; species Shinisaurus crocodilurus. The sequence goes on along the minus strand of CM037880.1, from coordinate 23,186,292 downwards.
AGTCTCCTCTTCTGAAGGCTAAACATGCCCAGTTCTTTCAGTCTCTCCTCATAGGGCCTTGTTTCCAGTCCCTTAATCATCTTTGTTGCCCTCCTCTGAACCCTCTGAAGCACTATCTGTGTGGAAGCGAGGACTCAAACCCTTCTGCTGGGAGCTGAGTGGGTTTTATATGCAGGCACCTTTGCTGCTGCCCTATAGAGTTTCTTGGTAGTTTCAACTGGATCGACCTTCCTTCTTTCCTTCTTCCTTCCTTGTCTGCCCCTTTTTGGTCTACCAAAACGGTGGTTGTCCTTTTTCTGCCTGTGTTTGGCCTGGCAGATTATCTGAATGCCTTGTTTAAGAGGAGCCCTGGAAAATGCAGGCATGGGTTTCTGTGAGCCTGACCACTGGTCTGGGACAATAGCTAAGCTAGAGAGATGTGGTGGGCTCTTCCTGGCTTCCGGCTTCTCATTATGTGGGGAGTAACTACAGAGCGGTTTCTGTGACATCATCATCTCAGTATTCCTGCCATTGCTGCAAGTGCTGACTGGAGATAAATGTGGGTATGTTGCCTGAAGAGACATCCTGGTCAGTGGATGTTGAAGGGAATTGCAACGGACTGCAGACTCTGGCCTCATCCATCAGCCTGAGAACCAAGGGCCACTGGGAGGCTGCACCCCCTGCCACCCGGGAAGAACCTCATGGCAAAGGTGAGACCAACCTGGCCCCATACATCAGCCAGAAAGGGAGCTGCTGCAGGGAGTTTGTCTCACCTTTCCGACAGAAAGAACAACAATAAGAACTTCTAAAATTAAGAACTGGTGCCTGAATTTTGCTTCTCCTGCCCCCCCACCCCCACCCTTCTCAATCCCTTTTCCTTTTGAGTCTTTTAGAATGTAAACCTGAAGGCAGGGACTGTCTCATTATTAATCTTTGTAAGCCATTCTGGGAGCCTCTTTTGGTCGAAGAGCGGAGTAAAAATATTGCACATGAGTAAAGAAAGGATACAGTGGGAACTGTTATTGCTGTTGTTACAATGCCCCTGTGGTTTGTGCTTCTGAAGCTTCTGCTGGGGGAGTGGGGCATATGATACTAAACTAGCTATGCTGGTGCAAGCTGTGGTGTAGTAGCAGCTGCCTTAGCTGGACAACAGGATTGGTCTGCCATTCCTTAAGGGAAAAAGTCAATACTTTTTCATTTCCTGCAATCATTTCCAGTAATCCGTAATGATCCAAAACAATTAGCAGCAGTTCCTCTTTCCCCTTAATTAGCGTTATATTCTGGCCAGCTAATTTGCATATTTCAAGTATTTTCACACTTAGGAACTTTTAATTTGCAATTTACAGATACATTAGTTCTTAATTGCAGGTCAATAGAAGACACAGTTTAGGGTGCGTACATAAATAGTTAAATAGGCAACTGGAAAGGAACTGAAGATATGGGTGGGGAGGAACCAATATACCTATTTTTATTTTTTATTTTTGACAAATGCAATAAGAAAACAAACTGAACATCAATATCTAATAAAACAGAAAGGGCAACAAAATGACCCAAATGCTGTTGATAAATTCCAAGATATTAAACAGATTTACTATAGATATATATTTAAAAAAATCCCTAGGTAAAACAGATTGTTTGCATTATGAAGAAATTCAATTTTAACAGCTTAGCTTAGAAGGATGCAGCAAAGCAATGAGCACCAACCAGGTGAACCGTGAAGCACTTTTCAACAGATGATGAAAAGATGGTTGCTCAGAAGAGATAAAATTTTAAGAAAACTCTGAATGCAAGGATTTCTGGAACCCAGGGTTTTACACCGTATGGAATTTACAGCAGATCTATAAAATACAGGTGAACCTAATCCTATTCTGTCAACAAAGTAAATTTTAAACAAGCAATTAAGACTGATAAGCAGGAATGAACCAGTTATCTTCTATTCCCAAATCTGAATAAAGATATATCCTTTTCTGGCTACATAACATTATGATATCAGCCTCTTCACTTCATGATCCCCTGATTGGCTGAGATTATCCATGGGACAAATCCAGCACGAATCGCCCTCACTCCGAATTGCCTACATTTGCTCTCATTGCTATCACTGTGTCACAAAGTCTGAATGGCTACGTAGCACCATGATTATGAGCTGGGTGGTTAGCCCTTTCTGAATAGACTTGCACTCTCCTGAATGACCTGTATCAGCCATGAAAAACGGTGTCCTCAAATATCAGTAGACAGCCTAAGAGTTATTCTCCATTGCCTCTGTTACTGGAAAAGCTTTCCAAGATCAATATTCTTGTGCATTGTGCTGGACAAAAAGGGAACAGGATCAAGGGTATGGACCATCACAAGAATGTAAAAGCAGCTACACTGGAACAGACCAAAGGTCTATCAAGTCCAGCATTATGTTCCCACAGTGGCCAGCCAGATGGCTATGAGAAGCCCATAAGTGGGACATGAGTGCAAGAGCACCCTCCTGCTCTTGTTCTCCAGCAACTGACATGGAAATGCATGCTGCTATCGTGATAGTGCAAGCTCATGACTCCCCAGTACATATGTCTGGCATCTCCCATACAATGGCTTCGAGGGGCAAATGGGGTTTCCAGTGGGCCTGACCGGGTTTGTGAAGAAGCTGGAATTACAGTGGACCACCACCTCTGAGCTGCTATAATCAAGCAAACTACAAGACAGAGCATTTCCACAGACCCCACTCTTATCAACATGCACACGTCCGCAAGCCATAAATGGAAAGAAGCAGAGAAAGAACAAGCAGCAAGGGACATAAGAGTCAATGCCATCATAGCCAAGGGGCCTCCTTCTTGCAGTACACTGCTGCAAATATTTATGACTCAGCAGTTGAAGCCCAATGTTCTAATCTATGAATGAATATTGGCATACCATTCCGCTCTTCTGGCTCCATCAGAGCCTTTATTGAAGTAGCAGTTTGAAGGGCAAATAGGAGGCAGTTTCTGGGAGGTTTTGTTCGAAAACAGCATGGGTGAAAAGGGTTAAACCAGAGGGTAAGGAACCCTTTTCAGGATTCCATTCTGGGAAGACTCTCAGGGGTCACATTCCAGTGGTGGGCAGGACCAGAGGCAAAAGTAGGCGGGGCTGAAAAATCCACCACTACCCCAAATACCATCATTACTAATGTATGACAGGAAGCATGTCTACTCAGAAGTAAACATGAGCAGCAGGTCCACTCCAAAGTAAGCAGGATAAGCCTCTGCATGTCTCCATGACTACTCAGAAGTAAGCAGGACAAGTCTCTGCAGCCCATGGCTCAGAAAGAAGCAGGAATGAATCACTCAGCAGCTTACTCCCCTGGCCCCGCCTCCTCTGCCCTACAAGGAAATGCTCTTATCTCCAGTTGGAGATCAGTGCTTTCCCTTGCTAAGCACTGAGAAAAGAAGCCTCTTTCAGTGCTAAGCAGGAAAAAGTACCCATCTCTGATCAGCTGCTGATAGGAGAGAAGAGCTTTTCCCTCTGTGGCAGAGGGGGTGGGGCCAGGGGAAGAAGCTGCTGGGCCAGAGGTTCACCTTCCCTAGGTTAAAACCCTCTCTTTCCATGCCACAGTCTTGATCCAGAACAGGGGGCAGGAACAGGGGGGAGGAGCCCTGCAGCTGCTCTTTTTATTTTATTTTTTAGTTTTTTTAAAAGAGGAGAATCCCAAGTATGGGGTTCATAGTTACGGTTAACATCACATCTAGTTTGACCTTTAGTAGTTGCTTTTGGTGGCACAGAAAAAGGAATACAGAGACAATGCCTTTTATTTGGACTTAGAGGAGTTTAATATGCAAGATATAAAATATTGGGTTGCATCCAGATTAGATATTCAAAGAAAAGGGGTTGCTGGGTGCATCAGGTTTACTCTGTAATTTCAGGGAGGAAGTTCAAGCAATCAATTAATTAAGGTTACACAGAGGCCATGTGGCTGGTATGGTTTCAAGCTACAAAAAGACATCCTTCCAGGAACAAAGAAGTAAATAAAAATGCACGCTCCCTTTGGAAATAGTTCTTTCCCGTGTCTTCGTATCCTTTAACTGATCATTTACTGCACTTTCATGTGAATAGGGAAAGATGATCAACCTCCATCAAACAAGCTGGCCTCTACCTTTATGCAGTTGCCAGCTGGCTCTGAAAAAGCTTGCATTAAAGAGGCTATGCTGAACAAAGTTAATGAGATATTCAAATCTCGTATTACCTATGGGTATGTAAATTTGGTCAAACTAATAATTTTAGATAATCCAGATACTCTAAATTGGATACTCTTAATGCACACTATGTTTCTGGTCCAAAATTGTTACAGCTTAGGAGGATCCTGAGTTTCCTGCTCATTAAATTTGCTTATGTCTTGAAATTATCTATTTATCTAGTGTCTTGGTCAGAACCAGTTTTACTGAAAGGCTACTCGGAGGAGAAAATGGAAGGCTCTTCCCGGATTCTACAAAAGTGAACTGCCAGCAAGTCTCCCTGCCACAAGCCATGACTCTCCACCCACACGTACACACAACCTGTTTCCAAGGTAGCAGCTGGGATACCACCTGATACTACTCAGGGTTCCAGCTTCAGCTCTGGGGCTCCCAGCATCTGATCTCTAATCTAGTGAATTTGCTTGGAACTAAAAAGAATTAAGGCATCATGTAGCTTCTGAAGTGAGCTGGGTGTAGGGATTGGGCCCCACACATCTGCAGACATGCCTCAAGAAGACATGGGAACCAGTTCTGAGTCAGATGAGGAGTGGGAGCTGGAGATAGGGGGAGAGGAGCAGTAAGACAGACTGCCATCTAATCTCGTGGAAGGAGGCCAAGCAGGGCACTCGGAAACTGTGGGAATGCAGGTTCCAACAAAGAGGAGGAGGGGGTGGGAATCAGAGATGAGGAACTCATCCACTTCAAAGTGCTGTAGAATTTGCCTTCATGCAGAATACATAAAGAAAACTGGTGTGAGTACATTAAACGCAGTTAAGGCGAGGGAAAGCTAATATTCATCATTATAAGAAACTGGTATTTCACTAAATCAAACTGAAAAGAGGGAAGGGGGGGGAAGACCTCATCAAATTCTAAACATGGTTGAAAATATTCCTCCAAATATATGCAACAGACCAAGATTAATAAGCATTCCACCATCTAAAGCTGTCACATAAAATTGCACTTCTCTTCGTAACCAAACTAGACTTTCTATATAAATTACACTGAACATCATCAACTCAGACACATCTGTACTAAGCACAGATTTATCTTCGAGCTAGTTATCCAATACTAACATGACACAGCTAATAAATTAAGACAGCTTTATGGGAGTTCTAACCTGAAAGCTGAAGTCTACAGCAAGTAATAAAGGCATTAAAATCATATTTGCCTTGGATAATCTAAAAACATGAATTTTATCTTATCTTCGTGTGTACCCCAGTTTTAATATATCATAGAATTGTAAAGGCATAATAATGTTCAGATTGCTCATTTTAAGCCAAACACAGAAAACTCCTACGAATGAAGAAAACTATGATATGAAAAAAGAGAGCAGCTGCATACAGAAGCCATAATAAACTATGCTTTTTCATTATGGGAAACAGCACAGGCACCAGGGGGAGGTGTTTGGAAGCTCTCGCCACTGTGGCATAGTGGTTAAGAGTGTTGGACTGAGACTCAGCAGACCCGGGTTCTAGTCTCCACTTGGTCATGAAGCTCACTGGGTCACAGTGACTTTGGGCCAGTCACTGACTCTCAGCCTAACCTACCTCACAGGGTTGCTGTGAGGATAAAATGGAGAGGAGGATTATGTGAGCCACCTTGGGTCCCTTGCAGGAAAAAAGGTGGGATACAAATATAATAAATAAATAATAAATAATTAAAAAATTACTAACTGCAGTTTGTCATTTCGTCTTAGCCCCCAAAAACTGTGGCTGTCTTATCCATGGTTTACTAAAAAAACAAGCCAACTTCAGCCCTTGCTTTATGAAGCTGGCTTGATTCAATAAACCATAATTAAGATTAACCACAATTTAGGGTTTGGACATGATGCTAAACAGATGCTAACTGAAAATGGAAGTCATGCTGGAGGACAAAAGGTGGAGGGGAGCATACATACAAGTCTAAGATTTGCCTGGGCTTGTTTCTGTAACAATAAAGTATAGTCCAAGTGCGGCATTTACAAATGTCTTCTTACATGTTTAAGATCATTTACCACCTTTGTTTTGTATGTTGTATTATTAAGGAATGCTTGCCTTAACAAAACATTTCTGGATTCTGGTACGATTAACAAGCTGCAAGAGCTTGTGATCCATTTGGCCTTTGGCCGAAGCCTGGACAAGTCCTGCTTATTGGAATAGGATGGCTGTTGAAGGGCAGCTTCATGGCCCCTCATGGCTCTCCCTTCCTATGGTTATTTATCTTTAAGCCAGACTTGGACTGGGCAGCCCTGCAAATAGAGGACTCCCATCAATAGAGGAGTGTCCTCTATAAAGCAGGACACACGGTAACTGAAACAAAGCCTAATTATGCATGCCGGAATTTGCTCACATACCGTATATCCCTTGTTTCCCTTGTCTTCCTTTCTTGTATCTACCATTGTTGAAATTACGATTCCTTTTTTACTTAAGTACCATGTAAAGCATCATGTGGCGTAGTGGTGAGAGTGTTGGACTGGGAGTCGGGAGATCCGGGTTCTAGTCCCCGCTCGGCCATGAAACTCACTGGGTGACTTTGGGCCAGTCACTGACCCTCAGCCTATCCTACCTCACAGGGTTGTTGTGAGGATAAAATGGAGAGGAGGAAGAGGATTATGTAAGCTGCCTTGGGTTCCGTGCAGGAAAAAAGGCGGGATATAAATATAATCAATCAATCAATCTGTCTTAATGGCACTGTGTGTGTGTGTGTGCGTGTGTGTGTGTATCTTTCCCTACATACATTTAAAATTAAAGGGCAGCCAATATTTTCACACATCAGAAGGAATGCATTAATCAAATGCACATTTTCAAGGCTTTGGGTTTGATCACAAAACTTGTTAACCAGTCCAGGGCCCAGGTCTTAGAACATGCTGACGGGAAAAGATGGAAGCTGCACTCCAACACACTGGAGGGTGCCAGGTTTAGGGGAAGGCTGACATTGTGGGTGTCTGCCTTGTGTCACACAAGCAGCCCCATTCAGCCTTTTTATCTGCGGTTGGCAATACCAGTACTAAGTACCAAGGTCAACAAAATGTGTCAGATAAGTGCTGGCAGACGCGGTTGCTAACTCTTTGGCGCTATCTTTCTGGAGCACAAAATAGATGGGGAAAAGGCAGATGTTTTTAATCTCCAAAGCTTTGGTAGTTCTGCACTGGGAAGCAAGCAGGCAACTGGCTGGAAGGAAGGAAGGGAGCAGCTTGCCGGGAACAGTCCCAGAATTAACCTGTTTGATCTTTCACAAATAACAAAGAGCTTTTCCTGTTCTTCGAAAGTGCCTCCGCGCTGTCAGAGGTGCCCACCAACAGACTGCGTGGAAGTTCTGCTGGGGATATAATAGCTCCATGCCCTTTGTTCTAAAGTTAGAATTTTTTTAAAGAAACCATCGTTCCTTTTCTTTTCTTTCCTTTTCTTTCCCAATAAAGGGCCCTTACCGTTGGAAGTAGAAGAGAATAAGTTAAAAGGAAGAGTTTCAACCTTTTATGGAAATTGTAGCTAGTTCATATATTATATATATATATATATATATATATATATATATATTCTGGTGAATAAAACAGTGATTAATTACAGGAAATAGTGTTGTTTCAAAGTCTGTGATTTTACTCTTCCTGGAATTGAGGGGAATTTTAAGCTACTGTACTTACCACAAATTAAGAGCTTCTTTGGGGGTGGGGGGAGCAGTGCTGGCTGCAGGTTCTTGAGGGAAATTGGCAAGACACCCTCAATGGGCCTCCTCCCTCAGTGAGACTACTTTCTCACCGCCATTGCCAGCAGCTGCTATTGCTCCTCAGCCCCTTTCTCATCATTGCCACCACTTGCTTGCTTGACTGGGAGAGAGCCAGTGAGCAAGTAGGCATCGGCATCGGCTGCTCCTCCTCCTCTTCCTCCTTGCCACCAGCCTTGTCTGGGCCAGAGCAAGAGGCAGGTGAGCAAGCAGGTTGCAATGGTGAAAAGGAGGGGAGCCACTCCAGTGGGCTCGTCAGTGGGCCCCTACTGGTGTGTGGACCGTTAGCAGGTGCCCAACCGTGCCTATCCCTGACCCCGTCCAAGGGAGCGGGGGTGGGGAGTTGAGTTGTTCACTGTTAAATTCTGTAGCTTTCCTCAGGGCCTTGTGGAAGGGTGCAACAGAAATTCAAATAAATACCACATACATGACCTTCCAGGGAGGCGTGTTGTTGTTGTTTTTGGCCCCAGAGGCTAACTAAGCATTAGTTGGTTTGTTTTTAAAGAAGCGAAACCACGTGTGTGTGTGGGGGGGGGGGCTTCCTGTGCTTCCCCCAATTGCTCCTGAGGCTTGTGGGACTCTCCAGTATGGTGTGGAAACTGGTGCAGGGGGGATGGCAAAAATTGCCTCCTCCCCTTCCATCAGAGAAACCTCCACCTAAAACAACAAAAGAGGGTGCTATGCTATTTTATATGTATAGATGCAAATTTAGATTTATTATTTATTTATTTATCTATCTATTATATTTATACCTCGACTTTTTCCCTGCAAGGAGCCCAAGGCGGCTTACATAATTCTCCTCCTCGCCATTTTATCCTCACAACAACTTACTATAATTTCAATAGAAATACACAGGTCACCTGGTCAGTATTCTACACTATGGTGAGATCTACTGTATTTCTATTTAAATTATAGTAACTAATTCTAAATTTCCATCTATACATATAAATCGGCCTATGCTAATTTTATGCATATTTCTACCCTCTTTCGTCCTCTTTTTGGGTGATGCATGATGCATATCTTCTTTTTTGGCAATTCATAAGTGGCCACCCTATCTTCGTGCCACTGTCACCACTGCACCCCCCCCCAGGGTCAAACCTGCACAACTACCCCAAAGGAGAGGGCAAGGCAAGGGGAGGCTGGTGTTCCTGCTCTTGTCAATGGTCACATAGCTCGAGCAAGTGAACAAGCACCAACCATGAGGAAGGCATTCCGGGGCATTCCTGATGAAGGCAACCCCTGATGTTGGACCTGCATATGACCGACCATAGTTGGATGGTGGTCTGTGTTTAGCTTGATGGATTACGCAACTTGTGCAGGCCATTGTCCATATATAACAGAAGTTTATAAGAAATCATAATTAAAGTGACAGAGTCCAGCTCTAATTAATGCACTGCTAACCACCTACATCTGAATTTTTGTATGTGGGCACCCTTCCAAATTAACTCAAATTCTCTACAGCTATAGTTAATCTGCAAGAGCAAACATCTAGGGAAAATAACCGCTGGCAAATCTTTCAAGTCTAGCATTCTTTGTGTTCGAATGTACCTCATTCTTTTTTAAAAAATAATAATACTAATATGAATTACAGTCTCCCTCTGCCATATTCAGTCAGCCCCCCAGTCTTAAATTAATTTTTATAGTATCAAACTAAACAACTTTTTAAAAAGTCAATAAAGAGCAACATTTTCTTCTTTAAAGAAGTAATGAAAAATATCCTGCCAATGGAGGTGCCAAGTAGTAAAGAGCTTAATTCTGCATGGGACAATAAGTTATTATGGTAGAAAAATGCCTAGCAAAACACACACGCACCACACACAGCTCTTGAGATAATTAAAGTGCTTTAGACCACTAGCCAATTGATTTTCTCCTTGTAAAGGTAGCTCAATTGAAATGTTCAGAATAAATCATGTGTTAAAATTATCTTCTAAAGTAAGAGCTGAGTGCATATTGATTAATAATTATTTGCACTAACAGACTCAACTAAGGCAATGCCATCAATTACTCTAAAAATCTGCGAGATCAATCACAATGGAATCAGAGTTAAAAGTTTCACTATATTTCTTCTAAGATTTTAGACCTTCAATTCAAAGTGACAGCCATTTATATCTGGAGCCCTAAAGGCAACCTTACTTCCTGATCCTGTGGTGTCAGATGTTCAGTTTTGCAAACTGTCTTCAATCTAAGCAGTTTAGTTACATGGTGCGCAGTTTTCCACTGAATATGAAAGCAAAAACAAAAACTACACCATTTTCAAAGGTAACATACTTGGGTAACTAAACATCAACCCAATCCTAAACACAAGGGCCACGTCCCTAAGAAAAGCATTCAGAAATACACATAAACATACTGCAGTGGTTTGAACTCCTTTGGAATCTAGAGAGGGTGTTCAGGGCAAGTTCTTAACCTGGTTCAGATAATCTTTGTATGTTCAATGAATCTGCATGGAAGATTTCAATGCAAGGTAAGTCCTGTTCAGGCATTGAGCCTGAACCGCTTACTGGCAACCAGGGGCAGTGCTAGGTACCTCGGCTCAGGCCCACAGGACAAAAAAAAGCACAAATTTGCATGTGCTAATTTACATATGCTCTAAAGCGTGTGTGTGTGTGTGTGTGTGTGTGTGTGTGTTTAAAGGACCGTATCTCCTAAGGACACCCCTATTCGTAAAAAGGGATGTATGGACAGGGGAGAGGGCGGCATTTGATTTCAGGAAAAAAAACTCAGGCAGAAAGATTCGGGGGGGGGGGCAGCAGGAGGTGAAGCACATGTGAGCAAAAAGCCAGCTAGCCCGGGGGAGCAGATGCAACAGAGATAATCAGGGTCCGTGTACTTTTATTTCAGCAAGTGCCCACGGACAGCAGGGTGGTGGGGCAGGTGGCCTCCCAGAGATTCAGGGCTCTAAATGAAAGTTTCGGGGTTCCAGCCCTAGTGGGCCACCCCCTAACACCGTGTCTGATGGCAATGCATGAGATGGGGAATGGGTGGCACACATGGGCCCTGTCCCCTATGATCCAGAGTAAGCTGGCCCTGCGCCCTCTGTTCCAACCTTGCTGTGTTGAGCTGCAAGATCTGAATAGGGGTTATATTCATGTTTGCTCGCACGCAAGTAGAACACTCCACACAATCTGGGACCCAGTTTTATCAGGGTCCCCGATCACATGGACTGTTCTACTCATGTTGAAGTGATCCCAGGTCAAGGTTTGAAGGCACATGAGGTAACCACCATGTTGAAGCTAAGCAGGTCTAGGTCTGGCCAGTGCTTGGAGGGGAGACCACTTGGGAATCGCATAGTTCCACCATGTAAGAAAGGGGGAATACAAATGTAATAAGTAAATAAGTAAACTCCTGTTCAGACCTTGCTGCTCAACGCGGCAAGGTCATGAGTGAGGGAGCAGGGAAGGCGCTCACTGGGGATGGAGGGGGCAAGGCCAGTTTAAACAGAGTATTGAGATCATTTAAACCCTGTACCCCTACTCATGAATAGACATATCCTGTTCAGGCTTAATGCCTAAACGGGACTGAACTCAAAATGGAATAGGCAAGACAGGAGAGATCTTCAGTGAATGTGTGCAGGGGCAAGCAGGACCGTGATTACTGGCACCACCATGATGGTCACAGGCCCACTGGCCCCACCCCTAAAGTCCACAAATTTGGCAAAGACATGTGAAAAGAGGGCACTATGCTCATACAGTTGTCCAAATATGTAAAACCAGGGTTCCCAGACATGTGGAATGCCTATGCACATACAGCTGTACATGCGTATGTGCATAGCTTTCAGCTGAATGCGCAGATGTCAGGGATCAGAGCCAGTGGGTTTGTGCACATGAGGGGTGGGATCAGCAACCATGGTCTCCCTCCAACCCCCAATGCACTCAGTGGAAGGGATATATACAAAGTATCAGACTCTTTATACTATATAACATCTACTTTAGCCTCCACATAGAATGCCATGTAGAGAGAAAAACTGGATCTATGAAATGAACCACTTTGGCCCAACATAGGAACTCCTGGAAGAAGGTTTTGCACCCTCAATCAGTAAAGAATAGACAAAATGGAACTGCATGGTGCTAAAAAGAAACTCCAAGTGAACTCAGCCACCAGATCATTGTCAGGGTCTGTATTTTGCAGAGCTGTGCACAATGAAATCCTCTCTGCGGACAGTTTCATAATGCATGAAAATATTCTATGATAAGGAGCACAGGGCGTGAAATTCAAATACACCCAATGAAAGAATTATTATTTTTTTATCATTATTATATTTATACCCCGCCTTTTTTCCTTCAAGGAACCCAAGGCAGCTTACATAATCCTCCTCCTCCTCTCCATTTTATCCTCACAACAACCCTGTGAGGTAGGTTAGGCTGAGAGTCAGTGACTGGCCCAAAGTCACCCAGTGAGTTTCATGGCCGAGCGGGGACTAGAACCCGGATTTCCCGAGTCCCAGTCCAACACTCTCACCACTATGCCACACTGGCTCTTAGTAAAAAAATTAGTAAAAAAAATAATATTACGGTATATAATATTATTATAATATATTAGTTATAATATACTAATAACATGATAGAATGGGTTCACAAGACTATTTTTTGCCATTGCACAATGAATCTGAATACATAATACCTGTTCCAACAATAGCCAAAGTAAGATGATCAGATATGAATTTGATCTGGTGGCTTGCTAAACTTGTATAGGTAATTATTTTATGGAATTGCTGCCAAAGACATTGCAATGGCCACTAGTTTATAGATGGCTTTGAAAGGGGGGTTAGATAAATTAATACAGGACAGATCTATTAAAGTCCACTAGTCATGATGGCTATATATGACCTCCAGGATCAGAGGCAAATAGACCTCTGAGTACCTGTTCATGGGTGTCAACAATGGCGGTGGAGTTTTGCTTTTGTGTCCTGCCTGTGTGGACTTCCCAGAGATATCTGGTTGTGGCCAGCATGAGAAGCAGAGTCCTGAACTAGACTCTGATCCAGCAGGGCTCTTCTTACATTCTTATGTATTGTCCGCTACTTGGGATATGAGATGTCCATCTTCTTCAAAAAGCCACAATGATGGAAAACATTGCATATACCCCTTGGAACTTCTCAATGCCTAATATTGCAAGGAGTAGGAGTATATTAGCAAATCCGTCTTCTCCATTCCAGGTCACGAAGACTGCAAAAAACCTGACATTTTGCTTAATCAGCAGCAGCATCACCACCACATCTCAAGGAATCTGAGAAATATACACAGCTAATTATGTACAAAGCTAAATATCTGATGCTAGCTCCCATAAATTGAATATTTTTCCAGCCCTGAAGGAGATAACATCAGACACAAGCACAGCACATTACTGAAAATCAAGGTGTTTTCTGCTAACATATGTTATAACGGAAAGGTGTGAGCAACGTGCTCTTTTGGGTTCCCTGCAATATGTTCTCTGGTCCGCCACCCCCCCCCCCCAAGCTTCATACTATCCAAGATTTATTCAAAGCCAAAATAGCAATGGTGTAACTTACCACAAAGCTACAGGCTTCATAGCAACCGGAACAAAATGGACATGATGCTGATGCAGCCAAATTCAAGCACTTCTATGGATTTCAATGGGAATGTTAAATGTGCCCTATTTATTTCTAAGTGAACACATGTGACTGAATTTGGTAGTAAAAATTCACCAAGAGAAGAGCAGACTAGGCATAATTTTTGATATACACGTGCAGTATGGCATACATGTGAACTCCCAGTACTATTTTATAGTTGTGCACCATCATGTGCACAATTCCCCAACATAGGAGAGAAACAGCCAGTTCCTACAGGTGCAAAATTCTACATGAGCTTGTGTGGAGGACCATATTTCCATTTTAGCAGTTTTTGTGGAAGCAAGTAACATATGTACAATGGAATATAGCGAGATAGCTATATTTGACTTACAATGCAATCCTATGCATGTCTTCTCAGAAGTAGTCCTCACTGAATTCAGTGAGACTAAAGCCCTGTTCAGGCATTCGCCTAAATGCATGAGGGCTTAAAGTGGGTAGAGGCCCACCCCCTACATCTTTTGTGTGAGCTGGCCACGCCCCCTTCAGTTCAGACCTTGCCGTGTTGAATCAGTAAGGTCTGAAAGGGAGTTCTATTGTGTGCAAGCAAACACAAGCAGCCAGTGCACCCGAAGATGTAGGGGGTGGCACGAGTGTGCACGGCCCAAACTCTCTACCTCCTTTAAGCTGCCATGTATTCAGACAAATGCCTGAGCAGGGCTTAACTCCCAGGTAAGTATGTACAAGACTGCAGCCTTAAAAGTTATGATGAGATTTCCACCTTCTTCTAGGTCAGGGGTGGGCAACTTGTGGCCCTCCAGATGTTTTGGCCTACAGCTTTCACCATCCCTCACCACTGGCGATGCAGGCTAGGGCTAATGGGAGTTGTAGGCCAAAACATCTGGAGAGCCACAAGCTGCCCATCCCTGACCTAGGTTGTAAGCACGTAAAGTGAGCGGCTGTGGCTTTTGTTACCGGACAAGCACCTAAGTAAAGTTAAAAGATTACCGGTAAGCTGTGCTGGGAAAACAAGTACAAACTGGAGCAGATGAGTGAGCGATAGATGGATAGATAGCGCTTCACTGCAGCATACTAAATTAAATAGTATTTTGCAAATATATAACATGCGTGCATATATGTTGGTATTCTCAATAGAATATCCCAGATAATATTGTTCTACCCACTGCTTTCAAATATACTAATATTGAACTCATTCTCCTGTTGACTATCCTTATGTAGTCAAAACAGCACCACATACGAACAAGAGGGAAGTATCAGCATACTTGGGGAAACCTGGAGGTTTGCAAAAGTACAGAAATATACTTAATTTAGAAAAAAAAAATTAAGTGCTCCCCCCATATCATGCCAAGAGCCTGATGAGGGCTGACCTTCTCTTGGGAGGGGGAGGAAGAAAAACCAAGGGGTAGGGGGAATGGAGTATCCTGGAAGAAGGCATGGCTGATTGGCTGGAACACTGAACAGGAGCCCTCCTCCGCACGGCAACATTTTTGCTACAGGACTGCATTATCATTCACGATTTATCTCAAAAGTATAAAGCAGAAAAAGAGAGCAAGACATTTTGGTACCTCTGGCAGAAAATCTAAGTGGTGATCCACATGATGATAAAAATATAACAATCAATGAAATAATGAGTCAATTATTAAAGGGCAGCCAATCGCAGTGTCAAAATCTGCAGCCTAAGGCTGGACTCTTGGCTTACAGTAGAGTCCGCCTAATGTAAACTCTGATGGGAGGGTGCTCTCTCAAGGCTCTTCAGGTGATAATGGGAATAACAGTAAAGAAATGAACCTTCTTTGGCATGCAAATACTTATCTTTAAATTGAGCCAATTGTTTCAGTTGAGGCAACTTATTTGAGTCCTAACATTTCTTGACATGGTTACCTTAATTAGAAGCACATTCCTCTCACACTCTTTTAATTTTATGCATTTTTACACTTCTAAGAATCCTGGTAGCAAAGACTGCTTATTTGCACTTATCTACACACAATTTGCAGGAAATGTTGAAAAAGCTCAGAAAGCAAAAGAAATTGCAAATTCATTCCCCCTCCCCTAAATCTTAAATAGATATGTAATTTCTGTGAAACACATCACAGTTTTGCTTACATGCTGTACTTTACAAGTCTTCTGGGAATATTTGCATGAAAGAAACATCCAGAGAACCCCAAAACAGATTTATTTTTAAAACTACAGTGTGTTAAAAAGAAGAAAGTACTATATTATCAGCTAAGAACAGATAGAAAGCTTGTTTTCTTCTTTTAATGAAGAAGAGTAAAGCCCATTTAGGGTGCAATTGGATGCATGTTTAGACAGCAAAAAGCATGGCTGGATGGAGTATGCTGGGGATTGTGGGACTTTTTTCTGCCTAAACAGGCACAGCATGGTCCCCTTAAACAACTTGTTCCCCTGAGAGAACCTCATGCAAGTACATTGTGGGAATGGTTGTAGGGATGGTAAATGCTGATCAGTGATCCCTAGAATGCAATACTGCCAAATCAAAACGTGGGTGAGACTTTTCCCCGGGCCTCTTTTTTGTGGTCACGGAAGCTACCCATATGCATGAATGAGATTCGTGCGAGAAGCTCAGAGGTCAGTCCCAGCAATTTCTTGAACACTCAGTGTACTTTGGCAATTGCAGAAGTAGCCGAGATTATTCTGCAGCTCACACGTTACGTTGTTCACTGGACTGGATCACCTCCCAAAGGGCCAAAAGTGGGTGACAAATAACACCAATATACTATAACAGCTGCTTAAAGAAACAAACTTCATCCATGACTTGTGGGTTATCCAGGCAGCACAGGCTTCCCTCACAAATCTGAACTTTTCAGGAACTTTCCCAAGAGAAGAACAACAACAGGACAAGATACAGAACCTTAGGTAAGGACCTAAGCAACACCTATTGACTGGAGTTGTTGTTTTAGGGATGGGAGAATCGGCAAGCCTTGAGCTCACTGAGGTTCTCTGAGTTGAGGTTCTTCTACCTTCTACCTTGAAGCTCAGTCTGCCTCGTTTCCATTCCCAAATGTGAGATTCTTCTTCTTGCTGTTCGAATGGAGAAGTGTGCATTTAGGTGCACACTTTTTTTAAAGCACATCCCAAGTACATACTTCCCCCATCGGCAATTGTCCCCCGTCCCCCCCCCCCAATGTGCCTTTTTAAAATGAACATTTTTCTGACAAACACATTTTCCGAACTTGATCTTAAGTTTGGAAATATGTGAGCTTTGCCCGAAAAATGCATTTGTGTTCATGCTCATGGATGCAAATGGAATGAAGTACTGGATTTGGCCTGAGTGGCTCGTGCTTCCTGGGAGGAACTGAGGTGCTTCTGGCCTGAGGTCGGGGAGGCCACAGCCTGAGGGAGCTCAGTGGAAAGGCTTTGTTTGAATAAAACTTAGGCGTGTTTGGGAGGCAGAGTCTGTGTGAGTCTATGGGGTGCAGTACACCAACTATGAAACAATTCCAATACATGTGTGGGGTCTTGCTTCAGCAACAGCTCTGACACAGAAGAGGAGTTGGAGCTGGGTGAAGGGCTCACACCTGGGGCTGATTGCAGCCAAGGCCAGGTGACCTTGGACAGTCCCCCCTCCCCTGGGGAACAGGAGCCCAGAGAGCTGAGTGAGGATTCTCCGCTGCCGGCACTGGCCTTGGGCTCTCGGGAGGGCTCAGGGGAGGAGGGCCCTTCAGGGTTGCGGCCGGCCCAAAGACGACAGGAGAAACGCCTGGTTGAGAGGCACGTGAGCAGAAGGAGGCGTAGCAGGCGTCTTCTGGCCCGGTACCCGTGCCAAAATCCAGAATCAGACTCAGACTGAGATCGAGGCTGGGTCAGGGTTTATAGTCTAGCTGCTGACCCTTGCTCAGTGTAGAAAGCAACAACGCTGTTCCTGGCAAGGCTTCTACGCTCCTTGATTCCCCTTGATCTCCTACCCACTGAACCCTGGACTGTCTCGACTTTGGCTTGTTTCTTGGACTGGTGGATGGTGGATGGACTTTTCGTTACTGCTTGTAGCAATAAAGAATCTGTTTGGAACTGCACTGTCTGGCGTGATCAAGTGGGACACAACAGTATGTGAAGTAGCCCTAAGTCAGAGTTGCCATTCCTAGGAATGCTGATGAGCAATTTTTCTGCATTGTTTTCCATAATGCCTTTGAATGAGAACCACCCCCACCACCCCCAAATAAGGAAAGTATACCTTTCTAGGAAGGGGCCCGATGGCAGAGGAGGAGGTAGGAGTGTCCAGTGGGGAACGGAGCGGCTGAACCTGGGATCAAGTAGGGAAAACGTTTTCTTTCCTTTTGGGGCTGGGGGCATTTCCCTTTACTTTGGGGCTTGGGAAAGGGGTGTGTGTGGATAGGATGAGCAGAGCAATCCTGTGTAGGCCTACGCAGAAGTAATTCCCATTGAGTTCCATGTAAGCATGCGTAGGATTGCAACCTCAAATGGGTATTTTGTTGTGCTTCTCTGGGTCAAATATTATGTGGATTGGCTTTGGAGTTCAGTTCCTTCCTCTTGTTCTCAGATTTTTGGGTCAATTATTTGTCTTTTCACTAGCCAGGCCCTCATGCCAGCCATTATGTGACTAGCCACATCCTCTGGAGGAGCCATTTTGTGGTGGTGCTCACAGCAGCTTCTCAAATTCCCAAATGTGCTCTTGGGTCCAAAAAGGTTGGGGACCCCTGATCTACATAATCCTTTCATTCACTAGCTCATTACTGACTAGCTAAACATTGGTTAGTCCTGACTGTACAAATTCCAGTTGCAAAGCTGAGCCCACTGAATGGAATTTTACATTAATATAACTGGTGCGTGATGGCAGCCATTAAGTAAATATATATCAATGTGAAGGGAGGAAAAGGAAAGGAAATATCATATGGAAACAATTCTCACTATTATTGTATAGATTAAAAAAACCCCACTAGATAATTTTAAATAGTTTTTAACTGATGTAAACTGTACTGAGATTGCATAGATTTTGTATATGCAACAATTAATTGCAAGTACAAAACTAATCAGAAGCCTAAGTATCTGTAGGGAGGGCAGTTCTTAAGCAACAAGTTAAGAAGCAGTTTGCAAACTGGAGGCAGAACTGTTCATCAACTGTTGATATATTTGCATAAAGCAAGCAGTGGTTTCAAATAATGCCACACACTAGATACGCCCCTTAAAGGAGAACGTCTCTTGAGAAAACAGGCACACCCTGTTAAAGTGTGAAGGGGTGTGTGTGTGTGTGTGTGTGTGTGTGTGTAAAAGTTTAGTCAAGGGATTAAGGATTAATACTGTTGTTTCTGAGGCAGTACGTTCATGAATTTTCTGTTCATATACACTTGGTCTCTCAAGCATCTGCTCTTTCCTTAATTTAGGTGATTAGCTCAAATTAAGATCATTGCATTCTAAGGCACTGTCTGGAGCTGTCACCATCAGCTCTCTTTTTAATCAGCTGATTTTCCTAACAGTTTGCGATCTCAATGGAGACCCTCATTTTCTCCTCTTAAAATAGGCTTGGATCCTAACTAGGTGCCCATAAACAGAAGGAGCCCTTCCATTCATGGATGGGAACAAGAAGAGCCAGCTGGGAATCTTGTTGGTGGAAACGGGGAAGGCATATTTACCAGTTCCCCCTTCCTCCTCCAGAACTCTTCCCTCTGGAGCAGAGTTTCAGGGCACAAGAGGCTGCAGGGGAAAAGGGGAAATCAGTTTGTCGCCTTCTCCCCCTTCCACCCATGAGCCAGGGAGGGGTCTGTAGCCCAAAGGAAGAGGATGTAGCTCAGTGGTAGAGCACATTCTTTGCATGCAGAAGGTCCCGGGTCCAATCCCCTGGCATCTCCAGGTAAGAGTATAAATCCCTGCTAAAACCCTGAAGAGGTGCTGCCAGTCAGTGTTGACAATACTGGGCTAGATGGGACCAATGGTCTGGCTCAGTATAAGGCAGCTTCCTATGTTCCTGTGCTCAGAGGACATTCCCACCAGCAAGAGGAAATTCAGGATCCTGACCATTATCTTTAACTTCATTTGGCTTTTCACAGAACATCGACTTCATTTTACCCACCTCTTTCTCCCTCCATGCCTGCAATTGTCCCCTTTTCACATGACTGACTTCAGTGTGATAAAATGGTAGATTTTAATCTCTTGAAGTACAACCACCTACAGATCCCAGAGAAAGGTCCATTCCTCAGCTTGTAATAGACAGGGATGTTGAAGAGTCCTTGGTCTTGAGTCACGAGTCGAGTCACGAGTCTTTGGACTCGAGTCCGAGTCCTTGGTCCAAAATGGTGACTCCCGAGTCCCAAGTCACTCCCAAAACTGACTCCACGAGTCCCTATTAAAATCAATGGGGTTTCCCCCCAACAAAATAAGGCTACTTCAGATGTGTGGCTTAAATAAATTCTAGGCACAAATGTGCCTTTTTATTTCAAAACTCTGCAACTGATTTTGGCAAGAACAGACCAGGCAGACAAACCCCAAATAACCAGGCAGGCAGAGGAGGCAGGGAACCCCAAAGCAGGGAACCCCAAAGCAGGCAGGCAGAGGCAGTCAAACCCAAAATGTCTGAAAGGTTGCATTTTAGGAAAATGATTTTAAAAAATAAAATCGGTGGCGATTGCACTTCTCTCCACTCCTTCTGGCACAGCCCAGGGATGTTGAAGAGTCCTTGGTCTCGAGTCCCAAGTCGAGTCTCGAGTCCCATTAAAAATATTGGGACTCGAGTTAGACTCGAGTCAGAGGGGGGGACTCAGTCCGACTCACGATTCGAGTCCTCGAGTCCGAGTCCCCATCCCTGGTAATAGATTGTAGGAACAATTGAAATATAGACAGCTCAGGGGGAAAAAATGCTTCCTTCCTTTACTTCCTCATGCAAAACTGGGAAGTCAAAACAGATGCTATGCTAGAGCTGTGTTTCCTAATTTTGAACCACAAATGAATGCTCTAAGAAATAGCTTTTCTTTCTTTCTTTCTTTCTTTTTTGTTGTTGTTGCTGAAATAGACATTTCCTCCAGTTGGCCACAACTATTATTTTTAAAAAACATCAAAAGAGAATGTTCTGTTCCTTCCATTATATTCCACTTGAAGGAGATTGCTTGAAATCTAAGGGCTTAACCCTGGAATAGTATGAATTTAACATCCACTGGAAGTTTCATCACACTGCAGGAACTACTTGAAGAAAGCAAGCTATTTGGCCCATTTTAAACAGTCCCAAATTGCCTTAGATTGTTGGTTTTTAAGCCCAGCCTAAATGCTAGTAAATGACCAATTTGTCTCTCTCTTTAAGAAAACCCAATCCAACAATCATTATTTTATGACAGCTAGTATTGAATAATGGCTGAGACACTAAGCTGCAAACTGGGAAGTCCCCAATTCAGGTGACAAGCCTAGATTCTCTCATCTTTACTCTCCGTGCAAATGCAATATAGAGATAACAACACTGACCTACCTCACCGGATTGTTGGGAACGTTATTGAAATGATGCATGTGAAGCACTTTGAATCTTAAGTAGTACTACAGAAATACTAAGCAGTAGTATTCTGTCGCTGTTTATATCTTGCTCTTCCATCAAGAACCTCAGAGCACCTAATCTGAGGATCACATTATCCTCAGAACTATTAATTATATTTTTACCCTGCTCTTCTTCCATTGAGCTCAGTGCACATGGTTGTGGGGCCCCCCTGGCATTTTATCCTCGCAACAACCCTGTGGGGTAGGTTAGGCTTAGAGACAGTGACTGACCTAAGGTCACCCAATGAGCTTCACGGCCAAATGTGGATTTCAAACTGGGTCTTCCCCAGTCCTAGCCCAAAGTCTAGCTACTGCCTACTACCCCATGCTGGCTCTATGCCATGGGAAAGAGTGATTTGCCCGTAGGCCATGCAATGATCTTCCCACTGGAACAACAGTTGGAACCTGAGGTTCCCACATTTGCACTCAAATGCTCTAACTACATTTTGGGGGGGGGGGCTATTGTTGACATGCCTACATGCTACAAAAAGACATTTTATTTTTATTTCATATCTGACAAATGTAGCTTCCCACTGCAAGAAAGATGGAGGTCTTTAGGTAAGTTGTATGGCATGGGAAAACCTGGTAATAAATTCAGGGTCTTCCTGTAGTCCAGTACATTTTTAGCTTGCTGGCAATGGAGAAAGGGCAGGGACAGTGCACAGTTTATTCCCGCTTGCTCTTGTACATTAAAAGATAGTGCAAGGCCATTAATTTTCATAATCGTATTAAAGGGTAGCAATAAAACTTTTCAGTGACTCAAGGGAAAAGTTGCTTAAGACGGTAAACTGTAATTAAGCAAAACTATTGTACCTGCATCATTAGAGCAAATGCCAAGAGTAATTCAAGTCTAGGAGCGAGCAGCAAGGAGGAGAAGAAAAAAACAACAAACTACTATTTGACACATTTGCATCAGAAGCATACTTTGCCAACAGCAGCCTAAAGCCAAATGCAATCAATCAATTTAATGTACAATATCAATTATCAATGGGTCTCGGTCTCTCTCTCTCTCTCTCTCTCTCTCTCTCTCTCTCTCTCTCTCTCCCCGCCCCCACCCTACACGTTGGTGTATGAGGCTAAGAACCAGTTTGTAACAGTGGCATAGTGATGGCCCTACCATTAGGCAGAGTGAGGAAGGCACCAGCTTCAGGCAGTTACTTTTGGGTGTCATAAAAAAGTCAAGAAACTGATAGTTCTTTTAATTTTTTATTTTGTATTTTTACTGCCAGGGAGTGGGTAGAGGTGCTTGTGGGACTTTCCGCCTCAGGTGCCAAATACCTTGTCTGGCCTTGGGTACTATGCACCTTGACTTGGAGCAGTGTGGGGCACACCATTTGCTGCTGCGCCTCAAGCAACAAAATGTCTTGGACCAGACCTGCACTGCCATGTCAGCTTATAGCTCCAGCTTCCCAAAAGAAGGCATATACCACATTTTAAAGGACTCACATGAGAGACAGTAGACTTCTACTAAATATGAAGCTGATTCAGACGGATCCAAATCCATACTTCCCCTTGAATGTTGGGTTGACAAACAACGCAGACAGCTGAAAGCGATCTGCAGGCTATGCAATTTAGAATGGCCACCCTATGCTGTGGCAGGAAGGCAGTGGAGAGGAAAAGCCACCTCCAGTTCTGCACTGGCTGGCTCTCCTGCACTCATGCCTGCTGTGTCATTGGTGACTGGCAGTGACAGGGAATCAGGTGAGGAGATGGTGGCAGGCTGCAGCTGCCAGCAAGGGGAAGAGGGAGCACATGACACCCAGACGAAGCAGAGGCTCTGGCAAGGTAAATCCTAGCCAGGTCAACCATCCTGCCACCAGCTCACCTGTGCAAGGTGAGCCTCGCCACCATGGCCAGCCCAACACAAGACCACCACCATCCCAACACCCATCTGCCTGCTTACCCCCCCCCCCCAGCTTGCACCCACTGGGGAAGATCAGAGGTCTCAGAGGAGTAGCGGTGCTCAGGAGCAGGCACTCCATTGGAACGTAGGAAGCTACCTTTATACTGGATCAGACCATTGGTCCATCTAGTTCAGTAATGGCTGCACTAATTGGCAGCAGCAATCCAGGGTTTCTGATAGGCATCTTTTCCAGTCCTGCCTGGAGATGCTAGGGATTGAACCTGGGACCTTCTGCGTGCAAAGCAGGTGTTCTACCACTAAGCTATGGTACCTGCACTCCATCCACCACCACCCACCCTGTGTGTGTATATGTGTGTGTGTGTGTGTGTGAGAGAGAGAGAGAGAGAGAGAGAGAGATGGGGGGGGATGGTGAGTGAGGCAGTAACAGTGATTGGTGGTGGCCTGGATTTCTTTGGCACATGGACTTGCCTTGTATGTGCATTCATGAACATACTGTTCATATATGTTTGCATGATGAAAGAGTGAATGTGTTTTGCATTTTCCACATGCTTAACTCCTTGCTTGGAATTCCTTTCCTTCATCACACTTAATTCCTTGAACATATAATACATATGTGGGACTTGATCTTTAGCCTTGTGGCTTGGCTCATTATTTTGCTTCACGTGTAGAATATTTTCTCCTTTTTGATTATGGTACAAGCTGTAGTCTGGATTGTGTTGTGTGATCTGTGGTGGCCTGATATTACATCCAAATGTTATAGCTGAGGGACAGGGGACTTGTAACCACTTGCAATAGCTGTACTTTGTTCCGCTCCAGAGGCATTCAGGCACTGCTCCCGGATCCTTTCCAAGTACTAGAAATTTTTATTTCAAGCGTGAGTTCTTCCAGCGCCAAGTGATGAAAATTGAAGGGCTCATTTAGTGCAGTGTTCTGGGGTAAATAAATTTCTATAACAGAAGAATGGTCCATACTCCTAAATGTTTAAATTTAGACTCCTAAATGTCTAAGGGTGCAATCCTATGCATGTTTAGACAGAAAAAAGTCCTACAACTCATAGCATACCCCAGCCACCCATGCTGGCTGGGACATACTGGGAGTTGTAGGATTTTTTTTTCTGTCTAAACATGCATAGGATTGCACCCTAAACGTCTAATTTATATTAGAAAATTAATCAAGGTGTAATCATTCATTGTTTTAAGTAATCATTCATTGCAATCATTCATTAAGACCCACAATGGTCCACAATACAAAGCAAGCAAGTGTAACACTAAACAAGAAGTTAAATGGTTGTGTGGAACCGTCTGAGAATAAGATAACTCATTGTATGATCTGCACATATTAACAAACAAGGTACTTCCATTGTGCAGCTGTTATTGATTTCTGAAAGCTTATATTGCCATTTATAAAGAATTGTCATGAAATTTTAAATGCTCAGTCATTTATTATTACTTGCTGAGCACCAATAGTATGCTTGGCAGGGTATGTTCTATGGAGAACATTTACACACACTTAAATACTTATGCCTAGCATTAGGATGTGATTACTATTATTAATCTTAGTATCCAAGTAAAATATTGTCTCGACATGGCCTATTACTACCCTCTTTTGGAAGGCTGCCGTAGGGTCTTTGGCTTCCATTTCAACCAGCATTAGCAAAAGCAGAAGGAGTTTAGAGTAATATTTTACAACTAACATTTCAGCAAATGCTACAGAAGCCATGCCAGCAATTGGAATGCAGCTAAATTTTGTGGCTTGCCTAGTATATGAGTGCAGGTCCTTTCTCCTGAGTCACCATGACCACACCAGTTCTGAGACCCTGAGCCCTACAATTATAAGAATGCGTATGTAGCAGGGGTGGAATCTAGGGAAGGAAAGCTTTTATATATCAAGATAGAGATCCAGATGAGATGTAACAGAAAACAATGGTTTTCCACTATGCAAACAAGCCTTGGGCTCACCTGCCCAGCCCCACACCTTCTCTTTCGAGTTTGCAAGTGGATCAGAAGCTCCCACGCATGATTTTAAACTAATCATAGTTCCCTATGACATCTGAACATTTGGAAATGTGGTTAGTTTAAAGTCAGAAGCAGAAGCTTCTGATCTCCTTGTGGGTGTGAAAAATGACAAGGGAGAGAGGAGTGTGTAAGCCTGAGGCCTGCTATAGCTCGTTCACACAGGTGAGAAACCTCGGTTTCCCATTATGTCTGAACCAGAGTAGACAGTGCTGTACAGTTACTGTCTAATGGTTTTCCATTTGTGAATGGAAAAGGCTGACAGATTAGGAATAACTGTCTATTCAAGGTCCAAAGATGTACTCTGAGTCAAAACCTGCTGCAACATAATGGATAATATTTCCATAGTATTAAGGAGGAAGAAACTTACTCAGTATGAGTTCTATTTAACTCCAATTTGGAATGTAGAATTATATCTTTCAGTACATGCTAAGTGAATGTCAAGAAGTGGAAACAAAGAGATACAAATATTTTAAAGACGCTCTGTGATTGTATCTTAAAGCTCCATGAATGTGCTCTGGGTACACACGAAGGACCCATTCCCTTAAATCTCAGGGAGTGCTATGGACAAGCAACCCCATTTGTGCATGAAGCATTTCTTGACATTGAAACAAAAGGGAACTTTACACATAGAGCTCTGTGCATTCGTCAAAATTCCAGAATATCCAGAGTCACTAAATATTCACATGGTGAATATCTACAAGGAGTAGCACTTAAATTTCTTAACTTTATTGATACCAAATCTTTAATATTACTTCTCAATTCCTTTACTTAAAAAAATAAATAAATCATGATGCGAGCCGATCAGAAGTGGGCAGGAAGTCCGTCGAGCTCATACGAGCCAGACTTCCCGGTGTCGGCACATCTCTGCTAGATTTCTGCTCCCAAAATAATGTTTCTAAATGCTTATTTGCTTTATGATATTTTTTGACATTGCACTGATGTGCTACACCTGCACTCACTACAGTGTAACACTGGACATCTCTCATTCTAAGTTTTTATTTGATGGTGCAGGAACTCTTAGGATAAGGCCATTAATTGATGAAGTAAATTCTTATTTCAGTATTCTCCGATTTATTGAGCAGAAAGGGGATCATACTACCTAATGCAGCATGGGGACGAGAGCTCTGTGCTTCTGGGATTGAAGCATCCAGTTTATACATTCATGAGTTACACAGTGGGAGGAAGCGGCTCATAATAAGCAGTTCTCAATTATATGAGGGACATTGGCAACATGTGAGATGGTGGGACAAGAGACATGAATGAGATATACAGCATGTACTGGGTCGGGACAGGGGAAGAATAATTCTCTGCAGCCCATTGATTGATAGCAGAAATCTAGAATTATTTAATGCTGCATTCAGTGGCAACATACAGTAATACCTTGGATTGCAAGTAACTTGGTTTGAGAGCGTTTTGCAAGACAAGCAAATTTTTAAATATTTATTTAATATATTTTTTTTACTTGATATACAAGTGACGTCTTGCAATACAAGTACTGTAGTATGGCTTAAATTAAAAATCTCTGTACAAATTTTTTTGGGGGATTTCGTTTTGATATAAGAGTGTTTTGGATTACAAGCACGTTTCTGGAACGAATTATGCTCTCAATCCAAGGCATGACTGTATATGGATAAGCAGTGGTTATATATTCTGTGTGTATAAATATCCTGGGTATAAATTCCCGCCTTAACTAGACAATCAATCCCTTACTGACAATGGCGTGAATGATTAGAGAAATCTATAGTAGGATTTCCTTGAAGCATATCTCGTCACATAGTATCAACATAGACTTATGTCTGGTACCTTTCCAAATAAGCCATTTATTCCTACCACAGTTAAAATCTTTCCTTTCAATGTAATTCAAATTCTAATTGGGAGGAAATAACAATTATTTTAAAGTTCCATATAAGACAATTTACTTTAGACAGAATGGACTCAGTGGATTTGGCTGAATGTTCCTCTTAGTATGAGAGACTGAGAATGAATAGAAAAGTTATCTGTGCCCATTTTCCATCTCAAGTGGTATTAAATAACACTATCTATTAAAATATAAATGGCATATTAAGTGAAATCTGAAGTTTTTATTTCCATCCTCACATTAACACTGTAGTCAAATGTCACCAATATGCCAATGATCCAAAAGTATAGTACCGCAGTGGTAGTAATATTTAGCATTGGCACAAGGAGGGTTGTGCCCAGATTTAGTCATACTTAAGGTAGACCCAGAGAACATCTACTGATGGATATCTACTGATTTATTACATTATAAATATAATTATACATTTAATAAATAAATGAACAAAATGTTAGATTTGGTGATAAGGTTAGGGACTCTTGCCTTCTGTGATCCTGAAAAAGTCAAGCAACTTCTTCTCCCCCACCCCTTTCATTCTTGAAAAACTAAAGTTAGAAAATTGATAAGGTAAGCATCATCCTGAAATGTCACCTGAAGGAATATAAAGAGAAGACTTCTAACCATTTCTATGGCACTTGGGTGCCCTTTGATACTTCCATTCTATACTCACATAACGTTATAGACTTAAATTTAACTTTAAAAGGTTGTGTGAATATTTATACGAATACTTAGAACAGGGGTCTGCAACCTTTTTAGTCCCGTGGACACATTTGGGAATTTGAGAAACTGCTGTGGGTACCACCACAAAATTCCTAGTCAGTGAATCGCTGCTTTGGCGTCTACCTGTTGCATCTATGGAACTTAGGCTGTGTCTTATTCAGCAAAAACTTTTGTTTCATGTCTATTGGGCACTGTGACATCTCTTTAATAAGGGATTGTCTAATTCAGCTAATTGTTGATGGTGCAATACAGCTAATGCTTCTTTTAAACGTATGTTTTGGCAATGTCCAGTAGTTGCTTCTTTGGGGAGGAGGTTATTACATAGATAAATTTTGTACTGAAACAGTCTTTAATATTCACTGATATACTCTCTTTTACTACAAAATTGGAAGGATAAACACCCACCTCCTATAATGCAATGGACTGACCTTACAATGCTTTCAGTATATGAATGGGTGGCATATTGATGCCAAATTCAAATGGACACTTATTTGGATATTTAGTCTGCTTTTGTTGAAGCTAGAAAGTTGTATGCAAAATGTAAAAAAAAAATTAAAATTGGGAAGGGGCAGCGGTGCCCCACTGGGGGGCCCTTTGCAGGCACCATTAGAGGTGCCTGTGGGTGTCATGGCACCCATGGGCGCCGTGTAGGAAATCCTGACTTAGAAGTTACAAAAGATTAAACTTGGCAAATCACAGCGCTTATTATTCATACACATCACAGCTGGTGACTGGTAAATAAACCAAACCTTAAGTTTGTGAAATCTCCATGAGACGTAAATAGTATGCTCTTCCTGGACAGTTTGCTGCCATACAGCAATAGAATTTATGCAATATTTTTAATGTCAACTTTCTTTTGGTACTTGAAGGGACCTTGAAACTATTTTCTTTGAGCATGTAGAAAAGATTCAAGGGGTTTGCAGTTTGCTGGGGCTAAGCGAGGCATGATGCCACTTGAATGAACGGGAGCTCCCTCCCCAATGCAAATAGCAGATGTAAGGCTTCCGATTTAGACCTTGTCTGCAGCAGAGGGCAAAGAGTTCAAGACCCTCCCTACACCATGTCACTCACCAGGTCCCTACCTGAATTGACCCCTCTCTGTCCACAGCTTACTTTTTAAAAGCCATTCACACAACTGACATTTGCTAATTGCTTGAATAGTGTCTTGTCTACTTTGGCCCTCCAGATGCAGCGAGACAGGAAGTAGTGTCTGGGAGAAAGGGCTTCAGCAGGATTGCTGCCTGATTTGCCACACATATCTCCATGTATCCCTGTCCAATGTAAGGAATTAGAAAATCAGGAGACCACGCCACTTGAAAATGGTTATTCTTACGTATTTTGAGACGCAAAAAAACCAAAAACAAACCCACCGTTCTGTCTATTTGCTAATTGCAGAGAGAAAGTATTATTGTCTGTCTTGTTACAAGATCAGGCTGTCTACTAATGAGGAATAGAGTGCTCCTTCAGCAGCCGTTTACTTTTCCCAACAACAATAGACATAATTAACAGCAAAGCAGACAAGATTAATTCCACCCTGTGTTAATCCCTCTCCATTCTGATTGGCTCCCTTGATTAACTGCATATGGAAATAAGGGCAGTAAGATGTCAGGAAAGCCCTAAAGAATAGACAGACTCTCTCTGGGAGACTCCCTCAGAAGGAGCAGGCAGAAAGATAAGGAGTGCAGAAGGTGGCTGTTTAAAAGACTTATTAAAGTTGCTTAAAACACAAATAAATTAAATCATTAAAGACTAAGATCCCAGCATGGCAAATCTATGTAGTTCATAAGATAATGCATGGGACTGAAACACTGCAAGAGTAGCATAAGCCAAAGATAAAATGTCAAAACTTTAACTGACAATTAACTTTGTGGATCAGATTCCCCACACAGTGGTCTAGATGTTGCTTTTGTACTTACCTTATCTCTGTTCACAGTAAATGTTATTTCTTAAATGCCTGCCTGCCTGCCTCAGATGTTCCATTTGCCTTCCATACACAAAACAAATGCAATAAAACCAATTAATTTCTCATTAAAAGATAATCCCCCCAACCATGTTAATAAAATGCGAAATCATATTTTAAAAAATATACAGATTAAGCTCCCGCTGACTTGTGGTAGCAGTGTCTACTCAACAGGTCAAAACTTGTGATTTTAATGCACTACAACCATAATTATAGCTAGACAATGTTTTTAAAAAACACATTAAAGTAGTCAACACTATCTCAAACTCCAGGAGGGATTGAGCATATTAGCTATTTGATTCTTGAGCCCCAGTGCTTGCATTCATCCTCTGGCTGTATCTGTTGCCCTACATCAGCCTTCCCCAACCAGCTGCCCTCCAAATGTGTTGGACTACAGCTCACACCATGTCCAATCAGCAATAGCCATGTTGACTGGGGATTATGGGAGTTATAGTGCAACACAACTGAAGATACCAAGTTGGGGAAGGCTGTCCTACATCATGCAAATGTCCAACAACATCTTTGTTTGGAGGGTGAAAAAAGGATCACCTTCTCTCTTCCTACTTCACAATTAACAGCCAAACTGCTGATTGGACACCTTGCAACTGAGTCCAGCTGTTCCTGTCCCTCATCTTTACAAGTATATTGCATTTTAGTCAGGCATACTGACTCAGAAACTAGACAGGAGATACAATTTATGGGTAGTTTATGTGACACATTGACCATGTTAGACCTGTTCCATATTTAATTTGGTGCCCCCCATATTGCCTAACTACAATTTACAGGTTACATGCATCTCACATGAACTCCCTAGACCTCAGTTATCCACTCCATATTTAAATAGGTACCCTGAGTTCCTATACAATATCCATAAGCATTTGGAGATGCCTAACAATTACTAAAACCAGGAATACCCCAAGCATTGTACAGCTGAGGCATGCTTCACTAATGGAAGGGGGGGAAATACCACCGTTTAAAATGGCTGCACCCCAATCATATTTGTCCACCATTTTGCTAAACAGAAGTGTCATATGCTATAAATGCATTGCTGAAAACAGCAGAAGAAGAATAAACTAAACTAAATCATCGATGAGCCAGTGTGGCGTAGTGGTGAGAGTGTTGGACTGGGACTCAGGAGATCCGGGTTCTAGTCCCCGCTCAGCCATGAAACTCACTGGGTGACTTTGGGCCAGTCACTGACTCTCAGCCTAACCTACCTCACAGGGTTGTTGTGAGGATAAAATGGAGAGAAGGAGGAGGATTATGTAAGCCACCTTGGGTTCCTTGAAGGAAAAAAGGCGGGGTATAAATATAATAAATAAATAAATAAAATAAATACCTACTAAGGCAGCAACGGAAGCAATGGCTTGTGAACAATTCCAAATCCTAGTTAATCAACCCAGAGAATTCTATACATGCTATAGATAAAAATGTGCCAAGGTGTGGAGCAAAAAAAAGAAGAAGCAGAAGAAGCAGCAGCAGAAGAATTGTTTTGTTTTACAAGCACACACACAAACTAGGGAGGCAGTATCCAGACCAGTTTTCTTTCAATAATCTGAGTGAACCTCTCCAGCACCTCATCACTGCCACCAAAGCCCACATCTTCCATGCAAACATTGCTATCTTCCACCATTAAACACACACACACACACACACACACACACTCCTCCTATGTAACCAAGGACCCCATCCTCAAAATCTCCTGCTATGCAATCAAGCACCCCAGTCCATCAAGGGTTGTCCCATTCTTCAGAAGTGGGCCAGGCAGATGTACATTTCCTAGTTCCACATTCAGGTTGTTTCCCATTATTTATAATGAGTGTCAGAAGTCGGTGAAAACAGCGAGAGCTGGATGACTATTTGAAAGGAGAGAATCTTAACACCTTCCCTGCCTTTAGAATGGGGAGTGCCTTTCCTAGGCTTTTGTTACATCCTTGTTACAAAGCAAGAGCCTTGAACTCTTGCTACTCAACGGGAGAATGTTATTACTTGCTCAAGTTAATTAACTTAATCATCTTGGGTGGTATTAACTCCTGTGACACAAATGTTGCATTCATGTCAGTAGAAGTGGTGGATGTGTTGATGGATAATGGTAGTATTCGCCCCACCACCCACTCGTATAAGGTATAGGGAATATATTTTAAAAATTATCTCTCCCTTCCTCCCTCCCCAGCTCTGTCTCACACACCTCTATACAGACCCATGTAAGCAACCCTTCTAAAATTTGTCCATGGCTGGAATCAGCTAATCAACTGTAACCAGCCAAAACTGTAACCAACCAAAAACAGCCACTGATGCTGCTCCTCTGTCAGGAGGGGAAAGGGGTATCTTGTCTGTAATGTCTGGTAAGTATCAGTGTGATCGCCATGACTTGGCTCCACTCGCCTCGCTGGTTTCAAGCTGTGTGTGTGTGCCTGTGTGTGTTTGTGTGTGTGTGAGCCTTTTTGCACCAAAACTTAGAGGGGCTCAAAAAGCAATAAAGTGACTTGCTTCGCTTTCTGAGGATCAGCATAATATCAGAAAGAGCCCCTACCCACATCTGTGGATAACCTCTTTTTAAAAACAGCTGTGGATAACCTCTTAAAAAAAAAACAAAAAACTTGGCCTGGCACTCTGAGCAATGCTGGGGAGGGAGTGGGGTGGGTCTAGTCACCATTTAAATTTCCTACCGAACATGGAGTGGCACTCCATCTGGACTTTGCGGGAAATCAAAATGGTGACTTGACCCAGCTGCCTGGTGCTGTTCAGAGTGCTGCTGCTACCACCACTGGATAAGTCCACCTGGACTTGTGGATTATCAGGGCTAGGTTGTGGACAGATTGAGGTGAACAAGGAGCCATGGGACAAGCCAGTAGCCAGGACTAAAGGGCAAGCCAGAAATGGGGGGAGTGAGGAGCAAGCCAGAAATCAGGAACAAAGAGCAAGTCAGGACTGAAGGACAAACCAGGAGGAAGAACTTCAGGACCAAAGAACATCTAAGGATGCAGGAACACACCAGAGCTCATGAAGACCTTGTTACTCAAGCAAGGCTAGATAGAACAGGAAGCCCTTTATGTTCCTTCCTGCCCAGAGAGATCCAATGGTCAGACTGGGTAGGAGGAGTCAGTCTGGAAGGTTCTTCAGTGAGAAGCTGCTGGCTGCAGTTCAGTGGTTCACTACACAGAGGAGCTGCACACTGGTTCAGCAGCTCCCAGGGAAGAACAAGTTCGTTTCTGTTCGCAAATCATGCAGATATGTCCCATTCACAATGCTGAATGCAAATGCAAGCAGGAGTGCTTTTTTTTTTTTTTGAGAAATATTTGCAAATTCTGAAATTTGCGATCATATTCGAAAAATGAGTTTGTTTGTTTTTTAAAAAAGTGCACTTTGAAATGCACATTATTATTTTTTAAAAATAGAATTTTCACACTTTAGTCAATGGGGGAAAGTGCACACTTCTGAAAATTACACACAGAAATGTGTACTTTTCCCATTCAAAATGCTTGCTTTTCCTGTTCAAACAAGCCGAAAAACAAAAACGGGAGCAAGCCAAAGCAAGCTTTGAAGTGATTTTTAGCTGAGCTCAAAAATCGCTGGTTCTCCCATCCCTACCTAGGGGCTCACCCTTCATAACTGGAGCCAACCCTGACCGTTTTTCTCCAGGAAAGAACAAGAATTTCAACACAATTCCCAGTGGGTTGAGCAAATTTGTGGACCTCTGCATTTGTCCCATTGTCGTTATATGAAAACCCACTATCATGTGTTATCTTTAAAATATGGCTATACAGCAGTGATGGCGAACCTTTTTGAGCCTGAGTGCCCAAACTGCAATACAAAACCAACTTATTTATTTCAAAGTGCCAACACTGCAATTAAACCTGAATACCGAGGTTTTAGTTTTAGAAAAACAACTCATACAGTTGTCCAAACTAATTAACATATTTTGTCTTAAAAGAAAAACACAATAACAGAGCTTTCAATGATAAAAAGTTTTTTGTTGAAAAAAAATCAACTCAAAAATTATTATAGTACTACATTGTACACATAGCCTGAAGGGAATTTATACAAACTTTTTAAATTAGATGCCAGACTGAAATTGTATGGGGCAAGCTTTATCCCGGGTCCTTTCCCTGCTTCTACAGGTGTCGGATTAGTAAAAGTAAAAGTCAACCTGTACTAGGATGAGCAAGATAAACAAGAAAACTAAACGTGCTTAACACATTTTAAACACTTTATGTCTTGGACTGCAAACACTGCATTAGGTAAAAGTTGGCATTGGGCATGCTTTTGCACAATTAATGTGATTTTTGCTATTGCATGCATGCTGATAATTTGTCAAACCTTGGCTCATACTCCGTTAGTTTGAGAGCAACACATGCAGCACTCAGGTCAACTGTTAGGGCTTTACATCCAACCCATGCTCTGTGCATCATTCTTCAAAATCTTTTAAATGTGATAACAATGAAGAAAAGAATTCTGTAACAGGAATTCTAGAACAAAATCATTCTGTTCTACACTGTGAGAAAGAACAAGATCATTAGTGTTTTTGGTAATTAGGATCTATACTTGGTAATCCTGAATTTAACATGTAATTTAGGCTGTACTACAGTGTAGTCCAGAGTTATCCAGTCTGCTAATGGGCTGGGTTTTATTTATTGATTTGATTTGTACCCTGCACTCAAGGGGTACAAAGACAATTGGCACTCAAGGTGGCTTACAATCACAAATAAACTTGATAAAAACAGTAAACTAATACATTCAAACACATTAAAAACACAGCAACAGGTGGGGACTAGCACCCAGGTCTCTTACCACTACACTGGCTCTCATATTTGTTTTGCCTTTCCTCCAGGAACAAATGATCTCTCCATTTTTACCCTCACAACAATCCTGTGAGGTAGGTTAGGTTGAGAGGTAGTGACTGGCCCAGATCATCCAGTGAGAAATGCGAGGCATTTGCCAGTCCTCTTCAGGCAGCAAAATGCCCTGGGCCAGGACTGGCTGTGTATGTGTGTGTGTCCTGTTTGGCTGCTGTGTCTGAATGAGGCAGTAGGTCAGTCTCTGCTTCTTTCTTGAATGTGTGTGTGTGTGTGTGAGAGAGAGAGAGAGAGAGAGAGAGGGAGAGGGAGAGACTTTTCAGAGCAACTGGGCTTGAAGAATTGGTTTTGAGGTAGGCAACGCTGGAGGAAGAGGAGTGTGCGTGAGTGCGGGGATTTAAAGGAGCAGCCCAGCCACTCCTTTGCAGGCAGGCAGGGTTGAGAGCAAGCGCGCAGGTGAGAGAGAGGCGGAGAGGAACCGACCTAGCATTTAAAGCAGCAGCTGCCCGCCTTGCCTTTCCCAGCTTGCTCTCCCACCCCTCCCCTCGGGGAATCTTCATTTAAAGCTACAGCTGCCCTCCCCGCCTTGCCTGGCCTCTCTCCGCTTGCTCTCCTTCCCCTCCCCTCGGGAATCCTCCCTGCAATCCCTGCCTGATCTCGCTCCTCTCGCGTGTCCACAGATTGGTCCCTGCGTGCCAGCTGTGGCACGCGTGCCATAGGTTCGCCTTCACTGCTATACAGTATAATAATCTGAAATTTACCATGCTTCTGCAACAGATCAGATATCGACTAGACATGGTGTACCTGAGACAACTGACAACCTGTTATCCTATGTGGTTATTTGTACACTACAGTAAGTTTATAAGTCATGGCCCAAATGGAATCCAAATGTTTTAATGAACATTTTGTTTGTAAACATTTTGTTCATAAAAAGGCTACCTCCCAGTATAAATATTAAAAGTTGTCTTCTTTTTATTTAAACATCCTAGTTAAAATTCCTTGTAGTCAAATAGTACTTCTGGATTTTCCTACTGAACTATAAACAAAATGGGATTCATGTTCTCCTTTCCATTTGAGCAGCACTAGACTGCTGACAGATTGTGCTATGATAAAAGTATATGCAGTGCAAAGTCCCTAAAATGTTGTAATAAACTAACTCAAATGTCACTATTAAAACATTTCCTTTCAATGGGGTTACAGCTCAGATCTTCATTCAGCTGTAATACCCAAACAATGGAATTTGCTGTGCTAACATTATTTTTTACGAGAGCAATTTCCTTTGGAATATTTAAATCAAGACAATAGCAGCTGAGCTGCAAATACATGCGGCTCGCAATGCTGAAAGCCACCTATAAAGTAGTTTTAAAAATTACCTCCTACAGAAACTCTGTTGTGTGTGTGATCCTCACTGTTGAAAAATAATGCTCTGGGACAGAGTTTTGTGGTCACTGCATGCAGACAATTCCCCTCCCCACACATAACAGTACCCCTGGGGTTCTTCTATAACTGAACAAGAGGATCATTTATTTTCAATCATGTGTTAATGTTCAGTGTGAAAAGATTAAAAGGAAGTATCATGGCATAAAACAATTAAACAGGAAGAAGTGACCTATCCTATATGTATGTGTGAAGCCGTCTAAAGAAGCTCCAGTGAATATAATTTGCCAGAACATGAAGCTGAGCTGTGATGAACACAGATACAAAGAGGGGGAAAGAGAGATTGCTCAATCTTTCTTGAGGGTATTTATCCACAGTTGCTTCAGGCCTAGGGGGTCTCAAAGTCTGTCACAGGGGGGATGATCACAAGTCACCCCCTCGCCGGATCGTCACCTTGAAGTGGTGAGTGGGCTTGCGTGTTCCGATGAATCCTGTGAGCAATGCCGTCGGGAGCTATGTACTCCCAGTAGGGTCACCCATGGCGGTAAGGTCCGGGGGAGAGGAACCAGACAAAGAACGATCCAAAACATAAAGTCCTCAACGGCAGAACAGGCGGAAGATAATTAAACCTAAATTACAACGGCTGTGAAGGCGGATGAAGGCTGCAGCAGAGAATGGTTTTCCAATCGTCAGGGTAACCGTGCCATTGGATCTCTGCCGTACTCTGTCAAGTTTGTGTGGTGATTCGTTGTGCACCGATCTCCCCACATAAAACAGTTTCACGCACAGGCGTCTTCCAACCCAACCCATCCAACCCAACCCAACCCAACCCAACCAACCAACCAAACAAACAAAAAAAAAGTCCCATGGCGACTGGCGAATGGCAACGGGGGCAGGACTGTGAATCTGGAAGCCCCTAGTCATGGACCAGCACATGGGCGGTGGATGCAGACTCAGTCGCCCTGTTCAAGGAACGAGGTAGTCGAGCAGCTCGGCAGCTGTATCCATGACTGAGCAGCCCTATTTAGGATCCACTCTGCTCACCTCGTATGGGGAGGGGGCTAGAAAAGGTGCCCTAAACATAGTCTACCTCTTTCTCCCCTGACTGGATTACCGCGTCCAGTGGGGTCACCATTTTAGCGGTCGAAAAAGACATTTGAATTTTGGAACATGGAATATACGGACATTGATGGATAACATAG
The DNA here is from genome assembly GCA_021292165.1 of Shinisaurus crocodilurus. NCBI lineage: Eukaryota > Metazoa > Chordata > Lepidosauria > Squamata > Shinisauridae > Shinisaurus > Shinisaurus crocodilurus. The sequence continues at coordinate 23,149,599 of CM037880.1, read as the reverse complement.
ATAGTGAACGCCCTGAGCGTAGGACTGCTATTATTGCAAGGGAGCTGAGACGGTTTAAAATTGACATAGCAGCACTTCAAGAAACTCGAAGGGCAGGAGAGGGACAGCTGAAAGAAGAAAAAGGAGGTTATACCTTCTTCTGGAAAGGACTACCTGAGCAGGACCGACGAATGCATGGTGTAGGCTTTGCCATCAAAAATGAACTAGTGAACTCTTTGTCAGAAGTTCCTACTGGCATTAACGAACGCCTGATAACTCTTCGATTAAAGCTCGCCAATAACCAACAGGTAACTATTTTGAGCGCTTATGCACCAACATTAGATGCTGATGATGACATCAAGGAAAGTTTTTACAGCCAGTTGGACAGTCTCCTGTCAGAGATACCTAAGGAGGATAAAATTATCCTCCTGGGCGATTTTAACGCAAGAGTCGGGCGTGACTTTGATTTATGGCCAGAAACTATTGGAAAAGGCGGAGTTGGTAATAGCAACCCGAACGGACTCTTACTTTTGTCTATATGTGCAGAGCATAATCTCACTATCACAAACACGCTCTTTCGACAAAAGAATAAGTTTAAAACATCATGGCAGCACCCACGGTCAAAGCACTGGCATCTTCTGGACTATGTAATTGTCCGTGTTAGAGATCGCCGCGATGTACTTCTTACTAGGGCCATGGTGAGTGCCGACGACTGCTGGACAGACCACCGACTAATCCGGTCCACAATGGTTATCAACATTGCTCCCCAACGTAGGCTTCAAGGAAGGAAACCAAGGCGTAAAATGAACATCCAAGTCCTTCAAGATCCTATTAAGCAAACTCGTCTTCAATCTCTTCTTAAGGAACATCTACCTACAGAACCTCCTGACAACATTGAGGACCATTGGTCTAAGCTGAAAACCTCCATTACTGCAGCTTGTGAACAAACTATTGGATATGAAACTAAGAAACATCAGGATTGGTTTGATGAAAATGACAATGAGATTAAATATATAATTGACCAAAAAAGGAAAGCCTTCCAAATATGGCAAAATGATATTAACTGCGCTGCCAAGAAAAAACCTACGCTAGCGCAAAGGCTGAGGTCCAAAGAAGAACAAGAGAACTTAAGAACGCTTGGTGGAAAAAGAAAGCTGAAGAAATTCAACAACTTGCAGAATCTCATGATGCACGGGGCTTTTTTAAGGCCACAAGGGCCATTTATGGACCAAAAACCTATGGTACAAACCCTTTACAATCAAAAGATGGCACCAAACTCTTAAAAGACAAAGAGTCTATTGCACTGCGTTGGAAAGAGCATTATTATGACCTTTTAAATCGTAAATCTAAGGTGGATAATGAGATTTTTTCGCAAATCCCGCAAAAACAAATTAAAGAGGAACTTGCAATACTCCCCACTTTGGATGAAGTAAAAAAAGCCATTAATCAAATGAAGAACAACAAAGCTAGTGGACCAGATGGGATTCCTGCTGAAATCTTTAAAGAAGGGGGGCCCGAACTTGTACAACATCTTCATAAACTCATCGAAAAAATCTGGATAAGAGAAGAGATCCCAGAAGACTTCAGGGATGCCATAATTATCACCCTCTTTAAGAAGGGTGATAGAACAGACTGTGGAAACTATCGGGGCATTTCTCTCTTAGCAACCGCAGGTAAAATATTTGCTAGGATTCTCGCAAACCGTCTTCTATCTATTTCAGAAGAGATCCTCCCTGAAACTCAATATGGTTTCCGCCCCTCTAGAGGGACAGTAGACATGATTTTTACTGCACGTCAGCTCCAAGAAAAATGCCGGGAGCAAAATCAACCCCTTTATATGGCATTTATCGATTTGGCTAAGGCCTTTGATACTGTAGACCGTACAGCTCTCTGGACTATCCTTATGAAAATTGGATGCCCCAATAAATTTGTGAATATCTTGCGACTTCTCCATGACAACATGACGGCAACGGTTTTGGACAACAACGGCTCTCATGGCGCTCCATTTAAAGTGGGATCAGGTGTTAAACAGGGATGTGTTATCGCCCCAACATTATTTGCCATTTTCATCGCCATGGTTTTACATCTTGTCAAGGGGAAACTTCCCACCGGTGTGGGAATTATATATCGAACAGATGGAAAGCTTTTTAATCTCAGCAGGCTGAAAGCAAAAAGTAAGGTAATTACAACCTCCGTTGTGGAACTTCAGTATGCTGATGATAATGTGGTCTCCGCACATTCAGAGGATGATCTCCAAACTATCCTAAATGCTTTTGCAGAAGCATACGAAAAACTTGGTCTCTCACTTAACATCAAAAAAACCAAAGTGCTTCATCAGCAAGTGCAAGCCAATCCTTTGGTGATGCCATCTATCCAGCTTGGCGGGACAATACTGGAAAATGTCGATCATTTTCTCTATCTTGGCAGCTATCTTTCTGTTACAGCTAACATTGACAGTGAAATCCAGCATCGTTTGAGCTCCGCAAGTGCCGCATTTTCTCGAATGAAACATAGAGTGTTCGAGGATCGGGATATCTGTAAGAAGACCAAAACGCTGGTTTATGAAGCCATTGTATTACCAACTTTATTGTATGCCTGCGAAACATGGACTATCTATAAACGTCACTTCCACCTCCTTGAAAGGTTTCATCAACGTTGCCTCCGGAAAATCCTGCAAATTACTTGGGAAGATAGGCGAACAAATGTCAGTGTACTGGAAGAAGCAAAGACTACTAGCATTGAAAAAATGATCCTTCAACGCCAACTTCAGTGGACCGGTCATGTTGTTCGAATGCCTGACTGCCGTCTCCCAAAGCAGTTACTTTACTCCCAACTCAAGGATGGAAAGCGGAATATCGGTGGTCAATATAAGAGGTTTAAAGATGTTCATAAGGCTAATCTAAAAAAATGCAATATAAACATCGAAAACTGGGAAGCTCTGGCCCATGAACGATCTAAATGGAGGTTGGCCTTTCACAAAGGTTCCATGGACTTTGAAGAAGCCCGAGTGCAAGGTGAAAGGGAGAAACGTGCTAAGCGAAAAGCACGTCAAATGAATCCTTTACAGGACCATCTTCTATCTGGTAACCTGTGTCCTCACTGTGGGAAGCTGTGTGGATCTAGAATTGGCCTCCACAGTCACTTACGGACCCATCGCTAGAGTCTACACAATCTTCTTTAGAATTTCCTCCTTTTATCCCGGAAGACAATCTTACTCGGTCACGAGTGATCGCCTGATGATGATGATCACAAGTCAAGAAAGTAACTACCCAGTTCTCTCTCAATATTAGCCAAACTGGAAATTTAGCTTGAAATGTCCAATTACTTCATCAACTTAGGGACAAGCTGGAAGGAATCCAGGTTACATAGTGCCACAACATGCTTTTGAGGTGATGGAACAAACAAGCAGGTCTCATTGATTCCCAAGGACAAAGAAGAAGTATATCATCTGCACGCTCTTAAGACTAAACTTCCAAACCATTCAACACAAAGTGTAGTACTCTGACTCCTGACTCGGAGTTAGGAACTACAGACCAAGCTCTAGAGCCTATTCAGACAATCAAATTTGCCACATGATAAGAATTGCACCTTCTCCATCACCCTCCACATCTTTGAGGGCGAATGCCTGCAGCAGGGAACCTGCTCTACTTGTGCAGACTCCTCCCCACATGATTTAGAACCCAATGTGGGGGCCTTCCACTAGCCACATGCAGCCCTCCACTGCCTTTTGTGTGCCCCCAAATGTGTTCCCCCTGCCACCATTGTTGCCACTGAAAACCACCACTGCCTAAGGCATCGGGCTCCTTCCAGCCCAATGCAGGAGGGTGCACGAGGAGTCATTCTCATGAACCCTCTTTCCTTGGAGAATCCCTGGGAGCGGGGCGAGGTTAAAGCCTCCTTTCCACCACAGCAATCTTAAGCTGTAATGGGTTGGGGGAGGCTTTAACCTTTCACCCCATCCCAGTCATTAAACAGGATTTTAAGGGAGTCTGTGTTTGCATGCCTACACATGTATGTGCAAGGTGTATATGTGATTTCTGTGTGGGGGATGAAGCCCCAGTCACCCACCCAACACCCTATGTCGCCCTTGACCCAAAGGAAGTTGCCCACTCCTGCATTAGTAGAACAGGCTCTTCACTGGAGATGTTTGCAACAGGGCTGATGGTGGAGGAGGCAAAGCTAGTGCACTCACTTCACTTCCCCCTACATGATTCTAACACCTGAAAGTGGCTCATCTTTCCCTGGCAAATGCCTTTTCCCCCTAGGGATAAGGACCGCTCCTCACAGTGAGAAAAGCTACCACAGGTAATTCTATTATGTATAGTTCACAAACGCCAATAACAACAATACAGTTTTATCTCCAATGTCATCACTTTGGAACCATTTAAAGTCAAATCTATGTTCTAATGAACATGCCTTTTTCTTTAGCAATGTGGAAAATTAAAACGTAGTTCTGTGCACCACTTGTAGAAATGCCCTGAAACTTTTCATATTCAGAACACATGCATGCACAGACCCTCTACCACTCCGTTTAAGTGATATCCATTTTATTTAAGACAAAAGCCAAAGAGCTGGGGAAACAGATCCACCTCACAATAAGTGTTTAGCAGAACCCATGATGAATGGTTACCCAATGAGAATAATATAGTATGGTCTTGAGAATGATATAACATGGTCTTGGGAATGTAGGGTGGGGGACAGAGACAAGAAAAATATAAACAGAGCACTGTCCAATGTATATGTAGCAATTTAGACGGCAAATGTGTTGCTTGAGTTCCAGCAGTCTTAAACACAGCGTGCAGCTTAACCTTATCTCCCAGTGCCACTGCCTTCCTGCAGTAATTGATGCTTGGAGACCCCAATTTCATATAAACCAGGCCACTATGTTATTGTATACAGCAATCTTACTGCTAGCAGAGGCAGGAAACTCTACTGAACCCAGATCAATAGACATGTCAACAGTAAGCTGCTTAATCTAATTCTGCCTATCTCATCTTGGAGCACAGAGTTTGCAATTTTACTGCAGAGGTCCCCTCTGACAGGAAACGGTTTGGAAAGTTTACTCTTAAGAAGTTGATGGTGATATGCTTATCCTCCAGACCCTCAACTGTTTATTCAGCAGAATGGCCATTCTAAATGTTTCATAAATGGCAGCAATGTAAACAAGGCACTTTCAAGTACTTTTAAATATAAAAGCCATCAGGGCAATCTGCTTGGCAGTGGACACGGGGAGTTTTAACAGGACCAGTCAGTTGCACTTCACAGTAAATTGCATTTGTACAGATGCACCCAGCTAAAATAAACTGTGAAGACCATAAGAGTTCTCCCCATCCCATCTCCCTGGCTCTAATGGTATTATTTCTCCTGGTAAACACTTGACTACTCATCATTAATTTGCTTCTGTTTTAATACAAACATCAGCACGGGCCTAGGATCTGAATAAATGCCATAGAAATTATTTCCTGCCAGTTTGACCTGCACTGTTTTGTCTCTTGCTTTAATGTTTGTGTTTAATGTATTGTACACCAGACAGAGAACGTCAGTTATTGGGCAGTTTAAAAGTACAGTAAATTAATTAATTAATTAGTACAATCGTAGCTTCTGATCATAGCTTTGTGTCTACAATTTGTATGTATGTGTTCAGAAGTTATGATTAATATGTTGAAGCCAGGAGCAGGGTATGTTAGCATGATCCTGATCCCTTCTCTGTTTGTTCATTCTACATGGGCACGTTCTTTGAACAGGACTGATGTGAATGACTTGTGCTTCCTCCTTCTGGGCTTCCTGTCCAGAGGTGACTGCAGAACGTCGAAGGAGTGGCAAAGATCATTAATAGGGGAGCAAACAAATATTTTTGGGGGGTGTGTGTACTTGTTACCCCTTGAAGCAGCTTTGCATATGCAACCAAGACTTCCCTGCAGACAAATACATGAAATTCCATGCAGGTGAAATGGCTGGCAAAGGAGGCACAGGCCACTCTGTTCCTCCTCCGGCGCGTGGCATCCCACTTTGTTTCTGTGCTAGACATGGAGGAAGGAAAGCCCCTTCCTCCACAAGCAGCATGGAAATGCAGAGGGCTGGAGGGAGGGATGGCTCCGTCCATTTGATAGAAGGCATCTTAATTAACTTGCTAAGAGGATAGAAGCTTGCATATTCGTGCAGGTTGCAGAGGTGGGGACATCCCCTCTTCCGTGGACAGGACAGAATCGCTGGTTCGCTAGCCTAGTAGAAGGCTGGTATTTATTTATTGGAGGCAAGAAACGTTTGTGGGCTTATTTACAAGGCTGCTGGAGTGTTCCTTCTTCCTGCATATTGTGTAAAGCAGAACATTTCTTTGCAACTTACCACTACCACCACCCCGCTGCAAATTTCCAGATGAGCTAGTCTTTCACATGACCTAAACAATTGGACTTTCTAGCACATGACATCATGGCCTCTCAGATGTAGGCAATGGGCAACAGCCAGCAGAGGAAAGGATGGGGCAAGCGACTCTTTGCACGTAAAAAGGGGCATAGCCATGACAACTTGGCTATCATCTTCTCAAGGAACAGACAGGCAGGTTTTCAGGCAAAACAAAGGATGCTTTTGGGAACATACAGAGTGTTTTTCAGTCACCATTCAGTAACAACACTATACACTAGGAAACAGGAAGCTGAGGTGCCATTTCACATTTGGTGGAGGGCACACAACAATTTTATGGTGAGAAAGAAGACCTACTTCAAGCTGTTTGATATATTTAAGATTAGAGGCTGCATATTTATTTAATTTGTGGTTACGGTACATCCTTAAATCTCATAATAACCAGGAAAAATGAAGAGTGTCATATGTGGCCTGAAACACTGGGAGAAGACTCCCCATCCTCCCTAAGATGAAAGTGTCTGCCTAATTTTCAGAAAGTATCCACTGCCTTATTTTACTGTACTTATTCTACATTCACATGGTTGGTGAGAAAACACTGAATAAAGCTTCCTTTCTCTCTCTCTCTCTCTCTCTCTCTTTCTCTCCTTTTTGCAGGTCTACACTTGTAATTACATAATTCTTTTAGGAAACATGCCAAAACGATTTACAAAAAAACATGTAATTCACTTAAACTGATTTTCAGCCATCCATTGACAAAAATGACTCAGCTAAATATCTGGATTCATGGTAACTCCACTCTGACACACATAATATGGACTTTATTCCAAACCATCCAGTGCACCTCCTTGAGCAATGGCCCTGTCATAATGGAGGTATTTCGTCAGCAATGTTCCAGATACTGTATAGTCACAGTTCACTGGCAACTCTTTTAGGTCTCAAAATGCCTGGGGATTTTTAATTTAATCTAGATTAATCCAAATTGTGTTTCTTCCCTCAAGGTTTCAAGGTACCAGACAATTTTGAGGGACAAGTGAAGTGCCATGGCTGACCAAGGGAGCAACTATTAGCTTGCTGCTTACCCTAAAAATAGAATTAATGGCTTCAGACCATAACAATCCTTTAAAATGCTTTGACAGTCACTTTATCACTGGAGAACAAGTGTAAACTTGTTTAGAGAGAAAGGGTGATCCTATGCTTAAGGCACTGGATTGGAAATGAAAGAGTACTGGGATTCTATTCTCAGCTATGATACTTTGACTATGGGCTAATTCTAAGTGCCTCACTTCCCCATTTGTTTTACATATAGATACCGTACACTGATACAGATATGCAGAGGATAAACTTGCTTTCTATCTCACAAGAATGTCAAGGTACTGTAACACCTAATAGGGAAAATCGGTAAGTCAATTAAATAACTCTTGATATATGCTGATGCACAGATCTGAAAGTACAGCAACATAATTGAGTCAGAAGACAAAACATTTACTTCCATTATAATATAACCAAAATAGGAACAGTCCTTTAAGTTAATACTTTCCAGACCAATTTCAAGAAAGGGAATTTCATTCACCTATCTAAATATAAATGCAGAAAGAACACAGTACCTTTTAAAAGCTGCATTCAAGATCCTAGCATGGCCAATACCTACATGACACTAATTTCTGTGCATTAATGCAGTTTGGAGGCAATCCAGAAAGCACCCATGTGGAACATCTAGTCATCTTTCCCAAACTATCTTCCCTGTACTGCATTTTAAAATCTATTTACAATGAGCAGTGTGCTTATCTTGGAGGTCTGGAAGGAGGACAATATAAAACATTGCTGCCTGTCGGAACCCGGGGGACAATATATAAAAACAATATTCCCCCTGGAGCAGAGTTGCAGCGGTATTGGCTCAGTGGAGTAGGCTTAGTCCATGAGAAGTAAAACAACACAAGCCAGGTTTTCTTTAGCAAAAAAGTTTACTAAGGCTTTGGCTTGAAAAACAGGAACAGAGCATAGACAAAGTGCAGAAGACAAAAATACAGAGCATAGCCAGCCAGCCAGAAAGAATGACTGCCCAACTGCCCAACCACATTATCATTACATACTTATATACATATCTACAACACATTTCTATTACATGAGGTAATGCCCACCTACATGTAATTAAGACACAGCTCTACTGTCCTTGGAGCATATTAGAAAAAAAACCGTTTCTGGCACAAAGAGGAGTGAGCTAACAGCTATGTCCTTGGACAGTTCTCTGCACCTGTCTCCAAGGCTAGCTTTCTACCTTGAAGGCAAAACTGAATATTTGAACCATATTCTGACACTGCCTACATGGATGTCTCCTCTCACATTCCTGGAGTGGAGCCACATCTACAATCCAATCCAGTACAGAAGTATGCATATGCATGCATACATGCAGCAAGAGCACACACACACACGCACACGCACACGCACACTCTTCTTCTGTGTTAACAATTTACCTACTTCTAAAATAAGCAACAAGATAGCTTACCTAACTTAGAAGGTATTTATTGCAAGGCAGCCTTGTTATCATTCAATTAAAAAAACATGCTATGAATATTTAGGTTGCTTTCATACTGTACCCTAGTGACTGAGGGTTCAGTCAATTTGTGTTGTTACCTCATATAATCACTAAAGAAGAGTTGGGGGGAGGGAAGAGAGCTGGCAGATTAAGACACTAGCTCTTAGTGGTCATGTAATTGAATCTCATGGCATGCCAGATGAACTAGGGTCAGCAAAGGAAATATGATCACACAACAGTGTTATCTCTAGTTGACCTAGTATATAACATGGGTCAGTTAGAACCCATGGAATTATATTACCTGATCCACCAATGGGCAGCTTTGTTTACATGTCCCATTGATTCCCAGTGAGCTTGCAAGCTGCAACCCAAATCAGCTGGTGTCTGAAAAGATACTAAGGACATAGAAATTTAGTTTGATGTACATCAAACGCTCTGCGTAAATTGGAATTGCCACAAAGTGTTAAATTGGATGTAGCTCTCTGAGGTATCTTGTTTATATCTGTGAACATTCTTTCTGGTTTCCAACACAAAGATGGTCCTAATGATTGGCTGGATTCTGACCAGCCTACAAGACTGGAGAGCAGCCAATTTTTTTCCTAGACCCTATTTCAGAGCCTATTTTTACAGATTATTTCTGAAAAGGATGTGGACATGTCCACAAATCTGCTTGACTAGAAATACAAGGACAAGTTTGTGTTCATCCATTCCCTTTCATGTTGCTATTTTCCTGACCACTTGATTGACAGGCAGCCCTTCTGCTGGTTTCACAAAAGGGTTCTCCAGGCTCTCCCCATCCTCTGCTTCTCCCTTTTGATCTGTATCTATTTCTTTCTGCTTGGCATCCAATGGGAGAAGCCTTCCGATTAGCTCACGCCATCCTCTTGGCCATGTTCAAAGAACGTATATACATAAGCGTGACTTAAAGTGCCAGACACTCAAACTGAAAAACAGTTTTTGTTTTAATCTTTTCCCTCTAACCAGATGCTTCAGTTTGCTTGTAGCTGAGATGAGATGAATGGTTTGCAAATTAAACGAAACATTTTTATGATTCAGTTCAGTAGCTGGACCTTTTCTTTTTTCCTCCCTAAAAGCAAGGTTAGAAGTGACTGGCAAACCTTTAAGGTTATTGAAACTAAATTATTAACGCTGCATTTCACCTTTCTTTTGTCCTCCTCATGGCATTCTCCCTGATTACTTGCTGCAACTCCCTCCTACAAGTTGTAAATCAAATGAAAAATCTTTAGGAGTAGAAAAACATCTGATTAAAAAATTTTATCCGTAGGGGAATTGCAGATATGAAGAGAAACCACATTGTGCATTTTATACATTTGAAACTTCTGACAGTCTCCCTTTTCTTTTCTTTTTTGAAGGGGGGTGTATGGAGTGAAAATTGAGCACTTTCATCTTGGTGAGTAACAAGAGAGAAGTTTCTCACCTTTAAATCCCATTTGCAACCTTCAAAACAACTTTGAAATTTTCATCTAGTGCGTGACTGCACTTGGCGTGTCATCCCTCCTGTGTGCTAGGATGACACAGAGTTATGCTGGATAATGCGCAAGATAAAAAGTTGCCTTCCATATCTTAAAGCTGAACAATCCACAGGTCCAATGAGATCATGGGGCTCTTAAATGGAACAACATGGGGCTCTTAAATGGAATCCTGAAATAATCCATGACAAATTACTCCCCAATAATAGAAAATAAATCTGTTCCTTTTTTCTTCCGTGTTTCTATGCTTTCTTGAACGAAGCAACTATTTTAAAATGTGATGAAGTCAATGGCCCTATCTTGTGGCACAACCATGAATTAATTTGCATGCTTTTCTTACCCTAAAGCAGATTTCTATCTGTCTTTGATATGTTTTCTTCTCTGAACTTCTAGAAATGAACAATAATTTGGTAACTTCATTAACAGTACAATCCTATACATGTCTAATCGGAAGTAAGCCCCACTGGGTTCAATGGGACTTACTGTCAGGTAAGTGTGCATAGAATTGCAACATAACTGCATGAAGGTTCCAACACGCGCACACGCACACACACACACACCTTGATAGATGTACAGTTAAAGAGATACTCTAGGAAAAGATAACTAACATATATACACTTGGGAATATCATACTCTCCAATTGCCCCAAATTTGCCTGGACAGTCCCGCAAACACTTAAGCCATCACAGCTTCTTACTTTGTTATGCAGATTCCCGATTTGTTATGCAGAGCCCCAAATTCCCCTGCCTCCTCCCGCAAACTATTTAGCTTAGCTGTGCTTTTGCCCATGGACCCTTTAAGCAGGAAGGGAAAAGACCGAGGATAGGCTCCTTCCAACTCTATGATCTATGAAATCTCTGTGTGTGTGTGTGTGTGTGTGTGTGCGTGCGTGCGTGCGTGCGTGCTCTACCTGCTTCCTCTGACCAGGCCCCCTGGTAAGTAAGTAAGACCCATTGAAGACATTTGTACTTACTCCCAAGTAACTGCGCATAGGATTGCCCTGTTTGTTTTAACTTAATTCAAGTTAGTTAAATTCTGTAAGATTATTCCAGTTTAAGTGCTTCTTTAAATCTAAATTGTGTGAATAGAACACAAAAAGTGCTTTAAACTGGGGCCTTTCCACAATAACAAACAACAACAAAGCTGTTCCGCCCCTCAAAGTTACTCCTTGTGTTTAAAAACCAGAGCTGTAGAGGTGTTGGAGCAAAACGCTGAAGGGGCTCAAAACCCCAATGTGTCTTTTTGTATTTTCACCCACCCAAAAGTTCCCCCTCCTCCACATCTCCTTTTCTTATCCTTCTCCAACTGCCCTGAAAATGCGGGACCAATCCTGACAATGTTAAAACAAAAAGAAAGAGATTGCCCTGCAAGCACTGACACCGCCTCTGCCCCCATGAAAAACACCAAATATCAACAATTAAGGATTTAAGTAAGGTAAAAATAATAATACAAAAGCCACTAATAAAATATTATAGAATAATATATAATATAATAATGTAATAATTATAACATATACGATTTTGCGTGTTTCCTCTAATAACTTTTGTACTTGACCATGCCCTTTGGTTGCCAGGCCATACCCTTGGCCACGCCCTCATGTTGCCTGGCCACGCCCTCTTGATCACACCTTCATGTTGCTTAACCATACCTCTTACAAATTCACATGTGTCTCCCTATTTTCATCTGTGAAATGTTGGAGGGTATGGAATATACACTCAACACATGCTGCAGTATCAGATCCTTCTTCTGCTAGCTAACTGATGCAGGCCTTATTAAACTATGAGCGCAATACTATAGGTTTAGACAGGAAAAATGCTGGGGTATGCTGGGAGTTGTAGGCCCTTTTTCTGTCTAAACCTGCATAGGATTGCATATTAGACAGCTAGAGGATGACAGCATGCTGCCTTGGTATGTGAGGGCTGTACTGCTCATGTTGGGCTTTTTCAGAAAACAATGTGTTATCCTTTTCCTACTGGGCCACAGTGGCTGGTATCTAAGGAAGTTTCAACTGGGGGTGGTTCTGATGCTTCCATCGGAAGGGCAAGTCCTGGACTATTCCCTGTTTAATTCAGGAAACCAAGGTCCACCTCTGAAAGAAAACAGAAGGCCACTTTGCAGGGTGTTTTTTTTTATTATTTAAAGCTTAAATGCTTTGGCTCCTGCTCATTCTCCTTGGTCAGCAAAAAGCAAAACAAAACAAAAGCACCAGTCAGACTGAAGTCCATTAAGTCCTGTTTTGTATTGACATTGGTTGTTCACAGACAGACATTTTGCATGCGGTGCTGATTGTTTCTTGGCTTCCTACATATGTGCCAAATTTTTCCCAACCCATTTGAAGATAATCTATGGACAAGTATCCTCTAATGCAGAATCTGATGTATGGCTCTAAAAGTTGGCAAATTTCCTGTTTAAGAGTGGAGACAGTAGTCAACTCACTGTAAAATTCTCACAGGCCCTCTCTTTTTATCTGTTACCCATTCTCTTAAGCATACTATATTTAATCACTTCTTTGTTTCTGTTAGTTTTTGGCTCAGAATATTTTTTTTTTGTAAAATCCTTAACAAATCTATATCCTTTATCAGTCCTTAGAACAACCCATAACATCTGAGTTATATGAGAGAGAGAGAGAGAGAGAGAGAGAGAGAGAGAGAGAGAGAGAGAATTGCATTATGGGCAGCCCCATCCAATGTGGATGCCTTTAACCCTCCAAACTTGGGAGGACTACAGGCATCCAGTGGAAGGCAGGAGAAGCGTGGTGACTAGGATTACCTCCGCATTCCCCTTGTCCTCCAAAACATTTAGACAGCTGATTTCGGTCGCTGAAATGTTTTTCCCCTTCTCGCGAGAAGGAGAGGCTGAGGCACCGCCTGGATTCCATGGACGATGGCAGTGCCTCACTCCTCCCTTCCCCCTCCCTGGGAATGCCCCCCTGCACTAGCTCCGAAGATGATCTTCCGTCCTCGGAGCCCAGCCAGTGTGGAAAGAACCGCGCCAGCTGCAAGGGTGGGGGTGATGGCACTCCACGGGCAGAGTCCCTGCTGCAACCTTGGAAGGCATTTCCGAGGTCAGAGTGGGGACTCCGACCTACCCTATGGCCCCCCAGTCAAGGTTGGGAGGCCATAGGATTGCACCCTAAGGCCTTTCAATCAATTGCACTGTTAGATTTGGATGAATTTTATTTTGTTTGTTTCATTATTTGATCCCAATTTTGGGGATTCATTCCCCGTGCACACGTCCTTTCTTTGTTGTTGTTGTTTGCTACCCGATTTTGACAACTGCTCTTTGTGCCACAATTTTATTTTCCCAAAATGCACTGCACCCTAGATGTGTGCATTGGATTCAGACAAATCCTGAATCCCAAGCGGAACTGGGCAAATTTGGACTGACCAGAAGGCATGGTCTAATCCCTGAAACCGTATTAGGGGAGGATAAAATGCCAGGAGACAAATCCTGAATCCCAAGTGGAACTGGGCAAATTTGGACTGACCAGAAGGCATGGTCTAATCCCTGAAACCGTATTAGGGGAGGATAAAATGCCAGGAGACAACATTAATTGTGCCATCTTGCAGTTGCAAAGGAAGAGTATCAATTCTACTAGAAGCTGATACAGAAAATATGTACATCTTTTAGAGCAGGGCTCTCCAACCTTAGCTCCCCAGATGTTGCTGGACTACAGCTCCCAGAACCCCTTGCCATTAGCCATGCTGGCTGGGTATGCTGGGAGCTGTAGGCCAGCAACATCTGGTGACCCAAGGTTGGAGAGCCCTGTTTTAGAGAGTAAGAACAAAGTGTGTTTCTAATTTTAATCTAGAGAAAAAAATCTGTGCCCCAGGTATAGTTTAAGAAAAATCTAAACTTTGGATTAAGGTTACTGCTCTAACATGCATTTGAACAACTATTTTAAAATGGCCAGTCCTTCTGAATAACTTAGTTATGAAGACTGTTTTTTTTTCAGGACAGGTCACTTGAGAAACAGTTTTATGTGGGCAATAATTGCTCAAGGACTCTTGAGCACATTCTCTGAACAGCACTTAATTGTTCCCTTGACTATAGGGCATACTTGTTCCCTTTAAGTCTTTATTTTGCCCAGAGAGTATTTACTTCTTGTTAATGCCCTGACCTTGACTTCTGTGCTACTGCTCCTAAAGCTAATGCAATATCCTCAGACAATGGCAACTATTGCTAGGCTCTCAGTGATGTCACTGAACTCATTAAAGGTATATAGTTCATTTCTTGGGTCCAGAAAAAACCCCTTAATTATTGAATGCAACCTTAGTGGAAAACAGTCATCCTTGTTGATAAGCTGAGTAAACAAACAAAAATGTTTTGTATGAATACAAAAATAGTACTTAAAAGAATTGCTGCAATGCCCATGTAAGTGCTACCAGGTATGAGGTTCACGAGATAACAAGAAAACATTGGTTATCTTCAATTACATGCATTTTTAAAATAATAACTAATAAAATTGATATAACAGGGCTATATATTTTTATTTGCCATTTTTAAGAAACACAAATCATCCTATACATATCTGTCTGTGTGTCACCTCAAATCTACTGATAATGATAATCTTTGGCATTATTAAATAGTATTAGCTTATTATACTGGATGCAATGAAAGTGCATGTTAATAGGTAGCTGTAAAATATTTCATAATGCACGAATGGACACTTCTAAAAGAAAACAACATTCACATATTCAGTGCCACATTTTATAATGTTGTACTTCTGTGTATATTCAATCCTGCCAATACGGATTAAACAGCATAAAGTACTTCACACCTCTGTAGACATTTAGCATATGGCCTCAGAAATTTATTTAAAACTTTTCGTCTTAAATGGCATGTATTTATTTAATTAAAACGTGATATGAAGGCCCAAATCTCTGGCTTTCTAACCAGTGGCAATTGTATGGGCAGAATTAGAATACGAAAAAACTGTACCTATTTCCACAGAATTTGTAATAAAGCTGTGAAGTATTCCACAAGAGTGTGAGCCAGTTCACACGATCATCATAACTTAAACAAGCCATGGTGGCTTGTTTAAGCCATGGTGCGTGCCAGGTGCCATTTGCCTAATTACCCATTTGGGCGCAGCTTGTTGTGTTGGCTAAACCCAGGTGGCATGGCTTGTTTTAGGGGGAAAGAACCTTCAAATAACCAAACAACAAGCCAATGGTTATTTGAGGGTTGTTTCCCCCTCCAACAAGCCATGCTGCCTGAGTTTGGATGACACGACAAGCTGAGCCCGGGGAAAGTAATTAGGCAAATGGTGCCTGGCATAAGCCAGGGCTTAAACAAGCCACCATGGTGATTGTGTGAACTGGGCCAATATTTCAAATATTAGTTGTACACAAGTCCTTCCCCCCCCCCCCGGAGGCTACTGTACTTACATTCTTACTATATTCTGCCTCGACTGCTGCCAGTGTTAAGGATTTGATATTGGACACCTAAGATAATCTCTCAACCTGCTATCTGCTCTCCTCTGCCCTCATCCTCACCAGGGAAGCTGCCTAGACTGTGGCTCAAAGAATGTCAAATTAAGCTGCTAACTGGAATACCAAGGAGTGGTTGGAGGTCCCAAAATATATATATGGCTTTTAAAGTCCCTGTGGGGCAACTGGCTACCTATCTCCTGGTCCCTGTCTTGTTTATGCTGTTGCTGTGCTGGGGGGGGGGTGTAGTTCGCATCAGTGGTTCTCACAAGAGAAGGATATAAACATCTTGGGCTGGCCCCTGTAACAGAGGATGTTGTATCTTACGTAAAAGCCCGAAATCATCGAAGAATTACAGACTTTTTCTGTGTTGAATCTGGGGAAAGGACCCTAACTACTATATGTTCACCTAAGAACTTTGCTCCTCGAGCTCTACTACCTTCAGCCAGCTGAATACTGCCTATAGTCTCCTGCATACAGTTAAGTGACTGCCCATGTTAATGCTATGAGCTCCCTCTCAAAGTCTCTACATGATGCCACATCTCTCTCTCTCCCCCCATTTAAACCACATGTTTTTGCACACCGTGTAAAGTGCCACATACATTAATGGCACATTGTTGTCATTATCCACAATCCACATTGAGTTGACACACTGGCACTTAGACTAACATGTCTTTACCTTGAGAACACCAATCACTGTAACCTCTATCTTATCTGAATTCAGTCTTGCACTCCATCAGAGGGTACAGTCCCACATGAGACAGACCAGCCTAGTATATCAAGACCACTAACCAGCATAATCTCTATATTATCTGGATTCAGACTCATTACACCATTCAGATGGTAGATCATGACCAAGGATACTACCCGTGATTCAAATGAAAACAACAAACAAAAACTTGGTATCGTCAGCTTACTGATGATATCTAAGATTGCAGGCATTCTCACCAACCAGCCTCATATAAATATTTAATAGTACTGATGAGAGCATGGAACCTTGAAGACCCAGAAGACAATTTCCAGGTGTCCTGAACCACAAAATATACAGAATACTCTGAAAAAAGGGTTGGTATCTGGGGAAAAGAATGCCATTTTAGCCAGAAACTTTCTCCCTTGAATATTTACTGGTGGACAGGTAAGCATATTCAAGTTGCCAGGTCAAAGTAATTCAGACAACAAAACAGCAGGCATAAATATTTTTAGTATTCAGATTATTTAATAAATTTCCATAAAAGTTTCTTTTAAATCAGAGAAATAACTAAAAAGAATGCTACTAAAATACTATGCTTTGTACAGCATAAAAAAGTATGTTTAAAAGGAAATTATATACATTAGGCATGTATTGGCCAGATGCTGAGATCAAATCACCCAGTTTTTATAGCTAATATTAACTCAATTACAGTTCTTGGTACACACCAACAGTACTGTTCGTATATACTTGTGAAAATATGGACGTGTTTTAAAACTTGTAACCATAGATTACAGACTAGCTTCCTGTGGTGGGGCTTTTGGGTTCCTTTTAGAACAGATGGTCTAAAGTGAGGATGAAGGAAACCATTTGCAGGAACTATTGTTCAGCCAGAGAATGTTATCTTGGCTTCATTTATCATGGTTTCATTTAAGTGTCATAGCATTGAGTAGCATAATTTAGGACCAAACTTGAAAAGAAAAGTAGAAACAGGAATTAATAATATGCTTGGAAAAATAGTACATATCATGCACATCTACTTTATCTACACACTAACATGAAAATGAAATTAGCGTACTATAGAATTACCCCCAATCTGTGGCTTTACTGCAATAGTTTGGGTTGGATCCAGACTTAGTCATGCTTAGAGTAGACACACTGAAATCAATGGGGCAAGTAAGTGATGACTAACTTAAGTTGTCTTGATTTCAATGGGTCTACTCTAAGCATGACTAAGTCTGGATCCAATCCTTGACCCAGGTTGACCTTTTTTGTATGCCCATGCTTAGCAGTGGATCTTTGTTAGGTTTCCATAATTGCCACTTGTGATGGCTAGTTGGGATAGCAGACGGTGTTTAACAAACAACAACAACAACAAACCTGCATGGGACAAGAGGAGCTCAGGAACTAGAATCTAAACTAAACTGCAGGATTAATATAATATTTCCTCTTTGGCTGTGGGTTCCAGGGATGCAGTACTTAGGTTTCCACGCCCCAGCTTCCTTTGTATTAAGAACACCACATGGAAGCATAACCTTCAGGTAGCAAAGCAAAGCAGCTTATGCAAACTTCCACATGTTCAAACATACACACACAAAGATAGGACAAAACCAGATCCTCACCCAGTGGGACTGAACCACACTAGGCAAGTATCAGAGGGGACATTGGACTGTTCCATTACAGGCCCCTTGAAATACATTCAATACACCATAATGGGAATCCTTGCATTGGCTATATAGCTAGCATCTATTCCAGTAGCAGTTTTAGGCAGGAGGGCAAAGATACTGCCCAGACATTGGCAGATTAATAGAAATTCTGTAGGCTACCCCTCATTCAACACATTTTCTCTATACATGCAGCAAAACCACTTACTTCAATTGCTGCATAACAGATTGACTAGATAAGCTGATCAGCATCC
The DNA here is from genome assembly GCA_021292165.1 of Shinisaurus crocodilurus. Taxonomy (NCBI): domain Eukaryota; kingdom Metazoa; phylum Chordata; class Lepidosauria; order Squamata; family Shinisauridae; genus Shinisaurus; species Shinisaurus crocodilurus. The sequence goes on along the minus strand of CM037880.1, from coordinate 23,131,199 downwards.
TCACAAGGAAAGTTTTCAGATTCTCAACAACTGGATATATACATTAAAGGAATTTGTTAGGAACATTTATTATTTTTTAAAAAATCAGAATAATTCAATGCCTGCATTAAACCTTATCAGAAATCTAATCTAACTGGGTTTACGTATCATCATTCATATCACTTATCTCAGAGTTACAGGCCTAGCCAATCTTCTTTAGTTGCTTCTTCAATTTTCCGATTCCAATACATACTTAATACTGCAGTGGAAATCATGTCCTGCTCCATCTTTAATCCTCGATTAGAAACAGGCTCACATAGTTGCCCTGTTATGGCTCATGCCATCATGAACCTGCTCATCCAAGTTTTGACTAAAATCTCCTCTGGAATATATCAGAGATTTAATGATTAGCTGCTACCAGATCCCAAATGGATATCTCTGTCTCTCCAGATAGGGGCCCCTTTGGAGAGACCATTAAGGTGGGGATATTCTGGTGCAAGGCTTATGAACTATGTATTTGGGCACCCTGTATTCTTGAGGCCAGCAGTACTGCTTGAGTGTCTAAAGCCCATGAGGTTCTGCTGAAGTTTGCTGAGTTAAACTAATTTAGAATTTTTAATCCCCCAAAGGTTCAATTTTTAGCTGGCAAAACCAAGAAAGAAAAACATGCCATTCATGAAAGAAAACAAAACTAGCTTTTCTATTATAGCGCTGCACAGATGAGAGCTTACTGACCCAGCCTTAAAGATCTTAGAATGTTACTAGGCTAAGGTTCAGCATCCATGCACTCACAACTGGATCTGAGCAAGGAGCATTTTCCCCAACTGGGTCATTTCTGACCACCACCCCCACATGTTATAGGAAAAACCTCTTCTCCAAAAGGATACTTTTGGGATGGAATTTTCCTTGACTGGGTTCAGACAACACAATAACCCACATTCAAGGGTTGAATATGGGTTGAGTGTGGGTTGTTGTTGAACTGTGGGTTATCGTGCTGTCCAAACCCATCTGTGCTAACAAGTCATGGCTTGTTAACCACAAACAACCCATAAAGAGAACCCATGGTTTGTTGTTGAGTTGTGAACTGAGGGCTGTTCACTATGGTTTGTTATCTTGCCTGGGTTCAGACAACACAATAACCCACATTTCAACAACAATCCATGGTTCAACAACAACCCACACTCAACCCTTGCATGTGGATTATCGTGTTGTCTGAACCCAGTCTTTGTGTCTCTGGGCCAATCAGGCCCTGGGGGTTGGGCTTAATGTGACTTACCAGACAATGGGTAAATTAGCTTCGAAGCTCACACTTTCAGGTGGTATGTTGCTTACCAAAGGCACCTAGGTCAGGAACACCCATTGCTACCAATTAGGGTTCCGATTCCCGCCCACTGCCGGGTAAGCAAGGTAGACAGATTCAGAGGAGGAATGGGAGGCAAAAGCACCTGATCTGTCGGCTCTTGCATTGGATTCTTGGAGCACTCTGATATCAGAGTACTCCCTCCTATGGACTAGATGCACATAGAATTGCTCTGAAACTGGATCAGAAAGATTTCTCCAGTACAGCCCACTATATAGTTTACATTGTTAGCTGTGCAAAATGAAGTATTAAAAAGAGAGAGAAACCCAGCTAAATTTAAGTAAAAGGGTCCTTTGGATATTGCAGATGGGGAGAGGGCTGAGAGAAAGGCCACCTAGTGAGTTTATTGCAGAGGCCACATTTGAACTGGGAGCTTCCTGTCACACAGCTCCTTCTCATAGCTACTACACTGGAGTATCGTAGATCTCATGGGCATAGTCTTTCTGCCACACTTCTGTAATTTTGATGTTATGAATTGCGCAATTAATATTGAAGACCCTAGCTTGACCTGACCAGACACCCTGAAATCAGCCCGTGAAAGGAAAAGGCTTACTTCTGGAAAATGCACCAGGAGGAACTGAAACCTGCTGAAACTGGAGCTTGCTCTTGACCACTTCTTGTAAGCTTTTATTATTTGTTAGCACTGCTTTGAGTCAGATCTAGTATCTGCTGATCCACAGGCCATTTACAAGTAGCTAATTTATGAAGAAGCTGAGGTTCATAAATGGACAGTTTGCAAGCAGAATCGTTTTACTATAAGGATGCATAATTGAACATTTCCCGCAAATGCTATTGTTTGAATTAGATAAATAGTTTAAGATGTATTGTGACCTTCAGGGTGCATAAATACTGTCATTCTTCATGGCTAGAAACAGAGCATGCTCCTTAGTTGATGATTTGTGTCTCAAATGGATCTGATAAGGTTCGGGACACTCTTTGTTTTTGTCAGTGCTGTGGAATAGATAAATATCTAGAACTTGCATGGATTTACCATGTAACTGGAAATAAAACAAAGTCTAAGTTGACCCATACATTTCTGGCAGTACAAGTGTCTAACCTCAAGTCATATTTATCATTGTTGCTAAACCTCACTGAAGCCTGAGAATGCTTGTAACTTATGGCTAGAGGCTGTCAGCCTTCATTTCATGAGATGTAATCCCTGCATTGAAACACATTCATAGACTGGGACAAGCTATTCCAACCTATGTTTCCATACATAAAACCAGGCAATCCATCATCATGGTAACATTAACAAGTTCTGAGTTTCATCCCTTCCATATCTCTGGCTGAAATAACCCAAGTAACTTGAATTTAAAAACATGTTGGGATGAATCCTGAGTTCTTTTCCGTGACCTAGAAGGCCTCCTTCAATCTGTAGAAGCAGAGGCATCTGATGAAGGAAGAGAAGGGGGAGGCAGTTTTTGATGGAAATTGTAATATTGCCTGCTTAAATCAATGAGGTAATATAACCACTAGTTAGGAGTGGGAGGAAAGGGTTAATTGAACAATCCCCAGGGTGCATGTTTTCTAACCCCTCCTCCCTACTTCCTGCCTCTCTGTGGCCCGCTCTCTCTCTCTACTTCTCCAACATGACGAACACACGCGTACAAGTAAACGAACTGTAACTAAAACTAATAAATGCCTTTATTAGTTTTAAACCTTGTTTGGACAATCTGTTGCCTTTTAGCAGAGTTTAACAGCCCACGTGGTGATAACCAGTTTCAAAACCCAGGCTGTGCATAAGGGGGAAAACTCTGCTTCGGCCTAACCAGTATAGGACTGACTCCTTCCCATATCCTCCAATAGTTTTCACCTATTTTCCCTCCCCACTGCAGTCCCCCACACCACACCTACACTGTTCCAAAGGGCCCCCCAGCAGGCCCCACGTAAACATGTCAGTTTGATAGCCGATATTATTTCTTCTAAAATAAGTTAATTTTGTAATCTACAAAAAGGTTAGCTGGTATTTAACTCATATAAGACAAAGCTCATATAACATCACATGCCCTCCTAAAAAGAATACTAATCATGGAAATGATGAGCTTAAAAAACATATCTCCACGTCACCATCGATTATACTATCTTCAGAACATAATTTGTAAGAACCAAACACTATTCTTTGCTGAGAAAGAACCAAACAAACAGTACTAGGTAGTGGAAGAGGGAAAATCAGTTCCATTGGCTATCTTTTAGGAAAACTGAAGCAGTTCCATTTGCATATATGGCCACAATACTGTGAATTAAATCAGTGTAAAACAGAGCAGCAAGAGCTGGCGGATGGTGGCAGCTATAGAGACCAAATCAAAGATCACAGACAAACCAGCAAAGAGTTATTCTATAAAAGACATACAGAAGCTGTATTTATGATATGGCAAGCGCCCGTCCCTCACCTTCCTTGTATTAAAATGAATGAGTATGTCCTCCTGCTATTTTAAATTACAAGCAGCTCCTTTCTAATCCAATACAATCTTCCCGACTCAGTGTTTCAGCAGCTGTCTTTCATGATTTCTAATCAAAGCTGATGATAACCAGCTTTGGCAACAGATTGTAGTATCCCAAATGAGTAGTTAAACAAAGAAATTTGTTCACTTTTACCTTGGAACTCAGGGCACATTTTGTAGTCTTAGCATCTCCAGACCCAGCCAAAAGGGGACTGATGGATTTTATAATCTGGTCAACATCCTTAATACATTTAATGAACAAATGTCAGAGGTCTATAGTATTTGTATGCTTCAGAAAGGAGACAGCTAGCTGCATGACAAAGATGAATGCCAACTTTGGTTTCTCTCTCTTTCTCCCTGACACACACACACACACACACACACACACACACACACACACACATATACACTTGACCACAGCAATTTATTAAAGCATACAATGGAAGCTGTTGCTTGCAGCTGATTTATGATTGATTGAAAATTAGACATACAAAGAAAAAAAAATGACATTACAAAATCAAAGTTCTCTCAACTCTGGCTCATTTTAAACTATTCTTTAAATGAAAAGGGTAAATCACAGCAAAATAACATTATGTGAAAAAACAGTATTGATTTGGGAAAGCACAAACAAGAAAATAACCAGAGTCAAATATAAAGGGAATTCATCAGCAAGTGGGTGGACAAAACTCATCAGGCAAGCAGACATGGGTTAGATACATCGTTTTGCTTTAGAATGACAGGAATATTGTGATGTCAAAAAAAATCATGTATAAAAATAAACCCTTTGATGTGTAGCTGCCAAAGTGTGCAGAGTGGTCTGCAGTAATATCTTGTGCCAGGCAAATGGAGCATGTCTATTTGTCCTTCTAAAAAAACCATGAGCGTGATATGAGCATGCGGAACTGTCTTATGCAAAGTCACTGCCTTTCCCCAAGTCCCTCTAGCTCACTATTCTCGAGTTTGATGGGCTGCAGCTCTCCAAGGTGTCAGGCAGAACTCCTTTAGGTAGCTAAAAAATACATTTTACCACTGAGCTATGGGTTCTCTCAATAGGTATGCTATGTATTTCCATTGTGTGTATAATTCATGTGTGTGTGTGTTGTGATTGCATGTATGAATTACATGCCACAGACATAAGACATGACTGGGGATTCTCAAAATTAGAGTTGAGCCAGGATGTGGCAAATCCCAATCTTGGCATGTACTGAGAGGAGTCCAAGCTAGAATTTTATTATGGGGAGAAGTAAACATTAAAAATCAATCCAGATTGGTCCCCAGTCTTTTGATTACATTGATCTCATCTCAATGGTCCTTGTTAGACAGCTATTTGTGGCTTCTACTATTTGTGGCCTATCACTCGGACGTTGTCCTAGAATACCCTCTTCGATACACTGGCAGAGGCCTCACCAATTTAGTTACGGATTCCCAGACTAAGCCAGCTTTCTCCCATCAAGAGATGTCAGCTTTTCTATAAAGATATCAAAGCTGTTTATTTGCATCAGGAAATGTGCATTTCCTAAATATTCTGGTTTTCAGTTAAAGCTAATTGAAAACAGGAATTAAGTGTAAATGGTAATTAGAAAATAGCCAAATAAGGTGCAATATTCATTTTACTTAAGGCGGCTTTAAAGGAGACACAAATTTAGCAGAAGTCATTAAGAGATAACAAAATGTGGCCTCTGTGAGTGAGTGCTTATGCAGAGATTTATGCTGAAATCCCACCAAGAAGTGCTACAGATTCTCAAAATAAACCATCACAACTGCTTTTATTTTTACACACTCCCTGTTCTTGAAAAAAGCCAATGTCAGCAGTAAAGAAAAGCAGCAGTCCCTGAAGTGGCATAATTATTTTCTCTGTTTAAAAATCCTAACATGTTAATTGTTACTGTAAAAAGTGTGCCTACAAATCAAATAAATAGAAGAGGAAGAATAAAATATATGCCATTAGTTCAGCAGCCTTCTACAAGCACAACGATGGCAGGTTAAGATAATTGGTTGATTAAATCAGCCTGTTAAGTTTACAGAAAAACCGTTCTGAGCTTCCTGAAGTAGTTAGAATCACACCAAAGCAGGTGGCTGAAGGTTAATGTAATTCAGTGATGGCGAACCTATGGCACGCGTGCCACAGCTGGCACGCAGGGACCTCTCTGTGGGCACTGTGAGCCATAGGTCGCCAGCCCTCAAGGTCCTCCCGGGGCGGGGCGGGGCGGGGCGGGCAGGCCTGGAGAGAAGTGGTGCTCTTCGCAGGGCTGTCCTCAGTGGGGGAAAAGGGGCGGTCCAAGCCTAACCAGCCTGTTTGTTGACCCGAAGAGTTTGCCTTTAAGTTGAGCTCCACGCCGTGATTGGCCCTCGGGGGGGGGGGTGTCCCAGCGGCTGCCGCAGCCTCCGCAAATCTGAATGGTGGGTGAGGGAGGATTGGGGTGTCTGTCTCTCCGCGGTAGTCTCGTGAGGCGGCGCGGGCGGGATTTGGCGGCAGCTGAGGCTGCTGCCTGCTTGCCTTCCTCCCTCCCTCCCAACGAGAAGCTGGTGCTGTTTGTGTGGAAGGGGGAGGAGGCGGAGGATGAGGATAAGGAGTAAAAAGAGGAGAGGAGCCAGAGCCCCTCCAGCGTCGGGTAGAGGAGTGGATGGCAGCCGCCAGAGAGGGAGGGGAGGCAGCAGTTGCCTTTTCCCTCTGCTCGCCACAAACTCTTGCTTTTATTTCCTCTTCTCCTTTTCCCTCCAGTTTCCTTCTCATGTTCCTCCCCCCTCCCTCATTTCTCCCCGTTTGCATCGTCTTCATAATTACCTGCCTTAATAGTCGCTTCTCCCCCTCCCCCCCGCACTGCCTTCTTCCTATCAGCCTCCCCTTCTCGATATTGCTTCCCTTCTCATGCTCCCCCCCCCTCATTTCTCCCCGTTTGCATCGTCTTAATAATTACTTCTGGCTCCCTGCTCTGCACCCCAGTCGTTTCTTCTTCCTCTCATGGCAGCCCAACCCCTGCAGCCAATACTACTACTATTTTCTCCCCCCCCCATAGCGCTTCCTCCTCTTCCCTCCCTTGCCCCCCACCCTTAGTTCTCTGTAACTAAGTTCTCTTAGTTCCCTCCTAGCCAGCACCTTCGCTGCAGGTGCCTTTTCCCTCTGCTTGCCACACAAATTCTTGCTTTTATTTCACTGCAGCAGGCTTCCCTTCTCGATATTGCTTCCCTTCCCTTCTCTTCTCCTCCCCACTCCTTCATTTCTCCCCATTTGCATCATCTTAATAATTACTTCTGGCTCCCCGCTCCGCACCCCAGTAGTTTCTTCTTCTTCTCAGGACTGGCCAATGTGATCATATTATGCCAGTACTTTCCCATCTACACTGGCATTATATGAATATGATCACATTGGCCAGTCCTGTTAACAATCTTAGAGCCTGCAAGGAACCAAAGGCGGCTTACATAATCCTCCTCCTCTCCATTTTATCCTCACAACATCCAGCCTAACCTACCTCACAGGGTTGTTGTGAGGATAAAGTGGAGAGGAGGATTATGTAAGCCGCCTTGGGTTCCTTGCAGGTGCTTCATCTGTCTTTTTAAATAAATTTTGTGTTTTTGTAGACTCCAAGATTTGAACAACAACAAAAACATGAGTTCAGCTCTTTTCAGCTTTGAATTATATCAAATCTGATACCAGAAACAGATTAACAGATGAGCTGAGTGCTGCATGTGTTGCTCTCAAACTGAGTATGAGCCAAAGTTTGACAAATTATCAGCATGCATGCAACAGCAAAAATCACATTAATCATATTACAAGTTGAGAATCCCTTATCCAAAAATACATGCGCCTAATTATTTAAAAAATCTATCTAAATTTACCTTAAGGCTACAATGTAGTACTATTAAAAAAATTGAGTTGATGTTTTTTTCAATAAAAAACTGTTTGTATCATTGAAAGCCCTGTTATTGTGTTTTTCTTTTAAGACAAAATATGTTAATTATTTCGGACAACTGTATGAGTTGTTTCTACGAAACTAAAACCCCGGTATTCAGGTTTAATTGCAGTGTTGGCACTTTGAAATAAATAAGTTGGTTTTGTGTTGCAGTTTGGGCACTCGGGCTCAAAAAGGTTTGCCATCACTGATGTAATTGATAATTATGTGGAGGTGTGGCGATGCAAGTTAAGTTTCTGTTGTTGGCTACCATTTGAGGTAGCCTTCCTAAGTTGGTGCCCCCTAACTATTTTGGATGATACTCCCAGCATTCCTGTGGCCATGCTGGCTGGAGCTCATGGGAGATGAAGTCCAAAACATCTGGAGGGCACCAGGTTGGAGAAAGCTGGTTTAAGGTAATGCATGAATTGTGTCCAACAGAAGACTGCAGCAGCTGGGAGAAAAGTAAGGATTCTCCACAAGATAGGCCTTTGGTGGGGTGGGTCTGGTCAAGTCATTTGTGCTTTTTCAAGTGTTCTTGTCAGATGCTCATAAAAACACACTCAAGCTTTTTCAGGCATTCAACAGGAATCCGTGAAAAGCTCTAAAGGCTTTTGGAGTGAGCTGGGGATGTGGGGAGGGGGAGAGATTGTTATTTGTACATCCAATAACAGAGATTAGACTGGGACAAACTAGGTACAGTACATAAACTAATGGTGCAGTATAGAATGTTGCACATTGTACAATCTGTGCATGGCACTGAATTCTGCTTGAAATATGGATGTGTAAACCACCACATCAAATGTTACCAATGGATTACATTCACAATTAAAGTTTCTTTCATGAGCTATTTATTTATTTAATTAATAGACCAGCCTTCCCCAACCTGGTGCTCTCCAGATGTGTTGGACTATAGCTCCCATTATCCTTGGCTGAAGGGAGTTGTAATCTGACACGTATGGAGGACACCAGGTTGGGGAAGGCTGTATTAGACAATAAGCTGGGGTTTCCTCTCCCCTTTGATGTATCCCCATCCAACACGTTGCATTAATCATCACATACCTACTGATATAGCATTGTATATTAAACTTGTCACAATGCATCAATTATTCGGTCAGAAAAAGATCTGAGTGCATGAATCACTTCAGCATTCATTAATCACTGAGTAGGTTTTAGTTTCTTTAAGGATAATGAGGATTTATTTATTTTTTATTTGTTTAAGTAAGTGAGGTATAGATGTATTGATTCTGCATGAACAGGATTTGCAATTGCTAGGAGGAAGCACTTGTTGTTTCTCTGATTCTGTTTTGATGAAACTCTTTGCCACTTCAGGGAATGTTGGCATTAAATTACATCTGGTACATTACCTCTTAGGAAACCAGCTAATGTCCAATTGGCTGTCACCTGGTGACATCAAATACTACCAGGTACTTCATACTGTTGTGCTTTAAGACTGAACAGTAGATTGAAATTTTCAACTCTGTTTGAAAATTGTTTGCTAGACTCCTTTGCCAACATCTGGTTACAAAACCTTAAATCTACTAGTGCAAGGCAGGGGCTATGTGCAACGAAATCAAGACTTGAATGCTATGTTCTCCAGATTAGTTTCCTTGATTGAGCTGCAGTAGGATTTGAAGCTGGATCTCCCCAGTTAAAGTCTGACACTCTAACCACTACACCACACCACCTGTGAATGTCTGTGGCTGGAGTTGGTGACTTGATTTAGAAGCTTAGGAAGTTGACAGTCTGAATGGAAGCAAGCAGAAAGTACTTCTCTGTTGATCAGGCAAGAGCAGAAGGCCTGTTAATTGCACTGACTAATACAAAACACTGATACAAAACAAAATTCCCTTATATGGTTGGAACCAAAAACATGTAATTCATGGTAGCTCACTAGGCTGGATCACGAGGTTTTGAATTCAAACCCCAGAAACAATTACAACATCAGAGCTGTCTGGCACCCCAAATGTAGCAATGTTTTGTGTGATCACACAAACAGTCTCTAAAAGACTATTTAATGTCTAAGAGCATGTAAGTTCAAAGCAAAGTACTTTGCTACAGATCTGTTTTATGTGCTGTTTTATGCAAGCTAAGAATTAAAAAAAAAGGCTCATGTACTGCAAGATCATTATTGGTTAGGAACTGGACTATTTATAAAGGCCGTAGTTAGCTGATAAAGGCTCCCAACTGTACAGCAAACTGGGCTTTCTTTGATCCAGCAAGTTCAGTTCTTCCCAATAGTATGGGGAGTTGAGTTGAAGCTGACTAGAACAAAGTTGGGAAATCTTATTTCAAAAGCAGGAGGGGCAGAGGGCACTTATCAAATCAGGTGCATTTGTGCATACAGTGATCAGCCTGTTCCCACAATATAGCCTTCATGTGATCAACAGGAGCATGGAAGACCAAGGATGGGGTTTACAGAGCTGTCCACTTGTATGCAAGCATGTAAACGGTATCAGTAAGATAGCTTTGAGTGTAATTTTGGAGCTGTGATGTTTGAAATAGGAGGCATTCCATAAAAACAGGGACTGTGAAGTTCTGCAGGAAGAAACAAATGAGCCCTTAAAATGAAGGTAACCCTACAAACAAGGGGAAAGTTGTTTTGTTAGTGGGGGGAAAAGGGAGCAAGGGAAGTTTGACAGAACATAAAGCAGCTCAAAGAAGTGTTTGGTCTTCCTTTAATGCTTTAATAAGGGTTAAACATACAGGATCACAAGGACCTCTCTGTGGCCTACAATTAGCACTAAAACACTCAATGGAACAATAGTTGCAAAATATTTTCCCTTTTGAGTTCTAAACCTGTTTATTTTTCTTAAAGTTTTCTATCTCACAGTTCTGCAAAGGTTCCCCCCACCCCACACTTATTTTTCTCCAGGATTCAAAGTGTTTTAATTGTATGAAGTGGCAGACCAAAACCCTCAGAGAGGAAAAGCTATGCTACAAAGCAATGTCTTAGCACACAGGCAATTTCCTAGCACTCCACCCTGGATGTGTCCAAAATCTGACCTTTCTAATGTTCTGCACTCTTTGCTTCTGGGATTCTGATAGAAGTTGGGTGAATAAATGCAAAAAAAGGTGGGTGAGGGACTCAATTCATTCTGTCCATGTTAAATATATTCCCAAAGAGTTTCGTATCACCAGAGGTACCATTTACTTTAAGATTTTGTTTTAGAATAAATCAACTTCAGAAGGTTCACCGCTGAGGGATCTGAGCTCTGAGAGGTGTTTCTATGACTTTTACACAAATAATGTCTTCCAGAGACTTCACTTTTCCCCCTTCTGCTTTGCTTTCTTCCCACTTGTTTCTCGTCATTAATTTTCTTAATCAACTTTTGTAACACCCTCATAGACACGGTGCAACAAATGTGATTGAACTGCGAGAATCTAAATAACTTCTATTGCTTGTCCTGCTGTGTCATCCTTGTTTAAATTGCTCTGAGGGAAAGGAATAGAGGCAGAATTACAGCGGAAGGAGGATCAGCAGCCAGGCTTTGATTCCAGCTCCTTTAGAACTTTGCTCAATGAATTCCTAGGGAAATGAACCATTGATAACAAAAAAAACCCAAAACCCTGTGTTAAACATTTGGAAGTGGCTTATGCTGGCTCAGCTTGTCTGAGCGTGGAAAGCTAAGCAGGGTCAGGCCTGGTTATTACTTGGATGGGAGACCCCTCCTCTAGTTTCCTGCATTGAGCAGGGGGTTGGACTCGATGGCCTTGTAGGCTCCTTCCAACTCTATGATCTATGAAAAGGCTGGAAGTACTTGATGACACTGGTAAATACTCACCAGAGTATTCGAAGAGGCTGATATATTTAATTTTTTAAAAAATCATTTCATTTTATATTGTGCTTTTTTTCTCCAAGGAGCTTGAAGCAGTGTATGGTTCCCGCCACACACTCATTTTATCCTGACAACAACCAGCCTGCAGAGTAATTAGGCTCAGAGAAAGAGTGACCCGTGAGTGACCCAAGGTAGGGATTTGAACCCAGGTCGCTCGAGTAGGGATTTGAACCCAGGTTGCTCGAGTCCTAGCCCAACACCCTACCCCAGGGGTGGGCAACTTCTGGCTCTCCAGATGTTTTGGAATACAACTCCCATCAGCCCTAGTCAGTATAGCCAATGGTGATGGGAGTTGTAGGTTAAAACATCTGAAGGTCCACAGGTTGCACACCTCTGCTCTACCTACTACACCACACTGGCTCTCAAATTTCTATTTGTATTTGCTTTGGACTTGGGTATTTCAGGTGTCCTGGTGGAGGGATTCATGTCCATAAAGATGTTGCCATATTTGCCTGCATAGAACAGCCATCTTTACATTTCTCTATATTCATGCACGTGCATTAATACAGAGCTCAGATATGGGGTCATAGTCAATATTGTGTATTTCCATTACATTGTTCAGACATGGAAGAACAGGAGCCTTGAAGTTGTTTACTTAGGCAACATCTCTCTACTCTCTCCAAATCAGTCCAGTGATTAGGCAAACTCTATATTGATCCTACTCTGCCACTTCATTAGGAATTAACACTATGTCTACACCTTTTCAGGACTTATCCAACTCTTCTGAAATCAAGGCAGAGCTGGTAGCTCTGTTTATCATGCTCAAACAGAATATTGCTAGGGAGATGAAAGACAATCACAGCCGTATTAGAGCAAATAATAAGTGAATTATGAAGTTGCTTAAGCATCTCTCCCTATAGATTTCACCGAACAAGTATCACACTGACCACAGATTGAGTTGGCAGTCTCTATAGCAGGGCTGGGCAGAAAGTAGTAATCCAGATGTTTTGGATGCTGACTTTCAGCATTCCTGACTATTGGCCATACTGGCAGGGGCTTCTGGGGGTTGAAGTCCAAAACACCTGGAGATCTTCCTTCTTCCTACCTCTGGTCTATAGGACTCTATGGGAATACTGTTCTTATAACATATTACTAGTGAAGCTACTCTTACTTGCTGGCCCATAAAATATTCATCCACTAAATATATAGTTGTTCCCACCTCTGTATTACTTAAGTATCTGCACAATATTGTCCATGAGAGCCAGTGCAATTCAGAGGTAAAACTGGGCTTGGGTCTAGGACATCTGGGTCCAAATCATACAGACCCTGTCAGAAATCTCTCATCTTCAGATCTCTCTCACATTCAGATCTGTAATATGGGAACAAGTGATACATGTCACAATGCTTTTAAGTAGGGTTTTGCTGAAAGGTTAGAATGCTTTTTGTGAACATTTTCAGCAACAATAACGACAACCCTTGCAGTTTGGCAGTCTTTTAGGAACTGCTCTGAAATAGGCTAAACATTTTTGCCTACTCAAACTGAGAGTAATGCTGATTTAGGAAGCCTTTCCCTCACTCTGAATTGGCTTCATTTACATAGCTTATTCACAAGGTGAGTTGTCCTGATGTGCGAACCTGCCCAGTGTGTCTCACATTTCCTGTTTCTGCACTTCTCCATAATGTACAATTTGGAATTCTTGCATCTTCCCTAGCAGTACAAAATATGTAGTCCAGACAAGAGAACAGCATGCACATCTAAACTGCGGGAGGAGAAGCTATGACAGTTTCAATTTGAACATTACAGAGGAGTGTGGGAACAGCACAAATTACTTCCTGATCCCCTTGCTTCTTTGTAACCTATAAAGCTGCCTGCTTACAGGAACCTTGCACTGGCAAATCCAATAAAAGAGGCCTCTGGAATGTTTTTATCCTTTCTAGGAGGTGGCTTTGAATTATACAGCTGTCATGAAAAAGATTATACAAATTAAAATTACAGACGTTAAACTGATTAAGAGGTCAAATAGGTGCTATATATATATATAATCTATATATTTAAATTGCATCTGTGTGTGTGTGTGTGTGTGTGTGTATATACACTAAAGATAAGAGCAGACTATATCTCTATAGAGAATTTAGACATGTATCTCTATGCATGTTTAGACCAAAAAATATAGTTCTACAATTCCCAGCATTCCTCAGTAAGCCATACTGGCTGGGGCATACTGGGAATTGTAGGACTTTTTTCTGTCTAAACATGCGTAGTAGGATTGCGCCCTTAATTGGTAATTCCAAAAATTCCTCTTCTAACCAGGTTATTATACTATAAGAAAATTATTGCATTGAGGAGAGGATAACTTTGTAAAACATCACTTAGAGACATCCACAGAAGTTTCTCATCCCCATCCTCCCCCTTGCAGCCACCTGTACCCCCTCCCCCACAAAAGCTTTTCAGCAGGGTCAGGGGGCCTTCTGAATTATGTGGGATGGGGCACAGAGGGACTCTTAGGTGAAGGGGAGAATCACCTCAAATCAGGAAGAGGTTCACCCAATTTCAGACATTCCCCATTCCTTATCAGCCTCCAGAACCCTTTCCCACATTGTTCAGGAGGGCTCCGAATCCTGTAGAGAGGCTTTTTCAGGCAATGTAGATGACTGCAAAAGGGAGAAGAAACTTTACTTCCACAAGCTTCCTTAAGTTGATTTATCTTAAGATCCAATCATAAATATTAGAGGAGTGGGCATCCCTTCCACTGAAATGTGAAATAATTTCCTCATATAGATGGTAAGAGTAAGGAAAGGGACAGTTAGAATTGAACAATGCATTTCTTTTATTACAGAAAATAATGTTATGAATGGAGTAGTTATAGGTCAAGATTATCGGTAAGATTGTTTCTTTGCTTAATGCTTTTTTTTTTTTATAGATACTGGTAATCGGAACAAAAAGTATCTGTGCAATTTTAGTGACAATTTTTCCTATCCAAATCTTGTTAGAGGTTTCAAGGTATTCAGTGTTACTATATTTAGAGGTGCTTATTTTGATGTCCTCACTGAATTCCCAATCATCATGATGACAATTGTCTACCCACCTAAGTTCTCCTCGGGTTTTTTGATATATTTTTTTAAAGGAATCAAAGGATTAGTTAATTGTTGGGTTAAGGAAAATCTACTAGGTTTGTATCTTTGTTTACATTTCATAGGCTATCCTTAGAGGTCAAAGGTGTATGCGCCATGCAGCAGAGATGAAAAGGCCCACAAATATCTCATGGTTCGTTACACAGAGCACCTGCTTTCTATACCATTCATGCATGCAGGACTTTGAGGTCCGGGAGGTGCGGTGGGGGGGATAAATGATTGACTTCCTTCTTCTCTCATCCTCCATCACAGCAGTGCTCAGGAAGGTCAGCAGGAAATTCCTGTCCTCTTCTCTCTCCCTCATCCTAGATCTATCAAACTTCAGAGTTATCCATATCCCCAGGAAAGTAATTCCATTTCCTTCTGTACCCTTTGCTGAAAGCCACCTACTGATTAGTCCTTCTGGTGATACACATAAGCAAATAATACATATGCAAATAATTTCAATGTTGTACTTATATGAAGTAGGTAAAATTTCCTACTTGTTCATACATTGACAGAAACACCCATACTCATTTTGTGTGTGTGTGTGTGCATATATATATATATATATATATATAAACACACACACACACACACACACAAAACACATGTGTATGTATATGTATATGTGTATGTATATGTGTGTGTATTACACACACACACACACACACACACGTGTTTTGTGTGATATATATATATATATATATGCACACACACATATAGTGTGTGTGCACATGTGTATTAGTTATAGGATGAAATATGACAGTTTTTGTATATTTTACATAAAGTTCAACCATTCCTGCTATATATTTTACTAGCTGTTGCCCACGGCTGCACTCGCGTGGATTTTAGGATTTGGTACAATGGAAAAGATACAGTGTCTCTGACTGAAAGTGTAACATTTAGGCTGGGTGCTGGCAGCAGAAATCTTTTCTGACAGAAATATCTGATCTTAAAGAAAAATCAAGTTAATCCTGAGAGTCTACAGGTGATGAAGAGTGACCGTGCCAAGTTTGGGGTAGATCCATCAAAACGTGATGGAGTGGAACTTATGCAATGACGCCCCGCACACAACAGTCAGTCATTTAAGAAGTTTCCCTCCCTTTTCACCCCCTCAGAGAACATTCTAAATGCCCTAGGGGAGATTTGCATACCCGCCCCTATTGGCCCCTGCAGGAATTCATACGAACATTCTAAGTGTCGTATGGGCTATTTGCATAACTGCTCCTATTGGCTCCTGCAGCAATTATGAGGCGAGGACAATTTGCATAACTGCTCCCCTGTTGTTTTGCCCATAGGAGATATGAGAGTGGGGCGATTCCCCCCCTTCCCCCCCTTAGGGACGGAATTTCAAAAAATCCTTCCTTTGTGGGGGTCTACATCATAAAAACAATGTTCCTTCAAAATTTTACGTTCCTAGATTAAACGGTTTGAGCTGGGCGTTGATGAGTCAGTCAATCAGTCAGTCAGTCAGTCAGGACTTCTTCTTTTATATATATAGATATTTGTATCCATTGCAGGTGTGACCTGAACTCAGTTAATGCTCATGTTTACTTCACTAAACCAAGATGAAGAATTCATATCCAAACTTTGTTTCAGTGAATGGCACACATTTATGTATTCACCTACGAAGCAGAGACATTATTTAGGCAATGAAGGCAGTGGTGGCTCTGCTAAAGAAACAAGAAAGAAAGAAATTTAGGGTCCAATGAAGCAAAATTATTCCTGCTTAGGTTTTACCTATTGTTCTATTAAATTTTGACACCTCAAAATGCAGCAATTTTAACCACTATCAAAAGTGCTACAACTAATGACGGTTAATGAAATTCAATCTCCAGGAACTGTTCAGTGTGGCTTTAGAAGCCAAACAATTTAAGCTCTGACCATCTATGCAAGACTTTAGAGGACATTTTTTGAAATTCAAATGAGATTCGAGGTGAATCGTCATGCATACTAACGGAAAAGGATGGCTCTGCTCTAAAGTAGAGGCATGCATGCCTAACACGGACAGCGACTCTGCCTGCCAAGTGTGACAGGCTTTTGAAGAGCAAGAGTGGAGCAAAGCAGGAGGTCTACATATGAAAATTATGGCTCTTCCTTGGTGAGGCAATAATCCAAAATCAAATGAAAAAACACTTGCAAATGCCAGATGATATACTGCAATTGTTGGTGTCTGTCTTGGTACAGGTAGCAAAACATGTTTTGGGAACTTTGCATTTTGTTACAAAGGAAGACATCCATGAAGAAGAATATTGTACAATATGTCAGAGCTGGGTTGTAGGCAGGTTGCAAATTTTTTCCTACTACCTGCCTACTTGTTTACCTATTACCAACCAGCTGAAATGAGAAGCTGGGAGTGATGAATATTGTTGTTGTTGTCCAGGCAAAGTCCCAGTTTGACCTGGAAACCTTAATAGCCCTTCTAGGTACCAGAGAGCCAATAGGCATCCTGACTGGGTGGAGTCACTCTGGAGCCTAGGGACCTTTTACCGCCCAGGAAATGCTTGACCTCATCATCATCAGGCGATCACTCGTGACCGAGTAAGATTGTCTTCCAGGATAAAAGGAGGAAATTCTAAAGGAAGATTGTGTAGACTCTAGCGATGGGTCCGTAAGTGACTGTGGAGGCCAATTCTAGATCCACACAGCTTCCCACAGTGAGGACACAGGTTACCAGATGGAAGATGGTCCTGTGAAGGATTCGTTTGACGTGCTTTTCACTTAGCATGTTTCTCCCTTTCACCTTGCACTCGGGCTTCTTCAAAGTCCATCAAACCTTTGTGAAAGGCCAACCTCCATTTAGATCGTTCATGTGCCAGAGCTTCCCAGTTTTCGATGCTTATATTGCATTTTTTTAGATTAGCTGTATGAACATCTTTAAACCTCTTATATTGACCACTGATATTCCGCTTTCCATCCTTGAGTTGGGAATAAAATAACTGCTTTGGGAGACGGCAGTCAGGCATTCGAACAACATGACCGGTCCACTGAAGTTGGCATTGAAGGATCATTTTTTCAACGCTAGTAGTCTTTGCTTCTTCCAGTACACTGACATTTGTTCGCCTATCTTCCCAAGTAATCTGCAGGATTTTCCGGAGGCAACGTTGATGAAATCTTTCAAGGAGGTGGAAGTGACGTTTATAGATAGTCCATGTTTCGCAGGCATACAATAAAGTTGGCAATACAATGGCTTCATAAACCAGTGTTTTGGTCTTCTTACAAATATCCCGATCCTCAAACACTCTATGTTTCATTCGAGAAAACATGGCACTTGCGGAGCTCAAACGATGCTGGATTTCACTGTCAATGTTAGCTGTAACAGAAAGATAGCTGCCAAGATAGAGAAAATGATCAACATTTTCCAGTATTGTCCCGCCAAGCTGGATAGATGACATCACCAAAGGGTTAGCTTGCACTTGCTGATGAAGCACTTTGGTTTTTTTGATGTTAAGTGAGAGACCAAGTTTTTCGTATGCTTCTGCAAAAGCATTTAGGGTAGTTTGGGGATCATCCTCTGAATGTGCGGAGACCACATTATCATCAGCATACTGAAGTTCCACAACGGAGGTTGTAATTACCTTACTTTTTGCTTTCAGCCTGCTGAGATTAAAAAGCTTTCCTTTTACCGCCCAGGAAATGCTTGACCTATAACTCAGGTGGTACACCACATGGGGCAGCAGCTCAGATTTGTGGGTTCCCAGTTCTAGCCATGGCAGCTCTTGTCACAGCATTATGATGCAGAAAAGGTGCACAGCATCTGAACCTGAAATAGCTTTGTGACATGAATTTCAGGGTCAACCCGAATACATTTTATTTATATTAACAGTTTCCTGTTTAACTCAATGTGTTTAGAAAAGCAAATCTGAAAATGTGCTCCAAACAACTTCAACAGCAGAATTTTCATTAAGCTGAATGCACCGAAGATTTTATCTTATTTTGTTCTCCCATCAACAGCCCTTTCAGTTCTGACCTTTAGTGCTCCTCCTTTTTTCATTCTCCAGAGAATCCAAGGACTCACTTACATGCTTCATAAAAACTAGTTAAAATGGCACCGAAATAATACCCTTTTTTTATTGAGAAATATATATGTACATAAATACAGAAGCCCAGAATTGCAAATGAAGGTTGCTCTTAACACTATTCATGTTCATATCCTTCTTGGTGTATCCTTCACTTCGCCACAGTTTCCCAACCACTCCAACTAATATTCTGGACCTTGCCTCACCAACCTCCCTCCAACCATTACCTTCACACAGCTATGAAACCAGCTGAAACCATACGTGTGTAATTAATACATATAACTATGATTTGTCTGTAGCAGATGTTAACATGGGTAGAATTAACCCATGTGAGGATGCAGGCACAACCAAGCACTTAGGAAGCTGCCTTAAACTGAGTCATACCATTGGGCCATCTAGCCTAGAATTGTCAAAACTGACTAGCAGTGGTTCTCCAGGATTTCAAGCAGAATTCTTTCCTAGCCCTACCTGGAGATGCCAGGGATTGAACCTGGGACCTTCTGCATGCAAACCATGTGCTCTACCACTGAGCAATGGCTCCCCCCTACCTGCATTAGTTATGTACTTTCTTCAGTGTGATGGAACATGATACTTGATACCAAACAGTATTCAAGCATACAGTTATGGGACAACATCTTTATGGAACATCTTTAATAGCATAGAAGAGAGTTTCCATTAACAGTGCCTGAGTATCACAGATGGTATACTAAGTAATGGTATTGTCTTGATTTACTTTTTTTGGAAGGGCATATACATACTTTGGGGGGCAGATTCTGACTAATTTCATTCGGTTGTGCATAGGAGCCACCAGAGATTAATTTGGTAGTAGATGCAGTACCTTGCCTGAGTACCTAGTTATGGTGACTAGTCAGTTCATATGGGTTGGTTCACCAGCACTAAAATAAATGACCACATAAACTTTGAGCTTTATCTTTCCCATTCTTCTCACTCTTTCTCATTCTCCGATATTGTTCCATTCTCACATCCCTCCCAAGGTATCTAATTTGAAACTGTGAACTCTATGGGGAATTTAGCCACATCTTTCTATTTGGCTTCTGAAAACACCATGAATAACAAGCAATAACAAGTTTCACGCATGAAATGGGGTTTTGAGCTGCTGTTCTTGTGTCACCTTGAATCAGTAAACTGCAGAGGTTCCCCCCGCTCCCCATACATAGTACACACTTATGAATGCAACTCTATTTTGCTAAAGCAAAGGACGGGGGGAAACCCCAGATATCTGAGCAAATTTACATATTATTCCCTAGTAACTAGACTGAAATAAAACCTTGAAGACAAACAAACAAAATTCCAGGAAGTACTGCTTCTGTTGATCAGACATCTGAGCCTTAAGTACATTTTTAATACGTTAGATCAATTAGTGGTCTCTGAATGTTAAAAACATCTTAACAGTGTCATGGAGATGAAAGTGGATATCTTTGAATGAGAAAAAGAGGGAGTAGGGAGAAGATTAAATTATGTCTGCAGTCATAATGAATCAAAGACTAGAAGGTGGTCTGCAAATCAGCAAGTTTTGATGAAATATTAAGGAGAGTGATTATTGATGAAAAATGAATCAGCCTTTCTGATTTCAGCAACCTTTAAATCACATCTCACTAATTAACACAGCTTAGATGCATTCGTCCCTTTCTTGACAGGCATTTATCTGTTTTTAGGAATGGGTGGTGTATTGCAATGTAATATAACCATGAATTTAGGCTACTTTTACACATATCTTTCTGAGTTGCCACTAGCTCCACAGTTGCTCTCATGTTGATTGGCGTATGTGCAGAGGCCTCTGCCTGAGTAGTTCAGCTTCCTGCTATATCTACAAACCACCGAACTGACAGACTTCTTAAGGAGCCAGGTGGGGGCCAGCCCTGCCATTAGGCAGAGTGAGGCAGCTGCATCAGGCCGCTGATTTTGGGTGTCACGAAAGGTCAGAGACTTGTTAGTTATTTTATTAATGTTATTGTGTTTTTACTACCATGGAGAGGCACTTCCGGAATTTTCTGCCTCAGGTGCCAAAATAACTTGGCCAGTCCTGGGTACTATACAGCTTGAGTGGGCATGAGGGTGGGGTGGGGTGGGGTAGGGTGGGGGTCATTCACTGGTGGAGGCTGGGGGCTCCAATGTCAGTGGGGTGGTTCATCCACTCTGGGTTGCAGTCTGAACTTTTAAGGAGCTATCCAAGGTGCTGAACCTATTTTGGGGATGGGGTTTTGCCTCAGGCAGCAAAATGTCTTGGACCATATCTGGAATCAGGAGCTGCTTGCATGGTTTGAGAATACATCAGAAAACAAATCCATATGGGTAGGTTAACAAATCTGGAGGTTTGTTACTTGAGTGATTTTCCAGGATGCCAAACTATGTGGCTTTTACATGTATCTGCATCAACAGAGGTTTAACCTTGAGGTAGCAACAGCGACAGCAGTAAAGGGATCTAATAGGTAGGTGTGTGTGTGTGTGTGTGTGTGTATAATCACAGGAAGGTAAATGTGTTGTAAGATGATATGTGAAACATTTTTTGTACAAGAAACATTTATGTACAAGAAACATTTTTTGTTCTCCACTTGTTTCAAAAACAAAGAGAATTGGGACTGTAGTGCTTTCTTTATCATACAACCATCCAATGTCACATGCACATTTTATTTTATATGGCATGAAATTTAATGTACCAGTTCAAGTAATGAATAGAATAACTGGCATACAAATGGATCAAGACCAACAAATCTAATAAAACCAATAATGAATGGTAAATGGGTCCATAAACTATGTCCATTGACAAATACTGCATGATATTCATCAATTATCTTATATTATCTAATAAAAGTACAGTAATACCTTGGATTGCAAGTAACTTGGTTTGAGAGTGTTTTGCAAGACAAGCAATTTTTTAAATATTTATTTAATTTTTTTTTACTTGGTATACAAGCGATGTCTTGCAATACAAGTACTGTAGTACGGCTTAAATTAAAAATCTCTGTACAAATTTTTTTGGGGGAATTTCGTTTTGATATAAGAGTGTTTTGGATTACAAGCACGTTTCCGGAACGAATTATGCTCTCAATCCATGGCATGACTGTAATAATGAATGGTGAATGTGCCCATAAGCTATGTCCATTTGACAAATGCTGCATTATGTTCATCATATTATTTTATATTATAGTAATTATAAATTGTATGAGCAATTATTTCACAGAGAGCTTAGCATTATAAATTATTAACTGAAATTTGGGCATGGAAACAGGTATATATCTGCTGTCCAAACATGTGGAGGGGATGTCACCCATGAGGGAATGGAGCCCTGAGAGGTCTGCAAGGATGAGCAGCTATAAGCTGAGGTGCAGGCTAAGGATAAAGCAGACTGCCTAGAGACCATGAAGATGTGATCATGATGTTAAAAAAAAAAGCACACCACTTTTCATGAACAGAATTCTCAAACTCTGCATATATATACTTTTTAGTTCTTTCATCTCAAATATTTTGAATTTCCAAAGGTCAATTCAATGGAAACCAAGAACTGTGCACTAACACAACTCATTGGTTGTATGCTTTTAAACCCAGCCCCAGATAACTTGAGATGGAAGCAATTTTCCCATTTGTACCTCAGATTTTGTTTTTTGCATTATAAAGGTTTTCCATATAAACAAGTTGCATGGACATGTCACATCTGTTAACACAAGGGAAGCAAAAGCTACTTTCCTCTTTCATTTTCTGGCAATAACATGTCTTACCATTCTATTGCTGCATACAGATGGTTGCATTATATCAATTAATGGCGGCAAGTTCTGACTCAGTCCCCAAAGGGGGAGAGCAATCCTATGCCCCCTAGATAGTGCTTGAAGCACCATAGGAAGCTGTGGATCATCTCCTCCACACCTGCAGACAGAGCTACAAGCACAGAGCAGGAGATCCAATTACCCCCTCCCAGCCACCACAGAAAGTTTCTCTTATGTGGTCGCAACTGTGACCTCGTAAGAGAAGTCGGAGAGGGAAAAAAGGGAAGAGAGTATGCTGGTGGGAAGAGAGGGGAGGGACAAGGAGAGGCTGCGATACTCAATATCCTATGGGCTCTCCAGCCCCCTCCCCACCCACTGTAAGGTCAGTCAGCCAGACAGGCTCAGAGACCCGTCTAGCTGCTTTTTGCATTTTAAATGGAGGAACAGATGCAAAATTACTTCCATCCTCCTCTCACCCTGCCTGGGTCTTGCCAGCAGGGCATAGGATAGGGGGAGGGCTCCAAGGGCAACCCATGGGATTGCGCCCTAAGCTGTACTTTTTTTTTTTTTTAAGAACCCTCTTGGTTTGCTACTGGCAGCCGCTACACTTATGTAAAACATTTGCAAAACTGAACTGAGCTATTTCTAGCTCATAATAAAGCATGATTGTGAAGTGACCTTCAGTTACCGGTACTTCATCTATAAGGTGAACCTTTGGGTGGGCCCCATCATTTTCTTCCTGTTTTGCAACCTGCTAGTGGAAGACCATTCCTCTCTTATCCTTCCAAACCTTCTCCCATTTATAGTGTGTCTTAAAAACTTTAAAAACAAACAAATAGTCCTTTGATTATGAAACAACTTCATTAAGGCAATAGGGAAGCAAAAAACAAACCCCATTTGCAACCATATCAGCTCTTAGTCTTGCTACAGAGACTTGAGAATATTTGAATAAAACTCTTTATGAATCCCTCTCTACTACATCTCCAAAGTCATATCCAAAACACTGGATAGAGGCAAATATACGGTACCTCACAAAAGGGGCTCTGCATAAATCCTCATGAATTTATATAAAAACCAGATTTGTATTGCATCCATGTTAGCAGAAGGGACAAGAAGTAACCGAAGACCAAATCTACTAGCCTATGTCATGACAAAGACTAACCTAGCTTTTTAAAAAAGGTTTCCAAGGAAATGATTTAATCTGACTTAGCATTCATTCATTGAAGTAAAATCAATAAATTGAAAGCATATTGTCAGTGCTGAGCAATGGTCAGTTCTGAATGTGAACAGTGGTATGGTGGTGAAGAGACAGAACTACAAATCAGGAAGTCTCCAGCTCAAATCTCACCTCTGTCATGAACTGACTAGATGGCCTTAGGGAAGGCATTATGTGAGGTGCTTTAAACACTCACAAGTGGGGCAGCATTATTTTTTTCTTGTAGAAGGGCACATACCCTCAGAGTGATATGTCAGGGGACACATGCTGGTGGTGCTGAAGCCAGTGGTGGGAATGGCCAAAGCCAAAAATCTCTCTTTCTTTCGGTCACCCTCTTCTCTCTCCCCCAACCCCTCCACAAGGTGGACTACTGGGGGAAGGAGAGAGTAATCTTGCCAGACATCTGAACTAATCACTTGCAGAGGACTTTTGAAATTAGACCAATGGCTGCATGAGGCCCTAGGGCTGTAAGCTGCCCATCCTTGCTCTAAAGTCCTATGTAAATGCTAAAACAACATGTACATTAAACAATACAAGAAAATCTTTTTTTCTCTTTGTGGGTGTGGCACAGGGACAATTATGACCAGATCCAAAGAGGCTTGTGCTCTGCTCAAAAACCCTATCAAAAATGCATTTATTAATGCATATTTTGAGATAAAATACATTTAAGACACAATTCGATACCTGTTTAGACAGAAAAAAGTCCTACAACTCCCAGCATTCTACAGCCAGCCATGGCTAAAGTAATTTAGGCTGCAATCCTATGCACATTTAGACAGAAAAAAGTCCTAGAACTCCCAGCATCCTCCAGGCAGCATGACTGGCTGGAGTTCTAGGACTTTTTTCTGTCTAAACATGCATAGGACTGTGCCTTTAGATATGAATAATCTGAGATAAAATACATGCAGAAATGGGTATTTTAAGAGAAAATATGTTCAACAATATCTACTTAAATGTTAATTTATATACAGGTATATATATACCTGTATATAATTTATATACAGGTATCACACACACACACACACACACACACACACAGGATGGAGAGGACTTACAAGTGAACACATGTAAAAGTGACATGGACTGAAAACAGACTGATCTGTCCATCCCTATGAGGGAAATTGGAGGGGAACATGTTATGTATCTGGCATAATTTGTGAAAAGGAGTGGTGTCAAAGGTCACGGCTGCTTTGTGTAGTCACAGTCATTCAAGGCACAATCCTGTGCACATTTAGACAGAAAAAAAGTCTTACAACTCCCAGCATGCCCCAGTCAGCCATGCTGGCTGGATCATGCTCAGAGTTGTAGGCCTTTTTTCTGTCCACATGTGCATAGGATTGCACCCTCAGAAAGTCTGATTCACAAGCTCTTTTCCTTAGTGTTAAATACTCCAGCCCTAGGATAGAAAAGTCTATATTAACACTACCCATATGTACTAGACAGCACTTTCAAATGCAGTTTTGTGGTTGCTGTTATTGGCGAGGGGCAGGGGGAGGAGGGAGGGGAGAAGGTGAGTTGCCTCAGGGGCCTTCTGCTTTGCAAAATTTTGTGAGGGGGAAGAGGCGGGGCCCCATCTAGAAAAAGCTGAGGTGGACTGGCTATCCTTGAAGTCATCATCAGTTGTGCTTGCTACTGAGGCCCTGAGGCACATGTAACATATAACAACCTCACACAACGTTATTCTTAGCTATGTTGAGTGAAAACACACTCTTTCTAGCAGTCCCTATTAAAACTGATCTCAGTGGGACTAACCTGCAGAACGAGGTGCAACTCAACATAAGCAAGCTTGCCCATTTTGGGATCTATGAGTTACCACAGCAAAGAATAAAAGTTAATAAATCCACAGTCTTTATCCAAAGCAGTTCAGCCCAGAATGCATTGCGGTTGGGAGTAGTAATAAAACCAGTGACCTTTCACTTTACCACAGCCTTCCCAAGGTACTGCCTCATTGCAGCTCAAAAACTGTCATAATTCTCTATTTAAGAGAAAAAGAAATAAATTTTAGCACTTACAGAAAGTGTTATCCTGAGTAATAGCTCATATCTCACCATCTATTTTAGCTTCAGCAGAAAGCTTAGATTTATATGCAATGAGTGGGTACCTCAGACTTTAAAGATCATTCACATGACTGACATTACAAATAATGAAGTTTAATATAATAGTCAAGTATCTTGCATTTCCATTTTTTAAGGAATATTTACCCTGATATTGCCATATAATATTTTACAGCTCAAGTAAAATATGACTTGGAATATTATAGAGAGTGATTTTTATACAGAGGCCTCAGAGGACAGGTCTCTTTATTATTTTTCACTGTTTTTCTAAAATTTATATTAGAGGATATTCCACTGCTTCTCAGAAGTTAAGCTGAGGTAAATGCTACTAGATAAACAAAATGTAACAGCAAAATAAAATGGTCCATTGCTTTCCTGTCACAGCCTATAAGCACCATGTGTGACAATTTTTTTTTAAACAAACTGCATTCATGTGTTGTTGTTTTAATAAACTAAACAAAGGATAAGATGGATTTTCTCCCCCCCCCCTCTGTCCTGCCCAAAAATTCTTCAGCCTAATATTCCTGTGACATAACTTGATTCCACTTTTAGTGGAACAGGAACCAGTTCACAGAGGTCTCTCTCTCTCTTTTTTTTAAATGGATATTTTTTAATGGCAAAATGAATGCAAAAAGCATATGATTATGGTATTTACGCTTCCATTAAAGTGTCCACAGCAAGTTGGGGGATTCTAGCCTAGTATTTTGAAGCTATTTAGGTTTACAGCAGCACAGTGCCCATTTCATTTCAATTATATTTGAGGACAATGCACTCTTGGTGGAAGTGATGGCATAGCGACCGCCAGTAAATGTCCATTAGCAGCTGTCTTTTCATGGGGGGTTCTCTCTCAGGATGGTAGGTCATAGCATTCTCTCCCCCCCCCACCACCCCTCACTCTATCACAACACAAAAACGACTGCATAGCATCATTGCTAACCAAAATGAAAACACACACACACACACACACACACACACACAGACAGCCATTATTGATCAATGGTTTGTGTTTTCTTCCATACGATGTAAAACATACCAGCGAACAGACTTTTTAGCTTGGCTAAAAGCCTTTGCTACAGGAATGCAATTCCCGAGACACCGTTTGGCGTGGAAGAGGAAAATAAACCAATTATAAACTCCATCTAGATTCTCTCTCTCTCTCTCCCTCCCTCTGTATGTATGTAATGCTGGAAAGGAAAAGGTTACCATTTGAGAAAAACACAGCTTAGTATCCCCAAACAACTTAGGAAAATGTCAGAATACGACTTGGAACTAACAGAGCAGTGACCACTGATTAATCTGAAGCTGAATTTGCTGTCTACCCGCTAAAAACAATGGCAGAGAGTTCTTGATCAGAAATATCTGGATGAAAGAACCCATTTTTGTACTATATAAAGAAACTGACTTTTTAATTTTTCCAAAAAATATCTAGTGAGCATTTGGTTATGTTCTATAGGAAATTACCTGATAGGAATTAAAATGATTGTTACACAAGCTTATGGGGCTCAGCAAAGAAATCAACACAATTTTAATAAAAGCTGAAGACCCTTCACACTGTCATGGCTAACTTTTCACATTGAATTCCATGGGACTTAGAGGACTTCTGAAAGTGGGGTGGGGTGTAACTGCAGCCTCCTTGCAATTTATAAGCGCTCCAAAAATGCACACTCTGCCCTTCATAAATTACAGGTATTTTGCTAGTGTTAAAATTAAAAGGGAACTTTTGGCTAGTATTGACCCATCAACTTGTTGCAGAATTCACCGTAGTTGGAATGAGGCCCGGCACTCACATCCTCAGGCAGTTTCTAGGGCCTCTGCATCCTAACAGCCCAACTGAACTTTTGGTTGCCAGCTTGCTCTTGCCCGCTAACCCTGGAGCACTGAGCTCTGCTGCCTCCAGTTTCACTGGAGGCCAACATTCTGTTTTTTGTACAATGCCTTCAATGTTTGTCTGGGAATAGCACAACCACCACAAAAACATGGTGCCCCACATTGGCTGCTGCCATTTTGTTTTCCCCGTAGTGTCATGAACCAATGCAACATCCATGACATTGTGGGGAAAACAAAATTGTGGACACAGAGAAACATCTACCCTAGTTAAAAATGAAAACAAAGCCCACCAGCTTGCTATGTTATAAGGTAAAGCCCCTCCAGGTGAATATTGGGGGGGGGGCACCTTAGAGGAGGAGGCCCACTGAGGACTCTCAAACATGGAGTTAGCCCTGGCTGGAACATTGTTATGTTTTAACAGATACACCAAAGAAAATGCACTTAAAATAAATTCTTTGTTGCTGCTTCCTACACAGGCACAATAACTACTTTGAAAACCTGGAAAAGATGTGACACAAGTTTCTCAGTAATGGCAAACTTATATTACAGACAAGTTTACTGACAGTTTTGTTCAGATGCAAACTTGCAAAACAACCTTTGGTCCAAATGTCATTTTTTTCCTAGGCATTACACACAGCTGTAGCACACTGTGCCAAACAATAATTGCATTAATAGTGCAAGATCGCCTTCTAGGAAAGCAGTGTTATTTGTTATCTCTTGTGGCAACAAGAATGATAGGCAAAGAGCAAAGCTGTATTGTAAAACTTGGCCTGTCTAGGGGAGGTGGGGTCAGTCAGGAAAAAGCATTAAGGCTGCAATCCAGTGCCCACTTACCTGGGAATAAGTCCCATTGAACTCAATAGAACTTACTTCAGAGTAGACATGTAAAGGATTGCACTGTTAGTATTCTTGCCTTACACTTCAGCATGGTGTGGTCATGACTGCGCATGATGAAAGACTATCTCCACTCTTTTGAGGTTGTGACCAGTGTGTTTAATTACTAGCTTGCTTGCTTATTAATTAATTAATTAATTAATTACATTTCTATACCACCCAATAGCTCTCTCTGGGTGGTTTGCAACAATTAAAACCATAAAATACAACATAAGATACAATATAAACGTTTAAAACTACAGTATAAAATAAAAGTAAACACTAAAATAAAACCTAGCAGCAATGCAAAGACTTAAAATACAGTAACAGATTTAAAACAACGGAAACTGAAAGACTAAAATGCCTGGGAAAATAAAAAAAAGTCTTCACCTGGCATCAGAAAGAGCACAATGTAGGAGCCAGACGAGCCTCTCTGGGAAGCTCATTCTACAACTGGAGTGCCACAACAGAAAAGGCCCTCTTCTAAGTAGCCACCTACCTCAATTCCTTTGGCAGGGGCTCCTGGAGAAGAACCATTGAAGATGATCTTAGGGTCCAGGCAAGTATATATAGAAGCAGACAATCCTTCAGGTAACCTGGCCCCAAGCCATTTAGGGCTTTCAGTGTTAATACCAGCACTTTGAATCAGGCACAGACATGGACTGGCAGCCAGTGCAGATGGAAAAGTACTGGCATAGATTTAATAGATTATAGAGTTGGAAGGAGCCTACAAGGCTATCGAGTCCAACCCCCTGCTCAATGCAGGAAACTTAGAGGAGGGGTCTCCCATCCAAATAATAACCAGGCCTGACCCTGCTTAGCTTTCCATGCTCAGACAAGCTGAGCCAGCGTAAGCCACAGGCCTGTCATAATATGATCACATTGGCCAGTCCCCATTAACAATCTCGCTGCCCTGTTTTGAACCAGCTGAAGTTTCCAGACCGTTTTCAAAGGCAGCCCCATGAATAATACATTGCAGTAATGCAGACGAGAGGTTAACAAAGCATGGATAACTATAGCTAGGCTATTTCTGTCCAGATAAGGACATAGTTGATATATCAGCCTAAGCTGATAAAAGGTGCTCCATACCACTGTGTCCACCTGTGTCTCTAGTGACAGTTCTGGATCCAAGAGCACCCCCAAACTACGATTTTGATCCTTTAGTGGGAGTGCAACCCCCTCCGGAACAAGTTGAACAACACTTAGCCGAGCAGACAAACCACCCATTAATAGTATCTCCATCTTGTCTAGGTTGAATCTCAGTTTATTGGCCCTCATCCAGTCCATTACCATGACCAGGCATTGATTCAGAACAGCCACTCTCACACCTGGATTTGATGAAAAGGAGGAACAGAACTGGGTACCATCTGCATATTGATGACACCTCAGCCCACATCTCCAAATAACCCCCTCCAGCGGTTTCATGCAGATGTTGAACAGCATGAGGATAGAATAAAGCCCCGTGGAACCCCACAGCTAACCTGCCAAGGCACAGAGCAATAATCCCCCAGCACCACCTTCTAGAAGGAGTAGCAGAACCACTGCAATACAGTGCCTCCAACTCCCAACCCAGACAACCTTTCCAGACGGTTACCATGGCTGATGGTACCGAAAGCTGTTGAGAGGCCCAACAGAATCAACAGGGTCCCTCTCTCAGCAAAGGTCATCCCACAAGGCGACCAAGGCAGTTTCCATTCCAAAACCAAGCCTGAAGCCAGATTGAGATGGGTATAGATAATCAGTTTCATTCAAGAGTGCCTGGAATTGACCGGCAACTGCCTGCCCAATCTCAACCAATCTTTTAAAAATACATCAAACTAAATCAGGCTCCACCACCAGCTCTGCAGCAGCCTCTGACACTGCTATGAAAAAAATGCTCTTAGGGCCAAACAAAATATTTTGTCTAGCACACATGGTGGAGCTATGGTTGCTAGGTTTTTTTAACCTCTGTGTAAGTATGCGCAGTCCCCAAAGGGGGAGGGGTTAAACCTTTCCCTTCCAGCCATTTTTTCCCCATGAAATTCCACCCCCACCCACCCCAGGGGGGTTAAAAAACCCCACCTGAAAATGCTTTTTTTAAACTACTCCACTGGGGGTGGTAATGGAATTTTGCAAACAAACAACAAAAAAAACCCAAATGAAGAAAACAGGTGGGGGAGAAAAGGTATACCCCCCCTTGCAGGACCACTTGGTCCCAATATAAATTAGGGCCATGCACATTTACACAGACGTAAAGAAAACTAGCCTGTTTATTTTGTCCCTTATTAAGCTGGGCAAGGGGAAGACTAAAAGTGGTCTTTGGCTCAGGTTGTCCTTTCCAAACCTTCAAAATTAAAATATTGTATTGTTCCCTTTGTTCCATGGATTTATATGAAGCAGTTAAAGGTCTGATAGGGAGTCCCAGGTTGGGGTCAAGAAATAGTAGTGGCCTAAAGGATTCTGCTTCTCTCCCCGCTTGGAAAAACAAGAGCATTGCAATCATGCCCCAGGCACCAGTCCAGAAAACCAAAGGCGGATACTGCCCACAAGCACCGCAGCGTATTACTGGGACTGCCGATAATTGAACCAGCAGAGGTTGTTCCAAGTGTGACTTTAATTTGAATTATACTAAACAGTGCAATTTGGGTCTGAAAGCATTTCCAGAAGATGATGAATTGTGTTAGAATCATCTGAAAAGATTGTCCTGCTCATTCCATTATGACTTGATTTGTGCGAATTCAATATTTTTCTCTACAAAGGCTTTTAAAAAGCCATTAATAAAATGCAGTTCTGGCTTTACAGTTGATGAACAGTCATCTCTCACAGCCAAATAAATAAATAAATTGCAAACCAGACATTGGAAGCAGAATATTGACTGAAGTCTGGTGCCTACCTGTCTGCAGGTGAAGACTTTGAGTTGCATGCTTTCTTTACTTGGGCATATAATGCTTCAACGGTCGGTCCTTCCCTTGGGCTCTGCGGTCTATTGTTCATTGTGCCACTATTTGTGGGGGAATTATATGAAGGAATTCCAGCATACATTGTATCACCATCATATCCAAAAGTCCTGTTTAAATCTTGGATCTCGGCATAATCTCGTTCCCGAGCTTGTCTCTCACGAAATTCTCGAGTCTTGGCGTGAATTCTGGAAATGAGAAATAAGGCTAGAAATACATTTGAAGACATGGTGTAAAAATACTTCTATTTATAAGGCAGTAAAACTTATAGACAAAATATTTTTAATCACCAAGTGTTAAACTGCAACACTTGAGTAATTCCTGTACAGATCCTGAAGGGGGGAAATGGCCAAAGAGTCTTTTTTGTCTGTGTAATATTGAACATAATATATGCAACTGATGCTTTGCCAGCTACATGTATCGATATTTGCATATGACAAGGGGCTATTTGGACATTATGCATCAAGATTGGGAACAGGCCATGGTCACTGAACATAAAGGTAATACCCAAACTAGAAGATTTTATTTATTTATGCATGCATGCTGATGACACGCAACTCTATTTCCCCCTTTCATCATCATCAGGTGAGGCTGTGGATGAGCTAGATCGGTGCCTGGCTGCAACAATGGACTGAATGAAGGCTAATAAACTGAAGTCCTATCCAGACAAAACTGAGATACTGTTAGTGGGTGGTTCTTCTGATCAGATAGAGGATGTTCAACCTGTTCTGGATGGGGTTGCACTCCACCCAGAAGGAGCAGGTTCATAGCCTGAGGCTTCTCTTGGACTCATCTTTGTTACTGGAGTCTTAGGTGGCCTCAGTGGCACAGAGTGCCTTCTACTAGATTCATTTGGTGGCCCGGCTATGCCCCTATCTGGACAGGGATAAGCTGGCTTCAGTGGTCTATGCTCTGGTAACCTCCAAGTTAGGTTACTGCAATGTGCTCTGCATAGGACTGCCCTTGAAGACAATTTGGAAGCTGCAGGTTGTGCAAATTACGACAAGTCAGATTGATTGCGGGGACCAGGTCTGAATATATAACACCTGGCCTGCTTGCACTGGCTGCCTGCATGTTTCCAAGCCCTATTCAAGGTGCTGATTTTGACCTATAAAGCCTTACATGGCTTGGAACCGAAATACCTGACAGAGTGCCTCTCCAAATATGAACCTACCCGTACACTAAGGTCATCATCTAAGGCCCTCCTCCAGGTGCCTCCTCCGAAGGAAGTCTGGAGGATTGCAACAAGAGAGAGGACCTTCTCAGTGGTAGCCCCTTAATTGTGGAATGCTCTCCCCACTGAGGACCACCAACAATGTCATCTTTTCAGTGCCAGGTTAAGACTTTCCTCTACTCCCAGGCATTTGACAGCATATGATAAGGTTTCAGCTAGCCCTGGGATTTTTATTGTTGAGTGTTTTAAATTATTTTCTAAATGGTTTTTATATTATGTTTTATACTGTATTTTTAAGGTTTTAATCTTTTGTAAACCACCCAGGGAGCTTTGGCTATTAGGAGGTTTAGAAATATAATAAATAATAATAGGAATAGTAATAATAATAATTTTATTTTGTTATTTTAGCATAGACACTCTTTTAGTCTGGATACTCAACCTACTTTCTCAAGAAGGTAAAATTTACAGTCTTAAATACTGTCACTCAACTGGTTCTTGCCGCGCCTTGTGGAGGTACAGCTTGCTCATAAATTTACAGGTTTTTGATCCTGTTGCACGTGGCAATTATTAATCATTGCTGTTTGCATGATATCACAAGTGTAACTCAATGGTTCTAGTATCCTCTGACCATTAAAAGCATATGATGCAGGGTTTATCTTATATTTAATTTAACTCTGGCTTTCAACCATTCACAGATTTCATGTCTTTTAGCCATCCTACTTCATGGTTTCTATAAAGAACTCAGAAGGATAAAAGCTAACCTTATTTAAATCAATAGAAAACTTCCCATTGACTCAGTGATGATAGAATTTCACTCATTCATTGACAATATAATCATCTTGTTGAGTATTACCTATAATTAATAACGAAATAGCATCTCTGCCTATTGTAGCCACGATTCTCCAGTGAATTAAGTACTGCAGACATTAGAATGCAATTTAGATAATGTTTAATATAGAAGATGGTATTATGGCTAGAAATATTGGAGATTCCCTTTCAGCAGCTAAGGGCCTCTGTCTTAACCCTTTCCATTTTCAGGCGCATGTCTAAGATATGCAATGTACACATCTCCAAATTTAAAATGACAAGGACATATTTACAAATGTCTGTATTATACAGGTACAGTTGTCAGGAAGCTTGTACATGGGAATGCAGAAAACTGCCTTATACCAAGTCAGACTATTTGTCCATCCAGCCCAGAATTGTCTAATCTGATTAGCATGAGCTCTCCAGGCTCCCAGGAAAAGGTCTTTCACACCATTTCCTGCCTGATCTCTATAAACTGGAGATTATACGGATTGAACCTGGAACCTTCTGCATGCAAGGCAAATGCTCTGCCATTAATCCATGGTCCCTCCCAAGCTATATTTGGTTGAAGCTCCCTATTGATCGAAAACCTGGTGGCCATTTCAGGATTGCTCTATGTAATGAGTAAAATGGCCCTTGCAAAACCTTTTAATTTTTAGGAGCTTTATACATTAAGTTCCCCCCAAAAGAAAACAGGCCTTGTACACATTCACATTTGAGGGTCAGACTCAGAGACAGAACACAAAGACATCAGTTCAGGTATAAGGTTAAGGCACAATGAAGCTGTTCAACATAATTACTGGAAAGAAGAGTAGTCACAACCAAACTCATGCACTCATGAACTATGCCGAGTGGCTCCAGTCTGATTTTATGCTCACAGGGGCCAGGACTAGTTCGCTGGTTGCGCAAGTCAGATTTCTTCCCCATGTCATTAGGTCACTGCAAAGCTTTTGACAATGGGTTTGAGTGGCGGGGCTTTAACTGGATACCAAAACTATGAACTGTGCATGTGATAGAACAGTCAGTTCACCCACCTCCCTGATAACACTATTGGTATGGAATGGGTCCTTATAGTGTTGGCATATGTATAGCTTTCAAACACTTTTGGCTCCATGTAATGTGTTCCTTTTTCATACCTCCACTGATCAAAGCTGATCCCATTCTAGAATTAAGCAGGGAAGTAGAGGTTCAGACCTTAGAGGTATGGCTGCCATGGGGCAATCACTATAAAGGCCCTGTTTCTAGCAGCTATTTTCTATTTTCAAGTGCTGTTGGAATACAAATCAGGGCCCAGTTATAAGAATACAGCTGGTGTAGTGGCTGATACAGATAAATCATTGGGAATTTGTGTTTCCTGCCATGTGAGATAGCAGCACAAAATTCCTGTTACTGCATTTCTATAGGGGAAAATATATGATCAGTTTGAAAGCATGCAAACAGTACCAAAATGCTGTGTGTGTGTGTGTGTGTGTGTGTGTGTAAGTAGTTTACAAATGCCTGTTACAGCTTGACTAATAATACAAGCCAGGGACACAAGTTGAGAATTCACTCTCTGCTATCCTTTTGATTACTCAGATAATTGCTACTATCCTTAAAAATTAGAGTAAACATGATATTTAACTGCTTTTATTCACAAAGTATTGGACTCCTGTAGTGCAAGTTGGAGATTTGATCGATTTTCTGGTACTGTTCAATTCAACAGCAATAAGAACAGCTCAGCTCTAACAATTGCATTTTAGAACAAATCATCCTTAAATGGGTATTTGGTATTAAAAGGGTTCCTCATCTGCTGTGGCTGGTGGAGACAAGGAGAGAGCTGCACGGGTGGGCCTTGCATTGTGAGGCTTTAGATCAGCCTTCCCCAACCTGGCTCCCTCCAGATGTGCTGAACTACAACTCCCACCATCCCCAGCCAGCATGCCTGCCCTGCTGCCTGGGCATGATGGGAGTTGTAGCACAGTACATCTGGAGGGAACCAGGTTGGGGAAGGCTGATCTAAAGCCTCAAATTGCAAGGCCCACCTGTCTAGACCTGTATCACCCCAAACCTTAAGAGGTCTGAGATATGGGTCTTGGAAGACTGAACAAGCCCGGCCCCTTTTGTACCATTAGTCCAGGCAAGCAGGCGAACTCTCACCCACCTGGGCAAAATAGCACACTAGGTTCTAGCTGTCACTCTTTAATTGGGCCTGAGAAGGTAACTGTGTGTTGACCATGACTGGCCCTTGAGCAAGTGTGCTTTTCATATTCCTTTTCCTAGTTTAGGATTTAAATGTGATTTATTAATTGGCTGCATTTTCTGCTTGGCTAATTGCTTGTATTCTTTCATCAAAGCATTGGCAGAAGAACCAATGTGGACGTGGAAGACCATTGGCAGTAGGGATAGCATGCAACGGTGCCCTGGAAGGAGGATCCTTGGGGAATGGGAGGGAACTCGCAAGCCTGGAGTGGCCGACAAAGGTGGGATGATGTCTAGAGCAGTGCAGGGTACCAATATGGTTGCAGGCAGTTCCAGTGGGGAATGTACTTCACACCTACCTCTTCATCCTAGAGGAACAAGTAATTTATCCAGTTCATTTTTAAGCTTCCTACTGTCAGGAAACCCATCCCACATAGACCTGTCCGCCAAGAAATGTTGCTTATGAAATATTATGATTCTGGGGCATATGAAAAGCAGTGGGGGCTCTCACTGAAAATCTGCTCAGCTCTAGGATGTTCCAAATTATGCTCTGTACAGGCTCATGACCCACATGTGTGTCACAGAAACCACAAAGAAGTATCCATTGTTACAATAATGTGCGAAATATGATGCAAATACACCAGTCAAGTAGCTACTGACTTATTGCCCTATTACAGCTTTGAATATTACCTTTGAATAAACCAAATCTGAAATATCAGTCCTGGCTGTCAGGCTCTGTAAGGTTGATTACCACTGGAAGTTTAAAAGGCAATAACTGAGAACTAAGATGGATTATATGGCATACAGATCT
This sequence comes from Shinisaurus crocodilurus, assembly GCA_021292165.1. Taxonomy (NCBI): domain Eukaryota; kingdom Metazoa; phylum Chordata; class Lepidosauria; order Squamata; family Shinisauridae; genus Shinisaurus; species Shinisaurus crocodilurus. The sequence goes on along the minus strand of CM037880.1, from coordinate 23,095,019 downwards.
TTGTTTTTCAATGGCCAACAAATGGGAGAGGCTGTGGGAACTATGGGCAAAGTGCAAGCAATTGTGTGTTGAGTAGGATTCAGAAGTATAAATAAAAAGTACTACATCAATTAAAAATACCAAGGGGTAAAGTATAAATTTGTATTTATAGTCAATAGAGTTCCTACCCCCAAATCTCTTTGTCTAGTCTACAATAGCTATGAAAATATTTTGCTCAGGAGAAACAAAATGTAGATTTCGCAGTAAAAATATTATGGTCTCCTTGGGAATTCTGGAAAGACACCAGGAGAGCATCCTGCCACTGAAATCTTGACTCCATCTGATATTTTAATAGCTCCAGATGGCCTTTGCTGGAAGACAACACTCTCACTATTCGTTTGTCATGACCTCTTAGGTCACACATTATCAGAAAGGATGGTGCTATTGTCCTTTCGAGAGTAAGTTTGTACGTGTTCCATTAAAGCTTAGCTTTTATGTGACCAAACTTTCGCTGCCGAATTGAACATAATAAGTTATGCCTATCCACTATATGTAAAATTGGAAGAAAGGTGTTTTGTTAGCTATTCCGTTACTGTCCACTTTAAAGTAAATGAAAGTGTCATTTGATGCATTTCTGCATCAGGTGGCTTTCTTAGCACATGTAGTATCTAAAGCAAACCATATACTATAGGTATTACCACCTACTAATTTATAAAATGTAAGATTTGGTCCTGAAAATAAAAACCTGAGCACATTAGGGTACATGTCTCTCAATTTTAACAGATGTTTTAAAAACAGTGTGGGACTTGTAAGATTCACTGCTCTAAAATAATGAATATTCACATTTTTAATGAATTATTTGTCCTTTGCCATTGTCATAAATAAAGCACTTTGGATTTGCATAGACAAAAAAATATATTAAATAAACGAATGCTCTAAATAAAGTAATAAGGTTAATTTCTTTCCTGCTGTCACTAAATTCATGTTAGCAGCCTCTCTTCAGCTTGACATCAATTAATGATTTTAATTCCACACTCTTGTCACTGTGCTCACTACCCTTTCTTCTAATTAAAATGGATGATGCATGATGAAGGGAAAACACAAGACTTCTGTTCTTGTTGTAACATTTCTATTCATTAGTATACTTTTTTCCTTTTTTTACAGCAAAAGGCTTGTAGCTTTAATGCCACTAAAGGATGATGAAGAAAAGCTGTATTATCTCTAAGAGGCATAGGCTTTTACACCCCTAGGGGAAGAGACAATATAGAAAATTATCATTATGGGATGACTTGTACTTCCAGGACAAGATATCAATAGGTTATTTAATTAGTATGTCTTATATGTTTATAACTGTATGCATGCACATCGGTATTCATCTACATGTATATATACATGAAGAAAGGGTTTTCAAAATATGTTTCACAATGCAACACACACACACACACACACACACACACACTGCACTGCATCTGCAAATCATACCATAATTTCCCCCATAGTTTCTAGATTTTTGCAGCCATCACCTGCATAAATCTCACTTGGAAGGAAGTCTCACTGTACTAGGTAAGTGATAGGACTGTTACCTTCACTAAGTAATTTGTCAGGACTGTAACTTTTAGCAGAGGCTCTGAAGTTTATAACTCTTCAAAATCTCACTCAACATTTCTTTCTGTACCAAGGGAGGAACTTTTCTTATACTGTATCACTTTTCAGTTTAGAGGCAGGTGGATGTCTTAAATACCATGTTACAAGTGATTTGAAAAGATCATCGTGCTCTTCTTAGTCATTTATAAGGTCTTCTTAAATATAAAATTGAGTTCTAATGCCATCTTTACAATGGAAGAGTCTGTATTTAGAAAGCCAAACTGCAAATCTTCACTATAGTAATTATTTTCAATCCCATGAGCTGGCAAAGACACGTGGACGTTTTCTGCTTCTACTTCCATCACATTTGGGTTGTGAATGCAAGGCGTTCTACCAAGACCCACAAAACTAGTGCAGGGAGCTCCCCCTTCTGGTTTGGGAGCTGTTCAGGACAGGTACCATTTCCATTTTAGCACTGATGCCAGATGACAGAATTTGCAAGGAGAAGATATAAAGAGGATTGCTACATCAATGTAATGTATTTGACAAACAGGCAAAAGAACAGTGACGTTTCCAAAAACTAAGTGCCAAAGAAGGTAGGTTTGTGAAGACAGAGGGAACAAATTTATAAATACAGAGACACCACTTTTAACTTCTGGAGACTGACCAATCTTTATCAGCCCCCCACCACCACCTCCAAAGCCCTTTTTGAATAAACACAGGCTAAAGTTCTAAGTATTGTTTTCTACAAGCTAATAAAAATTCCTCCAAAATCTAGCCATCCCTGCAAGTAATGCCGTTCTGGCTTGTGCTTTGGAGCTATCTGCTGTCAACACGATTTTCTGTTTCCTAAACTTTGACAGAATTCAAATAGGCAAAAAGTGGTTAACAAGTAAACATGCATATACATATGAAAAAAAGATCTAAGGTGTTTTTATTATTTAATTAATACACACAGTTAAAAGAACTGACAGACAAGGATTCCTCTAAGCAGAACAGAGATTATAAATATAATATTATAAATGGAAAGTACGGTAAGCTTTTGCACCTCTCAAATCTGTTCTTTAGGGCCTTTCCAGAAAATCTTTTTTTTTTTATTATTTTTTTAGTGCAATAGATGTGTAGTGATTGTTCATTTGTTGCAGGTGAGCCAGACAATTTCCCTTAAGGAAGCAATTCAGTTTTGGTAATGTCACAATTTTCCAGCATTCAAACCACAACATATTGCTAAATGGAGGATGTAGTTCTTTCCCCAGTTAGCAGGGCCAAAGGACAGTGCTATTCTGAATATGATTCATGAGCATCACGGGCACCTATTGCATAGAGCCCATAACATCACTGATGTCAAGGGAAACAACATGTCTCCACTACAGTCATGCCTTGGACTGAGAGCATAATTTGTTCTGGAAACGTGCTTGTAATCCAAAACACTCTTATATCAAAACGAAATCCCCCCCGAAAAATGTGTACAGAGATTTTTAATTTAAGCTGTACTACAGTACTTGTATTGCAAGACGTCGCTTGTATATCAAGTAAAAAAAAATTAAATAAATATTTAAACATTTGCTTGCCTTGCAAAACGCTCTCAAACCAAGTTACTTGCAATCCAAGGTATTGTATGCTTCTTTCACATCATGTAAACATTCAATAGCGGTTGCTTGCGGAAGCTGAAATTTACAAGTGTGGAAAACCCATGTCTGTTTCATACTGCCTCTCCCAGCAGCAACTCTTCAGATTTTGACTTGACGCTCCGTAGAAATCCCGGAAATGATAAAACTGAATAGGACTTGAATGATCCCGTACTGGCACCCTCTCTGCAGCAATGGCTAAAATGTAGTAAAACCATGCTTTGAACTAGTCTTGATAAGTCCTTAATTTAAAAAAAAAATCAACTAAAGACACAATTCTATGCATGTTTAGACAGAAAAAAAGGCCTACAGCTCCCAGCATGACTCAGGAACATAGCTAGCTGGGGCATTCTGGAAGTTGTAGGCCTTTTTTCTGCCTAAACTTACACAGGATTGTGCCTTTAGAGTGTTCACTTCTGAACTTCAAAAACTAAAAAGAGATGCATAAAGGTGGTGGGATATCTGTGCAATAGTGGTGGACAGGGAAAGGATGCCTGTGGGCACCATGTATCATGATGAAGTGGATGATACTTTTTGCCTCCATGCATAGCTAGCTGGGGCATTCTGGGAGGCCTTTTTTCTGTCTAAACATACAAAGGATTGCGCCCAAAGTCTTATTTTTTCAATTCCTTCTACATCAAGAGTAGGCAACTTGTAACCCTACAGATGTTTTGGCTTACAACTCTCATCAGCCCTAGCCAGCATAGCCAATGCTGAGGGATGATGGGAATAATAAGACCAAAACATATGGAGGGCCACAACTTGCCCATCCCTGTTCTACATAGTGACCTAAAAAGCCATCATTCTATTAATGTAGACACATATCTGTTATACACTGAATGCAAGTTACTTCAATATTAAGAACATTGTCATATTACTGGAGTACTTTTATAGGGTAGAACCATATTTTCATCTGGAATTCCAAGACAACTTCAGTATCTGTCTGATATTTACTCCAGTTACTCCCACACATTTCTCACATAAATATTTCCTATGTATTTTGGCAGTCTTAAAAATCTCATTTTCTAAAAATTCTTTTTTGAGGCAACCAAGAATACACTAGGAATGACTGAGGGACTTTTGGTTTATGCAACATAGTATTCAGAAAAGGGCAGTGGCACTGTATGAAATGGCCATCTTTATTCAATTCAATTCATTCAATGGAAAATTAAGCTACATTAATTTGCTTGTCTTCTAATCAATATGAACAAAACACTTTCAAGACTTTGAGCAAAATACAATGCAAGCAAAATACTATTAAAATGATAGAGTCAGGGCAGAATAATTTTATATAATTGTGGCCTTGATTGATTTCTTAATGGAGCATCCACTTGTTCTCTGACCCCTGTGGATTTTTGTTGCATTTCTGCTATACACAGTAAATTCATTACACCCAACCTGGGTCCCCCGTGCATTTCATCATTAAAGGTATAGTGATTCAAAGAGCAAGTAAAACTGAGATTAAGTGACCTGAGCCATTAAGAACAAAGGAAAAACAAAAACAAAAGCTTCTGTAAGAACAAGCTTCTATTTCAATTTGAAAGATTTTACTGGAACTCCAATAAATGACTTTTCAGGGTTTGCTCAAAGTTGCAGCCACGCAAGATTTTTATTATACTGTTTTGCACTCCCTATTTCTCCAAGCAACAGTAAGCTTCAGGATAGCCCTTATAGAGGGTCATTTCCATTGTTAGAAGCCAGTAATTGTGACTTGTGTATTGTTTTTTTAAAAAAATATCTATGTATTTACAGATATATCAGCTGAGCAGAGAGGGAACCAGACCACTACCCAGATAGTGCTAGTCTATCTGTTTCTTGACATCTAGCTGCAAAAACTCAAAACATTTTTTCCGGTTACATTCAAAAGCAAAATTGTTTCCTTCAGGTCCCACCCAATCATGTGGAGTGCATCTCAAATCCCAGCACCTAGTCACCACCTAGTCATCAAGCGCCACGAAGCAAGCAATCAAGCTGTACAAAAGCCTAGACAGATGGGCATCTCCTACGCCTAACACAATAGCATTATCACGACAACATATTTCAATGCACAGAAGAAGATTTCTAACTAGCCTTTATAAATTAAGATCACCTACTGACAGTGATCCACAAAAAATACTCATCTACAGGCCTTCGTTATGCACTAGGGCTGTGCATCCAATTCGGATGAAGCTTGAATCAAAGCAGGGCACTATGGAAAGATTTGGACCTCGTCTGAACTGAAAGCACCCCAAAGCAAATTGGGCTACCCCCAAAGTTTTCAAGAGAGACAGCTTGACAGTCTGCAGTAACTTAATAGCATAGGGTTTCAGGTTTTGTTACGGAAGAGAACAATCCTAATGCCCAGGTCCTCTAGCTGGAGGGGATTAGGATGGGGCAGAAATGCTCCTGTGCCAGAAGACGAGTCATGTCCACCCCAGTACACTTGCATAAAATCTCCACAGGCATAGGTCTACTGCCAGCAGTAGACACCAAAAACAGGGCATTCTGGGGGTGGGTCAGAGGTCACCTTGCATCAGCTGGCTCCAAAGCCTCCCAGTCTGTCTGAGGGCCCCCAGAATTGGGCACATAATCTGCTCCAGGCTGGAGCTGGAATATGTAATTTCCTCCTCACTGAAATAATGGGGGGGGGGGATCAAATTCTCTAGGAAAAAAGTGCCCCTCCCCCAACTTGGCCATCTTGAGCCACTTTGGCAGTGCTTGATCATCCAGTATTTCACTCCCCACACCCCAATTTAGGATTGCTCTGCCCATCAATACTGAGAATAGCAATTACAGGGAAATTACATTGGGAAGCATGTTAATATCAAGGCTGTGTCTGAACCAGGAGAACAGAATGTGAGATAAATGACTGCAAGGTAACTGAGGCTTAAGGGAAGGGGATCCCCAAACCAACACCTCCCCAGTAATCAAGCAGGCCCAGGGCACAAAGTCTTCAAGGGCACAAACCTATGGGTTACACCCTTGATTATCGTAAGTCCCCGAACCTGGAGGCTTACGAGCATCCTATGCAGGGCAGAAGGAGAGGTGGAGATGATCTTTGCCTTCCCATCCTCTCACCCTGCATTTTTGTTAGACGGGCTTTCTTGCCCATGCAGTGAAAGCATTTTGGAGGGGGAGGGAAGGTGGCTGGAGAGGCCTCAGGATGACTTGTATTCTGTACTCTCCAGTCTCCTCCCTTTCCCACCCACCGAAATGCCCCCTTTTACCCCTCTCCAAGGTCACATTTACGGCCTCAGAGAGGCAGGTGGCACAGTTCTTTCTGCACTTGTTGCGAGAGGGAGGGGGTTGGAGCTCTGATTCCTAAGAACATAGGAAGAGCCATTCTGGATCAGACCAAGGGTCCACCTAGTCCAGCATTCCATTCACACAGTGGCCAACCAGCTGCCCACAGGATCCCACAAGCAGGACATGAGTGCAACAGCACCTTCTCACCCATGTTTCCCAGCAACTGGAGTACATAGGCATACTGCCTCTGATACTGGACCTTGGAGCTGGGAATCCAAAATATCCTATGGCCCCTCACATACTGTCTAGGGGCCATAGGGTTGCTCCCTAAAGCAATTACTCTGGGTAAAATATGTTCAGTGCGGCAGCATTAATCGCATGCTAATGTAAAGTTCCCTTTCAAAGAGACCAGAAAGAAAAAACATAACTTAATCTTTAGGGCTGCTTTCACACATTAAACTTTAAGTGTGCCTCTAAGATTGATAACATATGTAAAGTATGAATGAAACAAGCAAGTGTTTGCAAAAATGCATATGCACATCACAAGAGATGTGATCAGCTGCAGCTCCCTGTTGAGTGTATACTCAGTGGAAATCAGTGAAACATTCATTAGAGCTCAGCTAAGTACTTAATAATGGGAATAACGTTAAACGGTGGTAATTTTTACCAGGGACTGGCTACCGAGCTCTTTCTCAGGTTACTGATAAACTTTAAACTGATGACATGAATTTATTCTTACGACTGAGATTATGTTTAGAATTAGTTCAATTTATCCTTCTAGAATCAGAAATAAAATATGGATAAAGAGCTGCAAATTGTTTTAGAACGCCATGAAAAACATGTGGCTTCTTCTGTTTCTTTAGCAGTTTCTGTCCCAAATGGGTAACATTTGGAGCTGTACTTCTAATAGAAGAAAGGGGGCTTTCCCTATTTTTCCTGATAGTCCCCATTTCCCCTAAAAAGCCTGCCTGAAGATCAGCAAATTACCAGGATTCTCTCTATGACAGTGTTCCCCAACCTTGGGTCCCCAGATGTTTTTGGCCTACAACTCCCAGCATGCCCTAGCCATCATAGCTGGCTGAGGCATAGATTTCATAGATCATAGAGTTGGAAGGAGCCTACAAGGCTGTCAAGTCCAACCCCCTGCTCAATGCAGGAAACTAGAGGAGGGGTCTCCTATCCAAGTAATAATCAGGCCTGACCCTGCTTAGCTTTCCATGCTCAGACAAGCTGAGCCAGCGTAAGCCACAGGCATGCTGGGAGTTGTAGGCCAAAAACATCTGGGGACTCAAGGTTGGAGAACACTGCTCTACGACAGTACTCAAGGAGTCACAGGGGCTGCTGCTGGGAGCAACGAATGCCCAGCCCTCATGCACATGCAGAAGTGCTTCAGACATACACAAACAGGCCTCTTTGGATCCTAGCCTAGGAAATTGCTTTATGCTGGAACTGAAATAATTCTTAAAACTGCTGGCCTACATCCAGCATAAAGTACTGATCAAAACCAACAATGTAATGAGTAGACATGTATAGTCCTGCTTCTAAAATTAACTAAGTGCATATTTGTATTCTAAGATAATTTAATGGCCCAAATAAAAAAAAGGGATCCAATTGCAGTTCAGCGTGCAATTAAACTTACAAATCTAAACTGGTATAGCCTCATTAACGTCAGTTGTGCAGCACATTGCAATTAGTCAGTGACCTATTTTTTGTTAATATTTTTAGAATTATAAATAGCCAGCCTTGTTCGTATTTAGTTTCCCTCTAATACAGTAAAATGTTGTGGGTATAATGGCAGCATTTACAACCAACAGTTACATCATAAAGCTAATCAGGTTAATTGGCTTCGCTGCGATTCGACAGGGCTCTCTCTGGAAGTGACAGATCAGGGCTGCAATCCTGTATTCAGGCACGTGCATTTATAAGAATTCAGTTAATTCAGTGCAGGATTGTATCCGAGAGCCCTCATCCAGACATCCATTATGCATATGAGAGCATCAATCCATATATACAAAGCTTCTAGCTAATGTAAGTCTGTCTATTTACGACAAGGTAGAAGACTACTCAGTGCTCTCCAGAGGGCCATGCTCTCTTTCCCTGGCTCCACTCCCTTCCTCCTCAACCACCAATCGCTTGGTGGTTTCCCAACTTTCATACAGTTTTTTCCCATTCTAAAAAGTTGAAATGGCCCTCCTAAGGCTGAGTTACTGGGAAATAAGAACGTTAAGCTAAAATATGCTGGCATTTTTGCCCCCCACCCCTTTTGCCTTCGGCCCCTCCCACCACTGGAATGCAGCCCCCGGAAGCTTCTCTGACATGGAATTCGATCCTTGGGCTGAAAGAGGTTCCGCACCCTAATGAGAGTGAATGGGGAAGCCTGTGTCAGGAGGAAGTTCTCTGGGCACATTGGACTGCTCACAGAGCATTAGACTGACCTACTGGTGTTTTGGAAAACTGAACCCATCATTATGTGGAATTGGACAAAAGTAAGTAGACAAAAGCATTAAAAAATTAAAATTTGGGGTACATACCCCAGCAAGAAATACTCACTGGTTATTTTATAGTCAACAGCTTAATCTACACAATACTACATGACAACAGGAAAAGGTTATCTCCAGTGACAACATTTATTTCCAGTGATCAAGTTTTAAATTCAAGTTATGACACAGTATAAAATCAACTTGCAACAAAAGTAGATATTTCAGGAAAAGATACAAAATTTATTGCAATTTCATATAAATATTAATATTTTTGGAAGTGTCTAGACAATCAATTCTAGCACAGGTGTAGTTATTATCTCACTTGCCCCCATAAAGGGGGGGGGGGAAACAAAACAAATTGTGAAACAGATGCCTGGTTGCCATAACAGCCTCTGAATATAGACAAATTATCTTTGCTGCTGTCCAATATAAATTCTGCTTCCTCCCATTAGTTACATGAGCTCTACAAATACATTCGTATCTGAATCATTTGACCAAAAATGAACTCCAGCGGAATGTAAATTCTTTAGCTAAAAATACTAAGTGTAAAAATATTCTCTAACAAGGTTTAAGCAAAAGACTCAAGTCTACCTCTCCTGTTCTTGCTTCATTCGTATTCTCTCCTCTTCTGATGTAACAGCTTCCTGCACTTTTATTTTCTCAATCTTGTCATCTTTCCGATGTTTGCCAAACCTGTTAATAACAAAATAAAAATTCTAACTTGTCAAAATGAACATTAATTGTGTGGGTTTCTACTCTTTGTGTAGGAAACTATGTGCTCATTATAGGATGACACTGGCACAAAGGGGGTGGGGTGGAATGAACATAAGAAGATAAGAGCAGCTATGCTGGATCAGACCAAGAGTTCATCTAGTCCAGCATTCTGTTCACACAGTGGCCAACCCGCTGCTCATGGGAAACCCACAAACAGGACATGAGTACAACAGCACCATCCCACCCATGTTCCCCAGCAGCTGGTGTACATAGGCATGCTGCCTCTGATACTAGAGGTAGCATATAGTCATCAGGACTAGTAGCCATTGATAGCCTTCTCCTCCATGTCCAATCCCCTTTTAAAGCTATCCAAATTGGTGGCTATCACTACATCTTGTGGTAGTGAATTCCATAGTTTAAGTATGCACTATGTGAAGAAGTACTTCCTTTTATCTGTCCTGAATCTCCCACCAATCAGCTTCATGGGATGACCCTGGTTCTAGCATTATGAGGGAGAAAAATGTCTCCCTGTCCACTTTCTCCACATCATGCGTAATTCTGTACACCTCTATCATGTCTCCCCTTGCTTGCCTTTTCCCTAAGCCAAACAATCCCAGCTGTTGTCCGCTAGCTCAGATTCCATCAGCTTATACCTGAAGTTGGGATTTTTGCCCCAACATGCATTACTTTACACTTGCTTACATTGAACCGCATTTGCCATTTTGATGCCCATCCTCCCAGTTTGGAGTGTTCCTTTTGGAGTTCCTCACAATCCCTTTTTGTGTTAACCACCCTAAATAATTTGTTGCAGTCAGCAAAACTGGCCACTTTGCTGCTCACTCCTAATTCCAGATCATTTATAAATAAGTTGAAGAGCATTGGTCCCAATACCGTTCTCTGCCAAGACAATTATTTAATAAATATCAGTTTATATTGTTCATGCTTGTGTTTTTAGTAATGCTCCTGGTGAGATTTCTATTTTTAGATGAATGCCCAACTATTTCTTTTCAGTTCTTGTTTAATTACTCATTAATGCAACACGCAGATATAGTTAAGCAGTATACCTGATTAAGCCTCTCACTTAGCAAATTTGAGGGATATGCCACCAGTATACCTGCACAAAATGCTAGATAATTATTCTATCCACTCCCAGCAGCATCCACTTTAGGTATACCATGGTTTTGTTTCACCAGAGAATTGTCTGAAAGCACACAATGCCATTTTGTTTCTGAAGCAAAGCAGGCCTTACACTGTAAACTGCTAGGATGAGATATCACCGGAGAACCATTTATAAGTTCCTCTGAGCTATTTGGAGAAAGAGTGAGGTTTAATTCTAATAAATATCCAAGTAAATATAATGGGTTGCATCCAACATTGGGTTGCATTCAACATTATTGTTCTATGAACTGAAGGAGAGATGAATGAATCCTTCTGTTCAGTTGTAGGTCTGTTCAAATCCCCATAGGGAATGGTAATAACTCCTTATTTTCTTAATTCCATTCTCCCGCACAAGGTCTATTCAGCAGACAAAGGAACTTAACAGAAGCCCTGCAGGACCAGACCAAAAGGTCCATCTAGTCCAGCATCTTGTTTCCCATAGTGGCTAACCAAATGTTTTCAGGATGTTTATAAGCAGGGCATGAATGCAATACCCCCGCCATCATTGTTGCTCCCCAGCAAATGAGCTTTAGATTCAAACTACACATTACAGTACATTAATTGCATAGCACAGGGTTAGACAACTTGTGGCCCTCCAGATGTTTTGGCCTACAACTCCCACCATTCCTACCCATTGACTATGCTGGCTAGGGTTGATGGGAATTGTAGGCAAAAATATCTGGAGGTCTGCAAGTTTCCCACTGCTGCAGAAAGCTGAGGATTTACTTTCTTTCATTCATTCAGGGGAGGCTGGTGACTCCTATGTCAGTGGGGCTCCTTATCCAGTGCAGCTTTTATTCTGAGCTTTATAGGAGCTATCCATGGTGCTACATTGTGGTGAATCTATTTTAGGGATGGAGTACAGCACCATGGATTCTGTGCTTTTATTCTATAAAGCACAGAATAAAAGCTGCAATGGATAAGGACCCCTCCCCCTGACTCAGGAATCGGCAGCCTCCCCTGCTTTCTTTCTTTCTTTCTACTCTAGAGTAAGTGCACACAGCCCTGATTCGGATCAGGACCACTGGGAGGGGAGAATTAAACCTTCCCCACTACTGTTTGCTTGCTGAAATTCTTCTGCTGCCCAGTGCATGGCGGTTAAAAAAAAGAAAAGAAAAGTCTCCATTGGTGTAAATTGGGGCTTTTTTCTTTGTTTAACCCCCTGTGGGTGGGGGGTGAGATTCAAAAAGAAAATGGTAGTGGGAGATTTAATCCTCCCCTCCCAGTGTGTGGTGATCCCAATCTGAATTGTGGCGGAACACATTTATTTTAGAGTAAAACAAGAGATACTCCTCAGCTACACACCACGCAATTAACATAACATCTTTGGGGAAAGGATATGCAGAACACTAGACCTCCATGGAGTTCCTTGCAAAATTCAAGGTGACTCGTGCAATGTGCTTTCACCCACTTGACAGCAATAACTTCTCTTGTCATCTCCCCCCCCCCCCTCTGGTGGATAGAACTGACAACAAAAGGATCATTAATGCACATTAATGGGCAGCTTCACATGGCCCAGTTAGGAGATCCCTCCATGGCTCATTCTATGGTGTGTTGCCAATACCCATGTCCCAAACACATTTTAATGTGGAAAACAGGCAGCAATTCAGGCTTGAGAAACCAGAAAGTGTTCTGGAAAGGTGCCCTTCCCCTGACACATACTCCTACCACTGACTTACCACCTCACTGCATTTTTGCCCCATGGTTACAGCACAAGCTAGCCTTATCTGGGTTTCATGCTACTACAGCTGTACAGAAAGTTGCCAAGATCTGATAAAGATGTCAGATCGGGATAGAATTTGCGATATTGCCTTTATTTGGTCCTCTATGTTGATCTGGACAGATTTTATCTTCATCCCTAGAACTCAGATTCCTCCTGAGTCAGCCAAATCTATCTCCTTCCAGAAACGGTACACAATCAAGGCATTGCTAACTTGAAAATTTAATAACTTGCTTTACTGCACAAAATGTACAAAGCAGCGGACCAAAGCCCAAACTTTAAGTACATGTAAAGGCACTTGCTCACATCCCTCCCTCCCTTTGTTTCTCCCTTCTTCCCTCTATTTTCCCGATTGTCTCTTTTATACTAGACTATTTTATACTATACTATAATTACCCTGAGAGCTGGGACCTGCCTATGTTGCAAATATAATTGTGTAAGGCTCCATTGCACACTGATGGTGCAGTAAGTAACAGAGGAAGTGATCCTATGGCCCCTAGAGATTGTACGAGGAGCCATAGGAGTTTTCAGATTCCTAGGTCCTACTGTGTTCCGACCTGGGATCTGGGGATCAGAGTTCTGACCCACCCCCTTGCAGCTGGCGTGGAAAGAAGGAGAAGTGCACTGGCTGCTCTCTGAAGTTAGGAAAGCGACCTCAGAGATGGGTAGAAGGGGGCGGTTCAGGTAGGAGTCTGGGGCAGCCAGGATACCAGGTATCTTGAAGCCGCTGCAGCCTCCTTCCTTCCCCATCCGAGACGTTCCAGCTAGATAGGGCCAGTGTAATGAAATTGTAGAGTGGGAGGAGAAGATCGCCTCCGCTGCTCCTCACACTTTGCATTGGATTTCATAGATTATAGAGCTGGAAGGAGCCTACAAGGCTATCGAGTCCAACCCCCTGCTCAATGCAGGAAACTAGAGGAGGGGTCTCCCATCCAAGTAATAACCAGGCTTGACCCTGCTTAGCTTTCCACACTCAGACAAGCTGAGCCAGCATAAGCCACAGTACCGGATGATTGTGAGCTTCTGAGTTCGGGGGCTCACATTCATCTCTGAGGGGCTGTGCCCTAAGTAAGTAAACTATAGCATAGCAAAGTCTGTAAATTCAAACAAAGCCACCCCTTCCTTTAAGGAAGGAAGGAAGGAAGAAAAGGTTTAGAGCACAATAATTAACATATACAAAACAAACTTTCCCCCTCTTGCACATGGTTTGTTATTTAATCTGTTAATTCATGGAAACAGATAAAAACAAATTAACACTCACAGCAGTATTCACTCTGAAGGCTCTCATCATGAGATAACAATAAAAAGCTTACAGTGAAATAGGAGGAGTGGCACTTTCTGCAACTGTCCAGGCAAAACTGACAAAGGGGTGAATAAATGTATTAACTATATTAATGCCCGAGAGAAAAACGCTGAAACTACAGAACGTTAATATCTCTCTTTTTAACATCATATAAACTCATATAAGAACATAAGAGACCTGCCAGATCAGACCTATCTAGACCAGCATTCTGTTTTCCACAGTGGCCAACCAGATGCTTATGGGAATTCCAAAGGCAGGACATGAGTATATTAGCAGTCTCCTGGTTATGTGTCCCAAAAACTGATGTTTAGAGACATGATGCTTCTGATCCTAGAGGTAATATATTTATTTATTTTATTTATACCCCGCCTTTTTTCCTGAAAGGAACCCAAGGTGGCTTACATGATCCTCATCCTCCTCTCCATTTTATCCTCACAACAACCCTGTGTGGTAGGTTAGGCTGAGAGTCAGTGACTGGCCCAAAGTCACCCAGTGCGTTTCATGGCCAAGCGGGGACTAGAACCCAGATCTCCCAAGGCCCAGTCCAACACTCTCACCACTACGCCACACTGGCTCTCAGTGTACAGCCATCGTGACGTGACTAGTAGCCATTAGTTGGCTTATCCTCTTTAAATTTGTCTAATCCCCTTTTAAAGTTGTCTCAGTTGGTGGCCAAACCACATTTTGAGGAAGCGATGTTCTATGTGCTTTCCGAAGAAATACTTCCTTTGTCTGTCCTGAATCTCCCACCATTCACCTTCATTGGATGACCTTGAATTCTAGAATTGTGAGAGAGGAAGATCTGTCTATCTGTTTTCCTCACACCATGAATAATTTTGTAAACGGTATGCATACTGTTCTATACTATTCAAGCACCACACACATTAAATTTATTTCAGAGACTTATCCTTGGCCACTCCATCAGTACATGATAATATTCTTAAAGCACAGTTTAATAATTCTGTAAGCAATTGTTCAAAAAAAGGTCTACAGAAGAAGCATCAGGCTATTTATTGATATATAAATATTTATATTTCCGCATATAAATATTTATATGGTGTTTCTATTGTGGTTTGTGTAAACCACAGTTTCCTGATAGATCCAAACAAGGAAACTGTGGTTTAACCTGGGACTAAAACCCACGATATGAAACCAGATTTTTAAAAAAATATTTAAAAGCAGCTTCAGCCTTGATAATGTCCAATTGCCTGAAAGAATAGTAAAGTTTTGGCCAGTCTAGGTAAAAGCATATAAAGAAGCCTGGGATGCCCTTGGGAGGGAAGCCCTGTATGCTGTGCCACCAATACCATTCTAGGACCATCCACAGCTTTACACCGTAGAACGATGGATGAAGAACATAGCAAATACATATCCATGTGCATTGGTTTCCTTCATTCTTTCCAAAATTCCACAAAGTAACTCAGAACAACATTGAGCCTTGACAGCTTTTTAGTAAATAAGATGGTATATACATGTTAATAATACATAAATAATATGGGGCAAGAAGTGTAACTAGAAACATGAAAGTGACATGCATTATAACCCCAGTTAAAACTCCAATTGTATTCTGAAGCAACTGCTTTGTGCAAAGGTAGGCAGCCTAGTGCCTGCCAGATGCTTTGGACTACAACTCCCATAATCCCTGACCATAGCCCATGATGGCTGGAGCTTATAGGAATTATAGTACAAAAAACCCTGGAGGGCACCTGGTTGACTACTCCTGGCTTATATCTCAAATTTACAACTATACTCACCTAGATGATAAAACAAAAACCCTACCTGTTTGTCAAATATCCGCTCCACATCAGGGGGAAAAAAAATCCAATTCACAGCAAAAAAAATATATCCAAGAGAAATGTAAAGCTTATCTTTCTTCCCAGATACTTCACAATGTCATTTTTGCTCCACTTAATAATTTTTTTCAGGGCTAGTGAATATCAAACCATTAAATATCAACCAACAAAACACTACACTCAGATCCCCCCCCCTTCCTTTCCTTTCCTTGATGCAGGCATTGCATTTTCTCAATTACAGTATAACTGGAACAAAAGCAATCTTTTTTGAGAATTATTTTTTTTATGACAGACTGAAATAATGGTTGCAAATTAAAAATATCCTGCCTGTCCCAAAGTGTGAGAAAATGATGAGGGAGAGAGGCTAAAATCTTGTTCATTAATTGCCAAGATACTCCAAGGCTGTTAATTTACCTTTCTCGTTCTGCTTTTGCAAAAAAGAAGAAAGGTCAGACAATGTTTCAAGATACCTGTGAACTCCTGTACCAGATGCTGTTTTTATACTCAGATCAACCAATATGTGACAATTATGAAATGATGAGATTATTCAATGTGCTAAAAGGATCTTGTACTGTCTCTTCGGGAACGTCCTAGATCAGGGTGGGCAGAAAGTTGAGCAGGATCTACCAGAAGACCTCGGAGTGATTTGCAGTGCAGGACCCTGTGCATGCAAAGCGAGGGCTCTACCACTGAGCCATGACCCTTTCCCCAGGGGCGTGAAGGAGGCGTGATTGTTCTATATCCTTACGTAGGACTGTCAGGAACTAAGATGGTCCCAGAGCTTGCCAGACAGGTCAGAAATTATTCCATGCTACTGAGAATATGATAGGTTAGTGGTGGAGCTGCTCAGCTCATAAATGGCTCAAATATTACAAACTGCACAAATTTCTAGGGCAAACCTGGCAATTATGAAATTGAGCACTATAGTTAATGACAGCTGTGCATTCTGGTGAGAAAAATTGCAATTTACCAGAATCTTGGTTAGCGATTTGACTGCTGGTAGAAAGTGAATCAAAGTGCTAGCTGGCGCGACTACATGAGTTCAGTTCAAAATCAGAGCATCTGAAAGATACTCAAGATCAAAGAAACATGCGTTTTTCTGTTCTTTTGAACCCCTGATGCATTCCTTGTATAAAACTGACCAGAGCTTTAAATAAGTGACATGAGTTCAGGGTTTTTTTTGAACCAGAACACCCAACTGCGTGAACAGAGGGTCACATACAACATTATGCTAGCAGAAAAATTCCAAGAGTTGGCAAGTAGCACAACTACCAGAAGCAACACCGGGCCGAATAAAGTTATAATGCCTTGCAGGAACAGCTTGTGCAAGCAGTATCAAAGTGTTGGATTTGACACTTGTGCAAAGATGGGGCTTCTGGGTGGAAGTTTTGTGTTAGTGGAACGCAGCAGTGTAGTGGTAAATTTTGAAGTGCAGGCACTTATCACGACAGTCCCCATAGCCACGCCCCCAAAGAAAGTCCAAAATTGTAGGCTGCTGCTGTGTTGATCTATTAGCTGGCTGGGGCATGCTGGGAGTTGTAGGCCAAAAACATCTGGGGACCCAAGGTTGGAGAACACTGATCTAGATCAACAAACCAGTTCTAGCACTTTTCATCTCCACCAGAAGCAAGTACTTTGTAAAGTGAATGTGGCTTAAGAACAAGCCACTCCCAAAATATTTTGCGTTACAACAAGGAACGATATACAGTGTTGCTGGAAAAATTCATTCCGCCCTCCCCCCACCAGCTACTATGAGCATTGCAGCAAAGCTCAGAGGGAATAGGGAATTATGAGAGGGGTGGCTGATGATGCCAGCATCCTGGCTAATAAATCCCAGGGGTATGGTCTGAAAGCACAAGAGGCAGCCACCTTCCTGAAGCTAAGCAGGTCGAGGTCTGGACAGTGCTTGGAGGGGAGAGCACCTGGCAACCGCATGTGGCCGCCTTGAGTTCCATGATGAAAGGAAGGTGGGATATAAATGTAATAAATAAAGAAATAATAAAAAGTGCCAATGCTGCGTCCCTGTGTGAGCCTTGGCTCCACTACACCCCTGTAAGAATGGCACCACTGCCTACAACCCTCAGTATTCTTTGGTAAATTTTGGATTGGTTCCTAGAGCCCATCATAGCACTATCAGTAAAGAATGAGTAAGACCAATTCTTAGATTTAAATATAAAGTCTACAGGCATAAACTACAATAGCTTCATAATTTTGCTTCAAATTGAGGGAGAAAAAGCCCTGTACTGTTTACATTTTAGCCGTCTAGTTTTAAACCGATACATGTGTTTGCAATGGCAACACCACTTTTGAAAAAAATAAATTGATACAATAAAAATAATGTCCATGTAATCTGCTAAATGGATTTCATTCTGACACGTTACTGATGAGATCACTGCCTGTCTGAGAAATCATTCACAGATTTCATTAAAATAAAGAGCAATGGGAGATGCATGCGCTCAGTGATTAATGAAAATACACACAAAAAATTGATTGAGACAGTTCAGTAGCATATATTTCCCCCCCTGACATTAAACATTAAAAAAAACACAACCCAGCATCTGGAACTCCTATCAATGGTTCCTTTCTCCAAGGCATGCTATTTTCCGTATAATAAGCAATATCGCTACATTTTAAAACTGAACTCCAGCATTCAGTCTGCCATCGAAGCACTTTAACTTTCAGTGTAACATTTTCCACTCTATAATCAAAACAGATGGCATTTTATGTTATACATATTTAACATTTCGTAACTATAAGTGCAATAATGGTCTCACATAATCCTAGGATAAGGTATGACAGCATTTGGAATGGGGCGGACGGACCCAAACAACCTTGAAAGTGAATTACAATTAAAACATTCTGAAACATTTAGGACGCAATCCTAAGGCCCTCCAATCTTGCCTGGGGGGGGGGGCATAGGATTAATCGGAGTCCCAGCTCCGAGGTCCCATGAGCTTGGAGCTGAGACTCAGAACGCTAAGCCCCCGCCCCACTCCCCTCGCAGGTGGCATGGAAAGAACTGCTCTGGCAGCCTCCCCAAGGTTGCAAATTGACCTCGGAGAGGAGGAAAGGGGGCACGCCGGGGGGCAGGGAGGAGGCTAGGGCTGACAGCTTACACGGTATCCAAATGGCGTCCCAGCCTCCTTCCCTCCCTCTCCCAAGAGCTTCATCTAGATGGCCGACAATACTCTGGGTTGTGGTTACGTGTGAATCAGGTCATTGTTAGCAGGAGATTCTAGAACAGCCTTTTCACTACCTTTGAGTTCTTTAAAAAAATGTGAGTCCTATCCAAGAAATGAAATAGCATCCCTAAGTTTCCATGTTCAAATAGGCTCTATGCAGATGACATGTTAACCAGGGATAATCTAGGCATGGAGTTGAGGAGCAGGATCACACCACTGGCCAAATTCCAGATCTCAATGAGTTGACTGAGTCTCCTGCACAGGGCTTATGTGCTATATTCTAAACACAGTTCAAAATATTTCCTTGTTTATATGACAGCTTAGTGGAAGTCCTGTCCTTCATTCTCTTGTCCTTGATCTCTCCTAGACAGCTATTCCTCAATTTCTTTTCCTTGCCTCTTTTTTGCCACTACATTTCCTACTGACTACTTTCTATAAATATGTCTCCCCAAGCAACTGCTCAGTTACGTAGGTTCTTGTCTCAGGTTGGCAACCGGTTACTCTGGCCTAGGGGTTCAAGACCCCTAGTATCCACAACATACATTTTCTTTTTCTTTTTCTTTTCTTTCTTTTTTTTAAAAGGAAGTTAGGGGAATACAGGTTTACATTCACTTGTAAATGCATGCATATGTGTGTGTCTGCATTACAAACTGGGAAATATTTATCCTGAGAACAACTGAGTGAGAAGAAGAAAATATCATTCTGTAACTGAAAAGAAAAATAGCTAAAAGGAAAACAGACCAAACAATTCAATGTTTCATACACAATTCGATAAAAGCCTTACATACTGAAGATATTGGGCTATATGCTCTTAGTCCATTCTTTCAGCGTGAATATACTGTCAGAAGCATCTTTAACTGATGATGCCTAAATAGTGTCACTCTCATAGAGATTGTGGGGATTTAGGATTAGTACTTTTCCTTGCCATCATGCCTGCATTCTATGTATTAAACACTAATGTAACTGAATGAAAGTTCCCATAAATTACATGAAAGGACTCGACTATAATGTGTTAAATAGTGGGTTGCTGCTTCACTGACTGAATCAAGGAGGCAGAATTATGAAGAGAAAAGCTTCTATTGAGACATAAGAGTCTTGGTAATCAGCAGGGATGAGAGCGGCTGAGCAACCATAGAAAAAGAACATTGAGGTTTAATAGAGATGTTGTAAAATCGAATGCATTTTTAAGATTGATTAGGAACAGCAAAACAAGAACTAGTAATTTTAGTATACATGGACATCCAATGAGCCTAGTAGTATCAGGTTTGATATGTTGGTTTGAACTACACATGATGGAACCTAGCTAAAGGGTGTGTGGGTTTTTTCCCTTTAAAAATAACAGCCTGGAGATTTGAACAAGTTAAACCTGCTTTTAATGGGTAATGCACTCTTAATGGACACCATATCCTTACATTGCTATCACTTAATGCACTTAGAAATGCTCTCTTTCCAGTCTGTATTATCCAATCAAGACTGCAGTGCATTGTTAAGCTAACTAAACACTTAGGAGCTCTATAGCAATCCAAGCAGCAGGATGTTAAGATGCCTATTAAACAGCTGTAAATAAGAGAAAGAAAACAGACTCAACTTCAGATTCAAATTTAGCCAGTAAAATCAGGCGTTTTCATGTAGTGGTTACCCAGGAATATCCAAGTCCACTTCACTGCATGTCCGAATAATAGTATGCATGAGTGCTATGTAAATGTGACAAACCATTGACATTTACCCATAATTCTTAAGAGTTTTAGGAGGGCCAGCAGAGTGGGCAATATCAATATTAATGTTCTTGAGCTCTAGAAACTATTTTTTTTGGCACACCCAGTAAATGATGGAAATGCAGATGACATTTGGACATGTACTGGAGACATTCTGCTAGCTTTAGCAGAATTATACTTCATACCATTGTCCGACTTAAGGAATATGAAGATCACACAACAACTTGATAAGTGAAGGTCTGTCATGTAAAAACCATGCGTAAAGTTAGTTAATTTGCACTCATTCTACTGTCATCTGAGTATACAGCCTGTGAAATTAGATAGACTTGGATGGTAACAAGTCCGAATCAAATTAGATACTAATAAAATTGCATTATGGCCCTTTTAAAATCAGCAGTGTCCACTTATGAGCATTCGGGAGAAAGCGTTCAGGCAGTAGCTGCTCTCCAACATATCCTCTTGACTACTATGCTTCTAATTCCATGCTCTGTACATTTTAATGCATTATTGTTTCAAAATACAATACTACAAATTGCAAATTACATCTGGCTCAAGGGCTAATTATGAGAAATACTAGCACTACTGCCTCTGCCTGAATAACTCTGATAATAATAATAATAAGATTGATTGAGCTGCAAGCAGCCGCATGATGACAAGGGTCCATTTGAACATTGCCATTAGCTTCTTTTGTTAAACACAACACTTTGACATGTCAGAGCCAACCAATCTTACTACATTTGGTTACCATGGTTTTCTTACAATTTAAACTATGGGTACTTTACCAGAAAGGGACCCTATGTATAATAACAAAGGAGGGTGTGTGTCTTTCAGTCTGACACCACCAAGACTGTGAAACCTAGACAAGCGAACCTTGGCAAGGGGATCCCAATGGGTGTGCACCCCAGGGTTATTTTGTTTTTGAAACACATTTATTATTTTTAATTAATTTAAATGTGTCTGTGTGTTTGAAGCATGCAGTACCATCTTTGATCACCAGATGGCAGATATCGCTAACCAGTACATATCATTGAAGTCAATACAGTTTGACGCCAAGAGAGAGTAGGCTGAGGAACATTTATATACCTGCCCCCTCCCTCCTTCTGTGGGTCAGACCCCCCACTGAGGGGAATGGAGTGGGCAGACCCCTCCTTCATGTTTCTTTCCTGTGCAAGGTCCTTGAGCATGTGGTTGCTGCCCAGCTTGGATGAAACTGTTTATCTGGATCCATTTCAGTCAGCGTTAAGGCTGGGTTTTGGCACAAAAGCAGCCTTGGTCACCCTGTATTTTGGGAGAGAGACAGAGGAGTGTGACCTTGTTGATTTTGACTGATCACTCGGTGGCTTTTGATAACATTGACCATGGTATCCTTTCTGAGGTGACTGTCTGAGCTGGGGTACTGTACTGCAGTGGTTTTGCTCCTATTTGGATGGCCAGCTCCAGAAGGTGTTGCTTGAGGGATATTGCTTAGATCCATGGATTCTCCAGCAAGGTGTTCTCCTGGGGTCATTTCTTTCCCCCATGCTATTTAACATCTGCATGAAACAATTGAGTGGGGTCATCAGTAGTTTTGGAGTATGTTGCCATCAGTATGCTGATGACTTTTTCTCCTTTTCATCTTCATCAGTGAGGCTGTGGATGTGCTAGAGTGCTGCCCGGTTCGACAATGGCCTGGATAAAATAATAGAATCACAGAATTGTAAGGGGCATTTAGGCCTTTGAGTCCATCCTTCTACTCAGTGCAGGAATCCAGTTTAAAGCATCACTGACAGATGACCAATCTTTGCTCCAGCGATGGAGAGCCCACCACCTCCCTAGTTGGTTGCATTCCCTGACCACTCTGATGGGTAGGAAGTCTTTTCTGATGTTCAACTGAAATCTGCCTTCCTGTAACTTCAGCCCATTATTTCTTGTCCTACAGTCTTGGATAACAGAGAACAGGTTGCGGCCCTCTTCTGTGTGACAACTCTTTATGTACTTGAAAAGTGCTATCATATCCCCCCTTAGTCTCCTTTTCTCAAGTCTAAACATACCCAGTTCCTTCAATCTTTCCTTGTAGGGCTTAGTTTCTAGTCCCCTGATCATCTTTGTTGCCCTTCTCTGAACTCGTTCCAATTTATTCCTTCTTAAAGTGTGGTGTTCAGAATTGGACACAGTATTCAAGGTGAGGTCTCTACAGCGTAGAGTGGAACTATTACTCCCAGTGATTTAGAAACTATACTTCTATTGATGCAACCTAAAACTGCATTTGCTTTTTTTGCAGCCACATCGCACTGCTGACTCATATGCAGCTTGTGACTGACTACAACTCCAAGATCCTTTTCACTCATGCTATTGTCAAGCCAGGTATCCCCCATTTTAGACCCGTGCATTTGATTTCTCTTTCCTAAATGAAGAACTTTGCACTTGTCTCAGTTAAATTTAATTCTGTTATTTTCTGCCCAGTTTTCTAAGCTATCAAGATCATTCTGAATTTTGTTTCTGTCTTCTAAGGTATTAGCTATCCCACTCAACTTTGCATCATCTGCAAATTTGATAATCACTTCCCCCAAGTCATTAATAAAAATGTTGAAGAGTACAGGGCTCAGGACCAACCCTGTGGCACCCCATTCAAAACCTCCCCCCCAATTTGATGTGGAACCTTTGATAAGCACTCTTTGAGTATGGTTCTCCAGCCAGCTGTGAACACCTAGTAGTATCACCATCCAGCCCACACTTAACTAGCTTGCTAATCAGAGTATCATGGGGCACTTTGTCAAATGCCTTGCTGAAGTCAATATATATTATGTCCACAGCATCTCCACAATCTACTAAGGTACTTACCCAATCGAAAAATGAAATAAGATTAGACTGACAGGACCTGTTCCTGACTAATCCATGCTGGCTGCCAGTGATCACTGCATTAGTGTCAGGGTGCCTACAGATTGAACACTTTATAATCCACTCTAGAATCTTCATAGGTATTGATGTCAGACTGACTGGTCTATAATTCCCTGGATCTTCTTTTTGCCCTTTTGGAAGATAGGGATAACCAGACTATGCTGTGCTCCTCCAGTCTTCCAGTACTTCACCCATTCTCTAGGATTTCTCAAAGAGAATAGAGGTTCCAAGAGACCTGAACTCATTCAAGACTCTAAAATATTCCCTGACAATCTCTCTGTAAATCTCAAGCTGCACCCCTACCCCTTCAGCCTGTTTGTCACATATGCCAGATGGGACACACAGATCCTCTTTTGGGAGAAGACTGAGCCAAAATAGGAGTTGAGCAGTTCCACCTTTCCTTTGTCACCTGTGAGCATTTTGCCATCTTTGCTGAGCAGCTGGTCTACCATTACTTTTGTCCTCCTTTTACTTCAAACATATCTGAAGATGCCTCAGAAGGATACCATGGTCAATGGTATTGAAAGCTGCTGAAAGGTTCAGCAGAACCAACAGGGACACACTCCGCCTCTCCAGTTACCGGTGTAGATCATCCACCAAGAAGACAAAAGCTGTCTCTGTCTCATAAAGCCTGAAGCCAGATGGAAACGGATCTAGACAATCTGTTTGATCCAGAAATCCCTGGAGCTGAGAAGCCACCAGATGCTCCAGCACCTTGCCCAAGAATGGAATACTGGTGAGCAGATGGAAATTATCAAATACAGTGGGGTTCGGGGAGTGTGTTTTTTTAAAAACAAGGGTCTTACCACTGCCTCCTTTAGGCAAGACAGAATCACACCCTGCCGTAAAGAGGTGCTCACCATTACCTTACCCTCTCAGCCAGTCCCATGTCTAATAAATGGGTCCACCATTGCTGGGGTTGTGCCTAGAGGTGCCAGCGACCGTGGTGTCACTCAGACAGGCTGAGCATAATGTATCCAACCCTGACAACTGTTTAACTTTGCTTGAAGACTTTGCTGCATCAAAGGAGCAGCTATTTCAACCGGTGCAAAGCCAGGTGCGTTCGCTAGTATGAAATACAAGTGAGGCGGAAGCCATAGCTTTTCGAGTAACATAAATGCAGAAACAAAAACAATGTATTTGGCGGGGAGGGGGGGGATTGTCTAAGATGGAAAGAAGCACAAGTAAGGAATGATCATTTTCTTTTTCTTAAAAAGGAAAGAAAATAATAACATAAATATGATCTATAAATAATAAAATATAAAAATAACAGTATAATAACACAATAGCATCTTTTTCATAATACATAATAATCATGGTTCAAAATGAGAAATCACAATGAAAGAGACGAGGCATATTCTCATAGAGAGCTGTGAACCAGGATCATCACAGGATCATACTGTGTTATACCGAGTCAGACCACTGTCCAGCCTAGCTCACCGATTGGCATCAGCTCTCTGTGTTTTCGGACAGGGAACTTGCCCAGCCTGATGCCAGGGATTGAATCCAGGAATTTTTTCTTGAAAACATTTGGCCCTTCCAAAAATGTCCCAAGGTTCAAATCTCACTTTTAAGCAACTCTCTCCCTAAACCTCAGTACCCCCTATCTAAAATATGGGGATAAATATAATAATACTGACTTACCTTACAGGGCTTTTGTAAGGATTACAAAGAAAATAGACAGGAATTAGTTTGGATAGGCTAAAGTACTATGTATGTGCTTATGTATAATTATTAATGACAACGACGACAAGAATACATCATCATCATCATCATCATCATCATCATTTCTCAGAGCCAAAAAAATTAAACCCTTATTAACCAAACAATGAAGTCTAAACTAGTTGGAAGAGTGAAATAGTGCCCTGACAATAGTGTCAAGGTGATGGCTGCAGTTGCTCATTTGCAGAATTACGGTAATCAGAAAAGACCAGGCATTCGTTTTGGAACAGACAACACATTTATAGAACAGGTAGGATTGTTAAAACTTGATTACAACAGTTGCATGCTGTGGTGTTTCTTCACCCTTCCAAAGATACTGGTGGGTGACATATTCATGGCCAATGCCATGAACATCCTCTCTACAGCTCCTCTGGATAGAAATTTGCCATATTTAAAGAACTGGCTTTATTTAGAATAGCTTGGCGTGCTGTTGCTCTTGCCAAGGGGTCTGCCAACACAGGCATCTACTTGGATTAAAAAGCTGGCATGAAAACATTCTCAACTAAACCTTGTTGAAAGCAGAGCTGCAGACAGCTCAAAAGATTCAATGATGGGTTTGGCTGAGCTGATGAAAAGCTATCATCCCCAACATTGTGGGTGGGGTGAGATGGGAAACCCTCCATAGCTAAAACAAAGGAAAATAAAAACCTAACCTGTAATAAGCATTAACCAGATTTTATCAGTTGATGGGAGCTTTGGTAAAAAAATAAAATAAAAAATAAAATAAATGCTCTCCCTCCTTTTGGCTCAGCCCGAAGATATGCTTACTAATGGGCAGTGGAAGGTGGTGGCTCCAATGTCAGCCTGGCTGCGTATCTTCTCTGGTTTATACTCTGAACTTTTAAAAGGAGCTATCCATGGTGCTGAACTCTATCCCCAAATAGGTCCGGCACCATGGGTAGCTCCTTAAAAATTCGGAGTAAAATCCAGAGTGGATACATAGCCCCAATGACATTGGTGTGGTCTGCTGAGAATGCACATGTCCGGGTCCTCCTTCTCTGGGAAGAGTGGATGAAAAGCAGCTCTAGCAAGAGTAGATGCAGGTCCAACTCTCTATCAATTTTATTTCAGTAAAAATGTATACTGCACCTCATCCACAAGGTTCGAAATGGCTTTCCAAATTATATTTATCCACTAAAAACCTGACATATCAAACAGTCGTAAAGGAAATATTAGGGCACAATCATTGCGGTTTGGCACATATATTGCTGCTGCAGCATGCTGGCACATACAGAAATGACATCCCCTTTTTAATATGTTCATATATGCAGACACCAATCAGTCATACATGTACAAAGCTCACTGGGTCATGACCTTACATTCTCCTAACAACTAAGGGTGCAATCCTATGCATGGTTAGACAGAAAAAAGACCTACAACTCCCAACATGCCCCAGCCATACCTGCGGCATGCTGGAAGTTGTAGGACATTTTTCCTGTCTTTACTTTTCCACACAGTATTGGTGTAGGGAAGAAATTTTACAAATGCTACAATGTGCAATCATAAATCACCATGTCCAGGAGACCCTTCTAAAATTGACTCGGTACAATTTGCAATTTCGATCTATACTGGCATGTCCACAGGAATTGCCAACAATGTAGGAAAAAATCTAACTTATGGCAACCTAATGGGTACAATCCAGATTTAGTCATATTTTGAGCAGAGCCATTTAAATCAATGGGACCTAAGTTAGTCATCCCTAATTTAAGTTCCATTGATTTCAGTGGGTATACTCCAAGTATGAGAAAGTCTGGATCCTCCAACCCCATGTGAACAATGTTCAGTGAGAATGGATCCTATATTTTACAATGGATCCTATATTTGGATCCATTGTTTTTGGATCCATTATGGAATGGATCCTATATTTTACAATAACTCCATAAAAAATCTACAGTAAAGATTTGCTTAGGCACACAAAAGGTTAACTCGTGACAGATCACCTGGAACCTCCCAAACATTAAACGTTCCCTGCAGATCTCATTATCTGTAAAACATTAATACGTCAGCATTTTCTCCTGTCAATTACTGAAAAAAATATTTGTTGATGTAAGTTTCCCTCTGCTGAATAAATTAAGTAATACATGATATTACCTGAGACCTTGAAAACTGATTTGCACATTTAATTTTGGTGCTATGAATTTGTTCCAGGGAGATTATAGAAATGACGCTGAAAATGTTGCTTGTCTTCTCCAGGTTTTACGCCCTTCCAACACTACCAGGAAGTAAACAGATGGCATATATATATTTCCAGAACCATAAAATAGCTGTGCGGGCTTCATTTCCTTTACAAATATGTAAAGCTACAGTACCAAATGTTACATTGAGCTGACTGGATGGGAGAAGGTCTCAATGAGGTACTTCTTGATTAATTTGCACTTGATTAACTTGCACTGTTCAACCAAAACTATTGTGTTAGATTTATCCAGAGCAATTGCCCAGGTATACAGAGCAGCTGTAGTATATTCATCAACAAATACGGTAAGTGCTTACAGATAAGAGTCATCTGATTCCAGGTTCATGCTGAACCAGGGAGAATGTTAATTCGGATTGGTTTTCATGCCATCAGAAAATACGTGAAGTAGACTTGGAAGGGGAAATGAGTGTAAGGGCATATAGCACATATGAAGCTACCTTATACTGTGTGAGACCACTGGTTGATATAGCGAAGTATTGTCTGTTCTAACTGACAGCAATTCTGCAATCCAATAACTTAGGCAGACGTCTTTCCTAGCCTGGCTACCCATGGTAAAATGTAGCCTGGTTACATTTGTATATCCACTTCATCACTGCAGGGTACTCCATGGGTATATATTAATTTGTAAATTCTGAAGTAGCCTTGAGAGTAACAAGGAGAGGGAGAGAGGCGGGGGGGGGGGGGGCGGCAGCGGCGGCGAGATGGTTCATGAATGTGTGTTCATGGCTTGCCAAGTATAGCATGTTAAATACCTCACATTCAAAACTGTAAAATTACTAGCCCTAAATTGAGCCAAGTAGACTATCCAAAAATATTCCAGAACTCCATGTGAACAATGAAAAAATGTTATGAAGTTGTTTAGAATAATAGGTAGAGTTGGAAGGGGCCTATAAGGCCATCGAGTCCAACCCCCTACTCAATGCAGGAATCGAAGTTAAAGCATCCCTGACAGATGGCTGTCCAGCTGCATCTTGAATGCCTCCAGTGTGGGAGAGTCCACTACCTCCCTAGGTAGTTGGTTCCATTGTCGTATTGCTCTAACAGTCAGGACGTTTTTCCTGATGTTCAGCCGGAATCTGGCTTCCTGGAACTTGAGGCCATTCTTCTGTGTCCTGCACTCTGGGAAGAAGAAATCCTGGCCCTCCTCTGTGTGACAACCTTTCAAGGACTTGAAGAGTGCTATCATATTTCCCCTCAGTCTTCTCTTCTGAAAGCTAAACATGCCCAATTCCTTCAGTCTCTCCTCATAGGGCTTTGTTTCCAGTCCCCTGATCATCTTTGTTGCCCTCCTCTGAACCATCTCGTTTGTCTTCATCCTTCTTAAAGTGTAGTGCCCAGACCTGAACGCAGTACTCAAGATGAGGCCTAACCAGTGCTGACTAGAGGGGAACTAGTACTTCACGCGATTTGGAAATTATACTTCTATTAATGCAGTTCAAAATAGCATTTGCCTTTTTTGCAGCCACATCACATTGCTGGCTCGTATTCAACTTGTGATCTACAACAATTCCAAGATCCTTCTTGCTTGTAGTACTGTTGAGTAGTGGTGGGACCGAGCCTGGAGTCAGCTGGAGGCTCGCTCCGGGCTCGGCCCCCTGCGAGCGGCGGTGGCCCGATCTCGCTCGTGCCACCGCCGGAGAAACCCCCCGCGCACGCCCCCTGCTGCCGGACCCCCCGCCGCCCCGCTGCCGCCAGGACCCCCCCGCCGCCTAGCTGGTCCTGCGCGCCACCTCCACAGCCACTGCTCCGGCGCGCTGGACCCCCGCCCACACTCTGTTTTGGCGGGAGGAACCAGGGCAACAGGGCTTAAACAGCCCTGTTGCCCTGGTTTCCCGCGTCAAAAACAGAGCGCGAGGGACCAGCGCAACGGAGCAGGGTCCCGTCGCATCACTTCCTCTGCACCGGAAGTGACGTGACAGGACCAGCGGACGGGGAGGCAGGCTCTCCGCAGAGCCAGAGAGCCTGCAGGTAAGCCCGCGCGGGTGGCCGAGTAGCCCGGCGGACACGAGCAGGCCCAGTTCGGGCCTTGCTCCTGTCTGCCGGGCTACTTGGGTACATCCCTACGTTGAGCCAAGTGTCCCCCATTCTGTAACTCTGCATTTGGTTTCCTCTCCCTAGGTGCAACACTTGGCATTTATCCCTATTACATTTCATTCTGTTGTTTTCAGCCCAGCACTCCAGCCTATCGAGGTCACTTTGAATTTTGTTTCTGTCTTCCAGAGTATTAGCTGTTCCACCCAACTTTGTGTCATCTGCAAATTTGATAAGCATTCCCTGCACCTCCTCTTCCAAGTCATTAATAAAAATGTTGAAGAGCGCCGGGCCCAGGACCGAGCCCTGTGGTACCCCGCTCGTTACCTCTCCCCAGTTTGAGAAGGAACCATTGATATGAACTCTTTGAGTTCAATTCTGTAGCCAACTGTGGATCCACCTGATAGTTGTTCCATCTAGCCCACTTTTAGTTTATTCTTTGATCTGCATTTGGGACTGATCTAGAACCTGGGGTTTCAAGATTTTGTATTCAAAACAAACCAGAATTTCAAGTACTTAGGTCTATCAACCAAGTTGCATCGTATCTTGTTTTTAATAGGTTTTCCACTTTTCATACAGCACTTCCCCCCGCCAATCCAACGAAGCTATTTTCTAAAAATAATCCCCATCTTGTGTTATCGAAACTGGCCCAAATTCCATCCTGGTATGGAAGCATCTTCTTTAACATGCTTTATTTTATGAACAGCAGCATACTGCTGCACTCCTATCTAGGGAAAGCTGGCATTGGGGTTATGAAAGTTAACTGTGCTGAAATGCTCATCGTGAGCTACTGAAATGTTACTGCATAGCAAAAGGTTTAGTGCTGCTTTGCAAAATCAAAAAACAACAGCTTACCTGAGAGCTATCAACATGATGACAGCGGCACATGATGTCAAATCCGTTGCAGCATACTGCCCTTGCTGTTTATAGGGCACCTTAAAAGAGGATTCATACCTAGTAACATGACATACCATTTTGAAGCAAGTAGGATTTAGTAGTAAATTGCCCCAGCAGAGCTACCAAGTGGATTAGTTATCTGTGCCTGAGAGTATTGCACCAGTCTTTGGTCATACAAAATGTCTTTGGTCTGTGCCTGAGAATATTGCACTAGTCTTTGGTCATACAAAATGTCTTTGGTCATACAAAAAGTACTTTCCAGGTCTATTACTGCAAAGCCAGTGTGGCGTAGTGGTGAGAGTGTTGAACTGGGACTCAGGAGATCCGGGTTCTAGCCCCTGCTCGGCCATGAAACTCACTGGGTGACTTTGGGCCAGTCACTGACCCTCAGCCTAACCTACCTCACAGGGTTGTTGTGAGGATAAAATGGAGAGGAGCAGGAGGATTATGTAAGCCGCCTTGGGTTCCTTGCAGGAAAAAAGGCGGGGTATAAATATAATAAATAAATAAAATAAATAAATATTACTGATCATTATAGGCAGATCCCAGATGGATTACAGTAAGGGCTGCCCTTGAAGATGACTTGGAAGTTTCAATTAGTCCAGAATCTGGCGACTAGAATTCTGACTGCTTTTGCTAGGTGGAGCCATATTATAGCAACTCTTAAAGAATTATATTGGCTGCCAATTCACTTCCAGGCCCAATTCAAGGTACTGGGACCCCGATACCTTAAGGAGCACCTCTTCCCATACCATACTGCCTGCCCATTAAAATCTTCAAATCAGGCCCGTCTTTGATTATCAGTTGTTGAAGTACAATGGAGAGGCCTATTCTGTGGTGGCACTCCAACTCTGGAATAGCCTCCCTAACGTATTTTGACTGACTCCAACACTACAGCAATTTCGGCACCAGGTCAAATCATGTCTGTTTGCTCAGGCAGTTTAAATTGGTTTTATTGCTTCAGTTCTGCTCGGTAGCCTTTGGGGTCTTGTTGCCTCTTAGCTTTATTGTTGTAAGTAGGCTGTATTGTATTGCACTGCACTGTTTTTATTGTATTGTACTTTTATTATTGTACACCCTCCCTGGAATTCACCGGGATGAAAGGTGGTCAGAAATGTAATTTTAAATAAATAAATAAATAAATAAATTGGGCAGAGCCCAAAGATGGAGTGCCTCTGTGAATACCTCTGTGTAGCTGAGCTGCCCCATAGCCTCCTGAGCCCCCAGAAACAGTGCTGTGTAAAGATAGAGAATCCTTTATAGGGGCCTTGAATGTATCAGGAGGTACAGAAGGCAGAAGAGGAAGTCTGGGGAGCTCTAATACAGAAGTGCAGTAGTGGGTGTACACATGCTGACTCTGGCTGTATACAAGTAGGACCTACAACAAAATGTTGCAGTGTGGAGTGCTCCTGTACAGGGTTCCAGCCAGCCAGGATACTTCATTCTTTCCGTCGACAATCAGCATTCTGTGGCCACTGAGCATGCCACAGGATCATTGGGTTGCTTTTGGGTTGTCATCATTGGGTTGTTTTTAGGGATACCCGATGCTAACAGTTTGTGCATCCGATGATGTGGACTCCGGTCCACAAAAGCTTCTGCAATAATAAATTATTTAGGGCGCAATCCAATGGGGATGCCCGTAGCCCTCCAAACTCATGAGGATTACGGGCATCCTATGGTGGGTGGGAGGAGTGCGGAGGCTTAGGTCGCCTCCATGTTCCTCCTGCCCTGCAACGCAGCTGGACGGCCAATTTTGGCCATCTACCTGAGGTGCTGCCAGGATGCTTCATATCTTGGCGGTGCCAGCCTCCTCCCCTCCCCACTCTCCAGAAAGGGTCCGAAGCCCCTTCTCCAAGATCACTCTTCCGACCTTTGAGAAGCAGCCAGCACGGTGGTGGGTGGTGGGTGGGAGGGTTTTCCGAGTGTGGAGACCCAGCTCCAACGTTGGAGTTGGGTCTCTAAATACTCCCATGGCCCTCTAGATGCTGTCTAGGAGCCATAAGATTGCGCTGCCGATGTATAACTTGCAACAAGACTCTTTGCCGGTTTTGCTGCAATCTTGTATGCTAGCTGTCTAGTATATGCACATACCTGGGAGTAAGTCCCATTGAACTCAATGGGGCTTATGTCTCAGTAGACATGTATAGGATTGCACTGTGAGATGACTATCCCTCAGGAGTTTTTTCTTTTCTTTTAGGTTTTATTATGGCTTTTCATATGTTATGCTAGTTTTAGACCTTCTGCTATTTATCCTTTTATTTTTTGTGTTAATTTGATGTTGCTTTAACAATGTCTATTTTTATCTTAATTTCTTAACTGTCTTGAGAATTTTATCCAAATAAAAGTCAAGATATAAGATCTCGAAATAAAATAAAAGTATTTATGAATTTGTACCTGTAATTTTAATTTCACACAACCCAAAAACTAAAGCAGGCATCTTGTATATTAATAATGATTATCAGACCACATATCATAAGAAATTATATCATTTCCCATCTTGTAGATCAATGTTGATGGAAGCGTATAAAAAATTGTGGGATTCATAAAAAGAAGTAGTTTATAAATAAGCAGTTTATAAAGAAGTGAAATATAATAATCTAATGTGGATTGAGTGGGGAGGGATTGGGGTGGGTTTATGTATTAATATTGTTAAGTTTTATTTGTTGTTGCTGTTGTTGTTGTTGTATGTATTTTGTTTTTGTTTCTTTTGTGGGTTTTTTGGGGAAATGTAATAAAAATTGAATTAAAAAAAATTCCCATCTTGTAGCCACTCAAAGTGCATTTTCATTCACGAGGACACCACACCTGAATTCCCAAGGCTTCAGACTGTGTACAACATTTTATAGCAGTAAGGCTTTTAAACTATGCCCTACTGGTTTACAGGAATCCGTGTGTTTAAGACCAGAGGCTAATACTCATAGGTATTTCCTGTGTAAACAGCTCGTTTCTCCCAAACAAATGAGTAAGGAAAGGATATCCTTTCAAGCCACATTAGCATTCTGACCCAATGTGAATGCAAGACGATTGCCTATATGGGCTGAAATGAAATATTAAAGTTAAAGCTGTATCCCAAGTATAGCAGCTCATCTCTCAAGCATGTGTCAGACTGAAGCGCTCAAGCTTTAATTTATTTATGGCGTGATCAACGTGTATGCCCCCACACACAGATATACATGTCTCCTCCTAAAATCATAAATATGGCATTGCAAACATTAATTTCAACAAGGCTATTTCCAGAAGGCTTAAAAGTTAATAAAACAAAACAAAAACCCTACAAAAGCAGCTCTGAAAGATTATGCTAAGTATTGCAGATATTCAGCCACTATCAGGATAGCAAATTAAATCTCTAAAGAAATGTTTCCAACACACACTGGAAGGAATGTCATTAACATATTCTTTCATCTAGCAGATTCCTCGACACTCAAGACTATATTTATTTACCATACTTTGCTATGGGCTGAATAGTCACCAGCCCTCAATTTTCACATCAGTTGCAGATGGGAAGGTGGGGGGAAGCCCCATCTTGTACACAGGCTTGAATTGAAATTGACTTCGAATCTCTGAACTGTCAACAAATTCTCCTACGAAAAGGTTTGCTTTACAGAGATTATAAAGTAGGTGTCATCCCTGACACTTGCATTTTATATTCAGATGGCAGGTCTGGAAAAGAAACGTTACGAAACGTCAGGAAGGGTCTTAGAAGGCTCAGCTGTCACGCTATGTGCCTCTCCGGGCTTGCTTTGCAGTCAGATACTATGCTGTCGATGTCAGAGGTTCTTCACTTAAACTCCCTGACAAGCAAAGAAGAATACTGGGAGAATATGTTATCAGGAGCTATGGACTTGTCTTCAGTAGCAGGTCAGCCTGGACACTTATTTTGGTGCATAAAAACCAAAGCTATGATCCTGTTTCAGATTAAAAACTGTACGCTATACCCCACTGGATATACAAGTTCAAGATTTACTCTGGGAAAATCCAGCTGGAAGAGGTTATAACACTGTGCTGTTTCCTGTCAGAATGACAAACTGGAAACTCACATAAGATTAACATAATCTCTCATTTTAAATCCATCTTTCACAATTACCCAGCAACAGTTTATGCATTTCATTTTTTATTTTTTTTTAAGGCATGGAGTTTACTACTAGCCACTTGCTGTAGGAACATCCTTTAAAATCACTGCTGGACTGCACGGGATTCTGTAGTTTGCTCTGAGAATCTAACATGCTAAACCACATATATACACACACCAAATTGGGGTGTAGTCATAACTAATTATAATGTGCGGTGTTTTCAGGATCAAGTATCTGAAGCTTTGTCTCCCACAAAACTGTTTACAATTAGCGGTACAAAGTAAGAAAATTTTAAAAGTGCAATTAGCAGAAGGGAAGCAATGAGACCTTTATTTAGTTTCTGAAGCAATGTGCTTATTCTTTTTCAAGGTTCCCTATTTTTACTCAGCTGCTTGCTTGAATGAATGAAGTTTACAAGGACAAATAATTTCAAATTCCATTCAATGAATTCAGTAGTATTAAGCACATGGTACGATTCAGCATGCAGCCTTCCCACCTGAACCTGAATGCAAAGGGGTTGTTCATTTGGAAGTACACCCAGGCCCCAAACCTACATGTAGGAAGCTTATAGACCAGGTAGAATATTCCTAGCGCAGGCCTTCTCCATGGTAGGTTGCTTTCCCACATACCTACATATTCTGAAAAGGAAATGCTTTCAGACACATAATCTCACTTCCTCCATTTTCAAGTGATGCAGTCACTTGAGTGGTGGACTGTACCATGTGCCTTCTGAAATGGCTTAATCAACGCTGAGATTCAACTAAGATAAGCAGTTTGAACCCTGAAAGTAATGTAAGGAAAGAAGCTTATGTTCCATCCTGGAATGTAATTCTGCACACATTGCCATACATTCCTTCAAGACAAACAAGCAGTGGCGATATCCAAAAGAGTAGCCATGTTCATCTGTTGCAACAAAAACAACGAAGAATTTTGTGGCTCCTTAAAGACTAACGAATGTATTAGTTTTCACGGATCCTGTCCAGCTTGACAGTGTCTACAAAAGCTTATGCCACAATAAATTAGTTAGTCTTTAATGGCATTAGCTTCTATGAAATGCACAGAGAAGTCTGCTTGCAGCTGAAATGGAGGCAAAATATACCTTGCTACAACCATGTAGCACCAGAATAGCAAGTGTCCTTAAGGAAGTGTTTGATCTCATCTGGCCAAAAATCACTAAAAGATCAAAAGAATGAGGGCATGGTTAAATGTCCATCTTGTACATCTTGCCAAGTTGGGCATCTCTTGAAAAGATGCTCAAGTGGCCATATGATCATGTGGCCATCGATTTGTCAAGTTGAAAAAGGCACTGGGTATGCTGGACCGTCACTAATTACAGAGGCGGCAATTATCAGGAGATTCCATAGAGGCCTACTGCTTCTCCTTAGAAGAAATAACTAGTTAGCCACCTCCATGGAAGCTGCAGCCAGTGCATTCACAGAACCCTGTTCATTACAGTTAGTATCTCCTTGTGTCAGGGAATGAAATCCTGTGTTTCTCTATGCAAGGTTTGGCCACTTCTAAAAACATGGTTAATTTTCATTAATTCCTATATATATTCTGTTGCTTGCTGAGGGTGTTTGTAGGTCTTCCACACGCTGAAGGCTGATGTGGTGTGGTGCACCTTTTTCCTGTCTAAGGTATGTATGAGAGAGCTGGGTAAAATCTATTAGGAGAAAAACAAAAATACAGACACGCTAGCAGCATGAACTGAAAGGGTGATTAAAAGCACTGAGCTTCTAGTTACTTCCCTTTGTTTAAATGTTGAGAAACTGTTCCAATTAGGGGACATAAATCAAATTTGCAATCAAGAAAAATTATAAAGTTAATGAAACATCTGAAATGTAGCTGCTGGAATTATGGGTTGATTAGTGTCTAAAACAGTGGAAAATTATGAACTATATATTGATTTTCACCCTTCTTATATATTTAATAAACTACCTGCTTTTTAGTCGCTTTTGAATTATCCTCAGACATAATAAGCCACAGCATATGAAAATTAGGGAGCAGACAATAAAACCTGCAAGCTACACAATGGGCAAGTGTAGTTGGTGTGTGTTGTTTTCCAAAATGCCCAGTCAGAAGTCTCAGGTGGCTAATGCAGTTGGAACGTGCAATTCAAAGCTCCAAACAATATGTTTATGAATCTGGACGTTTTTCTGTGCACTCTGGAAATGGCTGTGTAAGAAGAGACAACAGTATATCTGATTTCAGCTAAACAGGGCTTTAAAACTAAGTTATCTCTTGCAGGACTGGATGGAGCAACACTGCAAGGCTCCCAGTAATCATTCCAAATGTAATTGCAGGATTCAATTTAATGGTAATATGGGGATATTTCATTTGCATTGGTTTCCAATAGGATGGCTTGCCCATCTGCACTCTACAATACCGTAGACCTGGAAATAAAAGCAAGGCACTGCACAGTCTGTATTTGAAACATCATAAACCACATCTTTAAACATACGGACTCAACTCTGCAAAACCCTTATGAATCATATTTAAGAGTGATGGTGTGGAATATACCACATTGCTCAAATTCCAGATACGGGTATTTGAAGGTATAGTGCCCCATGTCTATAAAATAAAAAATTTATTGGTTTCACATATTAAGGGATTACATTTTTTTCCCTAATATATGCAAGCTGGGCATTTTGAGTACAATTACCAGTTCACTCAGCTCTATTAGTTCCTAACTATAGAATAAATTGCAATCTATCGCTTTTTCCTATGTTAAATGCTAATCTAATAAGTGGTTTATTAAAGATTAATTTGCAAAATTAAAAATAATCTTGCAACCGTTCTTATCAGGCTGTGACCTGCCCATCAGGCTATCGTTTGCTTGTTTTCGACAACTTAGTACCATTGAGGCCAATGGGATCCAGCTGGTTTAACTCCAGAGAATGACATAAGTAAATTATGGATCAGGTTGCAAAATATGGTGAAGCTGCTATCTTGTGCAAGGCACTGAAAAGCTGCAAATAGGAGTAATCATGTCTGATTAGATTGGTACCCAGCAAACACAGAGCCAAGACAGGGCCAGTGTGTGTACCCTACCATCCCACATAAAGCACTGATGATTTCTGAATAGCAGGTGTTTTAAAGAACAAGAGCTTGTGTTTAGAACAGGAAAATTGCTTGTGAAAACAAAACAAACCAGTGGTGGCTCATGTCCCCAATAGGTACTTCAAATTCCACCCACTTGAAGTTCCCAGCTCTGCCCACCCAAGTTTTCCATTAGTCAGTGTGTAGTTTTCAAGAGCAGTATTACCCTTACCATGCTGAAGCACTCCTGAAAACTGTGCAACTGTGAGCATGGCAGGATGTTTTAAGGGGGTGTAAGGGTAACTTAAAGCAGGGATGACCATGTTCTCCCACCAATGGGGGGGGGGTGGATTCTCCCCAGCCAAACTACTCAGACTTTGGACTTGCTTGACCATAGCACCAGTATAGACCCATGCAGTTTGGGCAGGAAAGATAAGCAGAGTTTCCCAGCACCAAAGGAAAGGATGCAAGGGTATTACCACCACAATGGCAGCAGTCCCAGCAACCCCTTCTCAGCATTTTCTCCCACTCTCTCCAGCCCACCCTCTAGTGCAGTGAGAACATGCCCAAAAGGAGAAGAATGGTGGGTAGCTAACTCGTCAGTGCTGCTCCAGAAACAGAATCAGATGATTTAGAACCTCAAAATCCAAGGAGAAATTTGGAATGGGTTCCATAAGCATCCGAATGCACTTTAAGCACTGTGCGAAACCCACAGTCTGCACATGGCTAAAAGGGTGATTCCCCAAGAGTGACTTGTGTACAATGACCAGCTTAAATACTGTTTAAAAATAAAACCACCAGAAATTTAGTTCAAGATGTTCACAACTAATTTCCCCTTCTACTAGTATCTCATGAATCCTGCATACAAGTCAGATGAACATTTGTCCTTTTTACACAAGGTGTTTGTTTACTCAAGGGAGGCTTTCTTTATAAGCAGGCAATAGTCCTGTTGCAATGTTGCATGTTTTTAATCTGGCTTTTAAGATCTTGCTCCCATTTAAGTTCCTGTATTTTTATGACTGATCAGATTTGCATTATTTGTATTTTAATTGTTTTTGTATTTTCTTCTCATGTAAACTACACTGGAAATTTTTATTGATGGGCAGAATAAAAATATCTATAAATAAATAGATAGGTAGACGGATGGATAGATAGATCGCTTCTCTAAACTTAAAACTAACTTTTTAACTTGTCCTCCCCTGACGCTAATAATGCATGGATACAAAAGGACACACAGACCCTTGGGGTTTGGCAGCAGGTTGATAAACCTTTCTGCTGGTCATGAGGAGATCAACAATTTTTTCTGTTCTCTTCTTTGAAACCCCACCTGGAAATGTGGCTGCCCCACCTGGCAAGGAAAGGCTGGCTGTCATCCCGGGGGGCTATAAACACAAAACCACAACATCTGGATCATTGTTATGAAATCTAAACTCATCGGATCACACCATGGTCCTAATTTAGGCCACAAGGACTTGGGATTCAGTGTGTTCTTTTCTTCAGAACAAAATGTATTTGGCACAAACACAAACAAGCCTGGAGTACAATTTTCCTGATTTGAACCCCAGCACAAACAGCACAAACATCTGGGAAGGGACCCTTTTTCTGCAATGAGTATGAGACGCAAAGGCATGCAGACAATATAAAGTGATCTTCCCTGACTATTATTTTCATTTACATGGCCAGAAAAAGCAAAATATAAATCTTAACAAAAATATGAATATTTTGCTCATTGAAAGGTGTTTACTGTATTTATTTATTTATTGCACGAATTTGTATACCACTTTTGAATAAAATGATCAACACAGTTAACATCATCATCATCATCATCATCATCATCATCATCATCACAACAACAACAACAACATAACAATAAAATACAATAAAATAATGAGTGCTCGACAATACAACTGTACGCAGTACTACTATACTGGTTGGGCCACACTTCAGGGCAGGCCTGCATAAAGAAGTAGGACTTAAGCAGACGTCTAAAGATAAAAACTGTAGGCACCTGTCTGATGTCAATGGGGAGCGAGCACATTCCTAGGGATGTCAGGAAAATCTCCAACACATATAAACGCGTTTGAATGTCTATGAATCCGACCTGCAGATTCTGCAGCGGACTGGCTTTTTCTGAGTCATGTGGATTCCATGAACCTCCGGACTGGTTTTTTTTATTTTTGAGGGGTGATTTGTGCTGATTTGCATTAGTGCGAATGTGCACTAGCGCTAATTTTCATTAACTAATGTGCACTTGCAGTAATGCACATTTGCTCTAATGCACATTAGCACAAATAGAATGAAATTCTGGTAAGGAAAGAAAGAAAGAAAGAGAAATCTGATTCCATCGGAATGAGTGGATGATAGAACGAAAGATGCCTGACAATTTGCAAAACAGAGACGGAATGGATTTAACAAAATCCATTCATCCCTACATGTAGGGATTGGGCCCACTCTTCCTACAGAGGAGGATCTGGGAACAGATTCTGAGTATGATGGGGAGGAGGAGGAGATAGAGGGGAGGGAACCTGCTGCTATTTCCCCAGGGCCAGCGGACGTAGAGATAAGCCCAACAGTTGGGGAGGATCAATCGATGTCAAATTCTGTGGGAAAGCGTTCTAAGCTCCCGGATTGGGAGGACGCGATTCAAGCGTCACTAACCCCTGGGTCAGACATCAGCAAAGGAGGATGGACCAGCTGAGCACTGTCAGGTGCTCCAAGAGACTGGCCCTTAAGAATAAGGAACCGCCTTAGGGGTGTGGGTAATTTGAGTCTGGAAGGGAGGAGAGGTTCCCAGTTTAGAATCAACTTCTCAACAATAGTGCAATCTTCCTTAATGGCTAGTATTCTAGCTACGGTAAGCTTGTTCCTTTTGTGACTGATTTCTGCAATCCACTTCATTTGTACTTCTAAGCCAGTTTGCTAGGCTGGCATTTTTCTAATAAAGCTTTTCGATTAAAAGCCATTGTGTGGATCTTCTTGGAAGGAGGAGGGGAAATACAGCCCCGACACTACACATTGCATAGGGCAGTTGCCGCAAAATGAAATGCTCTACTACAGGGCTCTCCAACCTTGGGTCCCCAGATGTTGCTGGCCTACAGCTCCCAGCATACCCAGCCGGCATGGCTAATGGCAAGGGATTCTGGAAGCTGTAGTCCAGCAACATCTGGGGACCCACGGTTGGAGAGCCCTGCTCTACTACAAGCACTCCTAGGTTAGGAGCAAACCCTGGTCTGTGTCAACCATAGTATACAATGCAGTATACATTGTGCAAGCAGATATAACCTGCAACAGAAGGAAGGCAGGTCTGGTGGGGGAGGCTGCAGAAGGGAGGATGCAATCCCACAGCCCAGGCTCCTGCTACTTCTATCCCAGCCATATACTATGCAGACAAATAGTTAACCCCTACCCCAAATGCCAAGTAATTCAATCTTCCAGACATCTGTAACTGTGAAACAGCAAGGGGGAGGGAAAAAACCCAACAGCAGCAGCATGAACTAGGGAGAAAGAGAGCAGCTTTGAACATCATACTAGAGAAACAGATTTTTCAATATTTTATGTGACATGATACAACAGCAACTGAAGACAAGGGAACACAGGGTTTGCCTACACGACAGGTGACTGTAACTAAAGAAACAACAACAACCTTGCACTGCTCATGGGCTTTATGCTGCATTTACATCTGACTGCTTATTCCTTTAGAAGGAAACCTGATATTTACAAAGCAAGGAGTCAACATGCCTGGCCATGTTTCTTGCTGTCCTATACCTGGGGACATGCTGGATAGCTTTAGTTGTCTAGAAACATAAAAAGCAACATTTTGGAGGCAAGCAAGGGTGGACTCCAAACAACCATGGTATGTGCAAATCCACCCAAATAAATATCCCAAACCGCCAGATAATATTGATAAAAAGAATATTGCATTGGGTACTGTTTTCATGGAAGATACAAAATTATGAATCCACAAAGTTAAAAAACAAAACAAAATCAAAAGCAATAGTTTGTCATATATTATCTCACAGTTTATAATATTTATTTGGGTGGATTTGCAGCCACCATAGGTTTTAGTTGTCTGCCATCCTTTAAAGAAAAGTCTTTCAGAGGTCCTTCCCCTACTTTAGCTAAGTAGCACTGTTATACCTTGCCCCCTCCCAAAAAACCAAGTAGAAATAGATTTCATAGATTTCATAGATCATAGAGTTGGAAGGGGCCTACAAGGCCATCAAGTCCAACCCCCTGCTCAATGCAGGAAACTAGAGGAGGGGTCTCCCATCCAAGTAATAACCAGGCCTGACCCTGCTTAGCTTTCCTCGCTCAGACAAGCTGAGCCAGTGTGAGCCACAGGCCTGGATCTATATTATTTCATGTATTACTTTTTTATCCCATCCTTCTTCTAAGAAGCTCACAAGAAGCTTCTAAGAAGCTATAAGGTTCATTCCTTCAGGTTATCCTCACAAAAAACCCTGTGAGGTAAGCTAGGCTGAGAGATAGCAATTTGGCCCAAGGACAGCCAATGAAATTCGTGGCTGAGTGGGGATTTGAACCTGGTTCTTCTTGCACCAGGTCTGACACTATAACCACTACACCCCACTACCATCACCTATGTCCTAGAGGAAAAGATAAAAATAGACGTAGGGCCAGAAGGCAAAGAAGAGCAAACGAGTAACCAAGTATGCCTTCCGCCCCTCTGAGTGGGATCCAGATATCTGTGAGTGGAGTTCTGCTCATGGAAAAGGGCACTCTCAACTCATGGAAAGTGGGGAGGTAATTTTTAATGATTTTTCTCTTCCCGCCCCCCCCCTCCTTGAAAATCTGCTCTGGAGAATTGCTGGGCTTTCTGTAACAGGAGGTGGCATGGGGAAGGGGCTGCAGGGGAAATCTTCTGTTCGATTGAAGCCACTTCTGTAAACAGAAGGGAAGCCTTCGATCCAGTCCTCTGCATTTAAGACCAGTGTAAGTTAGATTACTTTCAATCTACAGAAAATTAATGGTGCTTATTGAAAGTGAGCCAATACTGATATCAGTAACAAAGAAATATGACACAGAGAGATAAGAGATAAAAGATGCAGGAAAGCTTATTTTTACTATACAGAACTGTAGCCAGGTGGTGCGTGTCTGTGTGTGTGTGTGTGTGTGTGTGTGTGTCCGTCCGTCCGTCCGTCTCGTCTGTCTGTCCCATCTATCCCTCTGTCTTCTCAGTGCATTTTGGAAATAATCCATTGTGCAGCACATGCCACATCCTCCCTGGAAACATCTGGCAAAAATTTTATTTATGCAAAATAATAATAATAATAATAATAATGATGATGATGATGATGATGATGATGATGATGATGATGATGATGTACGATTCCACTGTCAAAGGAGCCTGAAAGGTGACTTGCATCTTTTTTTAAAAAAAAGAGTAACAATATTGAGTAAAACAATTTAAACGACAATGTTAAAATCAAGACAACTACAGCAGATGAACAATTAAAAAGCAATAGATCCATTATTAAGAACTCACATCAGGCAAGTGGAAAACCTGTCTTTAAAAAAGAGTCTTGTCTAGGCAGCACAATGGCTCTCACAAGGCAGGGAGTTTTGCAATTCATTTATTTATGTATCTATTTTATTTAAAGTATTTTTATCCCGTCCTTCAGCCATAAAGTATCCTGGAGCATCTTACATATAACCAGTAAAACAAGACAGCCCCTGTCTGCAGGCTTGCAATCTAAAAACACGACACACAAGGAAAAAGGAATGGGGAGGGAAGAGGGGGGAAATCAAGCGTTTCAGCAGGGCTGGTACAATGGCCCTGCTTACCCCTCCCCCTCCCATCTCTCTCAGAACAGCCTCCTGGAATGGCTGCTGGTGGTGATTGTTGAAGGAGGAGGAGATGTGTTTAGGTGTCTGTTATTTTTGTTACATCTGTATTTTGGTTAATCTCTTTTTATCCTTACAAGAACCCCATGAGGTACGGTTAGGCTGAGAGACAATGGGCTTGTTCGCACGACACGGGAACCGCAAGTCCCCTGCGGTCGTGTGCACGCCAACCGGGGGTGCCCCCGCGGGACAGCCGTGGGCGGGACGCACGCAAAGTGACCATGGTCGGTGGAGGGGTAAGCCCTTACCATGTGTGGTCACAGTGCTGTGCGAACAGCGGGCGGACGTCCCGTGGGGTCCCCACAGAGGCAGCAGCCCAGAGCGCCGGAGCGTCCCGGGGCCCTGGGCATCCTGGGGCCCTGCCCCCTAGTGCCGGGAGGCCCGCACTGTGGTGCGGGGACTGCGGGGTCCGCCCATGCACGCGGGGCGCAGGTCTGCGGCATACCGCCGGACCCCGCGGACGGCCCCGTGGTGCCTCCCCCGCCCGCAGCCTGGGTCATGCGAACCGGCCCAATAACTTGCCCAAAACCACTGTGTAAGCTTCATTTGTGCGCGTAGAAGAGAAATAACGACTCAGACACAATTGTAGGGTACAAATTGTGGTAAAAGTAATGGGCCACAATTATTGAATCATCAATAGGGGATCTACGAAGGGAAAAAGTGTGGGTACTAATTACACTGGCTATCAGCCGGTCACTATTGTGATAGGGCGAAACATCCAGCAAGGAGGGTGACTGGCTGCCAGGTCATCTCCGCCTTGCTTAACACCACACCACATGGTGCTGGAAGGTCTTTCCTGTAGTCAGCCTCGACCAGACTGTGAGGTACTGGTAGGTGAAGCAGGATGACCTCAGAGACGGCCTTGTCTCCGCAGTCCCGAGCCGTGAGACAGTCGGAGGAAGGAGCCTCAGGCATGCCTCTCACCTGAAAGGTGCCATAGGATGATCACCGAGCCCCTAAAACTGCCTAATCCCGC
Organism: Shinisaurus crocodilurus; assembly: GCA_021292165.1. Taxonomy (NCBI): domain Eukaryota; kingdom Metazoa; phylum Chordata; class Lepidosauria; order Squamata; family Shinisauridae; genus Shinisaurus; species Shinisaurus crocodilurus. Next base: position 23,050,870 of record CM037880.1, on the reverse strand, counting down.
ACTTAACCGCCAATGTGACCGAATTGAAAATGCCACTAAGCACCCAAACCCTGAAATACAGTGTAGAGTAGGCGAAACACGAACATTGCCCCCGGCCAATTAGGACAATGAACCAAAATTCCTACTCGGCCCCTGGAAACAGGCGACCAGTAAAACCTACACTGCAAACAGGGAAGGGAGGGAGGGAGCCGCGCTAGAAAAGAACCAGGAGGAGAGGCGAGGAAACCTAATAACGGCTCTACTGCCCCTCCCCTTCTGCCCTGTGATTGGTTGGTCTGATATCAGACCATTGTAGCCCAACTCGTCCCCTCCCCCGCGTGCAAATTGTTCCCCCCGCCACAGCTACGCGAGGGGGGAGGTGCAATTTGAGCACGAATTCTAGGACTGTTTATATCAGCTTCCTGGCTTCCTTTCTTGTGCCAGTAGCTTGATGTACACTTTCTGGATTGGCTTTACCACCCAAGGTAGGATTGGTTTGTGGTTTAAGAAGCAGGGCCATTGCATAGGGAACATACAGAAACCCTAATAGTAAAAGAGAATGATATTTAGGGGTCTCACCACACTAATCCCTTCAAAACTCTTGGAAGAGACTATACCGCCTCTTAATCTCCTGCCAACTACCATACCATGCCCAAACCCACTCAAATAAATATCACAAACTGCCAGATAATGTATCAACACCTTCTAAGATCTTATAGGAGGGGGAACCATTAGAGAACCAGGAAGTCACATCGCTTTATGGCTAACAGAGCCTCTCCATGGAGGAGGCTGGGATGTGGGGCAGGTTGAGAGAACAGAAATGTCTAGGACTCTCTCAAAGCAGAAAATGCATCAACTGTAAATGCATCAAATGCAAATGTATGCATCAATTGTGTGCATCTTTGAAATGTGTGCATTCTTCTCCCATTGATTAAAGTGTATTTCTGCACATTTTTCAAAAGTACACATTTTTTCATGCATATTTTTCAGATGTACGCATGCTGTCAAACACAATTCTTTTGGTCTACAAATCACATTGCAAGCTCGGAAATGTACAGACTTCGAACACAGATTGTGTCCAAGTCTGTGTTCGGTCCAGAAGGTTTTTAAAATTCTGTTAAAAAGCGAACTGAAACGTATTTCTCACACATTCCTAGTTGTTTCCTTGGTTAACAAACCACCCAACCCAAAAACAGCACATCAGTTGTGGGAGGTTTGTTAACCATGCCAACAATCTTCATCAGGTTCTGACATCACAGTAAGCTGTGGAGACCACCCACCACAACCTGAATATTGAATATTCACAATAGTCGCCAGCACATGCCATAAGCCACAGTGAGCTGCGGCGATTGTGCGAACTAGCCCAACGTTTTCTGGACTCCCCATAAAATTCTGTGAATGAGGCAGGGAAGCTGCATACCAAAAATCTCATCTCAAAGTACCCTTAACTAGTAACTTCCTGCAACATAACACTGATTCAGGAATTATAGCTGACTCTACATTGTTAATCCCCAATTCACACATGAAAACTGCAAACAAAAACCTTACATGGCAAGCCAATTCTGTGAAGTAGCTCCTCACTTAGTTTGGGAATTTTTCCCAACCCGAACTACAAAACCAGACTGGTTGTGTTGGATTACTGAAAACTACCAAAATTATGTGGGGGAGTCTCCAGCTGAAGCTGCCTCCACACTAATATTTCAAGCACCTTGTGCTGATATGAGCTGGCTCTGTAGCATTTTAATAATCAATCATCATACACATAAGGAATATCAAGGGCTACCCGAGTATTCCTTTGTTTTGTAAAAATGCTGACCCTTGCCCAGATGTAACAAAGATGACACTTGTTTTATTTCACCTTGAAAGTGGCTAAGAGGTCTTGATATGTTACTGAGACATGACATAAACTTGTGTCAATATTGGTGTAATAGAACTCGCTCTGATTGCACAATAGCTGTCACATGACAGATGGTGATTGAGTGAGGAGACTTTCAATGGTACATTTAAAATATGCTCGACGTGTTAGTATTTTGGAAATGGGTAATGAACTACACATTGTCATGAGAATAATGGGTCCTGACTCCTGAGTATGACATTCGATCATCAGCATAACACAAACAATGAGATGCAAAAGCTCCAACTTTTCTGCTGTCATACACACAACTCCTACCTGAACATGTCCCCTAGGCCCTTGAGCATTCCTTTCTTGGCTTTAATTTTATCCTTCTCTTTATCTCGATCTTTTTTCTTGTCCTTCCCAATTTTTTTTCGGTCCCCTTTATCTTGACTGCCATTTATCTGTCTTTCCAAAGAATGGGATGGTTGGTCACTCGATGTGGACACAGATTCTCTACCCGAGCGTGAGCTTTCCTCAGTGTCTTCCTCCACTGAAAGAGTAAGATAATTTTAGTGGGGGATGGAAGGAAAGATTAGAAACTTTTATCTGCATCAATTTCAGACAAATTCAGATTAATAATCAACCACATGACTGTTGGGTAACCCATACCTGTTCACCCAAGATAAACAGGGATTACCCTCCAACCCCTGGCAACCACACAAGGGGTGATCTGCAGTCCCCAGTTTATGACTCTTTCTGCTTGTCTGACAGCCAGACATAGGCTTCATGGTACTACACATTTTGGAGCTGAGCAAAGTGGGGCTTTTAGATTAAATTTCTTGTTCAGCATTCTGGTTCTCTGCATGTGTGCATGTATAACACCATGGGTGGATTTGGATATTACATTAAACCATGGTTTCTCATTATAGGAACGGTTCTAGTCTGATGCGCTGTCCTCCCCCTCATCTTTCACTTCTGAATTCAGTTAACCACCATTTAGCGTTATGTCTCAATCTTAAACAGTGGTTAATCTTAATTGTGGTTTGTTGAAACAAACCAGCTTCATGGACCATAGATAAGATTAACCGCAGTTTGCCAGGTTCCAATGATAAGATAAGTTGCAGTTAATTGAAATGGAAGCAAAACTTCTGAAGTCCTCCTCACAGCAACGCTGAAAGAGGAGAAAGGAGCAGGAGTGTGTGAGCCCGGGGGAGGGGGCAGCTAGGCTCTTTCCCACTACTATAAAACATGGTTTATCGTGATGTGCAAAAGTTGCCATTTTCTCCATTGGCTATTCAGACATTACAATGATGTTTAGTATGTGCTTTTACAATAGCATTCTCCATTTTAAATTCAAACATTACCTTAACCCCCACACTCAATTTGAGGAGGAGAGGAAGGATGCAAAATGCATAAAAATCAATATGTGCCTTGAAGACTGAGATATTGGAATGAAAAACAAACTTGTGCACATTTAAAGCTCAATTCTACATTTCAAGTTCAAACACCAACTCAATTCCACACTTGTTTTCCTTTAGGTTGGCAAATATAAAAAACTGGCTATGAAACATATAGTGTTTTATATAGGTGCTATATAAAGGTGCTAGGTTGGAGCTCTCTCCGTTGTCCTTCTGCTGGTGGGCAAATACATTTTATTCAGGCAGGCCTTTGGCATGTAAGTGGCCTGTTGCTGGAGGGATTTTTAAAATGGGTTTGCACGGCTTAATTCTTTTATTGTAGTGCTTTTAATTATGTGTTTGTGTTTTCAATTTGTTTTTGTGCTATGTCTTAATTAAGATTTTGTTTTTAATCCAAATTTTACTGTTAGCCAACTTGAGCGCCATTCTTTGGCGGAAATAAAATAAATAAATATGACATCTACCTTGTGCACTGAGGTATCACAATGCTTTTCAGAAGATGGGGCAGTCTGGCAGAAGGTGCAGCTCACACACATTAAGCTTTAAGGCCATATTAAAAATACAAAGCAATTAAAAGTAATGTATACTACTTGACATTCAGTAAGGGTAGTGATAATAACAATGTGGCTTAATAGCTTATTGAAGTATTTCTATGCACACTTCTCTTCCTATAAAAACAATCAATCCCACCTTGTGACACTCAGTCTGCTGAATATTCGCACCTCTTGATCATTATCATCAGCTATTTCAGTACTGAGTTGTTCCAATAGATCAGTGAAAAACTGCATCCATGCTGAAAGGCAGAATACCCCTGAACACCACTTGCTTCAGTGGAGGGGGAACAACAGGCAGGGGAAATGACTGCCTTCACTCTCCCCTTGTGGGCTTTTTATTTTATGTATTTATACCCCACCCCTTCGATGAGACTCCCATGGTGGCTTTCTGGCTGGATCCTGTGGGAAATAGGAGGCTATGCTAAATGGGATGTCAGCCTGATGCAACAGGGCTTCTCTTGCATTATATATCCCATCTTTCTTCAGTGGGTGGCCACGTCCACAGAGGGTCAGGGAACAGATGCATTCAGGAGGTTTCACTTTTGTGCAAGACACGTTTTTGTCATTTGGAAAAAAACAGCCTCTGAATAGGGACAATACTTCAGGCTCTTAACTGCAATCAAAAATTCTGCGGGGTTCCAGTGCACCGCACAGAACAAAGGCTGCCCCAATTTTCCCCTTTGTTGGTAAGTGCTCTATATGGACTTCCCCGCTGCTTTGCCATTCATTTCATACAATATCTCCTGTTAATGTAACTTCAACTCTACAATGAACTCTAGTTTAGGCAACTACTGCCCTGATATTCAATTCTTAGGCCGTGATCCAGAGAGCCCTTTTATGTACTGAAACAGGTTTGTGTACATGCAACACAGCTCTCTGAACAGCAACTTCGCACTGAGCACTTGTAAACTGCTTTTAATTCCCCTCATACACACAAATTTAAAAGCAGCATGCAAGGCAATGGGGAAAGGGCGGAGTAAATCACTGCTGCACCTTTCTTCAGATTGGGGCCAACCCAACTGTAGCTCAGTGGTAGAGCACATGCATTGCATACAAAAGGACCCAGCTTCAATCCCAGGCATTTCTAGCTAGGGCTAGGAAATACTCATCTGGAACCCTGGAGAGCTGCTGCCAATCGCTGTAGCCAACATGGAGCTCGACGGACCAATGGAAAGTTGCTGCCAATCACTGCAGAAAGTATTGAGCTAGATGGACCAATGGTCTGACTCAGTATAAGGCAGCTTCCTATGCTCCTCCTTTAACCTGATCCTAAGCAATCAACTGGAATCTATTTTCCCCAGATTGTCATGATTTGGGACTTCTTTAAACACAAATTAAATGAGATTATTTATGCAGGTTTCTTGATTCCGTTATAAATCACCTATTCAGAAATGTTTCACAAACATGAAAAGTTGTCCCATTAAAATTCAAGTCAGGCAACCTCTGATGTTTTGGTGGATAGTCCAGAGGTGATATTAGGTTACTGAAAAAGCATAGAAGGGGGTCTTCCCCCACATTGAATTGCAGGCAAAACATAAATTCAGATTGTCCTTTGGAGTATGATGGAAGAGAAGAGACATATTCCATTGAAGAGAATCTACAGGAAAAGTATTGTGAAGCTAATTACTCCATAAAACAAGCAAAATGCACATGAGAAACTGTATCTATTGAATGTGAAGCTGTTCCATAACTGAGATTCTAGACTGCTTATTGTGTTATTTAATACAAGCAGAGGCTCTTGCAATTAAGACACAAGAGAGATTAGAAAGCTCTGCCAATTTATTCAGATTCAAATGACTTGCTCTCAGACAACACAGCAGAGAATGGAAACTCTGTTTCTTATCAGCCATTCCAAGAGTTGGAAAACAAGCACTGTGATTCATATGATCCAAATACCACAAGAAGTCAGCTGTGACTATCTGATTATAGCCATTAAAATCTATAGGTACCCTCCTCCAAACTTAAGGTCTTCCCATCTGTCCCCTTCTGTTTGAATAGCCTGCTGTTCTGGGGGCAGCAATTATATTATGTGCCGGTTTTAGGGTTTCCCCCCCCCCCAAAAAAGGCTCACTGTCTATGTAGCCCTCTATCACATAACATATCCTTATAATTTTAGAACTCCATGAAGGATATGACCAAGACTTTTTAGAAACTGTGAAGAAAAGAGCCTTTGGGGGTTCCTATATGCACACACACACACACACCCTCATGTGTGAACCGGCTAAAGGCTGGGGGGGGCGGGGTGTGTATGCCGGCGTCCCAAAGTCTACGGTGACCCGGCATTCAGATGCAAATGTCATGAGTCTCCCTTCCCCCTGCCTGGCCAGGTGAAGTGCGTCATGATTGGCTAAGAAGCAGCAGAGCTACAGGGAGGAGGGGAGGGGGGGGAAAGGTATATTCCCCAAAGCGTGGGTTTTGTTCTTTGTCTGTTTTTGGTCATCGCGTGGCTGCCCGGCTGTTGGAGCAATGGCGGTGCGCCAAGGAGAGGCCCAAGCCTTCGGGAGGCCTCAAGAACCGACCCCAGGTAGCTCCTGGTGAAATTAGCTGAATGAGGGCTCTGGTAAAGGCAGGCCCTGTGGAGGGCTACCCATCTCGAACCTTCGGGTAGATGGAATAGTTCCCCCTGGGCAGCAGGGCTGTGCTGGATCTAACCCTGGAAGAGGATTGACCCTCAGGTAACAGAGGTGTGTGCCTGAGAGATATTAAGAATCAGGTTTTGTTATTTTGCAGCTTTACTGTGTACCAAAGTGTCTCTCTCTAATTTTGTGTCCTTCCCTCATTTCCCACCTTTTGTTGTAAAATGCTACCAGAATAAACCTTTCTTGGTTTTACCCCACATGGGTTTTGTAGTCACTCTGCTTGGTTCAGTAACTAAATCCAGGTTATAGACGAAGGCAAGTCCCTGAACAGAGATTCAGGTAGGATTGCAGACAGCTGAGGCTGGCAATCTGGTATCTTGAGATCTCTGGGGGTCTTGGTTCCTTTGGGGTAGGAAAGGGTGGGGTTGTGGCGGGCCAGCCAACCCCCCCTTCCTCCACAGAAACAATGCAATGCAAAACACAGAAAGGGTTACTGGTGGGAAAGATGAAACGTTCGTTTTATAATGAGAGAAAACAGCTTTCTAAATTCTGAACTATTATAAAAAAAGATAATTTAATTTTTTTTAAAAAAAAAAAAAGTTTGGACACAACCCACCTAGATAGGGGTCAGTCTCGCCCTTTAATTCTCCCACTCTTGCCTGCCAATATCACTTTCAAACTACCAGAAATAGGAGGCCTGTGTCCAGCTCCAATGGTAACATCTAGCAGCCCTGCTGGATCATTTCTGTGGGAGGTATCACTATACAGATCCCCTCCCTATTCATACTGGAAGGGGTGTGTTTGTGGTCTTTGATTATGAAATCCAAAATCCAGTTGGACAATACCTTTATTAGGTAGGTATCCAACTAAAATTCCACAACATTGTGCAAGCTTTATGTTTTCATAAATGGAGATCAGCCATAGCTTCTTTCTCCCCAAATGCATTGCTAATTGTAATCTGTAATACCTGCCACTGACTAAACTCAAAAGCTTGCACAATTTTGTAGAATTTTGGTTCATCCTAATACAAGTATTGTCCAAGTATAGACTTTGGATTTTTTTTCTCATGGACCAGCATGACTACCTTTGCTTTTTTAGATTATGTAGTTATGGCAGGAATGAAAAATTAGTTAGTTGAAGAGTTCTGTTCCCAAGGTGACATACACTGGGCATAAAGTTTAGAAGAGGATTACTTTCTAAAGAACCACGCACAGTATCCACACACCCACCAAGGCCTTCCTACCACCCATCCAACTGCAGTTCCTAGCACCCTCCAAACAGCCTCTGCTGAGACTTTGGGGACCCCCCATAATGGAATGCAATAGGGCACCCAGGGTGGAGGGGAGAGAAATAAGTGGAAATTGGTACCTCTCACTCATGAGCAAGCAGGAGTGCCTTCTGCTTATGCAGGGAGCACCTGGGATTCAAACCCTAATGCCCTACTTCCTATGTAGGGTGGTCCCTTATGAATTGCCAAAAAAGAGGAAATACATAAAAAAAAAAAGGAGGACAAGAGAGGAGTGATTTGCATAAAATGTGCTTTAGAAAATTTATATGTATAGATGCAAATTTAGAAATAATTATTATAATTTATTTATTTATTTATTGTATTTCTAGATCACCCATCTAGCCGGTAACCTGGCTACTCTGGGCGATGTTTATTATACAGTAGTACCTTAGATTACGAGCACAATTCGCTCCAGAACCATGCTCGTAACCCAAAACACTCGCATATCAAAGTGAGTTTTCCCATTACAAATAATGGGAACTCAGATGATTCGTTCCACAAGCATTTAATCACTGCTTTGCCGGCTCCCTGGCAGGGAGCCCCATGGAGGGAGCCGGCAAAGTAGTGATTAAATGCTTGTGGAACAAATTCCCAGGAGCTGGCACGGCAGCGAGAGGCACCTGCAAAGCAAGCAGCCGCGCTGCACCGCGCCTCCACTCGCTCTGCGGGCGCCTCCTGTGCTGCTGTGCCAGCACCCGGGCTCCTGGCCGCGCCTGGCCTCCGCGCAGCTCCATGGCAGGGATCTGCGTGGAGGGCAGGCGCGGCGCGGCATGGCTGCTCACTCTGCGGGTGCCTCGCACGCTGCCATGCCGGCTCCCGGGCAGGGAAGCGGCACGGCAGCGCAAGGCGCCCACAAAGCAGGCGGCTGCGCCTGGCCTCCGTGCGGCTCCCTGCCAGGGAGCCGGCAAAGCACTGCCGGCTCCCTGGCAGGGAGCTGCGTGGACGCCTTCCCGCTGCTCCCTACCTCTTCCAGGCGCTGCTATCACCGGTCCCATTGCGTCTCTTGCTGCCCCGGAAGTGATGCGACGGGACCCTGCAGTTCCTGTCATGTCACTTCCAGGGCAGCAAGAGACGCAATGGGACCAGCGATAGCAGCGCCTGGAAGACGTATGGAGCAGCGGGAAGGCGTCCACGCAGCTCCCTGCCAGGGAGCTGGCAGTGCTTTGCCAGCTCCCTGGCAGGGAGCTGCGGCTCTGCTGCTCACTCTGCTGGCGCCTTGCGCTGCTGTGCCGCTTCCCTGCCCGGGAGCCGGCATGGCAGCGCGCGAGGCACCCGCAGAGTGAGCAGCCGTGCTGCGCCTGCCCTCCACGCGGCTCCCTGGCAGGGAGCCGGCAAGTGCTTTGCCGGCTCCCTGGCAGGGAGCCGTGCAGAGGGCAGGCGCAGCCACTTGCTTTGTGGGTGCCTCACGCGCTGCATGCCGGCTCCCGGGCAGGGAAGCGGCACAGCAGCGCGAGGCGCCAGCAGAGCGAGCGGCCGAGCCCTCGCTCTGCGCTGGCTCCCGGACGGCTCCATGTAGCGTGGAGCCGCCTGGGAGCTGGCAGCGAGTAACCCGGTGTGCTCGTTTTTCAAGACCTCGCTCGTTCAGAGAGTCAAATTTGTTTAAAATTTTTGGCTCATCTTGCAAAATGCTCGCACACCGGGTTACTCGTAATCCAAGGTATTACTGTAATTTAAACAGAAATACAGTACATCTCACCACAGTGTGGAAGACGGTGACCTGCATGCCTGCTTGTTCAGTCTGCTGTTTAAGTGCTAACTGCTGATGTGCAACAGTTCTTATGGGTCTTTATCTTTAAGCTAGACTTGGACAGGACAACCCTTCACATGGAGGATGCCTACAAAATAGCCCTCTGGCACCCCTTCAAACAGAAGACTGTCCTCTGTAAAAGAGGACACATGGCCACCCCTATATCACTGGTCGACTAGACTAGACTGACAGCATAAAACACCAGAATAGCATTTAATTGCCAGGTGTGGAATGAAGCAAAATTAATCCTGCTGCGAGTATTGAAGAGAAAACAACATTTCAAATGTCCTCACATTCAATTATGGGATATTTTTGGAAGCAGATTTAAAATAAAAATAAAATAAAAAATAGAACAGTGAATTAGTAGGAGCAAATTCGCTCATTAGGATAAGAGATTCTTAAAATGTAAACACATCCATAAAAAGCTGAGTGTGCCAATTCATTTTTCAAACAACTTGTGTCAGTGAACAGGCTAACAAACTAATTACCGCAGCTTTCCCAGCTTCTTTTTTCATTCATAAACTTTTAATGTATGAATGTAAGGTGAAATGGAAAGAAAAAGTATTCTGCTAGGAGATATTGAAAATACTACAACATTAAGATTAAAAAATTAATAATTTTCATGTAATTCTGCCCAATTCTGCGTTAATTTGCTATTCACTGTATTGTTTTTCAATGTGGGCTGTCATTTTACCGGCCCATTGATGAACAATTCAATAATGATAAGGTTAAGTTTGAAGAGATTCTTTTATGTTAATGACATCCTCCACACCTTGGGTCATTCTTAGGAGTGCCTATTATCAGCTTCGGCTGATACGCCAGCTGCGCCCCTTCCTAGAGTTGGAAGACCTAAAGACGGTAGTGCACGCACTGGTAACTTCGAGGCTCGACTTCTGTAATGCGCTGTACATAGGGCTACCTTTATACCTAGTCCGGAAACTTCAATTAGTGCAAAATATGGCAGCCAGACTGGTTGCTGGTACATCTAGGGGTGCCCATATCACACCAGTTTTAAAAGCACTCCACTGGCTGCCAATCAGTTTCCGGGCGAAGTATAAAGTGTTGGTTATTACCTTTAAAGCCCTACATGGTTTGGGTCCAGGCTACCTACGGGATCGCCTTCTCCCGTACAATCCACCCCGCACACTTAGGTCCTCTGGGAAGAATCTGCTTCAGTCAGCCAAAACTAGGCTGACTAGCATTACCCAGAGGACCTTCTCTTCTGCTGCTCCCAGATTATGGAATGGCCTGCCGGAGGAGATACGTCAACTTGTCAGTCTTTTGGACTTTAAAAAAGCCATAAAGACTGAACTCTTCCGGCAGGCCTATCTGGCGGAATTTTAGGATGTTTTAAAGATGTTTTTAAGATGTTTTAAAGATGTTTTAAAGATGTTTTTAGGATGTTTTAAGATGTTTAATAGTATATATTGTGTTGTTTTAGTTTAGGTATTTTATATTTTCTGTTGTTCCCCGCCTCGATCTAGATGGAGAGGCGGGTAATAAATAAAATATTATTATTATTATTATTATTATTATTATTATTATTATTATTATTATTAGGGTTAAGGAACTGAAAATGTAAACGAATGCCCATTAGGGTGGGTAAAAGCTGATCATTAACTTTATGCTTTATTAGATCTGCCAAACTCACATACTCTAATTAAGGAACAGAGGTAATTTTTACTGACTTTATGCATGAACTTCTAATGCTAAGATTTTTCATTCCAATTGCAACTTAATTCTTCTCTTTTTTGTTAAACTTTAGAACAAAAGATCTCAAACTCAATATCTCTTAAGGCATGACTAATCTTGTGTTAAGTGATCGTTGCTTAAGTATATAAGAAAGGCCTGTGGCTTACGCTGGCTCAGCTTGTCTGAGCGTGGAAAGCTAAGCAGGGTCAGGTCTGGTTATTACTTGGATGGGAGACCCCTCCTCTAGTTTCCTGCATTGTGCAAGGGGTTGGACTCGATAGCCTTGTTAGGCTCCTTCCAACTCTATGATCTATGAAATCTATGAAATCCTCCCTTTTCCTTTTTCACTGAACTCATTTATATAAAGATTTCCACTCACATACCATTTATAGATTTGCACAGGATCAGACCAAAGGGCTATATAGCCTGACCTTCTGTTCCCACAGTGGCCAGCCACATGCCTATTGAACCCCACAAGCAGGACATGAGTGGAATAACGTCCTCCCACACGTGTTCCCCAGCAGCTGGAGAAGGCCTCTGATAGCCTTATCCTCCATGAATTTTGTCTAGTCCCCCTTTAAAGCCATCCAAGTTGGTGGCCATCATTACATCTTGTAGTAGCAATTCCACAGTTTAATTATGCATTGTGTGAAGATTCTGTCCTGAATCTCCCGCCATTCAGCTTCATTGGGTGATCCCATGTTCTTTCTCCACACCATGCATAATATATAAAGTTTTCCACCCAGCATGTACCATACCATGCAAGCAATTCCTGGCCCTTTGGCAGATGTGTTTCTTTCATAGTATGGCTGGAGGAACCACATGACTGGAAAGCTTTATCATGGATCCAAAATGACATCAGAAAAAAACTACCATATTTTTCACTCCATAAGACACACTCCCCCGCCCCCCAAATAGGGGGAAATGTCTGTGCGTCTTATGGAGCGAATATTGTAAAATAAATAAATATTATTTTTTTTATTTTTTACATACCGCCCTCTGCGCGCCTCCAACCGGTCCAGCGGAACAGCGGAGGGCTTCTGGGCGGAGCGGGGCAAGCCCCCGCCTCTCAGCTGATTCCCCCTATGTGGCCGCTTAACAGCTGATTTCCCCGCCGAACAGCTGATTCCCCGCCGAACAGCTGATTCGGCAGCAGCTCAGGGTAGGCATGGGGGAGCCGGGAAGAGGCTGGTGCGTCGCTGGGGCAGGGGGAAAAGGAGACTTGACTTAGCCGGAGCTTGGCTGCGTGGTGGGAAGGACGAAGGATGCACCTGCAAACACCTCCTTCACCTTCCCTCCCTCCAGGAGGGATGCACCTGCAAACACCTCCTTCGCCTTCCCTCCCTCCGGCACGCAGCTCAACGCCCCGAAAGCAGTTATTTCCAGCAACCAGGGAGGGAGGGAAAGGTATTTTAAGCTAGCTGGGGCTCCAATGTTTTAATTATTTACCATGCTGTTTATGTGTTTTGGTTTTAAATGCTTTTAGGATATAATCCTACGTGTGTTTGGAGGGGGGGGAAGTCCTACAACTCCCAGAATTCCCCAGCCAGCCATGCACAATCCTACACAGTTGAGGCAGAAAAAAGCCCCGGGGCTTTTTTCTGCCTCAACGTGTTTAGGATTGTGCCCTGAGCTGTTGATGTTTGCTTTCAGCTTTCAGCTACTCCGACCCAGTTGCCTGCAGCAGCACCACCTATTAGGTTTTGCATGGGCAGAACGAGATTATCACCTGACATCAGGATTGTCACCTGACATGGAGGATGTCTCTTGAAGTGAAGTACACAAGGTCTATTGTCACCAGACATAGTCTCGAGGTTTATGAGTCAGCAACCATGGGACAAGAAGTTTGCAGTAAACAGGTTAGAATAACAGGTTATATAACTGGTGAGTAATATCCTATTTATAGGTACAGGGTCTAGGGGTATAAAGTAAGACACTTGTTGATTTGACCACTCTCTTCCACTTGTTCTGGACTTCTACTTCAAGTCAGTCACTTCACTTCATCTCAGCCTTACCACTGGGGTCTTGGATTTGAATCTGCAATCATGTAGTGAGTAAGAGATGCATTGCTTGCCTTAATCCCATGTAATTAGGGTCTTACAAATAAACTCTTTAATCTTTATTAACTGCTGTTATCTCCTCCTTCCGTCTGCGTGACTGGGACTGAGGGTCACTGGCTACGTAAGCTTTTGAACCCGGGTCAGTACAGCTCTCACACCACCACCACCAACAGCGGAGAAAGCGCAGGGTCGGGAAAGCCCTCCCCACTCGGTTCTGTGACAGTGGCAGGGTTTTGTCGTCATTTCACCATTTGGTTCAGAATATTTTTTTTCTTGTTTTCTTCCTCTAAAACCTTAAGTGCGTCTTATGGAGCGAAAAATACGGTAACCATTCGCTTAGTGCCAAGAGTGTGCTAGACTGCTGCAAAGAAGATAGAAGGGACCCCATTCTCACTCTCTTTCTCTCTCTGGGTGAGTGTGCTAGGGAACTGACACTGAGAAGCTCGGATGGGGAGGAAAAAAGCCAGTCAGCAAAGGAGAAGCAAGTAAAAGAAGGCTAAAGTTGTGCTGAAAAAAGGCTTTAGTATGGGAGTAAACCACAAGGAGAGACTTGGAAGGAGGCAAATAAAGAAGGCAAGGCTGTCTCAAGCACAGGGGACAGCATAAGACAAGTCATGAAGACCAAGAGAGAAAACAAAAACAAAAAGGCTGATAGAAGAGGCACCCGACATGAACAGAGGGTGGGTAGAGCAAGAAGGCATGTCAGCCTGAATTTTCTCTCTATTATACTTTGTAAGCTATCTGAAGAGGAACTGGGCTACACTGATGGCACTAACTGAATATCTAACAGTGCCAGCAGCAGCACTGACATCATCAGAGGCCTGCATCATTTGGAAGGCTCCAATATGTGATGGACTTGGTGGCTATTATGCTTTTGGTGAAATGTAAAAATCTAGCATGGAGGAGATGAAAGTAAAGAGTAGAAGAAAGCTTTTAAAGTGTGAACAAGAATCTAGAGCAGGGATGTACAAACGTTTTGGGTCAGAGGGCTGCATCGGGTGGTGCCAGGGGCGCACACACACAAACACGCACGCGCACACAGACACATGCAAAACATGTGTTTTAAATGGTTGTTGTGTTTTAAATGGTTGTACACCACCTTGATGGCTTTTTAGCAGATAAGGTGGCATGTCAATATTAATAATAAATAAAATAAGGAAAGAAATACGCACAAACATGATTTCCTTGCTTATCCCCGAACTCTGCTGGGAGATGAGAGCTAAGGAAAGCATTTCTCCTGCTAATAAAAGCAAGGGAATTCCTCCCTTTGCTCTCATCAGAGATTGCAGATAAGGAAGGTCTTCCCTTGCTAGCACTAGCAAAGGAAGCTCCAGGCAGTGCTGCCACCATGGCAGATGCAGGGACGTGTGTTTGTGTGTGTGCAGATCTGGCCGGTCGCCAGAAATGGCTTGGTGGGCAGCACTTCTTGCACCCCTGATCTAGGAGGAGTAGTAGTAGAAACAGTAGCAGTAGTTCTACTATTATGACGATGACTTGATAGGAAGCCAGCTGCCAAACCTTAACAGCAGACATGATCATAGGAAGCCGTAGAGAAGATGACTTTATGTTGGGTTGACTGGAGAACAGACTTTGTAAAAGTAAACACATGATGCATGTGTGGAGAATGAATGAATAGTGTACCCCTCAGCATGTCTACTCTGAAGTGAGCACCATTGTTTTCAGCAGGGACTTGCTCTCAGGTAAGTGTGTACAGGGTTGCAACCTAAGAGGACCATCAGTAGCAAAAACATTTTTAAAAGTAATTAAAAGAAGGTCATTTCCATGAAGGGTTTACTTACAGGTTTCCATGCCTTCATCATCCTCATCTGCGACAGGTTTATCATATGATTTGTCAATTGCGGCTCTGAAGCTTTCATTGCAGCCTCGCCCTCGGATTATCCGTGGTCGTGGACGATGGAAAGGAATATCACCATTCAAAGTCACCTCAGCAACTGCTGTCTGCAAACTTTCTAATGAACTGGATTTCTTCAGGCCTAATGAAGGGCCCACATCTCTGGTTGGGGAACCTTAATTTTTTATTTTAAAAAAAAAGTTAATTAGGATTAGCATGGAGGACCCCCTCCTGCTTGATTATTAACATCTACAGTGATGGTCTATGGGGGATAGGCTTAACGTTATCCGTATTATCTCTATACTCTGGGGGGAATTCTAGGCAGATTTGTTGGTTGGAGCAACGAGTGTGTCAAGTCACAGTCTGTGAATTTGACAAGGTTAGCAACATCCCACTTCTCAAATTGGTGGGAAGGTAAAGTCATCACTGTTACTTTCAACCATTTTAATGAGAACAAAATAATTACCAAGCTGCTAAAAACCAAACCAAACCAGAACCCAGATATTAAAGATGTCAGCACTATTTATTTGATTGGCATAGCCAGTTAATTTTCTTTTTTAAAACAGCAAAAACAATCCTATGTAACCGCTGATGATGAACATTAAGGAGATTATATTGACATAAAATTAGTCTGCATTCTCAGAATAACATCTAGGGAGAATTCTGCCTCACTAGCTACTTTCATGAAGTGAATTTTAATAACCTGCACTTAAATATTACACTGTTCCCGAGGGCTTGTCTTTATAGATTTTTTTTCCCTTGGATTAATTAACCCATATTAGTTAATATGGTTATTATACATTAAAACTCATGTCGACACTTATTATGGAATAAATGTGAGTAATGTAATTTTTTTTAACCTTAATTAGGAACAGAGATTACCCACAGCATGATAAAAGCACTAATAATCTCAAATAAGCATTTACATAGGAGACATGAGCTAATAAATAACATTAATAAACGAAATAAAATAATTAGAATAGCATACAAAAATCATTTTTGAATGGCATGCATATGAATAACCAGTGGACCTCATAGACAAATTATGTCACTGAAAAAGATGAGGAATGGGTCCTGTAAAACTTAATTGTTGTGTGCAATTCTAATTGAGGTTTTTCTTGGGTTTCTTAATGTTATTTATCAATATTCCCTACGGGGAAAAAAAGTAAGGGAAGATTATGAGGACAATTATCATGCTAAGGTAATACCTGTTTCTAAACAAAGTAAGAAAACTTGGTCTTGAAGTATCTAATGTTCATGTTAGACATGCCTAAAACTAATATAAAACTTAAATAATTGAAAACATTTCCTGAAATTTAAATTAGAATCCTAAGGGCTGACTTTATCTCATGGGGTCAACTGCTTGCGGCTGGGGGGTCAGCAAAGGGCAATCTGCCCATGTGGTGACTGCCATGACCAATGCTGACTTAGCAGATGTCAGAAGTTTCCCTATGATGGGCTGTGTTTAAGATGCAGGCAGAAGGAACTTTTCTTACTATGGCATGTTTAACAGTTTCCCAGCTGCTATCATAACCCCAGAATCTGGAATGGCCTGCTCTTAAAAATGATCAGGGTGTTGTGGATGTCCACCAAAGATACTTGCAGAACTGTGGGCTAGCCGCTAAGAATGCCTTTCTACATGCTCCTGAGTTACAGATGAATTAATTAGGAAAATGTATGCCTGAACACAGGAAGAGAGTTTTGCGACCAGCCATGCCCCCCATGGCAACCATTTTATGAACGGGTAAGTCCTCCATGGCAGTCATTTTGTGAGAGCACCCATAACACTCTCTCAAAATTCCAAATGTGCCCACTGACCCAAAAAGGTTGGGGAACCCCTTTCTTAAAGGATCTGAAAACAGTGGGTTTAAGAGAAACCTGGTTAGGCTTAATTGTGGTTAACATTGGTGCAAACTACTTCACTTCAGTTATGGGCGAATTTGCTCCAGGGAGGGACAGAGCTGAGGCAAGGGAGCAGGGATTACCTTCCAATCTGCTAACCATGGTTAGCATGGAACCATAGCTGCATCTCCTCCACCCCTTTGCAAGGCAAGATCCATAAGGAATGACTCATTGATGAATGACAGAACTGGGAAGCAGCTGCAATCGAGCCAATTGCCTTTAGGGAATTCCATGCAATGCTTAAGTCATGCTCACCCTACACTCAGAGGATAAGGCATCTCAGGAAGCAACGGATATAGAAGTTTGGAAATAGCTAAAACTAAAGGCACAATCCTATGCAAGTTTAGACAGGAAAAAAAGCCTAAAACTCCCAGCATGCGGCTGGGGCATGCTGGGAGTTGTAGACCTTTTTTTCTGTCTAAACCTGCATAGAATTGCACCATAAGTGTCTGTAAACGCACAGATAGGTAAAAATGCAATGAATTTACACCTGTACGAACTAGCTCCCATCCCACAGTTCCCCAATATTTTAGGAAAGAAAAGGACCTGGGGATAACTGGAGGCAAGGGCCAGCTGGTGTGAGGAGCAAGAAAGGAAAATGACAGTTCAGCTCTTCACAGCTGTGTAAACAATCCTTAGCCTATGCTTGCAAAATATTTGGAATAATGTCTAGCACAAATATCGCAAATGGTTATATTATATAGCTAGCTAGGTATAGATACATATTTCCAGAGGAATATTTCTGATGTTGTGTTAAGAGAAAGCTTCAGTGTGGATAACTATCCTGTACTTTACGTTGACTTTATAGTCATCTAACTCTACAGCAAGTTTGACGAGTGATTTATTTTTTAAAGTTTAGGTCTGTTCAAATCCTATCCGAGAGATAGCACACACACACACACACACACACACAAAATTGGAGGTGAAATTTTTGAAAGACCAAGGGACGAAGCAGCTGTGAATAAAGCAGCTGTTTGAAAGGATTTATTCCTTAAACCAATGGGAGAGAAAAGATTATCCTATTATGTGGCAACTTTAAGCTCCCTCAGATTCCGAATTTGAATATCCATTTTAAATGAAATGTGCATCAATCTTTTTCTAATTACCAAATGGTTCCATACTCCTTTTGTAAACAGTAGTTACATTATGTATCTATTTATGCTCATAAGAGACACTGAAGAAAAAGCCCCATTTCCTGCTACCCAGTATGGATCACTGTGAGAACAATATTTATGTAAGTTGTGCTCTCCCAAAGGAAAAGCGAGATGGGATATGACCTAATGTTCCCAGAGTACTGTAAAACTAATAATGGATTGCAGAAATGGTAAAAGAATATTTATTGAACTTGGGTGGCCATCAACATAAATGTGGACAGTTCGCAGATGCTGGAGGAGGGGAATAATCCTACGTAAGCAGAATATGTACTATGGTGATAAAAGCCATTTCTGTGCTAACAGCTCACTGTTTTACTGGTTACTTCACAGCAAGAAAATAGTTCTCAGAAACTGGGGTTTGGTTGAGAACCCCAATGCAGATGTAACTAAGTTATGTCATTGATTTCAATGGGGTTTAAAGATGGATAACTTTCTCAGGATTGAGACTTGAATCTTTTGGAGCACAGTCTTATGCATGTCTATTGGAAGTAAGTCCTACTGAGTTTGGTGGGACTTACTCCCAGATAAATGTACATAGAATCGCAGTTGTAGTAATGTGAATGGGGCTGCATTTTAAGAGGCTCCTGAAAAAGGGCACTGGCAAACCTTCCAGCTCAAGTCTCACTAAAATGGATGGGAACTGTAGAAAAAGCACAGCCCAATGGATTGTTTCCAAAGTCTGCAGTGGTACAGAATACCCTGATAGAAATTTAATTAAAAAAAAAAAAAAAGAATACCCTGATAAATATGTCACAGCCTCTCTTTTAACCATTTCTTCTCAGAATTCATGAATCATACATTCACCATTTTCTAGCCACAAAGTGAACGGATGATAGGAAAAAGTGATAATTTTAAATTGATCCAAAGACACTTGAAGCAATTATGTTTTTATTCTAGAATACAAGAAACTAACCTGCCTCATAGAAACCATGTCTTCCAAAAGCATAGTTAACTCCTTGCCCTCTTGTCTAGTATGTAGGTCGTGCATCTCATTAACAGTTTTAAGATGAAAATCAGATGAGAGTTTGTAATTTTTAGAAAGAATAGTCTCTCTGGATCAGATGTGGGAACAGAAACCTTACTAGTTTCATTTGAATCAGATAAATGTAAGTGGCATATCTTACAAAAAAATAAACAAAGAAAGAGTCTTATTTCACTTTAAAAACTAATCGTGCCCTGAACTTTCATGGGCAAGAGTCTGTTCTACCAGATGCATCTAATGTTAGTCTGTTGCCTATGATATTGCATACCCCAACAAATGCGTTACATCTGGTGCCAGAACAACACTCTTTTTCTGCAACAGTCTGACAAGCATATCCTTCTAGAGGATGTGTTACTTAGAATTTGTATCCTGATGCTTCAGTTGCAGTCAATGAGCACAGAAAGAATCCCCCATCCTCCATCAAACTTGTGCTCTGAGAGACTGCTAGGACTATCACCAGGAGTTTGGGTAACATGGAGTTTCGCCCAAATGAATATTCTTTAGTTCTGCACAGTGGATGGGTTTTGTTTGGGATTCTGACTGATCACTGCCTTTGAATTAGCCTTGGGTCAGATTAATAGCCCTGGGTTATTTTTGGTCTTCTGCTATGGGTTGTGGCTTAGCTCCCTTATAGAGCCATCTGGAACAATTTTCTGGGTAAGTACCTTTCTGCTTACACTGTGGCATGAACTGCATGAGCTGATTCTGTGTGGAGAAGGCACATAGACACTTTCACTGACTCAGCGTACTTTCTTCTGGTCGACCTCATTTATTGCACATTTTCCTACACACCTTATGAGCACTGTTATACATAAGATATATCTATGCATGTGTTAAAGTGAGTGTCAGAAACATTGTAAATGTTGACATTGTACTGGTAATTTATAAAATATTAGGAGGCCCCCTGGGAAAATGCTAAAAATATTTGCATCCTAAGACTTGTTTTCACATTTATCCTCATACCATGGCAAAGTTAATTTACCACCAGAAATGAGGATATCATTTGGATTTTACTGGTTACTCAGTAGGTTTGAAGACTCACTGGTGATTGTCTGACATGTTCCTCTGGGCCTACAAAAATATCTATACCTGTATCTATATCACTAAAGACCATTGACAGTTGTTGCAGCCTTGGTTATACAAACAAGCCTGCCGATGTTTTCTCATAGACCACCATCACCTAGGTAACTTAGATGCAGAAGTGCTCGTACCCGGGGTGGCCAAATTGTGGTTCAGGAAGCACATACAGCTCTTTGAAAGTTCAATTGTGGCTCTTGAGCCAAGAAAGGCACATGTGCATTTTGTGGCTCTTGGCATCCTCCTGAGATGCTAGTAGACCAGGCAATCCCTACCCCCTGCAGACACTCAGGCTACAAATGCCACTGAGGGCTTCCAGCATGCAGGAGAGAGAAGAAATTGAAGAGAGATGAACAGCATGCAGGAAAGAGAAGAGGGAGGAGACTGCTAAGGGAGCATGGAAGGGGATATTACTGAGAAGCTCAACCATGGTGGCTTTGTACACATGTAGTCCATATTTTGGCATCACCCAGCACCTTGACTAATATTTCTTTTGTTCTGGGAAAGGCTGCATGGGCAGGAAGATCATGGCAGCTAGGAGCGAGCGTTTCCTGATGTTGGCAAATTAGGTTACATGCGTTTACTGTAATTAAAGTTCATTAACTTATGTACCCTCCACAACAGGTGTGGGGAACCTTTTTCAGCACAATGGCCAAATTCTAATCAGCAAAAGGTCTCGGGGGGTCACATTAAATCTGTGGGTGCGGGAAAGCCCAAAATTAGATTTTATTACTTATTTTAAGCCTATTCAGAAGCAAGCAGGACAAGGCTTCTGCATGTCTACTCATAAGTACCTAAGCAGGACTGAATCACACGGTAGCACTTTCACATAGCATCCAAAATACCAAAGCCTCTGTTATGTCTACTCAAAAATAAGAGGGAGTGGGGGCTGGGCACGGATCTGGCAGGCCAGACGGGGAATGCCTGTGGGTCATTGATTTAAATGACCCACAGGCATTCCCCATCCCTACTTACTGTGGCTTAATTAAAGCAGTTGCCCTGCTGCAATATGCAAAGCTTTGGAACTCAGGGTGAATGCAAATGTCTTCCTGACTACAAAGTTGCCATCCCAGGCTGAAAAATCATGAGGACACCTTTAAACTGGCCAGTCTAGAGCCTTCATAGGAAACATGGCCCAATCCTGAAGTGTCCTCAGTACAGGATAGATCAGCAGGCTAAGCACCTCCTGGGCACCCTTTATGATACACGTTGTATGGCATAGCTCTACTTAGGTGTCTCTCAGAAGCATGGCTTTTGTAATGCTTAGTCACGCAGCTGCAATTCAGTCAAATGACTTGAAACTTCCTTATTGTTTCCTTTCATTCCCTAGGGTCAAACTATTGAGCCCCTTGTTCTATCTCATCCTGAGTGTGCCCAAAGCCATTGCCCTTTGTTTGGAGTCTATAACTGCCCTTGAGTTTGGGCACCCAGTGCTCGCTCTTAAGTCATCATGAAACTCAGCATGGACAAACTCTCTTTTGCAGCACTCCAAGAACTGTCTCGGGTTTGCTTGGCTCTCAGCCCGTTCCTCATGATCCCTTCTAGCACTGAACTTCTGGGGCTCTCTTGTTCAATCAACTTCCTCTTGCCATTACTATGGTGGCAAGGCACAAGCTGATTAGTGGCAAGGTTTAGAACTTGGAATGCATAACACATTTAAATGGTGGTGAATAACAAACAGATGTCATTTCACCTGTTTGAACCTGAAGATTGGAAGTATATTGTTGAAGTCAAAGGAAGTGCTTTAAATTCAGTCCAAAGTCCTGTCTGGCTAAGTCTGACCTGACTTTGAGATACAGAGTGGCCTTTATCTTTCCATGTGCAATTCCTGGACTAATGGCACTTTCAGTCAAGACTGAAACAGGTCTTGCTGGTAATTAGTATAACTGTGACAGCACACAGTGGATTTTGATTGTCCTTTATGTTTATAAATTACTGTGTAGGTGGAGTTATCCCCAATGAATGGGCTGCTGTCTTGATCTCTTTTATGCACACAGTGACCAGTCTTCTGATTGATAAGGCCCTTGCCTTTGAAAGAAGTGTAAGTTTTGGATCCTGTGTCATTTAGCCTGGAGCCACACATGCCAACCAAATATCACTGCAGAAGTGATCAGTTGTCCTGCACAATCCACTGTGTGTTTGGCATACTGCTTTGTTGTCTGGCCAGCTTAATCACATCTGCTTGCTTCGCTTCAGCTAAATGCTTCTTATCCTTCTTATCCATCATGTCAATGAAAGCAGACACTTTCTTCTCATAAGAAGTATTGTTACCTTCCTATCCCAGCCTAAAAGCTGGCCATTAAAGAGAGAGAGAGAGAGAGAGAGAGAGAGAGAGAGAGAGAGTGCTGAGAAGTTGGTTGGTAAGGTTCAGCCACCCCTGGATGACAGGGAGTGCTACCAGTTCCAAAGCACTGGGTTCTGCAATACCCCAAAATGGATCCACTTCTTCAGTCAGTGTCATATGCACCTGGATGCATCATCCACAGAATCTGTTCTCCATACATTCTCGGATCTTGATTAGAAGACATGTAGGTGGTAGCTCTGACCGTCTCATCTGAGGATATCTGTGATGCATCCTCCAGCTGCAAGTGCTGTGAATCTCCTTAGGTTCCATGTCAGAGCTTTGCATCATCTATCCCATGCTGTGAATATGTTTCTCCATATGTTAGCACATAGATTACCCTTCCCCAACCTGGCTCCCTCCAGATGTGTGTTTTTTTTTTACTAGAACTCCCAGCATTCCTAACCATTGGCCATTCAGGCTGGGGCTCATTGGGATTGAGGTCCAAACCATCTGGAGTGTACCAGGTTGGGGAAGGCTGACCTAGATTTTCTCAGGCAAGTTGGGAGAGTCAACAGGAACCAAGCTTGAGTTTAATGTGAACTTGGTTCTTCATCCTCAGCACACTTTTGTTTCTTGCCCCATGAGATTCTGAGATCGCTTCCCTTGGTCACTTGCTGAAAGGGGATTGATCTTGGTGTATTCCCAATACCATACTAGGTCTGTTCCTCAGAAACCAACTGGGACATGTATGGTCACATCTGAGCATCCCTGGAACAAGTATGCCATGAAAACGTGATCTGCATAATTCACTTTACCTAAGTCTAGCTGAAGTGGTGCCATACCTAGAGTGCCTGTCCCAATACTGATTGTCGATATAGGGCTGACATAAATTGTTTTGTGAGACCAACTCTTATTGTGAGGCTGCCATTGAGAACCCATAAGGCCATCCACATAAAAGCAACAAATCAGGTGCTATCTTTATACATTTTTGACAGCACCAATGATGAGGCTCTCTCTCAAACAACATGTCAAGCAAAGTCTGCAGCTCTCAGATTGGGCAATTTCCCCATGCCCCACCAGGCCAAAATAAAAATAAAAATTGGTATAACCTCAGAAACCAACTGGGACATGTATGGTCACATCTGAGCATCCCTGGAACAAGTATGCCATGAAAACGTGATCTGCATAATTCACTTTACCTAAGTCTAGCTGAAGTGGTGCCATACCTAGACAATGAACATTTTTAGCACCTCAAACTTGTGGTTTCACAGTATGCATGCGGGAGTGCATTTATACAATCATTAACCTCACATCATTTCCAGAGATTTCCAGCCATGGTGACTGATCATTAGCCTCACAAGGGCATTTCATGGAGCAAATGTTTCAGATCCTGAAGCTTGGGGAGATTTTTCCTTCGCTGCACTGGTACGGTCTCAGTGGTTTCAGGGAAACTAGATCATTAGTGTTGATGAGTACATAATTCTAAATAAGCTGTTCTATTTAATAGTTTAGTCCACATGATAAGGGAGTGGTATTTTGATGGGGGGGGGGGATTCTAAAACTGCAATTATATCAATTACTGAAAAAGATCATTAACTCCCCCAACACACACATGCACACACAGACACACACTGATGAATGCCTATCGTGAACATCATGTTATTTTAATAAGCCCTTTTGTTCTCCAAGACCTATTGTTAGCATTATGACAAGGTGAATATGGAAATAACCCATCATAGTTACTGTACGCTTAAGGCTGAATAAATGAGCCATACTCAATTGCTACTGAATATACTTCTGACCTTTAGAATGAACTGTAAACACTGACAAGGATTAGGCAATTCAAGTGAACTGAAAAAAGAAAAATAATTTTTAAATCTATTAGAGTAGATTCTGTCCTGGTGAGAACCTTACTTTCCCATTTGAGGTCAATACAATTAAACCCAACTGCCATTTTTAAACAGGTTCAAGTTTACTCTGCCAATGTAAATATGTTCCACTTTTTATGGAACAGTTTATATACTTCAGTGAAATACGTTTCACCACATATATTAAATATTTATCTTTTATAACCTAAGTTGCTTTTTTAAAAAATGAAATGACAACACAGGTTCATTCAGTATCCCAGCTTTTAACAAGAGAACTCTACAAGTCAAATGAAAATTCTGCTCTGCATCAAGGAGAGAGAGAGAGAGAGAGAGAGAGAGAAAGAAATCATATTAAAAAGTATTTTGGGTTTTTTTTTTTTTTTTAAAGGAAAGAACCACCAAATATTTATTTTGAATGGCCCAGGTGGTTTGTGGCTTAGGGTCATTGCCCTGTAATCCAAGTGTGCCTTCATGGTTGTTAGCAGACGCTTCCACATGGAATAGTTTGAATTCTCACAAAAGAAAGTAAAAAACGGTGTTCCTTTAAATGCAAGCGGTCATTTCCCTTACAATATGCATGGTCAGTGCAAAAGACTTATTCAACAAGTGCTGACAGCCTGAACCCAAGGGTTATGGACCTGACTATGCTTGCTGTAAGAAAGAGACTAGTATACAAAACCAGAGGAAATCAAGAAGAATTTGATCAAAGTTTGCTCAATCTGTTTCTTGGGATAAGAAACAGATGAGACTGGAGAGCTGTGAAAATGTGGAATTAGAGCAAATCAAGGAAGACCTGTGAGACCACACAGGAGGCATTGTGGGAGTTTGAAAACAAAACAAAAACAGAAGTATGTGTTAAAAGATCTGAATTATAAAAAGGAAGTTCCTTCCAGCAGTATTCAGTAAGACGAGTGCTAGTGTAAATTACATTGCACCAGTGTAAGGAATCTCCAGCATAACACCAATAGTATTAGTTGGCATGGCGGAATTTCCCAGAAAAACAATCACACCAGCGAACGCTATTGGTGATGTGTTAGAGGTCCTTTACGCGAGCACAACATCATTTGCATTAGTGCTTGTGTCTTGTTGGATACTGCTCTTGCTGTGTAGACGTGTCAAGGATTCAGGATGGGTGTACAAACAAGCACAGTGTTGCAAAACTAGAATATTATGCCTTGCAGGCATAAATGCAAGAAAAATCTGTAGGATCAAGAAGTAAGAAAACGAAAAATCATTTTTTGTTAAATTAGCATTTCATCATATTACTTGGACGCATGCCTGTCGGCTCAGGCAACAGTCACAGGACTGGATAATAGAATTCCAATCCTATAAAATGATGCACATTTAAACTCCACATGCTTTGATAAATGCCACTTAATGAGACTAATCTCAGTATGTAATGTCTGCATGCAAGTCACTGCAATGCTGCAACAGCTCGCTTAGTAAGATCTCCGAGCTACTCTAGTTCTTATATAAATGCTTGAATGCCACCAGTTCTTTTTAAATATAGTTTTCCAGTAGAATGTTTATGCTTCACAATGTGATTAACCAGAGAGCCAATTATATAAAAAAAACCCCACATTAATAATCAGTGCCCTATTCAATGAGTCATGCTGGAAATAAGTAACATTTTCAGGATTCAAAGGTGAATCGTCCCTAATTAGAACTAAGTAATGTCACTGTTTCTCTGTATGGAATGTTACTGTGTCCTCTAGATCTACCCTAATTAAAACAACATTCCAAAGGTCAAAAGTTAACTTGCATTAATAAATTATAAAGGCTCATAATTGCAGCTGGTGCATTATTTTAATTGCTAATAAATTCATGCGTTCAAAGCTGGCATCATGACCATTACACAAAAAGCAAACTGCCTCCAATGCATGGCTTATGGCACACATTCTATTTATTAGATTCTTTTGTTCTAATTCCTGACAAGGGAAGGGGAAGGCTCAACAAACAGCCTAAACGGCAGCCCCACGTTATCGGATTGCCTATTTGTGGCAAAGATGGAGGCTCCATTTAGGTGTATATCCAAGGATGATGGGAACTTTGTGGTTAAAAGCACAATGGGAAAATCTGGCATTAACAGTGCCTGTAGATAAATACTCAGGATTTCTTAAAGCATTTTGCTCTAAGTCGAGGCTATAGACCAAAGGACATATTATTACCCCAAAAGCCCTAGAGAATGATTACATCTTTTAAGAACTGAGTTTCTAGACTCACTTTCCTACATGTAATTTTTCTCATCCTTGCTACGGTTCTACAATATTGTAAATTAATTATCATATTTCATAATATCTGAGTTATTTGTGACAAAAATAAAGAGAGTCATGCAACTATTGAAATATTATTTTCCCATGCACTGTGATTGGCAGTTCTGTAATTGTGGTAAGCTGCTGTGACCAAGGTTTCTATGGCAACCACCTTACGGTCAATTCTTACCTGTTTTCTGGTCATCCATTGTACTGAGCTTAGTCTCGTCAGCTACTGTTAAAAGGTAAATGTATAACGGTTAGCCCGGTTAGTGCCCACTTCCCCACATGCATCCACTATTTATATTATCTTTAAAGTTAGAGGACACTGGCAACATCACTCTTCATGCAAATATGCAATATTATGCAGACAATATTGCCTGGACAAAATAAGGCCCCAGCAACAAGCCTAGTAACCGTCATGCATTGGTGTCAGTCACTTCCATATCACAGGCAAGTACAACATGTTATATTCACATGCTAGCATATCACCACTTGCTGCGGCAAGTCGCCAACACGTATGAGAAAGTGGAGATTTGAGTTTTAAAAGCCCCACCAGTGTTAAAAAGAACAACATTTACATATATATTGCATTTTCTTGGACTTAAAACAACAACAACACATATCCAAGGCCAGGAATCCTACAATAGAATATAGATATATGTAAAAGGCTTGGTTAGAAATGCTTAATTCGGACTACTGGGACTATTAAGCAGGGTCGCTGAATGATATTTGCTTGCCTTCATTTAATGATATCTCTGAGCCTGTTGGGCATGCAGGAGTGCATGGTTAGTTATCACTCTCCCCCACCTTCAGAAATATTAACCCTTCTGGAAATGTATACTGGCGGTTTGAAACCTCTTTCAGCCCATGGGCTGAATTCCATTCCAGAAAAGCTCTCGGGGGGGGGGGGGTCACACTACCTGGGGCGGGTGGGACCTAAGGCAAAAGAGGCGGGGCAAAAGGGGCAGGTCCAAAATACAAAAAATACCAGCCTATTTTAGCTTAAAGTTCTTATTGCCACTAAGTCATAGTAGAAGCAATTCAACCTTTTAGAATAGGGGCAGGGGAACCGCACAAAAGCCAAGATGCCACCAAGCATCTTGGTGGTCATGGGAAATGGATGGAGCCACAGGAAGGGAGTGTGGCCACCTGGGGAACCCCAGAGGGCCGGATTTGGCCCCCAGGCCTGAGGTTCTACACCCCTGATGTGTACATTATACTAGTAAGATGAGAATGGCAAATTGGCAACTGCCCATAAACTACCAAGTAGTGATCCCTCCTAAAAGGTTCTCATATTCTGCGACATCCTTACAAAAGGATCAGTTCCCATAACTTGTGAACAAACTGCTGATTATCATTAAAAGTATGCTGCTCATGTTATATATATTTCATTACTGATTAAACGGTATCCTATTTCAACTTTCAGAAAAGCAGGTATATTACTCCTTTTAATGTGTGTTTCAATGACGGGCACTGCTCGTCAGAAGTTTCAGAACTCACAGGACGTTATCAGCTTCCCATAATGAAGACTCCTGTGGCACTTTAACATGGCCAGAGCCCACTTCATAGAATGTAGAAAATGGCCACATTATGCATTTTGAAAGAAAAAAGTGGGGTGGCGGAAGAAAAGAGGGAAAAAAAACCCCAAAAACGATTTCCACACCATCAACCATGTAGCAGGTTCACTTTCTGGGCAATACCGTACATTTATGCATATAAATACCAACTAACAATTACACATACCTATATTATATCATGCCTATATTATATTATATATATTAATTTAATGACATCTTTATTCCCCCCCCTTTCCCCAACATGCTCTGGGTGACTTACCTAGCTCCCTCACCCCCACCCTAATATCCTCATAACAGCCCTGTGAGGATGGGATAGAAATGTGATAAACAACATATAATTTATTATCGATTCATCACATTTTTCTCCTGCCCTTCCCGCAAATTGCTCTGAGTGGCTTACAAGGTGCCCCCCTCTGCATTATATCCTCACAACAACCCTGTCATCCAGTGAACTTTATAGGTAAGCGGGGATTAGAACACCATGCCTATTGGGAGCCAGTGTGGGGTAGTGGCTAGAGTGTTGGACTGGGATTCGGGAGATCCGGGTTCTAGTCCCCACTTGGCCATGAAGCTCATTGGGTGACTTTGGGCCAGTCACTGACTCTCAGCCTAATCTACCTCACAGGGTTGGTTTGAGGATAAAATGGAGAGGAGCAAGACCATGTAAGCCATATTGGTGTCCTTGCAAGTGGAAAAAAAGTGGGATATAAATGTACACATATATAAACAAAGAAATAAACCCAGGTATCATGGCAGGACGACCCTGGAACCTGATGAGGCCTCAGAGGAGAAGGATCCTATTGCCTGCCCTAGCGTCTGTGAGGGTCAAAAGGTGTTGGCAGATGCTGACAGGTCTCCTTAGAGGGGCCTAATGATAAACTAGGAAAGGATTGGGCAGCAAAATCATCTATAAAGCTTCTCAGTTGGGATGCTAAGCCTTTGTTGAAACAACATCTCTCTTGCCGTGGTCCCTGTTGCACAGCTTCCCTGATAACCTGAACTTGCTTATCCTTGACTAATGGGACTGCTCCTGGCAAAGGCAGGATTTTGAACCACATGGCAGGGGTGGCAGAAATGGGACAGATCTACAATTACAACCCATTTTGGAGGTAATCCTCCCCTGCCACAGGCCACATGTTTACAGTCCCACCACCACCAAACTGAAGTAACTATGCATCATCAATGGGCATGTGATGAACTCCCATACAGATATGACCCCACAGAGTCAATTTAGTACCTCCACCATGGCCTAGGGGTAGCTAACGCATCAGGGAAATCAAAGCTTTTGCTATACCTCCTCCTTAATAAATCTATCTCCTAGCATGTAATCTCCACTAATCCCCACGAAACGAAGCTTGCCTTGGTACTCATCAGTCTCCACCACTTGGACTTCCAGCTCTCTGGAGTTCCCTGGCTCTCTCCTCTCTACCTTCCTCATGCAGTTTATATCGCCACCCCAGTGGCTTGGACTCATGCTCATCCCTGGTGTCCCACCCTACCCATTTCCAGAATGCTGAAGCAATAGGTGAAGCAACAATGGGAGCAAGCCCAGCCAGGTCTCCACCCCTGCACAATCTCTGAAAGGACCAAACATAGGTACGAACCCAGGAACTAGGTCCCACAACAAACCCCAGTCCCCATATCTACTCAGCCAACAATATCACAGGCCAAAGAACATATCTGATACCATCAAGGGCTTGTTCCGCTGCGTGTCTTTTAATGAGGTACAAGCCAAGACCAGCAAGACCTTCCCTTCTCCCACCTTACACAATAGAATAAAAGCTAATAATCAGAAACTATGGGCCATAATTTAAGCCCCAGGAAATTCTGTAACAGACCTTAAAGTTGCCATACTCCATCAAACATTGAAAGGGGAGCCTCTAGCATGAAGTTGCTTATCAGCGGATCTGACATTGCGAAACTAGGTCTCAATGAGGATTGAGAGTGGCTGCCTCACTACAGACAGTAATTGTCTCTCTGCAGATGTTTATTTACACTGTCCAACACCAGTAGCCACTCACCCACTCTGATTAGATCTTATACTAATTTGATTGCATCCTGTCTTAATTTGTGATCTGCATGATAATTTGACACTGCTACCCTCTCTTCACTGCTTCGCCCTTTGTCCTCACTTCGAAAGAAAGTCGTGTAGTAGATGAACCTTGCATGCATACATTACGGAGAGTGTAGAAAAAGTGGAGAGGAAGTGGAGTTTTTCTTCCTCTCTCAAAATCCTACAACCCGGGGTTATTCAATGAAGCGGAGTGATGGAAGATTCAGGACAGATAAAAGGAAGTATTGTATTTCTTCACACAGCATACAGTCAAACTATGGAATTCGCTACCACAAGATGTTGTGATGGCCACCAACTTAAGACAGCTTTAAAAGGAGACTAAACAAATTCATGGAGGAGAAGGCTATCAACAGCTACTAATCACAATGGCTATCTATTAACTCCATACAGAGGCAATATGCCTCTCAAAACAAGTTGCTGAGGAACACAAGCAGGAGGGTGCAAAATTGTTCTCAAGTACTGCTTGTGGGCTTCCCATGGGCATCTAGCTGGCCACTGTGCAAACACAATGCTGGACTAGAAAGGCTTTTGGTTTGATCCAACATGGCTTTTAAGTTCTTACATTGTAATCTGACCATACCAATCTGTTTCTTCCCTTTTCTAGGTGAGTATTGTTGTTTTAAGAATGCCCGATATAAATCCTGCAGGTGTCCATTCCTGTCTGAAGCAAAACCTTACTAGAGCAAAAACTGACTGCTCAAATGGTAGGACTTGGCTGATGGCAATTGATCACACGTTGGGTGAAAACTGAGAGTGTACAGGTACGTATACTGCCTGATGATTTCTGCCTGATGTTTATGTGCATAGTTGCACTGTGGTGTCCAGAAAGTGAACCTGATGCATGAAGTGATCCAGATACAGGTTGATGGGGTGGCTGAAATTATCAAATGCTCTCTTTCAATACTTGTTTACACTATTCACCTTGCTAGAACTATTCATCTTGAGGGGTCTCAGGTCAGGAGACCTGGTCTTCATCTATTTTTTGTGCTCTGCATAGTCATCTGACATACCAACTTCTATTTCTTGCATTTTTTAGCCTTTAGGCCTTACTTTGACTTATTTTTTTCCGCTGTCCCCAGTCTTCCCACAATACCTATACCTATTCACTTAAATGCCACTTCTTGCATCTGATGAACTGGACTCTGACCCATAAAAGCCGCCATAAATCTTCTGGCCTTTACGGGATTAGAAGGCTCTTCGTTGTTTTCATTTGAACACAACCGCCACCCAACTAAGGGCTCCTGGTGCCTGTTGCTGAATCTGAGAACTTGATCTAGAACCAGGATTGAGGCTAGAGCTGAAGCCAGAGCTAGGGCTAGGCTGGAATGAACTGGAATCCGGAGTGTAGCAAGCAGATATACCGCCCTGTTGACCAGATCCCTAATATTTATAGCAGGCCTGCAAATTCAAAGGCTTTATACTGCCTGCCAGTTCCAAGGGCTGATGTTGCATGTTTTTATTTCCTTCTGCACCCAAAACAATGCCCACGATACCAGGTCGCTTTCTAAGTCCCAGCCTCCATCTATGTGGTGTTCGGTTCAAACCCCGGAGTCCTCAACAATAAGTCTCACTGAAAATAATGGGACTGATATTGAAGTAAATCTGATTGGGACAGGACTTTTAGTTCACTGTAGGTTAAACAAAAGCCAAGTATTCTAAGGTGGTTAGGGTTAGGATACAATCATTAAGTATAAGGGCACCTTATCAGTGCCCCCAAACAATCAGAAGTTAGTTGTTTAGGAATTATTTTAAAATACAAACTGGAATTACTTGGCTTTTCCATCTTTTCAAAAGTGCCTAATGACATGCACACAGATGACCATATATTGAACCATCGGCTATAATATGCATCTGCACAAGCATGATGTTTAAAATATATAAGCATTAAAATTGCATAGACACACATAATGCACTTGGGTCAGACCCTATTAAGAATTTTTCATGCCACATATTGAATCCAGCTGCATGGGCAAATGAACTGTTTGGCATAACAAATAATATAAACTGCAACGTGAAACAACAAACAATATAATTGCAACCTGGAGAAACATGTTGAAATACAACACGGAGTGTCGGAGCGGGGGGAGTTCTAAACTCGATACCTAAGTCCATGCTTTTGGATTTCCGTGTCTTAACAAAGTCCAACTGGCTGGCATCTGAAAACTGCTTTGTGCGTTTTTCTGACATGCTCTGGCGTCCAAATCCCTCTCGCTGGAAGGCAAGCACTGGATCAACATCTGGACTCAGAGTGCTGTAAGGGAAGGAGAAAAAACAACATCAACAAAAGCGCACATCCATCATGGTCATGCCATAAAATATTTGCATAAAATATCAGCCTCCCGCAACATCAGAACTCAGCAAGTGTACAATGTTCCACATAATTTTTTCCAGGTAAGTGTCCTAGTACTTGAAGGACCACCTTTACCTATATGAATCTGCCTGTATACTGAGAACAGCTTCAGAACATGTCCTCATATGTTTGCCAGTAAGATCAATTGGGTTGGTGGGCATGGAGAGGGGACCTTTCAGTGGTGGCCCCACGTCTGTGGAATTATTTACCTACTGAGGTATGAATGGCCCCTTTGATCCAGGTTTTGAAACAGGCTTTGAAAAGCCATCTTGTTCAGCGTTTTTTCCCCTGATGGTTTTATAATGATGCTAGTTGTGACATTGTTTTAAACCTTTTAGCTGAGCTAAAATTATAGGTTTCATCTGCTGTCAAATTATTTTGGGTTTAATTAGTCATTATTTATTTATTTGTTTATTACATTTATACCCCGCCTTTTTTCCTGCAAGGAACCCAAGGCGGCTTACATAATCCTCCTTCCTCCTCTCCATTTTATCCTCACAACAACCTTGTGAGGTAGGTTAGGCTGAGAGGCAGTGACTGGCCCAAAGTCACCCAGTGAGTTTTGTGGCTGAGCGGGGACTAGAACCCGGATCTCCCGAGTCCCAGTCCAACACTCTCACCACTACGCCACACTGGCTCTCTTTTTTTTTTTATGATTGTTTATTGTATTCTATGTAGTATAATCTGCCTTAGGAGAGTTTGCACCCTGAAAGGCAGCATAAAAGCACTACATTTTATCCTCACAACAACCCTGTGAGGTAGGTTAGTCTTAGAGAAGTGAGTGACCCAAGGTCACCCAGTGAACTTCATGGCTGAGTGAGGATTTAAACCTGTGTCTCCCTGATTTTAAGTCTGGCACTCTCGCCACACAAATTGCAAAGTGTGGATGAAGCAAAAGTAGCTACTACTAAGCTGCAAACACAATGACTTCAGATAGATGAAAATGGACATGCAAAGACATGTGTGTATTTGTGTGTTACAATTAACATGTCTTTAGTTTAAAGTAAAGTCAGTTCATAAGGACTGCTTTCTCCCAAATAATCCTGCCCCAAAACTGAGATCTTCTATAAAGGCAGTATGCCGATGTAATCCAGTTGCTGGGGAACATGGGCAGGAAGGTGCTATTGCACTCATGTCCTGCTTGTGGGCTTTCCACAAACAGCTGGTTGGTCACTGTGTGAACAGAATGCTGGACTAGATGAACCCTTGGCCTGATCCAGCATGGCTCCTCTTATGATCTTACATTCTTATGTAAAGGCCCTTCTTGCTATTTGTTCATAAAATGATAACATGTGAGAGGGCCTTTTTTGTGTTAGCCCCCCCCCCCCCATTGCCTCTGGAACTCCATCCCCTACATGCCCCCTTCACTGCTTGCATTAGGAAGGAAGTTAAACAAAAAATATTTGATCAGGCTTTGGAGCCCTCTTAAATATTTCCGCTGCTATGAGTTTTGTTGCTTGCTATGGCTTGTTTATATTGTTTTTAATGTATGCCGCTCTGATCTCCTTAGGGAGGAAGAGTGGGATAAGAATGATTTTAAATAAATGTTTCACTGGACTCATGTATTTAAAATAGGAGTGGGCAACTTGGGACCCTCAGAATGTTTTGGCCCATAACTCCCATCATCCCTAGCCAGCAGAGCTAAAGATGAGGGCTGATGGGAGTTATAGGCCAAAACATCTGCAGGGCCATAGGTTGCCTACCATCATGCATGTGCCTTTCACAGCTTCTGTGCTTTGTACCTGGAGAACCACACAGAGGACACTATATCGTATGAGAAGCAGCCTTAAGCATGAAAAGCCTTTGAAATCGGTCCCTAATTTTTTAATAGCAATTATCTGGCTACTCAACATCCAAGTGATACACACAGATATTCATTTCAATGAGCAGTATCCAATGGGGCCACTCCGCCTCTGCTGGTTCCACTGCACTCGTAGGACCCACCATTGCGCAACGAGGCTTCGGTGCTTCTAAAAATAACGCTGGAAATGAGTTATTTTTGTTTGCAGATCGGGACAGGTCTTCTATGACCTCCACTGACATGACCTGCTCCGGAAATGAGCATTTCTGCTTGCTTCGGGTTATTTTTAGAACTGCCAAAGCTCTGTTGAGCAAGCAGTGGGTCCTATTAGCGCACGGGCACAATAGGATACAACCAACGCCATGAGCCAATTAAGACTCGAGCACTTCTTTTTTAAATGAACTCCCACACCTCTCAAGGTTGTTTAACATTATTTTAACACATTATTTTGTGTTATCTATGTTGCGCACTGCCCTGGAAATGCATGTGATGGAGGGTGGTACAGAAACATTTCAGATAAATAAATATTTCTTATAGGTTGTCCTCTGTACTGATCATCTGATTGTAGGCAACCTGACTTGGGTTGCCAATATGTAGTAGTTTAGAGGCATTACCAGCATTAAATGAATGACTTCTTCAGTAACATTTACTAATGCAACTTATGGATGTCACCAAAGAACAGCTTCATTTTGCTCAACTGAAAGTGTTGTGCCATGCTAATTTTCAGGGTTCAGCCCTGCCCAGACCTGGAACATGGGGTCTTCTCGGAGGAGGAGCTGCAGCTCCCAGCATATCTCTGCATCGCAGCTGACCTTGAGGGACAGGATGAGAAGTCTCTACACTGGCTGCCTGGGTGCCCAGCTGGCTCTCAGATGCTTCCTTGTTATCACCAGGAGCAGAGGAGACAGCAAGTCAGACAGGAGCTTCAGATCCAACGGTTCACTACACGTGAGTGTACTCAGCAGGAGACAGATGCTCCTGCAAGCACCTGCCCACATTAGGACCTATCGATGCCAGAGCAACCGCCCCAGAGGGGCATTCCAGTAACGATGGACTAAAAAGACCCTGCTCCTAGTGGATACCTTTTGAATTTCATTACCAGGATTCAGCAAAATCTAACAATACAGTTGATGAGATGTATTGCATTTTATTGAGTAGAACGATTTGCTGTAAAACCTCAAAAAGCATAAATGAAAAGCACTTTGAAAAATCACTGAGTATAGCTGAATAACATTCCCAAATAGCTGTTCTTAATATTTCACATTGATGTTAAAGTCACTTTCTGTCTATTATTATTGTAATTCGTAAAACTAACAAGCAGCAAAATGTATTATAACAACTAAGGCTCCTGGAACGACAGTTGACTCTTTAAAGAATGTAACCGTATTGTGACCCTCAATGTTATTAAAATTCCACTTATTAATCCTGTCTCATTGTCCCTTTGTTTTCATAACATTTTCATCAAGGATTAGGGAGATATTGTCAGGCTGGAAAAAGCTTACATTTTCGGCTGTGATTCAGAACAGCTGCCCTTCTTGTTTGGATAACCCTTCGTCCATATTCTTAACTTCACCCCTTGGTGCCTTCCAGCAAACTCACAGAATACACCTTCGTTTTGCAAGCCTTCCTTTGTCTGTTAGCAGCAGGAAATTAATTTAAAAAATCCACTCCCAAGTGCTGTTTATTTTATTTTATGGGGTTTATTTTTTAACAAATAAGATGAAGTCAACACAAGTAAGGCTCCAAGCTGATCTGCTTCTTTTCGTAAGTAGTACATCTCTGTCTTTGGGAGGACAGAAGTAAAGGTGGTCACGTATGAAATTTCATGATTCTTAATAGCTGTTCGTTCGTTCTTCCCATGTGAGCAAATGCACGAGGAGGAAAATATTCTACTACTGTACAAATGGGTTTTTACATTCTGCTGTGGTTCTCTTACCACACTCAGCTGGAATAATCCACATCAACACTAGCTATTACATGAAATTTTGAGTGCTGTTCAATATTCCCCCCCCCTGTAATGCCCCTCCCCAGATTTTTAGCTTTAAAGCATTACCCACACAAAAACAAAGTTGGGTGTTTGAAGGGACGGAATTACCGTTGTGCCTCTTTGGAACAGGCAAGAAGAAGAAAAAGCAAATGTGATGGAGAAAGGAGTTGCTTTTAAGATAACAATTAAACACATTTTTTAAAGACAAGGTAAGAGCAATGCCACTGAACACGAACCCACACTGATATATATATATATATATATATATATGAAATAGCTGACTCGTGCAAATCCAAACAAAGAGACACTTGCTGGTGCTAATTCTTATTAAGATATTGCTGACGCGGTTATACCAGACCCAGGAGAGTGTGGGACATGGAAAATTCTCATACGTCAACCTGCTTGTGTTAATTATCACCACAGCCTTAGCAGGGGGTTCCACAGAGAGGCCTTTTATTTTGCTTATTGCTGAACATAATTACAAGGCTTACAAATTAATGTCGTTCTCTTGGATTAGTGCAGATCGCGCTACCTAAAAATTAGACAATATTTATCCTACAGAACATTGTAAACAAGCCAAAACCAAAACAACTACCTCCCCACACCTCTTCCAACACACACACACACACACAGCATCAGCGTAATGAGAAGTTCACAGTCCAAAACCAAGATTTGTAGATATCTTGAGGTGAGGAGTTGGTGAAATTCAGGGTGCAATCCTATGCAAGTTTAGACAGCAAAAAAAGCCTGGGGCATGCTGGGAGTTGTAGGCCTTTTTTTCTGCCTAAATTTGCACAGGATTGCACCTTTAAACAATGGAAGAATTTCATTTCAATGAGTCAATGTATACAAAGGTTGCTTATCTGCAAGAGGCATTCCCTGAGTGATCATCTGTGTGCACGCACATGCACGCTTGCATAGAGCATACATCAGGAACTTTCTAGAACTCAAAGTCCAGAAGCTGGCATTTATACCCCCTCCCCTTGAAAAGGTTCATCCTTCTGTGCATGTCTCAAGAGATAGAGAGTGGGCCCTTTCCCATCCAATTCCTTCACAACTGCTGCATGTCCTCTCCAAGAAGAAGAGACCCCTGCAGCAGGGAAGGCTGGCAGGAAGTATTACTCCACAGGGGACAATCAAAGATCATCCATTTTTTCCCCTTCTTCATAGGGTTTTTCTACACAAGATATTTATCGTGCGCTCCTCATTCCCTACTCATGACTGTTTGCGGGTTTTTTAGACGACGCTGTGACCCTCCAGTTTCACTTCTGTGTCATGTCCTGTTTGTGGGATTCCATGGGCAGCTGGTTGGCCACTGTGTGAACAGAATGCTGGACTAGATGGACCCTTGGTCTGATCCAGCATGGCTCTTCTTTTGTTATGTTCATAGAGCACTTTGGGCGAGTTTTTTTAGAGCAGAGAAAATGCGGTATTTGAATAAAAGCAAAAGAAAACACTTTTTCCACTTGTGTACTTGCACTATTCCATTATACCACAGTGCCACCTTTTATGAAGCGTAAAAGTAGCAAACGAAATCCTTTTTGTGTAGTGCTCGGATCTCAATTCTGTGACAAAACCCAAAGTAGATAAAGTGGATTAACAGCGGATTAACAGCCTCATGTAGCAAAGCTCATTGTCTCTATGCTGGCATTCATAGGGTAGATCAGCAAGCTGAAATGAACTGGCAGCAAGTGCTCATGGCTTCAGAAGATGAGAGTGTTGAGAACCATACTACCTATTGAGAACCACTATAAAAACAATAAAGTGCAAAACAACTATAAATAAAAACCATAAAACCAGCAGATAAAACTTAATACCTGCCAGTAAAAATCCATATAAAACATCCGCAAGCAGCAAAATAATTAAAAGGAGTCTCAAATATCACAAGCCATGAAAGGGAAGGCACAAGAGAACTAGATGGGCTTTGCCTGGCACCTAAAAGATAATAAAGGAGGTGCCAAGCACATGTAACCAGGGAGAGAGTTCCATAATTACCATTTCAACACAGGAAAGGACCACTATCCCATAAGCACCCACTCCAAGAACAGGGGTACCTGGAGAAAGGAAGGGCCTCCAAAGGAGCTCTCAATTGGTGGATAGGTTCAATGTGGGAGGAGCCACTCCTTTGGCTATCCACATCCCATCCTGTGCTTATTGTATGGATTTTTAATGACAGACTCCCACACCATGCCACAAGCTGCTCCCACACCATGCCACAGACTACCCTCACTTTCAAAAGTCTTTTGTCATGCAGGGTGAGGAGGATGCGGTTCAACAAACACAACTCCAAAGCATCCTTGGCAGCCTAGCTCCAAATAAGCAATTCTTTGGATCTTGGCTAGGATAAATTTCCCAGAATTCTCTTCTGCTCTGCTTCCCAGACAGGGACAAACAACTCAAGGGGAGGGCTGGGAAGACCTCTCTCAGTGATGAAAAGTACAGGAGGCAAAAGCACACTAAGCATAGCTGGCTGGGGAATGCTGGGAGCTGTCGGGCTTTTTTTCTGTCTAAACATGCATAGGATTGTGCCCTAAGGGTTTGATAAACAAAAGTAACTCTTCATGTGGACATAAACCTTACCATTCTGTGGACTCAGTAATCGCTGGTTTACTCCAGGCTCCAGCATCCACTGTTGCAAAGCCCACATCATCGTGGGAACTGGAAGATGACTGGTCCGAAAGATGTGGAGGTAGTACTGGCAGTCTATCATCTTCTATAATGACCATGTCATCCTGAGGCATGTTGACCGTTGGAGAAAGCTGGTATTTACCTGCACAAAATGGGACGGGTGAGTACACACTCGACACACGGAATACTTAATGCAAACTCTGTGTTTCACAACGTACAAACATGCTAGCCAAAAGTGGTGTGGCACTTTCAACCAGGGCTGGTGCTACCATTAGGCCAACTAGGCAGCTGCCTAGGGCGGAGGGCTAAAGAGGGCGCCAGAAATGCCTTGGAAAAAAATACAGCGCTCTCAAGTGGGAAGGGGGGGCGCTAAATATCTGATCTTGCCTAGGGCACCAAACTGCCTCACACCGGTCCTGCTTTCAACACTAACCTATTTATATAAGGTATCAGCCTCCATAGGATATACAGCTTCAAGGGTGGGGAACCGCAGCTGTGGGGGCCAAATCCAGCCTTATGAGGTTCCCTTTCCATGGTGGTTTCCTGGTTTTGGGGGGGGCAGTTTTCCCCTACACTAAAAGGGTGAAATGCCTCTCCTAAGGATTAATTACTGGCAGAAAGAGCTTTAAGCAAAAATAGGCTGGTATTTTGGCCGCACCCCTGTGCCTTTGGCTGCACCCCCTTTTGCCCTCGGCCCTGACAATCACTGGAATGAGGCCCCCAGGAGCATCTCTGAAATTTAATTCGGCCCTTTGGCTGAAAGATGTCCCCTTTCCCTCCCCAATCTACTTTATCAGACACAGAGTGGTGTTTGTCAAGTGCAGGTTTTGGAGTTATAACTAGCTATTGACATATTACATACATTTTAATGTGTTCCATTAAAAAAACAAAACAAAACAAAACAAAAACTCATAATGTAGCCGCTGCATCTTAGGGAACGATCCTGAACTGCACAGGTACTGGGACCTTTCACAGCGCATAAGAGAGCACCATTTCGCACCCTCTTTC
The DNA here is from genome assembly GCA_021292165.1 of Shinisaurus crocodilurus. Taxonomy (NCBI): domain Eukaryota; kingdom Metazoa; phylum Chordata; class Lepidosauria; order Squamata; family Shinisauridae; genus Shinisaurus; species Shinisaurus crocodilurus. The sequence goes on along the minus strand of CM037880.1, from coordinate 23,010,917 downwards.
CCCTTGGCACGCATGCATATGTTCAGCCCAAGAAGAAGAAAGAGGCCCCTGCAATAGGGAGGGTTGGCAGGCTGGCTTGTTGCAGAATGGGAGATTTGTGTGTCCCCACCTGGTTCTCCTTCTCAACTTTGTCAGATAGTACCACTACCACTGGACATTTGCATGGAGCTTTCAAGTGTTCAAAGAACTTCAAATACATTATCCGGCTGCAATCCATCCAGCAACCATGTAAGGCATCCCAGTATTATTGGCCCCTATATTGCAGATGGGGAGACTGAGAAGCAGAGAGAGGGGTGGGGGAGGGAGGGAGGGAGAGGTTTGCCTAAGTCCATCTACTGGGTTTATAGCAGAGGCAAGATTCAAATGAGAGGCATTCTTATTTTAGCTCAGTCTCTTAAGGTGCAATCCTATGCAAGTTTAGACATGAAAAAGGGCTACAATTCCCAGCATGCCCCAGCCAGTTGTGCTGGCTGAGGCATGCTGGGAGTTGCAGGCCTTTTTGCTGTCTAAACTTGCAAAGGATTGCACCCTTAGTCACTATGCTACACCAGCTCTCAATGTGAGCTGAGAGGTTCACTAAACCAAGTGGAAAGGGCTAGAATTGAATATGAAAGTTGTGTACAGATATCACATTCTCCAGAATGACCATATGTGCTGAGTGATTCTGCATGCCAAGTGAGCAGGGGATGGAAAAGGGCTCTGATATACTCCATAGAGATCCACCCATGCAGGGCATTTTATTTATTCATTATATTATATTTCTATCCAAGGAACCCACGGTAGCTTACATAATCATCTTCCTCCATTTTATCCTCACAACAACCCTGTGAGGTAGGTTAGGCTGAGAGTCAGTAACTGGCCCAAAGTCACCCAGTGAACTTCATGGACGAGTGGGGCCTAGAACCTGGATCTCCCAAGTCCCAGTCCAACCACTACCTCACACTGGCTCCCAGTAGGCATGGTGCCCATACAGGAAAGGATCATGGCCCATAGATATATAGATGATAAATAGATATATAGATGGATGGATGGATGGATATTTGCTCCATTAACTGAGGATCAAAGAATAAAGTTGCTGGTTCTGATAATTTCAGCTGAGAAACTGGGCAACTTAAAAACAGAGCCGGAAAGAGATCCATTCTTCTAAAAAGTTGTGGAAAAGATTAGAAGAAAAAGTACTCACTGCACGCAGAGCCATCACTGTCAAACTGAAATGAATGTGTTCAAGTTTGCATAGCAGCTAATTCTTTGCCCAGCAAAAGCTTCTTTGATGGACAAGTTAATGTTGAGCCTAGTAATGCACTCCTTTCCAAACATAATGCCTACAAGATTGTTAACTCTGTGGCTAATAACGTCTCCAAAGAGCTGAATGCGAAACAGTATAACCTTATGGCATTTTACAGATGAAGCCTCCAAGGTTGAGAGGCAAAAGTAATTCAGTGGCATGTCTAGCTTCCCTCCCCCGCCCCGCACTTCTTAATATTTCAACAAGAATGAATGATGACATTTTAGTAGTTGCACTGAAATGTAAAAGAAAATGCATTTCTTTTACTGCAGATTGGCGGGGGAGGGGAGCGGGAGGAGAAAAACCTTCAGGTCAGGACTGGACACAATGCACCAATGAAGAAGAATCACTTCTCCCTCCTACTAGTGATCCATCCACTGATACTTTAAAGGCACAATCCTATGCAAGTTTAGACAGAAAAAAAGCCCTACAACTCCCAGCAGGGCCCCAGCCAACTGGGAGTTGCTGGGGCATGCTGGGAGTTGTAGGGCTTTTTTCCTGTCTAAACTTGCATAGGATTGCACCCTAAGATGGTGGATTTCAGTGTTAACCAGCTCTAGTCCACTGGCAAAGAGATGTGGGAGGAGCAATGATTCAGTAGAGCAGTGTTCTCCAACCTTGGGTCCCCAGATGTTTTTGGCCTACAACTCCCAGCATGCCCCAGCCAGCTACGCTGGCTGGGGCATGCTGGGAGTTGTAGGCCAAAAACATCTGGGGGCCAAGGTTGGAGAACACTGTAATAACATATCAAAATGTACATATGACTGGCACTGAACTTCACATTATATATTGCACATGGAATACGAGGACACTCTACCTATGGCTTAATAATGATTGGAATTGTTATTTTCCGTCTTTGATTATGCTCTATTTTCTGTGAACTTCATGTGAACTACAAGATTGTTTGTTTCTGGTTACTGAGTTTTAAGCTCTACAAACTTGGATGACATAAGGTTGAGTTGAGCCAGCTACGCTGGCTGGGGCATGCTGGGAGTTGTAGGCCAAAAACATATGGGGACCCAAGGTGGGAGAACACTGCAGTAGAGACAATGCTTTGGATGCAGAAGGCCTCTGTTTCTTCTTGCAGTACGGATCTGTATAGAACTACATCATATGATGGATTCAAAACAAGGCTCACATTGACTCTTGTTGGCTGTTCCTACAATGTAATTTCACATCGACCTTGACTATAGAAGGCAACGTACTGGTGAAAAAAACATTGAAAAAAGTAAGAACGTATAATACCCATAAGAGGAGAAATGGCCTCATAAGGCCTCAGTATAAACACTCTGGCCTCAATTAACTTATGGCTCCCTATAGTTGGGATGCACAAAAGCTTGTTACTAAGAAGCAAAATAGATTGGTTTAAGAACCCACTGTATATTTAAAAATGCAGTATAAAGAAGGAACGCAGTCGGTATGCTGAAGTGGAAAGTGCTGAAGTGTTTAGAACTGTACAGGCAGTCCTAAATAACATGAAAAGACAAAGTGGAAAGACACAGTGGAAAGACAGTCCTAAACTCAGTGGAAAGACATAGTGGTTTTCATTTAATATCACAACTGAAAGCAACATAGGTTTTGCAAAATGGAAGTACTGATTAATGATTCTTGGAGACTTCTTTCAGGAACATAGATAAACAATCCAAGCCTTATTATAACTAGGGCATCATAATGCCAGAACAATAATTAGACAATTGATTTGGGATACTGATTTACAGGAAGACAGGGCAAGAAACCTGCGTTATCCCACAATAGTCCACCATAGCATAAACTTCACTCCGGCCAATTATCTTTATGTTCTTGATCTTCCCAAACACCTTAGGGCCTTCACTCTGGCACGATTCAACGTGCTACCATCAGCCCTTCTGGAGGGGAGATATTCACACACTCCTTATTTTTTGCGTCTTTGCCCCTGCCGTTTGGGCCTGATAGAATCAACTGAGCATGTGCTTTTGTACTGCACCTTCTATATGGACATTCGTTCTTTGTACATTACTCCCCTAATAAAAAATTATCCTGGCAGATCTGATGAATTTTATACGATCTTACTTCTCTCAGACTCTTCCTCTATCGCAACTATTATAAAAGTGGCCAAATTCTGTGTACTGGCATGCATTTTTAGGAATCAGAGGGCAGATACCCCAGATACTCATGAAAGTAACTTATTGTTGATTCCGCCAAAGGGTTGTCATGTATTACCCCATTGTTAAAATAATATTTAGTTTCTTGGTGCCTTTCAGGCTACCTGCAACACTTTTGTTTTGTACAGTCCAACCCGTCTCACTGTTTTGTATGTCAGAGTATTCAATATTGTTTTGTTCTGTTTTATAGTGACTGGTCTATGACCGTAATAAAGCTTTGTTGTTGATAAACAATCCCTGTATATTGATCAAATTTGAAATTAAATTACTAGTTAGTTTACATATTCCTACAAAAATAAACAATGGAGGCATTAAATCCTGCCTTAACTCCATCGTAAAGCTCGAATTAGCTGAGAAACATCTTCCACTTTTGTTTACACTTAACCTGTTTACTATATTTGTTTCTATCAGTTTTCTTTACAAGCTCAATTATCGCAGAAAGTTGGAAAATAATTGGCAGATTCACACTACTGAGATTCAGGTGGGACAAATATCTATATCTGTATACGTGTTTTCCTGCAAGTTTGGACATGTGGCAATACTGAATGCTTTGGGACTTGTTTTTCAATATAAGAAAGAAACACATTTATTAACAGAGAAGTAAGTTAGGAATCCTATAATTGGGAAGGAAATCCTTATCTTCTGAGAACATGAGTGGGATCCCTGCAGGGGAAAAAATCATTCTACAGTTACAACTCAGGTAACATTCGCCCATTATTGTGCAAATAAATATTCTAGGATTATTAATGCTTGTTAGGCCAATGAAGAATACACCTGTTTATTATATAATGTATGGTCTCTGACATTGGATGGGCAGGATGGGCGATTTGTTGGCAAAGGTACTAAGAGGATCCCCAGGTGCCTAAGCAAACTGAGATACCCCACCCCCAAATCAGGGTCACTCAGCTTTGAAAATAACCTTTTTCAGGACCATAGCGCAGCAACGAGGGATATCACAGAAATCCACAACGGATTCAAATGAGTTCAGATTTCTATGAATCCGACCTGCAGATTCCACAGCAGACTGGCTTGTTCTGCGTTGTGCAGATTCTGTGGACTTGCAGACCAGTTCTTTTACTTTTACGGGGGATTTGCACAAATTCGCACTCGTACAAGTGGAAAGGAATTCTCGTACATTCCTAAAAAAAATCTGATTCCATCAATCAGCAGATAACAGAATGAAAGATGCCTGACAATCCGTGAAACCCAGACGAAATGGATTTAACAAAATGCATGCATCCCTAGCAGCAACCCAGGAAAACATGGGAGGCATCATATCTGAGGTGCCCACATCATTTTGGGTGCATCTCCAAACATGAAGCTGGGTCTGAGGGATGTTCTGGGCCCACTCTGTGTTCAAGCATTTTTTCAACGTGGCTTATAAGCAGTGGTGCCATCAGAAAACAAGCAGGCAGGGACATTCCACAAAGTTTTGAGTGTGGCAAGAGATTGCAGCCTCTAGACATACCAGCCCAGCCCTGATTAAGTTTTCCTGTTCGCGTAGCAGCAGGCTGGCTTGCAGTGATTGTCTGCCAACATGAGCAATCAGCAGTTCAGTAAAGAAGAACACTGCTTGTCAAGCTGGACCAGAAGCATCCGGGGAAGGGAACTGCTACAAGCTGTCTCACTAGCATTCAGAGCTCTGTGTAGACCAGTGTTCTCCAACCTTGGGTCCCCAGATGTTTTTAGCCTACAACTCCCAGCATGCCCCAGCCAGCTATGCTGCTGGGGCATGCTGGGAGTTGTAGGCCAAAAACATCTGGGGACCCAAGGTTGGAGAACACTGGTGTAGACCAAGGGGTTGCTACAAGGCTTATTATTTATTTATTTGCTTACAGTATTTGTATACCACTCCATATCTAAGTAGATGCCGGAGCAGTGAACAATAACAATATAAAAACAGATAAAAGAAACAAAGACAATACATTGAAAACAAGGTATCTTTCAGGGGAGGCTGGAGACTCCTATTTCAGTGGGACTCCTAATCCGTTGCAGGTTTTATTTGGAGCTTTATTGGAGCTATCTATGGGGGTGAACTCCATCCTGAAAATAGGTTCACCACCATGGAGCACCATGGATAGTTCCTATAAAGCTCCAAATAAAAGCTGTAGTAGATTAGGAACCCCACCAAAATATCATTAAAATGGTGGTTGGACAGCAGAGAAGGCTTCCCGGAACAAGGAGGTCTTCAGCAGTACCAAAAACAACACAATATCCATTTCCACAGAAATGGAGCCACCACACTGAAGGCTTTTCTCCTGGTGGACTCCAATAGGGCGAAAGGTCCGTGCTGGCTCAGCTTGTCTGAGTGTGGAAAGCTAAGCAGGGTCAGGCCTGGTTATTACTTGGATGGGAGACCCCTCCTCTAGTTTCCTGCATTGAGCAGGGGGTTGGACTCGATAGCCTTGTAGGCTCCTTCCAACTCTATGATCTATGAAATCTATGGAACCACCAGGAGCATGCCATCTGATGACCTCAGTGACTGGGCAGGTTGGTATGGGAAGAGGTGCTCTCTCAGGTAACCTGGTCCCAAGTTGTTTTGGGCATTGTACACAAGTACCGGAACATTAAACCTGGCCTGGTAGCGAATAGGCAGCCAGTGCAGTTCCTTCAGCAAAGGAGTTACATGCTGAAAAGGGGCAGCTCCCAACAATAGCTGAGCTGCTGCATTCTGCACTAGCTCCAGCTTCTGGATCAGCCTTAAGGGCAGCTGCACATAAGTGCATTGCAGTAATCCAGTCTTGAGGTTACTAGTGCTGTATCACAGTGGCCAAGCTATCCCTGTCCAGGAGAGGCTGTAGCTGGAGAACCAATTGAAAATGGTAAAAGGCACTCCGAGCCACCGTAGTCACTTGAGACTCCAGCAACAATGATGGATCTAGAAGTACACCCCGACTATGAACCTGATCTTTCAAAGGGAGTGCAACCCCCATCCAGAACAGGCAATGAGCTATCTCCCAGACTTGGAACCACTCACCCACAGAACTTCCGTCTTGCCAGGATTCAGCCTCAGTTTATTGGCCCTCATCCAGCCCACCACTGAGTTCAGGCACTGATCCAGTACTTGCATAGCTTCTCCTGATTCAGTTGTCACAGGGAGATAGAGCTGTGTGTCATCCACATACTGATGGTACTTGGCTCCAAATGCCCTAATGTTTGCTCCTGGCAGCGACTATAGATATTAAACAACACTGGGGACAAGATGGTACCCTGAGAATCCCATAGCGCAGTTCTGCACTATGAGGTTCTGCAAGGCTCTGAGGAATATTCACCCAATGTTACTCTCTAAAATCGAACCCGCAGGTAGGACCGGAACCACTGGAACACAGTGCCTCCAATGCCCAACCCACGAAGTCAATCCAGGAAGATACTATCGAAAACCATAGAAAGATCGAGTAGAATTAACAGGGTCACACTCCCACTATCCTTCACCCGATAAAGGTCATCCATCAGAGCGACCAAGGCTGATTCACTCCCATAACCAGGTCAAAACCCAGACTGGAATGGGCCTATGATCTTCAATGAGTAAGCCAGGAATTCTATGGTCCCAGGGCCTGATCTGAAGGCACCAAATACAGCAGTCTCACTGAAGCTGAGCAGGACTGAGCCTGGGTCATTGTCTGGATAGAAGAGCATTTGGGAACCCTATATATATTGCCCTGAGTTCCATATAGAAGAAAGGCATGATATAAGTGCAATAAAAACACACACCTGGCTGGGAACCTAGACAATACAGTGTGGAGTTGGGATATAGGCTCTTAAAAACTGTCTTATCTTGGACCCTAAATCCCCCCCCCCCAATAAATGTTTTCAATGCATCTACTCTAGTCTGGATCCAACCCAGCGTCTACATGGAAACACCACCATTAGATAACATTTCTCCCTTATTTCACTGTGGCTGTTTGTTTTAACAAATACGCCCCAGATGGTGAAGAGATTAAGTGATGTGGAATTCATCTGCTACAAATGAGTGTCTCATTTCTTATGGCTATAAGTAGTATAGAAGCTTAGATTTTAGCCCATACTCTTCTTCCATTTTGTCAATGGGAGGAGGGAAGGTGAGCAGAAGGGAAGCAGGGTAGCATTAAAGTCCCAAGCAGGATCCTGCACTTTGGATCTTGTTCATTTGCTCACAGCACCAGCCACACAGTACATGAGATCTGGAGGGCATGAATGAACGCTGCAAATTCATATGTAGGAACTACAGCAGAGCTCACTTGGGCTTCTTAGGTATACCATCCATTTAATCTATTTAGAGCACAATCCTATGCATGTTTAGACAGAAAAAGTCCTACAACTCCCAGCATTCCCCAGCCAAGATAGCATGGCTGGGGAATGCTGGGAGTTGTAGGACTTTTTTCTGTCTAAACATGCATAGGATTGTGCCCTTAGCCTCCATACCAGTGGAATTCCTATAGCATTCCAATTTGAAGGGGGGGAAAGAATTCATTTTCCAAAGTTAAACAAGTAAATTAAAAATAGATACACCACTGCTTTGTGTGAACTCAGAACAGGATTTCCAAAATCAATCTATGGATCAATCTATCAATCAATCTATCAATCTATCTGTGTCCAGCCCGTCTGTCAATGCATGAAAAGGGGCATTTTAATAGTTATGTTTGAGTTTCAGACTTGCAGATAAATCTTGCAATAAATTTATTGCATTACATCAGGTGCTATATCAATTTTAAAAAATCTCATGTTTTAAAACTTGTAAAATCTGCATGAACGAAATCCTATTATGAGTCATTTGATAAATCCAGTCACTCCTTTGACAGAGCAAGTCTTTATTAACTAGATCTTTCCGGAGAGTAGGACAGCCTGAATTGCTATAGAGCAAGTACTAATAACCTCATTAGGCACTGGTGACCATGCAGACAGTAGAGTATTGAATTCAGACAAAGGATGCATAAAATTAGCTATATGATTTTAAACCTAGGGGCCTCCAAGGCATTTAAAGCAGAAAAACAAAAACAAAAAAGGGCCCTGAAATAAACATATTAAGCACAAATTGGATAAGCTTCACATGCGCTTATCTGGTTTGCGGGGAGTTAAATGGGAGGTAAAATCCATGTTGAATCTTAAATGATACATGCTTAATCATAACATTCATTGACTATACATTTAATGAAGCTGCACCAGGCAGACTCTTATAGACTAGTATAAAGCATCTCTCTCCACCTCAGACACAGTGAACACATTTTAAAACGTTCCTGTGGTTATCTCCTCTTCTGCGATCTGAGACTTATTTCATCAATTTATTGACTAACATTAAGAAACCTCTATGTCGAACTTGGGGAAAGGGGAAAGACATCCTTTTGAATTGGTCACTACAATGTTCCATGCTGCCCACATACATAATGCATCAACCACCCATCAGCAAAACCAAAAACATAGATGATAAACGAGACAAGATTAGCTGTTTCTGCTTGACTCACCCATTATCCTACTCAGGGCAGCATTCCTGGTGGGCGACTCGCTGAGGCCCTCGATCCCGCTGTAGAGCGAATGGGAAATCCTACGCTCCCTGTCATCCAGTATTGTCTCAATAGGCAGCTCTGGCCCCGGGGGACTCCCAGGTGACTCCAACTGCACGGAAAGGGGGGAAAATCAGTTCTGAGGGTCCATTTAACAGCATGGGGGAGCAATAACAACTTGCTGTAGGCCTGGACCTGGCTGGGCACCAAATGAGCTAGAACTTTTCACCCTGGACCACAATAATTTGCAGTGACAGTGCTGCTTAATGACCAACTTTCTGTGCCACTTTACACTGTGTCTCCCATGGAGCCTTGTCAGACTCCATCCCTCTTCAGAAGAGGCACACAAAGACAAAGAACCATGTTTTGGTTTATCTGTATTGCACATTTCCTTGAGCGAGCAGGCAGTCTCAGAAATCTCGTACGTTTCAGAATTATCTGGCAGATGGCCCTGGACCTCTTTCACAGATTGACAGCTTGTCAGGACAGAATTCTTCAAAATAGTTTTTTTGGGAGGGCGGTGGGGAGGTGGATGAAGAGAGAAACAAAAAAGAAAAAGGACTGAAAAAGAAACAAAACGTAACTTCAAATCACCTGATTTCCCCCTTACAAAGCCCAATGCCACAACCATGAATATACAAATAAATACCCATCACATTTTGAATTATGTTATGATTTGGAATTAATACAATCTTTACATTGATTTTAATATGGTAAATCATTTGGGCTTGGTGGAAGTTGTGTATGCGTGTGGGGTGGGAGGGGGGTGGGAGAAGACATGTACTCAGTGTTTCTGACCCTAAGGGTAACAGACTTCATCTTTTCAGGGTCTGGGCAGCATCTCTGTCAGCTTCGTTACACACACAAAAATGAATTTTGTCCCACTTTTTCCAAACCCCTGCAGGCTTAGTAGTGGTTTTCAAAGGCCCAGCAGGGTGCCTCTAGTTAGCATGGCACAAGGAGTCTGGGGTGGGTAAGAAGGAGAGAGATGTTTATGCTTGGCTGCATAGCAAAAAGAAGATGATAAAATGACTGTTTTGACTTTCCAGCTTCCTATATGCCACGTGCAAAGGGCCAGAGCAGAGCTAGCCCTGCAGATCCTAGAACCATAATTTTAAACAGATGAGATGTGGGCTGTAGAATCTTGCGCCTTACAGACCTCCCATTAATATTGCCTGCCCTTCCAAAAGCCAAAACCATGGTTAAAGTTTAGATCAGCACTAGCCTTAACCATGGTTGACACTTGCCAGGGCACGCACACTATTAAACAGGGTTTTGCTTCACTCATAATCTAGTTAACTCAAGTTAGCTTGCAACCGAAGTTACTAGAAGCTAACCACTGTAAAGTTTATGCCACTACTTCTATAAGTCCTTTGCAGGACCAACGTTTCATACACTCAAAGCAACACAAAGAGCCAGATCCTCATAGATTCCATGCAAACATGAAAAGCATGGAACACACGTGTGAATCCAGTGAATGCTGAGAACACTCCCTACTAGTCAAGGACTAAACAAACATGGAATGATGCAGTCTATGAAGCTATAAATTATAATAAGTGACACATTTCCTTTAAAACAGGCACTTATTGTAAATCATAACATTGTTATTTGTCCCCTGCTTCGGATTCATTTATACTACTAAGCGGGCAAAGCAAATTATACCTTGGACCTGGCCAAGAGTTATTGATGCTTTAATAACCTGACTGGGCTACTATAATACACTCTGTGTGGGGCTGCTCTGGGGCACCCCAGAATGTTGTTTAAATGGTGGTTTGCAAACAAGCTAAAGTTAACTGGTTTAGTGCTCCATAGTGCTAAAACTACTATTTTTTCCCCCACCGCCAAATTTGGAGGCACAGCAGGGGGCAGGGTGGATTTTAATCCACTTCAGAGATTGTAATGGGCTTAGAGAGTAGTAGCTTCCTTGTAATACAAAGTACAAGAGTCTGATCTTGTGGCGTATATGGTATTTATAAGAAAAAGGCTCTACAAATCGACCCAAAGGTCTAGCACCATGTTGGATTTAGGAGATCCCATAGTACCAGAAAGATGGTTACAAGAGGGGATTTGCAAAACTTGCAGTACTTCAAAGTGGGTGAAGCACAATCGGAGGACATTGTAGGAAGTATGATTTCTGTTCAAAGCTAGTGTCTTTTTAATATAAATGAGATATTTAATGAAGTTCTGAATCGTAGCCTTATCTTTCCCAGTTTGATCAGCACTGGGGAGATTTACTGCATTGAAGGGTCAACACAATTACAATTGGAGGCACGTCAGGCTGCAGGAGAATAATAAACTTGCCATGCAAGTGAATTAGACTCAATAAGGTTTAAATTGTGAAATGAGGATTTGTTTTATTCAGGTTTTTTCTGCCCTAAATTGCAGATTACAACTGACAGCTCTACTGAAAAATAAATTAAACAATATTCAAATCCTAGGATGTAAAGGAATCAAAGGCAAATTTAAGAATAGAAACTTTTTTTTAAATGCTATTAAAAGAGAGAAAGAAGGAGACACTATCCAGAGACTGAAGGTGCATGCCAAGTATATTCACAGAGATGAACTCTACTTTGCTTTAACTTTCTTCAAACAAAGGGCGAAAATTAGCCTAAATGACTAACATGATTTATTTTCCCAGGGAGATAGAACTTTATATTGAAGTTTATATAACAGATGTCTAGGTCTATAGTGAGCCACATAATGTAGCCATTGCTAAGGAACAATGCATATCTAGAAATTGCTATCAAGCTCCCAGTATGGTTTGTGTGTGTGTGTGTGTGTGTGTGTTGTGTGTTTTACAGACATAGAGAAAGAGGCAGCTTAGGATCCTAGAGAGAGGCATAAGCATTCGCCCCAGGTAAACTGGTAAGCCTCAGTGTACAGAGAGGATAAACAAAGGGACCATTGTTTAGATGGCTGTGCTTTGAAAAGAGTACTGGAATGTCTTACCACTTTCATGGGAAAAGGCTTTATTCAGTGTCTAATTAGCATATCAAAAGGCAGATTTAAATCAAGACATCAACAGTCAGCCACACAAATATTTAACTGAAGATATAATGCCTTTTATAAACTAACAAAAATGAAAGTTTTGGAAAGAAGGGAAAGGGAAGGCTGCACAGAAGTCTTTTAAAAACATTTTTGTTGGTTCTTCTGTCAGTAAAGTTTGCATAAAGTAAATATGTCAAACTGAGGGCAAGTTCTCTTGACAGGAAGAAAGGGACAGAAATAGGGGTGGAACTAATCCAGGACCACTCGATCACTTTATGGGCTTTGGCAACTTTATTACTGAGCCTAATGTTGTCAGACATTCCCTTGTAGGTGGTTTATGACAGTGGTTATGCACTATGAGTGGGAAGTCTCCAGTTTAAAAAACAATATACCAAAGAAGTCACTGACTTGGTTCACATGAGGAAACAATGGTTTGTTCTTGGGTTATAACTGGTTTGTTTCTGTCTCAACAACCCAAAGTTCCAGGTTTTGATATCATGGAGAACAACCCAGGGATGGAATGTCTCTGAGTTGTTAAGAGAACTGGTAGTGGGCAAGTTCGCGGGAGTCAGCATGATCACTCCCAAATAACCCACGGTTAACCAATGATGAGTTGTTTCATTGTACAAACTGGGTCACAGGGTGACACACACACCCCTCTCTCTCTTTCACACACACACACACACACACACAGCTGGATCATACAGCTCTTTCCCTGCCCGAAGCTCTAACATTATTGTACAAATCAGACAATAACAGGCATGCAGTCCACATTACAGGATGCTTTTGTCCTTATGCAGACAATGCCATGTTTTAAATAAGGGATAGAACTTTGCAGCATGGTCCTTTATCATCCAGATAAGAAGAAGCTGCTCAATAAATACTAGGTATTTGATAAATACTACCTGCTCTAACTAGAGCTGGTTTGGTCCTTATCTGAACAAATTATAAAGGGACAGTTAAATGGCCATTGGCAGTTCAACAACATCATTGCCAAGTGATGTATTAATAAAGCATGGGGAAATGTGAATCTGGAAAAGCTGTGTCCAAGTAGTAAGTGGTAAAATGAAATATCCCTATTAATGTTGCTTTAATTATCTTCTGCCAAAACAATCAGAATGACGGTTAGAAACACTGACAAGCAGGTAACCTGAAGTTTTTTAGAGAGCAAAATTGGCTGTCCCCAGTTTTTCTATAAGTTCTCCTCTTGTCTCCAGTTTCCACCAACATACAGTCCACGAATGTGCCCAAAGTATAAAGATCTGCAACCTAGTGCTTTTCAACTTGATCATGGAACCAGGTATACTCCTTCTCAAGCAATTAGGATCGTGTGTGTGCACAGCTAAAGAAACCTACAACAGAGCCAGTGTGGTGTAGTGGTGAGAGTGTGGGACTGGGACTCGGGAGATCCAGGTTCTAGTCCCCGCTTGGCCATGAAACTCACTGGGTGACTTTGGGTCAGTCACTGACTCTCAGCCTAGCCTACCTCACAGGGTTGTTGTGAGGATAAAATGGAGAGGAGGATTATGTAAGCCGCCTTTTGTTCCTTGCAGGAAAAAAGGTGGGGTATAAATATAATAAATAAATAAATAAATAAATAGTCCTATGCATGCTTACCCTGGAGTAAATCCCACTGAGTTCAATGGGGCTTATTCCCAGGTAACTTTAGAATAGGATTGTTGCCTAAATTGGATATACCCAGCTTGGTCTCATGCCACCTCCCCGCCTCCTCTACCACCACCATCCCATGCACCACTCAGCTGGCACAGTATTGGATACTTAAAATGGAAGCTACTGTGCTCTTAGGGTTGCTGAATTTGGCACAAGTATGGCAAAACATCCACCATCACCCTTGAATCTAACTATTGTACTCAAATAGCTGTCAAAAATGTTACTAGGCCAACTGAAGCAGAACCTGGTCTTTCAACAGCCATTGTAGTCTAAAGTATGATGCAAAGGGAAGGCATCAAACTGAATTGCACTCCCTTGCACAACTTTTAAAAAAGTTTTTTTAAAAATCTTGCAAATTACAAGTACATCAAATACACACAAAAAGCTCTCTCCTAACTTGCTCAAAGTCATCTTTATCATCTTCTTTTTATTACAAGGCAATATACAAAACTCCCATTTAAATCCCAGAATGCATTAGTCTGAAGTAGTGTCATTATTCTAACAGCCAGACAAAGAAAAAGTAGCCTCTGGGTTCAAAGCAGAAAAGGGAATTTTCATTCTATTATCAGCTACAATGATTTCTCCAATCAAAATTCCACCTCCAGCAACACCTGTATAGACGTCTCTCGTGACTCAAATAAAGATTTACAAAGTTATAAATCTTTGGAATCGGATGTAGAAAACAATTATTAGGGTGAACATGTTGAACATAACCTTTCACACTCTGTTATAGCTGTGCTACCTTGATAAGATTCACAAGCAATACTGCTTTCCAGCGCTAACCTGAACCAGTGACATCTTGAACAGCAAAGGTAATGATTTCAGCAACAGAGACCTGTGGGATTTTTGCAACCACGTCTGAGAGCAGAAATGTGTTTTAATTTTCTCAGACAAATGGCTTGGGAAAAAGGCAGACACTGACCTGGTTTGCATGACACGACAACCTACCATGGGCAGGCAGCCATGGTGGGTTGTCGTGTCATCTGAACCCTGAGCATTTTCTGTGGGGTGGCTTATTTTTCAGGAACAAGCCACACAGAGAACCCATGGTTTGTAGTAGTTTTTTATTGCCCACAATGGGCTGTTGTGTCGTCTGAACCCAGGGGACCAATTTTATCATGGGTTGTGGTGATCGGCTACTGAGCTGCTTGGCAAGAACAGCAAAAAAGCTTGTGTCGCTTACTTTTCACAATCTCACCAGTGACCGCCCTTCCACCAATGCCGAACCCACACTTTGGAAGGACTATCACTTGTTCCCCGGCTTGCTTTTTTTTTAAACAACAACAACAACAATTCAGTGCCTAAAAAATGCGCAATTGGAGGTCATAATGATTTTGTTTTGCTTTTTTAATTTCGCAAGTGTACTCTTACGGCTGTCCGATATCTGTAGTAAAGCACTGGTACAGGGGGGGTAAAGCAGCAAAAGAAGGTGCACCAAAAGTGGGGAAGCCAATCTCTCCCCCTTAGCAATGTAATCCTCTTGATTTTAAGTGTTGAACTGAAAGTTCTCAGTACCTTCCACTTTTTAACACTTCTCTTGAGTCTCCAGCTACACACCAGAAAGGGAGAGAGATTAACTCCCTCACCTTTTCAGAGCAGTTACTGCGGTTCCCTGAGAGTTCTAAAAAACAACAACACAGAAATGTACACAAATTTAATGGCTGGGAAGTAAATGGAAGGGAAATGTGTACCTGCAGGTAACGGAGCAGTTAATTTAGGTGTGCAAAATTCCCCTCCATTACTTCCCAGTCCTTAAATTTGTGCAAATTTCCCCTCAATTTACCTCCCAGCCATTAAATTTGTGTACATTTCTGTGTTGTTGTTTTTAGAACTCTCAGGTAACCGCAGTAGTAACTGCTCCGAATAGTTCAAGACCTAGAACAAGCCATGGGCTTCAGGGTGGTTTGTAAACCTTGCCAGCCACCTACTCTTGCTGGGTTCAGAAGTCAAGACAACCTGTGCCTCGTGAGGAAAAAAATATGCTAATTAGGCAGCTCATGACTGGCATGCGCAGAGAGGGAAAATATGCCACCGTACCTTATTTTCCCTCCATGGTCATGCAAACCTGTCTCTGTCTAAATGCTTCCTAGTGTCTGTCCACCATGGAAAAGTCAGTATAATCTAGGCTTTTTTTCTTCTTTCAAGGAACCCAAGGTGGCTTATGTGGTCCTCCTCCTTGTCTCCATTTTATCCTCATAACAACCCTGTGAGGTAGGTTAGGCTGAGAGTCAGTGACTGGTCCAAAGTCACCCAGTGAACTTCATGGCCCCAAGTGGGGACTAGAACCCGGATCTCCTGAGTCCCAGTCCAACACTCTCACCACTACACCACACTGGCTCTCTCTATGTCTGTTACATTATATTATATTGTATATTTGAATGTGGATTCCAAGACTTGGCTGCAACATAAGGGTCCTTAGAAGTAGATTCATGTCAACACTACATTTGCCAATTTTGTATACACAACAGAATGATTTGCAGGTAGATCAAGTCTTTACATTAATAAGCACAATATGCCAAAACAAGACGCGCATATGCATGCGCACCTGAGTGAAAGTGTGTGTGTGTGTGTGTGTGTGTGTGTGCATCTATATCTCCATATCTCTCTGATTTTACCATGTTGTGCTTATTAATGAGGTTGGAAAGATAATATAGGCATGGGTATTCAAATTATTTCACAACTAACAATGTTGCCCAGTCATTACAGGAGAGATGGAAATTTCTGCATTCAGCACTTTATGGCTATTGTAAAATACAACCGGAACAGTTTTGTGTTTTTTAAAGATATCTTCACATTTTATTTGCATCTTTTAAATATTTCCTGGCGAATTTAACTTATATTTTGAAATCACTACAGTTTTTCCCCAGAGCCCGACAGGTTTAATTTTCAGCATTAATGTAAATAATGCTACACAGTGAGCTGATGTACATATAACTGAGTAATAAAGAACAGCTGTATCAGTCTCTAAGTTAGATGGTTGGAAGATGCAGGGGGACTGACTGCTGAACAAGTGTTTGGAGATGGGAGTCCTATTTATTTATTTATTTATTATATTTATGAATCGCCCATCTGGCCAGACATCTGGCCACTCTGAGCGATGTACAGTCCAATAAACACAAGAGGGGGGGGGGAACACACACACACACACACAGTATAAAACACAATTAAAAACAGTACAAAACTTTAAAATCCTAACCCACCCCATATTCCCGCCTGAAAAGCCACGTTTTTAATGCCCGGCAGAAGCTAATCAAGGAAGGGGCATGGTGGAGGTCATTGGGGAGAGAGTTCCATAAATTGGGGGGTGCCACAGAAAAGGCCCTCCTCCTACTCCCCACCAGCCTGGTTTCTCTGGCTGATGGGACAGGGAGAAGGCCATCCGTGGCAGATCTTGTTGAGTGGCCTACTTGATGTTGCTGGAGGCGCTCCTTGAGATATACTGGCCCGGAGCCGTACAGGGTTTTAAAGGGAAGAAAAGTGAGACGAATACAGCCAGATGAGACTCCCCAGTGAATTAATCCATGACTTTAGAAGTAATATTTGAACCCACTTCTCCATGGCCGAGGTCCAGCTCTCTATGCATGGATCAAATCGATTCCCTGGTGCTTGGATCTAACACATTTATTGCTTAAATTTTCAGTGAGAGGGGTTTGGTTGTTTTTATTATGCAGGAGTGAAACAGCAGACAAAGCTGAAGCCTAACGGGGGGTGGGGAGCAGGTTGATAAGCAGAAGCCAGGAGAAGAGGATCAGAAACTCCATGTACCAGAACCACATCAGCAACTGAAAGCACTGCTTTCATGCCACAACACATACATGGGGTTAGGTCCAGATTTACTTGTACTTAGAGTAAGCCAACTGAAATCAATAGGATTTGTTAAGTCATGACTAACTTAAGTCTCATTGATTTCAATGAGTCTGCTCTGGATCCAACCCATGTTGAATTTTCTCAAGTTTGTAAAAGGTATGGGGGGAGGGGAGGTTTCCTTCAAAACTGGTTTAATGAAATCCGCAAGCCCCACCACCTGACTCCACCCAGTTTTAATGAAATCATGCCCCCATAGCCTTCCAAAACGGTACCTGAGAGGCCCAGCACTGGTAAAGCCCTCAAATATATACATAAAATGCCATGTCTGCACACACATTCTCGAATATCATCAGTATTTAGGCAGTTTCATTTTTCCGAACCATACATTTCAGATGTCTAAAAGTGGCAAGGGGAGCGGGGAACCCAACTAAATCAAAGTTTCATATTAATTACATGTGGGGGTCAAAAATGAAGCAAAGATTGTCATTGTGAAACATGGCTAAAGGTGCAATCCTATGCACGTTTAGACAGAAAAAAGGCCTACAACTCCCAGCATGCCCCAGCCATGATTGCGTCCTACATTTTTAAAAATCAGATTCAATGCTATCAATACACTATCAATACACCACTTCCAGCTACTAAACACACACACATACACAGAGAAGCAGCTAATAATCATAACATACACACTTCTAAAGTTGGGGGAATACGCTTTCCATGTCTTCTCCCACGCTACAATTTTGCTTATGAAATGAAAGCTTCCCAGAGCTAAATGAAAAGGCATACTACTGTTACCTCATTGCATTTGCTTATTCGCCTTGCTACAATGAGCTGAATCATTCCACGTTTGTTTCCCTCGGTGGACATGGACCTACGCAGGGTTTCCATGGCATCTTGGTTCGTCTTGCCCAATAACGATTCCCCATTTACTGCTATTAGTTGATCATTCACTCTGAGTCTTCCATCCTGGCAAAGGAAAATGTTAGCGATAGTTAAGGATAAAGGACGTTTTGGGCATCTTTTGTTAGGGAGAAAAATCTTAATCCTCAAGAGTTCATGGTTAAATGAACACAAATATAGTGGCTTTTGAAGAAATCATTTGTAGACTTATCTTTTACAGTTATTTACATATTTGAGCTTCACATCATTATCATAATCTGTTAATGTAAACAGCATACTAAGTGAAAATCACAGTGACAGTTCTCCTTTTTCTTTCTTGGGTCTTTGGATGTAATCTTCGAGCCATACGAGAGTTAAAACGTTGGGACCTTCTCCTTTATAGTCTGGTGGGTGGCAATGGAGCACCTAAATGTGAATAACTCCCTCTAAAATACAAAATGTGCAAGGAGTCCCTGGTCACTTGGAGCTGCTCTATCCAAGGGGCCAAGGAAGGCAGAATGAGTTTTCCCCTTAGCCTGACCTGGACTTTTACAATTGTGTGTTTTCCATGGTTTGGGGGCTAAACACAACCTTGGCGGGTGCAAGGACCCTGTTCAGGAGACTTCTTTCTGCTTTGCAAAGCCCTGCAATGTAGGGCAGGGTGCTCACTTCACTCTTATGGATCCTGCAATATTACCCATATCACCCATTCTCCTCTCTTTCTTGACTAGAAACGAGGCCAGCTTTGTAACTAGCTGGCTGCTCTGGTCAGTGGCCACTCTGTGGCAGAGGTAGGTCACACTGCTAACTCTGTACCGCCAAACACCTCCAAGAGTACCAAACCCAGGACTGTATCCATCCCTCCTCTGGGACCACAGGAGACCTGGGAATCTTGCTAAGGGATGGGGCTGGTTGGCTACTTGCTGTATAATGCCATAAGGCATACTGACCACATCATCATTCTGTTGGACATTTTAGAGGTTCTCCAAATGGGCAGATTCGGAATTTTAGACATAAAATAGTAATGCATTGTTCTATTTGTGTCCTGCTCACTAACTGGTGGTCAAGATGAAGAACTGCAGATGATGCACTACCATCATCATCGCCATCAAAAAATAAGAACGTTGCAAATAGATTAATTGTTCAAAGGCAAAATTGGGAAAGGAAAGGAGGATACACTACGGGATATCAATAATGGATTGCCTAAATGCACCTGGATTATAGAAAGTTGTCAGAGACTTTGAAAATGCAGGCTGTTCTTCCACTTACCTTAGAAGCTGCTCCACCATTAATAATGGACTTGACAAAGATGCCTAGGTCTGCATGGTTCTCTTTTGACCGGTTACCTTTCACACTAACACCAAGCCCAGCTGATCCAGAATCATTAAGGGGAACTTCAAAGGTGAGAAATTCCCTGGTGCCATCGGGGGTAAGGACAAGGTCTTCTTCTTCTGCTTTCTGTCAGGAAGAGATCAATCCAGGGTATCATTTTAAAATCAGTTCTTGTTTGCCATTATCTTCTAGTTACAGCAATTACACTTTGTTTTTAAAAAAAGAAAACTGTTCTTGCAGTACAATACAACAATAAATTATTTTGATATTTGTGATAATAGTGCATCTGGAACCATCTTCAAATAATTCTTAGAACCAGAGGGAGGGAGGGAGAAAGAGAGAGAGAGAGAATGCATATATACTGTAAGTGTGGGTAAATACCCATTAGTCATTTGCCCTGTGTTTCCTTTATGGTTGGGATTATTAATAATGTTCAAAGAAACAACATGTAAAACATTTCAGATGAGATCAGGTAACGGTAAGCCTCTTTAGTCTTGGGTGCCAGAAAACTCATATGGGACACAGCTGTGCACATCTGTTCTCGTTCCACACTCCCCACCTTTGTTCCTCTCAGTACACTGCCTAGACTCCAAATAAACAGAAATGAAGATACCCGGTGACACGAAAACTGTGAATGGATGGATGCTCAAGGGAATCCAGAGGTGCATGTGCCACACTACTGTAAATTCACTCCCCTAACAGAAGAGGGAGACAGAGTGCAGAAGCAGCCATTACAGTGCTGCCTATATTTACTGAACTATATCTATTGGTTGGGGAAGGGAAAAAGAAACAGTACACCAATATTGGCAGCACAGTACTTAATGTGCTTTCTTTGCCAACAGCAAATCCCTTCAGGAGAGAGGCGTGATGGGTAAATCCCCCTTATCTCAGTTCAGAACTGGAACAGCACTTAAGGGCTGAATCCAAACGGGATTCCTGTAAGCCTCCAAACTCAAGAGGATTACGGGCATCCTATGCAGAGTGGGAGGAGCAGTAGAGGCAATATCTGCCTCCCCACTCCTCCCACCCTGCATTTTTGCTAGATGGACATTTTCGGTCATCTAGCCGGTGCGCTTCGGGGGGGGAAGGAGGCTGCAGAGGACACAGGATACGTCATACCCTGGCCTCTGCAGTCTCCTCCCCTTCCTGACCACCAGAACACCTCCTTTTAACCCTCTCTGAGAACCTCAGTGTTTTCCACACTCACTCTGACTTCTGTCAAGAAATTATTACGGCTTCAGTCCTTCTCTGAAAAGCTGATATATCAGTACTACATAATAAAGTAATGCTTCTTTATTTAGATTTCACTAGCTCAGAGTGGTTTTCAATATATCCTTATCTCAATCTACCTTTGGTGTAGTGCAGAATGAGTTCCTTAAAGCTACACAGCCAGCTTCGTGGCTGAGCAAAGATATGAACCGTTCTTCTCTCACACACACAGTATGCAACCACCATACCAGTAGACTTAAACCTCTTCAGATCCAGGATTCACCCTTAAACTCAACCTTGTAATATGAGACCAACATTTAATTTTTCATCATACTTTATATGTCTGCATCTCTCCTCCCACTCTCTCCTTGTAAAAAAGAAGAAGAAGAAGAAGAGATATAAACAAGAATGGTGGTCTTGCTGTTGGTGCAGCTTGTCCTACTCTGTGATCCCTGGAGGCTCACAGAGGAAGCCGGTAGTAAGATGAAGGCAGGAAGGAAGTAGGACCTTAGGTAACTCTAAGTGGTTTCCACTGGCTGGAACTCTCTCCTACTAGGATAATAGAAGGATGCTGTCTTAGCAGGCAGTTAAAGTCAACTGAAGTCTAATGCAGGCTGATAAGACCTGTTCTGTGGTCAGCTCCACTCATCCTGGAGGAGCTGACTGGACTGGGCCCTTGCCTGATTTTGCAGCCTGAGAGTTTTGGGAGGCTGAGGAGATGGCAGTTCTTCAAGGCACTCATTCTCTGAGCCAGACAATGATGGCAGACCTGTGTCCTCTAGCTGGGAGGGCCCTAAATAAGGCATGGACAGTCCTATCCCTGAGGAAGTTGCCTGAGCCTCATTCTCATCAGATGCCCACCAGTTGGCAACCAATGCATTCCACCACATTGGCTCTGTATTTCAATTTGTTTTTCACTAATGTACGGATGCACATAAGCATTTATTTTCCTTTTGTGGGAAGAACTGGATCTGGTTTTATTACTAGAGCCTTTTTTATTTAACTTCCATCAAGTCAAAATGGGTCACTTGCTGTTTGGCCTAAGGATCTTGTAAACTACCATGTGCATACTGTTAATTATCAGGAGTGATACTTTGACATCTTCCTAAAAGCATATTAAGAACACGATGATCTGCAAACTTGAATTTTTTTAAAAGAAAATATAATGTACCCCAAATCCAGAAGCTTAGCAATCTTTTTTAAATAACAGGAATGCAGCTTCATTACTAATGCCACCACCTAGATTTAGGAGAAGAATTCATACTTAAGTCATTTTCTACCTTGTTATACACTCATAAGAAGGTCATTTGCATTACAATCAGAGGGGGGAGGAAGGCTTTTTGATGATCAGACATAACATTCCCAATAACCTAACCATGGTAGCAGGCTGTTAGTCCTCCCCTATACCAATTTTCTCTATCCATCCCTTGTCAGAGATAGTATAGTGTTAATAGCTAAATGTTGAACACAGTTATCTTTAAGCAGGGTCTCCAAACCATCTTCAAGAAGTGGTTAAAAGTGCATTAGTGTTGCGCAGGGCCAGCATCAAGGGTACTTATCGTTGGGTACCCGCGGAGGGCCCACAGCCCAGCAGGGACCTACTGGTAAGAGCCCACTCAACATTGCAACCTGTTTGTTCACTTGGCTCTCTCACTCTGACCCAGACTACGATGGTGGGGGGGGAGGAGGAGGAGGAGGAGGAGATGCCAGTGCCTACTCGCTCACTGGTTCTCTGCCTGTCAAGCAAGCAAGAGGTATCAATGATGGGAAAGAGAATGAGGAGCAATAGCAGCTGGTGACAATGGTATTGAGAAAGCAAACTTAGTGAGGAAGGGAGCCCACTGAAGTTGTCTTACCCAAGGGCCTCAAAAACCTGGGGCCGGCACTGAGCATTGGTGCAGATGTAATGCTGCACCACAGTTAATGTTACCAAGGGAAGGAGGGAAAGGAGTCTGTCAGTCTGCTCCCAATCTCTTAGCCATGGTTAAGAGACTGGGAGAGTTGCATCTGCACCAGCTCTGTGCAATGACAACACAGGCAACTACATGGGCCTAGAGAGGTTAGGTTTTTGTTTTGTTTTTAAAAATGCAATATTATTCTGAAACCTTTTTTTTTTAAAGGTAATCCAATATTTTACCATTCAGAAAATTCAAATACTTAATATTTCTACTTATTAAAGGAAAATTACAGACAACAGTGAAAGTGAGCCTTCACACTGGTGTATCTGTCTGTGATGCTAACATCACATTATAGCAGCCTTTGCCAACCTGGTGCCCTCCAGATGTTTTGGACTACAACTCCCAGGATTCTTGACTGCTGGCCATGCTGACTGGAGCTGATGGGAGTGAAGTCCAAAACATCAGGAGGGTACAAATTTGGGTAAGGCTACATTACAGTAATGCTATTATTGTAATATTATTCTGGGAACAGAACTCAGTTGGAGAGCAAATACTTTATAGGCATAAAGTTTCAAGTTCAGTCCTTCATAACTCTAGTTTAAAAGGAATCCCAGGGAACAGCACTGGGAAAGTCTTTTGCCTTAGATCCTGGATAAATCCTGCCACTGAATAGACAACACTGGTCTAGACAGACGCACTATAAGGTAGTTCCTTAAAGATCTGTACAATATGCTCACTATGCTGACACACCACTGTCAGCATTTCCTTTCAGGCAGTATAAAGTACTGGGACAGAATCATACAAAACTATGGGGGAAAGCCTTATTTTTAAAAGGAAGGAAAAATTGATGCAGTAAAACATTGTTCCCCAATATTTAACATTAAAAACATCAGATACGCTAAACCAAAATGCCAAGAACACAAATCATAGCTTTAAAATGCAGGGAGAAAATATGTAAAATGTGGCATTTAAAAACTGAAAATAAAAAAAGATAACACAATCACTGACTAATTGCAATAACTTCCATTTGATCTTCATATGCTCCAAATTAACAACTTCAACGTGTCAATCAAAATACCTCAACATTATTTTCATGATTAGATGATCTGTGGAAGGAATTTATTGCTTCGTATACCTTGACACCACAAGAAATAAAAACACCCAAGTCAATTTATGTACTGTGATCACTGAACAACAAGACTCAACTCCCTCAAGAGTTCTTGCATACCATCTCCAAAACAATTAGCAACTTCACAATACTCTGTTCAGAGCTGCTGTACTGAAGAAAAGGTCACCTGAAATGACTTCAACTGAATGAATGAAGCTGCTCAAGTATGTAATTTGCAATAAAAATTCGATGGGTGATAAACTGCATAGGTGACTTCTTTGCCTCAAATTCAAACCTAGCATCAGTGCACAGTAAGTGACATGAGATCCCGGGGGGGGGGAGCGGGGAGCGGGGAGCGGGAAGGAGACTTTTGTAACCGCCACCCCTACCCAACCCACCTGAAACGATGCCCGAGTATATTTTAGCATTCACCCCTTGTTAGCCTTGCCTTTCATAACCCTCCCCTCCCTCTATAGCAGTGTTCTTCAACCTTGGGTCCCCAGATGTTTTTGGCCTACAACTCCCAGCATGCCCCTGGGAGTTGTAGGCCAAAAACATCTGGGGACCCAAGGTTGGAGAACACTGCTCTATAGTGTTTCCAACCGCTGAAACATTGATTGTAAAGCTGTTGTGGCTGGGACCTTTAATGCGTCTTTATGGAACTCTGTAAAGTTCATTGTTAAATGATGGTGCTATGTAACTAAATATTAGATGTATGAAGTTACTTGGACCTCAGTGACTCATGGTTGCATTGAAATTGTTGCTGCACTTCCCAATAAGCTGGAGCCCTGAAATTTGCTACATGTGAAATCTGAAACTCAATGATTCCTAGAAAAATCTCAGAGCTGGACAATATTAGAATTCTTACCCCAATCAGGAGACTCAAAGTCTAGCTGAACTTATTACATTTGTAGGCCAGTTCACCCTGACTACTAAGGAAACATTTGTCTACCTCGAAACATGGAGCTCAAAGTGAACCCCCAAATGGCTATGCTATTTCCCACCCACCCAACAAACTGAAATTTGGCACAGATGAAGCCCAAGAAATACTAATTGCTAGTAAAGTCTAATATGGATACATTTGGCTCCACCCTGTAAATAGGAAGTGTATGGTACCTCCTCTAGGCCAACAGAAATTTGGTACATGAGCAAAGACATGGTGCATTCTAAAAAAAATAAAATCAGAAAATGTTACATGTTTGTGCCTAATTTTCAATTAACATAAGGAAATTTTTTACCTTATATTAGAGCAGTGGCTCAAAATTAAGGAAGAAAAGGTAGGGGCCTTAATGAAATCCACAAGCCCTCACACCCTGATTCCATTCAATTTTAGCCAAATCAGCCCACCCCAGTACCTCCACAAAACAGCAGCTAAGGGGCCACCACAAAATGTAAGGGATCCCGATCTCCTCTTGCCTCTCCCGTAATAGTGCACTGTAATGGAGGCCAGTATTCCAGCATGGAACAAGCCACACATGGGGGGAGATTTGGGAATGTTGTTGCCTCTTCAAACATGCATTTGGGGAAGGGAACCCTTCCAGTAGCTTGCAGAATGTAGTATTGATTGATTGATTGCATTTCTATCCCACCTTCCTTCCATCGTGGAACTCAAGGTGGCTACACATGGATCCCAAGTGGTCTCCCCTCCAGGCACTGACCAGACCTAGACCTGCTTAGCTTCAGCATGGTGGTTGCCTCATATGCCTTCAGACCATGCCCTGGGATGTACTAATCTTATTTATGAACTGCTGGCTCAACTTGCCTGAGTGTGGAAAGCTAAGCAGGGTCAGGCCTGGTTATTACTTGGATGGGAGACCCCTCCTCTAGTTTCCTGCATTGAGCAGGGGGTTGGGCTCGAAAGCCTTGTAGGCTCCTTCCAACTCTATGATCTATGAAATCTATGAAACTAATTTATGTACTGTACTAATAAAAAACAACAGCATAAATCTATACTGAAATCTAACGATGCTTCTTTCAACTGAGCAAAATCAAGACTTGTAGTGGAATGCTATTGGGATGGTACACACACACACACACACACACACACACACACACACACACGGAAAGTGGCTGAGTGGAGGAGCTGCATGTGGGGAAAGGATGGGTGAGGGAAGGTTTAAGTATCCCTCTCTCCTGCCCGCTACTCCCTCTGGGAAAATCACTCCTTTATAATAATGCTTGGCAGCCAGGATTTCCAACTGTAAGTTGACTGCAGTGCAGAACATACTTACATTTTGGGATGTGAAGATTAAAAAGCCGTATGAGAGAGACACATACATGTTTTTTTTTCTGCTGGAAGTTAATGTTTTAGGTCTTTTTCTAGAACCCTTGTCTTTGATTGCCCAGGAAAGCTTGCCCCAGGAATCATTCAAGCCCTTGCCCTGTATTCTGAGCTGCAGAGATTACAACAGGGAAAGTGAGTTGTCTGGATCTCTAACACAGCCACAGTTATTAGCTTTGGAGTGTTGCGGAATTACTTAAGGAGCCTATAGCTAATTGTCAGCAGCTATATGATTTCTGAAGAGTGTAACCATTAAGCTTTTACCATGGAATTTGCTACAATAAGAGAGTCTTACAGATGTGGCATGTTCTGTGTCAGAATGCCAGTGTGTGTATTTGACGGATCAGGCCCACAACAGGGTAGGAGCTGGCTTACATAAGCCCAGGCTCCACCCCCAAAATGACATAACATGCAAATGCATGTTATGCCAAAGGGGTCCGGCCCCTACTCCATCCATCCGCAAAGGCATCCCCCAACCAGAGCAGGGCCAGTCAATTGGGGAGGAGCAATCTTCTCTCAGTCTAAGCTACATCACTAAGTCTACTACTTCTCAGACTAAAATAGGTTTACTGAAAGGATAAAAGGACACCCTCATGTATACCTATCCTATGGAGAAAGGGGTACAAATGTGACGGATAACTGGTTTTTTAGGGTATGCAGATTTAGACTTCTATGAAATTCAAATCTATATATTTGACAGGTAAAGGGAAAGAGAATTAATAGAGCTCACAAGAGTTCCACCTTCTTTTTCTAGCTGGACTTTATATGTTGGTTATAATGTACCCTATCTTTCACCTAGTTCCCTTTAGGCTGTGCTCATAGCTAGGCTTGCACTGGAACTGTTGCATTCAGTCTGTTCTCTGGGAAGAAGATTAATAGGTGACATTTTCTCTATCATTGCACCTGCATGCTGAGGTTATTATGGCCCAGGTGTGCTATACGTTAACAGGATGTGTTAAAGTTCAGTCTTTCCTTCTAACAACAAGTTGTAGCCTTTATTTATTAAATTCTGAGTGAAGCATTAAAAGTCCTACAGTGTAGCTCAGATAGATACAATAACGAGGCTTTGTAATATGCAAATTTATTTAAATATAATTGATTAAACAATATATAGGTTAAAACAGGAGCTGACTAACAAAATAAAAATTCTTTACGTTCTTGATGGCCCTAGTATTAGGGCTTCCAAAATACAAATTACAAATTAGCTCACAGGCAGCCTGGAGCCTGAGCATATTGAAAATGAAGTTGTGCCTTTATTCCCTACATTTAGCCTTACGATCTACACACACTCTGATTTCCAGGCCTTCTCTACACCTCTTCAGGCTGTTTAACAGAATTATGTCATAACTTCATTCAAGAAAAAAAATAGCATTTGAAAGACACTAAGCTGGTTAAGTGTAGGTATCTCATAACTGTACTCCTTCCCTCTGTAAATAAACTTGGTCCTGTATTCAAGAGTGTCATATACCATGAGGTTACAGTAAAACAATAATTAAACACAAAAATACATTCTCTCTTTAGATCTCAATGTACTACATACAACCACATGTTATGTACTCATATATACTTGCAGGAACATACACACTGTGACTGGGTTGAAACAAAAGGTAACCCACACTCAAGGGTCGAGTGTGGGTTGTTGTTGAATCGTACAGGTAGGCTGTTTTTGAAACATGGGTTGTCTGAACCCAGCTGCACTAACAAACCATGGATTCTTAACCACGAGCAACCCATGAAGGGAACCCATGGTTCGCTGTTAGGTTGTGAACTGTGGGTTGTTTACCATGGTTTATTATCTTGGCTGGGTTCAGACAACATGATAACCCACACTTCAACAACAATCCATGGTTCAATGACAACCTACACTTAACCCATACTCAACCCCTGAGTATGGGTTATCGTGTTGTCTGAACCTAGTCACTGTTTGCATGTAATGCTAAACTATGGTTTAGTGTTATGAGGATGAGCTGCGGTGAGTTTCAGGCTTGTGTGCTCCCCACTCCCCCCTTCTCCTTTGATGTGGCTGAGAGAACAGAAGCTGTTGCTTTCATTTTAAATTGAGCATAGTTTACCATTATGTCCGAACTCTAAACTGTGGTTAGTCCTAACTGTGGCTTGAAGTTGGCTTGTTAAGGTTAACCACAGTTAATCTTGTCTGGGTTTAGATATCATGACAAGCCGCAATGGAATAGGAGAGGGGAGGGTGCAAACCCAAGTCTTGCTGTGACTCGCCCCCATAATGCTAAACCATAGTTTAACGTTACATGTGAACAAGGCCATTATAAATAGATGGTTTTGTTCAAAACAAGGAATTGCTTTATTTTAGGCTTCAACATTCAGGCAATTAACTGGTGGGAATAATGAATTAAAACATGCTCATGTCTAATCAAGCAGCCTATTTTTATTTTAAAAATGAATATTTTCGGTATGTGTACTTCAAAAAATGAAGGTGGCCAATTGGGTGATAATCCTAACTTTAGTGTCCATGAAAGCACTTCTTAGATGTATGGCTGCTTTATGAACACAGAAAAAAAACACTCAGCTAAATACATTCCTTTGCAGTTTCATATATAGCCTTCTTCTGGACAGAACAACTGGAAGTGGCTGAGTTCCACTGGTAGGTCTCCATTACAAAAAAAATACATGAGAGGAAGAATGTACTCATCTAGATTTGAGCACCGGGCCGCTAATGTGATGCAGCTTCCCCTTTGATTCCATCTCTGTTTTGCTTTATTTGATCAAAACATCCTATTCTAGAGTGCCTTGCAGGAAAACTGCGATCATAGCTTTGATTTTGTTGGTGCTGCCATGAATGCCCACTGCTAAACTATAAAATCGTGTACAGCTGATCCCTGATATATATTTTAAAAAGTCTCATTCTCTTCCCTTCAGCTCTTCCCAAGCAAAATATTTTAATATCTACCACATGTTAGGGTAAACATTAATTAATCTTATTTGCACATATATACTAAGGCTCATTATTCTTATTAGCCAAGTTAATATGTCACATCTGGCAAAGATCGCACTTTAGTACAAATCTAACTGTAGCTGCTAAATATCAGAGACTATATGCAGAGGCTTGTGTGAGATTCCATGGTAGATGGGGATCTACTTTAGCTTGAATCTTATTGTTCAGACACTATTTATATATGCTATTGCAGCATGCAAATTAGAGGCATGAGGTCTTTCTTTATTGCAGCTCCCATCTTTTGCCTGATACAGTTCCCACCTCACCTGCACAGGGCCGCCCCACCCATGAAGCAGGGTGAGGCGCCTGCGTCAGGCAGCGGAGTGGGAAGAGCAGAGCATTGTGCTGCTCTACTGTTTTGCTCCCCACTCCCGCCAGAAGGGCCCGCTGCTGCAGCCTCCAGCATGTGCTCTGGAGAGCTGCGCCAGTTGCTCTCCTGCCGTGGCATCTGCTGTAGTGAGAATGCGGCTAGCAGGGCATTCCAGAGCAGGAGTTTCCCTCCCTCTCCTACCGTTCTCGTGCACAGCTGGATGAAACAGCTGTGAAGTTCTCACATGACCCACAAGCTCCTGAGAGGACAAACTCCCGTGAGAGCCCCACAAAGTTACGCGAGACCCGCACACACTCTCACAAGAGCTACAGCCGCTTCTTCTGGTCGTACAGCTCTCTATAGAGCCGATGTGAAAGCAAAAGTAAAGGGGTATGGGGGAAGGGAGGGAGCTGCGGCAGCTCATCTTCTCTCTCAAGAGACCTTGCGCCAAGCCTCCACTAGCACACCTATATTGCACTGAGCTGGGATGGAATGTTCATGAACATCTGATGCACTCAGTGAAGAGAGCTGTTAGCATGCGTCCACTACAGCTTCTGTGAAGGAAGGAATAACTGACAGTCTAGATTGTGTTAAAATGACAGAGTGGGCCGGAGGAGCTTTGTGGGGTAGGCCGAGGGCTGGGAAGAAGGTCCCGGAAGAAGCTGAGAAGGACAGAGCCCAGTGGCAAGATGGGGGAAGGAAGCCTGCAGAGGAAGCAATGAACTAAGAAATAGGAACACTGAGGGAAGGGGAGGAGCAGGAGGAGCAGGAGGAGGAGGAGGAGGAGGAGGAGGAGGAGGAGGAGGAGGAGAATTGAGAAAAGGGGCAGAGGAGGCAGGAAAGTGAGGGGGGAAAGAGATGATGTGCAGGAAAGGAAATGAACAGGCAAGAAGCTGTGCGGTACTCAGTACTGTAAGGTTGCTAGGTATAAGGCAGGACTCGGGAACGTCAGGAGGTCCAACGGGCATTTTCGCCCCTTGCCCCTCCTTAACGGGTCCTATTTTTACGTTATGTTTTAATTTAGATTTTTTTTAAAAAAAACTATGTTATTGTTGTCAGCTAATTTGAGCACCATTTTTGGTGGAAAGGTGGGATATAAATCAAAATGAACAAATGAATGAATGAATACTTGTGGGTTTTACATTATGAGAGCCAGTGTGGTGTAGTTGTGAGAGTGTTGGACTCGGGAGATCCAGGTTCTAGTCCCCGCTCAGCCATGAAACTCACTGGGTGACTTTGGGCCAGTCACTGACTCTCAGCTTAACCTACCTCACAGGGTTGTTGTGAGGATCAAGTGGAGAGGAGGAGGAGGATTATGTAAGCTGCCTTGGGTTCCGTGCAGGAAAAAAGGCAGGGTATAAATATAATAAATAAATAAATAAATTATGGTGCAACAATGTCATAATTAGCTAACACAGAAAACAAAGTTCATTACCAAATATAAAGGAAGATAGTGCTCCTGTAACGATAATAGTTGTTATCAACAGAAGAGGACATTTCAGCAGGTGTCATTTAAAGGTAGCAAAAGCTGCACCTGCTCAAATTCACTTTTTATTTTTTACAGAATTATTAAGATATAGGGGTCCTACCTTACTCTTTGGAACTGGTTACTCTTTTATAGAGAAATGCCTTGCAAAGATTGCAAAGAAGGCTCTAATACTATACACACTTACCTGGGAGTAAGCCCCATTGAACTCAATTTTAAATAAATTTTAAATAAATACTAGAAAATGTCTGCACTTACAGAACTGTTCTATCTGTTGGTGCGTGTGTGCGTGAGCAGCAGAGTGTGTGTGCGCATGGGAGATTTAAAATCCTGTCTGTGTGCTAGCAGAGGCCTGTTATTCCACACACAGATCTTCCAGATCTCAGCTCCCCCCTTTTCGCAGCATGCAGCATGTTGTGAAGATGCCAGCCCAGCCTGCCTGTAATCCAACTTGCTTCCAGCTTCCCCGTTTGCAGATTAATCCATGGAGTCAGGAAACACTCTGTAACACCACAGGTCTAATTCTACCTGTTTATTCACTTAGCAAGTAAAGTTCTACAGAGTATACATTTCCTAGTTACAGTCCATGTGCAGAGTATAAATGCATAGCAAACATTACATCCAGTGGAGTAAGTTGAGCTTCACTCCACCTCAGCAAAGAAGTTACATTGTTGCAGTGACAAAGTCCAGCAAGAAGAACAAAGAAGAAGAGAGAAAGCAGTCCTGCTTCTCTCGAAGATGGCTTCAGACAGAAAACAAGTTAGCACGTCATCAGAACATACAAACCATGTGACTAGCTCATAATGCTCCCACGGTCTAGGCTTCCCATGCGAAAAACACGAGAACCCAGAAAGACATAACAAACTTGTTTACAGCCATTCTGTTCTTTCCATGTGTAAACAGTGTGCTACAGCTGGTGAAGTGATACATATCACAACACTATCATATTTCTGAAATTCATTTTTTAACGCCAAAACATACTACTCAACTACAAGGAGCCAAATACAAGTATAGATGACTAAATCTCTGGAACAGCTTGAGTTTACATATTTAAATATATTATATATTCTATAAGCTGCTTCTGAATTAACCACAAGTATAAGACTGCTCACCAACACTCAGCTGATTCATTCTGAACATCCAAAAAGTTTCAAATTAGGCAGCAAAAGATATAATGTACGTTAGATTAAAAAAATATTCCCTGGGATTATTGCTTTTGCTCCAGGGATTACTACTGCCAATCAACTATTCAGAAACAGCTAGAGAGCTTTGGTAAAAACAAATAAAAAAAACAAACAAACCCTAAACACGGTCGTATTCTGGGGTAGATTGCATATTCTCTCTCTCTCCCTCTCTTTTTCTAAGTTCTTTTAGATTGCATCTTTATTAAAAATGTAATCTGAAACCATTCAAAACTGCCCCCCAAGTGGATATGAAACCAAAGGCAATCACCCGCCTCCTTTAATGTGGCCAGTCTCACATTATTGAAAGACAAAAGGCTGCATTTTTCTTTATCTCAATAAAAGTCATACAAAATAATAAGCAGCATCTCACAATACTCCCAATCAACACAGAAAATAAGACTGTCAGCCTCATCAGCAACAAACCTCTCCCCATCTGGACACAACAATTCAACTCTAAATTGATAGGATATACTAGGAAAAGTATTCATCAAAGTTCCAACCATTACATATAGAGTATTTGAAAGTGGGTCTTGAAGGGAGATAAATGGCTACCTTTACCAAAACCTTTGGGAACCTCTAGCTTAGTCAAACAGTATAAATCGGTGATCAATTTACAGCTTAAAGTATAAATTCCAGGGGCCAAGAGATTCAGGCACAAGACTGCCTTTCAATCAGTGGTTTCAACCTTTCTATCATCAGAAATGTTCCCCATTCATTTGCCTGATGAACTTCTGCTCAGCTGCCATAAGAATTACAAGGATCATGGGTGATGCTTAATTCACATGATATATTGGCCATGAGAATTGAGAGTGCACCCTAGAACATGTTCAACAGTCTCCTGCAGCTGTCCACTGCAGGAGAAGATTGACGGTAATTGGCAGATTATGATTAAGGGAATCTTGTCTTCCATTGCTTATCTTCCTATTGAAGAGCTCCATATCCCAGGTTTCCCTATTACACTCTTGAAACAACTGTCTTAAGTTTCATTGACTCCTGCATCGTAAAGGGATGTTTCTTGCCCGAGATTAGGGCTTTGAAATGATATTAGACAAATTCATGGAGGACAGGTCTATCAATGGGTTTTAGTCATGATACCTAAATGGGACCTGTAGGTTTAGAGGTATTATTCCTCTATGTACCAGTAGCTTGGGGGAGGGAGGGGGAGCAAAACAAGATGGCAGGGTTGTTATCTTCATGTCTTGCTGTGAGCTTCCTGTAAATATCTAGGTGGCCACTGTTAACAGGAGTGCTGTTGCACTCATGTTGGATGTTGGATTAGATAGGCTGTTGGGCTAAATCCAGGGCATTCTTCTTATATTCTTAGGATACTGGACTAGATGGAGCCTTGTTCTGCTACAATGGGGCTCTTATGATTTAAAAAACACTGTGGGCTCCAAAAGAGGTGTAAACCTCATAAAATACACTTCATTAAGGCACAAGGTTTAAATATATAAAAGCATACATTTCAAAATCTACTGCTAAAAAAAATCCCTTTCTTGATCCCAGCAAATAATTGTGTAGGCAAATAGAGAAAATTTGTGTGTAGGCAAATTGAGAAAACTTGTGCCATCGCTCAAGGGACACAGACCACCATACGGTGAGCTAGGAATGAACAGGAGATAGCCTAAGGAAGGGTGGTAGGTAACGTGGTGCCCCCCAAATGTTTTGGACTACAACTCCCACAACACCTAACCATTGGCTATGCTGGCTAGGGCTTATCAGAATTGAAGTCCAAAACAACTGAAGGGCACCATGTTGCCTACCCCTGGCCTAAGGAGCTTTAGCAAAAGGGTTCCTCGCTGACTCTCAGCCTAACCTACCTCACAGGGTTGTTGTGAGGATAAAATGGAGAGGAGGAGAATTATGTAAGCTGCCTTGAGTTCCTTGCAGGAAAAAAGGTGAGGTATAAATATAATAAATAAATAAATAAATAAAATAAAGAAGTGAAGAAAGATAATGGGAATATTTTGTGAAGTATTCAAGGCTGGAGACAAACAATGCTCTCCCCCCCACAAGAGTCATCGGTGGTGTAACAGAGGCAGTGGAGGCTGGTGACTCCTGTTTTGGTGGGGCTCCTAATCCATTGCAGCTTTTATTCTTAGCTTTGTAGGAGCTATCCATGGTGCTCCATGGTGGTGAACCTACTTTGGGGATAGAGTTCAGCACCATGGATAGCTCCTATAAAGGTCCAAATGAACCCTGCAATGGATTAGGAGCCCCAATGAAAGAGGAGTCATCAGCTTCCCCTGAACAGAGGTATCACTAGCCCTTGGTGTGCATACTCACACCACTCTTATCCAGGGCTGGTTCCAGGTTTGAAAGGACCCTCAGCAGAGTACACATCATTAGCACTCCTCCTAACAGCTGCTGGGCAGCTGCCATTTTAAATTTCCCATAACACCCCACAGCACCCAGCATAGCATTGCTCTGGGGCACTGTGGGACATTTAAAATGACTGCCTGTAGCTTCCCGCTGCCCAGCAAGTAGGGCTCAGGACAACACTGGGGCCCCAGCAGCTGCCTGAGCATGCCTTCTGCTGACACCGGCCCTGCTATCATCTCATAGGTTTTACAGCAGAGCTCTCCAACCTTGGGTCCCCAGATATTGCTGGACTACAGCTCCCAGCATCCCTTGCCATTAGCCATGCTGGCTGGGTATGCTGGGAGCTGTAGGCCAGCAACATCTGGGGACCCAAGGATGGAGAGCCCTGTTTTACAGGTTTCAACACTGTTTTGAAAAGCTGCTAGAGACAACAATAGGACAAAAGAAATGAGGGTAAAAGTAATGCTTCTATCTCAGTAACTTAGGCACTATAGCAGGGCTCTCCAGGCTTGGGTCCCCAGATGTTGCTGGCCTACAGCTCCCAGCATACCTAGGCAGCATGGCTAATGGCAAGGGATTCTGGGAGCTGTAGTCCAGCAACATCTGGGGACCCAAGGTTGGAGATCCCTGCTCTATAGCCTCCTCCATATGTGAGTTGCATGAAGGAGCATCACGCATAGAAAGGAGATGTGAGGCTGTGCTGTCAGGCCCACCTCTGAGGTCATGTGGCTTCCCCTGACCTTGCCCAGGCATCCACACATTAGGCATGGACCTCTACAGAGGAAAACATAAACACATAGGCTTTCCGCACAAGCTGCAAACCCCGATTGTACAGGGTTCCAGCCAGCCCTGAATTAACCATTAAGCAATATCAACACGTGCTTAAGACACCAAGGGAAGGGGGGCACCATAGAGTACCAGAGTACCACACATTTTTGCATTTGCAGTTTTTCCCTTATAACTATTTTATTTTAAAAAAATGCATAAAACAGTGATGAAAATTTGTATTTCTTCCTGTTGCCCTAGTTATAAATAAGTAATTGGCTTATATTGCTTGCTGCTATTTAGTGTTAAATAAATATAATTTTAAAAAACAGTTTAAATTTAATATAGTTGTGTGTTCTGAAGTGGGGGATGGCCTTGAAGAAAATTGAGTTTTTAATGCCTTATTTCACCTTCAGCACTTATTGAGTCTTCATGTCTTGCCAGCTAAGCAATGGAAGGG
Source organism: Shinisaurus crocodilurus (assembly GCA_021292165.1). Classification (NCBI taxonomy): domain Eukaryota; kingdom Metazoa; phylum Chordata; class Lepidosauria; order Squamata; family Shinisauridae; genus Shinisaurus; species Shinisaurus crocodilurus. Next base: position 22,975,346 of record CM037880.1, on the reverse strand, counting down.
CCGAGGGGGGCACCATTATTGGGCTGGGCTGAGGGCATCAGCTGGCCTTAATCCAGCCCTGGTTCCAGCTTTCCCTCCAAATGTTCACCCCTAACATGTGGAGATTGGGGACCAGGCTAGGAGAAGTCATGTGACCTTAGGGGCGGGACCAGCAATACAGCTCCACATCCCCTTTCTATGTGTGAGGCCCCTTCCCGCAAGGGGGCGTGAAGGAGGCTCTTAAAAAAAATATTCATCCTCTAGTATCAGAAAAGACTAAAACTGGCACATTATCAATAGTCTGCAAATTCAGCAGCCTGGCCCTGAACCACAGAAAGGGAACACACACACACACACACACACACACACACACACACACACACACACGGCCCTTCAGGGAGACAGATCCCAATGCGACAAACCAAATTAAGTGTTCTTTCACTTGTATTTCTCATGTATTCCCAAGGGTTCAGTAAGACTCTATTAAGGAAACCAAGCACGGTGGGCAAAAAGTACTCCAAGTCCCCACAGGTGAAACCAACACACAGGTCGCAGGCAGGTTTGGGGTAAGAAAAACAAACAGAGGGGGGGGGGAAACCCCATCAAAATGCACAATACTAGCCTAGCTCTATTGACTTTTGAGGAGAAGGACAAAGGTTAATTGGCAGATGTTCCTCATATCATAATTAACAATTTATTTCTATGCACTGTAACAAGATTAAGATAATTATCCTCACAAACAGAAAATGTAATGACAAATTACCGGTTTTCATATCACAGTCAATCTCTTTCATATCAAAATAATCACCATGCTTTAGCAGAAGGTGCATCTGCTCCATCTTGGATAGGAGTGTATAAAGTAGAGATTCTGAACTGCCATATGGGAAGTCCATGAAGCCAAAACTCACTGTGAAAGCAGGAAGTTGCTGGCTTCATTTTTTTGGAATATTTTGGTGGCCAATGGAATCCCAGCTGGGATAGTACAGAACACATGCATCAAGAGAATAACTTATTATACTGCACTAGTAATCTAGGGATGGAAACATAAAGTATTTTCACATGCCAAATCACTAGGAACATCTTGTTACATTGCTTTCATTGAGGCCAGGGGTCCAGAGCTTCCTACAGCCTGCTTGTATCTGATTCTGCAGTGACAACTTCAGGCACACAGATCCAGGTACTGGCAATATCCAGCTTCTCACAGTTTGAGAGGCATGGAGTATCTGGACCACTGGGGAGGGGGGAAGAACTGGCAGGAAGGCAAAGTACACAGAATGGCAGGCAAGCAAACAGCCAAAGTGCGGCATGACAGACCAGTGACAGCCTTCCCCAAGCTCATGCTCACTAGATGCTTTGGACTCCCAGCATTCCTGACCATTAGCTATGCTAGCTGGGACTGATGGGAGTTGGAAGTCCAAAACATCTGGAGGGCACTAGTTTGGGGAAGGCTGGACTAGTGTCGCTCAGATTTAAGGAAGTCTGCCATATATAAGAATGGCGTGTGACTGACTGACTGTGATCACTCGAGACTCATGGCAAGAAGGATTTTTCTCTTCTAATCAGTCATCACAATAGCCCAGAGAGTATGAAATTAGTGCTTTATCTTCAGAGCTCTTGGGACTTCTGCCCTGCAATGGAGTGGGTACAGGAGATATTTATTTATCCACTATTTATTTATTTATTTATCCATTCATTCATTCATCCATCTTAAAAGATCAATAAATGATACAGAATCATTTGTGTATGGTTGGGGTGAGGCTTTGCTATGTTTTCATGAAAGCTCCAACATTTGACTGGTTGAACTTGGGATGCTCAGCCACTAAGGAAATGTAAATGAGAATTGGAAGAGGCAACAAAAAGAGTTGCTTGCCATCGGTGATGACATAGGTACTGTCCAATCCATGCTATTATGTTCTATAATGTATAGGACATTCATGCTATTAGATTCCACTATGCCTTCACTATCATAATTGATGTGCCAAGGTATTGCTATCTGAGTGCTGGAAACATGAGATCTCCTTGCAACAACCTCTTCCTTGACAATCCCTCCCCCCTTCCTAAATCCAACACAGCAAGTAAGTAGCAATTGTGAGAAAAATTACTGCCTGAAAATGTCCAGAGTAAAATTGCGGCAGGAATGGTTTCTTCTAACTGATAATTTCGAGTCCCCATCAACATGCACTTTTATCTCATACTGCAAATATTTGTGATAGCCTGTGCTTCAAAGCTGGAAGAACCTAATTTTGTTTTTGTGTTTCACCTATCTCCTGTGATTCTCTCGACATTCTTATTGCTACTGTTTAAGCTTTGCTTTCTTCCGCTGTCAGCCCCGTGACAGCAACACTCACTGAACTCACCACTAACAGCATAAGAGAGACCAGAAGGGTGGCACAAAAAATAGAAGCTGCACAAGTAAGAAGCAGAAGGGTCTGACAACAAGAGACAGGAGAACTAAATAGAGAATGATGCAGAACCAAGCAGAGAGGGGAAATGCAGTCACATCAACATGTAAAATGCAACCCAAAAAGTCCAAGCTATTGACTTTTTGCTGAAGAAACCTTGATATGCAGAAGAGATTAAGGAGAAAGAAAAAAAGACAGGCCACTACCTGCTCTATTCTGCCAATATTCATAGGCATACAACAACTGCCATGCAGGCCCTCAGCTACCCCAGGTCCCACATTAAAATATGTCAAGGTTTAGAGAATATGTTCATTTTTGAAATTGCTGGCTGGGTTGCTAGCATTTGACACCTCTGCAAATCTTGAAGCAAAGCCATAACTTCCCTGTCGCCTGATGACAAGAGATCAAGCACAACACTTGATCTCTCAACTATTCTGAAGAAACTTGGCTTATAAGAGCAGAATATCCAAGCTCACCACACAAAGGGACCATAGAATATTTGTCCTATGTAACATGGACTTTGATTTGTCTGGGTCTGACTCTCTTGAGCATACTTAGTGTTATGGCTTCTGGCTCTGCTTGAGAAATTAGAGCGCCTGATTCACTCCTAATTGTATTATGCAACTATTCTAATTATGGAACAGAACAAGTCACAGGAACCTGGTTTACTCTGAAATAAGTTTGCTGTCCTTTCTAAATGACCAGGCCTACTTTTGCAGCACCTGTTCTTTTAACTTTCCTCTGAGGCATCTCACAAAGGAACCAGCAAATACTCAGCAAATAAAATCAGTATTAAAATGCACCACTGTACAAAATATATGCCTTATGAGAAGATGCTTTGGAGTATTGCTTTAAAACGTTTGGAGAAACCCTAGAAATCTGAATTGCCTGCCTCCTCCATTGCAATTTTCAGTTAAAGCAATTATCTTCCCCATTTTTATCCATTATTCTTAGTGAGATGAAGGCATTATGAAAGATGTTATGGAAAGTAAACAGGACTGAGTTGTAAAGTACTGATTCATATGATGATTCATTTCTAAAAGCAAACACACAAAAAACCCTACTTGCTTTCAATTTTTTAAATATAATATACGATGCTTGATGTTCTTTATCAGGAGCATTTGAAGGATACTCTGAAAAGCTATGGGCTGCACCTTAATATAGACCTGCAGCAACATCCCACTCCAAGGTAAATATGATACTCCTCCTTTAACTACATTAAAACTGTTTTAAAAATAGGCTCCAGCAACAAATGGCAGCTAGAGTTGTGGCGGGGTGGGTGGGGTGGGGGTTTGGACACAATGTCAGCTTGTACTTCAAGCCTCTTAGCTTTTATTTGAAGCTCAGTCTCAAGCTATCTCAGTCTCTGGGAACTAAATACCTTATTTGGTCTTAAAGCCAATTTGTTTGTGAATGAGTGCACATGTGGGCGCCCCAGTTAGAGGTACGAATTATCATTCCTCGTATATTGCAAAGTACATGCGAAATAAGTGTAAGAAAGAACATAAAATTCAATTTAAGGCTGGAGAGAGCCACCTACAGCATACATAGTGAATGGAATTGTCTGTAAATACTCCTTTAATGGACTAGTAGTCCAACATTATTAATTCAAAAATCATTGCAACACTTCTTGACATGTCAAATATAAAACTCTTACCGTTTCCTTTGGAATTTGCGACTGGCTTTGTTCAGTATTCTAAAAGAAGTGGGGGGGGGGAAATTAAAATAAGAACAAGGCTAGAAAATACATCTGTTCACTCATAAAAGGAAGGCAAGCAAGAGTTTTGATACTCAAATGGAGCATACGATGGAGGTCTGCAGGAAGTGGGGGTGCTCCTAATGACAACCTTTTTGCTAGTGAAGCAGATCAGGTCTACACAAAAACCATTGCGAAAAATTCCAAAAACCACAAATGACATTTTGTACTAGTAGCCCAGTGGACACAGGAACAGGGACACCTATTCTGAAGAAGAGTGTCCTGGCACTTCTAGCACCTCTCTCTCTCTCTCTCTCTCTCTCTCAGGTTGTGCCTGGCATAATGCTTCAAACACCATGTACTATCCTAATGGATAATATTAGGCGATTTTAATTGATGCAAGGTGTACTTAATAGAGATTCCCACCCTTACACCACAGACAGTATCCAAATCGTGGGTGCAGGAGCTGACCCATTACCCTTATTCTTGGTGCCATTGTGGCACTGCATTCAGACAGTGGAACGGATGTCCATCTCACTTAGAGACAAGCTACATGTTATGCATGATGTACAGTGTGCAACTTTGCTCTCCCATATTCTTTAAGTATCGGCTTGGGGAAAATGGGGGGGGGAGGTGTAATGCTAGTAGAAAAATCCCTATTGGTACCACTGGGAATTTATTAACTACCGTCCCTAGCAGTGCCAGGGGTGGGGGGCAATTTGGAAGGGGAACACAGCTGGGAAGGGAAGGGATAAACCTCTCTTCCCCACATGCTGTGAACTCCCACCTCTCCGTGCCTTCAAGAAGATCAGAGGGCAAAGCTGCACGCTACACATCCAGTGTAATGTGTAGCTTGGTCTTTAGCTGCCACTGTTTCACACATGCAAAAGGAGGTACTGCAACTCACGGTTGATAAAAATAAGAGGCAGGTGTGGTTTCATGATCGCCTAGGTTCAGACTCTAGCCTATTCTGAGCCACTCATCCCTGAGTAAAGATTAATAATGTCATGCAAGATCATAAGGTCTTTGCCCAGGTGACAAGCTTCAGCAACATGTAAAGCTTGCCTTCAATATGGAGAGAGGCGTTAGGCCCCGCAAGTGATTCCCTGGCTCAGAATTTTAATCCAACCTGAAGAACTCCATCCAACTCTCACACATGGCTGTGACAACAGAAGCTCCAGCAGAGAGGGAGCCATATCAGTCTCTCCTCTTGACATGCACAACAGTGCCTCTAATGCATCTTTAGTATGTTATAGACACCTGGAACTCTGGGGCAGGTATTTCTCCCAAGCCATCTGCTGCCTGTAACATGCTTCAGTGTTTCAAGGACCAGGGAGAGAAGAGAAGTAGGGAGAGAGAGAGGCCTCTCTCCCTCCCTGCTGCCAAAGAAGAGGAAGATGCAGAGAGAGCACTGACAAAGATGGAGGAGACAGAGCCAATGGTGATAGCAATGCAGAAAAAGCGGTGGGCAGAGAGTGCAAATGTTGCTGGTGACGATGCCAACAAGGAAGAGGCAAAGGGAGAGAATGCAGCAGCCCCCATGTAAGGAGTTGGAGAGCTTCTGCTAGGCTGGTGCTGCTAGGTTGGACTTCTGGGCACAGATCTGGGGGCCCCACAGCCTGGAGGACCTCAAATGACAGCACCCTGTCAGTGGCAGTTACAGCAACATATTTCCTTTCTGGTTTTTGTTTTTTGTGTTGTTGTTTTTAATATACGTTTTACAGAGTGGGTGTGGAGCACCTGCCATCTTCATTTCTCTAAGTGCTGTTTCTCTAGGTCTCTGGCTCAAGGATCTAATGTGACCAACAAACTTTGTAAAATGTTTTGAAAAAAGAAAGAAAAGGAGCCCTGTTCATCCCCTGACCCCCCCGCTGCTTACCAGGCGACAAGAGTGGAAGAAACTATTCCCCCTTTCTTTCTTTTTTTGAAGTGTGCGGGGAGCAATAAGCAACCAGGGTAGTGTGACAGGGCTGGTGGTGTGTCCTCAAAGGCATCCTGCCACAAACCTGGCAGTACGACTACTGATGGCGGAGGCTACTGGAGGGTTTGTGGACTGTGGCTGGCAATTATGAATCTATTTGGAATGCTGGGGGGAAGATATCTTCTATCTGGGTGTTCTTGATTTTTGCTTGTAATTGCGAATTCCAGTCCAAATTGAGACTGGATTCACCCATTCCTAGTAAAGACCAAGCTGCTATCAGGCTGGCCTGGCCATATCTGTTTCCTTCCTGACCTGCATGCCATTTTATCAGTTCAACTACTTCCCGGCAGACCAGTCAGCCTGCTCAGTCCCTGGCTTGCTTTCCCCATAAATGACTAGCCTCATCTCTGGCTGTCTCAGACACCACGGTACTTCCAGTTCCAAAACACAGTGGTTCTAAATAGCTAAGGACAGCCTTTCAGAATGCTTGGCACTGATGCATTTTAGTCCATTTAAAAAACAAACAAACCATGCATAATATGCTGGATGATGACTGAGTAGAATGCACAGCAAGCAAAGAGTGTTTTCCCTTAAAATTTTATCCCTTATACACACACACACACTCACAGCAATATGCATTTTTACAGTTCTTGCCAATCAAGCAATGTTAACATGCTTCAAAGGCATGAACCAAACACAACTCTCCTCTGGGATGGGCAATTTTAATTCATCGCCTGCTCTCAGACAAAGGCAACCGAAGCTTGTCAATGGGGAATAACTTGCTAGAACTACTGTAGTTGACAAAGACAGAGCCAATAACTCCTTATTCCCTAAAATCAAAGGAGGGGAAAAAATTAATTGTTGGCACAACAAAACATATATAGTGAAACTTGCCAATCATCTCCCAATCCTGAATCTTAAGCAGAATAGTGCTGCTTTCACATAACCCCCTCCAAAACTAGTGGCCACTTGGGTGCAAGTGAATACAGCTGCACACTGGCAAAGTGACCATGCTGGGAGGGAAGACTTGAGTCAACTACTACAGCAAATAAAAAGTGAGCCTAGAAGTGTGCCTATGTTTATTATTAACTCAAACCGCTCTGGTATCATCTTCATATCAAGCTCACAATTTGGGTCCATAGCTTATGAGAATAATGCAGATTAAGTGTGCATGATAACTTTCAACTATTATTAGATAGAACATCAATGGCTTGGGGATCCACATCTTCCAGTATGAGCCTGCCCAAAATTTGTGTTTGCCATCTGAGGCTTTATTGCATGTCCCACCTCCTAGAGAGGTGGGATTGGTGGGCACTTGTAACAGGGCCTTTTAGCCCAGTTCTAGAATTCCCTCCCTTAGTGTCTAAAGGACACTAAGGAGGTTAGGCTAGCTCCCCTTGGTGTCCTTTAGACAGCTGGTGAAGACAATATTGTTCTGCCGAGCTTTTAAGAGTTAATGCCGCTCTTTATTTTTCTCATGAATTCCTGGTTTTAAAATAAGCTTTAGGTTTTTTGCATTTTTATGTATTTTAATCTTTATATTTCCATTGTACATCACCTCAAGCACTCATTGAATGGAGGGGCGATCCAAAAAATATTCCAAATAAATAAATGTGGTTATATGCAATAAAGTTATCTACAAGTTAGAATACTACACTGTGCATATATGAGCCTTCCCACCGACGGAGTTATCAGATGGAGCGCTGCTGTCTGTGAAAGGCTAGAGATCATTACAAGAATGGGGAAGAGCATGACCTGCAATTGCTCCACACTATAGAATGACCTTACCTAAGGACCTGTGCCTAGAACCATCTCTGTGTTTTTGAAGATAGGGAAACTATGGCCCTCTAGATATTGTTGGACTACAACTCTCATCATTCCACATCATTGGCTATGCTGGCTAGGACTGATGGGAGTTGCAGTCCAATAACTTCTTATCAAATCTGCGGAAGACACAAAATTGGGTGGAATAGCTAACAGAAGAAAAATTCAAAGTGATCTCGATAGGCTGGAGTTCTGGGCTGAAAACAACAGAATGAAATTTAATAGGGATAAATGCCAAGTTCTGCACTACGGAAAAAGAAACCAAATGCACAGTTACGTGATGGGGGATACTTGGATCAACAGTACTACAAGCGAGAAGGATCTTGGAATTGTTGTAGATCACAAGCTGAATATGACCCAGCAATGTGATGTGGCTGCAAAAAAAGCAAATGCTATTTTGGGCTGCATTCATAGAAGTATAGCTTCCAAATTGCGTGAAGTACTAGTTCCCCTCTAGTCAGCACTGGTTAGGCTTCATCTTGAGTACTGCATCCAGTTCTGGGCACCACATTTTAAGAAGGATGCAGACAAACTGGAGAGAGTTCAGAGGAGGGCAACAAAGATGATCAGGGGACTAGAAACAAAGCCCTATCAGGAGAGACTGAAGGAACTGGGCATGTTTAGCTTTCAGAAGAGAAGACTGAGGGGAAATATGATAGCACTCTTCAAGTCCTTGAAAGGTTGTCACACAGAGGAGGGCCAGGATTTCTTCTTGACCATCCCAGAGTGCAGGACACGGAATGATGGGCTCAAGTTACAGGAAGCCAGATTCTGGCTGAACATCAAGAAAAAGTTCCTGACTGTTAGAGCAATACGACAATGGAACCAATTACCTAGGGACGTAGTGGGCTCTCCCACACTGGATGCATTCAAGATGCAGCTGGACAGCCATCTGTCAGGGATGCTTTGACTTGGATTCCTGCACTGAGTGGGGGGTTGGACACAACAGGCCCCTTCCAACTCTACTATTCTATGATTTTATCAACTTCTGGAGGGCCACATGTTTCCCTTCCCTGGTTTAAGAGAATGGCCAACATTTGCTTTTGCACCTGCACTTGACTCTGTGTGTTTATTTTAATATGGCTGCTTCTTTTTTTCTTTTCTTTTTTAAATGTTTTAGGTACAAGTCACCTGAAATGTTTGCCTGGAAGATCGGACACAAGGTTTCAGAATAAATCAAACTGAAATTTGTGGGTATTTTGACACTGCTATTGTCCACAGGATCAGCATTTGATGCACTTTAACATTTCTACCCAAATCTGGAAAATATCACATGAAGAGAGGGAGAGACTGTCCACACTTAAAGAAACTGGCTTTTACGTTCAGAATTAAATACTTGAGTTGAACACAAGTATTAGAAAATACTTCATGAGATATTAGTGTGCATACAATTTTTCTATGAGTGACTGATAAAATAATTTGGATACAGGAAGGAATTGCTATTTTATCAATTTTCCTTACCAGCAGAAATAATGAAAGCTGTTTCAAGAATTCAAGGCCATGCACACAACCACTTCCCTCTTATATTCCTTATTAGTTGTAGATATTTATATGAAATGTGGCTGTTACATTGCTTATTTTGGTTTTTAAATGCACATATCCTATGTTATAACAGATCACGAATGCACTGATAATCTTGGGAAGTTATGACTTGTCTATGTGAGGTTATCACTGGGGTTAATTAACTAGCAGTTATGGATACAATCATAATAAAAATCAATTAATCTGCATTAAAAACTATGAAGAACACTATACCAATTATAGGCACCTTACTGGCATAAATTTGAATAAGGTCAAACTTAAATGCTGTTTTCAAATTAAAATTACTGTTTATTATTCCACAGTGTATTTATTTTTGTAATGAAAATGTGAGTTCCACCCTTCAGTTAAAATTATCAGGGGTGTAAAAGACAAGAAAGGAGAAGGTTCATCCCTCCTAGTTTCTGTATTAAAATCCATGTGGTTCGGAAGTGCGAAAAGTGTTTTACATGGTTTACACTTATGTTATTATTCATATGAGCCTCTATGGCACATTGAATATGCAAGCCATTGCATATTGTTTTGCAAATGCAAAACATTGCACACTAAATACAGAAAACATTGCATATTGAACATGCAAAACATGGATGGCCACTGTATGAACAGAATGCTGGACTCAAAAGGCCTTTGGTCTGATCCAGCATGGCTCTTCTTATGTTCTTATTTTATTAAATCAGTCTCACCACCACCATACTGTAGTACCATAGCGGATCATTACTATTCCCATTTTGGCCACACTGGCTTTCATCACCTCACTCTGCAAGAGGCAAGACAGATGGTAGAAGACTGAAGTTGAATCACAAAAAAAAATTAATTCAGTATTTTAACATCTATTAATATTTATCTACTAATACCAGGGAGAATCATGTCAAAAAGGGAAATAATCTTTTTGTTTCCTCTTTTCCTTCTCTTTCTAATAGTTTAATTAAACATTTTATTTTGGAGTCACTTGCAGCACTTTACTTGAATATAGACCATAACAGTTCACCCTTAAGGGAAGGGGACAAGCGAATGTTTTGCATCCCAGAAGTTCCAGATTTAGTCTTGACTGATTGTCGGTTTAAAAAGTCTCAAATAGCAAGACTGGGAAATGTGTTTCCCTGAAACTAGTAATGGGCAAACTGTCCTTGTTTCACTTTGGAACTGCAGTTGGAAAACTGAGCTATTCCCATTCCTGCAACCACCGGCAAAACAGAATATACCACTTTCCCCTCTCCCAAGCCCAGTTCTGGAAGGTAGACCCATCATGCTCCCAATGACATAATCAGGAACATAGTGGGGTCCAAATGCCTCCCCTATGCCCCCATGATGGCCTATATTTTCCCCTGTGTCATGCCTCACTGACTCTCCCATTCATACTTACTTGGTGGTGATCAGGGCTTTTTTTCTGGTGGAACTCACCAGAACTGAGTTCCAGCACCTTTTCTTCTATTAATTGCATTACAATTTAATCGCCATCTACTCCCGAGGAAATGTAATCCAAGAGTTCCGGTACCCTTTTCTCCAGAAAAAAAGCACTGGTGGTGATAGCAGCAACAGGGAATTCTCTCTGAGAGGCCTCCATTCTTCCTTCCCTGGGGCCTTGAGAGCTGCAATTGCAGAGTGTCAGAGCATCTGAGTCCTTAGTATGAGTATCAGGTATCCTGAAACACTACATCTCCCAGGATTCCTAGCACCTAGATTGCTGCTCTTGCATTCAAGGCACCAGGAAAAGATGGAGAGATATTCAGAAGAACTTTGAAGTGGGGCAGGGGTGCCGTTTGATTTGTAATACAGACAGACAAGTCTGCATTCCTCGGGAGATAACATGAACTTTAGTGACATCACTGCCTGAAGCTTTGGAGTAGATAGATGGACTGATCGGTCTGGCCCTGTATAAGGCAACTTCATATGTTCAACATCTGATGCATCCACAGTCCTACCTTTTAGTTTTTTAAAAAAGTACCTTGTACAATTATTGTGGAAATGTTTGTGCCCACTTTGTGGAACACTTAGTCTAAATACAATTGTTTTACTTCAGTTAAATTATACAAAAGGCATTCTCTGAATCGCCCTTGCTAAATTAATAACTGTGGGGTGCCTCTGCCACATGGGGATAGCTATTTTATTGAAAACAACATCATTTTTGCTCTTACAAATTTTACTTTTCCAAACAACAGAATTCATACATCCTGTTCTGGATTAATTTTAAATTCCCTGAGAGAGAGAGAGAGAATGTTCATGTAATATGACAAATAACAAGCTTTCCAACAGGGACACATGAATGCAAAAGATAGAGAATAATCCAGTTGTCTGTAGGAACCGAAGCATGGCCCATGCAACAGTTCATAATTTGCATTTCCTGTCACCCATGATTTGAAAACATTAGTTCACATATTAATATGGCAATCAAATTCAGAGACCACAGCTAAAAGAAAATGTCTATGGGAAATAAATAATGTGTTTCTGGCCACACATGTGTAACAGGAGGTTTTCAGGTTATTCGCTCATATTTCTCTAAAAATGCCATAGCCGCTTTAAGAAATTAAAATAAAATACGCACCAGTTCCCTTGGATGGAATGCTTCTTCTTGGCGGAAAATGAGAAGGCTTACTGTCCCTCCCATCTTGGTGCTTCTTAGCAGGGAGACAACTTCTTCTTGGGTTTTTCCTGTTAAATCCACTCCATTTACCTATAATAGAGAAAAGATCATAAATTGCCCCATCCACAACAATGAAAGATTGTTGCGGCAGATCAGCTAGAAATAGGTGATCACTTTCATTTAAGCAAGAATCCTTGCCTGTGTTTGAGGCTGCAATCCTTGGTGCGCTTTATTTGGGAGTCAGTCATCCAATTGAAAAGTGTGACTTACTTCTGAATAAACAAGGGTAGGAGCAGGTTGCACCTTAAATCAATTATTCTTGATTGAGGGCTGTGCTTCTCTAGCTGCCTGGCTGACTCATCAAACAGAAAAATGCCTGTGTCATCATGGCTTTGGTTATGATTCCAAAATGTGCAGCTTAGGGATGTGCGAGGAATCTAGTTCGGGGGTCAAAATCCAGTGGATTGGCCCCGCTCGGCTTCCTGGATTCCAGCCTGTCAACCCAGCGCTGGGGCCGACTCGCTCTGACACGAGTTGAGCCAGCATGCTTTTAAAAGGTCTTCCGCTTTTAAGGCATGCTGGAATTTGCTGCTGCTGCTGCTGCTGCTGCTGCTGCTGCTGCTGCTGCTTCTTTTTTAGCCAGGGAAATTTGCGTAAATTGCAGTCGCAATTTACGCAAATTGTGGCCAGAATGTACACAAATCTCCCTGGCTTTAAAAAAACAAAAACAAACCACAAATCACAGCCCACTTTAAAAGCCAAAGCTGCGGGGAAGAAAACTGACTCAGGCTGCTTTCAGCTCTTGAGTGCGAGGTGCCGAAAGTCTGCTGAGTGCAAGCGGGTTGAGTTTCTCAGTGTCACCCATCCCTAGCAGCTACACAAAAAAGGAAACTCTTGTTAAAGAGGTCATTACTGGCACTCTCTTGTGGTCTCTCTTGTTTCATTCCTACTGCTATGTCTATACCATTTTCTTTGTACAGGGTGGTAATTAGCTATTTGCCTGCTGCCAGTGAGAAGTAAAAATTCTCTCTAAAAGGTGCTAGACACAGGCTTAAGAAAGAACACAGATACAAGGTGCTTCCAGGCAGACAGCTCCTAGCACTACCAATCCAAAAGGAATTGTGCAGCTATTCCGTCTTTTCCTCTCCTTCAACCAAGAAAAAAAATCCATGTTTAAGGCAGGACAATTGCACAATAAAATCCTCAATCTTAGGAATGGCTGAATCTATCAGTTTTGCTTTCTCCCACATTCAGATTTTTTAAAATCTCAAGTTCTTTCTCTCCCGAATATAAAGAACTTTGCAGATTTTGGTTAATTCTTATCCAAAATGAACTGAAACTAAATTCTCACCCATCTGAACCAGCCAAATTCAGTAGGTAAAGCTATTCCCAGCATGGGGAGAACCATGATGTACCTGCCTGCCATACAGCTGTTAAAGATGAGGAGTCTGTCAGAAAAAAGAAGAGGCTGTTGGCGCGTGTGAGCAGAGTATGCGAGTTGGGAGATTTATAATCCTGTCTGTGTGCTAGCAGACGCCTGAAATTCCACACACAGATCTTCCAGATCTCACCTCCCCCCGTGCAGCATGTTGTGCTAGTTAACCAGCCCAGTCTGCCCTGTTGTCAGACTGCCTCCAGCTTCTCCGTTGCAGATTAATCCATGGAGTCAGGAAACACTCTGTAACACCACAGGTCTAATTCTACCTGTTTATTTACTTAGCAAGTAAAGTTCTACAGAGTATACATTTCCTAGTTACAGTCCATGTGCAGAGTATAAATGCATAGCAAGCATTACATCCAGTGGAGTAAGTTGAGCTTCACTCCACCTCAGCAAAGACGTTACATTGTTGCAGTAACAAAGTCCAGCAAGAAGAAGAAGAAGAAGAAGAAGAAGAAGAAGAAGAAGAAGAAGAAGAAAGCAGTCCAGCTTCTCTCTAAGATGGCTTCAGACAGAAAACAAGTTAGCACGTCATCAGAACATACAAACCATGTGACCAGCTCATGTTGTTCTCACAGTCTAGAAACCAAGGTTTCTAGTAAGACATAACAAAACCTGTTTACAGCCATTCTGTCCTTTCCATGTGTAAACAATGTGCTGCAGCTGGTAAAGTGATACATATCACAACAGAGGCAACCCTATCAGCACCACAAACATGGTTGAATACACAGGGATTCAAGCGCAGACGTTTAAGAGCAAAGTATTCAAAGCCTTGGTTCTGGATGGACGAATCAGTCAGTTTTGCTTTCTCCCACATTCATATTTTTTACGTCTCAAGTTTCTTTTTTGTCCCAAATATGGATAACTTTGTGAACTTTGGTAAATTCTTATCAAAGCCGAACTGAAATGAAATTCTCACTCACCCCTACGGCCCATCCAGAAGCACACACAGTGTCCTTAAGTGTTTCTCCAGGCAGCAAGAAAAGGCAAAGCATTGTGGCAACTATGGCTCTTTTCTCTTTATCTGTCAACCAACCTTCCCTCTCACTTATAGGAAGTACACAAAGCAGTACCGGTACTTCCTCACTTATAGGAAGTATACAAAGCAGTACCACTGCACATAGTTTGGGGCTGTAACTATGGTACGCTCATACATCACTATGCTGGTAAACTGGTTGAAGTCTTGCTGTAGAATACATTCAGAGGCAGCATTAAGAGCTTATGAGCAGAGTAATGAACTGAATTGTTTGCTCATGCCATTTTTGCTTTGTTTTTTTAAAAATGTGATACGCACAAGACTTAAAAGGCAGCATTTTACTATAAATTAGAACTCTGCTTTTTCAACAACGCCCCCCCCCATGCTGACACCATTCCAAAGGAAACACAGCCACAGAACAGATCTAGATACACTCACAAACTGGGGCCACCTTAATTTGGAAAACAAAACAAAGAACACACACAGTCAGAATCTCCAACGACTGCCAGATGTCAATATATCTGTGCTTGTTTTCTTGCAACATTTCAAAAGACACGAAGGAACATTCGGCAGATCTAGTGAGTTCAATTGCACTAAGAATTAAGATACTGAAACTGGCCAGGCTCAATGGAAAGTAACAGGGGGCATTTCATAATGCAGGTTGGTCAGTTAATTGAAAGGTACAAAGGAAATGTGTCATGAAAAGCAAAGGTAGCCATGTTGACATAAGTAAAATTCCAAAAGCTGTATTATTGTAATACCTTTATTAGGCCAACCAAAAGGTCACCACATTTTTAATGATCTTTTGGTTGGCCTAAGAAAAGGAAATGTGAGTAAATTTAAGTCAGCAGGAGCTAATGGAATGTGCATTATAAAATGCTACAGCAAATGGCTGAAGAAGAAAAAAACATTTATCTCTGAGAACTCACTGAGGACAAGTGATGTCCCAGGAGACTGGGGGAAGGCAAACATAGATCTTTGTCATGACTGCTACTGCTGAAAAGTGTTGCGGAAGATTCAGAAAATTATATAGAAGCATTCACCTTGACTTCAGTGCTCAGCTAGCTATTAGAGCAGCAAACAGACAGACAACAAGTCCTGCCAGACTAAGCTTATTTCTGTGTTGGGAGGAGGAGGAAGAGGAGGAGGATGCACTGAGGGGAATAATCTTCACATAATAAAAGTAATTACAATATTCAGTATTATGGATTAGATTCCCTATAGATCAGAAGGAGCTAACACAGAGCAGCACACAACTGATGGATAGATGATTATATTAAGCAAACGTTATTGGGCCTACACCAGATTTTGAAAAACTGTCAAACTGGCTCCCTTCAATAGTCTAGAGACTGTATCTGGTGCTGTCATACCTTCACCAGGACTTTAGCACAAATCTTTTAGTGGTACTGCCCCTATCAGAGAGATTTGCTCCATTCCCAGCTTTGCTGTGGAACCTTTCCTCTCATTTCCCCCCTGTTTCCTATGAATATCCTCCTTGTCAACATCCTTAAGACATGAGCTTCTCTCCTAATCCCATGGGGCTCCATCATTACTTGCCATTGGAAGAGAGGTAGCCATGGTCTCCAGGAATGAAGCCACCTAGCCTAGCACATTGCCTGGCTCCAAAGAGATACTGCAAACAGTTCCACACAGCTGTCACTTCTGGTTTCATGTTGTAGTTCCTTGGGGCTGAGGCAAGAGTAGCTCCCCACAGGAGCAGAACCTGTTTTTTCCCCTGTTGTGTCTCCTTCCACCTACCCTTGCTCCTTTAGGCTACTGGAATACCAAGTATGTCTTTTATGTTCCTCCCATGCTTCGGGAAGATTTTTTGGCTAATGTTACCTGTTTTAAAAAGGTGCCTAGCAAGTTTACCAATTTAAACTTTTATTCAGCACTCCACCTGCCCCCCCAAGCTAATTGAGGGTGCATTTTTGTTTTTTAGACTTTTAAAAAAATTTTCCATGGGAGCCCTGTCTCTCATGAATGCTGTAAGGGCCAACTAGTTGGCACTCTGCATGGGGAGCAGCAGTCGTGGTCATCAGGGCAGCCAATCAGCATTTTGTATGGTTTCTCCTGGAAGCCGAAATAACTAATTTCTAATGAGAGCCAGTGTGGTGTAGTGGTTAGAATGTTGGACTGGGACTCGGGAGATCCGGGTTCTATTCCCCGCTCGGCCATGAAACTCACTGGGTGACTTTGGGCCAGTCACGGACTCTCAGTCTAACGTACCTCGCAGGGTTGTTGTGAGGATAAAATGGAGAGGAGGAGAAGGATTATGTAAGCTGCCTTGGGTTCCTTTCAGGAAAAAAGGCGGGGTATAAATATAATAAATAAATAAATAAATAAAGGTAGCAATTGTGGCAGTCAGGAAGCCTGACAATTGGAAGGGCTCGTCACTACCTGCACCTGAGTGAAAAACACAGGAGCCGAAGCTCAATGAATCTCCCTCAGTGATGGACAGTTACATCTCCTGACTCTTTTCATTGCTCAGCCCTCTGCCCCCTCTTCCTCCGTCATAGCCCACCATCTAATGGGGTCAGAACTCCCCTTTCTCTTCCCTAGAGGGCTCCCCCCCCACCTCAAGCTTGGCCCACAATCCAGAAGCCTTCTAGTGTGACAACTACACCTAAGCTGGAAAGGGGCCAAAGAAGGCTATGGAATACAGTAGGGTAGGGCAACTTTTGGCCCTCCAGACATTTTGGTCTACAAGTCCCATCATACCTCACCATTGGCTATGCTGGGAGTTGTAGGCCAAAACATCTGAAGGGGTACATGTTGCCCTCCCCTGGAATACAGGAAAGGCTAGAGATACACGAGGGCTGGGGGAACTATGTATGCTCCCCACAAAGGTAGTTACTTTGTGACATTTCCGTCATGAACAGTTTTTAAGAGTGTAAATGGGAATGTGTCAGGAAAACATCAAAGATAGAATTTCCCGCAGCTGGGCAGGGTTCATCCCAACTCTTAAGTTTTCCATGTGCAGTCAATGATGTTGTGAAAACATCATGGGTTTGTAATGTGACAACAGTATTAGGTCACTGCATTAGGAACCGTTGTGTGTGTGTGTGTGTTTTACTTGTAGATTGTAAGGCAAAGTGGCAGACTCTCTGGAGCAGTACAAAATCTATAGTGAAAATACAGAGAAAATGTGTAAATGCATTTGCCACTTTACGCTTAAACCTTCTTAAATAGGAGTGTGAGGAAGGAGGCTGCCATTTCTTATCCCTTCTTAGAAATTACTGAAGCAATGGAGCATAAAGGAGTTAAAACATAAGAAGTTTTGCCCACTAAGGGGGAAAAGAGAGAGCTTTGCAAGGCATTAATTATGATAATACTGTTAACCCACCCAGCCTTTTAGCACCATGTTCCTCCTCTGCCTCACAGAACAGAAGGGACTTAAATTAGATTGCAAATTGGATTTAGTAGAAACTTTTTCTTAAGTTTGTATAATTTTGCAAGGAAAGTAAGGAAATAATGGGCATGACAGTTAAGTACCCAACCCAGATGTCATTTCTCTATTCATGTGTAGGTATTGACATCTACAAATATACCAAACAAGAGTTAGGGAGTACCATTCAAGAAAACTATGACTCGTCAGAATGGACAGTGAATTTCTGTGATTCTTCATGCCTCATGCTTTGCTGGTGCTTACAGGTTTAATAGATGTCTATCTGTAACAAAAGCTGATTAGATACAATATCCCTTCCAAACTGAGGTGATGCATAAGAGGGAGAGGGCCTCCAGGTTAGATTACTGTGATATGCTGCATGTGGAGCTGCCTTTGGAAAGTGCAGTTAGTTTAAAATACAGCTGCTAGGCAGCTAACTGGGACCAGAAGTTGGAATCTTATCTTGTCAACGCTTAAATGGCTGAACCTGGTCCATTTCCAGAAACAATTGAAGGTGCTGGTGCTAGACTTTAAAGCCCTTTAGACCAGGGCACATGATCACGCATCTCCAGATCAACCTGCCTGTACATTAAGATCTTCTTAAGGTCCCACCTCCGGGTATCCCTACCATTTGAAGTCAAGTACATCATAACGCAAGAGAAGGCCTTCTCAGTGGTGGTTCCCTAGCTGTGAAATGCTCTCCCCAGGGAGGGCTGCCTGACCCATACCTTGCTATTTTTCTGGTGCCAGGCAACCCCCTTTTTATTTTCCCAGAGCTTTTTATAATTGTACTTTTAATAACTATAATAATTTTAATATGTAGTTTCTATTTATTGTGGAATTTTAATGTGTTTTATGGATTGCATTTATTTATTTATTTGCAAGATTTATATACAGCTCTACAGCCAATCAAATTCCTGAGTGGTGAACAATAAAAAGGAAGAAGAAGAAGAAGAAGACGACAAAATACAGAGTTAAAATCTTTAAAATCAAATTATGCTAATAAAACTGTGGCTGGTTAGTCAGGAAAGGCTTGTTTAAATAAAAATGTGTTCAGCAGAAACTGAAAACAAAACAACATTGGTGCCTGCCTGATATCAACAGGCAGCGAGTTCCATAGAGAGGGAGCCAATACACTGAAGGCTCTGCTCCAAGTGGACTCGAAACGGGCCACAGCTCCATGCAGAACCACCAGGAGTGCCTCATCTGATGACCTCAGAGACTGAGCTGGTAAGGGAGACCAAGCAAGCTGGTAAGGGAGCAGGTGCTCTCTCAGATAGCCTGGTTCCTAGTTGTTTAGGACTTTATACAACAATAACAAAACTTTAAACCTGGCCCAGTAGCAAATAAGCAGCCAGTCCAGTTCCTTCGGTAAAAGTGTTACATGCTGAAAAAGAACAGCTCCCAACAACAGTCGAGCTGCTGCATTCTGCACTAGCTGTAACTTTCTGACCAACTTTAAGGGCAGCCCCACATAGAGCACGTTGCAGTAATCCAGTCTTAAGGTTACTACCTTCTGCACTAATATGCTGTAAGTAATATGGGAAAAATCTTTTTGAAGGGCAGGGTATACATTTTCTAAGAAAGAAAGATGTGACGTGCCCCAAACTGAATGGAGAAATGAAGTACATGGTGGGACACAACAACAAATGTTTTGTCCTTTTAAGCAGACATTGGCCTATCTACAAACTACAGCAGTAATGCTGGTTGGTTTCAAAACTCAGTTAAAGGGGTACTTAGCACTGCATTATGTGGTTAAAGGTGGTGCCAACATATCCTTAAACTGCAGTTAAGGTGGGAGATAAGAGTCCCCTTCCAGGGAGTAGAGGGACAATGGTTATTCTGGTGGTTCAGATGTCACATAGACCGAGTTTGAAGGACATGACAGCCCACCATGAGTTAATAACACTAAAGCAGATCGGGGGTTATGTGAGGGCTGTTTAGTCCCCGCTGCCCAGGTTCGAATGACATGACAAGCCACAACAACCCCCAGTTGGGGCTTGCATATTCATAACGGTGGACGGCACCATTACAGCTTCTCACAGGTAAATTAACCCATGATGGGTTGTCATGTCATGTGAACTGGCTCACTCTTCCTTTCACTGTGGTTTAAGAAATCTGGCATTAACTTAGTGGTGAGAAGCTGTGGTGTGTGCCAGGCCACCATTCTGAATATGCAGGCCCCAACTGGAGGTTGCTCTGGCTCGTTGTGTCATCTGAACCCGGGCAGTGGGGGTTATTTGAGGACTAAACAACCCTCACATAACTCACTGTCTGTTTTACAGTTATTAACCCATGGTGAGCTGTCCTGTCATCTGAACCAGGTCCGTGTGACATCTGAACTGCCCAGAATGATCATTTCTGTAACATGTTTTTCCAAAACAGGTCAACTATTTTGGAAATGGCAAGGATTTCATAAAAAACTAATATTCCCAGACAGATAGATGATAGACAGACAAATGGAAGAAATCAGTGAAATGTATACCACTGAAATTTGTCCTTAAGAATTCACATTGAAAGTGCTGGCCAAGCTCAATAAAATTAGTAACTGGATGTGAATCGAAGAAATGAAACAACTATGATCTCATCTCCCAAGATCTGAGGAAGAGTTATTTTACAGATCAATGGGAAATAGCGTATTTCATATCAACCAATGAGCACCTCTCCTTACTTCCCGTCCTTCTCACTGTTTATTCTCTTTTCTCTTCTATTTCTGTTGCTCATTTCGAGATTGTGATTTCTGATCTGCACATTTCAACAGAATTGCCATCATGTTCCTCCTTTGTTTTGACTGCATATGTGCTCCCCAAGGAAAGCTTGGAAAGAGTTAAAACAGAGAACAATTCACTAAATGACAGGTAGAAACATTACAAAGAATGTTATAAATATCTTAAACCAAACCAATATGCAACTAATTAAACCCAAAAATAACCTTGAAAGAAATTCAATCATATTTAATATAAGTACATAACCTTAATAATCCAAATAAATATATGTCTCCCTCATACCAATCTCATATAATAAAGATAGCATCAAGGATAACATCCTGTAGCCTTAATTTTCCCTCCACCTCAATTTTATTAGGTGAAATTAAGAGATCTCTCCATTTTTATCCTTTGACAGGTCTTTAAGTAGAGCCCAGATGTTGCTGGCCTACAGCTCCCAGCATACCCAGCCAGCATGGCTAATGGCAAGGGATGCTGGGAGCTATAGTCCAGCAACATCTGGGGACCCAAGGTTGGGAACCACTGGTCTACACTAGCTGGCAGCAGTTCTCCAGGGTTTCAGGCAAGAATCTTTCCCTGCCCTCGAGGTACCAGGGGATGAACCATTTCGTCCAGCATTCTGTTCCCACAGTGGACAACCAGCTACCCACGAGAAACCCACAAGCAGGACATGAGCACAACAGCACCCTCATGCCCATGTTCCCCAGCAACTAGGGTGCATAGGCATACTGCCTCTGATACTGAAGGTAGCTAGTAGCCATTGATGGCCTTATCCTCCATGAAGCTGTCCAATCCCTTTTAAAGCTCTCCAAATTGGTGGCCATCACTACATTTTGTGCAAGTGAATTTCATAGTTTAACTATATGCTGTGTGAAGAAGTACTTCCTTTTATCTGTTCTGAATCTTCCACCAGTCAGTTTCATGGGATGACCCCGAGTTCTAGTATTATGAGGGGGGGAAATGTCTTCCTATCCACTTTCTCCACACCATGCACAATTCTGTACACCTCTATCATGTCTCCCCTTACTCAGCTCTTTTCTAAGCTAAACAATCCCAGGTGTTGTAACCTTTCCTCATAGGGGAGCTTATCATTTCACTTGCCCTTTTCTGCACTTTTTCCAGCTCTACAATATCCTTTTCAGCTGCGGTGAACATCCCAGCTATTATTAGTTATACTCACTCAGCCAAGTTTAAAATAAATGGAACCATTTACTTAAGTTCCTAACCACCACAGTGATCTACATATATTTCCCATACAACCTCTATTCCCTAAATTTTGGTGCATATGCACCAGCTTCCCTTACTCAGCTGTTCTCATGCCTACTCCGAAAAGATGGCAAAGGCCCGTTATCATCCCAATTCCCCTGTATACATACCTGAAACTGCAGCCTGAGAAGTTTTTATATGTGGCAGAAGGACATACACCTCAATTTGTGTAACTATCAAAACATGCTTATAAGATGTTATACAGATAGTACCTGAGCACAGGTAAAATCAAACTGGATTACGTCACTAGGAATGCATTTTCCTGAAAAGGTTGCAATGAACCTGACTCTCTTTTCTTCATTTTGGGTACATTTCCCAGCTATTACTACTACAGCTCTTATTGTTATACATTTTGTGGAAGATATTAAAAAACCCTCATTATACGAGGAAGACCAAACCACAGAAGTGTATAGACTTTATTTAAAGAAGGGTCTTATCCCTCATCCCAAATAACTTGTCATACCACATTGTTTATTTTGTTAGTCTATTAGAGCCATAATAAAAACTTACACACAAAAACGGTTGCCGTATCATCCAGTTATTCTCTACTCGTCAAAGCTGAGCGTCCACCCCAATTTAAAAATAAAAAATTAAAAATCTCTACTTTCAAAATGAGACAGCTGCTTCTTTGCACAGCAAGTGAAGTTGCTGCCTGGAATACTGGTGCTTATTAATACAGTTATTCAGAAAGCGCGAAGATCAGAAGACAATGCCCTGGGAAACGACGCAGAACAGTAGAAATGCACTGAAATGCTATGCAATTGATATGAAAGTAAGCTGTCTGCCGAAAGGACATGTAGAACTCCCAACAGCCCTGCAACATCACCTCAATGAGCCGGTCCCCAGCCTTTAATCTTCCATCTTGAATAGCTGCGCCTCTTGGAAGGATGTTTTTCACATAAATTGGAGCTGAGCCACCAATAGGAACATCTCTTGAAGTGATGCTAAATCCCAGACCTTCGGTACCTGCATAAGTGATTTAAAAGTGCAGTAAGTTTCTTGCGCTTGCCTGTGAATGACTTCTTAAAGCACTTTTGATTTACATCAAATCACCCACACAAGCTTCCTTTCTTTCTCACTCCCCTCCCCCCCATATTTAACAGATACATAGAAGAAACATTGTATGGCCACTAAATCAATCACTACAAATCAGTTCACATTTAAATCATGCACTGTGCACACACACCCCAACACAAATATTGAGATCTCCAAACCCCAACTGCATACACACATCAATTTTCTTGTAAAGCTTTATTCTCCGAATCTCAAAGCCCCATCCTTTAAGTTTATTACTTGACTGGGGACAGAAAACAGAAGGACAGAATAAAATAGGATGAAGCAGACCTAGAGTAAAATTACTGCTGTTTCTTTCCCCAGTAACAGCTTACTAGTTCAGTCCTGGAAGAAGTCGGATGATACTTTCTAAACTTAACCGGATGTCTTCGGTAGACTGCCTATCCATCAATGGACCTGAAGCTGTTTTGCTTATGCTCATCACCTTTGACCATAGCGGATTGCCTGTACATCAATGGACCTGAAGCTGTTTTGGTTATGCTCATCATCTTTATTTATTTATTTTATTTATTTATTATATTTATGAATCACCCATCTGGCCAGACATCCGGCCACTCTGAGTGATGTACAATGCAATAAAATACAGGGGGGACAACACACAGTATAAAACACAATTAAAAATCCTAACCCACCCCATATTCCCACCTGAAAAGCCATGTTTTTAATGCCCGGTGGAAGCTAATCAAGGAACAAATACATATTTGGGGAAGTCTGCCTTATTCTAATTCATCACTGGATGCAGAGGCCAACAGGATGTCCTGTTGGAAGCTGCTTTATTACTGAGTCAGGCCATTGGTCCACCTAGCCCAGTATTATCTACACCAGTGGTTCCCAACCTTGGGTCCCCAGATGTTGCTGGCCTACAGCTCCCAGCATACCCAGCCAGCATGGCTAATGGCAAGGGATGCTGGGAGCTATAGTCCAGCAACATCTGGGGACCCAAGGTTGGGAACCACTGGTCTACACTAGCTGGCAGCAGTTCTCCAGGGTTTCAGGCAAGAATCTTTCCCTGCCCTCGAGGTACCAGGGGATGAACCAGAGACATGAGCTCTGTGGCTGAGCTACAGCCCTTCCCCCCGGCTACCAACATGTCTGCCACTACCTGACTGCTCTTGCCTGCCTACCTGCTCCAGGTACTTGCCAGATCTTTGATTTGTACACCTGACATTCAGAGTATCAGCTTATAAGGTTACGGGTGCAATCCTATGCATGTTTAGACAGAAATAAGTCCTACAATTCCCAGCATTCCTCAGCCAGCCAGCCTGGCTGGGGAATGCTGGGAGTTGCGGGACTTTTTTCTATCTAAACATACATAGGATTGCTCCCTAAATTATACAAGTTTGTAGAGGACAGGTCTTTCACATGTCATTAACTCTACATAGAGTTCCCAATGTCGTAAATCAGTCCGGTCCACAGATAAACCGTTGTCGTTAACACAGTCCAAGGTTGAAAGCCAAGAGATCTATCCAAAACCAAAATAGAACGAAGCAGTGTAGGAGCAGGCTGAAGTGTGGTCAGGGGTGTTCCGAAGTCAAGGAAGCACGAGTCTCGGTCCGGGGGCTGGCAGGAGTATCTGGCTATGGTCGAGTCGCAATGACAATTGCTTCCAGCATCCGAAGTGTGTTTGGGGCCTGTCTTTTAAACAGGCACTGATTAGCAAGGCAGCACAGTTGGGCCAGGGTGCAGATGACACGTGCCTGGCCCCACCCCAAACACACTCTGGCACAGCTGCCCCATGTCTTCCAAACGGAGGCACAACACCCAAGTTTTGATGCAGTACACCACTGGCACCTGTTTGTTCAGCTACAGCCCAGACAACAGCGGTGCTAAGAAAGAGGAGCAGTAGATGCCACTGCCTACTTGCTCCCTAGCTCTCTGTCAAGCAACCAAGTGGTAGCGATGATGAGAAAGAGAATGAGGAACAATAGAAGCTGGTGGCAATGGTGGAGAGAAGGTAGACTCACTGAGGGAGGGGCCCCATTGAGAGTGTCTTGCCCAAAGGCCCTCAAACACCTGGAGCTGGGACTGTAATGTGTTTTAAGCTGGAACTGGATATCTTTCATCCTACGGCAGTACTGATGAGGTGAGTTGCCATCTTTAGCTTGAAACGCATGCATTCTGTAAATTCTGCAAAAGGTTTTAATTTAAGTAAGTTACAGACTTCATTAAAAAAAATCCATAGACCCAGAGTATGGTCTGAGGGCACATGATGCAGCCATCTTACTGAAGATAAGCAGCTCTGAGTCTGGTCAGTGCCTAGATAGAAGACCACCTAGGAAACCATAAAGGAAGAAAGGCAGGATATACAATTACTAAATAAATAAATAATAATTGAGTTGGAATGAACCAGAAGGCCATCTAATCTGAGTCTGTTCTGTTCCTATACATTCCACTTGATATTTCCAAATCAGTAGCTCAGCTTTAGAGTCAGGCAGTGTGTACAGTGTTTGTTGCTGCTCAGATGCCAATCAATTTTGAAAACCGGATGCTCACTGAAAGGGCACCAAAGATCCTCCTCCTGTTCACGTGAACAACCACCGTGCTAATGCCAGAAAGGAACTTTGGACAGTCCTCATCCATTAACTGATTATCATCTCTCGGTGTCTGCATGTGGGGCAAGCTGGAATCCATCCAAGTTCTCATTTTCTTTTGACTTAAGTGCTCGCGAACAATAAAAAGTGACACATTTTTGCAATTAATGTTCTTTGCAGCTTTGTGTCTACCGTAATTAATTTTGTTCTTTCTTTCTGTGCTGCGACCTCCAAGAGAAGAGAGTGTTGGCTCCCAACATGGTGAGAGGACTGTATTGATTGCTTAACACCAAGTAATTCCTTGACCATCCATGTTCCCTTTTTTTCTGGTATTTGGATCAAACGTAACTATTATGGAGAGATGTTAGCCTGGACTCTGATCACGGAACATTAATCAGGTTCCAACATGAGTTTCTGTTGACTAAAGGTTTCATTAATATTCACACACACATATGCACATCCACATACTCCATTTCTAGCAGTGAAAACTCTCAAAGTATCACCCAATGGGGCAAGTTTGTAGAAAAATGAACAGTATTTCAAAAACTTTAAAAGACTAGACTCATTTCAGTGGGGTTTTACTTCTGAACCCAAAAATGAAGCATACAGAAGTTAAAAACTGCTGGAAGTTTGCAGATAATTGTGGAGAAAAAAGCTTATATTAGGACGGAGTAAAACTCAAGTGATATTTTTTTTTTTTACCTCAACTCTACTTAAGATTTCAACATGCAAAGGAATGCGTACACATTTTTAAAAAACCAATACTACTCCCTTAGATAATAACTGTAATGGAGGCACTTTTTGCACCCATGTGGTGGTGGTGTTTTCAGTCTTCAAATATGGAAGTTAATATTCTCCTTATGATTTATTTATTTTCGGAAACAAATAAATAATATTCTCCTTACGATGGTGCCACATCCATGTTTGATGCCTATACAAATAACCCATAGGAATGGATAGCCAACATCCACTCAGTTATATGGAAGAAAGTAAAAGTTTGCACTCAAGAGACACTAAGCAGGTAGGCTACCCCACCCCTCTGCTCCTGGTGATCCCAGCAGCCTGGAGTTAAAACAGGTCACCCCACCCAAGACACAGATACACACACACACACACACACACACACTGGTTCCAGATCTCAGTCTGTTTACTTTGCTACCAAGAACCAAGCCAGCCCTTCTCTGAACAAGCTTCCTCTGGGTTCTGTTTCAGGGTTACACTACAGTAGAAGTGGAGAATCCATATGTTAACGGCCTACAACTGCCATCATCCCTGACCTTTGGCCATGCTAACTGCTGCTGATTAGAGATGGAATCCAACAACATCTGGAGCACCAGCTTCTTCAGCTCTGCCCTACAGTGTGATGGAACATGACTGACTGCTAGGACCTCGATTTTTTAAATTATTTTTAAAAAAACTAGGTTAGACCAATGTTACACGGCTACGACATCATCTCTCTTTGGCAGTACTTGGATCAGAGATGGACGACATAGTTATCAAGGTCAATTTTTCCCCAGCACATCCCAACTACTTCTCTTATGTATCATTTTACTTTAAAAATGAACTCAGGATTCTCAAAATTCTAACAGGAGCTTGTAGGCAAATAAACCCTGGGTGTGCGTGCGCAGGGCTTATTTGCCCCCGTCATGAGCAGGGTTGGGCAACTTCTGGCTCTCCAGATGTTGTTGCACTGCAACTCCCATCAGCCCTAGCCTGCATAGCCAATAGTGAGGGATCATGGGAGTTACAGTCCAACAACATCTGGAGGGCCACAGGTTGCCCCCTACCGCCTATTTTAGTGGGACCTATAGAATAATTAAGGATCCATCATCTTTGAATTCTCATCCACCAACCAGAAGGCTTTTAATCTGCTGTATAAGAAGTGTAGAAAGCTCGGGGGGGGGGGCAGGAATATAGGAATGACAAAAATAGAGCAATGACAGTAAGGAAAAGTTGATGATTATCGGCCCATTTGGATTCTTGCTGTTTTTCCCAATAAGGTGTCATTCAGCTCTGATTTAGTGAATTGTTCATCAAACAGAAATACTACAGTGTGGCGTGCTTCATTAGGAGTCCATTATACACAAAAAACTATTGAGGGGGCGGAGAGAAAGTAAGCATTGTACTGTCACACAGATCAAGACTAAGTTTGTTTTTGTTTTAATTACACCCTTTTTGAGAGTCCTAAGATGATGTGATTTTATGATCCTTTTATATTGGAGAGCTGCACCTCTAGAATCGCACACACACAATCACAGTAATTGCCTGTGGAAATGACCAGTTAGAAACTTGAACTGGTCATTTGAGAATGAAATTACTGCAGCTGCAAATGCAATCAACATAATTACACAAAGTATCTGCAGTGCCTCTTTGCTGAAGCAGTTGAGAGAATGTGGGCCATCTTGTATGATCTCCAGCAAAGGACATGTCCTCCAGGCCTGCAAGGTATTCAGTGACAAGCGGCCCTCTATTCTTTAACCAGTTTACTGAGGAAATTATTAGCCACTGCTGCTTCAATACAATGGGTGTTGTAGTTCTACATTTCTACCAGCCATCCCAACACTGCAGCAAGGGCCAAAGCAGACATTACTTTAAATGTGTGTCTTGCAGCTCTCCTTTTTCATTTTTACTCTAGACTAGGTGCAGGGAGCCCAATCCAGACCTTAAAACCGCCCCGATCTTTCACACTAGGGTCCCAATCCAGATCAGGGGCCTACTATAGCATAAAAATGGGGGGGGGGGAGACATCGCTGTTAGACTTGCATTTTAAGTAATGCCTGGTTTGTCCTTAAGAGGTCATATGGAATATGGAGGAGAAGTGTGAGCAGCCTCTATGAGAGATGAGAGGCCAGTTTCCAGAGTTCTGCTGTCTATCAAACTGTGGATGGGCGGAGGCTATTGGGAGACAATGGTACAGTAGAGTACATTTTTCCAAACTTCTCACCATGCTGAAGAGATGAGGAGCATAATGTGGACATGACACGCACCTTGCCCTCTTGTACATTGCCAGGTCTCTTCCAAGCTTTGCTTTAACTACTTTGCAGCACTAAGTTGCAGAGCCTTTCAATATGGTTGATGCTAGTAACCAAGGTGTGCAAACCCACTTCAAACCCTTACTAAGAAGGAAAATCTGCTTAGTGGTAATGCAGACGTAACACTACACTGTGGTTAAAGGAAACCACGACTGGGAGAGGGTAATTTTCATGGGAGAAGAGACTGGAAGGGAACCCAAGAGCCAACGACACACTCTCCTTCTCCTAACCATGGTTAGGAAGGATATCGGGAACATGTTTGCACTGGACCACTATAGGCAGCAAACATAGGGAAACAATCTCATTGCATTTCGTATGCTACAATGTAGGTCTATGCTACAATGTAGGTCTATTAATCGTAATAAATTAAGGGGCCCTTGTGTGCATGAAACCCACTGCAGGAATGTAGCCTGAAGTTTATATGAACTACAAAGACTGACTGAAATGCAACCCTTCAGTAATATTAGAACATCAGCAATAACCCTTAAATCTGTATGCTAGACGTACAAGGTCCGACCTTTAACAAAAGATAAATAGATATCAATTTCCATTTAGAAAAAGCCAACAAACATTCTGCACTGACAGAAGCATATTACTGACCTTCTCTTCTGACTTTATTAAACAGCTAATTCCTATGAAAGATCAGGTTATTTGAAAATGCCAAAATGGCAATAAATATTAAGAAATCATAACGGAAGCAAGTACAATTACTATAGGACCATCCCACTTTGTCATTTTAGATGGCATAGTTCATGCAGCTGGCAAAAAGAACAGCTTTAATAAGGAAGGTTTCTCTCTTCCAATGTCTCGTCCTTTTATATCTTAACAGGGGCAATTTGCACACTCTAAATCATTATTCTAAATAGACTGGCTAAATAAGAGGAGAATTTCATGATGATGGCATTCGCATGTGTGTGTGTGTGTGTGTGTGTGTGTGTGTGTGTGCATTAACGCGCCCACAAGGAAATTTTAATCTAATGATGGTAATTGGTGAAATAACTGCTGCCTGTTAGCTGAAAAGAAAGCACGTTTGCTAGGTTTCCGTAAAGCCCGTCATATTATAATATCCTTCATTAAAAATAATCAAAGACAATCAACATCTCCATTCTGTTCATATTCATAATAAACTACTTGGGGGTATACTTAAGCGCTCTGCTTCATCTGTTGCGCCACATGCACATTCTCAGCATAATCAAATAAGAATCGAGGCACAAGACATGTACCTACCCACGATGAACATTAACAAGAAAAACCAAACGGTGAAAAGGGGAATCCTGATTGCTTACATCATTCGCACAAATGTCAACATGGATAACACATTCTAGCTGCTATGTGGTATAACGCGTGCCATTGCAGCTAGGATCCCAACAGCATTGGTACCAGCTACAGGATTTGGGGGAGTAGACACTCTGGAAGGGAAGCTTTAGTGGGACCTCTTTACCTGGAATGCGTGAGGTGAGGGTGTGCCAACTCAGAACTCTCTTCTTACACTGCCTATCTGGCCTTCTTGGATGTTCCATACATATCAAGGAAGAATGGTGATGCTGTTGATGTGGTAGACCTTTGGCCTATCCTAGGAAAACGACCAACCTTGCCACCTCTTGGGGTGCATCCAGTCCCTTTATTGCAGGCCCTTAGGAGAGCATTAAAACAAATCTTTTGTCAGTGGCTTTCTGCTAAACTGAGCTATATTAGGTGGCTGAGTAGAAATTATTGTAGCTGAAACTTTTAAGGATATTATTAGTTACATTTTTTGTTTTCTCTGCTGATTCTTCTTATTATTATTTATTATTTGTGTTTTGAAATTTTGTGTTACTGACATTTTACGGACTACTAGCGAACAGACCCGACTTCGCACATGTTGGAATAGCCCTTACTTTTGATACAGTGAAACCTTCAAGCAAACTTACACAGCTGTCAGCGTTTGACACACGGTGGCCACCCCACCCATCTGAGTGCAGGCACACCCACTGGTATCCCTAGGCATAGTCCCTGCCACGGTGCACCCCTTAGCCACCTAAGAAAGGGATCTGTCCACTCTATTCCCCTGAGGGGGGGCTGTCCCACAGCAGGGTGGAGGTGGCAGGAGTATATCTGTGTCCTTGGCCTACTATGTGCTCACTAGGAAAGTTTGCCCCTAGTAACTGAAGATATTATTGCAGGCTTTAACCACATAGAAACATTTAAATTAAAATTAATGAATGTGTTTTAAAAACAAAATAACTCCAAGGTGCACATCCCTAGGGTTCCTTTAGTATGCCTACTAAGTATCAGGTGGCTAGGTTTCACTGTTATTTATCATAAACGCAACAAACAAAATTAAAAGATCTTTGCCTAGCACTAAAAAGACATGACATTGGCCAGCAGGTGAGCCTCTCTGGACAGATATTCCATAATTGGGGAACTCAGCCAAAAAGGCCCTCTCCATGGTTGCCACCCATCTAATGTTCAGAAGACAAGACCCAATGAAGAACTTAGTGTACAGGCATGTGGGGAAAGTCACCCAGGTCACAGGCGATAAAGGCCTTTGTGCTCAGAAATGGGCCATAACCAATGAAGCTGTTTCAAAACTGGCATGATATGTTTCCTAGGATTGGGCCCAGTTACAGAAGTGTAGTGACCGTATTCTGAACTAGCTGTACAGTAATACCTTGGATTACGAGCATAATTCGTTCCAGAACCATGCTCATGATCCAAAATACTCGTATATCAAAGCGAGTTTCCCCATTAGAAATAATGGGAACTCAGATGATTCGTTCCACAACCATTTAATCACTGCTTTGCCCCATTTAAGCAGTGATTAAATGGTTGTGGAATGAATCAGTGGAGTTCCCATTATTTCTAATGGGGAAACTTGCTTTGATGCGCTGGCTCCCGGGGTCCTGGCCGCGCCTCGCCTGCCTCCACTCACTCTGCCAGGAGTGGACAGGAGACGGGGCCTTCCCTGGAGGCGCGGCCGGGCTTGGCTGCCACCTCGCGCTGCTGCGCCGGCCGGCCGAGAGTCCAGGAGGTGAAGGCTTCCCATGAGGCGAGGCGCGGCGCAGCCGGGCTCGCCCACCGCCTCGCGCTGCTTTGCCAGCCGGCCGAGAGTCCAGGAGGCGGGGGCTTCCCGCGAGGCTCGCCCGGGCTTGCCCACCGCCTCGCGCTGCTGCGCCGGCCGGCCGAGTGCCCAGGAGGTGCATCTCCCTGCCAGGGAGCCGGCAAGTGCTTTGCCGGCTCCCGGGGAGATGCGTGGAGCCGCTCCCGCTGCTTCCTACCATTCTAAACAAGCGGCAGCTCACCTCTCCTCTGTGAGCCGCCCGTGCTGCTGGCGCCGGTCCCGTCGCGTCACTTCCGGGTGCGACGGGACCGGCACTGGCAGCGCGGGGGCTCGCTGTGGAGAGGCGAGCCGCCACTTGAAAATACGTAAAAGGGAGCCACATACAGTACCTAGAAGAGAAAAGGGAGCCGCTTTTCCAGCGGCGGCTCGCCTCTCCGCTGTGAGCTGCCCGCGCTGCTGGCGCCGGTCCCGTCGCGTCACTTCCGGATGCGACGGGACCGGCGCTGGCAGCGCGGGGGCTCGCTGCTGAGAGGCAAGCCGCCGCTTGAAAACAAAAGGGAGCCACATACTGTACCTATAGTAGAAGAGAAAAGGGAGCCGCTTCAGGATGCGACCCGGGTATGGCAGCGCGGGCGGCTCGCCGCAGAGAGGCGAACCGCCGCTGGAAAAGAAAAGGTGGGGAGCGGTGGGAGCGCCTCCACGCATGGAGGCGGCAGTGCTTTTCTGGCTCCCTGGCAGGGAGCCGCGGAGGCCAGTCGTGGGCGCTCACTCTGCGCCGGCTCCCGGCCGGCTCCACGTAGCGTGGAGCCGCCCAGAGCCAGCAGCGAGTAACCCGGTGTGTTCGTTTTTCAAGACCTTGCTCGTTCAGCGAGTCAAAAATTTTTAAAAAATTTTGCTCGTCTTTCAAAATGCTCGCACACCGGGTTACTCGTAATCCAAGGTATTACTGTAGTTTCCAAAAGGTCTTCAGAGGCAGCCCCATATACAACACATTGTAGTAATCAAGTCTTACTTTGTGGCAAGGAAATTTACACTCTCACTGTTTACTGCTGAGAGGCTATAAAATGTGATTTAGCCCACTACTTAGTCAAAATTACTGCTGCAATTATATAAACTGTATAATCGCTATTTCCACTGCTGATTGAGAAAGTCAGAAGCCTGTGTAATATCCCAGCGGTGTTTTTGTAGGTTTCCTCTTTATCTGTTCCATTAAAGATGAATAATTGGTAAATCACTGTAGTGACTGAATTTATATTTGTAAAGCACAGCAATTCCTCACTCAGCTAGTAATAGTATGTTTTCCCCCCCCAAGCATGTCATCTTAAGCTGATGGCCTTAAGTATTTTTGAAGGCGCATCAACAACAGAAGCAAACTGTCAACTCAACCTTATGTCATCCAAGTTTGTAGAGCTTAAAACTCAGTAACCAGAAACAAACAATCTTGTAGTTCACATGAAGTTCACAGAAAATAGAGCATAATCAAAGATGGAAAATAACAATTCCAATCATTATTAAGCCATAGGTAGAGTGTCCTCGTATTCCATGTGCAATATATAATGTGAAGTTTAGTGCCAGTCATATGTACATTTTGATATGTTATTACAGTGTTCTCCAACCTTGGCCCTCAGATGTTTTTGGCCTACAACTCCCAGCATGCCCCAGCCAGCATAGCTGGCTGGGGCATGCTGGGAGTTGTAGGCCAAAAACATCTGGGGACCCAAGGTTGGAGAACACTGTGTTATTATATACACACACACTGTATGTATGACTGGCACTAAACATAACCACCACATGCACTATAAATAAAATAGCATTGTTTGCCAACAACAGAACAGAAGTGACACTGAGATAGCAGCCGATCTTTCTTCATTACACACTGAAATGACAGGTTTTATAAATCTAACTACTGGACAATTGTTTTCAGCTATTAAGACAAATGTTACATTGCATCTTGTATTTAGGTATTACTATGCCCAAACATAAAGGTGTGCTTTGCCACACTCAAGTCACATTTTTTTTACATCCTCATGTCACAATCCACCTATCTGTTGCATCTGTAAAAGTGGATTCTAGTCCACAAAAGCTTATGCTACAATACCATAAACTTTTGTGGATTGTGTATTAATAAATGTACAGTAATACCTTGGATTGCGAGTAACCTGGTATGCGAGTGTTTTGCAAGATGAGCAAAAATTTAAATACAATTTAACTTGATAAACGAGCGAGGTCTTACAATACGAGTAGGGATGTCCACAAACCTGCAGGCGGGGCAGGGGCGCTTTCTGCTGCAACTCCCGCACAATCAAAATACACACACACGCACACGCACGCACACGCACCTCCCATCGCGGAGTTCCACTGCCTCGGCTTAGCTACACAAACTGACACTTCCACCCGCAGCTGGGATCTTCTTTTATGCTCCCCGAGGGAAGGGGGGGGGGGGAAACGACAGAGAAAGACTCACTTTTTTCTTTTTCTGTTTTGAGAGCACTCACGCTCCAGCCCGAAGTCTGCAGGGGGGCAGCCGCTCTGGGGAGGTGGAAGGAGAGGGAGGGAAGGAAGGAAGGAAGGAAGGAAGGAGATGGAGGGAGGGCTCTGTCCTTCGCGCCGCTGCCGGCTGGATCCTTCTCCCTCCCCGCGCGATGATGGGGCTCCTCTCCCCTGCCTGCCTGCTGAGCGCAAACCCCGCCCCGGAGCCGGCACAAACAGCATGTGGCCGGCAGTCTCTCTCTCTCTGGCTCCAGGCGGCCATTTCAGAGAGAGAAACAAACAAACAGCACGTGGCTGGCAGCGGCCAGGCCAGGCGGAGGCGAAAGAAAGGGCGGCCGCTCGTGCAGAGGGAGGGGCGTTGTGCCACCCAAGCTGATGCACGTTTACTCGGGAGCAAAGTCCACTGCGTCCAATGGGAGGAGGTCAGTGCAAGCAATCTGATGCATGCTTACTCGGGAGCAAGGCCCACTGCGTGCAATGGGATGAGGTCAGCGTGATCTGATGCTTTCCTTAGAAGGGGGGGGGATAATTTTTCTACAACCTGACATCCTACACAATAACCCTCCTCTCCCTCTCTCTCTCTCTCTCTCTCTCTCTCTCTCTCGTCTCCCTCACACCAGCCACGATTCTTTTCAAAGCTAAAGTGCAGGTTAATTTGTTTTATTTTTACTTTATACTGTATTTTGTATTACTGTAATCATTTTTATATGATTAAATGGTTGTGGAACGAATCATCTGAGTTTCCTTTATTTCTTATGGGGAAATTTGCTTTGATATAACAGTGTTTTGGATTACAAGCACAGTTCCGGAACGGATTATGCTCGCAATCCAAGGTATTACTGTATTAGTCTTTAAGGCGCCAGAAGACTATGTTGTTTTTGCTGCTACACACTAACACAGCCACCTCTCTGGAAGTCCACCTACCTGGAATTTATGAAAAACTCAGTTGAGAATTATTTGGTCTAGACCCTTGGAAATAACAGATGTGTACCACTGGAAACGTAACAATTGGGTTTTGCCCTAGCACATTGGACTTTTTCTCTGAACAGCTGACTCCTGTGCCATATCACAATCTGGCTTTGAAACTTCCCTGAATTTCAAAAGATTTTTGCAATGCAGCAAGAGGGGCTGCTGCGGAAGAGAACAAGCTGAGTCTGAAGCATCCTATGGCTTCATGTTACTAGCTGAATACTTTACTTTGTACCCTGCCTAATATAGCTTTGCTATAGGTGCAAAGTACTTTTTATGATTAATAACCTCGATAATAGAATCAAACCCATTAGGGTTTTTAAAAGGTGCTATTTTCTTTCTTTTTTAAAATTAAAAGACAAAAAAACTGTCCTTCAGCAAACCCAGCTTCATGAACGTTCTGCTCTATGCTGTCAAACCTGAAATATCAACATGTGTAGGAGTTTGTACATCAAGGCCAATATTTCTCAAGGTAGGTATCGGTATAAATATATATTACCTTGACATATTACCTTTATCTCTCCACTAAAACGTTAAGTACAGAAACCACCGTCTTACCTTTCCTCAGCTGTATATTAAGCCGCTTCCCTATCCTTTTGGTGTTATACCCAGTGTTGGGAGTGGAGATGAGAACTTTCTGTGGTGACGGTGCCAGGGCCAAAGGTGGTTTTCCTGATGAATTCGCACTGTGAGGTAGCTGCGAGTAGGAGTCCAACTGATCTGCTTGATTGCTCACTCGGGGTATTCTTTGCAACGTGTGAAGTCCAGTGTGGTTAATACTCTTATTGTCAATATACTGAGAATCAGGGCTAAACCGACTGGAGTAGTAAGCGTTCTTCTCACTTTGTGATAACTGCTCATATTGCTCTTTCTTCGCCGCTGGAACCACATGGAACCAAATAATGGGTGTACGCATGGCTTGACGGAACATATGCTGTGCTCTAGGTTTGAGAATGAATAGAAAATTAGCAAATTAAGACTGGCAGACTAGAAGACATTACAAGCATAATTACTGATGTTAATTAGGCATCATGAAATGACAGACATATTGTTGAAACTGAACTGTAAACTAAAAAGGCTGATTTTCTTGGAGTACTCTCCTAACAAATGACTTCTTCCCTGAAGTATATTCTGTTAAGGCAACACAATGGGGGGGGGGGGGGAGATTTCTGCTTTTATTAATCAGTGCATCCTTAAAATTCACTGTAAGTTTTGATTTTTTTAAATTATATAGGCAGTCCCTGAGTTAAGAACATCTGACTTACAGACAACCCATACTTAAGAACGGACTACTGGGTTCCCCGGCGCTACGCCATTTACATAGAGTACATAGTGTAGTATACTGCGCAATCTGTGAAATTTATACAATTTGTGTAAATGCCGATTTTAACGTATAGAATGCTGTGCTGTTTCGACTTACATAAAAATTCGACTTAAAGACATTCTTAAGAACGGCACTTGTTCGTAACCTGGGGACTGCCTGTACTCCTTGTTCTGTACTCATCATTACTGTATTTGTTGTTACTTTTAATCTGTTTTACTGTGTGAGCCGCCCTGAGAACTTTTTGTTATAGAACAACATATAAATATAATAAATAAATATTATTTTCTAAAATATTATAAGTGTTGATTTTGTGATTCTCCTCGGCCCCCACCCCCAAATCTCCTTAATACATCTAAGAACATTATATATTGGGTTGCATTGCATACATTTTCACTCTACCCTACTTCAAAATAATAAGTATTGAACTGTCTAGTTAGCATTTTCAGTTCATTTACAACATACATCTATATACAGAAGATTTTCATGTTAAATATTTACTTTATGAGACAGTTCAGATGTAACTATGGTTTAGGAAATACAGGCCTTTGGCTCATGCTGGCTCAGCTTGTCTGAGTGTGGAAAGCTAAGCAGGGTCAGGCCTGGTTATTACTTGTATGGGAGACCCCTCCTCTAGTTTCCTGCATTGCGCTGGGGGTTGGACTAGATGGCCTTGTAGGCCCCTTCCAACTCTATGATCTATGAAATCTATAACGTGAATGAGCCACAGCGAGACTTGGTCTCATGCACCCACCTTCCTTTAGCTTCATGTGCAAGTAGAGGATATTGAAAGCTTTCACTTTCAGGTTTTGAATAAACTAGTTTCCTGTTATATCAAACTCAGGCAATTGTGGTTTATTCATTCCAACAAACCAGGATCAAACCATAGTTCTGATATAGTGGAACAGTGCTCCATGGGCAAAAGTGGCCTCAACTGCCTTTTTGCTCAAGCTCTCTCTCAAGAGCTTTTAATTGCCTACTAGAGTTTATAATGCTACAACCTGCATCTTCCTTAATCACCATGTCCCTCATACTGTAACACAACTCTCTGATACTCAGTGAGAGGTCTTCCACTAGCTTGACTCAACAGCACTGATACAGGTTCTTTTACTGGTGGTTCCTTGGATCCAAGTCAAAGTCTTTCCTGTTTGATGCAATGTTGGGGAAAATCACTACATGATGACCAACTGTCCCGAACACAATAGTGCTTGGGGAAGCCCTTGAACACATAGCAGTTGTGTGAGTGCTACAGATTTCCAGCATATTCAAGATGACTGCCAAAAGTGCCAGAATTATTTTAATTTACATTGATTACATACATAGTTGCAAAACAAAAACAAAAAATAAGATTCCAGTATTATTCCTCTGACAAAAATCAATGCACTGAAAACATTACTAAATGCACAGATTATAAAAGCTGCACATTTTCCCCTCTCCCTTACATTTGTTTTCAT
The DNA here is from genome assembly GCA_021292165.1 of Shinisaurus crocodilurus. NCBI lineage: Eukaryota > Metazoa > Chordata > Lepidosauria > Squamata > Shinisauridae > Shinisaurus > Shinisaurus crocodilurus. Next base: position 22,937,699 of record CM037880.1, on the reverse strand, counting down.
TAAAATATTAATGTCAACTATAACTTATTTTATCTATCTGGGGGGGGGATTAAAATCACTGGCTTCTGTCAAGACCTGATGCCTTGCTATGCAAATATTTTAAAACTGACTGATTTCTTCAGGGAAGGTGCAGTACCTGAGCACAGGTATATTTCTTACGCCAAATTACAGATTTAAAAAAAAGAAAAACAGTAAACACAATGGTGTTTTTGATGTTAAACCAATACAATGCTTTACATCTCCACCTATAAACAAGATGAATCACTCAATATAATTGGGTGGCGGGGTGAAGAGAGAGAGAAATGGTCCTATAACTATTAAGAACGAGGCCTAAATTATCAGAAAAAAAGATATATAATGGTAGTCATTATCATGTAGCTTTGTCAACTGAGTAATTAAAGAAACACTGTAATGATCTACAAACACTTATCTCTTTACAGAAAGAACTTACTTAGGCAATTTGTTCTTAAACATTTTATTCCTCCCCAAATTACTTCTATGTGCAATAGTTAAAGGTTAAGAAAAGCAATAAACTGTAAATAGATGTACACTTACTGCTCAAATCTTCTATTGCGAAGGTCCCCATCATTAATTCTGACAATACAGTCATTTTCATGAAAGAGATTTTCTTGTTCTGCTTTCCCACCTTTTTCTAATCGCTTCACTAACAATCCCAAAGTTCTGGAACATAAAGATTATTAATTAGTACTACACATGCTATAATTTTCAGTACACAGCTAGGATTTTGTTCAGAAGAATAAATCCTATCCCAATACTAAAGTGTTCCCATTGCCCTAAAGATGAGCTGCTTCAGTTTCAAAATTATTAATATACATTAATTGAATAAATAGCCAGTTCACATGGCAAGCACAGGAACTCTACCAGGAAATGTGCCTGTATGAGGCCCATAGAAAAGAATCAAGTTATGGGGTACAAAGTACTTTCCATTTCTAATTTCAAGTATACTTGTTCTATGTTGCAGTGCAGTGAACATCTTGACAAAGCAGAGGTGCTATTGTTTGGTGGTTTGTCTACCCAGGGGTTAGTGGGTTGTAATCAACCCATCCTAGAAGTGGGTGAACTTCTGGGGCATGCTGGGAGTTGTAGGCCAAAAACATCTGGGGACACAAGGTTGGAGAACACTGCCCTATAGAATCAAGTTCACAGACTGGGAGAAACTCATACATCCACCTGGATTCCAGGGATGGGGACTCGGTCTCCAGGACTCGACGTGAGTCGGACTGAGTCCCCCCTCTGACTCGAGTCCCAATATTTTTAATGGGACTCAAGACTCGACTCGGGACTTGAGACCAAGGACTCTTCAACATCCCTGGGCTGTGCCAGAAGGAGTGGAGAGAAGTGCGATCGCCGGCAAAGATTTTATTTTTTAAAATCATTTTCCTAAAATGCAACCTTTCAGACATTTTGGGTTTGGCTGCCTCTGCCTGCCTATTTGGGGTTCCCTGCCTCCTCTGCCTGCCTGGTCTCTTCTTAACCAGTCCCACAGTTTGAATTGTCCAAGACAAATGCCTCTGCCTGCCTGCTTTGGGGTTCCCTGCCTCCTCTGCCTGCCTGGTTATTTTGGGTTTGTCTGCCTGGTCTGTTCTTGTCAAAATCAGTTGCAGAGTTTTGAAATAAAAAGGCACACTTGTGCCTAGAATTTATTTAAGCCACACATCTGAAATAGCCTTATTTTGTTGGGAAAAAACCCAACTGATTTTAATAGGGACTCGTGGAGTCAGCTTTGGGAGTGACTCGGGACTGGGAGTCACCATTTTGGACCAAGGACTCGGACTCGAGTCCAAAGACTCGTGACTCGACTTGTGACTCAAGACCAAGGACTCTTCAACATCCCTGCTGGATTCTCACTGGAGACCCACCACATGGCCTCTGTAGCATGGAGTGCCTTTCATCACGTTCAGCTGGTGCACCAGCTACCACCTCCTGGACAGAAATAGCCTATTCATGTGTCATCCAGATTAGAGTACTGCAACACATTGTAAATGGGGCTCCTTTGGAAGACTATTCAGACACTTCGGTTAGTCCAAAATGCTGTGGTAGGTAATTAACCGGAATCAGCTGTTGGGAACATATCTTTCCAGTCCCTAAACTGGTGGATAGTCTGTTTCCGAGCACAATTCAACATGCTGGTGCACACTGGCTTCTTTGTAATGAAGAGCTTAGAGGTAGGCTTACTTGCTATTCTTTTACAGAATACAGAACAGGATCCAAACTAAGTTATAGTTACACTTGGTTCCCATTGAAATCAATGGGACTTGATATCTTTTCACACTGATTTCAGCAGAGCCTAAGTGCAACTAATGTGCGGTGCAATGCTATGCATGTCTACTCAGAAGTAAGACCTACTGAGTTCAATGGGTCTTATTCCCAGCTAAGTGTGCGTAAAACTGCATCCTTAGTCTGAATCCAACCCATTATTATTTAATAATATTACGCAAGTATTATTAAAATATAAGCTGGTGGGTAAGGATTTACAAGTGGACCATGTCCCAACCGAAGGTGGACTACACCAGTGGCACCAACACAACTTTCTATCTTTGTTTACAATGTTTATGTGTCGGGAGAGAGGCGAAGATAAAGAGAATGGAAAACAATTTATTTTATTTATTTTATTTATTATATTTATACCCCTCCTTTTTTCCTGCAAGAAACCCAAGGTGGCTTACATCATCATCATCATCATCATCATCATCATCATCATCATCATCATCATCATCTCCATTTTATCCTCACAACAACCCTGTGAGGTAGGCTAGGCTGAGAGTCCGTGACTGGCCCAAAGTCACCCAGTGAGTTTCATGGCTGAGCGGGGACTAGGACCCGGATCTCCCGAGTCCCAGTCCAACACTCTAACCACTACACCACACTGCTTCTCAGTAGTAAGATACACACACAGAGTGCGGAGAGAGGAGGAGGGAGGGTGGCAAAAATGACTTACTGTGGGTCTCATGCTGCAGGTTGAGGTAAAGGTACATTCTACTGCTCTATGAGAAAATTCTCCTTTCCATTCTGAGCACTAACTTTATTCCCTTTTTGCATAGTTTGTTTTTTTAAGTAAAGGCTGTTTTTAAAGAAGTTGTGCATACGCACGATTGGTTAACTTTTAAGTTTGTTAATTTATACCTTAATTATTTCAATTACAACTCAATTTTAGCCAGAGGGAACCACCACGTCAGAACACGTGTGCAGTGGCCAGAGACAGCTGAGGTACAATGTGGCATATCCAGTGTAATATTCTTATTACACTGTTGGCGTTTTACACTGTCAGTTTTTATTAAGATACATTACGATTATCTTCATACAGCTGGGTGGCAGTTGTGGGTTGTTCATATCTTCAAAGGAAAGATGTATATTAACTCAAGCAATTTTAGACATCAATAAAACATTAGCTGATTATTTCCAGTTTTATCACTGATTAGAATTTAAATGTAAAATGGGAATGTTAACATATGTGACTGAGTTTATTTTATTTATATAATTAGGCTAACAAAGCTTGTGAAAAGCATTCATATCTGAACTCTTAGTTTGCACATGCATAAATGCGAACACAGCCACAGACCTAGAGCATCTTTACACTTCCTCATTTCATTCATATCCTTCAAAACTAACCTCCCTTCTACACAGGGGTAAAGCAGTATGCAGCTGAACTATTACTTCAAGAGAATCATAAATGTCCAGAGAACCGTGCAAACCACATAAGAAAATCCAGTTTCTAACTTTGAAGACTTGCTACCTTCAATAATCTCTCTTTCCCTCTCTCCCTCTTACACTAGTGTGTGTGTGTTCCTCCAGAGAAGTTCTGAAATATTCATGCATAATGGCCAGATACATTAAAGCATCATTTACAAAAAAATGAAACAGGTACAGTGCATTTCAGGGCCCAATTAAAAGTGCTGGTTTTAACTTTTAAAACCCTAAACAGCTTGGGGCCTGGTTACCGTACCTGAAGGAATAAGGGCCAGCTTGGGGTCAGGTTACCTCCCATCTTTACCTACCCAGACATTTCAATCATCATCTGAGGCACTCCTCCATGTGCCCTTGCCAAATGAGGTGAGGTGGGTGGCTACCTTTTTAGTGGTGGCACCCATTTGTGTAATGCTTGACCCAGAGAGGCTCACTTTGGAACCTATATTATGATCTTTCCAGAACCAGGTGAAGACCCTTTTATTCTCCCAGATATTTTAAGAACTGTTTTTTGAGCTTTCAGTACTCTATTCTGCTGCTGGTTTTTAAATTTGTTCTTTTAATTGTTTTAAAATATGTTGTTTTAATGTTTTTATTCGTTGCTGCTGGTTTTATCTTGGTTTTATTTTGCACTGTCTTTACTTCTTTTTTAAAAAAAACATTTATACTGTATTTTTTAATTTATTTATACTGCCCAGAGAACTCTGGTTGTTGGGCAGCTTGAAAGTACCATAAACAAACAAACAAACAAACAAACAAACAAAAATTCACATAAGCCAGCATTCTGAACTTGCAAACATCTGGTGTGTGCCTGTAATTTCAGCCAGGAGTGGTTACAGGATCAAGATCTAAGACAGTAGCGGGGCATAAGCAGGTTTGGAGAGACAAGAGAAGTGAATGGCCTATGCAGGAAATGAACAGAAGCAACAACAGTGGGTTGTGTCAAGTTCAATCATAGGGTCTCTCATAAGAACATAAACCATGGTGAATGAGGCCAGGGGTCCATCTAGTCTAGCACTCTGTTCACACAGTGGCCAACCAGCTGCTTTCTCCGGAGCAGATAAAGGAAGTCAAGGACACCTAACATCATTAGTTAACGAATCCAACAGAAGGAATGAGAAGAAAGGATTGATGAATGAGAAGCTGAAGTGAAGGGAGTGGGGTGCAAGGAGGCAAGGCAGAGCACTGCTGAGAAGCAGGCACCGGGCTGGTTCGCACGATTGCAGTGAGGGAAGTAAGCCACCATGGGTTATTTCCCCCGCTGTGCATGCCAAGTCATGTGCTGGCCAGATTTGCCTGATTACCCTTGCTGGCATGGCTCGCTGTATCATCCAAACCCAAGCGGCATGGTTTGTTGGAAGGGGGCAGCAACCCCCAAATAACCCAATGACCATGGGTTATTTGAGGGATGTTGGGCCCACCACCATGGGGGTTTGTTAATTGTGCGAACCAGGTCACAGAGTTAGTGGGCAAAGTAACTTGTCGCTGAGGCAAAATACTATAATGGGAAGGAACCAGAGCTCTGTGGTACAGCACACAAGCTGCATGCTGAAGTCCCAGTTTCGATCCCTGGCATCCCTCCTTAAAAGGATCAAATAGCAGGTGCTGTGAAAGACCTCTGCCTGGAACCCTAGAGAACTCCTGCCAGTCAGAGCAGATGTTACTAGGCTGGACAGACAAACAGTCTGTCCTGATATATGATAGCTTCCTACACTATGAATTCCCATGACATAATCATGCCCGGCAGGGATAAGGAAGACTTGTCACTGACTCTGGCACAGCGGAAATATTGCAGTATGAGACTCCCTGTTACGCCAAGCCAGCATTCAAGCTGGAGGAATGAAACCCACAGGTGAATCCCTGGTATCTGTGACATAAAGCTGGTTATGAAATACCCCTTCTATTTGCTTCTTCAACACGTTCAGGCAAGCAGGGAGAAAACAGCCGATGACTGATCCCTGCAAAGTTGGTAATGTTGGTTACAATTCTAATGCATCTAGTGGGCCATCTTTAGACCTGTACCAGTTTTGCCTGTGAGACTTGCAACTGAACTTTCCAGCACTGTGGGATTTGCACCTCTGATCTTGTCCTCCCCACATTCCTACATGTGTCTTAAAGACACAAGCTAACACCACTGTCAAGTCAAAGCTTGTTCTTGAGTTGTCAGGGAATGAAAATCAAATTTTGGTTCTAAACTATGGCCAGTGACTCTGACACAGATTAGGACGAAAAAGAGTAGCTCTGCTGAATCTGGCACAAACCTGACTTGATACAAAGGAATACTGTTCACGTCACCTGAATTTATTTTCAGATCCCAATATAAATGTTGCGCCCAAACAGAAACTACTGTTCATCAGAAACTACTGAACTTGTCCAAACAGACCCGCAGAAACCAAACTTTTTGAATTATTGCTGTAATTCTGCTTTTTTGTCACTTTGCCTTTGCTGAGGATTTCAAATGAATTACATACACACACACACACACACATAGTGTGTGTGTGTGTGTGTGTGTGTGTGTGTGTGTATGCTCTCTCTCTCTCTCTCTCTCTCTCTCTCTCTATATATATATATATATATATAAAATTTGCGCAAAAGAAATACGGTTTGTGAAAATGGTTAGGAGAGTATTCAGGAACAAGCATAAGTAATAGTATAAGTTATGTATTCCCTCCATAGATTCTCCCTTTCCGTAAAAGCGTGTAAAGAGAAAGAAGCATGGAGAAAATTTTATTGGAAGCGGCTCGCTGAATGTTGATCTAATCTTTGGTCTTTTCTTACAGAACTAAGTACAGTTTCATTTTGTCAAGCCCTAAGAAGTGCTCCTTAGCTTAACCCATTGGTTCTGGGTACTCCAGAATGCTGGACCAACGCATTCAGTACCGAATCGCTCTCGTGGCTGTGTATTTATCGAACACACAGTGCATCTAATATCTATGTGTGGGGCTGACCTGGGGCTGGCCTTCAGCCCCGTGATAATTATCTCTCTTCAGCTGGGCATGTTTTTGCCCACGCAGCTATAGAGAGGGCATTCAAAACAATATTTGTGAATACCAGATGCTGCATCTGAACTGAGCTCTCCTACGTTAATTTAACTTGTGGGTTTTGTTTAATGAGAGTAATTGCAGTTTTCACGCCCAGATTATTTCTTTTTATTATACATTGTTATCGCATGACAAGATTAATAAAACTTCAACTTGTTTAAGCGCTTATGTAGTTAAAATTTGAGGCGAGGTGTGTTATGTACGTAGGTAGTAAGATGTGTTCTGCATTATTAATAGAAGATTCAGAATATAACTTCCCTTAAAATGGAAAGCAATGGCTATCATTATACCAAGATAAAATTAACATACTAATTATTAAACGCTGAGGTGTCTGGGAGAACAGATGAAATATTAACATCCTATCACAAATGTAATTTTTCAAACTGTAGATCTATTACAGAAATTAAGGATGGAAATAACCTGTTGCCCCACAGTATGGACACGCCTGAGAAATCACTAAATTTCTGCAAGCTGCTTAACTGATGAAAAAAGCAAAATATTTCTTCAGTCATAAGCCAGCAGATCATCTGGTTAATTAAGGAAACAGTCATACCTCCACTTAATTTAAGAAATAAGCAAAGCCTCTGCCTAATTCAAGATGTAGGCTGGGTTCACACAACACAACAACCCACACTCCAGGTTGAGCTATGGGTTGAATGTGGCTTGTCATTGAACTATGGGGTTGTTGTTAAAATATGGGTTGTTGTGTTGCGTGAACCCAGCTGTGCTAAAAACAACAACACCATGATTTGTTAACCACAAACAACCCACAGTTCACAACCTAATAGCAAACCATGGATTTTATTCATGGGTTGTTTGTGGTTAATAAACCATGGCTTGTTAGCACAGCTGGGTTCACACAACACAGCAACCCATGTTTCAACAACAACCCACCATTCAAGAACAACCCACACTCAGCCCACATTCAACCTAGAGTGGGGGTTGTCATATTGTGTGAATCCAATCATAGGGTGATCACTGGGACACCCTGCTATGTTCACATAAGACCTGCGTTAAGAGAACTGCACCGGCTGCCTTGAACCGAGCCATGTTCAAGGGTGTTGTCAAACAAAGTCCTAAACAACTTAGGACTAGGAATGCCTAGCAGACCATCCTTCCCTTACATATACCCAACTGGCCATTCAGATCATCAGAGGAGGCCTTGCTGATCATTCCAAGATTATCTGAATGTCGCTGTGCAATACCTTGACAGCGGGCCTTCTCAACAGTGGCACCCACCTTGCGGAAAAAACTCCCTCGCGCGGTTCAGGACAGGAGGCAGAAAATCTGGCATCTTTAAAACGCCTACTGAAAACACATCTGTCCACCCAGGCTTTTCCTGGCCCTTAATTAAATAAACCATGCTGTCCCATTTTTACTGTTTCTGTACTGCTGTGTATTATTGTGTATTATTACTGTAATTATATTGTTTTTAAAATTGTATTTTAAATGTGATCTTAATATTGATCGGGAAACCACTTAGGGATTTTTCTTAATATTTAGCAGTATGCAAATAAATAATATAAATAAATAAATAAATAGCACTGTTACTGACTGGATCATGACAATTTGCTTCCACAGTGATTAGAAACATCCTTGTCTCATCTATGCAAAGCTTTAGGGCTTGCCCAAGATATTTTGCTGGCAGAGGCAGAGAAGAAAGTGGTGCTGCCACTACCCACCACCACCCCACAATCCAAGTCAAGGTGCATAGTACCCAAGAACAGCTAAGTTGTTTTGGAACCTTAGGCACAAAATCCCACAAGCGCCTTCCCTGGTAGTAAAAATACAACAGCAATACACTGAATAACCATTTGCTGCCCTTTCATGACCATGCAAATCAGCTGCCTGAGGCAGCCCCCTCCATCTGCCTAGCGGTAGGGCCTACCCTGAAGGCTGCTGCCTCACTCTCCCTAATTATACGGCTGGCCCTAAAAGGTCTGCGTCTTTCATTATTTAAGACAGTGGTTTTCAGACCCTGTCCTGGGGAACCCTGCGGTTACTCAATGAGAAGACCAGCAATAGCAGCCAAGCTATTGTCCCCAAAAGACAGTTTGCTCACCACTACTGGTCTTCTTCTGCAATGTCATGGGGGTTCAATTCATCAGTGGGCACTAGTCGTGATGGCTATAAGGCATCTCCAGGCTCAGAAACAGCATGCCTCTGAACAACGGGAGCTTGGGAGCAAAAACAAGAGAAGACTACGACAGTAATGTCCTGTTTGTGGACTTCGCAAAGACATCTGGTTGTCCAATGTGGGAAACTGGGTGTGGAGATCAATGGACATTTGTCTGATGAAGCAGGTCTCTCCTTATATTCTTAATGGTGAAGCTGAAGCGACCAGCAGAGTGGTCTGTGCACCCGGGTCCCTCAGAATCTTCTGCAACTGGCAGGGTTTCCAAGGCAAATGTGCATGGCTTCCCTAAGATTGATGTGGACACAGTGTAATGTCTGAAAACCCACTGCTTTAGAAAACAGCCAGGTTCCTTAATAAGGCTCTGCTTCACTTATGCCAAATATATTACGGTACTATAAGAACATGATCAAGATGCAACAGGTGCCCCCTTTTATTAATTAGGTAAGAAAATTTACGTTGAAAAATCATGGTGAATTTCAAGAATGGAAGAAATATTAAGGGTTGGATCTGTGACTGGAAAAAGATGTATTAGTGCTTTTCTGTCAGCTCTTTCACACACTTCTCACAATAAATGATCACAGTGTATCAAGGATTGCATTACCTTATGAGAAACGGGGAACAGGAAAGATGAACACTGTAACATATAAACTACTACTAGAACATAAAAGGTGTTGGTGAGAGCTTGTGCACGAGCTTGTACAAACAGGAGAACTCTAGATTTTGGGTCACTTTCCTGACACAACATTCTTCTGCTCAGTTGAGAACAGTGTTTCTGTGAGCAGAAGCAGCTTTCTGCTAGTAGACCACCACATTTGGATTCAATCCAAAGTGACTTCATACGTTGAGTCTACCACATATACGAAAGTTAGGATTTCATTTTTAATGCAATTACTATAGCCCCATGCCTGTATTAAAATGCTGACTGAGACCAAGTGAAGTGGTGTATTAATAAAGACAGCGTGTGCTTTCAACATAGATATTATAGAGCAGTGTTCTCCAACCTTGCTGGCTGGGGCATGCTGGGAGTTGTAGGTCAAAAACATCTGGGGACCCAAGGTTGGAGAACACTGTTATAGAGCATTAATGGCCATTTTGCTTCAGTTTGTTTTCATTAAGGAAAACAACTGTGGACATTTTGGGGACCAATACTGAAATCTCTTTTAGGCCTTTTCAACTGATTGGCAGGATGTGATTATGGGATACATATTAGTTACAGACTCATAATTTTAATGTTATTCTTCGTCAACACAACTGTGCCACCCATTAGGAGAAATATTAAGTTTTAAATTTCATCTATTAAATACTGAAAAGCCCAAAGGAAGTCAGTGAACTGCGTTTCAGAAATCAGCGAAATATCTGAATCTGGCCATCGGTACTAGACCCCGTATGTTGGTGTGCTAGGCTATCGATTTGTCAATCTCACTATTCATGTGTGCTATTTGTTTGTTTGTGTGTGTGTGTGTGTGTGTGTGTGTATATATATATATATATATATATATATATAGGTCTTTTGTCCTTTTATTGCATTATGCTGCTGCTGATCAGCTTGGTTTTTAATTGTTTTTATAAATGGTCTGTTGACAGTTAATAAAATAGTAAGTACAGAAATACCTTGGATTGCAAGCATAATTCATTCCGGAACCGTGCTTGTAATCCAAAACACTCTTATATCAAAGCGAGTCTCTGGCGGGCGGGATGGGGGGCAATTTCAGCCCGCTACGCCCACTCGAGGTGAGCGGTTACGTCCCTACAACTTGTCTTGCAAGACCTTGCTCGTTTATCAAGTAATTGTTTTTAAAAAAATTTGCTTGTCTTGCAAAACACTCTCAGACCAAGTTACTTGCAATCCAAGGTATTACTGTACAGTAAGTAAGTTTTTCAGAAATCAAACTCAGATTGTAACACCACTTACGGTAAGTCAAAGGAGCAGTATGATATATTACTCATAGATACTTATTTTGGACAGTTTGATATATAATTTATTTTATTTATTTATTTATTTATTATATTTATACCCCGCCTTTTTTCCTGCAAGATCTAAGTTTGAGAGAAACCTACTCAATTATTTTAAAAATCTTTTAAATAAATATTTTCAAATAACACACACATCCATCTCAGGATTTTGATGCAGTTCATCAAACTAAGGAACACATTTTTTTTCCCCTGAGAGTATTTCTGAAATGAATAATAAATTAAAAAGGGTCTAGCAGGATTTGGGCTCATGTCAACTGCAACTGTTGCTTACAATTATAATACATATGTAAATATGGTTTTTTAACTGACCTATATTTTAGATTTATATCTCCATTTCCTATTATCCACTAATGTGACTTTTCTGTCCTTCACAATTCCAATGCTTGGTAATCTTCAGTAGTGCTTCCTTTTATATTGATTAACTATAATTTCAAAGTTCCCATGGGGTGAATGAAGAGAAAACAAAGAGGAAGACACAATCAAGAGGAGTTCTTATTTAGAAGGCTGTTGTTTAGAACGATGCACGGTAGTTTAGTGCAGCTCCTTAAACTGCAAGGATCACAGGTGATTAAATAAGAGAGCTGTGTTAAGAGCTGTGGCTTTCAGTTAGCATGTGTAAAACGGCATGACTACATTTATCAACGTGGTTTTGTTTGTGACAGGCATACTCATGTGTGTGGCCAGCTCACTGTTTGTACCTGTTCAGTTCACACTAACCCAGGGGTAGACAACTTTTCATCTGTACAGCCCCAGTAAGCATAAGGTGTTTTAGGTTGGGATTATATTTTGAGGCTGCAGCTTTAGTCATATTTTTTTTATTACTTAGGGTGCAATCCTATGCATGGTTAGACAGAAAAAGTCCTACAACTGGCTGGGGCATGCTGGGAATTGTAGGACCTTTTTCTGTCTAACCATGCATAGGATTGCAGTCTTATACAATTTTAAAAGTACGGTATATTGTGAACTGCCTTGTTTTAAATAAATACGAAAGGAATATGGCTAGTAGAAACAGCTGCTTTTGGGCCCGTATTAGGCTGATAATATAGTGTAGAAATGAATGAAATTAATGAATATATTACACGAAGTACAGTTGTATAATTACATTTTCCACCTGTCTTAGCATCTAAAAATAAGCCTTTGCCATGCCAATTTTTAAAACAAACAAAACAATGAATAACTGCAAAACAAAGAAAACACCAGAGCATTAACTGGACCAGCACATTAACTCTTAATCAAATGTTGGGAAGTCCCAAGAGGCTCAAGTCACATTAAAAGCTGAACACTTTTACGCCATTTACAGTTATGAGGTTGCTCCCTCTCACAGTGCATTCATAGCTGACACAGCAGAAAGAAAAGGAAAACAGGTAGCCCTACAAAGAAAGAGGGTAAAGCCACACTGAGATAAAAATGAAAGAGCAATTTCTAAAAGATTTATGAGCTTTGGATTTTGAAAGCTGCTTTTGCACCCACTGGATAGAAAAATAAAATTGTATGACAGGAATTGGAAGCAAGATGGAAAGAGTAAAATCCATAACAATTTTTTCGTGTGGAAACTGTTAGCCTGCTGGTGCCTCTCCTCACCCAAATGAATAAAATGATTGGTACACTAAGATCAGCTGAAATAATATTAGGGCAGCAATTGAATTTCGAGCCTACTCACATTGCAGCTCCACTTTTAGTGAGAGGTTATCTGATTATGCTTCTCAAGTCTATTTGCATGAGTCAAAATACCCAGCCCCCACAGTTCTCAATTTATGGTATTTCAAGTTACGCAGTGATTAGTTATCTACTAGGTGCCATTCCAGAATCTCAAAGAGCCACTTGATTATGCTCCAGCCAAAATCCCCTAACGAACCATCCATAAGTCTATGGTGTGTCAGTCTGTCAGAATGCAATTTCTAGTATGTCAGAATAATTAATGATCCTATGACAACTTTCCTAAGAAAATAGAGCTTCTTAGATTTCCTCCCCCACCCGCAGTTTATGCTAATTTACCGTGCCACAAGCTAGGCTTCACTCTCCATTTAGAACCCGAATGTATTTTATTAGCATTACAAAAGCTTGTATTTTATAAAGCATTTCAGCACTATAATAAAAGCCACAATCCAGCAATTTTGACTGTACCAGCCATGTGCGCAAATGTGTTTGAGGGAGCTCTATCTTCACAGAGGAAGAAAAGCCCTATATAATAAGCCCATACATCTGTAGAACATTTCCTGATTTCCCGAAATAGACTGGGAGCCCCTGAACATCTTGATTGCTGCCCACAGCTCTAAGACTGGTCATCGCCACCACACCAGCAAAAACCACCCAAACAGCTCTGTGCATCTACTTTTACAAGCCACTTCTGCAGAGTTACTTGTTTCTCTGCTACAGAGCTCAGGGTTGTTGTTGTTGTTTTCATTATCCATAAGAGCAAAAGGATTATTCTACACTACTATATAATTAAGAATGCTTGGCATCGGATTGCAGGGGACTTTCCAAGTTCTTGTACCTGAATTTGCTCAATTATTATGAACCCTTTTCTGTTCATGAAGTCGGGCTTCTCCTTCCACATTCTCTCACAATGCAAACTGGATATTTTTTCAATGCAAGAGAGCACAGAAATAGGCTCTGCATGCTCTATTTCAGGGTCAATTGTCCCAGAGTGAGTATCAACAGCTCATTGCCTTATTCCCTCGTATTCTAGGTATTCACTCTCATTACCCCCGTGCCCAAATTCTCACTTGTCTTTAACCTCTTCTATCTTCTAACAGATAGACCTGGATCTACAATGGAGCTGATTCTATTGTAGATACACAAATGTGCACACACCACTTCACTTTGTACGCTGCTAAAGAGGCTTGCTCATGATGGTGGCTTATTCCTGGTGTCGTCACTCCATTGGGGTGATCTATGCGGTAAGCAGCGTAGAAATGTTATAACCCCTTTGAGGGGCCATCACTACATATTATCTTCTTTTGGGGGGGGGGGACCTGTAACATTTGAATTGGCCCTTATAGGCATTTGAATTGGCCCTTATTGCCCCATGGTACAGCCAGGTTAGAGTAGTGCACAAATCTTGAGCTTATTAACTGCTTTTTAAAAGACATTATTGATATCTGCCCATTCTTCACTTTTCTTAGCATCCAAGATTACGCCTTCTTCATACCCATACTCATGGGCTGGGAGGGACAGGGTCAAAACAAGGCATTTATCCCTGCCCAGGGCCTGCCCCTCAAGTGCCCATCCACAGTCATGAGCTAAAGTCCAAGATGAGGAATCTGAGCTGAGCATGACCTGGCTGACAGGTTACAGACTCTGCTATACCCTTTTGAGTGAGAACTCATGGTGTACAGCAGGTACTTTGGGAGGGACAGAGAGGGAGAGGTGAAAGGTTGTCCCTTCGCAGCTGACTTAACAAAACAGTAAGAAAAAACACACTGTATTTCCAGGTCGCCTACCATGACCCAATGGCTTACAGCTAGTTGTTGCCTTCCTAGAGGAGCATGAGGAGCCCCAACCTTTTCCCTCCAACTGAAGTAACCATAGCAGGGCATTATTGTACTGTGTAAGGAAATTAAACATTTTCTGTGGAACTGCAGAAAAATTAGGATCAATTATTAGTACAGGTACTAGTGTTTGCTGGAATCACCTCATGTGAAAATCATTCCCCATCTACAGCCAATATTATGACTACTCTGAAAGGGGTTACTAGAGGCCAGTGTCAAGTTGTAAGGGAGATGCAATTTCTCCAATTTGTGGGGAGGTTGATTAGAGAGCAGACTGGCTGATGATGTACTTGGATTTGGAAATTGCTTCTCTACGTTTCTATGTTCTATATCTATATCATCACCCTGGCCAAGGAGAGACTGATGAAATTCATGGATTCAATTTTGTTCTTCCATATTTTTCTCTTACATTCTTGCATTCTTGCTTGGCCACACACAGCCAGACCAACAGCCAGTTGTGTTGCTATTTAAGTTTTATCTAGATAGATTTAATCCTTTAAGAAATTATCTCAGCTGGCCCAACTAAGGTGATGAATATATGAGTGTCTTCTGGTAGCTTGAACAAGAAGCATGTCATTGGCCAGCAAGAGTATGAAATATGGTCAGGCACACTACAGTAATAACTGTAGAAAGAAGAAACAGAAATAGAAAGAAGATTAAAGCAGGTGTATAAGAGGAGTAGGAATGAGAAACATATCAAGATAATAAATTACTTCGTACATGCTTGGAAATGGATACACATATTTCCCCAGCTCTGTTTTTCTCCTCTAAGCCCACCATTGTAAATCACAATATTAGCCTCACTTAGCTAGTACTTGGACTAAAAATGGAGTTATTCTAAATGCACATTGGAATATGTAGGGATTCATGTTGGGTCACAGTTTTGTTCACATAAGCAAGGGGAGATCATATCACTCTAATCTTATGTGCAACTGTAAGCTGCTGATTTGCTTTCTTGCCCAAGGTGCAATTTAAAGCCCCTAATAGCATAGATTCAGCTACAAAGTGCCAGTTCTCACAACTTGTCTAGAGAGGCTCTGTTCTGCACACCTTATTTTACTCTGATCAGAACCAAGAGGGTACAATGTAAAGTCCTCTCTGTGGTGGCACGCACATTGTGGCTCATGCTGGCTCAGCTTGTCTGAGTGTGGGAAGCTAAGCAGGGTCAGGCCTGGTTATTACTTGGATGGGAGACCCCTCCTCTAGTTTCCTGCGTTGAGCAGGGGGTTGGACTCGATGGCCTTGTAGGCCCCTTCCAACTCTATGATCTATGAAATCTATGAAACTCCTTCCATTTGGGAGATCCAGCTGGTACTTTGGCTGTATAATTTTCACTACCAGCTGAAAATCTATCTTTTTGGTTTTTATTTATTTATTTATTTTTCTTTATTTCTTTATTATATTTATACCTCTTGGGTTCCTTTTTTCCTGAAAGGAACCCAAGGCGGCTTACATAATCCTCTTCCTCCTCCTCTCCATTTTATCCTCACAACAACCCTGTGAGGTAGGTTAGGCTGAGAGTCAGTGACTGGCCAAAAGTCACCCAGTGAGTTTCATGGCCGAGCGGGGACTAGAACCCGGATCTCCTGAGTCCCAGTCCAACACTCTAACCACTACGCCACACTGGCTTTTAATTATTCGTCAATAATTTTAAACAAAATGTTTCACATATATGTTTCACATATTTCACCTCGAAAAGCATACATATTTCACCTCGAAAAGCATACATAACATAGAATAAATGTGGACAATAACAAAAAGTAGTAATATAAGTTTGTGCCTACACACAAAATGAACAAGAAACAAAATCTGCAGCACAGTCAATAAATACCGGTACATGTGTTACACATGTAAATAAAGCATGCTTTGGACCAAGGATAAACACAGTATGGCCTGATGAATACTTTTGATAATGCAAATAAACTGCAAGGCTAAGTCATACTTAGCTTTATATCAGCCCTTAGCAGTGTGAACTTTACTGGGAGCAATCCAGTTAATGTTTACATGTTTCTGTTATATACAGAAACCACAGCTTTCCATATAATTTCATGACAAGCCTCGACAAATGAACAGCACAGGGATGCTTTGAGATCCCATATCAGGAGACAAGAATGTCACCTGTGTAAATGAGCACAGACATGCCAGGGGCATTAACCACAGAGGACACAGAAGCAGCACTGGAATCAAGGCTCAAACATCTTGTTTGCCATAGCATCTTCTCAATCAATCTCTGACAAGCGTGATGAGACCAAGGCTTCCTTCGAAATCTGGAGCAGCAGAAGGCTATGTGTGATCCCATCACCATGCCATTTCCACAGTTAGGAAAAAGCCTAAGGTTTGTTTTGGCTCTCTGCTTCCCAGGCGCCTCCCCAAAAGCGGCCAACTCTGCCTTTTCTCTCCAGTTTCGAGTTGAGTGGAGGCATGTGAGCTTGTAAGCTATGCAGCTGCCAGGAGCTGGGAGCTCCAACTGGAGAGAGGAGTCTACATGCCTCTGTTTCTCTTGTCTAAACTGGTGGTGGAAGCCAGTGGTGCATAGGCTTGTCCCTGTGCTTACTGGGCACTCTTGAGCACCAGGCAAGTCCAGAGCCAAACCAAGTCTCTCTCTATCTCTGCTTCTGTTCTATGCTTGAGGAAGGGCAGAGGCTTGTTTCTGAATCTCATATAAACCCCATTCCCTCCCCAGGTCCAAGTGTGGAGTGGAGAGGGAACAGCGCTGTGTCCTGAGGACCATATCATTTGGGAAGACCAGCCAGAATTTGAAGACCCTCAGACAGGGATGCTTAAACAAAGATTGGAAGGCAAGAATTATACCAGAAGATGGCTGCAGACATGCACGGAATACTAACACGGAGGAAGAAAAAAACGCTAAACCCATCATTCAAAACATATAGATTACTTTAATTTTCTACGAAGTAAAAGTGACCATCCAATATATAATGCTGTATATATTAATTATTATTAATTACTACTACTTATTGCATTTATTTAAGAGGACCAAAATTGTCCATTCACTGATGCTGAAACACAAACTTATCAAGATGGATGCCAGTAAGCAGAATTTTGCTTCTAAGGACCTATGAAATTTTCCAGAGCAACACTGTAATGCTCAAACTGACCCTTGCTCTTGGTAAAAGGCCTTGAAGACTGCCAGCAGCCATTTAATTAGTAGCCTGCTTTCTTTCTAAATATCTAACACAGAGATGTGAATGACAGGTGGAGAGCAGTGTCCTTCACTCTGAATACCTTGGTCTTGTCTGTGACAAATGCAGTGTTTAACCGTTTGGAGTGGTCACCAACAATTTTTTCTACTGAGCAGCACAAGGATAATATGCAAAGCTTTCACACACACACCCTTGAAAAATTAATGGGTTGCCTGGCTGTTCCTACCCTCCCTGTTAGGTTTAGTGGGGGTGCAGAAGTGAATGGAGTGCAAAATATCTCCTGATATAGATTCAAGGTGACTATACGTCACGGTCTGGTGACACATGCAAGTCAACAAGTTTGCAAGTCAACATGTTATGTAATTGTTGCGTAACCGTTGTATAACCCTCCTATTGTTTATAGTTAAATACTATAAAGTAGGGGTGAGCACGGTGTTGTGCTACCATCTTCAAGAACCTCTCTTCTGCGTGTCACACGCCTTAATCTCGTAAGAGTCTTACAACTGAATAAACACTTTACTATCAATACGTTGCTTTCGCTTTCTTCCTTCCGTGCATAATACTAAGAGTTAAGCGGGCAAAGTTTTTACTCTAGTTTATTCTCACATCCCCACCTTTTCACAGCTGTATACATTGCTGCCACATCTGGAAAGGAATTAAACAAGATCTTGCAGAAAAAAATTGAAAATGTAACACTTCTGATCTCAATGGTAATGCCAGTAAAGGGTCATTGAGAAGGGTGTCTGGGCTGATCTGAGTGTATGCTCTTTGAGGAGATTATAATGTCCTTTCCGAACGGAAGGGATTAATTCTTTTTTCTTCAGTGTCCTGACCTGATTTATGTAGCCTTTTTAGTACCATTATGTGCAAAACATAAGCTCCACTGACAATAGCTACATAGGAAAGATGGCAGAGACTTTGCAGGATACTCACTTCAAGAGTCAAGGCCAAGCTGTCTAACGAAGCTTGAATTCAACTTCCTCCACAACACTGCAATAAATACTGTGTTCATGACTGAAATGAAGACAGTATTTGCACAAGTGGTGCCTCCGATTTTTAGTACAAGCACAGCTTTAGGAACACCACACATTCAGAGCCCAGAGAGGAAACCAAACTATTCTGAGATAAGCTGCTTTACTCCAGGGTAGCCTGGTTATCATTATTATCCAGACTAATGGTAACGAGCAGCTAGGTATGGTATGCCTCGTGAGGTAATAGCCTGGAACGACACTTTCTAAGACATTTAGATCAATACTATCATATCTGGGATGTTGCTTTATACATAGGCCAATGGCCTATCGAGCCTCAGGTAGCAGGATTCTTGGAATCTATTAAACAACTCTCTCCTAGACCTTCTCAGAGAGGATTACAGGATCCGGATGACTAGACAGGTTTATTACACTTTTCTTACTTTCCTAGAAGGTAATAGGAAGCAATGACACTAAGGGGCAAGTTACTACAAGTTAACGTGGAAAACTTAGCATGTAGCTGCCACTCTATATTTTAATTATCCCCACGTAAGGGCCCGGATCCAGATGAGGACCATCACACCTGAGGAAAAGTCTTTGTAAACCACCCAGAGAGCTTTGGCTATTGGACAGTATAGAAATGTAATAAATGAAATGAAATGAGAGGTTAAGGGCGCAGTCCTATCAGGATGCCTGTAAGACCCAGAACTCAGAGGCTTCTGGGCATCCAAGGCAGAGTGGGAGGAGGGGCGGAGGTGATCTTCGCCTCCCTGTCTTCCTGCCCTGCATTTTTGCTAGACTTACTTTTTTGCAGGTCTAGCTAGAGCGACTCAAGAGGGGGAGGGAAGGAGGCTAGAGTACCTCATATCCTGGCCTCCCCAGTCTCCTCCCCGCCCTGCCCTCAGAAAACCCCCCTTTACCCCACTCTGAGGTTGCTTTCTCGACCTCAGAGAGTAGCTGGTGTGGTTCTTTCTGCACCAGCTGCGTGTGGGGGGTGGAGTGGGGTGGAACCCTGATTCCCAGCTCTGCAGTCGCAGAGCAGTCTGCAATCTCAGATCTGGGAATCCGAAAAAAATCTTTGAGCCCTCAAATGCTGTCTAGGGTCCATAGGATCACTCCCTTAAACCTTCCCACCCACTTCCCTCCACCACACCCCATGCCAGGGATTAAATAAGAAAAATAAACTCTACTTGCACTAATGAAGGATTTTTTTTCCAAAAACCCCTTTGGGGTGGGGGTGGAGATATCAGGGAGGAACACAGGAGGAAGGTTTAAACCTCACTTCCTTATGTATGGTGATCCCAATCTGGATCGGGGGCCCACACGCTTACTTGTGACAAATTCAAAAGAAGAGAGGCAGCTGCACAATCCGTCATTAACATAATATGTAGTTTGGCCCTAAGGTGGCTCAAAATTACCCAGGGTCCAATATTTCTCAGTACAGTTACACCAATGTTGCATAAGTAGGAGCTGCCTTACATTTTAGGGCCCTGAACCAGAGGATGTTAGTTGCCAAATTAAGTTACATTAAGGCTGCTATCCTATATACACTTAACTGAGAGTAAATTCCATTGATGTAAATGGGTTACCTCTGAGTAGCCATGTATAGGTTTGCACTGTTAAGTCCTTATGTATTGGAGCCCATTTTTTATTACATTTTATTGCTGATTCCCCCCCCCCCCCCATTACTCTTTGGTCTCTGGAGTCTATGTCATTGGATTCCTCCCAGCAAGTCTAGTATTTTTTGTTTGTTTGTTTCTAACTTAATTTTGTTCCTTTCGTTTCAAAAGCACGCAGGTTTGCTGGGTAAACATTGTTTTTATATAATTGTTGCTCTTAACCGAATTCTTCTTAAGTCAAAAGCTGACCTCTGCAGTTTGAAACATCAGTTGGTATTTAGCTATTCCAAAAATCAAAATTCTGTTGAAAAATGGCAGGGGGGAGAAACCAGGATAGAGGTGGTTTGCTGTGGCACGCATCCTTAGAACCCAGTTCCCTACACCCACAGAATCCTTTCTCTTTGCTCTTTTCTCCCTCCTAGCTACTGGAAATATCAGAAGAAAGAGGTGATTGGGAACTCCCCTGTGAATTCTCAAATATCCTCAGTTGCATTAATGCTTATTTTATTATTTCTATTTTTATAGGACACTCAATGTGCAAGCAAAAAATGTAGAAGCAATGTACCCTGTCACAAAGAGCTTGCAGTCTGGCCCATTTACCTATGCCACACACAAAGCTACCAACACTGAGTTCACAATTCCAGAATATATAATGTTGGCAGTTTTGATGAAGAAACACAACACTTTAGCCAAACCCTACTTTATCTTTTCAGTTAAGACACATTAAAACCTAATAAACATCATGGTTTATTGTCTTTTGGGAGCAGGGGTTGTCCTGTGGCTACAGCAGCTGCCTCTTGTACCTGGAAAATGTAGCTAAATGAATACCAGATCATTCACAAGAGGGACAGGCTTATAGTAGCACTTATTCTTACCTCCCAGGTCCTCAGAGAAAGCTGCTATAAGAAAATTATTTGTTTTGTCGGAGTACCACATGTCATTGTACCTATTTGGCCATTAAGTTAAAAATAATACCAGGAATGAATGATTTTTTACACCACATTCATCATTCTGTGCAGGGGAAAACTCCCCTATTTATCAAGTATGAAAAGCAGTTGATAAGATATATTTGATATATAGTGACATTTGCTTTTAATCAATTTAAAGTGAAATTGCTGATGGATAGGTGGACTTGTCAAAACATAATACCCCTTCAATATATAATCCAAGATTACATTTATAAAATGCATGTTTGGTCCTTTCTCATCCACAAGTAGAAAATGTGAATGCAATTACTCTTCTCAGATAAAGGTAATCTCTTTCCCTTCTCTTCCCCAACCCCCTTCAGGTCCTACTTACATCTTTGAGGAAGTGCCAGGAATTTTCCTTCATACCACAAAGCTTTAAAGTCTGGCACAGAATCATAATTGCTTTATAGGTCATTTAATTTTCCAAGTACATTCAATCCAAGCCCCTAAATACTAAAATTCCACCTCAATAAAGTGAGCATTATGATTTTGAGTGCTGTGTTTACCAAGGAAGATCAGCAAACAGCCATTATCTGTATAGCACTCCTTTCACCTCATCGCTTGAATCTCTCAGATACTTATCTTTTTTGCATGCAATGCAATACTAGACACACTCATGTTCAGCAGCAGTTCAAAAACTATGCTGTATTTCACGTCGCTGACTTTATTTAACACCACTGCGACTATAAATTTTATCCCTTTCAAGTATGAGTGAAAAAATACACCCAGAAACATGTCTTTGTGGTTTCGGATGCTGCCAGTTGGGTAAATTATGGCCTAAGCAGCCAGGGATAAATACCACATGAAGTACATTTCTAATATTAGACCAAGGTAAAAGGCAAGAGGAAACTTTTATGAGACTCAGACGGAAATAATTCATGTCCTTGCAATTCAGTTTCGCATTAGGACAGACTATAATTTCTATTATAAATTAAGAACTAGGGTTTGTCATCCTCACCTTGACCAGTGCAGTTATACTCATAGGCACGTTTCCTTATGGTTTTAGAGTCAGCAAGACTTTCTACTGAAAGAATCATGCTTTATTTCAAATAGACATCCTAGCTCCTACCACCCCATAAAAGCTGGCTACTCATAAGATAAAAGTGGAAGACGGCTATGATTAAATTAAAAACCTACACAATACATTACCTTCCGCCTTGGGCACTGAAAGGCACTACATGGATTCCCAAAGGTCCACCGTCATTGGAGACTTCGACAAGCTTTACCATATCACTGTGAGACAATGATGAATGAGGGAATGTGAACATAAATGAACCAAAAAAGACCACACGCACACACGCACACCACACAAAGTCATTTGAGAACTGGTGGTGATGAAAGCAACATTGAGTGTTACATACCTCAGTATTAATCTGATGGCATGAAAGGAGATCAATCATCAAAAAAATAATTCTGTTAATAAATCAAATGAAAGGCAAACTAATGTTTTGGGTAACCCTAATCCATTATATGAATTGCATTATCTGCAACAATAACAGGAGGGAGTTGAGGTTGGTTACTGCAGTGTTCTCCAACCTTGGGTCCTCAAGATGTTTTTGGCCTACAACACCCAGCATGCCCCAGCCAGTGTAGCTGGCTGGGGCATGCAGGTTGGAGAAAACTGGGCTATTGCATGAGTAGGGAGTGAAGTCATGGTATTAGAATCAAATTGTCAAATATAGCCCACCCCTCAAAAAAATTTCAAATTTCCCCATCCAAAATATTATTGTTAAATGCAATAGATATGAACTGCTTTATAAGCTAACTGATCACATAAGATATGTTCTCAGCATATGCCCAAACTTTGTAATGAAATGACTTCAGAAAATTATAAATTAATGGGGCAGTAGTTGTATGAGTCTTTCAATGGGGAAGCAGTAACACAGTATTCAGTATTTGTAGAGAACCATGGTTTGTGCTAGCCACAGTTAAGAATCCACACCATGGTTTGAGCTTCCAAACATATACTATGCAAACCATAGTAAGAGATGCTGGTCTGCTATTGTTTCCCCATCTGCTCAGGACTTGGCTTCACAAGTTCAGTCCTGTCTCCATGGTACAGCCAGCCTCTTGAGGCAGAGCAAGTGCCCCTAACCATGGCTTGCCAATGCTCTGTGAATTGAAAATTACAGTAAACCAGTAGCACAGACTGTAGTTTGCAAACCAGTTTCAAACTGTCGTTTCAGATTTGTCAGCCAAAATGAAACCCAGTTTGTGAGATAGAGGTTTTTATTCAACTGTAATTTCACACACACACACACACACACACACACTATATATATATATATATATATCTCCGAATCATGACACATCATCAAGTATTTTTTTTTAAATTGCTTTCACTTTTCTTGTGACTCCCCAATTGCTCAGCTTAATTTCAGTGTCCCTTCTGAAATAGTTGTTTATAATTCTCCAACATGTATGCAACATAATGTCACTCTGTGTGCTGCATGAAGTCTTATTGGCTGCACTGGCCCACAAAGTCCGAATTTCTGAAATGTGGAAAAATCCTGATGTCATGTATAAACTCCTCATTGAGTATATGCTACCATATTAGTTAAATATATACCTATGTGACCTTAGTTGGGGAAGGCATTGTCAGCCATGAAGTCAGCTGTTTAGAAAAGGGGAGCCAAGCCAGTTAACATAGATTTCCCACAACAATCAAGACAGGGAAATTGTGGTTTATTGGACTAATGAAACGGTTCATCTATGATTCATATAGGAAGTTTATGGAGAAAACAAACTTGTTCATTATTTTGGCATTGTAATTGACATTTCATTTTTAACAACTATTTTAAGAGTGTAAGACTACCATCCATTGGAAAAGAAATTTTAAAAATGAAACATTTCTTCACCCAAGTTCACATTTTGAATGTTTGATGAGCCCAGGAATGCTTTAAGGTGCAATCCTATGCAGGTTTAGATAGGAAAAAAGCCTACAACTCCCTGGGGCATGCTGGGAGTTCTAGGCCTTTTCCCTGTCTAAACTTGTATAGGATTGTGCCGTTAGACTTGTTTCACTTGAATTCCTACTGCAATGTCTAATGGAAAACTGATTTTGAAGCTGAGAAGAATTTCAAAAGCAGCTTGTGACATGTCACAGAAGTGGGGAGATCATCTGTTCGAAGTCCAAAATTCTATTGGGGCAAGATCCTTCCATGGGGAATCCAGGAGGCTGCCTTATTCTGAGTCAGACCATTGGATCATCTAGCTCAGTATTGCCTACAGGAGGGGTAGGCAAGGTGGTGCTCTCCAGATATTTTGAACGACACGTCCCATAATCCCTTACCATTGGTCATGATGTCTGGGGTTTATGGGAGTTGTAGTCCAAAACATCTGGAGGGTACCATGTTGGGGAAAGCTGGTGCAAGACTATCACCATCCTGTTGGGAGTACCTGCCTCGTATTTCTGGCAGTCATTGGGAGGGGTCCCTGCAGCAGCGCTCCAGGGTTTCAGGTAGAAGTCTTTCCCAACTTTACCTTTCACCAGGTGCTGGTAGCTGAACCTGCCCTCTTTTGCAAGGAAAGCATGTGCTAGGTTACTATACTAGCCTTAGTTTCTGTATTTTACACTACAGCTTCATGGGCGTACTGCAGACACCGCAAGTGGAAGCAACACAGCAGGAAAAATTCAAGAGAACAGACAAATTGATTTCTCATTACTTGTTCAGTGATTTTTCTTTCTCTCTCTGCATAGCTCAAATCATCTAATTTCCTCTTACAGTGTTAAAAAATGGGTAAGTCCAAAGAGAACACTGTATTTCTTAGAACAGATTATTTCTACATAAACATTGGCTTTCTGAATAAGGGACCCTTAGCAATCTACCTTACACATAACAGTCAGTGAAGGCAGTAATAAGGCTTTCTTCACAAGGTGCCTTTTCCTTTTGGCCTGCACTCACCCATGCAAAAAATACCAGGCCTAGCTAACAATGCTCAAAAATCTATCCAGTTATTCCAATGCTTTGGGGCAGCTTCTCCAATTTGTTGCCCACCAGATGCACTACAGCTCCCATCAGTCCCTGCTAGCTTGGCCATTGGCTATGGCGGCTCGGATGATGGCGGTCATAGTTCAACATGTTTGAAGGGCAACACGTTGGGAAATGCTGCCTTGGAGAATGATTCTGCAAAGAAGTACCAACATCTGCTTCATTCAGGCCTTTGCTTGAATCTGCTTAAAAAGAGATTTGGGGTATGCCAAGTTAGAAGTAATTGATGAAGTACAGCCATCGCAACATAACTCTTGCATGGAATACATGTGAACACACCAATAAAAACTATATACCATTATTCCTTGCTACTATATCTTAAGACTTATAATTAAAACATGCAATGCTATTAATATACTTACTTTAAAGAATAGTTGATGGTGTTCTCCAAGCCAGTGTCTGCATGACCCACTGGTTCAACTCTGCTGTTTTCTTCTTCTCTCCCATCTTCATCCTGGTAATAGAAAAAGGTTATACCATTGATACACATAATATTTTTTTAAACATAGATTCATAGATCATAGAGCTGGAAGGGGGCCTACCAGGCCATCGAGTCCAACCCCCTGCTCAATGCAGGAAACTAGAGGAGGGGTCTCCCATCCAAGTAATAACCAGGCCTGACCCTGCTTAGCTTTCCATGCTCAGACAAGCTGAGCCAGCATAAGCCACAGGCCTGTATAAATATATACCGTATGTATAGGTATGTACTGGGCAACATACATAATAAAAACAATAAAACCATTAAATAATAAAACACATTAAAAGTATTGCTTTTAAAAGCAGCAACAAAAATTCATTTAAAACTGATGAATAACAGAGCAGCTAAAAAACACGACGAACATTATTTTAAAATGCAACATTAAATATATTAAAAATTAAGCAAGCAGCAGTTCTTTTAAAAGGCCTGGGAGAATAAAAAAAAGGTATTTGCCTGGCGCCAAAGTCAGCAAAGTAGGGACCAGGCAGATCTCTCTAGGGAGTGCATTCCACAATTTCGGGGCCTCTGCAGAAAAGTCCCATTCCTTAAATTCCTTTGGAAATGTCTGATCATGGTATCTTTTTAAAAAGCTGGTGCCGCCTCACACCCTCAAAGAGGAATTTACAACCCCCTAGACCAGAGTTTTGCAAAGGACCCAGGTTGCCATTTGAAATTAAACCACTGAGGAGTGAAATGTTCAGGTTGTTAAAACATGTAAGCTAAGAACTGTGGGACAGCAGAAGTTTAACTGTACTGATTTCAACAAGACCATTCCGGTTTGCCTAGACTCTCAAGCCCTTGTTTACAAAAATGAAGGGGAGACATAATAAGGCCTGTGGCTTACGCTGGCTCAGCTTGTCTGAGCGTGGAAAGCTAAGCAGGGTCAAGCCTGGTTGTTACTTGGATGGGAGACCGCTCCTCTAGTTTCCTGCATTGAGCAGGGGGTTGGACTCGATAGCCTTGTAGGCTCCTTCCAACTCTATGATCTATGAAATCTATGAAAACATATTAATAGGAAGGCCCTTGGGTCACATTTTTGGGATGTAGCAATCCCAACAATCATTTGTCCCCCACCCTGCCCTCAGATGCAAATTTCCATGCTTGTTTCAGACTCTTTGTAGGGGGGAAAGGGGAACCATAATGAGTTACAGCTCAGCAGAACACAACATGGCAGGCAGGAATGGTCCCTACAGTTCTCCTTCCTCTCCCCTATACTACAACATTTCTCAACAGGAAATGAAAACCTTCAGGTCCCCTGCAAAGGTAGGCCAAGGGAATCCTCCCTTTATTGCCTGGCTTTGCAAGGTTATTGATGGATCTGAGGTAGGCAGCCTCGAGATGCTCAGCAAGTGCAGCTCTCACTAAAGCAATCTGGGTTTGTTCCATAACAGCACATGAAACACAGTTCACAATAATCCCACTAATTCCAAAGGGGCTAAGTGGCTTGATTTCCACCACATTACATAAAATGCATATGTTCCATATGGTTGGATTGAAGTAATGTTGTACATCATCATCATCATCATCTCTATACCTCCCAATAGCTGAAGCGCTCTGGGCAGTTCACAACAGTTCATAAAAACGCAAACCACAATACAATAAAACGCCATATTTCCCCCCACTATACAACATTTAAAAACAATTTAACAACTAAAACAATTTAGAGAGAGCTTTGACTATTGGGCGGTATAGAAATGAAATAAATAAATAAATAAATAAAAATTTTAATGTAAAATTAGACCTATTAAATGCCATTAAATGCCTGGGAGAAGAGGGCAGGCTTAACCTGGCACTGAAAAGATGGCAGAGTTGGCGTCAGGTGGGCCTCAGTGGGGAGATCATTCTGCAGTTGGGGGGCCACCACTGAGAAGGCCCTCTGCCTTGTTGCCACCTCCAAGTCTCCCTTGGAGGTCGGCACTCAGAAGAATGCTTCAGATGTTGATCGTAGTGTCCAGATAGATTCAGGTTATTCAAATGTTAAACCAACCTATTAGTATATTGATCATGCTGTATTTACTTATGTTATGTTGTCATACAGGTATACATTTGTAATATGCTATAAATCTGTATAATAAAAGAATGGGAAGACTAAAGAAAAATGCAGACTCAAGACCACTGATACTGTCTCTCTTGCATATCTGTTACCGTAGTTCCACTAATTTAAACAGAATTCAGTTTTCTTAGATGCCAACTTACAACATAACCTATTGCTCACTTCTAGTGTACTTCCTCCATCGACAATGCACTGTGGCCATTGTGACGCACCTTAAATACTGATTTGCTGAAAGCTTGCTATTAAATTGCGGAGTGATATTAAGAAGAAGAAGAAGAAGAAGAAGAAGAAGAAGAAGAAGAAGAAGAAGAAGAAGAAGAAGAAGAAGAAGAAGAAGAAGAAGAAACAAGGCATTTGTTCAGGCATTTCCAGAACTGTCTCTGGATTCAAAGAGTTAAAAGTGGATATGTTGCTTTCCTTCATGGAAGTGTAATCTGTCAGTACATATACTATTTAGGCTTCATTTTACTTTGAATACTAGGAGTACAGCAAGTACTAGATCATCCGTTTCAGGGGCTTCCCTTTAAGAAAAGGGGATCCAAAGCTTTGTTAACTGGGAAACTTCATAAAAATGTATGTTTCTTTAATTGCCCATGTGTACAAACACACACACACACACACACACACACACACACACACAAAACCTATTACATTAACCAGTAGGTTTCAGAGAACAGGTTTAGAATCCACTTGCTGAGGCATCAATCAGCAAAATGATAAGTGATGGGTTATGAGTTCAGCACAGGGAAAGTCAGACAATATATTAAATTATTGAGGAGATATTAAAGCAAGGCAGAGGCAGTTGGTAATGTCCAATTGACATTTCCTCTGAGGGCCTGCAAAAAGAAGTTGCTGGATGTACCAAGCTCTCTCTCTCTCTCTCTCTCTCTTTCTCTAAGTTGTAGATGTATGCACTGGATGGTAAATCACTGCGTGAAACCAAGCTACTTGAAGATTGATGATTCTGTGTTTTGAGAGGCTCTAATATGCACTTCTTAGTCATCTATCTCTCTTAAGCACCAGGCAAGTAATACATTTCAAAGGTTAACCAGCACCTTGAACTTGTCTAGAACTGCATCAGGAATATAAACACAAACTCAAAATTAGATATTTGTGTTATTCATTTTTAAGTATAAATGATATTGAGTCTCCAGCAATATGTTAGCATGTATAAGCAATTTCAGATGTATTGATTTGTGTGCATGTGTGTGCCCCCCCCCCCGAAATTTGGTACATGGAGCATAAATGAAACCAACATAAACCTTTAAAGGTGACAGAAAAAAGAAACTCACTCCCTTTCCCTTGGATACAAAGACAATGGCTAGAGTCCAAAGAGGTCTGCTCATCCATGGGAGTGTTGCTGATTTTTCCTTCCAGCAGCAGCCCTGAAACACCACTCCAGAGTATGCCCTGACCTTCAGGGGCATCTTTTCAAGGGTGCTGCTAGAATGCTGAAAATACATAAAAATAAAATCTGTGCAGTGCTTCTCAAAGCCAAAGAAGATCTAGCTAGGAATACTTTTTTTTACTAGTTATATCTGATACACGGATTGCATCTTTTCCTGAAAAGCAAGGAAGTTGCTACCACTGTTCATGCCTTTGTAACCCCAAGGGTCGATTGTCACAATATGCTTCACATGGAGTGCCCTCAAAGACTGCTCAGACCTTCAGTTAGTACCAAATGCCACAGTTCACCTCCACAGCAGTAGTTTGAAACCCATACACACTTAAACCTTCATTGCAGCACTTGTAAGAATATAAGAACACTAGCTGTTGCCCACGGCTTTCCTCGCGTGGATTTTAGGATTCGGTACAAAATGGCAGCTGGAAAGATTTTGTGTAAACCGTAACCATTCTACAGGGTTACCTTCGTCACTGAATTTTGCGTGACGTTCACCATTATGAGAAACTTCGAAAAACTAATTCGAAAAGCTGTCCACCCACTGTCAACTCGCACAAACCACCATAAGTATGGGGTCGGGACATGTCAAAGTATGCATCAGCACTCGCATAGTTGTTTCTATCACTGTCGTGGGACACTATAGAGAATTCATCCCAGTTTTCAACGACATGATCAACTATTTGTTCACATACCTCCCTACCTAGATTTTGACTGCCATACATAACAAAAGATAGTGCCCAGAATAGGCACGGTCCATTGCCTACAATTGGTTCGAGTCCGACTGTCTGTGGTATCATCGCACCATTTACATTTAAATTTTCAATTTGCATTTTCATTTTTTTTTTTTTATGGAGAAGAAAAGTAAAAAAAATCAGGTTCCCCCCCCCCCCCCGAAGGCCTGCGAGAGCTGTATGGAAAAGATACAGTGTCTCTGACTGAAAGTGTAACATTTAGGCTGGGTGCTGGCAGCAGAAATCTTTTCTGACAGAAATATCTGATCTTAAAGAAAAATCAGGTTAATCCTGAGAGTCTACAGGTGATGAAGAGTGACCGTGCCAAGTTTGGGGTAGATCCGTCAAAACGTGATGGAGCCTATGCGACGACGCCCCACACACAACAGCCATTCAGTCAGTCCGTCATGTAAAAAGTTTCCCTCCCTTTTCACCCCCTTAGAGAACATTCTAAATGGCCTAGGGGAGATTTGCATACCCACTCCCATTGGCCCCTGCAGGAATTCATACAAACTCATTCATTTCTAAGTGTCGTATGTGCTACTTGCATAAAAACTGTTCCTATTGGCTCCTGCAGCAATTATGAGGTGAGGCTGATTTGCATAACTGCTCCCCTGTTGTTTTGCCCATAGGAGATATGAGAGTGGGGCGATTTCCCCCACCTTTCACCCCCTTAGGGATGGAATTTCCAAAAATCCTTCCTTAGTAGGTGTCTACATCATAAAAACAATGTTCCTTCAAAATTTCATGTTCCTAGATTAAACGGTTTGAGCTGGGCGTTGATGAGTTAGTCAGTCAGTCAGGACTTCTTTTATATATATATAGATAAGACAAGCAGTGCTGGGTCAGACCAAGGGTCCATCAAGTTCTGTTTCCACAGTGGCCAACCAGCTGCCCACGGGAAACCCACAAGCAGGACATGAGGACAACAGCACCCTCCTCCCTAAGTTCCCCAGCAACTGGTGTACATAAGCATACTGCCTGTGACACTGGAAGTAGCATATAGCTAATCAGGACTAGTAGCCATTGATAGCCTTCTCCTCCATGAATTTGTCCAATCCCCCTTTAAAGCTGTCCAAATTGGTGGCCATCACTACATCCTGTGGAAGTGAATTCCATAGTTAAACTATGCGCTGTGTGAAGAAGTACTTCCTTTTATCTGCCCTGAATCTCCCACCGACCAGCTTCATGGGATGTCCTGAAGTTCTAGTATTATGAGAGAAGGAGAAAAATGTCTCCATATCCACTTTCTTCACACATGCACAATTTTATACATCTCTATCATGTTTCCCTTTACTCACCTTTTTTCTAAGCTAAACAGTCTCAGATGGCTTCCTGTTGGTTTCCATGGACAATTCAAGGTGCTGGTTTTAATCTTCAAAGCTTTTTATTGTCTGTGTCCTGCATAACTCAAAGAATGCCTTTCCCCATGTATTCCCTTCTCCCATTTGTACAGTGCAATCCAATACATGTTTACTCAAGAATAAAGTCCGACTTTGCTCAATAAGGCTCACTCCTGGTTAAGTGCACATAGGGTCTTAAGTGTACATGCAGCCTTAGGGTCTAACGAGGTATTACAAGAGACAAAGAATTGCTGCTGTCCCAGGCCTGTTCTCATCTCCCTCCCCATAATTTTAGTTGAACACCACAGATGAAACAATGTCATGGTACTGTGTGTTGCTGTGCGTGGTCTCATTGGCTGAAAGCAGTGGCATATGGCAATGACGTCACAACATGTGCTTGTTCAACAGAAGATATGAGGGAGCCCAGAAAAAAGAAAGGAAAGGAAAGATATGAATGCTGGCAGCCCGCATCTCCCATAAGATGTAGTTAGGTTTCTGAAACCTATCTATCAAGGTAGAGTCCACCAGTCAAGCTGATTTAATCAAACAGTTTCTATTTCTGTTGTTGCTCAATCCTGAAAGCATTTAGGAAGCGTTGTAAAAGGCTCTCTGTTTTTCCAGGCCTTCTGGGAAGTGCCTTAATTTTCATGTTCTAGCTGTGAATGGTACTTTATGCTATTCCCTGTTGCTGTTCATATAGACTTTTTTATTATTATTAATTGAATTTTATTTTTATCTACATTGATTTTCTTTCCTGATGCTGTTTTGTAATGCTATAAACCATGTTGATAAAGATGGATATACATTTTTAAATTAACACATACTTATTTAGGGCTATGTACAAAATATATTTGGACATTTTGAAATAAACCTGTTTTCCAGGAAACTGTAATAGATACATACATATTTTTTTTGGAAAACCATATTTTTCCTGAAGGTTTAGTAGCTCTAAGGAAACAGTATGTTGTTTCAATTTTATTTTAGTAATCTTGTGAGCCCAAAATTATGTCTCTCAATTATGATACTTAGAGTAAAAGAAGCTTCTAAACTTCACTAGAGCATTGGTATCATGATGCTATAATCAACAGATGTGTCCTTTTAAAAAATTTAATATTGCTGTAATCAGTCACTCTTTTCTTTCCTATATAACACAGACTTCCATTTACACTGGCACCAAACGTAGATTAATTTGGACACCTGCAGAGAGAAGTAACTTAGAATTCTCATTTGCTAAAAAAAGTAACTAGCTTTGAAAGTATCTGCATCAAGCAATTATTGCCTTGGGTTTCTTCTTAAATTAAAAACTCCACCTGTTACTGAGGTAAAATTAGCAAATTGTATACTTTACTTAGAGGCTGGAGAAAGTTCTAGAATCAATGATTTGGCAATCGTAAGCAACACATTTTGTACAACAATCGTTTTCATAAAACTAGGTAGGGTTTTTATAGGGCTATGTTATTATCATAGGGGCAAGCACTACATTGTATATTAGTAGGACTGTCAAATTGTAGTACAAAGATACCGAATTACAGTGGAATTTAGGAGTGATATGTTAACACCATAGACTAAAACTTGGCTCTTGTCCATCACATTCCCCTCCCATTGGCTGGGCATGATTGATTCAATGGAATATTCATTAACATTCTAACTGAGGTTTACTTTATTCAATTTATACCCCACCGTCCCAAAGCAGGATAGAAATGAAATGAAATGAAATAATGAAATAAATAACCCATCACATTTGTCCCTGACAACCACTCTGAGAAGCAGGTTAGGCTGAGAGACTACAACTGGCTTGAAACTCTCACTA
The DNA here is from genome assembly GCA_021292165.1 of Shinisaurus crocodilurus. NCBI lineage: Eukaryota > Metazoa > Chordata > Lepidosauria > Squamata > Shinisauridae > Shinisaurus > Shinisaurus crocodilurus. The sequence goes on along the minus strand of CM037880.1, from coordinate 22,904,826 downwards.
AGCTTCATGCCTGACAGGGAATTTGAATTCAGTTCGTCAGCTCAGACTGAAGATACTATTTCCCATACCATATTACAGTTATCATAACAGAATTCCCAGTCAGCTTTAGAATGCTGGCAAACATTGCAGCTTCTGTAAGGTAAATGAAAGATCGAGCTGTAAGGGGGGGAAATCACCTAGTGCCTAAGGATAGGAGAGACTATTCAGATGTGTGTGTGAGGGGGGGAGGGGGGAGAGAAAGAGAGAAGGGGCTTGTACAGAAGGCTGGCCTGATGCCACCATCAGCTAATGACCCCACAAGGGTAACTTGGAATTGATCAGTCCAAAGCTTTGGCAAAAAATTTGGCCCAATCCTGAACATTCTCACCTCCTAGACAGGTCAACAAGTTCAGATACCACCTGGATGACTCCAATGATATATTTTGTTTTGTGCTTCCATGTATGGCTAGCTAGGTGTAAATCAGCCAAGGAGCAAGGAACCTCCCTGAGCTTTCCTTTCAATCCCCAAACCTAAACTTTATTTCAACCCATTTGGGGTCCATCTGCTGGGCTACTGAGTACTTTGTACACTTAGGGCCGGTTCGCACAACCCAGGCTGCGGGCGGGGGAGGCACCACGGGGCGATCTGCGGGGTCCGGTGGGGCGCCGCAGACGACCGGCGCCCCATGCACATGGGCGGACCCTGCAGTCCCCACATCGCAGTGCAGGCCTCCCGGCGCTAGGGGTGGGGCCCCGGGATGCCCAGAGGGGCCATTTGCCCCTACAGGCTGGAGCGG